>JBAJHW010000002.1:226852984-229352984 GCA_037013535.1 Intellagama lesueurii | reverse complement strand
CAATAGGGAATGCCATTCACCTACTTAATTCTTAATTTTCCCCTGACTTAACTCTACAGTGTCGACAGTGCTAAACCAAGAGACAGTCAAGAGAAAAAATTACATGCTTGTTCCATTGCTTGTGGAAGGGGACAAGAATCTGACCCAAACAGAGACTTAACATACATGTGCCACCATTATTCTAATACCTGCACATCCCCATGTGACCAAATTATTTCCTCTGATTGGTCCACAGGCACCCAAACTGGCTGCCTGATTCTATATGCATTGCAAGTTTCCATGAAGAGTTTCCACTAACTGTTCTAACAGTTCCCAGTTTCCTCCTTTCCCACAGCATGGCACATAGAATCTTACCAAGTGACCTGCTAGATTCCTATGAGGAGAAGAGCTGTCTCTCCATTCCACCTGCCTGTTAACTTTCAGGCCTTAGATAAGGATACTGTCACAGAAAGACATTCTTTCCCTCTGGGGTTGGTGGATGAAGGTCAAATACCATGAATACGACTATTAATTGGCAGGAGTGGCCAGAAGAACATATGATGGAACAGCAATAGGTTTAGGTCTCCTCACCTTCACTGCAGGAGTGGTGTGACCACTCTCCGGAGCATCAACCATGTTCTCATCCAGAGAGTTCAAGCTGTAAAAGAAAAAGCAGTGTGACTGAGATGGGAGTTCTCTGTCACTTCTTTCAGAGCTTGGAAAAATTATTTTTGGATATCAGTTTCCAGAATCCACTGCCCACACTGGCTGGGGGATTCTGGGAGTTGCAATCCAAAGCCATAATTTTCCCAAGTAGTGCCCCTGTTTGCAAATTTCCATGCCACTAATCAACAGGTGCCAAGAGCGTGGTGAAGGGACACACAGAGATTCAAAATGGGAAGCCAGGGTCCTACAGGATTCATCATTGTTCTAAATATCACAATGAGTGAGTGAACACATCCCTCTGGCAGCTCCCCCGCCCCCCCGAGCACACTCTAGTAGCAAATTTAATCTTACGAGCTTATACCAAATATACGCTATCTTTGGAAAACAAATTTTAGAATTTTGTAATTGCCACCTCATTTTACAAAGGAAGGTAAGCGGAAAAGGGAACTCCTGGAAGTACCTGGCCACTTCAAAGCTGGGGTTTTCCTCAAAGCCTAGGTCCATGGCAGAATCCAAGGTGAATCCAAGCACAGGGTTAGCCCTAAGGAAGAACAGTCCACAGGTGAGTGTCTCAGCTGCTATAAACACAATCCATCAGATGATGCCACACCACCATATAACTGCCTCAGGATGCCCTAGTACAGCATCCGTCAGCTAAAACACCACAGAGGGTCATGTCATTTATTGAAACTGCCAAGGTGCAATTGTGATGTACAAAGATCAGTAGCAACTCCGTACCTCCAGTCAGATAGCCTCTTCCTTTATTCTGCTCTCCCACATACAATGGGGCTTGAAGCACCAGGAAGAAAGAAGGAAAACCCTTTCCCCAGAAATTAGCTGTAAATCTGGATATTCCTAGGAATCAGATCAGGTGGTCCTTTCAACAGCATGCATAGTCTAGCTGCAATGTCCAAAGTCTCCACTGATTCCAGTTACATCAGTCCTTTTCCAGATCTGCCTGCAGACCCTGCATGTGTGTGTACTTTGATCACACTGCAAGCTCTGCACAGGCCCAGCTATGCAGACAGAGTTATATAATGCAAAGTAGACACATGTTTGCATGATTTTGATCCTGCAAAAGATGCAACTTACATCCTCTTTTCTCACATGAAAATGAAAGAGACAGACAGACAGAAACTTCTGCCCTAAATCAAAAACATACCCTTCCTTGTTGTACTGGTTGGTCCCAGGGATACCTGGTCCTTGTTGCACAGCCATCACTGAGAACTTGGAAGCCACCTTCAGGGCTTTGAGGGCCTTCAGCTTCCTTGTATAACTGAAAAAAAGAAAGTTGTGGAAGGGGAGAGGGAGAATGGTTGAGAATTTGCCTGAGAAAGTCCTGATATGAGAAGCCCACAGAGTTGGGAGTGTGTGGAATGGAGTCTTTCCTGGAAAAAATGGAGCACCACATGAGGGATGCAAATGGCATTTGGGGAGACAGGGCAGGGATTTTTGTACCTTTTCCTCATGCCGATTATTGTCAAGGCCATGACGAGGAGGAGGAGAATCACAGCCCCAGCCAGCCCTGCAATAATACCAACCAGCTCGTTCACCTTGTTGGGCTTAGTCACCTGCACAGGGCCCTGGAATAAACAAACACCTGCCTTAGCATGTACTCATGCCTGCATTCATGTTTAGGTTATGCTGTGGCGACTGCCCAGGAACACAGAGACCCTCCCTGTACTGGTCCCAGATGCAATGCAATGTCATTTTCCAACATGCTCTGTTTCTCTAGCAGGCCTTTCCTTTTATGCACTGGCTGATCCTGGCAGGGTTGAATTGGGGCTTAGAGAATATCAGGCAAAAAGAAAAGGAAAATAAAGAAGACAAAAACACTGTTGCACCTTAAAGACAAACTGCTATATTTTAATGTGAGCTTTCGTGGACAAGTCCACTTCCTCTGAGTGGGCCTGTCCACTTCCTTCTTCTGGACTTACTCCTCTAAGTTTGGGAGGAGTAACAGTAAATACTTACAATAAGTGCCAGGTGATAGCTGAGCAACAGTGACAGTTCCTTAGAGTTATTCTGAATGAGCCTGGAAGTAAAATAGGGAGGAGATTACTATGAAGCATGCTGTAGGAAGAATGCTTCTTTAAACAAGCATACTTCATACAACTGGGAGTTTTTCTGAGGGGCTCAAATTGGGGAAGTGTTAGCAAATTGGGGTACAGAACTTTGGTCAGAGGCAGGAAGGCAGGCTGCGAATTTCATTTCATTGGCCCATGGCAAGGGTTGACCTCAACCCGTTCCAGCATTAGCCCACTAGAGGGGTACATCTGGCACCCCTCACTGGAGCATAACTCAAAGTGGGGATGAGCCCTCAGTGGGGATGAGCACAGCGGTTGTGCAGATCCCAGGAGTCCCTGAACGCCGGGAGGCAAGGGGAACCTACAAAAAGGGAAAGATGGGGCAATACAGAAAGGGGGAAAATGGTCACTGAGCAGGAAGAGAGTGAAGTGGAAGAGAGATGGTTCAAGCATGGCTCATGTAGGAGGAAGGGCCCTGGCATCCAGAGGTTCTCCCTTATTATGTAGTTGTAGAAGAGGTAGCCATGTTAGTCTGTGCAGACATTATAGGTAAAAGCCAAATAGAAATAAAAAGTAAAAAAAAGACAAAAGCAAGCTTTCGTGGACAAGTCCACTTCATCAGACCCCTATCTATTTCTTTCCCTTTCCCCATGCTCTGGCTGTCATTTTCCTGGGTGCCTCTGCTCTTCGCTCCCTTAGCAATTTGTCACTTACATGGTTACAAGTTCATCATCTAGAGCGGTGCCATTGCTGTAGACAAAATAGACCTCCATCACTGTCCTACAGGATATAAAATGACAATGTGTGAGAAGGGAATGGTGAAGGGGTGGGAGAGAGAATGAATAGCATGGAATGAAGAACCTTGGCTGATAACACAGTCATCATACCAAAAAAATATTTGGAAAGCCTTTCTCTAGACACATAGCATGATGGAGCCAACAAGATCGTCTGCCACACCATGACGGGCAAAAAAATAAAAAGCACCCAGGTATCAGTTCAATATCTGAAACTTCAAAGAGCTCAGGTCTCTTCATACATTCTTTACCTCCCTTCCCTCGTTCTATAAGCATATTTTTTGAAAGCACCATAACCCTCATCCTGGATGGTACCTGTGTCACAGAGCTTGAAAAAATTACTTTATTGGAGGATCCCTTGGCTAGCAAGATCATAGCACCCCCAAGCTGGGTGGAGGGATTCTGGTTGTTGTACATAGCCCCAAAAAGCAGCATTTCCATGCTCTTTTATACTAGCTGTTGCTGATACAACATCTCTAATCTTTCTCCTTCATTCATGTCCTTCAGGCAGTCCGGTCTCCCTGACTTGACCCTCTTTACTTTTCTGGTCGCCTCTCTCTGTCCCAGTCACCTGTCTGCTCTGGAGGCTGATGAGCTGTCTTTGATTGTCGCTATATAGATGGTTGCTTGAGTTGCTCTAATCAGTGACCTGGAAACAACGGGAAGAGGAGACAATATAATAATAATAATAATAATAATAATAATAATAATAATAATAATAATAATAATAATAATAATAATAATAATAATAATAATAATAATAATAATAATAATAATAATAATAGAGGCAGACTACAGGCTCAAATGGCACACAAGATACAAGCTTTTTTTTGCTTTTGTCTCACTGGAGGACACTCAGAAACTCTTTGGTACTTTGCTGCATGGTCAACTCCATAGCACATGGGCTTCACTCTGCAATCCTGAGTGATCTGCAAGTGACCCTTTCAGACTATATAAGATGCTGAAGTGACCACTGCACACATTAGATCTGAAAACAATTGATGAGCTGAGACCATCAGAACCAAGATGGAGGGAACTATTCATTACAGGGACAGCCATAATTAACTATCCAATATTTGAAAAACTAAACCTACATTCCAAGGGAGCAATAAGAAAATAAGAGCTGAATTTTGAACAATGAGCCTCCTGGACACAGAATGCACAAAGCATCCATTCTACTAATCTCATCAAATGTTTTAACACCTTAGTTACGTTTAACAGATACAACTAGAGCTACAGCAGAAACCATGAACACCTCCATATATTCAGTGTGCTTTGAGATATTTTAGGAATAGTTTTTCCTAGGTTAAATGGCATCCCCCAGATTTTCTGAGGTTTACTAGGAGCACGTACATGCACACACACACATCAGGCCCACACACTCATGAGTTTATATATTCATTCACACATCAACATCGTGTTTTGCACTGCTTTGCACAAAAAGAAGGTCTGATCAGCCATAACAATCCTACTGTTGCTGGGGGTGGGCGGAGATTGCAGGGAGCCATGTATCAGTGTTTGAAACTTGATATTTAAGAATTCATCTACTAGTTCCCATGGAACCAATATCTCTTAAGAAAATAGGAACACAGAGTGTAAGAACAGCTTGAGTGTAAGATATAGTTGTTCCGCCAGAACATCCTCACAGTTACATCCAACAGGAAAATTGAAAACAAACCATTACTCTCTTTTTTTTAAGCTCACAATCAAGTGGACCAAGATTCAGTCACATTTTGTTGTTTAGTCGTTAAGTCGTGTCCGACTCTTCGTGACCCCATGGACCAAAGCACGCCAGGCCCTCCTGTCTTCCACTGCCTCCCGGAGTTTGGTCAAACCAGTCACATTAACCCATTGATATTACTGGGGCTTCTTCTTCTGCTTCACTGATTTCAGTGGGCCTATACTGTATACAATTAAATCAGAATCCAACATACAATGAATAAAAAGCAGCGTGTCCGTCCATAGCATTCCGAGCTGTGTCAACACTGTACATGATCCAAAAGAGTTTCAGTGTGGGACAGCATGATGCTAAGTGAACGCAAGATGCACTGCTAACCCTGGGGCATGGAAACACCTGCGTGCTCATATATGGTGCCACCACCGAGTCCAAAAGAGTTAATGACAATGACACAAGACATCCAGTGGGCAATGTAATCCTGTCCTTTTTCCTGAGATAAATTTTCCTGCACTCATAGTTGAGATCCTTACCCAGCCATTCATGTGAACCTTTGCAAAAAGAGATTTTACAACCAACTTCCTTCTGAAGTATTTTCCATTGAGAACTTTTTCTTAATGAGTGCAGACATAGCTTAGAAGAAGGTGTCTCTAAACCATTTCTCAGTAATTGAAGCATCAGAGTTAGAACTGGGTGTGCAACATAATTCTACACCTTCCAAAATCCATACTGGGGTGATATCTTGATTAGGCCAGTTCCCAAAAAAGCTCAAGAAAGTTTAAAATGTACAAAAATAATCTACAAAAAGGACAGACATATGGTAGAGTGCTTGGAAAGAAAGAAAGAAAGAAAGAAAGAAAGAAAGAAAGAAAGAAAGAAAGAAAGAAAGAAAGAAAGAAAGAAAGAAAGAAAGAAAGAAAGAGCTGGTTCTCAAGAGCCAATATATGCTTCCCCTTGCAAATTCTAAGAGTCAAATTTACAAAATTATCTGCCAATGACTCCGTTAGCTTCTCCTGCAGTACAATCCATCTGTAGAACCTGGAAAATTTAGAATTTTAGAATGACAAGTCCATAAATCCCTTAGCCGTCATGACTGAGTGGCAGATTATGGGAGCTGTCATCCAAAATAAGTAACTTTTCCAAGCTTTGCACCATCTGTGCTTTTTCCCACTTGCCCTGCAGCAGTTTACCCCTCCCTGCCTCAGGGGAAAGGATGCCGTACGCTTCAATGTTTTTGGAGTTTGCTTCCACATTCTTCAAGGGTGCATCAAATTCCAGCTTGACACGATTGCTCTGGTCCACAGTGAAGATCTGGAGGGAAAAAGAGATGAAAGTTCACAGAACTGAGCTGACGCCTTCAAGAGGGATGTTTGCATTGTGGAAGGAAAGTAGCTAGACAAGCAAGCAGCCTTACATCCAGTGATCTCGAGGAATTCAGGGGAGGTGTTCCATGGTCTTTGGCTTCCACTGTCACCTGGAATTGACCCTTCAGGGAACTTGGTGGGCTGCTCGCAATTCTGTAGGAACAGAGGTATTAGCATTGGAGATTCTTGAACCACCATGGAAACAACCCCCATCCTCATTTTGCAGCACCTTGCATTAGTGGCTTAATTGCCCTGTTCCTAGCTGGAACAGTTCACGGGTAGACGAGATAAAACATATGCTGACCTGGACTATGGGCAAGATCCCATATAGGAAAGAGCTAGAAACTGGCTCAATGAGTTCTTTGTAATGTTAATTTTTCAGTTTCATAATATCCTCCCTAATCTTTGGACTACAATTTCCATCATCCCGACATAGTGCACCCTGGGCAGGCCAGCTTCAAGGAATGGGCACTGTAATCTGATACATCTCAAAAGGGGTCAGCAGATGAAAGAAGGCTGCTTTGTAAGATCTAAATGAGGACCCACTCATGGGTTGTATGTGGCTTATTCACTGGAGATTCTTCCTCCCTGGCATACAGTGTGTGTGTGCGTGTGCGTGTGTGTGTGTGCGTGTGTGCGTGTGTGTGTGTGTTGGGGAAATTTTCCCCAGCCACACCCACTTGACCTCTGACTTTCCTGAAGCTGATACTGGAATCTAGGCACGCATAGCCAAACATGCTTCAAATCTACCTAAAGATCTTCGTGGTCAAGCTAGGGTTTGGAGAGGGACATTGAGCCCCCGCACACACACACCCTATGGTGATCCTCACAAAACTTCCAGATAATAAAATCCCATAAATTACTGGATGCTTCCAGTGTAGCTGCCATTGTCTACTGTTGTCACCACTTTGAAAAGATGTTCATAGTCCTGCTCAAGCCTGTTCTCCTGGATGAAAACAACACTGGAGAGAGCAAATGTGATCACACCATTCAGACCTGAATCAGCATCTGTAGCCTGGAAGGAGAAAGGAAACACCTGTGTTGGTGCCTCTTTGAGCTACTGTTTTCCTTTCCCAGACACTTGTAAAAATCAGAGTCAGTTCCCAGCATAAGTAGAATCTACGTGCTCAGACAATTCCCAAAAGAGACAGAGAAAAAAGCAGAAGGTAATAGTTGGACCTATTGAGATAATAGCAATCTTGCATGCACTAATACTGGGTTTCAGTGGGAGGGGCTTTACAGCCTAATGTGATTGTGCTTCCATTGTTTTCTTGATAACCCCTCTTCTCTCTCTGACTATCCTCCAAGCAGCAAGCATACAGGGACTCCTGTATGTTGAAGACTCCACTCCCCACCACCACCACTTTCCCTTTGCCTGTAACTACATATAGTTACGGTAAGTAGAGACACCTTTTTCTATTTTAAATGTTTCTAAACTGGTTTTTACCATACAAAGTGCTAGTTTTGTGTGCAAATCAAGGAGAGTGTTTAGTGAACCTGAGCTGATCTCTCTATGCTTCTGTGTTTATTCTGCCTTAAACTCTGCTAACTAAAAGAATAACCAAATTCCTAGACACTCCTTCCTCCCCCCCCACCCTGTTTGTAACTAATATCCTCCAGTAGAACCTACAATCCCCAAAATAAATAAAATTGAAGCATTGGTGAATAAAAGCCATGATGGGGGAAATTGTCAAAAAGAAAAAATTGAGAACAATCTCCACTATTCATTTCTGTGGAGGAGATTACATGAAACTCAGTCATCAACCATAACTATACATAGCATGGAGTGCACTCTCTTACCGTTACCGCAGCTACTTGGAAGCCTACTGCAAAGACTTCTGGGATTAGCACTGCAACAAAATAGCAAAAGTGGATCAGATATGTCAAGAACGAGACATGATGGCAACATCTTTCTCATAGGTCCAGTCTCTAACTACAAATGGCCCTCAGGTCTTAAGCACATGTTTTACAGATGCTTGAATCTGTGAAGCATGTGCAGATGTGTTCTCCAGTTAGGTTCTGAGAACTGCAATGAGTTACAAACCACAATGAGTTGTGTGGATGAATCTTATTGTCTCAGACTCAAAGAGGAGTTTCCTGCCATTGAGTCAAATCAGAATTTTTGTCTGAAGTAGGCAGAGTACATAATCTTTATTTATTTATTTATTACATTTATGAGAAGGATGTCCAGGTCCCTGTTGGTGGGCCATCACACCTCTCCCCAGGGACACTGTAGTTCATAACTTTGACTTCACCTGCTGTTTGGGACACCATGATTGTCCCTGAAGAAGTGACAATGGAAAAAAAAGAGACGGGAACAGACATTGAACTGAGGGAAGGGGAGGGACGTGCAAAAAGGACAGACAACCCCTAGAGGAGGAAGGGGAAGAAGAAGAGGAGGATATAAAAGAGGAGGACAAGATGGGAAAGAGGAGAGAAGGGTGGAAGGTTGGGAGATAATGGAGAGACACAGTGGAGGAACCTGACAGTGGAGGCACAGCTGGTGGAGATAACAAGTAATGAAGCGGAGAAGTTCATGGAAGAATGGGAGGACATAATTGAAGAGGATCCCCGGACAAGGGAGTTAGGGACCTTTAGGGCTCCTAAGGTGGAAGCCATGAGACTTCGTACAGTACAACTTCCTCAAAAGCCTTCTTACTGGAGAGTGCAGGAAAGGTGGGAGGGACATCCCCAAGCACAGACTTTGCTTTAGCTGGGAGAGTCAGATAAGGCCGTGGCACCCTGGCCCCAAACCCAGGACAGGGGCTGTCAAACACCCCTCCCCAAGAAAACACTCCGTGGAGGAGAGGAGAGTTGCCCACATATTCCCAGTGGGGTTCTATCAGTCATCCCTGCTGCAGCACCCTTTGTCTCACATATGTGAAACCTTTGCTATGCCCCAAGGGGGGTTGGGGGTATTGACATCAACTTCAGAGAAGGAAGTGACTCAGACAGAGCCCCAATGGGTTGTTGAGTAAGAAGTGTTAAGTTTGGTCAAAGCTGAAGAATTTTAAACTTGTTAAAACTTTAGATAGTGAGTTAATAATAATAATAATAATAATAATAAGAAGAAGAAGAAGAAGAAGAAGAAGAAGAAGAAGAAGAAGAAGAAGAAGAAGAAGAAGAAGAAGAAGAAGAAGAAGAAGAAGAAGAAGAAGAAGAAGAAGAAGAAGTTGTTTCACAAGCTCCTGGTCCACATCTCATGGAGGTAAATGTGGGTGAAGGAGGCTTGGCAGGAATGGTGGTTGGTGGAAGGAATCACAACATTTATACCTCACTTTCCCACTAAAAGATAGTGCTCAAGATGGCTTATACACTTTTTAAAAGAACAAAAACAGATAGAACCATATTTAGCTAAAAAAATTGCTATAATCATACAAACCTGGAAACAAGATCTTAAAGTCTGGACAGGCTTGTAACAAGACATACTCTCATTAAAAAGACATAAAAGAGGAAACTTTGAAGTAGTTTCACATGCTGCTGCTACCTATCCACTAGAGCAGTGGTTCTTAACCTTTGTTACTCAGGTGTTTTTGAACTGCAACTCCCAGAAACCCCAGCCAGCACAGCTGGTGGTGAAGGCTTCTGGGAGTTGCAGTCCAAAAACACCTGAGTAACAAAGGTTAAGAACCACTGCACTAGAGCATTGGTTCCCAACCTTGGATCCCCAGATGTTCTTAGACTACAACTCCCAGGAATCCTGGCCAGCCAGGTGATGATGAACGCTTCTGAGAATTTTAATCCAAAAACATCTAGGGACCCAAGGTGAGTAACCACTGCACCAGAGGGCACTAATGGCATATCATGAGGACTACAACTCTTGTGCATATGGCTCTCACCAAAGGGACCAGTGATATAATTGATGATTGGTGGGTTGTCATTCACATCAATAATCAAGATCCTCAGAGTCTCTGCAAGAAAAAAAGGCATAAAAGAGGAGAATTTAGTCACCGCCAGCACATCTGTGCAGGTCTTGTCTGTGCATCCACAAGTAAGAGGCATAGACCTGCTCCCAGCTGATCATAGAACATAGAGTAATGGAGCTGGAAGGGGCCTATAAGGCCATCAAGTCCAACCCCCTGCTCAATGCAGGAATCCAGATCAACGCAGATCTGACAGATGGTTGTCCAATTTTCTCTTGAGTGCCTCCAGCATTGAAGCACTCACCACTTCCCATGGTTCCATTGTTCTAACAGTTAAGACGTTTTAAGAAGTGTCAGAGATCAGACTAGTGATGATGATATTGCTTCCACGGCCATCTTTCTGTGAGCTAAATTAGATACAATAGGGGTAGAAATGCAGATAAGAAAAGAAAGCAACTGTACATAATCCCATTTACCAGTACTGAATATCCAGTTAGCACAAATCCAAATCCATTTCAAGGACAGAGATAAGGCAGATGGCTCAGGTGGACAGAAAGCACGACTGTGTTACCAAGGCTGTCTCCCCTGAGTTAACTTCTCTGCAGCCATGTTCCTCCTGATGGAGGTTCGTGCCCAGAAGCAACTTTTGTTGAGATCAAAACAGCTGCAGGTAAATGGGAGGGTTCAGCTTTCTCTTTAATTCTATGCTTAAAATCTCCCTGTCCCAGTCCCCGCTTTAGAAATACCACAGGGCAAGCTGTGCTGCTGTTACACCTAGCTGTACTCTCATCCCAATTCAACTGAGGCCCAACTTTTGGGTCAACTATGCCCACAGGTGAATGAGGCTATCGAAACGTGTGCACATACTAGTCTCAGCTTCTAATTGTCCTACTTATTTATCCCAGCAACTTTTCTATACGATGTATGTTTTAATACTGTAAACCGTCTTGGATTCTTTAGGAGAAAGGCAGCATATAAATATTTTGAATAAATAAATAATAAATATGTTGTCTTTCAGTGGAGTACATCGTACCACCAGCAGTCCTGCTTGGCTCTCTGAAGCATCTCCTGCTAGAATAGAAGACATGTTGCAGCAGGACAATAAAAATAAAAGAGATCAAGAAGCTTGTATATTTGAGAGGTTGCCAGAAATGTGAAGCCGAGTGGTCCTTTAAATGACTTACCGTTTTTACTGTAGGGGTCTCCCTCCTCAGTAAATTCATCCTTAACACGCAGTGTGAGTTCCACTAGATCACAGGCTATATAATTGATCTCAGAACTATTGACAAAAAGGGAGCCATTGGGATCCAGGTAGAACCAGTTCTGACATACACTGCCCACATTGGACGAGCTCTTGAGGCATGCTACAGCTAACTTCTCAAATACCAGTGAGTGGTTGGTGTCCATGTCCCTGGCTTCCAGCCTGGTTACTAACTCATGTAGGGTCACATTCTCTAAGACATCAACATCATGTGGAGGAGAGGGCACAAGAATTGGGGGCTCATCATTGACATCCAGCACATTCACTATCACCACAGCAGTGTCAGCATCAACTGTTCCCCCAGATTCTAGGTTTTCAGCCTGTACAGTCAGATTGAGGAACTTCTGTGGCATCTGGTCATAGTCAAGGGCAATGGCCAGACTCAAGATCCCCTGGTACCAGCCAGGCCCCAGGTAAACGGAGCGCATTATGAAGTTACTTGAACTCGCACTTGTTTCAATGTAGAATGAGATACGGTTGTTGATTTGTGTCTGATCAGCATCTGTGGCTTCCACACTTCCCACGATTCCTGGGGATGAAAGGTTAGTTATGACTATACTGCAAATCACATAGCCTGATCAATCTTAAAAGAAAATCCAACCTCAGTATTCCTGTTGCTCGTGAAAGAAATGTCCAGGATTGCAAAACCTAATCCAGTTTCCTACATCGTCAACCTTCTCCATGCCCCATTCCCAAGAAGTCTCATCATAGTCTCAGTTCATCTGCTATTTCAACCTCTCATTTCTGGTGTTAATTCAAGCTGCTGGTCATAACACAGAACAAGCTGTAGAAGAACATAGATGAAGAAGCACTCTTCCCTGCATTAATCATCTTGTCCTTTAAAGATTTGAGAGATATGTTCTGAGTCTCACAAACGCCAGATAGGTGTTAAGTGGAGCCTATATATGAGTGGCCCTTTAACACCAGAACTCAGTGTAGGTCATCAACTTATAAGCCATTATCAGACCTGACCCAAAATATACAAAGGAAAGCTTCTCCCTGTAAAAAAAAATAAAAAATGGAGCAGTCCCTTTATTCTGGAATTCTCAGGTGAAGGAATCTTGTAGTTCAGAAAGCTTGCACACAATTTTCTTTTTCTTTTTGTTTGGCTTTTTGAAATCTCATCGTAATATGGAGTTTGGATTTAGTACTTTATTGGTCAAAATGGCTTCCTCTGCCTCCTTTGTTCCTCAAAAATGCCTCCCTGAGGGGGCATGTTTATTTTTAGGAAAGCCCATAAGATGTTGCTTTTCCAGAAGGCTGTTCATCAAACTATTTGGATTATTCTTTGTTTGTTTTAGCTATTACAAAATAATTAATGTCCACTTCTTTGGGTTGGATTTCCTTTTCCTTTTTTAAAACACACCGGATCATTACCCTTGCATCATGCTAACACTCTTCAATTACTTTCTAATCCAGCCTATGAATCAGAAATGCACAGTACCTTTCACGCCTTCCTGAATAAAGAACTCATAAAATGGACTGTTGAATCGGGGAGCATTATCATTTATATCCTAAAGAGAAAACAGGAGAAAACAGATAGTTTTCTGTTCAAACGTCTGTGCTGAAGAGGACGTACAACAATTGGGCAGCAATGGCAAAATTACATGAAGACATACTGAGGTTCTTATATTCTATTGACAGGCAGGGACAGTGCGGCATGTGAGAACCCCCAGTATTATGGCTATCACATTCTTTGCTGCAAGAAAAAAAAGAGTTTTCTAGGAGACACAGTGGCATATAGTGCCCAAACAGAGCCACGTCAAGGTACATATTGCCTAATACCAACCACGTTACTCTGTTTAATAAGAATAAGAATGATGGAAATTTGGAAAAGGAAACACCCAAACAGTGGCATAAATGAACAATGATTAATGGACCAGAGAAGGTTTATCATCCGGAGTAAAGTGTTTTCAGAACTGGAATTGAAAGAACTAGAAAAGGTGGCAAAATCAACACAGAACAATGACCATTATATGGAAGACAAATGGAGGGTAGAGGTAGACACAATAGTGGAAGAAAACATATCAATAGAGGAACAACATATGGAACAACCCAGAAATTATGAGCTGACAGAATGGCAAACATCATTGAGGAAAAAAAGAGTAACCCATATTAGCCAGAACACTGAAAGACAAAGGCTCCCCAACTTGTGCCAATTACAAAGTAAACCAGTAAAACATCTACTGAATGATGCAAATGTTGTCATCAGAACAATCCCAACCAACACGCTAATGGAAACAAACCAGCTTATGTATAGCACAGCTACCATAATAACCATAGAACTTGGTTGCAAGCAGCAAAAAACCCCAGAAAACCCGTGGCACTACAAAATGGAAAATTCAGCTGGAAAGAAAAATAAACAAATTACGTGCAGACATTAGCAACTCAAAACACTTGAAAGATTCAAAACTTAAAAATGAAAAAGTAAAAGCCAGACTATGCAAAATATATGGCCTAAAAAGGAAAACAATTGTTGAAACTATGGAAGAATTAAAACAGTGGGTAACAACTACAGCAAAGAAAACTGAAATATATGATGGAAGCTTGAAACAATATTGAGAAAGCACACAATTTCTAAGTAACCAACTATTATTCTATACATCACTAGGAGAAAATGAAGAGCAAAAGAAATTAGGCCCATGTAAAGTGATACTCTAAAATTTTGGAAAGAATGTGGGAAATGCCTCATGGATTAAAGACATTTGTAAAGAAACTCAAGGAAAACAAATGGATGATATTGTAATAACAACTGAAAGGATCAAGAAGAAAGTTTGTGAAAAATTGGAGCACACCTGGTCCAGATGAGCTGCACAGATTTTGGTTAAAGCATCTAACAGGTCTCCATCAATGTATAGCAATGCAGTTTAACCACTTACTTCAAAATTCTACAACTGAAGACTGGATGACAACAGGCTGCACATTTCTGATAATAAAATATCATTAAAAGGGCAATGAACCCAGTAATTATCGACCAATTACATGCCTTCTAACAATGTTCAAGCTCCTCACAGGAGTACTGGCAAGATCAATATATAATTACTTAACTGAAAACTCCCTATACCCAACTGAACAGAAAGGGAACTTTAAAAAATCAAGAGGCACGAAAGATCAGCTACTTATTGATAAAATTATACTGAAGAATGCAAAAAGATGAAAAACAAACCTTAACATGGCTTGGATAGACTATAAAAAGGCATTTGACTCATTGCCACACAGCTGGATTAACATCTGCCTAAAAATGTTTGGGATTAGTAAAATCATTCCGAAGTTCCTCAAGAAAAACATTGAAAAATTGAAAACTATCTTAATGGTCCATGGTGAAGAAATTGGGGAAGTTAGCATCAAAAGAGGAATATTTCAGGGGGATTCTTTGTTACCTCTTCTGTTTAGGTAAAGGTAAAGGTTCCCCTTGACAATTTGTCCAGTCGTGTCCGACTCTAGCGGGCGGTGCTCATCCCCGTTTCCAAGCCATAGAGCTAGCGTTTGTCCGAAGACAATCTTCCGTGGTCACGTGGCCAGCGCGACTAGACACGGAACGCCGTTACCTTCCCACCGTGGTGGTACCTATTTATCTACTCGCATTTTTTTTTATTTTGCATGCTTTCGTACCGCTAGGTTGGCGGGAGCTGGGACAAGCGACGGGGGCTCACTCCGTCGCGTGGATTCGATCTTACGACTGCAGGTCTTCTGACCTTGCAGCACAGAGGCTTCTGCGGTTTAACCTGCAGTGCCACCACGTCCCCTGTCTGTTTAACATCTCACTAATCCCCATGTCAATAATTTTAAATAAAACTGAATTGGGCTACCATATTTAAGAACAAGCAGGAAAAATTAATCACCTCTTATACATGGACAACCTAAAACTGTATGCAGAAAGTTCCACGGAGATAGAATCACTGCTAAACACAGTGCAAATATTTAGTGAAGATATCCAAATGAAATTTGGAATTGACAAATGTGCATCTCTGTCTATACACCATGACGAGATCCAAAACCTAGATGGAATAGAGTTAAAAAATGGCAATATTATAAAATCACTATCAAGTGAAGGAAATTATAAATACCTTGGAATACTAGAAGCAGATAACATTGAACACACAAAAGTTAAAGAACTGACAGAAAGGGAATATATCAAAAGGCTGCAGAAAAATCTTAAAAATCAAAATTAATGGTGGAAATACAATCAAAGCCATAAAGACATGGGCAGTTCCAGTAATTAGATATCCAACTGGAATAATAGACTGGACTCAAAACAAATTAGAAGAATTGGGTCGAAAAACACAGAAACTAATGAACATGCATCACACACTACATCCAAAAAGTGATGTGGACAGATTATATTTACCACGAAAAACTGGAGGCCATGGATTACTGGAAATACAATAGGTAGTAGAGAAGGAAAAAAGAAGCCTAAATGATTATATCAGTACAAGCAGAGAAAAATTGCTTAATGCAGTGAAAATGGAGAATATTTTGAAAACAACAGAAACAAAGGCTCAATATAAGAAACAACAATTTGAAAATAAATTAAACAGTTGGAAAAATAAACCACTACATGGACAACACCAGAGAAATATTGATGGAAAGCATGATCATAATTCAACATGGGCATGCTAAAACTGGGGACCCTTAAGAAAGAAACTGAATGCTTGATTTTTGCTGCACAAGAACAAGCACTCCAAACCAAGGTGATGAAAGCTAAGATCCAAGGAATTAGTGCTAACAGCAAATGTCGACTCTGCCAAGAAAAATATGAAATTGTGTGACACCTCATCTGTGAATGTCCAAAGACTGCACAAACAGATTACAAAGTTACACATGATAGAGTGGCAAAATTAGTGCACTGGTCATTATGCAAAAAAATATAACTTGCCAGCCTCCATAAACCCATGGGAACATCCGGTAGAAAAGGTCTCAGAAAATGAGGAAATCAAGATCTTGTGGGATTTCCAGATCCAAACTGATAAGACACCTTGAACATAACACACTAGACATAGTAGTAATAGAACGAAGAAATGTCTGGATCATTAACATTGGGGATGCCAGAGTTGAAAATTAAGAATGGGAAAAACTAACAAAGTACAGAGACCTGTCAATCAAAACATCTCGCCTCTGGAAGAAACATGCTTCAGTGGCCCCCGTAGTCATTGGGGCTTTGGGAACAATATCAACAAATTTCACACAGTACTATAAGCAGTTGCAGATCTCAGAAATCACGCCATCAGAGCTACAAAAATTGGCAATATTAGGAACAGCATACATACTGCATCGATATTTAACAGATACTTAGATTTTTGGTTAAAACTTGTATCTGCTATATAATACCAGACAATGTTTTTATAATTTTGACTGTGCCTGGAGTTTTTGAAGGAGAAGAAGGAGAAAGTCTCATCAAGTAAATTCTGACTTATGGCAATCCTTTCTAGGGTTTTCTAGGTAAAGAGTACTAAGAAGTGGTTTATCATTCCCTTCTTCTGGGGGCACCCTGGGACTGTGCAGCTTGCCCAAGGCCACATAGGCTGGCTTTTCTCCCAGGAGGCACTGTCAAATGAGATAGAAAATCTCACATGTGCCTCTCCCCCTTAGAATTAAAATAACAAATCAAACTGAACAATTTGCTGCCTTTTCATGACTTCTGAAATATGCTCTCTGACACAGCTGCCTCCCTCTGCCTGATGGTTACAATGTGTGCTGCTCATGATTACATCCCTGCCCGGCCTTCTGGAAGAGGTAAGAGCACTGTTT
The DNA here is from genome assembly GCA_037013535.1 of Intellagama lesueurii. Lineage (NCBI taxonomy): Eukaryota > Metazoa > Chordata > Lepidosauria > Squamata > Agamidae > Intellagama > Intellagama lesueurii. The sequence continues at coordinate 229,335,607 of JBAJHW010000002.1, read as the reverse complement.
AAGTCCTAGTCCTAGTCAACATCCCTTGATATTTTTTCCCCAAGTTCCAGGAAAGGCGTGTGATTACCTCCACAACAATGGTCACATTGACGGTGGTATTCAGCTGAGGGATGCCCATGTCATGTACAAAGACTGTTACCACCATTTTACCCTCAAGCTGCGCAGGGATAGCTTCTCGGTCCAAGGGCCCATTACTGTACAACACTCCTGTGTCTGCATTGATGGAGAAGTTGCTGCTGAAATTACCCGGCAAAATGTTAAACTGCAAGCGGCTATTATCGCTCTCTGGTTCATCCTGGTCAGTGGCCTGGAAGGAGAATTGAAGGAGTTTTTAGGGAACCTACATTTCTGCAACAAGTTTATACGCCTGGTCTTGGAGAAGGACACAAGCAGATACCCAGAGTTTGGAAGTATCTAGACTTAAATACCTGGTGGTAATGATGGTGGAACTAAGTCATACTTGAAAAGCAATGGTTACAAAGTGACTTTTGGTATACCAAGTCACATTCTAGTTACTTCCAAGAGTTACCTTTTAAAGGTATTTTAGAGAAATGTTGACAGGAATGACTAGCTTATTCAGATGGACTAGATCAGGCCTGTGGCCAGTTGTGTGCAACCAACCAGAGAAAGGGGAGCCAGTTGGAGGGAAGACCCATTTATTGTGTGATTGCCCTTGTGTACAATTTAGGCCACTGTTGGTGGAGACACAACAGGAGAAGATTAGTCTGCAGAGCCAGGCTTGCATGGGAAGTCAGAATGTTCTCCACCATAAGTAAAGCAGTGGTTCCAAATTAAACATCTCTGGCAAATAGACCCCCCCCCCCCAACCCAGATGTCCTTGAGAAACAAATATATGGCACAGAACTTTAAATTATTTGGAATATATTTCCCAAAAAGGTATTTTACATCTCTCCGGAAGCAGAGGGAAGGCATGTTTGCATGGCTGGATTTTCATTGTTTACCCAATTAGGAAAGCCACAGTTAAACATGGTATCAGGGAAAAGACCAATGAGTAGTTCATACACAAGAGGAGAGGGGGCAGAAATTAATAGGGCATTAAACTCTTCTTTTTCTTTGTTTACTCAGATTTCACCAGGTACTGCCAAGTAATTCTCAAGCTTACTTTCACAGTTAGAAAGTTGGGGAACATATTTTACCACCAAAATACATGAATGCTCCTTTTGCTAATGAGCAAGTATTCTGTGCGGATTACACATCAAAGTGAGATTAGCTTTCAAGACACAAAGTAACTCAAGCAACATCATTTAGAGCATTACTCCAACCCTGGAGAATGACCTCAGAGATTTCTGGGGGTTTGTTTAGAAAAACAAGGTAAGAAGAAGTCTCTGACATTCTAAGGGTCAGCTTTTGGTATCTGTGCTCTGACAAGGAACACATGACATGAACTAGAGTAAACTGTGTCATGGGTTAGTTCATGGAAGTGTTCATGAGTCTAGTTTGGTCTATGTCTCAGTGCACATGCACACAGACCTGCATGGCAAAAAAAGGAAAGCAGAAAAGGAAGGCTTCAGCCTTACCAGGATCTGGACAGGCTCCATTTCTTCTCCCTCAGTGACAAACACTATATAGGAACCTATCACCACTGGAGGGTTGTCGTTTATATCAATCACATAAATCTCTAGCTGTGTAAAACCAGTCATATTGCCACCATCCGTTGCCTGCAGGGTGGCATAATAGATAGGACGGGTCCTCCAATCCAGGTTACTGCCATTTGCCACCAGCACCGTCCCGCTAGTTGCATTCACGGTAAACGTGGAGTGGCTGCACAACAGAGAAAAAGACACATCCTTGGACTTGACCTATGATCCCCTTAACAACCATGCTGACTGGGAATGATAGCAGTCATAAGTCCAACACACCTAGAAGATACCAAACTGGAGAAGGCTGCTATATGACACTTCCCTCCCAGCGGAAAGAGGTCCATGCCACCATTCCTTCCCTGCCCTTCCCTGTTTCTATGGCAACTGCATATACATACATGTTTGGAGGCAGCAGCTGGTAGGTGATCTCTCCAAACAGTCCACTATCTGAGTCAGTGGCCTATGGGAAAAAAGAAGGTAAAGGTAAAGGTTCCCCTTGACATTTAGTCCAGTCATGTCCGACTCTAGGGCGCGGTGCTCATCCCCGTTTCCAAGCCATAGAGCCAGCGTTTGTCCGAAGACAGTTTCCGTGGTCACGTGGCCAGTGCGACTAGACACGGAATGCCATTACCTTCCCACTGAGGTGGTACCTATTTATCTACTCGCATTTTTTACATGCTTTTGAACTGCTAGGTTGGCAGGAGCTGGGACAAGCGACGGGAAAAAAGAAGGGACCCACTCATTATCATGTCTAATTCAGTTGTCAGGATCCCTCTGATACTGGGTGGGGATTCTGGGTCTTATGTTCCAAAAAAGTAACTCCCCCCAGCTCTGCTTCAATGTTGTTAAGATACAGAGGAAGTTCATGATGCAATCTCCTCAAACAGTAGTAATGCTTTCAACGACATCAGAGAAAAAATGATGGGGTCCTTCTCATCCCATCATTCTCCATCTCCATCGACAGCTCTTTCTTCTCCCCTTCCCTCCCTTCCCCTTCAAGGCCTAAGGCAGGTGTGGAGCTTACTGTGATATTTGAAGAGACAATGGTACCCGGTGGGCTCTTTTCTAGCACAGAAAGTTTGTAGTCATTCTGTTCAAACTCAGGCCTGTGGTCATTGATGTCAATAAGATGGATGGTGACTGTTGCAAAAGAGCAGCAATCTGTTGTTTTTCCAGTGTCATTTGCTACGATCTGGCAGAATTAGAAGGAGCCAAGCAGTTAAGCCTCATTCCTATGCATGCTTCGAATTAGCTGAACAGATCTGCCTACAGGATGACTCTCCCAAATTTTATGCTGCCACTCCCATTTTCCGAGGATGGAACAGGATATGACCAAGTAATCATCCTCTGGGGTGCACAATTTAACTTTCCCAGCTGCAGAGAAAACAGTGAGCCCATTTCCCTGGCAGCAGGTGATGCGAATGATTTGGTTCTCTAAGACAGTGGTTCCCAACCTTGGGTCCCCATATGTTCTAGGACTACAAATCCCAGAAATCCTGGCTAGCACAGCTAGTGGTTCAGGCTTCTGGGAGTTTTAGTCCAAGAACATCTGAGGACCCAATGTTGGGAATCACTGCTCTAAGAGATTGATTTCATTACACTAAACTCCAAAGTTGCCACGTGCTCTAGAAAGGGAAAGAAAGTTTTGATCCTGGTATGCCCATTCAGTTTCTCACATGGTTGTCCTTAAACTGGAGTTGGCCCAAAAAGCATTTAGGATTATCTCAACAGTGCCTCAGGCTCTTTTCATTTAGAAATAGTGTGATATAATCAACAGAGTGTTGGGCTAGGACTCAGGAGAGCTGGGGTCACCCAGAGGTATAACACCCTGCAGCTTTGCTCGCTGGGGATTCTGGGAGCTGTAGTCCAAAAAAATAAGGCAGTGGTAATGATAAACCACTCCTTAAACATTTCACGTACCTTAAAAATCCTATTAGGTTCACCATAAATTGGGAACAACCTGAAAGCGTTTAACAACAACAACTACCTGCTGAATAGATGCCACATATCTTGGCAGAATGCCAGAATGTATAGGACCACTGTTCAGAAAAGTTACCTTTTTTAGACTACAACTCCCAGAATCAGCACGGTTCGTCACCTTCCATGAGTTTTAGTCCAAAAAAGAGTAATTTTCCAGGCTTGGCACAGAATGATATATAATAATGGGTCTATATTTCTCTTTCTCTCACCTCCACAGTCATGGTATGTGTCTTTTCATAATCCACAAGATTCGGATTGCTCACTAGCACTTGCACAGTGCCTTCATTCACAATCTGTTGGGGTGACACTGAGAATGCAGAGGCATCTGGACCCTGCAGGGTCAGCTGAAAGGTGCCGTTGGCGCCCTGTTTGGGAAAGAAAGCAGGTCACTCAGAAGCAAGAGGCTTTCAACACAGCTCACAAGCCAGAGCTTCTAAAAGTTGTGTGTGTGTGTGGGGGGAGGGTTGGATTGTAACACCCAGATGTGTTCTGGGACCCTCCAACTTAGCTGGCTGAGGATTCTGGGAGCTGTAGTCCAAAAAAGTAATTTTTCTAGACTCTAGGAAAGTTGGTTTGTACAAATGGGAAGAATGAGGATTCCTTCTGGGTTTTTTGACAGACTTTGGATCCCTGGTGATGCAAAAGTGGTGATAACCCTGCACAACTGTTTTCCTTCACATTTTAAGCTATGCCTTTTACTCTGTATGTAGTTGGAATTCTTCGGTTGTAACATGATGCTTATAAAGCCATTTTAATTCGCTAAGAAAGAAAACTTTTAAATGGACTTGGGTTGATCCCTGCTATACTAATGAATGTATATGTGCATTAAGAATATCTTAGGAATCAAGCTGAGATACTGAACTTCGGTTTTAGTGTATGTATTATATGTATGAGTGTTCAGAAAGTGTTAATTAAGACCAGACAAAACAGAGAGTCAGTGTGATACAGTGGACAGAGTGATAAACTAGGAGTCAGGAGTAGAGATGGGAGGAATCAGCAAAATTGTAGTTCATTGTGGTCCATGGTTCATGAACTACAAACCACAAACTTCCTGACCTTTTAAAAAAAATGAACCATGAATTGGTTTGGTTTGGAAGTTCAGGAGCCCTTTAATGCTCCCCCCAGCCACCAAGAGACATCAAAATCACAGAGAAGCTTCCCCTGACTCTCCTCTACACCCCCTCCAAGTTTGGTGAAGTTTGGATTTTGGATGTCTGAGTTATACACCTTCAAAGCAGGTCCCTCCAGGAAAGCACCCTTTAGCAGCTGGCTTGGGGAAAATTCCAGCAATGGTTCATGCCAGAGAACCTGACACAGAGTGTTGCTCATCAGGAGGTGGACCCAAACCCCACGGACAATGCCATGCTGGAGGTCTGAGATGAGGTACAGATGTTATTGTGTGGTCATTGAGGGTGGGGTGGGGGGAGAGAGAGGCTGCCTGACAAGGGAAGCAGCATGCCGCTGGAGATCTGAGCTAACCTGGTTCCGAGGTAGGAGGGTTCCTCTGACTGGCAGAAGTGGCTCTGAAGTGAAAATGGCTCCTATGAATTGGTCTTATAAATGAGAACAAGCAACTCCCCTACAGCCCTTTGAGCCATGTGTTCGGCTGCCTGACTTGCCAATCCAGTAGTCTCTAGACCCCTCCCAGGTTTGCCTAGTGCGTCTGATTGACAGAAGCAGGCTGTTGGGGGTGAGAAAATGGGCAAACGAACCGAACAAACCAAAAATCACTAAAGACGTTTGTTGGTTTGGTTCATTTTGGTTCATCGCTTTTGATAAATCTGAACCAACGAACCCGTAACTTTTGAGAAACTTCCTGGTTCATTTTATTTGTTTGTTTGTGCCCATCTCTACTCAGGAGACCTAGATTCAAATCCTCACCTGGCCATGGAGGAATTGGTAAATCTACTCCTCAATATTTCAGATACCCTGAAGATCCCTATCAGAGTCACCAGAATTTGGATGAGACTTGAGAACACACAACACATAGAAAACAATGGCTAACCAGTGACAGTCACTGACTGCTATTTCCCACATTAGTAAGCACAGGTTCTAGCCAAGCATCTAATCCAAATGCTCTGACTTGACCACTGGAGTGTGGAACTGATGCAAACTCCTAGCAACGTATTTGCATAATTGAGCAAATGAACTAATGATTTCGGGGGTACAGTTGAAAATAGAGCATGGAAATGTTACTTTTTGACCCACAGTTGTAGTCTAAACAAGTAACTTTCAAGTTATGGTAAGAATACAGAGAATACAAGGAGTCTGACACTGTCACCAGTATTTTCTGTCTTTAGAATTTTCTTTGTTTAGAATTTGCACAGTGGTGATACCAATAGTTAAAATCTGAAGTCTTTGTCATAGGCAGAAAAGAGACAAAAGGCTCAGTATGCAAATAGACATCAACCCTTGTTCCAAACCTATTATTCCCTGTACTTCTAACTTTCTATCCCCCACCACCACCACCATGAAGTTCTGGTCCCACTCCCCCCATGCTCACCTTGTCAGGGTCATAGGCTACAATGTTGAGGTTGGTCACTGGTGTTCGGGCAGAAGCATGTTCCTCAATCTGACCAGAAAAGTTGCCTTCTGGAGGTGCTGAGAAGTTGCAGGCAAGATATGTGCATAAATAGAACTGAGGTGTGTTGTCATTGATATCCATGACTTGGATGGTCACCATGGTGCTCACTTGTGCCACTTGGTGATAAATGTTCAGGTTTTTTTCGCGAGCCTAAGTGTGAAAGCAAGAGAGACAAAATGGAGGCCTTGAGAGGAAGGTGTGTGTTGCAGAGGTCCCCTGCCACCCACATCTTCTCGACTACTTACCACAACCTGGAGCTCCACATCTTCACCTGGAACACCCTCTCGGTCCAGGCTGCCACTCACTGTGATGACTCCAGTGATATTATTGATTGTAAACAAGCTAGTGTCATCTGGAGGAGAAAAGGTGGGGAGAGAGGAATATCTCCTGAGCCACACTGGAGGCAGGTAGCACTTAACCTGAGAAGGCTATGAGAATCAATTTTCCCTTGTGACTTCTGGGAAAAGAGGAGTATGGCTTCTCCTCAAGAACAATCTTTTTACCACCACAGCACTTAACGCTACCAAGCGGGAACTCAGTCTCCATCCTCAGGCTGTGGAAGATCCAGGAAGAAGTTTCCAAATCCAGCTGTTTAGCATAGTACTGACTCTGGTAACAACCCATTTCTGAGGCCATTTAGAGCTTGTCACAGGAAAAATGCAATGGAGTTGAACAGAATTACCCAGCAAGGTGAAGTGAAAGTCAAGTTGAGATCTTAGGGACAGCAATAGAGGTCAGTCAAGCTGGTCTGTGTACCATCCCAGGGATCAGACATAGAGTGTAGGCGTGGATGTCCTACTGAAGTGCAGGACTTTGACTGGAGCAAATGGAGGAAATCACTGATCCTCCCTTTTTGGCACAGACGTTCCAGAAGCCCCACCTATGATGGCCAGGGATGAGGCATCATGGAAGTTGTAACATTTGGAGGACTCAGGATCCTCAGCCATGGCCAAGAGATGGAGAAGGTACTGGGAAAAGGTTCTGGCTAAATAAAGTGTTCTCTAGAGAAAAAACATCAAGGCAGAAAGTGAAACTGGCCATTTCTACTAATTTAACTCCAATAATGCTTGCTGGAGCAGGGGTGGCATGATTGGTACAGTATGAAGATACAGCAAGAACAATGATGCAGTTCTCCACACTGACACAACTGTAGACCACCCATGCTATCTGATGGGTAGAAACCAACCCCACCCTTCCATCACTCACTGGTGATGCTATAAAAGATGACATCATTCACGTCCTTGTCTCCATCAATGGCAAACACCCTTGTCACTGTCGTACCCTACAAGGAGGAAAATCTTGGTGAGGACACAGTTTTCTTTATACTGCCCACAGCTAGTAGGGGGGAAAACACCACCAGCCCCATCCAAGTTACTAAGCAAGTGTACACTTAGCAGCAACTTCACATGCAACGATATAAAATATAAAACTTTTTATGGTTTGGAGCTGTTAATTTAAATTGATGATTTCTGCATCTGGCTTCTGTAAAGGCCATGGCTAGAAGGGCTGGTTCAAGATGGCAACTTTGCCTCCATTCCAAATGCATGACAAGGAAGAACTCATTCTGTTTGGTCATCCTTATGCCTCCATTCAAAATTTGGAATATATATATATTTTAAAGGAACTTGTTCAACTATTCATTATTTTGGAGATTGGTAGATAGTTGTTATTGTTGTTCTGCATGTAAAAATAATTTGTTGTGTTGCATTGCACATTACTGGGACATTATCTTGTCCTTATAAGCAGGCTGGAAAACTACAGGGAAATACTCCCGAGTTAATCCTAGTAGCCAGTTCTCATATAGTGCCTTGAAAATATTTACAAAGGAAACAAAACAAAATATTTGTCACTTAGGACAGCATAAAACTTGAAAAACAAAATACCTTAAAGTGCTATTTTGAAGTAATTTTTGAAAAAAAATAAAGATGTTATCCATTGCAACAAAAAGTAAGCCTGTAACTTTTTCTGTTCTGTCACTTTTGAAATGTAGTTTTATTACCCCATTGTTTCACACACCCCGTAACTAATTACAGGAACTATGTTACATGTAACTTGCTATTTCTGTGCTTAGTATGGTAATGAAGAGGGATAAAAAATGAATGTAGAGTTGTAAGCCAATAGTGGTGTAGTAGCAGTTTCCAAATACACTCACAGGAGTTTTGTGTGTGCACTCCTGCTAGCATATCTCATATCAGGGAGCACCTGGCCAACTTCCTTTTCTAACCCCACATGGATATTAACATAATAACTTATGTTAAAGTAATAAAATGCCCCTCCCCTCAAAACGTTATGGTGCTACAATTTTCCATTTCAGACCTTTGTTATTAGATTGTTAAAGGTGTTCCTTACCAAAGGACAGTGTTCTGGTACTGAGCCTGTAAATGGTTCACCCAAGAATTGGGGGTCCAAGTCAGCCACATCGACAACTGTCACAGAGAGATAGGCTGTGTTGTTCTGATAGATGAACACATTATGCAGCAAACCTCCATTATCCTACAGAATAAAGAGAGACAATGACAACTTGAGCATGTAGTCTTATCACTTTAGTTAATGAATTATGTGCCATCCTACCCAGCAAGAATCCTTCTCCACAGAAGTACAGCAGTGAATCTCTATATTCTGATAGGTAAAGCAAAATAGAAATAAAAAGTAAAAAGTAAAAAAAAAAAGACAAAAACATGGTGGTGCTTTAAAGACTAACGTTTATATTTTTTAATGTGAGCTTTTGTGGCCAAGTCCACTTCATCAGACATAAGGGAAAGAGATTTAATATGGCAAATATTTATATATATACACGGCATCAAAATAAAGATGTCCAATACAGAGATTGTGGTTGGTTGGTAAGAAAGTCAGTGGGTGTTTAACATTGTGGTGATCGTGTATTTGATATGCAGGTCTTTCATTGAAGCTTGGGCTGTAAAGAATGTGATAACCTCTGTCATAAAATAACAATGGTAGAGTAACATGAATTGGAATTCTCTCTGTGTATTTCATGCTTTCCCTCCTTCTTCCACCAATCTTCTAAACATCTTTGACATATCTGGACCTTGGTTTTGTATTGTTTTTCAAGAGGGCTCCTCAAGAGAGCTCCTCATACACAGTACTGCATAGTTGTTAAGATGTTCCTTGCATTCTTAGGATATTTCAGAAGCTTATGTTAATTTTATGTACCTTACAGGTTTTGGCACAGGCAATTAATGGCTGGAGAGGAGAACCTCACCAGACATGGCAAGGTGAGACACTAATTCTAGTTCTTTGTGGGGGGGGGGGGTTTACTTAAAAAATGGGTCTTCATGTACCCTCTTGTCCCATAATAAACACAAATTGTTCTACCTCAGAATACCCTCCTTGATAAATGCTATCCAGCTGTTGAAGATAAAACTTATGCCTGGTAGGCAACCTTTTTTTTTTTTTTTGACATTTAAAAATGTAACTGCTTTAACTGCAAATATATGAATCACCTAATGCATTTAAAAAGATAAGAAACTAAAAGGCAGGGGCAGCAAAGTGCTGATAAAAATAGAAACTGCTGTAGGGGAGGCTACTTGCAATGTAAATCTGATTTCTTGAAGAGACAGTTTGGTTAATCTAGCAGGGAGGGGGGAATCTATAGGAACCCGGAGACCCTTCATGAGATTCACAAGCCTGGTGTCTTCCAACTTCAGCCATGGCCTTCTAAAACAGAAGGTAATGAATTAACAAAAGGTTAACCCATGTAGCTAGAGAACTGGCACCCCTCTCTCATGACCCTGGTAGCAATGTGCCCCTCTTTTCTTCTTCTTCACATCATTGCTCCACAGAGAGGCAAAGCTTGTCTTTCCACCCCCTTCCTCCTGGTCCTTTCTTTTCCTTGCTTGTCACTGGCTGAGCCTCACCGTGGCCAAGATCTTGATTCGGTAGAAGGTGCTCTTGTTATTGTAACTGAGTGAGCCATTCAATACCACAGTGCCATTATAGAGAATGGAGAAGAGATGGCGGTTCTCTGCATTGTTTGGGTTGACCTGTGGAGGGGGTATAAAATACAAATGTGAGCAGTGACCAAACACAAAGCTTTGCCTGGAACAAAATGCACCCTTTCCCAAGAAAAACTGTGGCAAAGTCTTCCATATACTATAAATCAGATAGTGAGATAAATATATATATTGATTTGGCAGGTATATTTATAACACACACTTGTGTGTGTATGAGCTATAAATATATCCCAACTGGGGACTCCAGGACTAAAAAGGTCCATGCCCTCTGTATGAAATAGCTCCTTGTGCCTTTTGTCTGCCTGTATTTAATGCTTGTTGAACCTTCCTCTTTACATTGTGGAACTCACTTCTTCAATTTCATAGGATACCCGTCCTGCATTTCCGCTGTCTTCATCCACTGCCTCAACCCTAAAGATTGGGGAGCCAATTGTTGTATTCTGAAATAGAAAGAGGACAAAACAGTTTGGATATCTTGGTGAGAGGTGACAGTACAATAGGAGAAGCAGTGGATATGAGAGTCAGTGTGGTGTAGTGGTTAGAGTACTGGACTGTGGGTTTAGAGATCCAGGTTCCTGTAACACACACTGAATAATGAAACTTTCTGGGTGACCTTGGTCCGGTTGCCTTCCCTTCGCCTGATCGGCCTTACAGAATTTTTGTAAGGCAAGGTAAGGTGGAGGGGAGCGATGAACACCACACTGAGCTCATAAGGTGAAAGGCGCAACATGAAAATAGCGCTAAAAATGACAAATAAATGGATCTTTTCAATCTAAGTTTTTATAGGCCTCAACTGTAAACAGTAAGAACACAAAGAGGCTAAAACACACCAATCTTTGCTCAAAATGTTACCAGTCCTCAGTACAGGGGGAAACCAATGCCTTTTCTACTCTCCCTTAATTCTTCCTTTCTGGGCCCATGAGATCAAACTAGAAAATATGCTTAACACAATTTTTTAAAAGGTGCTCTCTCAAGTGGTGAATGCTACCTGCTTTTCACAGGCTGTTGTTTTCCTCATCTATACATCTTGGCCTGTCTATTTATACGATTGCGTAAGGGCAATTGTGAAAGCTTTACTTCCCTCTGCCTGGCTCTTTTTAGTGCAACCAAGCACAGACTGGCTGTAAAATGTGTTCCAGGATCAGTCATGCAAGCAAGCAACTGCATTAAAAAAAACAACACTCTGTGATTTCTCTCATGGAAATAGGATGTAGGCCATTTAAGCTTTTTGTGATTGGTTACTCTATCCACTTTACAAACACTCTATCCACTACACCACACTGGATATCTGCTCTAAAAGCCTACCTGCATATTATCTTTATTGCACAGTGTGCAGTAGGAATCTGTATTTTTTTAAAAAAAAACGTCAATAGCTAGCACAAGGTGCTGCAATTATCACTAGGACTATCCCCAACTGCAAGGGCCAGTGTGTTGTAGTGAATAAAGAATTGGACTGGGATAATCAGGAGACCTTAGTTCAAATCCTCGCGCAGCCAAGGAAACTCACTGGGGAATAGCAAAGGTAAATCCACTCCTTAAATCTCTCACAGGCCTTGAAAATACTATTACGTTCACTGTAAGTCAGATGTGACTTGATGGCACATAGCAAAAAGAGTCCCAGCTGCAACCCCAGAGAAACTCTTTGCCCTCATATGGCAATTAGGCATAGAAAAGAGCTCGCTCTGGCATTATGTTAACTTTCCCACACACACACACCATGCATTGTTGTTGTTATGTGCTGTCAAGTGACTTCCAACATACAGCAATCCTAATAGGATTTTCAAGGTATGTGAGATGTTCAAGGAGTGAGTTATCATTGTTATTCCCAATGGCTGAGTGAGGATTTGCACCCAGGTCTCCTGAGCCCTGCACTCTCCACTACACTACCTCTCATCCCCACACATCATGGACCCAACTAGGTCGGGCTTCCACCTACTTGTGTGTTTTTTTTAATGCAGACAACATTGCACACTGCCCATTTGACATAACAGGTAAGAGTTCTTAAAATACCCACTTGCACCCCCATCTTGACACACTGTTGCATCTTGTGATTTTTTTAAAAAAGCACTTTAGCCAAGAGTTCACTGGAACCTTTGTAGATTAAAATCCCTTTGGATAACCCATAAGAATGTAGCTTCTTCAATGCATTTTTTCTTGGTCTTGACCTCAAAATAATATCTTAGTATGATATACAGTACTATCATTGGAAGCAAGGAGAGAAATGGCAAACGATGCAGTTGACATTGGCCAACCAGAGGAGGAGGAGGAGGAGAAGGCAGCACACAGCAGATTCCTTTAACTGGGGAAGATAGATTTTAGGTTTGCAAGATGGTCTTTGTTTTTCACTACAACCCCAAGATCAATCAACTGCAACCAAGTGTGAAATGTTGGAATGATTTCATATGCTGATACAACTTTACATCAGACTTACTAAAAAAAAGAACAAGACTTCAGTCTCACAGGCCAAAATCCTGTTGCTTAGCATAGCAATTTCCTTTGATTCAAATAGGCCTACTCTAACTGGGACTTATTTTAGCATGAAATCAGTGGGGCGCCAGTACCTCGAGGACGTCTGTGAAATAGGGTTCATTCTGGAATATTGGTTTGTTGTCATTCCGGTCTAATACAATGATGGTGATTTTTTTCTTGACCTATTGAGGTAAAAGAAAAGAGGAACACTTGCTAATGTAAGAGACCAGGCAGAGGCACCGCAGCATCCCTAAGGAAGAAGAAGAGTTGCAGGGATGTGGTGATGAGATTTTGAAAAACAAAACAAAAAACCCAAAGACCAAGCTCCAGTACCTTTAAACAGTAGAAGCACCTCTGTAGAAGGAGGAGCTTCTCTTTGGACAGCACCTCCTACAGAAATCCCCTCTTCTACAGAACTAGTACAGAGCCCTCTCTTTTCCCTTTGCTCCTGCGTACCCCACACAGGGCTATAGGACTGAGAGAGCCTTCAACCTCAGCAGCCATCAGTGGATTGAGTCAAGGGCCTGTGTTGTCGTCCACTCTGACTTAGTCCAGTGGCTGTTGCTCTCGGCCTCCTGACCCCTGGGGGGGAGGTGTCCACTCCCACTGAACAGGGAGGTCCCCTGAAGGATCTCTGACTGCCCCATACATGGCACCAGCCTTGTCCTCCCCTCCCCTCCCCCCCCCATGTTTTCCTCACTCACCTCGACATTCATGCGATCGGTCACTCCAGCTTCCACAAGAATTATTTTTGTTTTCTAGAAAGGAAAATGCAAAAGCGGAAAGACTTTGATAAAGAGGCATGTCAATATGTACCTCCTTGCAATATACCTCTTCCCTAGAGTTTGATTAATTGTATACTTTATTTATTTGATTAGACTTGGATGCTTTTTTTTCCCTTAGAGAGAGGGGGGGCCACCTATCTAATCCAGACCTTCCCTATTAACCCCTTCCTTCAAGGACTGTCACCCAATGACCAAGCTTGCAAGTATCTACTCACTATCCCCCCACCCCATAACTAAAGCATATTTTATAATGGTAACTTGCTGAGGAATAAGGTCACCCTTCCTTTTATGTGGCTACTTTTAATACTTTGGAAATATCATCATCGACAACAACAAAATCATCATGGCATGCCGACAAATCAATTCTGTCTTATGGAGACCCTTTTCAGGGTTTTCTAGGTAGAGAGTATTCAGAAGCAGTTGACCATTCCCTTCTTCTGGGGGTGCTCTGGGACTGCGCAGCTTGTCCAAAGCCATATAGTATGGTGCCTCTGGTTATGTACAGTGAAGAACTGAACTCCCAACCCCTTGCTTCACAGCCAGAAACCTAACTCACTGAGCTATCCAGCCATAGCCTCATTAAAGAGTGGAAGAGGAATATTAGACAGTTCCCGTGTCAGCTTATGCTTTTGTCCTGGATGTTGAGGTCATCACAAAGCGGAGAGGAATTTGTGGTTTGTAGTGTTCCGATTAGTAACATATGAATTTAAATTTATCAGTTACTTTTGAGAAACAGGAAAGTGAAAGTAGTCTTTAAATTGTACTTTTCAAAAAATGTCCTTAAAATGTAGTTTTTGTTGTTATCTGCTGTCAAGTCACTTCCAACTTGACCTTATCGATTAGAGACCTCCAAAAGGTAATTATTAATTAATATATTGGACTGTCTGGCAAATGAGAGGATTATAGTTTTTGTGCCTTTGAAATGCAGGCCTGTTAGTTGGTGCCAGGATGGATAATCCAGAAAAGAGAGGGAGAGATTGCCTGTTAATTGGAAGGTTTGGCCAGCTGTTCCTTACCAGCATGAGAAGGAATTTCCAAGGTCATCAAACACTCCTGGCAGAACTCTCTCCTGGGACCAAATTAACTAGTGAGAACTGGTTTCAGCTGAGAAGAAGGGAGGGGAAGGAGTGAAGTTACTTTTTAAAAAGTTACTCCCTTCTGGAAGTTTCAGAGCAACTGAGAGCCTGATTGGCGGAATACTCTGGAAAAGTGGGTGATGGGTATAAAATGGGATGTGAATAAGCTTAGTTTAGCCTACTTTCTCTGAGGAGGGTGCTATACGTGCTCTTTCATTATATTCTGCACATGCTCTGGAATGATGCTGAAGTTCTGTCTCAATGTAAGTATTTTAGGATAGTCAGCTTTCTTATTCTCTGTGGGAACTGTTCTGGATTTACTTTTTCCTCAAATTTTCTGAACAAGTACTTACTTCACAACTTTTTGAATGCTTTTGAACTTTTTAGAACTAAAATTGGAAACTGCTTGTGACTTTATTTTTTTTGACCTTTTTGCAAGATCTTTGATAATTTTTTTACAGCCGTTTGGTCATTCTGGGAAGAAGAGGGCCTTCTCTTGACCACCTACTGGATCCATTTATAATTTTTGTAGGTATTTTTGGTATTCCTACCTGGCAGGGTTGGCATGCAAGTGAAAGTGTGCAACCTTGCAGTCCCTTTGGTAGCTCCCTAGAGTGCTGGGAGGTGACTCCCCACAGCCCCCCACAGTATATTGACACACACACCATCCGGAGTTCACTCACATGAGGAATGTCTGGGTAGTGTGGCTGAGGGGTTAGCATGGGCCTCTCTGTCCAGGCCATAATCATGACATGGGGTGCCTCAGAGCTTTAACTGTTCAGAGCTCTAACCTGTGTTCTAGGTTCTGGCCAACGGTTGCTGTTTACATGATACATATATTATAATAGCATTCATGAGGAGGAAAGGAGGAAAAAGAAATAGTTCAGCAATAGTACTATTTAAAAAGGCAGAGCACTTTGACACAATGTGGTTTTTCTGGTTGGAGTGACTCGGGTGCAAATGCAGTGTCCATCAGTCCACCTATTTCATAAGCAAAATCATTTGTATTTTAATTTTGTGTACTGTGCTTATGGTATAGTTTAGCATTGTTGTACCCTGCTTTATAATCTTCAGATTTAAGTAGCTTATAGACAGCCGTTAACAAACAAATGTTTTACTAGAACTGATTTTCCCAGCCTAATAAACCTCCTTGTTCTCTTGGCCATGGGTTACCTCATAATCCACTTGTTGCCTCAGTGTCACGTTGCCTGTTTCCTCGTTGACAGAGAAGTAGTAGGCATTGTCACCTTCTATGCTATAGTACAGCTTATCCCTGTCAGCATCCACAGCCACAAGCTGAAAAACCCAGCCTCCTGGAGGAAGAAATGAGGAACAGTAGTAGAGTGGGGTGGGAGGAATCAACCCAGCAAGGACATCAATGTTGAATTAGCCTTATGACAACCACCCCTTTTCTCTGACCAGCCCTCTCATTAGTCAGAGTGAGGCAGCTGTCTCAGGCAAAAGATTTGGGAAGCAAATTGGTAGTTAATTTATTGTGTTTACATTTTTTTATTGTCAGGAAGGGGAGAGACACTGATGAAATTTTTCATCTCAGGTGCCATAATAATTTGATTTGCTCACAGTATTGTGTGCCCTGTCTTGTCCAAAGGATGGGGTACCATTTCTTGGGTGGCTTCAGGCAGAAAAATGTTTCAGACTGGCTCTGCTGACACATCATCCTTGTAGGAACACACCTTTCCAGGAAGAATCAGGCCCCAGGGATTTCCAGGTTCCTTAATCCTTCTTCCCCTCCTAGCCCACTCCTTTGCCAAGGCAGGAACAGCAAAAAGAGGATTCATGAATCTGAGTGTTCCTCCAAGTAAAGCTACAAACTAAGAAGCAGGCAAGAGATGGGCAAATCCTGGAACTTCTCAAAACTTTCCCCAAGCTGACACCCACTAGATATATTACACTACTTTTGCCATCATCCCCATGCAGTTCATTGTCTGGGAATAATAGAATCTTTAGTCCTCTATTTCTGGAGGATGCCAGCTTGGGAAAATTTGAGGCCAGTAACCATGTTAGTCTGTTGTGCAAAAATAATTAAGAGTCTTGTGGTACTTTTAAATATAAGGCTCCTTAATGTCCACTGATTAGCCTGTGAATTTGCTAGATTCCTCCATGACTCTGCTACCTATGATTGGAGTATTCTATCACTTTCCATAGTGCAATACAGAATGTCCACGTGCTCGGTGCTTCAGAAAATATTAGCATAGGCTTGTGGACTATAGCCAGCTAAAAACTTGCATGTTTTTAAGTTCTTTTAGCTTGGAGACAGGAGTCTAGCCACCATTCTCACAAATCAAGCATTGCTTTTTCTTGTGTTCTAGCTCAGCATCTTCTTGTTTACTCACCTACAGGTGTGTCCTCTGGTAAGGAGAAGGTGCTGTTCATTTCAAACCGTGGTGCTGTGTTTCCTGATACTGTGTGATGAACAGATGACTATATTTATTATTTCTCCATGGAGACAAAGACAATCTCCCTCCTCCCTATCATCTGAATCTTCCTCTTTCTCCTTTGCAATAAGATAAGTATGTAGCTTATCTTTTGCTTTTGTTGACTTTCCCCTCATGACAGAGCAGGTAGCAGGACTTTCCTTTAAATAAAGGTGCCCAAAGTGGTGATGTTCCAGTCGCAGGTAGCAAGACCTTCGAAAATGCATAGATTCACCAGAGTTTCTCCACACGCTCATCCCACAGATTCAAGGCTTCTATAGCCAAACTCCTGTTTTTGTTTACTCAGCTGTATGTCATGCTGATTTCACGCTTGGCCTTCTTGGGCAGTCATCCATCTCCCTACCAGGTTTGGGACACTTACAATCCTGCAACTTCAGAACTCTGTTCAGCCTACAAGCTTTCAAGACTGCAAACTGGGACTCAGGCAGGTGCTTCCGAGGCTGCAAACCAGAGCTTGTTTCCAGGGAACAGCTTTTTGGTCTTTACAGAACAGCAGAAGACAGATGCATGACAAATAAAGAACGCTTCAGGGCCACACTGACCTGAGCGCTGAAGAGTCTTCATTCCTGCTAGTGGTCTCTGGTCTGTTAGGGCCAATGTGGTCATTTGTCACCTGAAGCTGCCATCCTGCTCCCACCTTGCAGTGCAGTGATTAAACTGCTGTACCTCGGTCCAAACTGTGCTCACGACCCAGGGTTCAATCCCAGGTAGCCGGCTCAAGGTTGACTCAGCCTTCTATCCTTCTGAGGTTGGTAAAATAAGTACCCAGCTCGCCGGGGAGGGGGGAGGGGGCAATGTATAGCCTACATAATTAACTTGTAAACCACCCAGAGAGTGCTTTAAGTGCTATGGGGTGGTATATAAGCAGCACACTTTGCTTTTTTTCACCCCGCCTGCCTCCTCTGCCTCACCAACTGCCATGAGGAGTAGCCACCCCTGATCCCTGCTATGTATTATTTCCATAAAAATGACCAAGGAAACATTGACTCTCACCAATGAAATTCTTACCTGCTGCCACAAGTATGGAGAGAAGTGTCCATGTGAGCCAAAGCATCCTGCTGGGGCCAAGAGACCTGTGGTTACAGAAAAAAGGAAGCGTCAAGGCTCTGTGAAGGCCCATTTGCTTCTCCCACTTCTTCAGTGAGCAGCTCCTAATGGCCTAACCCCCAAGCTGCAGAGAATGGCTTCTCCAGAAAAGCATCCATTTAAGTAACTCTGAAAAGTTAATTAAATGAAACTGCAAATCCCTGAATCTCCCAGAGTGAGTGTGTCCAGTGGCTATGTTGGCTTAATTATTCTGTGAAATCTTATCTTAAATAGTGACTTTTGCTGCATTTTCACTGCAAGTACCCATCACTGAGAAAAGGCACACCTCCTGGGTGTTTTTAAATTTTTTTAAAAATTGCGCAGGATTTCTGTTCTCTTTGGCATCTGTAGCAACCTTAACATTGAGCCACAATGCTACGTTCCTCTCCACCTATGAAGGAAATACCTGTCCTAGGTATCCTAGTTCTCTAGGTGAGCAGGAGCAGAAAGGGGGGCATTATATATATATAAAATGGGTGAAAGAAAATCTCCTACCGAAGCCTGAAGTCTACTCTAGAGCTGTCACAGAACTCTGTTTGGAACCCTATAGAGGTCTCTTTGACATGGCTGGCCCAAGCCAACTTTACGGTCTGAGTCACAAGAGCAAATGGAGCTTCTCTCCCTTACCCAGGTCAAAATGCATGGTTCCCTCAAGCCAGCCAGGGCACGCTCGCTCGCAAGCTCGCACTTTCTTCCTTCCTTCCTTCCTTCCTTCCTTCCTTCCTTCCTTTATTTATTTATTTATTTATTTATTTATTTATTTATTTATTTATTTATTTATTTATTTATTTATTTGCATGCAAGGCAGAAAACCTCATAAGTATCTCTCTTTACCACAGGAAGTTAAAAAAAAGATTAACAAGGTAAATCAATATGAACTTGCTTTGTTCCTATGACAGCTAATATGTGTGGCCTGAGGCACCTGTCTCATTTTTTTCTGATAAGTGTGCTGCCCTTTGACCAAGCAAACAGGGTGTCATTCCCTCACAGAAGCAAACAGATCAACTAATACTTCCTTCAGTGGTTGCCTCATTGAGTGGGAGAGATGCTCACCTGCTGAACCTGCCAGAAAGCTCATCAAGACACAGAAGTACCCCTTGCACCAGGAATGGGAAACTTTATAGAACCTTATATATGCAGCTTTCACATATCATGTACAACAAACACTCTGCACATGATAACTCCTGATGATCTCACACTTCTCTCACCAGTTCACACAAACATATTCATCCCTGTGCTTTTACATCCCTGGATAAAATCTCCCTTTGTACTATTGTTTAAAATACATTCCTTGCCCAAGCTGAAAGTTTTGGAATTTAGGGACTGAGAGATGCCATGAGCAGCTCCTGAACATTTCTGAGATGCTCCTAAATGGAATGTGGAAAAATGAGTTATTTGGGCTACTGGAATCCTGCAGTGACCATGCGGGCTAGGGGATTCTGGGAATGGTAGTCCAAAGAAACAAATATTCCAAACATTGTTTCTAAGGAGGTGTTTCAAAAATGAAAAGGTAGTTTCTGATCTTCTGTTGTGGGTCTTTGTATACATCACTAACTTTGATTCCCTGTCTAGGAACATCTTCTCACTACTGGACCAAATCAGATCTTCAAAACATGGATAGCAATCTTATGCATGCTTACCATGAAGGAAGAAGCTATGCTGCACTGTAAACAAAGGTCAGGTCACACATTCCCTATTCTTGGCCTACAAACTAAGTTATATTGGTGGTAGGCCTGTTACAATTTCTGTTGATACCCCTTAGTATACAGTAGGGTTCTCAGATATAAGTGTTACCATTTACAGAAATTGTAACACCCCTACCATCAGTGTAATTTAGTCCGTAAGATCTAAGAAACCAAAAGGAAATTTAAATCAAGATTTAGGACATTGGAAGTGCAACAGGAGAATCTATTATCCAATCAGGATAAAATAAATATAGGGTGTAATGCAAACGATCTACTAAAGAACTATACAAAAGGGATTCAAGGAATACTGATTCATTCAAAGAAGAATCCTTTGACGAAGAACCTCCAATTTTAGAAAGTGATGTGAAATTCGCTCTGAAAGCAATTAGAAGAAATAAGTCACCAGAAGGAGATAGAATACGAAGAGAACTTATTTTAAGCTACAGAGACTGGATCTATGAAAATCCTAGCCAGAATGTGCCAACAGATATGAAAAGCCAATAACAGGAAAGTTCAATGTATATTTCTAACCTAAAGGAGATGCCAAAGAGTGCAGTCACTATAGGACTGCTGAATTAATCTCTTAATTAAGCAGAGTGGTGTTTATGATTTGACAACAAAGATTTCTACCCTATATGGAGTGAGAAATGCCAGATGCTAAAGCTGGTTTCAGAAAAGGAAGAAACACTATAAATCATATTGCACGTATACTGTTGGCTACTGGAGTGTACCAAAAAATTTCAGAAGCAAATCAGTTTGTGCCTTATAGATTACTGTGAAACCTTTGACTTTGTCAGGGAGCAGGCCGGGTAGGTGGGGCTCATCAGCCTTGGAAGGCTGCCCATCTAGGAGAAGGAAAACTCCGATTTCAAATCTCCACTGCCTTGTGGCTATATCCACTGATGGAAAAGGCTGCAGGAGTTAACCTCGAGGCAAAATCCAGAGCCGGAGTTCCAGAGGCAGTTTGTGTCGTTCTGCCAACTCCTGCGACATCGCTGGAACCAGTTGTATTGGCTCTTGCCTTTCCATTGGACTATTTCAGTGACGTGGAGAGGGGGGATTTGCTGCTTGGGTAACAGCCTATCCTCCATATTATTTTACCCAGGCTTCGTGCTCTGGAGAGGACACTCCAGCTTCGCATACAGCGTCGAAAGAACACGGGAAGTAGCAGTTACCGGTTATAAGTCTTTGCTCGATTGGCGTAGAGCATGACGCCAGGGGCTACTTCCAACGGTGGGAGAGGTCATTGCACCTCACTAGGTAGCTACCGCCCGCCTTAAGCTGGGCAGTCCCCAGCCAGTAAGGTGCTACCTCGCCACGGTCTGTTAACCTCACGTGGTGCGTGGGGTTTAGGATGAAAGCCAACAAGCAGATCAATAACCCTGCACCATGCAACAATCATAAGAAAACTTCTGCCCTAAAGTTGGGCACCTGGAATGTTCGGACAATGACCCCTGGCTTTTTTGACAACCTGCAGGAAATAGACGACGTGCGCAAGACAGCTGTCATCGACATGGAACTGAATAGACTGCAGATGGACATTGTTGCCCTGCAAGAGACGAGATTGCCAGACATGGGATCTGTCAAAGAAAAAAACTTCTCATTCTTCTGGCAGGGAAAACCATTGAATGAGACCAGGGAACATGGTGTTCGCTTTGCGGTCAGAAATACTCTGCTGAGATCCATTGTTCCACCTACTGTGGGGAGTGAAAGAATCCTGTCTCTGCAGCTCCACTCATCAGCGGGACCAGTCACCCTCATTAGTGCATATGCACCAACACTGTTATCCACAACAGAAGTCAAAGACAAATTCTACGACAATCTGGCACCTACTATCAAAAAAATCCCCGAGAGAGAACCACTGTTCATTCTCGGAGACTTCAACGCTAGAGTTGGTGCTGATCACAATTCTTGGCCCACTTGTCTAGGCCATTTTGGCATTGGGAAGATGAACGAAAATGGCCAACGCTTGCTGGAGTTTTGCTGTTATTATGGTCTTTGTGTCAGCAATACGTTCTTTAATACAAAGCCTCAACACAGAGTTTCCTGGAGACATCCAAGATCAAAGCATTGGCATGAGCTCGATTTGATCCTCACTAGACACTCTAGCCTTCCTAATATTACGATCACACACAGTTACCAGAGCGCTGATTGCGATACTGATCACTCCCTGGTGTGTAGTAGAGAATAAAGAGATTGTATCACATGAAAAAGGAAGGAAGACCACGTATTGACATCAACAAGACTCGCGATCAAAGAAAAGTGGAGGAATTTGCCCAAGCGCTTGAGGAAACCCTTCCAGGCTCGGCTGATGCAAATGCACCTGAACGATGGGAACATTTCAAGAACGCTGTTTATAACACCGCCTTGTCCACATTTGGCAAGAAGACCAAAAAGACGGCAGACTGGTTCGAAGCCCATTCGGAGGAGTTGATGCCAGCCATCGAGGATAAGAAGAGAGCTCTAGCAGCATACAAAGCCTGTCCTAGTGACTACAACTTGCAGGCTCTTCGACTTGCTCGTAGCAAAGTCCAACAGGCTGCCAGGAGATGTTCCAACGATTATTTGCTCTCAGATACAGATAGCAGCGGACACAGGTAACATCAAGGGAATGTATGACAGTATCAAGCAGGCTTTAGGTCCAATACAGAAGAAATCTGCTCCCTTGAAGTCTGCTACAGGCGTGATCATCCAGGACTGATCACAGCAGATGGAACGCTGGGTGCAGCACTACTCTGAGCTATATTCCAGAGAGAATGTAGTAACCGAAGAGGCACTAAATAACATCGAGTGCCTGCCTGTCTTGGAAGAGTTGGACAGCGAACCAACTTTAGCAGAAATAAAAGCGGCCTTGGATTCCCTCACCTCTGGCAAGGCACCTGGGAAGGATAACATTCCTGCTGAAGTGCTGTAAAGAGATCATCACCACCGAGCTGTATGAAATCTTTTGTCTTTGCTGGAGGGAAGGTGGAGTACCAAAGGACATGAAGGATGCAAACACTGTCACATTGTATAAGAACAAAGGAGACAGGGGCAACTGCAATAACTACCATGGCATCTCTCTTCTCAGCATTGTAGGGAAGCTGCTTGCCCGTGTTGTGCTGAAGAGACTCCAGGTGCTTGCAGACAGAGTCTATCCAGAGTCACAGTGTGGATTTCGAGCTAATAGATCCACCATTGACATGGTATTCTCCCTCAGACAGTTGCAGGAGAAATGTAGGGAACAACAACAGCCACTCTTTGTGGCCTTCATAGATCTCACAAAGACCTTTGATTTGGTTAGCAGGGATGGCCTTTTAAAAATCCTTCCCAAGACTGGATGTCCACCTTGACTCCTTAACATCATCAGGTCCTTTCATGAGGAAATGAAGGGCACTGTAGTTTTTGATGGCTCAACATCAGATCCCTTTGACATCCGAAGCGGAGTGAAACAGGGCTGTGTCCTCGCGCCGACCCTGTTTGGGATCTTTTTTGCTGTCATGCTGAAGCATGCCTTTGGAACTGCAACAGAAGGTGTCTATCTCCGGACTAGATCAGATGGAAAGCTCTTTAATCTCTCTAGATTGAGAGCGAAGACCAAAGTCCAGCTGAAATGCATGCGGGACTTCCTCTTCGCCGATGATGCAGCTGTTGTTGCCCACTCTGCTGAAGACCTCCAACAACTCATGAATCGCTTTAGCAAGGCCTGCCAAGACTTTGGACTAACAATCAGCCTGAAGAAAACACAAGTCATGGGCCAGGGCGTGGACTCACCTCCCTCTATTACAATCTCTACACAAGAATTGGAGGTTGTTCATGATTTCGTATACCTTGGCTCAACGATCTCTGACACTCTCTCCCTAGATGTCGAGCTGGAAAAACGCATTGGCAAAGCAGCTACCATGTTCTCTAGACTCACAAAGAGAGTATGGCTTAATAAGAAACTGACGGCATATACCAAGACCCAGGTCTATAGAGCCTGTGTCTTGAGCACACTCCTGTACTGCAGTGAGTCCTGGACCCTTCGTGCATGGCAGGAGAGGAAGCTGAACACGTTCCATATGCGTTGTCTCCGACGGATTTTTGGTATCACCTGGCAGGACAAAGTTCCAAATAGAGTAGTCCTAGAATGAGCTGGAATTTTTAGCATATATACATTACTGAAACTGCGACGTCTACGTTGGCTCGGGCATGTCGTGAGAATGGCTGATGGTCGGATTCCAAAAGATCTCCTGTATGGAGAATTAGTGGAGGGA
Organism: Intellagama lesueurii; assembly: GCA_037013535.1. NCBI lineage: Eukaryota > Metazoa > Chordata > Lepidosauria > Squamata > Agamidae > Intellagama > Intellagama lesueurii. The sequence continues at coordinate 229,311,679 of JBAJHW010000002.1, read as the reverse complement.
AATCGCCCCAGAGGGAGACCACAGCTGCGATACAAGGACATCTGCAAGCGGGATCTGAAGGCCTTAGGAATGGACCTCAACAGATGGGAAACCTTGACATCTGAGCGTTCAGCCTGGAGGCAGGCGGTGCAGCATGGCCTCTCCCATTCTGAAGAGACACTTGTCCAGCAGGCCGAGGCAAAGAGGCAGTCCCGAAACCAGCAAAATAAGGGAGCTGGACAGGGGACAGATTGTATTTGTCTTCAGTGTGGAAGGGATTGTCACTCTCGAATTGGCCTTCTCAGCCACACTAGACGCTGTTCCAAGTCCTCCATACAGAGCACGTTACCATAGTCTCTCGAGACTGAAGGATGCCTAAATCTTTGACTTTGTGAATTAGAACAATTGAAAGGATATGCTGCAATATTTGAATGCCCTGATACATAACCTGTACTCAGGACAAAAGGCTACTGTTAGTACAAAATATGGTAAAATAGAATAACTTTGGATTGCTTGTCAGACAAGGGTATATTTAATCTCTGTATTCCTTCAGGCTATATTCTGATCATATTGGATAAAAATTATACTATCTTTAGATCAGGGAGTAGTGAAAACAGGTGGAAGAAACATCAGTATTCAAGATATGCAGATGATGTCATATTAGAGGCAGAAAATAGCACTGATGTGAACTACTGAGAAAGGTTAAAGAAGAAAGGGCAAAAGCAGATTATGGCTGAGCATTAAGAAGATAAAGATAATGGCCACAGAAAAATTACATAACCATGATGTTGACAATAAAGAAGTTTAACTTGTTGAAGATGTTCTATACTTTGGTTCAATCATGAATCCAAATGGAGACTGCAATCAGGAACTCAGAAGAAGACAAAGGCAGCTAAGAAGGAGGTAGAAAAGATTCTTAAGAGTTAAGTGTGTGACTGCAAGTCAAGACCAAGGTCATCTATACTATGGGATTCCCAATTCCAATGTACTTAGTGTCAACAATGGACAGTGAAGACATTTTAAAGGAGAAGAAAAACTGGTTCATTTGAAATGCAGTGCTGGAAGACAGCTTTACAGATATCATGGACCACCAAAAGGACAAATAAGCAGATTCCTGATCTATTTTGGCAAAACCTAAGGCAGGCCTGTTAGTGATAGGATCTTTGGAGGTCCTTAATTCAGATGGCTCCCATACATTGGAAGTGGCTTGATGACCCCTAACAACAAAGGAGTCACCTTTGGAAGAAATCAGACTCCCATCATATTCGCCTAAAGGCAGCCATTTGCTGTTAACTGTTGCCTACAGTACAAGCAGCCTAATGTTAGCTTCTCTTGCTTGTTCTCCCTTCCTTTTCACAGGGAAGAATTTCATAGAGTCCTGGCTTCTCAGAAGACTGACCATCTGATGCTTACATAAACCCAATGGGTCTAGCAACAAGGTAACTCTGGGAAAAATGAACCCATGCTTCCTCTGGTTGCAAAGATGCCTGCTAAAGTCACTCTCCCCCCACCTTCTCCCATCCTCACAATACAACACTGAGAGGTAACCCAAGGTACCCCTTACCTTGCCTCATGGGAACGCAGCTCGATTCTGTTGCCTGCAAGGCTGTGCTTCACTCAGACTTTGGCTCCTGCTGTAAATTAGCTGATCAATCATTAACTGAAATTAGTGCATCAGCCCAATTTCCTTGTCTTGTTTTCTTCCTGAGACTTCTTGGGAAGCTGCCCAAAAGGTGCCCGTGCACCCCACTGTCATCCTTCTTGGCCGGTTGACCTGTAAGGGAATCTCCAAACAACTGACACCACTCGGCATCCATTTTCACTGGCAGGCTGTTTCTTAGATCCCATGGCTCACTGTCTCCCATGCTAGGCACAAGTCCAGTCCAAGAGCTTATTGCCCCGTTTCTCCTGCTGCCGCCGCCGCCACCATCACCTATGTGACATCAGGGGCTGGGGTACCTTACCTGTTACACTAGATGCTCTGTGATATTCAGTCTCAAATGAAAGGTAAACACAGGCATATCTAAAGGGATAAATCAGTTGGAGAGAAAGACCATGCTTAGGGCAGCCTTTCCCAGGTACATGACAGGCACCACTGGAGTATTGGTAGGAAATTGGGAGAGTCATCACCCTCCAGGTGTCTTTTGCCTTCAACTCCTATTAGACCCAACCAGCATAGAGATGCAGTTCAAAAACATTTGGAGGGCCACAGTTGCCCATCCTAGCTCTAGGGGAACCCAGTGTCCATACCTTGCCTGGTTGCTTTTGAGCCCCTCCCGTTGCTCTCCTCTCCTGTTCACTATGAGACCTCCCAGGCAGAGGCTGCAAGAAAACAGCTGCTAGCCTCACAGTGACCAGAGCTGGTGAACATGTGACCTCCCAAATGCTGGGTTGCAACCCACACCATCCCTTATCCGTGACTATACTGGCTAGGAATGGTGGGAATTGCAGTACATCCAAGTTCTTCACCCTGGTTTAAAGCTGCATCCAGCTCCTCCAATGCTTCAGGGGCGGGAGCGGGGAGGAAAGCTTGTGTCATTTTACTGATGTTCAGAGTCCCTGCCCTCGTTTGGTTCTGTGCTCTTTTCCACAGGTACGTGGCAGGCAGAAATACAAGTCCCACGTTCTCCACAATTTGATTGGCATACAAGAGGGAGACATTGCACCTGCTCAATTAGGCAGGAGTCTGAATTACTCTCTTACCCCAGGCTCCTGAGCGTGATCTTTTTGCCCCGTGGTCCCTTTCCCGCTCAGGCAATGTGTTTAGGGGCCCTGCATAGGCCAGGGAGGAAGGCAGAGGCAACCGTTTCCAGGCATGGCAGGTCTGTGCCTTTGACTTTGCATTGAGGCAAACTGACAAGCAAGAGGATTCATCAGACAGGGGCTTGGTGAGTGTGTGTACATGTGTGTGGGGTGGGGAGCGAGCAGCCACAGCCTCCCCAGTGACCTACTTACGGAAACAAATGAGGATTGTGCTGTCTCCATTCAAGCAGAAGAGAGCTCAGGCAAGAGGAAGTGATGAAAACTGTGCTAGCCCAAGGGAGGGCTATTGGGGCTCGGGAGCGTGCTGTCGCAGCAGAGGCATTCCTGTCAAAGGTGGGGGAGTGCCAAGATGCAACACTGATGATTTACTGCCACTTCCACCCTCACTTGGGACCTTTCAGAGGAGCTTTCTGCTGGCTAGATTTTGAGTAGATGCCCAGTTTCTAGTATCTTAGCATGCTGTCCGTCAAAGGCAAACCAAACAAAATTGATTTAGATTTTAAGAAGCATGATACTTCATGATTTTACTACAATTTCAAGCCTCAGTAACAACATGGAGAAACTGAAAATACAATGATTCATCACAAGCAAAAAGCAACTGCTTACAAAGCCTGATTCATCTTAGATAAACTAAGAATAAAATATATGAAGTTAAACAAAGAATTAAAAGGTTGAATTAAATTAGACTAACAGCCGGAGTTAACAATTTTAACTTTTCTACATCTACAGCCTTTTTCTACTTCTACGGTCATAGAGTGGGAATTTAAAATAAAAACTTTAAATTTTTTAACTTTAAAAAAAATTTAAAATAAAAACAGAGCTTTAAAATAGCACATGAGGTTTAATGTGTTCACTCTCATTCATTCATTATTTTATTTTGCTAATGATCATTAAGCAACATGAGTTTTGGCTCTTAACTTAGCAAAAGCTTTTGATGATAGAAAAACCGGCAGAACTTTAGCAGTCATTTGGATTCACTGACATTTCGCTTTCTCACTAAAGGGCAGAGGAGGGAATAAGAGGAAGAACTTTATGTGGTTCAAGCATCGGCTCATAGGTCGACTCACCTGTGACTCATGCCATGCTGCTCCCTTGTGCATGCTCTGTGGTGGTGACGTGGGTGGCACTGATGAAGAAGAGAACAGAAGGTGGGGGGAGGGGCTCGGAGTGACTGGAGCTGAGCACAAAGTTTTCTGATGGGCTGACAGAGAAACATGACAGAGGCCACATAGACTTGAGAAAGAATGGAGTGAATGGAGAAGACAAGAGGTGGGGCCTAGAAAAAGGGCCCGGGGAAGTGGGAGAGAGAGAGAGAGAGAAGTGGCAGGAAACAAAGGTTACCGCACAGTGTGCTGCCTGCCGCAAGAACTAAGCAAAATATGCATACTGGGGAATGCGGGTTACTTTCTAAGTGAGCATAAGCATGTGGGAGTTATGTGTACACCGAACCTGGTCCAGATCTGGCATGCCACATGCAAGCAGGGGAGGGCTCTTATAGCAGTCTCTAAATGGCACTCCTAGGAAAGCTGCTTTCAAAATGTAGCAGCCTCTATGCTGTCTCATCTGCCTTCCTTCTGTCCACACGGAGCACAAGATTAGAACTAGGAACTAGTACTGAAAAACATCTGATTGGCTTAGCACAAGTTCTTTTACTTTCCTAATTAGCTTATTTTGTTTTGTGTTTGCTTATCAAGAGATAAACAGAGGCTTCCTTTGTCAGGTACAAAGCTCAGAGGGAGTGGCTTCAGGGGAAAGTTGACTTGCGTTACTGTCCTAATGACATGCTCTCTGTTTTGTTCAATTTTACCGTGGATTTTTAAAAACATTCTGAGTTCCACCTCAACTGTAAAGGTTAGCATACAATAAAAAAGTTAATGTAGATGAGAAGTTTTCAGATCAGTAACAAAAAAAATCTAAAATAGAATAATCTTCTAAGATTAATAAAAGTTTTAAAACAGTAGAATAATAAAATAATAATAATAATAATCTCTCATAGGCATCCTTCAGTCTCGAGAGACTATGGTAATGTGCTCTGTATGGAGGACTTCGACACTGTACGCGAAGCTGGAGTGTCCTCTCGAGAGCACGAAGCCTGGGTAAAATAATATGGAGGATAGGCTGTAACCCAAGCAGCAAATCCCCCCTCTCCACGTCACTGAAATAGTCCAATGGAAAGGCAAGAGCCAATACAACTGGTTCCAGCGACGTCGCAGGAGTTGACAGAACGACACGAACTGCCTCCGGGACTCCGGCTCCGGATTTTGCCTCGAGGTTAACTCCTGAAGCCTTTTCCATCAGTGGATATAGCCACAAGGCAGTGGAGGTTTGAAATCGGAGTTTTCCTTCTCCTAGATGGGCTGCCTTCCAAGGCTGACGAGCCCCACCTACCCGGCCTGCTCCCTCGCCGCATGGGTGATGGCGCCTCCTCCTCCTTCTCCTCACGGCATGGGGGTTTGGGATCAGAGTTTTCCTTCTCCTAGATGGGCCATCACCTCCTGCCGTTCAAGTTTTAGGGGGGCTTTGTAATAATAATAATAATAATAATAATAATAATAATAATAATAATAATAATAATAAGGTGCTTCTTGAAATACCAAACAACTTTTAAAACTAAATGGTTGAAGGCGATTTTGGGCACCCTTCCTCTCATCCCCAACTCTATATGCAGAGCATAGTTACTGATGCTGGCAGACATCTGTGCTCTTCAACCTTACCTGGGGAATATACTCACAGAATTGTGTGCTGGATTATTTACGGGCCAGCTGCTTCTCATGTGTCTGAACAGCACAGCCAATATAGCAACTGGGTTAGTTACACAGTGAGTGTAGATGTGTATTTGCTGTGTACATGAGTTGTGAGACACATACAATGATCAGACACATTTGCATGCATAAACAGACCATAAAGGTAGCCTAACGAACTCACGTGCATTCCCTGTGGGTGTCCAGAGTGTTTGAGGATCAGATAATAGGGGTCGGGTCAGGTCAATCATGTGGATTAAACTGGACTTCGTGCACGGGTAGTAGGATCAATTAATGGTTATATTGGCAGATGTAGGAGGTGGGAAAATGGTCCAGCCTAACAGTGCCAGCAATGGGGCACTCCATGCAGGGCTCCTGAAGAGAAGGGGGGGGGGGGGAAATGCCAAGCTTCAGGCTGGAAGGCTGTCCTGTTAAAGATTTTCCCTTTGTGGATGGGGGTGGAGCCTGGAGAGAGTGGTCCTAGGGCTGCAGTCCACCAGCACCATATCTTCTCATAAAAAGTCCCTCTGAATTAGTTACCTTTTGTGCTGCTCCCTGTGCTCTTTCAGCTGGTCTGAACATGACAGGAATGTTGCTGCTCTTATGGACTATGGGGGCTGTGCTGACTGAGGGGAATTCTGGGAGTTGTCGTCCAGAAAACCTAACTTTTCCAAGCTCTACCAGAAGTACAGTGAAACTCTGGAGATATCAGGGGTTTGGTGCTGGTGTGTTTGAATTGCTCCCCCTTTTTAACCACAAGATGCTACTGTACTGTCTTGTTCCCTGTAACCAAGTAACTGTTCACTACCCTCTTTGTAGCCATTATTTATCTGCAGAGCCCACCAAAAAAACATTTTGCTGCTTGAAGTAAAGCAGTAAACGGCACCCACTGCTGCCAGGCCAGGTGCACAGTGTTCAAAGTGTAATCAAATATGTATCCGATACTTGTTAATACTATAATTTCTCTGGAATGTCAGGCAGCTGTTTTGTATGTGCCAGTTCTAGAGGGAGTCTACCAGGGTTGCAGCAACTTTCCCCCTGCGTTCTCAAAGAGCTCATTACCAAATATCCACCATGTGTTCATTTTCATGTCCATGAGGCCTGTGTCCCATGTAACATAAATATCATCTGCATGGGATTTCTGTGATTCCTGAGGTTTTGGTGATTGGGGGGGGGGGGAAGTGTAAGTGGAATAATGAGTATAATTTCATGAAGGCAGGATGATGTCTGAGCTTAGAAGAATTCATTATTTTTGGACTGCATCTTCCAGAATTCTTCACAATCCAATAAGGGCAAATCTCTTAAGGTTAGAGCAAATGTCCATTGGTCAGTCCACATGGGCTGTGCTTGAAAAGGAAGAAAGGTGTGGGACCAGAACTTTTATCTAAAAGTACAGCAGGATAAGAAGGGAATGTACTCAACAAAAGGGAAGCAAGACAGATGATCACATTTCTGTTGCAACCCAGGACTTTTTGTATGGAAGCAGACCATTTTGATCTAGCTCCTGCTTAGTTCAATTAAAATCTTCATTTACCTAAGCACAGATCAGTGAGAACCTTTTGCAGGTGTACCCTCTGAATGGCCCGTGTACAATCCGTATTTCGTCAACAGCTATTGGTATGTTTTAAAACTCATAGACCAAATCTAGCTGTGAGAAAATTATTGGCTAAACTGTCTGTTTCACCTCAGAGTAGCTCACAGACCTGCTCAGAGTTGGAAAACACACACACACACAGAGCTCTGTTTCCCTTGTTCGGTGAGCAGAGAAGGGAAGTTAGCTGTTCACGCAGAGAGACTGTGAAGGTTGCACAACTGTGCATCCAAGAGCTAAAGGAAGCCTGGCTCCCTAAGGAGTGGACCCCTCTGGTCTGCAGTCATGAAGTCCCAAAGCAGTACACAGCAGATGCTGCCACTTTGCTTCCCAGATTTTGGGCGGGTGAGGCAGAGATCTAACCAATCTTCTCCACATGTCTAGCCAAAAGAAGAAAGAAAGAAAGAAAGACAAAAACATGGTAGCACCTTAAAGACTAACTGCTGGATTTTAATGTGAGCTTCCGTGGGCAAGGCCACACCCTCAGACTGTGTGTCCAAGAGCTAAAGCAAGGCCATCTCCCTAGATAGTCACGAGTCCCTTCGCTACAGGATTATTCAGGCTCAGTTCGATTGTATCTTGAAGTCCTTGGCACCCTGACAGATTTTTCAAAAGTCCAAAGGGATGCACCTATGCAGGGCAGTCCTGTTTCATGTATCGGTGCTGTGGGGAAGCACCACCCCCACAACGTCCAAGAGCAGGAAAACTATAGGCCTGGTTTGGAGGGCAGGAATTCAAGTGTGTGTATTTTGAGCTTAGGGGTTTATCAAGTAGCCCTGGGGACACTTTCCTCACCCCAACTGTTTCACTGTTCTGTTCCCTTGACTTGCCATGAGCCTTCTAAGCTTCACTGGCAAGCAGCTCTCAGGAGATCCACAACAGTGAGATTTCCTAGTCTTTCAACTCCGGGGGTTAAGGTTGTTAAGGTTGCAAAGGTTGTTGCACTCTCAACAGTCCTTCCATACCTAAGCCTGAAGGCATATGTTCCAGGAAACTCATTTAAATTAAATGTTGACTATTACTGAGATCCCTTGGAACTTAAAACTGACTAGCCATTCTAATAGCTACTATACAGGCAGGTAGGAGGCTGTATTAGTATTAGGCATCCTTCAGTCTCGAGAGACTATGGTAACGTGCTCTGTATGGAGGACTTGGAACAGCGTCTAGTGTGGCTGAGAAGGCCAATTCGAGAGTGACAATCCCTTCCACACTGAAGACAAATACAATCTGTCCCCTGTCCAGCTCCCTGATTTTGCTGCTTCCGTGACTGCCTCTTTGCCTCGGTCTGCTGGACAAGGGTCTCTTCAAGTTGGGAGAGGCCGTGATGCAACGCCTGCCTCCAGGCTGAACGCTCAGATGTCAAGGTTTCCCATCTGTTGAGGTCCATTCCTAAGGCCTTCAGATCCCGCTTGCAGATGTCCTTGTATTGCAGCTGTGGTCTCCCTCTGGGGCGATTTCCCTCCACTAATTCTCCATACAGGAGATCTTTTGGAATCCGACCGTCAGCCATTCTCACGACATGCCCAAGCCAATGTAGACGTCGCTGTTTCAGTAATGTATACATGCTAAAAATTCCAGCTTGTTCTAGGACTACTCTGTTTGGAACTTTGTCCTGCCAGGTGATACCAAAAATGCGTCGGAGGCAATGCATATGGAAGGTGTTTAGCTTCCTCTCCTGCCGTGCACAAAGGGTCCAGGACTCACTGCAGTACAGGAGTGTACTCAGGACACAGGCTCTATAGACCTGGATCTTGGTATATGTCGTCAGCTTCTTATTGAGCCATACTCTCTTTGTGAGTCTAGAGAACATGGTAGCTGCTTTGCCAATGCGTTTATCCAGCTCGACATCTAGGAGGCTGTAACAAGTGGTTATATGTGTGCATCTATCCGCTTTCATAGAAAACAATACTCTATTTAATGGGCTACCAAAACAATCCCCTTTTTGAAGTTATCTTTCATTGGAAGGACTATCCAGCCCAAATATCTAGCCTTCAAATCCCCAAGGCTAAACATACTGAAAAGCAGACTAGATACAAATGAAGGAGGACTGAAAATAGATGGAAGAAACATCAGTAATCGAAGACATGCAAATGACACCATCTTACTGGCAAAAAGCAGCAAGGACTTGAAATGACTGTTAGGAAAAGTGAAGGAAGAAAGTGTGAAAGCAGGACTGCAACTGAACATTAGAAGACCAAAATCATGATTACAGAAGAACTACACAACTTTAACTATGACAATGAAGATGGATGGTGGAAGATGCAGGAAAAGAGGAAGATGAAATACAAGATGGATTGACTCCCTAAAGGAACCCACAGACTTGAGTTTGCAAGAGCTGAGCAGGGTTATTGCAGACAGGACATGTTGTAGATGGCTTATTAATGGGGTCACCATGAGTCGGAGGTGACTTGATAGCATGTAACAACAACAATACACTCACCTGGTATGATAGAACTGCCACCATACCCATAAAGAACCAAAAGTCCCTGCAGGTTGTGAGGGGCAAGGATTGGATTTAGATACATGAACCCTTTGAGCCAAAAAAATCAGATAGTTGGTTGGAGAATATATTTTATTAGAGTCAAAAGGCAAAAAAGGTTCAAAAAAATTTCAAAAGCATTTATGGAAAAAAAAAGTACTATGAGAGAAAGCTACGGTAATCAAGACAACGCACCAAAAATAAGAAAGCTGAACTATTCTAGCTAGTACCCATAGACCAGCATAGACGTCAGCATGGCTCTGGGGCTACACTCCCCGCAGCAGGATAGAAACCCAGCGTAGTGTCTCCTACACGAGTGACTTTTAGATGGATTGTTATGCATTACTGCTCTGACTGGGCCTTTAGTACTCCTTGTGTTTACCATTAGAGATGGGCACGAAGCCCAAAATGAATCAGGAAATTTGTGAAAAATCACCAATTCGTTGCTTCAGATCGGTTCAGGTTTATCCAGAGAACCCAAATTTTCCCAAAACAAGGAATTTGGGGGCAATTTACAAACCTCCTGGTTCATTGCCCCCCCCACAGATTCCCCCTGCCCCTTCCCCCCACTCCTTTCCCACTGCCCCATCAATGCCTTACCTTTTTCTCAGCCACTGCTGCCTCCACTGCCTCCCGCTCCGCTGTTGCCCATGTGCTGCTGCCGCCGCCACCGCAAACAGCAGCCAGCTTCCCTTCGGGCTGCCCCAGCTTGCCCTGCCTGCCTATGGCTTGCCATTCACCTGATCGGTGGGCCATAGGCAGTGGTGGCGGCACGTGCGGTGGCCGAGGACCAGGTATGGAGGTGATGGGGGCAGAGGGCAAGGGGCAGGCTGTGGAGGTGGGGAGTGCTCACCTTTTTTTTTTTTTTAGACAGCCACAGGTGGTCAAAAAACAAAAACAAAGCACCCACGAACTGATTCAACCTTGACAAGCCACAAACCTAGACAAACTGCCATTTTGGTGGTTCATGCCCATCTCTATTTACCATCTCTCAGAGTGGTATTTGTTCATTCCTTTTTAGTATTTGCATACATATTGTTTTAGCTTTAATATTGTCTTTTAATGATGTACTCCACCTCTTTATACTCACTGTTCAATGTTGAAAGCTGCCTTGTGTCCTTTTAAAGGAGAAAGGCGGGGTAAAAATACTTTAAATATATAAAAAGAAAATGAAACCACTCCTTAAATATTTCACATACCTTGAAACCTCGATTAGGGTCACCATAAGTCGCATGTGACTTGAGAACACATCACAAACAAACAAGTGGCCATTATAAGGCGATCCTGCCCCACTGATGGATTGAGCCTCCCAGTGGAAGGGCACATGACTCTGGAGACCCCATGCAGAATTTAGCTCTTTGGGATGGCCCACATTCTGCATGATGTTAAGCTCCCATTCCCTCAACATGCCTCCAAATCCGGTCCCAGAACTACCCCAAACTTGCAGGTGGTGCAATAATTTCCTTCCCATTGTATTAAATAAGATTTTTTAAAAAAAAAAAAAAAAACAGTTGTTCCTACTTTCCACTGTGACAGGAGTGACCTGGTAGGATTTAGGAGATGGGCCGAGCTCCATTACAGAATCTTACAGGACCGACCTTCGCAGATGCTGTCCTGTTTGCACCTACCTCCACACTGTGGTGTTATCGTCAGGTTTTCTGGGGTTACCCCGCGTCATTTTTGGTTTGTTTTTTGCAGATTTGAACAGATCATCCCATTGTTGTTGTTTAGTCGTTAAGTCATGTCCGACTCTTCATGACCCCATGGACAAGAGCACGCCAGGCCCTCCTGTCTTCCACTGCCTCCCGGAGTTGGGTCAAATTCATGTTAGTAGCTTCGATGACACTGTCCAACCAACTCGTCTTCTGTCGTCCCCTTCTCCTCTTGCCTTCACACTTTCCCAACATCAGGGGCTTTTCCAGGGAGTCTTCTCTTCTCATGAGATGGCCAAAGTATTGGAGCCTCAGCTTCAGGATCTGTCCTTCCAGTGAGCACTCAGGGTTGATTTCCTTCAAAATGGATAGGTTTGTTCTCCTTGCAGTCCAGGGGACTCTCAAGAGTCTCCTCCAGCACCACAATTCAAAAGCATCAATTCTTCAGCGGTCAGCCTTCTTTATGGTCCAGCTCTCACTTCCATACATCGCTACTGGAAAAACCATAGCTTTGACTATGCGGACCTTTGTCGGCAAGGTGATGTCTCTGCTTTTTAAGATGCTGTCTAGGTTTGTCATCGCTTTCCTCCCAAAAAGCAGGCGTCTTTTAATTTTGTGGCTGCTGTCCCCATCTGCAGTGATCATGGAGCCCAAGACAGTCAAATCTGTCACTGCCTCCATATCTTCCCCTTCTATTTGCCAGGAGGTGACGGGACCAGTGGCCATGATCTTAGTTTTTTTGATGTTGAGCTTCAGACCATTTTTGGCGCTCTCCTCTTTCACCCTCATTAAGAGGTTCTTTTATTCCTCCTCACTTTCTGTTATTGGAGTGGTATCATCAGCATATCTGAGGTTATTGATATTTCTTCCGGCAATCTTAATTCCGTCTTGGGATTCATCCAGTCCAGCCTTTCGCATGATGTATTCTGCATAGAAGTTAAATAAGCAGGGAGACAATATACAGCCTTGTCATACTCCTTTCCCAATTTTGAACCAATCAGTTGTTCCATATCCAGTTATAACTGTTGCTTCCTGTCCCACATATGGATTTCTCAGGAGACAGATAAGGTGGTCAGGCACTCCCATTTCTTGAAGAAATTGTCATACTTTGCTGTGGTCCACACAGTCAAAGGCTTTTGCGTAGTCAATGAAGCAGAAGTAGATGTTTTTCTGGAACTCTCTGGCTTTCTCCATAATCCAGTGCATGTTAGCAATTTGGCTTCTAGTTCCTCTGCCCCTTCGAAATCCAGCTTGTACTTCTGGGAATTCTCGGTCCACATACTGCTGAAGCCTACCTTGGAGGATTTTGAGCATAACCTTGCTAGCGTGTGAAATGAGTGCAATTGTACGGTAGTTGGAGCATTCTTTGGCACTGCCCTTCTTTGGGATTGGGATGTAGACTGATCTCTTCCAATCCTCTGGCCACTGCTGAGTTTTCCAAACTTGCTGGCATATTGAGTGTATCACATTAACAGCATCATCTTTTAAGATTTTAAATAGTTCAACTGGAATGCCATCACCTCCACTGGCCTTGTTGTTAGCCATGCTTTCTAAGGCCCACTTGACTTCACTCTCCAGGACTCTCTTGACTTCCTACTTTAGCATTCCAGTCCCCTATAATGAGAAGAACATCTTTCTTTGGTGTCAGTTCTATAAGGTGTTGTAAGTCTTCATAGAATTGGTCAATTTCAGCCTCTTCAGCATCATTGGTTGGTGAATAAACTTGGATTACTGTGATGTTGAAAGGTCTGCCTTGGATTCGTATTGAAATCATTCTATCATTTTTGAGATTGTATCCCAGTACAGCTTTTCCCACTCTTTTGTTGACTATGAGGGCTACTCCATTTCTTCTACAGGATTCTTGCCCATAATAGTAGATATGGTAATCGTCTGAATTGAATTCGCCCATTCCCGTCCATTTTAGTTCACTGACGCCCAGGATGTCAATGTTTATTCTTGCCATCTCCTGTTTGACCACATCCAGCTTACCAAGGTTCATAGATATTACATTCCAGGTTCCTATGCAGTATTTTTCTTTGCAGCATCGGATTTTCCTTTCACTTCCAGGCGCGTCCACAGTTGAGCGTCCTTTCGGCTTTGGCCCAACCGCTTCATTAGCTCTGGAGCTACTTGTCCTTGTCCTCCGCTCTTCCTCAGTAGCATGTTGGACGCCTTCCGACCTGAGGGGCTCATCTTCCAGCGTCATATCTTTTAGCCTTTTGTTTCTGTCCATGGAGTTTTCTTGGCAAAGATACTGGAGTGGCTTGCCAGTTCCTGCTCCAGGCGGATCGCGTTTAGTCAGAACTCTCCACTATGACCTGTCTGTCTTGGGTGTCCCTGCACAGCGTAGCCCATAGCTTCTCTGAATTACTCAAACCCCTTTGCCACGACAAGGCAGCAATCCATGAAGGGGATCATCCCATACTTGTGTCCAAACATGGGGAGAGCGTATGTTTCTAGATGTACTGTGATGCACTGGGTCATCCTGATACCGCCTGTCCACACACCTCCAGAACTACTTATTGACATCTCTCATACTGATTGCCCTCCCAATTTGGCCTATCTTCTCTGCTTTCTCTCTCTCTCTCTTCCCCCCCCCCGCCCCTTTCTATACTTTTACCTGTATGGAGGGATGGAGACTGACCAGCAGAACACACTTGAGGACATGTTATCAAATAACCCCCCCCCCTGCAAAATGTGCAAATGAGTCCACAGGAGCTGATCTTGCACTAGAGCAAAGCAGAATAAAAATCCACCACCATCACACGGGAGTGTAAAAGCCCCCAGAAAGTTTGCCCCATTTTGACTCCGTTGGCACTCGCTTCAGCCTGTGTTGCATGATCACTGGGATAGTATTATGGGTGCCAGGAAAGTGGAGCAAATGCTCAGTGGGCATGGGCTGTAAGTCTCATTGAACTTTTGTTTTCAGCAATATTAAAGATTGAAAGACTAGTAGCACAAATCTATATGTATTTCCTGATTTCAGAGTTGGCTTCTTCCCAGGAATAGGACTGAATTAGACATTATACCAGTCCTGTTAGGATTTGTAATTACTTTACCGGATTCAAGGTCCATAGTCTTGCCTTAATTATTTTCTTACGCTGCTTCTACATTGTCATACAAGCTGTCTGACATGAGGAGACACACTGATCCCCTTCACCAAATCTATGCCAACAAGAGGCTCTGATGCAGAGCTTGGAAAGTTACTTTGAAGAAGAATGAAACCAATGATACACTGAAGCTATCTTTAACTGGCAGTACTAAGGCTTCAGCCTAACTATGTTAATTTTTTTTGAAAGTAACTTCCAAGCTCAGCCCTGATCGAGCCTTTTAGAAATTTCCCCAGGACCACCGTTGGTGTTCAACGCTTCCGCCGCCTGAGGAAGGAAAACTGAGTTGCAATGTAACCTCGCCAACACATGGTGGCAGCAGATAGCACAGTTCTTGGCGATCCATTCTCTTTGGTGAGAGCACATTGGTTTAAGTCAGCTGCAGCTGTATCTTTTCTTCTTATTAGAAAACACATGGGCTGCCAGCTTCACAATAAACAAGCTTCGGAAATTGCTGCAGGAGAAGGATGAAATGTATTCATATGATAATGCTTCTTACACAGGTGGCCTCAATTTGCCACGCTAAGCAAAAAGTGAATAGTTCTTAACATAAAACATAATACAGTACAACATATAGTATACTTGAACACTCAGTTTCCCCTCTCCTATTGAACCCATTGGGAGGGATAACCTCTACTTGGCACAGAATCACTTAACTACAAGTCCCATCATTCCTTACCAGTGTCTATACTGAGAATGACTGCTTGACAACATCTGGAGGACTACACACTTCCCCATCTCTGGCTTATCTCATACCCAGAAAGGAAATGGCATTCCATCTCCATAAGGCCAACATGCGAAGACCTAGGCACTGACAAATTTGAGGACCTAAGAAGAAATAATATTTATTTTAAAAAACACACCAGACATTTATAGGATAATTCCATGTCCACGCTAGAACGGTAAACATTAATGTTCCCAGTTACAGCAATACACCACATTTTATACACTTTTAGGTCCCTTCCCCCCCCCCTGTACCTTTTTAAACTTTTTCGTCAATGGTGCAAAAACTAATGAATTTTGCTCCATTCATTCATTTAGAACAAGGAAAAAACAACTGCAATTCGGGAATGGGGCAGAGGGCCCACATTTCTGCAATCGTGGCCAACGGAGCAGCAGCAGCAGGGGGGCTCCCAGAGCAAGTCCCAGTGAGCATGTAGTCTTGCAGATCACTATCAGCCTCATCTAGAGCCAATTCAAACCAGGGGGAAGTGAAACCAATGTGGAGGATGTATCGGGGGTCTCCTACCAACTCTCCTCAGACTGAAGAAGCTACTCGGATGAGGAGCGAAATGTTTCAGCCTAATAAGAAAGACGTCCAGTTGCCATGACTCAACTTCCAGATAACCTCACTTGGATGACTGAGAATCTTCAAAGATATACATCCAGTATAGTGAAGCATGATGGGAGTTGCAGTTCTACAACATGTGGAGAGTAGTCTTTTCTTCACTGCAGCTTTACTGAATCGTCCTGAATGTCTCTGGACTTCTGGAACCTCTCAGGGGCATCAGATGGTCAACTTCTTTTCCTGAGAGGGTTTTGGTGCTTTTTGATATTTGAACAGCAAGCTGGCCATATATTTTCCCCCTCACTTGCATCTATCTCCATGCTGTGGGGAAACTTCATTCGACAAATGGTTGCTCTGAGCACTGCTGTGGAAAGCAGGGCAGGGACCCCGGGAGGCTCCCTCGGCCCCGCGCGAGCAGAGAGGGACGGGCCTGTAGGACAGGAACCGCACAGTCCTGAGACGCAAAAGCCCCGGGACAGGTCAGTGGGAGCTTTCGCGGTGCCCTTGTCCGAGACTGGGTCTGGGTCTGAGGACGAGGATTGCTGTAACCCACCTGAAGTAGATCGGATCGTCGTTAAGGTGTCACCAGGCTCCTGTTTTTATCTCTGACTTTTGTTTCGTGCTTGCTTTACGTGCTGACCCAGGCTCAGCACGGCTACCTTTTGCACACTGCAAGCCACGTTGATCTGAGACCAGTACTTCCCTCTCGGGCTAATGGCTTAATGAACGCCACAGAAGTACGAAGAGGGGTGCTTTGTTCCCTCTTCACCGCCTCGTTTAGACCCATCAATGCCCGGTCGGGTGGGGAGGCGTTCCCCTCAGCAAGCACTCTCAAGGCCCTCCGTTTCGAGTTCGGCGGTCGCGTGCTTTTGGCGCATTACGGGAGCTGGCGTGGAACGCACTCTCGGGGACTCAGAGGGCCAAACCCTTAGGAGCAATACGGTCTTCTGCCCGAGTCGTTCTCCCAGCTCCCAGTGCAGATGGAGCCTGCTGCGGACCGGCCCATTTCCTCAACAGGGGAGGCCAATGCTGCCGCGGCCGCTCTTCCAAGAGCCGAGCGCAGCGGCCGGTTCCATTAGGCAGTTAGCTTGGGGGGGGGGAGTTGCAAAAACCGAACTGGGAGACAGAGCCGTGGTGGCGAAGAGGAGGCGGAACCGAGACGACGGGCCCGAACCGGGACCTCCGACGAGGACGGAGCCCGCGGGGGCCCGCAGTGCCTTGCCATGCGAAGTGGCCGGGTCGGGGGAGTGGTGGGAGACGGGTGTCAGGTAAGGCGGTCATCGGGACGCGCCTTTTGCACCTGCAGGCAGCTGGGTGGCTGGCTGGCTGGCTGGCTGGAGGGGGAAGAGGCTTCTTGTACCGTCGCCACCGGGAGAGCCACCCCGCCTCCACCTTCCGTCTGAGGGGGGAAGCCCGGGGCGCCCGAGGAGCCTTTGCACCGGGGGGGGGTGGCTGGGGGTGGGTGGGAACGGAGAGGCGCGTTGCCGGCCGGGGCGGGATCGGGAGCCCGATGCTGCCCTCTCTCTGGGACCATCCCCGGGCAGTCGGGGCTTGAAGAGCGGACGTTGCCTGGAGGGATGGCGGGAGCAGCCGTGGCTGCGCCTTGCTTGCTCCGGGGGAGGGGGAGGGGGCGAGGGCGTTCCCGGTCCTTGCCGGTGGCCCTTCTGCTTTCTGCAGCGGTAACGACGAAGGGGCTGCACCGCGGGGAAGGGAGGCGGGCCGGGCTCTTTTGTCCTGAGGGGAGGGCCCGGGGCTTCTCGGGACGGAGGGTGAGGTTCCCGTCGAATCTCCCCCCCCCCGCCCCGGTTCCCGAACCTGCCCCTGGGTGGATGGCTTCAGATTGTGGGAGAACGCGCGCCGCGGGTGGGGAGGCTTGGCTTCGGGAATCCGCTGCTTCACCCGGAGAAGGGAGGGAGGGAGGGAGGGAGGGAGGGAGGCCCCGTGCAACGCCTGCCGGGGAAAGGCGGGCAGGAGCCGCGCGGCTGCCCGGGTGGGAAGAGGCGTGGGTTTCGTAGGGCCAGAGGAAGTTGCATTGAGGCCTGGAGCGATGAGGAGGACGTGCCTTTGTCTTCGGGCTGCCGGGAGGTCGCTAACGGGAAGCGGGCGGGCCTGCCGCGGGTCGTGGAAGGACTGGTGAGCGGTTGTGTTTTGTGCGACCGCGACCCGCTAGCGACGAGCACGATCGGCGCGTGGTGGGCGGTGGTGTGTGTGTGTGTGTGGGGTCGCCTTGTGCTGGGCGTGGCTCAGGCCGCCAGTGTGTGTGAAAATGCCCAGTTTTTAACACGCGTTGCCTTACTTGGCCCTTGGCGGCCTCTGCTGAAATAGCATATTGCAGTAGGATCGTTGGGGGGGGGGGGGGGAAGGTTATTCAAGGAACGAGTGTGAACTTCTCTGCTCGGGCAGCGGATGGTGGATGCCTGCCAGTGAAGTTCTTGCACGCCAGTATTATGTGAGTGCGCGTAAAACACTGCAGGGGTAGGATCCGCTAGAGGCCAGAGTGACTGTTTTGATACAGGCTGTTGTGGTGCTGGAGTGATTTCAGAGGTCAGTCTTGTGCGCCTGTTGGTGCTTTTCTCTAGATTTGACAGTAATTAACTGGGGCAATAAACCTCTCCTGGAATGTGAGAAATGCTTGGCTTTTTGCCTCTTCTGCCTTGTAGGGGGAACTCAGTTTGGAAACTGGCAAAACAGCAAATGCTTCAGAGCTTTTCTGGAGTGCTGCAGCACCTAAACGTAGCTCTTCTCGCCTTAATGTGGACACTCGCATCATGGAAGCCTATGCTCTGCTCTCTCTTGCCTGATGCGATTCGCAGGTCAGGTTGGTTTGGGGGCAATGTGTGGTACTGATCTCTGGTGAGTGACTATTTTTGGGGGGGGGGGGGCTGTGCTTTCAGGCCAGCAAGGGCTTGAAGGACTAGTGACATTGGCTGGGCTCCCTGATTTGCTTCTCCACAAAGAAGAGGAGGCACAAATCTTTAAAAAAACACAAAAGAAAAGAAAACAACAACAACACACAAACACACATTCACACCAACATGAGCAGCCTCAGAGGCTTTGGCAGAGCTTGCTTCCCTGTAAGCACCTGAGCTGCTTTTTTCCCTGCAGAAGCCCAGGCGCAGGGAAATCGTAGCAAATAGCTGAGGTATATAAGAAGAGGAAGAAGCCTGTACCCAAACATCTTCCCTTTATTGGTTTACCTACTGCATTTCTACCCCAACCTTCCTCCAGTGAGCTCAAGGGGTATGTGGTTCCCCACCTCTGTGCTTGTCCTCACAACAGTCTTGTGAGGTAGGCCAAGGTCACTGAAAGTGACTGGCCCAACATCACCCAGTTTGAGGGCTCAGTGTACATTTGTTCTTGTCTCTTCCAGGTTTCAGTCCAACACACTTACCACTTCATCTCTAGACCCTGAAGGGGCTACTCCTCTCACCCCCACCTCAAAATTAAAGGCTAGCAGGTTTCATTGGGCATATGCTTTTGGGGACTGCACATTCACTTTTTCCCGATGCACAAAATGTATGTTGTCTTCTTGTTCCTTTCCTACCTGAGGGTGGAGGTCACCATGGCTATACTGGTGTTGGACTTGTTGGGTCTCAGCAGTAATGTTGTATCCAGATCACTTTCTGAAATTCTTCTCCTTCGTGCCCTTTGGCCTATTTTCCTAAGAAGATATTTATACACATAGAGCAGGGAGAGTGCTTGTTAGATTTCAAGGTGCTGTTACATTGTTTGTAGAACCAAAGCAAAGCAGGAACAAAACTGTTGTGGCCTGTTCAAGATTGTACAGAATGATATAAGTATGAGCTGCTTAGATTAGAATCTACTTCCTCAGACACAAGGAATACAGTATTTAGGTCACAGGTTTATATACACAGGCCAAAATCCTATTGAATTTTTCCTCTAGAGTACATGAAATCACATAAGTCACAGTGGTGAATTTCAGGTAATATAAAAGGCACTGGTCATATGCTGTGTCATATGCACAGCTGTGTGCCTGGCAGACAACTGGAACCTCATCAGTTACCTACAATTTGCTCCCATAACCTATGTGACTTCACTTACTCCAAAGTAAAATACCATAGAATTCTAGCTACAGTGTACGTGATTTCTGGTGGTGGGAATTTAGTGAAATGGATACAAGCAGTGATAATACATTTAAGATGACCAAAGCATTGCTAAAACAGGTATAATGAATTTCTGAAGTATTGATATACAAACATCTGGACAACAGGGAAGTTATTAGCTAATGTTAATCATCTGTTGGTGATACACAATAGTTAGACTATTGTCTTCAAAGTGTCATAACAGTGGCTTTTTCTTTCAGGAAGGAGTTGGTTATTCTGGTGGCAGAATTTTGCCAAAGGGAACAATTTTTATGTCATATTGAAGACTGTAAATAAAATCAACTTATTAAAAGATATAGTGGGCTAAAAAAACCCATGACTTTTGTTTTTGCTGCTCTTCTGTGGTCTTTGTGATTAAAAAACAATCATCTTTCTCTGTGAATGGAAAATGAAAGGATTTTCAGGAAGAAGTCAACATGAAGTTGCCTATTCTAATAACAGTTCCAAAATCTCTTTGTTGTGCTTTTCAGAATAAGGTTTTTCTGTCCATGGCCCAACCCCCCAACCCCTGCTCCTGGAATGCCAGCGTGTTCTTAGAGTGGCCTGCCTCATACTTTGCAAAACAACACACAGAGGTGACATTGGAGGGTACAGCACAAATTTTCAAACAAATGAGAAGATGAATGGCAATATGCTAAAGGGAGGGGGGAAGCATACTCTAGCTGTTGAATATACAGTACTGGATGACAAGTTGAATGCGCTCTGAGAACATTAAGATCTGTGCTGGCTGAAATTCCTCATGTGACAGTATGAAGCATTGTCTACTACTCAGGGTCTCCTCATCTTTGGTTATGCATCATTTGGCAGCATTCAGGTTGTGCCATAGTTACAAGAAATGCCAGAGAAGTTGCCATGTTACATTTGGTGCAGCGATTTTAAGAAACAGTTTTGTGTCATCTTAGATACTTGACAGTGTAATCTACTATATGTCCACACAGAAAGAAATAAGCGCTTGTGTTTCCAGGGACTCAGTGGTAATAATAGTAATAACAGTGTGTCATCAAGTCAGTTCCAATTTATGGTCATCTTTTCTGAAGTTTTCTAGGTACAGGGTACTCAGAAGTTGTTTGCCAATGTTGCCTTCTAGGGATGATCTGGGATTGCGTGGCTTTACCAAGGCTACACAGGATGGCACGTTGGGGAATCAGGTTCTGACCTCTGGCTCTGTAACCAGGTTCCAACTCACTGAGCTATGCTGCCAGCTAACTGGGGCTTCTTCCCAAGGAAAAAAGGACAACAGCAAAGGTGACCTGTAGGTTTTATTTGGCACAAGCTTTCATGTACAGAAAGTCTCACTTCATAAGATGCATAGAGCAGTGAAATACCTGTGTGGGTATGGGGGGGGGGTTGTAATTAGTGGAGTCAAAAGGAACTGGAATGCAAAAAGTGACCATTTCTTTAACAGTGGTAGTAGCTAACAAACAATGGCTGTGCGGTGATGCAGAGATCCTTGCTGGAAATAGTTATGCTGGGAAACTCCCTCAAAAGCATGTCCGGGATTGCTACCTAACAGCTTACTTGTCGGACCACCGTCCATGGGCCTATTTTGTCTCACAGGTACAGAAAGTGGAATAGAACCAAATTGTAGGAAGGTGAACAAATACAAGGGGTAAGAATAAAACTGTTTATTTTATTTTATTTTTACAAAATGAGGCCAGAATGATGAACCGCTTCTCCCACGATGTATCTGACCCAGTGCAGAAAGTGACACCCTCTCAGCATTTTTCCAGTGATGGGCTATGAAAGCCAGGGCCTCTCCAGCTGAGGCAACCTGGTCTGGGACTGCCACATCTGGCCTCTACTTTGTTCTCCCTTTGTCCTGTCGGAAAACCCAACTTCCTTAGGAAGATTTGGGAAAATGTAATGCCTCAGTCTTGTGGGCTGTACTGCTGCCTTGTTCTGGTGCTCTTGTTGCCTGAGGCCCATATTGTTGTGCTGAGTTTTAAGTGGTTTTGTTGTTTGATGTTTGCTAGCTTATTGCTTTGGAAAGAAATGTAGAGTAGCAGTTTTGTTTTGTTTTTTTAAACAATCACAGGGTAAGTATATAAACCCCCTCAGACAGATTGCTAAATGGGGATTAGGATGAGATAGAAAGGCCCCTCCCCTGCCAGAGAGGCACATACACAAGTCAGTGGACCAGGAGGTTTCTGTAAGTATTGCAGGGTAATCTGCACCACACAAATCTTTAGCGGCCGGGTTCTTTTACAAAGAGCAACAGCCTTGTCAAATCCAAACCTGAACTAGTATCACAGCTGCTGATACTGCTGAGGAGAAAAATATATTTGCTCCTTCCCTAGGTTTGATACTTGTTTTAATGGTTATGTATGATCAAAATGTATAGAAAAATGGATATTCTTCTATACATTTTTTTAACAATGTTCAGACCTTTGTGAAGGAAGCAGTATCTAATTTTTGCGAAGGAAGAAGTATCTAATTTTGCTTTAATCTATAGTTAAAGCAAAAATTAGATATTTTTGCTTTAACTATAGATTAGTTTCAAATAGGCTAGAAAAGAAAGCATGTAGAGGACTTCATTGCAAACAGATCTTACGTGGACAGATACACCTCTGCCACTGGAAACTAGTTTTGTTTTTGACAAGTTATAACAGTACAGTGACTGTGATCTTCCTGGGTGGCCTTAGGCCAGTAATTCTCTCTGGCTGACCTACTTCACAGGGTTGTTGCTGTGAAGATAAAGTGGGGAGGAGGGGTGCCACATGTACCACTTTCAGCACAAAGGTGGAATATACATGTAATATAAATTAAATAAACACCACAGTTTACTATGGAGGAAATATTTTGCCGTTGCCTTAGATTTGCTTAGACTGTCTCATCCCAGCAAGAACTGACCAGTAGCGAATGATTGATGTTTCTGTGTTGATGGGGACATGATGGGAACCTTATAGGTCAGAACAGAAGCACCTATAGGCCTTGTATTTTGGATAGGCTTCCTACCACCACTGTAATAGCGCTGTGATTAACCAGCATTTTGCTGCCCTCTTTGTCATCTTCCCCTCTGCCAGTCAAGCAAACAGTGGAACACAGCTGCAATCTTCCACCTTGCCAGCTGTACTCAAAGGGTGATGATTCGAGCTACTGATGTCTTTGTAGTGCGGTATCGGTAATTATGCACACTGCAATGAAAATCAGCCTGGCTTCATAGCAGCATCTAAAAATATGAATAATGCTGAGAACTTCCTGCTGAGCTTTTGACTGTCACCTTTGGGTGCTTGTTTTCAAGGTGGCTTACCTCTGAAAAGAGAAAGGTTGGTTTTAAGTTTTGACTTGAGAGGGGGGCAAAAATCACTCTGTCTTTCTCTTTCTCTCTCCCCCCCCCCCCAATTTCATGCATCTGCTAAGCCCACAACACTTCTATGCTGCAATAAAGTCTCTGTTCTTTCAGCCACCACCAGATTCTTGGGTTTTGTTTCTTGTGGTGGAGGGTTTGCACATGGGCAAATGCTCAGACTGTTTTCTGAAAATGTGGGATTTCTTAAGGGAGGCCTTGTGGAAGAAACGTCTAGAGTCTTGTCCTCAAAAAATCTGGGATGAATTGGGTGATAGTGGTTCATGACACTGGGGTAGCCGAGGGGTGCCCGTGTCTGAATGGGGAGCTGTTTGTTTCAGTCTGATTTAAGTCAGCAAGTCATTTACATTTATACTGAATGTGAGGTAAGCCTAAGAGAGTTCAGTGGGGAGAATTTGTAGGTAGGTAGAGGATCTCAGCCTTAGTGTCCACAGAAATACCAATAATTCTCCTTTCTGTTGCCCATTCGCACAGGAGAAAAAAATGGAGTGGGAAGGTCTGTGCAAGCTTCATAGCAGGGCTGGGCAACTGTGGCTCTCCAGGTCTTTTTGGATTACCATCCCCACAGTCCTCACCATGAGCTATGCTGGCCAGGGCAAATGGAGTAGAAGGCCAGGTAATTTAGAGGGCAGTGGTTGACACTCTTCTTTATTGGGCTTTCTAACGGAAGGTGCCTGAGAGTAACAACCCTCTCCCTTAACTGAGGATGGATTAACCTGTTAAATTTACTTTGCCCTGTACCAAACCATAGCGTATTCCAGTCCAATCCCATACTTCTGTAAAAGCCTGCATAGACATTCCCCCATATTTTCATACCTGTTTCCCTGTGTATGCAAAAATATATGCATTTTCCTAATATATATAATTTTTGCAAGCAGGTTCCTCTTATATAAATGCATAATATGCACTTCTTTGGGGTACATTTCCCCCTCATGTATGCATTTGTATAGTAATTTTTTTACCCTGAGAATTACATTGGAAGAATCTGGGAAGCTGCATGTTTTGTCATGCAAGTGCATTTCAGGTTTGATTATTGATTTGAGAAGTTCAAATATAAAAAAAATGGACTGAATGAACGTCTCCTCCCTCCCTCCCCTAAGTAGGCAGTAGAGATGTGCCTAGCAGTCATGGTAGTTATAGGAGAAGCCATCGCTCTTTCAATCATAGTGATCCAAATCAAGCATAGCGCATGTGTTACAAAGCTCACATGAAGAGACTGACTTTCACTGCCTATCGGCCTTGTGCAAGACTCACTACATTACAAAGATGACATGTGCGGATGCATTCTCTGTTTTCCTAGGGCATGGCTCGATGTCAGCTTTGAAGTGGCAGACAGGTGCGCCTTCATTTTGCATTCTTCCCCTGCAGTCTGCGTGCACCAGCACAGCATGCATAACATTACATCCTGTACTGGATGTGCACCCACTCCACGGGACTAGCTCTGACTGTGATGCTATTTGCATGGCCACAGTGAAGCCGTCATTTTTGACTTCTCTCACTTCTGGTTAAGAACAAAACTGCTGAACTGTGAGGAAGGCTAACTGTCCCTTAAATTCCTCTCTCCCCACCCCTTCCCACCCTAGTGCTAGTAGCACAACATCTGCTTCATTGACGCTTTCCCCCCAGAATGGAACACATTCTGCAGTGTTGACCTTCCTTTTCTGGTTTCCTAACAATTTGTGAGCACATGGACATTATAATTGCCCTCTGAATTCCACATTGCCGTCACCTCTATGAAGGTGTGATGGTTGTAATAGAGGAGCATTTTGACCCCAAAAACCATGTTGGGGGGTTCCCTTTATAAGGGGAATGTAAGTTGCAAGGCATGACTTTTCAACAGTGCTGGTTGCATTCCTAGTAGAGATGGGCACGAACCTGGGTTCGGAGGTTTGTGCATGTTCATATGCATGGCACAACAGGTGTCACGCATTCCCTTCTCCTGCCTCCCCGGCCAATGACCCACTCACCAGTTGGAGCGTGCTCCTTTCCTCCTCCTCTTCAGCTGTTTGACCAGTCCCCGGCAGGAGCACAGATTTGCCTGTCCTGCTTCCTTGTCTGAGTGGGCGATCAGCCAAAGAGGTGGGCAGGGAAGCCGAAGAGGAGGAGGAGAGGAGTATGCACCAGCTGGTGAGTGGGGGATCCAGCCGAGAAGGTGGGGGAAGGGAACACGCAGCACTTGTGGTGCCTCCTGTATGAACCTGCACAAACCTCCCAACCGAGGTTTGTGCCCATCTCTAATTCCTAGGTGTGTGCCCAGTCACACAGTTGGGTGCTCAGACAGGAATGCAATTAATGTCTCCTTAGTAAGCAGAAATTTGTTGCCAAGACTTACGTAATTTCCTTTTTGCAAGTGTAAATTGTCCATAAGATTCTAGGCAGTATATCTAGCAGATAGTTTGTCACAGGGTTTTTGTTCGGTCCTATGTGTTGTTGTTGTTGTTGTTGATGATGATGATATTTTTGACTTTTGTACCACTCCAGAATGCTAGAGCATGCTCTGGGTAGTTTGCAATATAATTATGTAAACAACTTGCCCCCCAGCAAGCTGGGTACTCATTTTACTCACCTCTGAAGGATGGACTCCTGAGTCAACCTTGAGCTGGCTACCTGAACCCATTGGGATCAAACTCAGGTTGTGAGCAGTGGGTTGTTTGCAGTACTACCTTTTAACCACTGCACCATGGAGCTCATTGTAGTGCATGTGAAGGCTGGCTGTATTTGAATCAGGGAGACGATGTGTTAGTGAATTGCCCCTTCCATTATCTTTCACCTTTGGCTCTGCTGACCAGAGCTGATAAGAATTGCAGTCCTAACAAATCTTTTCACGCAAATCTTGAATATTTTGTAACTAGAGTTCAGCTATTCTTGGTTGGATTGGCCCTGAAGTTATGTGGGTCCACAGACTTCTCTGTAGATGATGTAAGTTGATCCTTTCCTCTCCACAGGTATTTAGGTAGGCAGACTGCTCAGGTATCATCAGAAAATGTTGCAGTTTTCAAACTGGGTTTGTATCTCCAGAGATCCATATTTGTTAACAGCAGTATATGAAAATTAAAATCAATAAACCTGATCAGCCCTGTTTTCCAGCTCTGATGGAGCTTCCCCTTTGACATGGAAATGTTTTTTTTTTTCTCTCTTGACAGGCTGGAAACTAAATTTCCAGAACAGCTTTTTGTAGTTTAGTTGAGTGATGCTGATTCTTTTATAGGGGCAGTCCTAGTTATTGTCACTCTGCAACTTTGTGTAGAAAAAGTCGAGCCTTACCTCTTTCTCTAAAAGTGCACACTGTGGCAGGAAACAGAATGGGTTTAATCACATGAATCCCCCGTCCTTCCACAACTGTACTCTTACTTTGCTATAACTTAATGGGTATTTTTAATGATTTTTTTTTCACGTTCTCCTTGCCCAGTGCACAGTTTCAAATACTAGAAGTATCAGTGAATAGAGGATTATGGAGCCAGAGTCGATGTGCGAGGACGTTGTGGAGAATGGGCATGAAGGCGATAGCAAGGAAGAGTTCTTTTCAGGGGGTGGGGGGGTGGGGAGGGAGAAATCACATGATCACATTGAGTCTTTCTAAGTAGTGATTTAAATCAATTTGATTGAAATGAAATCCACCCTGAGCCTCCCAAGTCCACCTCTCACTGCCGTCTGTGCCGGGTGGGCTCAACCCTCTGTAATTAAATTTTCCCTTTTGAATGGTATACTTGTCAGATTGGCTTCCAGATGGCAGTTTGATCCCTTTGCCTTTCATATATGTCAAGACTACACTATTTTTTCCACAGGGAAAGTAGGTGGGATCCTTGACTGATGTGTAGCAGGGGACTGGAGCACTTTTGCAGGATTGCACTTCAGGCTTTTGGGGGCCACACGTGGGCCTCTGAGTTACAGGTTCTGAACCCCAATGTATGATCTGGTCGTCTAACACTGGAAGCTGGAAACTTTTTCCAGGTGTGAGCCCAAACATTCAGCCCTACTTTGAGTAATAGTATACAATGTATATCTCCCTATTGAATTTTTAAAACATAATTTGTTACAATACTTATCAATTGTTTGACTTACACCATGTTGCTGTTTAAAAAAACAACTAACCAAGGCAAGTTACAATGTATAATGATAAAAACAAAAGCAGGAAATAAGAGCAGCAGAAAAGCTTGCAACACTGTTAAAACCCTTGGAGAATTAGATTATGTTAAACTTTAAAAGACATGAATATTTTTGCCTTGCAAAACTCTCTGGAGAATGTATTTAATTCAGTAGGGTGCTAGTACTGAAAAAACCTTGACCCCTATTTTGCCACTTGTCTAGCTTAGGGGAGGGGCAAGCTAGGCATCATGAACATCTTTAGCAGAGCATGGAAGAGTTATATTTTTCCAAACAACACCCAGGTGTTTGGGGGTTATAGTCAATTCCCCAGTCCCAAACCCAGTTTCGGTCTTTAGCCTTGGCATGCAGTACTATCCATCCATCCCTCCCTCCCTCCCTCCCTCCATCCATCCATTTTTACCATGCCCAAGGTGGCTTGCATCATTAAAACACAATATTTTAAAACTAAAAATAGTAAGTATACAAATACTAAAAAAGGATCAAACAAATACTACTCTTAAGAAATGATAAACAAAAGCAATACCAAAACATGTTCAAAGCAGTAAGGCACAACAATCCATTTAAAAAGCCCACTGGGGCA
The DNA here is from genome assembly GCA_037013535.1 of Intellagama lesueurii. Taxonomy (NCBI): domain Eukaryota; kingdom Metazoa; phylum Chordata; class Lepidosauria; order Squamata; family Agamidae; genus Intellagama; species Intellagama lesueurii. Next base: position 229,283,958 of record JBAJHW010000002.1, on the reverse strand, counting down.
GCCAGTCACTAAGGGAAAGCTTGCTTGAAGAGAAAGGTCTTTTCTGCTTGTGGAAGGTCGGCAAAGATGGGGCCAGCCTGGCCTCCTGTAGGAGGGAGTTCTAGAATCTGGGAGCAGCAACAGAGAAGGCTCTCTCCTGTGTCTCCACTAAACACACTTTGTGAGGGTGATGGGACGGAGAGAAAGGCCTCCCTTGATAATCTTAACACTCAGGCAGACTCATAAAAGGAGACTCTGTCCTTGAGATAACTTGGACCCAAGCCTTTTAGGGTTTTATATACACACATATAGATGTGTGTATATATATAAAAAAACTGGAAAGTGGGGAAATGAGCTGGGTTGGGATTATGAGGATGGCCTTAACTTTTTGCCCCTGGGGTAGACACAATTAGAACTGGTTTCCTTCAGACTTGTTATTCCCTGGGAATGAAAGGTCCCATTCCTTCATTTTGCTCATAGGTCTGTGTATGTGGAGATGATTCCCTCTGGAATTGCAGCAAGGGGGGAAAGCTCCCAACTACTTGTTTCTGTTCCAGCTCAGCCTCCCTATCAGCTACTTCTTATTAAAAACTACCAAGCCAGGGCTAAAGATATGAAAAATGTCATATCCCGTGTGGTTCTTAGACTGTGGGGGCACTTGAAGGAGGACTTCCAAAGCAGATCTTGAAAGACTGAGGAGCCTGCATGAGAACTAGAAACCCCTTTCACATTATTTGAACGTAGCACTTAGAGCAGAGAGTATTGTAGTTTCCTGATCTTGCCTGTTACTCAAGCGTGGGGTATGTTTGCAGATCCTTGTCTGTGTTCTCTGGCCCAAGTGGTTATAACATGAAGAAGTTATCTTGGCACAGCACAGCCTGCTCCAGCCAAAGGAAGTCCCAAAACACTGGAGGTAGTATTATGTCATATTGCTTTGGTTTTTCTCCCTTCAGTGCTGGAGTCTGATTTAAACCAAACCAAACCACATAAATGGCACAGTCTCTTCTTTCATTGGGCACTAAATCTGGCTTGTAAAATGGTGGTAGAAGTGGCATTCCCTTCAGCAGCTGCTTCTAAATGACATGGTTTATGGCTCCCATTTACAGACCGTGTGTAATAGCAAATAAGAACCAGGGACGGAGGGAAATGCTTAAAATATCTGTGGCTCCTGATGGGGGCAATGCTGACTCGTTGTGTGTGCTGCATGTATTGTGGGTTTCTGTTGTCAGTGCTGGATGCTTGACTGATTGCAAGGAATTGATTGAGCAGTAAAGCCCAGAGCCTTGCAAAGAAGATAGAGTGAAGGTGGGGAGGAAGGGAAAAGCTATGGATTTCATGGTATGAGTGGAAGACAGTTTTAATTAACCCCGTTTTATGAACCTGTTAGAAGAATGACAGAGTGATGAGCACAGGAAGGCTGAAAGGACTGGGAATCCTGGATGCTTCTTGCTGGATACGCCAGATTGCTGTGAGCAGTGTGTTTGCCAAAAGGCACCAGCAAATGCTGCTCCAGTGGCCTTGGGCTCCGACTAACAAACTCCAGTTTGCTGGTTTCCTCAGCTATTCCAACACATCCCACAGCTTTGCTGGAATAAGGACTAGCTGGCATTGACATGACCCTAAGCAAGGCACTGTAAGACCACTGAACTACAACGTTCCAGGATGAACATTTACACTTTCTTACTTGGCCATCTTATGTTTAAATGTTAAGACTGTTTGCACACTTTGTTCTTTGTTGTTGTTGTTTTGAAGAACTCAAAAATTCTTCCTCAGTGCAACCCAGTTTATTTGCAGAGAAAGAAAACCTAGACCCAAGAACCTGCATAAGTAATACAAATGGGGTAGATGAACTTTATGTGGTGTTGGCTTTAGTCTGCTTTTTTCCAATCATAGCTGTTACGGGCAAGCACAGAAGCCCTGTTTCTAAGTGTAACCAAGTCTTATTTAAGTGTTTCCTAAGTTTTTTCAGGTTTTGCCCTGCAAGTGTCTAGCCCAGGAACATGGATTTGTCTTTTGTATGTGCGCATGTGCAAATGCATGTGCATGTTTGAGCTGAATTTGTCAGGAATTTGTAATCTGTACTCTGCACCATTTTTTTGGTCTTGTTTTGTGCCTGTGTGGTATATATGCATCCTACTGCATCCTACTTCCAATATCCTTTATGTATTCCTTTCAGAACACGTCCTCTGCTTATTGGAGACCATCTACATTGAGTAGAATCATAGAATCATGACATTGGAAGGGGCCTATAAGGCTACTGAGTCCAACCCCATGCTTAGTGCAGGAATACAAATCAAAGGATATCTGCCAGGTGGTTGTCTAAATTTCTCTTGAATGCCTCCAGTGTTGGAGCGCTCACCACCTCTCCAGATAATTGGTTTCACTGTTGTACTGTTCTAAAAGTTAGGAAGTTTTTCATGATATTCAACCAAAATCTGGCTTCTTGTAACTTGAGCCCATTATTGTGTGTCCTGGGATGATCGAGAACAGATCCTGACCCTCCTCTGTATGACAGTTTTTCTAATATTTGAAAAGTGCTATCATATCTTCCCTCAGTCTTCTTTTCTTAAGGCTAAACATGCCTATTTCTTTCAGCCTTTCCTCATAGGGCTTGGTTTCCAGTCCCCTGATCATCCTCATTGCCCATTGAACTTGCTCCAGTTTGTAAAATGTAGTTACTTTTCTGAATGACAACCTGAGGAGCTTCTCTCTTCTAATTCCTGCTATAATCTGAAGTAATTTACTAAGGAGTGAATCTACTTCGTAGTTTTGAGTAGACTTACTGAATTTGTTGCTGAATGGTGAATTAGCATGTAAATCATATTGATTCAATGGGTTCACTCTGGATGAAATGGTCATTTGGATTCAGGCCACAGTGTATAAGCAGTAAAACATATTGAAGAAGTGTTGGCTTGTATGAAACTTGTTCAGATGAGTAGAGGATGGTGTCACAATTTCTGCTCTTTGCTAAGGTGGTAGTAATGTGGAGAGATGGGGTAGAAAATTTCTTCTCTTAACCCAGAGGCCTAAAGCAAATCAAATTAGATGGGAGAGTCCTTAAGAAATGTTGAAGGAATCCACCCAATTTAATCCTTCGGCTGAACTGGCCTTATATCTGGGTCATGGGAAGCAGCACACGTCTGTGGCAGCAGATGGTCTCTTAAGGAGGCTGTGTTCGGAAAATTTAGAACTAAGTAACCTCTGTTTCTAGCTACCAAGGAAACAGAGATGGATGTACTTGCTTTGCAGAGCATTAAGTAAGTGTACATGAAGATGCTTTTGGAGGGGGTGGGGTCAATCCAGGCTGCCACCGTTTGCATCATGAGCTCTTGTAAGTAGATGCGTGCTGTAAACAGTAGTGGGTAGAAAGAAGGAAGGTCTTGTTCCTTTTGGTGGGTCGCCTAATTCCTGATGTTAGCTTGGGGGATTTGCTAAGAATTTTGTCTGTAATGCAGTCCTTACCCATGAGAACTCTCAGATGGTGGAGATCTGGCACATTTCCTAATTACAGTTTCGTAGTGAATGAAGACCTCCTAGTTTTAGGATTGAACTCAGCAGCCAGACTTGCAAAATTAGAGTGTATCTACATTGTTGAATTAAATTGGGAGTTGGTTTGGGTTTTTAGGAAATGATTTAGCATCACATGGTTTTCGTGTCAGTGTGTGTGTGTGTCCTCAGAACAATTTTTAGTTTTAAGCTTTGTGGTGTATTGGCACTTGGGTGCTCTGGCTCCCATTTTCTCCAGTTTTTACTCTATACGAGGAACAATTCTTCACATTAGCCATACCTTATGCCTTTCTTGAAGTGGAGCTTTCCTGTCTTGAGACAGCTGACACTGGAGTTAGTGGCTTTTGTTCAGCAAAGTCAGCATCAGCAGCCTGCAACACAGTCCACAAGCAGCCATTTGCTCTGTCCCCTTAAAAATGGTCATCTCTGGTCTAAATCACATTTTTAAATATTTATTTTTTATATATAAGTTTTGAAGTTACATAGTGCTAGACTGATGTAGCACTAAAATAGAAACAGACAGGGGGAAAAGACCAGTTGTACTTGGCACTCAAAACTCAGCAAACCTTGCAGACCCCCACATAGGTTCTTTTTTACTCTGGCACAGGTGATCACACATGACAAATGAGTAAAAAAAAAGTGAGACCAGTATTGATTTAAAAGAAACAATCCTCCACGTGATGTTTTCCCAGCTCAAAAAAAATGTGCACTTAGCTGTATGTCAGGTAGTTAAAGATTTTTAATTCAATTTTAAGTGTGCTAAACTCGACACAAAAATTGGAGTATTGCAATGTGTAGTTAAACCCTGAGTCTGTATTTACCTCTAGATCAGTGGTTCCCAATCCTGGGTCCCCAGATATACTTGGACTTTTGTTGTTGTTGTTGTTTAGTCATTAAGTCGTGTCCGACTCTTCGTGACCCCATGGACCAGAGCACGCCAGGCCCTCCTGTCTTCCACTGCCTCCCGGAGTTGGGTCAAAGTCATGTTGGTAACTTCAATGACACTGTCCAGCCATCTCGTCCTCTGTCGTCCCCTTCTCCTCTTGCCTTCACACTTTCCCAACATCAGGGGCTTTTCCAGGGAGTCTTCTCTTCTCATGAGATGGCCAAAGTATTGGAGCCTCAGCTTCAGGATCTGTCCTTCCAGTGAGCACTCAGGGTTGATTTCCTTCAAAATGGATAGGTTTGCTCTCCTTGCAGTCCAGGGGACTCTCAAGAGTCTCCTCCAGCACCACAATTCAAAAGCATCAATTCTTCGGCGGTCAGCCTTTTTTATGGTCCAGCTCTCACTTCCATACATTGCTACTGGAAAAATCATACCTTTGACTATGCGGACCTTTCTTGGCAAGGTGATGTCTCTACTTTTTAAGATGCTGTCTAGGTGTGTCATTGCTTTCCTCCCAAGAAGCACACGTCTTTTAATTTCGTGGCTGCTGTCACCATCTGCAGTGATCATGGAGCCCAAGAAGGTAAAATCTGTCACCGCCTCCATATCTTCCCCTTCTATTTGCCAGGAGGTGATGGGACCAGTGGCCATGATCTTAGTTTTTTTTTATGTTGAGCTACAGACCATTTTTTGCGCTCTCCTCTTTCACCCTCATTAAGAGGTTCTTTAATTCCTCCTCACTTTCTGCCATCGAAGTGGTATCATCTGCATATCTGAGGTTGTTGATATTTCTTCCGGCAGTCTTAATTCCGTCTTGGGATTCATCCAGTCCAGCCTTTCGCATGATGTATTCTGCATAGAAGTTAAATAAGCAGGGAGACAATATACAGCCTTGTCGTACTCCGTTCCCAATTTTGAACCAATCAGTTGTTCCATATCCAGTTCTAACTGTTGCTTCCTGTCCCACATAGAGATTTCTCAGGAGGTAGATAAGGTAGTCAGGCACTCCCATTTCTTTAAGAACTTGCCATAGTTTGCTGTGGTCCACACAGTCAAAGGCTTTTGTGTAGTCAATGAAGCAGAAGTAGATGTTTTTCTGGAACTCTCTGGCTTTCTCCATAATCCAGCAAATGTTAGCAATTTGGTCTCTAGTTCCTCTGCCCCTTCGAAATCCAGCTTGTACTTCTGGGAGTTCTCGGTCCACATACTGCTGAAGCCTACCTTGTAGTTCACTACCATTTTAGTTCACTGACGCCCAGGATGTCAATGTTTATTCTTGCCATCTCCTGTTTGACCACATCCAGCTTACCAAGGTTCATAGATCTTACATTCCAGGTTCCTATACAGTATTTTTCTTTGCAGCATCGGACTTTCCTTTCACTTCCAGGCACGTCCGCAGCTGAGCATCCTTTCGGCTTTAGCCGAAGTCCTTGTCCTCCGCTGTTCCTCAGTAGCATGTTGGATGCCTTACGACCTGAGGGGCTCATCTTCCAGCATCATATCTTTTAGCCTTTTGTTTCTGTCCATGGAGTTTTCTTGGCAAAGATACTGGAGTGGCTTGCCAGTTCCTGCTCCAGGCGGATCGCGTTTAGTCAGAACTCTCCACTATGACCTGTCCGTCTTGGGTGTCCCTGCACGGCATAGCCCATAGCTTCTCTGAATTACTCAAGCCCCTTCACCACGACAAGGCAGCAATCCATGAAGGGGATACTTGGACTACAACTCCTCAAAATCCTGGCTGACACAGCTAGTGGTGAAGGCTTCTGGGAGTTTTACTCCAGGAACATCTGGGGACCCAAGGTTGGGGACCACTGTTCTAGTCAATCACAAAGTAAGCTAATTTGCAAGGTGCAGAGGTTAGAAAAGGATGGCTAGGAGAAACACACATATTTTGCTACTTAGAAAAGCTTCACTTCTAAGTGTGAGTTGATATCTTGTCTAGTTTGACGTACAGAAAAGGTTTAAAATGCTTGAAAAAAGTAATTTATTTTAAATATCAGTGTTGGTTTTGAATATTTGTTGCCATTGTGCTGTGGATGTTGATACCAATACTTGTAGCCTGGATCTTGTTAATGTTTGATTGAAAGAAGTGGGAGATAGAACACATTATGCTTGTGCATGTTTGAGGCTTAGAAAGGTGAGTGACAGAATGGTTCCTTCCTGTTTGGAACTGTAAATAAACCAGATGAATGTGGAATAGTGTTTGCCAGAAATCAAGTGTTAATTTAAAAGTTATTGCCTTTAATAGCTTTCTAAAGTGACTATTAGTAGGGGAGTGTTTTTCTTTAAAGTTCTGTCCTGTTGGAATAATATTTGCATTGAAAAATATTAATTGCTAAGTGGGTTAATTCCATAGTTCATATGGAATCAAGCCCTCTTTTACTGTGGCCCTTTTGCTTTCATAATGGCCAGGTGACAATCTTGATTAAGTCAGGCTGTAATTGTTGTAAACTGGGCCATATTATTTCTGTATTTGTTATCTAGCTTTATAGCCTACCTTTTCCTAGTGGCTTAGGCAGAATGATTATATAAGAAGTAATAATATCCCTGTGTGAGTTTTGGGATACCCGGTGATATTCACATGTATAAAGTGGTGTGCTGTTGTATTGCTGTCTTTAATATTGGCTGACCAGTATTACAAAGGATTCTGAAAAAGAGCTGAACAACGAGTAGGGACTAGTCTGTTGTTTCTTGTTCTGCATGTAAAAAGTCGAGAGTCTTGCATCAAACAAGTGGAAATATCCATTTTCTACCAGAAGCCACATGAGTGATGTCAGAGTAGAATCCTCAAGAAGTCATTGTACCTTGTAACCAGAAGCTTGTGGTTTCTATATCTCCCTGCCTCACCTTGCTGTGCAGGAAATAAGCTACTCTTCTTGGCCACATCTTCTGAAAGGTGGGGTACGAGTAGTGCCCTATCTTTTGGAGCTCCTGCAGCAGAGGTGGGAGCTGCATGGCCCACAGACCACATTCCTAAACCACACCCAAATTGCCCATCTTTCAAAATTAATAAGTAAAATTGAAATGAAAATTAAAAGGTTTCAGCAAAGGAGAAACGCTGCTCCCAGAAACCTTAAGGGACAGCCATTTTCATCTCGAATACAGTACCGAGCCTTCTTTTGCCCCTCACCTGTTTTTATGAAACTGAAAGTGAACTTGTGTTCTTACTTATTTCATTTTAGGGGAGCTAGTTTAGCAGATGGCAGATGAAAGGGGGCACACACACCCCAGTAACACACTGGGCTCTCAGAACGTGTCTACCACAGTCCTACCAAGATGAACGGGATTTCTTTGTTCATTTGTTACATTTATATCCCACATTTCCTGCACTGGATGCAGGCGGCTCGAATAGCTCTTCTCCTCCCCTGATGTTATCCTGACAACAACCCTGTGAAGTAGGTGAGACTGAAAGAGCCACAACCCAAGGGCCTCGGTGAGTTTCATGGACTAGAATCTGCACCATACAAGTCACAGCCCAGCCCTCTACACAGTATTATCATTCTAACCTCAGATAAGATGAACCATTTGGAATCCTTGGTGGTGGTGGGGAAAAGCTACATAAATTCTTAGGTAGCGGCAATTGTTGTCTCCTCCTTTGGGAGCTTTCAGATTACAAGGCGTTTATGTGGTGTTTACGTGTGTTTGATTGCTCCAGTGACACCATCATGAAGTGGCTGGCTGTCAGACATCTATTTCTCAATCTCTTCTCTCTTCCTCAGATGTAGAGAAATTGTGCCTAAATGTAATACAATGATTTCGCCCATTTAAAAGAAAAGAAAAAGACCCAAAAAAAATCTCTTGTATTTTCAGTTGTTTAGGAGACAAGAGGCTTCTTTTTTTTAGTGAATTTGTGTAATTGCTCCACTTCATAACTCACAGATCTTACCTTTTGAGCCCATGAGGTGCAACAAAGGATGGATCGTAGGGTGTTTTTTTTGTTTTTTTTTGTGGGAGACTTACATCCATATTCTTGATCTGCTAAAAACAGTCAGAGAGGGAGATAAAACCTTACTAATTTCAAGACACTTTTAGGATGACAGCATGTCACCTGGAGATTCCACCTGTTTTCAGTGCAAACAGCAGGAGTAATGCACGTGAAATATGTGTTTAAAAGTTTCATTTCCACCACAGTTCAGACTGTTCATTTTTCAAGGTGGTGAAATGGCCTGGTCTGTACTATTTCATGGTACAAGCAAAGTGAGGGCTCCATGTCAGGATGACATCTATTTGTGTGTGTGCTGGAATGGTCCTTTGTGTGATGCATTCCAGGCAGATTTTTGTGGCGCTAGACCCAGCTTTCTTTGGTTTGCTTTTTGTTTTCTTCCAGTTAAAAATTGTTTACTTTAAGAATAAAACAAGGATTTCTTGGTTGCCAAAACACCTTGACACCAAGTTTGATCATATGAAAGTGAATTCATGTGAGTGCTCAATTTATCTTATGTGTGAGGGGACTTTGTCCCTCCAGATCTTTTGCTCTATGACTCCCATCCGTGTCACCCAGCACGACCAGTGGCAAGATATTGTCAGGATTGTTGAAAGCCCAAATGTTTGGAGGGCCCAAGGTTCCCCGTCCCTCATGTGAGGGCCCGGAGAGATAAACAATAATAGTCGAGCACTGCTGGAACCCTTTGGTGCTGACAGTGCAGGCTTAGACTTACTCTGGGCATGCAAGAGACTGTGGTGCAGTTGCTGGCTCCTAAGCAGCTGAGGAGACTAGTGCAGGCAAGTCTAAATTGCTGTGCTTTGTCCCCTTGCACAGCCTCTTCTCCCTGTGTCTCTGTCTGGCAAATATTTGTTTGGTTGATCATACTAGATTCAGGAGTGCTGGTGCCTAGTTGAGAATTGCCTCAGGCTGGAGACAAACCAAAACGTTTTGGTGTCTGAGGCAGACATGCTTCATGGCAGTAAAATCACAATGCAATTGACAATTTCCTGCACTTTATTGTTGCCTTCAAATTGTATGCTTGAGCTGAGGTTCATCATTTTAGTTGATAGCAAGAATGACCCCATCCAGAAACTTTCTCTTCACCCACTCCCTTATTTCCTTCTGCACTAGATTATCCTTGTTCATCTGGCGATTCTGAAGAGCACGAAGAACTCCACTTGCAGAACACCAATATTAATATTTAGCTTTGAGGAAATGAATTGGGAGGGGGGCAATTGCCAGAAATTCTGAACCACACTGTAACCTCTGTTGTGAGGTTGCTTTTCCCTCAACCTCTTTTCATAAGAAGATGTGGTCATGTTAGAAACTCCTTGAAAGCACGGCAGACAGGCCCATGAGCAGCATATCTGAATGCTCCATTGCTGGTTGAACATGTTGAGAGCAAAGCTAGACATGGCCTTAGATATGTGTAACAGTTTAATGTGTCTGATTTTCGTTCTTTTTAAAAGTGTGTTTATTAGCCCAGTCAGGCATGGAGGAAGTGTCGACACTCCTCTCTGTGTAATCATCCCAAAGGTTGCTACTGACCCATGCTACTCCCACCCAAGGCTAATAGTAGGTGTGAGGAGAGGCTGATTTTCACTGGGTTCACAGTATGTTTTATGTGTGTATTAAAGCCTCTCCCTTTGTTACAGTCCCAGTCTTGACTAGGCCCTCCTTACTCTAGGCTGCTATTTAAAGAAAAATCAAGATGGCCTGCAATTAATGTCATGTCTGGTTTGTCGTTGACAACTGCCATTCACAACAAACTGTAGCTAGTGGGTGCTCTCCATTCTGACTGCTTTTTCACAGTATCATGTACAGAATTTTTTTTCAGGGTGGGTAAAGAGAAGAGAAATAAGACACTGTTACCTGTCCCAACAAACATAAAGCTCTGTGTAGTATAAAACTGATGTGTCACAGTTGTAACTACATTAATATAAATCCCTTTATTATTAAGATGTCCTTATTTTGAAAGCATTTCTCCTCTGAGCAACTAATAATATTTACTGTTCCTATTTTAGCATCTCTGCTTGTTCCAAAACCTGGATATTAGCCTCAGGGTTCTCACCAGACTACACAAGGAAGAGTGTACATACTTATTGTTCTTCATCTCAGTGGCTGGCACAACATCCCATTGGCCAGAGTCCTGTTACTTATACCTACCTATGTATGAGTCATATGACACAAATCAGAGCAGCAAACTGCTGTTTAGTTAAGAAGTTGAGGCTCGCATTTCTTGCCACTCACCAGTTGCATGACAAGAAATAAAAGCACTTACTTTTTAACTAATTGGCAATTCATCACAGTAATTTACACGATTCAATGTAAGTAATACAACTCTGGCATTTGAATATATAATTATCTTAAGATCCATCATTGCAGAAATTTTTAAAATCAAAAGATTCACAAATTGAAGTGATGACACAATATTGACTGCTGATAGGTATATTGTCAAAAAGAAGTAGGACGTAGTGCAGTTTCAGTCCATGGCACATTTCCTTGGTGTACAGTCTCAGTGAATACTTAAGATAAAAAGGCAAATAGCTTTAGCTTGTGATAAATAATGCTTCTGTGTAGAACTCAAGCATCTTAACCTTAGATCCACTTCAGCATTATGGTAGGTAGAGTGTCTGTTAGCTCCGGTGTCTAGGAATAACATGTGCAATACATATACTGAAAAACATGATGCTATATATTTACACTAATTTTTTTTAGATGCACATCTACAGTGCTTTACAGATACATGGTGAAGAGTTGTTTGTGAGTAGCTGTGCTATGGTGTCATGGATACACTTATAAAACAATACTGTGGATACTAGCCGTGCATTTGCAAGTGTGAGTGGTATGACTGTGGAAGTTTGTAAATCAATTTAAAAACACTGTTACATAATCCAGATGAAGCTGAAGTCAGTGAGACTCCTTGTGAGAAAACTTACATAGCTGCATCATAATGATAGAAAACCCATCAAATGTAGGATATTGATTAAGGAAGTTATTTCCAAAGTCATTGCCACAGAGGCTAAACTGAGCATCCCAACAAGGATAGAAGCCACTTTAGTGATGGACATCTGTCTTGCCATCATTGAAGTGATCAGCTCATGTCTGGTTCTTTAAAAAAATTAATTAAAACTTTGGAAAAAAAACTCTCACAGTAAAGAGGTGGCCTCCAGCCATTCACACCTTTGTTTCCCTGAATGCTGCTGGCTGCAGCAAGTGCCTGTGTATGCATGGCTGCTATGTATAAAGGGTGAATCAACTTGGAAAGGGGCACCAAGCCCAAGCTGTTCCACTGCATACCAAACAGAATTTTTTCCAGAATTTTTAAAAAATGTTTCATAGTGTGTAAGATGTGCGAATGGCTTAGGGACCTGCAAAGATCCGCTGAGGAGCTCTGACTGGCCATTGCTTCTTAGTGCATATTCATAACATGTGAACAGATATGCACCTTCCCTTTCTGTTTCTGATGTTCAGTACAACAAATATTATACATACAAGTGTATATACAGTAAGCGTTTCTTTGTACATAGTGTGAGTCAGCTGTTGGGATTTGATTGGACTACAGTATTTTAAAATATATTCCTCTTTTCAGACACTAGGGCTGCAGTTTTATGCAGCTTACTGTGGACTTCTGAGTAAACACAGCTACAAATACTCAACAGTCCCACACACACTACACCAGAACACAGACAGAGTTCTAGCTCCTGTCCTCTGAAGATACCGGCCACAGAGACTGGCGAAACGTTAGGAAGAAAACCTCCAGAACACAGCCAAACAGCCCGAAAAACCCACAACAAACATGCTTAGGTTTAGCCTTTAGATGTGAAATCAGTTCAATTAGGCTCTTGTAAAGTCATTTGATTTTGTCTATGTTTAAAGTGATCTGATGCTACGTTGGCAAACCACATGTAACTTTCTGGTTGTGTTCTGTTCTTAGATGTGCTAGTTTTGTAGCTCTAGCAATATGTAAACATCGATGAACTACACAGAGTATAACTCTTATTTATTTTTATCTATTTATATAAAATATTTTACCCCACCTTTCTCCTGTATCTATTTATTTATTTAAATTTTTACCTCATCCATCTAGTGGCAAAACCACTACTTTAGGCAGCTTTAAAAGGACCCAAGGCAGCTTACCTCATTAAAAGACAATATTTAAAGTTAAAAATAGTAAGTATACAAATACTCCAAAGGATCAAACAAATACCACACTAAAAAAACATTCAAAACAGTAAGGTGCAACAATCCATTAAAAAAAATTCTCAGTCAGTCAGTCACTAAGGGAAAGCCTGCCTGAAGAGAAAAGTCTTCACCTGCTTGTGAAAGGACAGCAAAGATGGGGCCAGTCTGGCTTCCTGTGGGAGGGAGTTCCAGAGCAGTGACAGAGAAGGCCCTCTCCCATGTCCCCACCAAACATTCCTGTGAGGGTGAGGGAACTAAGAGAAAGGCCTCCCTTGATGATCTTAACATCCAAGCAGGCTCATAAAGGGAGACTCGGTCCTTGAGATAGCTTGGCCCCAAGCCGGTTAGAGCTTTATAGGTTAGAACTGGCACTTTGAATTGTGCCTGGAAGTGGATCGGAAGCCAGTGGAGCTGTCATAATGGGGTGGTGGGGGTAGGGTGATTATATGATCCCTGTGACCAGCTCCAGTTAGCAATCTTGTTGCCATGTTTTAAACCTGCTGAAGTTTCTGGATGCTGTCCTAAGGCAGCCCCACGTAGAGCACATTACAACCATCCAAGTGGATATAACTAAGGCATGTGCCACTATGGCTAGAGCAGACCTCTTCAGGAACAGGAATTCTGTCACTGGAGTGCAACTCCCACCATCTCTTACTGTTTGTTTGATGGTTAAGGCTGATGGGCATTCTGACCCTCTAAATATTGCTGGACTATAAACCATCCACTCTTAGGATATCATAATAAGAAGTTATAATAAACAAAGGGTGCCAGTCACCTTTTAAAAATCTGATTTCTGCAGCAGATTTGAGCTGCTTTCCTGCTAGATTGTTCAGCCCAATAATTTTTGTGTGCGTCATGTTAAGTGTCACTGAATTCACATACTTACTCCCAAGTAAGGATGTGTACGTTGCAACCTTCAGGTGCCTTTCCCATAGCAGTCAAGGAAATTGGGGGTAATTTTTTGTACCCTGAAGATGTAATGCGAAAGATCTTCCTGCAGGAGTGCCTTGTAAGAAACAATCTTGTGGATACATTTTGTAGTGTCCTTTTGTCTGCCATCCTGATGATTAGTATGCGTCGTCTTTTCCTGAGGTTTACATTGTATCACCCTGTGGATTGAGGTGGCTCAACCTATTCAGTAATATGAACAGTTGGGTCAGGTAACAAAATTTAAAGGGCAGAATAGAGCTATTGCACCTGACAAGAAGTACTCAGATTTAATCCAGGCCCTGAGCCACTTGTATCTTCTGGGATGAGAGGATGCTGGACTACTGAGACTTTATTATGTGGGGACCGCCCCGGCATATGCCCAGAGGTGCTATCTTCTCATTACGGTTTCTACTGCACTAGATAGAAATCAGTAGGTGGGGGCCAAATGAGATAATGCTTGGTTTGAGCCTTCCCTGGAACTCATCCCATCTCCTCTTTGTAATGTTCAACCCCAGCCAACACTACTGCTGCTGACCTGTTGCTTTAGCAGGTGAATGAGTAAGCATTGCCTCACTTAGAATTGTCCCTGTGAAAACTGTGTCACTACAAAGCCGAATAAATATCTTCAATTAACAACAGTCTTTGATCCTGAAATACCCATACACACATGGAAACACCCCTCAGAATAGTTCTTCTTATCTTTATTAGAAGACTCCATGTTTAATGTACAAACAAGGACCATGCCATTTCATAAATGCAAGCTATAAATGGAGTTATTGTGTTAAAAGTTTTATTTATCAACATCCCATTCTGTTCCTAAAAACAAAGAGCTTGTGAGCAGCATACCTTCCCTTGAGGTCTGTCTCCAGTGCTTCATATACAGAGGTATGCTAACTCTGTGCATGGGGGTTCAATTATCATACCTAAATAGTGACTGCTAGATAGATTCAGATCACATTCACACAAAATAAATCTGCTTTCCTTTACAAGCCATCTAAGCCAGTGATCGCCATTGCATAATATTGCAACTTAATTGGGTGACCTTGGAGTGTAGTTTTGAAGGAGACATGCCTCCTTAATAAACTCTAAATATATTTCTAACCCTTCTTCCTAGTCTCATCTCGGTCATTTCCTCATCCCCAGAGCCCAGTTTTAGTCTGGGGATGGGGAACTGCTTTCATTTCTTCATCATCTTCACTACTCTTTATAGTTATCTTTTTTGCAGTAAAGTGACCACCACACAGCGTGGACACACTAAAGGCTTACACACTGGCATTGCTATTGGCAATAACACAGCAGCAGACTTTATCCTAGCAATTCCCAAAATTTGAATTTGCTTCTTTCAGTGCAGCTGTTCACTGACTTGATTTTTTAAAGAACTTCCACAGGAGGAGCAGAATTACTCTCCCTGTTGTGAAAACAAGAGTATTGTGGCACCTTAGAGCAGTGGTTCTCAACCTTTGATTCTGTAGATATTTTGGATTCCAAAATTTCCCAGAAGCCTCGGCCAGCATGGCCAGTAGTCCAGGATTCTAGGGAGCAAAGTCCAAAATATCTGGCGGGTCTAATGCTGAGAAGACTTGCCTTAAGGTCTAACAAAAAATCATCTTGAAATACACTTATTTAGTCCAGAGTTCACTTTACCTGATGCATCATTCTAAGGTTGCAGATTATGTGTGTTGCAGTCCAACATCTGGAGAGGCACATGTTCCCCACCCTTTTTCCCACAGAGGCAGAGAGTGAACACATCCACTAATAGGTTAGAGGAAAAGGTCTGTGCAAGTGAGCTTGCAAAGCAAATCACCTTTTCCTGTGGAAAACAGCAGTGGAGTGGTAGGCAATGCTGACCATTCTTTTGCACTCATACCTCAGTGAGTTAGGTTTCAGGCTGCGGAGCCAAAGGTTGGGAATTTGATTCCCTACCATATGTCCCAGGAGAAGAGTCAGCCTGTGCAGCTGTGGGCAGCCTACAGAGTCACAGGGCGCTCCCCCCCCCAAAAAAAAAAAGAAATGCTAAACCACTTCTGAGTACTGTTTACCTAGAAAACTTTGAGAAGGGTCACCATAAGTCAGAGTTGACTTGATGGCACATGATTATTTAATAGGGTTTGTAAGCCTGTTCAAAACCATGTGGTGAGGGGAGGGAATATTGAGAGGAGGGGAATAAAGTTAGACGGTATATTTTGTCGGCCTGTCTCTTTTTTCTGTTGGAGCACCTTATTCTAGTGTTACAAATTCCAGGCTACAGCCCGCTTTCGCGGCCCCGTTGCAGTTGCGAAGACTCCTTCCCACCCTGATACCCGCTCCTTATACGTAGTCTGGCCCCGTCGCTCTTGCCGCGTGCGGCTTCCTCTGGCTGGAGCAGCCGCGCCTGCGCAAGACGGCTGTGGCTGTAAGCAGCAGCAGCAGCAGTGGTAGCGCCGCGCCTGATCACGTGTCACCGCTTGGGCTCGCGCTCCAGCCCTCCCCCATCTGCTTGCCCTGGACGGGCGCGGGCGGGCGCGCGCTTTCGCTCGCTCTCAGCTGCGAATGTTGTGAATAAAATGCGCCGTTTGTTATACCCCGGCGGCGCGGGCGGTTCTTAAAGGGCCAGAGACCTAGGGCCACGGGCACCCCTTTTACCTTGCCCGGCTCTGCTGGAAACCCGCGGGAGGGTGCAGCTCTCCGGGAACCAAGAAGAAAACAAAAGAAGCAACCGGAAATAGCCGCGGCAGCTGGGGGGTGGGGGCGCGGGCACAGGGCCCAGCGGAGGCGCCCGCGAACGGCAACAAAAGGGAGGGATTTTTTTTAGGTTGCCGTTGCACCCGGAGAAGCAGGAAGGTAAGGCGGCGGCGGCGGCGGCGGGGGGTGTTGAGGAGAGGGGCGTGCTTGCTTGCTTGCTTGCTTGCTTGCATACCTGGATACATTCAGGCAGAAGCGGGCGACACTGGAGGTGGGAGGAGAGGGGCGGGCGTGAAGCTTGGACAGTTGGGTTGCAGACGATAAGGCTTTGAAGCGACCGTATAGAAATAAAAGAAATCTCGTGGGGAGGGGGTTGCTTGGCTTCTGTGCGGTGCAGAAGAGGAGGGGCGGGTATTGCAAACGGCGGCTTTCCTCCCCCCCCGGGCAGCCCCGGGGCATTGCCCGGTTATGGACCGTGGACTACACCTGCAGCACGACGGGTGGGCAGCGGCCGTTCCGTCTCCGTCCCTTGCAAAATGTGAGCCTGAACCGCCGCCGCCGCCGCCTGGTTTCTTGTGCCTGTATAGTTCTCCCCCCTCCGGGCTCGAAAACGCCAGTGTTTCATTTTTATCCCGACTGGGTACGGAGGGGCGTGGGTGGGTGGGGGGCGGTGGTGGAAATTGGAGATCGGACAAAGGGGGTGCTGACCGGCTCGCAGCTGGGCTGGGGAAGGGAAAGCGGAGGGCAGTTGCTGGTCGCCCGCTTTTTCCTGACACGTGCTGCTCCCTCTCGACGTTGATGCCTTTGTCTGGAAGCGGTGAAGAGGGTCATCTCTTCCTGTGGGGCTTGGGGGCTTTTCGGGTGTCCGCTGCCAAGGAGGGGGCGGGCGAGCGAACGGGCGTCTCCGCCTTCTGGTTGCTCTGCTTCCCCTCCGCCGCTTCCCAGATGGGTTTGGGGCAGGCCGAGGGAACGCGGTTGCCTCCGCTGTCTTTTGTTACTGCTTTTGTTTCGCACGGAGCAAGCACATGGCCTGTGATCTCGCGGCTCTTAAAGTTACAGATCCCCAGCCTTGGCACAAGCGGGTCGATGGCCGATGCTTGACGTCCTCCGGGGTTGGGGGAGGGGAGGCCAACCCCGCCCCCCCCCCCTCGTGGGGAGCCCTCGGTGCTGGGGACTCAAAGGTCAAACCCAACCCAACCCAACCCACCCACCCCCCCCCGACGTGTTTCGAGGCTGCAGAGCAGAACGAACGAGGTAGTAAGAGGCGAGCGGGTGCAATCCCCGTGGGTGAAAATAATCAGCCATTGCCTAGCCGGAATTGATGTCTGCTGCTGTGCAGGCTAGGAGGTACAGTAATAGCAGTGTGGAAACGAAATATGCTGAATTTCTTCCAAACCGGGCCTGGCAGTTGTCAGAGGCATGACGGTTGTCTCCAACGGCAAAGTGGCAAGTGTGTGCCGGAGCCCCATTGTGTCTTCTGAGGATGATTCAGTGTCTCTATTCTTAGAAGCTGCTCCTGAAGGCTTCCTCAAGAAGGAAACTGAACACCAGTGGAGAAGCAACAAGGGCTGCCATTCTAGACTTGCCTAAATAAGCCTCATAATTTTTTTGTTGGTTAAACTTAAAGGAAGGAGGATTGGAAAACCCATTTTGTCTCTTGCACACAGCACTGTGTTGTTGTTGTTTTTTAAATGTATTATTTGAAGGTTTATAGCCCAGGGTGGCTTCCTGACATGAAGCATATATTGCTGTTGTGTAAGAATGATTCCTTGAAGAGTCCACCCCCCCCCCCATTTTTCCAGTTTTCAAAGGAAGAGCTTAATAGGTTTTGTCAACACCTCTGTACTCAGTGCTGTCTTGAAGTTTGCATGGGTCTGCTGTTACAGTGAGCACTAAAAAGGTCTTACAGGCTGTTCCACAAGAGAGAAATGTCTCCTAACTCAATTTCTAAATAAGTGACATTTCTGAGTTGAAAGCACAGATGGCTGTAGAAAATGCATCCAGGAAACAATCTGCATTTTTGGTTAGGTTTTCAGATTAAAGTAAATAGAGCAGGAGGCATCAGCAGGTGTCAGTGAGAGCCACTGTTAGGTGATAATAGGAAAAATTCTGTTTACAGAGTAGCTAGTGTTGTTTTGAGAGACTGAAGGAGAACATGAGGCAAAACAGAACTGCTTAGTGATAGTAATGCATGGCACCAAAGTAATAAAATCTGAGTTGTGGTGGCCCTGATTCTGCCTGTGGGATTTCAGGATAGATGATGCAAAATATCCATGATAGCAGTTTTTTCTCTCACTGTGTTCATTGCTTTGGAATGGCTTTCCTGGGGCTCAGGAAATGTTATTGATTGTGCATCAGATGCTGTTGGGAAGAAACAGAGATCTGTGCAGGACAATGAGCCATGAAGTTGTCGTCATATGTTAGTACCTGTTGAAGATTCAGAAAATATCTTTGTGGCTCACAGGTATCTCTCTGTAATCATGAGGTCTCAGCTTGTCACACGGAACATTTCCTGTGTTCTGTGGCATGAATATTCATACACCAAGGCATAAGGTTACTAAAGTGTGTGCTGATATGAAAATGTTACCAGCCTTCTGCAGTCAGAGAGGTCACCTGGGGCCAACGGAAATACTTGCTGGAAAAGAATTAACATAGCGGAGCTGAAGAAGGTGCATGGTAAATGGCTAAAAAGAATAGGATTTTGGTTAGCTGGAACCACGTGGGGTATCGCCAAAACCTTATTTCAGAAAGCTTTCAGTCCAGTCCTAATGTTCTCGTGCTGCAATACTGTATATAATTATCCAGTGATACTATTGTGAAGAATCTTACCAGTTGGCATGGCATTGAGCATATCTTTGTGGACAATGCTGATCAGTGCAAATCTTGTTTTTATTATCTCTGTTAACTCTGTTTGAAATGCTGGAAAGCTTTTATAGCAGTGGCTAGCCAAGGAATGTTTAGATGAATTGGCACATTGTTAGGCAGCAGAGAGTAATTAACGATGGATTCTAGTACTTTGATTTGCTATCAGAAGATGAACTAGGGTTGATGGCTGTGATAAAGGTGCCTTTCCCCTCTTTTGGTCCTGCAGTATAGTATCATCTATTTGAATTCTTCACAAGTCAGGCACAGATGAATTTCTGCATAAGGAAGAGTAGCGTGGAAATTTAGTTTTGTCTTGGGGTAACAACACCCATGTAGAAGATAGGCATTTGCTTATATCCCCGCTGTTGTTCCCACCACTCCCCAGTGTTGCACCCATGTGCCCAATTGAACAGCAATCCACATGGGTGTATCCCATTGCCACACTTCACACATTTGCTTCTTAATGTGGCAGTATAATAGTAATGATGTGCCTTCAAGTCCATTCTGACTTATGGTGATCCTGCTCAGGGTTTTTTGCGTATTGAGTACTTGGAAGTGGTTCACCATTCTGTTATGCAAGGGGTGTTTTGGAACTGTGGAGCTTTCAACTAGCTCACTGAGCACTACCTAAGACAATGTACATCTGATGAAGTGGGCAGCAGTCTATACTGTATAAGCTTGTGCTAAATAAGGTGTGGTAGTATTTTTATTGTTATTCAGTGGTTTTTTAAATTCAAAAGTTGTAGAAATGTTCTTAAATAAATCAGTGGTTCCTAACCCTGGGTCCCCACATGTTCTTGGACTAAAACTCCCAGAAACCTTCACAGTTAACTGTGCTGGCCAGGATTTCTGGCAGTTGTAGTCCAAGAACATCTGAGGACCCATGGTTGGGAACCAGTGGCATAAATCAATAAATGAAATTTTAAAAGAAGCTATTAAATACTAGTAATAGTTTTCAGTTTCAGAAAGTTACAAGCCACTAGTATATCCACCCTTCCAACCCTCATTTGAAAAATACAGGGTTAGCTGCTGTTTACTTGTCTAAGAGCTCCCCCCCACCCCAGGTTTTTGTTCTGTTAAGTTTTGGTTAGGTGTGTGATGGAGATTTCCTGTTTTAAAAATATTCCTCTGTTTACCAGACTGTTGAGAGAAGTTTATATAAGTGAAGGCACTTGCTTGTTAAAATTAACTGTAAGATGAATGACTCTGGGTTGTTATTGCTAAGGAGTCCTACTATGTTGATTCTAGAGGTGGAGCCAGTAACTTATTGCACCCCATTAGGCAGGGCTACACAACGTTTTTAGCACCATGGTCCACATCTGGTGTGAGCACATGCCTGTATAACACAAGCATATACAGCAACTCCATTCATGTGTGTACACAGAGAGAAAGTGAGAGAGATCTCAGGATCTTTCTGTACTCCTGTGCTCCAGCAGTCTTCAGTAAGACTGCTGTTTACCTTCTACAGTACTAGTGTTCCCCAGCTGGACTGCAGGGGTGGACGGTTGGGAGTAGATCCTGCTGCTGTTTTTTATTTGTTTTGTTTTGTTCTTGTTCTGGTTTTTTGTTTTGGAGAGGGGTATCTGAGGATCCAGTGCAGTCACTGAGTATCCTTAGCATGATATACATCAGAATGGGCTAGATGCACAAATATAAATTTACTTCGGAGTTCCTACAGATTAAAGATTCTGACAACCTTATTTAGAAAAGGGCTTTGTTCTTGCCAAAAGAACTCTTGCTGATCTACTGCAAATCATCCAGAGATCTGCCAGTACATTCTAACCATTTCTGCCTGAACCGATTCTGTAGATCCCAGCCTCAAATAGTGTTGGTTTTGTTGTCTTATTTATTTATTTATTTGCACTTTCTTTACTTTTTTCTCACCAGTACATTAATAATCAAGTGGCATCAAGTCAATTCTGACTTATGGTGACCCCTTCCAGAGTTTTTCAGGTAGAGAGTATTCAGAAGTGGTTCACGGTTCCCTTCTTCTGGTGGCACTCTTGGACTGTGCAGCTTGCCCAAGGTCACTCAGGCTGGCTCTTTCCTAGGAAACACAGTGGGGAATCCAGCCAGCTAACCAGTACATTAGAACTTTGAAAAATGTTTCTGTTTTTCTTTCATTGCACTATTTACAGTTAGACCAAAAGCTGAGTAGGATGCTCTCTTATCCTTTTACTGCTCCTGCTTCTGCTGAATGAAGTTGCTGTTTGGGTTATTAAACTAGATAATTAAATAATATTTGCTCACAATGTATTATTTGCATAATTGATTCCCTTTGTATTGGCTTTCTAGGCTCTGGAATTTTAGGTTTTGATTTGCATTAAAGTAAGTCTCTTTTTATACTATTCAAAAGAGAATTAAGGTTGGCAATTTCATCATGACTTGTTGATGGTGTGCTTGTTTAAAATGGCATTTTTGCTTTTCATACATAAATCCAGAACAGCTGCACTTTATGAGGGTTATGAGTTATATAACCCAAATTATTCTTGATGAGTATGTATAATTGCAAACCTGATGGGGTGTACAAGCTGTGTGTATACCAGCTGTGGGTGGTCCCTTTCAGCCTCAGGGTTGAATAGGTTTCAGACAAGAACACTGGAGGGGGGGCACATGTAGTACCATCACTGTTGTGTGACTTTTGTCCTTCTTGCCCCTGCCATGTTCACTTTCTTGTACCCAGACACACAATCACACATACATTATCCTTTTATGGTAGCAACTGACTTACAAAAATGTGTACATTGACACTAGTGGAGGCTTTTTAAAACCCTCTTTGCATTGGGTGATTTTTCGGGAAGGGTTGCAGTGTTGGAGAGAAGAGTTAGGCCTTCTCTCCTGAGCTGCGCCCTCTCTTCAGAAGTGTTTTCCATGCTGCAGTTAGACATCTAAAAAGCCTCTTTCTAGGTGAAAGGGAGAAGGTGGAATCCCTTAGTTGTTATCACAGCTTTGGCAGGGACAAGGCCAGAGGGAAGCTGGTTGTGTTGGGTGGAGGCTTCCTGTGAGCCATATGGGACTTGCAGGCTGGTTATTCCTATACCTGATATATGCTATGCTTGCAGGTAGGAGCCTCTTACAGGAAACTCAGTGACTGGACAGGAAAACCTCTAGAAAGTCACAGAACATTGGTTATTTCTCCTTAGGCTGTTGATAGGCTATGCTTGCTGTTTGTTGGGCAGTCAAGCTAGGAGCAGGACTTTGAGCCAGTGATATCTGTAGATTTCTTTCAAAGTGTGATGTACACAGAAATCCTGTTTTGCACACACAACAAATCTGTGTATGCAGAAGAAATGGGCATTTTCAATTACATGTGAGAAAGAAATGTGATTTTCAGCGTGTGAGAACATGTTTGTAGCGTCACAAAACAGCATGTAGGGCTGCCCGAAGTTTTTTCATTGCATTTTTCAAACATGTGGAACAAGAAGTGCAGTGTAGTGCTGGTAGGAGGTGTATGTGGTGTGACATATTTCATTGGATGGGCACATCATTCTTTTTGAGATGTGTTTTTAAAGGAACACTTAAAACTGTGAATGGTGGGTTCTGGCTTCTCTCAAGCAAGAGCAGACATGTCTTCTAGGGAAGTTGCTTTCTAAGTATCCACATGTGGAATTTAAACCAGTGTGATGTAGTGGATAGAATGTCTAACAGAGTCCCTTGGAGGTCTAGGTTCAAATCCCCAGTTGGCCATGGAAACAGTGAGCATTGCAATGGTAAACATCTGGAATATTTTCCATGCCTTGAATACCCAGTACTGATAGCTGTAAGATACTAGCAACTTAATGGCATATAACAAACTAATTTAAGATGTGAGAAAAAAAATAGCAACTGAAGCTGAAAAAAGCTGGCATGACATTACAAATAAAGGTGAATAATAAATGGGGAAGTTAATTGTGACGAAGCAGAGCTGGAGTCTGTCGGCTCCAAGAGTGTGCCATCCCCACAAACTGAACCTGAAGAGGGGTTTAAGACCACGTATAGCCTCCTACCCTCTATAGGGGATTTATAAATAACACACGAGAGAAGCCAAGGTGGGAAAGGTCCAAGATCAGAGACAGACAGCAACAGTCAAAGTGGGGAAGTGGGAGAAAGCAGAAAAGAACCAATTATGGAGGTTTTTCTGGTGGTAGGAGGGGAGGAACAGTACATCATAATAAAGGAGGAGATAAGAGAGGGCATAGACTGAGATGATGAGGTAGAATGAGCAGAGGAACAGGAGAAATGAGTGGGAAAAAGGAAGAGGAAGATCTACCTGTGGGTTGGGGTGGATTGACTTACAAGACCCCTGGACTAAAGAAGTAATCCAGATGAAGTTGCCCCCAGAAGAGATAGAGAGGAGACAAAAACCTGCACAGAAGCCTAGGGAGAGAGGCGGGAACAGCGAAAGAGGTAAAGGTGTGTGTGTGTGTGTGAAAGTCCAACTATTGGAACCAGAGGGGATAGAATGGACAGTTATGGTACAGCCCCAGAGAGGAGGTTCCTTGAAATTAGACTCAGAGAAACCAGTCGAGAGGGACTGGGCTTCCCATCCTTGCTGTGGAACCCTATGTGCCAGATGCAGCATGGCCTTCTGCAAGCCCAACGATCAAGAGAGGTTTGGCAGACACCCCTGGATCTAGAGGAAAAGGTTCTGGTGGATAGATGGTTATTTCCCCTGAAGTTAGAAGACCCTGTTGGTCCAATCAAAGTTATTGTTGAAGAATCTTTGTTATTGTTAAATAAAGATTTTATAAGTTCTCCACTGGACTCATTCTTGAAAACGGGAAGGGAGACAATTGCTGAGAGACCCGAATTCTCCACTCCTTGAAGGTCTCATGTCTATTCAGAAATAATGTGCTGTTCAATCTTACGGACTCCCATGGAAGCAAAAATGTGTTCTGCTTTGGTTGCTTGATTGCCAAGAGTAATGTGAAGTAGTTATTTCTGGCTGCAGATTCTAGAAAAACATTTTCATGGCTCTGGCCATTCAGGAGGTGTTCTATTCCAAAATGGGAGGGACGATTGTTATCTTTTAATTTATGTTACAAATGTTGAAGATTGGATTGAATGGTGTTCTGGGTATAGAGGAAAATCACAGCTATGATATAGAAGTCAAGGGGCAAGTTGGGTAATATCTTCATTGGGCCACCAAATGATGTTTATGTACATGCCCACACACAAGGGTAGAAATGTTCAAAATTCATCCTTACTTAGCTTCCGAAATGGAGACAAAATGGTTTCTTTATTTACACTATTTATGCTGCATGGAGCAGACCTTTTACAGCACATGTGTCAAACTCAAGGCCCGCTGGGCCGTTTCATGTGGCCCTCGCAGTGTTGCCTGCTACTGTGCAGTATACAATACACAGGCACTTATTTGGTCACCCACCACAAGGATGCTGGGAATCTGCCCAGCGGGACTTCTAAACCCAGCATTCCAAGCAGTGAAGAGTCAGAAAGTGCAGCTGCTTCCGCGGCGTACAGCACCTTGGTAAATGTAGTCCTAGCTATTGCCCACTCCTGTTCTTACACTTATATGGTCTTACAGATACAACCGGCCCTTTGAGGGCAACCATAATGCTGATGCGGCCCAAGATGAATTTGAGTTTGACACCTCTGTTCTATAGTATGGATGAAGGACTGTTTTCAGCCCAAGGATCTCTTTTCGGCATGGGTTATCTTCCATGGGATACATGCCAGGAGTGAATAGGACCTAAATCAAAATGGGACAGAGCCAAAGGAGACACTCTTTGGGAAAACCAGAATTCAGACCATTAATGAGTTTCAATATTAAAACTAGTTTCTTAAATAGGGCATGGAAGGCTAGTCCAGTTTAGCCTGACAGTTGTTTCAAAAGAGGAGTAATGTGATTTTTCAGTACTTTGGCAGCAGTGTTCTAAGTCCAAAAACTTCATGAGCTGCCTGTCTTTAAAGATAGGTCTATGTAGAGTGTATGCTGATGACACCCAACTCTATCTTTCTTTCACATATGATTCCAAGGAAGCCGCTCTGTGTTCAGATTGGTGTCTGTTATTAGTGATGGAATGGGATCAGACTAACAAACAGAAACTTAATCCAGACAAAATAGAGGTGCTCGTGGTAAGTCAAAAGGCAAATTGGGATAGGAATTCAGTTTGTACTGGATAGGTTTACACTCCCTCTGAAAAGTCAAGTCCACAGCTTGGGTGTTCTCCTGGACTCAACCCTGAGCTTGGATGCACAGATTTCAGCAGTGGCCAGGAGAATTTTTACACAATTAAAGATGGTGTGCCAGCTGTGTCTGTTCCTTGCAATGTCCGATCTGGCCACACATGCCTTATTTACATCCTGTTTAGATTACTGCAACATTCTCTATGTGGGTCTGCCTTTGAAGAGTGTTCAGAAATTCCAGCTGGATCAAAATGCTGCAGCCAGACTATTGACTGGCATTGGTTACAGAGATCATGTATTATACTGGCTGCCAGTCTGTTTCTAGGCACAGTTCAAAGTGTTGGTCATGACCTGTAAAGCCTTATATGGCTTGGGTTCAGGCTATTTGAAGGATCATATCACCCCATATGAGTCTTGTCGACTTTTAAGATATTCTGGGAAGGCCCTTCTCTTGGTTCCACCACCTTCCCAAGCTCATTTGGTGAGGACATGTGAAAGGGCCTTCTTAGTGGCTGCTTCCAGGCTTTGGAATGCACTGCTTGGAGAAGCCAGGTTGGCCCCCTCCCTCTTGTCCTTCCATCATTAGGCAAAGGCCTTCCGCTTCAGTCAGGCTTTAATGCAATAAGTCTCTCAGGAATGTGTTGTTTATTAAGTTACAGATTTTCATTCTTTTCAATCGTTTTTAATTTTGATTAGACATGGGATATTCGTTTTCGTCTCCCGGGGGAGACAAATACAAATATTGGCACCACAGGTGGCTGGGCCGTTTGGACCTTCCCCTTAGAAATATCCGATCCACTTATCGCTTGCCGTGCAGAAACCATAATCATTTGCGACGTGCCAATCGTGGAAGTAGCCCAGCTGGTGCTTCCCGGCCTCCCTGCACAGCTGACCGCTCAGCAGCTGAGCAAGGAGACTTGTCATCCCGCCCCCTCACCGGAGTGGTCGACTGTGCAGGGAGGCGAGGAAGTGACGGACGGGCTACTTCCACAATTGGTGCATCGCAAAGATTGACAGCTGTGTGCAAGTGGACAGGCCGATTCTGGGGGGAGGGTCCAAACAGCCCAGGTACATGTGGTGCCGATATTCGTATTCATCTCCCCTGGGAGACGAATATGAATATCTCATATCTAATTTTGATATAAGTTTAATTATTTTTAATGTGATATTTATATAGTATTTTTAAAATTGTTGATTGTTTTATAATTTTAGGTGTGACCCACCTTGGGTCCCCTATGGGGAGAAAGACAGCAAATGAATGAATGAATGTGGTCAAGTCTATTTCCTAGCAGAGGGTATAGCTGGCACACCAGCTGAAACTGGTAAAAGAGCTTGCAAACCATAACTCATTAACCTTAGGATCCTGGAGCTGTGTCAGGCCTGGAAATATTGTTAATCTATGAACTCTCAGGTTTCAGTAAGGATGTGACTGTGTCTAGGAAAGTGTTTCTCCCTCCACCAAATATCTCAGTTATACCCCATTTGTTCTGTTTTTTCCAGGTTGAGTTTCACCCTTTTCCCTTTCTCCCAGCATAGCTATCCTTTTGCAGTTACAGACATGAATTTGCCACCAAATCATAATCTAATCAAAAGTAGAACTGGATGTCTTCAGCATATTGATGATAACGACATAACTTTGGGTAACTTCATCTGTGCGTTTACATGAAAACATGACAAACAAAGGAGAAGAAATGGAAACCTGAAGAACTCTGCAGAGAAATTCCAATTAAGAACAAGGAGAGTTTTGTAGTTCTATCATGTGAAGCCTGGAGATGTGGAGTCACGCTATGTATGCTCCAGTTTTGATGTCAGTATTGGTTACAGTGGTTGATCGCATCCATAGCCCCAGAAAGTGAGGAGATGGAAGGTCACAGTTAGCAAGGGTTTTCTGAATTATTCATATGGCAATAGTAAATTAATGCTTAGGTTTTATGAATTACTTCAAGTGATGTATTTGTACATATTGCAGATAATGCACTTCCATTGTGTTACATGCCATCAAATCAGAATGAACATACAGTGACCCTAATAGGGCTTTCAGGTTAAGTGAGATATTGAAGGGTGGTTCTACCAGTTCCACACTGCTGCACCACCCCATGCATTTCCACAGCTGAGCAGAAATTTGAAACCAGGTCTCCTGAGTCCTAGTCCATCACTCTGTCCACTACACTACACTGGCTGCTTCCATTACACTGGTGCGAATAGTGTGGAACTTGTTTTGAGGGAGTAAGATCAGTACTGACTGCTGTCATCCTTCCAGTCTCTTATCTGTTCCTGTGTGGACTGCATATCCTAATTCCTTTTTTTTCCTTTTCTGCTCCAGTATTAGAGCTGTCTGGTTGTGTCAGTGGACTAGTCTAGTGTGACAACTAACTGCACGTGTCAGTGCAAGGGCATTAATGTGCCATTTTATTCAATTTGCAATTCCTTTGGCAGAGACCACAGTTCTATCAGGGTTTTTTTTTTTTTTTAAACTTTTAGCAACACACACACACCCATTATTTATGTGTCCAGATATTAATTGTGGTTCCACTGTTGTATTGGGGGATAAGAGGTACGAATTTTCCAGAAATTTGCAGCCATGAAGGGAAATGAGGGATTATTTATTTATTTACAGAAGGTATGTTGGGGGGAAATTGAAATATATGCATTGTTTATTTTCATATCAAAAATGCTTTGTGATTTAGGTAGAAAGTAGAATTGTTCTATTTGTCTTATTTACAAAATAAATAATCTTATTTCATGCAGTCAAAATCGTGGATAAAACCTGCATTAAAGAGAATTGCAGACTGTTGAACTTGTGCTATGTATATATACAATTTCTATACCTCCCGTTTGACCAACGTTCACTCTGGGTGGTGTATAGTAGTAAAAATAACATAAATAACATAAACACGGTTAAAAGTAAAATTTCAATTTCAATTAACATTACATTTAAAAACAAGTGGCAGTTAAAAATGATAGGCTGGCACTCCCAGCAGGCTATTCAGATGGAGGATTTTGGAAAGCCACTGGGAATAAGAAAATTTATGTAAATGTATCTTTTTGCCAAAACATCGGGGGGTGGAATGAAAACAGAAATTGAAATTGTAATACAGTAAAGTATATTATTTGGACACAAGCAATGCTACTTTCCGTGTAATTGTCTCCACCAGATGAGAAAAGAAGGTAAGAACAGTTCATAAGCAGTGAAGTCCTCCTTACTCCTCTCATGAAGGTGGCAGCACCCACCAGGTGTAGAAATACATTTTGGAATTCTGACCATTATATATGTTTGAAGTATGTACAGGAATGATCATTCTGTAATTGTGTAGACTGTCTTATATAGAAATCCCCATACTATACAGTTCTTGGCATTTTGAGTGAATAGAACCTGCCTTAGGAAAGATTTTGCTCATTCCAGAAGAGAAAGTATTTTTTCGGAGTTCTTTTTTTTACATTCCACAAAGTTTCTAGTTTTTCCACTGGTCAAATAGAAAGTACATCCTTGAGGGGGAAACTGTTTCCCTTTGACAAAAAATGAAATGAAGTGAAATGAAAATATTATTCCTCCTTGACTCCAGGCCTTCACTTCTGTCAGTGGGATGCTTCTCTAGAAGAGCTTTCACATGCAATAAGACAATAGGAAACAGGTGGTGCAGACAGATGGATATTGTAAGAAAATAGTTGAT
Source organism: Intellagama lesueurii (assembly GCA_037013535.1). Classification (NCBI taxonomy): domain Eukaryota; kingdom Metazoa; phylum Chordata; class Lepidosauria; order Squamata; family Agamidae; genus Intellagama; species Intellagama lesueurii. The sequence continues at coordinate 229,255,223 of JBAJHW010000002.1, read as the reverse complement.
CAGCAAGGCAGGCTATCACCTCCATATAACAGCTGTCTTGCTGGTGTGCTCTAGCTGAGCCAGAAGGTTTAGACTCTGTAGAAGGATGAGCAGGTGAACATCTATAGCTTTCCAAGCAAGTGGTGACACCATATGATTCCGGTCTGTTTCCCCTAAATTCATTGTTGTTGCATTGGCCTTCTTGAATTCAGTATTCTATAAGAGATTGTTCAAATGGGATCTTTAACATTAAAATCTCCACTTTGGAATAATGTCACCAGGTTTTGGAATAGTGTAGCCTCTTCCTGCTTGCAGCCCTTGTAGAATGGCACCCTCTAACACTAACCATCAGAGAAAAGACTTTGCTTTCATTAAGTGGGACTAGAGTAGAATAACAGCCACATTTGTCCCTTTGAAGCACAATTCCCCAGAGCAGGAAAACTGATTCAGATGTGAGAGAGAGGGTCATGGCTATGTAGATGCCCTTTCTTTATGTATATATTCTAAGAAGTTTAAAAGCTATAGTAGTACTAAGATCAGAGCTTCTTTAGGAAAAGCTTGGTATCTAGTGAAAGTGATGAGCAGTGTATGTTCATATTGTCAGAGATATATGTGGAAACTCATGGATGCTTCTATGGTTAAAGGGGACATTTTGTTTGGTTCATTTTCTGAATTTGTATCCCATACCTTCGGCATCCTAGGGTTCCCACAAGTCTATCAATGGATCGAAGCATTTTGCTTGTGCTGTGACTGATTTAAGGAGTACTAAAGATTAGCCAGAGATAGAGCCCCAGTGCAGGAACTTTTAAATAAATGTAGTGTAACCTAGGAGGAGGAGTGGGTTGGAGAATACACAAGATCATTTCCCCCTAGCAGGTTTTAAAGAGCTCTTTGTTGCATGTAGGAAAAGAAGGTGATACTTCTGCTTCTGAAGTACTTCTTGTTCTCTTCTATGTGAGCCCATTACTTTCTCTGTGTTCCTTGTTTTCCTTCAGTAAGTAACAAGCAGAGGTTCTTTTTCTAAATGTAGATGGGTTCTGGCAACTGCAGCGTATCTGAAGCTATGGATGCTCTTTAAGGTCATTTTCCTTCAGAGAGTGGGGTGGTGGTTTATCTGCCAATATACTGTAATATATGGCTATGAGAAAGAAGGTGGCAACAAAGGCTATGGAAACTAGTCTTGAATGAGATCTATTGATCCCTCCCTACTTTGTGAGCTTGCCTGGGTGAATCATACTTCTGATATGGGCATTACAGTTGGGGAAGATGGTGATTCTCCCATAGCCTTGGAAAATTTGTGGGATGTGCATATGATTAATGGTATATAAACAGGCTACAGGCTGTCAGTATGAGATTCTTGAGCACGATGCCGACAATTTCAGTTGTTCAAGATAAGAGATAGGAGCCCCTGAAATGTTTGCTGGTTGATCTGTGTCTAAAACCAAATTCTCTGGGAGGCTTGCAGATGGTTCCTTTTCATCTTCCAACACAAGCAACAGCCTGTTTGCATTCTGTGATAAAGTGTGGACTGGAACATGGTCCTCCCACTAAATCAGAGCTCTTGCTGCTAGTATATACTTCCAATTGGGCATTCCCTAAATCCTTGTGGCTACAGGACCAGGCCACAAATTAGTGCAGGAGTAGACAATCTGTGGTTCACCACTGGATAATCCAGCAGGGGCTAGTTGGAATTAAGAGTCCAACAACATCTTGCAGGAAATGAGTTCATCATACCTGAGTTCACTGGGGAGATGAGTGATTGCATAAAGAAGGCCTGAGGTTTAATCCTTGGCATCTCCACATGAAAAGTTCAAGTGATGGGAAAGATCTGTCTTCTGGAGGCCCAAAGGAGCCGTTGCCAATTGAGGCTGATAATACCAAACATAGATAGACTAGTAGACTGATCTTATGTAAGACAGAATTTGATTTGATTTCCCTTTTGTGCATGTTTTGAATAAAGACGGGGTTTAAGCATTGGAGCTGAATAAGGGGCTGTCTTATTATCCTTGTAGTGATGTGTACTGTATGTTGAGAAAGGCAGCATGTATACCCATACAGGATTTCAGTGCACTTATTTACTCATGCTTTTAATGTTGTTATATGGGGGTCTTAGCGGGGTTTTACGTTTTGACCTGTAAACTACCCAGAATAGTGCTTGCATTAATGGGGGGGGGGGCATATAAATCAAATCAAATCACATACATACATACATACATACATACATACATACATACATACATACATACATACATACATACATACCATAGCTGGAACAATACAGAAGCGACTAACTATCCTATGTGAGAGTGTGATGAAGTCATTATATTGCCAATATGACAGATTGAAATTATAACAGGCAAAGGTAGGTCTCATATAATGTCCTCCAGATCTTTTAGGGCAGAACTTGGAAAATTTACTTTTTTGGGGTTTGGATGAAGCAGTAAAGGAAATTCTCATCATATTAGTAGACAACACCAAACTGGGAGAGGTTACTAGTTCCTCAGAAGAAAGAATCAGCTTTCAAGGTGATCTTGACAGATTGGAGTATTGGGCCAAAATAAACAAAATGAGTTTTAGCAAGGGTTAATATAAAGTTCTGCATTAAGGCAGGAAAAAAAATCAGATGCACAAGTATAGCATGAGTGATATGTGGCTTGACAGTAGTGTACATGTGAAAGGAATCTAGGAGTCTTAATAGATGTTAAATGTGAGTCAACCGTGTGGTGTAGCAACAAGAAAAACTAATGCAACATTAGGTAGTGTCAGTAGAAGTATAATAGTACCATTCGCTGTTATTTTACTATACTTCTGTTAACACTATCTTGTATTGCTTCCCCCCTGCCCCGCTGTATCATACACTTGACTTATGTTTAGTATTTTGGTCTAGTCACACCTCAGGTGGGGTGCAGTGACCAGTTCCATGTAGCAGAGTTTAAGGAAGGTATTGAGATGGAGTGTGTACGGAGAATGGTGATCAGCATGACAGAAGGTTTGAAAACCAACCCCTGTGAGGAGCAGTGGAAGGAGTTTGGCATACTCTCTGGAGCCCTGTCTCATGAAATATGAGAAAGCTTGTTTTCTGCAGTTTTTGATGGTAGGACTTGAACCAAAGGATTCAAATTTCAAGAAAGAAGATTTTGATCAGACACTAGGAAGAACCTCTTAACATCAAAAACTGTTCAGTTGTGGAATGAACTACCTCAGATGTTAATGTACTTTCCTTTGTAGGAGTCATGTAAACAGAGATTGGATGGCCATCTGCCGAGGATGGTTTACTTGTGAGGTTCCTTCTTCAGTAGGGAGCTAGATTTTATAATTCCTTTCCAGATCTGCAGTGCTCCCAGAATTTCCGAGCCAGCATGGCCAGTTCCATGTGGTCGTAGGTCCTGGTTTATTCTGGAAATTCTAGTCCAAAAAAAGTAAGTTTTCCAAGCTCTGCTGGGGAATATAGTGGGAGTGTGACAATAGATACATTGTTCATTGGATATATTTGTACTTTGGATCTTTCATGTTTAATCAATTTCTTCATCTAATTTATAAGAAAACATTCCTGTGATAACTTTATTCAGGGGTCATGGACTGAAGATTGCCTGTGTTCTGGCACCAGGAAGATGGTGGTTTAAAATCATCTACCATGTGTTAACAGTCTACAGCTGTTTGTGATTAATCAGTTTAGACTTTACTCTTAAAGCTATAAGGCAAGATTAAGAAGGTCGTGTTTTGACTATTGCCACTGTCAAAAGGATTCAAGGGTTGCAGGGTACAGAAACATTTTAAAGCCAAAATGAGCAGAGGAAAAATATTGTTGAATAGTTCAGTGCATTCTGCTGAAAGGCATGTTCTTACATTTCCTTTGGCCCTGTCTATTACTGACGTTAGCTTAAAAAATAAAGTAAAATCATTGTCCAAGCCATATTTGGGACTCCATCACCATTGTTGCTACAAGGAACTTAATTTATGGTTTTAAACTGAGCAGAACAGTCCTTATGTACCTGATTTAGTTTTCTGCTCTTTTAAATATATTTCTGATGGTTTTTACTATGCTATTTGTGTTGCTCAGTGTGCCTAGACTGAATTTTTTTGAAAAGGGACTTTAAAATCTTTAAGTTTGGAAGCATGAATGATTACAGTTCTTGGTCTTTTCCGATTAGTTCAAAAAGCGTTTTTTCCTCTTTTTATGTGCCACTCCTTACCCTCAAAGATTTGATTAATAGCGAAGCCATTGGGAATGTTTCTTTGTACTTAGATAAATCACAGAGGTCACTGTGCTCTTTTTCCTTTTCTCAGCTTTTTTCTATCAGAAGGTCAGTAATTGGTGTTTTGTATCCTCATTCTCTGAACCACAGGACAAGAGGCAACAGCATATTCATGTCTTCCTTTGAGGACCTGTCTCCATCATGTGTAAAACAGGGGAACGAGTGCAGTCTAAAGCAGTCAACTGCTCCCTTCCTGCCTTTCACAATTTAAATTGCATCCATTATTTAGATGTTCTTGAGGCAGATCCAGCTTGAAGACCCAGAGTTGCCATGATGTGCTGCTTAGGCCTTAGGCTTCACCCCATGAAGAGTTATGCTCTGCTTCTTCCTTCTTGACCCTGCTTTCTTGGGTTGATGGCCCTCCAGGCTTGGATGTACAACTGGACAAAATCTTCAGCCCATTGACTTGTCAGATATTGAGGAGGAGGAGTATGGATTCTTTAAATTTCTCCCTTTCCCTTCTCCCTAGGGGCTCAGGGCAGCCAACAATCTACACAAAACACAAAGTTACAATTACAAATTACTAATACCCAATATAATAAATTACAAATAATTGAACATATTAAAAGATTAAGTATTTATACAAGCTTGAAACATACTTGTATAGTAATTATTCATATGTCTTTACAAAATAATTTATATGTCATTATGATATAATGGAATTAACTTATGCTGAATTATTGTAACTTTTATTTGTTTTTAGTTTTTTGTTAGTGAGGTTTATATCCCAGCCTTCCTCTAGGGAACTTAAGGCAGTGTACATAGTTCTCCTTTTTCCTTTATAGCCACAAGACAAGCATATAAAATAGATTAGGCTCTGAGATGAATAACCATATCTTGGTGGTGAAGTTAGGCTGTGACATACCCAGTTAGCTTTATAACTGAACTGAGGTTTGAATTTAGAGCTCCCTAGTTCTAAATGGGGGCAGTTAGAATTGTAATTCTGCATGTCTGGATGGCACTAGGCTAGAGAAGGCTGTTACAACTATCCCACTAGTTACTGATAATAATATTTTAAAATGTTAGGTAAAGTTCCTATTAATGTATATGGTCTAGTGAGCAGTTCTGTTTTGGGTTTTATTCTGGAACATTAGACTTAGGTTGTAGTTCCCATTTTAAAATGATATTGGAAGAGAAATAATTAACAACAAGAAGGGATTTGTCATAAATAATTGCTTTTAAAGGCAGTTTTGTTATGTAGTTGTCAGAGCTGCATTACAGTTTTTCACGGTGGTCAAGTCATAGATAATCTGTTGACCAGGAAACTGACCAGTATTTGATTGGTCAGTTGACTGGCTTGTCAGTCTTACCAGACTCTTAACCCATTATTGTTGTGTGGGTCTGTGCAGAACCAACTGGGCTTGCTCCCTTATAGACACATACTCTTTGAGAACTTGCAGTGACCACGCAACCACTTCTCACTTGGCATATTGTTCATTGTGCAATAGAGCCTGTTGCTTTACAGTGTGTGTGTTTAAAGCTCTGCTTTCTTCTTCCTGTAGTTGCTGGGAGTAATGTAGTTTTGCCACCCAGTAGAGTTGTTCATAGTGAGCTGTTAGAACATAACTAAGGTTGCCTGTGGCTAGGCAAATTGCAATAGTTTGAGAAATTTTTCAGTTGTTGAATATTAGGTTTGAATTTGCAAGGAATGATGATCACAAGGGATAAGAGGTGGAAGATGGCTATTCTTATAGAGGTGTTCTTGACCGCATACCTAATGCAGTGTGAGAATGATTTTTTAAAAATTCCATATATACTTACTAAAACTTGAGCACTGAATTTTCTGTGACTGTGGAGGCTACGGAAAAATGAACATTACAGAATGCATGTCTACATCTGTATTCAGCAAATCAGTTTTGTGACCTCAGTATGGATATAACTGAATTCTAAAACCTGACTGGACTCATGCCAGTACTCATTAGGGAAATTATGAAGTTGCAGAACTTTGACTACAGAACATTATGAAAAATTGGAAGACTGAGGCTACTGATAACAATATTTTTAAAATTATTGTTAGATTGCTCCACTTGTTGATCACAAATGAGCAAGAGAGATGCATTGACATTATATTATTTAATGAAGAGAAGTCTACCAACCTGTGGCAGATACAAGTATCTTATGGGACATGTGGGCAGAGGTGGAGAACAGGTCTTTTGCCTTCCATCTCAGGATTTGTCCCAGCAATTTGTTCAAAAATGGATCTGATACTGTTCCCAAATTGTTAACCCCTATGACTTTCTCATTTCAATTTTGAATTTTTAATATCTCATCTCAAGGTGTCCAAGATGGTATATAATCATCATTATCATCATCATCTTAGAACGGCAGAGCTAGAAGGGACCCTATGGATCATTGAGTCTGGCTCCTGTCAGGGAGGCACAGTGAGAAATTGAACTCCCAACCTCTGGCTCTGCAGCCAGATATCTAAACCACTAAGCTATCCAACAGTTTGTGTGGTTCTGTCTCCTGTTTTTCCATTTTGTTCTCACAACTGCCCTATGATGTAGGATGGGGTTTACCTCAAAGTCATCCAGTTAATTTTTTTGTCTTTGGCTATTTGAACCGGGGTTTCTCCAGTCCTAATCCAGCACTATACCTCTATACAAGCTTGTGGCCTACCCTGCATGTATTTTATTTTTCAGATGAGTGTCACTTCTCCCTCAAATTATTCAAATAATGGTGTATTGAATCAGTTTTGGGCTAGGAGTCAGGATATCTGGACTCAGATCTCTCCATAAAGCTCACTGGGCATCTTTCACTCCTGAAGTTCACTGGGTAGCCTTGGGTCCTATCATACTCTCAGACTGGACTGACCTCACGAGTTTGTTGAAAGGATAAAATAGAGACAATAGAGCTGTGTATGTCATCTTAATCTCATGGAAGGAAACGCCAAAGTATAAACGATGTGCTTGGACCAAGTGCAGTGGAGTATTCGCTTAATAACTAGCATCCCTTTGTTTGCAAACTGGAGAGAGACACCTGGCTTTACATCCACTGAAGTGAAATCTGATCCTAATACATCTTCAGCTAATTGTAAAAGTTTACAGCCTCCATCCTGGGACGTTAACTATAGACCCTGAAGCCTTAAAATATAGCCTGGAGAATTGTTGAACTGTGTTTTTTTTTTTCACAATGGCCAGGCTCTCCAATATCCAGCCTGAAGAAAATAATTTCTTTGGTGTGTTTTGGTGATCTTATAAAGGTACTACCCACCCTAGTTGCACCAGGACCATGCAAGTTTTTTCCTTTGTACTTTTAAGTTAGTAATGAATTACAGTGAAATCCTGTGTATTTCACATTTCACATGTATCTTTCACCTCCCACTTGGAGGCAATCAAAATGGTTTATGTAGCAAACACATACAAGCAAACTGCTGGATAGCTCAATTGCTTAGGCATCTGACTGCCAAAGCAAGAGGTTGGGAGTTGAGTTCCCCACTATGCCTGCTTGACAGGGGCTGGACTTGATGATCCATAGGGTCCCTTCCAGCTCTGCAGTTCCAAGATTATTATTATTAAAGACATAATAAATGTTTCAATAAAAACATAGAGTGATAAAATACATAAGCCAGCACTATGGCTTATGAAGACTAAAAACGATCCAATACTGAACCAAAAAAGAAGAGCAGATGAACTTTTGGCTTCTTGGGGGGGGGGGAAATCCCTTGGAGCAGCAATGAAGCACTTAAGAATGGGGGGCTCACTGAGTTCAGGGACAAGGAGCTCTGTACCATGGGTACCACAATAGACAGACCCTCTCATCTCAACAGCTGTACCTTAAAAAGCAAAAGGGACTTTGGCAGCTGAATCCAGAGAGTGGTTATATTTATGTGGGTGGAAGCAGTTCTCAAGTTATTGTGATCCAAAGCTGTTCAGATATTCAGAGGTGAGAACCAGCTCCTTAAATTCCTCCTGAGAGGTAGTCTGTGCAGCTCATACAAGGGAGTAAATGATCTGGCACTCATCAGAACTAGCATTGTTCGCTGGCTGAATTTCCTGAATGGTCTTGTCAGGGTCAGTCTTTATAGAGTGCCTTACTGCAATCCCCTCGAAATATAACTACTGCCTGTTTGATTCTTGCCAGGCATGACCTTTAAGAAACAGATGTAGCTGGTCTGCTAGCTGAAGATGCTCCTGGCCACAGCCCCCATCTGAACATCTGGTAGGCCCAGAATCACACACAGACTTTTCAAGTGGAGTTCAACTGTCTCTGGAGCAGATCTCTTTCTGAACTGATAGGTGTCCTGGCATTGTCCACATGGAGTTTCAGTTTGTGTCCCATCAGTGACCCTTGCCAACAGTTCCAAATAAGACTGGGTTCCTTTTGCCTATAGTCGTTCTGTCTTCTCAACTTAGGATATATTTCGTGGGGCCAAATCAAATACTACTAATGAAGTGGAGGCAGGCCTTTTCCTTTTTTTTTTTTTTTGGGAGACTCTCTGAGCCATTTAGTAAGCCAGCGGTAAATGCAGTGTCAGTGCCTAAGGCACCCTGCTAGAAATGTTGTGGCAGCCTCAAAATTGTATATTTACCCTTGCTGAGGCTTAGATCCTATGGGAAGGCATCACAGCTGCTTAATTCCAGAGACGTGCTATGAAATCATCTGGGTTCAGGAGCACTGCAGTCAGGGCCATCTACTTGCTCGGTTTGGGTCATTTACCAGCTGCGTGCTTAATAGAACATGCAGCCTTTCTGTTAATGGTGATGAAATTGATGCCGTTGATGAGATGGGGGTGGGAGAGTATGAGGCTTGTGCTGATGAACTGCTCTGTGTGTGAGTTGGTCTTTACTATAGTGGTCGCTGCATATCAGCACTGTTTGCCATTACCCTTGTCCTCAGGCTTGTCTTGCTCTCTCCTCTACCTCCTCCTTCTTTGGTAACAGTCTTGTTGTGTACAGGGGGTGGACATGAAACAGGCACAGATTGGCACCTAGGGGGGTACCGATACATTGTGCTTGTTTAAAAAGGGAACAAAAAATATCTCTGCAGCTGGCTCTACTGCAGTTGTCATTTATTTATTTATGTATTATTTATTTATATTTATAACCAGTGCTCCCATTGTGAGCTGAAGACAGCATCTATGGCTTGTTTTAACTTTGCATGAAAGGGGGAAAAAGCTGTATGGTCCTTGTACACAATATGAATACAAACCTGGGTGACAGTTTTATTAAACCACTAAAAAAATCCAAACATAAGCTACTCTTCCCTCCACACACGACTCTGTATCAAGGGTCTCCAAACTATGGCCCGCGGGCCACATCCGGCCCACCTTGCCGTTTTATCCATCCCACTCCCTTCAGCAGGGGGTGGGGTGTGTGTGCATGTACATTCCTTCGGCCCTCAAAAATGTTGAAAATATACAATGTGGCACTCATGCTCAAATGTTTAGAGACCCCTGCTCTATATCAAAGCACATGATTCTGTCCTCAACCTAAAAGGACTTATGTGTTTTGATATAAACACATATCCATGGAGGGAAAGGGTGCTGAGTGACTGGCAAGCCTTTGTCTAACAAAATTGGGAGGGGCTTTGTAATCCACGCTCCTGGAGGTGAAATCTAAAACGCACCACCTCTGAGCTCATTCTGCAACCCCTATCCTGCAGCTTGCTTTAAAATAGAAAACCTGGCCTCAAAAACTAGTCTGTGTCTTCAGTTTGTCTTCCTAATGACCCTGTAAGTCATTAGGAAGAGGCTGAGAGAGAGTGGCTGACCCAAGACCACCCATTGTGTTCCATGGCTCTGTGGGGAATTGAACTTGGATTTCCCAAACTCTGTCCCACACTGACTGTACTGCAATGTCTTGTATGGTGGTTTTTTGTTCGTTGGTTTGGTGGTGGGGATTTTGTCATGATGGGAGGAGAGTTGACTCTGTGGAAAGGAAATGTGGGAGAGCTAGTGTGGAGCCCTGCATTCAATTTCCCACTCATTCAGAAGTGACCTTGGCGCATTCATGGTCTCTCAGATTAATCTATGTCTGCGGGATTGTTGTGAGGATTAAGGGGATGTAGAGTATGTCTGCTGTTCTGAGCTTCTTGGAGGAAAAGCAGGATAAAATCTGATAGATGAATAGATAGATATAAAAATGGTGAATCATAGGTGTAGAATTGAGAAGGGAGGGCAGTAGAATCGGGAAGAAACTAGTGCTGTTGGAAATAGATGCACAAGAAGAGCATTTTATGTGCACAGGGGAGGAGATGTAACATGGAGAGGGGCTTGGCCTGTCACTGAAAATGCAGAGCATGTTTTCACCATCTGCTGCTGTGATGTGGCCTGCTACCAGCATTGCATGTGTTCTGGACGCCTAACCCAGAGGCTTTTGTCAGGAACTGAAACTTCTCCTTCCCTTCCCTTCCCTTCCCTTCCCTCCCCTCAAAGTGCTGGTTCAGTGACTGATTCATCAATTCCCTGCAGATCCCAAAGAACTGAAGAGCCATTGCATCGAGAGCCCTCCCAACATCACCTCTTGCCTTGCCAACATCCCCAATGCGACCATGGGAACTGGCAGTGAATAGGCGCCCTCCTCCTCTCCCCTTTGAACAGCGACGATTCCCAGGAGGAAGCTGTGGCAGTCCAGCACACCTCAGGAGAAGGTATAGCCATTCCTATCTTAATTCTTCTGTTACCCACCTGTGTAGAGGAGTCTTAGGGCAAAGACTGGGAATTGTAGAAGGCTTCCTGCCCCTTTTTAAAATAAATTCTGTGGCTACTCCTATAAATCTCTGCCATAAATCTTGTATTGTCCATCAAGTTAGCAGTTGATAGAAACAGTGGTGCTACCCATATGTTACCCTTGATGAAAGGAGATTAGCATACCTGTATACCGCCCCATCTGGCAGCCAGGGCCACTCTGGGCGGTTTACAACAGATAAACAAACAACAGAATAACAAAATAATACGTATACAAAATAATAATAATACAATTGGGGCATAAATCAAATATCACAAAGTGCAGTAAAAACAAATACAATACAATAAATTACAATTAAAAGCATAAAATTACAGTAGCTGTTCTCTCAGTTAGTATTTGGAAGTGCTCTTTCTCCCCCTTTCCTGCATTGGGAGAAGTGAAATCAGGCATGCTTCAACACTAGCAGATAGCAAGGACTTGTTGACAGTGTTTCCTTAGTTCTTCCTCTTCCTCATATGGAGGAAGCACCCCTTGACACTTGTAGAAGTGGGGACTCAGTGTCACCTGGTTTGTGTAGAGCTGTGGAGGCAGAATGGAACCCCTCTCTAATTCTGTTTCCTTATCATTGCTCTGAGGGGAGGGGGGGGGGGTAGCAAGCAGTCTTTGTTCTATGTGCTTTAAAGTCACCATGTCTGGGAAGTTATCTGAGGCTTGACACCTTAAGATACTGAGTGAGGCTGGCAGAACTCCCAACTACCCTCAGTAGATATAAAGGAGGACAGCTTGAAGGGATGGGTCAAACTAGAACCATGGCAACAGTGCCGTGTAGTTAATGTGAGCAGTGCTGTGGCCAAAGTTGTGCCCTCATTTTCATCCATCAGCAGTTGGTTTCTCTCCATCCTCTCTCCCCTCCTCTGCTACTCTGGCCTAGCCTTGCTGTAAAAATGGGTGTATTTGTAGCTGACAGCTCAGCATAGATAACAGGCTGGCCCGTAGGGTCACCCCTCTATATTTCTCTCCCCACAACTGGCTCCACAGCCCTCCTTCACGGCACCACTGGGGCCGACGTGAGCGACCTCTGCAAGCTCTCCTAGTCCAGGATGAGAACTACTTGCACCCGGCTTTTTTCCAGCAGCAGCAGCAGCCACAGCCACAAGTCCCTGTAGATGAGCACCCGGCGTACGTTCTGGCCAATACGCCACCACGAATGCTTCACCCGGCTGCCCACCCACCCCACCAACATCCATTCATGGTGGATCTTCATGAGCAGGTAGGGGACTCTGTGTGCATAGGTGATGATGTTGGTGTTGATAATAACAGCTTTTTAACACATTTCTTGTGTTTGCTCTGTATTTCTCCTGCCTCAGACTTTAATTGATTGTTTGCTCCAGAATACTTTTGATGCCTCTCTTAAACCTTTTGAAACTTTTGCCTTTTTTAATTTTTTAACTCTCTTGAATAAAATAGAAAAATTCCTCCATTTCATTTTCTAGATGTTTGGCTAAGAGGGTTTACGGTACTTAAAAACAGGTATTTCCTTGACCATCTACTGGGAGTTGGTAATTTTTGTGGGTGTGGTGGCAGTTTTACCTTGCAGGGTTGGCGTGAGAGTCTTGAGTGCTTAACCTTTTGGGATTTTTGTAACTCCATGAAAACACTGCTGAATCGGGTCAGATTAGAATGTTGGATGGTACCAGGATCAAGCAGTTCCTTAGCCATCACCACATTTAACTTTCTCGGGCTCACCCACTCCAGAATCAGCAACGTAGTGTGGCTGAGTGGTTAGAATGGCACTCCCTCATTCTGGTGGTCCATCACATGGAGAACACTATCTGTGTTTTTCCTCATCAGTAGGTGGTGCTATACAAGTCCTTGAGCGCTGCCTAACATCAGTAATGGACCAGAGGAGTGCAAACTGGAACTGAATCCAGTTAAGATGGAGATCTCACTGTTGGGACCAGTTAGAGAGATGTTTAACTGGCCCAGATGGGGTTACACTCTCCCTAAAGTATTGGGTTTGCAGCTTGGGAGTACTCTTGGACCCAACTCTCTCTATGGAGGAACAAATATCTGGTGTGGCCAAGAGTGCCTTTCATCACCTTTGTTCAACTGCCTAGTTGCACCCCTACCTGGATAGGAAATGCCTAACAACAGTGGTTCATGCGTTGGTAATCTCTAAAATAGACTACTGTAACACTCTATGTAGGGCTGCCCTTGAAGTTAGTACAGAAACTTCAGCATGTCCAAAATGCAGCTGCTTGACTGATCACAGGGACCAGCAGATATGAACACATAGTCCCAGTTTTGGCATGCCTTCATTGGCTCCCTGTTAGTTTCCATGTTGAATTCAAGGTGCTGGTCATTACCTATAAAGCCCTTAATGGTTTAGGACCTCAATATTTCTCAGGAATGTCTCTCCCACAAAACAGCTACCAGTCCCACCTGGTCCTTGCAGTCTTTGGTGTTAAAAATGGTGACACCCAAGGAAGCTAAAAGACCTGACACCGGGAAGCACTCTTTCTCAGTTTTGGCCCCTTCCCTCTGGAAAAAGCTACCAGCAGAAGTTTGTCAGGTACCATCCCTCTCAGTTTTTACGAAGTTAGTAAAAACTGAATTATTTAAAGCTGCCTTTAATAGTGCTTTTAACTAGACATGGGAGCTTTGTATTTGTCTCCTGGGGGAGATAAATACGGAGCTCGCTGGCACAGATGGCTGGCCTAATTGGACCACCCTCCTTGGCTGGCCACTCAGCAGCTGAGCGGGGAGGCTGGCCATCCCGCTCCTTTGCCAGAGTGGCCTGCCGAGCAGGGAGGCGGGGCAATGCCAACCAGACTACTGCCGCAATTGGCGTGCTTTTGATGACGCCAGCTGCATGGCGAGTGGTAAGTGGACACCTGGTTTGGATGGGAGGATCGAGTCAGGCCGGCCACCTGTGCCGACGAGCTTTATCTTTGACTCCCCCGAGAGAAGAATACGAAGCTCCCATCTCTACTTTCAACCACTGGCCTGAGACGTCCGAATTAGTTTTAAATCTCTTTAATTCTATTTAAATGCAGATTTTAAGCTAATGACAGCATTTTATTTATTTTCTTGTATTTATTGTATATTGCAATTTCAGTGTACACACATACATAGTTATATTAATCAATATCAAGTTGATTTTAGAATTTTTTTGTGTATTGTCCAGAACCCCATGTTTGAATCAGAGATGGGTAATGTTGGTTTTTTCGGACTATAGTCCCAAAGGCCCACAGCCAGGATTCTGGGAATTGTAGTCCAAAAAACCCCAGATGTTTCCAATCTGTGGTTTGATTGAAGGTGCTCTTTATAAATTATTTAAATAGGTTATTTTTGGAGGTTTTGTACAATCCAGAATATATTTAGGCAGGGCTGGAGAAACTGAGAGGACAGAAAATATTGGTTGCAGGAGGAGTCTGAAATTTTGTGATTATGCTGTATTCACTGGAATCTGTATATATATTAAAGATTTGATCAAACTTGTTAAATATCTTCAGAAAGGGTAATGGGATTGTGCCTTTTGGCTCCACCCCCTTATAACATAAAGAGCCTATACGTATCTGTTTATATGCCTGCATGCTCTTTCACAGGTTATAAAGAGTGGTGTAGAGGCTATATGAGGAATCTTCATTATAGTTATTAGTTCTTTCCAATTTATGCACATTATTATTAGTTCCTTCTAATTAATTCACATATAATGTAGGCCCTGTAGCCATGGCAACACCCATACACCTCCTGCTGGAATTTTGAAGAGCAGCTGTTTTGAGGTCCAGCTGGCTTGGCAGTTGGGTGGGCCTCTGTCCTCCTTGTCCTGTGTTCCTTTCTATGGCAGATCAAATTGGGTTGTGATCTCCCCCAGAATCAAGCCTACTGTCATTAAGTTTTGGGGAAAAACATCTGATACAGGGCTGAGGAACCAGTGAACCTCCAGATGATGGTAGACTCCTAGCATGGCTAATGGTCAGACATGATGGCAGTTTTAATGTAGTGACATCCTGAAGGGTCTCACTTTTCCCAGGGCTGCTATAATTTTTTGAGAGGCGAGATAAACTCATGTCTTATCCATATCCATTGTAACACTTTGGGCTCCGTGCCAGAAATGGCTTTTCCCAACAGGATTGTGCCCCTCTGTTATTGTGCATCACTCCCAAGGGCACTGGAAACCCATAGCTTCCATGCTCCAGGTTATAATCTGTGTTGTTTGAGTTGGCAAAGTCCCAAGCAGTCTTAAGAAAGCCAGACAGAGGCTATGTGCTGTGGCAGCCAGTAGAGTGCCTGGCAGGGATGCCCACTCCAGCAGTATTTAACAAAAGGCTGCTACCTTAAAAGTCCTATATAGGCAGCCTCTTTGGCTAATGAAACAATATGGTGACATTGTATCCCAGTGGTTTTCAAATAAAAATCTTCCCTTGAAGACACAGTGCAATATAAAATTGTATTATAAAGCAATTTATGTGATGTATAAAAAAAAATTAAACTCCAGAATATCACTTTGTGAGAAGTCAGTAAAACCAAACTATAGATATGTCCTTAAGTACCAGGGACATGTCTCAGTTTCTAGTTCCTTTAAGAGGTCAGGAGGTCAGAAATGCCACGTTAGTAGTTTTCATGGCTAGGGAATGATAAAAAGCAATAGAAATACACCAGTTGTGCTAAGTTCAACCAAACAACCAGAGTGTATATAGTTCCATTTATAAAATAATAATTGATGAAATACAGTTTAAAATATATTGAGAAGAAGGGTTCAAACTCTAATAATTTCATAAGAGAAATACCAAGCATCTGGTGAGTTACTGATCCCTTGAGTCATTTCAGAAGATTTGAGAGCCAATCCCAATGCAGAACTCCAGCCATTGAAAGACCACACATATTCCTTCATCTTCCCAAGGGTGCATGAGCTAAACTGTTGTGTGATCCAAAGATAAATTCAGTGTTCTAACAGTGTTAAAAAACCAAACAAACCTGAGAACTGTAATAGAAAGTTTTCCTCATGAGATAGATTTGTGAGTAGCCATGTTCAGATGCTGAACTGGCATTGATCAGTGGTTTGGAGCACCTGGCTGCAGAATTGAGGCTGTGACTTTGAGTCCACCCTGTGCTTCTTGGGAAAGAGGCTGCTGAGATCACATTGAGTGTGTATGGGGGATGGTGGTACATGTCCTGCCACCTCTGCAGCCTTGGGCAAGCTGTATGATCCTAGAGTACCATCAAAAAGAGGGACTGTAAACCATTTCTGAATACTTTGTAGCTAGAAAATCATGGGTTGCTGTAAGTCAGAATCAATTTAATTAGCACATAATAATAATTGTTCAGATGTTTGTCCTTCACCCAGCTGCATGAGTTAGGGAGAGCAATGTGTGTGTCCTTGTCTTGCCCCCCCCCCCCATATGCTGCCAGCTTTGTTGTTCTGCATATATTGAGGGGTGAACCTCTGCATGGTAGCCTTCTCTACTTTTGTGGGCTTACTATGATATAAGGCATGGGACTTTCAGAGTTTTTTCACTACAGCTTGTAAAATTTCCCAGGACTTCCCCTAGCCAGAATTCTGGTAGCTGTAGCCAAGAAATCCAGATCCTCACAGGAGTTTCAGTACATTTGCTTATGCCTTGGCATATCTTTCCCTGGAACAGCCACTGTTAGCCTTAAGAAGAAGGAAATGAGTGAAAGTGACCAAGCTCTGTGGGAGCTGCAAGGGATTAGGGGACTGGTGTTCTGTCTGCTCATTAGGTTCTTTATAGGTGGGGAGCAAGTGGGGAGGATTCACATGCCTACCTGATACTCATACTTGCACTCCCCCTCGTATGAAGCTTGAATATCTGAGAAGGACTACTTTTCAATCAAAGCAGAATATCAGTGGGGAGCCTGTTGTGGCCCTTCTGATGTGGTCAGACTGCAAATCACATCATTGTGAGTTAGCATCTACTAATATTTGGAGGGCCACACATTCCACATTCCCTGCCCTTCTTGAAGAAGGTGAAGATCATAGTTTGTCCTAAATTAAAAACCTACACATGGCAATTTAGCAGTAATGCTCCTTACGAGAACTTTCCTTTATGGATCTCCATGCTTGGACTTTAAACCGTGTTTTAGATTTTGAAAGTTCATCTTCGAATGGTATTTTACAAATTTGGTGACTATATGAAGCTTGTATCATTGTATACGAAATGGTGTTTTTTTAAAAAAACATTACCAGTCCATTGTGGCTTTCATTTTCCAAACTTAGCGCCTTACAGCTGCTATTTCTTTGCTAACTGCCTCTTGAAATTTTGTGTGACAGAGTGTGACCTTGCATATCTGCTAGGCAGAAGTGTTCTCTGTCAGGCCCTGGCTGATGGAGCTTCTCTTGAGACATGAGACCAATACTTCTTTTTTTAAGGTTTTCGCTTTGTAAGGTTTTGCTCAAAATGTATGCTTAGCAGTCAGCTCATTTGAGTTTGGAAGCTGGAAAAAAAGGGCAAGGTAGCTTGGATATGTGGATGCAAGGTGTGACTTGATTCTGCTCTGTGTGTCTCTCTCCTCCAGGTGCATCAGGGAGCTGTCCCTCTCTCCTACACGGTGACCACGGTGACCACACAAGGCTTCCCTCTTCATACTGGCCAGCATATCCCTGGTTGCAGCACGCAGCAGCTCCCAGCATGCTCCGTGATGTTCAGCGGACAGCACTACCCTCTCTGCTGCCTCCCACCTCCTGTGAGTCATTGGCATGAGGAAGGCAGCATATACTGAAGCCGGCTTCCGTGGTTTGGGCGGGAGGTCCTGCCATGCTCTGCTCTTTAGGCAGGGTGCTGGATCATCTGGATCTGTTTTATTTTGGCACATACCTAAAAGGGCTAGAATTTATTGCTGTACCTTGCCAGCCTTGGCAAGAGGGACCACTTGCTGCCTCCTTCTCCGCCATGAGTGGCACTGGCAGGCAGGACAGTCTGGCCCTAAGGATGTGGCATGTGGCCTTACCAAAAGGACTTGCTCATATTCTCTTTGTCTCTCTCTCCCTCCTTCTCTCTTACCCTTCTATTTGCCCTCTTTTCTTACAGCTGATCCAGGCTTGTGCCATGCAGCAACTCCCTGTGTCGTACCAAACATTCCCGCCGCTCATTTCCAGTGACCATTACATCCTGCACCCTCCACCACCTGTGCCACCGCACCAGCCTCCACACATGGCTCCTCTCAGTCAATTTGTCCCTCTCCAACCCCAGCACCCTCGTATGGTAAGTTTTTCTGTTTTTAAAAAGATGCCCTGCGTTTGCTTAGAAGAAGGAAATGGTTTGGGTCTCTTTATCAAAAGTCTTGAATCTGTACTATTGGGAGACATCAAAACTGGCATGGTTTTATTCCTCTAGCACAGTGGTTCTCAAACTGGGGTCCCCAGATGTTCTTGGATTGCAATTCTCAAAAGTCTTCACCACTTGCTGTGCTGGCCAGGATTTCTGTGAGTTACAGTCCAAGAACATCTGGGGACCAAAGTTTGAGAACCACTGCTCTAGCATAGCGTACAGCATGCTAGCTCCTTCAAGCAGTGGTTGTGACTCTTCAGACCATATATTGTGTCTGTTTCTGGCACATAGCTTTCCTGAATATAGAGAGAAGTTTGCAAGTGGTTCTTCCAAGGAGCCAAAATATATAACTGTATCTGGATGAGCCTTTAGTGGTTATGAGGACAGTATGCCGTCCCTCTGAGAGATGGGCTCGCTTTGATACTTGCTGTATCCAGTTGGCCAGAGTCTTGTTTCACCCAGATTAGATGCAAACCCAAGCCTGGACTGTACACACTATTGAGCAAGCCTGATTTGCTCTTGCCCAGCAAGTGTATTATATCCACAGGGTGAGGCAAAATGAAAATTAATATGTCTACTGCGGTAACAACAGTACTTATTATGCCTTTGTGGCAGCAATCCTGTCCATGTGCCTCATCTGATGAAACTGCTTATTTATTTAAAGTGCCTTTACCCCACACTGCTCAGCCAGAAGGTCTTCCAGAGCAGCTGACACGGGGCCAATAAAAACAGTAGAATCCCTGCCTGCAGGCTTACAAGCTGAAAGACATGTTGATAAAGGAAGGTGGGCTAAGAAGGGGGTAGGCAGGGCAGAGAGTTTCTGTACAAAGTTGGCAGCACCTGGGAGTGAGAATGCGGCACGGTTGGGTTTCTCATTGGCCGTACCAGTTCAGGGAGATGTATGTTAGTACCTTACCTTATTATTACAATCACACACAGTAATCCTTTGAGGTTAGCCATTAATGTTCCCACTTTGTAAATGGTAAGTGAAGCTGAGACAGTGATGTGCAAGCCTAGCCCATGAGGTGGTGGGGGACAGCTGCCTCGGATAATTGGGACTTGAGGCCCCTCTCTTGTCTGGTTTCGTTGGATATGTTTGAATGTCATTCTACATTTGTTTATGAGGCTTCTGTGTTTGAGGCTGGATTGTTCTGCCTCTTCCCATGCTTTCTTTCCCCTTTCTGTATATTGTGCTTTTATAATTTGGGGTTTTATCACCTCATCCTAATAGCTTTTGTGAAGTCCTACATTCCTAACACCTAGTAGTAGCGATGTTTTGTTTTGCTTTGCTTTTCGTATACAATGTGACAAAACTGCTTCCAGGAGGGAGCAATTTCAGAAATTCAGTGATAGTCAGAAAGAACAGTTAATATTATGAAAGAGTATTCATAATAGTATTAGTAAGAGTGAGGAAAATGAGGAAGAGTCTTCTCCCCCCCCTTTTTTTTTTTTTCCTTTTTAAAGGAACAATGAAAGTTACACTGTACTAAATTATACATTTGGACCATCTAGCTCAGTGTTAGCTGGCTGCCAGCTGCTCTCTGGAGCAGTGATCCCCAAATTTGGATTCCTAGATGTTGGACTACATCTAAAATCCATGACCCTTGCCCATATTAGCTGGGTCTTCTGGAAGCTGAGTTGCATTATCATCAATGTGATAAAAAGGAACATAACCAGTCTGAATGCTTTACAGGGCAATCATGTGTAAGTTGGGCTCAGAAGTCCCAAATATCTTCAAAGAGATTTACACCTTAGTGGTTTAGGGTTGCAGTCTCGCCCTGTATTTATAAATAATGGAGGCCACCAATGGAGCACTGCTGTACAGTTTCAGGTCATTTCAACTCTGCTGCAGATTGAACCTGGGGTCTTCTGCATCCAAATGCAGGCCCATGTTTGCAGATGCGGAGTCACTGTCAAATACTGATAGTCCAGTAGAAAAAAAGTTAAATTGTTGATATTTACCTCCTATGCTCTGAGGCTAAGCAGTGGCCCTTTGGTATATAGAGTACCACTGAAATAAAGAATGGTCTTACATAAAGTGTACACAATACTAAATTTAGTTGCATTAAGCCACTGGGTCTCAAAAGGAATATTTGACAGCTCATTGAACTTTGCTAGACATCCTTCTCCTTGAGATTCAGTAATCAAGGAGAAGCTGTAGAGAGTACTAGTTATCTTCACGTAGATGAAGTAGCAAAGAGAGAGCTCTCTACTAGCTTTAAAAATCAAGGTGGAAACCAGGCAGTGGGTGAGGGCAGAGGCTAGTGAGTTTTGGTCTTAAATACATTTTCAATTGGTGATGGAAATCCTTTGTTACGTATTGGATCCTGCTGCATAGCACTGTGTGTTGCCTCTAACTGGCAGTGGATGACTAAGCTGCTTGATACATAGTAGCCTTTTATCCTGTGCAGCCTGTATGTGGTGGGGTGCAGTGGCGGGGGAAATCAAGTGCAGGAGGAAGTCAGTTGGGGAGAATTGCTGAAGAAACAAGAGAAGAAGGCAGAGCCAAATATTAGGAAAAAGAGGGACAAAAGAAAATAAAAGCTAATAGAATAAAAGGAACTCTTCTCCACGGAAAACTTGACTATTAGCATCCAATTAGTAAAGGACGTTTGAGATCATGGTTAGGTAATCAGAAGCTGCTTAGTATTTACCTCATTTGTGGTGGTGTTTTCTGTATGTTTGCTTTAATACAGTTTCTCTTCTAAAGAAATAGGCCAGATTCCTGTTGAGGAACAGCAGAGCAAAAGGGCATCATGCAAACCTTTCCCCCTTCCAGTGGGCTGTCCTTTGTGCAACCAGTCACATATTGGCTGAAGAGTTGGTCGTATGATTGGATAGATGACCAAGTGTGTAAAGGACAGCCCACTTGGGAGCAGGGTGGTGGTGGTGGGAACAGTTTAAGCTATTGTCCTTACATGAGTGCCCCCCCTCCACCCCCAACAGAATTATGGCCATAGTGTTTCAGTGCCTCTCAAAGCAGATGCTGATTGCTGCTTTGCCTTGTATCAGTAATTAAGAAAGAGTGTGCTGCTTCTCTCGATCCAGCCCCCCCCCCTCCCCTGGTATGGCCTTGGTTCATGGCTAGGTCCATGTACCTTGTCTTGTGTTCAACACAAGATCCCTACTGCAGGTGCCACCATGCCAAAGGTTAACATTTCTTTAAAAAGAGCAGGGACTGTTGACTTGCATATGTCTGCACTAGAATCCAGCACAAAGAAGACGACGAAAGGTGAAGCCACATGTGATAGCAGCAGACCTGTGTTTTTCAGT
Source organism: Intellagama lesueurii (assembly GCA_037013535.1). Taxonomy (NCBI): domain Eukaryota; kingdom Metazoa; phylum Chordata; class Lepidosauria; order Squamata; family Agamidae; genus Intellagama; species Intellagama lesueurii. The sequence goes on along the minus strand of JBAJHW010000002.1, from coordinate 229,233,794 downwards.
GGGGGTCCCTGAGATGTAAAGTCAAGTGGGAGGATTTGGGACAGCAAATGGAAGGGGGCCTTTGCTGAACTCTGAGCTTTTGCCAGACATTTCTTTATCTCCAATGAAGGAACATAGGCAGAGTTCTAAAAAGTTACTTTTTGAGCTATAACTACCAGAATCCTCCAGTCCTTGGCCATGATGGCTTTGGGGATTTTCAGGAGTTGTATTTCAGAAAGGGAGCTTTCCCGAGCTTTCCTTGTACTATTGCTGTTTGACAGTGAGTCTGACTCTGCAGACATGGACCTGATATTGCTGTATATTGTTGTTTGATAAAAAGTTGGGAAAACCAGTGACTTTTCATTGCCTTGTCCCTGGCAGGTCCCCTTGTACCAAACTGTCCTGCTCATGATGTAGGAGAGTCAGTGTAGCAGTGCCATCTTTTGGTTTCCTATCTGGGGCTTTCCTTTTGTTTCTGTAGCCAGGCAGGACTGTTCAGAGTAGCATTTCTGTTCCTCGGGCTGTATTTGAGAGCTCGTACTCATTTGTCCTGCATTATTACTTGCTTTCTCCACAGCCACTGCAAAGGATAGACAATGAGGTGGAGCTCGGGGTGAACAGCACCCCATTGAGGCTTCTCCTACTCTCCTTCCCATCATACTCCTGCACTGTCTCCTTCTGTGCCACTGCATTACCTTCCGCACACCCATGACCCACTGCACCAGGAACTGCCTTTTGGCGTGGTGAGTGTCCTGTTGAAGGAGGATGATCTGCAAGACCTCAAGCAGACATAGGGCTTGGAAATGTTATATTTTGAATACAGCTCCCAAAATCCTCTGACTCTGTTAGTCAGGGAATTATGGGAATTATAATCCAGAAAAGTAGCATTCCCATGTTCACAGGTAGCAGGCTGTGCAAGGTTTTCTCTGAGCCAAGATGGAGGAGGGCATCTAAGAGAGTTCTCAGTCTATATGGAAATTGGGCTCTGAGGATCAAGGGCCAGGGGGCATTTGTGCACTATGTGAAACAAAAGGAACAATTCATGCAATAGAATCTGTTTCAGAGTGTGCTGCTTATATACCACCTCATAGTCCTCAAAGCACTTTCTGGATGGTTTACAAGTTAATTATGCAGGCCTACACATTACCCGCCTCCCCCCACCCACGCAAGGCTGGGTACTCAATTTACTGATCTTGCAAGGATGGAAGGCTGAGTGAACCTTGAGCTGGCTACTTGGGATTGAACCCGGGTCATGAGCAGAGTTTTGGCTGCAATACTGCAGCTTAACCACTGTGCCACAAGGCTCCTAATTTAGATTAGATGGTGGCCCTAAAAGTGGTTTGCCCATGCCAATCTCCCCCAGAAACTCTGCCCTCCCGAAAGTTCTCTTCTCTAATGCTGTAATAATTTTTTTAAAAAGCTTTAATTAGCACTGTGTGAGGCTTTTCAGAAACCTGATTGTATTAAGGATGATGTTCACGGCCAGGGTGGGTGGTTGGCTACCGCTTCTCTCTCCAGCAGTGACCCAGCTCCCATGTTGTCAGCATGATACATTTAGGCTTTAAAAAAACAACAACACACAAAACCAAACATGTCTGTTTTCACTAAGTGTGAAGCTTTTAAAAAAAAAGGCCTAACTAAAGCATGGGAGTGGGGAAAGGAGCAAAAGAAAGCTGTCCATTCTAATCAGCTGCTGATTGGAGATAGGAAGTATTCTGGCTGGGCATGGGAGGGAAGCTGATTGAGGCCATATCCAGCCCCATCCATGGGCCAGGTTCTCCCCATTCTTGGCCTAGGAATTAGGCAAATCTGTCATGTTAGCAAGACTGATCTGGCTCCTGGTGTTTCCAACAGCCATATCCACACATGATGCCCAGGCGACTGAATACCCAGCGATACAGATTGCAGCAGCCACTGCCACCTCCGCCGCCGCCCCCACCTCCATACTACCCGAGCTTCCTGCCATATTTCCTGTGAGTATCCATTGACTATGTGTTCACAGAGAGAACAGAAGTGCTCTCTGGGACAGGAATTCTCCATTTTTAGGACTCAAGAGCAAGTATTTACTATCCAAAGGTTTGCTTTCCAGAGTCATTCTGCTGGGGAAATATGGCTGCTCCTCTTTCCAGCAGTGTACTAGTTCAAAACATAGAGTTTGATCCTGCTCTAGATGTATGGGCATCTGTGTGGCATCTGCTTCTGCTAATCACTTTTTTGCTTTTTTTAAAACTGCAGCTCAATGCTTCCCATGTCACCGACAGCTGTGGGGCCCACAATAAGCTTGGACCTGGATGTGGATGATGTAGAGATGGAAAATTATGAGGTGGGTTGGCTTCTCTGTCCTTGTGGAGCATTAGAAGGTAGAAAAGATTTTGAGCAGGGGAGAGCAGGAGGTGCTCATAGCTGCTCCTAGATCTCTGGGTAATTTGCAGTACATCTGCAAGTTATTATAATTCCCAGTTAATTAATAATAACCACAGCAGCGGCAGTACCAGCAAAATAACTTCTTCCTCACATGCTCTAGAGACTCCCAGTGTGGTGTAGCGTATAGAGTGACAGACTAGGACTCTGGAGAACAGGATTCAAATCCCACTTGGCCATGGAAACTTACGAGGGATGCAGAACTGATAAAACCACTCTTAAATATCTCACTTATCTTGAAAGCCCTATTAGGTTCGCTATAAATTAGTTCCAACTTGACGGCAGAGAACTCTCTCTCTCTGTGTCTAAATTATGTTGCTGAAAAAAAAAGACTATTTGGGGTAACAAAGAGTGGATTTTAAATGTTCAGATGGTGGGCTTTATTCAGTTCTCATACTCAAAGCAAATTCTTGGGCTCACAACTGTTTGATCCAGTGTATGTCTTTTGCCCTAGGTTCTGTTTGGTAAATCCTGTGAGTTTTGATGAAAAGCAGAATACATTCTGCAAGCCTAATGTCTGCCCAACTTTGCTCTAGAGCAGCCATTGGTGATATAGTTTGGCTGAACCAGCTCTTGCAAAAACTGCTTAGATTTGCTGTGTTGAAGAAAAGTAGCTGCAGGGTGGTTGAAGGTGCAACAAAAGAGGTTGCTACTATATTGGGCAGTTAGTTCCTTTAGGATGCAGTGATGTCACTGAGCACTTGACTGGCAAAAGACGGAGAAGATTCATGCTTGTCTTCGGTGATGCTGCAGACCGTATAGGTCAGTGGTAGGGAGACTTTGACCCTCTTGATGTTTTACTTTTGATGTCCCAGAAACCCTGACTGGCATAGCCTGTGGTAACTGATTATGAGAGTTGTGATTGAATCTAGAGGGCCAAAGATTCTTATCTCTAACATAGAGAATAACGGAGAGAGTGGCTGTTCCCAGAAGGGAACTGATGTACCGTGTTTCTCCTTACCTGTGTTTTTTTTTAAAACCCAAACAAATGTACCAGGCATTGCTGAATCTGGCTGAGAGGTTAGGAGAGGCCAAGCCACGGGGACTCACCAAAGCACCAAAGCAGATATTGAGCACCTTCCATCCTACCGCTTCAACCCAGAGAGCCATCAGTCGGAACAAACCTTGTAAGTACAAGGAGAGACTGAGGAAATCTTGTAATGGCCTCTTTACTTTGTGCAGTCTGGAAATCCCAGGTGAGAAGAGAAAGTAGTGTAATGGGAAGGAATTAGTTAGTCCAGCATGCATATGTGTGAACTTTCTGTGTGCTGTATGGGTATGGGAGGGATGATGCTGTAACTAGCCCTGAATGCCTGAGATAAGGCCAGTCATTACAACTTGGTTGAAAAGTAGCCTATTTGCAGATATTGTCTTAACTTTCAAAGAACTTTTCTGAGCCTTCCTAAACAGTGAAAATGAAGTAGACTGTAGAATGTATAAGTGGTCTGAGGAATAAAGCTGAGGCAGACCCAGGGAGCTAGTGACCAGACTAGCTAACAGGAGTTTGACGGGAGGAGAGATAGGAAGGAAAGGTAGAAAGGAAAGGTCTACTGGTGGAAGGGACAAAACCCCTAGGAATTCCTCATTCAGAAGCACCCTTTGATCAATTTAACAAGAAGGGGGGGTGTCCTTAACAGCAAGGGGCCATGTACTTAGCTCAATAGGGAGGAGGTGTCCTGATTTCTGGCTCATAACAGAGCACAGCTGAGGAATTAAGCTGAGGCAGACCCAGGGAGCTTGTGACCAGGGAAAGCTAACAGGAGTTTGACAGGAGAGAGGAGGGAAGGCAGGAAGGAAAGTTCTACTGGAGGAAGGGACAAAAGAAAGGGAGAGACCAAGAAGACAAAGGCAGAATTATATATTAGTGGATTTTCCCAGCTACATTCATGCTAACAAAATAAAGGAAAGGGCATTCATACACAAACAGATCAAAGCAGAAAGATAACAGGAAGAAATGCTTCAGTTGTGGTGACCTGCAAAGTTTGTGAAATGTTTGTCTTTGTGTCTGAGTGTAACATGGTGTACACATGCAACAAGTGTAAACTGCTATCACTGTTAGAAGAAAAAGTGAGAGAACTGGAGCAGTGAGTAGCCACACTTAAGGCTATGAGGGAATATGAAGTATACATTGACAGAACTCTTGAGCAGCAGTTGCTGTCAGTGGACGCACTGGAGGTGAAAGAGCAACAAGGGAAGGCAGAGGAGGGCAATCCTGAGAAGAGAGCAAACATAGTGGAGGAAGAACCGTGAGAAAGAGTCACAGTTAGGAGCAAAAGAAGGAGAAGACGATCTTCACCGATGGAACTGCAAAACTGCTTCCAGGTTCTTGATGAAGAGTCTGGCAGACAGCAAGCAGACGAAGTCAAAGAGGAGGCCTCACAGGAGTTCATAAGAGGGACTGAAACTCAGCTAAGCACAGGCACTGAATTCACACTCTGCAAAAGGAGGAAGAGAAGAGTAGCTGCAATGGAAGACTTCCTACTACGTGAGATGGAAACTGAAGTATGCCGGAAAGATCCATGGACCCGCCAGGTAATGCTGTCCCCCCTGCAGCACAGATTACGGATGTGACAGAAGGATTTCCATCACTCGTAAAACCCACGGATACATATCCTTTCCTTCTTATCCATGTAGGAACAAATGACACAGCCAAGAGCAACTCTGAAGAGATCACATCAGACTTTGAAGCTCTGGTAAGGAAACTTAAGGACTTTGGAGCCCAGATAGTTTTCTCATCCATCCTACCAGTACTTGGAAGAGGAATAGAAAGGGAAAGGGAAATACTCTGGGTGAATGACTGGCTACAAAGGTGGTGTCAATGTTAGGGATTTGGTTTTTGGGATTCACGGGCTAAGCTTCCTGAAAGATAGACTGCTAGCAAGAGATGGCTTGCACCTCACAAGGACTGGGGAGAATGCATTTGGCCACAGCATGACAAACTTCATCAGGAGGGCTTTAAACTGAATTGGAAGGGGGAGGGGGAGGCAAGCACAGAGGTAAAGATAGATGAAGCTTTACACACAATAAGAGGAATGGAACAAACAGTTCTAATGGGGTCAATAATATTAACATTAATAATAATAATCATAAAAATGTACAAAGAAAAGCAGGCCACAAATCACACAACCTCCAGTGTCTGTATACAAATGCCAGGAGTATGGGAAACAAACAAGAAGAACTGGAAATCTTAGTTCAGGAGAGTAAATATGACTAGATAGGAATAACTGAAACTTGATGGGATGACTCCCGTGACTGGAATACAGAAATTGAAGGATATAAATTGTTCAAAAAGAACAGAAAGAACAGAAAGAGACGTGGAGTTGCAGTATATGTCAGAAATACACATTCCTGCACAGAAATACAGGAGGAGGAGATTGGCTGTCCCATCAAGAACATCTGGATCAATGTAGCTCGGGTGAAAAACAAAAGGAACATGGTAGTTGGAGTCTACTACCCGCGCCCCCCAATCGAGGAGAGGAAGGGGATGAAACTTTTGAAAGACAAATTGCAAGGATTTCAAAGAGACACGATGTAGTAATGATGGGGAGATTACAATTATCCTGATACCTGTTGGGAGGCAAATTCTGCCAAGTATAGCCCTTCCAAGAAATTTCTGGCTTGTGTGGCTGATAATTTTTTTCCAAACAAAAAGTGTAAAAAGAAACTAGAGGGCTAGCTATCCTTTTATTGATTTTAACCGATAGAGATGGCTTGGTGGAACAAGTGGCAGTAAGGGGAACTCTGGGCGAGAGTAACCATGTCCTTCTAGAATTCTTGATTTCAAAGGAAACAAAAGCAGAGTGTAGCTACACATATATGTTGGATTAAAAAAAAAGTTAATGAACTCAGAACAAGGATCAGTAAAGTTCCATGGCAGGAGATCTCCAAGAAGGGTGGTAGCTTCTAAAAAAGGAAATTCTAAAGGCATGACAACAAACAATTCCAACAAGAAAAAAAGGTGGGAGACAGCAAAAAAAAAGGCCAGTGTGGCTTTACAGAAACCTCAGAGAGGACCTGAAAACACAAAAAGGACACACATAGGAAGTGGAAGGAAGGCCAGGCCACAAAGGAAGAGTACAGACAAGTAGTAAGGAATTGCAGGGATGGCATTAGGAGGGTAAAAGCTGAGAATGAGCTGAGGCTAACTAGAAATACTAAAAGCAACAACAAAAAAACATTCTTCAGGTATCTGTGTAGCAAAAGACAAAGAAAAGAAACAGTGGCTCAGCTACTCAATGCAGATAGAAAAATGATAACCGAAGACAAGAAAAGGCAGAAGTGCTCAATTCCTATTTTAGCTCAATCTTTTCTCAAAGGACAGACTATGACCCTCGAGACAAATGTGAAGTGCAGGTGGAGGGGACAAGATTGCAGCTGGAGATTGATAAACAAATAGTCAAGGAATACCTTATTACCTTGAACAAGTTCAAGTCTCCAGGGGCGGATGAACTGCATCCAAGAGTATTGAAGGAACTGGCTGAAGAACTCTCAGAACCACTGTCCATTATTTTCTTGAAATCATGGGAAATGGGTGAGGTGCCAGACGACTGGAGGAGGGCTAATGTTGTCCCTATCTACAAATAGGGCAAAAAGGAGGAACTTGGGAACTACAGACCCATCAGCCCGACATCAATCCCAGGGAAAATTCTGGAACAGATTATAAAGTGGTCACTATGCAAACACGTAGAAAATAATGCAGTAATAACTAGAAGCCAACACAGATTTGTCAAGAACAAATCCTGCTAGACTAATCTGATCTCATTTTTTGCTCGGGTAGCCTCCCTGATAGATAGAAGGAATGCTGTAAACATCATATATCTTGGCTTCAGCAAAGCCTTTGACAAAGTCCCTCATAATATTCTGATGAGCAAGTTAATTAGATGTGGACTGGATAGAACATCTGTCAGGTAGATAAACAATTGGCTACAGAATCGTAGTCAGAAGGTGATGATTAATGACTCCTTCTCAAACTGGGAGGATGTGAGAAGTAGGGTACCCCAGGGTTCATTTCTGGGCCCAGTGCTATTCAATACTTTTATTAATGACCTGGATCAGGGGATACAGGGAATGCTAACCAAATTTGCAGATGGCACAAAACTGGGTGGAATAACTGGCACCCTGGAAACAAAATTCAAAATGATCTAGACCAGAGGTCTCCAAACTACGGCCCGTGGGTCACATCCAGCCCGTTCTCTTCAGCCCATGCGTGCAAGTGGGGGTGCATGCATGCGTGTGTGTGTCCATGCGGGGGGGTGGATGGGGAGGCATCCGTGCAGGCGTGCAGGGATGCGGGCACAGGGTGTGTGCGCACACATGTTCCTGTTCCTTTGGCCCTCTGAGATGTTGAAAGTATCTGATGCGGCCCTCAGCGTCAAAAGTTTGGAGACCCCTGATCTATACAGAAACTATTCAAAATGATCTACAGTAGGTAGACTTGAGTACTGGGCTGAAAACAATAGAATGAAACTCAGCAGGGATAAGTGCAAAGTACTGCACCTAGGAAAAAGAAACCAAACACAAAGTTACAAGATGGGGGATACTTGGCTCAGCAATACTATGAGTGAGAAAGATCTTGGAGTCATCGTAGATCACAAGCTGAATATGAGCCAACAGTGTGATGTGGCTACAAAAATGGCAAATGCTGTTTTAGGCTGCATTAACAGATGTATAGTCTCCAAATCCCATGAGATACTAGTTCCCCTCTATTCGGCACTGGTTAGGCCTCATCTTTTTATATGGTTCAAGCTTGAGAGCACCTAGTTCTTTCTGTTTCTTGTGTTACACAGATTGCATTCTGACTGTGCAGAATGTTGATTTTTTTTCCTCATTCAGTGTAATATTGCAAGTTTGGAAGACACAGAATATTGTTTTCTTTGAAGCACGAAAGAAATGTTTCGGTGGATACCTGTGCTTGGTGCTGGGGTGGCAATGGACGCTTGGAATTTTGTTTTGCTTAAATGTGTTTTAAACCTGTTCCTGTACATGAGCTCAGCCAGCTCTCTGAAGTGTTAGCTAAGTGGGAGGCCAAGTACCTCCTATCTCTGATGAGAGATTGGTGGTAACAGAGAAGAGCCGCTGCGCACATAGGGGAATCCTCACTGTTATTTCTGACCAAAGTTGGGGAGCTCTCCTTTCTTTCCAAGGAGGAGAGGTTTAAGGGAGAAGGTGAGGTCACTGGAAACTCTCTTATAGGAGAGATTTTGCTGATTTATGGGCCTGTGGTTTCTCTCCATTATTTACTTGTAGGAGACTCTTCTCACAACAGGGAAATGCAGTCATACAATTTTTGGAAATGCTTTATTGCTTTAGGTCCATGTGTGTAGTTCCTTCTTTTAATGTCCTACAACTGAGCTGACTGGATTCTTTCCCATCCCCCAGGTGTGTCGTGTGCTTCAGTGACTTTGAAGTAAGGCAATTGCTGCGAGTTCTGCCCTGCAACCACGAATTCCACGCTAAGTGCATCGACAAATGGTTAAAGGTAAGATCAGCAGCTCTGTCCAAGGGCTTTGTAGCCAGGGAATCCTTGCTGTTCATTATTGTTAAGAGCTGTGGCTTGATAAGCAAGGAGCCTATCAAATAAGGGGAATAAGACACACTGAGGAAGAGACGAGACTTCTGGAAATGATTTTATATGAATTTAACTTTGATCACTTGCAAACCATTTCTGAAGTTCGCTATGGGATACACAGGTTGCTCAGAGTTCTGGCAGCACCTCTAAGGGCTGGTGGTTGTACCTGCATCAAGATGTGGCAGAGCACACATCTAGCTGAACTCATAATGGCTTTTAATCTCCATTCCACCCTATAGATCAACTGTGTCCATATCACTCAAGCAGTGACCCTTTTATGTACAAATATGGTTGTATGTTAATCACAGCAGTGCATCTGAAGATAACCTAGAATCTTAGTTTTAATGGTGCAGACCTCGTGTGTAACTATAAGAGATTTCAGGAAGAGCTTTACTAGGTCTGACAAGAAATCAGTTTAGTCTTCCTGTTTCCAAGAGATGTCACCAGGTTTTTCCATGAAAGTCCACATGCAGGATATAAAGGAAGGAGCCCTTCCCTGTCCCCCAACAACTAGTATTCAAGGGTCTGCCTTCTGAACCTAGCTTTTATTTAATTGTTACATCCAATACCCTCCATGGAAAGAATTTGGAAAAAGGGTTTGTTTTGGGGTTTTGTGTATACACAAACAATTAGAATCTCAGTTGCCATGATGGTTGGGGGATTCTGGGAGTTGTAGTCCAAAGCTGTAACTTGTAAACAAGTTCTGTCCATGAATTTTTCATCTAAGGCAGTAATCATTGTCACATATTGTAGTTGTGAAGTTTGTGTCAATTACACTTTGTGTGAAAAAAAATACTTCCTTCTACATATCTGTCTTAAATCCTTTTATCAGCTTCACTTGATGGCCATCAGTACTGATATTATGAGATAGATGTTTTTCCCCATACCATCTATAACTCTATAAGCTAATGTCATGTCTTTTTTCCATTTAATCTTTTATTGTAAACAGTACAGCCTCTACAAAAGATTGATAAATTGCCGTAAACAAAAAGAAAAAAAAGAGAGGATTACAGTCAGGAGTAAAACAGGGAAAGGAAGATTAACTTATAAGAAGCTGCTGTCGTGTGTGACCTGGTACTTTAGTTCTCTTTATACAATAAAAAAAGGTCTCAGATAATTAGGATCTTTCCTGATTGGGAGTGCCACCTCTCTGATGGAAAGAACATGTTTTACTCATGCTTTTTTAGCCCTTTTCTCATATAGTTTCCCACAACAACTTTGCCTTTTTCATTATTGTGGCATCCTGAGTCAATACTTTTTGGTGTGGGTGTATGTTTGTTTAGCTGTTTATCTTTTGCCTTTACTTAGTTGCAGTGAATCTCATTTCCCATTTTGTTGAATTACTTGGATTTTCACTATTTTAACTAATTTGGTGCTGCCTGCGAACACAGCCAGCTTGTCACTCACCTCTGCCTCCAGATCACTGAAGAACATTGGTATTGATACAAGTCCTTAGAAGACCCAGCTGCTTATGTCCTTCCCTTGCAATACATGGTGTACTTGGCAGCAGCAATAACTATGTGTGAATGAGTTAAATAATGCTGGTCCTGATACAAATCCTCAGAGGACCAGGCTGCTTACTTCACTGTGCTGCAAATCTTGCCTTCAATTCCTGCAATCTGCTTTGGTTTTTTTAACTGCCTCCTGATCTAAAGGAAGGCTTCAGAGGTTTTTGAATGAGGCTTTTCATGCCCGACTCCCTTATTTCAATAGCATTTAGTCTTCTGAATTTATTCACTGCTGGTTGATGCCCTGAACATCTATCCCTCTTGCTTAGGATCCTTTTGAGAAGAAAGGTGGGGTAAAAATATTTTAAATAAATAAAAAATAAATAAAAATTTTATGCCCCCATCAATTCTCCATCTCACATAGACTCAAATTAGTTCCTTCTGATTGTAAATGAACTCTGTTGGGGAGATCTGGTTCCATGTTTTTCAGTACATCAACAGGCAAAAACAAAAAATAAATTAAAAAAATTAAGAAGTCAAAAACATTGTGGCACCTTAAGGATTTCTATATTTTAATGTGAGCTTTTGTGGACAAGTCCACTTCTTCAGGCATGAGAGTTGGGACTGCATGGCAAATATTTATATAGTTATACATGGCCTCAAAACAAGGAGACTGTTTCCTGGGCACAAATAGTTGATGTGCCATTTCACACCTGGCAACAACTATTAAGACTGATGTTGCCATTGTTTACTGAACAATGCTCCCTGGAAGGGGAATTGAATATCAGCAGGAGTTTCAGTGGTTGTGTCAGGTGTGAAATGACACATCATCAACTATTTGTGCCCAGGAAACAGCCAGTCTTGTTGTTTGCAAGCCATGTATAAATATTTGCTATGCAGTCCCACTCTCGTATCTGAAGAAGTGGACTTGTCCACGAAAGTTTGCTATTTATCATTTATTATATGTTTTCACTGTTTTTATTATTGATTATGTCAATGGCTCTGTGTTATTTTAATGAATATATGTTTGTTGGTAGCCGCCCAGAGTGGTAGAATATACCAGATGGGCGGGATATAAATCAAATAAATAAATAAATAAATAAATAAAATTAAAATATTGCAGTTAATATATAGGGTGCTGCAACATTTTTCTCTTTATTTTTTTATTTTTGTTTTGTTTTTGCTTGACATACTAGCACAGACTAACATGGCTGCCTCTTCTAAAATTGCAGTACGTTGAGTATTTGTCTGCAGCAATACATTCTTGCAGCATATTGTTACTGAAGGATATATGTGTAGAATTCATTGCTTTTTGCTTTAGAAGACATAGTATACATAGTATCTATACATGTATATACACACATGCATGTGCGCGCGCACACATATGTGTAAAATAAAAGGTGATCAGGAAAGAATTGGATGCCTTTGACAATTCTATGCATGTGCATGCTTTTCAAACTGAAGTACAGCACATATATTTTGTACTCTGATATCAGTACCAATTTGATCAATGGGATTGAATGATAATGGATGAGTGTGATCACATCTTCTTCTTTTTTTACATGAAGTGGCCAGATTTTCCTTACATCTTCCCCTAAAAATAAGCATAGCCATCTCTTAACATAATGGTGGTTCTACTGACATGGGCAGACCCCTAAGCAAAGATGCCGTGCTTCCCTGTGTTGGGTCAGTTGCATTGGACGAACAAGCTTGGCCAGACAGCCACATCCTAAGATTCATTCTCACCTTAATGATTTCAGGCAAACCGCACGTGCCCAATCTGCCGGGCAGATGCCTCAGAAGTTCACCGGGAGGCTGAGTGAGGCTCGTTGACACACTGCTGCACAAATTCACTCCAGGATACGGACCTTGGACCAGGGGCTTGGGCCAGCCTGTGTGCTTAGCCTCTAGGGCTGCTCCTGGGATGTGGTGAGAACATAAGCAATGTATGACACCCCCTCCCCCTCACCCCATGGCATGGACTGGGCCTGGTGGTCAAGCCAGCTCTGCGGTGTCATGCTTTGCAGGGGGAGGCCTCCCTGTGTTGCTCCGCACTCCAAAGACACTCTATCCTTGCGCCATTACTCTCCAGGTGTTTGCATTCCTCTTTTTTCTTTTCATTTATGGGTTTCCTTTCCTTGTTTGTTTGGTTGTGTGGCTATCTGACCCAGACTTTACTCTGAAATTATTCCCCTTCTGCTCGGGCCAGATGGGGGCCCTTGAAAGCCAAGCAGCTCAAAATGGGGGGGCAGGTGAGGATGTGCCTGCTTCAGTCCCACCAGCAGCTCACCCAGAGCACACAGTATTGCACGGCAGCAGGATTGTTTAGCTGCAACACTAGCGGGAGAAGCCTGAGGCCTTGCCAGACGAGTTTCTCACTCTCCCCCATTCCAAATTATGGCTCAGTGCTACCTTCTGTTTTGTTTTTGTTTTTTCCCCTCCTACAGATGCCCTCCCTCTCCCAGTGTAATCCCTCCACTTCTCATTCACCCTGCTGGCTACTGCATGCCTCAGGTGTCTGAATGGTGTTCAGGGTTCTTCTTACAACTAGCAGTGGAATGTGGAATTAAAATGGACCTGAAAAAGCAATATTCCCCTAAAGTGCCCTCGATATGAGGCAGTTATGGAGAGAAAAGACCCATTTGCCCTCAGAAGATGGAAGGGAAGCCAAAGGGGAAAGCAAAGAGAAGTGTTTGGGTGAAAATTTTTCTGACATTGCAGCTGGCTCTCTTTTCTGTAGACATAATTGGATGGAGCCTGATTTTGTGGGGCCTTTATCTTGGGACTGAAAATCATGTGACAGCTGGTGCCACTGCCTCTTCCCCTCACATGCACACATCTCCAGGAACCCAGGTGCTCTTTTTGTTAGGACTTTTGGGGCCTCTTTTCTTTCTCATCTCCCGTCTCTGTGAAACCTCCCCAAAATCAGGTTTGTCATTGATCCTAAAGTATTCCTAGGGGGCTTTCTGCCCTACAAGAGGGGTGGGGAGGGAGGTTAACAGATTGAAGCAGAAGCCTTCCACCCTCCCACTCTAAATCCCACCCACTCTTCAGAACTGACCCCAGGCTAAGCCCCTGAAAGCTGTTAGGCAGCTGTGAGGGTCGCAGCAGCAGGATGTTCAGCAGAGAGAGCAGATGGGGAATTATTTATTAATCTTGTTGTCTATCCTTGCACTAGCGATCATGGAGAAAGCCCATCTGGTGCTCACTCTTCCCCCAACTCACCCCCCTTCCCCCTCGATGCTGTATGCAGCACAGCATCAGGCTCCTTAGAACCAGGCAGGCACTGCCATTCCTTTCTGGCTTGCCTACCTACCCTCCTGCGTTTCTCTCTTTCTTTCTCTCTCTTTCTCTCTCCCCTCCCCCCCCCCCCCCCCCCCCCCAATCATGTTTGGCCTACTGCTGCTGCCATGATCCCAGTGAGTTTTTCTGCATGGCCTGATGCTTGTGCTCTGGGGTCAGGTACCTTGGGTGTTTTTTGCCGTGACAAGCATACACTTGAGTTGTGTGCCTTTCTGTGTCTGCAAACCTACACTATCCTACCTAAAATACCTGCTGATTTGAAGTGGGAAAGCAACCAACCTGCCACCCTGTTACAAAAACCTGTTATCGTTAAAATTTTAAAAAAAGTTGTTTTGCATGATTATACCGTGGAACAGGAGAGAAGCCCTCGCCGTGTAATTGGTTTGTGTTCTGAAGCCTGGTGGAAAGACTCTGAGAGGACGACAAAACCTAATGTAAATGTTCACAAATTATGCATGCATGTTATGACCAGCTTGGAACTTGGTATTGGCTATCTCTCTAGCCAGCTGTGGGGTGATGGGGGGTGGGGAAGAGGGAGTTCTTTGTGCTCAGCTGATTACTGCCATGCACTGTACTGCACATGTCCGCAACGCCTCATAAGGACCGTTAACGCTTTTCAGGGGCATTTCTCTCTCCCCTCCCCCTCTCTAAATTAAGGATTGATTTGAGACCTGGCCTGGTCCAGAGGGAGGGAGGCAGGCAGGCAGTCCTTGCTAGACTTCATCTGAGGTCGGGTCACCCAAGTTCAGCCTCAGCTAGGACTTCCACAGGGTTAATAGCTGTCTTGGAAGGAGGAGTTTGGCAGGTGCAGCTTCTCCTTCATGGTGCTGCAGAGGTGGGAGAAGTCGTGCCTGCTGACGTCCTCCTTTCTTCCCTGGCCACCTAGCCTTTCCCCTCTGCCGCTCTTCCCAGCGTGGGAGCTCCCTTGTCCCTGCCTCACCAAGGGGCAAGTGTGGCCCAGTCAGAAAGTCGGCCTTTGCTGCCACCAGGGGAGCTTCCCCTTCCTGCCCTGCAGAGTCCCCACCTCTCATTGATGTGGCTGTTTCAACAGGTAGCCTCTCCTTGGGTTTTAGGCCCCTCTTCCCTCCCCCCTTTGAAGTGGGTGGCAGGCGGAGAGCAGTGACAGTGAGAGAGCCTGAAGGGACGGCCTTGTCTTAAATCCCCACTCCAGCCAGCGGCACGAACTACTTCCAGACCTTTTCAGAGAAATGGGCAGCTCCCTCTTGCTCCTTCAGGCTCACCAGAGCTTGGACAACTTCCTTCGTTTTGGGACGAAAACTCTCCCGATGCCACAGCTAGCACCACCGCTGACTAGAGCAGTCTGGGAGTTGTAGCCAGATCCCACGCTTCCCAGGTCATTCTCAGAGTTGTAGTCCAAAAAACAACCAGGCTCTGGAGCTAACTGTGCTAGCAAATCAACTGAATTGATGACTTGGGAGAGGTTGCACACTTGCTAGTTTCCCAAGAACGTGTGCCAGGATATTCCCTCTGGGGCAATGCCACGTGAAAGCCAGCAGGCATGAAGGAGTGCAGAGCAGGCAGAGAATGTCCCCCATTAGTCTGCAGGGAGCAAGCGGGCCACCCCCTTGACTCTTTTCTCTGTGGGGCACTTTGGGCATGTGTGGAAGCTACTGAAGGGCAGTAGCTTCTCTTAAAACAGTGGGGCAGGCGCAGCATCACTGTTGGTGTTTTTCTGAGGACACCGGCTCTCAGCAATACTTACCTCAAAAGCAGGGTAAAAAAAAAACCTTTATTATGTCCAAGCCAGGCCTCTTGCCACTGGTGCTCACAGCCATGCATGGCAAGGGGTGAGCAGCCATTTTCCCCTGGGCAGTTGTTGGAATTGACCCAGTCAAGGTTAAGAAGTCCTTGGGACGCTAGACCATGTGAGGTTGGGTGGGAACCATATTTGGGTCTCCTCAGTCCAGGATAATAACAGCCTTTTGCTTCCCTCAGTTCCCGCAGTCAAAGACACAACTGGGCCGGCAGCCTGCTAGGTTCTACTAGGACTGACTAGCAGTCCCTGTTTGACGGAAGCAGCTGGCTCGCTGCCAGAATCAATGAATTAGGAATTAACCTGTTGAACTCTGGGCAGGGCCCAGCTTTCTTTTTCTTTCTTAAAACTCAGTGACCTGAATTTGCAATGAGATGACTATTTTTACGGCATTCCTTCCTCCCCTCTTTCTCCTGCTTGTGTTTTTGGCTGATGCAGGTTATGGTGCAGTCATTTGGATAAGGTCAGATGATTAACTTCTTCTTCTTCCCACTCCCACCCCATTTCCCCAAAAATCAGGATAGCTGCAGTTGGACACCTAAGCCAGAGCCTGACCTGTGCGCGCATGCATGTATGTGCATGGGCACACACACACAGAGGAATCGGCCACTTGCCATAGTAAAACTGCACAGACACCAGCAGCTCCGTTCTTCCTTGTCCTTCTGTGACAATTGATTTCCCTTCTCCCCACCCAACATGTCAAGCCAGTGCCTTGTGTCAGACCCACCTCCTGCCCCAGCCTTTCCCACTCCTTTCACAGCTTTTTAAAAGGAAAGATAAAAACCTTGTTCTACATGACACAAATAACCAAAGGTTCTCTACTGTATATATATTTAAAAATAATAATAAAATAAACCAACCCGCAGGAGGTGTTTCTATATTTATAGCCAATCAGAATAATGCCGATTGCCCGTTCATCTGTTCTCAATGCTCCCTCCTCTGCCATAGGTTTTTTGTTTTTTTTCTCCCTGAAAGGTCATTTGCGGGGTGGGGAGGGTAGAAAAGCCTTACGGTTCTTCTGATGGTGACTCGAAAGCTCACAGCTCGTGTGCTGCAGAATTTATTCCAATGAGCAGCTAAAATTATTATCATTAAAACAAAAGAAAAAAAAAAGACAAAAAATAATTACTAAAACATTTATTTAGGATGTTTGTGATTGCTGATTGCGCTGTAGATGCCACTGTTTACCAATGATTTCCTGTGGTGGGATAGTGGACTGTTTACTGTTCTTTTATACCAGTCCCGTGCCCTCCAGAGGGATAGCTCAGTTTCACCCTACAAGGAGAAGAGCCTCCCTGTTAGGGCACCCAGGGCATTTGTTCTGTGTTAGAAAGTTTATATATATATATATTATATATATTATAAATATATATATATAATTTTTTTTTGCTCTGTTACTTGCACATTTACAGTTACCTCATTTTCCCATGTATGTATTTGAAAAAAAGCCTAATATATAGAGAAGAAAAATGTTCTTAAATCTCTTTAAAAAAGTGTTTCGTTTCGTTTTTCCATTCCATTGGAATCATATTGGTTTGTAGCATTTAACATAACTAGTATGTTGTATTATATATATGTGTATTATACTGATTGAAATTTTTAACAGATTTGTACTTTTTTTAAAATGAAAGTTGCTAGTTCTGCTTGACCAAGTAGTGCAATCATTATTTTTTTTAATGTTGTGGCTGATTTTGAGAGGGATATTCACTAATAAATGTATGATGTATACCAATGAGGGCAAGCCAGTCTCTTCTCTCGGTGGAGGCAGTGCTCTCAGGAAGATTATTAATTATTATTAGATGTATCCTGTTCCTCCTCCAAGGAGCTAAGAATGGCATTATAGCTGAGGCTAGGCTGAGAGTGAACATGAAACTGAACAAGGATTTTGGTTGTCATTTCCCATATCTGGAATCATTCCAGTACCACAGCTGGCGCATAGGAGGTGCTGACAGTCATGACAAGTGCTCTAAAGAAAATAACATTATTTTGATTAACTTACCTCGTGCTGTCACTAGTGGTGCCTCCCTTAAATATCAGTAATGGGAGGTGTGTCTGCTTTTTTATCCAGGAGGTAGATTGGTGGAATAGTCTTTTCAGGTGTCGGTATTTTTCATGTACTGGTAAGCCACTCAGTGAAGACTATCTCAGTGCAACCACTGGTTTCAAGCATCAGGCCAGCACAAATTGTGTGTAGGTTGTAGCTGCTATCTGCTGAAACTCCCCTGGCAGTGGAAACCAAGTACAGACTCGGGTGTGAGATTCATCACCCTTTATTTAGAGAGCAGGGGTCCCCAACTCCCAGTCCGGACTGGGCCAAGGAGACAGATCTCCCCCGCACAGCCCCTTCGCACATGCGCACAAGTGTGTGCCCCCCGTGCGAGCGCCCCCACCCCTTTGCGTGCACACGTGAGTGCCCCCGAGCATCCCCTGCCCTTTGTGCATGTGCACGAGTGCCCCCTGCACCCGCTCGAGCACCCCCCCTTCCCCAACCAGTCCGCAGTGTTAAAAAGCTTGGGGACCACTGGTTTAGAGCCTTTCTATGCCATATTCATTGCCATCTGAAGCAAATTACTCCTAGAGCCCAAGCTAGAGTGGAAATGTGGTCGCGGCATGTCTCTGATCAGTTAAACATCAAGGATGGCTTATGTAAAGTCAGCCCACATGGCTGTAGGACAAAGTAAGGGTGTACTCAGATCAACTTTTTTTCAAGATAGATTCACAGATGGCTCTGTTAGTGGCTTTTAGCTACAATAACAGTGGTAGATCTCCATTTTCAGAGCTGTTGTGTTTATCTTCTGCTCGTGGTCTACTCGTAAGCAACTGATTAGCAAGTTTGGAAAGCAGATTACTGACATAAATGGGCCACTGATCTGAGCCAGAAGGGCTCTTCTTGTATCTTTGTTTAGTTCCTTGTAGCTTGACACTAGATGGGTGGGGTATAAGTTTAATAAATAAAAACAAAAAATAAATTCTTATGTCCTCCTGCTATTACATGTGTGGGGAAAAGTCAGGCACTCCACATTGCATTCTGCTTTTGTTTCTTTTTTGCTTATGAAGCGGTTGGGTGCTCAGTGCCTCTCCGGTAGTCCTTTGTGGTCACACAGTTTCTTCTGTCATAATTCAAGCCCTTTCCCTCTTAATGGTGGTTTGTACTTGCAAACGAATTCACACTATCTTTGTATGTGTTTCTCTTACGCAGAGGTAACCCTGGCTGCTGGGGATGGGTATCTGCCTGCACCCCCAGCTGCATCAAATTTATCATATGTACATCTGATCAAAAGCAAAGTTTTCTTGCATCAGTTCTGAATTGTGCATAATATATACAATGGAGGCATTTTTTTTGTCCAGATACATAAAAGTGGTTATCAAAGGAAAATAGTGATCTACTGTCTATTTAGCACACAAGGATTTTAAAAGATAGCAGAGTCCTGTGTCACCTTCAAAGCAAACTAGTTTTGTTTGGCAGAGGCTTTTGTGAACTACAGCCCACTTCATCAAATGCATCACAGACATTTATGCTAAATAAATCGTATTAGTGTTTAAAGGGCTGTTTTGTAACAGTAGACTAACACAGATACCCCACTTCCAGCATGGAAATTACAGGATTTCTATCAATATTTGCACATCAATTCTGGTTTTCATTCTGGGGCAAAAACATTGGAGTAAATGTTCCTAAAATGGTAGATATTTGTCCTTAATGTGGCTTTTAACAGTATTACTGAAGGATCTAAAGACTAGATAGCGGAACAGCAGAGAAGACAAAATCTGGGTCTGGGGTGTACTGTCTTACACTTCAGATGGAAATTATTCCTCTAGTAAAAACACAACACTGTTTTAGTCATCATAAACAAGGGCATTGTGAAAGGCAGAGTAACAATATTTTAGGTAATAAAATTGGCACATACAGAGAGAGTTTTAGGTTAGGACCATTCCCCAAACACCTTGTTTTCTCTTGTGGGATTTTTGTTGCGTGGAAGAGCATTTGTTGGTGTGAGATGTCACCTGCATCAGAAGGAGTGGGTGAAAAATAGGTGTGGGGGTTCATGGCTGTATTTTGGTTCGATTCCATTCCAAGTGGACAGCTAGTGTTCTCTAGACTAGATGTCGTTTCTCATTTTGGGAGCCTTCTTTCGTTGTGGAAGGTAGACCATAGGATTTACTGGAATTTGTGTTCACAGCCTGATTTTTCCCCAGGCTGGAGCCATGGAGACAAAAAGATAAAAATAGATACTGGTTGTCAAGATTATGGCTGGGACAGAGAGGCCCCCACAAACCACTGAGCCACGCTACCCAAGATTTTCCTGGTGTGGGTAACTTCCAGGAGGGTCAAATGTAGTGCTGGCTGGCTGGAGATCTTCCTGCTTAGTACACCTTCTCTCATCTTGATTCACTCAGACTCCTTAAAGGTAAAAGTTCCCCTTGACATTTAGTCCAGTCGTGTCCGACTCTAGGGCGCGGTGCTCATCCCCGTCCTCCAAGCCGTAGAGCCAGCGTTTGTCCATAGACAGTTTCCGTGGTCACGTGGCCAGCGCAACTAGACACGGAACGCCGTTACCTTCCCACCGTGGTGGTACCTATTTATCTACTCACATTTACATGCTTTCGAACTGCTTGGTTGGCAGGAGCTGGGACAAGCGACGGGAGCTCACTCTGTCCCCCCCCCCCCCATTCGATCTTACGACTGCTGGTTTAACCTGCAGCGCCACCAGACTTCTTACAGCTCCACAATTTACCAAGTTGAACATTACAACTTGCACACCACTCCTGCCAGGTAGGAATACTAGAATATTCACAAAATGTATAGAATCCAGCAGGTGATTAAGGTAAGGCCTTTCTTTAGTACCCCAATTCTATTTTCTCGAAATAACTAAACTCATGCAAGTTTTATTGAGAGTGTGGCAAAAGAAATCAAAATAATAAAGCTCAACAGTTTCAAAAAGCACTGCAAAAATTTCCAAAAGCAGTTCAAAAAAGGGAAGCAAATGAACCTTTAAAAAGTATCGTAGCCCAGGGGTTGTGCTGATCTGTGCTGTGACATTTCCTTCCTTGTCTCAGAGTGAAGGTGGTTAGACTTTCATCTTTGTATTGAGGAAGTTAACTGCTTCTTCAGTTGACATTTAAGAGCTACCCTGTTTCCTTGAAATTAAGACCTAACTTGAAAATAAGCCCTAGTATGATTTTTCAGGATGCCCGTAATATAAGCCCTACCCCCAAAATAAGCCCCAGTTAAGTGAAACCCCGCCCTCCACCATTGTGCAGCAACCAGAAGATGACATGACTGTATTTGAATAAATGTAGATTGTTGTACATGAAAAAAAAAACATCCCCTGAAAATAAGCCCTAATGTGTTTTTGGAGCAAAAATTAATACAAGACCCTGGCTTATTTTCAGGGAAACACGGTACATTTGCTGTACCAATATTGGGCAAAAAGCATAGTACAGGTAGGGAAAAGATGGGAAACTTCAACAGATTAGGAGAGCCAGTTTGCTCACTCATCACTCAGCTTCAGGCTGCACTAATGAATGGAAAATTCAAACTGGAAATGCCTCGATAGCCCTACGTTGTTCCCTATTGGACTTGTTTAAGCCAAAACCCTCACTTGTATAGGCTTCTGGGGACAGAAAACTCTGAATTTTGTTTCAGAAACGTTTTGTTTCCACCACTGGGAGGCATACTGGGCCCACTCTTCCCCTAGGATTTCTAAATATCTGTTTAAGCCGCAAGCATTTCATTGCTGATAGTTTCCTCATCAAGATATTGGGGAAACCATAGCTTATCTCTGTTTCAGACTACAGAAATAAGACTCTTTCGAAGGTGCCTGAAGAATGAAGAGTTGAAAGATGAGTCTGATATGAATGTGATACTTGTGAAGTTACCTTATAGGACATAGATGTTGTGCTTCTTCAAAAATGGTAGATGTAAGGAAAGTTTCCTGGCATGGTTTAACCAAATAGAGAGTATAATACCAGAGCAAATGTTGGGCCCATTTGTATAACCATTACATGTCTGTGAACAATCTGTAAATTATCACTGCACGAGCATACAGTGGTGTTACTATGCTGGCAGAACAAATAAGAGTTCTACAAGGCAGATGTAAAAATTGGGGCATTCCAAACAAAAAAAAATATAACTTGGAAACTGGACTTTGGATCAGCACCTAATTTGCACATATGTAGCAGACAGTCTGCTCTTGCTCTGTGCCAAAATTTGGGGAAGCTTGGGTAAAGGGTTTTTGAGCTATGATTTTTTAAAAAAAGTAAAACCAGTTTAACATCTCCCCCATGCAGAAACAAGTGACTTTAAACATCCCCAGATTGAAAACAGATCAATAGAAAAGACCAATCTTTCTTGTCTTGGAATTGAATGGCCGCCCCCACACACCATTTTTATATGGAAGGAATCCAGGCTGCACAGGCTGAAACGTTGTTCTTCAAAAAAAAGTATTTCCAAAGAGGTAAAACAGTGACTTTCTTATAAACTGAGCATGTGTGGAACAGGCTAACTAGCAAGAGCTTTCCAAAATAAGTATTCCAGGAGGTACAATCGATAGCCTTGTTTCCTGAGGCTGCTGTTTTCAGTCTAATACATAATACTGTATTTTCCAGTAAATTCTGCTCTGGTCTTGCAAACTAACAGCTGTGGTTTCCTTTATTGAGACAAGCTGTCTAATGTTAGGTCTTCCTCTCTTCCTATTGTCCAAATAGGAAACTTTTCCCAGCAATATTGTCTTTTCTGGTCAGTTCTGCATTTTCATAAGTGCATAATAAGATAGCCTCAGTTTACTCATTTTTGCTGTAGTGAGAGATCAGGCTTGACTTGATTGAGCACCCACTTTTCTGCCTTTCTGAGAGATCAATGACTTCCAAAATGTCATATCATTAACAGCTCTTGTGACTCTAAGTTATTAACTCACATATCTGATGTGTAGTGACTATATAAGGATCTCCTCCAACACCACATTTCAAATGAGTTGATTTTGGTCCCTGTTTTTCATCACTGTCTTTCTTTCGCATAGTATCAATGATATTGACCCTGGTTTCTAGCAACAATCTTATCTCCAACCTCCCACCCCTTTTTATTTCAAAGGGCAAGGGGACACCTTTTGGAAAACATGCACACAACTTGTTCATATTACTTTTGGTCTGATGCAGCTTTTCTTCCTCAGGTTGCCTACCCCAAAGAAAGGGTTTGGACACTGGAAGATAGCTTTCTAGTCTGCATTGTGTGGAGCAGGCATGACAGCATTAGTTAATCTGAGAGGTTAAAGAGTGTGTATGTTCCTCCATTGTATGTGTTGCAGCTACTCACAGTTACTCATGCCTATGCTTCACCACTTCATTAAGTCCAAAACAGCCCTTCAAAATAGTTTTTGCACAAGAGGGACTACAGCCACATCCCAGGTGTTCTTGCTTCTGTCCTCTCTCAGCAACCATAGTTGTTGTTTAGTCGTGTCCGACTCTTCGTGACCCCATGGACCAGAGCACGCCAGGCCCTCCTGTCTTCCACTGCCTCCCGGAGTTGGGTCAACATCTTCTGGGATTCTGTATCACCGGGTGTGTGCGGCCCCAGCCGTTATATCCATGGTGAGGCAACAAGTTCTGGTGATCAGTTAACCTTTATTGGACTTAGCATACAAAGGAAAGGAAAGGAAAAAACAGCGTCTCTGTAGTCCTTTGCAGGATGGAGGCCCCAGCTCAATGCAGCAAGGATGAAACTGGTAGCTTTCTATAATTCCAGTCCTTTGAGGGCCGAGGGACCCCCAGCTCCTTGGGAGTTACTACACTCTTGTGGCAGCTCGTCCCAGCTGAAAAGTCCTGGCTGGTAAACAGTCCTTGCCAGCTCAGCTCCCCGGTGTGGCATCCAGCAAGCAGAGGAGGCTGTGCAGCACCGGCTGTCCCTGGGAGCTTCTTTCTTTCAGCCTTCAACTTGCCTTCAGTTGAGCTGACCGTCCTCTGGAGATACCGGCCTCTTAGAAGCTCCTTTTGGTGTCTCCCCCGGCCGCCTATTCTCTTTCTTCTCCAAAGGGACAGGAACTCCCAGATATCTGGTTTCTCCCCCTCCCCTTGCTCACTCTCCTCTATATCTACCTCAGCCACGGCTACAGCTGTTTCCCTGGGGGAGGGCCCAGGGCCTCCACCCTCCTCTGCCTCAGGTGTTTTCCTCAAGGCCAACCACCCTTCTGCCGTTGGTGAGGGGGCCTGCCCACGCTGGCACTTAGCTCCTTCCCCCCAGCCGGCTGTAGCTGGCTCACACTGGGTAAATCTGTCCAGTTTATGAATGTTGGATATTGTGCTTCTGTACCCTCAATTCAAAACTGCTGCAGAATATCATGCCCGTGTTGCCAGCAGGAAAAGGGATGCCAAGCTTTCCATGGCAAAGGGCAGCCTAAATGGTGACAACACCAATGGCAACAGTCAAGACAGTCTACACAGGATGCCCTTTCCTGCTCACTACCATTCATACTTGTTGAAAAACAGCCCAGACAACTGCTTTGTGTTTGGGTGATAAGTTGTTAAACTGATGAAAAAAGGAGTCCGTTTCCGGGATTTTGAATGGCAGTGAGCCCATTAAGGTATCCTGTAGACCTGTGGTTCACAGCCTTGGATAACCTAGATATTGGACTGCAACTTCCAGAAACCCTAGCCAGCACAGCTAGTGGTGGAAGGCTTTTGGGAGTTGCAGTCCAAGAACACCTGGGTTACCCAAGGTTGGGAACCACTGCTGTAGACCATCTTGACAGGCTGCCCATTACCATGTAAAGCTTGCCATCCTTTTTCCTGCTGGCAACACAGGCATGATATAGTGCAGCAATACTGGGCTGTTTCCTGGCCCAATAGAACCACAGTATTCCCCATTCATAAACAGGAGTTTTAAAAAGACATCAACGTGCCTGCCTGTTTGCCATTCTACGGTCCTTAATCTGAAGTGTGTGTTTCCTTCCCATCCCCAGATTTATTTGGGCAGATACACTAAAAGAGAGCAAGTATTATTACTCAGTAATCATCCAGAACATGTTTTTAAAATAGCAATAAAGGAATGTGTTAAACAGCATTTGAGATATTGTGGCAGCAAGCTGAAATTTCACCAGTGTCTGGCTTTAGCTGTTTGTACATCACGTTGAAGACTTACCTAGTTCAGCAGTCTGTCTTGACAGTGGCTTATCAGATGTCTCTGGGAAGCAAACAGACATGAGAGCAAATGTATTCTCCCACTTGTATCCCTCAGCAACTATGGCTCCATGTGATGATATACAACTGCCATGACTAGTAACCACTGATAACATTATCTGTTGTGAATTTGTGAAACTCCTTGTAAAGCTGTCCAAGTGAATGGCCATCGGTGCCTCCTGCAGTAGCAGATTCTCTAGTTCAGCCATGCACTTTGTAAAGGCATAAGTCTTTTTATTTGTTGTGCCCCACCATTCGGCTTCATTGGACAACACCCTTTCTAGCGTTATGAGGGGGAGGAAACTCTCTTGAGTCACCTTTTCTACCCCATGCATAGTTTCCTGCTTCTCTGTCAGCCAGCCCCCTCTGCTTACTTTCCTTGTTTCTAAGGTAAAAAGCCTCGTACGATACAAACATTCCTCACATGGAGGTGGATACAGCCCCTGGATAATTCTGATTGCCTTTTCCACATGTTTTCCAGCTTGGCAACATCTTCTATGAGGTGAGGTGACTGCAACTTAACACAACATTAATAACCTGGCATTCTGTGGATTTCTATAAGGACATTGTGGCCAAAATCCTGTTTCCCGGTCAGTCATTATCAACTCAAACCTTATCAATGAGTAGGTGAAGTTAGGAGTTTTGGCCCCATTTTGTATGACTTTGCTTACAATGAACTTATATTTACTGTTTCAATGAGGATGTCTACACATTTGACAGGTTGTAAAAAGAGATGAAGGATTCCAAAACAAATTACCTGAAACTACCTTTTTTTTCAAAAATTACTTGTCCAACTACCGTATTTTTCCATGTATAAAATGACACTTTTGCCTAAAATAATTAGAGGAAAAATTGAGGGTCGTTTTATACACAGTAGTAAGGAGGGGGGGAGGGATCAAAGCGCTTTGATCCCTGCTTTCCCCCTCCACTTTTTGCAAAGAAAGTGGAGGGGGAAAGCACTTTTTTCCCAAGAAGGTGGAGGGGGAAAGCAGGAATCAAAGCACTTTGATCCCTGCATTCCCCCTCCACTTTCTTGCAAAGAAAGAAATTTTGGGTTAGAAAAGTGGGGGCGTTTAATACATGGGGCGTCTTATACACGGAAAAATACGGTACATTTTGTTCAATCACCCCTTTTACTGCTACTTCCAAAAATTCAAAAAGGTTAATTAAAAAAAAAGTTGCAGATTCCATGCTGAGTTTTCCTCAGTCCTAGACTTATATTGTTTGGTAACTTCTTGTATGCCCCACAAAGTTGCTTGCCTGTGTGCATTTCTTTTGGACTGTTCTTGTTTAAGGAAGTTTTTTTTTTCTTGAAAGAAACCACCGGTGATTTCCTTGACACTGCTTGCTAGGCTGTTGTTGACTTTTCAGATTGCTTGGGGCTTTGAACAAGAACCCACCAGTGAGCCTTCTTGGACCCATTTAGATCGAGAGACTGTTGCGCAAGCAGAAGCCCCATTGCTTTGAATGGAGTAATCCCTGCTTGCACTATAGCAATCCAGAGATAGCTCTGGAGCTCTGCAGGTGGATTGTGATGCTCTGTCAACTCCAAGCAGAATGTTTTCCTATGTCTCCTAGAATACAGAAAGCACTGGTTCTTTCCTCCTCCCTAACCACAGCACTAGCTTCAAGATATCTGAGATAAAGGGGTCTTCCAGGTAAGCTTTTCAATTTGTATATTTTCAAAAGTTTCACCCTATAGATCACAGCAACAGTTCCTCCTCCTATAGAGCATGGAAGACCATTCTGAATGAAAAAGAGGGAAAGTATACTTACCGTGGAAAGATGGTACTTGGAGGTAATAAGCCAACCCTCAAATTTCTCTAAACCTAAGGAAATCCTCAATGCCAGAAACGGGAGAAAAGTATTCTGTTTCGTGCCCTGCCTCTCCTCAGTATTAAGTTCTTTTTCTCTGGGAATATCCTATATACTTCTGCTTGTGTAGGGGCCTGCACAGGAACAACCCCAGAATTCTTGAAAGGACACTGACTGGACCATTGGCCAAATCATTTTGCAAAGTGGGCAATACTATATTTGTTAAGGGAGAAGCTTTCTCCTTTTTTTACTAGCATCCTTCTCAGGGACTTCCTAAGGCTTTCTCCCTCTTTCAAATGGCACTCAAAAGGGGATCATCCACCTTTCAGTATTTCATCAAGCTGAAGCTTCAAGCAGCAACACTACTCTGTGACTCTCAAGCAATAGCTGCCTGCATCAGAGGCAAACCATTATTAAGGAAAAATGTTGATAGGGTGGCAGAACGGACTCCGCTCTCAACATATATTTTGGCTAGAACAACCAAAACTAACTTAAAATGATCAATAGGTAAAGGTTCCCCTTGACATTTAGTCCAGTCGTGTCCGACTCTAGGGGGCGGTGCTCATCCCCGTTTCCAAGCCATAGAGCCAGTGTTTGTCCGAAGACAGTTTCCGTGGTCACGTGGCCAGTGCGACTAGACACGGAACACCGTTACCTTCCCACCGAGGTGGTACCTATTTATCTACTCGCATTTTTACATGCTTTCGAACTGCTAGATTGGCAGGAGCTGGGATAAGCGGCAGGAGCTCACTCCGTCGCGTGGATTCGATCTTACGACTGCTGGTCTTCTGACCTTGCAGCACAGAGGCTTCTGCGGTTTAACCCGCAGCGCCACCACGTCCCTAAATGATCAACAGCTGGTCTCAAAACCCATCTTTCAGCCTTTTAGCCAAACTTTGTATAGACTCAGTGCCAGTATATACTTTCAAACCATGCTACAAAAGAGCGTTACATTTCTCAGAAGCAGCCTGCACAGCTAGTGTTACCATTGAGCGTCTTCTCTGACTAGCAGCCTATGCCTTGAAGAGTGAGTAAACTCACTGTAGATTGTGGCCTTCAGAGAAACAGACAGAATCAAGGTTGTAGTTTTAGAAGAGGTAGTAGTGTTAGTCTGTGCAAGCATAACAGGCAAAATCCAAAGAAACAAAACAAAAGACAAAAACCTGTGGCACCCTAAACACTTAGTTATTATATTTTAATGTAAGCTTTTGTGGACATGTCCACTTTGTCAGACATAAACAGAATGGAATGGAATGAAATGTAGATGAAATATCAGTTTCATATTCTAAATGTTCATTGGTTACACACAGTAATTAGGCCTATGTTTGTTTTAGGGTTCTGTTGTAAAAACTCCTTAGGAAGACACAAAACAGATACCAGGTCTGAGCAGAGATGGGGTGGGCGGGCGGGAAGAGAGAAGCAGGGGTGGGGGGTTGAAGGTGCAGCTAAACCTGCATTCTTAGGATGTGCGTGAGCGGTCTCAGTTGTGGACTGTAAATGACAACTAGCGGTGTTCTCTCATTTTGTCTTCTGGGTCTGTCTTGCCAAAAGTTACAATATGCAAACATATTCACGGCTGACCTGTCGTGATTTACTTCAGTAAACGAAAGGCAGAGTCCAATAAGCCAGTCCAAGGTCAGAAGCCAGAGAATCAGTCAGAACCAGCAGTAATAATGTTAGAGTCAAGGAATCACAAAGAGAAGTCCAGGTCCGGTCCAAGGGTCAAGATAGCTCCAGGAAATACCAAAGCAGTTTGCAGGTAAAGACACCAATTGTTTCCTGCACCGATTCCTCATGGGAGCCTGCCTTATATGGGGAGTCCCTGCCTTTACAGTGCTCTCAGCTGGAGTCCTTAGCTAGGATCCTTCAGTAATTACACACTGGTCTCAGCTGAGCCCTTAACTGAAACACTACATGACCTGGAACAACGCCTTCTCAACTGCTGCACCCAAAAGCCACTCCTCTATTTGAGGTACACTGGTGACATTTTTCGGACCCATGGAAAGGAATCCCCAGAAAAATTCCACCAGGATTTCAATAACTCACCCACAAATCAGCCTCACCCTGGAACAATCTATGCAACAGATGCATTTTCTAGACACCACTGTGAGATTACAACATGGATATCTTAGCACCATGCTCTACTGGAAACCCATTGATCGATACACCTACTTGCACTCTTCCATCCTGAACAGAGAACAGAATCCATCTTGTACATCCAAGCCCTTAGAAACAGTCACATCTGCTCTGACCCACAAGATAGGGGCTCCAGACTCAAAGATCTACAAAATGCATTCCACAGACTTACAATACCCATCCCATATGATTAAGGAATAAATCAACAAAACAAGACGCATACCTAGAAATACCTTCTTGCAAGACAGACCCAGAAGACAAAATGACAGACCACCACTAGTTGCCACTTACAGTCCACTACTGAGACCACTCACACACATCCTAAGCAATCTCCAGTCTTCATCCTTGACAAGAACACTTCGCTCTCCAAAGCCCTTCGTAGGACACCCATACTTGCCTACAGAAAAAAACAGCAACACAGAGAGGGGGACTACACCCTGCCACAGACCCAGGTGCTAACTCTGCCCACACATCTATTCTGGCAACACAATTGCAGAAAGCCAGATTTCGGTTGAATATCAGGAAAAACGTCCTAACTGTTAGAGCAGTGCGACAGTGGAACCAGTTACCTCAGGAGTTGGCGAGTGCTCCAACACTGGAGGCATTCAAGATAAACTTAGATAATCACCTGGCAGATATGCTTTGATGGTATTCCTGCACTGAGCAGGGGGTTGGACTTGATGGCCTTGTAGGCCCCATTCAACTTCATTTTTCTGTCGTTCTATGACCTAACAATGCCACACACAATATCAAAGGCACTTCTGTTATTCACTGTCACTGTTATTCACAACTATCAAGCCCATCTCTCATCTCAAGACTCCAAGGTAAAAACTGTCTATATTCCCTACATTAACATGTGATTCCTCTGCTAACTTTCTTTCATTCTTCCTTTCCCCTCTTGAGGTTTTAACTGAATCTTCGACTCCACCCTCACCCTTCTATCTCCCCCGCCCTCTCCGCTCAGACCTGGTGTCTTTTTTCTGTCTTCTTGAAGAATCTTTACAACAGGACCCTAAAACAAACATAGGCCTCATTACTGCATGTAACCAGTGAACACTTAGAATGTGAAACTGATTTCATTTACATTTCATTCCGTTCCGTTCTGTTTATGTCTGATGAAGTGGATGTGTCCATGAAAGCTTACATTAAAATATAAGTCTTTAAGTTGCTACATGTCTTTGTCTTTTTGTATTCTCGAAGGCTTTCACGGCCGGGATCCGATGGTTGTTGTGGGTTTTCCGGGCTGTTTGGCCATGTTCTTAAGGTTTTTCTTCCTAACGGTTCGCCAGTCTCTGTGCCGAAGCCCCATGGAGACACATGGAGTGGCCATGGGGAGCCCCCTCAGCCCGGTTATAGCAAACCTCTACATGGAACATTTCGAAAAACAGGCCCTGGCTTCGGCACCCACAGTCTGGTTCCGATACGTGGATGACACCTTCGCAGTTTGGAACCACAGTGAAGAAAAACTGGAAGAATTCCTAAACCATCTCAACAGCATCCACCCAAATATACAATTCACCATGGAAAAAGAAATAGAGGGCCAACTCCCTTTCATAGATGTCATGGTCATACGCAAAACTGACCTCCTATTGGGACACAAGGTCTACAGAAAACCCACCCACACAGACCGGTACGTACACAAAAACTCCAACCACCACCCACAACAAAAAAGAGGCATAATTAAAACACTGGTAGACCATGCAAATCGGTACTGTGAAGCTCAATTTCTCAGCACCGAACTCAACCATCTGAATTGGGCCCTACAGGCAAATGGCTATTCCAAGAATGAAATCACAAGCGCCATCAAACCAAGAAAACAACAGCAAACTGAAGAGGAAAAACAGCCACCCACAAATAAAGTATTTCTGCCATACATTGGTCACGGACCGCATGGGGAAACTTTTGAAAAAACACAACCTACAAACAGTATTCAGGCCCACCACAAAAATACAACAAATGTTACGGTCAGCAAAGGACAAAAGGGACCCCCTCACCACTTCAGGAGTATACTGGATACCTTGCAGTTGTGGCCAGGTATAGGAACCACAAAACGCAGCATCCACACCAGAATCAAAGAACATGAGAGACACTGCAGACTAAAACCGGAAAAATGGGCAGTAGCTGAACATGCCCTAAAACAAGCTGGACATTAAATTCTATTTCAAAATACTTAAGTACTGGACAACACCAGCAATCATTACGTTAGACTGCACAGGGAAGCCATTGAAATCCACAAACACCAGCAGAGCTTCAACAAAAAAGAAGAAAGTCTAAAACTCAACAAAGCCTGGCTCCCAGCACTGAAAAATACAGCCTGCAAAAGGTCAACGAACTCTACCCAGCCACAAGGACCAGTGATCGCTGCACACAAAAGACCAGCTAATGACACCCATCAATCACAGTGACAGATCATCTCTCCCCCTTATCACAACAATACACCCACAACAAAAACACGCTGATCACCATAATCACCCAATCTCCTGAAAAGGAGAAAAGCTGATCCCACAGCTATAAATACTCAACTATCCAACAAACTGCAACAGAGCACAGAGTTCTGACTCCTGTCCTCTGAAGATGCCGGCCACAGAGACTGGCGAAACGTTAGGAGGAAAAACGTTAAGAACATGGCCAAACAGCCCAGAAAACCCACAACCATCTTTGTCTTTTGTTTAGTTTCTTTGGGTTTTGCCTGATAGACAGAACCATTACTATGTTTGCCTTGAAAGATTTTTTTAAAACAATGGAAAGAAACTGGATTGAGTTCTAATGAAGTCTGTCACTGAGGATCACTTTATAGTAGCATCTCAATTAATATAAGAAAATTGACTGTCTTGAGTTTCCTTCCCAGGAACTTTTCGATCTTAAAATACACTTTTCCTCAAAGGAGAGGTCAGAAGGTATTCTTTGCATTGGCTTTATTCTGCCAGATTAAGATGTATTTTGTCCCTCAGAACTAAAATAAAGGAAAATAAAAATCAAGATAGGAGTTTCATTTTTTATGCACATATGCTTTCGGCTACACCCCCATCTTCTCTCAGGCACTAAGAACATAAATCCTCTTTTCCCAAAGTCTAACAAACACTTTTATGGGTTTATTCTGGTTTGTTGCACCCGACTCCCTAAAGGGCACCTAAACCAGGCCACTTTTTAGAATAGGAGAGAGCTCCTGTTGTAGAAAGGTAGTTTTTGTGCTAAGCCTCATGCAAACTATCCAGTTTTGAGGTAATTTCCTGGATGCTTTAATCACGTATGCACCTTATAGCTCCTAGATTCAGCCTCTCTGCACTTCTGGATAGTGTCATTACTGACGATGCTGGGTCCTTACTGCCTTCTTATGCTGCCCCTAAAAGTAGCATTGTCAAGCAAGAAGTGCAGCAATCATCACCTTTGTGCCAAGTACTGCCATGAGTGTGTGTGTTAGGATACTGAAGAATTTGAGTTTAGATCTTCTTGTAGAAAAAATATAAAATAGTTCTGCTACGGTGTACTAACTAAACAGATCTAGACATCTTCACGTCTGTCTTCCAAAAACAGCAGTCAAATATTTCATTTTAACAGATGACACTAACTTAACTTCTTCCTGAGACAGAGGGTACAGACCCCTGCAACCTTATGAAGCAGCATGGAGACAAAAGTTTCTGCCAGGATAGGCCAGAGATACAGTTGAATGTCGCACTGCTCTTGCACGGTACTGATGGACATCCCTTTGCTACCCCACTTGCTAACACAGTGATCAGTGGGGATGATTTTCAAATTAAAAGACATTTAGTTCAGACATCTGGCTCTAGCAGGAACTCAGCCTAACCCTCTAATTGCCTGTTTCTTTTATTTAAAGTCTTCTCCCGAAGCATGGAAGCTGATCTTAGTTGGCACAATCTAGCGAGCATTCTTCATGACTAGATCCCACTGGAAATAAAGGAACAGTTCTGTTTATGGTAGAATTTAGTCCTTTTTTTTTTTTTTGGTAGATTCCCAACAATGGCCACTACAAAAATTATGTGAGTTGTGCAAGCCTTAAACACTGCATGTGTTTAACATCACAGTTTAAACCACACTCTTCAATACTAGAGCTTAAAAACGAGAACCACTGGGAGACTATTTACCTTTTTTTCCAAATAATTTTTGCTCATGCTTAACTGAGTAGAATTAATATATAGAACATAGCATAGAAATACTGTGGTAGAATACACTCTGGCTCAGTTTGAGGTGTAACTGCTTCTTTTCAAACTTTCTGAAAACATGGATGCTAAGGATGCAGCTTGTAAATCAACTCCTTACTGCTTTCTCTTTGATGTCACTACTGCACTAGGTGTAGGTGGTCACACTGTCTCTCCTATCTCTTTTGCACTGAAAATAGGAAGTTCATTGATTTTCACTGAAAAATATAAAATTAGGTGAGGGGAAAAAAAAGATATTTTCTTGCTGTATTTGTCTGCAGTCCCTTGCTTTTGTATACTCTTCTTCCAGCTCATCTCATTCTGGGATCAGAGTCAGGCTCAGAAATGGCCTGGAGTGACAGACCACAGGGAGACAGAGGGCTGGTACAGCTCACCTGCTGATGTTCAAAGAAAAGCCAGACACCATACAGAAAAGGAGTATGAGAGCATATATGCAAGTGAGTGAGAGACATTATACATACCTATGGAAAGTATATGGTTAAACAAACATAGGTGACTCCATCACATTTAGTCTACCAGTTAAGATTATCTCATCAAACCCAGCTGTTGCAGTTGCATTATGTACATCAATCATTCAAGAACATACAATAATGCCCAAATCATGTTTTGGGTGGAAGACGACACGAACACATGCATGCATTACACCTTCTGCCTTTGTGACAAAGGGCTGTAAGACTAAATTGGAAGCAAACACTGTTCTATGCCATTGCCGTCCTCATGTCTGTTCCATCAAAAATGCCTACACGGCCACCCTTTTCAAGGACACTCATTAAAGATGCTTCTGACAACTAGGAGACTGGGGCACTGGACTATTTAAATCTTTGGCAGTAACTAGCAGGCTGCTAAAGTATGACTACTGTCAGATAATTTAATGCATATGGGAAAATGCACATGTAGGAAGAATATATCTGTATTAGAACATGTGTGCATGCACACATACATCTGAGATCCCAAAGCCTACTACATGCAAGCACTACAAGAGATCAGGATCCACCCGGAGCTTGAACGCCTTTCCACAGGAACAGTGTTCTTCTGATACACAGCCTGGATTTATAAACCAAAGGACATAACGGGGGGGGGGGGGGGGACTCCGAAGACACAGCATTTTGTGGTTCTATCCAAGTAAAACAAAACAGAGAAGGAAAGCTATATCTTACAAATAAAAGTAGTACTGTATTTCATGAGTCCCGCTCAATTCCAAATGCTGCTGATTCACAGGAGGTAAGATCATCTCTAATAAGTATCCAATAGCAGGTATGATAGATGCTTTTTCTGCTTAGACACATATAAGTGAGTTCCATGTGCATTATCACGTTTGTGGTCTTAACTTCTGAAAGCCAAAGCAGATTCTATGACTAGAAAAAAATCCTGTTAGTTCGAAATACAAGTGGGAGCCTTGCTCATTGAACATCTCACTGTGTGATGGGGTAGCCCGAGCTCTCTACACTCAGTACAAATAACAGGTTGGACTGCACTTATGCTCAGTGCAATTCTACTTAAGTTGAAGGAAGAAGCAGGTCAGCCATTTTCTTTAACATGTTCTCCTCCATGAAGCCCCCACATGGAGGGGGCTTCAACCTACCACATTACTGCAGAAAGTGCTGGGCTGGATGAAGAACTGGAGAAGCCTTTCATGCAGTGCAAAGCCACAACTAAATCCTCATTCTTTTCATACAGGGCATGTCTCAATTCCATCCAATAGCTACAATCATTTAAGAGAATTAGATGCTCTGCAAGAGCTACACAGCACCCATTTGATCACTAGGGACTCCAGCTACAACATTCAGCTCATCATTAT
Organism: Intellagama lesueurii; assembly: GCA_037013535.1. NCBI lineage: Eukaryota > Metazoa > Chordata > Lepidosauria > Squamata > Agamidae > Intellagama > Intellagama lesueurii. The sequence goes on along the minus strand of JBAJHW010000002.1, from coordinate 229,199,206 downwards.
TTACTCTTGAAGCTTTTTTTTTTACATAGAGACGCAGGAGGTTAACACCAATTAACACCGACAAATGTCCTTTCACTACCAATCCAACTGCAAAAATGTCTACAGCCCTTTTTAAGAGGTAAGTTTTAAATATTCTACCATTTCTCCAGTCACTACCTCTATGTGGTTAGACTGGAAATACCACACACCAGCACAGTTGAAGATTCCACCAGAGCAAGCCAAGATAAGCCTATGGGACCACCATAAAGTTGAAAAAAGAGTGGTGAATTCAGATTGATGCAACAACTCTAAAGGAACTGGGACATTTGGTCTGCACAGGCCATTGTTTCAAACTGAGTAGTGCATTTGGGATAAATGCGGTCAACGTAGGCAGTAAGACGCTGAGAGTCAGAGGTGTTAGCACAGGCACACTAGAGCCAGAGTTTTATTACACTATGTAGGCTAACAACCTGGGAGAAGAACCCCTGTTAAGAATGTCAACCAGCTCCTTATTAAAAAAAAAAATTCAACTGTTACCCCCGTTCTCCTTTGGTCATTACAAAGCAGAAGAATTTTAAAAGATTTATACAGAATGAGAAGCTGGAAGAAATAACCCTCTGTCTGTCCCTCCCAAACAGGGCACAAGATGTCTGCCCGACCCACAGATACAGTCCTCTAGCTATCACAAGCAGCAAAACATCCAGTCTTCTAATGTCAGAATGCTGGGGTGTATTACGTTTAAGAAACGCCGCACTGACCCAGAGCTGATATTTCTGACCTTCTCCTGGGATGGCAACTGTGGCCCCTCTCATCCACCCTCTGAATGTAAAAGGGGTTGAGTGTGTGCAAGTGTGCCATTTCTCCCACCAGTGCAGACACATGATGTGGCTGGCCCAGGCCACATAGTCTCTGATCCCTCATTTGTACGCAGCAGTCTTTAAAAAAAATATTGTATTATAATAGGAATCTTTTTCCATCTCTGTATATTTTTGGGGGAAATGTCAATCGTCCGTGAGGTCCTGCACAAAAAGAACTTCCGTGTGGCTGAGTCCAGCTTCTTGCAGCGTGGGTGGGTTGGGCCATTCCTCTGTCGGAAGGCAGGGCAGGACACGGCGAGGAAAGTTGGCCTCAATCTGGAACTTCTCTGGGCTCTCTTTCAAAGAGAACAGGAAATCATGGATCACCTAGAGAAGCAGAAAATAATCATTTGCTAAAAAGTTACTTACTTATTCTTAGCTTACGGAGAGGCATGGCTCACAACAGTGTGCAGAAAACAAATTAATCCAGGTTCTGAAACTACAATACTTTTGTGCTGACCACCAAGGTAGCTGATCTGTAAGGACATGGGAGTCTCAAGGGTAAAGAGAAAAATCTAAAAGAAGTCAGAATTTCCTGTAAAACATCTGTATGAACAGATGTTCTCCCATATTTCTAAAAGATAAGGATTTGGGTCCAGAATTCCCATAAGTACAACTTCTACTGCTTCCATACAGTGCCCTGAAAAGTCCCTACAAAGTACTGCAGGGACACTTTGGATTCTGTGCACTGCTTCCTTTGGCTCTGCACAGTGCAATGGAAAGAGTCCTGCGTTTCCACATAAGAGATTCTGAATCCCTGATAAATTTTAAAGCCAAGTAAGTGGCCCATGGGTTTCTTTCTCAGCTTAATTATGTTGCAAGGCTCTTGCTATTATCTGTACAATGAGAAGCATTATAAAAATAATAAGAACACTCTGCTTTGCTTCAGCCTTTATCTCAGTTTCATCATGTCTGCCCCATTAATACTGTCAGACTGGTAAAGCATTATAATAATTTAAATTTTTGTTCTCTAGTGATCGACAAATTTCACGATCACAAAATCAGGAGATTCTGTCTCATCCTTACTGATAAAGATTGTGTAAAATGGAATCGCCTCTCCACCCGAGAGTCATTGGGCATTTTGAAGATGATCTTGACACTTTCTGGATCATCAGGATGAGGTTCTGGTGGAAGGCATTCAGATTTTCTTTCCTTCTCCTCCTGTAGGGTCTGCAAGGAGAAAATGAAGATGCAAACAGTAGGCAGTAGCTCCAATGGTACAAATACAACTGTTGCTGTCACAGTAACGCAAGCAGTCAACAGAAAGATTGTTGTGGGTTTTCCGGGTTCTCAAGAGCACAGAACTCTGTCTGTGCTCTTGAGCACAGACAGAGTTCTGACTCCTGTCCTCTGAAGATGCCGGCCACAGAGACTGGCAAAACATTAGGAAGAAAAACCTTAAGAACACAGCCAAACAGCCCGGAAAACCCACAACAACCATCGGATCCTGACCGTGAAAGCCTTCGAGAATACAGTCAACAGAAAGCATAATTATCACAAATTATTTTTTTTACTAATCTTTTACTCTCTCTCTCTCTCATAGTCTCTGGTATATATATAGAGAGAGATAGAGAGCCTGGAACAGAGCCCCCATGGATACTGCATTCCTACTGCACTGAATTCAGTGGAAGTCAAGATACGCTTTCATCTTTCTTGAAATATACATACTAGAACTTTGGCATAAGTGACATTATCAGTAGACAGCACCAAGGTGCTTTATCCGCTTTACTAAAAACACTGACAAAAAGAATATAATGCACACTGGTTCCTGCTGCTTTCTCCCCTTGGGAGAAAGGAAGTTTCAGAGAAGCAGTCTAAAAACAACCCATGTGTAGAAAAAAAAATGCTACAGTAAGATTGGGTTCCTAGTGAATGGTAGTTGCGCTGACTCTGCACTGGTAACAATGGCATTCTTCAATTATTCCTATTAAATAAATGTGTAATGTATGCTTAGGCATGTAATTCTAATGTATAACCAATTTTCCAAATTAAAAGACAAATATTAATGTGCCTCTATTAAAAACAAAAGCTCTAACAGAATCATGGAAACAAACAAAAAAGTAAGCCAGGCTCCCAAATAAAAAACTACACACTACATCCCAAACTGATACAGTGAGCTAATTTGTATCACTTTGGCATGACCTATATCTATGAATCAAGCACCACACAAATTTGCTGATGATACTAAGCAGTGCTGGCCAGTCTTGGGAAAGAAACTTGTCCAACGATTTATACAAGCCCTCTAAAGGTTGTCAGCAGAAAAAGAAGAGGGGATCTGGACTGCAACCGATAAAAAAGATTGGAATTTATGGATGAGCAACAGTGTTGCATTATACTACCTGTAGCTGTGCTACTTGTAATTCACAGCAACTGTATTTTAATGGAGCAAGAAACGTTAAACAGTCAAATGTTAACAAGCATCATTATCTAAACTTGAATTCCATAAAGTAAGCCGCTGCTTGTACAAACCCATTAATCAGAATGCTTGTTCTTGGATGTTGTAACTTGCAAGCTGCTATACAGCAGACCTTACTCTTTCAACAGCAGAAACAGGCACTACTGAAAACGATTTAGAGTTGTGAACAGTTAGATAGTAAAACTATCTGTTTCTAGCTGACTAAAATCTGGGGAACTGAACATGCTCCTTAAGAAAAGGGGAATTTCTTTTCTCCTCACATTAAGACTATCTAGTTAGCAGCTGATTTTTTAAAAACAGAGGAAATCCCAACTCATTTCTTAAAAAGTTTATTGCAAATCTGAGGTCCTAGAGCTCTAATGATCAAGAAAAGAATAAAGCCAAAAATAAGGGAGAAGTAAAGACAATCAGTAACTGGATAGAACCAGTCTTTAAAAAAAGTTGCCCTTTATATTTCCCTGTGGAACTTTAAATGCCTACATTATGAAAGGTAATAACGTTGCCTGAACTGGTTGAAACCATCTCTCAACCCACATAAAGCAATGTGTCTGGCGGATCATCTCTGCCATGACCATCTTGGGACTTTCATGCATAATTTTTCTGCTCTAAGCTTGAGGAAATGAATTTTATTCACGAAAGCCTGTGTTTAATCTTTGATTTTTAGTGGTCTAAATAAGTTATCACCTCTTCTACTTTCGGATATTTTACTTATAAATCCAGTATTGCTCACAGGAAATTTGCTTCAGTGGTAGGCTCCTGAAAAGATACTCTTCTAGGATGTCATTTGAATCAAGGTGAACAAATCTTAGGAGTTCAGATCCACCTTACCTAGCACTTCCATGTTCCCCAATTTTTGAAAAAGAATTTTTGCTTGATGTCTGCTTTTACTCCCGGGATCAATCTTTTTTTTTTTTTAAAGAAAGGATCTTGCCATTAAAGCAAGCCCCATAGCACTTAAAGCGCTCTCTGGGTGGTTTACAAGTTAATTAAGCAGGCTACACACTGCTGCCCCCAGCCCCAGCAAGCTGGGTACTCATTTTACCGACCTCGGAAGGATAGAAGGCTGAGCCAACCTTGAGCCGGCTTCCTGGAATTGAACCCCAGGTCATGAGCAGTTTTGGCTGCAGTACAGCAGTTTAACCACTATGCCACAAGGGTCCTTAAAAGGTAGAAGAGGCCTTTTTCAGAAACATATTTTTCAAGATAGATTTTTGGTGTTTTGGGCAATGGGTATGGTCTTCAGTGGTTTAAAGATTGGCAAATGAAGAGCGCCAGACTGCTGGAAGTATAAGCATATATAGCTTATCTCAGGCTGGAAAATCTCTGGTCCAGGAAACATTCAGATTTGGCTTCAGATCTCCTCTCATCAGCCCTGTCCTACACACAAAAAATCGCTTGGAGGTGGGGAGATTTTCAGCAGCGGAGGGAATGGTTAGCTTGGAAAGACAAATAAAAAATGTCTCATGCAAGCAGGATCTTTCTTGTGTGTCTCGGAAGGCAGAGAGAGAGAGAGAGAGGGCGGGTATGGGAGAAGAAAACAATGAGCATGACAAGAATGTCCTCCAGTCACTTTTAGCTTGGTCCCACCCACTATTAGCCCTACCTCTGCCTATCCTGTTCCCCTATGAATACTTAAAAACTCTGCTGCAAAACTAAGCAGCCTGTGTGTGTGCTTCATTGAGATCTTATTTGCGGTCCTAAAACACAAACTTTTTATTTCACATTGTACAATATAGCTTAATCAGCAAGAAAGGACTTGTAGGAACTAATAACCACATCTCCAATCCAGTACTTCATATGCAATGATAGGAGACAGGTTAGAAGACCCAGTATGACTTGCAACTTAGAAGCAGAACACTGCTCCTTACTAGGAAAATGGCAGCTGAGATCTGTAATTTGCTGCTACTAACAAGTTTGCTACTCACCCGTTTCCGTCTTTCCTCTGCCAGTTTCTGCTGCTGTACCTCCTCTTCCTTTCTCTTCTTCTTCTCACGTTCTTCTTTTTTCTTGCGCTCTTTTTCTTGATCTGCCCGTAAGGAAGCCAGGTATGCTTCATCCTGCTGCTGTCTCAGCACCTGAGTTTGGTTTCGTTCTTCTCTAAAAGGAGAAGGGAAAACTTATGTCCAACTGAAAAATAATAGGAAGGACTCTGCCTATAGAGGGACGTGGTGGCGCTGCGGGTTAAACCGCAGAAGCCTCTGTGCTGTAAGGTCTATAGATCTGCAGCTGTAAGATCGAATCCACGCGACGGAGTGAGCGCCCGTCGCTTGTCCCAGCTCCCGCCAACCTAGCGGTTCGAAAGCATGCAAATGCAAGTAGATAAATAGGGACCACCTCAGTGGGAAGGTAACAGCGTTCTGTGTCTAAGTCGCACTGGCCATGTGACCACGGAAGATTGTCTTCGGACAAAACGCTGGCTCTATGGCTTGGAAACGGGGATGAGCACTGCCCCCTAGAGTCGAACACGACTGGACAAATTGTCAAGGGGAACCTTTACCTTTACCTTTACCTGCCTATAGAATTTGAAACAAAATTATCAGGGTTGTGGTGGAGGGGAGGTGTTTCAAACTGAACATTTCCCACTTTTGTTCTGGAAAATGATGTCTGCAAAGACTAATATGCATAATTAAATGTTTTTAGAAATGCCTTTTTGAGGGAAGTAAATGTCAAGTCATCTCTATGAGTAACTCTGAGGGTATGGACAGAGAGGCTAACAGGCAATGGAATAACACTTGCCTATATTATAATCAAGGGACGTGGTGGCGCTGCGGGTTAAACCGCAGAAGCCTCTGTGCTGCAAGGTCAGAAGACCAGCAGTCGTAAGATGGAATCCATGTGACGGAGTGAGCTCCCATTGCTTGTCCCAGCTCCTGCCAACCTAGCAGTTCGAAAGCATGTAAATGCGAGTAGATAAATAGGTACCACCACGGTGGGAAGGTAACAGCGTTCCGTGTCTAGTCGCGCTGGCCACGTGACCACGGAAACTGTCTACGGACAAACGCTGGCTCTACGGCTTGGAGACGGGGATGAGCACCGCGCCCTAGAGTCGGACACTACTGGACTAAAAAATGTCAAGGGGAACCTTTACCTTTTATATTATAAAAGGTGATATTTTAAATCATGCAGCACCATCTCCTTGAAGTGATAATCTTTTAATTTGCAACTGCATTCGTCCATGTGCCATGAATACAAGTTACGAAGCATTTCACGAGCAACAGCTGTAGGACGCTGTGGACAGGATGATCAAAACCAGCCATTTCTGGTACACTGTGGCCCAAAGCAAGGTCTGGGGCTAATATCTGGCCTCCAATTCCACCAAGACTGCACTCACCAGACTAGAAGGGGATGACTAAGTACTGACACTGATGAAAAGCCGCAGCAGCCATTGCCAGCTCCCGTCAGAAAGCATACAAGTCAGGCAAGTGCAAGGAGCTTCAGCCCTTTATTGCCACCTTGTTGCAGCACCGACAATGAAGCACAGTGGAGCCTCTAAGTGGACTCCTACTGAGGCATGTGACCTGACAGGGATCCAAGAATGCTTCTATAGTACTTGGGAAACTGAACATGAATCCAAAATGCTATGGCTAGCACCTGGAGTGCAATTTCCCTCTCTCTATAGTAGCATCACTAATTTCTTTCAACTGAGTAGCAAAGAATATTGTGCCAGTGATCGTAAGTGTGTCGCACTCTCCTCAGACACAATTTGTGCAGAAAACATGCAATATTCAGCACATCCAAACTCAGAACTTCTGCCATAGAAACACAATTTTCAGCAACATACACAAATGCCAGTCACAAAGCAAACATGCAATTATGGTTCAATAGTTTGTTTTCCACTGATGTATCTAGGTTAGTTTAACAATGGCCATAGGACTAGATCATCTTCTTACATCAGAGGTAACTGATCATCTACATAACTGAATAAATATATAAAACGTATTTGATATAAGCTGACTCAACACAAGCCCCAGGAGCTGAAAGGTAGTCAAGAGAGACGGCATCGGTAGATTTCAGTTTAGTACCTTTCCAGGCGCTCAGACACCAGGTATGTCTGGTTGGCATCCATGATAAATGTCAATTGGTTAATGAGGTCATCAGGTTGGATGAGTCCTTCTAACCTTCCAACTACGGTCATTCTACGATCCTTCAGCATGATCATTGCGAGGAATGGATAGGTGTTCTCACGCAAAGCCTGAGACACTAAGACAAACACATTAAAAAGATTAATTAAAATGTTCTGACAATCTTCAAAGCTGAGACCCCCATAAGCTGGTGTACTATAGTAAAAGAAACCATACAGCAAAGTCAAAATAAAACAGCAAATACAAGTAAATCCAGCAAGTCCACAATTCAAGAGAAGTCAGGTAGGAACATGTAAATCTTCACAGCTAGCAAAAAAGAGGCCTAATGAAGCCCTAGCTGCTCATTCACCATATACATGTCCCTCATCTAAAACAAGCCTTCAACCTTCTATCAAAGTTTCACCATCCTTGACTGAAGCTCCCACTGATCACCTCAAAAGAGCAAGCAACATGGTACGGTTAAAAGATGTCCTTCAAGTATCTTGGGTCCAAATCATTTATTATTTGCTTGCTTATTTTTTTCCCTCTCCCATATTGCTTCTTACCTTCACGAGGCCTTCCAAAGGAATGCACTACCACAAACTCATAACAATAGCGCTGGGCCAAAAAACAGGTTTGTGTTCGTGTTGTGATTTCGGTCTTTGTTGTACCCAATCAATGTTGAATGAACTATGTACAAGAAGTGCATTGCTGCATATTTCCCATCACACATGGATGTGGGATGGGGTATCATAAGAGGTGACCCAACCCAAGCAAGAGCTCTAAAACCAGGTGAGAGTAGCTTCAGAGCTTTTCTTATAATTATTTATAATCCACTCTCCTGTTTGGCTTAAAAACTGTATAGGAAATAAGCATATTTGTATTGAATGTTTCACACTAACTTTGCTCATACTTTTGTTATACTTGGGAAGTGTTATTCTCTCTCCTCCAAATGAATATTTTCCCTCTTGCCCTCCCTTTGTTGAAGAAATGGAACAGTCACTTACAGATCACATGACCTTACTTTATCTCCTCCGATAATTCAGCACAGAAGGTATTCCACTAATAGGTTGAATTGCCTTTTATAGGGATTAGAGATGGTCATGGGCACTGCTTCTGAGTGGGTGCCTGCTGGAGGAGGCAGAGCTGGGAAGCCAGGGCACCCACAGAAGACGCTGTGCAGCCAAACCGTCAAACCATGGAATGGCAGTTTATGCCAATCTCTAATAGAGATTACAACACAACTCTCTTTCAAAGAAGTACTCACACACCCCACACGCCAATTATTCAGTCTGTCTCTAGCAGCAATCAGTCAGAATGGACTAGTAACAAATGGTTTGTCTCATCTTTCCAAGCAACTTTCCCCCCATTATAAGGCTGAACAAACTGAAGCTTATCCATCAAAATCGGGCACATGCTTGTCCCATTTACTCTCCCAGAACTATCAATGTGGAATCCAGGTTGGACTATTTTCTCCCCAATGTATTTTGGAAATTCACTGGAGTGAGCTACTACCTGGGCCTCAGTACTTTTGAGGCTAGAATGTAGTGGTATTTTAAATCCTGAAACAATTCTGTCGGATGAAGATGCAATGTAGGCCACAAAAAACCACACAACTTCTTTGCTGTCCTCACTATTGCACAGTTGATGCTATAATGGGCCCTAAGCCTTATTTGATGGGTCTTGCCCTATGTCTTTGCTCTAATCATCTATTCTGATGCTTTACTGCCCTGGGCATCTCAGATAAACAAGGAACTTGTGCTCCATACTCATGTAGAGGATACTTAACTATGACTGTGTCAACTGCCCGGGCCATCTCTCCATTCCATAGACCCAACCAGGCTATTAACACCAGCTCTAGCAGCTGGAAAATCCCCCAGAGCATTCAAGAATCCTTCCAAATCCATTAGTCTCTTAGTGTAAAATATCATAATACATCTAGCTCTCCTGCGCAGAGACTAAAAGAATCTCAACAAACCTGAATCCTGTGATGTAGTGATCTGTCTGTGACAGTGCAGTCCTTTCAAACACACTTACCAACTTATGCCTGGCCACACTCCCCTGCACAATTAATTGGGGAGGAATCAATACTGCTGCCAAGAATACCTCCATCAACACAAGTAGGGCGATGGTTGGGCAGGATAGTATACAAAGAGAATCCCAACCCCATCTTGTTGCCCTATACACACTTCAACTCTAGACACTGCTGGGCAGGGTACCTTAACAGAAGGACAGATTTATAAGAAATTACTGCTTGTTTCATCTTTCTTGCTGTTATACCTGGAAACCTGGCAACATTAAAACAAACACTTAAAGTTTTTTGTCATAAATGTACTGGCTACCAACACAACTGGCATTGCACCAATATCACATGAGCCACTAGCCCGGTCCCCAGCAACATCTAGACAGCCAGATTCTGCATGAGCTGAAGTTTTCAAATCAGTACTGTCACAACTAATAATCTTAGCATACAAGGTATTTAAAGACATCTGAAACTGCCTTAACCAGAGTCAGACATTCTGTCTTTCTAGCCCAATACTGCTTATTCCAATTACCAATCACTTTCCCAGCCTTGTGAGGGATCGTTGTAACTCAAAATGTCAAAGATCCATCTTTGGACCTTCTGCTCAGAAAACAAGGACTTATTTCCCTTCCCCTAAACAATCACGAATTATCCCAAATGTCATCTCATGCAACTTTTGCAGCTTAAAAATAAGTTGGGTTTCAGCCTTGGACCTATGTGTTCTAACCCAATGATAAATTCATATAAAGATCTGTGATGGTAAGTATACAACCAACCTACCTAAAAAAAACAGAGAAGCCGCCCATGATGTAGGACCATCTTTAGAAAAATTTTAAGGTAATGGTCTCAATAGTCCTCAAGTTTAGTAATTGAAGTGTCATCTACTAATGGGACAGAATAATTTCAGGACACAATGAGATCAGTGAATAATCAGAATTCAACAGACTCCCATCTGTGGATTACCTCACGACAATGCAACTTAGACATCAAGATTCTCTTAAAGGTAACACAAAGCCACTAACAAGGTGAATAAAGGCAACCAACAAAAGAAAAAAAACCCTGTTGGTTCCAGTAACATAAAGCTTGAAGAGGAACGAAGACATGATTTTTAGCTCATTTTCAAATTTCTTCTAGAAATATGACAAACAAATACTAACACCACCACCTCCAGGAGTCTGCTGCCTATTAAAATATTTATATCCCAGGTATTCTGAAGGGACATGGTGGCGCTGAGGGTTAAACCGCAGAAGCCTCTGTACTGCAAGGTCAGAAGACCAGCAGTCGTAAGATCGAATCCACGCAACGGAGTGAGCTTCCGTCGCTTGTGCCAGCTCCTGCCAACCTAGCAGTTCGAAAGCATGTAAAAATGCGAGTAGATGAATAGGTACCACCGGCGTTCCGTGTCTAGTCGCGCTGGCCACGTGACCACAGAAATTGTCTTCGGACAAACGCTGGCTCTATGGCTTGGAGACGGGGATGAGCACCGCCCCCTAGAGTCGGACACGACTGGACTAAATGTCAAGGGGAACATTTAACCTTTACTATTCTGATCAAAGAATATTCAAGGTGACATTTTCAGTTCATATGACAGAACATTAAGAACAAAGAAATACGACACTGCAGAATCTCAATATTGGGGGGGGGGGGAAGCAGCTCAATCATGATCCAAAAGCTTTGCAAAATTCTACAGTTTTTGCCAAACACTGGAATATTATAAAGAAGGGGAGGCATATAAGCCTCTTGGGCATGGAATCTGGGTGCCAGATTCCCAGCCACTAATATTTCCACTACGCTGGTACATGGCAGTATCCTCAGATGATTCTGAAGTACAAGGTACGATTTATGCAAGGTTAGATAGATCTTTCAATATCTGGTCTTAAAGTATGATTAAGGCAGGTGCCACAGCGACCAGGTCAGATCCCTCCAAGGACTAGCAAATTTGGTGCACTAATCTAACAAATTGCTAGGGGTGTGCCGTTCTTGTTTTGCTTTTTTGTTTTTGTTTTCTAGACCACAAACTCCAGAATTCAACTTTCTACGAGTCCCACTTGACAGTCACCTAAATGTGGCTCACTTAGGAGAAAGGCCGAAGTTGGAAGACTTCATGGCCTAGCATAGGCCTAATTTCTTATTCAAAAAGGAAGTTCCTAGCAAGCACTGAGGAAGCTTTCTTTTTGAACAGGAAGTCACATAGACCTAGACCTATACTATGCCACAAGGTTTTTCAGCTTAGATCTTTCTCCCTGATGAGCCATATTTAAGTGTCCATCAGGTGGTACTCCCAGAATGGAGAATTCTGGGATTTGTAGGTTGGTCTCTACAAATTATCTGAGGCCATAGCTGCCACTGAGGAACACTCAGATTGCATACCTGATTCTTCAAAGTAAGGAAAAAACATACCTCGCCCTCACAAGGAAGGCTGAAACCTTACCTTTAAATCATCCTTCCTACTGGTCATCATTTCATCACTTCTAAATTCTACACCAATGGACTCTGATGAAAAGATCTAGAACTGGATGTCACCAGCATACTGATGGCATACAGAACCAATCCTACACATAAAAACTGGTTTATTTAGACCAGTGGCTCCTAACCTTGAGTCCCCAGATGTTCTTTGACTACAACTCCCAGAAATCCTGGCCAGAACAGCTAGTGGTAAAAGCTGCTGGGAGTTTAAGAACATCTGGGGACCCAAGGCTGGGAACCACTGATTTAGACTATAAAGAACAAGAAGCAGTATAAGATTCAAAGCAGCTCCAATTTCTTTCCAACGACAGCCCATTATTCTTTATTTTTGTAAGCTAACCGTCCCCCACTCTAGCAGCTACAATCTTTTCTCATTTGGGAGCTGTTTCAACCATTTAATCACGCTGATTTTATTCAGCCTGGTTGCTGTTTTCCATGCCTCTGCCATATCTAAATCCTTTTCAGACACACTGACTCAAAACTTTATATAATATTTTAGGTGGTGTGTTAAAATATTGTCTACCGACCATCTTTTTATTAATTATTTTCCTTATTAACCCCTACACCAAGTATGCCTTCTTAATAGCAGCTGCAGACTGGGTCATAGTTTCACTGAGTAACCCACCAGCAAGATCCCTTCTTTGGTTAGTCACCAAACCCCATCAGCATATACGCATACATACATATATGCCTCTTCTCCTCGTTTGGAGAGCCTTCTGAAACTCTTTGCAATCTCTGTTTGTTTTAACCATCCTAGACAATCTGGTGTCAATAGCAAACACAGCTGCCTTAATGTCTACCTCTAACTGAATATAATTTTTTCACACATTTATCTGGAGCAAAAGTTAAGCTGTAATTTCTTGGATTTGCTGTCCTGGTCTATTTTTTACACTGACCATTTCCCTCTGGTACAGAAACTTACCTTAGGGCAATGTTATGTATTTTCTGTTCAACAATTTCACATTTGAGTTCTTTAAGAACATTTGAGTGGCTTCCATCTGGACCTTATAGTTTCTTCACTTTCAATGTTTCAGGGGGGCCAAGATATGTTACCTCTTTTTGCACGCATTTACCTGAGTATACATGCTCCCTTCCTGAAAAAAATATCTGTTCAGACACTGATATCTAATAGAGATGTGATTTTTTCATGTTTTTGGACTGCAACAACCAGAATTCTCTAAGAACTCCCCAGCCAGAATTCTGAGAGTCGAAGCTTCCAAACACAAATCTGTAGAATTCTCCATTTTGCCCCCCCACAGAGAAAGACTTTCAGTTTATTTATCTCTGACACTGTTGCATGCCACCATACTTTGTTAATTTTTTTTTTAAGGAATGTTGCCATGATGCTTCATGGGAATCAGGTTTTTTGGTCATATACCCTCTATAGAGATTAAGGCAGCAAAGCTACAACTCCCAGAATCCTCTGTGCCAGAGAGCCCAACCCCTACTGGTCACATGACCAAACAGCAGTGATCAGACCCTCCTGGGTGAAGAGGACATAGAGAGTTGTGGTCTTGCTGCCCATTAGGCTATATAGAGGGCACTTCCTGAAGAACCATGACTCCCAGGAAGCACTGTGGCAGTCTTTTTTTTTTTTAAAGTAAGAATAGATAGAGTGGGAGCATAGCAGCATCAGAGATAAACAACCTGAAAATCCTTCTCTGGGGCAGGGAGGTGAAATCTAGAGGCCTATGTTTGTGGACTGCAACTCCAAAATTCTGCCTGGGGAATTCTTGGAGAATTTTGGGTGTTGCAGTCCGAAAGCATGAAAGAACATACCCCTACTATGATTTTCATTTTTGCAACAAAGAACAATGCAAATAATTCATTCAGCTTCCTAAATATGTTTATTTGCAGTATGCCCCACTAAATTCAGTGGGATGTCTTCTCTAGGACAGACGCATGAGATTTCGGCTTGGACTCAAATGCACACTTTGGTAATTCCAATATTCCAATGACCTGTACTTCTATGTAATATGATTGGGAAAGACATTTGGTTTTTAAAGTTTATTTATTTCCTTTCTCCCAACAGTGGGATTCACAGATGCTCATAAATTAAAAAAACAAGAAATAACTACATAAGCAGCAATTTTAAAACAATTAAACCAAGAATCATTAAATCATATAAAATATTTTTTAAAATTAAAACACATTAAAACAACATATATTCGCAGTGAATGTAGGGCAACTAGCTGTGTTAAAATTAGATATTAACCTTTAAAAACTTGTTGCAATAACAATATTTTACTTCCTGCTGGAAAGAGCGTCAGGTTAGCCTCATGAGGGTTTCATAACCAGGGATCAACCAATGAGAAGACCTGCTCTTGAATCCCTGTCAAACGTATCTGTAAAGGTGATGGGACTCAGAGAATGACCTCCCTGGACGATCTTAGGAGGGTTATAGTTTGGACCAAAGCCATATAGGGCTTTATAGGTCACAACCAGTACTTTGAATTGAGCTCGGTAACAGATGGTAGTCAGTGAAGCTACTGTAACAGAGGAGTTATATGCTCCCTGTAACCAACACCAATCAATAGTCAGGCTGCAGTATTTTGCAGCAGCTGAAGTTTCTAACTGTTTGATCAAGGCTGAGCTAGACACTTACCTCTATATCCTTCTGGTTTATTTGTGGAACAAGCCCAGAAAAGCATCCTGGTATTTATAAGAGAGATAACTTCTGGTGCACAGAGTGTGTTCCTGTAGGGAGATGATAAAAGACAAGTCATTTATTTATTTATTTATTTATTGAGCTTATATGCCGCCCAAGTTACGTAGTGCCCGGAGGGAAGGCCTGTCTATATAACCAGGTCTTGAGTTGGTTTTTGAAAATGCCCAGTGAGGGGGCCAGACGAATCTCGGGGGGGGGGGGGGAGCTTGTTCCAGAGACTGGGAGCCACTGCCGAGAAGGCCCGGTGTCTTGTTTTTTCTTTCCGGGCCTCCCTTGGTGTTAGGCTCCTCAGTCGCCCCTCCTGGCTAGATCGGGTGATATGAGTAGATCTAGGCAGGAGGAGGTGTTCCGCCAAGTATTGAGGTCCTAAACCGTTTAGGGCTTTGTATGTGATCATTAGAACTTTGAAATCAACGCGGAATCGAATTGGCAGCCAATGCAATGCAGCCAGAGTGGGAGTAATATGTTGGTGTTTCCTCACCCCAATAAGAAGTCTGGCCGCTGCATTCTGCACCATTTGGAGTTTCCGCATTAATCTCAAAGGTAGCCCCACGTAGAGCGCATTACAGTGGTCTAATCTTGAGATTACGAGCGCATGGACCAAGGTGGTGAGCGCACCCATGTCAAGAAAGGGACGCAGCCGGGCAATCCGCCAAAGATGGAAATAGGTGGTGCGGACCACTGACGCCATCTGAGTTTCCATGGTGAGCGACGGGTCCAGATGTATCCCCAAGCTGCGAACCTCATTCTTAGCAGTGAGAGTCACCCCCCCGAAAGAGAGGGAGTTTCCCAAACCGCTGACGGTGGGTCCACCCACCCTCAGGACCTCCGTCTTGTCCGGGTTCAGCCTCAGCCTGTTTTCCTGCATTGAAGAAATTCTGAGAACCCACACATCTCAACTCAATTTATTTATTTTTAAAAACCCTCCAAACTAACGCACCGACAGAATTCATCAGTGTCTTGATGGTCATCACCATGAAGGTAAACGAGGAGGAAACGTAGCTCCCTCTTTGCATCATTCAGTGCCTTGGGAGAAAGAACATAAAAGATGTTTTAACTAGCATTTTCAAACTTAATTATTTTAAAAAGAAAAAAACCTAACAATTCATAAAAGACAAAAGTATATGTGGTTTCATTTTCACTGTCTCACTCCAATACATAATAAATACTGCTACTCATAAAATTTGCAGGCAACCTGTAAATACTTCCTTTATTTTCTCTGATGTGTCAATTTAGTTAACAAGGTGATGTGACAGATATGATTCAAGCTCTCTTGCACACAGAAGGACCTGCTAACAGGCAATTAATCTTTCCAATATATCCAGTTTTCCTTTGCTCCAAACCAATGTTCCCTCTAAGCTGCACTTGATCAAGGCTGTGCAGAGCCAATGTTGCCACCCATTTGCTTCTGGTTGCGGCTGGAAGCCCGTGTGCACAGGCGGGAACCCACCCAGCACTGTAGAAAGTTAGAGGGAATGTTGCTCCAAATACTGCATTAGTTTAAGACGACACATTGCGCAATTGTTATACAAAACAGAAGTTAAAAATGAGAGCCCAGGACTTAACAAAGATCTAACTTTATACCATTTAGATAATAGAAAACTTCTACCTTGAATCCACTTCTGCAAAAACAGATCATATATTTCTGTCTTAAACCTCTATTTAATATAGATTATAGTATATTCCAGGAAAGATTGCCAAGGATTTCATAGCATCCTGCTGTACAGAAGATCTAAGGATGTGCTTGCTTGTCCAGCAATGCTGTTCTAGAACAAATACTCTGACTAAATCTGGACATGGCCTTCAGTTAGGTAGCTGCTCTCTATCACCTCTCTAGTTTCCATGTCAGTTTGTCCGAGTGTTGCTGACAAAATTAAAGTGGAAAAAAGGAAGAGAGACTGAGAGAAACAAATAACAAAATGCCACAGCAACCCTAAGGACTAACAGATTTGTTTCAGTGTGAGCTTTTAAAATCCACTTAGACACAACCTGTCTAGGACCACACTTGGAAGTAAAATTTCTGGCTCAGGACTTTCATTTCCCATGCTCTGTTTTTAAAAAGGCAACAATAACAGGTGTGTCAATTAAGTACTTAAATTAGATCACTGCTTTTGGACAGCAACTCCTGTATTCCCCCACCACTGGCTTGCTGGAAGTTGTAGGCTAAAAATATCTGCAAGTGACAAGTTGCCCACCATGTATTTGTGCAGATGTGAAGTCTGGTAAAAATCTGAAAAAACACGGAAAAGTATTTTCTCGCTTTAAAGACACATCTTCATATTTTTCCAGGAGAAAAATGGAAACTTTGGAAAGCACAGAACATTCCAGTGAAATATTTTCTTTTGGAATGAATTGCTTTTTACAAGGTTTTACACATTCAAAATGTGAGAAACTATTACTCAAAGATTTGTATATACAATAGTCTACAGAACAAGAAAACAATAATCCCTATGCTCATAACAGACAAAATACAATACTCATTTCCCAGATAAAGGTTTGGATCTAGTGGGTGCTTCCACCTTCACAAGAGAAGGTGTAATAGGAGCTTAATTTCTTGTGGACTGCACTGCATAGGGCCCACCAGTCTATAGGCCTCTCTTTAGTACAGAGTATGTTCACAATACTCCTTTATAAAACTAAACTTTTTATATTTTAAAATTTCACTAACATGCGTAATAGAAAAATTTCATATGTCAAGTTAAGAATGAAAGTCTTTATGTTCTTTATACTTATTCTGGAAGCAGTAAAATAAGTGATGAAGATAAACATTGCATATGTTTTAATTTTCCCCAAATGGCCATGTTTTTCTGAGGGGAAAAACAATGTGGAAAACAATTATTTTTATGACTTCAAAATTTCCACGCAGTTTTTAAAATCTTGCAATTCTGCTTCAAGGAAAATTCAAGATTTCTTTAGCAAGAATCCAAATTTCAAGACAAATAACACCAATGGAACAAACCCACTTAAGTCAGTTACTAGCACTAACCTGGCTGTATGTTCCCTGGTAGAAGACAGGATGTACTCTTCCATATTTTTCTTCAAACATATGAATAAATGAAACAATGTCACCCACAGGGTCAGTGACCCGACTACGAGGATCAGGGCGTATGAAACGCAAAGCAAACCTAGGAAGCATGTAAGATAGAAATATCAGCTTGCTAGACACCTTACACCTTAAAAACATGAGCAGAATGACTGCAGTCTTAAGTGCTCTACTTTTTATTAATTTTTTAACAATTCATCTAGGATTCTCCTGGCCTACTGATGTGGATCTTGCAAAGAAAAAAATCTATATTCCCACGAACTCTTAACACAGATTTGTTCTCCATTCAATGTTACTATGTTATTTATTTGCTTTAAATTTTAAAATGTGTCTTTCACACTACCTAGCCCAATATTTCTACAAGATTCCCAAGGCCCTACCTGTTCTAGACAGACCAAGAAACAAGACATTTCACACCAATGACTCTGCATCTACATCTTTCCCCTCCAAGCTATAGAGAATTAATCACTTTTGAAAGTGGGTGACAGCAAATTTCAGAATAAAGCAATATGTCCAATATATACCAACATGAACAAAGCACAGACTTACCTAAATATATCAAGTAATGTATAATATGTAAATCGGAATGGAAGCATTATCAGATAGTAACTCCAGCCTAACAATCCCTGAAATGACAAAAAGGAAGTTAGGTACAGTACTTTAGACTTAATGCCTTTTGCTCAAAGGCAGATTATGTTCCTAGAAGATTTCAGTACAGAAACCACTGACTTGCCATTTTTAAATCTGAAGCAAGACATTCAAAAGAAAAAACATGTCAGGATTATAGTAAGTGCTCAATAAAAGCTTTTCCCTACTTTTTTTCCAGCTTGGGACATACTAAAAAGCAAGCTAAGACTGAGCTGCCAGATATAATTTAATTTCCAGGAGTTTTTTTTAAAAAAAGTAATGGAAGCAATTTCCAAACCAGTAAGCATTCAAACATTTTTAGCTAAGGCCTATTTAATCTGACCACCCCCCCTTCCCATACACATCCATAATAACAGTCTCTGTTTAATCAAAGAGGTTTTAACCAGCTCCAGAGATAAACTATACACGAAGAGCCACTGATACTGTCACTTATGAACAGTAATGCTAAACGTTTTGAGGCAACGATGCAGATGGAAAAGCTGTTTTGCTTTTATGTTTTTCTAGTAGCATATGAAAATGAATCACACCATTATGGACATTTACAAAAGGATATTTATCAGACCTCTTAAGGAAGAACACCACATCCCAGCTAAACATTTAAAGTCTCTAAAACACAGGAAACCTGCAATAATTATCTTTCTTCTCTTTGTTCTCTCATTGAAACTATTAGCTGGCTGGACAACTCAGTGAGTTAGATATCTGGCTGCGGAGCTGGAGGTTGGGAGTTTAATCCCCTACTGTGAATCCCAGAAGAGCCAGCCTGTGTGGCCTTGGGCAAGCTGCACAAGTCCAAGAATGCCCCCAGAAAAAAGGAATGGTAAACCACTTCTGAGTACCTTCTACCTAGACAACTCTGAAAAGGGTCCACATAAATCAGAACTGACTTGACGGAACACAATTATATTATTATCATAATATTAGTCACAGAGAAATTGCCCTGTAGTAGTCAATCTAAGCCACATGATAAAATAACCTGCCCTTGGTTGCGGCCTTGAAACAACATAGCTGTAGATCCTGTGGTCAGCAGTGTTGACCTGTAACGGTCGAGAAGGTGGTGGATTGAAGACACTTGGGACGCCCTCTTGTTCATTCAACCGGTCCTGGACAGCTGCCTGTGGAGAGAGGACAATAAAAAGACAAGTTACAGTATTATAGTACACTTGCACTAAACAAGTGATGATTATTCCTTAGGTGTCAAGATAAAGAATTAACTTGGGCCCCTAAAGGACACTGCTGCTAAGCAGTCTAGAAAGATGTTGGACAGAACCCTATTGCGAATTTATCCTTGTGTAAGGAAAATCACATAAGCCTTGGTAGCTAAGTGCCAGCTCATTAACGAGCTGCTGGTTGTGCTCCTGGGTATGTTTCTGAATACACACATGGGCCCATGAATCCAGCTAGCACTTATTTAATTAGTAGCAATTTGCTACCATAAACGATATAATTTCCTTTAAACAGGTGCAAATCAGCAACAGGATTCTGGCTACTGTCCTGAAAACTTAAGCAATAATTATGTTTTGTAAGGTGATGCTCCAGTTAGAAAGGCAAAAGCATGTCAAGAAGCAGGCAGAGCAGTAATATGGTAACTCAGGATACTTTCAAGCAAGCAGGTAATAAATGACACAGCATAAGAAAGTTTCAAAAATGAAAATCATTACACAGAATAAAATTTATTTGCTTGTTTATTTAAAATACTTATATGCCACCTTTCTCCTGAAGGATCCAATGTAACAGAAAATGTAATAGCTTAATTGCTCACCATGTTATTTAAAATTATTTTAAATATGGAACTATAATAGGCATCATCCATATGTCTGAGGGCCACAAATATCAATCCCTGGTAACTGAAGGGCTGCACCTGCTCTTGTGTTTCATCCAACCCTCGAATATTTTCTTTTAAAACTGCTACTTAACTGAAAAGCCCCCCTCATGCTCTTCAATGGCCCTTTTTAAAAAAACAAATATACCCACCCATTAAAAAAGAAATTTGAGGACAAGGGTGCTGAGGGAGTCATAACATTGAAAAACAGCCTCCCAAACCTCTAGAGTGCACAAGGAGACTTTCGAAGGAAAATATGTTTTCAAATTTAAAAATAATAATAATCAAGGTATAACACATCCACCCACTTTTCCCACTGCTGCCTTAGAATTCAGTAAACTAAAAATGATTCCAAAACATATAGAGCTGTACCATAGCAGTTCAGCTAGAAGAAAAGCAACTTACACCAAAGATAGCCCCTTCATAAATATTTAATGAGTCACATAAAACCTGGTAAGCTATGTTTTAATTATTAAAATACTGTATGGCATTGTCAAAATTCATGAAACACTATTCATTCATTTATTGATCGGTGTATTTTATATCCTGCCTTTCAACATGATTAAAAATGGAAACACAAAATGTCAAAATACTAAAATGCACCTGAATAAATCATAGTGAAACAACTGAATTAAAAGCAATTTAAAGCACATCAGTAAAAAAGTACAGCATTCCCCTACCATTGAAAAGCCCTTCCTCAGTCAGCTGCCAAAAGCCTGCCTGAATAAAAATGTTTTTGCCTATGAAAGAAAGAAACTGGGAGAGGGGGCCAGTCAAGGCTGAGCACCTTCGAAGGGAGTCCCATAGTCTGGGAGCAGCCGCTGAAAAGTGCCTTTTCATGTCTACACTGAAAATGCCAGTGAGAATGATTGGAGTGAGAGACAAGTGTACTTTGAGGATCTCAGACCTGCGCAAGTTCATGTGGGAACTACATTCAAATGCTACAGCTGAAGAACCAATAGTTCTATTACCAAAAAAACAAAACAAAAACAAAAAACCACACGCATCTTTCGCTTCTACTTGCTTGTATACGGGATTGGGGGGGCATCATATTGTCTTGCTGTAGTTGTAGAAGGGGTAGCCATGTTAATCTGTGCAAGCATTACAGGTAAAAGCAAAATACAAATAGAAAGTTTAAGAAGATAAAAATCTGGTGGCACCTAAAGACTAACTTTTATATTTTTTAATGTGAGATTTCATGGACAAGTCCACTTCAGACATCACAAGTTTTTTAACAGTTGAGTGGTACGACAACGATGGTAATTACATACAGATACTTATCTGGATAGTTGGTCACCTTTTATTGAATTTTACGCCCAAACTTTTTTTTAGTATCCAATGTTGGATTTTTTGTTTTGTTATTTATCAAGATTTAAACACAATAAAAATTAATTAAAAACATTTTTGATTTAGTAATCAAAGAACTTTTAAAATATCATGGAATTAACTCTACTGAATTTAAAGAAATGCAAAGTTATATCAAACAGCACACAAATCCAGCTTCTTGAAAATCTTAGTTTTCAATTACAGACACAGCACACTAAACAAAAACAAACCAAGGTAGTATGCTTAAAAATATGTAAGAACATGCTTGAAACATAAGAGACAAATGAGTAAGATTTCCTATGGTCAGCAGCAGGGCAAAGCTACAATGTTTTGCAGAGCAAATTGCCTCAACTGCTTGAGGCAACAAAATTACAGAATTATACAAAATAAGGAAAAATATTAAACCAAATTATATGGAGACTGCAGATTTAAGATTATTTTGGTGTAGAGTTCTGCATTTTAGAAGAGTCTATACACGGTCCCAGTTATAATGAATACTGCCTTGAGAAAGACACCAACATCTCCCACAGGAGAAGCTGAATTTGGAAACACACAGAGTGACTTTTAATCAGTGCAATATGACAGAAAGACAAAATGATACAGTACCTCTATGTTCCAGTTGTGTTGTTCCAGTGTATGACGACATTGGTCCATGGACTCTATGCCAGTCAAATCCTAGGGCGATAAAGAATGATTTGAATAATTGTTTTCATTTAAGCCACTTATCTTCACAAATTAAACCACAAAAAGGCATTTGTAAGCCACCACAACTTACAAACAGTTATAGACATCTTAACATTTTATATACATGGGCACAAATGCTACACTTCTTTCCTTGATTTTGCTCAGGACCCTGAAAAGCATGGGGAGGTCAAGGAAATCTTTGCATTTGATGGCATTAATAAAGGAGGAGTGCTTAACTTTCTTTGAACCAAAGTGCTCTAATTTTTGAAATGCTTCCGAGTAATTCTTCCTTTCCCCAGTGACAATACCAATGACTGCTGTTTTTTTCCTTATCTGCCACAGATATCAATCTTCTCTTTTGCCAATGGTACAGTTTCACTCACTTTCCATCCTCTTCTATTTGTACCACAAAAAGAATGGCAAGCTGCAGAACCAACGTACTATTAACAATGTTTTAAAACAATGATTATATTTTATTTTGGTAGTAAACAAACTCTTTAATCTTTAATGGAAAGCTCTTTAATCTCTCTAGATTGAGAGCGAAGACTAAAATCCATCTGAAATGCATGCGGGACTTCCTCTTCGCCAATGATGCAGCTGTTGTTGCCCATTCTGCTGAACACCTCCAACAACTTATGAATTGTTTTAGCAAGGCCTGCCAAGATTTTGGATTAACAATCAGCCTGAAGAAAACACAAGTCATGGGCCAGGGCGTGGACTCACCTCCCTCTATTACCATCTCTACACAAGAATTGGAGGTTGTTCATGATTTCGTGTACCTTGGCTCAACGATCTCTGACACTCTCTCCCTAGATGTCGAGCTGGATAAACGCATTGGCAAAGCAGCTACCATGTTCTGTAGACTCATAAAGAGAGTATGGCTTAATAAGAAGCTGACAGTATATACCAAGATCCAGGTCTATAGAGCCTGTGTCCTGAGTACACTCCTGTACTGCAGTGAGTCCTGGACCCTTTGTGCACGGCAGGAGAGGACGTTGAACACGTTCCATATGCGTTGTCTCCGACGGATTTTTGGTATCACCTGGCAGGACAAAGTTCCAAATAGAGTAGTCCTAGAATGAGCTGGAATTTTTAGCATGTATACATTACTAAAACAGCGATGTCTACGTTGGCTTGGGCATGTCGTGAGAATGGCTGATGGTCAGATTCCAAAAGATCTCCTGTATGGAGAATTAGTGCAGGGAAAGCACCCCAGAGGGAGACCACAGCTGCAATACAAGGATATCTGCAAGCGGGATCTGTAGGATTTAGGAATGGACCTCAAGAGATGGGAAAACTTGACATCTGAGTGTTCAGCCTGGAGGCAGGCGGTGCAGCATGGCCTCTCCCAATTTGAAGAGACACTTGTTCAGCAGGCCAAGGCAAAGAGGCAGTCCCAAAACCAGCAAAATCAGGGAGCTGGAAAGGGGACAGATTGTATTTGTCTTCAGTGTGGAAGGGATTGTCACTCTCGAACTGGCCTTCTCAGCCACACTAGATGCTGTTCCAAGACCTCTATTCAGAGCACGTTACCATAGTCTCTCAAGACCGATGGATGACTACACAAAACAAACTCAAAACTGCCCCCATCATTAATATCGGCACTCTCTACCATTTCTTTGTTTTATTTTTTAAAAACTATGTCTTACTGAATTGAGAGCAATCATTATCAGAAATGTTCATCCCCATATGTGGCACCAACACTAATTTCTATTTTACCACTGAAGTCACAAATGAATATGCATGATTATAGCGAGAAAACATTTTATAAGTATATTGTAATAACTACCACCAAACTTCAAAAGCTGCTTGATCTGTTTCCCAATGAAATGGGGAAAAATGCCACAAATTGCTCTTTAAATAAGATGAATTACTAAAATGGAACTGTTTTACTGTCTATTCCAAAATAAGGTTTTAAGAGTTTGCTGTATTTTCTCTTACCTGAATATTGTGCACAACTGCTGAGGCATAGATTGAATGGTTGTATAGTGAAACAGGATATATTTTTAGAAACTATGTTTAACAATCTCTGACATCTCCAATTTCCCTGTAGTGATCTGTCAGTTCAACTCTCAATTCATTTCTCTTTTCCTTTCCTGGGATCCCTTTGCACAACCTACTCTTTTTATAATTTATTTATAATTTTATGTTTGGTATAATAAATGGTCTGGAGTGTCCCGTGCTACTGGGTTTCCTAAAGCTAATCTTGTATAAACTTGATTGCTACAAATGATGAAAGTTTACTAACACCCTCGCAGATGAGAAATTTAATTATAATGTTTTCAAAATCATGATTGTATGTTTACATGTGTTTGGGTTCCATGACAGCCCAGCAACACTACACAATGATAAACCACTAATGTATCCGCACATCTTCTCTCACTCAGCACTATGCCCTCACCTTCATAAGAAATGTAGCACAGACCTGAAAAAAGCTTAACACTACTCTAGGCAGAAAAGTACATAACAGATGAAAAACACATGACATGAACACAAAACGCAACCTTGGCAACACATATAAGCAGGGATCTCAATCTTCCTGTGAACTCACAGAAGGACAAGCAAGCAAACAGATATCAAATTAGAAAACACATACTTTTTTCCTTTCAATCAAGGCATGTACATTTGTGTAAGACATACATTTCTGACCTACCATTATTCTAACATATAAGCAAAAAACAGTAATTTCAGGTTTGGGGACTCTTTACCTACAACTAAATGCTTTGGATTCTTTTTCATTTATCCATGTTCTTATTTAGAATGAAAAGCCCTAGCTCGAGTTACAGCAATATGATTAAAATGGCTTTAATTATTTTCATTAGTACTTCTAGTTTAGTTTCAGTTTTAAATTTTTAGCATTTGCTGCCCAAATTGTGAATCATCCAAAATCTGCTCTTTGCAATGATGGGTTCATATTTTTAATATCAAACATCACTTTCTTTTTCTAAAATCTTGCGATTATCCACAAAATTATTGTTTACTGGCAGTATATATACTGGAACACAGACACCACTCAACAGCCCTCAAGCTGTAGCATTCCACTTGGCCAGTTTAGCTGGTATTCCTGATTTCATCTTTGCTCAACAATGAATTGCACTGGACATGTCAGGTTAACAAGCTTCACTCTGTAAACTAGTGGATCACCAGATTAGAATGCTGAAACAAATTTTTGGTAGCTTATTTAATAGTTAACAACGGAATCCCAAGTCTTTCTCCCTCATTTTAGCCCTGAAATGGAATACAGATTAATCAAATCCTAAAAGCACAAATTTTGACATCTTCCTGAGTCATATTTTGAACAGAAATGAATACTCAGTGTTTTTTCACATTTCTGACTGTTGACCTTCTCAGTACGCTTTAAATACTGCTACTGTTCACAATTTTAGAAGTTCAAACACCCATCTGTACTCTTCTGCATAACGAAAACTGCTGCAATATGCAATAAAAAAAATAGCTACCAGAATTTTCTCTATTTAAAACTAAATAAAAGACTGTAGCAGCTTTATGCGAGTGAACAATTACTATCACATGCCAGTGATTCCACATTGGTCTCTAAGTTCCCTGGTGATAAGCACATTATACAAAAGTAGGGAGACTTCAGTCTTACAATGTCTGCCTCCCCACCACAGCCTAGCTTTCAAAAAAGCAGAGGCAGAAACAAAGACATGCACACAGCATTCAAGAATTCCAAGCCCAGGAATTTACCCCTGTATGCAAAATGACTATCCATAGACCTCCATGCAAAAATCTAATCACGCTTCCTTCCTCTCCAACTCTTAACTTATTCATTTCAGTAGTAGAGTTTTATTTCCCCTTCTTTTTCATTTTAATGGAACCATTATTTACGCACTGCACCTTTACACTGAACATGAATCTAAATTCCTGAATGCTGTTTGTATCTATTA
The DNA here is from genome assembly GCA_037013535.1 of Intellagama lesueurii. Classification (NCBI taxonomy): domain Eukaryota; kingdom Metazoa; phylum Chordata; class Lepidosauria; order Squamata; family Agamidae; genus Intellagama; species Intellagama lesueurii. Next base: position 229,173,311 of record JBAJHW010000002.1, on the reverse strand, counting down.
AAAATACACAATACAGTAAAATGATGGCAAAACACGACAAAGCAAGGTGGATAAAAATTAATGATTTTTAAAAATCAAACATTTAAATTTAAAAATTGATTTTTAAATTTAAATTGTAAAAAAAATCAATTTTTTAATTTAAATGATTTAAATACTTTATTTAAACCAAATCCACCCTACAACAAAGTACAAAAACAAGGTAACGTCAGCAGCAGAGTATAAAAATATCACATCATTTTCAAAGAGTTCAATTCAACACATGGAGGTCTGTTATCATCTAACTCCTGTTAACATATCCCATGGCCTAAAGATTACCATTAAAATCAATTGCTAAATATGGTAAGTGCATCTCCATCAGGAAAATCCAACAAGCTCCCCATGGCTGTGACTTAAAGGACCTCTTGCATATATCCATGAAAAACTGTCCTACATCAGCCATGGAAAATTACTGGCACTTAAGCAGCTATTGGTTCAACTGATTGGTTCAAAATTGGGAAAGGAGTACGACAAGGCTGTATATTGTCTCCCTCCTTATTTAACTTATATGCAGAATACATCATGCGGAAGGCTGGACTGGAGGAATCCCAAGCCGGAATTAAGATTGCCGGAAGAAATATCAACAACCTCAGATATGCAGATGATACCACTCTGATGGCAGAAAGTGAGGAATTAAAGAACCTCTTAATGAGGGTGAAAGAGGAGAGCGCAAAAAATGGTCTGAAGCTCAACATCAAAAAAACTAAGATCATGGCCACGGGCCCCATCACCTCCTGGCAAATAGAAGGGGAAGATATGGAGGCAGTGACAGAGTTTACCTTCCTGGGCTCCACGATCACTGCAGATGGTGACAGCAGCCACGATATTAAAAGACGCCTGCTTCTTGGGAGGAAAGCGATGACAAACCTAGACAGCATCTTAAAAAGCAGAGACATCACCTTGCCGACAAAGGTCCGCATAGTCAAAGCGATGGTTTTTCCAGTGGTGATATATGGAAGTGAGAGCTGGACCATAAAGAAGGCTGACCGCCGAAGAATTGATGCTTTTGAATTGTGGTGCTGGAGGAGACTCTTGAGAGTCCCCTGGACTGCAAGGAGAACAAACCTATCCATTTTGAAGGAAATCAACCCTGAGTTTTCACTGGAAGGACAGATCCTGAAACTGAGGCTCCAATACTTTGGCCATCTCATGAGAAGAGAAGACTCCCTGGAAAAGACCCTGATGTTGGGAAAGTGTGAAGGCAAGAGGAGAAGGGGATGACAGAGGATGAGATGGTTGGACAGTGTCATCGAAGCAACCAACATGAATTTGACCCAACTTCGGGAGGCAGTGGAAGACAGGAGGGCCTGGCGTTCTCTGGTCCATGGGGTCACGAAGAGTCGGACACGACTAAACGACTAAACAACAACAACAAGCAGCTATTGGCCAAGGTCTGAAAGAAGGCAATTGTACTGCATGAAACAAGTGATTTTATATTTCAGTTCTGCAGAAAAAAGATCATATTTTAAAAAAACCACCCCTTCTAATAAATTGCACTTTTGTTTTACTAAAATGTTTCTAGATCTGGAAGAGTAAGTGTGGCCTCTCAAGGTCCAGGAGCTGGCATCTGTAACTCTCATCAATGATGCAAGAAATCTGAAAAAAAATTTTCCTGTCCCACCCCCTCGAGCAAATTTTAGACACTCATCAGCCCTAATTATAACAGTCTCATTTGTAAAGGCATTTCTCTCGAGTTTAAAGACATTCCAGAATGGCACAGGTAACAACACTGTGACGTATGTGCTCCATATCCTATGCCATCTGCAACAACACATACACAGAAATCCCTGTACTTCAGCTGGGTGCTTCCTCCTTTAAGATGTTTAAAATATATATTTTGCATATACCTCATTTGCAAAGCAAGTGCAAAATTTTGCCTTGTGGTGAAAAATTCACAAGAGGAGTTTTATCCCAAAATTTGACTGCTTTACCTGAGTTCTAAATACTGTATCACATCCCACTCCTCACTTTTTTAATCGGCTACACAGTGGAGGAGTATGAGCTGAACACTGTGTCCCCACATACCATGATCCCAAACTAGCTGCATTACAAAAATTAAATGTGATAATGAATTTAACACCATGGTTAGCTTTTTCTTCCTGATGTCGCATAAGAGATCGCTTTTAATGCAGTCTGTGATTAGCTGTGAAGTTAATTTCCATACCAGTGTGAAAATTCCACAGAATTATGTTTCCAAGGCAAAGAGCATCTGGTTTCCAACAGAACAAAAGCCTTTGCCAAGTCTGGGATAATTTTTTTCTTATGCAAGTGCAATGATCAGATTGGCAACCTAGAGCTGTAAAATATTATTCAGAAACATTTCTCACATAATCACGTACGCTGAAACTGAAGATATCTTTGGACAATACTTGAATGTTCTGAAAAAGCAGATTGATTCTAGCCACATTTCAAATGTTAATTCATAAAGGGTTAGGTTAGGGAACAACCCAGAGCCCTCTAGATACACTGAATTGTGCCTCCTTTCTTACAGTCACACTGGATGCAGTCCAACACATCTGGAGCGCAGTACGTTGAAAAAGTTTACTATAAATAACAATTGTATTTTTACAACAACACAGTTCTCCATGTTGAGATATTCTTCACTCAAGTTCAAAGAAATGCCACATTCTATCTAGTCATATGCTTTAATAAAGGTCTGATAAAAATGTAATGAATACCTTCTGTTCTTATAGTGCAAGACTAGGCTGAAGACAATGTAATTTTTCATCAGCAATCTCCTTCTTGGAGAAATATGCACATCACATAATTCTTAAGATACATTTTAATTTGCCATGAAGGTCAGTGGAATTTCCTTAACTTGCTCAAAGCATTCACTTAAGGTAGGATCTTCCTTTTGTTCTTGTATGAAAGATGGATTATTAGTGTTTCTCATATTAACCAGATCAGCTGTTTCTCTCTCTTCTCTTATTTCAAGGAGATTTCCATCATTTTCCTCAGTGGCTTCAATTTGCCTTCCCTGAGAGCAAGTTGTCACAAAAACACTCTGTACATGCTCAGCTAAATCCAGGCCTATTAAACATGGGGCAGGAATCTGATCAGATATGGCCACCTTCCAAATTCCTGACCATCCCTTATATCTCATTGGTATTTTTGCCATAGGCAACACCACTATTTCAGAACCAATCCCTTTGATAGAAACATTTTCATGGTCTAACACATTTTCCTTAGGGACTATATCAGGGTGACATACTGTAACTTGTGAACAAGAATCTTTTAGTGCTAGATACTTATTATTATCAACATAGATAACATCACCTGAGCTTTGTAAAAGATTTGGATTACTTTCTATCAGAAAGCACTGGACAACCCTGGCCACAGGAAGACCTTGGCTCTCTGACCCTTCTGTTACTTGTGTTGCTACGGCAACAGCTTCAACTGCTGCATTCTTAGCTGTTCCATGATGTTGTACACAAAACACCTTCTTAGGCTGACTGGAATTTCCCCCTTTATGCTGGTTAACATCCCTAGTCTTTTGAGTCTCACACTGAGCCCAAAAATGACCTTTCTCCCCACACGCATAACACCGTTTACTTGCCCTGGGTTCAAAATAAAGGGCCTTATTAACTTTTCCCTCAGAGCTATTATGTTTCAGATGACTGTGCTCTGGAGATGAGGGTCTGTCTCTAAAATGGCTTCCAGTAGCTTGGGTACTTCTGAGGTAATCTCTACTGGGTGGGGCCCCTCTCCTCCGGTCGTCCCACACTTTTCTACCAATTTTTACCTCAGAGAACCTGGGGTTTCTTATCTCACTTATGGAATCTGCATTTTCACCTGCTTCTATTACATTTCCAGGATTTTTGTCTTTAACTAAGTAACGCAATTCCCCAGGCAAAATAGAATAAAATTGTTCTAACCCAATCACATTTTTCATCTCTTTTAGAGAAGTGACATTTTCACGTTCCATCCATTTGTCTAAACATTGAACCAAGTTAGCCCCTAACAGAGAATAAGATTCTTCAGGCTTTTTGGTAAGGGAACGAAATTTTCTCCTCAGGTGTTCTGCATTTATGCCAAATCTTGAATATACCATTTTTCTATAGGCTTCAAAATCTCTAGCTTGCTCTAGAGGCATCTGAGAATACAGTTCAGCTAAATCCCCACTTATTTGTGATCTCAGAATTATCATCCTTTCATCATCCTTGATATCAAAATCCCAACACGCCCTCTCAAATGAAATGAGGAAAGATTCTGGGCAATCACCTTTCCTATATTGGGGGAATTTCTTTAGATCGATCTTTGAGGGACTTCCCTCATTAGCGCTGTTATTATTGTTGTTGTTATTTTGAGAAGCTAATTCTAATTTTTTCATTTGTATTTGAAATTCCATTTCCCTTTGCCTATTTTCTTGCTCAAATGCCATTTGTCTGGCCTCTTGCTCAGCTTTGAGTTCCTGAGCTTTCTCTTTAGCTCTAGCTTTTTCCCTAATTTCTATTTCCCTGAGCTGTAGTTCCTGAGCTTTCTCTTCAGCTCTGAGTCTATACTCCTGCTCTAGTTTCCATTTCTCCAGGTCTAGGGAGCTTTGAATAATTTACCTTGAGGGTTCCTCAGGTATCTGAAGGTCTCCATTTTAATTCCCATTTCCCTCAACTTCTTGAGGATCAATTTCCTCCATTACTGGCTTTTTAGTTCTTTTGGGTGGCATAAGTATGTGTACTTCCTTGATAAGAGCTGGTTTCTATTGCTGAGTTAGTCAGGCCTTTTTTTAAAAAAAAAACAACAACACTTTTACTGCTGTTTTCTTTTCCCAGTATTTTTCTGGGGTACTATGTAGCTCTCACTCGGCAGCTAAAGATGGCTACACTTTATCTGGCCTCACACCAGCCACGATGTTTCTTGGTCTGAGACAACCTTCTTGCAAATTCTATTTTCAAGCCTCTGCTTTTTAGTTTCCTATCACCTCAGATCTGCTCTGACCCTGGCTTCAACTTTTTATCCACCAGCGCTCCCTTCTCTCAGAGCCTTGGATTTTAACCTAGCCACTGGGTCTTTCAAATCCTGAGGTAACCACAAAAAGAATTTTTCCTTCAGAGTCGTTCCCTATCTTTAGTCCCCCCAGATCTGGGATCAGAAGCCCCGCCACTAAGCTTTTCCACAAAAGCTCTAGCCGGTCACCTACTTCTTCACCACAGACCTCTGACTAAAAAGGTACCCACGACTCAAAAAAATTCACTTTTAACTCTGGCTTTACTGGATTCTTTCGTATCCCACCGCTGGTCACCAATTGTGGCATTCACCCTTGTGGCACCTGCGTGTTGTGCCCTCACAAAGGCTCCCGTCACGGTTTCCTCTCATTGCCACCAGTGGATTACCCAATCCACAATAGAAATGACGTTTGTCAGGACACTTGTCTTGTGAATACAAACAGAACTTATTTATTGAAGTGAAGCAGATTTAATAATCACAGAAGTTCTTCAGATAAACATTATACACAAGCCAATCATTAACAGTTCTCTCAGTACATACTTTTCTCTTGCAATATAATTACCACCTTCTCTACCTATTTTCTTAACCAGCTTTATCTCTCAGTATTTGTTCCCTCTCTCTCTCTGACTAACCAGTCCCTTATCTCTCTCTGGATCTCATCCCTCTCTATCTGACTCCTCCTTCTCCTGCCAAACCTTCATATAGCTGCTGACTCCGCCTCTCCAATCCTCTCATAGGCTCATGCAAATTAGCTCATGACTATGAATGGCATGAGTGACGTGGGGTGATCGTCACAGACACTTAAGAAAGCTGACAGCAAAAAAACTGATATGTTTCAAAAGTGGTGTCGGTGGAGTGCTTTGCAGATACCCTAGACTGTCAGAAAGATAAACAAGTGGCTCCTAGGACAAATCAAGCCAGATCTATATCTGAAGGCAAAAATGTTGAAACAGGCTGTCCTACTTTGGGCACATCATGAGAAGCAAGATTCTCCAGAAAAAAACACAATAATTTTGGGAAAGGTTGAAGGCAAAGGGAAAAGAGGAAGACCAAATACAAGATGGACTGACTCCCTAAAAAAACTCATAGCTTTGAGTTTACAAGAGCTAAGCAGAGCAGTTGAAGACAGGACATTTTGGAGATTGCTCATTCATAGGGTCGTCATAAGTCATAGGTGACTTGACAGTACATAACATTGAAAGTTGAAAAGACTTCTATTCCTGATGACTAATAGGCACATTGTATTTACTGTAATATAACATGACATTACATTCTTTAATTCAATGACAAATACAGAGGCCATTTACTGTCATAACAAAATACTTCAACTCAAATTTCTTGTCAACAGGATAAAACACAGCACTCTTTCCAGATGTAATTTTTAAAAATAATTACTTCCACTGCTTTTAAGGTTATCCAAACTGCCAGAATAAATGTGGCAGCTGTTGGTTTCAGCACTACTCACAGTAGTTTAAACAATAAATAAAATATAAAGAGACAGCAGTAGCACATAAACACAAAAGACATGCAAAAGAAAATGAAATTCCTTGCATCTGAACACAAAATAGACATTTCCAATGCAGTTTCTGCTCACCAAGACTATATAATCATGTTTTTAGAAGATGCCAGTGAAAGTAAAGTACAAAACCATATAACTCAAGATCTATATTGGGCCACTATTTTTATGAGGCAACTACAGTATCACAAAATGGTGTGCAAGATGACGGTGTGCATGATTGATACAGAACTTTTCATCAGGATAAATGATATGGGGCAAAATCCTGTTGCATAACTTTGTGTCAGTATAGCCCAGATCAAACAGTGAAAGCATTTAATTTAAAGTAATTAAAAGTTTACTCTCTTTCCCACTGTGCTTTCTATGAAAAGAGCCAGTATAGCTATAGGCAAGCTGTACAGCCTCAAGGTGCCGAAGAAGAAGGGAATGGGAAACCACTTCTGAGTTCTCATTATCTTGAAAACCTGGAAATAGTTGCCATAAGTTGGAATTGACTTGACAGCACAAAATTATTATTATCATCCTCCTGTTTTTGGTTCTGAGGCTCCCTAAGGCTCCGTTCCACCTTGCAGAAGCCTTTGGGAGCCTCAAGATTTGGTGGGAGGGGGAGTCTTTACAGCTAAAAATCACAGGGATTGGGACTGTCCACAGTGATCCAGCAACAATTTTTTATTATTATTATTAAAAAGCTCCCCTTTCCCAGTCTTGAGGCTCCCAAAGGCTTCTCCAGGGCATAAGGGAGCCCTAGAGAGCATCAGAACCTAAAAAGAAGAGTATTTTGAAACCCAGTCTGGGTTACCCCATGCAAAGTCACACCAACAAGACTTTGCCCATAGCAAGTACGAGAGACGGCAAAAGCCAGATGATGTAGCCTGTCTTGTTCCAGTTTTGAGATGAAAAGTAGAAGAAAGCAACAGACATTCAATTCAGTTTTAAAAGTGTTGTAATTATTACTTAGCACCTCAAACCCACCCCTTGGATTGCTGAGATAAAGAAATACACAATGTTGATTTTAAAGTTAGAAACTGGTATTGTCTTCGCTCACATTTTATTGCCATTTTATTTACCCAAGTCCACTTACGCTGATTTGTTCATATCAAAATGATCTACTATCTAATTTCTTATTGTAATGTCTTGGTGCTACTCTTGTTTGTCCTCCCAAAGCAGTCAGCAAAAAGAGAACTAAAGGTGTCACTATACTACAGACACATGCCAGAATTGGCAATTTGCCACTACACTCATGTTTGAAAAGTTATGATGTTAAGTTCAGGAGGTAACTGAAGGGATAGGATAGCCTTTACTTCTCAAGGATTAAAATAACAACCAAACCTTTAAAGACATACTATAAAGAATAAGCAATAGTGAAAGCCTGAGTTATAAACTTGATTTGGCAAGAAAGGGTCATTAATAGGTTGCTTTCTACTTTCAAGAAAAACTAAAATAAGCAAGAGTGTTCATAATAGCCAGTCATTCTGCAGTGATTGCCAAAAGCTGCTGACAAGCACAAAGCTGCTGCAGAATTAGAAAAAGAGAAATTTCTATCTGATAAATTAACTTCATTTTATAAAAACGACAGTGATTTATATAAGCTCTTCAATACATTATAGATATTGTGAAAGCACAAAACCTAGGCATTTGTAGGTTTCGGAGAAAAACCCTGATGATCTAAGCAAAATGTATAAGGCTGGGACACACAGGCACCCCACGGGCAATCCACTTTTTAAAGCACCCTCTTATTAAACACTTTGAAATGCACTGGGATGTCATTCCCCCACACGGTTGGAGTGACTAACTTCCTGTTTATGTTTTTACAGACCTTAAGGTGTAACAGCTATTGCCAAAAAAGAAACTTCGATGGCAAAATACAACAAAGAATGGTTACTTTTCCAGTTAGGTTCCCCTCCCCCCCCCCCCCCCCCCCCCGTAGACTAGTACCACAGACTATTCGTCGCTGCTGTTCTTGAACCGTCTTTGGAAATTAATCAACCCATAGCTACACAACCTACAAGGGAGGCAGGCTCTTGCGGAGAAGAAACATACGCTCCGACCAAGGCCTCCTCAGGGTCGCAGCTGTGAGCTCAACGAAGGCCTGGGTGGGGCCACGCGACTACAAACCTTCTGTGAAACACCAGCGTTTCCCCCTCCCCCCCCCCTCCATAGCCCCGCCGCCATCCCACGTCCCACAGAAACCTCAGGCCAAAGTGCTCCCGCTCCTCTCAGCCAACGTGAACACTACGAAGCCCCGGAGGGGCCGAGTTTCCTTGGACCCGGACGGACGGTTCCCTCTCGCTACGCTCTACCCGCCCCTCACGCCCGAGACCAGCACCTGGAACTGAAGCAGCTTCTCCGTCTGCTCCGCCGACAACTCCCGCTCCTCCGGAGCCGCCATTTTCCAGCCGCCTCTGACCCGCGGCTGCGTCACCGCACGGACGTGACGCGACAATTCGACACTTCCGTCTACGTTCTCCCTGCACGTGCTATCAGCGGCCGGTTGGATTCATAGAGTCAAAAAAAAGAATAGACTTATAATACTTCCGTTGTCTTCGAGGAGAGTTTTCGGGTTCCCTTTGATACTTTGCGCGCGCCCCCCCGCCGCTTATTGGACGGAAGCAATAACCAACAATGAAACTGGAGGGCAAATCCATGATTTAGGCATAGCTATGATTGAGTAATCATTCAGGAGTTAAACAGAAAAGGAATAAACAAAATACATAGCATCATTCGTTCTTTCGCTAGAGAAAAAGGTCTTATTTTGGATTAGAGAGGTGGTTGAGGGGTTTTCAAGTTCTAAAAATCATTTTAACTTGTCCCATCAATGCCCTTAATTATTGCCATATCACAGGTCGGAGGATCTGAGAAGCAGTAGCCTTCGTCAGCCTTGAATGTGGCCCATGATTTGCCGTGTTAAGAGGAATGTTACGGCTTTCTTTCCCAAAAATCTCTTAGATCTTCCCAGCTCAACTATCGTGCTCAGTCGTCTGCCGAAGGCTACAGGCAGGTCATGCTTTGGAAGCTGCCTTCTGGTTTTGTTTGGGGTTTCGATTTTATAATATTAAGAGAAGTAGGAACACAGGTGTGCTTGTGTGTCAGTGAAGAAATGAGAAGGCGGGTCTCTATTTGCGTGTGCAATACAATCAGATCCGCTTTTAGTATAACCACTTGTGTTTTTGAAGTATAACTCTTGCTTGTGTCTGGCCGTTGGTCACGTTGCCTGGGCCTGATGGGAGCAGACCTCTGCCTGAGGGATAGTTTATTAATTAGGGCTGCAGTCCTATATTGGCTTACCTGAGGGTAAGTCCCCTGGAACTCCTACAAGCAGCCCTTGCTAAGAAAATGCAGTCTTCACACAAAGTTGCTGACAGACTGCTATTTCTTAGCATTAGATTCTGATATTAGACATAAAAGATGTTAATGGACATAGTGTCAGACTCAGAACACCTGAGTTCAAATCCTCTTGTATGTGCTGTTCGTGTTGAATTCATCAGAAAGAAGAAAAGTTAGGAAGAGAGCAGAAGCCCAACAGCAAACAAGAAACTAAAAGATAGGAGCTGAGAGAAGAAGGCACAAGCAGAGCTGTGGTGTACTTTCAGTGCACAGGAGAAATGTGGGCTAGACAAAAACACTGGATTTAAAATGTGTTCAACCCTTCCCAAACATCTTTCCATGTCTTCATGAGTCCTCCTAAATTAATAAATGAAAATGTGAGAGTGGTCCATTGAATAACGAGTTGTATGGCTCCTGCCTCTAAGGGCTGAATGAATCTGCATTTAATGTGCAGATTTTAAACCAGTGCAAATAGCTGTCCCTGCCTTTGTGTGTGTGATAATTATCACAGTCAGGGTAGGCAGAAAGGACAGCAGCTAAGGCTTTCCTTTCTTGTTGTGATCCTCTTAAAAACAGCTTCTCTGAAGTGACTATTTGTGTTGCTGCCAATACTATCTGTGGTGTCTAGGACCAGACATAATCATACAGTGAATATGTCAGACTGTTTTCTGCAGCCACATTTCCCTTAGCTTTCATCATTTGGCTGAGAACAATAAATACGTGAAAAAAAATTTTTTTTAATGTAAAGGGAATCAAGAAAGTAATAGTACAGGTGAGTAAAGCAAGTGGGAGGCATTTCCATGATGTGGCTGAAGAAATCATCACCAAATTCCTTGCTATGTTCTACAAAATCTGCTTTTATATTCCAATATTTTATATTTGTGTAGGTCATTTATAACACATGTTGTGGAGTTTTTTCAGCCAGCTGCAAAGCCTCAAACCTCAGTTAAATGAGAAGATAGCCAAATGAGTTAATAATACATGGTGGAGTGGAATCAAATGTGTCATTCTCCTAGGGCCTGGTGAATGTATTGATAACTACATTAATATGTTTTATTTTGCTTGCTTTTGCGTCTCTTGCAGTTAATAAATACCCAGAGAAACTCTTACAAAATGGCACCAAGTGAGGCTCCATGATTTTTCTAAAGCCATGTTAGAAAATCTTTTCTGATACTGCTGATAAGATGTCAAGATCCTTGTATTGCAAAGTAGGCCACCACAAGAGGTCAGTAACTACTGATTGCTATTTTATCATGGCTGTATCCAGCAGTGCCTTTTAAGACCCATGATGTGGTTGGTATACACTGGGCTTCTGTTTATATGAGCAGATTTTGCTACCAGGGCAAGGAGTTATAATCCAAGACTGACAGAGTCATGTTTATGTGATTCTCTTTTGATGTGACTGAACAGGAGTTCCCTAACCAAGCTCTGGGAAATTATTTGTGCTGCAGCCCATAATTTGTACACACAGTTGAAGCAGCAAATATATTTGAATGCTTAGAAAAATAGTTAAGCAACCCTAGAAAAGTCCATTTCTCTATTAATTCCCCCCCCCCATAAAACAGAGGCACAATAGATTAAAATCTAAAACCTACAACTGGGTAGTACTTTTATTAGAACCAATCCAAATATCACAAAGGGATGTGTGCACGTTTTTTAGTTCTCCAGACTACATGGTACAGAAATCAGAAGATGATGCAGTGCCTGGGTTAAATAAGGTGAAACAACTAGTCAGATGTTGTAGCCATGAGTCTTTATTTTATTTTAATATTTTTCCTTATTTGAAAAACATTATTAGGCAATCTAATGCGTATAACATATTTATTCGCTATGTCAAAATACCCCCCCCCACCATAAGAGGGGGTATTAATGAACTTATGACTAATAGCCATCAACAACCTCACCCTTCATGAATGTATCTAATTCCCCTTTAAGACCATTTAAGTTGATGGCAATCTTGTTTCTGCAAATTCCATATTTTTACTTTGGGCTGTGTGAAAAACTACTTTATTTCATTTTTCTTGAATTTCCCATTACATTTCCCTTTTCTGGCATCCAATCTTGTGTTCTAAGAACCATTGCTCAGCTCTGTGGATTTGCAGGCACTGTTTGAACTCTTACAAAACAAAGTACGTAAACTAATCTGAGAGTGAGAGGGATCAAAGCCTCAGAGCCTGAAATTGGCAAGTTCTCATTAGCATTAGAGATTTTTGCAGTGCCTTGCCCAGATTTACAAATAATGATCACTTAATTGCCATTTATAGGACTGCTTCACCCAGAGCTAAAAAGAACTCACACACCCTGTGATATTGTTATACTGCTTGTACAGAAAAATCAGAAAATATGCCATTTTGATGTCCCTTAAAAACAAAGATTCCTTACAATTTTGCAGTACAACCATCCAATTTTATCAAGATTTATGCTTGATGCTTGTGTTCCAAACAATTCCAAATTTTTATTAAAACAATGGCCCTAGCTCTCAGGGGGAAGAATCTAATCTCAAATGGAATGGCAAGGGGGTCATTCTGACATAACATGTGCTATATAAACATCTATACACTTCTCATTATGAATTCTGAACCCTCTCAGAATGCTGCAGGTTTATGTGGAAGAAGATTGGGGATTGCATCTCTCTTTCAATTTTCATGTAAAGCATAAAAGTTACTTTCTTCAGTGTCATTAGGCTGGGATTGCTGATCAAAGGAAGATGGATTCAAGCAATAACATTTCAATACTGTAGGAAACTCACTACAAAACACATGCACACATGATTACCTACATCACAGTATGCAGTTGTAAAATAGCAAGTTTCTTCAGAGCTGGAAGCTAGCCACTCCAAAGGAGGCTTGTAAGTTGTCCACAAGAGCGATGGCACTGACTTTATGGAACCAGTTCCTAGTGGAGCTAACCCTGGCCCCCTCCCTGTTAACTTTTAGAAAGCAACTTAAAACTTTGCTTTTCAGGGAGGCCTTCCACACAGACCCTACCTAACTCTATGCCTCCTGTCCTACTGTTTTATTGTGAACCTACCACTGGTGCCATATGTTCTATTTACTACTGTTTTTCACTTTCTAGTTGTTTGTGTATTTGTAGTTTAACAGTGTTTTTTAATTATGACTGTTTAAACCAGGGGTAGTGTGTTGCACTAATGGGGTAGTATATAAATCAAATCAAATCAATCAGTATTCTCCAAATGTGCATTTTCCAGTCAAGGAAAAGCCTAAGAGACCCTAGGATAGAACAGATAGGTACACTGACACCAGGTGACTCTTTCTAGAGGCAACATTCTACAGATGGTTGCCTCCATCATGAAGGCCTTCTCCTGAGCTGGAACGTGCCACACTTTAGTTGAAAGAAAGCACTTGGAGCAGGGTTTTCAGTGTTGACTTCATAACCGAGATAGGCTGATACTTCAGGCATAGACTAGGAGTTTAGCACCACCCGTTAAGTCAGTGGATTAGTGACTGTTGGAGTTGACTCTTACAGGCCCAAAGGCTTTCCCACTTCTGAGGTACAGGAATGGAGCAGGTTTCAGATAGAATGGTGGGGCCACATTTATTCTTTCACCTGAAACAAGGCTATGGCATGAGTTGTTGAAGTTGTGCACTTTCGGGATGTCTCTTTCAGCTTCATGCACTGGCATTCACAGAAATGTGATAAATAGTTTGCTGCCTCATGGAGGAGCCTGACACTGTTTTTCTGCACTGCTATCTGGGTCTGAGCCTCAGATTGTTCTGCGCAAAAGAGTGAGAGATGGTGCATATCAGGATTTCTGGCTGTTGAATGCATACTAAAAGCAGAAGATTAATGGAAGGGGAGGCAGATGCTGAGTCATTTGTCCCATTCCATCATCAACCCTCTTGCTCAGCCTTTTCTTAGAATGTGATTCAAAAGTTTGGTTTGTTTTTAAAATTCTGCAGCAAGCAGATGATGTAAGCAACACAGATGAGACAACTGGTAGAGCAATGTTCCAGAGAGAAACTATTGTTATTCTCTTCCACTAGCACATTTCAAGAAGCCAGCAAGATCTCTAGCTTGTGTTCTAGTACTCCAGCCGGAAAGGGTCACAGAAAGTCTAGAACCTGACTAAAGAAATTGCCAGAGAAAGCCAGAAACTGACCAAAGAGATGTTTCAGCAACATAAGAGTAATTGACACATCACTTAAATGCATGTGATTGATAACACATATAAGTTAAAAGTATATTAATTATAGTCTTGTGTGGCCTTAAAAAGAAAACAATGTACTGATGTATACATCTATTGATATGTTTTAAGGCTGCAATGTTGTACCTACTTACCTGGGAGTAAATTCCATTGAAGTCAATGGGATTTATTTGTGAGTACCTGTAGGATCTCTTAATAGGCACAACTAATCTGGGCTCAGTGATCCCGAATATGCACATAAGCTTAATATTCTTAAGTGTAAGTTCCTTATGAATGATATGAGATCCTTAAGATGTTCTTAATCCTAGCAACTAGGAGGCACGAGGTTAAGGCTGGGGAGTATGTCACCCTCCAGATGTCTCATGGACCCTCTACATTAGTTATGTTGGCTGCAGCTCAACATAACTAATGTTGGCTGCAGCTCAACAATGCAGGGCCAGACATTTCCTATCCCTGCACTAGGTGATCCACAGCAGATGGTTATCCTTAAAGGCTGTGATTTCTTATGCCACAACTTTTCCTGAACTAGAACATAATCCCCAATTCTGCAACAAGAAAATGTATTTTTTTGAGTAATAGAAATTATACAAATTAAGCATGTTTGCTTACAACTGAAAAATCTTTCTCTCTTTCCATTCCTCACAAACATCCATTTTTAGGAATGGTAACTACTTTCCCTCCCAAAATGCTGAATTCTGAATTCAAAACTGTTTTTGGCTTGCATGGCATTATCAAAATCTGGGCCAGGTCTACCATTAGGAAAGCTATTTAACTTGCATTAAGTTATTTTAATATGACTTTGTTATTTTCATGTAATTTTATTTATTGTACCCTGCTCTGAGCTTTGTTGACAGAAGGCAGGTTAGAAATAGTTCAATAAACAAATAAAGGTTAAGCAACTGCCTCAAATGGCATATATGTACTGGGGAGCTGTAGCAGTACCCTGTGCATTTCCTTTGAGCCCTCTGGCCACTTCTGTCGTTAGGACAGACCTATGTGGGCCACAGGGCTTGTTCTGTAACTCCTATACTTTCGAACTGCTGGATAGCTCAGTGATTTAGGTATCTCGCTGTGGAGCTAGAGATTGGGAGTTCAATTCCTCATTGTGCTTCCTTGACAGGGGCTGGACCATAGGGTCCCTTCCAGCTCCACAGTTTGATGATTGACTGATTTAAAATATTTTTACCCCACCTTTCTCCTTAAAAATGTGGCTTACATCACTGAAAGGCAATATTTAAAGTTGAAAACAATGACTGGTTTACATCATTAAAAGAAAATATTTAAAGCTAAGAACAAGGAGTATAAAGAGGCAGCTTACATCATTAAAAGCCAATATTAAAGCTAAAACAAGTATACAAATATTAAGAAGGAACAAACAAATACAACTCTGAGAGTTGGCAAACATAAGTAATACTAAAACATAGTAAAAGCAGTAATGCATCCATCTCAAAGTCACACTCAGGGTCCAGTCACTGAGAGAAAGTTTGCCTTAAGAGAAAGGTCTTTGCTTTCGGAAGGACAGCAAAGACCGGCCAGCCTGGCCTCCTGTGGGAGGGAGTTCCAAAGTCTGGGAGCAGCAACAGAGATGAAGATGACTATTGCTATTATTTATCTCATTTCCGGGGGAGAACACTGTCCCCTCCTCAGTGTTTTCCTAAAATCCCCCGGCCATTCCTGTTGGCTTCTTCTGTCCCTGGAGTCGGAGAGAGAGGGCGCCCCTTCTCCCTTGGGTAGCAGAGGGGCTTGGGCTGTCTCTGCCCAAGGGAACGGGGCCAGGCCCACCGGGACCCACAAGGGCGCACCACGCCATCGGAGCCCACCACCGGGACTAGTAATGACAGCAGGCGGACAAGGCACAAGGCAAGGCCACAGCGCGGACCCGCCCCGCTCTCCGGCGCCGGTTACGGGCTCCTCGGGCTCGCCCCACACAGAGCCCAGGCGAGAGGCAGGCCGGTGGCTCCCCCTAGTGGCTCCGGGGGGCGCCCGCGCTCGGCAGCCTGTGCGAAGAGGGCGCCTCCCTTCGCCTTCCCGGAGACCGCCTCGGAGGCTCCTCCTGTCGCCGCCGTGACCGCCGCCGCCGCCGCCTCCGAGCCCGGGGTTCCCTCTTTGTCGCGGATCGCTCGCTCGCTCGCTCGCTCGGCGGCAGCCCGCGGGGACCGGAGGCGCCCATCTCTGAGCGACGGGGAGGCCCGGGAAGGGCGGGCGAGGAGGCGAGGGAGAAGACCCCGGCGCCCAACATGGCTGATGATTTTGGCTTTTTCTCCTCCTCGGAGAGCGGGGCCGCCGAGGCCGCCGAAGAGGACCCGGCCGCCGCTTTCCTGGCTCAGCAGGAGAGCGAGATTGCGGGCATCGAGAACGACGAGGGCTTCGGCACGGCCGACGGGGCCGCGGGAGGCAGCCTGGAGGCGGGCGACGGGTCGGGTGAGTGAGGGTGGAGGGCCAAAAAAAGAGAGAGAGAGAGAAACCTCTCTCCCCCTCCCCCCCCCCCCCGCCACCCCTTCTCCGCAACCTGGGAAGGGGCCTACGGAGAGGCTGAGGACCAGCCCCCTCCCCTCCGTGCTGTGAGGATGATTCCCCTCGAAGGGTGTGTAGGAGGGAGGATTGTCGCGTCTCATTTATGAAGGTGCTCTCTGCCCCCCCCCCCCCCAAGCCCTCACCCCACCCCACCCCCGGGCTGTGTTTGTGGAGGGAAGCTGCACCTGCCAGGGCTTGTCAGGGTTAGGCAGAAGGACAAAGCCTGAGGTGGTGTCCCCGCGAAGCCTGAGAGGGTTTACCTGAGGAGAGGTGGGGCGGGGCGGGGCGAGAAACAGGGGGACCTGGTAGTGGTTTCTGTACCTAATCCCAGAGGCTTTGGTTTGGAAGATCTGGCATGGCCACCAGCCGCTGCAGGGATGCAGAGTTATCATTTAATTTGCCCTTGATGCTAACTTCCCCACATTTTTATCAGGCTGATGTTCCAGTTTTACAGATAGAAGGCACTCGGGAGGAAGGCAGAGATTCTTTCAAGGCCACAGCACAAAATCTTCTGTGGCTGTGGAGGGAGTTGAACCCAGATCTCCCAAGTTCTGAGCTTTTGATCATTGGAGCATACTGGGTTTCCATGCTCTCTTCTGTGCCTGCTCTGGGGCCCCCCGGGTATAGGCCAGGGATTTTACCTGAGACTGCAGAGTGGCATTAACAACAAACACTTACTGGTGTTTAGAGCAGTCTCAGTTACTCAGGAAGGAAAAATTAATTGGAGAGCATGGAAAGTTGCTTTTAAGAAGGAATGTAACAGGATCCTGAGCATCATCCTGCTTCTCCTCATTTATGGATGGCTTTAGCATGTCATTATTTTCATTCCTTTTTCCCAACTCTGTAACTGACTAGCATATTTTTGCCCAGCTCTGGACAGTGTGCTGCAGTGGATAGAAAAGTCAGTGGAGATACGAGTTCAAATTCTCACTTTACTATAAAGACTCTCGGGGTGTGCGGCAAAACCACTCCTTGAATATATCACATATCTTGAAAACCTTACTAGGGTTGCTTTAAGTCAGATACAGCTTGATGACACAGAACCAAAAAGGGACCCCATGTTCAGGGCAAAACAGACTTAGTGTGACCCACTGGGAGAATCCGCTTTCCCATGGCAGTATCTTCCTTAGCTGAGAAAGGAGAGATGGTTGTTAGGCTCAAATTCTGGACTGGGAAAGAGGAGATGTGGAAGGGAAGAACAAATATGTGTGGGTGTATCTCGGATGAGGCAGGCTCTGTGATGCCCTGGAATGGCTTTGGGTGGAGTATCTAGAAATGTTGCCGGACCAGACCTAGGCACTCGGGGTGTAGCCAGATGTATTCAGGGAGGGTGTGACACCAAAGAAGGGAAGGAATATCTGCAAAGCTGAACTTGGTAAAATTGCTCATTCAGGTGACAACTTCCACTATCCCTCAGCCAACACAGTCACTGGCCCCAGCCAGCTGAGAGATTCTGGGAACTGTAGTCTCAAAAAGTAACTTTGCTGAGCTATGCAAGGAAGTGGCATGGGGAAGATAAGGGATATGGTTATTTATCGTGGGACATCACAAGGAATGCCCTTGCAGCCTTTGCCAAATTCTCTTTGTTCGCTGTAGCTTTTCTTTAGGGTTTTTGACTATTTTAAATGCACCCTTATTGCTTTCCCATCTGCCTGGCTCATGGAAATTGATCCAAAAAAGCTTTTATTTCCTTCTCACTTGGTTTTCTTGTCCAGAAAAGCATCAGCTCTTTAATTTCTGCATGTCATCGTGCTGTGATGTAAGCATTGGAGCAGAAGAATAATAGAGTAATAGAATAATGGAGTTAGGAGGGGCCTATAAGGCTATCAAGTCCCACCCCCTGCTCTGTGCAGGAATACAAATCAAAGCAGATCTGGCAGAGGGTTGTCTAGGTTTCCATTGGAGCACGCACCATCTCCTGAGGCAACTGGTTCCATTGTCATACTGCTCTGACAGTTAAGAAGTTTTTCCTGGTATTCAAACTGAAATTTGATTTCCTGTCACTTGAGCCCATTATTATGCGCCCTGCAGTCTGGGATGATTGAGAACAGATCCTGCCCCTCCTCTGTATGACAGCCTTTCAAGTATTTGAAAAGTGCTATCATATCTCCCCTCAGTCTTGTTTTCTCAAGGCTAAACATGTTCAGTTCTTTCAGTCTTTCCTCACTGGGCTTGGTTTCCAATCCCCTGATCATCGTTGGTCTGCTCTGAAGAAGTAGAAGATATGCCCGTCCTTGACTTGAGGCAGGAGCCCCAAAACTATCTTATTCCCAAACAGGAAATACACCTTCTATTCCACCATTGTTTTTATTTTCAAGATCCTTCTGTTGGAGGTACCGTGTTCCCATGTGACCTTTCCAAGTGTCCTGCTAATGGGCCCTCTGAAGTGTTAAGGTAAAGGTAAAGGTTCCCCTTGACATTTAGTCCAGTCGTGTCCGACTCTAGGGCGCGGTGCTCATCCCCGTTTCCAAGCCGTAGAGCCAGCGTTTGTCCGAAGACAGTTTCCGTGGTCACGTGGCCAGAGCGACTAGACACGGAACGCCGTTACCTTCCCACCTTGGTGGTACCTATTTATCTACTCGCATTTGCATGCTTTTGAACTGCTAGGTTGGCAGGAGCTGGGACAAGTGACGGGAGCTCAACTCTGAAGTGTTGGAAGGTGTTTAATTGTTGATAAGGATGTTCTTACATCTTTAACAAATTATTCTGTGGTTGATCCATCTCTTCCTCTGTATTTTCTGTTCTTTACAGTTTTAATTTAGCCCAGCACTTTGGGAAGGTACACAAAACTTTTTCCCCCTTTATTGGATAGTGAAGCCTTGCAATATACCACTTCAAGGAGATAAATTGGTTCATTTGGCTAAGATGTTTTTTAAAATAAAACAGTCTGGATACTGCTTGTGAAACAAGGAAGCAAACAATTAATTATATTTCCCAAGGTATCAGTGTTATGTGTAGCAAGGAATTCTTCTTTTCAAATTACTCGCATCTGACAATGTCTCATAAGAAAACGAGCAAATAAATACAAGCTGGACATAAAAGTGGAAACATAATAAAGCCAGAGGTGGGGCACAAGATGTATTTCAGACATTCTGATCATTCTGTTTCTAACCTTGAAAACAAAAGAAACATTTAAGGAATAATCAGAATGTGAAGTTGCAGAACGGTTAATTATTAACATTATTTATACATCTGACGTGGAACATTTCATTTTTAGTTTTGTGTCCTTGTCTTCTTAGGAAAAGCAATGTATTTCATGTAACAGTATTTTTTTTTAACTACCCATCTGTTAAAGCCCCAGGAAATGCATTCTAGGTTTTAATTATGTGTTGCCCCTCTTCTACCAGGATGTGTTTCTCACATTTCTCTTAGCATAAAGGGAAATTATATGCACATTTACCTGATAATCAGGCTGACTGGATATAATCAGGCTGATGTCTGGGTAAATAGATGTTGCATCAGGCTGTGTGTCTCATTTTTTAAATGTTATTTCCCCTGCACTTTACTTCTATCTATGCATGCATTTCCATTATTATTCCAGTTATCACACAGATTGAACTCTTGCTGGCAAGGGCCCATGTGAGCAATACTTTGGGTTTACTCCTAACTCTGTTTATCTGGAAACATCTTATTCTGCTTTAATTCTAGCAGGCTTAAGCACAGATGACTAGAAAATTGTTGCATGCTGTCAAGTTTCCTTTGACTTATAGTGACCCTATGAGTGAGCAATCTCCAAAATGTCCTGTCCTTAACAGCCCTGCTCAGCTCTTGTAAACTTAAACCTATAGCTCCTTTGGAATCTATCCATCTTATATTTGGTCTTCCTCTTATCCTGCTACCTTCAACCTTTCCCAGCCTTATTGTCTTTTCCAGAGACTCTTGTCTTCTCATGATATGGTTGCCTCCAGATATGGTTCAAACTTGATTCACTCTAGGACTCGCTTGTTCATCTTTCTGGCAGTCCAGGATATCTGCAAAGCTCTCCTCCAGCACCACATTTTTTTTCCTGACAGCTTTCTTTACTGTCCAGCTTTCACACCTGTACATGGTGATTGGAAATACAAGAGTATGAATGATCTTGGCTTGGTCTCCAGTGACACATCCTTACACTTGATTATCTTTTCTAAATCCTTTGTCGCTGCCCTTCTGAGTCTTGGTCTTCTTCCGATTTTTTGGCTGCACTCTCCAGTATTAGAAAGCACCTCCCTTTAAACTTAGTGGGGGTTTTCTTTATAGAAGACATATCCTGTATTTACTTCTGTTGTTTGTCTTTTTACAGAACTGGACAAAGGGTGTTTTTGACCTCTACTAATATTCAAGAGAAGTTGCATCTTAGCAGTGTCTCCTGTGCACAGTTGCCAAGTAGCTGAGTCCTTATGTAGATTCTGAAACAGAATGAATCACACACTGGCTTTTATTGAGCTGGTTGCCCCAAAGGCTATAACAGCCAGGTTACCGGGGCTTAATCTTAGAGTGTTGGAAGATAGGAATGTCTATTGCCCTCTTTTCTTCTGGATGTTCTGTATCTCTTTTTACAGCTCCCATGTGTTGCTATTCCTTGCATTTCCCAAGATAAATGAATTCAGCTTCATCCTTTGCAACTCATAACCCAAAGAGCTAGAGTCAGCCCTGTTCCTCCATCTAATCAAAGACATCTTTCAGGTTCAGACTTGTTCTACTCCCCCTTAGTATTGGCTAACATATTTCTCTTCTCCCTCTTCTGCAGCTGATATGAAGAGCACAGGGGCCACCGTGAATGGAGATGTATTTCAGGTGAGAAACTGTGCTGGCCTAAGGGAGGAGGCTACCCCAGCTTGGTGCCCTCTGTATGTTTTGGACACCCACCTCCACGATCCTTCACCATTAACCATGTGAGTTAGGTCTCCTGGGAACTGTAGTCCAAGACAGATAGATAGAAGGTTGGCTTATGGAACCAGTGAATACAGCATGTTTACACGACCAGTGGAAGTAGCTGAGCCCAAATCTCCAGAGAAGCTTCATCAATGAGATGTCACTTCTGAGGAAGCCTGCCTCTTTGCAGGTTATGGAAAAGGGAGGGGGGGCATTGTTTGAAGACAGATAGGAAGGGAGGGGCAGATAGGCTTCAGAATCCTCTTTCCCTAGACCAGAATGGGAAGCTCTTACTGTTGCTGAACTGTAGTTCGTATCATCCTTAGCCAGCCTGTCTAACAGTGACAGGTGGTGGGTGTAGTAGTTCATCAAGCATTTGGCTGACCAGAAGATCTCTAGCTCTGCTGTCAACTCTTAGTGGTAGATGCTTAAGGGGACCACATGTACAGAGTCTCAGCTTATGCCTGCTTGAGGGCACTGTAGTGTGGAGAAAGACTGTTACATTTGCAGGAAGGGGACTAATCAGCTATAGGTGCTGTGGAATTGGATATTAAGAAGACAATGTTCAGGGTGTGAGAAGAAACATGAGAAGAATAAGAAAGTTTCTTTTTTAAAAAAAATTGTAGACAATGGTACACAAGGACAGCAGCAATAAAAGGGGCCTTTTTTCTTTGTAGTGTGAATCTTACAGGTACACTTGTTTAGACACCTAGGGTTGGCAGCCTGTCCTTGCTGAGTGGGAAAATTAGGATCGTTCCTTTACAACATATGAAAGAGAGCAATCACCATGGATCTATATCACAGCAATATGTCTGCCAACATTTACCAAGAGTGTGTCCACACCTTTGTCTATTTATAAGTCTTAAAATAAATTTTAAAAAGCCTTGGAAATAGCATCATCTGGTGTGTAGGCACAGAGACATACTGCTTTTCCATTGCAGTTTTGTGACAGCGCTAAATCATGTGCCTATTAATATACAAATTGCTGATTAACTATTTTGTACCATTTTTATAGTGTAGTATAAAGTCACTGCACTAGTAGGACTTGGCGTGGTGTTACCCATCTTAGTTCTTTTGTATAGGAGGAAGTGGAATAAACAATGCTGACACCAACTCTCAGTTGTATTGCACCCTCGCTCAAGCAAGCTGCAAAGGAGGGATTGGGCATGCACTACCCTTTGGGGTGCCACCCCTTGCCATGATCTATGAACCCAACCTGTCTGTCCAGATGGATGAAAAGGTGGCAGCAGCTATGGATCATTTCACTTCCTTTGTGCCATGATATCAGCTTGGTTTACAGTAGTGTAATCCCATTGGAGATGGGTAGACTTAATTAGATTAGTGGATTTGGGTAAAGGTGGAGCCTAATCTGATAGGCTTGCTCAACACTGTAAGAAGCAGCAGTATTTCTGGAAGCAGAGCTCTTTTTTTTTTTATTGCAACTGCCTTCCTCTCTCTTCCCATCTCCTTCACCCTGGAGACCGACTGCTGAGCCCAAAAAACAACAACCTGCCTTCCTCCTGTCATCTCACAGATACCTCCAGTTCTGATAAATGTTGTGGGCCATAAGCATCCAGAGCCGGAGTGCTGGCCCCAGCGTGAAAGACCAGCTTCAGAATTTTCCACTCCCTTGTAGGAGGCACTTGAGTGGCTGGCTTGGGGAAAGCATATACTTTGAGGGGAGTGGAATTACATCATTGCAGCCATGCTGACCTCTGAATAGTGCTTGCGTGTTCAGTTGTCAAAGCACGTTGATGTCTCTGGGTAGGAAGTGGGTCTTAAGGCAGAGATGACCAGCTCCTTAAGACTAGGAGGTTATTTGTATTAATTGGCACTTTCTGCAGCAGACAACATTTGTGAGGGAGGTGTCATTCCTCAGAAACAGAGAAGGGAGAGAGAACTAAGTTGGGGAAAGGTGAGGAGGCTTCAGGAAGGATTTGTTGCTGCAGGAGGGCTGAGTGAAGCACCTGCCTCAAGCAACAGGTGCTGGGCAACAGCAGTGGTAGCCCTCACCCCACCCCAGCCATTCCTCCTGAGCCCTCCATGTCTCTTCCCCTCTGTTTGGGGGAAAAACAGTGTGTGCCAGATAGACTAACCAGCATCACTTAATCTAGCCTGCTGCTCTCAAATGCAGTGGCAAACAATGTTGAAGTAAGATTTGTTTGTCCAGTTCAATTCTGTGTGAATTCCTCGTGTGAAACACGAGGTCTACGGTGTGTATGCCTTCTTTGCCTCAGGCAACAAAATATATTGGGCTAGGCCCTGAAGAGAAGTAGTTACATGGAGCACCTTTGGATATCCCTAATTTACTTACATGTGGAGTGGGCAAGTTGTGGCCCTCCAGATGTTGTTGGAGTTTAGCTCCTAACATCCCTTGCCGTGACCTGTGCTGGCTAGGGTAGATGGGCACTGAACCCCAACAAGATCTGGAGGAAGACAACTTCCCCATCTCTTCCTCAATGAACACAGCAGTTGGTCTTTAAGGTGCTGCAATGTTTTTGTCTTCATTTTTCAATGTTAATTTTGTTTTTGGCTTAATGAGACAGTCCATGTTTCTACTAGTGAGGTGCCTCATCCCTCTCTGGAGAAACATTCTTTTTCAACCTCTCATGGGAAACTAGGTGTGGTCAAATCTATGTTATGATGAAACGATACCTGCTTTGCATCCTTCTTGCAACAACTATGTTGCAATAAAGGAATGCCAGGAAATTGGACATGGGAACCAGATCCACTAGTTGTTTGGAGCACTGTAAGACTTCATGCAAGATCGTCGTCTTAGAACTGTAGAGCTGGAAGGGAGGCTATGGATCATTGACTTCAGCCCCTGTCAGAGAGGCACAGTCGGGAATTGAACTCCCATCCTCTGGCTCTGCAGCCAGAGACCTAAACTGCTGATCTGTCCAGCAGCTCAAGAGCAATTCATACTATGAAATTACTATTGTTAATCTCTCCAGCAGTGGGACTCTTCTGATGTCCAACCTTCTAACGTCTGTCCTTCTATATGTAATCTAGCAGTTGAATAACTGCCTACCTTCAGGTAACAGCTTCCAGAGAGATACCTGGTTTTGTCAGTTTTGGAAGAGGTAGCTGTGTTAGTCTGTGCAAGCATATCAGGCAACATCCAAAGAAACAAAACAAGACAAAACACGTGGCATCTTAAAGATTAACTATCATATCTTAATGTGAGCTTTCATGGACATGTCCAGTGTGTCAGATGTATGGAAACAGAATATGTCTAGATAGGATTTGGGCCTACCACAGCTATTGTGTTGACAGCAGTTAGGTCACTGTTTTTGACTTCCACTGGCAGGCTGACTCCTTGCAGAGTGTTGACTTAGAGCAGTGGTTTCCAACCTTGGGCCCCCAGCTGTTCGAGGACTAAAAGTCCCAGAAGCCCCTATCACTCGCTGTGCTGGCCAAGATTTCTAGGAGTTGTCTTCCAGGAATATCTGGGGACCCAAGGTTGGGAAGCACTGACTTAGGCGTGTGATCAGACTGGCATTTAGCTTACTCTGTGAGTTGTTTCACTCTGTTTTCCAGTGATCACATGACATATTTGTTGCAGCAAACCAAATTGTCCTCAGAGTATTCCTACCTGCACCTTCCTAATCCCCTGTCAGGGGCTTCTACCTTTTTTCTTTTTGGTACAAGTAGGATCACTCTGGTTTGGTCTGTTGCCAGCATGTGTGATAGCTGGAAACAGACCAAAAGTGAGCCTTGTTGCTGCCAAGCCTCCTTCCAGCAACCCTATTTAGCCTGCACCAGCCTACTCCAAATGAAATAAAATGAAAAGATACTGTGCAGGGAGGCTTGTTCTACTGATTTCAGCCTGAGGCTGTGAAAATGGTTTCTTATCAGACTGGATGGCATCCAAATGATTTTAAAACCTGCCAAAATAAACCTCCAGTTCTCCTGAGACAAAGATCTCCACAAGAACGCTTGATTGTGACATCACAGGGATGTCATCACAGAGGCACAGCTTGTAGCCATTATTACTTAGAACTTCAGGAGCTCTCCTGTGGCACAGGCATGAAAATCATGTTGTCAGTGAGTGGCAAGGCAAGTTGTATATGTTTGGGAAGCTACATGGTTATGGAAATAGTGAAATAAGCTCATAAGGCCACAGACCTTTTCCTTAGCAGAGACAAAGTTGTCATCGGATACACACGTCAGACTTCCTGTTCCCTCTCAGCTCATAATAGTTAGTGGAGTAAGACAGAATAGTAGAATGTGATGTGTTGCCTTTGAGATACAGGCCTAAAAACAATTGCTAGTCCCAGTTAAACCATAGAAGCATAGAACTGTGGAGTTGGAGGTGACCCAAGAGTCATGGAGTCAAACCCCTTGCTGGTGCAGGAAGCCGACAGCTAAAGCAATTCCTGACAGATGGCCATCTAACCTTTGTTTAAAGACCTCCAGTGAAGAAGCAGCCACCGCCTTCTGAAGTAGCCCTTTCCAGTGTTGAACAGCTCTTATCTATCTAGTCTTCCTAATGTTTAGGTAGAGTTTCTTTTCTTGTCATTTGAACCGATTAGCAAGAGACCAAACTTGTTCCATCCTCCATGTGAGAGCCATTCATATCACTTCTAGTCACTTCTAGTCACTTCACTAAGCTAAACATAGCCAACTCCCTCAGCTGTTTGTCATAGGATCCAGAGGAGACCCTCTGAATTGGTTATATATATAATATTCTCGGGTTCTCACGTAGTCTCTCTCTCTCTTATATAATATTATTATATAATAAAACATAAAACATATATATATATATAATATTATACATATATAATATGTAATATATTATATATATATGTATGTATATATATATGTATATATATATGTATATATGTATATATGTATATATATGTATTATATTATACATATTATATATATATAATATGTTTTATTATATTATATAATAATATTATATAAGAGAGAGAGAGACTACGTGAGAACCCGAGAATATATATTAAGGAAATATATATTAAGGAAAGTTGGAAAATGTTTTATGATTGGGCCCAGAAACATATATATATATGTGTGTGTGTGTTTCTGGGCCCAATCATAAAACATTTTCCAACTTTCCTTAATATATATTCTCGGGTTCTCACGTAGTGTCTCTCTCTCTCTCATAGGCATGACTAACAAACAAATATTTTAGTGAAATGTTTTGGCTTCTGCCTCCTTCAGTTGCCCTGGCACTTTTACCAGAGCAAGTGAAGAAGGTGGAAGTCAAAATATTTTGCTAAAATGCTTCTGTTTGTTAGTCACTCTGATTAATTATATGTTTAGTGATTTAGGGATCTCCTTCAGGGATCCAGAAAAGTCTTAATTAAGATGCTGTTCTTGGTGTCTGTTTACGTACCCACCCACCCACAAAAGTACAAGCAATGCTTGGGAAATGTAACTTTTTGTACGGTAGCTCTTGGGTCACCTAGCCAACATAGCCAGTAACTTTTCCAAAGCTGGGCACTAAAAGGGATGGATCCACACAGCTGCCTGCATTTGTGGACTCTCTTTGGGAGGTACAGCTGTGGAGAATATTTATTATTTATTTAACTTATATAGTGATGGGTGCCTGTAATTCAAAATGTACTATTTCTCTTCTTTAGACACCTGCAGAGCAGGCTCTGTGAGCCTGCCGGGGAGTTTGACTTTCAGAAGGATCTCTTCTCCTTAACGTGCTGGAGTTCTACATGATGGCACATTCAGACTGCCTTCATTCCTCCCCCTCCCTCATCTCTTCTCATCTTGTTTATTGAATGGGGGGAAATAGTCTTTGTCTTCTGGACAACTAAGGTTAGGTCTTGCCCATAATTTTGTTCAAGATTTCTTACTAAGATAAGAATTGGATGCTTTTCATCAGGAAAATAGGTGCTGAAGGGACCCTGGCCCTCCCAGTGTTTTTGGCTGCTATCCCCTAAATGCCTCACCATTGGCTGTGTTTGCTACTGCTGAGGGAGCTTGAAGGGCCAAAACATGTGGAGGGAACAGTTGCCCATGTCTAAAATAGAAACCTTGGTGGGAGAGTGTGGGAGAAGAGCCTGGATTTCACACACTGTTGCTTCTGTCTAAAGGAATCCAATGGACCCACAGATGCCTACGCAGCCATTGCCAGAGCAGACCGGTTGACACAGGAGCCTGAAAGCATTCGTAAATGGCGAGAAGAACAGAAAAAGAGACTGCAAGAGTTGGGTAGGAGTAAAAGTTTGTATGTGCATGTTGTACAAATTGACATTGGGAAAATGAAACATTGTGTGCCTGTGCTCCTATAGTGAATGGCTTTTGAGGGGCTGAAGAAAGGGCAAGGGGTGTGTGTGTGTGTGTGTGTGTGTGTGTGTGTGTGTGTGTGTGTGTGTGTGTGTGTGTGTGTGTGTGTGTGCGCGCGCGCGCTGAGCCATGGAAGAAGGCTACAAAATTGTGAGGAGGGCTTAGGAGACCTCCCCATGCCTATAAACAAGCTGCTGATCCTGGAGACCTCCAAGAGCAGAAACCTGCCAGTTTTGGTTAAATATGAATACACAACTTGCTCTCCCCCCCCCCCCCCGGGAGAGAATGTCCTTGGGAACCCCGAAAGGGCCAAAGAAATGCTCCTTAGGGACTGCCTGTGGCCCACGGGCTGCACTTTGCCCACTCCTCCTGCAGATCTTAAAAGTACAACTCCTCTAGCCATGTTTGTGTGGCATTCCAGTCGTGACCAGGGATTCCTGTTGTATCTTTCTGCCTCTCAGTCATGTGCCTGTCTTGTTTTAGATGCTGCTTCCAAGGTGTTAGAACAGGAGTGGCGTGAAAAGGCTAAAAAGGACTTAGAAGAGTGGAACGTGCGGCAAAATGAGCAGATGGAGAGGAACCGGGTCAACAACAGGTAGGTCTGTGAGGAGAAAGCTTTGTGCTGGTTTTGAGCTCCTACCAATAGCAGCAGAAATAGCTTCTCTCCACTGCTGTCCCCGTCAAAACATTTCAGGCTGCAGCAGTGGAGCTGCCCCTTGGAACCGTAACCCAGCTTGACAAACAAACGCAGGCACTTCTGGCCCTGGGGACGGGCATGCCTAGGGGTGGGCTGTGTAAAGAAGCTGAGAGGCCGATTGTCTGGGACCTTCTCTCTCCTACCAGCGGTTCCCTACATCATTCTTGTCTGTGGAGTGTTGATGATAGGAAACAGCACCAAATAATGGCTTCCAGTGAGAGGCAGGAAGCTTAGTCAGTCTTTTGGGTAAATCTGCCACACATGGGCAGTCCTTTCTGCATTATCTTTTGAACATGAACTTTCATTTCTTCAAACATCCAAATACTTACTGCAAACAGTTCTTTTTTTTTTAAATTTACAATAGTCAACAAGGCTACTCTGTGGGACATTTAATTTGGTAGTTAGAAGCTGCTCTGTTTTAGGGCTGTTGCAGTGGAGTCACTGTGCCAAATATTTTATCTTTGTAAGGGGCTTTCCTGCTGTCTTTCCTGAGTATTTGACAAATGAATCTCTAACAAATTCATGGCAGCACCTACACTGTCTTGCCATGTCTAATTCTGTTGCTCCCTGCTCCAAGGTCACTAACCCATCTTTCTCTCTTTAACTCTTTGCTGCCTCTCTGCTCTGCGCTTTCTCCTGTCTCTGGGTCACACCATAGGATTGCTGACAAAGCCTTTTACCAGCAGCCGGATGCCGATGTGATTGGCTACGTGTACGTCTCTCTCTCTTGCTCTTTTTACTTTGTGCCATCTCCTATAGGGAGCATTATACGTGGATGACAATGCGCTATGTTTCCCACCTTAAGGGAGCTAGTTAGTTGTACTAGAACTCTAATTCTCCAGGGGAGAAAGAATTCTCGTAAATGTCGCAAAATCCCTTAACAATCCGGCATCAATTTCTTCTTTTTATAGAGAGAACTTCCAGATTTTCACATACAGTGCATGAATATAGTTGTTTGGCTCTGTAGCATCTTCATTTCCCTGAGACAAACTCAAGTGTTTCTCCAGCATGATTATATTCCATGCCATTCCTATTTTTAAGAGCCAAAAGGCACAGGGTGATCTCTGTATACTATTTTGGTTAAATGTATTTTTTTAAAAAACTATTAATTGGATGCTGTCTGCCCCTTTTTCTGTACAAATAATGGTTATTTTTAATGGAAGTAATATTTTGCCACTAGGATAAAGGGTTGCGAGGCCCAGAGTATTCACATAAATTGGTGGAGAAACTGACAGAAAGTATTGGAGGAGGGGCTTGTGCACTGATTTAAGTAGGGAAGCAACATGGTGGAACAGAGCTACTCGTGACAACAGTCCTGTGACATCGTGTTGTTGTCATCCTTGTATATCTTGGAGTTGCAAAATCCCAAGGGTCCTGCTCAACAGATATTTGTCCCTCCATGCTTGGCAGGAATATTGTGGTATTTGTTTTGAACAAAGATCCTCGTCAGGTGTGTTTATGCAAACATTGGATTTCAGAGCTTGCTTTTTACCACCCTCCTTGGCTACTTTAACTTGCAGGGCATCTGCCTTAGCTACCTGCAACACTGCTTGGGGCATCACGTATAGGCTTGGGGCCTTTCTGCACTATACATGTGCAGGTACTCCAGCTGTTGCATGGGGTAGAATCCTCTTGTTCCCTTGCTTGTGCAAGGACCCATGGCATGTGCTTGTGCAAGGAGGTGTTCACTACTTTCTTGCACAAGCGTTGTTTCAGCAGGGTGGCTTGTGTAGTAACAAGCTGGAGGTCAGGGGAAGCTCCATAGGCAAATGCTACACCCTGCCTGACATCAATAGGTTATGGACGCCAAATGTCTTTGGGAAAAGCAGGATTCTTATTGTGAAAGTTCTCCATTTTCCTGTCATGTTGCCCATAACATTTCTCAGCAAATACACTTAGCAAATACAGTGGTGCCTCGCTAGACGATTGCCTCACAGGACGAGGAAATCGCTAGACGATGGCTTTTTGCGATCGCTAATGCGATCGCAAAACGATGGTCTCCTATGGGCGATTTTCGCTAGACGATGAGGTTTCCCCATTGGAATGCATTGACTAGCGGTCAATAGCTGTCAGTGCATTCCAACGGGGACCCGCGCTCGCTAGACGAGGTTTCCCTATGGACGATCTTTGCAAAACGACACTTTTCCCTTGGAACGCATTGAAGAGATTTCAATGCATTCCAATGGGGAAACGTGCTACGCTAGACGATGTTTTCGCAAGACAGCGATTTCCGCGGAACGGATTAACATCGTCTAGCGAGGCACCACTGTACATTGAAAAGATGGATGGCTCTCAGTGCTACCAGTCTAAAGACAACATGCAACTATTTCATATTTCCTTTGCTACATAATGTTTGTTTTAGTGAGAGAAAAGACATACGCAGCAGTAGGAAACCCTAGGAATCCCAGGAAAGTTACAAATGTGAGATTCCTCATAAAATTCTGTGTTTGAGGCAGGGAGACTGAATGATGAAAGCCTTCTCTCAAAGCATTCTGCATGGGTCAGCAAGCCCTGCTGGATAGTTCTTGCCATATCACTGCGACAGACAACAGACATTCTCCCATCTCCTTTCCTTCGCCTGAGTTCTTCTTTGACCTTTTAAAAAAAATCTATACTATTTTGAACTACAAATTATTTAGAGTTGGCCCACCCTGCCTGACATACAAGGCTGGATCCAGCCCACCAGCCTTCTGTTGCCCACCACCTTGATTTCACAATCCCAGGCAGGCGGCAGGCACACTGGAAGAGGAAGTTGCTTTATATCGACGTAGACCCTTAGTCGAGGTTCCCTCTAAAGTGCATACCTGTGTGCACACATGAAACTTTCCCCCCCTCTGTACAGCCTTCCTCCTCCGTGCACTGACAGTGATAGCTTTCCATCCCTTTCATTCTGGTCATAACAGAATCCCGCGCATGGGGGTGAAGTCACACACGTGAGAGGCAGAGCCGTGCCCAGCGGGGCTGAAAAGTAGAGGGAACGTTGCCCTTAGTCTAGCCCAGTATTGTTAAAACCAACTGGCAGCCATTTCTTATGGCTTCCACCTTCTTTCTTAGCTCTACCTGGAGATGCCAAGGATTGAGCTTGCAAAGAAGGTGCTCTGCCACAGAGTTATGCCCTCCTCTCCGAACAAGGTGCTTTTCAGACTCCTGATTGGCTGCCATAAATAGCTAGGTTCTGTTGCTTGGTCATGTGTTACTATTTTTTGACTTTTTGATGGTATCCCTCTACAAAAGTAGAGCTTGGAAAAATCACGAGGAAGCACCTTTGGACATACATTGTTACGTACATCTACATGCCCAGTTTTTTTATGTCCACAGGTATTTCCCTCAGTGATCACATCACCTCTGAGTTCACTAGTTCAAGGGTTCCGTGTTCCTAATTTAACATGGTTTGCAGGCTTTCCCTCTCCTTCTGAAAAGAAGGAAGACCTCAGTCCATTCCACAAACAGATAAATATATTAACAGGTCTCTCTATTTTGAGGTGAGAGGATCTGTCTGTCTATTTCTTCTTTATGGGCCTGACTATTTGCTCACTTGCCTTCTCCAGAGCCTCTGAAGAAGCATTTCTGAAGGAGTCCAAGGAAGAGACACCTGGCACCGAATGGGAGAAAGTGGCCCAACTCTGTGACTTCAATCCCAAGAGCAGCAAACAGTCAAAGGATGTCTCACGCATGCGCTCAGTGCTGATCTCCCTCAAACAGACACCCCTGGCACGCTAGCCTAGCTGAAGTGGGGCTGGGACGAGGACGCAGATTGCTCTTTGGCCAGCAGGTTTAGCTGCAGCACAAGCTTAGACGGCCACCAGTAAGGAGGACACAAAAGCATCCCATCCCTGTTCTTCTTTCCCCTTGATATGTTTGTGTCACTCTGGTTGGGTGGCTGGCTGCCTGTACCCCTTCCCTTGATTTTACTTTGCTTTAAAAGGGTGCATTGGTTTCTTTTGACATATATTTATTAAGGTGTGGTTCCTTGGCAACTGCCGTCTTCAATTTCCACACCTGCCGCCTTCAGGAAAGGCCACTCCTTGTTGTGGTATTGGGGGCATTTATAGGGTTCCCAGTTTGCAAGGTCTGGCCCCTGTATCTTGTCAGATGTGGCCAATGTAGTAGGTAAAACACAATTCATCTTTCCACTGTACCAGACCTTCAAGGCAGCACCAAACTGGAGCTTAAACCTGCGAGCAGGATTCCCACATTTGACTTCTCGTTCTGCAGCTGTTTGTAACGCCAGCAATGAGTGGTGACTCTTAGAAGCTGCTTACAAGGGAGTGAGTTGGAACTTGGTACCACTTCCCAGTTGGTATGTGACAACTTTGGCACAGTTGGGAAAGGGTATCAGTTAGGAAGTGTGCCCTTCAGGAGGAAGCGTGCAAAAGGAAGAGAGTCCTGATGAAAACTGAAGTAACTCTAGACTTGGGGTACTGCAGTGGTAATGAACAGTCTGAAAGTGAGGTCTTTGTGAATTCATGAGAGAGTCATGGGGAGAAGACAAGCCACACCAAGCCACCACACTGCAGTAAGGTCTAGTTCCACTGAATATAATGCTCTTTCTCCTAATTGTAAGATACCACTGGATTTAGTAACCTGTATAAGCTTAAGTGAGTAAGGAGAATACAGAAGATGATCCCATGCAGGTTGCATTATTACATACAAACAGAAACACTCCTCAAGTGGGGTTATTCCACATTTGCTTAGGAGACATTAAATGCAGGGGTATGATGTTGGGTGAACTGGATTTTCTTGCTGTGAGTGCTTTTCAGACTGCATGTTTCTATGTGACAAGTGGGGGGGAAAGGGGGTATTGCTTCACTCGGGATAATTTGTCACTGGCCAGGCTTGTGGGGCATCTTTTAGGCATTAGACAAACCAAGTCCGATTCTCTTACAATCCATATCCACAGAAGCAAGGCACCCAGTTCGAACATAGTAACTTATAAGACTCTCCTATGCATGTTTACTTGGAATTAAGTGTCACAGAGGTAGTGAGGTTGACTCCTGTGTAAGTGCACCTAGGATTCCAGCTTTTCAGCATTTGATACATTTTGTCTGGAAGCTGATTCTCCAAACCACTTGACCTTTGAGATGTTTTTGGTTTATAACTTCCCTTAGTCCTAACCAGCATAGCCAGTGGTGAGAGACAGTAGAAGATACAACCCAGAAACATCTGGAGGGCCATAGTAGCCCATCCCTGCTTTAAACATTCAGAGATTTACTGGTGTTAGCCTGTTGCTGCTAATGTCATTGTTCCCATTACAATCTCCCAACCCAGCTAACAGGCAGGAAACAGCTATAGCCAGTTCCACAGATAAGAACCCACTCCCCCAGGTTCTGTGTGAGCAAGCACTGACTATTATTTTTCTCCTTTCCATATTATATTTGACTCCTGCAGTCTCCTGTTTTCTAATTGAAGGAAAGCTAATACTGTACATTGCTCCAGATTCTCCTTTGGATGCATGTTCTGATGCAGTGGTGCACTTGGCTTCCTTAGTGAAGATTCTGTAACTTAAGCAAATGTATGGGAAGTCATCCTAGCTTCAAATACACAAGTCTTTAAGAGAACAATGGCTAGGTATAGCTGTCAGATGACTTGGGAAGTACATGCTTTGAGGAATTTGGACTACATAGACAGGTAGGAAGATCTGGACATCCAGTTTGATCTTATTTTTGGTGTACTGGGGCTGAAATGAATCCGTTAAAAATAGCTATGAGTCAGTTGTGTGAGACTTCTGGCTCTAGATATGTGGGATTACAAATCCTACAATCCTTTACCATTGGTCATGGTGGCTGGGGCTTCTGAAAACAAGTACACAACCTGCCATAAGCACAGCATATGGATTATCTGGGTTCATTTCTTAGTGTAAGTTGGTTTCAAAGGGAGCTGCTTTTCTTTTTCCTTTATATATATGTGTTGCTTAATACAGGGATGACAACCATGATCCTCCAGATGCTTTTTAGCATAACATTCCTATCAGTCATATAGGCATAGCCACTGGTTAGAGATCAAGGGTGCTGCAAACCAAAACAATCTGGAGGGGCAGAGTCCCTCAACCCCGTTTCGATGGATTCAGGTTATCATGCATTTGCTGTGCTCATTTTTGAACAGTGAAGCATTTACAAGAAAAACATCTAAAAAGAAAATGAAAGTTCCTATTCCAGAGAAGATACATGTTTTGAGCAGTTTCCCCTGATATGTTAACTTGTGAATTTTCCACAAATAGGCTATATCTCATCAGTCCTTCATCCTGCAAAAATATTTTCTATAATTGAAGTCATCCCATGCCAGGATCAGACAACTGTAGCTTTCTAGATGTTGTTTGTCAGCCCTAACCAGGATGGGCAATGGGGGCTGCATTTCAGCAAACATCCGGAAGGTTAAACGTTGTTCTGTCCTGCTTCACAGTACCAAGAAAGAAAGGTGGTTTCCATAGGAATGGGCAACTTGGATTTTTTTTTAAAACTACAATTTAACATATTCCCCTTACCCTTGGCTATGCTGCCTACAGTTGATGGAAGTTGTAGGCCAAAAACATCTGGAAGGTCTCAATTATGTACCCCTGGCATAGGGGAAAGGCCCTTTCAGATAAGTTATTTCAATCAGAGCCCTAGATTTGAAGATTACACACGTGCAGGGCACCAGCCTTGTAGTATGTAGGCATCTTTGCAAGACAGGGCTCTGTACATCTCACGTCCCCCCCCCCAAACCCATAGTAAATCTTTCTCCTGCATGTCTTGGGCCTCTGACCTGTTGGTTAAAGAATACGTTGATCTGAAATGTAACATTTGCAGTACTTGCACTACATCTAACTTTTCTGGGCCACCATAACTTGGAAGCAGAAGTGTGGAGAAAATAGACTACATTGATGAGTTTTTCATTCTAGGGATGTTCTGGGTATTTATTATTTCTTTAGAGGTGAAAGCTGGTAACGAATAATCTATATTCAAACCTTAAGTGACAAGACTAAGTCAAAGGTCCTCAGCTGCCAGGCCAGTGGTGGCCGCATTTTCCGTTGTCAGCTACAGAGAGGTTTGTAACCTAGAGATAACAGCCTGATTATTATCTGGGAGTCAGCAGTGACCTGTGCAACCACTGCAACCTGTGGAAATGTTTTCACTTATTCTGACTTGTAGTTCTGGGTTGACATTTGCACTGGCATCTAGAAGCAAGAAACATCCTCTGCTCGGAATTGCCCAGTCGGCCCCTGGTTTTACCACCACTCCATCTTGTGCCCAAACTTATGGCGAGGCGGCAAGCTGGGGTGTCACTGGGGGAGGGCAGAAACTTTGTGCAACACTGCCCTCACCCATTCCACTCCCCCCAGCTTTAAAATCTGTGACTTTGTTAGTCCACCTACTATTAATAAACTACCACTGCTCCTGAGACAAAGGGTCACAGGATGGTCTCTTTCATGCTTCTTCTCTGCTGTGGTGGGGAAAGGGGGGGGGGAATAAATGGATAGTCTAGGGGCCACTTGCAAAACCACTGTGTAGAGGGAAGATGGATACCCATCTCTGAGATCTCTCACTGTCCAATTGCTAGTCCCACTGGAGTAGACCTATTAAATCAGTTAGTGAAGAAGGAACCAACTCTCATATAAATCCCATTGGTCTATTGTAGTTCGGATTACTAATTGGATTCAGGCCACAAACTGATCCTATGCATGTTTTCTTACAAGCAGGTTCCACTGTGCCCACTAGAACTTACTTCCAGAAAAACTCCATGCTATAAGTACAGTATATGGAAGAAAATACTGTTGCAGCAGTACTTGAGAGTAACAATAATACAAGCAAGAACTAACCTTATTTATTCTATCTACAAAAAAAAAAATCGTCTTTATTGTATCTATGGCACACTTCTACAGTTGTAAATAATACCATTTTTTAAAAAACAGTTTTCTTCCCACATATAGTGAAACAGATATGAATAATCATTTTTCACTTTAAGCATTCTTGGGAAGAACAGTGAAAATGCCATTCTTTTATTATTCATTAATTACCGAAAGAAAAAAAAGAATGGAAAAAGATTTTTGAAAGCTTATTAGTTTGTAACTCATCTTTGTACGGTATTTGTCACCTAAGTATGACATAGTACTAGCTGACTGGGGGGGGGGGAAAGCCAGCCTGCCTATACACATTTCTCCAGACAAATTTATTTCTGTCCAGCTACTAGTGGATGTTGCTATATGCAGCTGACTACCAATCAGCTGGCTTTCAGTAATCTAGTAAATGACTTTCGTTGCCTTACTGACAAATAATACAATTTTGTGCTACTCATTTTATGTATAATGGACTGATACAAAGCAACACTTAGTAGTTTCAGTTCGGGTGTCAACACGAGCAAGCTCACCAAAACCTGGGCTTATGCATTAATAAATCCTACATTCTACATCTCTGGGTGCTGGAAGCTGGCAAGATGAACATGGATAGTTCTGTAATGAAAAAGATTCAGAAAAACTGGAATCTGAAGTGCAATGTAAATGAAGAACTACTTTTACCAATTTTCAGATACTCATATTTACACATGAGACAAAATAGTCCTGTCTGTAGATATTTATATTATGCTGCACCTCACAAACACACTGTCATAGATGGTGGTTGTAAGAAAGAATCTATAATACCAAATAAATCCTTATACAGTTATATTGACCACATTTAGTTAGTTGCAAATTAATATAGATAAGTGGTCAAATTTCTATTATTTAGGAAACAGATGGTCTTTCAACGGAAAGCATGATTCAAATAAGGCTCTCCCTTTCCACCTGTTTGCCATTCAAATTTTTTCGATGCCTTTGATTTAAATGAGTCCATTATTCAGAAAGGCATATTGGCTGAAATCCTGTTGTTTAGCACAGTAAATTGCACTAGAGTAGTTGCACTGAATTAGTGGGGAATGAGCTAGACCTACTAATTGTGACTTATTATGCTAAAGTAAGTCACAATTAGAATAACTTATTTGAATCAATAGAATTGCTAGAGGTGCTGACTCATCAAATCACCACTGATTTAATGGGCCTACTCTAGTGCATTTTACTATGCTAAGCAACAAGACCTCAGCCATTCTTTTCTAAGCTCATATCAGCTGTAATACTTTCCAAATAGAAGAACGAATTTTGTGTGGGCAGGGGATGCCCACATATATACACACCTCCACCTATATACTTTGCTTCTCCACACCATGACATGTTCTTGTTTAGAGTTATCACCCACGTCACTTGAACTGTAGCACAGAAGTTTTTTGTGCTGTTTGAGAAAAGCTGGTGCCTTTGAAATTAGATATCCTTAAAAGCAGAGGAACACGGCTAAGCTAAACATTAATTACTAAATGTAACTGTCAGACCTAGTTAAGAGTAGACTTATTGAATGAATGGGACTTGTTTAAATCAACATGTAAGTTAATGCCAGTGATTCAATGGACCTAGCAGACTAGTTGGGATTAGAATGTGGATTTAGCTCTTACTCCTCCCAAAATCACATTTTATTGCAGGGTGCCCATGTCCTGGCTGCAAATAGTAAATCCAATAAAATAAAATTACCAGACTTCAGTTAAAGATAAGTTGTATTTATTATTGTGCAGTCATCTCCAAAAGGAAGGAAAGGGTATCATAATAATGATACGGTATGTGCTACTTGGACCACCAATCCTTCAGTCATGCTGCGGTTGCTCAGAGCAGGACAAGAGGGCATTGCTTTCCCATCTTCTCTTTCGCCTTATCAATATCTGCATAGTCTTCTGTGTTGAGAGTTGCATGGTTATTAGCATAAGGCTGCAGTTCTGTATACACTTGGCTACAAGACTGAATTTAATTCTGGGGAGAAATAAATATTCTATATATACCAGGTGGATAGCGCAGTGGTTTAGGTATTTGGTAGCAGAGCCAGAGGTTGGAAATTCAATTCCCCACGGTGCCTCCTTCAAGTACAGCCAGCCTGTGTGGCCTTGGGCAAGCTGCATAGTCCCAGAACAAAGAAAGAAATGGTAAACCACTTCTGAGTATTCTGTGCCTGCAAAACACTGAAAACAGTCACCTTAAGTCAGAACTGAGTTGATGGCACATGATTACTAATGGGACATACTTCTGAGCATACATACTACCTACCGTAATAGTTTAATACTAGGCTGTTAATCTTGATTTACCTTCAATTGCTATAGACAATGTTCAAATGGAATACCTAATGTAATAAATAAATAAGATGACAACTTGACAAAACAAGACCTAAGTTAGTCAATACAAAAGTGTTATGGTCTAGCTGAAGAATAATGGAAAGTCTTTCCACTAAGTCTTCATTTGTTGATGTCAACTTGTTTGCCTTCTCAGTCTGTCAAAGATACTACAGTGTCTGCAGTCCTATTACACACAGCATACAGTTCCTCATGTGTGTACTGCACGCAAAGCATGTCCTTTCAAAATAATTTTTACAGCAACTGTTTTCTCATATTGACATAAACCATTTATTCTTAAGATAAAAGTGATTTCAGCAGATCTAATGATTAGATTAAACCCTTTCTTTCCATGTGTCAGCTTTTCTCAATCTTACACCTAATGGACACAAAAGTTAACCAAAGTTGATTCTAGCATGTTACATATAGGTAGTCAAAAGAGTTTGCTCCTTTAATAGCTCAATAACGTATCAACAGCCTTATTCAACAAAGCCAGCTGCCAGCAGGCTAGTTAAAGCACACAACATAGCTTTCCATGTGCATCTATGGACAGCCATGGCTAAATTTACTATACAGAAAGACCTGTACTGAAAATAAAGCTTTGAAAATAAAGGGTTGTTTTAAAAAAAAAATGATTTATTTAAAAATATTTTGTGTGATACTGTGTGTCCCAATCTACACATCTATTTTACTTCCATAATCCCATCCCTTATTGTCTGCATGAGCAGCATTTATACCCCTGCAAGTATTTCATTGGACCACTGTCTTCATCAATCACAATACACAGAACATAAGCAAACCTTACGCAACTTTAAGCATGCTATCCCATATATGTGTGCTCACAGGTGAGCCTCACTGATTTCACTGGGGCTTACTTCTAAGTAAGTGGGTGTAGGATTCCAGTCTGAATCACATTACCCTTTGAACAGCATTATGTGTAATCTCCTTTTCTCTACCCTTCCTTTTCAAGTTAACAGCTAGATTGCAAACGGAATTGAGAACAGGGGACTGGAAACTGGCACAAGTTGTTCATAAAACAAGAAATCCACCAACATGTGCAAGAGAAGCACATGGATATATACCAAAAGTTGGCAAGGAGAACAGAGTACAGAACAAGCTTGTAATTCTGCTGCCTTTCAGCAAGTAGAAACACAAACACACGTTCAGCAAAAAGATGTAACCTACCCTAACCCTTACCTGTGGACATACTTTAAAAATACCAATCACAGACAGTGGATTTCTAACATTACATAAGATTAAAAATGTTATTGATTTTGTTTGTTATGCCTAGCCCCAGGCCCTGTAATAATGTTATTTCCAATGACTGTAGAGTTTTGCAAGTGCCCACAAGGAAATAAAGACACCCCTTGGTTCCAAAAAGTTTTACTTATCCTGGACACTATGACACTGGACTTCCCAGGAAAATCAGGCTTACAATAAAACTGTATTGATGCAGGAAAAAATGGATTTTTAACAGTATATGCTGAATAAATTAGGAGCCAGGCCAACAATCTGGAAGCATCCTAGCAATGGATGGTCTCCTCAAAAGTACTGAGATTCCATCCAACAACATGTGGCAAGTTCTCATTCCAAGATAGAAGGACTGACTTCTCTCTTGCATGGCAAAAAGAAGTCACATGTTAGTGCACACTGGCAGTTATCTTCACTTCTTTGCTGCCATCCCCGTAAACAGTGAGCCCATCACGATGGCAGTAAGAGTCAGGCCCTGAGCTATAACTCGTGCCCGCATCATTAGCTGGGACCGGCGAGTGTCACCCCTCTTGAAGCAGATGAATCCATAGGTCAAAACACCAGCTGTGACAAGGCAGCCTAAGGGGAAGGACAAGAAAAAGCAGTCTAAAAGAACGCACCATACTCATGTTACCTCTGTGGCACAGTGGTTAAACTGCAGTACTGTAGTCAAGACTCTGCTCATGACCTGAGTTCGATCCCAACAGGCTCAGGTAGCTCGTTCAACAGTGACTCAACCTTCCATTCTTCCAAGGTGGGTAAAATAAGCATCCAGATTGGGGGGGGGGGGGGCACATGTAGCCTGCATAATTAAATTTTAAACTGCCCAGATAGTACTTTAAGTGCTGTGTGGTGGTATATGAGTTGAAACAATAATAATAATCTTCAGATGGTCAGTCTTTGACTTGAGAAACCTTTGTTCACCTACATTTATCCTCAGCTTCCCCTTCATAAAACTGATTTCTTTCAAACAAACTAAACTAAACCACCTGGCCTCAGGGCAGGGATGGTAAAGAATTCCACAAATAGAAAACCCTGTGACAAGCTGTCTGCTAGATATACTGCCTAGAATCTTATGGACAAATTACACTTGCATAAAGGAAAATTGCATAAATCTTGGCTGCAAATTTCTACTGACTAAGGAGGTATTGGTTGTGTTCCTGTCTGAGCACCCAACTATGTGACTTGGCACACACCTAGGAATGCAACCAGCAACTCATTAATTTGGTGCCACGATTTATGCAGTTTCCCTTACACAAGTATAAATCTGCAATAGGATTTTGGCCATTGCGTTGAAGCCTTCATATACAAAAATCCTGTCAATTTCTCAACAGTTCTCTTCTCTTGATCTTCAGTCTAGGCTACTGTTGATCATTTGACAACTTGAATTCAGTTTCCCCTGCGCTACGAAATTTCTGGCCTCGCTCCCATAACCTTGGGCAATATTCTGGCATTGCTAGAGGCAGGTTAAGTGTTTCTCATTATTTTTTATACCAGGAGACACAGCTCCCTCTCTCTCCTTTTGAAGTCGATCAAACGGTTTCGTAATTCGCTGAACGCATCGCTGCATGTCACACACTCCACATGGGATTTCTTGCCTTCGATTAAGTTTCCTGGGCCTTCCACAGTTATGCAACAGGCAGACATTCAAAAAGTGAAGCCTCCACTAGCGCGGCATTTCTCCACACTCGGGAACGCCTCACTCACTGCTTGTCAAGAAAGCCTGCAGGAGCCATGACGGGGCGGACACCAACCTCCGCCGGTCCCAGCCTCTCTACTGGGACCGCTGTTTTCCCTTCCCCAGCAAACCCTCCGGCTCCTCCCGCCTTTCCCGGCCTCCCGCTCAGGCTCTCACCAATGGGCACGAATGGGTTCTCCTTGAACTTTCGTGGAAATTTTTCGGAAAATGTCTCCGTCCTGTGGGTGGAGGTTGGAATAAAACCTTCAATCACGGGGGGTTTGTTGGGGTCAAACGAGGGTGGAGAGCTCTGATCCATCGCCACCTACACCGAAGGGCGTGCAGAAGGTTGGCTTCGCTTTAACCACTTTGACCTCGTCGGCCACCGTACAAACGAGGCAACGGGGAGATAATACGATGTTTCTGACCAATCATCTCTATTTTACTAGGCTCTCGAAACGACCAGCATGCAGTACGAGCTGCAAGTTCTCCCCCCACACCGCAGGGTTGCTGGGAGATGTAGTCTTGCTAACGCATTCCGGACAGGAATTCAACCTCATTGTACGGGCAAGGAGAACTACAATTCCCATCGGCCATCGGGGGAACGGCTCTCTCGTCGTTGCTCTGATTGCGCCGCCGAGGCTTCGACAGTAGGAACCGCGTGGGGTTCCCTGGTCCGTCTCGGGCGCTGCTGCTTCTACCGCGATGCCGAAACTTAAGAAGAACCGGCGGCGCAAATACAACTATAATGTCAACCGCAAGAAGCAGAATAAGGCTTTCCGCAAACGGGCGGCGCCTCGAATAAAATGGTGAGAGAAAAGATAACCTGGCTGGATTAAGGGGGAGGGGGAGGCGCTCAGGGTCCAGATCTGAGATCTGGCTTTCGGTCTTGTAGAGATTTTATAGATGTTGTCAGTGCGGGACATTACTCTTTTTATGTCCCTTGCAGTACTTTGTTGTGTCGTTTCGGTGTTGATTTTCCAGAGGTCCTTGAAATGTGCTGGATCTTACTCATTGTGTTGGAATCAGCACCGAACTGCAGGGCAGACTGCGGTGAACGGTGCTGTAATTAAAAGATTTTGGGGGGGGGGGGGGGTAAAGCTATCAAACTTCCGATGTTTCTGTGGATGAATATTATGGCGAGGACTTCACATTTAGTAGCTTCCCCGCGACTTCTTTTTAAATGCATAAGGGCTGGAAACCTTCATAATGACAAAGCTGTTCGTCACTGATGGAGTTGCAGGAGGTACCTAACAATAACATGCAATATTTTAGAGATCTCCCGGGCAGGGACATGCCAAGTAAGTCAGCTGTATGGTGGTTATCAGAAGAGGCTTTATTTGTTCATCTCTGCAGTTCCCAAATCCGGCAAGCCTGGGATAGGACCAAATCTGTATCACAGAACTTGGCTGAAATGGGCCTGGCTGTTGATCCTAACAAGGCTATTCCGATTCCAAAGGCAGCACGAAAGGTGAGTGCTTTGTGAGCTCCAGATAAGGTTGTGATTCATAAGTCAAGTGAGAAGGTATGAATCAAAGTTTACAGGTTGGGACAGCGCATACGTTTTAGCTTGGGTGCCAAGTGCAATGAGAGGGAGGGATTAATGACACCCTAACAAATCAGTGTATATGAAATTCTACCTATTTTGTGGTGCCCTTAGTGCACGATTGATGTTGACATTGAAACCCAGCTGATCTGGGAGATAATTAAGGTGGTTTTGTGGTGACTGCATATTCTCAGAAAATTACAATGACTTGAGTTACATAACAGTCTAAAATAATTATATCTCTGGTTAGGTACTATTGGTACCTATTGGTGTTCATATAAGGCTTATGTAACTTTCTGCAGCTAATTGCAGCTAACTGACAAGATGTCAAGGTGAATCCCAGTTGTGTAATGGAGCAGGTGACCAGAGACATGACTGACATGCCTTAACATGTGGTCACTTACCCACAATTAGCCATGGCAAATTACACAGTTCTGACATGAATACCAATAGGATTCTGGCCCTTGTGTCTAGTTTTGTTCAAGTACACAATTCTTGCACTTTTCTGAAAGACAAAGCAAGTGTAACTTTGATGTTCAGTAATGTGTTACTGTCTAGCATAGTTTCTACAAATGAGCATGATAGTATTTTAAAAACAAACATAAGATGAATAAACACTGGAATGTTAAAATAAAGTTCAGAGCTTGAAAAGTTCTTATGAAGTGATGTCCATATACAATATATTTCTGTGTACAAGATCAAGCATATCCCCTCCCTTTTTTCCCCACAAAAAAAAGGTGACGAAGATGGAAGTGGATGGACAAGAGACACAGACAAAAACTGTACGGAAGCCGTATGTACTAAATGGTTGGTATTGCCTTTGTTAAGAATGTGCATCCCCCCCACCCCGTCCATTGCCTGAATGAGCACTGCACTGATTGGGGTCAGTGTGCACTATGACCTTTA
The DNA here is from genome assembly GCA_037013535.1 of Intellagama lesueurii. NCBI lineage: Eukaryota > Metazoa > Chordata > Lepidosauria > Squamata > Agamidae > Intellagama > Intellagama lesueurii. The sequence continues at coordinate 229,129,461 of JBAJHW010000002.1, read as the reverse complement.
GGTGACACTGAAGCCCAATCCTTGTCTGGGTCCATGCAAGGATTTATGTGTTTCCAGTTTTCTGTGAAGACTGCATCCCTGTGAATGGGGAAACATAAATTATAAGACCATGTTATAGGCTGGACGTTGCTAGCATGACAGAAGGGCACAAGCAGCAGCCTGCAGAGATGGGTATTCTGTTTTATTTTCCCTCCCTTCCATTCATCAAGAGAAAGGCCCCATCAGCTTCCTTAAGGCAGCCACAAGGAAAGGAGTGAGAGAGAGACTTTAAAAAGGCAAAGAGCATTGTTTTTGATTACTTCTTGGAAGGGCAATGCAGGGAGTCTGCTGTTCTACACCTGTTCTTTCCCTCTACCCCTCCCTAGCTTTCCTGTTCCCTGGGTGTGAAATAAATGATGCTGCAGCCGCAGACTTTGATGGCGTAATCAATTATTTTGCAACAGGGAAAGTGAAGAGGAATCATTTTGAAGATAAAGAGATAACTCCCCTTATCCATTGCCCCAAGCTCATTGTTTTCCTTCGTTTTTCTTCCTCCTTTCCAACTTGTACTTGTGACATGTCACTGCAGAATTTAACACAAAGGGATAGGTGGGTATGTTCCAAGACCTCTATTCAGAGCACATTACCATAGTCTCTCAAGACTGAAGGATGCCTACAGTTATGTGGGTATGACACTCTGCCGTGTTAATGCCTCTGTTCTTTTTTCTTTGCCTCCAAATCATGGAAAGGCACAAATATCCCTAATTCAGTTTGTATTTACACATTTGCCTGAAAACAGTGCACAATGTATTGTGTTGACGGAATGCTACATAGTGAAATCCTGTATCTCAGCTATTGGAGTGCATAGGTCAAGAGCTGGAGTTGCCTTTGGAGTTGCCCAAGCAATCTCTGGAGGCATTTAATATGTTTTGTTATAGGGTTTTTGAATGTATGGCGTATCTCATAGACTGTACTTGAAGTAGAACCTTTCCCATCCTCTGTTAGAATGTGAAGAGTAGCTCACTAGCCACCAGGGTAGCCCTCTGAGCTTTAGCACAGTAAAACTGCTTAGGGATATAGAAAAAGCTTGATCTTACTCTCCTCTCATAGTTCCCACTTATTCAAGCTATTGTTATTATATGTGCTAGATTTAACATTTCAGATCCTCAAGTAGTTAAACACATATTAAAGTTTGGACTAAGATTTTACAATGGACTTGTTATGCCAGGCACTGTGGGCCGTTTACATCTTTCATAGAAGATCTGGGCATCTATTGCCAGAAGGAATGTGAGCAATTCCCATGATCTGTTAGTTGAATCTTCCTGTTTTAGTTTGGTCAGAACAGGTTCTTAAAGTGAGCAAATATTTCTCTCTATCTCATTGTCTTCTCTTCCTAATGCTCAGAGTTGGAAGCTGAGGCCAGCCTTCCAGAGAAGAAATCACAGACCCTCTCCGCAGATCTCATTGAATATGTCCAGCACATGATCAAGAATCATGCTGAAAACTATAAGGTAGGCACACCTTTTACAAAAACTTGGAAAGACCAAGAGCTCTGTTTTGAATGTTTGCAGCTGCTGCCATTAAAATTTCAAAACTTCAGAACTTTTAGATTTGTCTGATAAATAGTTGATGGCACTAATTGTCCAGCTGCTTCTTTCTTCCTTTCACTCACACTGCTCTGTATAACTTTTTCCCTCTCAGAAAAAAAACATGATTTCTCTGAGTGAAATTCCACTGGAAATTCATCCACCCTCTCAGTGAATCTACCTTTTCCGATTGCACTCTTGTGATTGCCTTTTTTTGTTTGTTTGTTTTGTGCACAACAGAGTGCAATAAAAGCGGAGGTACAGCAAAGCACAGCCAGATAGTTCTTCCAGGAATTAGCCGAGTCCTTGAGACTCAGTCACTTGAGCGTGTGCCTGTGTTTATGTATCACTTTGCACCCCGATTTAGAGAGAGTAAATGACATGCTAAAAGAAATCCCTACTTTTCCCCCAGGAACGGATTGGAAAAACCGGGGACTGTTTCCCCAGGTGCCCTCTGAAGGGGTGGGGAACAGCTTTTGGAGCAGCTTGGTTAGGAACACCTACAGGCCTTAAGTTGCCAGTTTCCTGCGTGTAGTGTTTCCTTGAGGCTGACTTGGACTGTTTACTTTCAGGGTGTGGGAGGCCTTTGACAGCCATCAGTTGCCATAACTGCCTACTCTTTTAATTTTTAATTATATTGTTCACCCTCCAGGCTATGGCTCGTGATGAGAAGAACTATTATCAGGACACACCAAAGCAAATAAAGAGGAAGATTGATGTGTATAAACGCTTCTATGCTGAGGAGTACCAAGCCTTTGTTGCTTCTCTTCAGCAAGAAAAGATGGATCAGCAGTGATTTTACTTACCTCGGCAATGGGCAGAAGAACCTTTATTGCTTACAGCTCTTATTACTAGTCTCTTTAAGTAACTGGTGGCCAAGAACTGACATTTGACTTGCATCCCATTCTGGCTTTTCAAGAGGAAAGTTTGGAAGGTATCTGCTGATGATGTTCCTGGCAAAGAGTGCTGCTCCATTCAGCTTGCAGCCTTCACACAGTCTTGGGGTGCTGTTTCCTTTGGAGAGGTCCTGTTCAAAATAAATTCCTTTTCTGCGCCTTGTGTCAGTACAAAGCACAGCTAAAGGACATGTTTCCTACTTGCAGAGAGGGTGCTGGGGTCTTCAGTGTGTAAGCCTCCTTTACAGTGATGAGCACATTGCATCAGAATCTGGTTTTAGAGAAGCTAACTTTGCCAGAGAGCCAAAGCAATGAGAGCCAGAGAGAACTGGAGGGATATGAACAGAGTAAGGAGGGGACAGGCCAGCAAGAAAACAGACGCCTCCAGTGATATTTAGGCTGCTTTATTCGGGAGAGAGAAGGCCACCTGTGTAGATGGTCTGTTAATTAGCAAACTAAGATTAGCCACAGGTCCTATTTGTGGTAGTAACTCAGTCTAAGGAGGGGCCTTGACTGTTACAAGATCACACGCCCCAGATGTTAGTCTGTCAGTTTTAGGGGTAAGATCCATATTCCACTAGTAGAAGCATGCTGAGATTTTGCTTTTCCTGCATGTGGTGACTGCAAAGGGAATTCTGTTGCACCCTTGAGCCAAGGATATTTTTTTAAAAGGGCTTACTAGGTAGTTCCTGGTAAGCCCTTTAAGGTATATAAACATTTCCCTCCATAAATAAACATTTTTTAAAAATATGCTGATTTACCCAATCTGTGAAGCTGCCTTTGTTCAATTTTTCTGACATTAGTCTCTCAATACTTTTTAAATTCCATTTGGAAGTCAACCCTGAAGTGCCGCTCTGCAGATAGAAAGGAAAGTTGACATCAGCACAGCATCTGTACTCTTTAGAAATACTTGAGAGGGGGAGTCATAGGCCTCTGTATGATACCTGGCCAGAAAGGCCTTTTTGGCCAAGATAAAGTCTTTCAAAGGGTCTGGAACCCAAAGGTTTCTCCCTGTTGCCTTGCCTTGCAGCACTACGGTAGGATGGTGCATTCTTGAGATTCCCCCAGTTGTATGGAATTCAAAGCCACATTTTTTACATGAGAGGTAACGATTCAAATTTTATTGGAACAGAAGGGGGCAAACTTGTATAAACAACTGGTTATGAACGGTCTATTTCACACAGACCACAGAAATCTAGGGCTAGGGCCCATTCACACAAACTGAGCTTCGTGTATTTTCTGATGGGATAAATTAATACCAGGTAATCCGGTTCAGTAAAAGGAGCCTATTTCAGCGCAGGCAATGTTCTCCTGCTGTGAGTAAAGGAACATAGGGGGGAAAAACAATGGCAAGGTTACTTTCATGCCTGAGGGAGCAAGCTATCTTTATTGAACCAGCTGACTGAAGACACGGACCTATTCCTTTCTCCTAATGCAAAGCCAATTTCTTCCACCTTCAAGTTAAAAGGCCAAGTCATTGGCAGTTTTAAGTGTGGTACCTTGTCAGTTGCATATTAGGGCCACTGCTGTTTGGCTGCAGCCTGTACATGTGTCTTTACTTCTGTCTCAAAGCAAAAACACATAGTAGATAGCCCTTGATCTGAATGACTGAGAACAATCGTAATACCACACCAGAAAAGATATGTTCAGCTACATTTGTGTAGAGTGCATCTGAGCGCATTTGTTCCTGCATAACATCTAAAATGTCTTCTCTCACCTTGGCTAGCTCTTATCTGCAGACCTGCTATAGGTGTTGTGTGCTTCAGAAAAACAGGAGACCTGGAACCGTGCATTGTGTACTACGGGGCAACAATTTTTACAGGAAAACACTTGATCCTTGCATCAGTTCTTGGCAGTAGTGAAAATATAGGAGAGACCGCTCCCCCCAGAGGCATAGCTGCTGCAGCACAGATAGTCAAGCAGGAAATGGTAATTATGCAAGGATATCTGGTATCTTGCAAAGGAAACCATGGCAGCTATGCTACCAACTACTCACTGGGTGTGGTCATTAGCTGGGGGCATAACAAACCTTTTTAAAGTGCTGGGACACCTCATCAGTGTAGTTGGGTGCACACATTAAGACCCCTTTGTGGACACCACATCCAACTTTCCACTGACTTCAACTAGGCAAGATCAGCCTTCATCTTGCCCAAAGCACAGCAACAGATTCTAGACGGCAGTCCTTCTGCAGGCAAAGAAAGGGAAGTCCTAACCTGTCACTGTGTAGAGTCCCTGTTTTCATTTCTTCCTATTTGTTACTATATATCTTATGATAGTAGGTCCTGTAAGAAAAATTGGTAGTCCTTACTACAATTATTGATGCTGCAGTTTATTAGGACTGTATTCTGAGGAGGTCAGGAGAGCAGCTGTCAACAGCGATCCTCCCAGGCTGATGCAGCAGCCACATGATCTGCCCCTACTGGATTTCCTTCTTATCTCATACAGAAGGCTCTGTCTCCAGGGTCAGACAGGAAGCCAGGTTCCCTTACTCTAGGGAATGCTTGAAAGGGAGCTTCTTTAAATAAAGAGAGCCTAATGCTGCCTTACAGCATGGAAAAGTAGCTGCCACAAGGAAAACAGAGTCAGATTGGATCCATCCAGTTAGAATCTTAAGTTGTGAAACTTTTAGATCTGAGCAAGGAGTTTGATCAGCAGGCTCTTCAGGTGGAGAACACTGTTGGCAGTGGCCAGGCCAGCATATGTAGCACTTGTGGGCAAAAGAAAGAATTCCCTCTGACGGTTCAAGGTGTGCAAGCCCAGTTCTTTACGGAGTTCTGCCATACTCAGCGCATCACTCTTGTCCTAGAATATATGGACAGATGTTCATTTGATCAATAACCCTCTGTTTCGTCCTCTTAAGAGAAGTATATTTTGCCACATGTATTTATTTACCAACTTTTGTGCCTCTTGACAAGGATTACGAGCATGTGAATTATGGCTGGGGCAGATACAATTACAGCTGACACTAACCATGCAAAGTTAGGGACTAAATGCCAAATCAGTTCAATATAGGCGAACTCCATGCAGAGGAACAAGGAATTTAGGTAAGTGAGGCCTTTAGATCAGATGAAGAACCTTTGGCCCTTAAGCTGTTTTGGAATACAGCTCTCACAGCATCTCCCCACTGGAGATGCTGGATGGTGTGGATGGGAGTTGCAAGTCAAAACATCAGGAGGGCCAGTGGTTCCCTACTTTGCCCCAAATTCAGGGAGGAAAAATTGTGGCCCTCCAGAAAGTGGTTGATGGCTATTCCCATCATTCCTTGCCATTGGCTATCCTGGCTAGGGCTGCAGAAGTCACATATCATCTGAAGAACCACAGTTGCCTCCCCTTGCTTCATACAGTCAGACCTGAAAAAGGTCAAGGAACCCACCTGTTTGTTAGCCAACACTATCAAAGGTAGCTGAGGATCTTCTGCAAGCAGGCAGTGGAGCTCCTGCCGGGCAGTGGGAAGGCGAAGGCCGTCTGCAGAGTCCACCACAAAGACCAGAACGTGAGATTTGCTCAGATATTGGTTCCAGTAGAAGCGCAGATTCTGGCTGCCACCAACTGAGATAATGAAGAGGTGGATGTCAAAATGTGTAGTAAATCAGCATATAGCACGTTTGTGCCTCCTTTCCGGTGTCCCAGGACAGGGAAGGATTTAAATGAGGGGACAGTCATTATTTGTTCAGGTAGGGGGGGGGAAATAGCCAAGACTAGTTTTCTCTCCCAGTGCAAACAGAAGTAAATTCATTTCACGTCTAGGTCTTCCAGACACCAACCACCACAGCCATACAACAAACAGTGCGAGGTGTGATGGTTTACAAAGAGTCCTGCCTTTCTCTCCTGCACAACAATAGCACTCAGTTATTTCTGTTTCCTCCAGTTATGGGGGGACTCACCCTCTAGGAGATCCAGTTGGAGCCCATCTGCCTGCAGCTGCACTGAACTGAATCCCTGAGTGGGTGCGATATGCTTCTTCGCTTCTGTACTGCAGACATAGTGAATGATGCTGCTCTTTCCGGCCCCATCCAAGCCCAGAACCAAAACCTGATATTCACAGGAATGTGGCTGTAAAGAGAAAAGTTTGAGATTAGTCTAAGCAAGTGGTTCCCAGCCTTGGGTAAACCAGGTATTCTTGGACTGCAGCTCCCAGAAACCCCAGCCAGCACAACTGGTGGTGATGGCTTCTGGGAATTGCACTCTAAGAACACCCAGGTTACCAAGGATTGTAAACCACTGTCTAACCTATGGTGTGATTATGCAAGACACATCTGTGCTTAATACATGAGTGGTTCTCTCTATTCGAAGGACTAGGAAACCAGACCTCACCATCAGCTGGGGTGTAAACCTGTTATTGTTGGGAGCAATGACCACCTGAGATAAACTAAAGTATGGGCAACACTGATAGAGCTAGGATAAAATGGTGTGAGATAGATGGACTCTTTCTTTGTTTTCTTTTCCTGTTGTGAGAAGAAACATCAGAAGGTTCTCCTCTTCTCGTAGGAACCGTCAGGGACCAAACAGATGCAAGAAAAGCAGATGATTGCTTGAAGCTTTCCTCTTCTGCAAGAGGCAATTTTCAGGAGCCCTCCCACCATCACCTCCTAGCCAGCCAGCCTGCCCCACTTTCAAGGCCAGCTACAATGACTTTCCACTGCAAGCCAGAGGAGCATCTTAAACTAGGTGTGAGGAATACGTGTGCCTCCAGATACCATTCAAGAGCAGCTCCCATCAACCCTAGCTGGTACACTAGCACTGAGAAAGGATGGGTGCTGCAGCCTAACCACATCTGGAGGAGCACACATTTCTCACATCTGGTTTAAGACTGATTCGTGGGTTCTCCTTGTAACTTTGGCCTCTTAAGTGGAAAAATGGGAGTGAGAAAACACACTACTAGATGCTAAGCGGGCTGAGGAAAAGGATTTGTCACTCTATCAATCTCAGAGGTAGGAATATTTGGCACTGTAGAACCTATTGCTGAAAATCAGGAGTGATTTCTTAATCTAGCAGGTAAATTATTCACTCTGGGTAGCCGTGGTGAAATTAATGGCAAGCTGTGCAAAACTGAAGGGTTGATGCAAGTATAAATAGGATATGCCCTAGTTTAAGCTTGCATCACACTTATAGAAAAGAGTAGTACATGACATATGATAAGCAAAGACAGCCAAGTCCTAACAGCCTCTGTTCTCTTTGGTTAGTGCAATTGTCTGTGACTCTGAAAGGTAGTCACAACACTGGTACTGGCAAAGGGTATATGGGGTGGGGGGTGAGGGAAATGACTGAGATGCATCAGCACACCGATGCAATTTGCCCCCGTGGATTTAATGGTTCCAAATTAACTTCGGCATGACATGACTAAGAAGCAGGTGGAAAAGATTTAATGGCTGGCCCTAACGCTAAACACGGAAGGAGCCAATTTAATCCTCCTAGCAAGGGTGATCCACAGCCAGGGTTCTTTCACAAAGAAGGCATTGTCTTGCGTTCCCACCAACCAAATCTTTCTTGACAGGGTGGTGGAACATATAACAAGACTGCTAAAATCTCTCAGTTTTCAGACAGGGTCATGTAGGAGGTGGCTTTTCTTCACAAAACACCACTCCAAACAATATATGTCTTTATAGGGGAAAACCAGCACCTTGAACTGTGCCTTGAATCACACTGGAATTAAATCTAGTTGGCATGGGATTAGTTTGATACCACCAAAATTATACTAGAAATCAAAACTGGCACTTTGCACTAGTTGCCGTTTCTGAGCAATCTTCAAGGGCAGCAACACAGAGAGCTCACTGCAGTAGTCTAAAGGGAAGATGACTGACACATGGATCATTGTGACCTCATTCAGTCTTCAGAATGACTTAAGAGGATGAATTAGCTCAGGAGGCAATTGCAGTAAAAGTAACTTGCTGAAGCTTCTAAGAAAGTAGAATACTGAACTGAGACTCAAGTTCTTTTGTTTACTAGCATAAATATATTCGGCAGCCTATGCAAAGTTCTGCGAGCTCTCAGTACCAGCTAAAGTAACTTGTCTTAAGCCTCAGGGGGATATTTGTCCATCCAGATAACTTTCCACTCCCAGAAACCCTCAGCAATATGGCTAATGATATGGGACTGTGGGAGTTAGGGTTGAAAATGTCTGGTGGGGCAAAGTTATCTCATTCCTGCTCCAGCAGCATTTAGGGTGCTTCCTCAGAAAGGGGATGAGGCCCTCTGGATAGATGTCCAGGGAGTTGGCTCCAGGAAGAGCTGCCAACCTCAGTAGAAGCCTATCCAGAATGTCACTTAGGGTGACGACAAGAGCTGCATCTCAAATAGCAAAATGAGAACTCCTGCCTCTCTCCATCTTCGTATAGCTGTAGTACTTGCTTTTGTATGCGTTGGATCTCCTCCTGTTTAGTTTTATGGAATGACTTCAAGCTCTAAGTTTAGAGGAGTAACTCAGTGCCTGCTAGTTCAATCAGCACTCACCCAAACCAAAGTGAGATGGACACTCTAAGGTTATTTCCACATCTTCACTGAGATGCTTTTTCAAATGTTCTGTGAGAATCCATGTACAGGTCATCTGTTGGATCACAACTGTTCTTGCGCTCTCTGTCTCTTTATATAGCATTGCTGAAGCAAGACTTTCATAAGAGGAAGCCATGTTGACTCTTCCGCGGTTGTCAGGGTGCTTAAGAATTCTGTGTTTCAACCAAGATTTGCAATTTACAGAGGCTAGTTAGCTTGTTATTGCCTCACTTCCTGCAGGTCCTCTTTTAAAATGTGTTGAATTCTTTGCTTTCTCATCTTTTGTACAGAGAGGCATGTACCTATGTATTTGTACCCATATTGACTTTCTAAGGATTCTTTGGTGTTTGCCATATGAATCTGGTGACCTGTTAATCTGTCAATTAGCCCTGCAACTAAACCTCTTGTCATCTCTCCCTCTGTAGGGGTTCTTTAGGACCTCCCCACTTCCCAGAAGGTTACTCGTGGTCACACCTGAATAATATGAACATTACCAGGGTTTTCTGGGTAGAGAGTACTCAGAATTGGCTTGTGATTCCTTTCTTCTGGTGGCATTTGCAGCTTGCCCACGACTATACACGTTGACTCGTCTTCCTGGGAGGCACGGTTTGGAACTCCCAACCTCTGGCTCTGCAGCCAGAGACCTAAACTATCCAGCCAACTCTGTTAATAAGAACATCGAATACCAAGTAGAGAACCCCGCCTCTGATGTGTGGATGTTGCTGGGATATAATATACCCTTAATCACATCCACTACATCTGTCCTTCGGAAAAACCGTGTCCCTTTCAGTTAGCTACCAAGCGCTTGTGCCATGTCTCCTCGGGAGGAGGGGGACGTATCTGCCCCCCCTCCTTCGGCCCACCTTACCTGGCTCTCCTTGGGCGCCTTGCGCTCTAACTCTGCCCGTAGCTGCTGCTCCCAGCGTCCCCTCCAGCCGATGCAGCTGTCGTTGACGTCTCGGAAGTAGATCTTCCAGGCGATGAAAAGGAGGGAGCCCAGGGCGGCCACCGCGGCACCCAGTGCCAGGCTCAGGTGTCTGAAGGCGCCCGCCGGAGGAGCCATGGCTCAAGGGAACAGATTAAAACGACTTCGGATCCAGCACAACACCCGCCCCAATCCGGATGTGTCCACGGAGAAAACCGCCCTACAAGCCGGCTCGGTTTCTCGTCCTTCCGTCTTTCCTTCCCTTCCCGCCCCGCAAGCTCGCAACCTGCCTCTTCCTCCGGCGCGAGCAAGTGCAGCAGCCGCCCGCCTCTCTCCACCGATGCTGCGCTTAGAGTCAATCCGAACAGCCGGAGTTTCTCCCGGCCGGTGGCAACAGCAGCGAACTGCCGATCGAGCCGCGCTGACGTCACTCGTGGCCTTAAAGGGGACTCGCTGGCTCGGCTTCCCTCCGGGGAGGTAAGCGCGAAAAGAGGCGCCGGTCCACACCCACGGCAGGCTCCTTTCCGCCAGGGGAAGCGCAGTCGCCCCTCGGACTCTCACCAACCGGCGTGAGGTTCACAGGATCACGGGAATGAGTTCCAAAAGGCTCGCCTAGTGCAGCCAAAAGAAGGAAGAGTCCTGTGGCACCCTGAAGTCTAACGTGCCGAGTACAGCCAGAGAGCACCAGGAGTGGAAAGTGCTCGAGAGTCGCGTTACACACCAGTTTTCACCTGACTGGCAGTGGTTATCCAGGGCGTTGGACAGAAGCTTTCCCATGCATTACTTTGGGAGGTCAGAACTTGAATCTGGGATTTTTTTGCTGCTAGAGGATATGTTCGATCCGCTGAACATCTCTTCAGTGGGGACTTCCCCTCCTTATATTGTGGTAACAAACCTGACTGCTTTGCCTGCCTTCTAAGCGACAGACCAGTTTTTCTTCAAATCCGGTATGGTGGTTTGACAAAAATTGCAGCCCTGAGTATGCTTAAGAAGGGAGAAAAACCTGCCTGAACTCAAGATTCACTTTCAGGTAAACATGAACAGGAATGGTTGTACTACTTGATTCTTAGGTGGGGGTTCCTCCAAACCAAATGTGGTTAGGGCCCAACTGTTGGACAACAAGATAAGCCTAAGGATGTTTACATGGTGGTAAAGGCTACTGAAATCATTGGATGAGGTGAATGTATGATTAATGTGGCGACTAGGATGAATCAGCCAAAAGAAATAAGGACAGAGAGAGCAGTTGGCTTGTTTTAAAGCAGAATCCACAATGATTCATCCCTGGAGCCAGTTTTCCATCTCAGGAGCGAAACAGAGGACATGGAAAGTAATAATAAAGAAAAGTGCTTTTGAGCATATGCAGAGGACATCCTCTTGACCACTGAATAACCACAACCACAATTTAGTTTCTTACCACCTTGTGCCCAAGAACTGAAGAAGTGTTACATCTCCATCTTTGATTGTGTACATGCACAGAAATCTAACTGAAGCTTTTAAAAGGGATGCTACTTAGGCCAATTCTGAATCTATGCAGAGGCTTGAGTTTTATTTCACCACTTTTGAGATAAAGTAATGATAACACTCCGGGAGGCAGTGGAAGACAGGAGGGCCTGGCGTGCTCTGGGCCATGGGGTCACGAAGAGTCGGACATGACTTAACGACTAAACAACAAAATGGTAACTAATTGAACTGGAGTACTTTGTTGTGGGCCAGGACCTGACAGTTCAATTCCTCACTGTTCCTCCTGAGAGAAGAGCCAGCTTGTGTGGACCTTGGAAAAGCGGCACAGCTTCGGGGCACCCCCAGAAGAAGGGGATGGTAAATCACTTCGGATACTCTGTACCTAGAAACCCCTGGAAAAGGTTGTTGAAAATAAGGAATTGATATTTATTCCACATATTGTGGAGAATAGCCCTTTCTCTTGGAAACAGGAAATCTCTCTTTTCAAAATAAATTCCATCTCCTCTTTCTGACTTACAAAAAAATAATTTGCAATAGTACAAACGAGTTGAACTAGAGTGTCCAAGTCTTCTAGGCATTAAGTAAATATGCAGCCTTCCAAAGGTCACAAAACATGTATGGTTCTGTTTAGATATAGCATATAACACTCCCATTTCAGAAGTGTGGATGCAGGCAAAGGGGTAATTTAACATGTTTGAGATTTAAAATATATTTGCAGCTGCTTTGTTTTTCAGAATGTAGGTCATGCTCACCAGTAGTTTCAGAGAGCTAAGGTTTGCAATGTTAAGTGCCACAGTCTCTCACTAGACAGGACCATGTCATCTTCTCTGTATTCCGTCCAGATTGTATGGATATAAACAAAGCAACAGTTGGAAAACAGTAATTAGCAGGTAGACAATCAAAACAATCAGGGAAAGGAAAAAATTGCCTCTGTTGAAATAGTGTCATTTTCAATGTTGACTTGCATAAGGCAGGCAGACAATGGTTGAAATCCAGTAGCAAGTAAAAAGTAGAGTAGACTCATTGAATCAGTGGAAATTTAGGAGGCAACACCTGTGTTATGTTCCATTGATTCAATGGGTCTACTCAAGAGGGGACATGGTGGTGCTGCGGGTTAAACCGCAGAAGCCTCTGTGCTGCAAGGTCAGAAGACCAGCAGTCGTAAGATCGAATCCACGCAACGGAGTGAGCTCCCGTGGCTTGTGCCAGCTCCTGCCCACCTAGCAGTTCGAAAACATGTAAAAATGCGAGTAGATGGCCACGTGACCATGGAAACTGTCTTCGGACAAAACGCTGGCTCTACGGCTTGGAAACGGGGATGAGCACCGCCCCCTAGAGTCGGACACGACTGGACTGAAAATGTCAAGGGGAACCTTTACCTTACTCAAGTTACAAATTACTATACTGGATTTCAGCCACCCAGAGGGCCAGAAATATTAATCTTGGATTTGTTGCAAAATACTACACCTCCTTCATTTAAATGACTGAGAAAAAGAGTTTTTATTTCCCCCTCCTCCTCCATATAGGAGAGTGACTGGAAGAAAAACGCACGGGGAGCTTTCTTCGCAAGAGGATTCGCCCGGCAATGCAAAACCAGAGCAGAAGGAATTCCCACCTCCCACCATGTTGGCAAAACTGAAGGGGAAAAGGAGACCAAGAAAGACAACATATGGCGGCACTTTAAAGGCTCACAGCTTTATTTCGTGGGCAGCTTCTGCGAGACCTCCACCATCTCGCGTTCCACCGGCAGGAACGCTAAATCACGCCCACCTCCACCGGTTCCCAGGCGCCGCCCTCCGAGCTCTCGCGAGACTAGCCGTTGATTTGTACCGCTCCCCCTGCCGGAAGCTTTCAATCGGCGCCGCTCCTCCAGCGCTATCGGGCCGCCGAGGGTTTTTCTTCCCGGCTTCAGTGTTGCGCCATGGCCGCGGCGGAGCTTCGTGGGCCGCGTCTCCTCGCGGCGGGCCTCCTCGGCCTCCTCCTTCCCTCCGAGTCGCGGCCCGGGCGGGCCTGTTAGTCCTCGGGGAACCCGCGTCCGGGCTGCAGGCGGCCCAAGACAGGTAACCCGAAGGGCGGGCAGCCTAGCGAGGCCCGCCGCTGGGCCTTGTTGACGGCGGAGCAGGAGGAGGGCGGCGGTTGGCCGGTAGCCGGAGGACACCGGCGGCCCGAGGCCCGCTTGGCCTCCTGGGGCGCGTTGGTGGCGGGTGACTCGGGCTGACTCCGAAGTGAAACCGATTTCGTTCCGGGGGACGGAGGGGGCGCGGGCTTGGTCCCCGAACCCTCCTCGCGGGGGGGGGGGTGGGTTTCCTAGGCTACCGTTTTCAAAGCCACCACAGCTGGTTGGGATGCAGTGGACGTACGTGGTCCCGTCTCAATTCCGGCCTGGGATGGCGGCGGTGCTCATGGCGGGTGTTCACCCGGCGGCCTCTCCGGTCCTCCTCCTCCTCCTCCCTTTGGCTTACGGCTGTCGCCGTGCTTGCGCCTTTCGCTGCGCCCCCCCCCCCCGTCACTCCCTCTTCCAGAAGGGGGCGGAGGGTCGGTGGAAACCTCGGGGATGCCCGGGCATCAAACACGGCTTTCCATCTTCCCGGCAGTCGCTGTGCCTTGGAGCTTGTGAGGATCATTTGCAAGACGCCGGGAACACTTCGCCGCCTCTTCTGTAGTCAGGTGCTCGAGGGACCGGCGTTGGAGAAGGATGCTGCCCGTTGCTGTGGAGCTCCGGGCGGGCCCGCCTGGCCCCCTAAGCGCAGGAAAATGTTGGGCGGGCTGTCTTCCCCCAGGGCTAGGGAGCCAGCATGGGCGGCCCCCGTGGTGGACTCCTGCCCCAGAGAATTTCAAGAAGTTTGGGCAAAGCCACAAAGACTGGGCATCTTTGTGAGGGTTCAGCTTCAGGCTCCTTTCTTCGTTCAAATAAATCAGGAGATTTTTGTAATTTAGAAACAGGTGCGATGTTTATTGGTGCGTTCAAGAAATAACCGGTGTCAACAAAATGATTCCAACGTTTTCCTCCTTCTGACAACGGGTCAGCCAGGGGCTTCCACTCTTTGTCTAGGAACGGGTTCCCTTCACCCGAGTTCCATGGACCGGGACAATCTGTAGATAAATTCGGGTTCACCGCCTGTCCCGCTTCACCTTCCAGCAGGGGCACGGTGTCGTCGTCCCGGCCATCCACCCACACGGCACATCCAACGGGTGTGTGTGTCTTCCGGGGTCCTCCCTGTACCCCTTCATCCTCATTTCGCTCACCCTCCATTCCAGCCTCTCCTTCCTTTCTCTCTCTACTCTCTCTTTTTCTTCTCTTAGCTTTCTCCTCCACTCTCTGGCTTCTGCTTCTCCCCAAGAAGAGGGTCTCGGAGGGATTTCTCTCCCTTTTCTATAGTCCGCCTCCTCCTTTGGGACCCTCAGCCTTTCCCATGCTCCGGTCCAGGGATCCTCCATCCAGACCCACTCCCAACCTGGTGGTAACTGTTCTTCCCTCCTCTTTATATCTTCTGTTCCCGCCTCTATCTCCACTCTCTTCTTCCGCTCTATTCCTGCTGTTTTTCCCTGAGTTCCTTCAACAGTTAACTTCTGTATTTCTCCTTCTATTTCCCGTGTATCTGTCCCTCGCTGTGTATCTCTTTCTCAGCGGTAAGGGGAAGGGACGGCACTCCAGCGAGAGGGCTACCCCTCTCGCCACCTGTCTCACAATCTTAAAGGCCCTTTTTATCCTGCCATACCTATTTCGCAGTGCCTCCTGAAGTGGCATTAACGGTATCTCTTTATGTTTTATCTTTCTGTATAAATTGGCCAAGATGCTGATGTAACAAGTTGGATATTGGTAACTAGTCAGGCAGTTAGCATATTTTTGAGAAGGTGTATCAAATACCCATCGCTGTGCAGCAATAGTGATGGATAGAAAGAAATGAAGAGTTAATTTTGCTATGGCATGTTACTTTTATCTTGTTGACATTGATAAATGTAGCATCTGAGTTCTAGAGAAAAACTTCATCTGAGTTAGTGGAATCAACTAATATACATTGATTTGTGGTGAATTACCCAACTTAGCCTGTTATGGTTTAAAAGCAAATCATTGGAACTGATAGCCTTATCTTCCGCTGAAGAACATAAAACTTATTTCAGTAAAGCAGGCCCTGATTGCAGTTTTGTAGATTGCTCAAATGGTGATAGGTGTAGGCAGCATCCTCGGATCCTGGGTTGTTGTCACTAACCTGCTAACATGTGTGATGTGTTTTCACAAACACCTTGTAATTCATCTGAGTTCAGGCTTCTGTGATACAATAGTCCTTTCACCTAGTTAAGACAACTTCAGGTATTACAGAATTTCCACATGGGTTGTATACTGCTTTCTCCTTTAGAGGCCAAATTCCTCTTCCTCTTGCCTAGTTATGCTAGCAGAAAGGAAATGGTTTAATTTGAAGGGCTAATTAATATAGGAGTCTTCATTGTGTGATAGTGTTGTGTGACCAGGAATCCAAGTGGGGGCTCATTCATTAGTGGCAATTTGTTGCTGCAAGTTATGCTATTTCTTTTGCCTTTTTTTTGTGGATTTTGGTCAGAGTTTGTTTTTAAATAGACGAAATGACCCTTAGAATAGCTGGTGATACTGGTTAAAATATATGTTCATTTTTGGTGTAGGTATAGATTGTCTTTTCTGCCTTGGTTTAGTAAAGAATTTCTTCTGAATTCTTGTCAGTTTGTCTGCATGGAACTTCGCGGGGATGGTTTACTAGTTTCAGCCTCAGCAGCAGAATGGTCCTTTGACATCTTTCTCTCATCACACCTTGTGGTAAGACGTTTCTGCTTTGTTCCTATAAAAATCGTTAGGATGATATTTCGATTGATTTCTGATGAGTTAGGTTATAACAGCATTTAATTGCTTTTTATTTAAGTCTTCAAGGCGATTGTTAGTCATCTTTCATCCTATGAAAATTACACATATTGAGATGTCTTAGAATATGCTTGATTTTATTGTAGATGAGGATCCTTTGTTCTAGTGTAAATACTGCAGATCAATGTGCCCTCTGTTTTTATTAGGTAACATCAGTCCCATTCTGGATTTCCATATAGTGAGACATCTGACGTTGCAGTCATGACTTCAAGACAAGGAGATGTTCCTGGTAAAATTAATTTTTCAAGTACAATGTGAATTCTTTGGTGGAGTGTGGTATACAACAAGCTGTTGATAAAAAGCAGCAAGGAACCTTGCAGTGCCTTGCATCATGATCTGTGGACTTCTGTCCATGAAAGCTTATGCCAGACAAAACTTGTTAGTCTTTTAGGTGGCACAAGACTTTATTGCTTTGTTGCAACAGATCAACATGGATACCTCTGCTCAGAAAATAATCTGTAGTTCCCCAATTCAGATTTTCTAATTTTGGGGTTCTTATGAAGGTCCAGCTGTATTAAGCTTGCATGCAAATGCACCCAGAGATCTGGTGCTCCCACTAGTAATATTTTGTTCCAGAAGAGCCTCTGCATTGGAGAACTAGTTATTTGTGGTAGCAGCTGTCATTTTTCTTCTTTTTAATTGGGGATACTAATGATCAGTAGCTGCTGTGTCTGGATGATCCTGACTAATTACTAAAATGAGCTTGTGCTCTTGTGAGAGAAGTTCTTTGAATCTGACCTTCTGCTCCTCAAAGGTGTTTTCAGGCTGCCTATGGGATTACGTATTTCATTATGTTAAAGTGCATACTGTCATGTCCTATTTTAACTTGCTTTTGAGTGCATTTATTGAAATTGGATAGCTGGTATGTCACTTCACATGAATATATGAAGAGAAAGGGTAGTTGACTGACCGGGGGAAGTGTCATAGACAACACAGATCTCTCTTAACAGTGAATAATCTCTCCATTCCAGTATTACATTTCCAGGTATACAGGATGTTTGTAGTATTATATATTTTTAGAATTGTTGTGATTTATTTCCCTTGATTTGTTAAGAATGAGTTAGTCACGATCAAAACATTTGTAAGAATTACAGTACTTTCCCCAGAAGATCTTCTTAACAAAAAGACTAGTGCAATGTTTACTACTTATAGTTATAAAGTAAAGCTCCAAGCAGTCCCGCCCACTTTGAAATCTCCATCTTTGTTCTTAGCTATTGAGCATGGCTCTGGAAGCCTTTTAGGAAAGATGTCCCAGCCAATTGGAATGAGCCGTCGGGCATTCAGTTATGATGATGCTCTGGAGGATACAGCACCAATGACTCCTCCTCCTTCAAACATGTGCTCCAGTATCCTCTGGAAAGAGCCAGTCATTCCAGAACGAAAATATGTGGAACTTTCCAAGGTATGAAGTCTGTAGAATGAGTCCATCAATGGCACAAGTTTTCTGGTAAATTTTGGTTATGGTGTTCCAGTGAGGACAGGGTGAAAGTTTATGTAAACCAACTACTTCACTGAAGTAGGTTGGAGGGACCTTATGTTGATGCTGTGGATGCTTTATTTGCAGCTGGAATTCTTGAGAGATAAACACATCTTTAAGACAAGAAAAAGAACAGCAGGAATGGCATTAACTGGTCTCACCTGGTGAAGTGTCTCTTGACACCGAATAGAAATGCCACAATTGAAAAGCACTAAGATCCCTAGATACAGTAACTTTGATGGAAGGGATAGAAAAGAATCACATTTTGTTGAAATGCTTCCTTTCAAAGGCTGAAAAAAAAAGGTTTTGCCTTTCAACAGTGTATTCTGAACTTTGTTTTGGAAATGTTAAATGTTAAAACTGTAGAAGCACTCTATTTAGTTTTGTTTTTGAAAACCCACAGATTCCAGTTAGTCATTCTGTAAATACTAATGTTTTAACATCTGTTATTGTTTAAATATGTTTAGATAGAATATAGGAAAAATAGACATGCATGGGAAAAACTGGAAGTCTGCTATTCAGAGACATGCAATACAGTTGCCTTACACAATTCAAATAACTCTAAATATGTAACTTACTGAGTTTTAAAATAGGGGCCCAAAATCTTTATGCATGCATAAGAGAAACTGTGCAGGGTTTCTGCTGACAGCATGCTCCTATGCAACAGCTGGTTGTATGACTGATTTTTGTAATCAGTGCCTGACTGCACACATAAAGGAGAGCCTCCTGGAGGAGTAGAAATGCTTAGGCAATTGTGTAAGCAAACAGGATTCTAGCCGAGGTGCTTTCTAAATATATATTTGCAAGGGTTGAGTAGCTGTGGCAGGGGAGTAATTGTGAACATTCTGATTTTTGACTTTATTGTTCAAGCAGAAAATGAGTTCAGTGGATGGGCACTTTGTTTGCTTGTTTGTTTTTGAGGACCTGTTTAATTTCTTTTCTGTGAAAATAAAAGTGATCTGTAGTTGCACATGCTCACCTTTTAAGACTGTTTATATTTACTGGCTGCAAAATCCGTGCTTTTAAAATACTATACAATTTTTTTATACAAGGTAGAGTAGAAGAACACCAAGAGCAGCATGTTGAGTCTGTTCCTACAGGTGTAGTTTTCATTCAGCCCCTTGAGGATCAGGAAAAATTTGTGAAATTCTCCTGGGATAATTTTGCATCTTTGTCCTCAAACTGCACCTGACTTCCTCTGTACAGGTTGAGGAAGGGGAGATTAGCATGCATCCATCTGCCATAACTCCCTCATCTTCCACTGAGTCTGTGAACAAGGTTCCAGTGGTGAAGGCCAAGGCCACCCACATCATCATGAATTCTCTCATTACAAGTAAGAGCTTCCATTCATTGAATAGGCTAGCTAATCTGGCCATGAAATTTTGCACTAGAAACTATTTTCCCTTATTATATTGGTTACTACTGTACTCTGAACTATGCAATCCAGTTGCATCTGTTCAAAAGGACTAAAAACAGATTAAGTGTTTTAAGGTGGGATGGGCAATTTGTCGTCCAGCAGATGTCATTGCACTGCAGCTTCCATCAGGCCCATCCAGCATAGCCAGTGGTGGGGATGATGGGATTTGCATTCAGCCAACATCTGCAAGTCCACATGTTGCCCACCAGTATTCTAATGGAAGGGGACAGAACGTTTAAAGTCCTAAGCAAAATACTATAACAAAATAGAGATTTATTTCAGATTCTGATCCTCTTTTATACCTAAATCTTAGCTTGTGAGCTAGTAGAAGAAACATTGATAGTTCCTCATGATTTCTACAGCACTTAATTACTCATTGTGTGGCAGTGTTAATGGGCCTGTACCGGCTCTTACCTGTTAGCTTGGCTAATGCATTCCATTTGTCTGGTAAATGTTGTCTCACCATGAATGGTTGTGAAAGAAAAATGGTTGGTGCTTATGTTTTATTAGTAGCTATTAAATCTTTTTCGGAAAGATAATAAAGTGAGTTGACAGTAAATTAAACTGAGAAACTCAATAGGCAGCTTAAGAGTAAACTTTCTGGAACTCAAGCTAACCTACAGTGCATGAATCAGCATTAATGTAAGTTTTTTTTCTGCCATGCTGGATGTGTGATGGCTTATTGTTTTGGATGGCTGTTGTGGAAAGTACTTCTAGAACAGACATCTGGAATGACAGTCTTAACAGGTGCAGCATTTTAAGATAGTTCAATGATAGGGCACCTGTTTTGCACATGAAGAATCTTAAGGTTCTCCATGTGACAGTTCAGCCTGAAACCCAGGAAAGCCTTTCAGTCCTGACAGTATTGGACTAATGGTTTGACAGGCCGGCAAGGCAGTCCTGTTGTTCCCTTAAGATGGTGGCTACTAATGCATTGTTCAGTCGAAAAGAACCACAGAGGAAAAGGGACAATGTTTTGATCTATATTGCAAAAGTTGGGAAGACAACTGTGTTGTTGTTTTTCTGGTATTCCCAGGATCTTCTTTGTAAGGGTGGTGTGTTCTCCCTTGGCCATGATTTTGTTTTTGTACATATAGACTTAAACTGGACAGCTTTCGGTACATGACAAAATGTGTTCCCATAAAGGTTTTAAAAAGCGGTGGATAACTGGTTGTCCAGGTGTTGGGAGTGCAGTTCCAAATCCTTGTCATTGGCTATGATAAAGGAGAGCTGCAGCCTGGCAACATCTGGACAGCCATAAATTGACCACCCCTAGTTTAGTACATCTGGCTTTGGAGTCTAAAAGAATAATATCTCTTATAGAACAAACCCTATCCAAGAGACATTGTCCTAAATTGTCTTGATCTTCTCTTGTAATCAAGTCCTGTTGTTTCCACCAGCTAAAACTTCCATCACCAGAGCATTTCAGAGTAAGATGTTATTGCTCTGGCTCTTTACTATAGGTGGTGCAGATGGTTTCAAAAACTCTCAAAACACAATCTTTTATTTCCCTCCCCAACAGTAAATGCTGTATGACATTCTCTTGAAAATCTGTGGCAGGCAGTAGTGTTTTGTGGCATGTGTGAATGTGTCATGTTGTCCGTTCTAGAACAAACTCAGGAGAGCATTCAGCGCTTTGAACAGCAGGCAGGGCTGCGAGATGCCGGATACACTCCCCACAAGGGCCTCACAGCAGAGGAGACAAAATACCATCGCGTGGCTGAGTCACTCCATGTAAGGTGTTTGAGCCCCACTGGACTTCAGTTAGTTACTTTAGTTGGTAGAGGTGGTCAGGGACTGTGCTATGTGGAGGGATGGAATGTTTGCGGATGGATGTCATTGACACATGATTGGCTTCTTCTGATATTTCACAATGCTATTCAGATCATATGCTGAACACATTTTGAATTCTTGATGCTGGATCAGGTGCTAGCAATGAAGCTGACTGTGTAAATTATGGAACAAGAACTTCAGACTCCCCTCCCCTAGTCCAGTCTGTAGAGGGTCTGGTGGAATCTATGGGCCTGATTGTAAAGTCCCATTCCTGGAGTGGAGTACCTTCCTCTTTGTAACGCTAACCCTTGCAGCTGGGATGGAGAGTGATATGCAGGGAATGTCAGTCACGGTTACTTTCAGTCAGTTACTGGTAATAACTATAAGATTTCATCCTGTCTCATTTACGCTCCTAATTGGGAACATGAGTGAGGTAGGGAGAAGCCTTATTAGTTCTAATCACTGATCAGAGATAATGGGATTTCCTTCTTATGTCTCTTGGTGTCCAGTAGACAGTGAGGGGCAGAAAGGACTGCTTGCGGCTCTTTGTTGAGAAAGTGGAAATGGGCACTGGGAGAGGCCAGATGACATTGGGGAATGGGCCTGGAGCCCCGCCTCTCTGTCATTGTGTCATGTTGTAAGGAAGTCTTTAATGGGTCAGAAAATGCTTCTATTATGCCTTATTAATGTAATAAATGCAACTAATTTTGACTGTTTGCTTGCTAGATTAGAAAACTTCTAGTAGCACACCTTTGCTCCTTTTAACAGAATCTAAAGATGCAAAGCGGAGAGATGGCAAAGGAAGAGAAACAGGCCTCTTCTACCCAGTCTACTCCAAGCAACACTCCCCATTCTTCTCCCAAGCACATATACAGGTACATTCCCAAAGAAGAAAGAGAAGGGGACTTAGCGTTGTGCTTAAGGAGTTGGAATCCCAGCTTCCTTTGGGCATGATGTTTTCACATGAGGACTCTGTTCAACTCTTCCATACTGTGTCTTTAATGATATTAAATTTTCTGTTTTTTTCATGGCAGGGGCTGGTTTAGTCAGGGAACCTCCAGTTCCATTACTGGTCCTGATTTTGCGGCCATGGATTCCAGTGGGGATGGTGAGAAAATACCATCTGAAAAATGGAGCCTCTTTGGACCCAGAACTCTTCAGAGATCTGCTACGGACACAGGTATAAGCATGCTTTGAAGCAACATGTTTATCATTCAGATATATGCAGTCACCTATTCTACAGAGGATGAGAATAGCAAAGGAGAAGTTCACCTTTGGCTTGAAAGGCTAAAGACAGCAAGACACAAGAATATAGGAAGTGTTGAAGTGAAAATAAAAAAAAAACAATACAACTGTGGCTGCAGTTGAGAATTGAACTGGACCTGCAGAAGGGAACACATGCATCAGGTGGCCTTTTGTAATATGTGTTTGCATCCTTCTGGAAGCCCTGAATGTTCCTTTCAAAAATCAGTTGGAAAATGAACATTTGGTTCTGCTCATAGTAACAGCCTTTCACTATATCTGATTGTGCATTTGTAGCAGTAAGGATATGTACTTTCATTTCTGTAATTAGCATCACTACTAATAAACGTTAGTATTTTTTTTAATTTTTTCCTTCCTATGCAACTTAATGTAGCAAGAAATGTTTGTACCATGCTTTCCTGATGAATGTAGATGTTATACTTGTTTAGTGGTGTTCTGAAAATGTAGAGTGGATGGACTCTCTTAAACTAGCTGGATTGTTGTTCTAATATTTTCAGAGCTGTTGGTGCATCTTGCAGTGAAAATGAAATCCTACTCAGCACAAAGCTACACTAGATTAAGTACAAATGCAACATCCTTTCCTTGCAGTGTTAGTAATAACTTGCACGTATAATGTAGGAATACACTGAAACATTTTTTCATGACAAACAAAACTGTGACAGGGCATGACTGATAATAGTGTTTAGAACTTGTTAAAATGCCAGTTGTGTGAGCTAAAGATGGGTGTGGTGGTTTGCTTCTATTTCCTTTTGCTTATTTCCTTTGCACACTTTTCTTTCCTCAGGTGGTTTCACCATCCAGGCCTACAAGGGTGCCCAGAAACCAACCCCAATGGAATTAATGCGTGCCCAGGCCACTAGGATGACAGAGGATTCTGCAACTTTCAAGCCCCCCAAGATGGACATTCCAGCTATGGAGGAAAAGAGGCGGTCTCCACGTTCTCACAGTCTCAAACCCCGTGACCTGAATGTGCTTGCTCCCACAGGATTCTAGGAACACCTCTGATTAAAGGGCAGTGATATTTGATAACAAACTAAGTGCTATTAGGCTTTTTCCCCATTCCATTCAAGCTCAGTTGACATAGGAAGGTATGTTCTAGCACCGAAATATACTGGCTGATGAAACACTATCTGGGAGATTTTTTCAGCTGATTGATCTTCTCCCCACCCCCCAAGTT
Organism: Intellagama lesueurii; assembly: GCA_037013535.1. Lineage (NCBI taxonomy): Eukaryota > Metazoa > Chordata > Lepidosauria > Squamata > Agamidae > Intellagama > Intellagama lesueurii. Next base: position 229,106,127 of record JBAJHW010000002.1, on the reverse strand, counting down.
TCTTCTGTACAGCACAAAATTATAGCACTCTGCCAGTCAGGTTCTTGCATCCTGTGATTTTGTGTTCAAAGGAAAAACTGGCTTTATTGGGTTGAATATCTGAGCTGCTGTTCTTACATAGACTCATATCAGTTCATTGAATTATAGTATGTGATGTTCCCTTTTGTGAACTTTCTAGGGAACCTAGGATTGACTGGTATAACGTTCTATCAAGAGCCTTTTTTCTTGAAGACTTCATTAACCTGCTGCACAAATCACTGCTTGTCTATTTCCACTTTGAAGAGATCCATGTCTTAATATTTGAACATGAAAAAAGAAAAGACCCCCTTTCAAGGCCTGTGACATGAAACATGATATTGGTTTGTGATCTTTTGTTTTTGCCATCAAGCGGTTTGCCCTATGTTAAGGCTGCAACCAAAGTAGGATGAGCAAGGAGCTTTTTTTCCAGATTGGCAGGACTCTGCCTTAAAAAGTGGGTGGGAGATCATGGCAATGGTATTTGGCCACTGATGTTTTGGGAATTCCTAATGCACTTCTCAGGAAAAGGATGTAAAATGGTTATTGAGAAACGGGCCATGCTCGTTTCTATTTATGCTTCGTCAGGGGACAGACGGATCTGTGTGAAGTGGTAGAGTGTACAGAGAGTTCAACAACTGCTCAACTTAGATGTGAACATTATTAATAACAAATTATGTAAGTAGGTGTTTTCACAAATTTCTACCAGCCGTGGAAGACTCTGTGTATCTGTTATGTACTTGGAGGAGAGTGGGAGATGTTCATTTTTTTCCTTGATATAAACTCTTAAGCCACAGGTTGGCTTTACATTACAGTAATGAGATTGCAGCCTTAGAGCATCTCTTACGTAGAAGCTTTTGTTTTGTCATTGTTGAATGGCATGTTTAAAATGACTTCCCACTAATTTTTAATGCCCTAAAGAGGGCCTGTGTCCTATTTGCACCCACATTCTCTTTCTATAAATCATGGGTGGTGAGGTAGCCTTGCCTCACCCAGCCTTCTCTCTTGCTCCCTTTTCAGAATAGTATCTTTATGTGCATTGTTTTGACTGCACTCTAATCCAGGCTTTTAGTCATGTCATCACTGCTTTTGTGTAGTAAAGATGCAACTATTTGGGTAATGTTTTAATTTATTTTGTGATATTTTGTGGTCATGTCTCTGCCTAACACTTCCACAGAATAAACACACCTTGTGAATGAGTTACGTTGCCATTATTGTAGCAGTACAGCATTCATTGCAGTACCATGATCTCGGTCCGCTCATTGCTCAGGCTGCAGTACTCCATCCATTTACCTAAGCCTTCACCTATTGAGTTGACTAAGATTTGACTTTTGAATGAATGTGCACAGGAGAAGCTAATTTCCAGTGTCCTTGTAAACACAAAAACTGTCACCTTATTCCACTCTCCAGCTAGCAAAATAATTTATTACAAAAGCTATATAAAACTCACATGGAAACAAGTATAGACCAACAAACTTAACCATTGGGTCTAAAATTAACATGTTCAACTGCTAGTACAAAGCATGACTGGAATGCAGAGATAGGGGCTTTATGTTCAGTTTAATAACTATTCAAAGAGTCATTGCTTAGCTTTTTCTGTTTGGAAGAGGTCCATCTTTTTAGCTCGTCAGTAGTCCTCTTAGATATTCATAGCAGTGAGGAACAATACTTGGAGTAGCTCGATCTTTTCCAGGATGGGTGAGGGAATTGGCTGCCCTAAAATATTAGAGATGTGTTTCTGGAAGCTTTGAACTTTGCACCTGATATCATATTCTTCAATATAATCTTCTCGCTGTAACTTGGGTTTAACAGCCTTTGAAATTAAAGGAATCCGGTCACGAATGGAGATTCGTAAGTGCCCTACAAAAGGAAGAAATGGGGAACAATTATTGAATGGCGAAGGGAATTGGTTTTAACTGTAGGGGCTGTGTTTACTTTGCAGTTAGAATGTTACTGTTTTTGTTCATAAATGCTCTCTGGAAAACTGATGTCAAGTTACTGGAATACAGTACAAAGTTACCACTTTTTGGAAAGTCAGGCAACTGGAAATTGTTCAGAAGCCAGGGAAGTTGTGATTAAGATATACTTGCCTAGTTTATCTTTTGTGGAAGTTGGCATGGAGAAGTAACAAAATATAAGTGGAATTTAATGATGCCCTTCCCCAGTTCTACCTTTGTTTCCCCAGTAACCAGCTTACTGTCTTTGTTGAGGTCTGGCCCTACAGGATTTGCAAGGTCAGCCTGTAGCTTTTGCAAAACAAAGCTGGTTTAAACGTCGTAGAGCAACATACAAACTGCAAGCATTTAAATGTTTTCATTCCTACTTGCTAGTACTACATTTAGCTTATATACAAAGATAAACATGTTTCTTTGGATTTTGCCTGATATGTGTGTACAGACACGGCTACCTCTTCTAAAACATGTTGGGGTCATCCTTGTGCATAGGAGGATTGTCTTTTGTACCTGAATTGCAAATGAGTTTTGCTGTTGTTTGATTTCACTGAGAGCTAGCACTTCCTTCAAGCAAAGTGAAGTTTGCAAATGGGATTGCTTGTTCTTGCTGGAGTTTACAGAGAACCAGCTCTCTCACTCTCTTTTAAGACCACTGCCCTGTAGATGAGGGTTGTCTGCTTCTACTAGATTGCAGAAATGATCTGTAAGCATTTTAACACCATCTCCTTCCCTGCTGCTGATCTATTCACTGTCTTGAATTATGGAGGATTTGAATCTGTTGTAATTGATATAATTGTTGCAATTGGTCAGGCATGCTCACACACGACACAACATTTGGAGGCTAAACACCATCAGAAAGAAGAAACAACTCAGAAGAAACTTGAGGAGAAATTAGACACTTTGAAAAAAAGACTGAACAAAGAAGCAAAAATAGAAGAGGAAACAATTTTAAAAGTTGCAAAATAAAGAGAACTGTAAAAGTGATGGCTTTATATCTTAAATCTCTATTTAAAAAAGAATAATCTGATTTGATTTTTATTGCAGTGACCATTTTGGAAAGAACATTGGAATTTCATTTTATATACCTTTTAGTGTATCTTTAAAGGAACAACGAACAAAATCATGTTTCAGAGATTATTTGAAGGGAAGTTTTGATTTTGGTGTAATTTTTAGTGCAGTTTTGAAACATATTTCCACAGATGTTTAAAGAAGCTCACATTATATTTTTGCAGTTGAGACAAAAGTTCATCGGGAAATGGAAAGTTTTAATGGCAATCCTGGAATAATTTTGCTCCTTTCCACCTCTACCATCTATTGGATTTTCTCCCATTTGACCCATGAAGCTGATGCTTAAGTATGGTGATAATGGGGGGGGGGGGGGGGGGGGAGGACAAAAGCATGCAGTTCTCTGACTGGTGTGATGAAAACTGCTGTGTCTGTAGGTGGTGGCTTAATAAGTGATGAATTAGCATGGGTGAGATGGCCTAGAAGTAGTTCTCCAGCTGATACTATAATAACATATTTTGATTGGGTTATGCATTGTGCAGATGAGCTAACAAGCCATAAACTAGCTACTCACCTAAAACTATGTTGCGATAGCTCAAGAACAATAAACTCAAGTGGTGGAGCATTTCATCCCATCGCTGCCACGTTGCTTCATTGTCCTGTGAAACAGATAAGGTTATTTAATTTGAGAGTTTAAATTTGTTCTAGATCGACAATATTTTCTCAAACTGGAATACTATGAGGTAGGCCTATGTCTTTAATGAGTTTGCAAGAAAGGTGAACTGGCACTGAATTACATATAAATATGGGAAAGGATGAGCTGAAATGCTTTTTGACTCTCAGAATGGACAAAGGAAACAAGTACTTGTGTACCTGGTATTTCAGCTGCACAGAAAAAGTCTCCAGAAAATGTAAGATCTTAGTCAAAGATAAGGGCAGTGCAGTGGGTGCTGAGCTGTGCTGGAAAATGAGCTCCAGCACTTTGCATCGCAAGAGATCACATTCCATACTTGTCAGAAAAGCTTCCCTGCAAGACAAAATAAAATAAAAATAGGGAAATGATAAAGTTTTTACAAAGTCTCTGTAACCTATTCCCAGTTATTTCAAAGAGGTTTATATCAGAACATATCTAAAAAACCAAAAAATGTTGAAATAAATCTGTGAGATCGATGTTTTTGGAACACTAAAGGTGCCCTGGAAGAGTTGTGTCTTGACCTGCAGGGTACCAAAAGGGAAGGTGCTAGAGCCCTAACAGTCTCTGGAGGGGCATACAAGAACTCTGGGGCAGCCCCTGAGAAGATGCTGCCGATTACAAAGACTATTTTAGCCTCCATGTACATGAAAACTAAAACAGCTTCCTCAGCTGAACTTACACTTTGGATTCATAAGAGAGTCAGGTACCTCCCTGAACTGCCTGGAGCACAGATTATTTGAATGCTTTTACAGGTTAAAGTCAGTCACTTGAACAGCCAACAGAAACACACTAAGAGTGTGGAAGCTTCAACAATGGAGTAACAACCAGTAACACTGGAGTTTGCTTCAGCCATGTCCGTGAAATTCTGGGTTCAGAAATATCCCTTAAGTGACAAACTTGCTCTTTCAGTCTAATTTGAAACAGGCTTTAGTTCCCCATAATCATGATTTTGTTTAATCAGAACTGAATTTAAGCTTCTTCATCTTCATTCAAGTCCTCACTGCACTAGAACACATTTTCAAGCACAGCATAGTCTACTTTGGAGCTGGTGAGCAACTGGAAGTCATGTTCATGGCAGTGCACTCCACAGCTCTTACCAGCCTCTGTCAGCATGAGTTACCAAGACAAAAATCGGCATCTGAGAAAAAACAACACAACAACTGTCATAGGGAGGTGAAATAATCTCACAGGACCACTTTCTGAAACACCCATGAGAAAGAATGAAACCATTGCAGCAACTAAGGCCCTCGTCTGCTCAGGGCAGTCAAGAATCATACCCTGGTGAACTAGTATTAAAAGTTACTAAGAAGTTCAGAATATCAGTAGTTGCATGTTGCTGTCTCTCTCCAAGCAGAGGTCATTCATCTGGGTGACCAAGGATGTAACAGTATCTGAGAGAAACAGCCAAACTGTAATGGAGCTAAATAATCTGCTTTGTCCAACAACACCTGGAGTTGCCTGGCCACCACCATCTTGTCCTGCTTAAACATAGTGAGTAGGAAAGTACTGATGCTGGATTCTTAAGAAGTGCTCTAAGTGCTACCTTCTTCATGACCCTCAGAAAAAGGTGCCATGACCAGCAAACTAAGCCCAGTTTGACAATCTGTCTCAATGTGATGCAACTAATGAGCGGAGAGGGGCAAGAGTGCTGTTGTGATGCAAGTGTTAATTTAATGGAACCCATCAAACAAAAAACAAATGGCAGTCTTGGAGATTTCTGTTACCTGTAGACCCAGGAAGGTAGAGCAGCTGTTTCCATGACTACTAATGTTTACATGTAAGGCTTCCTGAACATCTGTCGCCCCTACCTCAATTCAGGCAGGGCAGTCCTCCAGACAAAGAAACCTCTAGCTACTCTAGTACCGTATCTCTTTAACTTATTTGAAGTCCTGTTGACTTCAGTGCATCTATCAAATGCAATGAACTGCAGCCATTGGCCATGCTTGCGCTGAGTAAGGAGGCATCACAGAATCTTTAAAAAGCACGTACGGGGGTGGAGTGCATGGACAGCAAGATGTTTCTCTCTGTTCCACACAATACAAGAACTTGGCAGTGAAATTGATTGGCAATAGATTCCCTACAGGCTAGAGAAAATATTTTTTTCTGCACTGTGCTTAGTTTATGGAATTCAAAGCCAAAACCCCCCCACACTTAATTCATGAAGGAAGCATATAATCGTAGCAATGACTGCTGTGTGGAAACAAAGCTGGTGAAAGGCCCTCTCTGCTCTAAGTCCGCCCAGGCAATCTTTGTCTGTCTTGTTTTCACGAAGAAGGGGCGGGGGAAGAGGAAGAAATTTGGGGAAAGCAAAATTGGCTGGGAAGGCAGAAATGGCTTCTTTCAGACAGGCAGGATGCCTAGTATGGTTATAAAGGGGACTGATGGTTTTCCCTACTTTTTAAACATCTTAAAATGTCAAGCTTTGGATTTTAGCACACCTTCAAAATGTTACCGATGATGACGCATTATTCTTAAAAGAAAGAATAAGTTGGGGGTTGAATCATCCATTATCCCAAAGAACAACACTACATAACCATGTAGCGGTCTTTCCCAGAGGCATGAGAAGCAAAACCTAAAACAAATCCGTAGACCCTGTTTTGTTATTAATTGAACATATTAAGAAGCCAGAAATTCTTTTTTTCCTCATGACATGGGAAAAGCATTAAGACCACCTCAAATCTGAAGCCTTATGATTTCAAGTTTTGTTGAAGTATTTGTGAAGGGTGCATATCTTGCTCCAGAACATCTGCATCTCTGCTTAATTACAATATCTGGAGCTGGGAAATCACGGCTGATCAAACGGGGGAAGTACAATTTGTATTCTTCATCTGCTCCTTCTTTCTCTGTATCAGAGTGTTGCACAATTTAAAATTATGGAGGTATATAAAATATAAATTAAATTCAAACAAATTAAAATACTGAAATGATTAGAGTGTTTGTAACCAGAAGCAGGCTACTTCAATAGCGTTATCTCAGCTGTTTGCTGGATTTTGTTTTGTACATTTGGTAGGGCATAAAAGCCTGCATATAAATGCTGCTTTTGATTGAATTTTCCACATATGCTCATTAAAGATAAACTTTTTAAATACAGATCTGCATTAGTCCCTCTAAAGAAAAGACACAGATTCTTGCACAGGATCTGCTCTTTGTCCAGAAATGTGTGAACACCAGTACAAAAAATGCAAAGCCAGAAACATGAGGACCATGGAAGAATCAAGAAAATCCTCAGCAGTACTGAGGATTAAGGAACTTGAGATTCATTATACATCTCTTACCTCTGAGAGCGCTTAGGAATACTCAACAATGATGAAAAGACCCTATCTGCAATCTTATTGGCACTGCAGTTTGGAGATGCATCCACTTCTACTGCTATTGAAAGCATCTTCTGGAGAAGTGCCACCTCCCTAAGTCAGAGAACCAGAAAACAAAGCATTACTAAGCACAGCTCTACCTTACGACAGAATATCAACCCTTGGTTCAAGAATACAGCTGCTCTGGAAGGGCTGGAAAACCTGGTTGATTGCCTGAAGTATAACAGACCCAGAACATTCAGAGCTTTGTTACTTATTACATGCCTCTGCACACAGGAAGTGAATGAATGAGGGTTATTTATTTATTTATTACATTTATAGCCCGCCCATCTAGTCATATAGACTACTCTATAACAATTTAAAATCATAACAATATATTACTAAATAAACAATGATCCAAGATGGAAGAAAACACAAAATAACTAAATTCACCCATTTCAAGCAATTTGCACCAGGTGTTGGCTAAAGAAAAAATGAGGAACAATGTAAACAAACAAGCCCCTCCCTGAATTCCCAATTTATTTATTTATCAAGAATAGATTATAAGATTATAATAGATTTTAAAAGAAAAAACTATAGAAGATAACTAAGTATTAAAAAACAAACATGTACATTGTCAATAGTTTAAAACAACGGCTGAATCTAGTGGTAAGTCACAAGCAGAGTAGGGCAACTAAATCAGTGAAACTTACAAAGGAGCTGACTCACCAAATCCTCACTCATTCAATTGACTTTTTCTAGCTGCTACTTACTACTGGATTTCAGCCAATCTATTCTAATAACACACACATTCTTTGACTATTATAAATATATACTGTATATTGCCACCACTTTAAATGTTTTTGTAATTCCTAAAGAAGGGAATAATACACCCTTTTGAAACAAGTGGGTATTTCAATTAACATCACAGGCCTTTCAGTGTTTGTGGCTCTCTTCATTTTGCTCCCTGTTGGGCAGATATTCCAATCCAATCCACACAGAAACGTGTGAATCTCTTTCCCATCAGGATTGGTCAAGCCACCTTATTATGCGCCAGCCAGAGCTTGGAACAGTTACTTTCCTGGATGGCAACTCTCAGAATCTCCTAACCAGGATAACCACTGATACCCCAATGCTTTTGGCCTCCAAGCAAGGGGATTCAAGTGTTCCTGCACGTGCATGGAGCCCCATCTGCCTGGAAAGTTATTTCATGCAGCATCAGCCAACCTGAGGGCCAGCATAAGAAACAGGCCAGGGAGCCCAGTTCAAGCGGATACCGATGTCTGTAGTTGGCCTCTTTTGAAAGCAGGACAGAGGCTTTGCAGGCTTAAGCTTCAAAGCATTGTATGTCACAGCGAGATGCTCCGTGCTACCTGTGCTATCTTTAGGTACCTATGTCCTAAGTCCGTCATCATATCCAAATGCACTCAAGGAAACTGGTCTTTCCCTAGAGCACTTAAGTAGAAGGGAATGTCTCATTATCCATCACAAAGATCAGGCACAGCTTTGTTTAATTAAAAGCTAACATCTTCGGGAAAGAAATCTATGTCTAGAATCCTCTTACTTACTTATGCTGGCATAAGACCAACTGTGTTAATCTCAGCTACCAATAGCCGCCAGTGAAGAAATCAATGCTTGTGCTTCTTGCTGTGCATCGTGTTATGACTGGTATGTGAAAGAAATACAAGCATCGATTTCTTAATTAAGGGCAACTCGCCATGGAGATTTATGCTGTTGGACTTCTGCTAGCAGGCATAAGGAATAGAGTTCTGGCCTAAGATGCAGCCAGAACAAGAGACAAGCTCCTCTGCTTACATTTTGGTCTGATACTGTGATGAGACAACCTCTTTTTGTGCAGTCTGGTCTAAGTGCTGTTCTGGTGTGGAACTGTAGCTCTCCCCCTTGGATGTTTCTGAAGAAGGACTTCCAGCTTCCTGCAGCTGTCTTCGGTGCTGGGAAGACTTGACTCCAGTGATGGCAGCTATGATCCATTCAATCACTTCCCTGAGGCAAACAGAAATATTAGTTAGGGATGTGTTTATGTGTCATGTGCAGTGCCGCAGGTTTCAGTCTGGCTGCCAGGCATGGAGGGAGGCTTGAGGATATAAAGTGCTGGTTACCTGACATTGCTGAAGCAGCAGTCACAAGAAAGTATCATCTTGGCAATGGATTTCTTCAGAAGGCTTTGCTTGGCCATCTTCTGGAAGTCATCTTCTAGGGTTTGAATCACATATTGCAAAAAGAGAAGTTCTCCAGGAAACTTGTTTTCCTAAGCAGAAAGACAATTGCAGAAACAGAATTATGAGCATACTAAAAATAAAAAAAATTAAAAAGCAAAGTGTGCTGCTTATATACCACCCCATAGTGCTTAAAGCACTCTCTGGGCAGTTTACAAGTTCATTATGCAGGCTACATGTTGCCCCCCCCCCCCAAGCAAGCTGGGTACTCATTTTACCAACCTCGGAAGGATAGAAGACTGAGTCAGCCTTGAGCCGGCTACCTGGGATAGAACCCCGGGTCGTGAGCAGAGTTTTGGCTGCAGAACAGCAGCTTAACCACTGCGCCACGAGGCTCCTCCACAACATGTCAAGCAGCAGACCGAAGTGCCTTGGGTCCAACCTGGTAAGCCCGAGCCTTTGTATAGGTTACAAGCAATGGTACGGGGGTGGAAGGGGGCTGGGGAAGCTGAATAAAGCCTTCCCCTTGAGAGAGCTATTGGCCTCACACAGCTCAAGCAGTGGTTAAAGAATAGCCAAGGCCAGTTCTCTCCACACTCCCTGCTTGTGGCCAACCCCCCATTTTCATCATAATATAAAAACTGGCTTTTAAACTGACAGACCAGCCAACCGGCTAAAGAAAAGTAAAGAAAGAAAAGAAAAAGAGATTCTCAGCAAGCACTTGAAATGTGAACAGTCTTGGGAACTGCTGGACAGCTCAGTGGTTTACGTATCTGGCTATGAAGTCAGAGGTTTGGGGGTTCAATTCCCCACTGTGCCTCATTGACAGGGGCTGGACTCAATGATCCACAGGGTCCTTTCCAATCAGATTGGGTCTTCCTGGCTGCTTTTTTCTCCACAACAAAGCAGCCAGCTTAAGAAAGCTCGTTTAAACATGTGACTGCTATCACATGGCTTTGGCCTAGCGCAAGGGTGGACAATTTTCGGAGGTCTGAGGACTATACTGCTCATTCCTGAATCTTAAAGGCCATATCTGCTCTTATTTCCCACCAAGTCCCCATAAAGGTAAAGGTAATTTATTTATTTATTGAATTGATATCCTGCACCATCTGGCAACCAGGCCACTCTGGGCGGCTAACAACAGTATTAGGAACAATATTAAAACACGATAAAAAATAAATTAATACATAACAAATAGGGAAATTAAAACAGATGGCAATAAAGGTGGTAAAAAGGGTGATGGAGAGGATGGCAAAAAGGATGGTAAAAAGGGAGGGTGAGATCTTAGTGCTCCGGGAAAGCCTGGCGGAAGAGCCAGGTCTTCAATGCTCTTTTGAACCCATCCAGCGAGGGTGCCAGGCAGATCTCCATGGGCAGATTGTTCCACAGGTGGGGGGCGACCGCTAAGAAGGCCCAGTTTCTTGTTCTTTGCCTCCGGGCCTCCTTCGGGGTCAAGGCCCTCAACCGCCCTGCCTGTGAAGAACGGGTATTACGGACAGATCTGGCCGGGAGCAGGCGTTCTGATAGATACCTAGGTTCCCCTTGACAAATGTCCAGTCGTGTCTGACTCTAGGGGGCGGTGCTCATCCCCGTTTCCAAGCTGTAGAGCCAACGTTTGTCTGTAGACAGTTTCCGTGGTCACGTGGCTAGCATGACTAGACACGGAACGCCATTACCCTCCCACCGTGGTGGTACCTATTTATCTACTCGCATTTTTTGCATGCTTTCGAACTGCTAGGTTGGCAGGAGAGTCCCCATATATTTTACCTTTAAAATGTCTTTTTTAAAAACTGCAACAAAAACCCTTATGGCCTAGCATTGGCTAATTTTATTTTTTATTTAAAAAGGGGACTTTCTGAGCATTTTGAAAAAAATTAAAAACCTTAGGGGGCATGGGGGTGATGAGGGTCCACATATGGGTACTTGGCAGCAGTATGGGGCCCATGAGCTGCACTTTACCCATGCTTGGGCTGGAAAGATGTTCATATAGCTAGATTTATATGACCTACTGACAATACTAAGGCATAAAAGAAAGGGAAAGGATTTTCAGCACTTGCTCAAAAGAGAAAAAGCAAGCCAGTGCCTGAGTTCACGCACGAACATATTGGCCTCAAATAGTACTGCTCTAATCTTAAAATAAAATTTTGCTGAAGAAATAATGCTCCAATAGTGCCCATGATAGTTCTATGCATGTGGTTAGCAGAAACCCTGCATTTTGTTTTAAAAAAGCAAGCTAGAAGAGCTGCAGCGACATCATGTGATGCACTCATACATTCTTGGAGCAAGAGATGCTTACCATTACTAGAAGCAAAAAAATGAGACAGTCAGCTGCTGCCTGGGCCACCCTTTTCCTAGCCAGGAAGCTGGGGCATTAGTAAGAAGAGTCAGAAAACATCCCAGTCAGGAAGACCATATCACCAAAGGCAGGTGTACAACCTGTGGGCTGTGCAGCATCAAACTCCCTATTCATGCCTCGGATGGCCAAGATTTGGCTACTATAGTACGAGTAACTGAAAGCCAAGCATTTTTGGGATCCAAGCTCATAGACTTACTTCCCACTGTTGAGAGGGGCTGCGGTCCCCCTCCCTCTATAAGACAAGTTAGGCAAAATACTCCTGAACCTGCCTGGAATTACTTCCGCCCTCTCTTGGGCCTATTCAACATGTCACTGGACCAGCTCTTCATTATTGGCAATGATGTGGAAACTTAATCAGATAACATTTGTTCCCAATTCTTTGCAGTTAACCCCTGGCCTGAGGATGATTTGGTTGAAAGGCCAGCATAAGAACAATACACTTAATTGCAAATCAAAGGCAGGCAGAGTGCTAACTGCTTAAAAAAACATTTTTTTCTGCAGTAGGATGCAAGCAACATACCTCTTCCTCCTCCATGACCATACGTAGCAGCTTCCAGTCCCACACCACGGTGTCAGCATTTGCTGGGTGAAGTCTAAAAGTCAGAATTAACTCTTTTAACCTTTCATTCTTTCCAGTAAGCAGTCATTTAGAAACATCTGCTGTATTGATTTCTTGGCCGTAATGTGTATGTGTGAGAGGGGTTTACTTAGTCAATAGACCTAATTTGTGAAGAATTAATTAATATCCATATTATTTTACTTTGGAGAAATGAACATTCATCATTACTGCATGTTTTTCTGTTTAGCAGTTGTTTTCCATTGTAACAAAATGTGGGTCTCTTGATTACTGAGTGTGAAATAGCAGGCCTCACATGAATGAAAAGACCAAGCCATGAACATGTGTGGTTTTTTCAAGAAGTGTAGCTATAGCTCCAATGGTGGACAACTTCCTGAGGTCTGGGGGTGCCATCTTCCTCCCAGGACTTTGGAGGGCCACATCTTGCAATTTTAAAATACATATTATTTTTGTATTTTTTCCCTCCTAAGTGAAGGTTTTGCCACATTTTTGCCCTACACAACCTGCTCTGGTTTCTGCAATTAACCCCTCCAAGGTGCCTTTTTTTTTATTCCAGGTTTTTTTGGGGGGAAAACCCACCTAAAAGAGATCTAAGGGCCAGAAATGTGGCAGATATAGCCCCAACTGGTCATCTGGGAACAAAAATATATATACACTTTTTTTCAGGATGTTGGGAATGAAGCAGATGGATGAGAGCAGTATACTTTGCCCACTCTTGCCTTAAGCGATCACCTACATCCAGTCAAAATCAGGGTTCCAGTTTACATCACAGCTTTGAAAAAGAGAGAGGAGGTTTGTCAATGGAAAGGATTAGTGGTATCCTGCAAAATGCCACCTCAGTGGGATACATACGCCTGGATTTTCATCAACAACAGGTAAGCATCCCTCTGCATCTCTTGTTGCACACTGTCTTGCTCTCGATTCAGGAGAATGTCCTTGACCACAGAGGTGATTATCTCCTTTGGTGGGTAGTGCTGGGAGGATACATAATCCATAAGGAAGTCCAAGGTTCCCTGGAAGAAGTTCTCCTCAATAGTGCTAAGCACAGTACCCAGTCTCCGGGATGGGATAGGCTGCACATTCAACTGCCTGTTCTGTGCACACAGAAACATATCTTCAGAAAACATTATCCCCATTAAATACTAATTAATTAAAGCAAAACTGGTGGTTTAGTATCAAACTCAGGTGACAGTTTTCTCTCTCTTTTTTGGTGAAAAATAACAAACGTTTTTCTGCTGGAAATTTGGCCCTCTAATCCCATCAGCCCCATGCAAACTATGTGCTATTGCCCAAATGAAACCTATTTGACTGTACCAGTTAGAGGAAAACATGCCTCCCCTTCTCACAATGCTAGATGCCCCAAGCATGATCGGGGAACACGACTCTTCCAGAAATTACCTGTCTCATTTCCTGCACCACGTTTTGGAGAAAGGGGTGATGTACAGGCACGCCTTGGAAATACTGCAATGTCTTCAACCAGACCTTGATATCAATCTGATTAGGAGGTTCCTGAAAGTCTAATTTTGCAGCACTTGGCACCGAGTTATTCCTCTCCCACAAAGGCTGATCAGCTTTTGTTGGAGGTGTGAAAATGCTCACAGGGGAGCAGATGGGAATGGGGCTTGGGGAGGGTTTCTGAAGTGGTGGTGAGAGCTTGGGGTCGAGATGTCCTTCAGGTGGGCAAGGATTGGGACCCTCCTCCACATAGTCCAACGCTGCTTGGTATTCGCTCCCTTCATTAGCTGAAGAGAAGGAGAAAATGTCAGAGTCCAGCTGGGGACTTCCCAAAGAGCCCAAATCACTGTTATAAGTTGTATGACTGCTGCTTTCAGAGTCCGCACGATAGTTCTTGGTGAGGGAGAAACCATTGCTTTGAACGTAGAATTCCTTTATTGCCTGTTTTTCAGGGCAAGGTGATTTACAGTCTCTGTCCCACATGCCCACTGTCACATCCATTTTGATCTCAGCATCTGCAGGGGTGAAGATTTCAGGATAGCACAGGGGTTGGGCATAAACTGGCGTCGAGTGCTTTAGGTCCTCAGTAATATAGCCACCATTCTGAAGAGGACTGATGACGGTTTCTTCAGCCTCTGTCAGATCGATGACCCCAGCAAAGCAGTCCTCATCAGTCAGGTCAATTATCTCCTACAAAAAGGAAAGGGGTTGGGAAGAAGACAGGGAAAATTTCATGATGCACCAGTCTCCAAAAATGAAACAAATGCTCTCATTCTGCCTAATTTAGTTTTGTCTATTTTGAACTATTCACATGTATGATCTGATGCCACAGGCTGAACACTTTTTAAACAGGGCCATTAAGGCCATAAGAGCAGCCCATACCCACAAAGAGAATGAAGGCACAGGTGAAAAATAGGGAACAGATAATCAGTAAACTTGAACCAACACTAGGAAGAGAATAAAAGAAGTTCAGAAAGCAAGAAGGGAAACAAAAATATTTCTACTTGGCAAGTGAGGCTAAGTTCTGAGTGCCGTTGCTTTGGCAGAGGATGAAAAAGAACTGAGAGGCTTAGGTGAGATGGGCTTGGACATGCGTGGTGGGGGAGGGTGTTCTTGACGAAACTATGCAGTTCTGGCATGTTTTGAAAGAGGCTCTGTGCAAGCACAGAACCTGTAGGTATGAATCACAGAGCCCACAAAGAACCACACTGCACTCTGTGTGCTGGGTGGGGTGGGAACACACACATCGTGCACAATTCCTTTCCAGCTATTGGGTATGCACAGCCCGAGAAGGCCCTGCCAGGCTAGTGGCCACACAATTCCATTCTCTTCTGTTTAGGGAGGGTAGGAGAGCTCCTGTCCGTCACCTCGGTGGAGAGCCCCCACCTCCCCACCTACGTGGAGGCTTCATCCAATGCATACCAAATGGTGCCCTCCCACAACTGTTTGTCTTCCATGTGTGATTACAGTTCCCATCACCCCCATCAGCACAAGCCTACTGGCTGGAGTAGTGGGAGTTGTAGTCCAACTCATTTGGAGAAAAGCAGACTGCTTTCTCTAATCTGCTTTTCCAATCTGCTTTATCCAACTTGCTTTTTCTTCAGATGAGTAGGACTACAACTCCCGCTACTCCAACCAGCAAACTGGTGCGGATAGGGGGTGATGGGAGCTGTGCTCAAACACAAGGATGACAACCGGTTGCAAAAAGGTGCTATATGGTACCAAGGCAACAAACATTGCAGAGGAAAGCAGAGAGAAGGCATAATGATCCATCTCTGGCCTAAATCCAACTCCTAAATCAAATTAGAGGAGACCTACAGAACCAATAGGATTTCTATAAATGGTGACTTCCCATTAGCAACTGACTCAATGGCTCTACTTTAGCTGGTTCTAGCAATTGGGGTTAGGCCTTTATAATCAACAATATTGAAGCAGAAAGTTCCCTAACTTTTGAAATATATAAATCATATGGCAACACTGTGGAGTTATATGATCATGAGAAAGAGAAATTAAAGAAGCCCTCTCTACAGATTGCACATCAGAATATAAAGCTGTAGGCTAAACTGTTCTGGTAACACTATCAGTCCTAGTTGTTCCTGCTGTTTTCACTACTGCAAAACAAAAGGAACTGGTACATCCACGGAAGTCCAGATTATAAATGAGAGACGAAGTCTCAGGATGTAGAAAATAGAATCGAGTTCTTTATTCTGTATTCTTTAAATGGGTTGTTAAAAAGCTCTGGCTCTAGCCGTGGACAGAGTTCCTGGGAACTGTGAAAGGTCTTTACTAAAAAGGGAAATTGACTGGATCCTGAAACGGAACACCACAGTACCTCATGGGTTAAACAAAGAAATAGACTTTCTCCCTTTATTATGATAACACTGCTGGGCTGGTTATCTCGCCGCCTTCATCTTTATGTACAGCTGTGTACAAATGCCTCCTTTCTCAGTGCCTGCACTTTCAAACATTTTCAATCAGTTTTGGAGCTGGTATAGACCAAAGAAAGGTGCAGAGAGTATAAAGAAGCTCGGTATGTGTTTTATATTTTGTCTAATATATTTTATCATGCCTAATGTGCTCAGTATAAATGTATGTATTTATGTAAAATTAAGAGTCCCAAGCCAGGTGTATATATATTTTTTCAAAAGAAAATGTGAATGATTCGATATCTAACGTGGTTTTGTGTTATGCTTAGCTCCTGAAGAAGGCTTCGCCGAAACGCGTTGAGCCAGGGCTTTTTAACTACCCATTTAAAGAATACAGAATAAAGAACTCAATTCTATTTTCTACATCTTGAGACTTCATCTCTCATTTATAATCTGGTTTTCACTACTGTTACAACTAACTGGAAATCATGTCAAAATGTATTCCTCTATGAGAATCTGGATTCCAAACGAAGACACTTTACATTGCTGTATGAGGCTGTACAGTATCAGAGTTTAGGAAGGGGGGGGGGAAGGGAGGGAGAGAGTGTGTTGCTACCATTTCCAACCAGCAGAATCAAGAATCAGTGGATTCTGGGTCCAAAAAGGAAACTATCCCCATTTGTGCACTACCTCTGTCAGGCATATGAAGCCTATGAAAAGATGTTGCCACATCTTCATGTGAGACTTTTTTGCAAGAGGCAGGAAGTGCTTTCCAATGGAGGCTTCCTGGCAATACCAAAGAGAAGGCACCATGCAGCTAACTGCATGATGCCCTGCCAATGTAAGTCTGGTAAGAGAAACAAGACAAAACAAAATAGAAAAAACAATGTGTCCCTGGTGAAATTAGGTGCAAACAAGGCTGGGGAACTGCACAACAGGAGGCTTGTATGGAAGCATGCCTGGGATGGGTAACAGGAAAGAAGAAGTGGACAGGCAGTCCCTCCTCTGTCGTGTAAGACAGGCAGAGCAACAGCAACATCTAGAGGCAAAGAAGGTAAATCAGAGCAGGCTCCAGAACACGAATGAAATCTATCTCCAACAGGCAGGCTTATGAGTATTTTAACTCTGCTCTAATGTGAACACACTATCTTGACTTCCATACAGGATGTTATTAAGAATTCACCAGATCTTGCATCCTCTGGGGCCACACCTCTGATTTGCATACATAAAGCCTCACATCCAGATCTTCTGAGATTTCTGGTTTTAAAAGATTGGTAGATGTGACAGCCTGGAAAAGACCTGGGTTGCTGCAAGATTGACTTGAAGAGCTACAACATCAGAGTAGATAATCATAGACTAGGTAGCTCTAGCCTATACAGCAGCTTCATACACTCTCCAGCACATGCTTCAGCATTTAGAAAGGGCTAGAGCTTAGAGCTCGTAATGGTGTCTAGCTTCCCAGCGGCACTGCTCTCAGTATCATTATTCTTTAATTTTAGGCGATTCATCTTTTATCATGCGACTCCTCCTGCGACGCTGAGATGGAAGAAACGCTTAAAATTGTAAAGGACAGACGAGAAAGCAAAAGTAAACAGTGACAGAAATAGGGTCAGAATGCTGAATGCAATTTTTAAGCATCTGCCACACTGAGACAAAGAGAACTATTACAACAACCAATGCAAAGAAATAGAGGAGAACAACATAAGGGGGGGAAACAAGACATCTCTTCCAAAAAATCCAAGAAATCAAAGGGAAATTCAAGCCTAGATTAGGAACACTGAGAGACCAATAGGGAAACCACTATCTGACCAGCAAAAAATAAATAAAAGGTGGAAACAGTATATTGAAGATCTATATAGAAGAGATGAAAAGATGAAAAACTCCTATTAAAAGGAATCCTATGATGAAGAACCTGCAGTTCTAGAAAGTCAAGTGAAAGTTGCTCTGAAAGCACTGGGATAGATGGGATACTGATAGAATTATTTCAAGCCACAGAGACTGAATCTGTCAAAATCCTAACGAGAATATGCCAACAAATATGGAAAACAAAACAATGGCCCGCAGACTGGAAACACTAAATATACATTCCAATTCCCAAGAAAGGAGATGCCAAGGAGTGCAAAATTACAGGACCATTGCTTTAATTTCCCATGCAAGCAAAGTGATGCTCAAGTTGTTGCAACAAAGGCTTTTACTTTATATGGAGTGAGAAATGCCTGATATTCAAACTGAATTTGAAGAAGGAAGAAGCACTCAAGATCATATTGCAAATATCTGTTTGCTATCAAAGAATTTCAGAAGATCAGCCTATGCTTTATAGATTAAAGCAAAGCTTTTGACTGTGTAAATCATGATAAACTATGGGTTCTTCTGAAAGATATGGAAGTGCCTCAGCACTTGATTGTCCTAATGCATAACTTGCATTGTGGACAAGAAACCACCGTTAGGACAGAATATAGAGAGGCAGAATGGTTTCCTATAGGCAAAGGTGTCAGACAATGTTGCATTTTATCTGTTTATCTGTTCAGCCTGTACACAGATATGGAAAGCCGGACTAGATGCAAATGGAGGACTGAAAATTGGTGGAAGAAACATCAATAATTTAAGATATGCAGATGACACCATCTTTTTTGGTAGAAAGCAGCAATGACTTGAAATGACTTTTAGTGAAAGTGAAAGAAGAAAGTGCCAAAGCAGGCCTGCAGTTTAATATAAAGAAGTAAAAAAACATACTATGCAACTTTAATGTTGACAATGAAGGAACTGAAATAGTCAAGAGATTTTGTATACCTTGGTTCAATCATCAATCCAAATGGAGATTGTAACCAAGAAATCAGAAGAGACTGAGACTTGGAAGGACAGCAATGAAGGAACTAGAAAAAATCATCAAGTGTAAAGATGTCTAACTGGAGAACAAACTGAGAATCATCCACAATATTCTATTTCCAATCACCATGTATGGGTGTAAAAGCTGGACAGTTATGAAAGCTAACAAGGAAAAAAAGATTCATTTGAAATGTGATGCTGGAGGAGAGCTTTGCAGATATCCTGGACAGCCAGAAAGATGAACAAGTGGGTCCTTGATCAAATCAAGCCTGAACTACTGTATATCTGGAGGCAAAAATGCTGAAACTGAGGTTGTCCTACTTTGGGCAGATCTTAAGGAAACCAGATTCTCTGGAAAAGACAATAATGCTGGCAAAGGTGGAAGGCAGCAGGAAAAAAGGACCAAATACTGACTCCCTAAAGGAAGCCAGAGGCTTGAATTTGCAAGTGCTGAGCAGGGTTGTTGACAGGACATCTGATGGTGGTGGTTGTTACTGTATCTAGCTACCAAACTCAATTTCTACAAGATCTTTAAAATATTTTTGTATTGTTTGCTAAATGACTAGAACAGCCACTGTCCACAAGCCAGTATTGTAATCAGATTTTTGTAAACCTTTTGTAGATTCATAACACACAAAAATGTTTGTATTTTGTTTTTGCTTGTTATATTATTTTTTTGTTTATCTCTTTGTCTAGATCCTGTCTTTTTCTTGGTTGTTCAGAATTAAAATATCTGTTTAAAGTGTACTTGGGAACACTATAGTCCTTCAAAATAGATTGCCAACTAAACATAATACTAAAACACTATCTGAGTAACAAACAGGCAGTTTCCTAACAGACTACTTCTAACAGACTACTTCTAACAGACAAGTTCCAGACTATATAACTGAATAACATAAATGTCACTTGTTTTTATCTATCTGGCAGTTAACTCTCTTAACATCTATTGGCTAACACGAGACATAATCTGATTGGTTACATAAATTAGAATATGTAAATTACACAACTCTAACATTCTTGTATGAACTACATGCTGGGTTGAACTTATATATTCCAACATACATTAAGCTAAAACCAGAGTCTCAGTAGTTACAAGTAATGTTACTTTGTATTCTCAAATGTTATGTAATGTTACTTTATTTAATTCCTTTCTGCAATAACTACTGCATAACAAAGTTACTTTATGACTATAATATAATTTTTTATGACCCGCCCTGAGTAGACATCGTCTAGAAGGGCGGGATAAAAGTCTAATAAATAAATAAATAAATAAATAATGAGGGGAAAAACTTCCTTTTGTGATGCAATAGTAAAGGTTTTGGGGGTTTCCTTTGTGGCCACAGGCCTTGTTATTTAGCAGTGTAGCATTCTGCTAAAAGTATCTATCTGGTTACTTTTCAGTAAGAAAAATTAATTTTTTGAGATTATAATGCTAAAAGGGGGACTCATGACAACTCAAATTTTTAAAGGAAATGTTCTCCTTGATCATAATACAAATCTACAGCTGTAATCTTATGCATACTTACTGTGGGACAGTGTTAGCCTGCGGTGTAGATGTTTGTGTTCTTAGTGGGGGATTTTTAGTGGGTGGGGAGTGTTTGGGGATTTTTATGTGTGTGCATGTGGGTCTGGTCTCCGGGTGTCTGTGTGAATTTCGTCGTATGTGTATACTATGTATATACTTACAATGACAATAAATTTATTTGTATTTGTAACACATCTTTGAAATTAACAGGATTTTAAAGGTAAAAGGTAAAGGTTCCCCTTGCCATTTAGTCCAGTCGTGTCCGACTCTAGGGGGCGGTGCTCATCCCCGTTTCCAAGCCATAGAGCCAACGTTTGACCGAAGACAGTTTCCGTGGTCACGTGGCCAGCGCGACTAGACACGGAACGCCGTTACCTTCCCACCGAGGTGGTACCTATTTATCTACTTGCATTTTTACATGCTTTGGAACTGCTAGGTTGGCAGGAGCTGGGACAAGCGACGGGAGCTCACTCCGCTGCGTGGATTTGATCTTACGACGGCTGGTCTTCCGACCTTGCAGCACAGAGGCTTCTGCGGTTTAACCCGCAGCGCCACTACATCCCTTTTTAACAGGATTTAAAGTCAAGTAAATATGCATTGGAATGCATGTAAAAGTATAGTATGAAAGCTTTCAAAGAGGTTGACATGTTAATCTTTTTTGGCATATGTAACAAAAACAACATCACAACAACAACGAAAGAGAGTATTGAGGCACTTTTAAAACTAACAGATTTACTTCAGTTTGAGTTTTCATAGACTTACAATTCACTTCTTCAGATAGAAGTAACCTGAAGAAGTGGATTGTAATCCCCAAAAGCTTGCACCACATTCATTAATATTAAAGGTACCATAAAAGACAAATAAAGGTTCCTTGGGGCAAGGAGATGAAGACAGACTAAGCAGCAGTCCAAAATGAGGCACTGAAAAAAGAAAATTATCCCTAAAACAAAGAATCAATAAACAACACGTGGAATATTACACAAGGAACACGGAAACAGTGGGGATTATTGTGGAGAATTCACAAAACAGAAAGCAGTAGTGGACACATTCACACATCATGATAAGCCAATTTGTATTAACAACACTGTCGTTTAAGCCACAGACAACCAAGTAATCTGTGAGTTAGTCTTCCCATTTTTGGTTTCTTTTTGGTTTGTTTCTCTCCCATTTCTTCTTCCTGTTTCTGTTGCAGGCTGAGAACTTGGGAAACAAGTCAAGGTTATAGATTTTGGCATTGAGAAAA
Organism: Intellagama lesueurii; assembly: GCA_037013535.1. Lineage (NCBI taxonomy): Eukaryota > Metazoa > Chordata > Lepidosauria > Squamata > Agamidae > Intellagama > Intellagama lesueurii. The sequence continues at coordinate 229,084,646 of JBAJHW010000002.1, read as the reverse complement.
AGCAACTATTTCAACAAACCAGTGTGTATGAGCCAATAATAAGCTATAGGGTCAAATGTGGTTAGTAAACCATGGCTTGTTACCAGAGTAGGGTCACTAGATCACTGGTCAATAAACCACACCATGACTTCTTGAGACTATGGTTAACAGTTTTTATAGTAAAAATTAGCAAACTTTGAATATCTACCATGAGGCAGACCATTTGGGAGCGAAGTGCTTCTAAATACAGAATATTAAATGCAAGTCCAATACATCACTTTGAAACAAGAGAGAAAGTGGCTAACAGTCATTCCTTCCTCAGTCTTCTTGCTGTTTTAACTCTTCCTGATGGAACCTCTTTAATGTTTGAAAGCTGCATTGGAATGAAAGAACCAACGGAATTCCACTGGGCTAGAGAAGAGCTGCTGTTGCTCCTTGAGCTACAGAGATCATAAATGTGCCTCCTCAATCAGCCCTAGAAAATTGTTCCACCACATTGATTTTGTACTGCAGAGTGGTAGTCCTGGAATTCATCAGAAGCCTAGACCTTAATTCATGTCTCTAGATTCTGTAGACCAACAACTTGTTTATTTGTCAAGAATTAGACCACACAGTCTTCTGATCACTGGAATAATTTATCAGAATAAAACTAGGAGGATAACTTGTCACTCAAAATTCTGAGAAAGAGGTTCTGATTTAAAGGAATATTGTGAAAAATAAAGGTAAAGGTTCCCCTTGACATTTTTAGTCCAGTCGTGTCCGACTCTAGGGCGCGGTGCTCATCCCCGTCTCCAAGCCGTAGAGCCAGCGTTTGTCCGTAGACAGTTTCCGTGGTCACGTGGCCAGCGCGACTAGACATGGAACGCAGTTACCTTCCCACCGTGGTGGTACCTATTTATCTACTCGCATTTACATGCTTTCAAACTGCTAGGTTGGCAGGAAAAATAAAATAAATGAAAAATAAAAATGACAAATTTTTGTCTATACTGATAGATCATTCACGCTTCAAGTCCAAATCCTTATGTATGTAGCTGAAACAGTAACATATGTACACAAGAAATTATTAGCATGCTTAGAGAGAATCCCACATTTTGCAGAAGTACAGGAAACTTTTTAAAAAGCTAAAAGATTTTTTTAAGCAATACTAAAGGACATAAATGATATAGTAAAGTCTGATCTTGGTCACTGGGCACAAAATATAAATTGATGGATGCAAAGCAGAGTGCAAAATTAAGAAAGGGAGGAATAAAATGTCCTGGAAGAGGGCGTAGACAGATGGAAACACATACCCTTGATGGAAACACATAATGACAATTCTATGCAGATTACACCAACTGGGTTTACGAGAGAAGAATAATGTTACTTTAAGAAGAATTAAAGATGACAGTAGTGACACTTCTCAGCAGTTTACAAAGAAAATGCAATACATACATGGACTTTGACAGCCCAGATGTCTGTCAGATGTTTGTCAGAAACAATATGGATTTAAGGAGGAAGTTTTTATTCAGGGAGCTCTTGTTGATCAATTCCCATTTATTATTTATTTGAACATATTTATATCTTGCCTCTTAACCCACATTCAAGATAGATAGATAGATAGATAGATAGATAGATAGATAGATAGATAGATAGATAGATAGATAGATAGATAGATAGATAGATAGATAGATGGCTAGATAAATAATCTTAGAACTGCAAAGCTGGAAGGGACCCTATGGATCATGGAGTCCAGCTGTCAAGGAGGCCCAGTGGGGAACTGAATTCCCAACCTCTGGTTCCACAGCCAGATGCCTAAACCACTGAGCTATCCAGCAGACAGACAGGCAAACAGACAGATAATCAGGATATTAGAATCCCTGATAGGCTGGGGCTTTACCTGGGGTCTCCTTTGGCTCTTGGTTCCCAGTGATAAATACAAGAAGCACCAAAATGGGTTGTGGATGGGTGGTTGGTTTATACATGTTCTCTTTCAATTCCTGGGTATTCCAACTGCAACTCTTCTGCTAGATTTCCAAGCCAAAAACAGTCTGGGATGAAAGAACCTGTGTCTGGGAATGACTGCCAGAGCAGCTAGATTTTAGAGGCCGTGGCAATGCTCTTGTCTTGCTTCTTCCGGCTGCTGCTTGCCACAAGAGGAAATCAGCAGCATGGGGCGGAGCATCCTGTCATTTCGCAGATAGTCTAATGGCCATTCTGTTGGTGCATCATTAGACCACAGCAAGTCTCAAAGGAAATACAGTTTTGTTCCTGTTATAACAACTGCATTATAATATCTGTATGTTTTGGTGTTACTTAGCAAGATTCAAATAGATACAAAACTATGATTTCCATAACACAGACCCTGTTCATTTCTTCAGCCGGCAACAACCACTCCCCCGCTCAACCACAAGATGTAAGTCTGGGCTTAGCCAGGGTTAACATTTGTGGTTAGACTGTGACGGGGTTCTGCAATTGGGCTGTGATGCTAGCATTACTTCTGAAAGAGTGATACAAGGCGAGTCACCCACTTTAATTCTTCCATTTCTATTTCCTTAATTCAGCACCTTGCCTTGATATAAACCGTATTCTAACTGCATTAAAAGAGTGGGGCTTAGCAGCTCTTGAGAAGACAACTGATTTGAAATATTTATATACTGCTTTTCTGCCCACTGAGCTCAGAAACAAGCTTAAAAGAAAATCACAATATAAAAACAACACACACAAACAGAATTTTAAAACCAGATTAAATATTTTTTACAAACCTAAATGCTAAAACTTTGACAGAATAACGTGAGTTTTAGATGCCTACCAGAAGTCCAACAAAGATGGAACGAACCTGACTTCCCTTTAAAGGGTAGTTTGACAATTATGCCATATAGAAAGCCCTGTCCTGTGTACTTATCTATCTAGCGGCCTTTTGGGGTGGTAGGAAATGTACCGTGTTTTCCCAAAAATAAGACAGGGTCTTATATACATTTTTGCTCCAAAAACGCATTAGGGCTTATTTTCAGGGGATGTTTTATTTTTTTCATGTACAACCATCTACATTTATTCAGATACAGTCATGTCATCTTCTTCTGGTTGCTGCACAAGGGTGGAGGGCGTGGTTTCACTTAACAGGGGCTTATTTTTGGGGTAGGGCTTATATTACGAGCATCCCGAAAAATCATACTAGGGCTTATTTTCAGGGAAACAGGGTAGCAAGACCTGGATGGAGGAACCCAAATTCCAGGCAGGCTCATGCCTGGCTAAGTTTCAGATACCCTGGCCCCAAGTTGTTTAAGACTTTTTAGGTCAAAACCAGAATATTGAACTAACTTGGAAACAAACTGGAGGTCAGTGCAGTTAGTTTAGATTGATGATCTATGTTCTGGACAACAGTGTGGCCGCAGCTTTCTGCACAAGCTGTAATTCGTAGTATATTTTAAAGGGCAGCTCCACCTAGAGTCTACTGCAGTAGTATAAAGAAGCAACATTTAGGGTATGATCACTGTGGGCAAAGCAGCCTTTCCTAAGATAGTGTACAGGCTGGTGCACCAGCTGAATTATTTTGCTCTGGCCATAACAGTCAGACTGTTGAACGGAGGAGATTGTCACTAGATAGCATTTTGGCAATATGAAGTCTGGGTCCTTGGAAACTAAAATGATCTTGTAAGTCATTAATACTGTCAAGACGTTTTCTTACACTAAACAATTTCAAACTGAGACCAGCCTGAGTATTTGAAAACTTCTGATCTTGATAGAAAAGTTATTCAAAGTTCATTCTTGATAGCTGCGAAGATAATGACCTTTTGACTGTTCACATCCCTGGTGCCACACAGATCAACTGCTGCATTCATACAGCCCTCAGATCTTCTGCTGGATTTCTTGTGTGTGTGCATGTGTATGCTCACACAGAGACATATATGAATGTGTGCATATATTAGATTTCCAATTTATAATATATAGCTTTTTGGGATACCTCATAAAAATGTAAGAAGAATCTAGTCCAACGTTCTGTTCACACTGTGGCCAATCATTAGCCCAAGGGAAGCTCACCACAAGGACGTGAATGCAGCTGCACCCTCTGATTCATGCGTTCAGCGACGGATATACAGAAGGATACCCTTCTAGTACAGGAGCTGATATACAGCCAGTCTGATCAGGAGTCAAGGAACCTTATCTAATTTCTCTTAAAGAGAAATTAGCAACCCACATGTTGGTGACTTCCACTTTAACTGCACTGCATGAAGAAATGCTTGCTTTTATCTGCTAATTGTTATATTTTGATATTTTTTGTTCATGCCCAAAGCAATCTAATGGTGCTTCTGAAGTGGAAGGATCAGCTGACTGGATACTGTCATTGCCCAAGAGATGACTGAATGTGTTCACAGTCGTGACATTCTTCAGGGGCTCCTTCTATGTCCTCCAGTAATCTTCTCACGCTAATTCATCACATGACCTTAACCTTAACCTCATATAAATGCAGTGATGTGATAACAGTGACCATAGACATGGATCATAATGGGGAGCAGTTTCAGATATTCATGGGTTTACCTGTGTTGGGTCCCTGAGCTTGGAGAAATACAGAATGTACATAAAATGAACTGAAATGAAATAAAGCTTAAGACCTATTGGCCCAATTACAAGTTAGGTGATCTAATAAGAAATGTCTCCAAAAAAAATTATGGATCAAGCTATAGACATGTGATACCAAAAGGCAACTCCACTTACTAATAATGATTAAAGAGAGCATGGGAGCTTTGTTTAACTGAGCTTTGAACATGGGGAAAACTATATCAGGAGAAGGCCCAGGCAAGAAGAGCAATGACAAACACTCATAGTCGCTTCTATCTGATAAGACATACCAGAATATGAAACTATTAATTTGGACACTTCAAATGCAAGTAAAGTAATAAAACAAAGAACCATCAAATTAGGAATATGCTTTTATAAGGACTCCCAGGGTGTAAATACACAGAAACCATTTAATGATCTGTCTAAAGTAAAGCAATTATTTAACTATAAACCTATCTGCAATATGTCTTAAATATAAAAAATGTGTATTGCTTCTTTGATATCACTAAGTAGCCTACAGTTTCTAAAAAACTACTTGAAAGCTAGCCATGGGTAGGTGGTCCCTTTATTAAACCCTAAACAATCAACCTGTTTTGGTTTTCATCAGGCTGGGGGCCATAGTGCTGTGGATGGTGCAGGGAAAAAACACAAGTTCCAAAGTCATGTCAAGATGTGCAGGTCAGATTCCTTTGTTAAAAACCAGTTCCAAAATGGGAAGTCTGGCACTTGGACACCATTAGTTAAAGTGTAAATACATTTTAGGGGTGTATCTGTGTTGGTCTCTTGAAGCAAAGACAATAAAAAGTCTACTAGCACCTTAAACATCGACGTTTTACTTAATATAAGCTTTCACAGGCTACACACCATTTCACCAGATGAACACATGTAGCAAAAGTTTGTCCCAAGACTCTTTCATTGTTTTTGCACAAATAAAGATCAGCAAAATACATCAGACATTTTAAAAGTAATCACCCTGGTATAAAAAAGGAAAATAAAAAAATCCTTCAACATGTTTTCAGTTAGGACACCACCAACAGACACTGACTCTACAAATCTGGTAAGCAGCGGGCATTGTTTTGCTTGTATGGAAAGGAACGTATCATGTTGCTTTGTATCTGTACTTCCTTGTGAGCCTTACAGTTCTTGCTTCTTATTGAATTATGTTTTTAAAATAAGAGAATGGAAGACAAACCAGTTTTCAGAGTGATCTCTTCATAAATAAATACTGCATGCATATATCCTAATGTTGCTGTTTCCGTTTGGGTGATTTTTAATTGTTAGGAGATTTGAACCTGCCAAGTTACTGGGGATAAGGGATAATATGTCAGAGCAGAAACTGGCAAACCCTAACAGATCTCATCATCAGCATTACCACTTGTGAGATTGAGCATTAAATAGTCCTTTGAAAGCATAGGATTCAAAGAATGGTAGCTTGTACCAAGATAAAATAAAGCAAAACTAGCAGGCGCTCCTTCTCTGTTTCTTGGACAAAGAGACACAGTGTGGAATCCACCTCCCCACCTCACTCGATCATCAGAGCCTCAAGATACTGAACGGATCAACTCACAACAGTGGAGCCAGCCGCACTGAGATCAGAAATGGCTCGGGATTCAGTGTGATCCAGGAAGGAGAACAATAGGCTTAACAGTCTGAGATACTGTAGTTGAAAAGACAAGACAGGGCAAACCCAGGCTTGTTGTCAGCATTCCACATCAGAGTGTTTGGATTCTGTAGAGTCCTTAAAAATGAAGGGCAGATAATTTAATACAACGGCCAAAATTGCATTGGTGTTTGTGTAACTTGCTGCTCCTAACTGCATCTAATAGACAAAAGTGCTGGGGTACATTGCAGCCATTTCCCTGGCCACACACCCAACTACACAGCAAGACGAAGAGAGAGAGAGAGAGAAAGAAAGAGAGAGTGTACAAGCTGGTGAAATGCCAAGAGGGAACCCCAGGAGAATCAACAGAAAAGCAGAAGGTGTCCTGTACATCTCAAATTATGTGCCCCCCCAAAAAAGGAAAAAGGAAAAATAAATAAAAAGATCACCATGACAGCTCATAAGATTGGAACAATAGATCATCAGTAGTATATGGCAGTCTTCGGATAAAATACAATTGGCAAGTTCCAAGCAAGATGACAATTGTTTATTGGACATTTTTTCTCTGTTGGTGCTTGTATCTGAAAATATTGTATTTCCTGTGGTATATTACCGTTACCTTCTTTTGCTTCCAAGTACAAATACTGGCATGAAGCTCATTTTTTTTTAGTTTACACATTGGTGTCTACACACAGTGGCATTGATTGACAGTGTAGTAGACTGTAATGGTAGAAAAAAATTAACCCAGCATCATAATTTAATTTTTATATAGCATAATTTCAGTATTTTATATTTTCATTATTATAATTTCATTATACTTCTGAAAATATTTCTACACCTTCTTCTGTAAATAACAGCCTCAAGATATGTTGTAAGAAAATGAAAGTTAAAGAATAAACCAACAATATGACAGCAGATAAAACAAACAGTCAGGTGAAAACCAAATTAAAATAGGCAAGCCTCTATAAAATGAAATGTACACAGGAGAGATTTCACCTGAAGTCTAAAACAAAATATAGTGGTGCCTCGACTTACGAACGTCCCGACATACGACCATTTCGAGTTATGACCAGCTCTGGCCGCAAAATTTTGCTTCGACTTGCGGCTGGAGCTTCCAGTTACGAACAGAAAAAGGCAGGGAAAAAAGGCGGGAAATTCAAATTGCTAACCGTTGGTGGCGAAGAGGCTGCTTCTTTGTAGCTCTTTCACCCCAGCAGTTAGAGAGTGTGCGATCGGAGGAGGCTTCGGACTGCCTGGTAAGGTAATGTGCTGCTTTCTGCACCCAGTTATTTTAAAAAACTGTTCTGGGTGGGTTTTGCAGCGTGGTTTTGGGCTGGGTGGTGGGATTATGTTTCTATGCTGTGATGGGTCTTGCAGGGTTGGTTTGTTTTTTGTTTTTGTTTTTTCCCCATTTCCGATGGGTCTTGTGGGGTTTGTTTGCTTTTTGGGTTTCCCCCCCAATTTCTGATGGGTCTTGTGGGGTTTGTTTGCTTTTGGGGTTTTTTCCCCCCATTTCCGATGGGTCTTTGGGGGTTTGTTTGCTTTTTGGGGTTTTCCCCCCCATTTCCGATGGGTCTTTGGGGGTTTGTTTGCTTTTTGGGTTTCCCCCCCAATTTCCGATGGGTCTTGGGGAGTTTGTTTGCTTTTGGGGGTTTTTCCCCCCATTTCCGATGGGTCTTTGGGGGTTTGTTTGCTTTTTGGGTTTCCCCCCCAATTTCCGATGGGTCTTGGGGAGTTTGTTTGCTTTTTGGGGTTTTCCCCCCCATTTCCGATGGGTCTTTGGGGGTTTGTTTGCTTTTGGGGTTTTTACCCCCCCCTTTCCGATGGGTCTTGGGGGGTTTGTTTGCTTTTTGGGTTTTCCCCCCATTTCCGATGGGTCTTATGGGGTTTGTTTGCTTTTTGGCTCCCCCCCCCCCACATTTCCGATGGGTCTTGCGGGATTTCTTTGCTTTTTGCTTTGCTTTTTTTTGCATGGGTCTTGCATGGTTTGCTTGCTTTCTGCTTTGCTTTTTTTGCATTTCCAATGGGTCTTGCACGGTTTGCTTGCTTTTTGCTTTGCTTTTTCTGCATTTCTGAAGGGTCTTGCACGGTTTGTTTGCTTTTCTTTTTCTTTTCCCCTTCAGCCGGAATGGATTAATCGCGTTTCCGATGGGTCTTGCAGTGGTGTTTTGGGTTTTTTTTGGGTGATTTTTTTCTTCGGCCGGAATGGATTAATTGCATTTCAATGCATTCCTATGGGAAATGGTGCTTCGACTTACGACCATTTTGAATTACGACCAGAGTTCCGGAACCAATGAAGTTAGTAAGTCGAGGCACCACTGTAACAAATATGCCAGGCTAACAAGTCTGGGAAATGAGTTCAACCATTTTTGGCACCATTACTAACAAAATTCTTCCATAGTAACCACTACCTAAGCTCAGAAAGGAGGTGAGCTCGGAGAAATGTCTACGAAGCTTATCTTAATTGCCAGGGAGGTTCATGTGCAAGAGAGCAGGTATTTAGATGCTGAGGCCATTTAAGGCTTTGAAGATCAATACCAGCATCTGACCCATGCTCAGAAGCAGACTGGTAACAAATAAAGCTTAATTACTACCATTGTGATCTGGTGGCAGTCAGTCCCAGATAACAGGCTACTTGCCACACAGTCAACCAGCTTGAACCCATAAGATACGGCCTGTAACAGTAGTCTAGCCTTGGAATGTAGAACATGAATAACTGTAACCTGTATTGACACTATTATGTCACAATGCACAGTTATTCAACAAGGACACCCTTGTGGAGAATTTCACTCTTTCAGTTCAACACATTATATTGGCATTAACATAAGAAAGTCAGTAAAGAACAACAGCTGAGAAGCTAGAAAGCCAGCTGAGCTGATTCTCCAGTAGGGATCTAAAGATTTCTGGACATTTTGAAGCCATGAATTGAGAAAGCATTTCCTCCCCTTGGCTTCGATTACCTGGGAAAAAATGGCAATGTTGGGGACATAAGAACATAAGAAGAGCCCTGCTGGATCAGGCCAAGGGCCCATCTAGTCCAGCTCCCTGTATCTCACGGTGGCCCCACCAGATGCCTCTGGGAGCACACAAGACAACGAGATACCTGTCTCCTGATACCCCTCCCCTGCATCTGGCATTTGGAGGTACCTTCCTTCTAAGCCTGGAGATTATACGTCCCCATCATGGCTTGTAACCTGTGATGGACTTTTCCTCCAGAAATCTGTCCAATCCCCTTTTAAAGGCATCTAGGCCAGATGCCATCACTACATCCTGCGGCAAGTAGTTCCACAAACTAACAATACGCTGGGTAAAGAACTATTTTCTTTTGTCTGTTCTCACTCTCCCAACACTCAATGTGAGTGGATGTCCCCTGGTTCTGGTATTGCGTGAGAGGGAAAAGAGCTTCCCTCTGTCCACTTTATCCATCCCCTGCATAATTTTATACATCTCAATCATGTCCCCCCCAGACGCCTTTTCTCTAGAGTAAAGAGCCCCAAACTCTGTAGCCTTTCCTCATAAGGGAGGTGCCCCAGCCCAGTCATCATTTTAGTCACTCTCTTCTGCACGTTTCCCGGTTCCATTATGTCTTTTTTTTGAGGTGCGGTGACCAGAACTGTACGCAATACTCCAGATGCGGCCTTACCATTGTTTTGTACAATGGCATTATAATGTTGGCTGTTTTATTTTCAATCCCATTTTTAATGATACCTAGCATGAGATTGGCCTTCTTCACTGCCGCCACACACTGGGTTGACACTTCCATAAAGCTGTCCACCAGCACACCAAGATCTCTTTCCTGATCCATCACGAACAGCTCAGAACCCATCAGTTGATAAATAAAGTTTTGATTTTTTACATTTTCTTATATTAAAACACATTTGCCATTTTGCCGCCCATTCTCCCAGTTTGGAGAGATCCTTCTGGAGCTCTTCACAATCCCTTCTGGTCTTCACCCACACGGAAAAGTTCAGTGCCATCTGCAGACTTGGCCACCTCACTGCTTATCCCTGTCTCCAGGTCATTTATGAACAGGTTGAAAAGCACTGGTCCCAGGACAGACAGATCCCTGGGGCACACCGCTCTTCACTTCTCTCCATTGTGAAAACTGCCCATTGACTTCTACTCTCTGTTTCTGGTTCTCAACCAATTCTCAATCCATAAGAGGATGTGCCCTCTTATCCCCTGACTGTGGAGTTTTCTCAGCAGCCTTTGGTGAGGGACTCTGCAATCTCCAAGTCCCCCTTTCCCTCCCTCACCATCCAGAGGGCCAGCCGCTTCTCTGGCAGGTTTCCTGCTTCTAACATATTTAAAGAAGCTTTTATTAATCCCCTTTGTATTGCTGGCCATACCTTCCTTCTTTGCCTTGCCTTCCATATCATCTTCTTACATTTCTTTTGTGTTCCTTTTTATTTTCCTCATCTGGGAAGGATTTCCATTTGCGGAAGGAGCCCTCCTTGCCCTTCAAAGCCTCTCTAACTCCGCTCTCGTTAACCATGGTTAACCATGCCGGCACCCTCTTGGACTTAGTTGAGCCCTTCTTTCTTTGGGGTTATAAATTTCTGCTGGTCCTCTACTACCACTGTTTTAAACAGGCTCTATGCACTCTGGAGAGATTGGATTCTTTTTACCTTCCCTTTCAACTTCTTTCTAACTAGTTTCCTCATCTTTGAATATTGTTACAGAAGCTGTATTCCGCTTTATGGATTGCTATTCCATCTTTCACCACTCATCCTCATTCCATATCCTCCTAATAATCTATTTTTTAATTCTCCTTTCTTTATCATGTCAGGGGGAAAAAAAGACTTTGATTTTAGTTTTGTGCCATGCAGCACCTTTTGAACCCTTTGGCTTTTGTGGATTCAGACTTTATCTCCCACTTCTCTTTTACTTGTCTAGTCCAGATAGTAATCCAGTCTGCCCTGTGACTTAAAAGACTTGGACAAGGTACATCACCATGATCTGATTGTAGTAGCTGGCAGCAGCCTGACAATGTCTTTTTCTCTCACACACACATGCGCACATGCACACACACAGAGTGCACTCCCTCAAAGTGGAAGCTGACAAAATTCTGTTGACACCACCTTAGTGTAATCCAGCTGTTCCTGAGGGGGGGGAGGCTTCTGGTACTGATGATATAGAGGAAAATTCAGTCAGTTTCATTAGTGCTTTTTCCTTCATCCTAAGGGTATCTACATAGGCAATGGTCTTAATCAATTTAAAACAAAAACAAACACTTAGCCTGGTAGGCAGAAAGGCAGCCAATGACAGAGAGTGCCTGTGCAGAGCTTGCTCATCCTTAAGGAATGAGTGAAGTTGAGTCAGTGGAACTGTCACACACCCACACTCCTTTGGAGTTGTTGCTGGATACTCTCCAGATCCCCAGCTCCTTTCCCTCAGACTGGGGAAACCTTGGGAGAAACTACCAAATTCCCAAGAAAGAGTTTGCTTTCTCTCTCTCTCTCTCTCTCATTACTGCCCCCCTGCATTCTGTTAGAACATTTTAGACCAGGGTTAACACACAAAACACACAAAAATGCTCAGTAGATGCCCATATGGTCAGGTTCTGGATTAAGGACCTGTGTCTGCCCTCTGTGTTCCAAAATCATTCCAAGGCATGGGAAAAAATTTAATGCAATTTACTGAAAAAAGAAGAAATACAGAGCAAAACAAAAGAATGGATGGTAAAATGCAAAATCATGGCAAAAATAACATACAAAAAAAAATGTTCAGGCTTTGGACTTCAACAGGAAATGTCACACTCCTGGAAAAGTAACAGATCTCAAGCTATCATATCCTGGATACCTTACCACTGAACACTTCTACCCTAAAGCCAAGCCATGCAGCAGGTGGGAGAGTGTGCAAAGCTCATTTTTGTTGCTGTTCTATTCTGTTCAGCTCAGCTTTCTTTCTCTGCCACAATACCTTAATATCCTATTTTTATATGGTAAAATGCCTCAGGCTACAAGCTTGCTGTTGCCTGAGATTCTAATCTACTTCCTTAATTTCTTGTGAAAAAGACAGATAATTAGTCATTCTCCTGGATGGCTGCTTCTCCTCCTTTGTTTAAGCTATTTACCTGGAGGTCAGGAAATTGAGGTATAGTCTGTAAAAAGCCAGTCTCCTTAGTATAATTTGACATTCATATTCTTTCTGCCATTGTTATTCTATGGCAGAGGTTCTTATACCCTCTACAGTACACACTTCAGTGGAATAGATCTGTATATCAAACAAACTACCACTCCACTGTTAAATACCCACCAACCAAACACGATCTCTGTATTTTGATGCCATGTATCTCTCTCTTATGTCTGAGGAAGTGCAATTACCCACAAAATCTCACATTAAAACATTAGTCTTTAAGATGCCACTATGTTTTTGCCTTTTTTATTTGTTCTTTTATTTTTATTTTGTTTTTACTATAATGTCTGCATATCAAAGTTTCCCTTGAAGATACCTCTGCTCAGAATTCCAAGCCGACTCTTTTGAAGTGGGATTCTCATCTCCCTTTGCCATCTGCCCAGATCAAACATTTACAATGGTTTGCCCATATTATACCTTACAACTCAAATCAAATCAATAGAAACTCACAGTTCCTGTTTCCCATAACTCAGTTTCTTGACAATAACAAAGAAAAAGCAGTCCCATTGGGTTCCAGGCCCTTTTACAGCTTCAAAATTCCCACGCCCCCAAATATTCTGATTGTTTGCTGACAACAGCGTTTGCAAGACTATTGCATGAAAAATTTCCCGAACGATTTGACAGACACCAGACGAAAGACAGGTCAAACAAAAGAAGGGAAACAAAAAAAAACTATTACATTTTCACATTCTCTTCTTTCATTAATACAAATCACTCATGTTTAAGAGACTCTCTTTTGGAAAGCAATGCAAGGACATGAACATGAACAGCCTCTTTCATATTTTTTTCTTCCATGTTGACACAAAAGTCTCATCCCTACAAATGCTATTAACATAGAACATATGTTAATAAGTGTCATGGATTAGAATATGTGGATTAAGTCATGTAATGAAGATGGGATATGTAGTTGTGAACAATGTAAAATGGATTCCATATTGGTTCTATGGAAGAATGGTTTTGTATGATGGGAATGTTGTCCAGGAGGACTGTGAGAATGTTTTTCCTTTAGCCAGTTCTCCCAGGACCAGATAAGAAGACCAGACACATGTTATGGCGGAGAAGAGAAGAGACGGAGGCAAACAACACCTGCTTTCTCACGAGAAGAAGAGGAGGAGAATACTTCTACCACCTTACACCATGATTGGATGACAGCGTGGGAGCCGAAGAAGACAGGAGGAGCCAAGAAGAGAGAAAAAGGAACTTTTGCCATGTGCAGTGTTCCATCTTGTTCCTATTTTTCCTTTAGGACGGAACCATAGATTTTTCTAGGTCTTTTTGCCTGCTGCCCCGTGCAGGGAAAGGACTGGGAAAGATGTAGGGAGAGAAGGAAAAGGAGAAGGGGGGCTCTAAGCCTTTTGCCTACCCTAAGGAAGCTTTTAGAGATTTTTAGAGCTTTTGTAACTAAAAGGGAATTAGTTGTTTTAATTGTAATTTGTAACAAGTCTTGAAAACGCTTATTGCTATGCTTTTGCATCAAACTGACTTTATTCTGTAAATCTATATTTTTTCAATAAAAAGATCAATTATAAAATCTTTTGGTCTCTTGAACAGTGAAGCTGTCTTAGCTATACCCTGAGGGGGAAGCAAGGCCACATTAAGCTACTGAGTCCCACATAACTGAGCCAGGTAGATCTTAGGACTACAAAGCTCATGTGTAACTTCCTGCTGAACTTATTTAAGGGTGAGCAAGTATCTTTTTAGGGCAGATTTGTAAGAAGGAGTTTGTTGTACGCCCTGGCTGAGGTCACCAGGACTCAACCCAGCTGAGTAGGGGTACTCAGACTTCCAATTACTCTCTGTCCGACCGACCAAGTTCTCCCTCACAGGAAGCTGGTCGTGACAATAAGTAATGGAAAAAAAAATCAGGAAGTTTGACTAAGCCTCAAACTTGAGGAAGTCTCAAATTTTGGCTGCTGTTCAATAGCTAATTTTTGTAGGGAGCTGGTTCTTTACAGCAAATGGGGCACTGCCCCACCACATCAGGCTACTCCAGTCAGTCTACACTTGCTTGCCTCCTTACTTATATCTTCAAGTTCCCCACCCAGTCCCAACCAAACCCATCAAACCCTGGTACTAGCTGAATCTGAAGGTGGGAGATGACACCAAGAGTGAGGGTTAAATGAAAGCATAATACAATTTCAAGCAGTGGTTCCTGAGTTTGCTTGTTTTTAGATAGTCACGTTACTCTTCTGTGTGTTACGTGCCATCCAGCTGCATCTGACTTATAGCTATTCTAGTAGGGTTTTTAAGGTAAGTGAGATATTTAAGGAATGATTCTACCAGTGCCACCTGCACACACACCCCTGTGAGTTTTCATGGCTCAGTAGGGTTTTGAACCCATGTCTCCTGAGTCCACTCTATCCACTACACCACACTAGGTACCTACCGTAGTCTATCCAAGCATAACAAAAACAAAGCAGAAACAATATTATAGTTTCTTTAACTGAGGCTGTCCTATTCTTGGAACATCATGAGAAGGTAGGATTCTCTGGAAAAGACAATAATGCTGGGAAAGGTGGAAGGCAGCAGGAAAAGAGGAAGACCAAATACAAGATGAATTGACTCTGTAACTGAACCCACAGGCTTGAGTTTACAAGAGCTGAGCAGCTCTGTTGAGGACAAGACATTTTGGAGATTCTCATTCATTGGGTCGCCATAAGTCAGAGGTGAATTGACAGCACATAACAACAACCTCTAAAACTAACCGACTGAGTTCATTGATGGCTTTCATAGATTACAATTAATCCACAAAAGCTGACACTGAAATAAATATTTGAGTCTTAAAAGCCCTATCATACTTTTCTTTTGGTTTGTTTTTGATTTTGTTACAAATCAATTTGCTTGCTTCCCATAGATCAGGTAGAAGGTGCAGAAAATAGCTTTTCTCTGAGACTCTGGAAAGCTCTCACGAAATCAAAACTGACAACGCTCAAATGACAGACAAATAGCGTCCCCTCCCTGGTATAAGGCAAGCACCTGTTGTTTCTGCTTTAATACCCACGAAGCTGCTCTGGCTCAGGGAAACATGGGCACATGTCAACAGCAGCAACATGCATAAACAAGCATGAGCTTAAAGGTGGAACTGATTCAGAAGTGGAAAAGCAATATAAGGCAACGCTTGCAGGACAAGGCAAGAGCGGGCAACCCAAGGAGAATTCGCGTTGCGGGGAAATTCAAGGATCAGGAAGCTAACGGCAAGATCCCATTCGCCAACTTTATCAAAACGCCATTAGGTACACTCATTTCATGTAAACAGAAAGGACAGCTCCTGCTCATGGGACGCGGATTTTTCTGAAGATCTGGCACGTCCCGTTAAACAGTCTAAAGAAAAATCTAACCCCCATCGGCTGTTTACTCATTCGGCGGAAATCCAGGCTGGTCGCAGCGGTTTCGGTGAGAGACACAAATGCAAACTCCAGAGGCGATTGTTCTGGAATTGCAAAGCCCACCGCGGTCCTGGTCCCAAGATTAAAACGGCGGGCGAGAAGCCCACCACAGGACCTTTCAGGAACACACACTTAGGCGTTGCCACCCCACAACGAAATGCAAAAAAAAAAAAAAAAGGGGGAGAGAGTCCCGCCCCGAGACGCACGGAAGGAAAAGGCAGAAAGCGGAGCGACTCAAGCGACAGGACGGACGGAGGAAAGCAATGCGTACGACCCTTTGAGGGAGGCCTCCATCTTTAGTGCTGGCAAACTGCTCCGAGCCCGGCCGCTCTTACCAGAGGGTCCTTGAGCCGCCGCCGCCGCCGCCGCTTTCTCCTCCTCAGCTGGCGCCATCGGCGTGGCCGCGAACAGCCGCCGGAGCTTTCGCCGTCAGTGCTGGATTCGGTGAGGTGAATGACACCTTCAGCCATAGCGCCCTTCCCAGTCGGTCCTGCCCAACAGTGAGCGTGGGCAAGGAAAGGGGCGTGGCCGATTCGAACTCCAGCGGCGCAAGAGTCGGGGGGCCCCGATCCCTGACTTCCTTGATTGCTGTGACTTGGTTCTGATTCAGCGACCGCCTTCCGATCTTTGCTTCAGGAAGGTGGGACCTAACACATGTTTGGACACCCCCCCCCTTTTTTTTTTTTTTTTTGGTCATTGCCCAGAGACCTCACACCGCCGGTTTCCTTGCAAGTCAAACCATTAGTGTGCCTGCTTTCTGCCTCTCCAGCCCGTGGTATAATGGTAAATTTATACGTGCAGGCATTTATCATGACAATTCCCGTAGCGATCTTTCTCCCTCCATAAGGAGAGTCCAAAAATGCTGGCAGCTAGATGCCAAGTGCATATCAACAAATGACAAGCAGCTCTTTTTTAAGGGCAATGACTCCTTATTGCCTATTTAAGAGTAACCCACTGTCTAGTAACTTTGCAGTACATCTGGGATAGGTTGCAACAATATATTGTTCCTGGGAAAATCTGTTTCTCTTCTAGTTTCTGTGAGGATTGAAGTTAAGCTTTGAAGCAAGAGGTAACCACTTGGAGGTGTGTGTGTGTGTGTGTGTGTGTGTGTGTGTGTGTGTTTGTGTATAGAGTAATGGCAGATGATGCCATGGTCCCTGCAGCTCAGAATGTCCTGTGACATCAACACTATGAGCCCTGGTCACTGCTCTCCAGAGCAGAACCTATGAATGGAACCAAGTGAATGATAGTGACATCACTTTTAGATCAAGTATTTTCAGTGAGAAGTATCTACTTTTCTTTGCATGCCAGGAAAGATTTCCTAGGAAGCTGTTTCACCCTTATGGAAAAATTGTAACTCACAGTAGTTTATTCAGAAGCTCCATGGACTTACTCCCAAGTAAGCAGAGCTTAGAATTGGACCACAGTTCTCAGAATCCGGTATGTATTAACCAGATCAGTTCTGTGACTGCGGTTATATTACCACTCCAACTATTGTTTGTTAATAACTCTAATAAAGTAATGAATGCTGTACCTTTTGCATTTTACTTACTACTCCATTCCTTTTTAGGTCTTGCTAGTTCCAGTTTTCCACCACTTAGCTGAGCACATGTATGATCATCTTCATGTGATGAAAGGAGGCAGCAGTCCATGAAAGCATGAACCAAATAAAACCTGTTACTCTTTAAGATGACACAAGCCTTGTTATTTTTGCTTCAGCAGCTAATAGAATCACAGAATCATAGCTGCTGAAGCAAAAATAACAAGTAATCAGTTTAGAACTGCAAAGCTGGAAGGGACCCTGTCAAAGAGACAGACACAGCAGGGAATCGAACTCCCAATCGCTCAACCACTGAACTGTCCAGCAATTCCTGTCTTGTATTATCTTACATCTAGTTCCTAATACACTTTTCCAAGAAGGAGCTCTCTTTCAATCCCTTCCTTTTTTAAGACTCCTTCTTACAAAGCCCAGGTTATCCAAAACCATTCCATGAGATAGAATCACAGAACTGTAGAACTAGAAGGGATCTCAAGGGTCATCAAGTAATTCCTCCTGCTGATGCAGAAAGTTCATAGCCCCAGTATCCCTGACAGATGGTCATCCAACCTCTGTTTAAAAACCTTCAATGAAGGGTATTCTGAGGTATTAGGTATCTAGATTGTTATTACACTTCAAAACCATCTCCCTCTATTTCCCCCCCATCCAAGTCAGTTATAAAGATATTTAACATCACCAGGCTTAGGACAGAATCCTGAGGCAGCCTACTGGTCACTTTGTATCCAAAACAAAGAAATGCTGATGCTACAAAATAGTGGCTGGAATCCTATATGAGGTCTGTGCAACTTGCAACAGTCAATTGTGGCTAATTGACAAGATGCTGAGGCACATCCTGTTTGTGCAAATGGATGCCTTATGGAGTGTTGTAGTTTGTCAATTAACCACAAATAGCCCCAGCAATGAATGATTCAATGGCCAGTATAGCCATTTTATCACTTTTTAAAAAAACCTAAAAGTACTTTGAAAGAGAGCCAAACTGTGTCTGAAAAGTGGCAGAGGTTATATGTACAAAATTGGGAAACTGTTCTCTGCAGATGTTTGCTTCTAGCTTCCAGATGTTGCAAAGGAAGGAAAATCCATGTTTCAGAGACGACATGACCATGATTTCAGGCAAGTCAGAAACTGAAAACAGGGCAGGCCCAAAGTGATGCACACCTAGTCAAATCAGCAATTTGATTCAAGGCAAAGGTCGTTATGATGACTCTTGGGCTCATTGGCTGGAGACCAAGCAAACAGTGGGAACAAACAGAGTTTTATGGTGTGTTTTTTTTTGTGTTTTTTTTTTGCAGGGAGTCTCACTTGGGAGTTTAGGAAGTAATTGGAAGGGGCATCCAGGATTTAGCGTTGGCCTATGAGAGATCCAGCACTATAATCAGTGAGAAGAAAGGCTCAGTGACATGTTATTCAAGACAATAATAAGATAAACAGGCAAATGTGTTTAGCAACCAGGAGGGGAGGCCAGAGCAGCTGATCCTTCCTTGGTAGTGATAGCAAATACTTTACCTTTCCTTTGCAAGTAATCAAAGTCAGTAAAGAACAACAGCTGAGAAGCTAGAAAGCCAGCTGAGCTGATTCTCCAGTAGGGATCTAAAACTTTCTGGACATTTTGAAGCCATGAATTGAGAAAGCATTTCCTCCCCTTGACTTCGATTACCTGGGAAAAAATGGCAATGTTGGGGACATAAGAACATAAGAAGAGCCCTGCTGGATCAGGCCAAGGGCCCATCTAGTCCAGCTCCCTGTATCTCACAGTGGCCCCACCAGATGCCTCTGGGAGCACACGAGACAACTAGATACCTGTCTCCTGATACCCCACCCCTGCATCTGGCATTTGGAGGTACCTTCCTTCTAAGCCTGGAGATTCTACGTCCCCATCATGGCTTGTAACCTGTGATGGACTTTTCCTCCAGAAATCTGTCCAATCCCCTTTCAAAGGCATCTAGGCCAGATGCCATCACCACATCCTGTGGCAAGGAGTTCCACAGACTAACAACACGTTAGGTAAAGAACTATTTTCTTTTGTCTGTTCTCACTCTCCCAACACTCCATTTGAGTGGATGTCCCCTGGTTCTAGTATTGCGTGAGAGGGAAAAGAGCTTCCCTCTATCCACTTTATCCATCCCCTGCATAATTTTATACATCTCAATCATGTATTTTCTCAAAAGAGCCCCAAATGCTGTAGCCTTTCCTCATAAGGGAGGTGCCCCAGCCCAGTCATAATTTTAGTCACTCTCACCTTTTCCAGTTCCACTATTCCTTTTATGAGGTGCGGTGACCAGAACTGTACGCAATACTCCAGGTGCGGCCTTACCATCGTTTTGTACAATGGCACTAAAATGTTGGCTGTTTTATTTTCAATCCCCTTTTTAATGATACCTAGCATGGAATTGGCCTTCTTCACTGCCGCCGCACACTGGGTTGACACTTTCCTCGAGCTGTTCACCAGCACACCAAGATCTCTTTCCTGATCCATTACGGACAGCTCAGAACCCATTAGCTGATAAATAAAGTTTTGTTTTTTTGCCCCAATGTGCATTACTTTACATTTTCTTATACTGGAACATATTTGCCATTTTGCTGCCCATTCTCCCAGTTTGGAGAGATCCTTCTGGAGCTCTTCACAATCCCTTCTGGTCTTCACCCACACGGAAAAGTTTTGTGTCATCTGCAGACTTGGCCACCTCACTGCTTACCCCTGTCTCCAGGTCATTTATGAACAGGTTAAAAAGCACCGGTCCTAGGACAGACAGATCCCTGGGGCACATCGCTCTTCACCTCTCTCCATTGTGAAAACTGCCCATTGACTCCTACTCTCTGTTTCCAGTTCTCAACCAATTCTCAGTCCATAAGAGGACCTGCCCTCTTATCCCCTGACTGTGGAGTTTTCTCAGCAGCCTTTGGTGAGGGACCGCATCAAATGCCTTCTGAAAAGCAAAACTGAAACACATCTACTACTCATTTTAAATTCACACAAACTTATTTTACTGCTTTATCAGTATAAAATGTCTAGTCAAAGCTCAGCATATAACCCTTGTAATATTTGGCATATTTATGAAATGTAAAAATATATAAACCAAGTTTTGGATAAGGAAAGTAGTAAATTTGCTCTATACATAAAGAGAGGTCTGCAGAATGCTGCACCCCCTGCAACTTAAGTGCATGGCAGTAACACTTAAGCAAATTAAGTTTCTGCTGAGGAGGACAAAGGAAAAAAATTAAAGAAAACTGAAGCCACACATTTTATAATAAACAAAGGGGTGCGTCTTGTTTGGATAGAAATGGTCTCGCCTCTGCTGTGGCTGCCCCTGTTAAACCAGAGCAAAGTTCACAAGAAGGTGGCAAGCAGAAATCCACAAGCAATGAACTCCACCTCCACCCCACCACTGATAGGCTCCCAATTCCCACTTGGTGTAGATTGTTTTACAAATAAGTCTTCTTCCTATGCAGTTCCTGACATTTGATTGACTACAGGGCTGCTCTTTTACCACCTAGTCCAAAAGTGACCCCCCCCTCCCAATTCTTCCTGTTAAATGGCACTGTTGAAACTGTGTAAGAACAAGGGATCCAAGTAAACCACGGGACAGATGAAGCTGACTATGTTCATGAGTATGTACGCATGAACTTGCACTCAATCTTTGTATTGTTAGTTTTTTTTTTAAACTGTTAACCGCCTTGAACATGCTACAGGACTGGATTCCAGAGGCTCCTTTCTTTATTTACTAGATTCACTTGCACCATCCTCTGTTTTCTTTTCTCTCTGGCAACATGAATCATGTAATAGTAACAAAAACAGAGAAATGAAAACTGCAGATTTTTTACTAGGCAGGTCAGTGGCATTACCTGGATTGAAAAGTGACAAACGCAAAATGCTTATTCTATTCCACCGATTAAATGGAGAGCCACCCTGACGTTTCTCTCTGTAATTAGCAACAACTCCAGACCCATTTTCCTTTTAAAAAGTCCCATTCTGTTGCAGCCGTCAATAACGAAGGTTAGTCAGCCAAAGAAACCTTCTTTTTATTTGAACAGAGAGCAACATTATTTCAAAACATTGCAACGAAAAATAAGTTTTATTTGTACTTTTACGCGACATCTGGAGCATTCGTACTGGAGGGTCCCACGAACGCCCGTGACGCTCTTCTCATATTCTAAGTCTCGGGATGGGGAATGTTTAATCTTCCGGATGTTTTGCACTTCAACTCCCAGAAGCTCCAAATCAGAATAGGTAAAGCAAGGCATTCTGGGAATTGTGGTCCAAAAGTGTTCCCAAGCGCGCCTAATCTCTCCGCGAGCCAGAGGGCGGGCATGATGACGTAAGGGAAGTACAATCTGGATTTCCCGGAAGGGACAAGTGAGGCCGCGGACTGGGCTTGGTTCGTCCCGGCCGGGTTGCTATGGCCGTGTCTCCGTACGTGCAGGCCATGCAGGAGCTGTTCCGGGCGAACACGCGCAGCCGTGAGTTCCCAGCTCACGGAGCCAAGGTCCACTCGGTGGCTTGGAGCTGCTGCGGCCGCCGCCTCGCTTCCGGCTCCTTCGACAAGACCGCCAGCGTCTTCGTTCTCGACAAGGACCGGCTGGTCAGTTCGGGGGGGGGGGGGCGCCCTTCGTGTGGGGACCCTTCGAGGGGATGGGATGGGATGCGGGGGGGGGGGACACCCGAGGTTAGGCAGCCGGCGCTAGAGGACAGCGGCCGTAGCAGTAGCCGGAGAGGGCTGTTGAACCAGGTCTGCTCCGGTTCCGCACCCGGTGCTCTCCAGCCTCTCCATTGCTGGCACTCTGAGCGTGTTCTCTCTTCCGTTTGGCTGATCGGTCGCATGTCGTGAGAATGGCTGACGGTCAGATTCCAAAAGATCTCCTGTATGGAGAATTTGTGCAGGGAAATCGCCCCAGAGGGAGACCACAGCTGTGATACAAGGATATCTGCAAGCGGGATCTGAAGGCCTTAGGAATGGACCTCAACAGATGGGAAACCCTGACATCTGAGCGTTCAGCCTGGAGGCAGGCGTTGCATCATGGCCTCCCCCATTTTGAAGAGACACTTGTCCAGCAGGCCGAGGCAAAGAGGCAGTCCCGAAAGCAGCAGAATCAGGGAGCTGGACAGGGGACAGATTGTATTTGTCTTCAGTGTGGAAGGGATTGTCACCCTCGTATTGGCCTTCTCAGCCACACTAGACGCTGTTCCAAGACCTCTATTCAGAGCACGTTACCATAGTCTTTTGAGACTGAAGGATGCCTACGTTAAAAGCGCTGTGGCACAGTTGTCACATTCTGGTTCTTTAAGGCAGCGGTCCCCAACCTTTTTCGGACCGCGGACTGGTTGGGGGTGTGTGGACTCCGTGTGCGGGGGGGGGGGACACCCCCCCATGCTCGTGGGTAGGCGTGTCGCGCTTGTGGAGGGGCATGTCATGCTCACGGATGGGCATGTTGCGCTTGCAGAGGGGTGTGTTGCGCTCGTGGGTGGGCGTATTGCGCTTGCACGCATGCGTGACACGCCCGCCTGCAAGCGCGACACGCCCACCGTGCGTGTGGGGGGCCACAGAGATCCGTTTCCATGGCCCAGTTCAAGTAAGCCCACGGACCGTCACTGGGCCGTGGACCAGGGTTGGGGACCCCTGCTTTAAGGCATCTGGACTGTTTTCAAACCCAATTTAAATCCGTAGTTCTGCAAAATGTTTGGCTGGCCCTCTGTGAGCTGGCAGAGGAGGGTTGAAGGATTACATCCTTTCCTGCAGGAGCGCTGACTTGCATTTCCGTGATCGACACGGAGGACCAATGGGGCCCATTCACCTGCCTCCTTATTGATTTTATCAGCTGCACTTATGAGTTACCTTTTCTTCACTGAGCACAGGAAAGTGAATGTGGCTCTTTTCGTCTCCACTTGATCCTCACAACAACCCTGCTAGGTAGATCAGGCTGAGTGAGACTGTAACTGGCCCAGGGTCATCCTGTGAGGTTAGAAACTAGAGCCTGAAACTGACAGGTCCTGGTTTCAGAACTCTTACACTACACTGACTGCCTTTGTTCCAGTGCTGGTGCTTCCTGTGTCCTAGTGTTCCTAGCATGTTTCTTGGAGGAACACTGTTTCACAAAAGCTTTTTATTCCCTTGCATTGGGGACATCCCCCATACATGCACACACATGTTGTGTCATTCCATTATTTATACCTTGACATTTCCTGTCTAGGTGACAGGCTTCCTTCCCCCCCTCAGTGCAGTTGCTCAGTGTGGCAGAGCAAGGTTTCATTGAATTTTCCAAAGCTTGACTGTCTGGGCAGAAAGAAGGAGGCAAGAGGAATGTTTTGAGCACTTCCAGAAATGCTTGCGCAGAGATAAGAATGCATAGTGGTTTCTGGCAATGACATATGATCTCTGAGTGCTGCAGAGATCAAAATGGGAATGTGGAGGGCTGGAGTATCAGGGTAAAGAACTGGAGCTTCTCAAAGACAGTGAACAGCAGTAAATTATTCCAGTTATAACGGTATACTGTATAGGAAGGAGAAACTGATGGGCTTTGGCCCATTGGCTCAGGCTTCCCACCCCTGAAAGAATTTATTGTAAGCTGCTTTGGAGACCTTTCATGTTAAAAGGTAGGGCATAAATCTTTAAATAAGTAAAATAGGTAGTACAGCTTAATTCTGACAAGTTTCTTTCAAAATGCTAAAGGAACCTTGAAACAAAAGCTGAGCTCTTAGGCATGTATATGGATATGGTATATGGATAGTTTTTAAGTTTACCTGTTCCTTGATTGTAAGATGCTGAAGAACTTGTAGAAGGCTGTATTTGTGTGTCTGCATGTATACATAGGCACATGCTTAATTATCATGATCAGCAGTTAAAAAGTCTACCTTGTTCTGTAGGTGAAGGAAAACAATTACCGTGGCCATGGAGACAGTGTGGATCAGTTGTGCTGGCACCCCAGTAACCCAGACTTATTCGTCACAGCATCTGGAGACAAAACCATTCGTGTCTGGGATGTTCGTACCACTAAATGCATTGCAACAGTGAACACTAAAGGTAAATTACATTAATATTAAGCAAAGAATAGCTGTTTGAATATTTGGAAATGTTAATTTCTTCTAAGGTTTGCAAATGTTAGAAACAGCAAGTTGATCCTGGGAAGTAGTCATTTTCCACTGGCAATGGTGACTGACGCACAAGGATTTCTTCCCATTCTGTTTCCTCCCTTAAGTTTTAGGTCTTTCTTTCTTGCAGCATTTTACTACAGCTTTCTTTCAAAGTTATTGACTGGACATAACAATCATAGTCACCAATTTCTGTATCATTAAAATGACACTGGTCATGGAACAGTGTTGCTAGAGTAGATATGAGGGCATAATTGGCTCTGTTGCAAGTTCTGTTGTTGCTTGTTAGTAACAATTTTAATTGGATTTTTTGGTCTGTAAGCATACTATTCAATTGTATTTTAGAGTTTGCTGTAAATGTTTGATTTGACACAAACTCTTCGTTGGTTTTGCTGCAGCAATTTAATATGGCTTCTCCCAAGCCCTGGAAATTGTCACCTGTTTTATGGGGTCATCTTGATTTGCTTTGTCACATTAGGAATCTTTAGCTGAAATCCTTTTTGCTTTTTTACACACTCAGAAGGCATAAGGCATAATATTCAATTCTTCCTAACTGGCAATTAACAATCCCTGCTGGGATTCTCAGATATGCACCAAGCCAACAGGTGTGCACAACCCTGAGAATCTCAACAGTGATGTGTTCATTGCCAGCTAGGAATGACTGATTGCAACATGCTTTGCCTTCTGCATGCACAAAACAGCAACAGGATTTCAGCCTTTGATTCCAAGGGCAGAAGTCTGTGTGTTGCCCAAACTGTTGTTGCCCCACATGTTAAATCAGCATGCTCAATTTTCCTTTCTCTCTGCTTTTCAGGGGAGAATATTAACATCTGCTGGAGTCCTGATGGCCAGACCATTGCAGTCGGGAACAAGGATGATGTAGTCACCTTCATCGATGCTAAGACACATCGTTCGAAAGCTGAGGAACAGTTTAAGTTTGAGGTGAACGAGATCTCTTGGAACAATGACAACAACATGTTCTTCCTCACCAACGGCAATGGTTGCATCAACATCCTCAGGTACCCTCAACATGGCCTTTTCTAGGAAGGGCAGCAAGTGAGTTGGCTGTCTTGTCTTTTGGTCTTGGTGGTGGATTGGTGAAATGCTCGCCTTTTCTCTAGAACTCACATGTCTCTCAGTAGCATATCGAGGCTTCAGCACTTTTGTTTGGTCTGACTCCCTGTTGTGGGATACCATAGTAAAAGTACCTTTTGCCATACCTTTCTCTTCCCCCCATCCCCTGATTTTTAACTGTTTCCAAGGATGGCTATAATAGCAGCCCTGCATGTAGACAAGATCTGCTGCTAGACTTGTTCACTCTTCTGCATAGAGTTATAGCATGTAAAGGTCCTGGATAGTGTGGATTCTTGCCCTCCAAGTGACGGTCTGTGCTATCCCTTTCTTCCTGAGTTAGCTTTACTGGAGTCTCCAGTACTGTATATGTTTCAGGGGGTAAAAAATCAGAAAATATATTCAGTTTAATCAGTTAATCCTCATGAACTAGGATTTAAAAAAACAACAACTCTTGATTGGGTGAGTAATAGGACATTTACCCCAATGAAAATTTTAATGTATTGAATATATTGAGAAGTAGCAGTAGGGTTGGGGCAGTCGGGTTTGGGTAATGTAAGGCTCTGATGTACACTTCTTGTATTTCCTAATTCCTCTTCCCGTGCCTGATAATCAGAGTAAGTTGCTTCTGCTTCTCTGCATCCTTGTTCATTGAAAAAAGGACGTGGGACTTTTTAAAAAGAAAAATCCCAATTTGTTATATTGGGTGGGACAAAAAATTACCCCAGAGTAAAAATGTGTTGGGACATTTTTAGTCCATAACTGCCTGCCCCCCACCCCTGTACTTGGCAGAAAGCTGAAAACTGGGCACACAGTGTACAACTTTCCTGCTTACAGTGCTGCACGGTACTTATGATGTAAGTCTGTTTTTGTGTGAATTCTGCAACAAAACCTGACTGAGGAACTAAAATGTCCCATCCTAGTGCATGAAATTATCATGTCAATAGGATGATCAGTAAGAGAGACATGTTTGGATGTGGTGAATGCATGGGGTTGTGTGTGGAAAAATCAAAGGTCTTTATGTTAATAATTCGGTAAACTTACACTTGGTGGAGTTTTTCTCTCACAATGTTATGTAGGCACCCCTATGAAAGACATATTTGTGAGGAGAAATATAAGCTCTCTCATATCAACAGTTGTACCTCTTCACATCAGGCAATGCAGATCTGCAGCGTGTTCTCCTGTATCTGACTCAATGGAACAGAAGCAATGTTGTGCCACCTTGTTTTGTAAAGGATAGCAAAATGAAGTATATCCTCTTACATGGTTTTCATTTCTCCTCATCTGTGATTCAGACATCTATTTAAACAATTTTATGTTCTTCCTTTACGCTTGTGATCTCTCTAGCTCAGTAGGCGGCAGCAAAATAAATTGGTTCTTTACACATTGTAATTTGAAGCTTCAAGGACCGCAAAGTCCATTTAGGTGGATGGTGCGCCATCTGAGATTCTGCTGTGTAGTTGGTAAACAGCAGGGAAGTCATTTCTATTGAAACATAGCTTGTGAAAAAACGGATCTTCCCATCTCACTCCATAGTCATCTCTTTTGTTTTTTACAGCTACCCAGAGCTGAAACCAATCCAGTCAATTAATGCCCACCCCTCAAATTGCATCTGTATCAAATTTGACCCAATGGGCAAGTATTTTGCCACAGGAAGTGCTGATGCCCTGGTTAGCCTCTGGGATGTGGATGAGCTGGTGTGTGTACGATGCTTCTCTAGGTAAGTTGTTGACCTCTGTTGCTTGTTTTCCCCCCGACCATGTACATAGACGTGTGCAACCCTTCCTCACTCTGGTACTCTCCAGATGTGTTAGATTGCAGCTTTTTTTTACCCAGCCAGTAATGCATGGCTAAGGTCTGCACTAGCTGGAATAAATGTATATACCTTCTTTCTCTTTGTAAGTGAATGTGATATCCAAAGTAATGTACATTGGGACAAGACATCTTGATTTTGTTTATATATTGATGTGATCTGACCTGGAATGTTATAGAATCACAGAGTTATAGGATAATTGAGTTGGAAAAGGCCTATAAGGTCATTCAGTCAAGCCCCCTGCTCAATGCAGGAATCCAAGTCAAAGCAGATCTGATAGATGGCTGCCCAGTTTTCTCTTGAATGTTAGGAAGTTTTTCCTGATATTCAGCCTAAATCTGGCTTCCTGTTGCTTGAGCCCATTATTATGTGTCCTGCACTTGGGGATGATTGTGAACAGATCCTGCCCCTCCTCTGTATGACAGCCTTTCAAGTATGTGAAAAGTGCTGTCATATCTTCCCTCAGTCTTCTTTTCTCAAGGATAAACATGCCCATGACTTAGATAAGAGACATGGGCTCAATTGAAAATCTTTTTGCAGTGGTAGTGAGGTTGACTGATTTTTAAATAAAGATCATCTTAAATTAACATGAAGGCAAAATTGGTTTCGATCTAGTATCACATTTTAAAAGTTAATCTGTTTCCTAAGAGTGCTATAGTTACATTAACATCTGCAACATGCTGATCAAATTAAGCAGGATCTTTATTCAGTTTAAGAGCATAAACCGAACACTTTACTCATGCAGTTAATATCTCTGCAGAATTCTCTGATATGATGTCCTCGGACTTAGATAGCATTTAAAAAGGACTGGACAACTTCATGGAGGATAGGTCTGTCAGCACCAGTTAGGCTTTGCACCAAATGGAACCTCGATTGCTAGTGGTATTGTTTTTGTCTCTGATGTGCCAGGTGCTAGAAACAACAAAAGTAGGAGAGATATTTGCTTTATCCACTGTTTACGCAGAGTCATCTGACTAGTCTGTGTTGGGAACAGGATGCTGGTTGCAGAGTCCTCTGTAATATGCCTCCCCCCCCCTTCTCCCCTCCTCTTCTTCTTTTTCTTTCAGACTTGACTGGCCTGTGAGGACATTAAGCTTCAGCCATGATGGGAAGATGCTGGCTTCTGCATCGGAAGATCACTTCATTGATATTGCAGAGGTAGAAACGGGTAAGTGCTGCTGTTTCCACTTTGTGTCATGGAAGTGATTTAGGTTTCAGTCTTAAGCACAGTCACTATTGAACAGACTTACTTCTAAGTAAACGTGTATATGTTGGCCCAAATCCTCTTACCTAGTTATGCTGGAGTAGCATAAACTGTGTGATTTTTAGAGGTGAATTGTCTCAAATTAAGAAGTAACTGTAAACATTATCAGTTGCATGAAACTGTTTATGGTGATTTCTTAACTTAGGGCAGTTTGCCTCTATAAGTTACACCATTTGCTCAGCAAGAGGATTTTGGCTATTATGTGTTTTCTTTCATTTGTTGGAGGTATGCTACATATCTGGTTTTAAGCAACTTTAGCAAAGCTGTTTGTATCTGGTTTGGTAAAGCCCAGGTAGAACATCTGTGGTGGGCTGCAGAGGAGATATTGTTCAACTGTTATAGCTCTCACAGCAAGAATGCTTGTAAAATATGGTGAAACAGCCCATATTAGAGCCACTGGGAATTTTATGTAAAATGAATCTGTTGCAACTTTCCTATTCAGTGGCACTCACTACCTTGTCTTCTGTAAAGGCAGGTCACTGACAGTGTCAATGCTGCAGGTGTGCTGATTCTAATTGCCTCTTGTATTTTTTAGGGGAGAAGCTGTGGGAAGTGCAGTGTGAGTCCCCCACCTTCACTGTGGCCTGGCATCCAAAGCGTCCCCTACTGGCCTTTGCCTGTGACGACAAAGATGGCAAATATGATAGCAGCAGGGAAGCTGGCACCGTGAAACTCTTTGGACTTCCCAATGACTCATAACAGACATCTATTGGAGACCAAACCTAGGACCTGGAATTCTGAGTCCAGGCAGGATTTTTACAAGCCATGTTTGCTTTGTTTCTACGTTAGGTTCATGCTCTACTTTCTAGAGCAGGAGCTGTACTGTGGCTTGACAGTTCCTTGTGCAGGAAGCCTACTTTTTGAATTGCCCAGCCATCCTAAAAGGCACAGAGGCTGGCTGAGTAAATGGCATCCCTCTGGTGTCTTGACTCTTCACTGGTTTTTGTCTTGAACAGGGGGGACTACAACTGCTAATGTATTTTACTGTCTGTAGGCTGTGCCTTCCATTGGGAAATCAACTCTAGTTACTTCTGTGTAGCAGGCAAAAGCCTCCTGCAAGTTTTTGTTACTATGTCCTTGTCATCCCCTTATGCCTCTCCTTGAGTGTGGAAAGGCAGATGTATCCTGGCTTCCCATAACCATGTTTGAAACCTTCCTTTATTCTTGAAGGAATACCTCACCTCATTTGGACGTAATGTGTGTGTTTCATGCCTTTTTTAAAAAGACTAATAGAAGAATTTAGGCTGGGAAGTAACATTAATTTTTTTTGTATGAGCTTGTTTTTATACCTCCAAGAATAACTTTGTTTGACTAAATAAATGAACAAAGAATCTCTGTGTCCTGTGGTTTTAAAATGGCATTGTTAGTGTATTGCTGGAAAAAGAATAACATGAATGCCAGTTGAAGAATAGCCTGCATAGGCCTCTCTCACCTCTTCTCGTTGAGTAGTGATGTGATGAAACTGGAAGCTGCAAAGAAGTCTAAACTTGGGAATGCACTTGACTAATCTGTGGGTTCCTGGAAGCCTCTGTTTGGTTACTTTGGGTCAGAATGCCTCACTAGATGGTCTAATCCAGCAGGCTACTGTTAACCATAGAGCTGTGCTGAATATTCTTCTCTCAAATTTTCAAACAAAAATTAGTTGTGCTGGGAATAGTTTTGTAGGAATTGTCTGCATAAGTGTTTGCAAGTGTAAGAAAACTAGTGCCTGCAATTCCTGCTGTTGTTACCCATATACCACTGATGCTGCTACAACATTTTCTCCAGATTTCTTTCTATTTCTTGTGTTATTCACAGATAATTCTAGGCC
The DNA here is from genome assembly GCA_037013535.1 of Intellagama lesueurii. Taxonomy (NCBI): domain Eukaryota; kingdom Metazoa; phylum Chordata; class Lepidosauria; order Squamata; family Agamidae; genus Intellagama; species Intellagama lesueurii. The sequence continues at coordinate 229,054,410 of JBAJHW010000002.1, read as the reverse complement.
ATTAAGGATCACACAGGAACTTGGTCTCATAGTGTAATGTATCCTGTCACACTGGCTTGATTATGTGCTCATGTCACTTGGGACAACTAAACTCAGTTCAGAGTGCTTTCTGAACAGACTAACATTTTGGAAGCAGTTACTGAAATAAAATATTAAAAGGGGTATTTTTTTTCATTCAGGATGTTCATCAAAAATAATGAGTGCAATGTTCACTCAAAAATAGGTAGTAGTTTTAGTTTCATGTTAATACCGTGTTTCCCCGAAAATAAGACAGGGTCTTATATTAATTTTTGCTCCAAAAAACGCAGTAGGGCTTATTTTCAGGGGATGTTTTATTTTTTTCATGTACAACAATCTACATTTATTCAAATACAGTCATGTCATCTTCTGGTTGCTGCACAATGGTGGAGGGCGGGGTTTCACTTCACTAGGGCTTATTTTGGGGGTAGGGCTTATATTACGAGCATCCTGAAAAATCCTACTAGGGCTTATTTTCAGGTTAGGTCTTATTTTTGGGGAAACAGGGTAGATATACATTCCTGTGATTACAGATTAAAATACTACAATGCTTTCAGATGTCTTGAGATTCACTTGCTAACGTCATGGTATTCTTCTCTCTCAATCCCTCTTCTTAAATCCAAATTCATTAAACCCACCTGCAATTGAAAGAATTAGTTGACATGTTGTTGTTGTTAGTCGTTAAGTTGTGTCCGACTCTTCGTGACCCCATGGACCAGAGCATGCCAGGCCCTCCTGTCTTCCACTGCCTCCTGGAGTTTGGTCAAATTCATGCTGGTAGCTTCGATGACACTGTCCAGCCATCTCGTCCTCTGTCGTCCCCTTCTCCTCTTGCCTTCACTCTTTCCCAACATCAGGGTCTTTTCCAGGGAGTCTTCTCTTCTCATGAGATGGCTGAAGTATTGGAGCCTCAGCTTCAGGATCTGTCCTTCCAATGAGCACTCGGGGTTGATTTCCTTCAGAATGGATAGGTTTGATCTCCTTGCAGTCCAGGGGACTCTCAAGAGCCTCTTCCAGCACCACAATTCAAAAGCATAAGCAATCATAAATATTAGTTGACATAAGCAATCATAAATATTGAACTAGAACTGGAACCACATGTCAGATATAATAATATGGACTAGAGATGAGGGTATTCATATTTGTATACGAATACCCCCGCACAGGTGGACATAACGAGGGTCTGTCCACTCACCGCTGCTGCTGCAGGCTCTGCACTCCCTTCCTATCGCTCCGGAGCTTGCGGTGGATTAGCTACTCCTGGCAGGAGGCAGGATGACGAGCCTCTCTGCCAGGTCAAATACAAATACCCCCATCTCTAATATGGACATGATGATGGAACTAAAAAGGCTGAAGGAAGAAGAGGAAAATACTGGCCTACCTTAGCCATTATAACTCAGTGGTTTATGTCTTTGGCTGTGGGTGGAAGAAACAATTAGCCTACCCCAGGGCTCAGTCCTGGGCCCTGAGCTCCTCAACATTTTTATTAATGACCTGGATCAGGGGGTGCAGGGAATGCTAATCAAATTGTGCATGACACAAAATTGGGTGGAATAGCTAATACCCTGGAAGACAGAAATAAAATTCAAAGTGATCTAGATAGGCTTGAGCACTGGGCTGAAAACAACAGAATAAAATTTAACAGGGATAGGCGCAAAGTATTGCAGCTATGAAAAAGAAACCAAACACAGTTACAAGATGGGGGATACCTGGCTCAGCAGTACTACAAGTGAGAAGGACATTGGAATCATCGTAGATCACAAGCTGAATAAGAACCAACAGCGTGATGTGGCTACAAAAATGACAAAGTATAGTTTCCAAATCCTGTGAGGTACTAGTTCCCCTCTATTTGGAACTGGTTAGGCCTCATTTTGAGTACTGTGTCCAGTTCTGGACACAACATTTCAAGAAGGATGCTGACAAATTGGAGCAAATTCAGAGGAGGGCAACAAAGATGATCAGGGGGCTGGAAACCAAGCCTTATGAGGAAAGACTGAAAGAACTGGGCATGTTTAGCCTTAAGAAAAGAAGACAAAGGGGTGATATGCTAACACTTTTCAAATACCCTGTTTCCCCGAAAATAAGATCTAACCTGAAAATAAGTCCTAGTATGATTTTTCATGATGCTCGTAATACAAACCCTACCCCAAAAATAAGCCCCAGTTAAGTGAAACCCCGCCCTCCACCATTGTGCAGCAACCAGAAGAAGATGACATGACTGTATTTGAATAAATGTAGATTGTTGTAATGAAAAAAATAAAACATATCCTGAAAATAAGTCCTAATGTGTTTTTTTTTGGAGCAAAAATTAATATTAGACCCTATCTTATTTTCGGGAAAACACGGTACTTGAAAGGCTGTCATACAGAGGAGGGGCAGGATCTGTTCTTGATCATCCCAGAGTGCAGGACATGCAACAACGGGCTCAAGTTACAGGAAGCCAGATTTTGGTTGAATATCAGGAAAAACTTCCTAACTCTTAGAGCAGTACAGCAATGGAACCAATTACCTCGAGAGGTGGTGAATGCTGCAACACTGGAGGCATTCAAGAGAAATTTAGACAACCACCTGGCAGATATCCTTTGATTTGTATTCCTGCATTGAGCAGGGGGTTGGAAGATGGCCTTATAGGACCCCTCCAACTTCATTATTCTATGATTCTATGAATAATAATCACCATCATTTTAGAACTGCAGAACTGGAAGGTACTATTTGGATCATCAAGGCCAGCACCTCTCAGGCCCAGTGGGGAATCAAACTCCCAATTACTGAGCTATAATGGCTAAGGTGGGCCAGTATTTTCTTCTCCTTTCTACTTCAGCCTTTAGTTCCATTGTCATGTTGGAATGTCTATCAAGATTGCATGTTTATCAAGCATCTCCCTTGTAATTTGCTTATTTATGTATCTTTTTTCTGAGTAACTCAGGACAATATACATGGCACTTGCCCCAACTTCCTTTTCATAATAACTCTGTAAGATAGACTATGAACAAGTAATTTGTTCATGCTGTCTAAATCCCAGGGCTCAACAGAAATTTGCACTGAGTCTTCTGAGTCCTATGGCAACATCCTCCTAATAACTTTATACTTACCCATTTTGCAGTAGCTTTGTGTACATGCGATCTATAAGTAAAGGACTGCTTGTGGTAATGTAAAAATCTAGCTGTTCAATGTACAGTGCTTTAGCATTCTTCTGCTGTCCACCTACAGTGAAATTTGCCTGGTCCTCAAGCCGCTGTCCCTTACTTGCTCTCTGATCACTAGCTCTGGGGTATACTAAAATCTTAGGAGTTCTTAATTTTTTAATGGAGGTCAGTATATGAACATTTAAAATAAATAATAAATTAGTGCTGGTGCAAATGGTATTTTCTCATCATAATACTGGAAGTTGCAAGACATCAAGACCAAGATGGTCTTTATTGTTTGGTACACGTCTTTCAGCAGCAAATTTCCAGACACCCTTTTCATTAGATATACTGTACTGTCCTAGATTTACCATGTCCTTCAGGCATGTTATTTCCATTAGAGGGCAGTGTGGCTCCTGTATATAGATAATAGATTTATTCTGCCAACTTCCCTGGTGAATTATTTTGAAAATTATCTGTTTATGGTATTCTTGTTCATTCTTCTTTCCACCTACTGCTGTGGTTGTTTTCTTGCAGGTCCCACTTATTTGTATACTGCCTGTTATGTTACCATTTCTAGGTGGTGATCAAGACAAAATTACTAATAACATTCAAATAAGATATAATTACACTAGAATCAAAATTTTAAAAAGTAGTTGCTGTGTTGATCTATATGGTGAAGAAAAAAAAAACCCCTACAGTTTGGGAGGATAAATAATAAGGTAAAGGTGTTGCCTAACCATGGGCTAAGACATATGATTAAAAACAACTAAACCTATATTGATTGCCATTCTTGTTATGTGGTGTCAAGTTGCTTCTGACTTATGGCCACCCTGCAAATGAGCAACCTCCAAAATGTCCTGTCCTCAACTGCTCTGCTTAGCTCTTGTAAACTCAAGCCTGTGCTTTCTTTTAGGGAGTCAGTCCATGTCATAGTTGGTCTTCCTCTTTTCCTGCTGCCTTCCACCTTTCCCAGCATAATTGTCTTTTCCAGAGAATCCTGTCTTCTCATGATGTGCCCAAAGTAGGACAGCCTCAGTTTCAACATTTTTTTTTTTTTTACTCCAGAGATAGTTCACGCTTGATTTGATCCATGAACCACTTGTTCATTTTTCTGGCAGACCAGAAAATCCACAAAACTCTCCTCCAGCTTTGCATTTCAAACCAATCAATATTTTTCCTTTCAGCTTTCTTAACTGTCCAACGTTCACACCCATGCATAGTGATGATCACAAATACAAGAGTGTGGACGATCTTGGTCTTAGTCTTCAGTGACACATCCTTTCACTTGATGATCTTTTCTAATTCCTTCATTGCTATCCTTTCGAGTCTCAGTCTTCTGATTTCTTGGCTGAGGTCTGCATTTGGATTGATGATTGAACCAAGGTATGCAAAATCCCTTGACTATTTCAATGTCTTCACTGCCAACGCTAAAGTTGTGTAGTTTTTCTGTAGTCACGATTTTTGTCTTCTTAAGGTTCCACTGCAGCCCTGCTTTGGCACTTTCTTCTTTCATTGGCTGTCATTATAAGATCATAAATTCTCAGTTAAATAGAATGGTCTTCATTGTGAATGAACTTAATGTTAGTACATGTCTTGTATCAAAGAGGAAGCTTTTGCAAAATATTCAGGGGAATAGTGAAGTGTGTGCATTGCATGTGCTTGCTGCACCGAAATATGTAAAGGCGGCAGTGTAGAATGCATTACAGTAATGAAGCCATGAGGTTAACAATGCATGTATTACAGTGGCCAAGCCATCTTTCTTCACAGGAGTTGTTGCTGGCATACCAGCCCAACACAGATAAAAATGCACTGTGTCTCACTGCAGCTGTCTGGGCCTCTAGTGACAATGACAGGTTTAGGAGCACCACCAGACTATAAGCCTGCTACTTCTGGGATGTGCAACTTTCTCAGAACAGGCAACCTCTCTAATACCTGGACATAGGGATGACATCCCAAGGGGCTCCTGTTTTGCCAGGTTTTACTCTCTTGACCTCACATCCACACCCTCACTATGTCTAGACATTTATTCAAAACTTGCATGGCCACTTCTGAACCAGATGCAGCAGGGAAACAGATAGGTGCCATCAGCATACTGGTGACATCACACTCCAAAACTCCTAAGGACTGCTCCCTGTGGCTACATACAGATACGATGTAGTAGTGGGGACAATGTATGTTGTAGTACTCATGACATCCCTACCAGGGAGCAATGATACAGTTATCCAGTGTACTGTATAACAGCAACCCATTACAAGGAATGGAATCATGACAAAACAGGGTTCCCAGACTCCTTCTAATGAAGTTGGTCTAAGAAGTTATGACAGATGATGGTGTAAGAAGTTGCTGAGAGACTGAGCAAGTGTCGCAAGGTTAATAACGCTGCTTGTCTTTCTTGCTGAATAAAGTTCATCTACTCCTATGACAGCACCTAAGGTAGCTCCAAAAAACCCCCCCAAAACCCAGATTGAAACAATTTAAATAATTGATCAGTATCTCAAAACTGGGTCACTGGTACCATCCTTTTGAGCACCTTGTCCCCAAGGGAGGCACTTGCAACTGGGCAATAGTTGTCTGATCCATCTGGGCTCAGTGACTGAGGGAGCACACAATCCCCCATTTAGGCTAGCCAGCTTCCCCCACGTTCTTGCTCCACCTTAGTCAACATGGACCCTGAAGTTGGTTGAGGAGGCAGGTGGTCAGCCCAACAGTTGCAACTGCTTTGTGTCCACAGCTTTGAGCCTCAACAACTGAAACTGATCCCATAACACTGATTTAAGTGCATTGGACACCTAACTTGTACACATTTTGGAATCTAATTCGTCAAAAGAATGACTAACTTCACCCTCAATTTAGTCTTCTCAGGGTTCAGGAGTCCCAGCTATTGGGATCCATATAATAACCCTTAAAACCACTGAATGAGTGTGTGAAAAAGCAACAGAAGCAGCAAGACAAGCCTTTGTTTTGGCCTTGCTGCTGTGCAGTAGGCATGACCTTGTGCTCCGGCATATGTGTGTAGTGGCACATTCTCTTCCAGTCATGTTCTAATTACTTCCCAGGCTATTGCATTGCTTGAGGTGCCCCTGAATACTAGGGAGCAATGTGGGCTTTGAAGTGCCAAAGAGTGTTGCTAGAGGGACTGTCATGCCAGCCATGACCTCGCAACCTTCCATAATGAGACTCAGGCTTTGACAGCAAGGATCACCAACTGTTACTTACTGGGAGGGGAGCATAGAATTCAGAGGGTCCCACTTTTGCAGCAGAGAGACTTTCTAGATTTCTAGGTCTTTAGATATAATGCTCCCCTGACTCCAGGCCTGGAAGCATCTGGTATAACTTTGATATATGTCATCAAGTTGCTTCCAATCTATGCCAACCTTAATAAGGGTTTCAAAGTATGTGAGATGTTCAAGGAGTGGTTTACTATTGCCTCCCTGTCCCCAGTGAGTTTACATGGCCAAGTAGGGATTTGAACTCAGGTTTCCTGAGTCCTACTTAGACATGCTATCTACTGGCTCTCTTAGTCCAACTCTTAATCCAACTATGACTAGGAGGGTACACTCTGTCAAGCACTGCTCCATGTGACTTACTGTAGCATCAGCAGCTAAACTGCGAGTTACATTCTTGTTTCCTTGTGCCTGGATTAAATTGTCACTCCCTTATTTTCTTTAAAAACCTTGGATATCATCCTTTGAATATCCCAGTTTCTTGCTCATACTCCGCCTTCTCTCATTACTGTATTGTATTATATTGTACAGGTATTGATATCCTGCCCATCTAATGGCGAGTCACTACTCTGGGTGGTTTACAAAGTATGCCCACAGCATTCAACCCAAAATAACACGTAAAAACATCAATAACAGATCAACCGTAAGTGTAGTGTAATATAACATAACACACACACAACCAGATGGAGACAGCTAGATAAATTATAAATTACGCAGGATGGGTTGAGGAGTCTCTCATGTGGGGAGGATGGTCCTGAACACTTCTTTGAATAGCTCTGATCTGACCTGCTTCCTGAAGGACAGAAGGGAGGGATTTTGGCATATATCAACAGGCAGTGAGTTCCACAATGTTGCGGCCACCACCAAGAAGGCCAGGTTCCTGGTGGTCGTTTTCTGGGCCTCCCTCAGGGTAGCCCCCTGTAACAATGAAGCCTTAGATGGTTGGGTGGTCTGGATAGAAGATCTTAGGGAGAGTTGCTCCAACAAGGACCAAGGGAACTTGTCAGCAACCCTAAGTGCCTATAGATAGATGTTGCTGGCTGCCATGTCCCATCATCCCTAGCCACCATAATTGGTGGTGAGGGATTGTGGCAATGCAGTCCAAAGTCCGTTTGAGGGCCACAGCTGCTGACAATTGGTCTATAACACAGTTAGTATGGTACTACAGAGAAAGAGACAAGCTCCTGCCTTTGAGACCTTCACCTTTGATGCATTTCCAGGCACTTGCATGGTCTTGTAAATTGAGAATGCATGCATGTGCATATGCAGGAATGTGCTGATTTACTGCAGTGTTTCTGGGCTGTGTGTAGCTGCCATTGTGGGGAAGTTCTGTTGTTGTTGCGGAGGCCATTGTTCAGTCCCAGTGTTGAGCCAATTAAAACCAGATACCCATTTTGCATCAATTGTTCCCTTGCCAGGCCAGCTGCTACATTAGTAAAAATGGTTAAGAGCCTCTTCAAAGTGCTGAGATCAAACGGCTGTGCTCCATGAATTATAAAGATGGTAAAAGCTGTTGCCTGCGGGAAATGCCACTGGCATAGGCTGGTGCCCAACTGCTCTTCTGAAAGGAAGCCAGTTCTTTGCAGAGGATGGGGGAATCCACCAGATGCCCCACTTCTTGGCTTCTTCATGGAAGTATTACAATATTTAATTGGTTAATTTGCATGGAATTCAACCTTTCCACAGATAAATCTCTTCTGGTGGCTTACAGGAAAAGGAGCACGGGTTAGAGTTAGCCTTTGCAACGGAAGCTGGGCTGATCAATGTGAATCCCATGATTGACACTGTACTCACACTGTTGTTGTGTTAAATTTGGAAGTGCAGAGAATCATTATGCTAGACCTCATAGCTAGCCTTGCCCAGGGAGCACTGCTTAGTGCTTGGATCAGAGGCCACCAGGGTGCACCATGGATCTCCTGGCACAGTTGGAAAAGAATTCTGCCTGAAACACTGTTGAACTGCTGACAGTCAGATTTGACAAATTTAGACTGAATGGACTATGATCTCAGTCAGTATAAAGCAATTTCCCATGTTCCTACACTCTATGAAACATCTTTCGTGTTTAGGCTGAGCAAAACAGCAGGCATCTCTTGCATACAAAATTGGATTCCAGCCTCTGCTCTATTACCATTCTTGTATATAGGATTCAACAACATTCCTGACAAAGAAAAAAGTAAGATTCCTCACACTATGTAACCAGGGTTCCCTAGTGGCATGTACATACTGGCACTTGGATTTTGAAAAATCCCAAATTGAAATGGGCTGAATTCTGAGATGTCTGAGTGGAAACAGGACTCTGAAAGTGGACCAAAGTTGAATCTGACTTCTTTTGAATCTTTCTTAATAGTACCTTTATTAGACCACTAAGAGGGTAGCTACACAGGTATTTAGCCTGCTGTTTGGTTTGCTGTGAAAACAGACTAGTTCGTTCATAAAGTCAGTGATCAGACAACATGTTTGCTGGACTGAATCAGTTCACTCTCACAGCATTCCTACCAGCACCTTTTTGAGACCTTGTCAGGGGTTTCTACTTTTTTGGTGTGGGTAGGATCGCTCCATTTTGATTTGTTGCCAGCATGTGCAAATGCTAGAAGAGAACTAAAGCAAGCCTTCCTCTTTGAATTTGCCAATGTCATGGAGTGGCTCAAGAGGAGACCCACTTCCAGATATTGGCAAATTAAGCACTTCCTTGGCTTTGTGAAGGGGCAGAGGAAGTAAATATTTTTTAAAATATGTATTAGGGAAGTGCAGAAGCGCTGCATCACTTTAAAAAAAATGGAAAACTTCCCCTTGGAAGCAGGAGGAGATAGAAGAGGGCAATGAGGGGGATTTTTGTTTGCTTTTCTCTTTAAAGTCCAGTCATGAACCTGCCCACAACTGGATCGACTCATGCAGAATTGAAAGCTAGCCTCTGTATGTGAGCTTTTAGTGGTCTAATAAAGCCTATCACCCACCCTTTTCTTTGGGTTATGTACAAGGACCACACAGCTTTTCTTTTTTCTCAGTGAAAGAAATTCAAAGGGACCAAATGCGTCCTCAAAATTAATACGTGCTTCTCTGAGTGCTCTGTAGGACGAAAAAGCTAGAGTGGGGAGAAAAGAGAGGGAGAGAAGGGGTGCAGTTGTGTGATTGACAGCTGCACCTTCCATCTCTGTTCCTAGGCTGACAGTGAGGATAGCAGCTTAGCTCTAAAAGGCATCTGAGAAGTGGTGGCAGGTGACATAATGGACCCTGCTAATTAATCAGTTGTGGTGCCTCAATGCTGTGTGACAGCATTATTTGGAAGCAACAGCAACGCTAGTAGAGCCAGCAAGGAGCAGAGTAAGAAGCGGGGTGTGTTGTTTAGAATTCTAGCCTTGGATGACGCTTCTGGCATCAGAGCCAAGAGAGGGATGTCAGGCTGAGGCGAATGGGTGTGGTGTGGTGAGTTGGGGGTAAGGAAGGGTGGCATATTGGGAGTGTTGCAGCTCTGACTCCCATCAGGCCTCTCAGCAGGCAGCACATGTCCATGGCTCTCCATGGCACTAATCATAGCCATTATCTAATTCTATTTTGAGGAGGGCTGAACCCTCCAGACCCAAGAACTGCTATTATCCTCTCTTGCTCTAACTGCTGCCTTCGCCCGCACGCACAGCAATCAGCTCCCATTGTCTTCCAACAGCCCTACTGCTACTGCAGCCCCCCGGGAGCCTGGCAGGCAAACACAGGGCCAGGAAAGCTTCCTGCCAAGCTCAGGCAGGCTGGGTTCCTCCTCCTGGTTACCTCAGTCAGACACAGCATGTCTTTTGCTGTGTTCACAAGGGCCTGGGCAGATGATGCAAAATACCCCTCCCCTTGGAGGCATCTTTCATGAGATGGCACACCTTATTTCTGAATCAATCAATCAATCAATCAATCAATCAATCAATCAATCAATCAATCAATCCTTCCTTCCTTCGGGCAGTGCATAGGAATGCAATCCATCTCAAAGGAAAACAAGATTGGTGGGGGCTGCCTTTGAGTTATTCTATGCTTTCCTCCTTTTCTGTTGGAAAGGTAGTCTTTTGGTATGTGTGGCAGAAACTGGAACATTTACAAAGGTGCCTGTTCAGGTCCCACTGTCACAAGGGCCATGTGTGTTTCACCCTGCATACATCTAGTCTTTTAGGGTGCAATCCAAACTCCAAGACAGGCTTGCTGTGGTGAGTTTGAAATGGGCACCAGTCCCTTGTCTAACCTCTGTGTTGGCTGATCCTGGAAGGGCTAAAAAATTGGTTGAGCAGGGGAGGAGCCAGGTTAGGAAATGGCACAACTACCAACCAGTCAGAGCACACCGCCACCAGTATATAAACCCCATCCATGTAAGTCTTCACTGAAATAACAAAACACATACCAGGGGACTCTTTCTCCCTGGCTTCATAGCATGCACACTTTGTGCTTGCAAGGAGACACTAGGGTGTGCTCTGCCTCTTTAATGTAGCCATCACATGGCAGCTCTTTTTGCTTCTGGGGGGCTGTCTGCCTTCCTCAAATGTCATCTCAGATTTTTTGTGGTAGCACTGGTAATGTGTGTGTCTTTTTAAGCTTTCGGGGATGAGCGGGTTTTCACTTGGGTGCTGTCTTTGGCACCCTGATCTGTTTTTGTCCTTTTTGGGTTTCCTGTACATTTCTGTTTGCTGATCAATAAACAGCATTTCTTCTCTTGGGCTGTGATTTGGAGAGAGAGAGAGAGAGAGAGAGAGAGAGAGAGAGAGAGAGAGAGAGAGAGAGAGAGGTGGTTTGGGGGCACTCTGACTGCACCAGGTGACCCAGGAGGGGCTTGGCTTTTTGGGTGCTGAGGTCACAAACTGGTGCTGCAATGGGTTTCATGCCAGCTGCAGAAGGGGCTTCCATTTGGATGAATTACCATGCTGTGCCTTTAACTGCCCTTTCCCTTTTAATTGTACAGCTGTCTTGCCTGCTGTACTGGATGACTGTCTTTCATTGGCTAGTTGTGCTGCTGAGAGCTGCTAATTGGTAGCTGTCAGCACAGTTTCCATGGTGATTACACCTGTCTTGGAGTTTTTAATCCCCTCCCCCCTCGGGTCAGTTGAAGTCCCTCCCCTCCTTAGCTGGGAGGGGTTTTGCCTACAGTCAGCTTAGTTAATTACGATTGTGCCCTTAGTCTGGCTGAGGGGACGTAGACTAGTGAAGCTGGAACTCAAAGGGTGGATGCTCTGGTATTATTAGCAAGGACAATTACATTATCTGTCACCCCCTCAGAGTGGCTGAGGGCAAGCAGATTGTTCCAGAAACTATAGACAATTGTGAGTTAGGTCTTTACATTTTTTAAAATTGTCATGGGGGGAGGCGGGTTTGCAAGAGAAGCCTATTCTGTTAGGGCAGTAGCTGTACAACCTTTCAAGCAAAGCTCCTTCCCAGCTTATTAGCTGGAGATAATGTATTTGAGGATCTTCTCAATAGAACCCAGAACCTTCTGTATGCAAGCGATGGGAACTCTGCTGTGATGATTATGTGACAAAATGGTTTAGGTCAGGATGGGCTTACTTTGTCCTCTCCAAATGGAGGGGGATGTTCAGAGATCCAGAGGCTGCACACTTCCATTCTTGTACCTTGGATGGTCATATCTACTCCCCCAACCTACTCCCTTATTTTTTTTACTTAAAAAAATGGAAGGGGGGTAAATGAAAAGCTCCACCTTCTAAGGGTGAATTTTTAAAAAAGAAGTGGGTGTGCATGTGAGGTGAGTAGGGATGCTTAGGGCCACTCAAAACATGGCAAAAAGTGCTCCCACACACCTTGGCTGGCACAAGGAGACTTTCTGAGCACCTGAAAACAAACAAACAAAAAACACACAAAAGGAAAGACCCCAGGGGATGCATGTTTCTCATCTCTGCTTTATACTTCTAAGTTTCTCTCAGTGGGAGGTGAGGATTTCAAGCGTTCTTGTAGCTTATTCAACTGAAGCGGTTGTTGATTTGGTCAGACACAGACAAGGAACAGGATCCTGCACCTTTAACAGTTGTATTATACACTGTAGGTTCCATGACAAGCTACACTTGCTGAATTCCAGCTTTCTGTTGAACAGGTAAAGATCAGGAGCCCCTCCTCTTTTGCACCTGGCAACCTGAGAACATCTTCATCTGAACATGGTTCTCATGGCTACTCAGAAAAAAGACCCTCTGGAATTCAGTGGCATCTCTTTCCAGGAAATGCTGCACAGGATTGCAGCCATTGTTCCGCATGGGGAAGGGCATGCGAGGATAGTGTTGCTTGACCAGCTGCCATGTAGGTTTGGATGGCGAAAGTCTTGTTTTTCTCAGTATAAGATACAGTTGTGTGGAAATGAAAGTACACCCTCTTTGAATTCTATGGCTTTACATATCAGGACATAAAAACAATCTGGTCCTTAGTGGGTCTGAAAATAAGGTAAATACAACCTCAGATGAACAACAACACATGACATATTACACCATGTCATGATTTATTTTACAAAATTAGAGCCAAAATGGAGAAGCCATATGTGAAAAACTAAGTACACCCTTACTGCTTCCCTAGGAATTAAAAGGTGAATTAGCAGCCAGGTCCTGCTAACCAAATGCCCTTGAGTAACTGATAATCAGCAGGTGCGACCACCTTTATAAAAGCTGAAGTTTTAGCAGTTTACTCGTCTGGAGCATTCAGGTGTGTGTTAACACAATGCCAAGGAGGAAACACATCAGCAATGATTGTAGAGAAGCAGTTGTTGTTGCCCATCAATCTTGGAAGGGTTAGAAGGCCATTTCTAAACAATTTAAAGTCCATCATTCTACAGCGAAGATTATTCACAAGTGGAAAACATTCAAGACAATTGCCAACCTTCCCAGGAGTTGGTGTCCAAGGTCAGACCATGCAATACTCAGAGAAAAAAAACCCAAGAATTACATCTCAAACTCTACAGGACTCAGCATGTTAAATGTTAAAGTTCACGACAGGACAATTAGAAAAAGACTGAACAAGTATGGTTTGTTTGGAAGGGTTGCCAGGAGAAAGCCTCTTCTCTCTAAAAAGAACATGGCAGAATGGCTTAGGTTTGCCAAGTTGCATCTGGACAAATCACAAGACTTCTGGAACAATGTCCCTTGGACAGAGGCGACCAAAGTGGAAATGTTTGGCCGTAGTGCACAGCGCCACGTTTGGCAAAAGCCAAACACAGCATATCAGCACAAACACCTCATACCAACTGTCAAGCATGGTGGCGGAGCGGTGATTATTTGGGGTTGTTTTGCAGCCACAGGAGCTGGGCACCTTGCAGACCATTTACTCCTCTGTATAACAAAAAATTCTAGAGTCAAGTGTGAGGCCATCTATCCAACAGCTAAAGCTTGGCTGAAATTGGGTCATGCAACAGGACAATGGTCCCAAGCACACCAGCAAATCTACAACAGAATGGCTGAAAAAGAAAAGAATCAAGGTGTTGCAATGGCCCAGTTAAAGTCCAGATCTCAATCTGATTGAAATGCTGTGGTGGGACCTTAAGAGAGCTGTGCATAAACGAATGGCCACAAACCAAAATGAGCTGAAACAACATTGTAAAAAAGAGTGGACCAAAATTCCTCCATAACGATGCGAGAGACTGATAAAGCCATACAGAAAATGATTGCTTCAAGTTATTGCTGCTAATACAAGCGATTGAATCATAAGGTGTACTTAGATTTTCACACAGGGCTTCTCCATTCAGGCTGTGTTTTTGTAAAATAAACCATGACACAGTGTAATATGTCATGTGTTTTTGTTCATCTGAGGTTGTATTTACCTAATTTTCAGACTGGCCAAGGGTCAGATGGTTTTTATTATGTCCTGATAAAACCATAGAATTCAAAGAGGGTGTACTTTCTTTTTCATACGACTGTACATGCCTATCACCCTAAAAGGAAAGGAAAGAAAACCTAGCAAAGAAAATGGGAGTAAATATTTGTTTCAAAGTTCATTGAACAGGTCCAGGCAGTTGAAGAGAGTTATTGAAATCAGTTTACTGTCAGCCTGCTGTTCTGTCTCTGCAGTTCAGGTGTTCCTGAGAAGAAACTGTTTTCCTTTTCCGAGGTGGGTGGGTGAAGAGATAAGGATAGCTTCCAAACTTGACTGAAGCAACAGCTGCTTCAAGATTTGTGTGTGTGTGTGTGAAAAATCCTTCACTGAAGAAGAGCGGCACCTGATCTTAAGGCTTAGAGTTGAAAAACCATGTAGTAGAGCCTCAATTTTTTTTTCTTTTTTCATAATTGCTCATGTTATTAGGACATGGGATGTAGGAGAAACTAGAGGTACACCCCTTTTATGTGTATTTATTTGAACCATCTAAACTTGATTCTTATAATCCTTATGGATACCAAGCTAAGGTATAAATGGAACTGAAACAGAGGAAGCAGAAACATGTGCTTGGAAATAATTGAAGAAGGGGAGCAGATACAATAAAACAGAAAGCTTTAGATAAATTATATTCTTCTGAGCGTCTCCCTGAAGTAAAGAAGAAAAAGCCTAATTCTAACCAAAAGAAGGGATGCAGGGAAGGAGGTAAGTGGATTAAAGGTTTTCCATACAGAAGCACCCTCTGTGCCACTAGAATTCATGCTCCACAATCTAACAGCTAGATTATGGTATGATTGACATAAACATTGCTAGTTTGAGCAATTAAATTGTTATTGTCAAACTAAGCCATTAAAAACTCAATACAGTGCCAAGTATAGATGAATTACTATCAAATTAAACCATTAAGAATACAATGTAATGTGAAGTATAGATAAATATTAGAGGAGACAACTGATGCTGAATTCATATATACCTGTACAACCAGGGGCTAACATACATCTATATATTCACGCAATATTATGATATATATATAATATTTCTAAAATGGTTTCAGAAATAGTGTGGAAAGCCACTCTTGTTAGTATATCCACTGGCTGTGGATCCTTTTTCAGGCACAATTCAAAGTTCTGGTTCTAACCTATAAAGCCCTAAAAAGCTTGGGTTCAAGCTATCTCAAATGCCACCTATCCCATTATGAGCCTGCTCAGGTGTTAAGATCATCAAGAGAGGCCTTTCTCTCGGTCCCCCCCATCTTCACAGGGAACACAGGAGAGGGTTTTCTTTGTTGCTGCTCTGAAACTTTGGAACTTCCTCCCACAGGTCAGGTTGCCTCCATCTTTGCTGACCTTCTCTGAGCAGGCAAAAACCTTTCTCTTCATGCAAGCCTTCCCTGAGTGACTGGTTGCCTGAATGAGAATTTTAAATGGATCATTAAGCATTACCGCTTTGGATGTGTTTTTAGTATTGCTTTTGTTTACCATTTCTTACAGTGGTATTTGTTTGTTCTTTTTAAAATATTTGCTTACTTATTGTTTTCAGCTTTAAATATTGCCTTTTCATTATGTAAGCCACCTTTTTATACTCATTGTTTTAGGTTTAAACATTCTCCTTTAATGATGTAAGCTGCCTTGGGTCTTTTTTAAGGAGAAAGGCGGGGTAGAACTCAATCAATCAATCAATCAATCAATCACCAGCAGATTTAAGTGTTGCTTCACACTCTTGTTGACTGATGTTTTGGCTGAGTGATTTAGCAATTGCACATTAATTCTCCATTAGCAGGTGTCACTGGATATTATCAACAGTATCAGCCAGCAATAAAAGTTCTTATGTTCAGCAGAGAGGTGGTAGGTTATGGAGCACTAATGGATGAATATATAACATACATTAATTTCTTCTGGATCTTAAAGTATTTGATATTGACATCTCACACATCATATCATAATTACGATACTATCATCATCAAGTCTATGCATGATGCTCCTGCTCTTGTATATATATATATATATATTTCAGTTTTGCAGCATCACACCATACGATCTCCTCCTGTCATTTTATTTTGCTGGTATCAGGTGATTCAGAGATACACGGCCTCCGAATACACAGATTTCATAAAAATATCACCTTATTGTTCTTGTGTGCTATCAAATCGCTTCTGACTTAACAACAGTCTATGAAAGGATGACTTCCGAAAGGTTCTGTCATTAACAGCCCTGCTCAAGGCTTGCAAACCAAGGCTGTTGTTTCCTTCATGCCATGTAAGGTCATCCTTTGCCTTCAACTTTTTCAGCATCATTGTCTTTTCTGTGCAGCCTTGTCTTCTCATGACATTGTATTCCTGTATTGACACTTACAGCTGATTGGTTTAGTTTGTTTGCGTTATCTTCTCCTAGGGAACACTGGGAGTTTTGATGAATGAGGATTCAGAGGATTCTGTGCTACAGATTCTTAGCATTTTCCCTCCCAAAAGTGTAAGCCTTTGGGGTTCCCTGAGGAAGGCATGGTTATTAAATTGGGATATGTGTATAGTGTAGTTATGGCCTTAATGATCAGGACTTTCTTTTCCTTCACTGATCCCTGCACAAAATCAGTGGAAGAACAGCCCTCCACACCTTCCGTGAACCAGGGCCAGCCCTACCATTCAGCACAGTGGGCAGTGATGACATTATCTTGGCTATGTTTCAAGCACTCTCTGTTCCCTTATGCTGGTGAAAAAAGCTCGGCATGACACATTACAAACCCTGAAGCTTCTAACTAGCTTGGTGCCTCCAGGATGGAGGAGGATGCTGTTGTCCCATTGCCAGCGATGGCTGTAAGATTCTACTGCCAGCCCAGTCAGCTTCTGTACATGGCATGGGGAGGCGATGCCATTATACCTGCTCAGACAGCAAAATGTCTTGGAACAGCCTTGACTACTAAAGGTAAGTCTCACATTCAGAGAAGGCACTGATGCCAAGTGTAACCTTGGGCTACCATTATTGGCAAAGCATCGCCAATCTGTCCTCAATGCAGGGGCCAAACCTATTGCATAGGATAATTTAGATGCTTATATAAGCAATGCTTGTATGTCTGGAACGAGAGCCAAGATCCATCTCCATGGGTGCGAATGTTTGGGACAACACTTCCACTGAGTATCTCTCATTCTTTGAGCTTGTGTTAGGCTTAGGCTAGACACTGAATACATTACCAACTTCAGTCATTCTAGTCTTCAGGTTTGCAAGCAGAGAGAGAGGGAGAGACACACACAGAGCTTTTAGCCTGCTTTGCCAACTGAGTATGGAAGCATGTAGGAAGGGCAAGGTCCTGCCCAAGGTCGCTCAGCAGCAACAACAGTAGCAGTAAGCCTGCCTCTGAGCCAGGTGAACTGCTGGGTTTTTCACTGACCACTTGCCTTGTGTTTATCACTGATAACCTCTGAGGACAAAGCTGGGTTGCTCTTTCTGGCACCTCTTAAATAGCATATGGCCAGCACTGAGGGTCCTGCTGGGGTGCAGAGCTCGGAGAACGAGATGGGCCTTGTTCCCAGGTCTGTCAGTCTGACACAAGATGCATGGCAGCGGCCAGGAATGTTTACTGTATTGTTATTATCTTGCACAGCTTGAAAAAGTTCCCCTTTGGGAACTACAGCTCCCCATGGCCATGCAGACTAGAGGACTCTGGAATCTTCCATTCCCCCCAACCTCAAAGGACTCGTCCTTTGGGTTTCCGGATGGCTCATTTTATACCTTTTGCAAGTGGAGCCATGTCAGATTAAGGAATATGGGGACAATACACTGACTCAGAGTCTCAGGTCCACATACCACTGACCTTGACACCATTAATTCAGCAAAAGCTATGAGTAGACTTACGGGATAGCACAAAAACAGCTTTACCAACAGCTCTCCCTGTCTGCTAGAACAATGATTCTCAACATTGGGTCCCCAGAAGTTCTTGGACTAAAACTTCCAGAAGCCTTCACCACTAGCTGTGCTGGCCAGAATTTCTGGGAGTTGGCGTCCAAGAACATCTGGAAACCCAAGGTTGGGAAGCATTGGCCTAGAAAAACCAATGAAGATCACTTACCTGCATGAAGACAGAGAGCTGTCCAACTGAGGATGAGGGCCTCATGATAAGCAACATATTCTCACAGCTTCTGCTCTATTTCAGTTATAGGGATGCATTGTATAACTGGTCTAGATCTTTTCTGAATTGTAGATTTTGTGTTTGGTGCCACAAAACATTTTGTGTTTGTGTTTGGTGCCACAAAACATTTGCATTGTGACACATGCTTTCCTTCTGTGTAATACTGGGTTGAATTATAGAACAAGAATCAGAAAGGACTGTAAGGTTCCTCAGGTCCAACCATCTGCCAAAGTAAGAAGTGCACAACTACAGCATTCCTCACAGGTGGAAATCCAATCTTTGTTTAAGAACGTCCAGTGAGACTAGTGCCTCCTGAGATAATCCATCCTGCTTTTACAAGTAGGAAGCTCTCACTAACATTTAGTCCTGAATATTCTTTCCGGTCATTTGTTTCCATTGGTTGGGGTCCTACACTCTCAGGCCTCCAGCTTCCATGTAATATGCTTTCAAATATTTGAGGACGGCTATCCTATCACCTCTCAATCTTCTTCGGACTAATATGTCCCAATCTCTCAACCATTCCTTACAGGGGTGGGTTTCCGGACACTTTTCTATTTGATTGTCCTCCTTTAAACACGCTCCAGACCTTCAATATCCTTCTTAACCTGCAGTGTCCAGGACTGGACACAGTACTCCAGATGATGTCTGACCAAAGGAGAATAAATATATAAGATTTGAAGAAAATAAATATGGAAAGAATAAAGAAAGAAGTAAAAGATAATGGTTCAGTAAAACTGCACTTTGTAAAATGAAAATATTGCCAAAATTTAATTTTTGTTTTGGATGATTCCATTTAAATATTCAGAATGAGAATGGAAAGAAATACAAACAATAATAAATGATTTTTGTAACGGAGGGAAGAAAACCAGGAAACAAAAAGATGTGTTATCTACCACAAAAAAGAGGAGGTTTAGAATTGCCAAATATTAGTAAACATCATGTAGCAAATCAATTAAGAATTATTCTAGATATCACAACACAAAATAAGGAAATAATATGGAGTGATATTGAACTACAAGAGTTATATGAAATGCGAGATTTACAAGAAATTCATTAGTATAAAGAAAAAATAATAATATTAAAAGAATAATTTAAAAAAGACCCAGAGTCCCTTTATAAAGAATGTATTAGAGATTTGGAATAAATGGAGACAAGTACTATGTCCTGGAATATTATCCCTAACTCTAGTAGTGGAGTTCGAGAGCTGGGAAAAAAGAATGGATAAATATGTTAAAAAGAAAGAAGATATATAAATGGGAAGACTGGAACGAAAAAATTAAAACTAAGGAACAATTAAGAACTATATTTGCAGGAGAAAAATTAAGTTGGTTAAATTTAATGCAATTGGAACAACAGTTAAAACAAAGCTGGAAATTTAGATCAGCAGACAGGAAATTGATTAAAAATTAGAAAATATTAAAAAGAATATGGAGAATGAGATAGATGGGAGAAAGGGGAAAGGAAGAATAGGTATAATTTATAGAAACTTGATAGAAGAGGAGGATCAGTTACAAGGGTTAAAAACAATATGAGATAGAGAGGTAGGGAAAATAAAGAGGATTGGAAGAATATTTAGAATAGAAGGGCTTTTAAAATATGTCAATTTGAATAAAAGAAAATGGTTATAAAATAATGTGGAGATGGTATTTAGCACCAGTAAAATTAAACATTATAGATATTACATATTCTAAGAAATGTTGGAGATATGATAAAGAATTGAGCACATATTTGCATTTGTAGTGGAATTGCGAAGTGATACAAAAGAAGTGGAGTAAAGATTTTGAAGAGATTAGAGAAATATTGGAAGTTAATATGGAAACGTCACCCAAAATAGCATTGCTAATTTTAATAGAATATGTCGATGTAAGTAACATTAAAAAAAGAGAGAGATAATGAATATGTTAACAGCAGCTTGATTGCTTATCAGAAAAAATTGGAAGCAAAATTGGGTTTTCCAATTCCATGAATGGTATAATGAAATTTGGAATGTTGCAATTAATGTTAAATTGAGTTCTGAAATCAAGGTTTAAAAAGGAGAGATAAAGATAAATAGATTTAATGAAATATGGGATGAATTTATAAATGCTATATTGGGTAAAGGGAAAGGGAAAAAGCTGGACCAAGAGTATATGTATTTTTGGAAGGGATATGGGGACAGTTAAAAGACGGATGGAAGGTCATGTATAAAGGAAGGAAAAATTATGTAAGACATAATGGTTGCCAAGGTGAAGGGAGCACTAAGTTTTTGTGTTATTATTTTTCATATTTAATTTGTGTGGATGGTATGTGTAATTTTATGTTGTATTTTTTTAAAAAATTAATTAGAAAGGAGAATAATTTCATACTATTACTCCCTTTGATCTCAGTAGTGGACTTCCATTCCTTATCCTTTTTTGAACACATTTCTTATTGCTCAAATCAACATGAAGAGACCCAGGGGACTGTCTGAATCAAATTATAAACATGGTCATTCATTTCTGTTCTTCATATATCGATACAGGTCACCTCATGCCTCTTTCTCTTTACTGCACAACCCCCTTCCCCTCCCCATTAGGTAAGTATGTGTTAGGAAGGAATACCTAAACAAGTTTTAACTTCCACACTATTCTTTCTCCCAGGCCTACGCTTGTCTATGGAAGAGCTCTCTTTTCTTCACAGCCAGTGTGGTGTAGTCGTTAAAGCATCGGACAAAAGCTTGGAACACTTGGGTCAAAATCCCCAATTGGCCGTGAAGGATACGGGTGATCCTGGGCTGGCCATAATATTTGTGATCTACCTTGCAGGCATGTTGTGAGGAAACGGTGAGAAGGAGGAAAGCCATGTACAATAATGCACTGAGCTCACTGGAGGAAAAGCAAGATATACATGAAGGGAAAGAAAATGGGAAATAGTTCCATCTTTGAACTCTTCAAGGAACAGTAAAAACAGAAAACCACCACGCTGATCCTAATTAGAGAAAACGTATTTCCCACCCCAAAGCCTACTAGAAGCAACAGGGATCCAGGCCTTTTCTCTGCCTCTTTGGTAAATCTGGCACTTGAGGCAGTTCCCCAGCCATCTTGAGGAAGTACTGCTGCCATGTCCATCTTCATCCTCCATTAGATGCTGCTGCCGATGACCACAAGCCCGTCTCCCAAATTTGCTCCCAAAGACAACTGACACAGGGCAATGTACAAATTCCTTTATTCCATTATTTCTCCAAAGACTAGTTAGAGCAGAATGGTCACCATAGGGTGGATGGATGGAGCCCCTCAAATCTGCACTGCCCCCTATGCCTGCATCCTCTGCCCCACACAGGCAGGGAAAGGGGAGTGGCTGGCTCCCTGCTTACCTCCCTCCCCCAGGTTAAACGAAAGACAGACTGATGCACAAGCCCCCCCCCCCCCCGGGCTTTGAAGCCATGTGCTTCACTGCCTTGGGTTTCCGTTCTCTGAGGTCCCCCTGCAAGTGTCAGCCTGAAGAGCCCCAAGAAGGCTCAGTCTGCACCAGATCCTTCCCTGGGGGATCCCACTGAGCACGCTTTGCCCCATCCCTGTGACAGACACCCTTCCGAGGTGCAAGTGGGATGACTAGCTGATCAGACACAATGACTCTAAGGAAGCAGAATGGATCACACAATGGATCACACAACGCAAGAGGTTAGCGCAGAGGGCAGCTGGCACTCCTGACCCTTTGCACAAGTTAGTGACAGGCAAGTAGACACAGAGAAATCCATGCATGTGAGAACTAGGCAGGGCCCCTCTGGCAATGCTCTTGACCAGGCTGGGAAGGGGGACAGGGGTGTATTTGAAGGCTGAAATCTGTCCATTCCTCTGTGCCAGAACTGAGCCCCCAAGGGACATCCCACTCTGGAAACAAATCAAAAATGCTTGGAATACACACAGGGGCACATTAGGACAGACACACTGGTGGACAAAAAGACTTGAGCATTTTGTCTGATTTGAGGCTAAGACACACATCATGCCTACCAAGATGTGTGATGTGTACTGACACGTTCACATGTATGTGGCTCACTTTGCCTGCATTGCCACATGCCCACAGAAATATGCCCCAGTTTGTAAAAAAACAGTCACTTCTCCTCTCTCTCTCTCTCTCTCTCTCACACACAGAAACACGCTTTCACACATGCAGTACTGCAAATGGTCATTCCTATAAATGTGCGTATTTTTCACACACAATTACAAGGACACACATGACTGTGTAGACACAAGCATGCATTCAGAGGTCTTTATGATACGCACAACGTATCATAAAAGAGAGTACAGGATTCTAGAAAGACAGAAGTTCAATATCCTTTATCTAGGTGATGATGGAGAGAGGCTGTACTGCCCCTTCCCAATCCCACTCCTGCCTCCTCCTCCCCCCCCCCCCAATACCAAACTGCAGCTTCTTCTCTATTAGATAACAAGAATGATGAAGCACTGGACATGGTGGTTTTTCCGGCTTATCTTCTCCTTATCTTGAGAACTGCTGTCTTGCAGCTCCCTCCAGTGCCATGGAGCTAATGTCAAAACCTTGTGGTCTATATAGGAAGGCCCACACAATGGTTCTTCCCAACACCAGCTTTATCTCTCCCCACCCCCCCAAGATTCATGCTGGTGTGGGGAGGAGCCATAGATTAGGCATGTTTTGTGAGGTCTGGAACAGCTCATCTTACCTTAGTGATGCAGGAGACACATATCACAAAGGTCACATGAAAAGATCCCCCATGACGTGGCCCCCATGGAGGTTGCCACATGGTGAAGCCAGGTTTCATCCTTTTGTGGTGGCCACTGCCATGCAAAGGCCCTTCAACAGTGCTTACTTAGGACAGGCCAATGGGCAGAAGCTTTGCCGCCCATGGCATTCAGGGGCTCACTGGCATCCAGCAGCCCGCTTGGAGGGATGGGAGTACCCAACCTGTGAGGGTGTAGTGGCCCAAAACACATTGAGAGCATCAGCAGTACCACCTTAAGGTGAGATGCTGGCTTCAGCATCAGCCCTTTGCCCCATGTGAGAGGTGGATTTATTGCAGTTTTTCAACATGCAGCCAGGAGGATCAAGTAGACGGTGGACATGTGCCAGCCCAGGCAAAGGAGTGACACTATGACACAGAGGTCCCTGCCAGCCACCAGTATGGAGCTTTCAGCACTCCCATTGGTCAGTCATGCCACACACTATGCCCTGTGAGATGACAGCACACACAATGGCAAGCCATACCACGTGCTTTGTGGACAAACAATGGATTAACGGGCCAGCCCTCTCCATCTCCAGCCTGCTCCTATTTTCACTCTGCCTGCGGTCCCTATGCCCGCCCCCCCCCCAAGCCCTGGGCTCCATGGGGCCATACGGTGACCATCGAGTGAGTGACTAGCAGAGACAATAAGACATATGATAGGCATTGTGGGTGATTTACCCTGTTACAGAGACACCAATGAGGAAACACGCATGGGCCACACAGTGGGTGGCCAGAGACACAGACAAGCAGGCTAGGGGACAAGGAGGGGGGCTCCCCCCTAACCCAGGACGCTCCTTTGTACAAGATGAGTGAGCGTGGCCTGCCAGAGTTTTTAGTATTGATAGTATTGCAGTCTAACTGATATGGCTTTAACTATTAGGGAGGGAAGGTAGGTAGGCAGGAAGGATGGGTGGACGCTGGATACAGGGCAGTCACCCCCCCCCCCCAGTTCAAACTCAACCCCAACAATGAAAGCGAAAGCCCGTGGGTACCAGGACACCCTTGGCAGGGAGGCACGATCAGGACCTTCCTTCCTCAACCAACCTATGTATAGAAGAGAACCACAGAACTTCCCCAAGGAAGGCTGGGATCTTGACTGGTTGCTTTCACTGCTGGCAAAGGACTGTTGGGTGTTGGGCAAGGAAGAGGCCAACCAGAAGCTCGTTGCTCTGGTGTGTGGCTCTGGAGGAGGAACTGGGGAGTCAGGGGCAGGGAGTGAATTCCATGACAGCACAGCCAAGGGGAAGACCTGGCTGTGTGCTAGGGGAGTCTGGAGATCACCACATCCGTGGGCTGAACCAGGCTGTGGCAGTGGAAGAGTGGAGAGTCTTCCCACAGGCTATGAGGCAGCTCTTCTATTAAACTGGTGTGTGTGTGAGAGAGAGAGCGAGAGAGAGAGCAAGAGAGCAAAGGGGTCCTTAGCATGTCTTCAGTTTAGGAGAAGACTAGGGCAGTATGAAAGTGAAAGACATTCATGTCACAGGAGCAAGAGCAGCTCAGACAAGATTGGTCCCTATGTTTGTGCTAGGGCAGAGGGTATGTGACAGGTCACAATTCAGAGATGGGCTTATCAGGTTTAGTGAGCAGATGTAGGGACGACCCCTGTTCCAAGAGGCAGATCTACCTAGCAAGAGTTGCCAGCAGGCAGGGGTTCCTCCCCCAAGATCATGAGACTCTTCTGCCCCAGGGCTCTCTTGCACTCAGCTTAGCCCTTTTCCAGAGTGATCCTCTGGCTTGCCATCAACACAGGCCCTGGTCACACAAGGGAAATGTTCTCTAGTTCTTCCAGTACTTTCCATACCTCTGTTGTACTGAATCGTGGTCATGTGGCTTACATCCCGGGACGAACATCCCAAGAACTTTTAACGGTACCGATTTATGTCCTCCTATTTGAATCATTATGCCCGGCGACACCACAGTACTGGTTTATTTTCTCTCTTGCTTCAAGGGGCAATTTAGCCCCTTTATATACATACATTAAAAAAGAATATCAATACATTGATATATCAGGAACAAAGTTCCCTCTAAGGTGCACAACTGCACAAGTGAGTGTGACTCTGCCCCCTCCACACAGATTTCCTCCTCTCCCGTGCACCCACAGTGATAGTTTCCAGCCCCTTTCGATCCCGCGTGTGAGGGTGTGTGGACTCACACACGGGTGGGGGGAGTGGAGCCCCACCCAGTGGGGCTGAAAATTAGAGGGAACATTGATTGGGAACGGGGGTCTGTTTAGGAAAGTGCCCTCTGTTGCACTGGTTGCTCCTGCAGAAATGCATTGCACACAAAGGACATGGGATAGCGGCGCGGCAATACTGGCGTATGCCAAGAGTTCAATATATCTTCCCATAGAAATAAAAATATATTATTACTCTCCAGTAATGTAATGGTACACACCGCCCCCACCCCCAGGTGACATAGGTTAACCAACGTATCAATGTATCGGGCATGAAAAATAAACAAAAAATTATTTTGCGTGCCGCAGTAATGTTGGCCACCTTCCTGGTTTCGATCTGAAAAGAATTGGGGCAGGTCGTGCACACAGGGAATCCCAGTAAAGAATGCACAGGTACAACAAAGGTACAAAATAACACAACCCTCCTGGCAATGGGGAAATTTCTCGCAGTTACACTGCTGGCTGGGAAAATGTCTTGATCTTGATGGCACGTCATATGACCAGAAGAAAAAAAAGCAATGAACGAATTGGGGAATAGCTAGAGAACATTTCCCTCATGTGATGAGGGCCACAGATAAAACCTGATATTTCCTGATTGGAAAACAAGGTCTCTCTTCAACCATCCTTCAGGCCCTGGAAGGCTAGGATCCTTTTCTCTGTTCCCTCTTTTCACACACATCCTTTGTTTCAGAGCCACAGCTGAGAAGGCAGAACCAAAAGGTGTGTAACTTCCATCCCTCCATCATCTGTATTTGGACAAACTGGAGGGAACGTTAGCATCAAGCTCCAATTGAGAAGGAAACAAGGGTGTCTGTGAGAACTTTGGGTGTTGGTGTTGGGGGAGGGAGGGAGGGAGGGAGAGGGAGAGGGAGAGGGAGAGGGAGAGGGAGAGGGAGAGGGAGAGAGAGAGAGAGAGAGAGAGAGAGAGAGAAAGAGAGAGTTTTGGGGATAGAATTTTCTGATTTTACCTCATAATTCTCAGTGCACATATGTCTGCATTGGTTTTTGTGGTGTGAAATTGCTCCCCTCCCCCCCGCAACCTACAGCATGTGACAAGACAATCCTATATGCCAACAGCCCTTGGAAGTTTGGATTAGGGGCAGGGAGGGTGGATGGTGCTCTAATTGATCACTGCTTTGGTTGGCGACGGAATGTACAGTATATGGGCTTGTTTTGCCCCATGGAAATAGGCAGGAACAGCATCCTGGAGGGAAATGGGCACGCCATCCCTCCCTGGCAGTCAGCGTGGCGCTGAGGAATGTTGAGGAGTGGAGGGGGAAACAGTGTTGTGCAGAGCTCTGGCTCCCCTCCACCTCCGGTATCCCGTGAGGCTGCATCAGTAGTTTGGTCCCAGGTCCCCACCCCTGCTCACCACATGGTTGGTTCGCTTGTTTTCCTTGTGCAGCCAGTGGGCACTTTGGCACAACAGAACTCCAGCTCCACCTGGGGAAGGCATTGGGGAAGAGGGGAGGGGGAGCCAAGCTCCCGGCAGTGCCCAGCCTGTAGCTCCAGGGAGCACAGGGGGTAAGTAGGGGTGGTCTTTTTTTTTTTTTTTTGGTCTGAAGGGTAATGGGAGGTGCAGGAAGGGGAGAATGTCCTGTGCCCGGTGTGCTTCTCCTGGAGACGGGTGATGGTGGGTGGTGGCTTGGCAGGGCCCCCGTGGCACAAGGACATGTGTGTGAAGATCTCCCCTTGGAACAGAACCCAAAAGAAAAAAAAAGGATCAAATGAAGTCAAGAAGGAAATGAAACCCCCCTACCCCACCCGAGACCCTAACCCAGGCACTAAGTGGGCAGTGCCAGGGCTTGGCAGGTGGGGCTGCAGGAATGGCTGTTACTTCTTGAACATGTCCTGCAGTGGACCGGGCAGGTACTTGAGCACTGTGTCAAGGATGCTCTCCTCATCCTCATCGTCGTCGTCGCCGCAGCCTGCTGGGATGGCTTTCTTGGGGCGCGTCAGGCTCCCCTCGCACGGCTGCTCCAGGGCTGCCTTCTCCTCTGCCTCTTTCTCCTCTTTCTTCTTTAGGCCATACTGCAAGGGTTAGGAGAGAGATGCAGGAGAGTTCAGAAACAGGCCAAGGGAGGAGGATCTAGGTTAGAGCTTGGAAAGTTACTTTTTAAAAAATATATCAATTTCTGTTGATTGTTACAGTATTTTAAAAATAATTCATTGGCCAGAATCCTATCAGTGCTTGCATAAAGTTTGTGTAATTTGCTGTGGCTAATTATTGAGATGCCTCGGTACATCTCGGTTGTGCAATGGGGTGCTTGATGCGGCACCTTGTTCATTAGCCATGGCATGTTATACAAACATTACACGAACACCAATAGGATTCTTGCTTATTGTTGTTTAATTACAGTATTTTAAAAGTAACTCCTTGTATTGCTTGTTGAGCTGCTTGATCATTCCTTCATCATTCTTTGTAACGTTTTGTTACAAAAATAACATAAAATTCAAAAAATCCCTCCCAAAACACCTCTCTCAGCATTCCTTTGAAAGCAACTCATTAAAAAGTAACTAGAAAAAGTTACCTGTTGTTCTAACAAAATAACTGTTCTCATTCCTTACGTTGTGCTTGAAATGTAACATTTCTGGTCTTGACTGAAGGCAGCGCAGGCTATTCCTAGGTGACCTTGCCCTCAGCACCTGGTCCTGAGAACCCCTCAAAGCCAAGATGGTTACCAGTGCTACAGGACTCTTTGGGGTTCTGCCAACAGGGTTGGTAGTAGTGAAACAACAGTGAGATGGGGAGGCATTTTAAAATCAATCTGCCAGCCAAGCTAGTCTGTGGGCAGCAACCGAGTGTTCTATCTGGTCTCCTAGTTCCCAAGGAAAAGATCTACAAACAGGGCTGAGCTGACATCTTCAGGAACAACAGTTCTCATCTGGTCAGAGAAAGTTGGGCAACCTGGGGCTCTCCAGATATCATTCAACTACAACTCCCATCATCCTTCATCACTGGCTATGCGGCCTGGGACTGAAGCGAGTTGCAGTCTAACAACATCTGGAAGGTGACAGACCGCCCAGCCCAGGTTAGAATATCATAGTTGAAAGTGCCTGTGGCATTACATATTATTCCCTCCACTTTCATGAGGATGATAGGCACAAGCCCCTCGTGAAAACTCTGGAGCCATGCAAAATCTGGGCAAACTGAACTTACAGTAGAATTAAAGACACACTGTGTCACGTGTTCTTTCGTATCAGCTGAAATCTCCTGTTCCCATCTCCTCCAGCTGGCACAATATTGTGGGCTAGGCACAGGCAGCACCTTCTCTGCTATCTGCCACTGCGACAGGATATTGAAGATGGCAGATAAAGAGTGCCAGGTCCTAATGTCGCTCTTACAGATGCAAGGATGGTGCAAGTGAGGAGTGGGGCTATGAATGGCAGAGGCAGAAAGACACACACACAGGGAGAGATGAGGTGATGAGGGTGATGGAAAGGGAGGAGCAACCTTTTAGGAATAAGGACTTTTCACCAGATGTCGATGGACTTTCCAGAGTTGATACAGTACAACAAGTCTCTATCATGTGATAAGTACTAGCCATGCCAGCTAAGGGGTTCTGGGAGCTGTTGTCTAGAAAGCAACTTTTGTAAACTCTACTCAAAACATCAGAAGAGCCCTCCTGGATCGGGTGAGGAAGTCATGATCTAATTCAACATCCTGCAGCCAACCTGCAGGTGCCTCTGGGACGTTCACTGGCGAGGAAAGGTTTCTTTGCCCCTCCCCAGGATGGCTCAAGTGTTGGGTTCCTGGAGTCTGGATTTTGATTCCTCACTGTGCCTCCTAGGAGAAGCGCCAGCCTGTGTAGCCTTGGACAAGCGACACAGCCCTAGGGCACCCCTCAGGAGAAGGGAATGGTAAACAACTGATAGAGTACTCAATAAAGAGAAAAGGGTCACCCTAAGCCGGAATTGATTTGATGACACACATTAATCAACCAGCAACTGTTAATTGTAAAAACTAGAAATTGACAATTTAATCAGTTAAAAAAAAAAAGACAGCCAAGATTACGCATTGTTTGTTTGTTTGTATGTACATATGCATTTGTCTCTTGCTAAATTCTGGAGATTGTGTCCTTGCTTTGTCCAAGGACAGCGGAGTCAGCTGAGCCTCCTGCCCCCTCCCTGTACCGTAGTTTCCAGAGTGAAAGGCAACGGGATGCCCGTGTCCAAAATGAAAAGAGACTCAGCAAAGGCACCTAATTGCCTTCACATCATCATTCTGATGATGGTACCTTGAGTGACCTAAAAGAGGCTTAGGTACTCAGGGTGGTGTAGTGCACTGGTCCCCAACCTTGGGCCTCCAGATGTTCTTGGACTACAACTACCAGAAGTCTTCACCACCACCTCTGCTGGCCAGGATTTCTGGGAGCTGAAGTCCAGGAACAACTGGAGGCCCAAGGTTGGGGACCACTGGTGTAGTGGATAAAGTGACAGATCAGGACTCAGGAGGCCTGGCTTTGAATCTGCACTTGGCCATGGAAATTCACTGGGCGGGTGGAACTGCTAAAGCCACTCCTTAAATATCTCACCTTGAAACAGCTATTAGGGTGGCTATAAGTCGGTTCTGACTTGACGGCACAGAACAGCAAGAACAGAAGAGGCTTACAGACAGGTAGACCTCTAGTCAGACCAGCACGGATATACAGGTCTTGCATACATGTGATTCTGAGATCTGATTTACACAGGCATGCTTCCAGAGGCAGCCCAAGACACTTTGTTGTCTGACACAAAAGAGAAAAGGGCATCTCTTCCCTAATCCCTATAACACAAATTGCCCCGAATGGGGGTTAATCTCATTTCAGGGCTTGTGATGGAGCAGCCTCCTCCACCACACCTGGGGCAGCAGGCTGGCTCAGAGGAGCAGTACAGATTGCACGGCATACACAGCTCTATCCTTTAACAGAGACGAACAAATGGGAAGTTCAGGAGCAGCAGCTGGGAGACGGCCACTGTTGCTCTGCAGCATCTGCCGCTTGAGGCTGTTGACTTACTCTGCCAAAGAGTTGGGCTGGCCCTGCGGGTTCCATCACTGAGCAACTACATCAAGTCATGACTTGCAACTCCCACACTACACGTCCAACAGACAGAAAATCTTCCTGTCCCACCAGTGCTTTTCAGAAGAATGTTCTGTCAGCCATGCAGCATATAGCCCTCAGGCAGCATGTAAGGCTGACCCTAGAAGACAGGACAAAGGATTTATAGAGAGTCTGGAGCCTTCCTGCCGATGCCTCTGATGTTCAGCCTGTGTTAATCATGAAAACAGGAGATGATTCTTCTGTTCGCCTAGTGTGTTAACTATCAAGTCTTCCTTTGCCAAGTCCGTCTGCTGACACACAGCTGATAGTTTGTTTTGGTTTCCAGGGCATATTAAGTCTATGCAGAAATTTAAGGACATTTGGTCACTGTTGTTCTCTTTATTTCCAATCATCTATGCTTTCCTTTTCCACCACACTCACGTTACAAATCAGTCAGAAGAGGGACCAATATCTAGGACAAAAGCAGGATGGCAGTGTGCAAAAACTCTTTGCTGCCTCCCAAAAGCGCGGTGGTTCCCAGCCCCACATGCCACAAACTCATGAACAGTTCTCCTCTTGCCTGCAGCAGAAACGGAGTCTGCAGACAAGAAGAGAATCATTCATGAGTGTGTGCATGGAGGCCCTGAGGGGACAGCAGTTCTGAGGTTCAGGCCGCGCAGATGTGATGTCTGCTGAATGAGTTGTCACTCCTGCAGTGCAGGCTCTCAGGATTGCCACTGAGGTCAAGAGAGAGAGAAAGGGGGAAGTCAATGCTTTTCTGGGAACAGCAACAAGAATGCCCTACCATAAAGGTGATAATGGAGGGGTACAGAGCTAGTGTGTGTGTAGTGAGGGTGGGGTGGGGGAGTGAAGCTGTGCTGCGGCTGGATGAATGAACCAGGACTGCCAATAGTGGGATAACCTCCCTCAGCATCAAGAGCTGAACTACGACCACTACAATAAATATGAAGATTGTCAGTGCCAGAAGGAGGCATTTCTAAGGAGGCATATAAATGGAATTTTCTGACGTCTCCCTTCTGTCCACAGAAATCTGGATGTAGGTGGCTTTTTGCTGGCTGCTAAGAGCAGTGGGAGAAGAGCAATCGTAGAACTGTATAGAGTTGGCAGAGGCCCTGTGGGCCATCTAGTCTACTCAGTGCAAGAAGCCACAGCTAGAGCATCCCTAATAGATGGTCATCCAACCTCTGTTTAAAAACTTCCAGTGCAAGAGTCCACCACATTCTGAGGTAACCTGCTCTACAGCTGAACAGTTTTACTGTGTATGTGTGTATATGTGTACATGTTTGTACGTGCATAAACCCATGGAAGGACTACACGTAAGACTCTTGGGGTCCACAGGCTGTGTGTTTTCTCCATGGCCTTTTACTGAAAACCAGCAAGCCAGTCACTCACCTTATCACGGATCTGCTGTCGGACCTTTTCCCGCTCTGCCTCCATGCGGGCATGCTTTGCCTTGCGTTCTTCCTCTTGCTGGCGCAGGGCTTCTTGTCTCTCTTCTTCCTTCTTCTGGGCATCAGGGTCTTTCTCCTCTTCACCGCCCAGCATTTTGCCCATGTCCTTGGTGGCCCCTGCGTGCGACATGAGAAAAACCATGCCATCAGACAATACTGGGAACCCTCTGCTCAGCTTGGAGCTTTCCACCTCTTCTTGATTTTCCCTGCATCTGATCAGACTGGGCTGTGGGGTTGTGGTACAAAGCACCATTTCCCACCTCTGGAGAGTGGTGGTGGAAACATCATCGCCATGGCCCACTTAGGAATCCGGACTTCCTGCCTGACCACAAATGGGAATGTGAGGATTCATTATTTCGTAAGTAGAGTGGCTCCCTGTGCCATGCTGAGATCAGACAGGAAAATCACATAAGGGTTTCATAGCTGCAAGAGTGCTGGAGGAGCTCAGGTGGAAATTCCATGTCATGCACCTCTCCCACTTGATCTTAGTCACTCCAATATTCATGGTGAGGTGTAGGATTCAGCTGTGTAACATGTACCCATTTTGTTCTATCAGTGTCCCTACAACTCTGTTCTTGAGTACTGATAGGGAACCTCATTTAGGCAATGGAATTAATTTAAAGACATTCTTGGAAGCCATACTGCAGTAGTGGGTAGGGACAAAGGAGAAAGGCTGTGATAAAAAAGATGTCGTTGTTAGTCCCAAATAGAGTGGATCCACTGAATCAATTGGTAATATAAATTCTAGTATAAACTAGCTTAAATCCTACTAGTTCAGTTGGTCTCCTCTAGTTGGGAACAGCAAGTGGATTCAGGTCAAAGCTCTTGCCACCAGTAATTAAGCATCAGGAGTGGAATTTCAGTTTTTAAGAACTGGGGTGGGGGGGAGAGAGTAAAAACCCTGGGAAACCACCAAATGTTTTTATCCTGGGAAGGGCGTATGGCATCTAAGAAAGCCCAGAGGGTGGAATCTGGCCACAGAGCAGAATGCTTCCTATTGGAGATGTGCATGGTAATAATTTTTGTATGTCTTTTGTTTCAGGTTCTTTCATTTACTTTTGTTTTCATATTTTTTGTGTACCAGTCCGTTCATTTTGCACAAAAGGGATGAGCTTTTTTTAGGTCATCTGTTTCATGTTTCCCATTTATGTTTTCCAAAAGTTTCCCCAAACCCTTAAAAATGACTACAAAAACAATTCCCCCCCCAAAAAAACCTGAGGTAAGGCAACAATCAATCCACTCCAAAAGGAGGTAACAGTACATGAGAAAGGGAAAAAAATCAGCATTAGATTTATGCAAAAGAACCTGACCCATCCAATCAAGCAATTAAAAAAGCAGTAAAGCGGCCAAGAATTAGAGTTCAGTGCCACCCACCCAGCACAGCAGATACCCTTTGAGCCTGGGCAGCATAAGAGAAAAACGGCAAGGAAGCAGCCAGCCAGCCAGGTCCTGACTGCCTGGCACACAGAGACACCCATACACTAAAGCAACATCAAGAACAACAAGAAAGAAATGCCCACACGCCCCAGTGGCACACTAGCATCGTCACAAAATAAAATATCCTGGCCTATACACCCCCACAGAAGCAAACACAACAGTCCCTGAAACCTCCACCAAAATACACACCTTTATCACAATTAATACACAGTAAATTAACCAATTGAGGACATGGTGGCGCTGCGGGTTAAACCGCAGAAGACTCTGTGCTGCAAAGTCAGAAGACCTGCAGTCGTAAGATTGAATCCACATGACGGAGTGAGCTCCCGTCGCTTGTCCCAGCTCCTGCCAACCTAGCAGTTCAAAAGCATGTAAAATGCGAGTAGATAAATAGGTACCACCTCGGTGGGAAGGTAACGGCACTCCGTGTCTAGTCGCGCTGGCCACGTGACCACAGAAACTGTCTTCGGACAAACGCTGGCTCTATGGCAGGGGTCTCAAACATGCGGCCCGCAGGCCATTTGTGGCCCGCCGGACGATAGTTTGTGGCCCCCGCCTTGCCTGCCCCCCCGAAGCGCCCGCGCGTCCTCTGCTGTCAAGAGTCAAAAAAAGCCTCGCCTCGCTCGCCGGCTCTCTCCCAAGACAGCGCCTCTTGCACCCTCCATCCGGAACTGCAGCCTGCCAGCCAGCCCACCTGTCTGCCGGCTGGCAGGCTGCAGTTCCAGATGGAGGGTGCAAGAGGCGCTGTCTTGGGGGAGAACCGGCGAGCGAGGTGCGCTGCCGGCCCTTTTCCCTGAGCGCCCGAGCCGCCGCCGAGCGATGCCTGGGAGCGGAGCTCGCTCCCGTCCCATCCTCAAAGAGCGCCTCCAAGCCGCCAACAGCAGCTGCCGCCGCCGCCTCTTCCAGGGAAGCGGCTCTCTGGCTCTCTTTCTCTCTCGGCACCCCCAGCATCAGCCCGGCCAGCGGCCACCTCAGTGCCCGGTGGTGCTTCCTCCTCCTCCTCCTCCTCTTCGTCCTGCTTCAGCCGCCTCGGCTCTGGAGGCTGCCTGGGCTCGCCTCGCAAAGTTTGCTCCTCTGTCGTGGTGGGGGTAGCTGCTGCTACTGAGTGCGCCTTTTTTTGATGGGGGGCCCTCAGAGAAAGGTTGCCGGACCTCCATGTGTGTGTGTGTGTTTGTGTGCGTGCGCGCGCACCTGTGGGGGCCCCCGCCCCGTTCTCTTTAATTTCGCGGGTACTGGTGGGGGCTTTTCTCCTTTGGCAAGGCGAATTCTGTGAGGTTTTTTTTTTAATTTTATGTCGTGCCCTCCTCCCCCCCCCCCCGGCTAGGCGGTTGCTGGCACTCCCTCCCTTCTCCGCTTCTTCGTCCTGCTGCTGCTGGTGGTGGTGGTAGTGAAGAAGGAGCCGGAGGGGGTCGTGGCCGGCGACGAGGGCTCGCGCGCCCCTCCTCCTCCTCGGAGCCCCAGCCAGGCTAAGGAAACTCCTGGGCGGCTTCCTCGGGCTCTTGCTCCGCTTGGCGGAAAATCTGATGCGGCCCAGACTCACCCAGCCTCTGCCTCCAGCGGCCCTCAGGTAAATTGAGTTTGAGACCCCTGCTCTATGGCTTGGAGACGGGGATGAGCACCGCGCCCTAGAGTCGGACACGACTGGACTAAATGTTAAGGGGAACCTCTACCTTTTACCTAAATTAACCAAATAACAAATTTAAAAAATCAATCACTCATACAGAGAAAGCATGGCTCCACGGGGAAAAAGGTTGGGAGGAAAATTTCCTACACACAGCCCCCTCTCCCTAAAACCAATAAAAGTGAGTACGCAAGCAAAATATAATCAAAGCTCTCTTAACAAGCAAAACTACTAGAATATGGGGAGAGCTCTCTCCCTTCTAGCATCTGATGCCTTCACTTTTCTTCTTTGAGTCATGCAAACAACTATAGGCAGGCAAGAACAAAAATAATCCAAGGAAAGGGGAGGGAAAACAACAACAACCCAAAGAGGAGAAAAATCCCCCAAAGAAATCAGTTGGGGAAAAAAAATCCAAAAAACAATCTCAAGGAGACACGCTGGCAAAGGCAGGCTGACTACCACTAGCAAAAATAATCCAAAGAAGTAGGAGAAAATTCTCTCCAAAATGGAGACAGGCAGCCAGCCAAGCAGAGGCAGAAATCCATGTTAGAGAACACTAAGACTTTAGCACACAATAATCCCATCCACAAGGAATGGCTGCAGCAAAAAGAGCATTTCTCACTGGCTTGCAGGGCCTTCTACAGATTTAAAACTCCTACTCCCCCCTCAGATGTTCTGATTGGCTGGTGATAGCCCTAGTGCCAACAGTGTTGGATGAAAACTTTCTTAGGCAATTTGCCAGGTAAAGGTTGAATGAAAGGTTACAGAAAAGATGGGAAAATGAAAGAAATACACAAAAATCCCCATAACTTTTGCATACTCCATTTCATAAACACACATCATTTGTGTTTAAGAGGCTCCCTTTTGGCAATCAACTAAAGAACACAAATTACATGAAATGTTCCTCTTTTGTGTCTTGAGCTTTTGTTAAATACAAAAGGCCCACCTCTATCGCACCCTGCCATAGACTGAATTTATTGTACCACAATGAAGGGCTTTTGCCCATCTGCTTTACTTAAAGTTTAACTCTGGATGGGTCCTAAGAGATGCAATCTGGAGAGGCAGAGGAGGAGTTCTGACTATTTGGAGAATGCAGAAGACTAGATCCGGGAAAGAGAGGAGAACCTCTGAAGACGCCATTGTGCCAAAGACTCCTACAGCTAGGGAGCACCATAGGCCAGAACATGGTGCACAAGCCAGCAGGCCTGCATAGCACCTCCTCTGAGGATGAAGCTGCAGACCCACTTGAGGTTTAAGACGGGTCTTTCCCTCCTACTGGGGCTTTTCAATTCTGTTGGATCAGGCACTTTCAGGATACGGCCCAGCACCTTTGAGCTCAAGCAGCTTTCCTCAGAAGGAATGGAGCACAAGACATATACCTGGTTGCAGAACTGCTTGGGACCAAAGTATTCATGGAGCTTCAGGTATCCCTTATAAAACATGTTGTTGTTTAGTCGTTAAGTCGTGTCCGACTCTTCGTGACCCCATGGACCAGAGCACGCCAGGCCCTCCTGTCTTCCACTGCCTCCCGGAATTTGTTATAAAACATATCAGGGTGTAAAAAAGAACAATAGCAACAGTGGTTGAGCTGAGGGGGGAGCTGCTGTTTATTGGGACTGCAGTGGGAGGAAGGAAGAGTTTTAACCCTTCCCTCCCCAGCTGAAGATTTTATTCTCTGTCATGATGTCCTACTATTAGCCTTGGGATGGTGATGGGGAAAGATCAGGGAGTGCACAACCAGCAGCATGGTGGTGGTGGTAGAATTCATTCAGTTTGTGGTTAGAAAGGATAGAGTTAATCCTCTGCTCTTGTTGCCTGAGGCCACAATGACGTTTCCTCCAGGTGTATTATTAAATTTTTGAACAATTTTGGTGTGCTTCCAAGTGCTCCATTTAACATCACTTGTCCTTTGGCTTTTAAACTCATTACTTGCTCCAAGAGGTACACTGCAGTCTGTCTGGCCATGCTACCTGATGCCACATTGAGCTATCCATGGTGCTGACCACCTGTAGCCTCTTCTGGACTATTGCTCTCCTCAACTGGGACATCCTCCAGCTCAGAAGAGGGCATTAATATGCTACAACATTACTGGTGACCTACACCTCTCAGATGATCTAGCCAGCATGGCAAGGGCCAGGCATATTGGGACTTGTAGTCCAATAATACCTGGACAGCGCAAATAGGAACGACTGCCCTGAAGTCTATTCATTACAAAAAAGAGGTCATATCACTTGTCAGTGGCTGCAACCTGATTGGCACTGTATCTCAGGATTCACGTTTAGCTGTGTGTTTTGAAGTCTTTCTTCTCTACCATCTCTATGTTTAAGTGGAGGCAGCAGGAGATGGGGAAAAGACAAAGGATTAAGAAAAGACCAGCAATCTTCTAGGAGTTCTCATTGTGCAGGTTGAGAGAAAGGGGAGGAAATGATGGACTGAAGGATGTCATGTCTTGGACCAGGCAAAGTAGTCCACAGCATCATAAAACAGCTGAAACCTATTCAGTCATCTCGGGATGAGACATTTGGGAGCTCCTTTCTCTCAATGAAATGCCAAGCAAGAGCCCCAGGCCCAAAACTCTCCTTGGTTGTCAGAGAAAAACTGGCAGTTCAGTTACTTTGGGACTGTGACCCAGAAGGCACTTTGAACGGTGGAAACCAGTCAGATTCAGGATAAATTGGATGGCAAAAGTGGTAGAAAATCTGCAGTGAGCAGATTCCAACAGAATGGCAATGCTGACCATGGCATGCTGGAAGCTGTAGTCTGCAAAAAGTAACTTTCTCAAGCAATGCTGTTTGCTTGAGAAACCAGTCCCCTGTCGAGACCACTGCTAATGCCCAATGCTGGGCAGGAAAGCAGGCTATTTTTCGATATCTGGGCAGATTTAGCAAGAATGATGTCATCCCAGGAACTGGGAATTTCCCTCTCTACTTTTTGCTTTTTCCTGTTTTGAACAATGTCAGATCTAAGACCTGACTGGTAATTCCAAAAGGCTGGGCAGTATTTAAAGCTGGTGTGGGCAAAATGCAGCTTACCACATACATGTTGTTGGACGTCACCTGCCCTAGCCAGCACAGTCAATGGTGAGGGCTTCTAGGAGCTGCAATCCAAGAATATCTGGACAACCACATGTCCCCACTCCTGATTTCAAGGTACCTTCTTCGTGGGTGCAATAGAACATGGAAATAACATAGAGGAGGACAGAATTGACACTTCAGGGATCTACTTTTCTTTTTTCTTTTTCATTTTTTTTTAAAGAATCTTGAGATCCAGTAGCTGGAGCTAGGTGTAGAAGACAAATACCAGTTTTGTAATTCTTTAGGATTAAAGATTTCTAAACCTAAGGTTTTGTTTTTTGAGTACCAGAACTGAAGGGAGTTCACATGTGCCTTCCAAGTATTCCTAGTTTTAAAATTTTTCAGCAGTAATATCTGGAGAAGACAGCAGGAATTTTATTTTGTTTTCACACTGTAAATTAAATAGGTGAAAACTGATGTGTGATCAAGTGTAAATCATCCAAAGATCTATCAGCAAATCAAGAACGATCTTCTTTCTCTGACATAAGGCGTATGTCCAATAGCAGTAGCAGTTAAGAGGTAGTAACTCCTAAAAGGTGGGATTTCAGAAGTTAATGCGGGGAGCATCCCCCTTCGCTTTCGTTCTGAGAACTTTCATGTCGGAACGGTCGTTTGCACATTGCCCCAGCAGAACTCTAGAGGGAGCTCAGACTCAACTAACTTGTATTAAGGGCCCTCTCAATCAGTGGAAAAATCCAAAATTGTATTTCCTTGTACTGCTCCCTACCCCACACAATATTGTAAAATAATGGAAGGTGGAAGTAGAGTGCTACACAAGCAATGTCTGAGTGGACCAGGGAAAGACAGCCTTGCTGGAGGGATGGTGGCTGTGTTGTAGCCAGGGCTGGCCCTACCATTAGACAAACTGATTTTGGATGTCATAAAAGGGGGGCAAATTTTACTGGACTTACTGCCAGGAATGGGGGGCAGAGGGAAGATACATGTGGGATTTTTTGCCTCACGCCAAAATATATTGGTTGTGTCTGGGTTCCATGTGTTTTGATGTAGGTGAGGTGTGCTATTTGTTGTTGTGTCTCAGGCAGCAACATGTATTGGGATGGCCCTGGCTTTGGCGAGTACCATGGTGGGGTATTTATATTTATTTTTTATTTATTAAAAATATTTTTATCCCACCTTTCTCCTTAAAAAGAACCCAAGGCGGCTCCCATCATTAAAAAGACAACATGTATACATGTGTGTCCATTTGCTTTGCTTTTTAAAAGGGAGCAATGCACTGCTCTACTACAGAGACAGAATAAAGGTCAGGA
Organism: Intellagama lesueurii; assembly: GCA_037013535.1. NCBI lineage: Eukaryota > Metazoa > Chordata > Lepidosauria > Squamata > Agamidae > Intellagama > Intellagama lesueurii. The sequence continues at coordinate 229,015,314 of JBAJHW010000002.1, read as the reverse complement.
GTTATACTAAAAGAAGGGAAAAGAACACTCAGTTTTAAGGAACTGCTACAGCACAGAAAGGCACCTTGTCTAAGGTTTCTCCCCACCCATCTTAAATGAAGCGAAACTGATTTAGATCCGGGGTGTAAATTCAATCTGATGAGGCATAAATCATTTTGGTCTACCAGGTTTTTTCAAAAGCTAATTTTAAAGTTGACTAGTATGCAAACCCCTGAAGCTAGCAGTCTGTCTAAAATTTAGCAGGGTCATTTCCCTCTTCAGGATCGAATTTTGTACACATCAATGCAGAAGCAAAAAGTTACAGGTGTTTTGGTTTTCCAGTTCATTGATTTTGACCCAGGGAACTGAAATCATATGGGGCACAAATTGTTCTGGACTGAAAAGATTATATTCAAACTGAATCAGTGGACCAGGGAACAGTGCCCTCTCCTTTAAAATGGCAGGTCAATTTTTGCAGAGCTGGTGTGGCCCACACTCAAAGACATAAAATTGGATCCCTGAGCCCATGTCAGATTGTTCTGTCACTTAAGTAGCTACAGTGCACACAGTGGTTTGAATTGGCAAAGGATGCGCTAGGGATTTTCCCAGTAAGGAAAAAACAAAAACACCAGTTGCATACTGAAAAACAGTATCCCCAATCTGTTCCTCAAGTCTGTTGTCTTTGTAAGGACAGGGCCAACTCTATAAGACACTTTCAGGACAGGTTAAAGATGCCAACGGGATGGTTTACAATCTCTTCTAAGTCTCTTCTGAAAGTGGCAATCCAATTTCATGGGAATCATGGTATTGTGAACATTCTCCACCATTATAAGGAGCTGTTCTCTTTCCCCCAAGCTTCTCAGCACCTGTGTATTGGTTCCCAGAATCTGGGTTGCTCAGCTAAGAGCCCGAATGCTCCATTTCCCTGAACAGTTTGTTAGCAATTCAAGTTACAAACCAGCCTTGGCTCCTGAGCCTCTCCCCGGGAGACTTCTGGGTCTTTCATCTGCCTAAATGCAATCTCCCTCCTTCTTTGCTTCTGTGACACATCAACATTTTGCCCAAACCAGCAGCCAAGACCTTTTGCTTGGCCGGAAACTACAATGTTGCCAGTAGCTGTGCCAAGAAAGCATGATAGGACAGGGAAAAGAAGTCTGCACGGCTCAGCCAGGCCCTCAGTGGACTGGGGGGCAGTGGAGGCTGGTCAATTTGGCCAAATGGGCCACTGCCCCACCCACAAACTCAAGCCATCTCCAGTGAGCCTTGTTCTGCCCATCTCTTTACCACGTCCCTGCATCTGTACTCCACCTGCTCAGCTCCCACCCTCCCCATGTTCTGTGGGAACAGGAAGGGGAGAAAATAAGAAAACAAATACTATGAGAAAGTAAATCAGCCAGCTGCCCAGATTTGAAACTAGATATAGAAGGAAGCATCAGCAGGCTAGGGACATTTCTAAATTTGGATGCAAAATGTATTTTAATGATATATGTATATCATTTATATCAATAGGAAAGCCAATTAGCATTACATACACCTGGGGGTAGGGACCTTTTAAGGGTCAGATCATACTTCTGCACTATTAGAGAGCAGGCCGGGTAGGTGGGGCTCGTCAGCCCTGGAAGGCAGCCCATCTAGGAGAAGGAAAACTCTGATCTCAAACCTCCACTGCCTTGTGGCTATATCCACTGATGGAAAAGGCTTCAGGAGTTAACCTCGAGGCAAAACCCGGAGCCGGAGTCCCGGAGGCAGTTCGTGTCGTTCTGGCAACTCCTGCGACGTCGCTGTTACCAGTTGTATTGGCTCTTGCCTTTCCACTGGACTATCTCAGTGACGTGGAGAGGGGGGATTTGCTGCTTGGGTAACAGCCTATCCTCCATATTATTTTACCCAGGCTTCGTGCTCTGGAGAGGACACTCCAGCTTCGCATACAGCGTCGAAACAACACGGGAAGTAGCAGTTACCGGTTATAAGTCTTTGCTCGATTGGCGTAGAGCATGACGCCAGGGGCTACTTCTGACGGTGGGAGAGGTCATTGCACCTCACTAGGTAGCTACCGCCCGCCTTAAGCTGGGCAGCCCCCAGCCAGTTAGGTGCTACCTCGCCACGGTCTGTTAACCTCACGGGGTGCGTGGGGTTTAGGGTAAAAGCCGACAAGCAGATCGATAACCCTGCACCATGCAACAATCATAAGAAAACTTCTGCCCTAAAGCTAGGCACCTGGAATGTACGGACAATGACCCCTGGCTTTTCTGACCACGGCTTTTCTGACGACCTGCAGGAAATAGACGATGTACGCAAGACAGCTGTCATCGACATGGAACTGAGCAGACTGCAGATGGACATTGTTGCCCTGCAAGAGACGAGATTGCCAGACTCGGGATCTGTCAAAGAAAAAAACTTCTCATTCTTCTGGCAGGGAAAACCATTGAATGAGACCAGGGAATATGGTGTTGGCTTTGCAGTCAGAAATACTCTTCTGAGATCCATTGTTCCACCTACTGTGGGGAGTGAAAGAATCCTATCTCTGCAGCTCCACTCATCAGCGGGACCGGTCACCCTCATTAGTGCATATGCACCAACACTGTCATCCACTACAGAAGTGAAAGATAAATTCTACGACGATCTGGCAGCTACTATCAAAAAAGTGCCTGAAAGAGAGGCACTGTTCATTCTCGGAGACTTTAACGCTAGAGTTGGTGCTGATCACACTTCTTGGCCCACTTGTCTAGGCCGTTTTGGCATTGGAAAGATGAACGAAAATGGCCAACGCTTGCTGGAGTTTTGCTGTTATTATGGTCTTTGCATCAGCAACACATTCTTTAATACGAAGCCTCAACACAGAGTTTCCTGGAGACATCCAAGATCCAAGCATTGGCATCAGCTCGATTTGATCCTCACTAGACGTTCTAGCCTTCCTAGTATTATGATCACACGCAGCTACCAGAGTGCTGATTGCGATACTGATCACTCCCTGGTGTGTAGTAGAGTAAAACTGCGAACAAAGAGATTATATCACACGAAAAAGGAAGGAAGACCACGTATTGACATCAGCAAGACTTGCGATCAAAGAAAAGTGGAGGAATTTGCCCAAGCGCTTGAGGAAACCCTTCCAGGCCCGGCTGATGCAAATGCACCTGAACGATGGGAACATTTTAAGAACGCTGTGTATAACACCGCCTTGTCCACATTTGGCAAGAAGACCAAAAAGACGGCCGACTGGTTCGAAGCCCATTCGGAGGAGTTGATGCCAGCCATCGAGGATAAGAGGAGAGCTCTAGCAGCATACAAAGCCTGTCCTAGTGAGTACAACTTGCAAGCTCTTCGAGCTGCTCGTAGCCAAGTCCAACAGGCTGCCAGGAGATGTTCCAACGATTATTGGCTTCAGCTCTGCTCTCAGATACAGATAGCAGCGGACACAGGTAACATCAAAGGAATGTATGACGGTATCAGGCAGGCTTTAGGTCCAATGCAGAAGAAATCTGCTCCCTTGAAGTCTGCTACAGGCGTGATCATCCAGGACCGAGCAGAGCAGATGGACCGCTGGGTGCAACACTACTCTGAGCTGTATTCCAGAGAGAATGTAGTAACCGAAGAAGCATTAAATAACATTGAGTGCCTGCCTATCTTGGAAGAGTTGGACAGCGAACCAACCTTAGCAGAAATAAAAGCGGCCTTGGATTCCCTCGCCTCCGGCAAGGCACCTGGAAAGGATAACATCCCTGTTGAAGTGCTGAAGTGCTGTAAAGAGACCATCACTACCGAGCTGTATGAAATCTTTTGTCTTTGCTGGAGGGAAGGTGGAGTACCACAGGACATGAAGGATGCAAACATCATCACATTGTACAAGAACAAAGGAGACAGGGGCGACTGCAATAACTACCGTGGCATCTCTCTTCTCAGCGTTGTAGGGAAGCTGCTTGCCCGTGTTGTGCTGAAGAGGCTCCAGGTGCTCGCAGACAGAGTCTATCCAGAATCACAGTGTGGATTTCGAGCTAATAGATCCACCACTGACATGGTATTCTCCCTCAGACAGTCGCAGGAGAAATGCAGGGAACAACAACAGCCACTCTTTGTGGCCTTCATAGATCTCACAAAGGCCTTTGATTTGGTTAGCAGGGATGGCCTTTTTAAAATCCTTCCCAAGATTGGATGTCCACCTCGACTCCTTAAAATCATCAGGTCCTTCCATGAGGGAATGAAAGGCACTGTAGTTTTTGATGGTTCAACATCAGATCCCTTTGACATCCGAAGCGGAGTGAAACAGGGCTGTGTCCTCGCACCAACCCTTTTTGGGATCTTTTTTGCTGTCATGCTGAAGCAGGCCTTTGGAACTGCAACAGAAGGTGTCTATCTCCGGACTAGATCAGACGGAAAGCTCTTTAATCTCTCTAGATTGAGAGCGAAGACCAAAGTCAAGCTGAAATGCATGCGGGATTTCCTCTTCGCCGATGATGCAGCCATTGTTGCCCACTCTGCTCAAGACCTCCAACAACTCATGAATTGTTTTAGCAAGGCCTGCCAAGACTTTGGACTAACAATCAGCCTGAAGAAGACACAAGTCATGGGCCAGGGCGTGGACTCACCTCCCCCTATTACCATCTCCACACAAGAATTGGAGGTTGTTCATGACTTTGTGTACCTTGGCTCAACGATCTCTGACACTCTCTCCCTAGATGTCGAGCTGGATAAACGCATTGGCAAAGCAGCTACCATGTTCTCTAGACTCACGAAGAGAGTATGGCTCAATAAGAAGCTGACGACATATACCAAGATCCAGGTCTATAGAGCCTGCGTCCTGAGCACACTCCTGTACTGCAGTGAGTCCTGGACCCTTTGTGCACGGCAGGAGAGGAAGCTGAACACCTTCCATATGCGTTGCCTCCGACGCATTTTTGGTATCACCTGGCAGGACAAAGTTCCAAATAGAGTAGTCCTAGAACGAGCTGGAATCTTTAGCATGTATACATTACTGAAACAGCGACGTCTACGTTGGCTTGGGAATGTCGTGAGAATGGCTGATGGTCAGATTCCAAAAGATCTCCTGTATGGAGAATTAGTGCAGGGAAATCGCCCCAGAGGGAGACCACAGCTGCGATACAAGGACATATGCAAGCGGGATCTGAAGGCCTTAGGAATGGACCTCAACAGATGGGAAACCCTGACATCTGAGCGTTCAGCCTGGAGGCAGGCGTTGCATCACGGCCTCTCCCATTTTGAAGAGACACTTGTCCAGCAGGCCGAGGCAAAGAGGCAGTCACGGAAGCAGCAAAATCAGGGAGCTGGACAGGGGACAGATTGTATTTGTCTTCAGTGTGGAAGGGATTGTCACTCTCGAATTGGCCTTCTCAGCCACACTAGACGCTGTTCCAAGTCCTCCATACAGAGCACGTTACCATAGTCTTTCGAGACTGAAGGATGCCTAATACTATATCATTTAATGTTTAATTAGATATACAGACAGACAGCTCCAATTATGATCTATAGTTTTAGATACTACATCTTTAATGGCAACAGAGCCAAGGCATAAAAACTTTGTGAATGCTGAGATTTGCCCTGAACAAATGCCATCTTTTCTTATATCAACTTGAACACTCTCAATAAAAGTAGTAAGGCTTACTAGGTCTGCTAAAAATGAATATAAACATAATAGGGTTAATTGCCATGGCCAATAGTGTTTGAAGGCGAAAAATAAAAAGATTGAAAACATCAAAAGTGCAAAGAGTGGTGAATACAAGATCGCTCTTAGCTCAAAGGGGTAAAGTAAGAGATTTAATTTTCCCAATCTCTTCAAATGTCTAGATAAAAGAGCTAAAGTGGCAAGAACCAAACACAGAAACAACAATAAAGAAAGGACGACGTGCAAACCAGAAAAAAAGAAAAAGAAAGTAGACAATACAAAGAGACAGTATGAACTTCCTTCCCTGCCTGCAGTATGTGAAGACCTTAATGCACAGGAAGAAACACAAGATTTTGCCAAGCCAATGGAATCTAAATAAGCAATACAACAAGAACATATACAAACTTCTCAACAGCCTTCTCTCATTTTAGTGAAAAATCAAGTAATCTTGTGTAATTACCCTAGGCCCAAAGGACTGTGTCAACAGAAAATCCACCTACTTTCAGTTTTGAAGCAAGCAGAAATGAGGTACACTGCTGAAGTATCTGTTTTATGATTATCATATTGTTAGAGCAATAATAGCAGGTACTGACCATAAGCAGCAGATACCAAAGCAAAACCTTTACTAACCTTTTTAGGGTTATTGCTATCAGTTTTAATATTTCTATTTCTATTTTCTATTTTACAAGTTGTAACCCTCCCAGAGTAGTGCTGTGAACACTAATGGGAGTGGGATACAAGTTAAATACATAAATACAATAATAAAATATTATAAAATATATAAATATAAAATAAATATAAAATATATAAATACAAATAAATAAATAAAAATAGACATTGAGGTAGACTGTCTATTGAAACAAACCAACCCTCTTCCTCTCTGTTCTAGGATACATCTTAATCAGGCACTACATAAAAGTAGTATACCATCTAGCAACGGGCACATGAAAGGAAGTATGACCTGCCCAGCAGAAATATTGATTGACTTACAGGTGGACACAGGACCACATGAATGGGACATCTTTGATTTCACAGGATCATTTTCTTCCAGCTGGACAATGAATAGTGCTGAAAGTCATCAACCAGTCAAATAATTGATTGAGGGATCTTCTCTACATATACAGACCCAATGCTCTGTACAAAAAGCAGCCCAGGAGTCCGTGGTTGTAAAAGGTTCTTAGAACAGAGAGAAATCTAAGAAGCAGTGCACCTAGAATTCTGGATGTGATTGTGGTATCTGCTGAAAACCCATCCATAGAAGAAAGACTTGCAACTATTAATGAACTAAATATTTTTCGACTATGCCTATAAGATAAAGGAGCTCAAACTGAACAGTATAATACAAAAGAGTTCCTTGTTACTATTTAGGAAGCAGATACCTTAGTAGCTGCATATGATGACATACCAATAGGAAAGCAGCTCTCAAATATTATCAGCTTGCAAAATCTGCAATATAAATTCTTAAACAAAGATATATAGACTGTACAAAATAAATAAGGAACAGGAGAAGAAGCTAGAAGAGGAACACCTTCTTGGTCCAGTACTAGGATTAACAGAAATTTGTGGAACAAAACAATCAGCAGTTAGTTCAAACTCAACGGACAGCAGTCATAACATATTGAGAAACCAATACAGGTGACAGAAATAAAGACCGAGACACTGCAACTAGATTGAAGCCATATCCAGTAAGTTGTTTATATCCAACTATCAATATTGTCACAAAGCAATCAGAGGATTGTCACATAGAAAGTGAAAGTAATAGGCTAGAGAAGAGCAATAAGGAAAAACAAAGAGATGTAGCATCAGAGATGGACAGGAAATAGGGACTAAGGGAGACAGTAGACTACTAATAAATCCTGCTGTTGCCATGATAAAAATACAGGCAATTTTACTGAATCTTTAAAATTATGTCCACTAAATGATTTGCACAGAGACCTCCTTAACCAACCAGCTGCAGCAGAAGAGATCAAAGAGGTGATTCAAAAAATAATAATACTGTAGGTAAATAACGGGGAACAGATGGGCTCTCAGCAGAATTCTATAAAACCTTTAATACTCATTTGATATAACATCTTCCATCTTTATTAAGTGACATACTCTCTAGGGGACCTATGTCAACCGGTTGGTTGCAAGCCAGGATTGTGACAGTTTTAAAACCAGGAGGGGATCATATCCAATTGACTACCTACAGATTTATCTCATTGCTGACTCAGGACCTTAACATCTTCATGAAAATTTTGGCAAAAAGAATTAATAATTTTCTTACAATATATATCTCCAAAGAACAATCAGGTTTTATGCCTAGTCACCAACCTGCCAATACAGTTTAGGAGGGCATTTAATGTAATCTACCACTGTCATCTACATATAAAATTACTGCTATTCACACTTGATGCTTTAAAGGCATTTGATTACACTGAATGGCAATATTTGTTTAAACTGTTGGCCAAGCTTAATTTCGGAAGCACCTTTGTGTCCCTTATAATCTAGACTTTATATTGACTGTCAAGTATTTATTAATACCAATGGGTATGACCCCACTCCAATCATAATGAATAGAGATAATCCAGACAGCAATCAAGGTAGCAATCTTTTTTGGTATTAAGAGTTCCAGGTGGAAAGTTTTCTTATGCATTAAATGCACACTCAGGGACCACCAAGATCACTTAACGCATATGAAGAACTTCGTGTTTTATCTGCTGATACAACTAGAGGATAGGCATCAGAATAAATGGCTATTAGAAAACACACATGGAAAAGTAAAGGGATTAAAAATTATATGGGAAACAGATCTTAATTCTTCAATATTGGATTCTCATTGGGTAACGATTTGGTCAGTGTTCCTTTTTAAATCAGTTTCTGCCCAGTTCCATGAAAACACATTAAACCTAGTACACTTGTGATACTTAACCACTCCTAAATTATGGAAATCTAACAACAAACAGCCAGCATATGCTGGAGGGGACATGGTTAATATGCCTCATATAGTCATCTGTGGTTGGAGTGTCTTCCCGTAATACAATATTGGAAGAGTGTTGTCTCAATTCTAAATGAGACAACTAGTCAGACAATAGATTATTGTCTCTTAAAAATTTCTACCCATAATAACAGTCCTCTATTGTGTAAATAATTGATCATAACATTCTTAGCAGCTGCAAGAATGGAATTGTCTCAAAAGTGGAAAAATTTGGATGGTTTGTCCATAGATACTTGGATGAATTGGGTATGGTCAGTTGCACTCAATGAAAGACTGACATGCAAAATGAGAGTAGCAAAAGGAATAAAAAAGAAAGACAGATTTATGGAAATCTGCCCACCACTTTTTACAATTACTAATAAAAACTCTACTTTCATGGGACTGCGACAAGACCAACTTGGATTCTGGAAATATGTTGTGTGAACTTTTATTCAAATAACCCCCACCTCTGAACAACAATAATCTTCTACCGAGGAATAGATTCTGCTTTGAAATAGAAAATGTTTCCAATGGTTATTGCTATTTTTGTTGCTCAAATGCACTCTGTATTATATATCTTTATTATATATCTTTAGAGACCAAATTGCTAACTTGCGCTGGATTATGGAGAAAGCCAGAGTGTTCCAGAAAAACATCTACTTCTGCTTCATTGACTACACAAAAGCCTTTGACTGTGTGGACCACAGCAAACTATGGCAAGTTCTTAAAGAAATGGGAGTGCCTGACCACCTTATCTATCTCCTGAGAAATCTATATGTGGGACAGGAAGCAACAGTTAGAACTGGATATGGAACAACTGATTGGTTCAAAATTGGGAAAGGAGTACGACAAGGCTGTATATTGTCTCCCTGCTTATTTAACTTATATGCAGAATACATCATGCAAAAGGCTGGATTGGATGAATCCCAAACCGGAATTAAGATTGCCGGAAGAAATATCAACAACCTCAGATATGCAGATGATACCACTCTGATGGCAGAAAGTGAGGAGGAATTAAAGAACCTCTTAATGAGTGTGAAAGAGGAGAGCGCCAAAAATGGTCTGAAGCTCAACATCAAAAAAACCAAGATCATGGCCACTGGTCCCATCACCTCCTGGCAAATAGAAGGGGAAGATATGGAGGCAGTGACAGATTTTACCTTCTTGGGCTCCATGATCACTGCAGATGGTGACAGCAGCCACGAAATTAAAAGATGCTTGCTTCTTGGGAGGAAAGCGATGACAAACCTAGCCAGCATCTTAAAAAGCAGAGACATCACCTTGCTGACAAAGGTCCGCATAGTCAAAGCTATGGTTTTTCCAGTAGTGATGTATGGAAGTGAGAGCTGGACCATAAAGAAGGCTGACCGCCGAAAAATTGATGCTTTTGAATTGTGGTGCTGGAGGAGACTCTTGAGAGTCCCCTGGACTGCAAGGAGATCAAACTTATCCATTTTGAAGGAAATCAACCCTGAGTGCTCACTGGAAGGACAGATCCTGAAGCTGAGGCTCCAATACTTTGGCCATCTCATGAGAAGAGAAGATTCCCTGGAAAAGACCCTGATGTTGGGAAAGTGTGAAGGCAAGAGGAGAAGGGGACGACAGAGGACGAGATGGCTGGACAGTGTCATCGAAGCTACCAACATGAATTTGACCAAACTCCGGGAGGCAGTGGAAGACAGGAGGGCCTGGCATGCTCTGGTCCGTGGGGTCACGAAGAGTCGGACACGACTAAACAACAACAACAATTATACATCTTTGCATTTTGCATTATATACCATATCTTTGCACTGTAATTGTTAAATAAATCTTATCTTAAAAAATGCTGCTCAGGTGAAGTGAATGAGTGGAATGGAGGATGAGGTAGTCTCTGAGTCAGTAAAACTCCCAGAAGCCTTCACCACTAGCTGTGCTGGCCAGGATTTCTGGGAGTTGTAGTGCAAGAGCATCTGGGGACCCAAGGTTGGGAACCACTGCTCTAAGTGAATGCCTACCCACCTGCCTGCTTCTCTGTGTGCATGTGTGAAGGAAGACCTACTTTTGCCCCAGCTTTGCCAACCCGTGGTTGCTGTGCCTTTTGCTTTGTCAACCACAAGGGGAATCAGCAGCCCTTGGCTGGAGGGCAGTAGGTTTGCTTTGATGAGGTGTGGTTGGGTTCTGGTCATCTAAGGGTGGAGCAAATGTAGGAGAGGAGTCTAGGTATATGGCTGCATCATCTTATCCTGCCCTTTTGTAAAATGTAAATTGCAAACCAAATGCACTGGCATCGTTTCCTATTGGCTGTGAAAACTGAAATAAGAAAGCCAAGAACAACATTGGCACAGGACGCATCTCAAAGAGTGCCTGGCAGGGCCCTTTGCTAGATCTAGTTTCCTATTCAGGATCTAGAACAGGGGGCAAAAAACCAAACCAAATCAACAACGACAAAACAAGCAAAGATTTCAACACAGGTATGTACAGATAGTACGTATATATAGGCAGTGGTTTTTTAAAAAGTTTTAACACACTTGCCATGTTTTTGTGAAACTGCAAGTATGACAACAGTGCCACTACACGTGTGCAGAGGGCCTGTAACCTCTCAGGAACTACAATCAAGCCCTAGGTATTTGGAACAAGGGAGAAAGAATCCATATCTGAGAGTGTGACCTTGAGTCACAACATGTAGGATTTTAGAGATTTGGGACACAGTCTTGTACAGAATAACCTGGTTCCATGGAACTCAATGGGACCTACTTCTGAGTAGGGCAGCGCTGTGCTATGAGTGGTGAATTCGAAGCACTTTTAATCTGCTTGCACTGCCTGCTCCAAAAAATGACAACAAACATCCTTATAGTTCAGTCAAGGGCAAATATCCTGCCTGCTTCATTATCTCGTCTTGCTATCACAGGTAATAAATTGGACTGTGTCACTGTGGCCTCTGAGAGGAGCTAGCCCCGGCTTCCTTATCTTGCAATCTCCCACAGGCTCCAACCCAAACCATGTTTAAAATCCTTGTGCTTTGCAAAAGTGACACAGAGGTGATGTTACAATCCTCGGCAGAACTGAAACTGTCTTGGGTTAAAAAATTAAATACGTAGCTGGGGATGGGGAGAATATCAAGGATAAAGGAAGAGTCCCATAAGCCGGAATAATCAAGGATCTGATTATGATTGCTCTGTTCAAGATGCAAGGGTGGATGAAGCTTTTCCCTACCAAGCCCTTTTTTGATTTTGTGTTCCTGGAAGTGGAAATCTGGTTTGATGAACCAGGCTCCAAGGGCAGGAATGTTTTTGGAAGGCAAATAAATCAGCCCAGTGCCTCATAGGATGATAAGTCAGTGAAAGCTGGGGATAAGTATTTGGGTTACACTTGGGCAGGATGAGATGGCTGACGCCAGGAAACAGTTTTTAGCTCTCATTGGGTCAGTTACTAGATTTGTTTTTGATTTCATTTTTGTAGTGGAAGCTCATTGCTAGGCGTCATGGTCTGTTTCCCAGTCTACTTGGTCCATGCCCATCACCACACCAGGCGTCTGATCTCAAAACAATCAATCACTCGTTGAAGGTTCACATTCTGAAAATTCAGGTCACTTACCTGTTGCCACAGAGTTCATGTTATGAACACCTCAAATGTTCCTTACCTGTGTTAATAATGCCAGAGTAACCTTGAAAGCTCATTAATAATAATAATACTAACTGTGTGCCGTCAAGTCAATTCTGCCTTATGGCAACCCTTCCGAGGGTTTCCTAGGCATAGAGTAGTTAGAAATGACTTACTCATTCCTTCTTCTCAGGGAGCTCTGGGATCGTGTAGCTTATTAATAAGCACACAAGCTAGTTCTTATCCTGGAGGCACAACAGGGATTTGAACTCCCAACCCCTAGGTCCAGGTGCACCAACTGGTGACTTTTGCTGCTCCACCTCAGGCAGCAAAATGTTGCAGGACACATGCTGCTCTTTTGAACACCTGCACAGAGTTAAAGTGGACGTGGAGCTGAGGTGATCAGCAAGAGGACAGGTTGTAACAAAGGAAGCACCAAGCCCAACAGTTGGTCTCAGTCATCTCAGCTGATTGTCCAGGAGGAAACAATACCATGCTTGAGGGAGGAGAAAAGCCACCAAGGAAAGATATTAAAGGCAGCAATCCTAAACCTATGTGCATGGGAGCAAATCCCATTAGACTCAGTGGGACTTGCTCCTGAGCAGACATGTTTGCACTGCTAGTATGTACTTTTACCCCCTCTAGCTCCTGTCTAAATAAATACCACTTCCAAGCTCTGAGCTTTTTTGGCAGGGGACTCTTTAGTAAAGTTCCTCAACTAGGTACACAAGACTGTATTGTGTTAATATTGGGTAAAGGCAAAATATTTGGAACATGCAAAAGGGAAACTGATGTCCAAGCAAACAGAATCTTGTCCATTCTCTCTGGCCTGATATCTGTATGCAGCATATGTGGGAAAACATGATGGGATGGGGAACTAGATCCAACCCCCAGATCCCTCCACAGATTGCATATCATGGTGTGGCGTCATCACGTTTATGGACGAAGTGCTTTGAGCCAGGCAGGCTGCATGGCAAAGCCGAGCAGGATGAAGCAAACTCAGCCTGTGCTTTATGAGCCAGAGAAGTCCATGTCAGATTACACATACACTGAAAACTAATGTAAAAATCAGATTTTTCTGTATAGATTTAAGCTCCCAGTTTTTGACAAAGAACAAGCTCCATAGATAATGAATTTCTCTCAAGGGCTGGGACAGACAACAGTATTTATCTGTTCAGAACTGGCAGTGATTTAGGGTTGGTATCACTTCCCATGATACATTTTTCTTCATTCCACTGTTTCCTCTGATAAATTAAGAGTACAAGTAAGGTTCTTCTGTGCTAGACAGAAAGCCCCTTTAGCCAAGCATTGAGGTCACACTGTCCCCAGCCAAGTGCCTACAGAGTGATCACTAGCAGGAAATGAGAGTGTTGCTGCTTGTATTCTCAACAACTGGTATCTAGAGGCATGCTACCTCCGATACTGGAGGTATAATATAGCCCTACCAAACACAGACATACACACAGCAGCCCTTCGTAGTCATCTTCCATGACTTCATCTACCCTCCTTTTAAAGACATTCATCCTGGTTGCTAACCCAAGATCATGTGGCAATGAATTCCACAGATTAGCACTGTGCTGCATAAAGAAACAGCTCTTTTTATTTGTTCTGACCTTCCCACTATTTATTTTCAGTGGATGATCCTAGGTTCTAGTATGGTGTCAAAGGCATTAAAATGTCCCTATGTTATTTTTCTTGACATGCTTCTATTGTGTCTGCTCCCTTTTACTCACATTTTGTTTCTAAGCAGAAAAGTCCATATAGCTTCCTGCAGGTGTTTGAGACAATACAGAAACCTGCGAAGACTATTTATTTAGAGTCAAATGAGCAGAAACATACAGGGCAGGAAAAGGGATCTCACAGGTTTCTGACCAAGACAAAAGCCCTGCATATTAATTGAGATTCAGTAGCCAAGGCATGGTGAAATGGGCTTACTACAGAAGGTTGTGGGTAGGAAGGAAACACTTACCCCCTAGGGCTTGCTTCATCACAAAATCCATATTGCCAGTGGAGTCAGTGAGCTCTAGGCAATGGCAGAATTCTCATCCAGTGTTGCTGGTCGACGTCTTTGGGTCTGGGTGCCACCTAAAAGTTAAAGGAAGGGCAGAGAAGAGATGAGTTGAGTAGGACAAAAGGACTGTCAGTCCCAAGGAGACCCCTGCCAAGGAGCTCCTCCTCTCTTGAATCCAGAACACAGCCTGGACATTTTATATACATATTTTTTATTATAATTCCAAGTATCGCCCAGCCTACAGAATAGAAAATATATGACAAGTTGCAGAGAAAGAATCACGTTAGAGCTAGGAGACCCAAGTCCTATGCCAGATTTGAGGTCTATTTTATGCCTGTTTGTTGCTGACCCAAGTTTTTTTTTTTAAACCCACCTTGCTATATTAAAAAGCACAAAGGTTATCACCAAAACAGAGACAAGCAAACAAACAACAAAACAAGAACAATCCAAGACAACAATTAATTGGAACCTGAAATGGTAGTAACAGGCCCGTCTTGGAGTGTAGTCACCAGCACTGGCCCATTGGGAACGCCTGTGAAGTTCCAAACAGAGCAGGAGGGGGACTGTTCTGTTGCTTCCTCCCAACATCCAGTTATGAGAGGTATACAGCATTTGCATGTCTAAGCTCAGGGCCAGCTCTTCTATTTGGCAGAGTCAGGCCACTGCCTTGGGTGGCAGGTGCCGGGAAACAGCCCTTCGATCATTTCCTTCTTTTGGAGAATCAAGCCGTGTGTTTCCAAACAGTCTGTCCTGCCCCTCCTAAACTAGCCTCCTGCTTTCAGCTATGATGGATGACAACACATTGGTGTCAGTTTTGGAACCAGGTTCAGTTGCCAATCCAGTTGGAATGGAAGGGGTGCCCATCGGTATTTGCCTCAGGCAGCAAAATGCCTTGGGCTAGCACTACATAAGTTCACAGATGTGTCAAGATTTTTACTGAGGTATTTGAGGATACTGAAACCCCCCCCCCCCCCACACACACACTATTTCTCTTATTGGAGGTTGTTGGCTGAAAAGTAGCACCAGGATCTATAAGAAAAGTTCTCTTGGCCCTAGTGGGTAATGACCACAGATCTATCTAGTCAACACTCCTCTGGTGGCGTCCTCTAGCCATCCTGCAAGGCATGCCTCCAACAGCAGACCTCACTGTGGTCCCTCCAGCCACTGGATTCAGAAGTATACTGCCGTTTAACTACTGGGGCTACTGACAGACACATACATTTTCCAGGGTTTGGAAACCCAATTTCTAGACTACAACTCCCAGAAGCTCCCAGACAGCAGAGTAACCCAAAACAGGATCTTAAAAAAGCCATTCTCAACCTTCTTTTGGTCCATGGCCATAAATACAATGTGGAAGAAATGTATTTTATTTATTTGTTTATTCGTTTTATTTATAGGGTGCCTTTTTCTCGATAAAGGGAACCAAGGTGGCTCACAACATTAAAAGAATAGAATTAAAAACATAATAAGTTAAGCATTAAACCAATTAACTGTAAGCTAATTAAAATATGATTCAATCATTAAAAACGAGTAAAGATTAACATCTAACTTAACTTACAAAAAAGAGAGGCCGAATCAGGATTGTATAAGTCGCATAACAAACCTTATAAGGTGGTGTGTGAAGAAATGTTTGCAGTCTGTGGCCCCCTTCAAAGGTGCCACGGTCCCCAGCGGGCCATAGGCCCCCTGTTGAGATAGGCTGTCTTAAAAAGTACTATTTCCAAGCTGCGAAATTTCCATGAATTTCTCTAAGTTTCCTTTAAGGCTATTAAAGTGATCACCACATCTTGTGTTAGTGAAATCAATACCTTAATTGCGCGTTGTACGAGATTAATTCACTAATTCCCAAAATTGTGCATTGTGCGAAGACCTGCTTGCTTGTTTTTCTTCCTATTTCTAAGTGCCACAAAACTCTCTGTTGTTTTTTTGCTGCCACAGACTAACACGGCTAATGTGCACCACCTTTATTCTTTCTTTTGTACTGAATCCTGGCATATAAACATGCCAGAGTGGAATAAATGAGTTCCATCCTCAGCTATCAGTTCTTAGCTTTTGCCATTGACGGGCCTGCCCTTCATGAACACACCTAATCTTTTTAAAGCCACCTAATCCAGTGGTTGTGACTTTGTTGTGAAAATGAATTTTTAAAGATAATCTCGTCATGCACACAGAATGTAACTATTTCACCATCCAATCTTGAGATTTCCCTCTTTTTTAGTACACTGTTTTGGCACATTGCACCCAATTTATTGGGATTTATCTGAACTGAAGTCGTGCAAATTCAGCAGATGTTTTAAGAAAAATAAAAATTGAAGTCTGCAGTTCCAGGAGATGAAACAGGAAATGAACAACGTCTGTATCAGTTCAAGCAGGGATAAAAGCAAAAAGCAAAATGACAAGAATATTAACGCAAACACAGCCTTTAATGGCAACCCTACACTCACTTTTCTGGGACTAGGCCCCATTGAATCCAGTATCTAGAATCCTGATATAGTTACACACAAAGCATCACTCTTAGAGGTGAATTAGCTCACATTAAGAAATCTTTGCAGACATTATGTGTTACATGGCAAGAGTCGCTTGCAGACATCAGCTACTTGTTGAGCTGCACAACTCAGGGTGGAACAGACAGTATGGAAGTTTCTTAACTCTAGGCAATTAGCCCCTCAAAGTTATGTCTTTTGTGCAGCTGCACAACAGGAATGTACCCAGTGAGACTTATGTGCGAGTAGATATGTGCAAACCTGCACTGCTAGGAGCTTTCCATTACTCTAGCCATTGAAGCCAGTAGTAAACAAAAATAAATTAAATGTGTCCTTATCTATAATAGGAAGATCAAACCCTATCACCAGAAGGCAGATAGAATGGGAGACATAAAAGAGATGTAAGTTCCCATGCTTCAGTTTATTGGCCCAAACGATCTCAGGGCTGGTTCTTTCACTTGATGGGTACAGCATCAAGTGACAACATGTATGTGCGAATATGCTATTGTAAATCTAAAATGACAGACTGGTTTCTGATCATCTCAAATGCTAGAGGCAATTCACAGATTCAGTCTCCAGTCTTGAGAAACTAATGCTTTGAATGCATGTGTGAATGAACCAGTCACAGGTACAGAATACATTTACAATTCTATGTGATAACAGTTGCCTCTTAATGTCATCATTTCTATACAGGGACTGACATCCAGTACTTAATCAGAAACAGAGGATTGCGTGGAAGAGGATGTTTCAGGGGACAAGGTACATCTATGGAAATCTCCTCTTCCACACAACTTTTTAATGTTGCATGGAGCCATGCTCTGTATTTCATGTGGTTGTCCTACTAAATTAAATTGTGTACTGAATCTCTTTCCTTCATTATGACGTAACCTCAATGAATTCTCATACATCTGGAATTGGGGGGGGGGGGGGAAGGCTCCCATGTCAAACAATGTACAGCCAGGCATATGTGGACTCTGACACTCTATGCTTTAGCAAGCCACTTGTGTCTGAAGTTGAATACCAATCAGTTCTTTGGCTAGAACGCATATATCAATGGAATCAACAGCCAAATTCTAGTTTACTTGATTGTGGTTGAAAGGCATGGCTGATTAGGAAGGGACCAATCGAATAATCAACCCCACCTGAACCAGGATATCCTATAACAGTGGCTTCCAACCTTGGGTAACTCAGGTGTTCTTGGACTGCAACTCCCAGAAACCCTGGCCAGGGCAGGTGGTGGTGAAGGCTTCAGGAAATTCCATCCAAGAACACCTCAGTTACCCAAGGTTGAGAACCATCATTCTATACTTAAAACAGGAGAGCATGTGGCCTTTGAAATGTTGTTAGACTCCAACTCCCATTAGCTCTGCTCAATATTCTTAACAGGTAGGAATGCTGGGAGTAATGAATTTGGTTGGCTATAAGTGTCCCATCCGCTGACCTAAAGCTTCCAAAGAGGACACCCTAGGTTCAACTGCTAAAATACTTTCTACAGTAAAAACGTTTTTCCTAATGTACTTCTGAATATAGTTGCACATATCATTCTTGAAATATCCCACCTACACAGGACTCATTAAAATCAGCTGTGTAGGCAAATTTACTAGCTAGTAGGGTGGTGGTGTGGTGGGCAATTTTAAGGTATGTTGATTACAGACCCTGGCAGATGACAATATGCTTTTTTTGTTTCTTTGCACATTTCCCTCTAAAAGCATTTTTCATTTTTCCAAAAATATCTTTCCCTTTAAATGGAAACCCAAACAGTGAAACAGAAAAGCAATGTGCTGGGTCTTTCTACTTCCACACTTGAGGTCTATGCCAGTTCATGGTTTGCAGATGGCTCTAACTGGATTCATAATCTGAGGATGTTACTTGATCCAAGGAGAAGCCAGAGGGCTCAGATTGCAGGGGGGGGCACATGCTGGCACCCAGCAAACAAGCCGCTGCCACAGAGTCAGAGAGCCAGTGATGTTGCTATGAAAACTTCAGACTGGGTCTTGAAAGTTCTAGGTTCTAGTCCCCACTGAGCCATGACACATGCTGGCCACTTGGGCCAATCACTCTGGCTCTTCTCAGTACAGTATGTACAACAATGGTTCCCAAAGTTGGGCCCCCAGATATTTTTGGACTACAACTCCCAGAAGTCCTAGTTAACACAGTCAATGAACAGAGTCTCTGGGAGTTGCAGTCTGAGAATATCTAGGCCCCAATGTTTGGGAACCACTGATGTACAGAGTGCTTTTCCCTTCTCACAGCCTGAGCCCCACACAGCACATGTAGAATTAAGAACTTCCTTTCAAGACTGACAGTGAGTTGTGACAGCCTGGGGCAGCCAAAGCCAAGGACTTTCTGTATGCAAAGCAAGAGCCCTACCTGTGAAGAATGGCTCTTCCCAATTGCTGCTCAGTTCTTCTCAAACTGAAAATAAGACACTGCCAATACTGGAACATCAGATCTGTTTTCACGGCAGTCTGTTAAGAGCTGGAGCAATGGACTAAAGTGGATTTTGTCAATAGCAGGGCATAGAATCTATGTACCCCATCCCCTAATATTGTAGTATTACAGCTCTCAAACGATCATGTAGGTTACAGCAGTTGGGCATTCAACAGCGTCTTACAAGGCCAAAGGTTCTCCACTTCCCTTGCTTCTATGCTAACAGTTCACAAGTGGTTTGTTGATGCTGGTATTGCTCATTGGAAAAGAACTTAGCTCCTGCCTGCAAAACTCTATGCCATTATTAATTTGTTAGCACGTAAGCCTTACACATCAACACTCATACTGATTTAGTTGTTTTTGCTGCAAGAACCCAATACGTACACCCAGATTTCTAGAATGCTAGCTTTTCGTAATAGTTCAATGTCACATTGGATTGAACGCTGGGCAAGGAGCCAGGGGTAGAAGCAGAAGTTTTATTTTAAAAAGAAAGGAAGGAAAAATGTGGATTGCACATGATCTTGCCTTTGAAGTCCGAGCCTTACTTGTATTTCTTGCTTACTGTCAACTCATTCCTGTTGCTGCTAAGGAGGCAAATTGTTACAAAAATTAGTATTAATACACTGGGCAGATCATTGGTCCTCAATATTTATTTTTTATCCATTCAAATGGAAGAATACTGATCTACCTGATCTGGCTGTTGTGAATGTGATGCTGAAGCTTGGAAAGCACTTAGATGCTATATTTGTCACAGAGGTAGGAACTACTTTTGCAGTGCAGTGCCATGCTTAGACAACCATGCATTACTTTTCAAATATGGGTAGCAGCTACATGTTTTATATATGCAGGGAACCTGATGCAAATCAGGGTCCTAATATGGTCAACTGAGGGTACAGAATCCAACTCTTTTACCCCTGTTATGACAGTGTGGATCAGGGCCACCACATGTGCCAAATGTAGAATGGATCACTTTTGGGCAATACCAACTGTAAATGTGGAAGACAATGGGGATTGTTGCTGTACTGGGAGGGAGTGCTAAGGGCTGCTACCATTGCTACCAGCCTGATCCAGAGTAGGTGATCTGCAATTACTTTAGAATTAAAAAGAAATGCATGTCTTTTAAAGCTAATGCATAGTTTGTCCCCGAGTGCAAAAATCTCTTTTTTCCACATCAGGCAGAGAAGTTGGCTACATTGGAGTTTGATGAGTTCTGTAGCCTCTTGCTGGAATGGCTAGGATCACTCTAAAAATGCTGACTACACATTTTTTGTTAGAGTGTTCCAAACCATCTCATATTGGTCTAGGACTGGAGCCTACTGTGTAACTGGAATGATGAAGGATCAGACTAAATAAACACATTTTCTTGATGTGAGATTGCCCAGATTGCTCCACCATCAATTTGCCAATATTGTTAAGTGGCTCAATAAGCAAGCCACTGCAGTCTACTGGCAAATTAATTACTTCCCCTGATCAGCAGAGGACAAGGGAAGTAAAAAGAATGTTTTTTAAATCCAAGGCAATATGTCCATTATTAAATAAATAATAGAAATATTTTCTTTGCCCTGCCAGGTTTCTCAATCTAATCACGCCTGACCTTTCACATGGACTATTCCAAAGTGACCCAGCCTAGGTGGCTCTTGAGCACTAATGTAGCTGCAACCTCAGTCTCATCTTTTAAGACCAAGTCCTGCAATCCTTGGTCATTTTCATATTTCTGCTATTTACAATCATTTACCACTACTCTGTGTTCTAAAGCAGGGATGGGGCACGTATGGTCCTCCAGATGCTTTGGAGCTGTGACTCCTATCACCCCTAATCAACATAGGCACTATAGTGAGGGATGATGAGAGTAGAAGTCTTACAATATTTCATGAGTTGTTCATCCCCAGGCACTTATTTATTTGTTCTCCACATCATTATTTATTACTGCACACCCATCCCATGTTTCTTTTGAAGTGGAACTCAGAGTGATTCTCAGACTGGACCTTTGTTTTTGAGGGACTGTGAGAGGTAGGATCCAGGTACACCACATAATCTAGATAAAGCCCCTTTAGTAAGTTAAGTGCAAGAGTTTCTTTCCATGGCCTTTCCCACTGACCCTTCCCCTGAGGCAAACTGTCAGTGGATTGGCTTAGTCTGGGAATATGCCTTGGAGGTTATGAGTCCCAGAAGCCCGGAGAGAACTACCAATAAGTGTTGCCTCTTGCTTGGGATGACTGGATATGAATGAAGAGTGTGGCTGGGAGCCCTGTCTTGCTCTGCTCTTACGGCCATGACTCCTGTGCCTCAGGTTTGAAGAAGAAATGAAGGGGAGGGGGAGCTGCTCCCCTCCTAAAGGGTTCATTTTGTGAAGGTAGGACTGCAAAAGCAAGGTAGAATTGTTTGCATTTTCCCCAGCCATGACTGGAAGACTGGCAAAAGTAGTCCTGCAGACACAGAACTGCAGGGAAGTGAGAACACCATGAAGGCTAATCTTAGGTCCTAAGGCAGGATTCGTTATGCTCCAGATAACACTTTCTATACAATTGTAGAACAGAAGGAGGCAGCTTAGAAGCCAACCTATTTGTGGACACACTTGCATCCAGGAAATCACACCCTGGGAAAAGGAGACGGAAAAAAAATCCTTAGGTTAACTGAAGTGTACCTCATTATGCCTGATGTATTTTGGATGCAGATGTTCTTCAACATACTCTTTAGGTCAAACTAGATTTCAGACAAACAGTTTTGCAGTTAGCAGCAGAGCTCTTGTTAACTGTTAACAAATCTGTTTGTACTAGCACCGCTTTTCTCATGTCTAGTGTCTTGCAGATTAGCTTGCTTTGGTTTGTGATGGTTCAGAGGGAGGTAAACACAGGCTTTGTTTGCAAGTCTGACTGCATAGGCAGAAAGTTCTGTGGCATCCTGTCAACATGGTAATACTGGGTTCTCAGTTTCCAAGTGCAAAGCTGCTGCCTCACCTAGTTTGATACTCACATGAAGCCAGTTGTAGTTTGTAGTCTCCAGTGACTTTGTTGCAAAGGAGTTTCCCGCAAAAACGTAAATTCATCACCTTGTTTCATAGTTCTCTATAACCAAAGATCTATACCCAACACATGTAGGTTGAACTCCTATGCACTCCAAGTTATTCACTTATGTGCTGTCAAGTCTAAACTGACATAGTGACCCTAACAGGGCTTTCAGTTCCACACCCCCATTAAGTTTCCATAGCTGAGTCGAGATTTGAACCCAGGCCCTCTGAGTCCTAATCTTTCAACTTTGTCCACTATACTACACTGGGTGGCGCCCATCTACCTCAAAGTAAATCTCAGTAAATTTGGGGAGACTTGCTTCTGAATAGACAGTGCCGGAGTCATGCCCTTAAGACTGTTTGGCTAATCAAACTAGTGGGATTATGCATTGAATATGCACAATCTAGTGTCTACACGTCAGGTTTAAGCTACTGGTGAAGGACACAAACGACAACACATGTAAACAGCATGTAAATTTTTGCATGGCACTCAACACTTGAGAATGTGTTTCCAGTCTCAGAAAAACGACAGCGACAGCAGCTTCGAACAGCAACAGATCCAATGCAGACTCACTGATCTATTTGAATGACTTCCTCAGGAACGCAGACTTTCCAATGCGCCCACAGATCTCTTTGTCTGGCGAAATGATTAAGAGCTTTATGTTACTTCAAAACTGGCCAGGCTCTGTCCGAGCAAACACCAGCCAGATTACAAAATGCTAATCTAAGGAAGCTGAAGGTGGCTCATGGGCCCAAAGACTGAGAAGCAGACCCCGGCATGGAACTGTTAGGAGATTCCCCCAGCTTGTTACTCTGACAGACACGGGTTGCTGCAGCGCCTAACCCTGTCTGGGTGCTGACCTGGGCTGACAAATCACTCAAAACTGGTCTAGGCCTGTAATTGCTGGGGCATGCTGAGGTGAGGCATCTGTATCTCTCACTGTGGGCAAGCATATCTCCGAAATAGAAAATAAAAACCCCTCTTAAATCACGCTGGGCAGAGCGTGCACATACGCCGTGTGTCTGTGTTTTCCCCCCCTGCTGTTGGTTAATCAGGCAACACTCCTCCCCCCACAACTCATCCCATTCAGCCTCACGCAAATTAGGCACTGTTGTTTCTTGATAATTAAGTTCATTCTGGCAAAGCAGAGAACTTCGCTGCGGACCAAGGCATACAAGATAATGGCTTGTTAAAAGGGCAAGAGGCATGATTCTACTTTACATTTAAGGCCACTGCTCCCCCCAGCTACTGGCCTTTCAGGGACTCCCACGGGAGTTGCATTTGTAATCCTCCGGCACTTACACCCGCCACCTTGATCTCACTGATTTCATACTTTGTCTCAGAGTCCAACAGAGAAGGATGATGCTCATGCAGGAGAGGCGCAGCAATTTGTGGGAGCAGAACTCCTTGTGCGCTCATTGGCACTGCTTTAAGGATAGCAGTATTACTAGCCAAGTGTTCAGAGGAAGGCAACCACAACAGCAAAACAGTCTGGAAGCCAAGTCCTCTAAGGAATGGTGAGGGAATTGGGTGCATTTCATCGAGAAAGACAAGCTTGGGAGGTGATATGGTATCATACTTGAAATGTTTGAAGGGCTGGCACACGATAGCCAGAGCAAGCTCTTGTTTTGCTGTTCTAGAGAGTGGGACACAAACCAACAGATTCAAATGACAGAAAAGGAGAATCTGAGTAAATGTGAGGAAGGACTTGCCGGAGAGCTTTTCCACAGAATAATGGACAACACTGGAAGGTGAGGAAACTTCTTTTGTGGGAGATTCAAAGGTTGGATGGCCAGGGATATTTTAGCTGTAGATCTCTCTGTTGCCGGAAGGGGGGATAGATTAGATGACGCTTTAGGTGTTATCCAAATCTAGAATCCTATGATTCTATCTTTAGGCTACATTCTTCAGGCCCCTTGGTTTCTTCAATCAGTTCAGTTGTCCTGTGCTGGTTTAACCCTGGATTAAGCACTCTGAAAACTGCAGTTAATTTCTTTTAGGATCACATTTTTAGCAGGACTGAAATCATCCTCGCTGAAAACAATCTATTCCACTACAAGGAGGTGGAGGAGATCTGAAAGGTGTAATGGTTTTTCCACCGTGAAGCCTGCACACAGTGTGAGCAATGTGTGCCTGCTTCTTGGTAAATGAGGCTTGGAAAACGAGTCCTGCTGGAAAATTCTCATTGAGTAATCGGCAAGATAAATGCTAGCAATAATATTAAGCAGAGAAATTGCAGCCATTGTAAATGGAAAAGGCCTATGAGCTTATCCATTCCAACTGCCCACCAATGCTGAATAAAACTGGGTGATCGTGTTTCTGGCCTACAGACCATCTGGCTAGATATGAACCCCCCCCCCCCCAGCTATTACTGTTTCTATCTTGTGATTGGAATAGGGAGGCAGGAGAAACAAAAATCAAGACTAATTATAAAGCCATTAATAATACATATCCGAAGGGTGGGGAGCTACCTTTTATTGAATGAATATTCATAATGCTAGTGAAAATATGAGCTTTTGAGTTACACTGAACTTTTCCAGTTTCAAGTGTTCCAAGAGCACCTTCTCCCACCCCCAGTACTTCAGGCAAATCAGTCAACACTAGTTCAGCAGTAGTAGTAGTAGTAGTAGTAGTAGTAGTAGTAGTAGTAGTAGTAGTAAATGACTAATGAATGCTGTGGAAAGATAATAAGCCCTGTGATTTTCTTAGAGGCTATGTTGATTTTATGTGACATCAGCGGCAGTAAGCAAGAGTTTTCCTCTGCCTCTCTTCTACCATCACCAACCATTTTTTACTTTTAGAGTGCTTTGTACCTCTTCTCCCATTTCTAGGTTACAGGCACCCCTATCTTACAGACTGGGGGAAGAAAGAAGAACGTGGTGAGAAATATCAATCTGCCAAAGGCTGCCCAGCAAGCCTAGGGTTGAACTTGGCTTTGAGCCCAGATCTCCTGGAGAGAATGCCATCTCTCCGGCTCATCAAGCTAGCTTCCCCTGTTGACACTTCATTGTATGCATGAAATAGAATGAGAAAGAGCTAGCTGCAAAGACACTGGAGGGAGAAGGGATTGAGGTACAAGTGCTGATCATCACAGTAATAATGAAGGATTAAGGGGACCAAGCAATAGCCCATCAACATACTCATAGCCCTAGGCACTTTTGAGACTCAAGTGCAAACAGAAATACCATTTCAAACAGATGCAGAAAAATTGAATGGTATAGGTTTTCAACAAACAGAAAAGCAAGCAAGCAAGCAAGCAAATGCCTTCCCTCTCAAACTCCCAAACCTGTACAACAGAATGCCATAAGGAACCCAATCTGTGAAGGTAACAGCTTGAGACCTGCCTGGGCTGGTGACAGCATAGATTCTTTTTGCAGACCTACTGGCAGAAACACCAGTTTTTCTGGCCCCAGGATAAAAATCTTCCTGCTCTTTCTGGCTGTCTTAGACATGTTCAGAAATTAGCACCACTGTGCTCTGCGAGACACACAAGCTCTCCTTGTCTCTCCCAAAACAGACACAAACCAGAGTGCATGATAGTAGAATCTCCCACAATGATGTGTTTAGAAAGAAACTTCCACAACCTTATGCTATTCAGGTGGGTCAGATTACATGCATGCTGTCTGAGAGATTCTGGGAGCTGCAATCCAGCATATCTGGAGCAGATGAGGATGGGGACACTGCTGTAGAGACAGCCACAAGTGTAGAGTGATCCTAGATATGATACTGCATTTTAAAACATCAAAATCAAAAAGGGCAACCATAAACCACAAAGAGTATGTGATCATTTTTGGGATCTTAGTAGACATAACCTTTTCCTCCCCTTGTTGGGCTCTCAGACACCTTCCCCCACTCTGTGACCAGTCCAACTGTTGCTGACTGTTCATCTTGCTGCAAACACCAGGAGGCACCCATGGCCACCGGTTTCCTGGATCCTGCAAGCGCATGGCAAAATTTAAAAAAAGCAGCAACACACACTGCAAGTAATGATGCTCTCATAGTTTTTCAAAAAAGGGACATAAGCAACTTGGGGTGAAAAATCATGTGTGCAAAGGCCTTCAGTTGTAAAAATTTTTATCAGCATGCCTTCTGGATCAAATTCTCTCTCTCTGTATGGAGGCTGTATTATATTAAATTCATTTCCCCTCTGTCTTACAAACACAGCTCCCCCACCAAACACACTTTCCCTTCAGAATTATATTTCTTTCCTTAAATACACAAGCCCGCACGCTCTCTCTCTCCCCCTCCCAACAATGCAATTCTCTCTCTTTCAACCACCCACGCAGAGTCTACCAACAACCATATGCTCAAGCTTTCTTGTACAAAATGGGCACACTCAGAGACACATCCACATCCGCAGCTTCTCCCTCATCAATTTTCTCAAACACACTCAGTGGGACCCTCTCTTTCCTCTCTTCTGTTGAGGACTCCTCCACCGTCTCAAACATGCTTTGCTTCCTACAGCATCTGTGCACACGTTTGACTGTGTGCACGTATTTGGGTTCAGGACATGGCAGCTCTATGGAAAAGAAGGGTCAAGGGAAAGGTGGGCAGAATTGACTAGGCCAAGAATCAGGTTGGACAAAGACTGGTCGGTGGAAATCACTGCAGAATTGCTAATTACATTGGCTACCACTGGCCTAGGACTTTTGGGCCATAATGTACCATGTGAAGAATTGTGTTTTAAGCATTCTGCACTTAGTCCCATGTGAGAGTGGTTTTCAATGGCCTTTAAGAAAAAACTAATTTTGTGAGCACTGATCCCTGAGCAGAGACAACCAATCTCTGAATTTTATACAGATTTCTGCCAGTCACCATGGGTGTAACAGCCAAGCAGACAAATCATCTGGAGATCCAGGAAAACAGGAAATAACATGGGTTCATGCAGCCTATGTATTTGTGACAGTCTTAGTTTGTCTGAGTCATCAGAAAGAACAAGGAATCCTATGGTTCCTTGAAGATGAAGAAGTTTTATTTGACTAAGCTTTCACAAATTGCAGACCACTTCGCCAGATGCTACTTGCAAAGCAGTTTCCACAGAAGTTTATGTTAAATAAAATTTGCCAGTTTCTAAAGTGACTTAAGACGGTTCATTGATTGGTTGCAACAGATTAGCATGGCTACCCCAGCGGCAGTTTCTGCAGTGTCTGGGCTTTCTGCACAGTGGGTGATATGTAGGCAAATGCCTGTGAGCAAGACACTAGGAAAGGAGTTGGGTGGGCTGGCTCTACTCTCTAATCTCATAAAAGCTATTCGGGGAGGCACAACATGTAGTACCTTCTTCAGGACCCTCCCATGTTAGTCCTCTAGGAACGACCAGACCTTGCCACCCCTGCAAGTCAGAAAGCTCTAGATCATGGGCACAAAGCAGGTAGGTTTGGAGTCCTTTGGCAGAGCCACAGCCTACACCACACTGCACCAAACACATAACCATTAGAAAGGTTACAGAAAAAGGCAACAAGTGCTCAGCTAGACTACAATATTCAAACAGCACCATCTAACAGATTTCATAAAAGAAAAAAAAAAGGGGGGGGCTGTATTACCACTCAAATATGCAGATCAGGAAATGATGCCCTTGACCCACCTGAACCCTAGCTGCAGATTCCTCTTTCTTGAAAGAGCTGCCAACAGCTGATGAGTGCCTGCAGCTCTCATACATAAACTATGTTTTGGCCTTAAGACCAGCCTATTTTACATAAACATGCTTTGTTTATTGTTTGGAAGGGAAACATATGGCAAGGCAAGGTGTGCTGGGGCTACAGTGTGTATTTATGAATATACACAGGTGGTGGTATACGCAACAAAATTATACACAATGCATGGTGCATAAAGGATGGACGGAATGCAGTGACAACCCTAATCTGTACCAGAGAAAGATTATGATCTGTACAGAGGATATGATTGAAAAAGAATCTCTCTCTCTCTCTCTCTCTCTCTCTCTCTCTCTCTCTCTCTCTCTCTATCTATATCTATATCTATATCTATATCTGTGTGTATGTGTGTGTGTGAGAGAGAGAATGAGAGAGAGAGGCGAAGATGGGATCAAAGGGAAATGGAGGCATATACACAACATTTCATTTAAGTCATAAATGGGTTCAGGCCTGCACATCTTTTCAGTGCAAGGGTTTAACACCAGAATATGCAAAGTAACTAAACTGGTCTCTAAGCATGCACAGAGTGCCCTGCTGAAACTCATTTGTGATGTTCTCACAAGCAGAGCCATGGAAAGTTGATGTATGACTGCTGACATCCAAAACCACTTTGAGTAACTGCAGCCTTCCCTCTCACCTCCAGGTATATGGGATGATTATGGGAACAGAGTTTCCAGACCACACAGTGAAGATTTTAGGGACGGCTGAGTCCCAGCATATACACATATCCCAAATTAGGCAGAATGTCACTTAGAAGTCAATTCAGAAGAATCTTTGGGAACTTAGCACCCAGCAGATGTCAGGTAAACAGTGGTGGCAGCTAATAATATATGACACAACTATAGAGTATTCTAAAAGTGGTGAAAGATGTGTCAGAGTGAATGGGATATATTTTTCCCTCCTGCCCTCCCTCCCTCCTTTTCTCAGCCTTCAATAACATAAGCAGTTCAAATATCACCAGTAAATTGTTCCTCATGATAAGCAAAGAAGCATGCATCAAAATATATGTGAAGACATTCTCACCTAAGATGCTGAAATGGGGTGTCCATGTGCACTGGAAGGCATGCAACACAAAGATATATGAGACTGAGATGTGAGTGCAAACGGGACGTTTGGTTTACACTCCACCAGACACCCCTGCCTATTTAGTACAGCATATTTATGTTGTATGGCAGCTGTTCAATATCTGTATGATGGAGGTGGATGTACACACATCATTATGTGATGGGCTGCTGGAATTACCTCAGCATTAGAGATGAATTTGTGAGGATTTTTGTGTGTGTCTCTGTGTGCAAGAAAATAGGACTTGGGGTGACAGAAAACAGAACAAACACCCTAGAAACATGGTGGGGATGAAAATCCTATCTATAATTTTAATGAGTTTTGGAGATGGGTTGAAATTATCACCTGATTGACATTTATTGCTCAAATCCTTCTTTTTGAAAAAGGAAGGAAAGAACTCAAAAGTTTCATGTGCAACTATTCTGCATGAGTATGCATGTGCACAAATGCATGTGTGCAAACCCACAAAGCCTTCTCCAACTTGGTGGCTTCAAAATGTTTACGTCTGTGACTCCCATAACCTCCAGCCAGCAGGATCAATTAGCATAGTGTCTGGGGATGCTGGGAGTCACAGACCATGATATCCGGAGGGTACCAGGGATGGAGGGTTCAGAAAAATTATTTGACTGAAATATCCAAATTTTGGTGCTCGGGGTGAGATGTGCAGTGCTTTACTGGGGGTGCTGACTGTTGTTCTCTGGATATGGTCACTTAAATACTGGTGGGCTTCCCTTGCTCCAGCATCCTTTGCCTCCTTTCTAAGGATTCTGAAGGGGTCGAGGTGGAGCTGAGCAGCTGCTCACCGTGGGAGCAGTGACCCTGTCAGTTACTTATGAGAGAGGATTCAGAAGTAATTGAAGCTGAAGTCCAACCAAGCAAGTGAAAGTGGGCAGTGGGAGTTTTCAGGTGGTTGTGCAGGGAAGTTAAAGCAGGAAAGGATGTCTGGAAAAAAAATATCCTTGGGTTAGCAGCTAGCGGTAGGGGATGGGGAAAATCTTAAAATTCAGGTTGCTTCCCTCCCTTCAGTGGAACTTTGGCGGCTAATGCCAAAGGCTGCAAAGCTCCCGTCCTCACTGAGCACTAGTCTGGAGAAGGAGGAGGCTTCCTGAGAGACAGGGAGCATGACCACTCAAACCAGGATGGCACGGAGACTAAGGAAACACAAGTCAACACAGCATAGGTGAAAAACTCCAGGAAACTGTTTTGCCTTCCTGACCCTCTTTTGTGAGTCTGACAGGTGGGTGGGCGAAGGCAGGCACCCTTTCTCCAAAAATCTCCTGGGCTCTGAAATCAATCACGCACCAGAGTCTTCTCTGTGTGCCTTATGAATGTGCCAAACTGAAATTTCTCTGGGTTTCCCCCTTGCAGCAGATACAGGTGCTCCACTGTGCTACCACTGCCCTCTTCCCCTCTCCTGCCTGCGACTGAGCTAGCTTAAAATCAGAGATCATGGCTTTGGCATGGCTCACCACCCCTCCGTGCCTGGATTGCAAAGACCTGCCAGGCAGGAGCAAACCTAGGGAAGGCGGCTGCCAATGAGACAGGCTCGTGTTTGCTCTCAAGAGCATTTAGCTTCAGTGATCATGACTGGGGTGGGGTGGGGGTGGAGGTGGCGAGACTGCTTGAAAGAGAAGCGGCAGACGGGGCCCTAGTTCCTTCTCACAACTGAGCTTTCGGTTTGCTCCAAACTCCTTGAGGTGGGATCATGGTGGAGGGGAGGGGGAGGCATAGACAGCGGAGATCAGGCAACCTGGGCAGATCATAGGTGCAATGGCTCCCGGGAGTCAATGTGGCATAGCGTGGGTGTGTAGCAGACGATCTGCGGGGTTTTCTCTGCATGTTTTTCAAATGGGACTCCACTTAGCCATGGGTGGATTAATTATACGTCCAAAAGAACGCAAGCAAGTGGGCGTGTGATGAGAAAGACTTACCTTGTACAGAGTTAGAAGTGCATCAAACACACACATACACACACACCCCCCCCTCAACGAACCGATAGCCAAGTTCCTCGCTTTCTCTAGGTCCGTCCCTCCTGTGTCGCCTGGCTGCCGAATAACACCCAGTTGTCCCCGATTTCCTCTCCGTACCCCGCAGTATCCAACCACCATCCGCACTGCCGAAATATTAACATGCAGAGCAGGAGGCAACCCGATGCCCGCGGCTTCTCCGATCAAGGCTGGGCAGCGGGCACAGCGATCTCCCCCCTTCCATTTTGCGCTCGGCAGGCAATGCAAACATCAGCACTTTGGACAGCTCCCGCCCGAAAACTCCCAGCCTTGTCCAGGGCGGGATTCCAGCCACGGATCCCAATACAGACGACAACCCCCCGGGAAGAAAGACAAAGCGCCTCAGACCGCCCCCCCCCCCACGCTATTTTTGTTTTAAAAAAAGGAACCAAGAAGTCTAGTTACAGGTGAAGATCCTCTGAAAGGCAGAAAAGTGGGGAGATCAAGCAGGACATTTGTCCCTTTACCGCACCTCTACTCTCCGGAGGCAGGTGCGGGACGAATGACCCACACCTGGACAACGCCAGGTCCCCCCACGACCATCAATCGTCGCCGCTCTTCCTCCGACGACGTATCCTCCTTTCCTTCGCGCCCCCTTCCACCGCCTGCCTCCCCACGCGTCGTCTCCCCGCTCCCGAAGAGCTGTCCCTTCAGCACCACGCCGCTCGCCTTTCCTCCCTCCCACCGCCCCCCCCCCCTCGCCGCCCCGGCTCCCGGGGGACAAACTCACCCGGGGCGCTCTCTCCACTCCAGCCCTCCACTCCAGCGGAGGTTGGGAAGAAAGGCGCTGCTCTCTCTTGTCCGGCGCCCCAAACCCGCCTCCTCTCTCCCCCCCTCTCCCTTCCCTCAGCTCGACGGTCCCTCTCCAATCGCTCCTCTCAAACCCTAACGCGCCTGCCCGTCTCTTCGCCTCACACTCCCTAACGGAGTGGGCCGGCTCACGCCCGGGATCCTACGGGCGGAACCTTCCCTGCCTTCTCTGGCGGGGAACCAAGGCGCGTGTTTTCCTTTCCACCTCGCCGCCGCCACTGGGTTTTCCGGCAACGTCCCTCCACAGGAGGGTATTTCACCCCCCATCCTTGAACGGATCGTGGCTCTTAACCTTCCAAGCAGCGTCCCCTAATGAGCTACTTCATTATTCTTGGCATCTCTACTCATTTGGCTGACTAATATTAATCACGCTCCAGTGCGAGGAGCAAAAACAGCTTCTACCTCGTGCTCAGTGGACACTCTGCTCAACCCCGGGTAGGGCAGTAAAGCACGAAGGAGAGGGAAAGGGGTTAGCGGTTATTGGCTCTGGCCAGAGAAGGCAGCTAGTTCCCATTTGTCTGTCCATCCTGGGCTGCGGGAGGGGGGAAGGGGGGATGCTTCTCTCCCCCCCCCCCAAATAATACTTTAATGCATACAGGCAGGCTAAACTGTATTGCAGTACCATACATCATGCACACAAATTAAACTAATGTACCACTGTGCAGCTCTACCCACATCCACAGAAAAGTGGGGGGGGGGGCACTCTTCCTTCTACTGACCTTTATACTGGGTTAACATGAAAGGGAGTATCAGTGAAGGGATCAAGTGAATGTAAATTTCTGGGATTCCAATGGCACAGGGAGCCCTGGTTCTGAACAGTGGCTGCCAGAAAAGGATTTTGTAGTGAGAAAAGCATTCCTGGAAGAAAATACACCCAGCCAGATTGGGGAAGGCTGCTGGCCAGTTGAAAGAGCAGAAGCGATTCATTAGACTCACACTGCATTGGGACAGATCAGCAAAAAATTCAGTGAAACCAGATGATCCAGGGTTTAGGCATTCTACATTTTAATCTAAGCCAGTGTTGAGGAACCTTTCTCAGCCACAGGGCAGCCTCCTCCTCTCGTAGTAGGTCACTTCCAGGATCTGAATTCCAGCAGTGGGTGAGGGAAGAGTGAAAACTTCACTGGAGCCAAGGGTTTTCCCCCCACTCCCATATGTCAATAAGTTTCATGGGTGTGGATTCAGAAAGGTGGTACTGTAGCCTGGAGGCAGGGAAGAGATAAGCTTTCTCTCTGTAGTTGCAGTCACTCCTCACCACCACCCCAGGATGATCACAACCCCAAGCCAAAAAAATATTAAATTATTTTCATGGTACAATGTGGATATTGTCAGTAACTAGCCACTGGAGTTCTGCATTTGAATCTGGGATTTTGGATCTAGTCCCATTTCAACAGGGTTTGCAGGATATAGGGATTTGGGCACACCACATATGTGAAAACTTTAATTTTCCATCTGTAAAGCAGCAATAGCATTCACAGAGTTATTAGGAAGAAGTTAGATGTGGCATGTGGAAAGTACAATGTAAGTAATTCACACAATTTAAGGTTCTCTTCTTTACTACAGGGCTATTTACACCCTAGTGCTGAAAATATAAAAAAGTGGGTGGGCATAACTGACTGTATAAAAGTCTTCTACAGAAGCCGTTGAATGATGGTCTGTTTGCAATTCCTGTCACTCGTTTGGTTATCATCAGGTTGAAAAAGAATTTCCTTCCCCAGAGTATTCCCCTCTCTGACAGTGTGTCATCTATAATAAACAATACTTTCACACAGCCTTGGGCATCTCAAGGATTACAATTTTCTGTGCTTAAGGCTCTGCTATGGATTACTTTTATTCTGAAACATTAAAAAAAATGTGCATCTTGCTTGTCTTGTCCACACTGTTAAAATATACCGTGTTTTCCCCGAAAATAAGACATTGTCTTATATTAATTTTTGCTCCAAAAAACACATTAGGACTTATTTTCAGGGGATGTTTTATTTTTTTTCATGTACAACAATCTACATTTATTCAAATACAGTCATGTCATCTTCTGGTTGCTGCACAATGGTGGAGGGTGGGGTTTCACTTTGTTGTTGTTTAGTCGTTAAGTTGTGTCTGACTCTTTAGGAGGCAGTGGAAGACAGGAGGGCCCGGCATGCTCTGGTCCATGGGGTCACGAAGAGTCGGACACGACTTAACGACTAAACAACAACAATACTTTCCCATTAATATTTTAGTTTGAGATTTCTATTTCAGAGCATAGCCATGTTCCAGTTTGCAAACAAGAATAAATCAAATCTATGAATTAACCAGCCTTTTAATCTTTTGGTCTGCTTTTCTTCCTTGCTTCCACAGTCCCCCCTTCTAAATTTATATACTAACTGAATGTGCAGGGAATACACAACAGTGCATATTCTAATATACTTTAAGCCCATCATCCTCTGAACAAACATACTGCAGAATCACTTGGATGAAATATGACTGCTCCATACTTCCTAGTGATTTATGCTGGATATTCCCAAGTTTTAATTTTTATTTACTAGCAGAACTAACTACTTGCTGGAAGGCCCATATTTCTGATGCTTTTAATGATCCATGGCACTGCCTTTGACACTGAGAGCTAATGAGTAAAGCTAATGACAATGTTTGGTATGGGCATCTTAAAAAACCCGACGTGAAAGGAATTAAAATATCAGAGAAGGCAAATCTATTGACAAATGGGGAATAGTGTTTAAACATTGACCTGTTGTGTTCCTATTAGATTTGCATTTCTTTGAAACCAACAACAAACCAACAACCAAAAAGGGGCCAGGGATAGAATGCATCCATAAAGGAAGACAAGGTGAAATACAGACCTTACCAACTGTGTGCATCACATGTGCAAAGTAACAGGCATCCTGCGTGATGTTTGCATGTGGGTGTGCCCCTTTAGCCTATGGACTTATAGGGGAACATGGTTGTACACTCGGACCTGCACACATCTATAAATTGCTGGTTACACAGAGAGCTTAAGAGTTTGTTAAGGGCGCATGTGTGCAATGGCGCAGGTGCCTATTTACATTTGCACTTGTGCCTGATTATTTTGGGGTTTTGTGTGTGATATTTATCCTTAGATTAGCAAAATTACCATTATTATGGGCAATGATCTTATGTGTCAAGGGAGCTCTGTATATGGCAGGTGCAATGCTGCACACTGAGGTAATATTGTGTCTTCCCATGCAGCCTTTGTCGGTGGCATCAAGACCATCCAATGTCAAAAGCAGTCGCCAGACATTCCAGTGAGGGGACTCTTCTAATAAGAAAATGACACGTCTTCCATATACAGACCTAGTAGTCCCTTTTCTTTGCTGTTTGTGGCTACAAACTGAAGATTGAGCTGTTGGATGCCATGGCTGGGCTGCCTATTCTGGGCCAAGCACTGGGTGGGAAAGGCGGGGTGTGTGTGATTGGAGCATGTCCCACATCAGCAGATGTGAATGTGCAGGAAAGTTTGGCTCATGCAATCCATTTTTAATAGCCCTTCCTGCCAAGATGAATTCAGACAAACGATGGGTTGTTTGGAAATTGGCTTATGTTTACTGTCCAACTCCAGGCAACGTTACACAGATTGCTTACAAGGCCTGCCTTTCCCAGGAGATAACTCTGATACAACTACAGTTAAAATCCATACTTTGAACCTTCAGTGAGTTGATTCGTTAATTCAGTGGACAAAAGTTCACATTTTATTGTAAAGCTACTAACCTGTAGCATGAAAAAAATGCTACAACTGCTACCACTGCTATGGCAGGCACTCTGAGGCTCATCTTCTCCCACATGTATTCAAATGCCACTGAAGTATCATGCACACTAATGGCCTAATAACAATTATCACTGTGTTTTAGATTTATGTGGACAGTGTATACAGGCATTGAGTGAGAGACAGTGTGGCTGTGCTGCTGCCGGTTGCCAGCCTTCCTGGGACTCCCTCGGCCTTGTGGGACTGGGCCCTCACTGCTTCTAGCTGCCCCACCCCCTCCTCAACATCAGCCACCTGGCTCGGGGGGAGAAGGGGCTTTAGAAGGGTTTTTTATTGTGATTATCAATTGCCATCAGGTTACGTACGTAGAGACCCACAGTGGATCTGAGGGAACAGGAAGGGGGAGGGTGTTGGAGGGGGCAGCCATTGAGGTGGTGCTGGGTAGGGGAAGGAATGGCGGTGGGGGTAGAACATGCCCATGTAGGAGAAGAGAGGTTAGATATCTTACATCTATCCCCTCTTCTAGTCCTACCCCCAACCAGATGGTATCAGGTGACCATATCAGCAAACCCTCGAGCCACACGGTGCTGTTGATGAATGCCAGGTCAGTACAAAATAAGACTGCCCTCATCCATGATGTAATTCTGGATGAGGGTGCTGACCTGGTGTGCATTACTGAGACCTGGGTGGGAGAGGAGGGTGGTGTTCCCCTCTCCCAGCTGTGTCCGCCTGGGTACTCGGTCCAGCACCAATGTCACTCGGAGGGTCGGGGAAGAAGAGTTGCTATAGTCTATATGAGTTCTATCTCTTTGACCAGGCTTCCTATCCCTTTGAGAGGAGGTCTTGAGGGCCTGTATTGTGTGTTGGGCTTACGAGACATACTGGGGATTCTGTTGGTGTACCACCCACCCTGCTGCGTACCAACAGTCTCCCTGCCTGAGCTGACGGAGGTAGTCTCGGACCTGGTGTTGAGGACTCCCAGGCTGTTGGTGCTGGGGGACCTCAACATCCATGCCAAGGCTGACTTGACTGGGGCGGCTCAGGACTTCATGGCCGCCATGACAACCATGAGGCTGTCTTAATGTGTCATCGGCCCGACACATGAGAAGGGCCATACCTTGGACTTGGTTTTCTCAACGGGACTGGAAGATGGTGGTTTGGATGTGGAGGGGCTGGTTGTGACCCCATTGTCATGATCAGACCACTTCCTGGTCAAGTTTAGTCTATTAGCTTCTTCTCCCCTCTGCAAGGGTGGGGGATCTATTAAGATGATCCGCCCTCGGAGACTAATGGATCCGGATGGTTTCCTGAATGCTCTGGGGGATTATCCATCTGATATGGTCGGCGCTCCTGTCGAAGCTCAGGTCACCCTATGGAATAGGGAGATGATCCAGGCGGTTGACATGACTGCGCCTAAGCGCCCTCTCCCTGCACGCAGAGCCCAGACAGCTCCTTGGTATACTTCTGAACTGCGGGCAATGGAAGCGAGAAGGGAGATGGCTGAGCGCAGGTGGAGGAAATCCCGCTGGGAGTCCGATCGAACACAACTTAGAGCCCATTATTGGGCCTATTTCGTGGCAATACGGCTGGCGAAACGGCAATATTTCTCCAGCCGTATTGCTTCCTCAGAATGTCGTCCAGCAGAGCTGTTTTGGGTGGTCTGGGATCTTCTTCAACCGGGAAATCCAGTGGAGGTCCTGGACTGCTCATCAGCTCGCTGTGATGAGTTTGCCATTCATTTTGAGGGAAAAATCACTCAGATTCGCAGTGGGTTGGACTCCACCGTTACTGCAGAATCAGAGGATGTGTCCAGTGTACCGTGCTTAGGTCAAGTATTAATGGATGAATTTCAATTGTTGAGACCTGAGGATGTGGACAGGGTGCTTGGATCTGTCCGTTCTACCACCACTCCGCTCGACCCTTGCCCATCTTGGCTAATTGGAAGATCTGCCAGGGGGAGAGAGGGAGTGGTCTCTACCACCTTGAAAGAGGCGGTAATTTGGCCACTCCTTAAAAAGCCTAACCTGGACCCAAGGCTGGTGGTTAACTACCGATCAGTGGTGAACCTCCCTTATTTGGGCAAAGTGTTGGAGCGGGTTGTGGCTGGGCAACTCCAGGCGCTGCTGGATGAAATGGATTTTCTGAATCCATTTCAATTGGGTTTCAGGCCGGGTTTTGGTACGGAAACTGCCTTGGTCGCCCTGTACAATGACCTTTGCCGGGAGAGAGACAGGGGGAATGTGACCCTGTTGATACTCATGGACCTCTCAGTGGCTTTCAACACCATTGACCATGGTGTCCTTCTGGATAGGCTGGCTGGGTTGGGAGTTGGGGGCACCGCTTTACGGTGGTTCCGCTCCTTCCTGGCTGACCGTGTCCAGAGGGTGGTGCTGGGGGACAGTTGCTCTGTCCCATGACATTTATGTCATGGAGTTCCTCAGGGCTCGATACTGTCACCCATGCTGTTTAACATCTACATGGAACCGCTGGGAGAGGTCATCAGGAGGTTTGGGCTGAGGAGTCAGCAATATGCTGACAACACTCAGCTCTACCTCTCGTTTTCCACCAGTCCAGGTGAGGCGGTTTCTGTGCTGAACTTGTGTCTGGACCTTATAATGGACTGGATGAGGGTTAATAAATTGAAACTCAATCCAGACAAGACGGAAGTGCTGTTAGTGGGTGCTTCGCTGGACAGGCTGGAGGGCCATTTCCCTGCCCTGAATGGGGTTACACTCCCCCTAAGGGACAGGGTCTACAGCCTGGGGGTGCTCCTGGACCCTAGTCTAACTCTGGAAGCCCAGGTGGACTCGGTGGCCAGGGGCGCCTTCCTTCATATGTGGAAATTATACCAGCTACGGCCCTACCTGGACGAGCGGAGTCTCATGACAGTTACACATGCACTGGTAACATCTCGTATAGATTACTGCAATGCACTCTACATGGGGCTCCCTTTGAAGACGGTCCGGCAACTGCAACTGGTCCAGAATGGAGCTGCGCGGCTGGTGAGTGGTGGGGCCGCTAGGGGACACAGCAAGCCGATTATGTTTAAATTACATTGGCTACCAGTTGCTTCCCGGGCCCAATTCAAAGTGCTTGTTTTGACATATAAAGCCCTAAACGGCTTGGGCCCTGGATACCTGAAGGACCGCCTCCTTCCATATGAACCTACCCGGCAATTAAGATCTAGCCAGGGGGCCCTTTTAAAAGAGCCGTCCCTCAAGGAGGTAAGAGGGATGGCTTGTAGATAAAGGGCCTTTTCGGCAGCTGCCCCCAGACTATGGAACGCCATCCCAATTGAGATTTGTCTGGCACCGACGCTGTTGACATTTCGGCGCCAGGTCAAAACCTTCCTGTTCCAGAAGGCTTTTAATTGAAATAATATCAACTGTGGGTCCTGATGGCAATTTTTAGAGTATATATTTTAATTGTATTTTAATTGTTTTATCTTTTTTACTGTATTTTAATTGTTGTAAGCCACCCAGAGACCTTTGGGTAGTGTGGACGGCATATAAGTTAAATAAATAAATGTATATTGCCTGTATATACACTGTCAACATAAATGGCACATGCTACAAAGGCCTATTTACTTCTGTGAATGTGTTTTATAAGTCTCTTGGTTCAGTAGAGCAAACACCATCCACCTGAAAGATACTTTGCTGAGTGTAAGACGTATGCAGGTGTAATTGGACAATACTTCAGGGATTCTGTGAATTTGTGCTCAAAGGTCTGTGCCCTAGGATTGCAGAACATGGTGCACAAAAAAACTACAAGAGGGCCCCCAGGAGAACGTTTCTTTACTTTTGCCCTGCAGGCTTTTTCTCTGGCTTTCCTGTCCCCACTCTCCTTCTGTATGTACATAGCCGTTCCAGGGGGGCAGCTGTGCAAGTCTACTGCAGCAAAAGCAAAAGCATAAAAAGTTTTGTTGGCACAAACTTTTGTGGCCTGTAGCCAATGCCATCTGAAGTTTCACTCTTCCAGAAGCTGGTGGTTCAAACCACTTCTTAAATATAGCTTGTTTCCAATGAACTGCTCAGGTTCAGACTAATGGCTAGCACAGTGGAATTTTAGACTTCTGGGCCTTTTGAATAGCTTACTGCGATGCCATATTCCCTTAGGTTTCAAACACAGTTTGCCAGGCAGCTGCTCAAGAAAAATGAGGCTAAAGCCAACTTGGATACATTTCATTGCTGGAACCAAGTTGTCATTTCTACATTCACTCATTTAATCATATAGTTTATATCCCATCTTTTCCCAGAAATTCACAATACAAGAAATACTAAAAACATATTAAAAAACAAATAAAATTGAAGCTTTAGATTACAGAATAGCCAGTTCTTCTTCTTCTTCTTTTTAACTGGAATATGAGTTTCCTTTCCAACTGTATGCCTTGACACAACCATTTCTTGGTTTTGAGGAACTGGGGACCTTGATCATGCCCCCCATGTCCTTTGTCAGTGGCTCCAACTCCTGGTCCATTTTCAGGTCCTATTTAAAGGCCTGGTCTTAAAATTTAAAAACGTATACAGTTTGGGATTGGGTTACTTGAAAGATCCCCATTTCACATGAAATGCCTATTTGAATACAAAGAACATCTCCGGAGTTCCTATTCTAGTGTTTCCACCAAGGAGGAAGGTGCCTGGCCACCAGCCAGAATGAAATTCGGGCAGCAGCACAGTAGTTAGGGAGCATTTTTTCCTGCCAGATGAAGACCTTCTAATTCAGCCAGGCCTGTTAAATAATTTATGGTGTATGTGCAGTTTGGGTCTCTCCAATCAAAATCTAATTGTTTTCATTTTAATCATTATTGCTTTTCACTCTATATTTTAAAGTGGCATTTGTTGTGAGCCTTCCAGACAACTTGTACTAGGGGGCCATCTGTACATAACACTACATACAGCACATGTATTAAAAGACCTTCAGAAACGTATGGCATGAGCACTGGGCCGTGTATCATTCTGTTTGACTTAAGGGTGTGCACTACTCCTTGCAAGCTTGCAGATTGTTTCCTTAAAAATTATGGGGAACTGAGAGAAACACAATATAATCAAAGACAAATGTGGTAAGAGTCACTTAAGGCTCCTGTGAGGGAGTGAGCCCTGTGGCCTATCAAGGTATCTACTTCCCTACAAGTTGCCACTCCAGCTTCCCTTGTCATATGACAAGCAAAGGAACCACACAATCTCTTATCTACAAATGGCACGGAAATGCCCCTGTAAGGTGGGCATGTCAGCAGTTCATGATACAAAGACTGGAATGGGAACTCGGGTTAGGGATACAAGCTGGGATGAGGTGAGGGACGTGTTTCCAGAAAATTCTGCAAAGACTATTCATTAATCCAGCAGCAAAGAGATGGGAGATAACTAGCCTTTCACATATGGTTGGCCTACATCTTACAACAGTGGGGACACTTGCTATGGCTTATGGCAATTATAGACAACATGTTCCACAGCCCTCTAAAGTCATAGTGGGGTAATCCATATCATAGTGAGCAAAGGAATACTTTGGATCAACGGAAAAGGAGCTAGTGATCTTGCTTATTTTCCAGGGCAGGCAAGATGGAGTGGAGAAAAGGAACTCCATGAACCAGCACCATGATCTCAGGCCTGGGAACATCTCTGTTCTATCCCTGAGCCAAGGATAATGATTTCCACCAGAACATTTTGCTTAATGACTGAGAGTGCAGGGCATGGTTTTAGTAAGGACTGTGTTCCCACAGAGCAATAAAAATATGGATCCCAGTGAATACCATCAATGTCTAAATGAACTGGGGGAGCGGCACTGATCTGCACTCATCAAGTGGGACGGTTAAATCTGGGGAAGGGTCCCACCTGCCTCCCAATATTGAAGTGTGTCAGAGATGAAACACTGTACCACTTAACTAACTCTGGCTGTAAGGCACGGCTGGACTGTCAAAACGCCTCAGTTTAACAAAGGCTAAAGTCTTGCTGAACTAGTGAATCAGTGTCAGAACAGTGAATTTCTCAGGGGGTGAGATTGAGAGAGAGAGGGGGAAAAAAGAGAGAAAGGGACAGCGAGGGAGGAAAAAAAGAGGAGGAGGGCTAGAGGAGGGGGTTCCATTTTGTACACACTTAATGGAACAGAAATATCACAGAAAGAAGCTAATCACTGGGACAAGTGTGGGAATGATCTAGCAATTACCTGCTCTGTCAGCTTCTTGAGCACATCAGGGAATCTGCCAAAAGGCTCTCTAGATTTTTCTTTCCTTAATTTTTTAAAACCTGAAATGTCATCTCCTTCTTTCCCCAGCACGGGTGGCTCTAGGTGAGCTATTGTGCAGGTAAATGTGACAAAGAGTTGAGGAGAGGGGTTGGAAAATCAGTCAGTGTCACTTTCTCAAACATCCACATTTTTTAAAAAACCCCAAAACTCAAATTCTTCTTATCTCAGACGTGAAGAAATTTGCAAATTTTGGTAAATTCTTCACAAAAAACAACCAAAAAGAACATTTCTCTTAGGAAAAAAAAAGGAAGAGACCCTAACCCACCAACAAGAACACGGCTGAACACATAGGGATACAAACCCAAACATTTAAGAGTTAAAGCACTCAAAGCTCAGATGGACTAAATAAAGGAATTATCCAGTTTCAGGTTTCCCCATTTTAAAAAAAGATCTCAGGTGCCTTCCATCTTGAGTATGAAGAAATTTGTGAATTTTAGTAACTGCTTATAATAAATGTATGGTATGGCACTCTTGACCATCCCTAATGGATGAATGGGTTGGAAATAAGCTGGGTGAGGGCAGGAAGCATTCAAAAGAAAGAGGGTATGGATGGCATCACCCACTCAGTCTTTGCTGACCCACAGGCCAAACACTTTCAGAAGGCAGATTTACCTAGAACCCTGGGAAAACTGCCTTATCGTGAACCAGGCTATTGTTCAGAGCATTGTTACATCCAGCCCATCATTGTTGACACAGACTGGCAGCTGCTTGACTTGATTTCGTTCAATATTCTTTCCCTGCCTGTCCTGGAGATTGAACACAGGCCCTTTTGTATGCAAAGCATGTGCTCTGGTACTGAGCGATGGCCCCTCTTTGTCCCAATCCACAGGAATCCTCTACTGAGTACAATGCTGCTGAAACGAAAGTGTGTTGGCTGAGATTTGCACAGTTGTACAACTCCCACTCATAACAAATGGGGCTTACAGAAAAGGTGTTCCTAAGGTATCTCGAATTCAAGGAGCATTTGCAGTGTGAGAGAATCTTACGGATCCCTCAAACCTTCCTTCCAATCTTGCTGCCTTTAATTTTCAAGTAACACATACAAGCATCCTAGAAGAACCAAAAAGTGAATAGTGTCTAATGTGCAATGGGTAGGTCCAAAGAGCAGCTGGACAATCTGACTTTCACTTAGTCACCTCTAGGTAAACATCATCCTAACTGGAAATATTCCATATCACCTTGGGGCCAAAGGAGACAGAATTGGGCAGCCACATTTGTTCTTTGTCTGTCTTTCTCATTAAATTTAAAGCAAGGGATGGGTATCTAATATGTAGAGCAAAATGGGTATTTGTGCAAAGGTAGTTATTTCTCCTTGCTCTTTCGCTATAGACACTTTCCTTTCCAATCCTTGAACCCAGTACAGTACATTGATGCTAACAGCATGCCTAGCAGGAGCTCCTGGAGAAGGAAACAAAGTACCAGTTTACAAGAGAGCTGTCTCTTTAAGGCTTTCCAAGGGCTGGAGCCAGAAGGGAGGAACTCCTAGAACAGCACTATATGAAGCCTCAGTTTTGCCTCTGCCATCATGGGAGCAAGGTGCTTATTGAGAGCTATCCTTGTTTCTCCTGGGGCAGAGTGTGTGAGGAAATGTGGCTTAATAATTAACAAAAATAAACTTC
Organism: Intellagama lesueurii; assembly: GCA_037013535.1. Taxonomy (NCBI): domain Eukaryota; kingdom Metazoa; phylum Chordata; class Lepidosauria; order Squamata; family Agamidae; genus Intellagama; species Intellagama lesueurii. The sequence goes on along the minus strand of JBAJHW010000002.1, from coordinate 228,972,145 downwards.
CTTTAATTAGGCTTGGATAATATGGTTCAGGCAGGAACTTACAAGCAGAATGGCTTCAAGTCTCCCTCAGTAGAACACCCCTTATTTGTTAGTTTATCTCAACTGGCACTTACTGTCTCAATACATTCACTCAAAGACTCTGTTAATGATAACAAATAAATATTTCCATTTACTTACATTTCTTCATAGATAAAAACAAACATCATGTTGTATAAAAATGCTAACTGATCATAGAATCATAGAAAATGATTGAATGGGGCCTACAAGGCCATCAAGTCCAACCCCCTGCTCAATGCAGGAATACAATCAAAGCATATCTGCCAGGTGATTATCCAAGTTTTTCTTGAATGCCTCCAGTGTTGGAGCACTCACCAACTCCCAAGGTAACTGGTTCCACTGTCGTACTGCTCTAACAGTTAGGACGTTTTTCCTGATATTCAACCGAAATCTGGCTTCCTTTAACTTCAGCCCATTGTTGTGTGTCCTGCGCTCTGGGATGATCGAGAACAGATCTTGCCCCTCCTCTGTATGACAGCCTTTCAAATATTTGAAAACTGCTATCATATCACCCCTCAGCCTTATTTTCTCAAGGCTAAACATGCCCAGTTCTTTCAGCCTTTCCTCATAAGGCTTGGTTTCCAGCCCCCTGATCATCCTTGTTGCCCTCCTCTGAACTTGTTCCAATTTGTTAGCATCCTTCTTGAAGTGTGGTGTCCAGAACTGGACACAATACTCAAGGTGAGGCCTAACCAGTGCTGAATAGAGGGGGACTAGCACCTTGCGGGATTTGGAAACTAGACTTCTGTTAATGCAGCCTAAAATAGCATTTGCCTTTTTTGTAGCCACATCACACTGTTGGCTCATATTTAGCTTGTGATTTACGACAATTCCAAGATCCTTCTCGCTCGCAGTTTTGCTGAGCCAGGTATTCCCCCATCTTGTAACTGTGCAATTCGTTTCTTTTTCCGAGGTGCAGTACTTTGCACTCATCCCTGTTGAATTTCATTCTGTTGCTTTCGGCCCAGTGCTCCATCCTATCAAGGTCATTTTGAATTTTGTTTCTGTCTTCTAGGGTGTTAGCTATTCCACTCAGTTTTGTATCATCTGCAAATTTGACAAGCATTCCCTGCACTCCCTCATCCAAGTCATTAATAAAGATATTGAAGAGCACCGGGCCCAAGACTGAGCCTTGGGGTACCCCACTTGTGACCTCCTCTCAGATAGAGAAAGACCCATTAATCATCACCCTCTGAGTACGATTCTGTAGCCATTACATCACTGAGCTTAAGTGGTTAGCTAACTTCATTATTGCTAATGTGATGAAGCTGGTTACATAGCTGATAGAACACTTCACTTTCACTGTCCACTTCTGACAGATTCCATTGCTAACACTGACAGAACCCTAACTAACTGTAAAAAAGTGGGAAAAGAATCCGAGGCAGAGAGGGAACTATTGGCTGTTGCTGAGTTGACTGACATTCACTCCAGTCCAGAAAAGTCCCTCCCAGCTAAAAACTCCTTAAAGGCATCCTATGCAGGTTGTTATGTATCCAACAGTTTCGGGTGCCCTCTTCTGGTACCCAGCCTGGAGAATTGGAGAGGAGTCAGTGCAGCCCCTGTCCCTGGGAAGTTCTCCATACCTACCATACACATATGTGGGAGACATGTGGTTAAGAAAACGTGACTGTTCCTTTTGCACCTACTTGGACAGTACAGGCTGTAGCAGAAAGGGAGTCTAGCCACTACCTCCTCTCTTCCTTTTGTACATTCATACCAATATTTTAGGCAAGTAACGGGACTTTCCAGTTTGGAAATGATCAGTTGGGTTAATCTTCAATTGAGACACAAGGACTTCTATAACTGAAATGCAAATTTGGTAGACATACGGCTAGGTGGGCTTTTCTTATGCAAACTCTTCCAGCTCTGTCTTTGGCAAAGAGAGTATTGCACATTCATTTGTACCGAGTCTGATCTCTGTTATCCTCTTATGTAAACCACAGCGCAATGCTGATTTTAACATCCCTTTCATTAAAGAGCCCAGATCCTCTGAGGCTTAATTCCTTGGAGTCTGGCATTTGGAAACACTTTTCCAGGTTGAAGACTGCAGAGATGTATACCTGTGGTAGGCGAGAACACACCAACAGGTCTTTTTAAAAGTGATCCCATCTTTCCAGAAGGCTAGGGCTACCTCTGACATTTTGCTGTGTGAGGAAGAGCAGGAAATAGCAGTCCCATTGTTATTTTAAACAAAATGCAGGGTACTCGGAGCCACATATTTTGGTAAACAAGGCAGCAACTTTCACATGCCTCTCTCTTTAGACTTCACTGCAAAAACCAAAAGAAAACAGTAATTACAAATTAAATAACCAATACTTTCTTGCCCTTTCATGCCACTGTGTCATATCTGGTATTGGGTGCATCCATCTCAACCTGGCTAATGGTGGAACTGGTCTTACTGGAGGGTCCACTACAGAAATGAGACTTAAGCGGTGCTTAAATGCATTCCAAAGTGATCCGAAAAGCAGCATCTCAGCAAAAAGTGATGCAGCAGGAGCAGAAGGAGCAGCAGCAGCAGCAGCAGCTGTAGTATTTCTGTTTCATTCTACAGATACCACCTTAATGGCCCAAATAGTTCATATAAGTACAGCTGTTGGTTTATGCTATCTTGGATCCTGAGTGTTTTTAATTCAAGGATGCTACAGCTGCTACTCTTGGTCCTGAGCTTTGTACACTGCCTGTTCTGAAAAGAGACACAATGGACGCCTGGAAATATCTTAGCAGAACAGAAATGCTGAAAACCATTGTTTAATGACACAAAGGAAAAAGAGGGCATCCATTATGTGGATTTTACTGTGAACCACATTCTGAATAGGGTTTTTCTTCTTGGCTTTCACTCTGCTTTGGATTTCCAACCACACCAGTGCTGCTAACTTTTACAGAGGCTTTGCTTCTCTCAAGCAGGGATAGGCAACTTGTAGCCTTCCGTATGCCGATGGACTACATCATTCCTTAACACTGACTGTGCTGGCTAAGGCTGAGGGTGGCTGCCATCCAACAAGATCTGAAGAAGCATATGCTTCCTACCCCTCCTCTAGGGTTGCTGTATGCCACTTCCTCTGGACTCTCTGTCCACAGTCCTGCTGCAGGATGCAGCTTTTGCAAAGCCATTAGCATGGGCCCCGAGCAGCGGTTTCATTAGAAACTCACCAAATAAATACAATTAAACTAAATTCCATCTGCTGAATCTCCGGAGGAACAGAAAAGCTAATTGTTCAAGTGGAGTGCGTGGCCTGTGGATGAGACACTGCTGCAGATGGCAGCTCTGGCCCCTTTTCTGTCCCTGCTTCCCAATCCCAATTTATTCTGGCTCCTTGCTTTGATCTGCCCTGCCCCACGCTTGCCTGTCAGGTTGACTGCTATCAAGAGCAGCTGTCCAGCAGCACCAGAGGCTAAGTCATTAATGGGTGGTGCTGTGAACTCCAGAGCCAAGTGTTTACAGCAGTGTTTTCAAGGCTGCCTTCAGCATCACTCAGAAAGAAAGAAAGAAAGAAAGAAAGAAAGAAAGAAAGAAAGAAAGAAAGAAAGAAAGAAAGAAAGAAAGAAAGAAGATAGTTATCCCTTCATTTGATCAAGCCAAAGCAACCATTCTGTCTTCTTCCATCGGCCTTAACAAACAAGAGAACAGAACGCACTGCATGGGAGAACAAATGCTCCCGCTCACTTCAAACCAGCAAGTGGTCCAATCATAATCTCCTCAATAGGGCAAACAAACCATGCACTGGGATGGGGAACCCACAGTTCAAGTTTTTGCAGGTTTGTTCACTGCTGCCTCACTGTCTTTACTCCAGCCTTCAAACTCTGAGGGATTTTGCAACTTCACACAGCTTGATCACTACAAGCCAAGCTATGTAGTACATGTAAGATCTGTCATTAGCTTCCTAGACTTAAATGTTCACATATAATTAAAAGGTGGATTGTATATTTGTTTTCCCCACAGTTAAAGCAACTTAGTTGAGAGTTAACAGTTCAGCCAGGCTATGGGTTGACCTCTCAACACTTCTAAATGACTAGTTATATGTTGCCTTTCCTCTTGACCCGTTGTCACTGTCCTCTTTGGGCTTCCTTTTTAATCCCTCCCATCTTTGACTTTCTCCCTTTTGTGGCATCTTTTTTTGCATCTCCATCTGAGAAGAGCAGGCGCCACTACTTGTGCTTGGTGAGAAGCCAAACAGAATGGTGGAACTGAATGAATGAATGGCAGCATAGCAGAAAGTTCAGCGCCGTCTCTTGACAATACTTTCCGCCTCCATCCCATCCCAATGCTCAGGGGGAGATCTCCTCAGCCTGAGCTCCTTTTTGTCCTGGAAATGCATGCTTTTTATTATGATAATTATTGTTGTTCTCCCTCTTCTGCTGCATGTTGGGTGGGAAATTACAGGCCTTCTATTCTCTTGTGTAGCAAATATTTCCCTCCTGCTCTCATGCTAATTGCTTCCTTCCCTTTCACACTATTGTCCAGGACTCATTAATAATCTAATCCTGAAAGGATGAAGGAAGAGGCAGAGCTGACCAGGTGAAATCCCAGCTGGGCAGCAGCCCTCCCTGAAGTCCCAAAGAACAGACCTCTCCTTTAAGCACTCCCTCGGGTCTGCCATGCAAAACAGGGCAGCATCAGGTTTCTGTGACCCTTTATATGAGAAGAAAAAGGCTCAAAGGATAAATAGAAACTCTCAACTAATGGAATGAGAGGGAAACAAAGGCTTCCGGGTCCAATTCCTGTTACATTCATGTCCTTCTACATAGAATATCTTGTACACAGAGTTCCATTACACTTTTCCATGACATGCACTACTACACAACCTAGAATCAAGAACGATGCTATACAGGGAAAGGTGTGGCCTATAGAAATCCTATCACTCTCTCTAGTACTATACTGGGCAACACTGCTGGACCCAGGGGCCAATTTGCTCATGACCCTAGATGTGCTGCAGGTCGCCTCTCCCTGCCACCATGCTGATGAAATGTAGGGAAAACCAGGGGGGAAAAAACCCTTTAAACAAGCAGGATATGTTTGTCTTAAAGAGATTTCCTTGGTTTGCTGTCAATGAAAACCGCTTCAAAGCAAGGATTTTCTGCTTGTTTTAAAGGGATTTTAGAGTTCTGTCATAATATCTGAGCAGGATGGTTGGTGGAGGGGGTGCTTGCAAAAATGTCCTTGGGAACCGCATGCAGCCCATGAGGTAAGGGCTGCCCACCTCCAACTGGCAACTTAGGTGACTGAATGACTTCCAGAGGATGAGGGGAAGGAAAATGTGGGCACCTGTGCAGCATCCGTAGAGATCCCTAGGTCAACAAGATGTGCTGCCCTGAGTAGATCACATATCCCTTTGGAAGCTGAAAAGGCTGGGTCTGGTTAGTACTTAGATGGGAGAGTACCAGGGAATATCAGAAATCTCCAAGCGGGATTAGGAAAGCATCTTGCCTGAAACCCCAGAGAAGCAGCCACCTTGGCTCCTCTTTTGGACAAAGACACGGTATAAACAATAAAATGATATATGTATGCCAGTCAAGAGCTGACAATACTAGGCTAGATGGTCCAAGAGCCTGATTCCGTAGAAAACTTCTTACATTCCTATATTCATAAACAGATGTACAGTAAATGGCTAAGAAAAAAAGAATTGAAAGCAACTGAAAACTGCCTGACAAAATCCCAGGAGAAAGTTAAAAAAGAAAGAAAGATCTAAAGCAATGTTTTTCCTCATGAACCACTTGAAACTTGCCTGGGTTCTTGGCGGGGCACTTAATAATCTTTTTCATGTTCCACAAATCAAAGCACACTCGTAACTCATATTTTAATATCAGTTTTCTTTCCCTTCAGTGCCGAAATCACTACACAGTATTATGAAATGCACAAACCCAATTGCCAAAGCTGTCTTCTCCTGCTTAATAATATGCCCTTGGTCAAACTGACCTCACTCCTCATCACCAGAATAAACAAACAAATCAATCAAGTGCAAAGCCAAGCACAGCTGTCTTCTTGTAGACTGCCTGAATGGAGCTCCTGGAGCACCTTTTGAGAAGATCTGGTCCAACTAAGCCAGTCATCTGGTATGACTGTACTGGTTTATTCATGGCATCTATGATTGAGAGCTACAGAGAAAGGGAATGCCAAGATACCAATTAGTAGAAACCCACTCCCTGTCCCGAAGTAGGACATGAGTAGGAAAAGAGAAGAATGTAGCCTGCTCAAGTACTAAGTATAAGTGGGACTGTCAACAAGAGTAATAGTATGAAATGTTTCTGTTCAGGGTTTCACCCAGCCAGCCATATCATCTTCTCCATTCCATTCCTCACCTGCATTTTCTCTTTCCTTACTCATTAACTGCCAATTTGCATTCTTGGCCCATTCTGAGCATGTTTAAAGATATTGTTATATACTTCTACAAAGCTCCTGTTGCCTCCCCTTCTGTGTTCGAATACTTTGGTTTGGCTCCCTAGATGATGGGTTTGCAATTACTGGGGGATGTATGTGAGTGGGAGGTATGGGTGCCGTGAGTTTCAAGCCCTCTTCTCCTCTACTACAGAGGAATGGTTCAGTCTGCTGAACTCTGTCTTCTTCTAAGTATAAAATGGGTTTTTGGTCTGAGATCCCTCTAACTCTATACAAATTCAGAATAAAGCTGGCTAGCTCGGTGATTTAAGTATCTGGCTATGGAGCCTGAGGTTGGAAGTTTGATTCCCCAGTTGGCAGGGGCTGACTCAATGATCCATAGGGTTCCTTCCAGCTCTGCAGTTCTAAGAGGATCTTTATTATTAAGGGAAGGCTGGGTAAAGATAAGAAAGAGGGTGTCCTTTTACCACCCCCTCTTCAAAAGACTAGAACAGGAGCCCTCTGGGCATACTGAGAAAACACTGGAACACTGCATTACAGGTCCTGATTGCTGAATTCTGTCAGAAAAAGTCCAAAGACCATTTTTTTGGTACACAGCTGAAGGCAAAGATGGGGTTTCTGGCTCAGGTTGTATCGATTTCTCTCTCAGGTGCTATCGTGACTCGCAAGTTCAGAGCGGAACCGTCACGCTTGATTTTACTATTTTAACCTGACATAATTTTACATCATCTTTCTATGTATCACTCTGTAGGTTTTCTTTTTCGTATTTTTTTTTAAAAATCTCATTAAATTTACAACTGCAACACACTATAATCTGAAAAGTAGTTAAACAAGAGATGTCTTTTTAGAGTAAAGGGCTGAGCCACTTGTTATTTCAATGGTACACCTAGTGGTGCCACAACCTTTTTTTTTAAAACACTGGAGTAAGTGGACACTGGTCAGTGTGGAGCATGAGCACTCTCTCTCTCTCTCTCTGTGTGTGTGTGTGTATGGAGATGGTGGTAGGGTCTTCACCAAAACTGAGCTATAGTGAGAAGGGAGGAAATTATTAAAGTCCCATGTCACCACGCTGGAATCCCAGTTCAGATGGGTTCTCTTAAGACTTATTTAGAACAAAAAAAGCAGAAGAAAAGACACATTGCTCTACACTTAAAGTGTAGTCTGCCAGCCAGAGCTTGGAAAACTCAGGATTTTGGGAGCTGTGTTCTTTAAAAGGGCAAAGAATACCGCTCCCAGAATCCACAACACTGGCTGGAGAATGGAAGTGGTTGTCCAAAAAAGGCAACACGTTCTGGCCCAAACTGTTCAGTCCCCCACTGTTGCCCCATTATTTTGACTATAATATGGTCACACTTATCCCGACACCATTTGCTTTAGCAAGCTGTGCCTCCCTGCCCCCCTTCCGGTGTTGGATGCCTTTCATGCCTGGTTTCCCCTGGAATAAGCAGGTGAAACTTAAAAACAACAACAAAGCAAAGTGAAGGAAAATAAAGCAACATGGGGCTCACTGACTTTGTACCAAAGAGCTGAAAGTGGAGCAAAGCCCAAAATATGGGACTAGGCTGTCCCTCAAGGCCACATGCTTTGGTGGGATTACAGGTGCGTGCTGGGCTATCTTTGTGGGTTGCCGGCTTTGTATTCCTTGCTGCATGTTTGCATGTCTCCCCCTCCCTCCCGGCATGTGTTTTGTCAGAAAACAGGAGAACAACAACACACAAGACAGGGAGGAAAAGTCTTCACTTGGCATATGCAAATCTGAAAAAGATGCATAACCAAGGAGGATGAGTGTAAAACGAGCCATTTGGGAATATGATCCCAGAAGGAGAGTTAGAGGAGGGGAAAGAGGGAGAGGGAGAGAGAGCACTAGTTATTCCAATGAGCAGATCTGATGGGCTGGAGAACCTCAGAGTCTGGGATTAAATCTGAATTGGGGTGGGAGTGGGGGTCCTAATCCAGCCTCTGGGTTTGCCGAAACTGCTATATTCTCCTCTCCATTATACCACTGCTGGGCACTTTTCCATCTTTTTGTACAGGTAGCTCCCCCCCCGCCCCCCTTCTATGAAGACAGTAAGACCTTTAAGCTAAACTATGCAGACACTTTTGATCCTACCCTTTTGCATTCAGCTCCACTCAGGGCCTCACCAGAGAACTCCTTTGAAATTGAGTCTGAGCCTCAGACGAAAAGAGGTTTACGCTACAAATGACACAGAACATTTTGTCCACGGGAAGCAGCCGCTAGCTTCTACTCTTCCACTCTCGAAGGTCATCGTTTTGCAAAGATGAAACATTTTGGATCTAGGGATTCTTTTAAACCAACCTCTCAATGGACAGCTTTAGTTCCTTCCCTTTCTAGCAGGGCTGGCCTGGCCATTAGCCTCAGGCTGTGCCGGACCACACTCCAGAGGGGTGGTGGGGAGGACAAGAAAAAAGGAGGATAACAATGGCAGCTGCTGCAGTGAGTTGCTTTGAATTGCTCCTGGCTGTCTGGAGTGCATCTGGGTCTTCTTTTGGGCCCAGACATTATGGCAAGGGTGGCCTCCCACAATGGCTTAGCCTGCAACGTTCTCTGACGGTGCCCGGGCAGCCAGCAGCAATTCAAACCTACCTGCCGCTGCTGTTGCAGCCGCTGCTACTGTCCTCTTTGTTCTACCTTCCTCCTTCCCCTCTAGGAATTCCTGCAGAGCATTGGTGGTGGTGGGGCTTATGGGCAGAGGTGGCGGCAGTGAGCAATGGGCAGCCTGCCCGTACTTCTTCTGTTTCAGGTGGCAGAACAGCATCCACTAGCACTGCTTTATAGCCCTGGAAGGGTGTTCACCACCAGGCAAGAATGGATATAAACTGTGATAATGGTGTAAAATGTTCCATTCTGCTATGAAATCAAGTTTCTAGTCCATAAAACTGCAAAGAAAGACAGAGAAGGAAATCTCTGGTGAAATCTCAGGTGAAGCCAAATGAGGCTATTTTTATACATAAACTATAAAAAGGAGAGTACTGTATGTAAAATAGCTTAATTTGCACTGGCCACAGAACCAACTTTTCTTGTCATAAGTCAGGGGTTACTCTCAGACTGGAGATACTCATAGTATGCTGGTACTTTTGCCTATGGCTTTGACATCTAGTTTCTATCAGTCTCTTTACAAACCAGGACTGGCTAGTCGATAAACAGAATGAGGCAGCCACCTGAAGAAGCAGATACTGAGGGGTAGACGAAGAAGCGGATGAAAGCTGCTGTCAAAGTTCTCATGCATAGTTATGCCAGCATAATCTAATGCTATAATTTGTGGGGCCAAATTGCCTCTAGTTAGGAAATCACTGTAAACATCATATGTTGCGTGCTGAGTTGTGCAAATCATCATGCAACATATAATGTCTACAGTGAATTTTGCAACACATAACACCTATGGAGGCAATTTGCCTTCCAAGGTTATGCCATTATTGTTATACTGGTGCAATGGCACAAGATTTTGGCTGCTATGTGACACATGAACTGCCCTGCACCCTCCAAACTGAGCCATCACCCTCAGATGCAAGCAATGGATGATGCTGTTCTCTTGCCATTCAGTTTTCACAGCCTGTCAGGTCAGCTTTTGTACCCGGAATGGTGATAATGGGGGGGCGGGTAGCACCATCTTAATCTCAGGCTGCAAAATGTTGTGGGTGAAGCCTACTACACATATAAAGAAGACAATATTCCATGCTCTTTGTTATGCATTGACAATGTAGCTGGGGCTGAATACTGTGGTGAACAATGATGCAGCTGGGGCTGAGCCACATTCTGAGCTTACTTTTTGGCTTGGAAAGATAAGGGAAATTTCTTGGCACAGAAATATGTCTGAATGCAGCTGGCAAAATTCACAGCTTGGGAGAATTTCTTCTCTGGTTTACCATTCCCAGACCACCCTAGCCCACATGGGGGATTCTGGGATCTGTAGTCCAAAGGGAACATTTTTTTTAACTCTGGTGGAATCTTTGGGGAAAAGACAAGTGAGATGAGGGTTTTGGTTTTTTTAAAAACATATTCCCTGCTAGTTTACAGAGACATATCATTAGCCGTCTGATCATCTTAACAAGTCACATCTTGGCATAATGAAATTCTGAGAGGGAAACAGTAGTTTTTCATGTCACAAAGAAATCAACAAGATCTATAGTAATGGACACAAATTAGTTCTCTGTCTTTTTGAAATGCTTGGGTTTCCCTGTTGGAATGAAGGAGGGCAGAAGTCAATCTGGACCAATCAGGGCGGCGTCTACCATTGTGATTAGAGTTCCCCTTTGTGTCTGTATTTCCAGTTCCAATGAAAGTTGGGGGAAGGGATTCCATTTGGAAGGAACAGCATAAAGTGTGAAGAATCAGCAGGGGGTATGATAACATGGAAAATACCTTCAGTGGACTTCAGCTGACTACAGTACAAGAAAGAGCACTGTCTGGATTCCCTCACTGTTGACAAGAGATGGAGTGGGAGTCAAAGAGAATGAAGTGGAATTCCACACAGATGTAATGTAGATCTAATAAAGGCCCAGCAGCTAGGGCAGGGAGAAACCGTTTCAAGTTACCAGAGCCCATTAGCCTCCTCCAGCTCAGGCAGCCCTTTGGAACCTTGCAGTAATCTGAGCTACGCTATAGAAACCTAATGGTGATTAATGGTGGAAAGATGAGAGGTCGCGCCAGGAATTATTAAAAGGCCTGATAAATAGTCTCTATGCTCCAATGCTAATGGCTGCTATTTGATGGAGGTCTGTGCATTTCAGTGCTTTGCTGAGCCCAAGGCAAAAAAAAAATAAAAAAAATAAAAATCAAATTTAAATGAAAGACAGGGGAAAAAACCTTCACTCTGAAGAGTCAGGAGGCTGCACTGATGTGCCACAGAGCCAAGCATTTGAGAAACTGAGCACATGTTGGTTCCTGCTAAACATTCTTTTAGGAGATTCTAGGATTACTTGCCTTAGAAAGCATGGCTAACAACAAGGTCAGTGGAGGTGATGGCATTCCAGTTGAACTATTTAAAATCTTAAAAGATGAGGATTGGAAAAGATCAGTCTACATCCCAATCCCAAAGAAGGGCAGTGCCAAAGAATGCTCCAACTACTGTATAATTGCACTCACTTCACACGCTAGCAAGGTTATGTTCAAAATCCTACAAAGTAGGCTTCAGCAGTATGTGGACCGAGAACTCCCAGAAGTACAAGCTGGATTTCAAAGGGGCAGAGGAACTAGAGACCAAATTGCTAACATGCGCTGGATTATGGAGAAAGCCAGAGAGTTCCAGAAAAACATCTACTTCTGCTTCATTGACTACGCAAAAGCCTTTGGCTGTGTCGACCACAACAAACTATGGCAAGTTCTTCAAGAAATGGGAGTGCCTGATCACCTTATCTATCTCCTGAGAAATCTATATGTGGGACAGGAAGCAACAGTTAGAACTGGATATGGAACAACTGATTGGTTCAAAATTGGGAAAGGAGTACGACAAGGCTGTATATTGTCTCCCTGCTTATTTTACTTATATGCAGAATACATCATGCGAAAGGCTGTACTGGAGGAATCCCAAACTGGAATTAAGATTGCCGGAAGAAATATCAACAACCTCAGATATGCAGATGATACCACTCTGATGGCAGAAAGTGAGGAGGAGGAATTAAAGAACCTCTTAATGAGGGTGAAAGAGGAGAGCGCAAAAAAGGGTCTGAAGCTCAACATCAAAAAAACTAAGATGATGGCCACTGGTCCCATCACCTCCTGGCAAATAGAAGGGGAAGATATGGAGGCAGTGACAGATTTTACCTTCTTGGGCTCCATGATCACTGCAGATGGTGACAGCAGCCACGAAATTAAAAGACGCCTGCTTCTTGGGAGGAAAGCAATGAGAAACCTAGACAGCATCTTAAAAAGCAGAGACATCACCTTGCCAACAAAGGTCCGCATAGTCAAAGCTATGGTTTTTCCAGTAGCGATATATGGAAGTGAGAGCTGGACCATAAAGAAGGCTGACCGCCAAAGAATTGATGCTTTTGAATTGTGGTGCTGGAGGAGACTCCTGAGAGTCCCCTGGACTGCAAAGAGAACAAACCTATCCATTCTGAAGGAAATCAACCCTGAGTGCTCACTGGAAGGACAGATCCTGAAGCTGAGGCTCCAATACTTTGGCCATCTCATGAGAAGAGAAGACTCCCTGGAAAAGACCCTGATGTTGGGAAAGTGTGAAGGCAAGAGGAGAAGGGGACGACAGAGGACGAGATGGCTGGACAGTGTCATCGAAACTACCAACATGGGTTTGACCCAGCTTCGGGGGGCAGTGGAAGACAGGAGGGCCTGGCGTGCTCTGGTCCATGGGGTCACGAAGAGTCGGACACGACTTAATGACTAAACAACAACAAGAATTACTCTGGTCCGATCAGAGTAGGTAATATCATTCCATGTTTTTACAGTTTCACTTAATAGTACTTCAAATGCTAAATCAGTCCAAAACAGCACTTTTAAAGCATACCTGCTTGCAGACTACGCAATACTGGTTGCGCGTCTCCCTCAAACATCAATCTGTACATGAAAATGGACAGGACACTTCCCTCCACTGTGCCTCCCTTTCCCTTTCTTTTCCTTGTGGCTACTCCCAGCTGGTTTCCACATCCAGCTTAACTGTACAATTAAGTTGCACTGGGACCATAGGGCAACTTCTACACTGCAGGTGGAAAAAACGTTTTTGAACCCTGCCCTCTGTTAAATTAGATGTAGCACAGGTAAAACCTGAATAAATGTGGGGTGAAGTGCCACAGTCTCTTTTTCTTTTCTTTTCCTGCACTCAGTAGAGGTGTGCTCTTTTTGTGTTTCTGGACTGCAGCCCACAAACCCAAATCTGTGCACCTGTAGGTTTCACTTTCCTTCCCCCACAGCCCTGGGAAGATCTCTGAGTTACTTACCATCATTATTGGCTTCTCTGTCCTTTGCTTCCTGTTGTTGATTTGTAAAAGCTACTGTGGTGCTTCTCGGGAGTCACAGTCTTGCTGACAATTTGTTTTTTCTACAGATGGCACCTCACAAAGAACTGCAACTCCTCGGAAGTACTGAGCAGCTTTATTCCTTTCTCTTGCAAATAAACAACAGCAGGAAGCAGAGACCAGAGAACTTAAGAGGACAGCTTAGCCATTCCATGTTCTTGGGAAATAAAAAACTTATTCTGCTCTTCCATGGAGGAGGAGAGAAAGGAAGGAAAGGGCTTTCTTTGAAAGAGACTATTAGGGCAGTGCTGATATGCTCTACTTTTTAGAAAAAAAATAAAAAATGAAATAAAAAGAAAAAAAGAGGAAAGAGGAAAGAGGGAGGAAGAAGGAAGAAAGGAGGAGAAAGGAAGGAGGCAACGAGGAGGATGATTTCCTCTCTTTTCTTTCCCTTTAAAAAGAGGTAGGTCTCTTCAGGTGCTTATGCTATGTGGATGCAGGGATTGCACCAAATGGCATATGGCACCTCTATGTGACCTTAAATGACCCTATTTAGCCTGCTCCAGCCCACTCCAATTGAGCTGTCTAGCCAAGCCTCTAGACTCTAGCTTGCCTGCTCCCAATCACTGTTGCTTTATTGACTCAGCAGAGTAAGGTAGCTGGCTATTCTAATCCCCCCTTAGCTTGTTCAGAGCATCTTCACTTGGCTATGGCTTCCTGTGCCACTGCAGCTAAAGTGATATCCTAAGCCCTGTGTGTGGATCAGAAACTAGTTATTCTTGCCAGCATTTCAGCCCCCATTATTTAAATTGGCTACCATAGGGTAGTAAAGGGTTTCATCTGCAGCTCCTGTGGGGCACAAAGAAGCACTCGCTACCTACCCAAAACATGCCACACAGGGAAGTTGTTGAGATGGCTTTCATTAGAGATTCTATCTTTGAGCACAGTTTACACTGGCAGCCAAATAGGTGGGCAAAATCCTTAGGTGATATGTGTAGTGCAGAGGTTAGAGGACTGGACCATTCCAAGTCCAGATCCAGTGTCAAGTCCTTACCAAGCACTGAAATTCAATAGGTGATCTTGGGCCAATCACTGTCTTCCAGTCTGCCTTACCTTGAAGGACTGTTGTGAGGATAAAGGGAGTGGAGGAAGAGAAAGAGGGTGAGAGCTGTGTACAATCCCTCAAGCTCACAAGGTGGGACACAAGCCAAGCCAAGCCAAGCCAAGCAAATTGACTTTACTATGTTGGATTGTAAATTAGCTGGAAACCACATTTTTTTGAATTCGCTATTACATTAAAACAAATCCTTTCCTATAGATAGAAAATCAGCATATCAAGAAGAGGGCTGAGCCAAAGTTTTTTTCCCCATGAAGCACTAATATTCTATCTGTAAGGATAGGAACTGAGGAACACTGATAAATGTCATTCACTGTTTACAGTTTGAAATGGTATAATTTACAACTCTATCTCAGGAACCATCCAGATGTAGATCTGGCCAGACAATCTGGCAAATGTACTCAGAACTGTGCCATGAGAAACACACCACAGCTGTCAAAACAGAAGTGGCAGTGTTAGCTTGTAAACTATCCATGGGCTTGGAATAAAGCCTTATCACTAACTCCAGAACTATAGTTATAGTCTCATATCAGCACTGGTATTTTAGGGCCGACACAGCTGTTTATACATTTGAACTATCACTGTTTTTGCTGCAGAAGTGCTAAACGGAATTGAAGAAAAGCACAACAGCATTCGTTTTCTCCATGGTAATTATATATAATCATCTTTCTGCCAGTAGGATGATATCATCTGTATATTTATTTATTTTTATTTATGTATTTTTATTTATTTTATTAGATTTATACCCCCCCCATCTAGACCTATGGTCTACGTATATCTTAAATTATTGATGTTTCTTCCAACTATTTTTACTCCTCCTTCATGGGAATCTAGTCTGGCTCTTGTATGGTATGTTCTGAATACAGACTGAGCAGATTGGGGGATGGAGTGCACCCTTGTCTGATACATTTTCCTGTAGGAAACCATTCTGTTCATATTCACACTCCATGTTCTGTCCTAACAGTAGCTTCTTGTCCACAATACAGGTTATGCATCAGGACAATCAAGTGCTGAGGCACACCCATTTCTTTCACAACCATTGATAAATTTCTCATTATCTACACAGTCAAAGGCTTTGCTCTAGTCTATAAAGCATAGACTGATCTTCTGAAATTCTTTGATGTGCTCCAATAACCAGCTAGAATGCAATAAAGGATAAAAAGAGTCTATGTGAGTCGGTGTCCTGTTCTGAAGGCGCCAGAGCACGGTTACGTCACCTGCGACTCAGCAGGCAACAACTATGGAGCCACGTGCGAATACCACTGCGATGGAGGTTATGAGCGACAAGGAGCACCCTTGCGGGTTTGCCAGTCCAGCCGCCAGTGGTCAGGCTCTCTGCCTATTTGCACACCCATGCAGATCAATGTTGATGTCAACTCTGCTGCGGGTCTGCTGGACCAATTCTATGAAAAGCGCCGGCTGCTCGTCATCTCTGCTCCAGATCCTTCCGACCGCTACTACAAGATGCAGAATGCCATGTTGCAGCAAGCCATTTGTGGGCTAGATTTGCGTCACATCACTGTCATTGAGCTAGTGGGACAGCCGCCCCATGAGGTGGGGCGGATCCGTGAGCACCGGCTCTCCGACAACATCACTGAACAGCTCAGGTTCGTGTCTGCAAGGAGGGGATAAGGGCATTTCTCAAATAGAGTCTGTGTGGTGCCGAGTCAGAGCTAGTTCTTCTGACAAAGTTCAGGTGCTGACCTTAGGCTGATGTTGACCGGGATTGTTAGGATGATAAAAGCATGTATGGTAAATGTATTGAACAGCATTCCCTAGTTCTTCACAAAATATCTATTCAAGTTATGGAATCC
Source organism: Intellagama lesueurii (assembly GCA_037013535.1). Taxonomy (NCBI): domain Eukaryota; kingdom Metazoa; phylum Chordata; class Lepidosauria; order Squamata; family Agamidae; genus Intellagama; species Intellagama lesueurii. The sequence goes on along the minus strand of JBAJHW010000002.1, from coordinate 228,955,890 downwards.
TTGTAGCAAGGCAGGACGATAGGAATTAGCTTACGTGAATGTTAAAGAGTAATATATTGTTATGATTTTAAATTGTTAAATTGTTAGATGATATGTTGTTACCCGCCCGTTACCCGCCCAGAGTAGTCTATATGACTAGATGGGCGGGCTATAAATGTAATAAATAAATAAATAAATAAATAATGGAGCCACAAATACTCGTTTGCCACAGCATACACACCTGACAAAAAACTACAACTAAAATCAGCTCCCTGGTATGTGTTTCTGATTGTATTTAAACAACATTGTTCTTGACTCAAAAAAGTTACAATTCCATTGCTCATATCAAATGTTTTATCTGTATTTATTTATTAAAACTTTTCAGGGAGCCTGAAAAGGCAGGAAATGATAATCAAATTGCAACTGATATTAGGAATTCATTCAAATATTTTGTTTTACGTTTCTTCTCAGATATTTGCACTTCAGACTCACACAGTGTTGGTCAACTAGTAATGGATTTCATGGCACACAGAAGTACACATCTCTTTTTTTCACTGTAATGCAAGGCAGGAGAACTGAGATGAACAGGGATGGGTGATTTGGGGCCATATGAAGTCAAGAATTTGGCTTGCAAACTGTCCCAAAGAGAGAAAACAAATAAAACTTGTCTGAGGATATTTGCAGGTGGAGGCAGGCTAGTGGCCAAGCTCCTCTTGTGAGAAGAAAGAGACAGATCCATTGCGACAGCAAGTCAGAACACAAAACCGTCCTTAGACTGATCCAGCCTCTGCCAATCTGGGACATACACCTCATTTATATTTCTGGCATTAGATCAAGAGGAAAGTGGGTGGGATGGGGGAATGAATAACTCAAAAGGAAGGGTTCTCTGTTCCTCGTTAAGGTAGCCTTAAGGTGAGACACAAACTGGCAAAAGTTCAGATTTCTGTTCCCATTACAGATGGGAGCTAAGGCCCACTGCCTTGTGTTTCATCGAAGTTGATTAGTGGGTATTAAAACCCAATTAATCAAAGGCATACAACGTGTCAATTCAAAACAGTGTGAAAGAAGTGCCGGGGGGGGGGGGGGGCTCCCTGATATTGCTTCCACCTCATTTATTGCTTAGAACATTAGTATTTCCATCCTCTACTTGTGGATGCCAGAAACCTGCTTCATCTGTTTTAATGAGAGCACAATAATTACACCTTGGTTTGTTCAGTAAGTGACAGAAATCAAGGACAGAAAATCAATCCACCAGTTCTATTCCCTGTAGACCTAGAATCTGCCCAGAATAAAAGCCACTCTGATAGCAGCAGAGAACTCATTTCTGCCTAGCAATTATGAGTTACTCGTCAGTCTTCCAGTTTCATTTTAAATCATAAGCATTTAGGGAGCATTGGAAAAGATGCTTGATTATGCTCAATGGGCTGGACTGGGCACCCACGAAGTTGTTCTAGGTATGACTGCAGTAGAAAAACTGATTACTCAAATGCTTCTTAGCTTGTTTTTCTTATCTCTATAGCAATAGAGTCTTTGCCAACAATATCCTTGTTTATTCAAGTCTATTATCCTTCCAACATACATCCTAAAAGACAAACATTGCACTGACTAACATCAAGCGATATCAAACTTTTCTGATGGGGGAGGGGACACCTGTCTGCAATCTTAACAGTACCTATACTCTGTGAAAACCAGGCTTTTCTCTCACATCAGTTTCAATAACTTCTCAAAATGTCTGTATTCAAACATATGCCCGCCTGTTAAAGATAAGCATCAGTGGCCCATCTCCTACACTTTAGCTGCACGAACGTATCAAGAACCCACGGTACTGAGAATGCTGGATTCCAAAATTCACTGAAATATGAGGTCGGTTTGGAGGAACATTTAGAATATCAGCACACACACACATACAGCATCTGTGTGTGGTAATGGAGCTTGATGGAGGGTGGAGTAGAATCTACCGGTGGATCTCTGGGTGATAGCCAGTGAGTCAATTTCTCAATAATGACAACAACTAAAAGCAACAAATGTCTTGTGTACCTTGAAGACTAATGAGTTTTATTTGGCATATACTGTTGTGGGCTGCAGCCTATTTAACAGTATAAATAAATAATGTGGGTCGCATTCTGCAAAATCAGCTGAGTAAAGCTTGTCAACATTTAAGACAGCACAAGAATTTTAGCTGTTTCTGCAGCAACCAACTCGTATAGTTACTGCTCTGGAAGTGACCAAAAGATTCTCTCTCTCTCTCTCTCTCTCTCTCACTTTCTCTCAGGCTACTGAAATGAAGCAATTGTGGTGGCGGGAGAGGGAGGGAGTGATGTCTATGTGAAAAGACTCTGAGCTCAGATGAGGGGCTGAACACAATTCCCTGGGGCTAAGCATGCGGTTCAGAAGCATCCTGGTTTTTAATTCCAAATGTATCCATTTATGTTCCTGAACCATTATTTTAGAAAAAAAAAAAAAATTAAGTAGACCGTGGAAGCCTGACATCCGTTTACCACTGTGTTATATAACGTAGAAGAGAAGATTATGTGTGTTTGTTTCCAAGTCTATTGGGTTTGTGTTATGACTTGAACTATTAAAAAAAGTAGTTCACAAACAATTCACCTTGTTTACATTCAATTTAAGATTGTGACTAAACGTTATTGAAAACAGCTCAAACCGATTATACACAATTGCATCAGACAGGTAACATAATGCACTGATGAAACTATAGAGCACATTTCAGACAAAAACACACGGCTTGAAGGAATTTTTGACTCACAGAATTAGTGAATGTAGAGTTGAACATTGCAGCCTCTTCATGAGGTCACCTTTTCTGGGGCAGCACATTCAGACTGTCAAGTAGCCCTGCGTATCTCCAGTGATTGCTATTATATGAATGGAAGCTTCCCTTGTTTCTTGGCCTGCCCTTCTGCTGACTAAGACTACTGCTTGCCTCTATGCCCAAGGGAAAGAGGAGGAAAAGGAAGCTACTCCTCTGCCCTCATGGAGGGTGCTCCACAGACCATGCATTTTGCCTTGATTACTCTTAGGGAATACCCTGTCATGACCTTGTGGGCAATCTCACTGGAGCCGAGAGCCATTCTTCAGATTTTCTGGTCAGCCAGGGGCCCTACTCTCAATGGGGTAAACTCCAAGGGATCGTTTACATTTAAAGCTGACTTTGAAGGCACCTGCAAAGCAGAGAGTTCTACAAGATGCGAACCAATGACACCAACTCAGTACAAGATAAGATAATCCTCACCAAACAAACAAAAACAAAAAAACAACAAAAACCATAAGTGGATCCTTCCCCTTCTGAAAATCCCACGGCTCATTATATAACTGTCTATGATTGCTCCACAGAAACAGAGAGACTGATTTCATAATTTTATACCTTCAAACATATGACTTTGCTTGCTTTTTCTAGTGTGTCTTTTATCCTGAACAGCTGGTTTATTCTCCACCTTGTTCTCTCCTTATTAGAGCTGCCCATTTAGATTCTTTAGCTTGAAATAGGTATTCATATGCACATGATGCTCTTTATGGCTAAGTTGATGAACATTTCCCAAAGTCTCTCCTGTCACTTATCATCCTTCCCTGTCCCCCTTCTACTGTCAGAAAGAAATGTTTCTTTAAAAAAAAAGAGCCTAAAATCATACTGAATATGCTCCTGTCCACGCATTCATGTATCCCACCAACAGATAGGAATGGATATAATGACACCAAACCCTTCCCTCTAACATTGCATGGGCAGAGTTATTTCAAACTCCACAAAATGAGGTCTCTGTTTTGCATGCCATTAAACTGATGGCTGAATAGGCATATTCACTGATATTTGCCATTACAATCTAACAACCTGAACAAAAGGACCCCAAGAAGTCTTGAGAAGAGAAGCTACATGGACCAAAAAGGCACAGAGAGCAGTTGAGGGTCAGTGGTAACAAATGACGACAAATGCAATTCTGCTGCCCCAAACATGACTATCGATCGGCTGATTTAGGAACATGCTCCTGTCTGATCTGCGAAGCTAAGCAAGCCAGGTTTTTTTGGTTAGCACTTGGTGGGAGACCATGAGGAAATAGGAGTGAGTTCCAAATAGGGTTAAGAAAGGTCTCAACCTGAAATCCTGGAGAACTGCTGCCCATCAGGGTTGGTGAAACTGAGGCCCTTATGTTTCTCTTTAATGTGACTTCTCATGAATGAATTCACAGAGTGCAATCCCGTGCCCAAGGTATTTTGTTGCAGTTGTTGCTGCTGCTCAGTGTTGACACACGGCTTTAAGAAATGTAATCAGGCTAGTATTGTTTAGAAGGGAAAGCCTCTCACAGAACTGAGTGCGAGTAATCCTGACCCTTCCATGGCAGTATGTGCGCTGGCTGTCCCAAAGGCAATGAAGAGGATGCTGGCAGGCTCCACTGAGAGAGGCAGAGAGCCCTGCCAGCTTCAAAGAACCCATGGGAGGCCCTTCACATGTTCTTCAAGCCTATTGGAGCATTAAGGTTTCCAACAGTGTCACTGAGCTGCATTAAACTGATTGTTTTCAGTACAGGCACCATTAGGTTTTCTATTGGGCTTCACAATGGCACCATCTCATCCTGCAGCATCTCCAGAGGCTCTACAGGCAGAAAACATTCCCACTGCTGTGCTATAAGCTGCACATCTAAGCTGAGAGGGGGAAACCTGTTCACAGAACATCATGTCCTGAAAATGTTTAACCTACAGTTTCTGTATTCTGTACAAAGGAAGACTGTGGGCCAGGTGCACTGATGGACAGGCAAAGGGTAAGGACTGGGATTTCACAAAAGAGCTAACACTGTAGTCAGTAATATAACACCACTCCCTTCAGGGAGGGAAAGTGTTTGCATTTTGGACTACAACCCCCAGAATCCCACAGCCAACATGTCCAGTGGCCACAGTGGCTGTGGGACGTTGGGTGCTGTAGTCCAAAATGCAAACAAACACACTAGAAAAGCATATAGTCTCAATTGTGCGCCACTGACCAATTTAAAATGGGGGAAAAAAGGGAACAATGCAGCCAATCCTGTAAGGCTGGGAAAATCTTTTGCATATATAAGCAACTACTTTATGCCGCAAAACTACTAAGGGGTCCTCAAGCTAAACTGTATTAATGTTGATCTATTTAACTGACAAATACAATACCTTTCGGGATGTAATTATCACCCCTCATAAAGTTTGTTGTTGTTTAGTCGTTAAGTAGTGTCCGACTCTTCGTGACCCCATGGACCAGAGCACGCCAGGCCCTCCTGTCTTCCACTGCCTCCCGGAGTTTGGTCAAATTCATGTTGGTAGCTTCGATGACACTGTCCAACCATCTCGTCCTCTGTTGTCCCCTTCTCCTCTTGCCTTCACACTTTCCCAACATCAGGGTCTTTTCCAGGGAGTCTTCTCTTCTCATGAGATAGCCAAAGTATTGGAGCCTCAGCTTCAGGATCTGTCCTTCCAGTGAGCACTCAGGGTTGATTTCCTTCAGAATGGATAGGTTTGTTCTCTTTGCAGTCCAGGGGACTCTCAAGAGCCTCCTCCAGCACCACAGTTCAAAAGCATCAATTCTTTGGCGGTCAGCCTTCTTTATGGTCCAGCTCTCACTTCCATACATTGCTACTGGAAAAACCATAGCTTTGACTATGCGGACCTTTGTCGGCAAGGTGATGTCTCTGCTTTTTAAGATGCTGTCTAGGTTTCTCATCGCTTTCCTCCCAAGAAGCAGGCGTCTTTTAATTTCGTGGCTGCTGTCCCCATCTGCAGTGATCATGGAGCCCAAGAAAGTAAAATCTGTCACTGCCTCCATATCTTCCCCTTCTATTTGCCAGGAGGTGATGGGACCAGTGGCCATGATCTTCGTTTTTTTGATGTTGAGCTTCAGACCCTTTTTTGCACTCTCCTCTTTCACCCTCATTAAGAGGTTCTTTAATTCCTCTTCCTCACTTTCTGCCATCAGAGTGGTATCATCTGCATATCTGAGGTTGTTGATATTTCTTCCGGCAATCTTAATTCCAGTTTGGGATTCCTCCAGTCCAGCCTTTCGCATGATGTATTCTGCATATAAGTAAAATAAGCAGGGAGACAATATACAGCCTTGTCGTACTCCTTTCCCAATTTTGAACCAATCAGTTGTTCCATATCCAGTTCTAACTGTTGCTTCCTGTCCCACATATAGATTTATCAGGAGATAGATAAGGTGGTCAGGCACTCCCATTTCTTGAAGAACTTGCCAGAGTTTGCTGTGGTCCACACAGTCAAAGGCTTTTGCGTAGTCAATGAAGCAGAAGTAGATGTTTTTCTGGAACTCTCTGGCTTTCTCCATAATCCAGCGCATGTTAGCAATTTGGTCTCTAGTTCCTCTGCCCCTTCGAAATCCAGCTTGTACTTCTGGGAGTTCTCGGTCCACATACTGCTGAAGCCTACCTTGGAGGATTTTGAGCATAACCTTGCTAGCGTGTGAAATGAGTGCAATTGTACGGTAGTTGGAGCATTCTTTGGCACTGCCCTTCTTTGGGATTGGGATGTAGACTGATCTCTTCCAATCCTCTGGCCACTGCTGAGTTTTCCAAACTTGCTGGCATATTGAGTGTATCACATTAACAGCATCATCTTTTAAGATTTTAAATAGTTCGACTGGAATGCCATCACCTCCACTGGCCTTGCTGTTAGCCATGCTTTCTAAGGCCCACTTGACTTCACTCTCCAGGATGTCTGGCTCAAGGTCAGCAACCACACTATCTGGGTTGTCCGGGACATCCAGATCTTTGTCCGGGACATCCAGATCCAGACCCCATAAAGTACTTGTTTGCATGTGTTGGGCTCTTTGAAGTATGTTCTTCCGGGGTGTGTGTGCAGTCTACTGTAGCTTAGATTATTTGATTTATCTCATTTATCAATTGTTACAAATGCACTGAGTCCATGAGCTGGTTCCCCACTCTAGTATGTCAGATGGGGAAGGGTGAGATTCTAGCAGCAAAAGGAGCACAGCCTGTAAAGCAGATGTTGTGTAAACTACCATCCAGAACCTGGAAAAGTTAAGTTTTCAGTGTCAACTCCCAGAATCCCCCATCCAGCATAGCCATTTTTTCCCCAACAATTTTATTCACATTCTGTTGGGATATGTAATTGTCCAGCACAGTATGGATGTGTATATGTGTTTGTATGGAAGGACTAGAATGACATATTTGCATAGTGAAGCATTGTGACCAATCAGAATGTGCCCAACATCAGCCGGACAGATAAATAAAGCAGGTGTCAGTTAGCAGTCTCTCAGACAGGGTCATAACATGTGACAGGGACAAATATTTTTATTTATTTATTTATTTATTTATTATTAGATTTTTACCCCACCCCCCTAGACAAAGTCTACTCGGGGCGGCTTACATACATAATAAAAACATCATAACATTAAAACATCATAACATTTAAAACAGCATAATTTTAACATTTATATTAAATTAAATCAGTACCAAGATGATAAGAGTAAAAATCAGTTATTGACTGGAGGGAAGGCCTGCCTGAAAAACCAGGTTTTCAAATGAGTTTTAAAAACGCCCAGCGAGGGTGCCAGACGAATTTCAGTAGGGAGGCTGTTCCATAGCCGAGGGGCCACTGCTGAGAAGGCCCGGTTTCTTGTTCTTTCTTTCCGGGCCTCTCTCGGCGTTAGGCCCCTCAGCCGTCCCTGCTGGCTATTCCGGGTGGTTCGGGTAGATCTAGGTGGGAGAAGACGATCTGCCAAGTATCGAGGTCCCAAACCGTTTAGGGCTTTATACGTCATCATTAACACTTTGAAGTCAATGCGGAAACGAATGGGCAGCCAATGCAAGGCAGCCAGAGTGGGAGAGATATGCTGATATTTCCTCACCCCACTAAGGAGCCTGGCTGCCGCATTCTGCACCATTTGAAGTTTCCGCATCAATCTCAAAGGCAGCCCCACGTAGAGCGCATTACAATGGTCTAATCTCGAGATTACGAGCGCATGGACAAGAGTAGTGAGGGCCTCCCCATCAAGATATGGTCGCAGCTGGGCAATCCGCCATAGATGGAAATAGGCGGAATGGGCCACGGACGCCACCTGGGTTTCCATGGTAAGCGCCGGGTCCAGATGTATCCCCAAGCTGCGAACCTCACTCTTTGCGGTAAGGGTCGTCCCCCCAAAAGAGAGGGAGTCACCCAAACCGCCGATGGAGGGACCTCCCACCCTCAAGACCTCCGTCTTGTCCGGGTTCAGCCTCAACCCATTCAACTGCATCCATTGCAGTACAGCCTCCAGGCAGCGCTGAAGGGACAGAACGGCATCCACTGAGGTAGATGAAAAGGAGATGTAGAGCTGCGTGTCATCAGCATACTGATGGCACGAAGCACCACACCCCCTGATGACCCCACCCCGCGGCCTCATATAGATATTAAACAGCATTGGGGAGATGATCGACCCCTGCGGAACCCCACAACTGAGACTCCATGGGGCCGAAGCATTCTCCCCAAGCTGTACTCTCTGGGGACGGTCCTCCAAGAAGGATCGGAGCCAGGCAAGCGCCAGGCCACCGATTCCCAACTCAGAGAGCCTCCCCAGGAGGATACCGTGGTCGACGGTATCAAAGGCGGCTGAGATATCGAGGAGGACCAACAAGGACATATTACCCCTGTCGGCCTCCCTCAACAGGTCATCCAACAGTGCGACCAGTGCCGTCTCTGTGCCATAACGCGGCCTGAAGCCCGACTGAAATGGGTCCAGGGCGTTGGTTTCGTCCAAAAGTGTCTGAAGTTGGTCTGCCACCACCCTCTCCACCACTTTGCTATGGAAAGAAACATTGGCGACGGGCCTATAATTTCCAATATCATCCGCCGCCAAATTTGGTTTCTTCCTTATGGGCCTAATGAGTGTCTCCTTGAGGGCAAGAGGAACCTTGCCCTCTTGGAGAGACCCATTAATTATTGCTGTGGCCCATTCCGTTGTTACAGGCCTGGCTGCTTTGATTAGCCAGGCCGGGCAAGGGTCAAGGGAGGAGGTGGTGGCCCGACAGCGATCAAGCACTTTGTCCACCAGGTCCGGCGTCACAGGCTGAAAGAATTCAAGAGTCACCGGGCAGGGCGGAGCGCTGGACATCTCTGCTCGATCCACTGTATTTAAAAAAGGAGATAGGTCCCGGCGGATGGCCTCCACTTTTGATTTAAAAAATGCTGCAAATTGGTCAGGTGAGATATTAATGGGAGGCCCATCACCCAGACCAATTCCGGATAGATCGCGAACTATACGGAAAAGTTCCGCCTGCTGATTAGAAGCATCGCTTATCCGGTCAGCGATGTATGATCGTCTGGCAGCCTTTACCTTAGCCAGGTAACGGTTAGTTGCGATCCTGACAGCTTTCTTATTATAATCCGTCGGTTCCTCTCTCCAAATGCACTCTAGCTGTCTCCTATTTCGCTTCATTGCTCGTAGGTCCTGGTTATACCAGGCACCTGGCCGAGCTCTGCTCCTGAGAGGGCGTTTAGGAGCGATCGTGTCTACAGCCCTAGTGGCGGCGGCAAGCCATCCGTCAACCAGAGCTTCGACAGGAGCGCCAGACAGCTCAGCTGGAATCCCTCTCATGGTATCCTGGAATCTCAATGGATCCAGTAACCTTCGAGGGCGGACCATCAAAGTAGGTCCATGCTCCCTGCGGGGAGGGAGTGCCACTGAGAGGTTACATTTTATTAGATGGTGATCTGTCCATGACAATGGGACTGACACCAGGTCAGTCACCATCAGACCACACTCGCTCCGTTCAGTGGAAAATACCAGGTCTAGCGTATGGCCGCTAGACCTACGTAGTAGGATACAAATATGTCAGATGGGGCTGACAAGATTTGACAGGGCGATAGGGGACTAAATGTGTAATAGTGTTAGTTAGTTGTCAGATGTCAGAGTTAGTTGTTTATTAGAAAAAGTATGTCTGTGAAATTTTAAAGATGATATAATAACATAACCAAGACAAGTATTTATATTTACACGTATGCTTTTAAACAGTAAAAGTTATTTAATGTTTTTAACAAAGACCAAGTGATTATTTACTATTAACTGCTGGTACAATCATACACAAGGGAGAATATCAACTTTTACTTTGCGAGTGGTTTTTTTAAAAAATCAATATGCTAGAAATTGCTATGCAGAGACTCTGTTAGTTACATGTTATAGATTATTTTTTATAGCCCAGTTCAACACATTCAGTGTGGTAGTTCCCCTTTGGGTAACACTGTTCCACACTTCTAGCAATTAGAAATAGCATGGGGGTGGACGGGCAGAGTATGTGTATACGTATTTTTTACTAAAAAGGGCATGAAAATGCCAGCAGATTGGTATTTCAGCTGGGTATTAGGTATGCACCATTTTAAAAGTGATCTGGTACACATGCACTCTCATCATGGGATGCTGCAAAATATTATATGTATGTCTAAAGGAACACTGGTCATTTCACAGTAAAGGGGGAAGACTGTCATGTCATTTCATGTCTCCCAGCTGTACTGCTTTTCCATGCAACCTCCTCCATATCAGGTGTACACCAGCCCAACAGGTGATTAAGTCCAAGAAACATACATCGGGGTGTGAGATAATCCTCCATAAAATGCAGACTTCAAAAGCAAGACTACAATGATTTCTAAAAAGTATGATACTTCAGCAAATTGAGCATTGCTTGATGCTATTAACAACCTGGCAGAGTAATGGAAAGTAAGCCTCTAAAGCAGTGGTCCCCAACTATTTTGACACCGTGGACCAGTTGGGGGGGGACGGGGTCCGTGTGCGGGGGGGCGGGGTACCCCTCCACGTTCGTGCTCATGCGCGAAGGGGCGGTGCTTGCTCGCATGGGCAATCGTGCGCATGCACGAAAGGGCAGGGGCGCTCATGTGGCACGTGCGCGCACATGCGCAAAGGGCGGGCGGTGCTCACACTGCACACACACACGCGCGCGCGCGAAGGGGCTGTGCAGGTGGGCATGCGGGGGGGGAGTGCGTGCAGGGGGGCGGGAGATCTATCTCCGCGGCCCAGTCCAGTCAAGGCCACGGACCGGCAACAGGCCGTGGACCGGAGCTTGGGGACCCCTGCTCTAAAGGAAGAATGGCCACCATTTCCAAAAAGCAAGCAAAGAAGCAAGAAGACTCACTGAACGTACATGTGCTTTGCAGAAGAATTTCTAAGTGCACATGTTTGACGTAACAGACATTACAAAAAACACTTAAAGGTCTCTCATACCTTGCCTTGGAATGCATCTGCTTTATTTGGGGATCTGAGCATAGTTTCTCAATTTGGAGCTCTGCACTGAGTTCAGAAATGGAACGATGGAGGAGCTATGAAAGAAGCTACTGGACATTGCAGAACTAGATATGCTTTCAGAGGCAGTACGCTCCAAACATGGATTGTTGTGACTTATTGCTTTTAAATGTGTTTTTAGTATTGATTTTATTTACCGTTTTTAATATAGATCAACCAAGACACTTTGTAAAGGAAAGCTGGAAGCTGATATACAACTGGGCCCAGAAACAAACAGGGACTTAAGGGAAGAAATAGTTATGGCGAAATAGTGCTCACAAGAACCCTTCGATGATATTAGATGACCAGACGATGGCAAAATCTCTGATCCATATATGTAGCATTAATGTTTAGTTCTGTTGTTTTTATTATTTATGTTGGTTTTGTTAGGTCCTATTATTGTCGTTCTGTATGTTTTGTATGTATGAATAGTAATAATAGTAATAATAATAGTAATAGTAATAGTAATAGTAGTAATAGTAATAGTAATAGTAATAGTAGTAATAATAATAATAATAATAATAATAATAATAATAATAATAATAATAATAATAATAATAATAATAATAATAATAATAATAATAATAATAATAATAATAATAATAATAATAATAATAATAATAATAATAATAATAATAAAGAAATGGAACCCTGTGACTGGTTTATAATGCCTGGCCATGTCTTGAACAAAATATGCGTCTTGTGGTTGTTAGGCAGTTATTTTAAAGAATGCCATTTATGAAGAAACATTTCTTAGCATATACTGGATTTACAAGAGACGGCAAGGTTGTGTCAGCTGACTAGAGGTGAACTGTTTGCCTGAGCCATCTGGGATTTGTTATGTGTTTGTGGCTCTTTGTTTGCTTGCAAAAGTGTGCTCCACTCCAAACAAGGATTGTTGTGACTTATTGCTTTTAAATGTGTTTTTAGTATTGATTTTATTTACCGTTTTTAATATAGCATTTGTTTAATTCTTTTTAAATAATTGTATACATTTCTCCCTTCAACAATGCTGGGGTTAAGAGTGCTAGATGCCTGTGTAGTTCAAAATCCATGTATAACTCTCATGCCCCCTGGGAGCGAGAGGAGGAGAAAGAGGAAACAACAGAGAGTGAGCTGTCCCCTCCCACGTCTGAGCGGGAGGCAAAAGATGAAGGAGTTTTGAGAGAGGAGATACACGAAGTGGTTGATAGGATGAAGGGGTTAAAGGCGGGAGAAAAAGGGGAGGAGCGAGGAAAAGAAACCCGGAGGGAGGTGGATGTGTTCCTCACTTCAGAGGAAGGAGGGAAATCAGGAGAGACGGAGAAGTTGGTAATTATAGAAGACAAATGGGACGAAGAGAAAAATGAGCCAAGAGTGTTTAAAATACCCCATAAGAGAATAGAGGCGGAGGGTAAAGACCGTGGTGTGAAGGATGAGAAAGGTGAAAGCATTAAGCCAATAATAGAGGGATTGTATCCGGAAGAATGGACTGTCCTAGTGTATCCGCGGGGACGAGGTCTGGTGAAGAGAGTGACCAGACCAGGACCACTGCAGCGAGGAGAGAAGCCTCCGGAGGGGGAGGGGGCGCGTCACCCTTGTTGCGGGACTATTTGTGCCATAAGGAGTGGGTGCCAGAGGAAGCCAACTGATCTGGAGCGCTTCGGACAAACCTATCGTTAGGAGCAGACTCTTACGAGAATACGTTACCCATGTTATGGACCAGTTTACCAGTTAATCAAAACTTTAATGACCCTATCGAAGTTGTTGTCGAGAAGAATCCTTGTTGTGTTAATAAAGAGTTGTTTAATGAAAATCCTCTCCTGTCTTTTCCTGCGCAAACTCAGGAACTGTCAAAAGGTAGTAACGAACCTTATCACACACCCCCAATCAGTTGATTTACACACACACATACACACATGCAAGTTCTCTCTACTGGGGTTCTCTTCCATAGTGTTGAGAATTCTTTTTATACAGTACTGTGTGCAATGAGCCTTAAAGGTCCTTATGACCCCCAATCTAAAGGCTGAATTAGAGATGTTGTGTTTGGGGGCAAGTAGATCACTTTGATGCCTTTGGTGTTGAACTCATGGGGTGCCCAGGGGCATAGTATTTATCGAATATTTATTTACTGAAAAACATCCATGTATAAACAAAACTGTTCTGTTCAAACCCATGCAATTTAAGGGAGAAATGTACTTATTGTTTATAGCTTTTAAATATTGTTTTTTTAATGATGTAAATCACCTTGGGTCCTTTTTAAAGAGAAAGACAAGGTAAAAATAATTTTAAAATAAATTTAAAATATGGATACTGCCAATTGATAGATAGACAGACAGACAGACAGATAATGTCAATTGTTAGTCCCAATTCAAGTAGATCTACTGAATAAACAAGACTTACATATGTGGGATGTATAATAGGATGTAGTATGTATCTATAAAGTAAGAGTATCTATAAGGTACAACACACATACTTTGCAAAGGCATTTAAGACCTCTAGTCCCCCATCCCTGTCCCATACATTTGGCACTTATTGGAGTTGCTGCCAGTCAAGGTCAATGCTCTGGGCAGGGTAATGGTTTCACTCAATAGAAGGCATTCCACTAAATCTGTAAACAGTGGGGGCACACTCTGGCAATTTTTTTTTTTTTTGCCAAAAGCAGGGAGCAGATAGAATTATGAGTTTCAGCACAACTCCAGAGCCCAGCTGGGCTAATGCAAGCAAGACTTGTCCTTGGCAGATTCCTCTGAATGTTGATTTGTTTTTTGCATTGATGGTTCCTATAACTGGCTCCCTGCCTTCTCTGTTTGATAGCCTCAAGATGGTTCTGACAAGGTATAGAGCACAGAGAAAGTTACATGAAAAGCATTCCATAGAAGTCTTTCAAGGGATCCTAACAGAATCACAGGCAAATCCCCCCTGGCCCCACTGCCTTATGGCAGCTTTTAGAACAGCAAGCAAAACTGCCCTTGAAAATGGGCTTTGTAGGAAAACCGCTTGCAAGCCCCTGCTACACAGGGTTGCTGGAATGCACACCATGCCTTCCTTTGGAATGCATCTGCTTCATTTAAGGTTCGGAGCACAGCACGCTTCAGAAGGTTTTGTAAACTGTGAAATCTGCATAGGGTTTAATGACTGAATCTTACAACTGGCTTGTGGTGACTGATCATAGATAGCCCTTGTGTTGTTAGGCAGCTATTGTTTTTTTTTAAATGATACCCTTTATAAAGAAGAAGAATTAAAAATCAATGCAGACTTCATCTTTTGAAGAGGTAATGTTTCCGAAATTTTGCCTGGTTCATCAGGCTCAGACAGGGCACCTGGAGTAGATGCAATTGCTTTTCCGTCTATAAGAAAATGGAAAGGCAAGCAGGAGGTAAGAGAAGATAAATCTATTCCTGCCACTCCATCTTTCTCTCCAGACCTGTATCTGCCCTGTGGTTCAATCAAAGTTACCATCTCATCCTATCTGCTGAATTGCAGTTTAGAAAGGGAAGCTACAAGTCAAAGAGAATACTGAATAGTGCTATCCAGGGTGCTGAAGTGACTGGTGTTTTCAAAAGCATAAACTCCTGAACAGTATTTCGGGGTGGCGGGCGGGCGGGGGAACCCTTGTAAATACAATCCCTATGGTCTCTGAATGAACACATGCATACACACATTCCTTCACTCCCTCGCTCTCTCTGAAAATGTTGTCTCACAACTATTACAAGCTCCACAAGGAGAAATGGAAGAATCTCTTTGCTGGTTGAAAGGTGTCTGCTGTTAATGTACAAAGCAGAAAATGCAGAGGGCAGGCGTGTGTTTTCTTGATAATAGGAGGAATTCAGCTCTACTGAAATAGAGAGACACATTTGGCTGAAATGCTTGAAAGAACTGTGATTAGATGGGCTTAGGGTTTTAAAGAAATCACAATTAATGACAGGCTGTTGGGAATGAACTACACAGGTGGGAACACTGAAGGTGGGGGATATTCTTTGTGTATGCAGGAACTGCTACATTACCTGTGAAGAATATCAACACATTGCTTTCAGAAGTGTCTCCATAAGAGATGAGAGATAAAGGAGAATGATGAGATTTTTTTCTGTGCTAGCCTCCTCAAAGAGGATATTGAAAAACCGGAGGTCAAATGATGAAAATGATTAAGGGCCAAGAGAAAGTATCATATAAACAGGCACTGAAAATAAAAGAGACTGCTTTGCCCACAGAGGAAATACATAAGATAGGAACTAATGAATAGTGAAGAAGAGGGGGATAGATATTGTTCTCATCATCTCATAATAACAACATCAGGATGAATATGACTGAGAGCTCTCCATTCTAGCAAAATGAAAGTGTTGCTTGAGAGGGTGTCCCTGTCCATTGGAACTTACTACATTAGAATGGAACTGAAGGCAACATTCTAAAAAGATGCATGGCTGTAACAGATACAGACACGAGTGTGAAATATTTCTTCATTCATTTGGAGTTGGTGGTAGTACAGTGTGATAACACACTGGAAGAGTATGCAGTAAAATACAAAACAGACACAAGATTTTCTTTTAATTTACACCTACTTACACCTAGCCATTTAAAAAGTCCAGTCCAAACCAGGAAACAATATAATTCCTTGAAAATACTTAATATTTAGACATATCATCAGGAAAAGGGACTTCAACAAGTGTGGAACAGCCATCAACAACTACCCACTACTTGTCCTTTCTTAGGGCTCAGTCAGATGGGGAGTAGAGATGGGCATGAACAGAACCACAAACCAGAAAAACCAATGAATCAGGCTGGTTTGCAGTTTAGTTTGTGACCCAGTTCGGGGATCCTGTTTTGCCAAAGCAAAACAAAGTGCCAAACTTTTTGCCCCTGTTGCCTCCCTACCTGGTCCTGCTGCTTCCTCCTTCTCCTCCATCCTCAGAGACAGCAGGCCCAGCATTCCCTTCCCAGAGCCAGTCCCACTGCCTCTGCGCATGCAACTGCTGCCTAGCTGATAGTCAGGTGCATGCACAGAGGCAGTGGGACCAGCTCCTGGAAGGAAAAGCTGGCCTGAGGTTTCTGAGGATGTGGCGGTGGCAGCAGGACCAGGGAGGGAGGTGACGGGGGCAGTGGGAAGGGGCAGGTGGACATTCCCCCTGGCATGAGTCCAAAAAACAAACCGGTTGTTCGTGATGGCTCATGGGTTTCAATTCATGCCCATCTCTAATGATGAGAAAGGTGCATGTCTGATCACACCAGAAAAGGTCAGTTTGGCAGGAATGATCTCCCTCAAAGTTGCCTTTTTGTCTGTCATGAAATCACTCCAGCCTGGCTCCAAAAATAGTAGCTTTACTGTCATACCGAAAAGGTCCAGCTTGAGCACAGATTAGGGTCGGGCTGGAAAGCTACTGCTCATATGTTCTGTCATCACAGGGAGATAGCTTGCACTGGAACATGCCACAAGCAGTCCAAAATGCGAGCTATATGCCTGTGTGATTACATCCTTACATTGGTTGTCTGGACTTTGTACAAATTTTAGAGCCCTGGAACATGTGCAGGGTTGGTTTGTCACGAAACTGCAGCCCTCTCCTCAATGTATTTTGCAAGAGAGTTTAGTTAAATCTCTGGAGTTTCAAAAGTTACTTATGATGAAGTATGTTGGACGGCAGGATTCTGGATTGCTCAGAATACCAAATAATAATGCCAAGGAGGAAACACATCAACAATGATCGTAGAGAAGCACTTCTTTCTGCCCATCAATCTGGGAAGGGTAAAAAGGCCATTTCCAAACAATTTAAAGTCCAACATTCTACAAGGAAGATTATTCACAAGTGGAAAACATTCAAGACAGCTGCCAATCATCCTAGGAGTGGATGTCCAAGCAAAGTCTCCCCAAGGTCAGACCATGCAATGCTCAGAGAAATTGCAAAAAATTCAAGAGTTACATCTCAGACTCTACAGGCCTCAGTTAGCATGTTAAATGTTAAAGTTCATGACAGGACAATTAGAAAAAGACCGAACAAGTACGGCTTGTTTGGAAGGGTTGCCAGGAGAAAGCCTCTTCTCTCTAAAAAGAACATGGCAGAATGGCTTAGGTTTGTCAAACCACAAGACTCCTGGAACAATGTCCTTTGGACAGACAAGACCAAAGTGGAGCTGTATGGCCATAATGCACAGTGCCATGTTTGGCAAAAACCAAACACAACATATCAGCACAAACACTTCATACCAACTGTCAAGCACAGTGGTGGAGGGGGTGATGATTTTGGCTTGTTCTGCAGCCATAGGACCTGGGCACCATGCAGTCATTGATCCAACCATGAACTCTTCTGTATACCAAAGTATTCTAGAGTCAAATGTGAGGCCATCTGTCCAACAGCTAAAGCTTGCCTGAAATTGGGTCATGCAACAGAACAATGATCCCAAGTACACCAACAAATCTACAACAGAATAGCTGGAAAAAGAAAAGAATCAAGGTGTTGAAATGGCCCAGTCAAAGTCCAGACCTCAACCTGGTTGAAATGCTGTGACGGGATCTTGAGAGCGTAAACAAATGTCTGCAAACCTCAGTTAACTCAAGCAACGTTGTAAAGAAGAATTCCTCCACAATGATGTGACAGACTGATAAATCCATACAGAAAATGATTACTTCACATTACTGTTTGCTACAAGCTATTAACACATAAGGTGTACTTAGTTTTTCACACATGGCATCTCCATTTTGGCTTTGTTTTTGTAAAATAAATTGTGACACAGTGTAATATGTCATGTGTTGTTCATCTGAGGTTCTATTTACCTAATTTTCAGACCTGCTAAGGGCCAGATGATTTTTATTATGCCCCGATACATAAAACCATAGAATTCAAAGAGGGTGTACTTTCTTTTTCAAATGACTGTGAAAAAGGGACTGACAGGAGTCCAACAACCAAAGCTCTCCAATGCCTCATGTAAATGAATGAATGCATGTGTCGAATGGATAAGAGCATATGAAGAACTCAGCAGTAACAACTCAAGTGTACCTCTAGTTCAGCAAATGTTTTATTTTCCACGTTGACTAGGACAGTTGATTCTAGGACCCAAAAAGCTAGGCTCAAGAGCAACAACCTCCTCCCTCTTATCAGAGCAAGCAGCAGATAAATGAACATGGGGATTCAGCTCCTGAAAATAAAAATGGTTAGCAGAGCATACTTCCTCCTTTAGAAAGAAATGACACCCACCTTGTTCTAAGAAAATTAAAAAGGTTGTGTTTATTAGAGAACTACATTGAGAAGGGAAAGATAAGACGAATACTAATTCTGGTTGTCTAGAGATGCAGGGAGCTGCTGCCTTACCTCTTGGGACATCAGAAAGGAAATGGCATCAGCAACTCTAATAATATCAGTTAAGGTAAAGGAAAGCCAGCATAGGTCAGAGCAGGTAAAGGACAGTTTAGGAAACTGAGGAAGTCCTTCTCTGTGTGTCTACTCCTTTCCATGCATCTTTTTCAGTGTCGAGTTGCACCCAATTATCTCCACTAGTCCTCCTAAAAAAAACCCCAGCAGCTGGTATTCGGTAGCGTATTTTATCATTTTAAGAAGATAAGACAAAAGAAGAGGTGGGCTGGTCAATGTGGGAGACAAGCCAGTGCACTAGATAGACCTTTGGTTGATGCCATGGCTGTTCTTATGTTCTTAAGCAGATGAATGTGTTTGAGTCCTCCAGGTAGAATCGTCATAGAAGCTCATGAGAATTTTGGAAAGAAAGGAAAGAGACTGCTTCTAATGACATGACATAACAGGATGGCAGTCTTGTCTGGAGAAATACAAACACAAAACAAATTAAAAAACCAAAAGTCTTGTAGCATCTTTAGGATTAACACATTTGTTTCAGTGTGAGATTGGTGGACTACAGCCCACTTCTTAAGATGCACATGAGGGGAAAGAAACCTTTCAGACAGACCTTCATGCCGCCCCTCTGAGACTTATGGCCCAGAGGAAACTCCATCTGAGTTAGTTCTATGCTTTCAGCCAGCTTTTGCTACAGCCTCGCGGGGCAGATGGGAAATCAATGGCTTTGGTTCCTTTCAAGTTAAATTAAAGCGAAGAAGTGAGGCCATTTATGTAATGAAAAAGGGTCATGGCCAATCTAATAAGAGCCCAGAAGAGAACATGGTTAGTGTCTCCTAATTAATCTAACTCCAGGATATTAAAAAATAATAATAGCCTTTCTCAAATCGGATTAAAACTGCCCAGAAAAAAGCCAGTGGCAAATATTTATTATTTAATATTCAGGTTATTGGAAACTCGAGCCTACTAGAGAACATCTTTCATTGTCTTCATTAAGCTCAGAAGTGAAATTGCACTGTGCCCAGATCTTGGCTAATTTCAGAGATTGATCTGGCACTGAGAAAATGCATAGGCACCTGTGAACCTCAGAAGGCCAGCAAGCAGACAGATGATCTAGTCACGCTCTTGAGCTGTCAGTCTTTCACTTCCTTCCCCTGACTTTTCCAACTCATCATGGGCAGGATGACATACCTGTGATGGTCTTGGGCTCCATCTTTACACCCAATAAGCAGGAATTTGCTCATGTGTGCGCACGCATGCATGGACACACGCATGAACACACACATCCCTTGTATACTACTTAATAAAATCTTTAAACTGTTTTCATATAATAAATTGTATATTCATAGAAAAATACATATGCAATAAAGAACAGTAAACATTAAGGTTTACAGTAAGAGAAGTAAAACAAAGGGGTGGTTTATGGTGTATAAACAGTCCAAGAGTTACTTCTCACTGCTGACATAAAAAACCAAATGGAGCTGAATGAAATCAATATTCCTGCCCTTGCTGGATCTTGGGGCTACTCTTCAAAAAATCCCTGAGATATCCTTCAGGGTGAACAACGTGAGCAAGGAAGGCTCTTTAAGAGGGTTCAAGGAACTTAAGTCTCATAATATTCTTCCTTTATTTAAGTACACCAGTCCTGGGACCTTCGGTAGCTTGCTATGTAAAAAGGAAGAGAACGCAGCATGAAGAATAGCCTTGTACCTAGTAAGGATGGCTTTCTTTGGAGTTACAACCAGGCAAAGGATGGCATCTTACATTAGCCATGGTATTTTCCCATCAGAAGTGACGTGCATTTTGAAACAAGGAGTCTGAGCACTCATATTTCTTTTTGTGTTTAAATATCCCCAACATTTTAACACATACTGAGACACCGTGTCTCTTGGAATTCTTTTATTTTTTAAAGACACCAAATGGAATTCTTTCCCATCTGTATCCCCTTCCTGTCCAGATCTCATGCAGAAGGTGGCAATGAGCTGTGTGTGTGTGCTCTGTGCCCATGTATTATTTTTATTATTATGATTTATTAGTTTTATTTATATGCCGCATTTCTCCCAACAAGGGAGGACACGTATGAATCCAAGATACCTAGCTTGGACTTTCTATACCCCCCAGACCACCCCTGCCAGGTGCAATGCATAAATGACTCAGGACTGCCATTCTGAGTCATTTGAACTACGGTCTTGAACCATGGAATTTAGTCCATCAAGTTTGGTGAAGAAACAGAACTCTGGTGGCACAGGAAGTAACATACCAAGTTACGCCTTCCAGAAACCCTGGTTTAAGACCAACATCTTACATATTCAAACCAGGGACCAGATTATCTGTAGTTCAGCATCTCAGTCAGTATGCTATGCCAGCTGTCAACTAAAAGATAGAAATGAGATTTAGAGGAAAGTCCAGAAAGACGGCAGATGTAGACCTAGGCTAAAGAAGACAAAGTCATCAAACTTTTAAAAAAAATTCTGGGATGCTTCCAGATTAAACTATACAGAGGTTACTTTAATTATCTCAGACTAATTGATTCCTTCCATGTTGCATCCAAATATGAAATCTGAATTACCACTATCCTTAATGTTCATCAAAGGAAATACAGCTCATGAAAGACAAAAATTCATATGTGCCCAAGAAACATAAAAGAACAATTTTAGATGCTTAAATGCAATTTCATATATTAGAAAATCTCTATGTAAAGGACATTTTCTGTACCACAATCTACATACTGGATAACATGCTAGATTCCACTTTTGAACTACAGAGAATACCTGCCATGTAAGGATTTTGTAGTGTGTAAAATCACTTTCAAGATAAGTGAGGGAGTGAAGTTTTGATATCTTACTAAAAACAGGAAGTCAGTCCTGAGTGTTCATGAGGGGTGTTTGTGTGTTGGGTTGTTTTTGTGGTGGGACTCACAAAGATGTCTGAGTTTAGGGAGGTGACTAGGAAATAATTAATAATGAATTACTTTTCTCAGCCAGTAGGGTTGGTCATTAAGACAAAATGAACAATTTAATATACAATTGTTGGTTCACCGACTTCCAGTCTGTCCCCAGTCTGAAAATGATAAGCAACATGGAGGTGGTGTTTGTACATATGGCTTTTAAGATAATTACTGCTTTTTAGAAAAACCTTTCTTTTTGGCTATATTTTTGTATTAACAAAACGTATCCATAAATTACTGATAAATAAAACATTTGAGATTTCAAAGACAGGTATTGTTTTCTTTCCCCGTTCTGTTTTGTTCTGTTATTTTTTAATTTTTATTGTTTTGTAAGTGAAAATTAACATTTTTATAAGAAGAGAGTGGGGGCAATGAACAAATGTTTCAATTTCTAAATGAA
This sequence comes from Intellagama lesueurii, assembly GCA_037013535.1. NCBI lineage: Eukaryota > Metazoa > Chordata > Lepidosauria > Squamata > Agamidae > Intellagama > Intellagama lesueurii. The sequence continues at coordinate 228,934,021 of JBAJHW010000002.1, read as the reverse complement.
ACCATTATCCCACCCTTCCCATGGAAGACAAAACTTTTCTAAAAGAAAATGTACGTTTTTACCTTGCCTCTTTCCTTTTCAGTAACATTGAAAAAAATGGCTCAGGCTAGAGAGTAATGAAAACATATTTTCTGGTGTGAAACATGAGTGTACCAAAGAGAGAGGGAAAAGAAGAGTGACTGACCAAAGAGGATGGACAGTGTGCAGAGTTCACTGTTTGAGAACACTCCAATGGTATTTTTTATATTTCCTGAAAGTCCTTGATTTCCAGGAAGTAAGAGGATTACCCCAGTAGTGTATAAACCAAACTGATGCTTCATGGGACCAAGGCCCACAGTGAAAAGGGGTAAGAGAGAGTTAATATGTAAACTCTCTGGCCACCCACCCCCACACTTGCTTCGAGATTTTATTTCATTTAGACTAGCCTTATCTAGCTTGACTTAGGGGATGCGTGTGAATTTTATGAGTGGGATCCCAGATAAGGCTACTGATTTGCAAAGGCTAAGAAAAATACAAGGTCAGCGGAAAGAGAGAGAGAGAGAGAGAGAGAGAGAAGGTCTATCACTTGATCAAAAGAAGGAGTGTTAAGGTTTTTGGTTTGGTGTTTTGGCTCGTACTGAAAAATGATAGGGAAAGGGAGGAAAGACAGGACTGGCCCAAGGTAGTTTGCTGCTTGAGGTGAAGGACAAGATGGTGCCCTCTCCAGTTGTGTTTTGAAAACCCAACTGGATTGACAGTTGAATCTTTCTTCAACGCTAGTGGTGGGATAGTGTCCTTTACCATGCCAGAGGTAGACTAGGGGGTGGAAGGAAAGGCAGGCTGCATGGCACACAGAACTACCTTTAATATCTTGCAGCTTTCCAGCATTTGGCGGCTCATGAGATGCCAGAAGCCTCTGCCTGACCCTCTCAAATGATTGGATCAGCCCTGAGGAAGGATGTGGTGCCTCAGGATTAATCTTTGGGTCTCGCCTTGAAAATAAGGCTATAGGTGGAAGAGAATGAGAGCTTAGCCAGGAAGGAATCTCTAGAGTTTGGGAAAGTTAAAGTTACTTTTGTTTGCACCACAACACCCAGAATTCATCTAACTATGCTGGGAATTCTGGGAAGAGTAGTCTAAAAACAAAACCTTTCTAAGCCCTGTGAATTTCCTCCTGTTAAGAAGGCCTGCCGCTGTCTTTTTGGCACTGTGAATTGCAAGCCAAAGGTAAAGTGAATCACTCACAGAGGAACAGACCTCTGACTGTGCTGCACTGAGACTCATTTCTGGGTCCAGCCTTGCAAAACAAACCATATATTTAGGCATCTGAAAAGGATGGTCAACGTAGGGTGGAGGATTCCAGAACAGGAAGCTTAAGTATGAAAGGGGGAAAAGGAGATGTGGAGCATATTAAGAATGTTAGCTTTGGAGCAATGGGAGGAACCTTGCTGTCACCTCCTTATCTCAGCAGTCCTGCTCCTTTGTTTTTCTTCTAATTGTCTCTGACTCCAATCCTTTGAAATGAACGGTCAGCTAGGGCCAGGGAGCCCAATAAATGTTAGCACGAAGAATGAAAGAAAATGTCCTTGTTTTCCTTCCCTTTTCTCTTGTCTGAGGGAAAGTGGAAAAGAAGGAGGAGGGTAGGGAAAGGAAGGGAAAGGGCAGCTACAGAGCAGAACTGACAGCTGGTCAGATGGCTGGATGGAAAAAAAAAGTGGATGTAAGCAGTCACAGAGGGTGGCACTATACCTCCAAGAGCCAGGCTGATGACCTTGAGACGTAGTATAAGGCCTTTTGTGCTGAAATGATCGATGAGGAAATGTCAAGGAAAGCAGATGAACATGAAAGGAAAGTCATTAACATTTGCTTACAAACTGCGTACAGTATGGAAGATGTTTTATCTGCAACAGGACGCCTTGCAAACAAGATAGCCATCCCAGAGGAACTGCCATTCATCTGAGTTCTGGTGTTTTCTGCGCAATCAGCCATCCAAAAGAGAGGGAATGACAGCGGGACGCTCAGCAAAGCTAGAAGCCAGACTGAGGCAACTACTTCAGACGGCAAGTGTTGGCATGGAAGTGTGGCATTATTTTGGAATATAGGGCTGTGTGTGACATTCAGCCTGACCTTCGCACCTATGGAAGCCTGCTGCTCTCTGGTGCAGTGCTGGTTCCCCTCCTTCTCCTTCAGAAATTGAACAAAACTGTATTGTTTTTGATCCCAGATGGGCAAAGGGAATAGACAGACAATTGTTGGGGATACAGAGACTGTAAAAACATCTAGGACAAATAAAAAAGTTTAGATTCATCTAACAATGTGTTTCTCATTGTATCATCAGACTAAAAAACTGCATCTCAGATAGAAGCCAAACTTGTAAGAATGTGTTGTTTTTTTGGCAGGATTTGCTAGCTCATTTTCTGTCACTATTGTTGAAGGAAGATTCAAAGGTCACTCCGGCTGGCTTCTCTTGACAAAGATGGGGGTGGGGTGGGGGCATCTTGTTCTTTCCAGCAAAATGCCTTGGGTCAGTCTGCTCCTTAGCCTTCCTTATAAGTTGCCTTGAGGCATCTGGAGAGGGGAATTCTGAACAGAAGCGAACAAAAATCAGAACAAAGCAATGCCCTCCTCAGCTAATGTCAAACATACTGGGCTCAGGTATTAAAAGGCTGTATAATTTCCCCTCTCTAATGGGAGTTCAGAAGTACTTCCTGTTTAGTTAAATCTGTCCGCCTCTCACTTTAGCATGCAATAACTAATTTCCTTTAATGCATCAATCTATAGGTGAAGATGCAAGGTAGAGTTGTCCCTATCTTCAAAAACAACAAAAACAAGGAACCTGGGAACTAAAGACTAGTCAGTCTGATATCAATCCTAGAGAAAATTCTAAAGTAGATTAAAAAATAGTCACTCTGTAAACTTGAAAACAATGCAGTAATAACCAGAAGTCAAGAACAAATCCTGCCAGACTAATCTTACCTCATATTTTGGCCAGGTAACCTCCCAAGTAGACAGTGGGAATGCTGTAAATGTAAGAAGGATACCAACAAACACGAGCAAGGTCAGAGGAGGACAACCAAGGTCAGAGGATTGGAAACCAAGGAAAGACTAAACATTTCCTCTATGAGGAAAGACTGAAAGAACTGAGCATGTTTAGCCTTGAGAAAACAAGACTGAGGGGAGACAGGATAGCACTTTTCAAATACTTGAAAGATTGTCATAGAGAAGAAGTAGGGCAGAATCTGTTCTCAATCACCCCAGAGTGCAGGACATGTAATAAGGGGCTAAAGATACAGGAAGCCAGATTTAGGCTGAATATCAGGAAAAACTCCTTAACTGTTAGAGTAGTATGACAATGGAAGCAATTACCTCGGGAGATGGTGAGAGCTCCAAAGCTGGATGAATTCAAGAGAAAATTGGACAACCGTCTGTCAGGTCTGCTTGGATTTAGATTTCTGGGTTGAGCAGAATGTTGGACTCGATAGCGTTACAGTCCTGGAAGCTGTGTCTCCATCCTTTGAAAGAAGAAGGAAGTCCATTCCCCCACCCCTCAATCAGGAGCTGGGTACAGCTTGTTCTGTGCAAAATCCTCCCCCCTCCTCTCCAACATTTGCTCAGTTTTAATCCTGTCATTAAGAAACACATTTTGCTGCCGCCTCTCTTGCTTTCCCCCAGTCCCCACCCCTGTGATCATTACTTATGGATTATCCGTTTCAGATGCATTACATGGGTTTTTGAATTCCCAATGATTCTGGAGAACACAGGGCGAGGCTGTGTGGCACAGTGGGTGGAAAGCTCAGCCCCTTATTTAAGGCAATGAGTCCCAGTCCAGAAAGCATAAGAGATCTGTCAGCGCCACAGATCATCTAACAAACAAGAAAGAAAAAGCAGGATAGAAGAGGAAGCTCTAAAAGGCTTTCTAATGGTAATTACACAGCAGGTTAGGCAGGAAGGAAAGAATGCCAGGACAGGCTAGGAGAACAGCAGCTGCAATGAAATATTTAGGAGAAGATTATTCCAAGAAGAGCCACTATGGTGGGGCTGGGAAACCCTTGGCCCTCCACAGGTTGGTCTTTATCTCCCATTAAGTTCTAGCTGGCATGAACAACAGTGACAGTTGTTGGGAGCTGCAATCCAACAACATCTGGAGGACCACACATTTTCCATCTTGCATTAAGCTTCCTGCTCTCCACTGGGGTTCTTGAAGAGACCCTTCTCTTTAGCAAATAGGTCTTGCCATTTCAAATACCAAAGTTTTGTTTCTCTCCCATTCTGCATGCACAACTGCACACACAGATTGATTGTGCAAGTCAAATGGACAGACTGCCATCCAGTCATGGAAATTCTATTCCCCCCCCCCCCCCAAAAAAAAATTCTAGTTCTGCAGACTGGCCCAAATTTTTCAAGTTTCAATTCCAAACACTTAGCAAGACTGGACACAACATTTAAGGAAAACTGTAGATTTATTTATTTAAAATATTTTTATCCCGTCTTTCTCCTTAAAAAGGCCCCCAAGCGGCTTACATCATTAGAAAGACGACATTTAAAAGCTAAAAACAGTAAGCATACAAATATTTAAAAGAATTAAACAAGTATTATATTAAAAATGGTAAACAAAATCAATACTAAAACACATTTAAAACAGGATCAAAAGACATCCTGTCATACCATCAACATTAAAAAAATAACTCCATAAGATCTGTCAAAATTCTGAGGTTTGTGTCCAAGTATGGACATTAAAACAGACTGCATATATACACCATGGATATTTCATTCTGTCCTCACAATCAGATTTCACAGGGAACCTGATTTCTTCTTTGCAGTGACTGCAGTAAAAGATAATGATGACAGATTGAAAACCTGTGCACGCCTGTGGACTAGGAAGAAGTCTCATGAATGGAGGAAAGCTGATATTTTAAAATGCGTAAATTTACCAAGTGCTTTTGGGGTCTCTCTCTCTCTCTCTCAGACATGTGTACCCAAAGATATAGTGCATTAAAGCTTCTGGTAAAATCCCTCAGCCTTCATGGTTGTGCACCCCACACCTTTATTTGAAGAGACTCACAAAAAACCCAAAGTATTTTGTGTTTTTTTTTTAATAACCTCTTCATTATCTGTAGAAGTCAGCGAATTACCCCAAAGGATGTCCCAGCCATAACAGATGCCTGCCCGCTAGCCTCTTCTTTACCACTATCGGAAATACACTGCAGGCCCTCTAGTGATCTAACATAGAGATTTGGGTGGGCCCTGCTCCTTCCGGGATTTCATTTCCTGTTGCTCCTGGAACCTAAAAATATCAGGGAAAGACCAAAGGGGCTTATATTTTTTGTTAAAGGCAGAAATGTGCCTTTGCCCCTCAAGCATGCCAGAGGAAGTCCTGTAGCATCACCATCCTCTTGAGTGGCTGTGGGACGTGGAGGGTGGCCTCCTCTCCTCTTTGGCTGAAGGCATTTCAAGCACCAGCTCCCTACACACCATCAAGGAGGATGGAGGGCGAGGGAGGCTTTTGCTGCGCATTGTATTAAAAATAATACAGCCAAGTAGAAATTCATTACAGATAAGTACGACAGCCGGGTGGAATTAAAGAGCCCATCGATCATTGTCTGACTTATACCTCTTTTGTTCCCTGGTCTCTCCCCCCCCTCCCCCCCCCCGTCTTTCACTCTTAGCAGTGCCTCAGCTCATTAGGTGATTTGTCACCCCACGCCTGTCATATGTCAGCCCCACAATGACTAGCAACACCAGAGGGGCTGGGTCAGAGCCAATGCCTGGCCTTTCACCTATCTGTAACACCATGTCAGGAAGGCCGGCCAACTGGTTGCATACCGCATTTGTTTTCAGCTTTTACTGCATGGGATAGACGATGCTACTTTACAGACAGAAGAGCTACCTTTTAACAAATCTGCTTATTTCACTTTCCATGATGTTCATATTTCTTCAGGCACAAGTTTGTTCTGTGCTGGTCTCCATATTACTTTGCACTTTTAATGGTATACAGTAGATTTCCCTCCCCCCCCCTTGCTTTCTTTAAGTCTGCAGAATAATTTGCATTCATTTTTGTATATTCTTTCATGGGCATGAAAATTTGTATGCAGTTTTGGCCACCGGCCCATTGCACCCCAGTTATATCCCAATCCTTACTCAAAAGGAAAGGGATTCTCAGCTGAAGGTGAAACTCAACCACAATTTGCAAGCTGGTCCTCTCAAGGAGCATTAGTGTCTGCTACTGAGCCCTGAATGGGAGGAGGAGGAGGAGGAGGAGGAGAAGGGAGCAATAGAGGCTGGAGCTGCAAGGGCTGCTACTCCAGCACCGTGAAGGCATTCACTCAGGTGCTGCGTGGGTAGCAAAGTTTCACACCTGGGGCCAGGTTTAAATGGCTGCCTGGCTGACAGCATGCTGTGCTTTCATTCGGTATGTACCTCCATCAGGGGAAGGGACTGAAGGAGCAACAGCTTTTATGCTTCCAGTTCTACTCTCAGTTAGGGTCACTATTCCTCCCCCTATGCCCCCATTTGGGGCAAATATTGGTAGAAGATGGAACATCAGAAGTAAGACTGGTATATGTTGCTCCTACGTGCGTCCCTCTACTTTTCTATAATAGAATTCAGAAGATTACTTTTTGGACTACAACACCCAGACTCCCCTTGCCAGCCATACTATCTAGGGTAGTGTCGTTCCCAACCTCGGGTAACCCAGGTGTTCTTGGACTGCAACTCCCACAAACCCTGGGCAACACAGCTGATGGTGAAGACTTCTGGGAATTGCAGTCAAAGAACACCTGGGTTACCCAAGGTTGGGAACCACTGATCTAGGGAATTCTGGGTATGGCAGTCCAAAGAAGTTGAGTTCCCCAAGTGTTGCACTGCACATTTCTCTTGCTACTTCTCTACCATGTATTAACTAACTAATCTCCAAGCCTGGGAAGATTGCTCAGAACAAGGCCTTCTGTCTCCCTCCCTCTTTTTCCCAGGGGCAAGCTGAAAGGCAGATGGTGCATGAAAAGGACCCTCTGGTATGGAACAATTTCCTTCTCTAATTAGATTCTGCAGAATGTCACAGGATGGGATGTTGCTACCTTCGCAGGACAGTGTGCTTCCTCTATGAAAGTAATCTAAGAGGAAATGACCCATGCTTTCTCCTGCTCCACTAGAACAAAAAGGCCTGTTTTGGGGGTGGGTTGGGGGAATGCATCCAGGAGTGGATTTCTCCCCCACCTCTGCCTTTGGGGGAACCCCAAGTAACTGGCAATGACTATTCAGGCACAGCCTTTGTTTTTTTAAATGTTTTTTTCAGACATTTTCAGGCCTAAGCTGAAGCACAGCGCAGAATTTTCAAAAGACACTAATAACTAAGTAAACGTGGTAAAAAAAATGAATGCAAAGAAAACCAATTTCATGTTGATCAGCAAAAAAGGAAGCAGCCGAAGGAATGTAGTTAAAGATCCAAAATGAACATGTGGTGCATGTTGGCAAATACGAACACCTTGGAATCTGACTGAGTGAAAATTGGATCATAATCACACAATAAAAATAGAAAAGAGAGGGCTGGAATAACTTCCTTCAGATGAAGAATGTAACATTCAGAAAATTAAAATTTAAAATTAACTTTAACTCAGGTTTACTCCATGACATGGAGTTTTGGACTTCAGTAAAAAAACTGAAGCATTTCAAATGGGCATACATTTCAGTATAGTAAGAACTTTGAGGTTTGAGATTATAACAGGAAGAACTAAGGAGAATGAATAGGGAGCATGAAATAATAAAGCACACAAAATGCAGAAAGCTAGAATACTTCAATCACCTTATGGAAAAAACACCAAAAACAAACAAACAAACAAACAAACACCCTGATTGTTACACTGGATCAGTGGTGGCGAACCTTTTTGGGCCTGAGTGCTCAAATTGGAAAAAAAAAAAAAAATCCCAGCACGGCGGCAGAACTGGAGGTGGCGGTGGCGGAACCGAAAGTGGTGGCGGAAGGGGGAAACCTGGGCACAGAGGTGCCTCGAGACCTCACTCTGGATCCGCCGCCAGTGCCAGCTGCTCCGGATCCTGGCCCGCCGCCTGTCAAAGCGCCAGCACCATGGCTGCAGCCTCCTCCTCAGGTTTGGCTGCGGGGGGGGGGAGTAGCGATCCGGCGACTTATGCGACTTATGGCTCGCGTGCCCGCAGAAAGGGCTCTGCATACCAGCTGTGGCATGTGTGCCATAGGTTCGCCATCGCTGCTCTGGATCATTCAAGGTACACAAATGAGAAAAGAAGAGCAGGAACAAGAACAATTTACTGGTTGAAGAACCTAGGAGACTGATTTGGAGGCAGCAGAATATCATTGCTTACAGTTGCTACACCCAAAGCCAGAATATTTTTCATGACATCTAATCTTTAGGACAGTGGTTCCCAACCTTCAGTAACCCAGGTGTTCTTGGACTGCAACTCCCAGAAGCCCTGGGCAGCACAGCTGGCAATAAAAGTTTCTGGGAGTTGCAGTCCAAGAACACTTGGGTTATCCAAGGTTGGAAGCCACTGCTCTAGAAAAAGGAGGAAGAGGAGAAGAAGAAAGGAAGGAGGAAGCGGAGGAGGAAGAGGAGGAGGGGAGGCAGCCATGGTTGTAGAGGATCACTTGTTCTTTGCTCTTGTGTGTGTGGTTTTCTTCACCCTGTCCATTAAGCTGAGCAGAAATGTGTCCTGGTGTTGGAAATGGGGAATTAATGATTTAAATTCCAATTTAAAGCAAGAGAATACAAAACAATAGGGCATATCTGAAGAGGATGCAGAAATGGAAACTATAGCAGTTCTTGCTACGTCTTCCAAAATGAATCTCAGAGTGGTGTGAGGAAGAATATGTCACCAGTCACCAATGATTTCATGGATACTTGCTATATATTACAGGTTACTGCTATAAAAATGTACTTTGCCTAGAACAGTTAAACTATATCAGGGATAAGGAGAATATAAATGGGGATCTGCTGGCAGATTTCTGAACGATCTGCAGAAAACCTTCAACTGTTTCTGATTGCCAGCAGTTCAACAATAGCATTGACAAAATGGTTTTTCCCGTTTAAAATGAGTTGCTGCAACGAAGGATGTTATCCAGGGGTGAACTTTGGTGGGAAAAGGCTGTGAGCTCTGTTCATTTCGATTACTCTGAACAAACGTCTAGATTTAGATGGTACTTTAAAAACCCTCTGCTCTTTAATTCTAAACTGTATGACCTCTGCATCAAACCCTGGCCAGTAGACCTTGAGGTCCTAGTAAAAAAACATAGATCAGAGAAGTCTAAGCTTATCCCTATAATGTATGGGAAGAAAGATAACAAGATCCCCATAACACTTGAGTGATGTGTGATACTGCTGAATAAGGCAATTGTCCAGAAAGGTTCTAATATAGATTCTCACCTATGAACATTCAAATATGGTTCATGCTCATAAGCCCAACCATCTTTGTAACTCTAGTATGGTGGTTTTCTCTTAGAAAATGGCTGCCGACAAAATATTTTATTTTTCTTACTCTTTCATGTTGGTGTCTGATGGCTGGATGCTACAGTGGGACCAAGCTACTACAGCGTACCTGTCAACCCAATTGAAGCTTGAGGAAATAATCTGTTTCCTACACTTTCTGACACAACCTAATCTTTTTTAAACATACAACAGGACACAGATCATAAGAGTGCATAGCAAACTTTTGAACGTATCACACTGGTCTAACAGGTTGCCATAAATAAAGAAATGGTGCAAAGGAACCTGTAGAAGGCCCAGTTCTCTTCCTCCACACTGATGTTGTTACTGGAAAGTTGGCAGGCCCTATGAGGAGATCAGCAGAGGTAGGAAGTAGGGTGGAGTGAAGAACAAAATACAATATTTATCTATCAGACGCACTTACAAGCCCCTTAATTACTACAACAACTTGGTTTTCTGATGCTCTTTCCTGTTTAATTAATTATTTCATTTGATTGGCTTAGTACTGGGTGAGCAGAATTTTTCTCTTTCTGGCGTATTAAAGAAAGGAGCACACCTTTTGGCGGTTAGGGCACAAAGTGTGCATCCGTGTGTTATGTTTTGCATGAGAGGAGTTATTCTGTTCTCTACTTTTGGGGAGTATAGCTTCAATCACATTTTTTTAAACTTTAAAGCAAAGCTCTTCTTTTTCTTTTGAGAATTTCTTTTCTTTTTTCTTATGAAACATCAGTATTGGGAAAAGAAAGCGTCTTTACAGAATAGCTTAAAGTAAAAAGTTTTTTTTAAAAGTCACTGTGCAAGTAACAAAGATAGTCAACAGCAACATTAAATGACAGACTCACTTCAGAAAGCAGACCAACTTCTCCAAAGCGGTTCAGCTGGGGTGCTTACAAAAGCCATACCCACTCACACAGGAGAGGGAGTTGCAGTTTAAGAAGGTGTGCTACTCAGAACTTCTCCTCTGGAAATACATTCCAGGATCAGATGTGTTCCACCAAAAGCTTATTCCTACACGCAGAAGGGAGATTAGAAAACCACAATTTTTACCACATAGTTGCTGTTACGCATTATTCTTTTGGGTAAAAGACATGTCCAAAACTTCTAGAAGGTGACAGAACTGCAGCATTAGAGCAATAATAAAAAGGTTGCTAAAAAAGAAAAAGGGGAAAAAAACCAAATTATCTCTACCATTCATTTCTACAAGGAAGGTAAAATGGAAAACAGTAACTAGCCATTACTACACGGTGGCTAGATTCACCATATAATAATAAAAATAAATTCTACAGTGAGCCTGGCCCATTGAGATTAGAATAAATACATTCAAAACCACTTGCTTGATTTGCATGATATATTCAAGTTGAAGATTTTGGATGTTCCTCTAAGCAGAATTTAGGCACTGCTTGATGGCAAAATAACCCGCCTCAGTCACAGATCACCCATGCTTACAGAACACATGTTGCTATTCATTAAGAAATTTACAGCACAGAGACTCAAGGACTTGATTCTGCCTTCCTGACATTATACAAATTAAACCAATGGCAAAGCATGCATTATTTCCAGGCCCTATGTCAATATTAGGAATCAGCAGAAACAGACCATTGCTCTCACAATTACAACCCTGCCCCTGCACTGGCTGTCCACGCGGAAGTACTAGAGAGTACAGCCCCATGCATTCCTAGAACAAACAGGCAACCAATTAAAAATACATCACAAAAGGATGTTTTGTTCTGAGCCAGAGGCAGAGCTGGAGGGGGTGAGCCAGGAATCTTGCCAGTTGTGGGAGAACAGTCCGTGTGCTGCCAAGTTCCTCCTTCTGTTGCTTAGGCCCATCCACTGCATTTGGCTTCTTTAGTCTCCCAGCAATATTGTGAGAAGTTATGGGAGGGGAAAATGTCCTGCAGATGAAACCACCCAGCGCCAACTATTCTGCCTTTAAATAGTGATGGATCTTTCCCTTCCTCTGGTGAACTGGGAAGGGATCTAGATGTTTTCCTATCACACAGAATCCGTGCTTCTTCAGAAACACCCAAGATAGGATCCAGGATATCCCTCTCGCTGACAGAAGGGCTTCACTTGCAGTAAGCGCAGAAAAGCTTTCTACTCAGTATTTAAGCATCCCTTCCCCTCCCTTCACCACTCCATTTATCAGATCCCCAGACTTTTCATGCAGCATGCAGGGGAGGGTGAGAAGGATTGTTAGAGACAGAAAGGGGTGGGCAGGAGTCCCTCAGGAATCCAATTGTCTGTGGATAAACAGGGGTCCCATTCCCCAACTTAAAATGCAGCTTAGTATACACTACCTCTTTTTTCACCCCTCTAGTACAGTTTGAATTCATGCCTCCATGCCCTCCATCCATCCATGTTCAGGGTCCCTCTGTAAATGTATGTCACTGAATATGTGCACGTGTGTGTGTGCGCATGTGTGTGTGCATGTGAGGAAGCATATATGACAGAGACAGAGAGAGCGATATTAGCTTTGCCTTTGGTTCAAAGGGGGCAAAGTGTATCAGAGAGGAAAGAAATGTATGCAAATCCCTCACAGAACAAGCTACCATCAGCCATTTCAAAAAGTGACCAAAAGGTGTCTCCTCCTCCTTACATGTTAACTACAACAAATATCAACAGCATAACTCAAGGCAAATTCTGATCAACTGCCTTGATATCTGGAAGTTGAGTCATGGTAACTGGACTTCCTCCTTATTAGGTTGAAACATTTCGCTACTCATCCAAGTACTTGGATGAGTAGCGAAACGTTTCAACCTAATAAGGAAGAAGTCCAGTTACCATGACTCAACTTCCAGATAACATCACCTGGATGAGTGAGAATCTTCACAGCTAAACTGCCTTGATAGTTGAATTTTATATGAATATATCCTCTTACATTTTTTGGTTATATATTTCTTCAGTCTTGTCTTGTTCAGCCCTGGGACTCTGCTTGAGGTCACAGTTTGCTCATAGGCCTGCCATGGTTTATGTTTAATTAACCACCATGCTCAACTAATCTTTCTTTTTTGGACATCTTGCCACCTACACAATAATTTAGCCTTTCATGGCTCTTTCTAAACATAAAATCTGTGCTGCTAGTCCTTTGACCTCTCTTCCTCTTCAGCTCTCTTTTTCTGTCATTGTGGGTGCTCCATCCTAAAGTTTCTGTCACCTTCTTCTCACTTTTCCCTTTATAGCAAGCCCTGTCATTACCCACTCCCTTTCAGTGGTGTTACATCTTTAGCGCCAAGAGTGAACATGTTGACAACCCTACTCTTGAGGCAATAGTCAGGGGAGTGTGTATATATGCATTGAACATGCTGTCGGGTGCAGAGTTTGCAGAGTAAGTTTTGAGCTCTCATGATATGAAGCTGTTTTCAAAAAATTGATGGTGCTGAAATCTCAAAATCCATAGGGATGAATGACAGTCAACCAAAAATTAGTGGTTAGCCAGATCTTTGTCATCCCCCCCTCTAGGAGATGCTACGATCCTGCCTCTTGATCTCCCACTATTACATCAAAATGAAATGCAAGATTAGGAACCATCGCCTTCAAGTTGGGAAGGAGAAGGTCACAGGTAACTTCTAATCCTTTTCTCCAGATTGGAGCTGGAAACAGATGGGGTGGGGTGGGTGCCAAGATCATCTGAGGGTTATAGTGAGTTTTTGGGAGTCCTGAAAAATTATGGGGATGATTCTTTCTCCAGCTCTGAGCTTCAGGGGCAAATGAAATACAGCCTGAATGGCCCCCTCTGTTTATTTGCTGCTCCTGCATTTAGCTGCAAACAGCAGTCATTTGTAAAAAACAAACAAAACAAAACAAAAAAACCACAGACAAAAAACAACCACCTTCCTCTTTTTCCTTTATCTCTCTGGAAGGGAAGGAGAAATTCTGGAACTGTCCTGGGGCCCCTCTGTGGTGCAGGAGAGTGTTCTGAAGCTGTTGTCTTTCCCTCAACCTCAACCAGTAATATGTGAAATGTTCAGTTGCGGCACCAGAAGGGGCAAGTCTTCTGCCCTTCTCGAATTTTACAAGTCATTCTTCAGGATTGTGTAAAGTAGCTTTCTCCAACCAGGCCCAGTGTTTGACTACAGGGTTGGACTTATCACCAGGGTTGCAACTAAGGACCCTGGCACCATATTTTAGAGGTGAAGCTACTGATTGGAAAAAGAAATGCCAACGTTTCCCAGCCCTATTCACTTTCTTTTGTTGACAACACAAACATTCTCTCTCTCTCTTTGAGGGAGAAGCTTGTACATCCACAACTTAGGGTGGAGTGGGTGGGAGACAATGCTGCTTGTCCCAGGCACCAAGATAGCTGGTTACTGATCACCCCAACTTATGGGCTCACGATGGTAGCCATCATAGTCAGAAATACGAGTAGCTGGAGGGCACCAAGCTAGGGAAACCTACTGTACACCGTTTTTTATTTTTGGTGCACAGCCAACCTCTTCAGCCTGTTTTTTTAACCTGGTGGGGATGTAAGAAGCAGGAGGTGATGTGAAACAGAAAATAATTAAAACCCAGGAAACTGGTAACCTTATAGGTCAACCCAAACCCATTAGTGTAGGGCCATGTATTATGTCCTTCTCCCTCCCCTCTCTTGCCGACCTCTGCAGGAAATAATTATCAAGGCGCCTCATCTTTCCAAAGGATTAAAGCTGGTTAACTCAATTTTCAGAGGCTTTTGTTGTGCTGGTTTCCCCTCAGCTGCTGCACAAGGAGATTTTCACACAGCCACTTATGCAGCTTTTTATCAGGTTGCCTTCTGGAGGTAATTGGGTTTTGGGAGGTGCCTATTTAAAATGCGTAACTCAGCCTTTTAAACAAAGCAACAAACTGCTGAAAAGGTAGTGGTGAATAAACACAACCATCTGCATCTAGAGGAGATCCTTGGCCTGCTTCTCAGGCACCATCCCTGAAGTGGAAGACTCAGGCCACTGATCACAGAGCATGACAACAGACCGTGTATTGTCCATAGGTAAAGAAAGATAGTGCAGAAACTCAGCAACTAAGCTCCAAATGAGAATTGCAAGGAGGGGAAGTCCTAAAAGCATCACCTGGAAACCTGAGAGTCCACTGCTTTGTTCCATGTTCTCTTCTCTGGACAGGGAAAGGATGGGGTACTAGATGAAGACAGGGGAGTTCCCATTACCTCTCATCAGTGAGTGGAGACAGTAGTTTTCTCTTACCTAGCTGGAGGTCCCAGGCTGGATGTTCCCCTCCCCTTGATGTAGGGGATAAATATTCTCAGATGGTTCATATCCATTCAACACTTTACTTGTTGCTTTGAGACAGTCAGGGTGCCACTATCATTAATACACCCCCAGACACAAAAGTACTTGGTTGCATTGTGGGTTAATACATTAACACTGTGCTTGCCAGCATGCAAAAAAAAGAACCCCCCCCCCAAAAAACCCCAACACTGGGGCATATTCTTGGTTTCTCTCTAGTGGCCAATTCTGAGATTGCATTTTGAAAATACTTACAAAAACACAACATAAAAACCACCTCCTTTGCCACTTCCATTAAACTTGAAAAATCCTTATCAATTTGCATCAAAAAAGCCATAAAATGACCTTCTGTAACTTTGAAAGTAAAGGAATGTTGATCCTTCTTATGTCACCTTTGAAGTATATTGTTCAAACATAAGATACATTCCTTCAAAACTAGTTACGGGCAAGTGCATTACTTGCAAGTTGCTACTTCTAAGTTCTGAGCACAAAGTAACACCACAAAAATGCAAGCAAATGCATTCTGATAATAGGCAATATTTTAGTATTACTGGCCTCCCTCCAGACCAGTGGCAATTTATGCACGAAACACAGGGCTCTTCATCTCAAAGTAAGGTGAGCACCTGGATAACAATGTCCCTTTCTGGAGGGCGGGGATGTTTCATGCTTAAAGCTGAGACCTGTTCAAATTAATAGGTGAAATGTATGATATTTATGGAATGGCTTTCCCCCAGCAAATTAGTCCTGCTCTAGCTCAAGAGAATGGCAGGTGTTTGCCTTCCAACATTTTGTTTGCTTTGTTACCCTAAGAAGCAACTGATGAATGATGTTTTCCCATTTTGTTTGGTTTGGTTTTTTGCCAAAGGAATATAAATGTTTTGAAAGCGTATCTGTTGCACTAAATGGAGTACATTGTATATACACTAGGCAATCATTATTAAGATAGCCCAGAACACTTAGTAAAGCACTAGGGCTCACAGAAATGTTTAAAAGAGCTGGGGATGAGGGAAGAAATCTTCTGGCTTTGCCTGAACTGTTTACACATCCCCTCCCCCTCTGAGTAGTAGTTGAGTGCCTCATCTATTTATATTTTCAGCTCTTCAGGGAACTGGGGGTGTCAGAAGTTGAGGAACAAAGGGACAAAACGATAAAAGGCACGTTCATAAAAGACAGCAGTGCTGTCAATTCATTAATGGTTTTCATTAATTGCCTTGCTTTAATCAGTGCATTAAGTAGACTCAAAACCAATTTGAGGAAAAGGATCTCAAGTCAATTCTAATTCAAACTTGCTCACAATTTAATGTATATTATAAATTTATTCCCCCCACAACATTTATATGTACTCAATTATGTGTACTTTTGGATTTAGGGTTCCTCTCCCACTCCTCCCCCCCCCCCCCCACCGTTGAACTGTGGTAATAATATGGGATTTGGCAAGTTGGCACTAACAATTAGCACCTTAATATTCATGAGTAAGAACTAAGGCTTCAGGTTTAAAATCCTATCTTTGGATTTCAAAAATAAAACTTGATCATGTTTAAAATTGAAAAAGGCAGATTGAGATTCTGGATAGGAAGCAGGAAATCATCACAAGACAGCTGGCTCCAACTAGCTTCCGATGCCAAGGAAAAGGAGAAAAGCTCTTCTCAAAACTTTGGTCTGTCTGCAGCAACCAATCGCCCCAATACCTCCTATGGTGTCTCTACAGGGGGAAAATTTAAGCGTTCCACCTTGGGAAGGGAGCATGTGTATTTTCCACTTCAAATGTCTAATAGGAAGTAGAGAAACAGAAACTGCAAGCACCTTGGGCTCTCTGTCCCTCCCCCATAATACTCTCACAGGCAATTGGGAATGTCTGAAAGCTACTCTCAGTGGTGGTACTGGAACTGACAAAGTAAGTTCTGGGGGTGGGGTGGGGGGAGAGTTTTATATCGCGGTTGCAATTTCAGGAAAACAGCACTTCTACAGAAGAGTGAAAATTGTTCTCCATTTGCTCCCCGACTGCCTTCAACGATCGTTCGCATTGCAAATGATTACGCTTGTACCATTCGCTCCCTTGCTGTTTGCACAGCTTCTTGAAAAATGAAATGTGTGGCATCACCCTTGCTCTTCAAATGACCTCTGTGCTCCGCATACACCGTGCTTGCTGTGGGAGGGAATCATTACAGAAAGCTAATCTTGGTACCTAGCCATGCATGAGGTCTAGCCTCCCACCCTCCCTCCCTCCCTCTCCCTTGCAAAGCAATAGTTGACTTTCATCCTTCCCTCTCTTTTGTTTACATAATCTCCATCACAAAGGCAGACTACAATAGAGTCTCCTCTATGCCCTTTTTTCAAAAACAAATACTAGAGTCTATCCAATTTGGGCTCTAGCTTCATAATGTCATCTAGTGAGGGCAAAGATAAGAAAATATTGCTTTTGTGGTTATGTTAGCTATGGAATTCTGGGAGCTGCAGTCCAAAAAAAACCCCCTTAAGCTTGCTGTCTCTGATGGAGAGAATGTTATGTTATTCTTGCAAGTGTGCAAGGCTGCATCATTTTTATTGCAAGTGGAGTTATTTTGGACTCTTAACCATGCCTGCTATTACAAGCATGGCCCCATGCTGCACCTTAGCTTTCCCAAAATTCCACATTTCCCATACTTAAGGAAGGGCTGTGACTTGATGGTAGGTCACATGCTTTAAATGCAGCGAGTCTAAGATTCAACTCTGCCATCCTCAGTAAGGCTGGGAAAGTTCTGTTTGAAACCCTGGAGCACTTCAACTAGTCTGTGTACAGACTGTGGCTTTCCAGATGTTGCTGGGCTGTTTTCCCCATCCCTTTGCTAATGCGGTCAATGGTGGGAGCTTCAGCCAACAACATCTACAGTGGCAATGAATTGCTTATCCCTGGTGCAGGTAATAATTAGAAGAGCTAGATGGACCAATGGTGTCTATCAACATAAGATGGCTTCCTATGGTCCCGAATGGTTCATGTGCTGTGTTGACCAGTTTAAACACCAACAACCCAAACCTTTGAATCACTGTTGTTTATAACTTCTCAATATTACCAGAGTATAATGTAATATGCATGCAATGTGACCATCTGGGATGGTATACTTCAATACCTAAGATGGCAGACTGGGTTATAAGTCAAAGGACATCGCTCCCTCCCTCCCTCCCTTTAACTTTTATACCGCACCATCTAGTGGCCTTGCCACTAATCTGGGCAGTTTCCAGGAATAAAATAAATATAAAGAAAAACTGAATCCCAGCCAATCCAAAAAATATAAATGAAGAACTCTAATATAAAAAGATGGATCTAAAAATCCACATGGTGGTAATGCACAAAAAGATTACAAAATATGACAGTCACAATAAGACTAAGTAACTAAGAATTATAAGGGGAGGATATCCTGGAATGCCTTCCTGAAAAGCAGAGTTTTTATATATTTCCTGAATATTAGGAGGGAAGGGGCTTGGCGCACCTCTACAGGTAGAGCATTCCATAAATAGATGGCCATCACAGAGAAGGCCTGATTCCTGGTCATAGATTTCCTGGCCTCCATTGGGGTGTCCACCCACAGCATCAATGCCTGGGAGATACGAGTGGCATGGGAAGTTAATCTTAGGGAGAGATGCTCCATCAGGTAGTAAGATCCCAAACCCTTTAAGGTTTATAGGTCAACATTAGCATCTTATATTTGGCACAGAAGCAAACTGGCAGTCAATGCAGGTGAGCCAGGACTGGCAAAATATGGTCAAATCTTCAAATTCCTGAAATTAGCTTGGCCACCACATTTTGTACTTGCTGCAGCTTCTGTACCGCTTTCAAGGCAGCCCCACATAGAGAACATTGCAATACTCAATCTTCAAGACTAGCAATGTATCAACTAGTGTTATCAGGGATTTCCTGTCTAGGTAGGGTCTCAGGTGTGTAATCTGCCCAAGATGGAAAAAAGCAGACCTGGCTGAGATCTTTCTCCATCAAGAGGGCCGGGTCCAGAAGCACCCCAAGATTACAAACCCGTTATTTCAAGAGGAGTGCAACCCTATCTAGGACAGGTCAAAGCCCCCCCCCCCCCCCCAGATGGTGAGAGTCCCCACCTAACAAGATTTCTATTTTTTCAGCATTCAAATTCAGCCTGTTTGCTCTTATCCAGTCCATAACCAAAGCCAGGCAGCGCTCTAGGGTCAGTATAGCTTCTCTTGCTGAGGAAGAAAAGGAGAGATAGAACTGCATGTTATCAACATATTGATGACAACACACTCCAAATTACCAGATGTCTTCCCCCAGTGGCCTCATATAGATGTTAAACAACATTAGGGAGATGATCGACCCCTGTGGGACTCTACATTGTAGAACCCACAGAGTCAAAACAACCTCCTCAAGCTGTACCATCTGCAGCCGGCCTTCAAGTTGTAATGCTAGTCCCCGATCCCCAACCTCAATAGCCATCCAGGAAGATTCTATGGTCAACGATATTAGAAGCCGCTGAGAGATCCAGGAGAACCCACAGGGTTACACTCCCCCAGTTGGCCTCTCTTAACAGGTCATTGAGCAAGGTGACCAAAACTGTTTTAGTCCTGCAGCGTGGCCTAAAACCTGATTGAGATGGATCAAGACTATCGGTGTCCTCCAAGAACATCTGCAACTGGTCAGCCACCACTGCTTCAATCAGTTTTCCCATAAATGGTATGTTGGTGACAGGACAAAAGTTGTTTAAATCGTCCATCGCCAAACTGATCTTTTAAAGAATGGCCATTTTAAAGAATGGCATCATTGCCTCCTTCAAGCAGGAGGGGATAAATCCTTCCTACAAGGAGGAGCTTATGATCTAGACAACCCATTCCACCATTACCTATTTTGACAATTGTGTTAGAAAATCCCACAAGTACTGAAGAATAAAAATGCACCAACAACACATTAAATAACTACAAAACAGCTGCCTTTTCATTATTTCCTAAATCTGTTGCCCAAAGGTATGCACTTCATTCTGTCCAATGATGAAGCCAGAGTCAGCCCTGTTGCTAAACAGAGATAATACACTACAGTTCATGGGAGGACTCCTGTATCACTTAAAAAGAGTTGGTTGGGGAGTTGATAATGAACCAAATACATTCCCTATGAGACCCCCTTCTTCCAAATGAAATGAATCACACCAAATGCTGGAAAGTTTAGTGTATATTCCTGGTAAATGCATTCCTGGTTATGTTACACCACAGGGTAGTTCTGCTGCCTGAAAGTGTGATACAGCAAATCCTGCTAAGTAGCATCACTGAGCTGATAGGGATAAGTCACTTTCTTCTGATTATGTCCTA
The DNA here is from genome assembly GCA_037013535.1 of Intellagama lesueurii. Taxonomy (NCBI): domain Eukaryota; kingdom Metazoa; phylum Chordata; class Lepidosauria; order Squamata; family Agamidae; genus Intellagama; species Intellagama lesueurii. The sequence goes on along the minus strand of JBAJHW010000002.1, from coordinate 228,914,070 downwards.
AAATTGATTTTTGGTTTAGGGAACAGACATATGTTTCTCCAACAGCTATTTTCCTAGCTTGCTTAGAAGCAGAACTTTTGCAGATTCTTGTTTCAGTGTGCTTGGGTAGATGGGCTACTAAGGTACAAGCCCAGCAGATCTTGCCTAAAATAGTCCCACTGGGGCTGTTCCCAAGCACTCTCTTTAATGACGTGCAGGAAAGATGGACAAAGATTTAAAATCACAGCAGCTACGAACAATACTCATCTTAAGGTGTACCAGAAGCAACATTTCATCTGCATTAAGTTGTACGCTGGTCTTAATGGAAATTGTGCCAGCCTTCAGATGATGTTCCTCATATGTCATTCTGTACTTGTCTTTTCCCCATGAGTTCTCATACCTCTTTGTCCATTTCAAAAGTAAAGCAATTTATTTTGGTTCTGCCCTGTACTGAGGAGGAAGGAGTTTAACACTATGGCAATTTCTAAGCATTATTGCTAAAGTATCATCCAAAAGAAGCACACAGAAACACATACCCTGATATATTTCTCAATACTTTAGTTCTTGGAATGGTGGCTGTTGAAATACACTAGATTCCAGATTTGTTATTTGTAAGTCAGTCTTTGTCTATGCACTACTATGTGGCCCCACACACTAATATGCCAGTCATCTTATGTACAGCTGTTGACTCCCTAAAGTGGTAAGAGTGTGAGGGTAACCAGCAGCATGTGACATTGGAATGGAAGGAGGGGAAAGGCTGCTAGCAAAGTTGTGGTAGCCCAACTACTATCTGGGTTGGGAACTGGAGGCCCCTATAAGGTCACAAGCCTCAAACCACTTGTTCTGGATTAACCCTTTATCGACAAAATGAGGAAGAGCTGAGCTATAGAACAACTTGGCAGAAAAGCTAGGTTTTGGCGAGAAAAACAGTGAATGTTTACTAGAAGGGAACTCCAGGTTTAAAAGGAAGGTGAGGATAACTGAACATGTAGAAGTGTAAAGAAGAGCTGATTGATTGATTGATTGATTGATTGATTTAACTTATATACTGCCCCACAGTGCGAACACTGTCTGGATGGTTCAGAACAAAACAAATAATTTAAATCAACAATGCAAAATACAAAATACAATAAATACCATAAAATAAATAAAACACCATCACTTGCTAGAAATCAATATATAAACAAGTGTGCTTGTGAAGAATACTCATTGGTGGAAATACGGAGATGCACTAGATAGGTCTTTAATTGTAATACAGCCAGGCTCTTTCTACATATTTACAAGAGTTGCTACAATGAAAGACAGCTCCTTTCCAGTTCCAGAGGTATTTTGAGTGGAAATAGACAGAGAAAGGTGCATGAAGTGATGCAGCACAAGCAATTATAGGAGAAGTGTGACCAGTTAATATCCATCAGTCTTCATGGAAAGTCTATCATCATAATCATCATTCAAATCTATGCCCCAGCTACAGATGATGATGAAGAAACCAAAAAGCTTTTATGTTGGTGTCTAGGAAGAAACCGATTACGCACAAAAACTGAACATATTGATAGTCACAGGAAATTGAAACACAAAAGTATGATCTAAATGTCATTGGAGGATTTGGCATACGAGGAGCCAGATATGAAGCAGAAGAAAAACTCAGGGAGTTCTTTGAAGCCAACAATCTGTTTATTGTAAATACATGCTTCAAGCAATCATACTGACAGTTGTATGCAACTCTAGAGGGCCAATACAGAAATCAAATAGACTGTATAGCTGGAAGCAGTAGATGGAGAAGCTCAGTTTTATCAAAAACAAGACCACGAGCAGATTGCATTATAGACCACACACTCTCAATATGACAAATTAGGGCAAGCTGAAGAAAAATTGTAAAACAAGCATTATGACAAAATATAAGATACATGACATTCCCAAAGAATTCAGAGACCATGTAAAGAACAGATTTGCATTGCTAAGTTCAATTGACTGTGAACCAGAACTGAGGATTGAAATCAGAAACATGATCAAGGGAAAATGCAAAAAAGTCTATTCTTATAGCTAAAAGAAAAGTCTCAATAGACAACTGATGAAAATCTTAGAGTTGTTAATGATAAATGAGAAGCAAAAGTAAAAGGTGACAGAAATAGGTTCAGAATTCTAAACATTTCAGTGACTTACAGAAAGAGAATATTTTAAAGAAATAAGGAAGGGCAAGAGAAAAGGGGGAAAGAAGATCTTTTGCAGAAGATCCAAGAAACCTAAAGAAAATTAAAACCAAGATTAGAGATACTGAAAGATCATCAGGGGAATAGTTTATTTCAGCAAGGTAAAAGAAAGATGGAAACAATATGATGAACAATTATATAGAAGAGATGCAAGGATGATAGAATCTCTCACAGAAAAATCTTGTGACCAATAATCTGCAGTTTTAGAAAGTGATGTGAAACTACTGTCAAAGCATGGGGGAAATAGACACCAGGAATAGACAGGATAACAATTGAACTATTTCAAGTTACAGAGACTGACTCTATCAAAATCCTATCAAGAATATGCCATTTAATATGAAAAACAAGACAATGAACTACAGATTGGAAATGTTCAACATATATTCTAATCTCAAATAAACAAGGATTACACTTGAATATAAGACAATGAAAATAACTACAGAATAATTACATAACTTTAACGATGACAATAAAGAAATCAGTATTATACCTTTTTTTTAACATTGGTTCAACCATGACTCCAAACAGAAAGTAGAGCCAAGAAATCAGAAAAAAAACACTAATGTTAGGAAAAGTGGAAGGCAGTAAAATCAATATGGGATGGATTAACTCAATAAAGGAAATTACAGTTTTTAGGTAAAATAGTGGTGGTGAAAATATTTATTTAATTAATATAATCAAATAAATAAAATAAAAAATACATAAAAATAACAAATAAAATAGTCTGAATGAGAGCCCTGGGGGTGGGGTGGAGACATTAAGATATGAATAAGACAAAGAAAAGAAAATAGTGAGAAGAGGAAGACAGAAAACCTAGCTGCAAGGATAGCTAGAAAAAATAGCTAAAGGTTAGCTATGGATGTGTAGCTAACAAGCAGCCGTTTTAATGGGATATGTGAAGGAAAACTGAAGCCACTGAACAGATGGCACAAAAGAACTGGATTCATAATGTAACAGTTCAAACCTCGGTCTTTTTAGGGCTGTGTCAGGCTTTTATTTTCCAAGCCCTTTCCCTCAGGGTCAGGTTGCAGGGCAACAAGTTCAGTTACCTTTCTTTCCAGATGCCAAACAAGATTCTGAGTCACCACAAGTGCTTGTCCTCCCGCCTCCTTCCAGGAGTGGCGAGCAGATCACATGCTGCGGAGCCATTGGTAGAATCGCGCTGTCCATGTCGGATTGGTGAGTGGACCATCCGGCCCCATGGGGCTGGACCCTCATTAACGCCACCTGTGCGGGGATATTCGTATTCGTATACAAATACGAATACCCCCCATCTCTAATAGTAAACAATTATTTATTAATTTACTATTGTGCTTTTACTGCCAGGGATTGGCAGAGACGTTTGTGATATTTTCTGCCTCAACAAAATATCTTGGTTAGATGTGGGTATATTTGGCTTTCAGTACTATGCACCTTGAATTTAGGAGCACAAGTGTGCTATGTTCAGCTCTGCCTTAGGCAGGAAAATGTCCTAGGTCAGCCCTGAGTCTCTTAGTGAACAATATGGACAGGGAAGCGGGCAGAGGCACCTGTGCTGCTTTGTCTTCTGTGCATGGCATGTGTTCCCTTTCATTGGGACTCAAAGGGGAGGTGTAACTTTCTATAATTCATTTTGTACAATATGTCCCATTCACTCCAGTGAAAAACAGCAAATACACATCCCTCAACAGAAAGTGACAAAAGATACCGTGTTTCCCCGAAAATAAGACAGGGTCTTATATTAATTTTTGCTCCAAAAAACACATTAGGGCTTATTTTCAGGGGATGTTTTATTTTTGTTTTCATGTACAACAATTGACATTTATTCAAATACAGTCATGTCATCTTCTACTGGCGGCTGCACAATGGTGGAGGGCGGGGTTTCACTTAACTGGGGCTTATTTTTGGGGTAGGGCTTATATTATGAGCATCCTGAAAAATCATACTAGGGCTTATTTTCAGGGAAACAGGGTAGTCATATGCAAAAGAGTATTTTTCAGGGACACACACGTTATCTGGCCCCTCTTTTGAACCCATCTTTTGACGCCAAATGCCTTCTGACACCACACAGAGGCCAGATATCCTTTGCAGGTGTGCAACCTTTTAAATAAATATTCACACAGGCTTTGACCACCCCTGACATTCATACACATGGATGACACATCAAACAGTGAGAATTATTTTGGTACAACAAAGTACTCCACATGGCAAAAAAGGCCCAGGAGGCCCCCGATTGAAGCCCTAGAGAAGATGCTAATGATTGAGAGATCATCTTTTCAGTGTGATGTAGTGGATAGAGTGACGGACTAGGACTCAGGAGACCTCAGTTTGAATCCCTGCTCAACCATAGAAGCTCACAAAAGCTATTCCTTAAATATCTCATTTTCTTTGAAATCCCGTTTGGGGTTGCTATAAAGTTTGTTTTGACTTGACAGCACAGAACAACCTCTAAAACAAGCTCTTGTGTTGTGAGTGCACACCGTGGCTTTTGGAGGGAAGGGCCTATGAGCTTAACCTGCTAACTGAACAATGCTGCCAGAAAGGCCATCATAAAACCAACTGATTAGTAATTGAACAGAATGGGAAGGAGTTTTAGAACAACATAGTACAGAAACTGTCCCATTCCTATGATTTGGAGTGGTGGTGTTTATTTACACAAACCAACTTCTATGCATCCCTTGAAAGGCCTCTAGATTAACTGCCTTAGCTCCAGTCAAGAAAAGATGCTGAATAAGTGCAAAATAGGACTCTTGTGCTCATGTCCTGCTTGTTGTGTTCCCATGAGCATCTAGTTGGCCACTGTGGAAAAGCTGCACTGGGCAAACCTTTGGTCTGGTCCAGCAAAATCTATCCTTTTCCAATCAAATGTTTTGCTTTAACTCAACTCCTAAATTCAGGTGCAAGCAGTAGATTGGCTGACACCTCCCTTCAGTTTTTGACTGACTGGGCCAAACTCCTTCAAACTTGATCAATCCAGTCTTTCTGTAAACTATGCCCCATTTGAATATGGAGAACTGTGCTATACACAAATGTCTTCAACTAATTATTTATTAACTATTTATTAAAACTGTCTGGAACCCAGAGTATCTCTCTGTAAAACAGGGGAAGGAACCATGACTATGGTGGGCTGTTGTTATTTTGCAGACCCTTGCACCCAACAAGGCAAAAAGATGCAGATTTTTTCCAGCCAAATATGAGAGTTCTGCCAATTCCCCTCTAAAAATGGTATACCCCCCCCCCATTTTATTTCAGTGGAAAATCTAGGTTCCCCCCTTACCAAATGTTGTAGGGTTTTGTTTATTTGTTTGTTAAAAACTGGAGGGATCTGTCCTGGGGTGGGAAAATGGCCCCTGCCGTATTGTTCCTGCTGCAAGGAAACATAAAAGTTGATTGAATGTGTTCAGGACTACCCTGGTCTTTATTTATTTGTTTGTTTATTTATTTACAAGATTTTTTAGCCGCACCATTACCAATGGTCTCTGAGCGGCGTACAACAATATTAAAACTTTAGAAAAACATTAAAACCATTAAAAATACCCAATATTATAATAATACCCTATATTAAAACAGTCAATTTATCATTAATAAATCCTGCTGCTCATACGGCCAGCTAAAGGATACTATTTAATTAACATGCTGGCTGAACAGAAAGGTCTTTGCCTGGCGCCGAAAAGCCAATTTCGACATGCCATCCCCCTCACCTCTTTCAGGGATGGCACCTTTGAGAAGGTGATGGAGATTCTTACTGCTGCTCCTAGCTTCTGCACCAAACTGAAAGCATTTCCTTTCCATTTCTCCCAAAAAGCTAGCTAGTACTGACACCCTTCTGGGTTTTCCTTTTCCAAGAACCACCGCACAACAGCTGAAGCTACAATTAAGAACTCTGATAGAAATCAGCACCTTATTCTTGACATTCCTCTGGCTTGCTCTTTTCCTCTGTCTATATTTATTGCCTGCTAATTGAACAAACACAAAACTGTCTTGTAGTCAGCTACAATAATTGAGATTAACCAAGACATGACAAAAAGACAGGCCAGAGCTTGGGCATGTTACCTTTTTAAAAGACCATATTCCCAGAATCCCTGAGGCAGCATGGCGACAGGGAGATAAAAGACCCAGGGGACAAAGAAATTTAAATGCACCTGTTTGTGTGCTTAAATTGGAGATGCTCAAGGTATCAATGCAGAGAAAAGGAAAACAGAAATAACTGCATTAATAGTAGGATATTGCAGATGGAAGATCTGGTAATAAGCCTTTATATTTATAGCTCTGGAGGGTGTTTTAGAGAAAGCAGAGGGAGAAGCACCCCGTCATGTCTAATTCAGGGACAGACTCATTGTTACTTTGGAGCAAGGATTACAGATGCTCCAATGACTCCCAAATTTTTGTTAATGCAGCAGGCTTTTGCACGCTTTTAATGTCATGCTAGAAGCACTGCTGTACCAACACACTCTGAGCTGAGAACAGGACTGAAAAACACATTATGGGGTGGCAACACCTTACTTCTAAATATCCATGTATCTTGTACCCTTCATCAACTTTAATGTTTTAACGTATTAACTTAATTTTAATGGTTTTGCGATGGGGTTGATTTATTTGATTTTTATGATTTCATTCAGTTAAAAGTGATAATATTCGTTTTTATTTTTTAAAGAAGTGTGTAAGCTACCTCGACTGCTATATTTCAGCAGAAAGGCAGGTTATAAATGTTAATAATAACAATTATGATGATCATGATGATGACAACAGTTATGCTCTTGCTCCCACCATTTTCACAAGCACATCTAGTGAGGGCTCAAAAGAGGGCTTTTTCTGTGGCTGCTCCTAGATTATAGGAACTCCCTCCCTTGGGAGGTCTGGTTGGTCCCTTCTCTCCCTTCCTTCCACTGGCAGTTGAAAACACACCTCTTTAGAGAGGCTTTTGGGGAATCAGCACGCAATTGAGGTGGGGAGGTCCTTTTAAATCTGATTTATCGTTTTTAATTAATGTTTTTAAATACTTGTATACTATTGCTTTAAATTTTAATCAGTTTCTTTTAAGTAACAGTTGATTCTAAATTTTTGTACACCACCTATATGTGTGAGAAACGTGGGATAAAAAAGAAATGGTAGCCATCCCTGGCCCAGAATAACAGAAGCTCAGGGAACTAGTCTCCAGGACAATAAAATCCAAGGACATGTTGCATACAGAGTATTTTCTTTCTTTCTTTTTAACCAACTCCTCTTGATCTACTAGCGGCCTAAACTTTGGAATTTTCAAAACGAAGCAACTACACAAAAATGGATACTGTACAGTATACAGCTGAAATACCAAACATAATATACAACCTGAAAAAGAGACAGACATGGTTGAGATAACTTAGGGGTGGTCAATACAGTGTTTTCTTGGTTTTGTTCTATGGTATTGTATCCGCCCAGGAGAGGAAAGAATATCTCTTCCACATTTTCAGTTTTAACAATGTGATTCACTTTTACAGCCACTTGTATGGTGATAATGGTAAAGCATGTGCGTTTGTAAATTTTTTGTTGTTGTTTAGTCGTTAAGTTGTGTCTGACTCTTCGTGACCCCATGGACCAGAGCACGCCAGGCCCTCCTGTCTTCCACTGCCTCCCGGAGTTTGGTCAAAGTCATGTTGGTAGCTTCGATGACTGTTTGTAAAATACCAAATTAAAACAAAGAAAATTAAATTAAAGGATGCAACATTCCACAAATGTTTATGTTACCTTCAACAACCTCCCATAGTTCAATCACACATTGAATTATTGCAGTTGTAAATGCCAGTATTCCAGAAATGACTCCCAGCTGGGTGATGCATTTAGGTCCTGGCCTTCAGCCACTATCTTAAGACTACAGTATTTCATAGTGGGTAGATGGTTTTGCAGAAGTTCATCTTTCCAGACCAGATAGAGATAACTAGTTGTTTCTGTAAGTTCTCTCTCTCAGGAATGTTTAACAGAAATAAATCTTATATTCAGGCAATACGAAAGTTCATTCATCCTCACCAAAATTTTAATATTTAAAATCTGTATTATGTTCCTCAGATCCTCTGCACTGATGATACAAGAACAACAATGACAACGACAGCCATCGTACTATTAAAAATGTTTGTGGAATCTTAAAGACTCCAGGCAGTATTTCACTGACCTTCTGCTGCGTGGAAAATCCCACCAGTGTAGTAATTTGGGACTGTGCTGCTTGTACACATGCTGCCATTGCACACTAGGTGACTTTCCTTCATGAAATGCAGTGCTCATACAACTGAGTAGCATAGCCCTGCATTATGGCACTTTGCTTTCTGCTCCATGGATGTTCACTTGGCAGGGCTGGCCTGAACATTAAATGGAGGTGGTCACTTCAGGCAGCAGGGAGCCTGAGTGGTGGCAGAGCTCCCACCATCCACTTAATGTCACCTGGTCTCCCACTATCTGATCTCCTCAAGCTGCACAGGAACACTTACAGCAGAAATATGTTGGGAATGAGAAGGAAAACAATGCAGATAGTGAACTACCACTTTTGAACTACCACTGAATGTCTGGTACCCTTCAGAGTGGCTGTTTGCCTCAGGCCTGGGTCTTCTGGGCCAAGGCAACATGGAAGGAGTGATTTTCTACACCAGGGGTCCTCAAACTATGGCCCGCGGGACACATCCGGCCCACCTTGTCTTTTTATCCTGCCCGGCAGCCAATCATTGGTGGTATAGTGGTTGCTCGCACGAGAAAGAGAACCTTCTTCTCATGCGACTCTTCCGCAGCTGTCGGAGAAGGAAAGCTTGCGGGATTATAACGCTGACGTCATCCCGCGTGCTTTCCTCCTCCGATAGCTGTGGAGTGTCATGCTCCATATTTTTTTCAAACTACAGTCCGGTCCCCCAACAGTCTGAGGGACAATGAACTGGCCCACTGTTTAAAAAGTTTGAGGACCTCTGATCTACACCATGCACCGAAGACAAACAAAGAATGGCAATTCCAAACAACCTGCCACTGTTGCCCTCTTTTGCCTCTCCTTCTGTAGGTCTTCCTGTGGAGTGTCACGTTAGGGACATGGGCAGCAAGGGGCGGCAGGGAGTAGGGCAATGGCAGCACTTCTCTACCTACCTCAGGTGACAGAGGAGAGCATCCCCTGCCACTGTCAATAAGATATCCGTCTGACAAGTTATACCTGGCACATGTTTTCATGGATTGCAGCCCACTCTACAGATGCAAAAGGGCAGTACTCTGCCAATGCTTATGACAAATCAAACATGTCGGCTTTTAAGATGCTACAAGATCCGATGTGGTTTTTTTCTGCAACAGACTAGCGCAGCTGTCCCACTGGAAATTTCAGCCACGTTAATATAAGTAGTAATTCACACACACCCCACACACTTTTTAAATCATTCATGAGCTAACACACCGGATACTGCGTGGCTTGCCATACAAATAAGATATTAAGCAAATTAGTCTTCTGAACCTCACTGCACTGGTTTCTTAATTACAAGTGGGACCTGGAAGAGAACGCTGCAGTACGGGTGGCTCTTGTGCAACGCTTAAGACAGCCATGCCCTCTTTCAAGATATCATATTCCACTCTGCTTCCCTCCAACTCCCAGCAATTTCGCATTCTGTGGCTATTGAGCATGCTCAGTCCTCAGTAGACTATTTCTGTATGGGTTTTGCCCCTCACTTTTTAAAATCCCATAGATATCTGCCCCCCTCCCTCCAAAAAATCTTTGCTAAACTTGGAGTTATCTGGGGATAATGCTGCCTTCCTCTTGAATCTCAGGAACCAGCAGCCATCGCAACCCTGCAGAATATAGTGAATATACTGGCTACAGTGTAGATTAAGAAAACTCTGGAGGGTTGCTTTAAGTTTGAATCTCTACTTGACAACACAAAATTATCAATTATGATAACATAATCTTTACGAAATGTTATACACCGTTTCTCAGTGTAGATGTACGAAGAGAGTTTTTCACCTGCACATGGGTATGGTGGCTTTTTGTGCCATTTTTCCTTTAATCTTCAGGTTTCCATCACTCCAAACCTAGTTCCAAAGGGCCACAAAACCTTTCAAAGTTGCACAGAGATATGGAAATGGCAGGGGAGAGGAAAAAGCCTTTCTCCTGTATGTGAGTGGCACATGGCCTTGCGACCCGAGCCTATGAGCTCAATCCATTGCCTTGATGCTAGCTGCACCAGAGAGGGCTTCATTCCCAATTCTCTCATGCTGAGATAAAAAAAAAAAAAACTTGCTCTGGAGAGCTTCCCAACCTTCTGGATATTTAGAGCAAATAGAGAGGAACGAGGCTGAAGATGGAAGGGAGGTTGCCGCTTCTGCTTCTGCTACTGGAAGAAGCCTCTATCGGCAGAAGCACACAGCTAGATACAGCTCTGCATTTCCTTCTTTTCATATGAAGACAATTATCACAACCAAGCAAGATCAAAACATCATTTCTTGTTAAATAAATAAATAAATAATAATTTAAAAAATTATAACCCAAACATGCACCCAATTTGCTCTTCTTCGCAAAACAATAAAAAAGATGAAAGATACGTCATTGTATAGCAATGACCTTGATATTATACATTTAGCGTATGCAGACAGTTTGTATTGGGTCAAAGTGGTTTTCTGCACTAAATTAATCTGATCCATATGTTGGAAACAATTCCCATTTGCTTTCAGATTCATTTGCTAACCAGTATCTAAATATTCTGGGTGTACCACCAAATTTACAGTCCTTTACCTTTCCATTAATTCTTCCTGTACCCATCTACTCATGGACTCACTCAGTACACTCATAGATATAAAATCATCCCAGATCACACAATTTTGTATCAAAACAAGGAAGGATCCTGACAAATGTTGACTGCCGAAGACCAGAGAATATGAAATAGAAAGAAAGTGCTTCCACCCTTTCTCTCTTTCTTTCACAATAGTCTTCAGCTTATGCCGACCTGGGATGCATATTTGCTCCTCCCTCATTGTACCATACATGTGTAAATGCTGCGAATGCTAGTGAAACCCACCTAAGACAGGCTGTGACCCACCTGTGGGTCCTAATGTACTAGGTGAAGATTAGGGATGGGCATAGTTCTTATTGCATCTGAATTACATCTGTGTCTTATATCAGGGTGGGATGTGGTGGCGCTGCGGGTTAAACCGCAGAAGCCTCTGTGCTGCAAGGTCAGAAGACCAGCAATCGTAAGATCGAATCCACGCGTTGGAGTGAGCTCCCGTCGCTTGTCCCAGCTCCTGCCAACCTAGCAGTTCGAAAGCATGTAAAAATGCGAGTAGATAAATAGGTACCACCACGGTGGGAAGGTAACGGTGTTCCGTATCTAGTCGAGCTGGCCATGTGACCACGGAAAAACTGTCTACGGACAAACGCTGGCTCTATGGCTTGGAAATGGGGATGAGCACCGCCCCTTAGAGTCGAACACGACTGGACTAAATGTCAAGGGGAACCTTTACCTTATATCAGGGTGGCCAATATTCAGAGTTCCAAGGGTCACCCATGCTTACCCTTGGAGAGTTGGACCAACTTCTCAGGGGTATTAAGGGTCACATTTGGAACACATGTAGACCATGCACTGCACTTTCTCACCTTTGCCCTGTATTACAGCTGCCTCTGGAAATGTCTTCAGAGGCTTCTTTTGGGGGGCAAAATGTAATTGTCAGAGTTTCGGTTAGCATAAATCACTCAGATCTTGCCCATCTTAAAGGAATGTCACTGGCTACCTGTTTGCTTCTGAGCCCAATTCAAAGTGCTGTTTCTCATCTTTTAAACCCCAGATCAGGATAATGGAAACTGTGGCCTTCCAGATGTTGTTGAATGCCAGTTCCCATTAGCCTTAGCCATTATGGGCAAGAGCATAACATGCTGTGAATTTCATCAACATTTGGATATCTGAAAATTCTGCTCTAAATGGAGCCAGAAGCATGAAGGTGTGCTCCATCACTCCCCATCCCAATCTGCTTGCATACTAAGGTTACCAGTCCATGCTTTGCTTCAAACACCACTTTTAAAAGTATACCATGGGACAAGAGGTTAGTTAGTGGTACTAACCCCCACCCCATGGATTGTCCTATTCATGAGGCTGTGACGACATGAGTAAATAGTACGGGACTTGCTGCAGAACTAAAACAGATGCATTCAATTTTTTTAAAAAACTGATCACATGATGCAAAGGCCAATGTGAACCTGCCTGGCCCTTTTTGCTATAGAAGTTGAATTTTTTTTCCCTTGCTGCCAGGGGGCTTCTATTTTCCCCCCATACTGGAACAATTTGAATGGTGTTCTGGTCTCTATGATCAGCTGCTTTGTGCTCCAAAAGGATGGGGGTGCTGCATTACTGTGGGTGGTATTCTGGAGATGTATTAAGCTGGGTGTGATGTTATGGACAGCGTGAACATCCATCTCCATAATTTTTCTCCCTAGTCACTCCAAAGTTTTTTTTTAATTTTTACTGTATTTTTAAGAAAATGACCAAGTTTAGATCTAGATTGTCTTATCACTGCTTAGATATATTTATTTAGCCCTAAATCACCTCCGCAAACAACAACAACAAACCCCCCCAATATGAAATAAAAACAACTCTGATGGACTTCAGCTGATTACTATGTTTCTAAAGCACACGTTTGTTTATTATGGAGAACTTTGGAAAACCGGCCCTTTTCCCAAGTGCCATGCAACACTTTGAACAGCCCACTAGCTTTACAATGAGCCATGAAAGGAGAGCCAGGGATTGGCAGAGGAGGGGAATCAAAGGGCAATGAGGCTGTGGTGTGGATCAAACCATGTTGGATTGAGCGGCCGGTTTGGACACTGGCACTGAGACAATCCGCGGTCTCTATGCCATCACCTAATCTGAACAGAAGCATAAAATAGGCTGTGAATCAAGCTACAGCCAAGCCAAATTGCTCCAATTTGGCCTGCCAATGTACTTTCAGCCTCAGTAAGGAAAAACTGTGCTATCTTTACTGTCCTTAAAGTGCAGGCAATTAAAAAAAAACACCATAGACATTTAAAACCTGTTTTTACTGGAGAGAATATCCCTTCTCCATATCGCTACCAGCACATCTATTTGATAGAGTGAGCGCCTGTCTCTCTGGAGGATGAAGCTTCTGGCTAACATCTTCCTAGCCCTGTCTGTGTATTTCTAATAACTGGGAAAATAAACCTTCTTCTCCAAAGAAGACAAGATGAGCTATACAGGATATGGGACACCGCTTATAAGGTGATGGTGACTAGTTTAATTGCCTTTTGGGAAAGCAGAGAAAAAGATAATGGAAAACTAGTCTTTATTTATATACTACTGGAATAATAAAACTAGCTGGTATAATTAATATGATAGATTGGAAATTCTAGAAAGAAAAATAAATGGAAGCAGTCCAGAAATGTCCTGATGTAGGAAACAGATTATCTATGTAATTGCACTAAAGTGTTAGTGTAAACCTCCCAGAATACCCTAGCTGGAACCAAGGTGGCCAGGGGATACTGGGAGTTGTAATCTGTAAAAGGAACATTTTAAAGTTTTGATTGAAACTTATGTCCACTGTCATATTCCATATACAAGCTAGTGTCCAAAAGTGTCAAGGAAGATAATAATAAGAATTGTTTTGTTTGTTTTTTTGTTTTAAAGCAAAGAACTATTTTTTCCTATCTTAATTTTATTTTAAACTCTGAATTTAAGTGCACTTTTATCTACTTGTTGCTTTTTGTGTGTGTACATTTGATTTTGTAACTCATGTTAACTGACATGATAATTATTAATTAATTGATTTATTAATAGGATAATTTGCCAATGTGGAAATTATCAATTTATTGAAGCAACTCTTTGCAACTATTGCTTCAGCTACTTGCTTGCTGACTTGTTTGCTTCATTTTATTCCAAGTCATTGTGTATGTTCATGATGAAAGAAATGGTGTCTGTTTATGTGGTAGGAATGGTTAAACTACATTTTGTATTACAATAAATGTTTAATCACCTGCTTGCAAGATTTCTGTTTGCACACACCTAATTCAACAATCACAGCTGCTAACGTGTACAGTGCCTACAGCAAAGCATGCTGTTCTACAAAATTTATGAGAAAAGACCTTTAGGCAGGAAGGCCATAGTTTCTCAAACAAAGGTTAATGGGTACTGTATCGCATTACTAGCAAAAACAACCTCTTCAGCAACAGGTTGCTTTGCTGCATGTTGCTGCTGCTTGTTTCCATTAGGGAAATAATGAACTTTTGGCAGAGCTCCTTGTGTTATAGTTGTCCACTGTCAAGGGAGTTGTGGTGAAACTCCTTGCTCTACCCACTCTGCCATGCTACCTTCCGCTTGTTCTGAGATGGGAGTATTCAGAACGAGGAGACATGGGAAGAGGCTATGAGTCCTGGCTGGGCCCATTTTCACCCCAACATACCTTTCAGCCTGCAACACTGATAATACAGTGGTGCCTCGATTTACGACCATAATCCCTTCCAGAAGATGGGCGTAACTTGAAATGGTTGTAAGTCGAAGCACCATTTCCCATAGGAATGCATTGAAACCCCATTAATCCGTTCTGGCCGAAAAAAATAATCACACACAGAAAAAAACAACACTCCAAGCCCCATCGGAAGGCGATGGGGCTGGGGAAAAAAATATCAAAAACACACACACACCCCACAGCCAGTTCCATTGGAAGGCGATGGGGCTGGGGGAAAAAAATCAAACACCCCCCCCCCCCCAGCCAGCTCCATCGGAAGGCGATGGGGCTGGGGAAAAAAATCAAAAACACCCCCCCACACAGCCAGCTCCATCGGAACGCGATGGGGCTAGGAAAAAAAAATCAAACCCCCCCCCCCCACATAAACAGCCAGCCCCATCGGAATGCCATGGGGCTGGGGGGGAAAAATCAAACACACACACCCCACAGCCAGCTCCATCGGAACGCGATGGGGCTGGGGAAAAAAAATAACCCCCCGCACACACACACAGCCAGCCCCATCGGAACGCCATGGGGCTGGGGAAAAAAAATCACCCCCCCCCCACAGTCAGCTCCATTGGAACGCGATGGGGCTGGGAAAAACACACACCAAAAAACAAAACAAAAAAACCATCACAGCACAGAAACATAACCCCCCCAAACCCAAACCCACCCTGCAAAACCCTGTAAATGTACTCACCAAGAAGCAGAAAGCAGCACCAGGCAGTCCGAAGCCTCTCTGCAAACGCACGCACACTAACCGTTGGGGCGGAAGAGCTACAAAGAAGCTCTTCGCCGACCAACGGTTAGCACTCTAATTTGAATTCCCTGCCTTTTCCCCCTGCCTCTTTTGTTTGCAACTCGAAGCTCCGGCCTCAAGTCGAAGCAAAATTTTGTGGCCGGAGCTGGTCGCAACTCGAAATGGCTGTATGTCGGGACATTCGTAAGTCGAGGCACCACTGTACTGTGTGTACTCCAGGGGGACTAATATACAGAACAAAATATGACATGGAGGTGCCACCACTCCCATTAAAAATATTAAAACTCAGTAGCTTGATTGAAGCTAAGGATTCTGGATTTTCGTACCACAAACCCTCCCACAGCTTGGAAGGAATTTTTTTTTGGTATTTTATTAAAAAGAAAAGGGGGAAAAGCAATTTAAAAGGACAAAGTTCTAAATGGTTACAAGAAAAGGCTTTATAGAAAAATGCAGGAGCAAATAGGATTACAAGCACTGAAGCATTTAAGGGGAGAATGCACCAGAAAATAAGAAAATCTAAAGCTACCTTCTCTTACTCACACCTAAGCAAAGAGACAGGCAGTTATGGGTTTTTTCCCCATGGGGCTAAAGCGAGCTCATCTTCTCAGGATAGCAAAGTCCTCCTGGGGGTGGAAGAGAAACATTGCTTCCTTCAGGGACTCAATCTCTCCCAAAGGACTGAGACTAAGGGCCTGATCACACCAGAAAGTTCTTTCCAAACCTGTTGTACTGAATCATGGTCATGTGGTATTTATACTGGAGGAACACTGCAATTTTTTTTTATGTTACAGATTCATTTCTGTCTATGTGAAACATTATGGCCAGCTACACTGATTTATTTTCTCTGATGTTTCCTGGGACAGTGCTGCCCCTTACTTTTACTTATTTAATTTTTTTAAAAAAAGATATGTAGTGCAATAGAGAGGCTTGAACCTTCTCTTCTCCTCTCCTTTCCCTTTGCAAAGGAGCACAATACTTTGCAAGAGCAGAGGGTTAAAAAAAAGACAGGAGAAGCAACTCTCCTTTCTTTACAAATAAAAAACATGTTCAAACCCTCATTCAAAGGAAATGGGGAAAGGCTGTCTCCTTAAAGCTACCAGCAAAAACAATAGTTGCTGATTTGTCGATATATCTGTCAAAGAAAAAAAAAGGGTACAAGCACAGTGGTCATCAAGTGTCCACAGTGTCCACAAACTCAACCCTTTTGCAAAGGAGCATGATATTTTACAAGAGCAGAGGACTAAAAAAAGACAGAGGAGAAGCAACCCTCTCCACATCTGCACACTCCAGACAAGCCTGTTGAGAACTGATTGCAAAGAAGAAACTGGAAATTCTGAGGAGAAATTTGGGGTAAGAGCAGATGGGGGAGGTGAGGAAGAGTTTCGGATTGTAACTTTTTCCCCTCTGGAAGGGCCTGAATGAGATTCCCCCCTGCCCTGGCTGCTGGTCCTTTGAAAATAAAATGATAGAAGTGTGCACAAATGCAATACCAATACAGAATAAATCAAAATGTCATTGCTACTAAATAAAACAACCCTCCTGGAGATGGGTAAATAAACCGCAGTTGCACCACTGGTTGGGGAAATGATTTGATCATGGCCATGCATTGTGTATAACTGGGGTACATTTGGCTGGTGGGAACATGCCCTGAGACAAAACACCCTTTCCTCCAAGACCCCTTAAACAAGTGAATGGGCCATTTCCTAATAGCTCTTAATCCACTTTAATCAACCTGTGGAACAAAAGATATCCTGACAAAAGAGTAGTTTGACAAAAAAAAGTTACCCTATCTGCATAAACCTCTGGGAAGGAAACAAGCTGAATTCCTCCACGTCAGCATTTATAGCCAAAAGGTGTTAGTGTTCTTTTAATAAAAGATAAGCACAGAAGCGTTCATCTCTCTTTGAAGTTGCTCAATGAGAGGAGTACAGGAACAGGAGATAGAGTGAGGGGTGCAAATTATTTTGATTCAAGTTGGCCTCTTCTCCTTTTGGTCAACTTCCCACACTCTCGTGGACACATGGAAGAGTCCAGAAACTGAATTTCATTTTTCATGTTCCCCCAAGTTCTTAATCCTTCACATGCCCCTCCATCTTGAAAGAGAGATCAGATCAACCAAGTTCAATCCATTGCTAAGAAGTTACATGGACAGCGGTCATGGCTCTTTACACACATTCCAGACAATACAAGTCATTACAACTAATTGTAAAGGCAAAGCAAAGTGTGCTGCTTATATGCTGCCCCATAGCGCTTAAAACATTCTCTGGGTAGTTTACAATTGAATTATGCAGGCTACATATTGTCCCCCCAGCAAACTGGGTACTCAATTTACCAACTTCGAAAGGATAGAAGGCTGAGTCAACCCTGAACTGGCCACCTGAGTCTGGGATCAAACTCAGGTCATAAACAGAATCTTTGAATGCAATACTGCAGGTTAACCACTGGGCACAAGGCTCATTGTAACATCTAGGGCTTTAGACAACTATAGTAATCAAATACTTCTACGTTAAACAAATATATGGAAAGGTACATAATAGCCTAAGAGTACAGAATATCAAAAATTTGAACAGTAATTTTGCAAAATAATTTACACTTCCAAACATTTTAATTACAGGATCATCATTTCTCTACATTACTCCTTTCCTTTACTCCTTTCAGGTAACACATGGAGGAACCACCTCCTCTCTTGACACATCTGGTTTTAAACAATTAGCACGATACACCTTAGGTTTCATGCAAGTTCTTAATTCCTTCATATCGACAAAGAAGGACTTGTGAGAAACAGGCCCTTACCACCAGTGGGTCTTCCAACATGCCCATTTTTAAAGAAAATAAATGTAATCTAAATAAAAATACACTATGGAAAAACAACAGTAAAAATTACAATCCTACAAATTATCATACACATCAAGAGCATCAGATGGTATTAGTAAATTAAGTTAACATCTCTCCACAGAGAGAGACTGGGGGATTGCTGGAAAAATCAGTATAATTATTGCAATACTAAATAAATAAAACATGCCCATATGAAAATAACTCCATCAGGTGGCTGTCTGCATCTGTGCCTCAGGGTTTTGGTCCCCACAAGTAGAAACTGGTTCCTACTGACTTATTAAAAGAAAGGAGCAGTTCTTCTGTTTCATGAAAGATGGATTTATTGTGAGATCTTTTAGTAGTAGCTGGCTTTGCCTCTGCCATTTATCTATATGCTGAGAGCAACAAACTAGTGACTTCCGAGAAGTGGGGCCTCTCAGTATGGCCTGTGTAAAGATTCACTAGATCCTTTTGGATTACTCTTTTTAAAAATGCAGTTTCAAAAAATGATGATACTTCAAGGTCAGAATTGTCACCTGCTTCCCTTGCTTTTCCTTCCAAAGACGACTGGACCATAAATGGATAGTAATGCATACTCTTTGCAACCAAAGTCCTGGTCTATTTCCTCTATGTGTTTTCCATATTTCAAATTGGAAATATGGAAATTTCCCATCTATTTCCCAAGATGTATCTTACTCTTCCTTAGTAATTGTTTGCTTTGCTCTGCAAACCTGTACGTTCTTGCTTCCTCCTGAAAGTGACTCCCTCCAATGGCCAACCAATGTGTCATGCTTGGTTTACAAATTCCACTGATTTTGGTGGGTCTACCCCAAGAATGATGAAGCTTAGATATGATACTATAGTGTGAACAAAAAGAACATACGTAACACTACCTGCTGAGAACACATCAATGCTGCTTGACACGCCAATGACAGGATTGTGTGGGATGGGCGGAAATGCTCTTTTGGGGGAGGGGAAAGCAGCACTGCAGATGGCATCGTAAGCGGGGTTTCAGGGGTGGCCTCTGATTATTGATCTATGTATTCCCAAAAGTGCCACATACGGACAGGCATTGTTTAATAAAACGTTGCTTTAAGGTTGGCATAATGGATCGCTTGGCTGATTCATGCTCAAATGGGGGAAACAGAAGGGTATCTTACAGTTCCTGAGAATGCAGGTGGGCGCTGTGGCTGCACACTCAAGACGACAACGATAGCCGCAACTGCCAATTTGATTCCAGTCTAGGGCACTGTCGAAGATTTCTCCAGCAGCTACGTTTGAGTCTTAGCAGGTGATTCATCAGCAGCACACTGAGAGAAAAGTAGCTGTGGAAACAGCAGTGGCAGCATAATTGACTCTAATAGAGATTTTCTGGAGTGACATCACAGCTGGAGCTAGGCCTGAGGTATGTTTGGAGAAGACACTGTTCCTGTCAGATGCCCGTGGAGCCCATTAGTCATAGCTGCCTGTCCATGGGTGATTTGGAAGCTCTGTGGCAGCTGAGAGGCACATGGGTCATTTTTCTTGGGCAAACGCCTTCTTCCAGCTGCTACAGTTGGCAGAGAATTGCTCTGCAGGGCTAGAAACCTAGAAAGCTGAAGCTAAAATGAAGGGCGGGCCCTGCTTTTACATGGAATAAGGCAGCCACCTTAGGTACCAGAATAACTTTGTAGCCTCTGGGTATTTTGCACTTTTTGCTACTTTGCTTCTGGTAACAAAATGTCCTGCATCATCCTTGCCAGAATTTTTTCCCCTGGAAAGCAAGTTTGCATGTGAAACTGACCCTGGAAGAAAAATCGAACAAGAGGCCTGACCAACAGTAGAACCAGATTATAGTGGAGCCTCTTACCAGGATGCATAACCTTGCATGCCTCAATAGTACAATAAAAGGTTTTATATTGGTGTTCCTCTAGATTCATTTGAAGCAGGTGAGAAGCTTTTCATTCCCTGTCTTTTGTGGCCATAGTGGAATGTCCCTTGGAATGATGATGACTAGAGATGGGGGCATTCGTATTCAAATATGAATATCTCCACGCAGCTGGAGTTAATGTCCACTCACGTGTCCGGCGGTGGCCCCTCTTTTCCTTCCAGTCGCTCCGGAGCGCCGCTTGGCTAGCCACTTGGCAGCCTTGCAGGGAGACTCGTCCTCCCTCCCTCTGCCAGGAGTGGCTAGACGACCGGGGAGAGAACAGCGCCCGGGAGCGATTGGAAGGATGAGCAGGGCCAGCGGCGGACGTGTGAGTGGATGGTCCGGCCCCAGGGGCTGGACCCTTGTTAACGTCAGCTGCGCAGGGATATTCGTATACGAATATGAAGACGCCATCTCTAATTATGACTGCCCCTGCACAGAGAACTCTTCCACAAAATCATGTGGAACCTGAGTTATCAGAATGACATGGCATACGTTTTAGGTGCTCAATTATGAGCTTCAATCCTCAATCCTTGAAATTTTAACAACTGTGTATGCTAAAAAAGGGGAATGGATTATCCCAAACCCAGAGGACAGAGATTCATATAATATTTACATATGTTTCTCTGTAAGGATGCAAATCTTTCTTTATTTTACTTTTTTCAGTTAAAAATAAAAATATTAAAGTTTTTCCCCCACCAGGTAACATAAGGAAAGGGATTTCTTTTTATGTTGGGACACCATTTTCTACAAACAGATTTGGAAAAGTGATCCTTGCACAAAACATTGTATTTTGCACAAAATCCAAGGGGTTTGTGTGTGTGTGTGTGTGTGTGTGCAGAACACTATGATTTTTTAAACAATGCTGCACCGACAAAAACAAATGAACAAAAGGCACCAATCCCTCCCTGAAAAAAACACCCCACCTCCCCACACATAAAACCAAAACCAAAACACTTTTAGCTCGCGTGTAGGACAAAAAAACCAATTCTGCAATGCCAGATCTTTCTTTTAATAGGCATAGTTGTCATGAGTTCAGCCGAAGAAGATCTGGAATCTGAGGGGTTAATTACAGCTGAGGAAAATGCTGGGCAATTAGAAGCACAGACAACTGAATCACCACCAGATTCTCCTCCCCCACTAGCCAGAGTAAGGATAAGCTTTGGCAGAGACTCATGACACGAAGGTCTGAGGCTCGAATGAATGCTTCCCACAGGAACATCAGGTTGACCAGCCCTGAGTTTTAGCAGGATGAAGTGTTTAGATGACTGTTGCTGCTATATAATCTGTACCCAGAGGCTTGGAAACCTGTGGAAGCAACAAGTCAACACTCTGGCTCGCATCCATGCTCCTTGCTCTCTTGACCCTTGGCTTTGGACTCTGACTTCTGACTACGGTTTGTGTTTTGGCTTTGGCAATTTAGGCATCTGTTTTGTATCTTCTGGACTTCTGATATTGGACTGGTTTATTGGACTTTTGCCTGCTGAAACCCCTAGGAATGTGACAATAGTGTCTGTAAAGCTCTCCTCCAACACATTTAGATTTTTTTTTTCCATACCAGCTTTCTTCACTGCCTAGCTCTAACAGCCATGCATTGCAATCAGGAACACCACAGTACAGATGATCTTTGTTTTGGTTTCTAGAAATACATCCTTGTGCTTAAGCATCTTCTGTAATTCCTTTCCCTCTATGTGCAAGACACTGAAAAGTTGCACTTGGGATTTTGATCCTATTTCTATCACTTTTTACTTTTGCTTATTGTCTGACGTTAACAATATCAAGAGTTTCATCAGTTATCCATTGAGGTTTCTCTTTCTTTTTTTGGCTATAGGAATATTTTTTTTTTGCATTCTTACTTTATAAGACTCTGCTTTCAGTCCACAGTTCCTCTATTTCATGGTCAATTGAGTTTAGTGTTGAAATCAGGTCTTGACATGGCCTGTAAATTTTTCAGGAAACATTTATTATTGTTGTTGTTGTTGTTGTTCTAGTCTTTTGTTGTTCTTTTCTTTCAATTTTTGACATGCAAATATCATGGGCTGTACCACAGTCCACACTTGGTCTTATTTTTGGAGAAAGATTAGAGCTTCTCCATCTTCTGCTTCTGATTATATAACCACCCCCAGTGGCTATGGTGAGATCCATGTGTTAAATTGTCTTTTAGGCTACTTCAAATGTGTTTCTAATCAACAAATTGTTGGCTGCATGGAATTCTATGAGTCATTCTCCAGCAATGTTTCTGATTCCAAGGTCACATTTTCTTTTGTATTTCAATTTCCTATGTTTATCGATAAACCTTACTATAGTGCATAATCAATTCCTTTCTGGACACTTAAAGAAAAAAAATTCAATTTCTTCTTCTTCAGTATTATAGTTGGAGCACAGACATGAATGATGTTTATCTTGATGCGCTTTCCATGATGTCTGACTGATATTATTCAGTCATATTTTATATTTTAGTATCTAACTCCTTGTGCGACCGTGTTTCCCCGAAAATAAGACAGGGTCTTATATTAATTTTTGCTCAAAAAAATGCATTAGGGCTTATTTTCAGGGGATGTTATATTTTACAGTCATGTCATCTTCTTCTGGTTGCTGCACAATGGTGGAGGGCAGGGTTTCACTTACCTGGGGCTTATTTTTGGGGTAGGGCTTATATTACTAGCATCCTGAAAAATCATACTAGGGCTTATTTTCAGGTTAGGTCTTATTTTTGGGGAAACAGAGTATGTCTCTCTTCACTATTAAAGCCAAAACTACTTATTTCAAATGGGCTGTTTCCAGAGTAAAACACTTTCTAATTATCTGATTGAGGATGTCATATTTCAATCCACTTAAATTTCCTTTTGCAACTATTGCCACATTTAAACATGCCATTTCTTGTTTTGTCATTTTGAGTTTGCCTTCATTCATATTTTTTACACTTCATGTTTCAATTATATGCATTGTGCAGCATCAAATTTCCCTTTAGCCACTGTGCACATCAATAACTAGATGTCCTTTCAGCTGTAATTTGGTTGCTTCATTAGCAGCACTATTTTTACTTATTCTTTGCTCTTCCTCATTAACTGAAGACTTTAAAGTCTTATCTTTCCAGCACCATCTCTTGTTTCATTTTGTTTGTTTTTTCAACACAGGGCTTTGGAGGTATAAAATATTGAGAATTGGCTTACTATTACCACTTTTTGTACACTATGAACAAGTAGTGCTGCTGCCCAGCAGCTGCCTTTTTAGAACTGCTTCAAGCCCATAATCACTGGAACTATCAGTTCTCTTCTGCTGATACAACTGTTAATTCCTGGAAATGTTGGATGCATCTTCATTTGGTGTCCTAGCTTAGGTGACTCTGCTAGTTGGTCTAGACTCATAATGGATTCTAGGCTCCTGATGGTACTACTCTGAGCTTCCCTGACACACGAAGTCCTTCTCTCCACATTAAAGTGTGCATGTAAGAGGGATTTAAAAAAAATGAGGAAATTTGCAACTGATTTAACATTTTTTCTTCTTCTTTGCTTCTAGATGAAATGTAAATACGATGTATCCTAGGTCATCTGGCACAGGAGAACAGACTGAAATTTAATAGCTTTTCTTTAAAGCAGTTGAACAGAAGAATACCTAGCCAATGGTGCAAACCCACCAACTGACTTCTTGAGAATCTATACTGGGTACAGAAGATAGGATCAACAGGAGAGTAAACAGAACTCTGTTTCTGCTGTCTGTCTTACCCACTCGAACCCCTCAGGACCTCTAATCCACTGAACCTCAAAGGAGTCTCTGGAATGGCGTGGTGGGGCGGTTGGACGAGAAAATGAAAAACAATGGGGAAAGGTTACCTTAGGTAAGCTGACGTGCTTTTCTGCTTTGCATGCAATCCTTCTGAAGAAAGGCCACTGATCTCAGGGTTACTTCGTAGTCCAAGCAGGGAGAACTAACTTCACTCGGATTGTGGGTGGCCTATGACTGGTTTCCATGTAAACTCTGTGCACCTTCCCCTTCCTTAATGTAAGTCACTGCAGTCGTCTGAGTAATAATTTGACTCTCAAAATTATGGGGTTTGTCTCAAACACAGAAGTCCATGTAATTCGGTGCCAGTCTGACCTCACATAGCTCTGTTTCAAAGTCAGTCCCACCATGGTGTTTAACGGCAAGTAAGATCGTGTCTTGGGGGAGCGGGCTATAGCATTCTCTTAAAAATCCCTGCCTGTGGATGACCCCCCCTCAAATGCACTCGTCAGAAACAAACCGTGAAACCCTCATAGGTAGGGCAGCTCTGTGTAAGCACTGGAGCAGTTGCAGTTGATGGTTCCAGTATAAAACTATGTACTTCTTTATTTCCTTTTTTCCCCAAAGTCCTTCCCGACACACCTTTTTCCAACTATGCTGAGAGCTCATAAATGTTTTTACAAATAATACGGTAAGGAAGGAGCCACCAAGGTCACTGAGTGGGTAACCTCCTTGAACACCGAGGATAGATTAATTATATCTAACTTTTCTTTAAATTTGTGTGATCTATTATTAAAAACTTCCACTGGTAGGAAATCCACAGCTTCTGCCACCAAAATTACTTCTCTGATGGATGGCTCATATGCTGCGAATGTTCTCATAGCTGCAGTTCTAAAATGCTTCAAGCTTACTGTTCCCAATTCTGTGTTTTGCTTTTTAAAAAAAAAAAAAATGAAGGAAAGAAAGAACTGAAAAAACAACAATCACCTTTGGAAAAATCACTTAGTGAAATGGCACTTTTTAAAAAACCCTGAGGACCAATGCACAGCTGGTGCAGAAGGCTGCTGGGAAACATGACAGCAGAGGAATTATAGCTGGGTAGCAGTTATTTGCAGCATCCACTCAAGGCAAGCTGTGCAGGGATCATACATTAGGGATGGGGTCAGATCCTGGTGGTACTTTCCAAAGGATGCTGTTTGATGCAGAAAGCAGTCGAGATCAGAACCCAGCCAAGTGCTTGGGTGTTTAAATATTAAACTGGCAAAGCACTGTCATTTGTCTTTGTTCTTTAATTTTTAAATTCCATGAATTTTGTGCTGGTGCCAAAACTGACAGGTGCTGCGCAGATGCAGACTGTCTCCCCAGTGCAAGAACAGCCTGGGAATGTTGTACTTGGGAAAAGGACAGAGGGCCAATTTAACCCAGTAGTTTCAAAACAACAAGTCCGTCTGTATTTGTAGTCACCTGAGATACTCCAGTTAACTCCCATGGGTAAACTTTAAAAGGGATTTGCTTCATTGCCCTCTCCAATAGCTGTTTACAGGTGAAAAGATAAAAGAAAAAGAGAAAAGGTATGTGTTGGGAGGTTGATTTGCTACCCTGAGCTTCTACCTGAGTCTCCTCAATTGCTCACAGCTCATTGTTTCTCTATCTAGTAATGCCTAGTTGATCTCTACTTCCACACCCTTAGTAAAGCCAATTATGCAAACTTTTGTTCTTAGCCATATTCACAAGAAGGGAAATTTTGTTTAAAGAAATTATCAGCTCTGGTGGTGGCGGTGGTGGGAAGGGCAGAGTCAACAGAGTACTAGGCTTCACACCCGTGCCAGTGAGTAACAGGGAATCTCAGCAAATGCAGTTTGACTGGCAAGCTACACCTACTGAAATTCAACTTCTATACAGGAGGCCTGTCCTCTTTCTTTCTTTCTTTCTCTCTCTCTCTCTCTTTCTTTCTTTCTTTCTTTCTCTCTCTCTCTCTTCTAGAGAGAGTAGATTCGTCTAGATGGGCGGTATAAAAGCCAAATAAATAAATAAATATCCCCGGCACCCCATCTAATCCTCGCCTCCCTTTTTCTCTGCTCGTCCTATGCCTCAATTTATAACGTTAAGACCTTCAGACAGAGATCTGGCTTTTGTGCCCTGTTCCACGGGCATTTATTATATAAATAACAACAGTTGTCCTCTTTCCATATCCTTTGCTGTCCACTTGTGTTTCCCCAAGACTGTGCTTCTACTGTGGAGGAAAAAATATTTTTCCCCTAGCACTCAAATCACAACCTTTTGTTACTGGGAAAAGTGAGTCTCTTTCCATAAGCCCCACACATTCCTTTCCTTTGCAATAGCTGTTGGATAAATGGTTATGAAACTGGTGCAGACCTCTCCTGAAATATCACATGCAACACAGCCCACAATGAGCTGCAGAACCTCTCCCACTAGAGTCTTCTCTCTCTCTCTCTGTAAGTAATCTAAGTATCATAGTGCATGGGGGGAAAGGTAACATTTCCCATTTCTGAATCCTACAGATGTCTTTCAAGAAGTAAGATTTATTGAATTCAAGTGGGCTTACTCCAGGATAGATAGACAGGCTTATTGCTGTAGCCCAAGCAACCCGATGCACACTTCCTGAGAAGGACGCCTTACTGAACAGAATATTGGGAGACTCCCTTCACAGTAAAAATGCACACAACTGAAATAGTATGCCACAAAACCAACATGCAATAAATCCCTCCTCCAACTGTTGAGTGTGTACAGTGGGGCATGGAAGCATAGAGTTTTAGGAGGTACGTGGCACTGGCATATATTCTCAGCTGACTTGGAGGGCGCCCTCCCTCTCTCCACTTCAGAAAACTTAAACAAATTTGCTTTTAGAAATAAACCAATAACTTGGTCTTTTAAGGCTGCAGAAGGAGACAGAGTAGAAAAATGATACCCCTGTGGTAATTTCTGTGTACGGACGTGGGAGGTGAATGGTGCAGAAGCTGTAATGCATCTGGGAGAAATAGAAATGCCGTAATAGCGATGCTCACATTAAGAGATGCACATATTATTGTTAGTTCTTTCTAAAGTCTCAAATCAATACTGTGAATTATTTTAGCCCACATTTTTTAAAATGTAGAATTTAATTTGAAGCTATCCTCTGAGAAAAAGGTGATCTATGTTGATAGCATTGCATAAATAATCCGGTGGATAATCATATATATATGAGCAGGCAAGAGGCAGCTGTGGGCCACCTGCATTCCTCTGCAACCCAACCATTCCCAAGTATCATCACCATTAAAGGGAAAAGGAGGGAGCCTTCTGCCGTGCTCCAATGGCATGGGGGGGGGCACACTAGCATCTTTGTGCACCCCAGGGAACCACTGCAGTTCCTGCCCAAAATTCTGTGACGACTGTGGCAGAGGCAGTGGCTCCGACACATTTTGGCAGTGACAATGGTTGAGGTGACTCTCGGTGAGTGGGGATGTGTGCAATGTCCTCCCTGTGCCACTCAGAAGTTGCCCACCCCTGGAATTGATCCCACATCCAAGGATGCCTTTCCTTCACTGAAATGAGTGAAGGGGGAAGAGACCGTTGCTCACACTAGCATTCTGTGTGCTGGGGGCTCAGGGCCCCATGTTGAAGATGACATTATGAAGCACAAAAGTGCTGGCTATATTAGTTGGTCAAGATGACATGCTACTTTTAGGGTGGCCAGATTGCAAAAGAGATCTGGGTTCCCATAACTTCTCTAGTTGCATAGAAGAGGGATTTCCAGCAGGTGTGTTTTCATAACAAGCAACTATAATAAATAATCACCAAACAGCAACTGCACTAAGGGACTGTAATACTAGTTTTAATGGTTTATACACAGTGCAACCATATATATTTACTCAGAAGAAAGAACAGTGAGAAGTACTCTCTAGTAAGGAAGCTTGGGGGGGGGAGAGAATGAGAATGAGGAGGAAGACCATGATAGTTATATAAATTAGGCACAATGTGGAGAAAGTGAGTAGAGAGATATTTTTCTCCCTCTGTCATCATACAAGCACCCAGGACTATCCAGTGAAGTTGGATGGTGGGCAGTTCAGCTCAGATATAGGATATTCTTTTTTGAACAGTTGAATTATGGTACTCACTTCCACAAGACATGGTGATGGCTGTGGTAGTGGCCACCGGCCATCGATATAAGACAGCTTTGAAGATTAGGCAAATTCAAAGCTGTCTATGGCTAGTCGTCACGGCAGCCACACAGATCAGAGGCATGCTGGCTCGGAATAGCAGTTGCTGGGAAACTACAGGAGGAGACCACAGTTGTTGCCCTCATGCACTACTGCCTGTGGGCTTCTCATGGGTATCCAGTTAGATGGGGAGGTGGTAACAGGAAGACAGACTAGACAGGCCTCTGCTTTTATCCAGCCAGGCTCTGATAGGTTTACGCTTTTATCCTCTATTTGGCAAAGAGCATATTTCGTATGGGCATTGGTGCAGGACCCAACTCACCAGAACTCTGAGTTCAGTTTAGGCTTCCAAATTTTGAAAGTCTAAACATCCAATAAATATTCATTATACTAATTACTGATCACATTAATGCCATCTGTCTTCTCCATAGGAGAAAATGACAGAAAGAAGGGTGTAACTGGCTTAGGTACAGAAAGCTCTGATTGCGCTGTAGCTGGCACTTGGATTTGCTGGAAATAATCCGTGTTGCAGAAAGAATGGGCTTCTCCCTTTTTGTTGTCAGAACTGCTTTTAACTGAAGCATTCTCCAGGAAGTGGGAGAGCAGCCATCTTCAAAATCCAATAGCAGAATCCCTTGCAAAGGGACTGTTTCAGAGCACCAGCCAGCATGGGCCAACAGAGATCGGTTGGCAAAGGCCTGTCTTCTTAATGCTCATAAGCCCCTTTACCTTTTCCAGCTCCTGACCATGCTGGACCATCCCAACAGCCCTACTGCCAGGTAGAGAGAAGGGTCCAACTCAGGCAACAGATGCTGGGGGTCAGCAGTGACAGTCTCATGTCAGTTCTTCTTTAATATCCTGTCTGTTCTCTTCTATAGGATGACACAGCTGTGCACACAACACAACTTGTCCTGAACCTGCACACTAGCCTGCTTTCCGAGGTAAGGTACAGGGTACTGTCCAACTGAAAATACTGAACCTGCCAACGTATACAGATTGAGGAGGGAACACCTCCTTCTATGCATCTCAGGCAGCAAAATGTCTTGGGTTAGCCCTATCTCCCTCTATACCCACGTCTCACATTTGAATGCCTTCCTTTGCCTTCTCCTGTCTCCTCATTCCTGTGCAGCCTGCACATTTCCAAGCTTCCTGCCTAGGTTTCCATTTTTTCCTTAGCCAGCTGTCTTTCCACTCTTCTTCCACTCTTCCAAGGTTCTCGTTCATCTTATGAACTGTGGGTAGTGCTTAGTGGGGGCTGCGCTACAGCAAGGCTCCAAATGTCCCCACCGTGCCAGGCCCGAGCTACTTTCTTCCCTGTCCTCCCTGTCAAAGATCCTCTCTTCCTCCCCAAGCCCAGCTAAATGGAAGCAGTTCAGAAGCAGTTAATTTAACCACATAATATATTTCTCATCCAGGTCCTACCCAGGCCCCTTTGGAAGCCCTGAAGACCTCACTTGTAGCAGGCCTTATGGGAACAGAAAAGAATGCTTTCAGTGTGGGGTAGAAAGCAAAATAATCAGTTAGGACCTGTTGCACGGTTTCCTCAGAGGCCAGGGAAATCCTGGACCTTTCTATTAGCTTGTATGTTTCTCACTAGTTGTTAGTCAGACGTTCTTCTATGTTCCAAAATACTATAGTAAAAGCTTCTTAGCGAAGACACCTGTATGCTGTGCTGTTCCTGTATTTAATATCTGACAAATCTATCCAAACAGTATTTAGGCAGGCAGGCAGGCAGGCAGGCAGGAAGCTCTCCTTCCCCAAAATCTTCTGCCCAAGGAATTGTGATCAGTTCTTTCTGGCCTTAATGTAAAGAGGTGGGAGTCCTGCAATGAAGATGCTATGGGCTGTGTGATCAGCAGCTACAGAAAGCATGCCTTCTCTCGTCTTCGATTTCTCCATAATACAGCTTTCTGGATGCCTCTCAATGAACCTTCAGAGCAGCAAGTAAAGAGTATTTTGCCTGCATCATGTTTGGTCACACTTAGGCTTGTGTCTCAGTGCCTTAGTTCTCTTGGTCATCATTTTAAGGAGGGGGAAAAAAGCCCACCACAATACAAACTAAAGTTATCTTCAAGATGGAAGGTCAGCACTGTACATCTAGTCAAAGCAGCTGTTAGCATATGACTCTCTTTTGCAACAAAGCATTTCAGCCAATAACAGTCAATTCCTCAATGACATAAGGATAGGACAGACAGTCACTGTCAGGGACTTTATCGCTAGCACCACCAGCACACTCTGTTCATGCCCTGTAATACAGATCACCAAGTATGTTAGGCTTGTGTAGCACATAATGCATCACACCATCAAAAATCTTTACCTTAAGACTCAGAGCATTGCGAAGAATTGTAGAATCACAGAGGAATAGGGCTAGAAGGGACCACAGGGCCTCTCCCTCTGCCAAAACAGGAAGTACCCTCTATAGAATCATAAAAGAGGATCTTTTCCCCTGTCTTACCTGGACATGCCAGGAACTGAACTTGGAATCTTCTGCATGCAATGCCTGTATTCTACCACCAAGCTGTGGCCCTTCCTCAAAGGATGCTCTGTGCCACTGCCAAGCTCCTCATGTGTGTTAGTACCATGACCACAAAGGAGAAAAAGGTTACCGACAGGGATTTTCACAAAGGGGAAAGATTTCCTTTTATGTACAAATTGCTAAAGATATTTGTCAAAGTGGGACCAGGCAGTTCCATAGTTATTTGTTTTTTAAATTTATACCCTATCTTTCCACCAATAAAGACATGCAAAGCAGCTACCAGCAGGAAGCAAAATGGATAATAATTGCCCCAAGGTAGAGTTATGATAAAAGATAAGGTGGTTGGCCACCATGTGGGCAGCATGTTGGACCTAGTGGACCTTTGCTCTGATTTAGCAGGGCTTTTTCTACAGTCTGTGTTCTTATAGACCCAACAACTGTATCAATACTCAACCCAAAATGTTGGGAGGTGATGGAGATGTGGGGGGTGGGGCAGAGGGGCTGTAAGTCAACAAGAAAGAAATTACCAACTGCTAGATTAGCCAATGACAGCGGAGTGGAAGGCTTCAGTCCTCTTGAATCTTTGTTACACCCTTGAAAACTGCTTCTAACAGGAATTTATTTGAGTCGAACATGTTGCTACCTGTCCCATGACCTGAAAATAGCCCCAAGGAGACTAGAACAGAAGGACATTTACCATCCTAATTATCCTGAAGGGGAGGTGTGTGTTTTTTTTTAATTGTACAAACTGAAGAGAGTGAACAAAATCCCAGGTCTTGATGCCATGGATTATTAAATGCATATACAACAGCTCACTTGCTCTCCGTGCCCTCCAAAGTTGATTTTTTTCTGCACAAAGTCTGAAGCTGTAGTGGCAAATTTCTCTTTGAAAAACTCTCTCATTGTTCCTCTAGGTCCCCTTCCACTCTTTGCAAATGAACCTAAATTCCATTTCCCACCAAAAAGCCACAATGCATTCAGCCTCAGCATTATCGCCTGTGCCATTGCTCTCCTTGGCCTAGCCTCACACAGCAGGTATTTATAAAGATTTACATCCCTAATACCGTATATAAATGCACACTTATGGTGAGGCCAGCCCATAAATATTTATGGCTGGGAAACGCAGTGCACAATGCACTGTGGAGGAGGTGGGTAAAAGGAGCTGTGAGGAGAATACCAGGTGCTGCTTAGCTTCCTCTCACTGTCAGACAAAGGAAGCACTCGGGAGACCTCAAACTAAAGAGAGTTATTTTCCCAATAGCAACATATAGACGCTTCAAAAGGCCTCCTGAAACTAGCAAAAAGAGTGCCGGCATCAGGCTTTCAGAAAAACCAACAATCTCTGAGGGGAAGAAAGTATAGGACTGATAAAAGGCAACCTGTTCACTTCTCTCTGTTTAATACAAAGTTTGAGGACAAGGAACTGAAAAGTTGTGATCCTTGTAAATTAACGCCCAGTGGGATATATTTTATCTGCACCATTGGTTCATATGCTAATCTTAGAGAATGGTAAATAACTGTGCATGATGTTGAACTGTCAGGATATTGAAGAATTTACTCTTTGTACATGAACCAGAGTGCATGAACCAGAGTGTTCTATTAGACATCCATTTTTATAACAGGTGTGCAGCCACAAGGTTAGCACATGTAGATGATGCAATCCTTGAAATTTGTATTGGGTATGATGTAGTGTCTAGAAGAGGACAACATGTGATGTGCCAGTGATTGGTTGTTTCACACTATATAAGAGCTGCACACTATAGTAGAATATGGAGCTTTGTATGGAGAGTTGCTGCACGAAGTGCTGTCCATTTATTTTACAGATAAGTTTAGTCTGCTGTACATAACTCTGCTGTACATATTTTTGTAAATACACTGCTGGAAAGGAATCTCTGTGAGTCTCTTTACTGTTGAACTGGAAGACTGCCTTGTCTCGGACCCATCTCCACACCCCAAAATTCCTGACATGAACTAAAGAAAACCCAACCGTTGGACAGAGTGAAGCGACTGCCCCGGGAACCAGATTTGGGCTGTCATGAGAGGGCACTAAATGGTTACTTATTTACTTTGCTATTATAATAATTTTATTGCCAGGACAAAGAGAGGTGCTTGTGAGAGTTTTTGATCCAAGTCCAAAAAGGTCTTGGTTAAATGGAGCGCCCTGCACCTTGATTTGGACTGGTTGTTGGGGAAGGGAATGCTCTGCTTCATCTCAAGCAGTACAGTGTCTTGGGCTGGCTCTGCAATGAACCTCATGGCTTAAACATGAAGCTGCCTTAACGCTCAGCCAAGCCAATAGTCCACCTTCCAGCCCCTGCTTAATTCTCTTGAAAGACTGAGGCAGTATCTCTCACATACATCTTTTCTGAAACACAGAAACTAATGAAGTGATGACCACTCCAGGCTAAAAAACACACCATGCATCTAAGCTCTTTAAAGATAAAGCCTGCATGAGTTCCTTTCTAGAAATTCCCACTGGCTGCTCTTTACCCTTGCAGTAGCAGCAGGGGTGCTGGTGGTGGGGACCCAGCACAGGCTCCCAGTCTGGATCAGATTCTCCTTTGAAGTAACAGTTTAACCCATAGCTATAGCTTCTCAGTTCTCTGGGGAAAGGCTGCACCACTTCTGCACAGTATCTAATACACACCGTCGCCACAGAATAAATATTAAAAAGCAGTAAAGGAAAATCGTCTTTGTTAGCCTTCAGCAGTCATCGCTCCATTAGCTTCCTTGTTCGAAACAAGAAGTGTGTGAAAGATATTGCCTCAATCCATCAAACAGGTATGCAATATCTTAATAAAAATCAGCACGCAACTAGATCCTGGGAGAAAGCAGAGAGATAAAGAAGTAGATCTGAATTCTTTCTTGTGGGAAAAAAATGTGTCTACCTACAGTAAGCAATGTGCATAGGAATGTGACAATATTTTCAACGAATGCAGGGGTGGGCAATGCTGAGAGTATGGAAAGTTATTTTTTAAATGTTAGAGTTACAATTCAAAGATTCCAAAACTGGTTCATTATTACTATGGTTACATTTAAAATCTTTACTTTCCTGTTTGTTAAAAGTAATTAAATGGTTACTTTTAGTTATCACTAATTAAAATTGAAATGCTATATGTAACTGCCTTTTGGTACAGAACACACCCTCCATGAATCCGGGACATAGCTGATCAAGTAGACAGAGACTGGCTAGTTTCTCTAATCCTTTAAGAGCCACCCCGAGCTCCCATATCTGGTTTTCATATTGTAAAAAACTCTTCTTAGAATGGCCTCTAGGATTCATATGCAACATTGCTTCACAACACAGCTGAAGAACGTGTGTCCCACCCTGCAAAACTGTTCTTGGATTACAGTGTCATTATCCCTGACTATTGGCCTTGCTGGCTAAGGCTGATGGGAGATGTAGTCCAACATCATCTGGAATACCACAGCTTCTCTAGCCCTGCTTCACAACTACAGATATAAGTCCAAAACTCACAAAGATGTCTTCTTGAGCACATAAAGAGTTTTCCAGACTCTCAGAAAGCCATGTGGCTGGATGTTCTGTCTTCTGTGTGGAAGGAGAGCCTCCGCAAGGAAGAATAAAGTTTGAAAGAGGTCAACGCATTGGCCTTCCATTGGGAAAGATATTAAATGTTATTGCTGATCTTTTTCCATTTTATGTGGCTAAGATAATATATAGGTACTGTGGCATCTTCATTCATTCATTCATCATTCACTGCCAAAAAAGGCACTTAAAGTGGTGCATAATAACCTAAAACAAAATAATGAAATAATTAAGATTTTTAAAAAAACTTTTAAAGAAACCATTAAAATATAAAATACTAAATGCCAAACACTATTTTTTTTATAAAAACTATATTCTAATACTTTTTTTTAAAGCCATGAAAATGGGCATCAATCATATTTCTGGAGGAAATACATATTTCCACAGTTTCCGGGTGACTCTGTGAACAAGGCTCTACACGCAGCAATGTCCTCATGAGGTTATTATCAAAATCTCTTCTACAGATCTTAATAATCAAACCAGTTCATAAAAATACAATATTAGGAACTGCTATTACGACAATGCTTTTGTGACTTTTTTTTCACTTTCTAACGTATGAGTTTTTAAATGTAGTTATTCTGATACTATTCCACTGGATGCAGTATTTGTTGTTACTGTACCTTATACATCTGTGATGTTCTGACATAGTTGTAGTTTTAGAAGAGGTAGCCGTGTTAGACTGTGCTAGCATATCAGTCCAAAATAAAAGAAAAATAAAAAAATAAAGAAGATGAAAATGTTGTGGCATCTTAAAGACTAACTGCTATATTTTAATGTGAGCTTTCGTGGACATGTCCACTTCTTCAAATATCATGTCTGAGGAAGTAGATGTCCATGAAAGCAAAAATTAAAATATAGCATTTAGTCTTTAAGGTGCCACAACATTTTTGTCTTCTTTGTTTTTTTCCCCTTCAGCCTCTAATATTTTGACCATTTATTTTTAAGAATTAAACTCTCTTTATTTTTGTTTTGGCCAGAGTTGGTATTGCACTATTCAGCTACTTGTTGACTCAGAGGCGTAAACAGAATGTGAATGGAAAATTCACATACAGGCTCACTGTAGAGTAAGTGGCACTCACAGGCGGCCCCAGACAACTGCCATCCAGCTGAAAATGCATGGTCCTCTCTCTCTCTCTCTCTCCACTAGGGAACAAGTAAGCTGACCTGAAACTGCTGTCTTCTAAACAACAGAACAAATTAAAAACAAGGGGTAAGGCAGCCAAATTGGGCCCCTCCATTCACTCACACACACCCAGTTTTGAAATTGCTGCAGTGGTGATGGAAAAGGTGCTCCTCACGCTTTCACCAACAATCTTGTTTAAACAGGTCTTGTTTGAAAGTAGAATCATGCTTCTAGATTGATATACAGATGTTCTGGACTGAATCTGGTTAGGACCTGAAGTGTGATAGTGATGTGAGGATACAGTGATGTGAGGAAACTATTATTGTTGCCGACATTCCTTTTAAACTTCAATTCAATTGTGTTGAAATTGAGTCCCACCCCACACATCCTTACCCTACCCAGAATAGAGGTAGCTCTTTGTGTGTTCACAGAGGTCTGAATGCATTTGTAGTGTGTCCAGGATTGAGCACTCTGACTTATCAGAGAAATGTTATAAGTGCACTACAAGTCAGGATGGGATTTTCAGATCTCGTGGACTACAAATCCCATAATTTTCCATTCCAGGAGTTCTGTTGACACTGAAATGTGGCTCCCCTGGGAGAAAGGCTTCAACTGGAAGGCTCTGAGGCAGAGCTAGGCTTCCGGTTTGGAAGAGAGCTCCCAGCTAGCACTGGGACAGGAACAGGAAGCTTGGGCGAAGCTAAACCTAGCTCAGCCTCAAAGCCTTCCAACTGAGGCCTTTCTCCCAGGTGAGCCACATTTCCGTCAGGCAGAACTCCCAGAATAGAGAATTATGGGATTTGTAGTCCATAAAAACTAAAAATCCCATCCCTTATTACAAGCACCACTGCAGACCTTTGCTGTGAACATGCTGAAGACTATCTCTCTTTTGGGTGGAGTGGGGTTGAGCGGAGTCAGGTGGGCCTTATGTGTGGGCCCCAATCCACTCCAAATCCCTGCCTGGATTCTGGGTGTCAGGTCTAACTTGGGCCTGAGAGAATGACTCCAGCTGTTTAAAGAAAAAAAGTGTTGCTTTCTTTGCCTTGATGGCAATTTCAGCAGCAGTGGTGGCAGGAGAGGCCCTTGAGAGGTTAAAACAGAAAGGGAGGCATGTACAAATGTATGTATGCTGTTCACCCCTCCTTCTAGACATAAAGAAGCAACAAAAAAGAGTTCAGTCTTCCCAGGACAAAGTCTTCCTGCTACTTGGTCAAGACGGAAGGAAGCATTTACAAAAGAAGAGGCAACAGCCTTTCTATTCAGGCTAGGCTTCAGCAATTGACTGGTGGCTAAAAACAGGGCTTTTAATGGGTGGGCACAGTGCTTTTCAACTATTATTGTTGTTGACGTTCCTTTTAATTCAATTGTGTTTAAATCAGCAGCCTGTTTATAGCTTACTGGGTTTTTATTTGTACCTATTTTTAAAATCATTTTGTGAGATGCTGGAATGGTGAAATATAAACAAACTACACTGACACGAAATGAAATGAAACAAATAAGATGGGGGAAGAAGGGGAGAAGTACTGCTGATATCCTGCCAGGGAAAATGAAAAGATGAGCTAAAGGAAGGGGGCGGGCAATCTCAATGGAGCCATGGACCATTTCTCAGATTAGCCAGCACAAGTGTGTGTGTGTGTTATATTGTTACCAGCTATATGACCAGGAATACTCTTACCCATACTTCCAAATAGAAGGCACATACTCAATCCTCCGAAACAGAAGTAGTACAATTGTCCAGAGGTCTGCAGGGTTTGAAGCAGAACTGGAAAACTCCAGGTCATTTTTTATCTCTGGCACAGACTTGCTATGCAATTACAAACATATCTGTTAGGGTCTGTGACACGGGGCTGTTTATACTGATAAGACAAGGGAGCTATTTCTCCATGTCTTCTTCTCACATTGCCCCAGCTGGTGATTGGGTTGGAAGGACCTATGTATAATTGTGCTTATCTACATATTTCCTTCATCCAAGTGTTGCCACAGTATCATGGGAAAATCTAAAGGAAGTATACACCCACACTTTTGTGACAATGAATGGCATTGTGTAAAAAAAATATTTAGCAGCTTTAGTAGATCACAGACTAAACATGGCTCAGCAGTGCAATGCAGCATCCAAAAAGCCAACTGCGAATCGAGGTAACCCTATTCAGCAGTAGAACAGATTGCCACTGAAGCTGGTGGACTCTTTTTGTGTTAGATGTTTTAAGCAAAGTCTGGGTGCCTGCCTATCACCAGTGCCACAATAGTGGACCTCCAGTAGTTTGGGCTATATGACTTCTGAGATCACTTCTGTATTTATGATTCTGATAAATAGCCATATACTGTATGTTCATTCAACCTTGGACTGCAGCTTACCTAAGACAGAACATCTCCACCTATCTGTATGTAGCCAGAAACCATAAACATGAATCATTTGGGTGTAACTACAAACCACCTTAGTGCCCATGGTGGTCAAACACCAACCTTTCTGGAACAAATCAAAGGGAAACAACACACATACATTTCTTCCTTCCTCTTTAGTACCAGGCTCTACTTTTTCAATACCTGTATCTTTACTCCAGTATAAAAGTAAACACACAAAAGACAAGAGCTCTGTCTGGGAACTTCAACAGCCAGATCCAGAAGAACACATTAGAAACAAAGAAACATCCTGTGGCTCCTTAATAGCTAACAGGTTTCATTTGACATAAGCTTTTGTGCAGGACACAAGAGTTTTCTTTGCTTTTGCTACACAGCCATCCTGCCTCCGAAAAAATTCTGCAAGGGATACATTACTTAGATGTTGCTCTATTGTACTGTTTTGTGAATTGTCACAACTGAATAAGGATTGAGAAAAATAAGCTACAGGTACAAAGGCCAATTGGTTCACTATCTCACATCGCTAGCTCTCATGGCTGTCTGCAACCAAACCTGCTCTCCAAACATCACAGGCATCAGAAAGTGATCTGCTCCTTTCTTCTTGATAAGTTCAACAACAGGGAGACAAAGGGGGTGGGGGAAATGCTTTTCCTTTGGCATCCAGAGCCATGCCTGCAAGAGGTCAACATGATAAACTTGGGGTCACAAGAGAAATGCACCTACCTTTCTGTGTGTATCTCCAGACAGCTGCTCCTTTGGGTAACTAACACAAGGATTCTTCAGTCAGGCAGTGCATGTCAAAGGCAGCACACACCCTAGAGAGGTACAAGGCACAAAAAAGCATAAGATAAGGAAAGCCTGGGCTTGCATTCCTTTCCCTTCCTTTTAGTGACACACCTGGTCTTCCACAGTTGTGATATAGCTTTGCTTAGCAAAGCATCACCCATACCACAACTACAAGAAACGCCTGTCACTTGTACCATAAGTGACAACTTTCACTGTAAGCAAAGAGTGAGCAGGGAGAGATAGGGACTCATGTCATATGCACGTCTGCTTAGAAGTGACTCCCTTTGGGCAGCAGTTCATTATTCTCCGAGCGCGCTTCCCCTCCTGTAGCTCTGCCTTAAGGGCCAAGCCACATGCTCCATGAGACAGCCATGGCTGATTCTCCAAACTAATTTGTTTCCATTTGAAGGCAGCTGCAGTCGGTGGCACATTTCACTGGGGTGCTGTAGAGCAGCTATTTTCAACCTTTTTTTGGCCATGGTCTCTCAAGGGGGTTTTTCTCAGGTTCCATGGCCCCCTGTCAAATAAGGATGCCACATGAACAGAAAAACAGAATAGATTTTTTTTTCAGTCTGTGGCCCCCTTCAAATGTGCCTGGGCATCTCAGGAGTCCATATGGTTCCCAATGAGAATGGCTGTTCTAGAGAGAGGAATATTTAGTTTTTCTGCCATTTTCCTTGTCTAAAAACCTCTACTCTCTAGCTGCTGTGAGTCCTGGAGGGTGAAAAAAAGAAAAAGAAAACGCAGGTCTAGCATCCTAAGTCACTGCAGTCCAGATCCAACTCAGACTCCTCCCATCTCGAGTGTTTGCTTGACTACTTGTTATTGCCTGCTTTTCCACCAAAGAATTCAAGGCACTGTACATGGCCTTCCACCTCCCCACTTTATCCTCACAACAGTCCTGTGAGGTTGGTCAGGCATAGAGATAGTGACTGATAACTATGGGACCTTCAGGTAAACCCAAATGGAAAAACACACAAAATAGGCCCTTTCATTTTCAGAGTCTTCTATGGCTTTACAATAGAGAGGCTCTGAAATACAAAAGATTCAAGATTCCAAAAGAGAGCTTAACAGAAATTACAGATTTCTTTTGTATTTCATATTATGTATTACTCTGCTCTTTTTTTGGGTGGGGGGGCTTTTATTTTTCTGCATTTCCTTTATCATTGCTTGGAATGCCTAGATGCCTGTTCTTTATCTGGTGAACTACTGCCTGCACTGCTGAACTCAAGCTATCAATGTAACAAAATGGAGAGTTGTCTCACTGATTCCCCATATTTTGGAGTTTGGGGTTGGGAAGGTTTGATAATATTGCCCTTAGTTTGTGTGTATGTACGTTTTATTTTGACTACTATCATCATGATGATTTCTGATGAACTGATGAGGATAGTGATATAACGATAAATGTGAACTTTCAAGTACAGTATTGTTAGTGCATCCATAGATCTGTGGATGATTGGTTTGTTGTTTTCCTCATATACTGCTGTCATTATCCACTTTTGGTGGATGATTGTCTGTTGCTTTGTTCCTGCTTTTTGAGGACTGGTTTTGAGGATTCTGTAGGGATTAATTAGATCTAGCACCAGAAACCAAAATGGGAATTCTGAAATGAAAGAACATGGAACAGTTTGGTACTTTTGGATTTATTGAAAGGGCCTATAACTGAAAGAACCTGAAACTGAAAGAGGAGCCCCTTGAATGACCCCCAAACAAAATACTAAAGTTTTTCCCCTGCACATCCCTAGCAACTGTCCCAAAGTATCAGTTTCACAGTTCAGTGGGGATAAAACCCTGAATCTCTGAATGATTCCATGCTAATCTCTACACCACACTAGCTCTCACTGTTTTAAAAATCAAAATGACATTTCTGGAGATCCAGTCACGATAAGCAGTTTCATCCCCAGACTCTCTCTCTGTCACACACACACACACACATACAGGTTCTTTGAGTGTCTATTTCCAGTCTCTATGCATTCCTCCACATTAATCTTCCCCTCATTATAAGTGGGCTCCATTCCAACTGCTTTCTGCCAACTCAAAGTGCTCAGCCACATTGGGAGTGCTCCTTGGCAATGTAAAGTTACACTAAATCAATTTGTGGTCAGTTTCAATTCTTACTTCCATATCTGTTTGAAATCTATACCGTTTTTCCAAGAATAACATTTTTCTCCTCAATTAATATCCCCTCCCAAAATTATTGGAATTGTCAAAGCTGTTCATATTGAGTCTGCCTTAAATGAGAATGTTGGTCAGTCCCACTACTACATGAGAGAAGCAGTTTTACTGCACTCTGATTCCATTCCTATTCTGTGAACTTTCTGGCTTCCAAGAGTTCATCTCCTGGGTCTCCCTGACAGTCCTGACAAAGACCTCAAAAGGCAAGGGGCATTATACACTGTTCCCTACACCTCTGCCACCAAATAAATAGTCAGGAGAATAAAGCTATTGATGGCCAGAGTCCTGTTGCTCAGTATAGTAAATCACACTGGAGTGGACCCATTGAATCAGTGGGGATTTGATGAGTCAATTCTTCCATAAGTTCCATTGATCCAAATGGGCTTAGTTTAGTTGCAACTTACTTTAGTCTAGAAGTTATCTAGAGATATGCATTGTCATTTTTTAAAGAGGCTGAGCTTGGCTTCTACCTGGTTTTGCCATTATATATATATATATAGCTATATAGTTAGAAATCTGGTTCTAGAGCCAGAGGTTGAAAGTTCAATTCCCCACTCTGCCTCCTGTGAGTAGAGTCAGCCTGTGTGCCCTTGGGCAAGCTGCACAGTCCCAGAGTGCCAAGAAGGGAATGGTTAACCACTTCTGAGCATTCATTATCTGGAAAACCCTGGAAAGGGTCACCATAAGTCATAATTGACTTCACAGCACATTATTATTATTATTATTATTATTATTATTATTATTATTATTATTATTATTATTATTATTATTATTATTATTATTATTATTATTATTATTATTATAGTTAAATTTCAAAAGAGAGAGAGAGAACACCCACATCTCCTTAAATTAGAAAAAGTAGTCAGAAAGTTGAAACTCTCTTGTGACATCATAGGGCTGAATTCAATCTAACCCGGAAAGAGAACTGTCCATCTAATAACAACACAATGAGTGTGCTTCCAGATTGTCTCTCTTACTCAAATTGTGTACAGCAGTCAACACTCTAAACAGCCACCAGAACCTGACTCCTAATTGTGATCTGGAGTGTTTGCAACTCTGGAACATATAAAGCACATGAAAATCCCAGAGCTTTGCCCCTACGTTCATTACAGCAGTGCTTCTATACTTTTCTATTTTTGTTCCTTCTCAACTATGTTTTGTTTTATTTTAAAGTGCTGTAAAAACAACACAGTTAACATCCAGGATCTGCCTGAGACATAAATATGCCCTATTCCCCCAACTCTCCTCATTCTATGGCAACAGACAATGACTTCCATTTCACTTAAAGTGAGTTACCTGGGAGAGGTCAAACACATGGCACATCAAATTCTATGTCTTCCAAGACTTCATCACAACTCTCTGTCCTCTCAGCATTTGCTGCCTAAGGCAGCTGCCTTATTCTGCCTAACAGCTAGTTAGATAGGCTTTTCATTATAGGTGCATGAGAAGAATTCAGATGAAAAACGCATTCAGATACACAGAAGTCAAACCATAATAAATCCTAATCATGTGCTTATAAACAGACAAGAAGGCACATGGTTCTGGTCATGAAATAGGGAGTCCTGGGTAGTGGCTATGGTTCAAAATGACCTGCTCATTGCATGTTTGAAAACTTTTAATTCTGCTGCACAATATTATCTAGACCTCACTTCACATGCACCAAACATCCTTGCCACACAGAATGGACCTCAAACCCCCTAAGTTCCATTTTCTTTCAACTTTCTAATGGTTGCCATTTTCACTAAATGGCACCCATGCTGAATCAAAGGAAAAGAGTGTTTACGTTTCGTTTGTCACATTTCACAAATAAGGCAGCAGACAGAGGATAATACCAACTTGTAGGGGAAATTCACCTCAGCACGAACTTCATGGATCATCTCCCCGCTCACTGAAACAACAACACCAAAATCCCAGAACTAGCACTCCCACTATTTTCATGGCACTGAAGTGCTTGATCTGCCCACTGACTCAGACTCTATTTGGGGGTGGGAGGCAATTCATACAGTGGAGTCCATGAGAGAGAGAGAGAGAGTGAGAGAGAGTGTGTACTGGCACCTTAACTCAATCTTCAAGGTGTTCAAGTTCTTTGTGGAGTTTGCTGTGCTCCAATGCTTCTATCCAGCTTATATGTGTGCTTGCCTGGAGCTCTCCAAGGTCCTGTTCTCTCTTGAATTCTGGCTCTGCACTTCTGGCCATGCCTACAAATTCTGCCTTGAAAGACAGCTGGAAAATGCCTAAGTGAGAAGTATGGTGCAACTCATTCTAGAATCTATGAAGCCAAGATACAGTAATAGGCTTATACAATGTGCTACTTACTGGTCAGTTTTGCAGTTAGCATGTGCACTCAGTATTTATTTATTAATTTGTTTTTTAATTTATATACCATCCATCTGGCAAGTTGCTACTCTGGGCAGCGTACAACAAACAAACAAAAATTATGAGATTGCTCTAAATGGTCACAAAAATACGTTTACTAAACACAAAAATAAACACATAAGCCAAGATAGCAGCAAATAAAAATTTCAGAACACACAGTGAAATATCCCTCTTCTCCTTCCTCCACTGTCCCAATTAATCGGGGAGAATCTCTCCAAAAGCTTCCCTACTCTGTTTTTAGGAGCTTTTTAAAGATGTGGAGGGAGGGCACCTGCCAGAACTCCTGTAGGAGCGAATTCCACAAATGGGGCATCATTGCTGAGAAAACCAGGTTTCTAGTTGATGCTTTCAGGGCTTCTTGAGGTGGCAGTACCTGCAAGTGTGAGATCTGTGAGGATCAAGTCAAACAAGCAGCTGAACAGAAGACATTCAAGTAAAGATCTTTATATGTTATAACCAAAACCCTGAACCTGGCACAGAAGGGGGATGGCAACCAATGCAAGCAAACAAGGGTTGGGGTAATATGATCAAACTTCCTCACCCCAACAACCAGTCTGGTCACCACGTTCTGGACCTCCTGAAGCTTCAAGGTTAGGCCCATGTAGAGTGCACTACAGTAGTCAGTTTTTGAGACTACCAGTGCACAGATCAATGTTGCTAGGGATCTGTCATTCATGTAGGGATGCAGCTGGACAAGTGACAAGCAACGTAAGACATTGTTAATGTTTTATGGGTAATGCCATTTTTCTTTGTTTCTTTACAAATAAATTCCATGTAAAAATTACCAAAATAACACCCAAGTCTCTTCAAAATAAAATTTACATGATCCCAGTAAATGTTGCTCATTGAGCAAACATCTAAATCCCCCCTAAAAATTGCTTCATTTTTGTTATGAAGTTTAAAAATAACAGTGCAGACTCTTATTTACTATATAATAAAGGTTAAAAGTAGCAGCATTACTTTGGATGCATTACTTCCAGGTTTTGTTCAGCCTTGAAACTCATTGGGGGATTTTGACTTGTCTACTTGAATGACTGATGGGAATAAGATTGAACATATGTGGTGACTCCTTCATATGGTTCAGCATACTACACATAGACAACACTGATCTCTGTGCATATGCTCCTTATAACTTGTTACCTTTGACACATGCGCAGTTAAAATGAAACACCTTAGTATAAAACAAGTCCAACTATTATCAATTACACTTTTATTTACATAACACTTTCCCATGTATAGTTTACCTGAAAAAGTACAGCAATACCAAAATTATCAACACCACAACCAATTAACCCACAAGCTTTCAGTATGTTGATGGATGCCAGTCTTGAATTTCAGGAGATATCAGACAGTGAACACCACTTTTGTATTTAAGAAACAAATAAAACTGATACCTAAAAATACTTGTACTTGTCAGATCAGATTCATGCCTTAAACTAATCCTAAAACATTTGGGATTTGATTTAGCTAAAACACGTAATTGGTGTCCCAGTGAATTTAA
Source organism: Intellagama lesueurii (assembly GCA_037013535.1). Lineage (NCBI taxonomy): Eukaryota > Metazoa > Chordata > Lepidosauria > Squamata > Agamidae > Intellagama > Intellagama lesueurii. The sequence continues at coordinate 228,869,762 of JBAJHW010000002.1, read as the reverse complement.
AGCCAATGGCTTCACTTTGGCAAGGTCAAACTCATTAATTCCAGTGCATCAACACTTGGCCAAAGATGGTGGATTTTTTTAAAAAGTTTGTGCCCATAAATTTGTCTCCAGATACATGTGATGATGGTTTGGCAAATGAAAACCAGAGTAATACTGTGGACTTAGTAGTAGGGAGAGCAAGAAAACCTAGGTAAAACACACCCTTCCTTATTTGCTGATTTCCACATGCTACCTGGCCATGCAGTTTTATAAAACTAAGAAGCTGCAGACAGTCATGCCGTCTAAGGATCAGAAAAAAATTGTCTCTTTTTTTATTGCTACATCTTTTGAACGGCAGCTTTTCCCATAGCCTTTAATCTATAGAGTCATTTGCTATGGCTTACCATGGAGATAAAGAATACACCTGGCTCTAAAAATGTATTCGAATTTTTAAAATCCAAATAAACTGAGAGCCAGTTCAGCGATGATGCTCAGCCAAATTGCTCAGGGAATACAATCTCATTATCCAGGTGCTCCTTATCTCCTTGGCAGCAACTGTGGGTGAATGACAGTGCTGGGATCATTCAATTATGACTCCATCATCGTACACACTTTCTGTCATGCACAGAGTTCTAACTATTGTCAGAAACTAGTGTACTATTATTTTGACCTTGGAAGACTATTCTTGGATACTACATTAGTCAGTTGCTAAGCTTTGGATTCACCAAACCCATTGCATTCAGAGGTAAATTGATAGGAAAAACTATTCCATCCTACTTCATTGGCTCTGGGTCTCCAATGTAATTATGGAAATGAAAACGTGCGCCAGACACAGAATCTATTCAGAAAAAAAAAGCTCCCATATTTGCACATGCAAATATGCAAATATATTAAAAACAGCTTGCATATTTGCATATGGTGGCTGTATGTTTTTCCTATGTGAAGACACCAGTTCACATAGCCGGGATCTCTATATGATGTCAGCTATGTTGTGAATGCATGGGGGAGGCCCTGTACATGCCCAGAAACAGTCCACAGTTGAACGTTTGAACTGGCTCGACAAAACGTAATTGTGTTGGAGGTGCTGCTGGATCTAGGGTGGAACATTCACTCCTGATAAGTCATCATCCAAGTGATGCCCCCCCCATGTTTCAGTTCTCAGGTGATTAACATGTTTACAGGACATGGGTGGGTGCTACCTTTCTTAAGAGGAAGGGCCCTGGCAAATTTGTAGTGTCATAAAAGGGCACAAAATTGTTTATTAATTAATGTGTTGCTATTATATTTTTACTGCTAGGAGATGGGGAGAGTTACTGGATGGATTTTCTGTCTCCTGTGCTAAAAAAACTTCACTGGCTTTGGGTACTATATACCTCACCCTTTTGGGAGTGGGGGCATTTGTTAGTCTATCTCAGGCAGCAAAATGTCTTGGGTTGGCCCTGCATGTATTTATGGAAACCAATCCCAAGCCTAAAGAAGGGAAAATTTATGGACTGATCTCTTGCCATCTTGCCTCACTGCTTGGTTACAAAAGTGTCCCAGTTCCTGGTAACTGCAGTTTACTCTCTGAGCATTTCAGTTTTAACGTTTTGTTCACTAGAAGGAAACTAGGCCTTCTCTAGCCATATTATCTAGCTGGTACTACAACAAAGTTTAAGAGGATTTCCCTGCAAATTTGTCCCTTCACACCAACGTCCCCCAACCTGGTGTCCCATCTGTGATGGCTTGGGATGATGGGCAATGCAGTCCAACATACCTGGCAGGGGCACCACTGGGGAAGGCTGCTTCCTTAAAAACCTTATCTGAAAGGGAAGTTGAAGAAGCATCCAGTCAAAAGAATGACAAAATGGATGAAAAGCAAGAGACATAATGGAAAAATCTCTTGGGAGCAACAGTTGCTCCACTGGAGTGAAGGGTGCATTAAAAAAACATTTACAGAGTTGAAAAAAAGAGAACTGTAATTCCCAATGGTAAGAAACAGCACTGTGGCACCAACTGGAGCCATGAGTTTGGTGACTGAATTAGACTCCACTACAGCTTCCTCTGCTTTTTCCTACAGGAAGTGTGAGTCACATGCATTTAGCAGCACCATAGTGAAGCTATCAGACTCGCAAGCTTCTGTTCCAGCAACACTTATTGTATTCAGGAAAATAACAACAAAGAGAGCCGTGCAGTCCTTACACGCTACAAATGTAGGAGAAAATGATGCTTTTATTAGACCACTGAAAAAAGGTGGTGTTGGGGAACTCCTGTTTGGTACCCTGACCCACTGGCCTGTCGGGACTCTTTTTGTCCCCTGTGCTATCTAACATTTACATGAAACCGCTGGGTGAGGTTGCCAGTAACCAAAGCTACTTCAGTTCTAGATTGGTGCCTGATGTCAGTAATGGGGCAAAACTTAATCCAGACAAGACAGAGGCACTCCTGAACAGTCAAAAGGCAGGTCAAGGAAAAGGGATGCAGCCTGTACTGGATGGGGTTGCATTCTCCCTGAAAACATAGGTGCGCAGCTTGGGGGAGCTCCTGGACTCATCTCAAGAGCCTGGATGCCCAGGTTTCGACAGTGGTCAAGAGTGCCTTTGCACAGGTAAAACTAGTGCACCAGCTGTGCCTGTTCCTGAAGAGGTCTGACCTGACCACACTGACACATGCCATCATGGCAGGATTACTGTAATACACTCTACATGGTGCTGCCTCTGTAAAGTGTTTGGAAACTTCAATAGGTCCAAAATGCGGTTGCCAGATTGCTACGGGACTGGTCCCAGGCATCACAAAATCCCACCTATTACAGCAACTCCACTGGCTGCAAAATCCATTTCTGGGTACAATTCAAAGTGCTGGTTTTAACCTATAAAGCCTTACACAGCTTGGGTTCAAGCTATCTCAAGGACCACATCTCCCTTTACGAGCCTGCCTGCCTGTTAAGATCATCAGGAGAGGCCTTTCTCTCGGTCCCACCACCTTCACAGGTGTGTTTAGTGGGGACACAGGAGAGGGTCTTCTCCGTCACTGCTCCCAGACTTTGGAACTCCCTCCCACAGGAGGCCAGACTGGCCCCATCATTGCTGTCCTTCCACAAGCAGGCAAAGACCTTTCTTTTCAGGCAAGCTTTCTCTTAATGACTGATTGCCTAAGTGGGGGTTTTAAACAGATAGTTGTGCCTTACTGGTCTGAATGTGTTTTTGGTGTTGTTTTTGTTTACTGTCTTTTAATGGTGGTATTTGTTTAATCCTTTTTAGTATTTGTATACTTACTGTTTTTAGCTTTAAATATTGTCTTTTAATCTTTTAATGATGTAAGCTGCCTTGGGTTCTTTTTAAGGAGAAAGGTGAGATAAAAATATTTTAAATAAAATAAATAACGGGTGCAGGTTTAGTCATATTTAAAGAAAACCCATTGTAATTTAACTTCCCTGTGAGAAATGTTCTTTAATCTGTCTAGATCCCCACTATTCATTTTGTCAATCCATGCACAGAAAAAGCTTATTCTTGGCTGGACTGTGTTTTAAGATGCTATGGCGTGCTTCAGTGTTTAAATTAAAATATATATATATTAAAACACATGCAGGTTGGTCTGCAAACGGAGAGCAATGATCTGAGCTGCAAGAAATATAAGTTTTGTTTCTAGTTCTGTCTGAGACCCTGCTGTGTGTCTCCAAACAAGGACTGGCCTTTCTTACTCATCTCAAGAAACTGCTTGAGGCAAGGATGATTCTCTGTTTTTCTTACTCTGCACATTCCTTATTGAGCTCACTGGGGATTCCAGGTGCGACTGTAATGCAACCCAAACAGTAATGATCTGATGATCTGACACTTGTCTCCTTTTTTCTCATGTAAAAATCTATGAGTAATTTTGTTGGGCCTGTTTAGAGAGTTTGAGTGCAAAGTGCTCCAAATAAACACTGGGAAGAGAGTTAAGGTGTGAACTCAATTTCTCATCTACCTCTCCCGAGGTGTTAATAGCTATGCCTTGCTAGGATCCGTTGCAATGCTAATGTTAGAGCACACAGTGGGAGGGACAAACTCTCTGTTGCATTCAAAGAAGCTATAGAAACCTATTCTAATATATTAGTTTATCTCTCAAATGTTTCTGGCTTCTAGACAGAAATACTGCTGCTACCAATATTTCAGGAATAGCATTATAGTTCTAGCATGGGGTACAGAATATATTGCCTTCCTGATTTCTTGGCATACGACTTATTTAATTCATTACTATACTGGGTGGGGGTTGATGGGAGTTGCCAGACAAAGTATCAAGGATAAATGATTCACCACCTCTGCTCCAATCCTTAAACAAAGATTAGTGGTAAGTAATCATAGAATAATAAAGTTGGAAGGGGTCTGTAAGGCCATTGAGTCCAACTCCCTGCTCAATGTAGGAAACCAGGTTAAAGCATATCTGACAGATGGCTGTCCAATTTTCTCTTGAATGCCCTAATGTTGGAGTGCACACCATCTCTCATAATTGGTTCCATTGTACTGAATTCAGCCTAAATCTGGCTTTCTGTAACTTGAGCCCATTATTACATGTTCTGCACTCTGAAATGATCAATAACAGATCCTGTCCCTCCTCTATATGACTATCTTTCAAGTATTTGAAAATTACTATCATATCTTCCCTCAGTCTTCTTTTCTCAAGGCTAAACATGCAGTTTTTTCAGTCTTTCCTCATAGGGCTTGGTTTCCAACCCCCTGATCATCCTTGCTGCCCTCCTCTGAACTTGTTCCAATTAGTCAGCATCCTTCTTGAAATGTGGTGTCCAGAACTGGACACAGTACTCAAAAGGAGGCTTATCCAGTGCCAGAGGAGAACTAGTACTTCATGGGATTTGGAGACTATACTTCTGTGTCTTGTGGCACAGTGGCTAAACTGCAGTACTTCAGCCAAAACTCTGCTCACGGGTTCTATCCCAGATAGCTAGCTCGAAAGTTCACTCAGCCTTCCAAAGTTGGTAAATTGAATACCCACCTCACCGGGGAGGGGGACACTGTGTAACCTGCATGATTAAACTGTAACCTGCCCAGAGAGTGCTTTAAACACTGTGGAGTGCTACATAAGCAGTATGATTTGTTAATGCAGTCTAAAATAGCATTGGTCTTTTTTGCAGCCACACCGCTCTGCTGACTCATATTCAGCTTTTGATCTACAACAATTCCAAGATCCTTCTCATTCACAGTATTATAAAGCCAGATATCCCCACCTTGTAACTGTGTGTTTGGGTCCTCCCCACCCCAGGTTTAGAACTTTGCACCTATCCCTGTTATTTTCAGCCCAGTACTCAAGAGTATCAAGAACTTTTTGAATTTTGTTACTGTCTTTCAAGGTATTAGCTATTCCACCTAATTTTGATAAGCAAATTTGATAAGCATTCCCTGTATACCCACTCATCCAAGTCATCAATAAAAATGTTGAAGAGCACTGGGCCCAGGACTGAGCCTTGTGGTACCCCACTTGTTACCTCCTCTGAGTTTGAGAAGGAGGAACTGATATTCTCTGAGTATGATTCTGTAACAACTGTGTATCCACCTGACAGTTGTTCTATCTTGCCCATACCTAGTTAGCTTGCTAATTTGAGCAAGCGTGGTATAATGTACAGAGTGACAGACTAAAACTCTGAAGACTCGGTTTGAACCACTGCTCAGCCATGGAAGACTCACTTGATGGGGAGCAGCTATGATAGCACACTCCCTAAGTATCTTACATAGCTTGGTCACCCTACTAGGGTTATTATAAACAAGATGAAAATGATGCCACACAACAACAATTTGGGATAGTTTGGGATGCTTCTTTTCCCTCCATAAACCTCCCCGATTCTTACCAATTTCAAGAGAACATAACTTTTCATTAAAACACTTACTCTCAGACTTCGTTTCAGGGAATGCTGAGGTTTCCATATTTGTTGAATGTATGTATTATTTTTATCGTGTTTTGATATTGAGCTGTTTATCTTGTTGTTAGCCGCCCAGAGTGGCCTGGTTGCCAGATGGCGCAGGGTATAAATCCAATAAATAAATAAATAAATTTTCTGGAGGACCAAAGCACAGACAGCTGACTTGGAATGTATTTGCATAAATTTATGTGTGTGTAAAATGAGAGTACTCCCAAATAGTGGTGTGAAACAGCTACCCCTTGCCTCTGATTACCAGCTTGTACCTGTTGTTTCTGTGCTTTTGCAATAGATTATCCTTTGTGCAACCTGTAGAATGGACGACATACTACTCTTCAAAATCTTGTTTTCTCCAATCAGCTTCTGGTGAATTCAAATGTCATGTTTCCTTTTGGCAACACCTACACAATGTTGCCATAATGAACTAAATAGAATGTTTATCCCAACCAGAAAGAAACCAATTGAAAGTAATGGAATTCACTTTACTTCTGGCCAGCAAATCCCATCCATTTCAATGGGTCTACTCTACCTCGGACCCTGAGTTTAGGCACTCCCAACACATTCTTCATTATGGCCAGTTTACAAGCACCATTCATGTTATGATGACACAATGTAGGATCTAAAGACTGCCCATTTGTCTATCATGTTCCTTTGCCATAAATCAGTGTCCGCTCCACCCAGTGCCCTCAAGATTTTAAAGACTACAACTTCCATAATCTTACAGCCAACTACAGGAGCTACAGGCCTGCTTGTGGGAGGTACACCTGTTGGGAAAGGCTATTATATAAAGATACAGGTCGGTCCTTTCTCAATTCCATGACTTCCTTTCCTTTCCTTTATTGGGTTCTTTTTCTCTCACTAGCTGAGAACAAGGTAGCTATAATGTTGAAAATGATAAGTGGACAAAGCAAGGCTGACTTTTGTCTCTACCACAGCAGAGAATCCCAAATGTTTGGAAGAACTGCAGAAGTCCCGTAACCCTACTTGTATATATTCTTACCATCCTTTTTGCAGAATTGTGGGCCTCCTTCTATTTCTGTATACAAAATGACACAACAGGCAGAGCCACCCAATATCAGCCATCACTAAAAGCTATCAGATTAAACAAAGCCCCCAATGATAATTTTCACTGGTTTGCGTTAGATCAGTAATAAGACCCATGCTGTTGCCCAGATATCCTGAACGTCGCTTCCCTTCTCTCTTCCCAGCATGGCCAATGATAAGGGTTACTGAGATTGTTAACCCAAAATACTTGGAGGGTGTCTTAAAGCCTACATCTGTTCTATCTGCAATATACGCTATCCAAACACTCTGCCTCTCTCTCACACACCGCTACTACACAAGGTGCCAAAGAAACCAACAATCAGCTGTCCACACTGAACCTGCTGCATCTGACTTACTGTCCACAAGTATCAGGGCAATCAGAACATGCGGAACATGTGTGTATGTGTTTTAGCCCACGGTTTTAGATAGCTTTTTGTAATCAAAACAAACTTCTTTAGGATTAACAAACTGGAAGAAATAGCAAGAGTTATTCCAATTACTACAAAGCTTGACCTCCCAACCTCATCATTCCTACTCCCTTTGGCACAAAATCAGAAAGCTCACTTTCATTCCCATTTCTAAATAGAAAAGAGTGGTTAATTGGTCACTGACCCGTTGAAAATGATGTTGCAATTGCTCTCCATTGTATTCTCATGAACAAAGAAAGAAGACAACTTCTGTTATAAACAGTGTTCCCAACACTCCCATGGTTGAAAAAGCGGCAAGTGGCCTGCTGTACAATATGAACACAGTATTTGTATTGCTGCCGAGACCTGAGCTATGCAGTGCTGTGTTTGCAACTGTGCGCCTGGGTGCATCCAATGTACACCAGTTCGGCACAAACTGCACATCAGTCAGGGATGGCGCGTGGGACACAACTGTGCCTGAAGCACTTAGGACAACAGTGCTGGGCACACTACTGCTGTGGCACCAGTCACACTAGTCTCGTGAACCAGTTCTGTTCAGATACGAGCGAGCGGGTATACAGCACAGATCATCCTAAAGCAAGAACAAAATCAAAATCAGATTTACAGACTCCAAGGAATAACAAATATCATTCCATTCTCTAGAACATGGAACAGCCAGCATTCTAGGCCCTGTAGACACGCCAAAGCCAGAGTAATGGTAACATTCTGAGGAAACCTGGGCACATGGTCCCTTCTAGATACTCAATCCCTGAAATGTATTTGCATTTCAATTTCTGTTTCCCCCTTACTGCTCCTCCTATCTGTTTCTTTGAGAGGGAGAAGGGAATAAGTGTTTGCATGTCTTGGCAAGGCCCCAAATGTTACTGCTGGCCTGGGTTTTGCTAGTGCCACAAACTCCCCCATGCAGCCTTTGAGTCTCAGGCCCTGTGCCTGCCTACCCGCATGCATGGGGCAACCCCATATCATCCCCACCCCCACCAGGCTGTTGCCAGATTGCTCTGTGATTGCTCTTTATTACCTTGATTATATAAGAAGGAAGGAATAAGGGGTTGCTCTTTTTTCCCCTCCTCCTTTTGTTTTTTTTTAAAAGCTCTCTTCCCCCATCCCTTCCCCACCCCAATCACGGGAATAATTAAAGGATGCAAATAGAGGGAGGGGGGGGAAGAGAAGACAAAAGCTTTCTTGCTATTAATAGGAGCCGGGAGGGGAAAGGAGAGGAAATGGGAGGCTTGCAGCAAAGCTTCCATGACTTGTCTTCCAGACTGAGGCGAGCGTGCCTGTGAAACCTAAACCTAAAGCAGCCCGGAGCGGTTTCCCCATTGCACACATCGCTGCAAGAAGCGAGGGGATGGTTGTCTCAGTGGAAAGGAGGAGGAGGAGAAAGGAGGAGGAGGAGGAGGGGGAGGAAACCGGGCGTTAGGCCGTTTCCCGCCGTAGCAGGAAAAGCAGCCTCGAGACGTGGGCCGCTGGCCGGGCGGGGAGCGGGAGTCAGCCTTCCCACCTGCGCCCCAGTCTTTTCGCCCCCGCGCGTGCCCACCGCCTCTGGTTACCAGCCCGACCCCCCACGGACGACAGAGAAGGGCCGCTGGCGGCGCTGAGAGGAAGCCGTAGGGCGCGGGGGGGGGGGACACGCCCAGTCCCGAGGGGGGTGGTGGTGGTGGTGGAAGAGGCCACGCTCGCCGCTGCCTTCCTCTGTTTCTGCGCCGGTGGGCCTGAGCGGGCCGGAGGAGCGCGGGAAGAGGGGCGGCTGGAGAGAAAGGGGCAGGGGCGTCGGCAGCACGAGGGAGGGAGGGAGGGAGGGAGGGAAGGGGTGCACGCAGAACAAAAGAGCCGTACCCACCTGGGCGCCTGGCCGCGGAGGAGCTGCTGGCGGGGCTGGCCCCCGGGGCGAAAGTGGCGGCGGCCGTGGGGGGGGGGGGGGACACGGGGGGCGGGATCGCGGCGGTGCTGCTGCTGGTGCCTCTTTGCCTCTCGTTCCTTGCACAGCTCTGCCACTCCAAGCTTTGCGAGAGGAGGGAAGCGGGTTGATGGAGTGGGGATTGCAGGGGTGGCTAAAAATAGGCGCCTCTCACGCCCGGCGGGGAGGCTAGCACGTTATCTATACATTGGTAGTAGTATCGGTGGGCTCCAGACCATCGTTTCCTCTTTCCAGCGACTGGTAAAGAAGAGCGAGGAGGAGGAGGCGAGCTCCCAAGGCGCTCGCTCGCTCGCTCTCCCGCTCTCCGCCTCTCGATCGCTCACGCCGCCCGGTGTGCGAGGCGAGCCATCCCTTCCTGGAGAGCAAGCCGATGTGTCGGGGAGATCAAGGGGAGGACGCGAAGTAGAGAGACTGGGTGCGCGCGTTATGTATGTCTGTGTGGCCGTCTCTGTGTCGCGGGGGACGGAGAGTCACACTTTTGCTCCACACGAGCGTTTTCCTGGCTACCGAGGGAATCCCGGGGTTGAGGGATGCCGGTGGAGGAAGCCTAGGCAGCTTTGATGGTAGGAGGGGGGCGTGGGAGAAAGTAGAGTAATCGATTCGAGGACCAAGGGTAATCTAGGGGAAACTTTCCCTTCTGGCGGAAGGAAGGGTTCAAACTCAGGCCCTCTTGTGGAAACCCCTCCCCCCCCCCCCCCGTGCAAACTTGCAACCAACAGTTGGTATCATTTTACCTTTTCCCCCTAAAAAGGACCACTGCTCAGCGCACTGGAAATGCTGGCTTTTTAAAAGAGCTGGGGGGCGGGGCGGCAGCTGGCCATCGGGAGAGATGCCCATTTGCCCATCAAAACCACTGCCGGGCTCACCCACGCCCGCGGATCGGTCATTACCGCTCTCGGAGTGGGACGTAGTTGCTCCTCGAAGTCTTTTAAGGTCCTGGCAATCAATCCGAGGGACTGGGAGAGCTTGTGGGGGAAGGAATGCCCGGTTGGCTGCCTCGCGAAATGAAGGAATAAATAATAAATAAGTTTTCAGGAAAAAAATGCCCTGATTAGTTCAAAGGAAAGGGGCAGCTTGGCCCCGGAGGTATGAACAGTCGAGTTTGAGCAGAAACCAAAATAAATCGTCTGCTGCCTGTTTTGTTTTCAGCAATTTGTTAATATGTTTTTGTTTCCTTCCCAAGAGAAGTTGGTAAGAAAATGTAAATGTCATTTTCAGCTTCTGAGTTTAAACTTAGCAGCCTTTTTATTTGGGTGGATGTCCCTATTTCAGAGGCTTAAAAAAACCTGTTACTAACATGTGTTTCACTGGAAGAAGGGGCATGACAGATTTTACAACAGCCAAGTTAAATTTGTTTGTTTATTTAATTTATTTGACTAATATCAATCTGGAGGCTCAGAACAAAAATAAAAAAATCCGTACAAATCAGAACAAAGAAAAGCAGGTATATGGGAGCACAGACAGAAAATTAATGCTAAAACGTACTTAAACAAATTGTAATATTAGAGCTCAATTACACTGAAAAGCAACATGAAAATGTATTAACAATGAGGTATACCACTGAAAGCTTCCAGCCTGTATGTACAATCAAATTTAAAGGGTGGGCTTTTCTATAGCTTTCAGTTCATGGATGGAGTGAGTCAGATCTTTGTGACAGGCTCTGTGTAACATGAGTATAAAAATGGGAATGGTAGTCGATTTCAGGATCAGAGCTGACCCCATCATTAGCAGAGTGAGGTGACTACCTACAAATGCTGGGTGTGGGATGAGGGGGGTGCTGTGGCAAGATACTAAATACTGTGTGCTACACAGCCCCTAAGTTAATCTTGTCACTGCTGGAAGATGTTGGGTCATCCTCTGTACTGAGGTAAGATTCAAGCACCTAGTCATCCTCAGCATGTGGAATGGGAGGGCTGCCATCTTGTTCTCTGCCGAGTCTTGGGCACCAAAATGAATTTATCATCGTTGGTCCTGGTTAGGATTATTTCAACATTCAGAGAGCAGAGTTCTCAGATTTAAATGGAAGCTCCATAGGCCCAGCAGTCCCACTATTGCCCGATGGCAGCGTGACTGACACATTCCACGTCCTGATACGTATAATATCAAGAATGGTGTGCCCAAAGGGGGGCTGGGATGTGCAAGGAAGCCAGACATAACGGGAGAATGATCTGCTCCACTAGCTCTCGAGGATTGTTTAGTCCAGATGTCTCTTCCTGTATACAGTCAACCCTCGACTTACGAACGGCCCTAGTTACGAACATTTCGACTTACGAACCGCTCTGATAGAAAAATATTGACTCGACTTGCGAACTTAGATTCAAGTTACGAACCGAAAAAAAAAGCCTAAGTCATCTTAGGTTAAAAGGAAAAAAAAAGAAAAAAATTCTGCCCCTAGTGGTAGGAACGGATTAACCGGCTTTGCATTAGTTCCTATGGGAACTAATGATTCGAGTTACAAACCGCCCCTCGACCTAAGAACCAAAAACAGCTGGAACGGATTAATTGGTTTTCAATGCATTCCTATGGGAAATGCTGATTCGATTTACAAACTTTTCGACTTACAAACTTCCTTCCGGAACGGATTAAGTTTGTAAGTCGAGGGTTGACTGTAATGGCTAACGGGGTGCCTGTGGGAAAGTCCAGAAGCTTCAGGATAGCTTCAATGCATGTAACTTCAAATGATCCCACAAGTGAACCAAATTGTAACTCAGAATTTAAAGCCAAACTCTCTCCTTAAAGACCAACACATTTATTACGACAGAAGCTTGTATGAGCCACAATTAGTGCAGGGAAAGTGCCCCAGAGGGAGACCACAGCTGCGATACAAGGATATCTGCAAGCGGGATCTGAAGGCCTTAGGAATGGACCTCAACAGATGGGAAACCTTGACTTCTGAACGTTCAGCCTGGAGGCAGGCGGTGCATCATGGCCTCTCCCAATTTGAAGAGACACTTGTTCAGCAGGCTGAGGCAAAGAGGCAGTCCCAAAACCAGCAAAATCAGGGAGCTGGAGAGGGGACAGATTGTATTTGTCTCCAGTGTGGAAGGGATTGTCACTCTCGAATTGGCCCTCTCAGCCACACTAGATGCTGTTCCAAGACGTCTATTCAGAGCTCTCGAGGATTGTTTAGTCCAGATGTCTCTTCCTGTATACAGTCAACCCTATTCAGAGCACGTTACCATAGTCTCTCGAGATGAAGGATGCTTACACCTCTCGAAGTTTAAAGTATACAAAGTTTTCAGCAAGAACCCAAACTGAGCTGGCCAGGGAAGAATCTCAAGAGCAGGTTTGCTAGGGAGAAATTACTAAATGAAAGCATACCTTATTTCTGCTAATAATGTCACAGTTTCTCATATGTAGAAGATCTGGAAAGGTTGCATCATTCAAATAAAATTAAATACAATGGAAATGTTATGTAAAGATAGTATATCAATTATAGCCCTAATGCAGTGGATTCTTAAAAATGCAGATGTTGCCCAAGCAAGTACAGTTCTAGTGCTAGAACAAGTTATTGGCACGTCACTCTTGATGCTGATATAATACCAAAAATGTAGCAGAGCAAATACAGTTTCATGCTTTGCCAGTTTCTCAGCTGTGTCCACTGATAAGCAAATTCCACTGAGTATTGCAAACTTTATACTGAAATATGCATGTCAGGCTGTACCTGTGCCATCCCCTCCTGCAAAGGCATCCAAGTCAAATTTAAACAAATGAGTTATTGTATTGTTACAGATCTGTTGTAGAAAATATGTGCTCCAATTGTCACTAGCAGTTTTGCATTTCCAGAATCTAGACAAGTTAGTTCCCAGAATCCCCCCAGCCAGCATGATCAGTAACCATGCTGGTTGTTGGAATCTGGGAACAAACAAAAACAAGTCCAAAAACAAACAAACAAACTTGTCTAGGCTCTGCAACATCTCTGTGATTCTGTTGTTAGTTGTGGCTGTACGTTAAGAAACACACTTTGGATATTGTACTGTGAACAATCAGGTAGGAGACAGTGGTATTTTATCTTCAGGTTACTTCATACAAAGTGTGGAAATAAGCATTTGTTCCTGCTAGGACTTATATCTTATAGTAGAGGTGAATGAGTAGAAATGAACTTGGCTTTGAACATCAAAAGACTTCTGACTATTTTAAATGTGTCAGTTGTAGAGCCTCATGAACTCCGGAGAGTTCCCAGTTGCAGAGGAAAACTCTCACGGCTGAATGGTAAATGGTATCGAGAGAAGTGATGTGTAGGGAATCTGTAAGGATGTTCTCGGGCACTAGTCCAAATGATGTGAAAGCACACAAAGATGCTCTGAACCTCTCAGCCAATTGTATTCCAAGTGGTTTTGATGGATCTGTGATTAGGATTGATGGATTTAAAAAACCCAACTATGTCCTTGTTAATGATTGTGTCCTGGATTATGTAGTCAAATCCAAAGATTGTCTAGTGTCTGGTAATACGCTAGTGTTCCATAGCAGAATCAGCCTGGGGAGATGCTTGGTTTCTCATCTAATGAAGGCCCTGTCACTTGGCAACCTTATCAACAGAAAGCTGAAGTTGGTGGGGGGAGGCGGTGGTTTGTCAGGAGCAAAGAGCACAAATAGTCTTGGACGTACTGCTCCCAGAAGACTTGAGCCATGCTGGTTGAGGGATTTGGGGAATTGTGGTCCAAAAATACCCTTTCTGGTATAGGATTTTAGTTCTTTCATGTGGATGGGCAGGAGGGCAAAGGAGCTGAGGAAGAAGCTGAGTTTCACTGCATCTGTGTCTCAGAGTGGTGTTTTCCTCTGAGAAGCAAGGCCCGGTCATGCAGTTTTGAAGTTAAGGTGGAGGTGAGACACTTGTAATATGAATGAGCACCCAGACCAATATATGTCATTATGCTAAGCAAAGAGACTCTTTGAAACATGTCTTTGTTTTGAGTTTGATCAGGGATCTTCTGAACAAAGGGGAAGTGCTCACAGAAGACTCCTCTGCTAAATTTTCAGGGCTCCCCCATTTCTCACCTTGCTTGTCCTGTTCAGCTAGGCTTTCTTCCCCTCTGGGTAGCATATTTGGTAGGCTGAAGAGGCTGCTGTGGAAAGGAGGAGATGGGGCAGTTTCTCCCCAGTCTCATTGCATGTGCCTAAAACAGGTTCAAAGACCATCAAAATTATGCCCCAGTCTTTCTAATCCTGCTGAGAGATTGGCGGAGGATGGAAACTATATTTGCTCTGCAGGACCTTGTCCATTATACAGTACTAGCATCAATACTGAAATGCCAATAAGCATCCATGCCATAGAACAGCACTTGCTTGGTCCATTCATTCCTCTAGCTTTGGTGTGTGAAAATGTCCTAAGAGAAGCTGCTTATCATTCTGGTAATAGGCTCTTCTGTGTGTGTAGAACAGATTGCCAGCAGAAAGGGATTCCTGAAAGAAATCAGATATGCCCAAAGCATATTAAAAACAAATAAATACACCAAAACAAAACAACCCAACTTGTTTATTACCGTGTTTCCAGATCCCCTGGTTACACCTTCAGTTCGGATGCTTACATCACCCAAAGAACATGGAAGTTGTGTTTTGATATTCCTCACTGGGGAGAAAAAGGCAAGTTCTTAGTTGCTTTAGAAAATCCTTCCTCTCCTCTCCCCGCCCCTCCAAAAAGGCCTTGAATATGCATAAAGCTTATGAACAGGCAAACGTCCTCTGCCCTTCCTCGCTGTTTCTGCCAATATCTTTAAAATCCAGAGGTGATCGTATACACGTATAGTTGGTTATGAAACAGACATCCACAAATAACCTCAGTACAGATAAAAGGAGCAAAGAATACAAGAATGTCAAAAGAGCTCTGTAGGACCAGACCGGAGGCAAATTTAGTCTAGTATTCTGTTTCCAAGAACAGCTGTCCATGTGCTTCTAAGGAGCTGCTGAATAGGATATGGAAGCAGTATCCTTGCTGCTGCTGTTGGCCCTCACCAACGGAGATCCGGTGGCATACGCAGAGTTGGCCTTGCCATTAACTTCATGGAGATGGCTGACTCAGGTGGTGGATGTAGGAGCTTTAACATTTTCCATTTCTTCCCCTGCAACTTCCCCCTTTGGGATGAAGATGGCAAACAGAAAGCCCCAGTTTGTCGGTGGGGCCATCTCCAGCTTGTAGAACTGCAAACCAGAGATTGCCAGAGCAAACCAACAGCACTGGGCCTGCAGAGCAGTTATACTCTATGTTTGCTAAGAAGATTCTGTCCTGTCGTTTCAGGGCACATTTTTCAAGATACATGAAATTTTGCCCATTCTCCAAATATATGCTTTTTGGTATGCGATTTCACATTGATTAATCATGTTTTGGTGCATTTTTCAGACACTTGCACTTTTTCAAACCAGTTTTAGTTTTGTGAATTGCATGACAAGTTTGGAAATATGTTGATTTCCAGATGCACATTGTATTTGGGTTCACATTCAGTTTCAGAAGATGCAATTTGAGTAATCCTGCATTAAAATGCAAAACCAATGAATTTCACCCCATTCCTATACATACATAACCAGACAGAACTCCTTTTCTGTAGGATTTTTCACTCCAATTGTCTCTCATGTTTTACTTTACTACTGATAATAATAATTACACACCGTCCAGTCAATTCTGACTTATGGTGACCGTTTCCATGATTTTCTAGGTAGAGATTACTCAAAAGTGGTTTTCCATTGTCTTCTTCTGGTGGTGTTCTGGGACAGTGCAGCTTGCCCAAAACTACAGAGGCTGGCTCTTCTCCCTGGAGGCACAGTGGGGAATCAAACTCCCAACCTCTGGCTCTGCAGACAGACACCTGAACCACTCTACTACTGAGCCTCATTTCATATTTTATTGTCCATCTGTCCACTTTTGAATAATTCTGCAGGCCTTTGGTTAGATTTTTTTTTTTACCAATAGGTTTGAGGTTTTGTCTAAATACCTTTTCTGAAACAATTGGGAGCCACAAACGTGGCTACCTTACTGCTTACTCCAGATTATATATGAGCAAGTTTAATAACATTGGTCCCAGTGCAAATGTTTCTGGATATCATTTCTGATTTTTCTTTAACTGTGAGACACTAAAGTCTCTGGTGTTTTTTGTTTTTTTTTGCTTACTCTTCAACTATCTATTGATCTTCAAAACTAAACATATTACTGATCCACATGTTACTTTAATAAAATACAGCTTCATGGTTAACGTGGGTTATAATTTGGAACTAATGCAGAGTCTTCCCTTAGATGTTACCGTATCTGCAAACAGCTCTAAAACACGATTAGGAGACTCTCCAGCAAACTGCTAAGTTTCTCTTTTCAGAACTTCAAAGCCTGCTCTGTAAAGCTAACTTGAAAGTTGTTTTTTCCATCTCCCTCTCTCTTGCTCTGCCTTAGAAAGAAAAAAAAAGTTTCAGAACTCCGATGGTTAAAGGCTATGTTCTTCCACCTGTACCTGTGATAGGTAATACCTTGGTTAGCTCAATGTAAACAGTGGAATAGTTCAAAAGGGAAAGCACAGATGAAGGTGAGAATTGACCCTTAGTAGAAAACATGCTGTGCAGTGGTGTATTAGAGCCAGGTGCCCTGGTCTGTTACATCATCCATACACCCTGTTCCCCAAGAGCTTGGCTGCAATCTTCACAGCAGCTGGCAGGGAAATGGATTTTCCAAAGAACAGTACAATGTTTGCAAGCTATGTTTGTTGTGTTTTATCTTGAATGGGTCATTAAGAGCCATTACATTGACATAATATCTGTTCCAGGTCGGTATGGACCAATCCAGCTGCCCATAATCCGAGACTATAATTATTGGCGTAGTGGCAGGTTATGAGGATTATCATGAAGAGCACTTCCACTTCCAAATCTATCAGTCCACCAATATCACTGAAAATTCATCTGGACAAATGTTTTCAAGAACAAAATTTGCAAAAGCTTGTTCAGTGTGTAGAAAACAGGTCCTCTTGGTGTTTCTTACATTCTTACTAATGTAACGGCACAAACCTCCCTGTGTAGTTTAAGAGAAATCATCAAATTTCAGCCTGTCCTTTAGCTCAGAAAGCCAAATCAAATTTTTAAAATTTTATTTAATATTTTGCCCCAGGGAGATTAGGAAGGCCAATGTGATTGTATGTTGGTGGATTACACGTAATATCCAATCTTGTTTTTTTTCCAAAGGTCCATTTGTTACCAAGGAATCAAGGAAAAGCCAGAAGAAAAATGAGCAGTTACTGGCTGTGATTATTGAATGAACAAAGTGAGAACCTGTGCTGGGAATAGTTTATGTTATAAACAAAAGAAATGGTCAAACGGGGATATGACATAGATTCTAAAACTTATCTGTGTAGGTTTTTTCTTTTTTCCCTTTTTTTTTTTTTTTGCTTTGAAGTCATCACTCCTTTCGTGACGAAAACACCCATAGACCACTTTCTGCTCTCTCCCATCACTTGGTATTTCAGCAATTCTCTTCTCTTCAGTCACAGACAGATAAACATGAGAGAATATCCAGTGTGGCGGAGTGGTTTGACTCTGTCACATTAGGATTAGGAAGATCCAGGTAAAAATCCCACTCAGCTCAGAAGCTCACTAAGTGAACACGAGCTAGTTACTTTCTCACAGCCTTGCCTAACTCACTGGAGTGATGTGAAAATGAAATGGAACAAAGTAAATGGTAGGATCACATCATGCTTAAAGGAAGCAATAGACTGCTGTTAAAAAAGCTCTCTTTGGAACCCACAATACTGAATAATTACCGACCAATATCTAATATTCCATTCTTGTGGAAGGTACTAGAGTGTGTTGTGGCCTCTAAACTCCAAGGGTTCCTGCATGAGATGGATTATCTAGATCCATTTCAGTCTGGCTTCAGGCCTGGTGATGGGACAGAGACTGCTTTGGTCACCTTGGTAAATGACCTACGATGAGAACTGGATAGGGAGTCTGTGTCCCTGGTGGTTTTGCTGGACCTCACAATGGTTTTCAGTATTATTGATCATAGTATCCTCCTGACCTGATACTCTGGAATGGGCCTTGGTGACACTGTTTTACAGTGGCTCCAGTCCTTCCTGGAGAAGAGAACTCAGAAGGTGGTGCTGAGGGAATTCCTGTTCGACACCCTGGCTGCTGACCTGTGGGTTCCCTCAGGGTTCTGTTTTGTCTCCTGTGTTATTTAACATCTACATGAAACCCCATGGGGAGATTGTCAAGAGTTTTGGGGTTCGGTGTCACCAATATGCGGATGACATCCAACTCTACCTCACCTTGCCACCTAAATCCAAGGAAACGGCTTTGTCTCTAGATCAGTGTTTGGTATCAATAACGGACCGGATGAGGGTGAATGAATTGAAACTTAATCCAGACAAGACAGAGGTGCTCCTGGTCAGTCAAAAGGCAGATCAAGGAATACAGATGCAGCCAGTACTGGATAGTGCTACATTCTCCCTGAAAACACGGGTGCACAGCTTGGGGGTGTTCCTTGATTCATCTCTGAACCTGGATGCCCAGATTTCAGCAGTGGAGCCTGGATGCTCAGATTTGCACAAGTAAAACTAGTACGCCAGCTATGTCCTTTTCTGGAGAGATTGGATCTGGCCACTGTAATCCATGCCCTAGTTACTTTCCAGCTGGATTACTGTTACGTGTTCTATGTGGGGCTGCTGATGGAAAGTGTCAGAAAACATCAGCTGGTCCAAAATGCAGCAGCAAGATTGCTGACTAGGACAGGTTACAGGGATCACATAACTCCCCTGTTACATCAGCTGCACTGGCTGCCAATCACAATCCCAGGCACAATTCAAAGTGCTGGATTTAATTTATTTAAGCCCTAAATGGCCTGGGTCCAAGCTATCTCAAAGACCGTATCTCTTATTATGAGCCGGCTCGGGTGTTAAGATCATCAGGAGAGGCCTTTCTCTCAGTCCCGAGAGCCTTCTCTGTTGCTGCTTCCAGACTTTGGAACTTCCTCCCAGAGGAGGCCGGGCTGGCCCCCTCTTTGCTGCTCACATAAGTGTGACTTTTAGATGGATTGTTATGCTTTACTGTTCTAACTGGGTCTTTAGTACTAGTGTTTTTAACATCTCTTGGAGCAGTACTTGTTTGTTCCTTTTTATCATTTGTATACTTATTGTTTTAGCTTTAATATTGTCTGTTAATGATGTAAGCCACCTCTTTACACTCATTGCTCTTAGCTTTAAATATTGTCTTTTAATGATGTTAACCACTGTTATGTACCTACCTACCTACCTACCTAGTGGAACAGAGGAGCCCAATATATGCCACCCGGAGCTCCTCCAGCAGAGGCAGGATGTAAAGCAGGATGTAATTATGGAATGCAAACAAGAGTGCCTGGTGTACTGAAGGAACATGTGCTTCTGTAGCAACCTTCCCATGTACTGTCAAAGCTGGTCAAGTTACTCTTTTGGACTGCAGGTTGCAGAATCTCTCAGCCTACATAGTTACTGGGAGATCCTGGTGTCATGATCATGGGAAAGCATCTATTCCATGATGGGAGAGAAAGGACTTGATTGAGAAAGTATGTAAGTAAGGAGAAAGAAGAAGAGGGGGGCTAGACCACTATAGCCTACCCTAGATTAGCTTTTAGAGTTTATTGTTTTAAATGGGAAATAGTTATCTTATTTAACTGCAATTATCTTTGAATATGTTCTTAAATGCTAATGCTTATGCAATATAAACTGATTTCTAATGAATCTTTATTTTTCTAATAAAAATTAATTATTAAACATCCTTATTGAGGACTGGTTTCTTGAACAGCAGGGTCTGGCTAATTCCAGTGGTGAAGAGGGCCACAGACTTGCTATCATTTAAGAGTCCTACCTAACTGAGCTGTTGTGAGTTCTAAGGAATCACAAAGCCCATGTGCCTGTACTTGCAAAGTACTGAGTAAGTGCAAAGTGTTCTTTTTAGGTCAGACTTGTTCAAAGGGCTTATGCTATGCACTGCTGAGGTCTAAGGACTCGATCCAGCGCAAAGGTGGTAGATAAGTGCCGGTCGAACTCTCTGGCTGAATGCCCAACGACCCTTTAGGGGGCCATGAGCATCACACCTGGAACTTGTGATCTAACGATGCATCTTCATTACACAGTTCTTGTGTAATCTGATACCACTTTTACTGTAATGGTTCCAGTTCTAGGAGATTCTGAGTTCTGTAGTTCAATGAGATACTTAGAGTGCTCTAGTTTGCTCTTTCCTATTCTGCCATGGAGTTCTACTGCTGTATCAAGAGCTCTCTAGCATAGTATTTCAAGTAGCTCACAAAGCCTAGAATTCTATAAGATTGAGCCATGACAGTTAAAATAGTATCAAACTGCTATAATTTATAACTATAACTATAAACAGATCAGCATGAATGTGAAAGCATGACATTTGTATGCTATTTATATCTTCCTACCCATGTTCCTCTGTAAATAGTACTCAAGGGCATGCTGTAACAGCTATAGAGGTATAGCTATAACAGCAGAATGGTCTCTATCTCTATAGAAGAAAAACTGTGGTCAATCAGCTAAAAGCATTAGGATCCTGTTCCCACAGTGGCTGATCAGACGTTCACAAACAGCACATGAGTATGAAAGTGGTGCTTGGGTAAGATTTGTGCAACTTGCAGCTTATTGTGGCTAACTGATGAGATGCCAGGGTGCATCTCAGTCCTATGCCAGGTCAAATGCCTGACTGTACAATGGAGATGCACTTTGGCACTTTGTCAACAGCTTCAGCAAACTGTGTGAGCCTTATGCAAATTCCAGCCTCGACCTTCCTACCCATATTCCCCAGCAACTTAAAAACCTACTTTCTCTAATGCATGGCAATGTGACCCCCTCCTTCAACACCATGCCCCTCCAAAGTTATAAACAGCAATGTATCTGAGATAGGATTGAGGAAGAGTAGAAGCCTAGGCCCCCATTCAGCAGAAGGGTTTGGAAAGCCACCAAATCATCCTGGTGAGCTAACCATTTTCTGAAATCAGTGGAAAATACTTATTTCTGTTTCTGAAGAGGAAGGAGAAGCTTAAGTTTCTGTTTGCTTTTTATAAAGGTACTGCCTGACTAAATACACTAATGGATCAACACAGCTTCCTATGATCTTTGTGTGTCATAAAACTAAGTGCAGTTGGATGTTAATAATGAACTATATGGAGGAAGGATCTAGTGTCACAGATGTTGAAAAAAACCACACATGGATTTGGTAGAAAGCCTGCTAATACTGGCATCAATCCTAAAGGAAGGAAGGAAGGAAGGAAGGAAGGAAGGAAGGAAGGAAGGAAGGACGGAAGGATGGAAAGGTGGGTGGGTGGGTGGGTGGGTGGATGAAAGTGCATTCAGCAGCAGAGGAATGGATGCAGAAAGTGTGGCAAGCTATATCAGTCAATAAGTTGACATTCTTTAATAATTTGATGGAAAGGAACAGACCAAGAGTCTCATTACTGGACCAATGCCAACCCTTTATTATATTGTGGAGTTCTGACTGCCCTGACAGGAATGTTAGACAATGTCAAACAAGATGTTAATGTCAAATCCTCCCCAATAATAGGGAGTGGGAACTTGTGGCCTTGCTGATGTTGCTGGGTTACAGCTCTCATGATTGTTCTCCATTGGCTGTACTAGTAAGGGCCAAGGGAAATTGCAGTCCAACATGAAGGCTACCGTGCAATTCCTGTGTCCCGGTGTATCGGCTCTAGGGGTTTTCATACAATAAGCAGTAGTGGAATTACATCTGTTGACCTTACCTTCTGACACCAACAGAGGTTTTGCCATTTGCCACTGGTTCCTGATGAGAAGACTATCATGTGTCTTTGCCATTACTATCGGTGTCATTTCCACTAATGACAAATACACAAACAGTGGAGCAGGGTCAGCACGTACATTGGACCTGTGGTACACAATCCCACTCTCTACTCATGCATTCAGTGAAGAGGATCACAAAGGTCTCATTAGATTGGTCTGTATTTTAATTTTAATTCTCCTGCTTCCCTCCTTCCCTCTCTTAGAAAGTTGTAAACAGTAACAAATACAAGTGGAGCTGCTGGAGCAGCTCACAGTAGGTCAAGTGTGACCTATTACCAGATCCAACCCTGCAGTTAAAGCCCAGTGGGCTAGAACTGCCATCATACTTACAAACAACTTTCTTCTCCTTTCAGTGCTGAATTAAAGCATTTCAAAGTGATACATTCAAGACAAAAGGTGATACATTCTGCATCTCCTTAGAATACACCCTGATAATAATCCTCTACTGGAAATCTGGCATTTTTAGTTTCAGTCAGGATTAAAATCTCCACAGGATTCTGTCACTGTAGTGCCATTTCAACTTTAGTAACATTACTCACAACATTACTCACCTTCCTTCTTTCTCTGAACAGGTTGCTATTATTACATGTTTGAACTGGTGCCTCCTAAACAGCAACATCACCAGTGTTTTAGTAAGGAAGGCACCATGCTACTTAAAGTGCTAAGGATGCTAATGAGCTCAGTTTTTTTGGCTGAGTCAAAGTAAGAATGTGACAGGCTCTCAAGATCAGCTCATCTAGTTAGAGGTTTATCCAGTAGGTCACAATACACTTTCTACAGGGCTATGCAGCAGATCTGGATAAATCACAAATTACTAACCAAATCAACCTGACACTGAACCCCAACGTTCCGGACAACCACTCCCATCTGATTCATGTACATGTTAAATGGCATGGGGGATAAATCTGTGAAGATTGTCAGTCATCCAGGTGAGGTTATCTGAAAGTTGAGTTGTGGCAACTGGACTTCTTTCTTATTAGGTTGAAACATTTTGTTACTCATCCAAGTAGCTTCTTCAATCCTTAGGCTGCCCAATGACTGAAGAACCTTCTTGGATGAGTAGTGAAACGTTTCAACCTAATAGGAAAGAAGTCCAATTGCCATGACTCAACTTCCATATGGGGGATAAAGTTGAACCCTGGGGGGTCCCATAGGGCAATGATAAAGGTGTCAAATAGGTGTTCCCCCAATACAATGTTCTGGGTTTGCCTCTCCAGGAAGGACTGGAGCTAAAACAACACCATGCCTCTAAGACTCACCCTGGGAACATGGCCCAGATGAGCACACCATGGCTGTTTGTACCAAACACCACTGAGAAGACCAGCAGAACCAGCAGGGATGTATCCCCTCATCTAGTTCCTGGTATAGATTGTCCACTAAGGATAACAAAGCAGCATCTGTTCCTTGATAAGTAAGGTCACATTGAAATGGATCTACATAACATGTCTCCTCCAGCTGTTCTAGTGCTGAGAAGCCACCACCACCTCCAAAACCTTAATTGTACAATACTGTGGGATGCAGGGAATGTTTTTTAAAGTAAAGTTGCCTTTTTGAGGCAGGGTTGGAAAAGCATTCACCACTCCTTTTACCCACTCAGCTGGTGCACCTTCTTAATCTATGAAGGGCAAGGATTGAAAACACATGTGGAACACATGTGGTGTCTCTCACCTCTCCAACGATCCAGACCACATCATTAGACTGCACAAACTGAAATGAATCTATAAACATTGGGCAAGCAGGAGCCAAGGTTACATTCACATGACCTGTATTAACTCCAGCATCCAGATCTGAGGGGATCTGAGTGATTTTATCTGCAAAGTGTCATGCAAATTCTTTGCTGCAAGTTGTCAAATGGTCAACAATCTCCTCTTGTGGGCAAGATTCTAGTAGGATTCTGATCATTCAAAACAACTCATTTGGATGGTTCTGTGCAGACTCAGCGGTGGCAGAGAAGAAAAACCTCTTTACTGGTACCACCATCACAGAATAGACCTTCCAATGGTCTCTAGCCTGTGTTCAGCCACTCAGAAAACCAGATCCAGAGTGTACCTTGCTTCATCGGCATGGCCAAATATAATCAGAAACAGTTCCATGCTCACCATGGAGGCTATGAATTCCTGGACCCCTCCTGAAAGCATACCGTGTTTCCCCAAAAATAAGACAGGGTCTTATATTAATTCGTGCTCCAACAAACGCATTAGGGCTTATTTGCAGCAGATGTTTTATTTTTTTCATGTACAACAATCTACATTTATTCAAATACAGTCATATCATCTTCTGGTTGCTGCACAATGGTGGAGGGCGGGGTTTCACTTAACTGGGGCTTATTTTTGGGGTAGGGCTTATATTACGAGCATCCTGAAAAATCATTCTAGGGCTTATTTTCAGGTTAGGTCTTATTTTCGGGAAAACAGGGTAGTTTCAGAATGTATGTTGAAGTTTTCCAATATCTCAAGCTTGAGTGCAACTTTGCCCACCCTAGTAGGCATCCTTCAGTCTCGAGAGACTATGGTAACGTGCTCTGAATAGACGTCTTGGAACAGCATCTAGTGTGGCTGAGAAAGCCAATTTGAGAGTGACAATCCCTTCCACACTGAAGACAAATACAATCTGTCCCCTGTCCAACTCCCTGATTTGGCTGGTCTCGGGACTGCCTCTTTGCCTCAGCCTGCTGAACAAGTGTCTCTTCAAATTGGGAGAGGCCATGATGCACCGCCTGCCTCCAGGCTGAACGCTCAGAAGTCAAGGTTTCCCATCTGTTGAGGTCCATTCCTAAGGCCTTCAGATCCCGCTTGCAGATATCCTTGTATCGCAGCTGTGGTCTCCCTCTGGGGCACTTTCCCTGCACTAATTCTCCATACAGGAGATCTTTTGTAATCCGACCGTCAGCCATTCTCACGACATGCCCAAGCCAATGTAGATGCCACTGTTTCAGTAATGTATACATGCTAAAAATTCCAGCTCATTCTAGGACTACTCTATTTGGAACTTTGTCCTGCCAGGTGATACCAAAAATGCGTCGGAGACAACGCATATGGAACGTGTTCAACTTCCTCTCCTGCCGTGCACAAAGGGTGCAGGACTCACTGCAGTACAGGAGTGTACTCAGGACTCAGGCTCTATAGATCTGGATCTTGGTATATGCTGTCAGTTTCTTATTAAGCCATACTCTCTTTGTGAGTCTAGAGAACATGGTAGCTGCTTTGCATATGCATTTCTCCAGCTCGACATCTAGAGAGAGAGTGTCAGAGATCGTTGAGCCAAGGTACACGAAATCATGAACAACCTCCAATTCTTGTGTAGAGATGGTAATAGAGGGAGGTGAGTCCATGCCCTGGCCCATGACTTGTGTTTTTTTCAGGCTGATTGTTAGTCCAAAATCTTGGCAGGCCTTACTAAAACAATTCATAAGTTGTTGGAGCTCTTCAGCAGAATGGGCAACAACAGCTGCATCATTGGCGAAGAGGAAGTCCCGCATGCATTTCAGCTGGACTTTGGTCTTTGCTCTAAAACTAGAGAGATTAAAGAGCTTTCCATCTCATGAGATATCTTTATTTATTATTATTTGGATATCTTGGGTTGGGGTGTGGGATACAAAAGGTAAAAGGGAAGGAAAGGGAGATTTAGGTTAGGGGGGGAGGAGAAACAAAAATATACTAACGTCCATTCTATTCATATTGCAATATCAAGCTTCAAACTCTGCTAATCTACTATTTTCTGCCTTCCATATTTTAGCTCAGATTTTGATCTGTGTTATTCGAGCATTATCTGATGACTCTAACCATTTGTGGAATAAGTCCCATCTTTTTGTTGCCTTTTGTAATGGATAGTCCTTCATCACTTCTGATAAAATGTCAATTTCTGCCGTTTCCTTTATCATTTCCGTAAGATCTTCTTGTTTCGGTACCACCTGACTTTTCCAATTTTTAGCATAAAGAATTCTAGCTGCAGTAACTATATATATAACTATACATTTCTTTACTTTGTCTATATTATCTGGTATCATACTCAATAAAAACAGTTCTGGGGTTAATGGAACCTTACAAAGCAATATTTGTTGTAACACAGTATGTACTCCTATCCAATATTGTTTCGCTACTCTACAAGTCCACCACATATGATAATAGCTTCCCACATGTGTTTCACATTTCCAGCAGACATTTGATACATCTGTATACATCTTTGACAGTTTTTCAGGAGTCATATGCCATCTGTAGAACATCTTATATATATTCTCTTTAAAGTTAACCGATTTTGTAAGCTTTATATTATTTTGCCATACTTGCAACCATTGATCAATATCAATATTATGTCCTATATTTTGTGCCCACTTAATCATACATTCTTTAACCATCTCATCTTGCATTTTATTTTCTAACAAATGATTATACATTTTCTTAATTATTTTATCTTTTGAACCTAGTAAAGCTTTATCAAATGTCGTTTGTTCTAGATAAAAACCCTCTATTTTATCTTTACTGTATCTGGATTCTAGCTGTGTTCTAGACCACCAGTCAATGTATATATTCTGTGTTTCTAACTCTTCTTTAGACCTTAGTTCACAGTCCTTTTTCAATAAATCTTGATATCTTAGGAGCTTCACTTTCGTCATAAGATTGGGTTGAGTAAAGGCCTCTATAGGTGATACCCATACTGGTATTTTTTGGTAGATTTGTTGAATAGTCTTTGTCCAGGTTCCTAATAAAGCTCTTCTTATCATATGTGCATTAAAATGTTTTTGTTCTTTATCTTTTTTATACCAAAGAAATGCATGCCAACCGAACTGCAAATCATGTCCCTCCAGATTGAGTAATCTATCATTTTCCAAAGTTATCCATTCTTTTATCCAGTCTAGTACACAGGATCTATAATACAGAACCCAATCTGGAAGACCAAAACCCGCCCTCTGTTTGGCATCTTGCATTGCTTTAATTTTAATTCTTGGTTTTTTACCTTGCCATACAAATCTCATAATTATCTTATTGAGTTCTTGAAAAGGCTTTCAAGAGCTTTCCATCTGATGTAGTCTGGAGATAGACACCTTCTGTTGCGGTTCCAAAAGCGTGCTTCAGAATGACAGCAAAAAGATCCCAAATAGAGTCGGTGCGAGGACACAGCCTTGTTTCACTCCGCTTCGGATGTCAAAGGGATCCAATGTTGAGCCATCAAAAACTACAGTGCCCTTCATTTCCTCATGAAAGGACCTGATGATGTTAAGGAGTCGAGGTGGACATTCAATCTTGGGAAGTATTTTAAAAAGGCCATCCCTGCTAATCAAACCAAAGGCCTTTGTAAGATCTATGAAGGCCACAAAGAGTGGCTGTCGTTGTTCCCTACATTTCTCCTGCAACTGTCTGAGGGAGAATACCATGTCAATGGTGGATCTATTAGCTCGAAATCCACACTGTGATTCTGGATAGACTCTGTCTGCAAGCACCTGGAGTCTCTTCAGCACAACACGGGCAAGCAGCTTCCCTACAACGCTGAGAAGAGAGAAGCAACAGTAGTTATTGCAGTCGCCCCTGTCTCCTTTGTTCTTATACAATGTGACGATGTTTGCATCCTTCATGTCCTGTGGTACTCCACCTTCCCTCCAGCAAAGACAAAAGATTTCATACAGCTCAGTGGTGATGATCTCTTTACAGCACTTCAGCACTTCAACAGGGATGTTATCCTTCCCAGGTGCCTTGCCGGAGGCGAGGGAATCCAAGGCCGCTTTTATTTCTGCTAAAGTTGGTTCGCTGTCCAACTCTTCCAAGACAGGCAGGCACTTGATGTTATTTAATGCCTTTTCAGTTACTACATTCTCTCTAGAATATAGCTCAGAGTAGTGCTGCACCCAGCGTTCCATCTGCTGTGCTCGGTCCTGGATGATCACGCCTGTAGCGGACTTCAAGGGAGCAGATTTCTTCTGTATTGGACCTAAAGCCTGCTTGATACCATCATACATTCCCTTGATGTTACCTGTGTCTGCTGCTGTCTGTATCTGAGAGCAGAGCTGAAGCCAATAATCGTTAGAACATCTCCTGGCAGTCTGTTGGACTTTGCTATGAGCAACTTGAAGAACCTGCAAGTTGTACTCACTAGGACAGGCTTTGTATGCTGCTAGAGCTCTCCTCTTTTCCTCGATGGCTGGCATCAACTCCTCCGAATGGGCTTCAAACCAGTCTGCCGTCTTTTTGGTCTTCTTGGCAAATGTGGACAAGGAGGTGTTATAAACAGCATTCTTGAAATCTTCCCATTGTTCAGGTGCAGTTGCAACAGCTGGGCCTAGAAGAGTTTCCTCAAGCGCTTGAGCAAATTCCTCCACTTTTCTCTGATCACGAGTCTTCCTTATGTAAATACGTGGTCTTCCTTCCTTTTTCGTGTGAGACAATCTCTTTATTCACAGTTTTACTCTACTACACACCAGGGAGTGATCAGTATCACAACCAGCACTCTGGTAACTGCGTGTGATCGTAATACTAAGAAGGCTAGAATGTCTAGTGAGGATCAGATCGAGCTGATGCCAATGCTTCGATCTTGGATGTCTCCAGGAGACTCTGTGTTGAAGCTTCATATTAAAGAATGTCTTGCTGACACAAAGACCATAATAAGAGGAAAACTCCAGCAAGCATTGGCCATTTTCGTTCATCTTCCCAATGCCAAAACAGCCTAGACAAGTTGGCCAAGAATTGTGATCAGCACCAACTCTAGCGTTAAAATCTTCGAGAATGAACAGCGGCTCTCTCTCGGAGATTTTTTTGATAGCAGCTGCCAGATCATCGTAGAATTTGTCTTTGACTTCTGTTGTAGACGACAGTGTTGGCGCATATGCACTAATGAGGGTGACCAGTCCTGTTGATGAGTGGAGCTGCAAAGACAGGATTCTTTCACTCCCCGCAATAGGTGGAACAATGGATCTCAGCAGAGTATTTCTGACCGCAAAGCCAACACCATATTCCCTGGTCTCATTCAATGGTTTTCCCTGCCAGAAGAATGATAATTTTTTTTCTTTGACAGAGTCTGAGTCTGGCAATCTCATCTCTTGCAGGGCAACAATGTCCATCTGCAGCCTACTCAGTTCCATGTCGATGACAGCTGTCTTGCGCACGTCATCTATTTCCTGCAGGTCATCAGAAAAGCCAGGGGTTATTGTCTGAACATTCCAGGTGCCCAACTTTAGGGCAGAAGTTTTCTTATGATTATTGCATGGTGCAGGGTTATCGATCTGCTTGTCGGCTTTCACCCTAAACCCCACGCACCCCGTGAGGTTAACAGACCGTGGCAAGGCAGCACCTTACTGGCTGGGGACTGCTCAGCTTAAGGCGGGCGGTAGCTACCTAGTGAGGTGCAATGACCTCTCCCACTGTCAGAAGTTGCCCCTGGCGTCATGCTCTACGCCAATCGAGCAAGGACTTATAACCGGTAACTGCTACTTCTTGTGTTATTTCGACGCTGTATGTGAAGCTGGAGTGTCCTCTCCAGAGCACAAAGCCTGGGTAAAATAATTTGGAGGATAGACTGTTACCCAAGCAGAAAATCCTCCCTCTCCACGTCACTGAAATAGTCCAATGGAAAGGCAAGAGCCAATATAACTGGAAGGAAAGGAGTTTGGAAGGGGTGGAGATGGAAAGGGAGAGGGAAGGAGTTTGGAAGGGGTGGAGATGGAAAGGGAGAGGGAAAGAGTTTGGAAGGGGTGGAAAAGGAAAGGGAGAGGAAAGGAGTTTGGAAGGGGTGGAGATGGAAAGGGAGAGGGAAGGAGTTTGGAAGGGGTGGAGATGGAAAGGGGGAGGGAAGGAGTTTGGAAGGGGTGGAAAAGGAAAGGGAGAGGAAAGGATTTTGGAAGGGGTGGAGATGGAAAGGGAGAGGGAGAGGAAAGGAGTTTGGAAACTCCTGGGAAAATTCCTGCATTGCATTTTGGACCAATATAGCTGGACTAGCAACCAACCAGTGCAGTACATTTTTTTAAACGTTTCCTTAATGTTGGGTGTTGCTTACTATTCCAGGCGATTTAAGCAGATGATGGATACGTGAAGGCATCTCTGTGTAAAGCTGTTTTCCATACTCAAAAATATTTTTCCCTGAGTCATACCGAAATTCACAGAATCATAATTGGGAGGCCAGACTGTTGGCCTGTCAAATTCTACTGTGTTTTTTGCAGTAATTTCACATGCTTGCACTGCAGAATTCCTGTGAGCATTGAAGCAGGAAAGACCTGAATACAAATGCACAAATGCTTGAATTAATCCAAGTTACTTTTTGCCATAGATTTCTATATTAGAACTGACAGGAGCTTTACTTCTAAATTTCCCTGGTGTAGACACAGTATTTGAACCAAGAGCAAAATTTGAGCGACACTGATTTCTTTAAAACCACAGGTTTTGTTTATTAAAAACTCTCAATGTGCAAATGAAATGTCACTGCTTCCTGGTTATGTTACTGATTCAGCTGCCAGAAATGGGAACAATTACGCTGATAAATGCCCTGAGAGAGGGTCTAGGTTGATTTCACTGCAAGTTGTTCCATTAGAGTTCCCGCTGCTGCCTCTGCTGAATGGAGAGGAATGGATTTCAGAGTGTTATCTAATAATGCAATATGCAATATGAATTCTGTATACCAATAAATAACCTTGACGCTTGCAAGGACTGGATATTTTGAGAGGATTTACCATCCTTTCCCCATCACCGGGAAGCAGAAGAAGATGATTGCACATCATTCAAAAAGAGATAGTGAAGGGAGGGAGAAATACTTTACATTATTTTCCTGATGGTGATAAAAAGATAGTATGTTCCTCCTTATTGCCTGTCTGCACCAATCACATACCGTCCCTCCCACCGTCTCCTTTTAGAATCATCACTAAGGATCAGGGCTTTGCTGTTTGCAGACCTTTGCCCGAGAAAGGTGGCAGGGCCAGTTGGATGCTCTTCCTCCTCCTCCTCTGCAGCTGCCCGCCACAATGAATTGCAGTATCTGTGACCACTTTCTGATAGACCCTGCTGTGAAGAAGAAACATGCTGACCTTTTTTCTAAAACCAAATTACCCAGCGCATATTGTGAATAAGCCAATGCATGCCCTAAATTAATAAATATGGAACCCAAAGCCAAGGTAATCTTTGCAAATGACCCCCACCCCCACTGCCCCAGGCATGCAAAAATAGAAGATAGGCTGTTTTAGCATGGCAGGATAGGGTAGCTGGGCTTCCTTTTAGCCTTTCCCCTCTCAATTACGATTGTTATTTAGCAATTGATGCATGGTCAAATAAGTTCCAAAATGATGTGGGAGAAGAATCCGTATTCTTTGTTGCTGGACTCCATTCAAATGGTCTTCCCTTCTCTTTTATTTGAAGGGCCTTCTGTTGCCCATCTCTTTTCTTCTCCTCGTCTTTTTCTCTTTCTTCTCACAGGAAGCCAATATCCAATGAAATGCTACCACTGGTAAATATCTGTTCCCTTTAGTCCTGTTGATTGTACAAACTGTTTCAGAGCCGTTTCCATGGGAAGTAATAGCTGTTCAGCAGTTGATAGGCAAATAAGCCAAGGTAAACAAGGTCAGTTGGTGATGCTTTAACATTATCTTGCCACTGACTGTGAGAACCTCTTCCATTGTTATATACCTAAATTTGACCTATGAGATGTATGATAGACCACCAGAAGGAGGGCCTTCTCCACAACCTACCCACCTTCTGGTGGTATATGGATTGTGGGACTCTCCCTGTTGGTCGGATGATGCTAACTGAACAGTAAACAAAACAAAACAAAAGATAGAAACTATTCTTGAAGCATCACAACTTCCTAGGTCATTACCTTTCTGAAATTTTGTTGGATCTTTGCCTGTAGATATCTCTTTGACATATGGTATTTTGATACATTTTCCCCCCAAACTTACACCTCCCTGAAAACATTTTGAACACCTCACTTCTATCTCATATATCCTTCTGCAATTTGTAGGTTTCTTAATTATGACCACCTGTGTTCCATAGCTTATTTGTATAACAATTGCCAAAAAGATCTATGTGGTGAAACATCGCTGTTCTGGGAAATCTCTCCTAAACTGCCTTTTACACGAAACTTCCTACCTTTATTTTTCTGAATCGTAGTATGCTTGGGCTTTTGAAAAAGGACAATTATGGTTGAGGTCTCTGGCTGCAGAGCCAGAGGTTGGGAGTTTAATTCTCCACTGTGCCTACTGTGAGTAGAGCCAGCCTGTGTGGCCTTGGGCAAGCTGCACAGTCCCAGGGCATCCCGGAAGAAGAGAATGATTTTTGCCAGTAGTTATAGAATGCTATTAACAACTGTGGAAGATTACTACACTAAACTGCACATTGGCAGCTACAAATAAGGCTCACTAGGGTTCAGTGATTATCTTCAGTTATGTTGTGTCATTTGAGTTACAACAGCCAATACTTCAGAAATGGCTTGTAACAAACACACTTCTATTCTGAACATGTGGTTCAAGCAGACATTTTAAAACACTTTTCAAAGTTCAGTTATTCCTTTTGAAGGATTTGGACTTCTATCATTCCCTTCTAGTGCAGAGAAAAGTGTGGTGAGATCTGTCAAGCTTTAGAAAAGGAGAAATGATCAGTCTGGGGGCTTCTTGGTGAAAGGAAACAAAATGGTTTTACACACTGCTTTGTTTTTTCTCATTTTGTACAGTCTGGAATTCCATCTCCCCATGCTTGTCATCAGAGAGCAGGAAAAGGAAGAGAGGGGGAAGGCAGCTAGCAAAGGAACAATAGAAAGGAAGTGTCGGTCTGTAGCACTCTGAGACATAAAGAAACACCTCTACATTAGTAGCAGGGACAGGGCATGCTCTCCACTGATACCCAGTGTCAAAGGAGAAATGTGCAAGGTTGTCATTTCCTGAGCGGTTTCACACTCATGAAGAGCTCCTTCTCAGAATGCTATCTTTTCTAACATGGGATGAGGATTTCTCATGAGAAGAAACATAGGCTGATGAGTTTGTCACAAAACGTTCATATCATAGCCTCCAAGAAGTGGTCTGGGCATGAATGGCCAGAATGTGCATTCAAAGAGATTCCCAGAAACGCAGGTAGTGTCCTTATACTGAATCTGACTGCTACTCTACTGAGCTTAATAATATCCACTCCAGTTTCTGTGCACAGATAGAGACTCTGCAGAGTTTTAGTCAGCAGTCTTTCCTCCTCCACCCTGTACAGGCTGACATTCCAATAAGAAAAGTCACAGGTATTCCACATCTTTTTGCACTGAACAATGAAAAGCAAACCCAATTGCCATTGAACCAGGCAAACCTAGTTGAGTAGTATTCTCTGAAACTCCCATAGGTTGACTGAAATCTAGTAGTAAGCTACAACTAAAGTAAACCCAAATGAATTCCTTTGTAAGTTCCATTGAGTCAGTAGTCTACTCTAGTTGCAACTTACTACTGGATTTCTGCCAATGTGTGGTTGTTTTAAGGGATCTCTACCCCACTGGGTTTGTCTGGTTCAATGTTGCTCTGCATTTCATCGTGTCAGAGTCAGAAAGACGGAAACTCTGAGACTGGTTTTTCTGAAGTTCAGGGTTCTAAATATTGAGGGGAAAGCCTCAGAAGAATAGATGAGTCTCTCCCTTGAACTTAGTCACCAACCACATATGCATAGGACAGTGACAGAGGCACAGAGTCACTATACTTATCCTCATGCATAAGGTTTACCTCTGATTGCAGTGCTTGCATAGAGCTATGGGAAAATATGTTCTGCAGTGTGAGTAGATGGGAGGAGGTAGTTTGCTGGTTGGGTGGAAAGTAAATGAAAGAGTGAAGGGGAGGGAGGAATCTACTGGAGAGTGGAATGGTGAGGAAGCTGCATTGGAAATTCCTCGGCTGAAGCCATTTGTGCAGTCTTGACCCATCACTGGTGCCTTACAGATTGTTGTGTTAGCATAATCCCTGAGCATTGGCCATGACACCTGGAGCTGATGGGAGCTGGGGGCATCAAGTTGGCAAGGGTTGGATTAGTGAATTTGGGCCCGTTGTAGGAGGTACATGGGTTTGAGAGGACAGGAATATATCTGTGTCTAGCAAATGTGTGTATAAAGGAGGACTAAGTTTCAAAGGTTTGTTTCCATCTTCATCTCCTTTGCACCTCCAAGTGAAGGGGGTTCCTTCATAATGCTGAACTTTTTCCACACAGATAAAAGTAATGTTTGGTTGCTCTTAAAGCCATTTACAGCTTTGCAGTACCAAGCACCAGTCAGCTGACACAGTTAAGGTGAAGGGATCTTTTAGTAAGCATGGGTGATGCAATCATCTGCCATCTTCTGCCATCTTCCTTGGTCTTCCTTGGTTTAGCTGCAATATTCACAGAACTGGAGTGTTGGGGGAGGCGAGCTGCCAGAGCTAGTCTATTGATTTTAAAATAAAGGCCAGAATTCTATTGGGGGAGGGGGAGAGGAGAGGGTGGGAAAGATCTTGAGTTGCCAGCATTTTTGGACTCTCTTTGGGGCAGGATCTATGGGGACTGTCAGGATGGGTTCCTGCCCTGCAACATTTGCCATTACACCATTGCTAGCAATCTTTTAAATGCTTGCCACTCTCTCTAGGCCAGGGCAGTTCTAGTCTCCCATCCTGAAAATGTGCACTTTAAAAATGCACTTATTTCCTCTGACTGGTGAATCTGGTTCCCCCAACCTGTTCTGTCTGTCACCCCAAAAATCTCAGGCTTCAACTGCCTAGAAAAAAAAATGAGTGGGCAGGCAGGGAGGAACGTCTTACTGGAGGACTATGCAGAAGAAGGGAGATGAAGAAAAAGAACATCTCATTTCTGCTTCCAGAAGCAGTACTTGCAATTTATGGGATAGCTGAACTACTCCCACTCTAATGAGAAAACTGAGATTTGTCGAAAGGATAGCTGAAGGCCCCCTGATGATCGGGAAAGTGAGGTGAGGACATTTGTAGGTGTATTTCTCTCTCTCTCCCTCTCTCAAAACGGGAGGCACAAATTGTACCCAAGAGTTATTATGCTTCTGCTGCCCTAACAGCCTGATTACCAAGAAGGTTTGGCAAATGGGACATCCTTTTTCTCCCCCTTTACAAGTATAGGAAAAATTAAAACTCTGGAGGTAGTTCTGTCTGAAAAGACACTGCAAGAATCTAGCACAGTGGGAGCAGAAACACCTATGCGACAAAATGGTGTGCTGTAGGAGTTCTGTTACTCCTTCATGCATTTGAATCAGCTGCAAGTGGGTGGATTGCTAGTAGCAGCTAGGAATGAGTATTATCCATGCTTGCAGCAGGCAACTTCCTCTGCTAGTATGGATGGAGGAAGTCTACGTGGTTGAGTTTCAGCGAGCGAGCGAGCGAGAGGCACAGACAAAGAGAGAGAAAGGCCAAGCACTTTCCTAGGAGAAAGTGACAAGGGATGGGGCTTGAGACCACACACACACACACGGCTGGTTTGCAGCCAATGATTGAATTCACCTTTCAGAGGTGAACCTGGCAAAGACACCTGCCATGCTTTTTTGGGACTCTCATTTACAGTTTTCCTGCACTATCCATATAGGTGCATAGCCTGAAGAAGTGGATTTGAACCACGAAAGCTCACTGTTTGCTCAATATTTTTAGTGGCCTAATAACGCTGTCACCTGCTCTTGCATTTGTGCACTTTTCTGGGGTATCACCTTGCCCCAGAGCTTACAAATGGCTTACAAACGCGGCATGCTCATGTTTGTTACAAGTATAACTTTAATGAGGGATCGGTTCATTCCCTCAGCAGCTTGTCCAGCACGGCAAGCTAGAGGTTGCTCTGTCCCCTCTTAATTCACTACATTTTGTCACCCTACCTCAGTGGTTCCCAACCTTGGGAGCCTAGGTGTTCTTGGAGTACAGCTCCCAGAAATCCTGGTCAGCACAGCTAGTGGTGAAAGCTTCTGAGAATATTAATCCAAGAACATCTGGGGACCCAAGGTTGGGAAACAATGCCTTATCTCAAGCTCCAGCTACCTTCAGCCATACCACTTCTGCCTGCATTCTTACCTTAGGTCTCTGAATGTGTGCATGTGTGAAGGCTCTGTGTGCATCTACATGAATGTGCCTCTGCATGTGTGCGGGCGTGAAAGGGAGCAAGCAAATGAGACAATGGCCACCTTTACTCCACAGTGGTGGTTGTGCCTTCCGCTCCACTAATCACAAGAGGCATCAGCCAATCACTGCTTCTTTCCTTTTGTGATGTAACAATAACTTTTAGTTACTTTTGTAGTTACAGAGCTGTAACCTTCAAATAAAGGAACATCCTTAGTAAAGCAGGACAAATGGCCCCCTTAAACTGGCATCCCATTCTACCTTTCTCCTGGCTAGATGGAGTGCATAGCACACCTTTCCTGGCTAAGAAGGAACCTGCTGCAATTTGAGCGCATGCTCAAGTACTTCCTTTATTGAGAGTTCATCTCTTTTTGGATGGAGTTAATGCTCAGCTCCAAGACCATTTGTGGTGTGTGTATGTGTGGGCAGTGAGAATTTAAAGCAAAAATTATACACACTGAAACAGTCTGTCTCTTACTGCTATTGATCTTGGCAATGGGGTGTGTATGTACACTGCAGACGAACTGCAAGAGGAAATCAATAATCATCCTTCTTAGTAGTCTTTACCCTGCTAATGGGAGGCACTAGCCTTTCCATTTCTCATTGTGGAGGGGAATTAGGAAGAGCAGCCATTCAGCTTGCAATTGAAGAGGCCTTGATTGCTCTTCCTGACAAGGTTGTTTTCTGCATTTACATGGCTGAATGTTCTAATGGAATAAAGGCACAGGACCATTGAGTTACAGGATCAACACTTTGCAGGTCTCCAGAGCATCAGTGTCTGACAGGTTATTATTTCAAACTGTTAGAAATAAATAGTTATTTAGGAGAGTAATTACATTTTAAACATTACTGGCCAGTATCCTATTGAGTTTCTGTGAGTGGAAAGTAAATGAGCTCTTGTTGTTGTGGATAACATTGTTGGGACCTGTAATAATAGTGCCAGAGTAGATGTGGCAATACACTTGGTATCCAGATTTGTAGCAAAGCCTTGTTCCTTTAGGATCTGTCCTGTATCAGGTTGTTCCTGGGGACCAGTCATGCTTCATCAACTTGTTTTTCCACCTTATGGAGTGGGCATTGTAATATAAAACGAGCCTGTTGTAAATCCATGAGCAGCGCTGAGTCTTTGTTTTATAGATCTGAGCAGATGTTGTATTTGAGAACTTGGCAGTAGCCAATAGATTTTGTGTTGTGTTGTGTGTGGAAGCTAGGGGCATGTAATGTATGTGTATAGTGATGAGTGGGCTTTCAATATAACATGGTGCTGATAAGTCCATCATGCAGTTGCGTAGTGATCTCCAGGAAGTGTACATGGGTGTAGACTAGTTTAGGCTCAGAGTGCGTGCAGGGAGAGAATTCTGAAGCTCGGGGAAACCTGTCCAGTGATTCCTTCCATGAGTGCAGATGACAATGATGTCATCAAACTTTCTCTAGTCTGTAGACAGTGCATGCATACTGGCAAAACAGTAAAGTCTTCATGCATTTCCTTTTTCCATTCATGCATACTATGCATCTCCAGCATTCACATACAAGATTATGGCTGTCCATATCGTACATAATAATATTTTATGTACCTCTGTAGTGATTGTTTTGGTAAGAATATACACAGTCACCACTAAAATTTTATTTTCTGTTTCCCTGACTTTCTCTGACCAACTTTTGTCAGTTTCCCAGACCACCAATCAAATACAGTCTGAAGTTTTTTTTTTTAAAAAACAGTAGGTTACATTGTATTAGTTAAAGGCTTTTTGAAATGTTTTACTCTAAAACCAGGATGTGGACAGGGTGCTTGGATCTGTCCATTCTACCACCACTCCACTCGACCCTTGCCCATCTTGGCTAATTGGAAGATCTGTCAGGGGGGTTCATATCCAGGTCCAGGAGGCCGTGAATGCCTCTTTGAGAGAGGGAGTGGTAAGAGATGGTAATTTGGCCACTCCTTAAAAAGCCTAACCTGGACCCAGGGCTGGTGGTTAACTACTGACCAGTGGCGAACCTCCCTTATTTGGGCAAGGTGTTGGAGCGGGTTGTGGCCGGGCAACTCCAGGCGCTGCTGGATGAAATGGATTTTCTAGATCCATTTCAATCGGGTTTCAGGCCGGGCTTCAGCACGGAGACTGCCTTGGTCGCCCTGTACGATGACTTTTGCTGGGAGAGAGACAGGGGGAGTGTGACCCTGTTGTTATGTCATGGAGTTCCTCAGGGCTCGATACTGTCCCCCATGCTGTTTAACATCTACATGGAACCGCTGGGAGAGGTCATCAGGAGGTTTGGGCTGAGGAGTCAGCAATATGCTGGTGACACTCAGCTCTACCTCTCGTTTTCCACCAATCCAGGTGAGGCGGTTTCTGTGCTGAACTCGTGTCTGGATCTGATAATGGACTGGATGAGGGTTAATAAATTGAAACTCAGTCCAGACAAGATGGAAGTGCTGTTAGTGGGTGCTTCGCCGGACAGGCTAGAGGGCCATTTCCCTGCCCTGAATGGGGTTGCACTCCCCCTAAGGGACAGGGTCCACAGCCTGGGGGTGCTCCTGGCCCCCGGTCTAACTCTGGAAGTCCAGGCGGACTCGGTGGCCAGGGGCGCCTTCCTTCAGCTGCGGAAATTATACCAGCTATGGCACTACCTGGACGAGCAGAGTCTCATGACAGTTACACATGCACTGGTAACATCCTGTATAGATTACTGCAATGTGCTGCACGTGGGGCTGCCTTTGAAGACAGTCCGGCGACTGCAACTGGTTCAGAATCCAGCTGCGTGGCTGGTGAGTGGAGGGGCCGCTAGGGGACACATCAGGCTGATTCTGTTCAAATTACATTGGCTACCAGTCACTGCCCGGGCCCAATTCAAAGTGCTTGTTTTGACATATAAAGCCCAAAATGGCTTGGGCCCTGGATACCTGAAGGACCACCTCCTTCCATATGACCCTACCCAGCAATTAAGATCTAGCCAGGTGGCACTCTTGAAAGAGCCATCCCTCAAGGAGGTAAGAAGGATGACTTGTAGACAAAGGACCTTTTCAGCAGCTGCCCCCAGACTGAGGAACGTCCTCCCGAGGGAGATTTGTCTGGCGCCGACGTTGATGACGTTTTGGTGCCAGGTCAAAACCTTCCTGTTCCAGAAGATTTTTAATTGAAATAATATCAACTGTGGGTCCTGATGGCAATTTTTAGAGCATTGTATTTTAATTGTATTTTAATTGTTTTATCTTTTTATTGTATTCAAATTGTTGTAAGCCACCCAGAGACCTTTGGGTAGTGTGGGCGGCATATAAGTAAAATAAAAATAAATAAATAAATAAATAAATAAATAAATAAATAAATAAATAAATAAACAAACAAACAAACAAATAAACAAACAAATAAACAAACAAACAAACAAATAAATAAATAAAACTACACAAGTCTTAAATGAAAGCATATTTGCCAAGGTAAGAGATTTAATAGGAGCTTCTTTAAATATAATTATCTACAGAAACATCTGTTTTGAAATGTGCTAAAAATTGCCTCAAGACAGATACTTCAGTTCAAGTCATCTCTGAACAATAATGAACAGCATATCCTTTTTGTCCTTGTTTTATGGATACACTACAAATTATATAAAGACAATTTTTAATGAATGTTCTACCCCAAGTGGTAA
Organism: Intellagama lesueurii; assembly: GCA_037013535.1. NCBI lineage: Eukaryota > Metazoa > Chordata > Lepidosauria > Squamata > Agamidae > Intellagama > Intellagama lesueurii. The sequence goes on along the minus strand of JBAJHW010000002.1, from coordinate 228,830,071 downwards.
CTGAAACTGTATTGCAAATCTCATAGTTTTGAAACAGGAACAAAAAATCAAGCTAGAAATTGGAGTACCAGTATTGGTTTTTTAACATAAAGATTTAAGATTTAAAGCCATCACTTTAACAGTTTTCTCTTTTTCTATTGCAGCTTGTTTAGTTTCTGATCAATTGTTTCCTATTCCATTCCCGCTTCGTGGTCGTCTTTTTAAAAGCATTTACTGTAGGTGTCTAATTTCTCTCTCAAGGTTCTTCTTCTTTCTTTTAGTGTTTATCCTCCAAGTGTTCTGAGCAGTGCATGTGAACATGTCCCTATTCAAATCCTCCAGAATTCAAGACAGTATCCTAAACCTGATGTTGACAGGCAACAGTTCCTTCACACAAGTTCTCTATTAACATAGTTCTAGGACCTGAAGATCAACTTTTAACAGAAACATTTCCACAAGACAAAATAAGATCATGGTTCCCAAACCATGGAAGAAGACATGCTTTTTTGAAACTTCAGCAGAAGTTCTTCAGCAGTAGTAGCCTAAAGAAGAACATTGGTGAGACAATGTGTGGAAACTTTGTGACAGTATTCATCCCCAAAATCAAATCAGCAAACCCATCTGTCCTTTTGGAACCCCCTTATTTAAAACTTCATCAAAACACATAATAAACGTTTTCTGCTGTTTCAGTAAAAGATCGGAGAAGCATGGTGCCAAGCCAAAGGGACAACATCTATTGCTTTTGTTTTTCCTAGATGAAAACTGTTGGGCTGTTTCGCCATCTGATAACATTCGCTTGAATAACTCACTGATGTTGTTACAAGGGACAAATGACATCATCTTCATCACCGGTTGCAAAGCCCATACAGTCCTTGAATACATAGGAAAACATGCTAGTTTGAGTGGCAGGTAGTTCTTTGCCGTGCTCCACACTCTGGACATGTTTTCCAGTTCTTGCCCAGATGGTCTCTTCATCCTCTCTGCTTTTACTATCTGAACTTGTACTGCAGTACTGTGGTGAAAAACTCTGTTCACAACCTGCGTTCGATCCCAGAGGATTCAGATAGCCAGCTCAAAGGTTGACTCAGCCTTCCATCCTTCCAAGGTTGGTAAATTGTGTACCCAGCTTGCTTGGGGGGGCAATGTGTAGCCTGTCTAATACATTGTAAACCACCCAGAGAGTGCCTTAAGCACAATGGGGCATTGTATAAGCAGCACATTTCACTTTCCTTTACTTGCTTTGAACCCTAAACACATTGCAATAGACGATTAACATTAATTTTCATGTTCATCTGATGTAATGGTTGTTTTGCATGAGACCTCACAGCTCTAATTCCCAAATTAAAAGTTTTGTAACACACCTTACAAGAATCTTTCCCATTGACTCCAGCAACTGGTAATAACCATGGAACAAAGTCAGCATGACATTTGATATTCAGCCATTGAATATTAAAATTTTTGCTCTTAAATGCCATCTCCAAATGTAGTTTCAGACACAGCCTTGCACAGAAACAACTGCCTGACATCACAATATAGTACATTTGTTGTCTGGCGAGTAAGAACTTTCCAAAGCTGGGAATAATTTTCTGGGTTCCAGAAAGCATAATTTTCTCGGTTCCAGAAAGCAGGGAAGGAGGTGGAGTTTAAATGCTTACAAATTCTACAATCTATGGTTTATTTACTTATTTAAAATATGTTTATCCTGCCTTTCTCCTTACAAGGGCCCAAGGCAGATTACAACAAGTAAAAGACAATATTTAAAAGCTATAAACAGTGAGTATACACATATTAAAAAAGAATTAAACAAGTATTATGTTAAAAAGGTCAATAAAATCAATACTAAAAGCACATTTTAAAAACAACAGAGCCCAACAATTTTTTAAAAAAGGCCCTCTCAGACTGCCAGTCAGTAAGGAAAACAATCTAGAACAGTGGTTTCCAACCTTGGGTCCCCAGGTGATCTTCGACTACAATTCCCAGAAGCCTTCACCATCGCCTGGGGTTTCAAGAAGTTGTAGTCCAAGAACATCTAGGTTACCAAAGATTAGAAACCACTAATCTGGAAGAAGCAGACAGCTCTCATCTGTAAGCTTTACGCATGGAAGAGGTCATGGAAGAGATTCTTTGTAAACTCCAACAGGAACAAACAATCCCATTCACAAACTTCACTTTGTCAGGTGGACAGAAAATGCTATATTTTTTTTTGTGAAACCCAAGGGCAACAAAATTAATTTGCAACTCATTTCTGAGTTCTGCAGGACAAAATTTCCATTTCACAACCAAACATGGCCCCAACGCATGTGTATCTTTGTGTGTTAGCTAGAAGTGTGTTGCTTTAAACATTTAAACTAGCCTTGCTTTGCAAAAACTGCAGGCTGATCTTACAAATCTTGTAGGGACAGAGCTCAGTGGTAAAAGACAGTAGGCTGGTTACTAGGGCAACAGGTGGAGCTGAGAAAGGCCACCATTAATTTGTACTTGTATTCTGCTACTTTTCTGCACCAACTGCAACAAGAACAGACCATCGTCTTTCAACAGCAGGTTAAAAATCCACCATGTGAGCATATCTGTACTGTATCATGATTTCCCTTTCCCTGACTTCTCAGTAATTTCCCTGATTTTTCTTAACCTGTTTCTATTTCTCTAACTTCCCCTAACTTTTCCAAAAGTGACAACCCTCAATATCCGATTCCACAGATCTTATTCCTAATACTAGTACTTTTGTGCAAGTGGTACATCCTTGATGTGTGACAGCAAAAAACAAAGTTTTATCTGGTATATCCTGCAAGGAAGTACCTGGTTGATTCTGATATACTTTAAGAACTTGTTGAAATAAGGTCCTAGAATACTTTCAAGTAGGCACGGAATGAACTATGGGAAAATCTGCTCATTTTGCTTCCTTGCACATTTAAAGTGCATGCTTGAACTTTTAAAGTCTCTCATTCTTTCTATCCCTAATATGAAGAAATTTGCCAATTCTGAAAAAGTATTTAAAAATAAATTAAAATAAAATTCTTCCCCATTTGTACCAGTAAAATTCAATAGGGACAGCTATTCCCAGCATAGAGAAAACCATGTTGTACCTACCTGCAACAGCGCTGTTAAGCTGAAGAGAGATTAAAAAAATATATATCTATAGGTAGCAGCAACACTAATTTAGCACTAATTTGATTGAAAACATAGATATTCAACCCCAGACTTCTAAGAAGGCCTCAAGATCCTGGGCTTGGACAGATGACTCTATAAATTTCTGTTTCTTGCACATTTAAGGTTTAAAATCTTGTTATTTCTATCCTGGATATGAACAAATTTGGAATTCTTGGTAATTCTTATTAAAACCAACTTTAAACAAAGTTCACACCCATTTGTAGACAGGGCAACAGTAAACAAACATTTTTCCCCATAATAAAGAAAATAACAAGGTTTAGCCAAAATGAAGTGGTTTTTAGCCTGGCTGATTTCAGCAGGAGAAAGTAAAGTATATGCTTAACCTGCCCACTGACATCAGCAGGACTTATCCATGCTCCTCTTTAGCTGAGTTATGTGCCACCAAGTCAGAACAGATTCGTAGCAACCCTAAACAGCCTTTCAAGGTAAATGAGATACTTAAGGACTGATTTTATCATTTCCACCTGTCCAATGAGTTTCTGTGGCTGAGCAGATATTTGAACCCAGATCTTAAATCCTAGTCCATCACTCTGTCCACTATACTACACTGGATATCTTTAGCTAGGATCACTAAGGGATTTTTAGCTAGGATCTCTGAATGTTTATAGCTCAGTATGTGGCTATGAATATTTGATATACCACACTCTTTATTCCAACAGACAACTGCAAATAAAAACCAGCAGCCTTGTAAGCTTTTCATTTTAATTAGGATTATTGCCCTTATAATCAGCATGTCTTCACAGCAGGATGTCCACAGCCGAAAGACCCTTGAGGATCAATCATAGTCAGAGTTTGATTTAATAGCACTTTTATGTCATCTTGTTTCAGGGTGGGGGAAGCAGCTGTGTTTGCATGAAATCCTGCTGGAAGCATGTTTGAAAAATGCGTTCTTAGATCACCCCAAGAAATGCTACCTCGTCATCTCTGATCAATCAAGCAACATGAAGATGTTGTTTGCTAGTCTAGACACTCTGGTTTGATCTAATTGTGTGTCATAACAAAAGGCATTAGCCTTTGCAAGAGCAATTGAATGAAGAAACAGCAAGGATGTTTGCTAATGCTGGAAGACATCTTTTATTTATGAATCGATCCAGGTCCACACTTTGGACTGACTGACACGGACAGACCAATTTTCTGTCAATCACATGAGAAGGTGTAAAGACAGGGTACTGTTTCTTATTAAATAAAGCAAGCACAACATTGCTTACAGAAGTTCAAATGGACTGGCTAGCTGGACTCTTGAATGCAAGAGTTGTCATATTCATATAAAAATCCTTATGCGCTTGTTTGCTTTTGGGTAAGATCAAGTTTGTATATGAATCTTTTGGGTGAAGCCTTCAACAAATGGTCTAACCTGTTCTGCTGATTGTTCAGTCCAAAACTGTATCGGGCCAGTTTGGACTGATTTAGATCAACCCTGGAGCATATTGGATTTGTATGAATTGGATCTAGGTTACGTCTGGATCAGTCTTAATGCCATTGGACTGATTGGGGGATTTTCACATTGAAAGAAAGATACGTTGTGTCTCCAGAACGTTGTAGAACACCATTGCATAAGAAAAACAGGAGGATGGTGTGATGGAGAGAGGTAGCTGGAGTTTTCTCATTCGCAACTCTAGCTTGCAGTTTCAGACAAGACACTCACCAGCACCTCTCCATCAGGGAAGAATTGTGTGATGGCACTGAGGTTGTAAATTCAGTGAAGCTCCTCACTCTTTTGCTTTTCTGTCAGTAGCACATTATAAAAAATAACAACTGCAGTATATGTTGTGGAGGTAGTGATGCTTATTCTTAAACACCACCATACCTCTCTAGCTTAGGGAAGAATCTGACCAGCACATTCTGATTACAGTTTTTGAAAGAATGTCATTGGGGTTTGGTGACAGTTTTGTGCTCACTATTGCTTGTGTTTCTCTTTCATTCACTGTACCCAATCTTCAATCCTTCTTTCCTAATTTTTTCCCTATCCAGCCCCATCCTCTGTTCCTCCTTACATTTATTACTTATTAGTTTTATTAGGCTGAATAGCTCAGAGAGTTGGAGCACTGAAGATTGGCAGTTCACTTCCCCATTGTGCCTTTTAGAAGAAGAGCCAGCCTGGGTGGCCTTGGACAAGCTTCACAGTTCCAGAGAACCCACAGAAGGAGAGAATGATAAACCAATACTGAGCACTCTATACCAAGAAAACCCTGGAAGGGGTCACCATACAGTGGAATCAACTTAAGTCACATAGTTAATTGATTTTATTAGGCAGTGTTATGTCCTTGTTCCCTTACACTTCAGCCCTGCCCATGTTTCAGCTCTTAAGCATTACGTTTGATTTCTTGCTTGGTGTATTTCTTCTGTCTTTACAATGGAAGCCTTAGCAGAGAAGTGCCACACATCTGCTGCAGACACTATCACAGGAGAGAAATGCAGCACTCATAGTAGTAAGTGTTAAGCACATCAAAGCAAATGTTAAAGATCGATAGCACAGCCCCCAGCCTATCTGTATGAAACTTGTCAGGAATCATCAACTTGGAAAGTATGACAGTTTCACACACTTAAATGAAAAAGCAAAGAAAGCTATGTCTGTCTTAAGGGAAAACTTGAAAAGTGTATAGCAAAAAACCTCCAGTATTCAGGAGCAGTTCAGAAGCTGTAGAAAATATGGTTTGTCCATCATTAGCCTCTGTTGTTGCTGCTGCTGCTGTTATTGCTGTTTGATGCCATCACGTTGCTTTCTACTTCGTGGGACACTAATTATTGAGGTATGTAAGATGTCCAAGGAGTGCTTTACCATTCCCACCTCCCCACCACTCAGATTTTCCCTTCATCATCTTCTTCTGCTGTCACCTACTCCTCTCCTGTCTGCTGCCATCATTCCTCCCCACTACTGCCTTCTCTCTCCCCTTTATACCCTTAGGCTCTTCCCTTCTAGATCTGTTGGACCCTTGTTTTGTTCCCTTAACCTGGCTCTTTCCAGAAGGTTCCCTCTGGAATCTTTCGGCAACCCCCTTCTGTCATCTTCTCTTCTTCCACCTACAGGGGCGCTTCTGATGGGGTTGGTGGGGACATAATCAGTGGCATAGGCACCCTCCAAGGACAGGATGGCCCTGGGCAGATCACCCGGGGGATGATTGGGGTAGAGGACACAGAGGATGTCCCAACGCTGAGATCCTTTGGGACCCCTTCGCCATGCCACAGAGCTACAATTCATACATTCCAAGACTCGAGGTGATGTGGGCTGAGGAAACATCATATGGACAGACATACCTTTTTCTTGAAGCAACACATGGCCAGGGATTGGCCAAAACATCTCAGGGAGAGTATTTCCTTCTAATAGGTATACATACAGATGCTTCCACCAGTTGAACCAGTGACCATATATAGTTGAGCCATATATATGGCACAGTGGGCTCCTCCCCTCCATTTGCTTGTAATTTTAAAACCAGTCATGACCCATTCGGGGGCTGTATATACTTTCTTCTTCTCAGACTGCAAATGTAGGTATTTCTAGTATGCTGGAGATAATCTTGTAGCTGGCTGCTATGTTTGCATGTCTGTATATGTATGCATCATTTTCTTTTACATGCCATTCTTCTTTATGTGAACATCTAGAACAGCTTATATCATAATTCCCAAAGATGGAAAGAAAACTTACAATGAACACAACAATCAAAAGCAGCAAAATAATGGTGAAAACAGATTTTTTTAAAAAAAGTACTATTTAAAAAACCCTTAACAACATCCAAAGACCTGTTGAAACAGATCTATCTTAGCTCTCCTCCTGAATCCGTGCAAGGATGTCATATGTAGCTGTTAAGGATGAGGAGCCTGCCAGCGAAAAGAGGTGGCAACTCAAATTCAGCCCCACCAACATGACTGAATATACAGAAGTGCAACCTCAGGGTTTTATGTACTATACACTGAAAGTCTTCTCCCTGGATGAGTGTTTCACTTTCACACACAAATTTTTTTTTAAAAAAGATACTAGATTATGGAGAAATTTGCAATATCTGAAAATGTCTTTCTAAAAAAACAACAACCCAACATTGTCACATACCCTTGGCCTCTACTCTTTGCTATGAGCTTTATTTCCATCTTTGGGAATTCTAAGGCTGCACCATGTACAGATTTATTTATTTAATTAATTTATATACCGTCTGATTAGTGAATTCACATGATTCTGGGTGATTTACAACAAGCAAAACCCCACTACCACCACCTACTTCATTCCCATAATAACATAATCAAAATGGCTCTATAACTATAATCTACAGAAAACCTAAAATTAAAACATTAAAATTAATATCATTTGATAGTATGATGTTCTTAAAAGCTGCCTTATATAATTCTGTCTTGAGTAATTTTTTGAATATTGGGAGGGATGGAGCTTGGGACACCTCAACTGGCAGTTTGTTCCACAAAATGGGGGCTATTACTGAGAAAGCCTGACCCCTCACTGTTACCTTTCTAGGACAGGAGCGATTCTCACTGGAAAAAGAAGAAGAAGACATACTTCCAGACAGGTATGCAGATGATTGTACGAGGGGCTTAACATGCTGAACATCACAACACATGTCCTAGCCAGCTTGTCTAACCATTGTTGACACTCTTTAAGAGATAATAGAAAATGACCCCTGGGTAAGAGAATACCTTATAACTGCTGAAAATACTGTTTTTGTAGAATGTCTATCATCTTGCATAGATTTTTTTTCCATAGCAAAATGTGAGTCTCAGCAGGAGGCTGATGGCAGTTGAGACTGCATCACTGAGGGGTGGGCAGAGAGAGAGAGTGAGAGAGTGAGAGAGAGCATCAAATTCCCAAAGCAAGTGGTGAGCATGAAAGAAGCTATTTAAATATTATCTTGGCAGCTGGAAGCTTTTGCAATTGAGTCTTTATCAGGAGAGCAAAAGTGAGATAAATCAGCCCATCCCATTAGGCAGATGAGCTTATAATAATCGCAGGGCCTGACAGGAGGGGATGGAGGGGGCGACCTCTTTCCAAATGGGAGGCTCTGTTGATGGAAAATAGAGATGGCGCACCTGGAAGGTAAAGAAAGGTCATGGGGATATCAGGTGGATGATGGGCGGGCATTGGCACAATAACAAAGTGTCTCTTTGGAAGGTTGCCTTTATCAGTTCAGAGAACTGAAAGAGAGGGTGGGTGGGAAGCAGAAGGGCCCAAAGGTCCCTCTCAGTCTTTATTATTACTTTTTGAAAAGTCATCTTGCCTTTTCCATGCCCGAGGCAGTTTAGTACCAAAACAGTGTTGATAGAGGCACATTAAAAATATGTCAGCAGCACCAAAAATGATAAAAACAGTAGATAAAACATGCAGAATAATGTCTACAAATTAACACATCCTAAAGGCTGTGTATGCTAAAATAAATGAAGGAACTGGGAAACAAATGCTGAGTGCTTTATAACTAAAAAACCCTGGAAAAGATTGCCATAACTTGGAATTGACTTGAAGTCATGACATTATTATTGTTATTACTTCAAAGCACATGCCAAGAAAAGCTAGTTTCTGTGACCTGTATAAATTCTGAAAACATGCAAGATTCCTATTATTTGCCCGCCCTACCCCGGAATAAAGACGCGAGACCAAATTATGGATTAAACATGGGCCACACTTTATTAAATTAATCATTGTTGCCATTCTTTGGCAAAGGGGGGTCCTGCCGTAGTGCTGAATCAGGTTTAAGCATAGAGGTCTCAACAGACCCCTTAACCAACAAATGGGTGAGTCCCTGGCCCCATGTTTTCGCTGTCGTAAAGACAGCGAGAACCCGGCCGGCCCCAGTTTGACCACCCCCGGACCTCAAGCCACCTTCTCCTTGTTGACTGTTGGTCTGGGTGTGGCCCCAGTGCATCTCCCCCCCCCCAGCACTGTAATCGCATGATCCGCAGCGCTGGGAGTTCAGATGAACTATACCTTACCTGAGATTGCTATGGGACTCACCAAAAAAACTGTTATATCCACACTACCTGCCACAGCATAGGGACTAGCTGTGCTAAGTCCCATGCCCGCCATCGAGCCTATTGAGCTCAGCAAGCAGGCCCCCCTTGATGTCTTCCAAGAAGACATCCAAACCCAAATCGGACAGATGTACACCATCGTTCCGAAAAATCTCATGATAACCATGCGGATCCTCTGGTGACCAATCACCGATCCAAGGCCGTTGCAGACCACTCTGCAGACTTTCTTATTAACACTCCTGTGGGCAGTGTTAATGGGCAAAAAATTCCAGGCACCTCGCCATGCCAACCGAGGAACAATCGTCGACCCAACGATGCTCATAGCCAGATACTTGGCCTTCAACCATGCTAGGTCACGTAGCATGTCCAAGATCAAGGCCTTTCCACTATGTCTTGCCAAATCATTGCCGCTCAGGTGTATGACCAACACATCTGGAGGAAACCCGCCCACAGCAACTGCTTTGCACAGCTGGCACCACTGCATACCACGCAGACCTCTCCATTCAATGTGAACTCTAGCACTGAGGCCCAAACTGCTCCCCCAAGGGCACGCAGCTACATGACGTGCCGCCCAAAAAACGTAACTGTGGACCACGATCATAACGTGCCGTCTCCTCGGTATTGCTCCGAGACCTGCAATGATAAAACAGAACCAGGCCCCTGCCTAGATATTAGGAAATGTCCTAATATACCTATGATAGGTGGATGACGACCACCGTCCAAGCCTTTTAATTTCATCTGTGTTGTACCCTAGAGCAGGAGCGGTGGATGCCGCACCAATTCTAAAGGAATGTGTGCCAAATCTCAAGCCCTGTATGCCCGCCCTATTCAGTGCCAAGTCAGTTAGCTTCCAAAACTGGTATTTCATCAATGGTAAACTGTCCTTATGTATAAAGAAATAGTCTTGGTGCTGTCCCCTAATCTGCATATATGCCTCCGTGGCCTTCACCGGGCAGAGGTTTTCAGCCTGGCAGCATGCTAACGAAAGGTAAGCTCCCCTACCCAGTTGATCGGCCTTGGATCAGTGGATGTGAATCCGGACCAACCCGTCCATCACCCTAACATCCTGCCACTGTAAGGCTAAAATAGTTTTATCACCTTTTCCCGCAGCAACTGCCTCGCTAATCCTAAGGGTGCCAAAAATATTAACAGTGACGCCGTTTTAAATAAAACAGTTTCATAATCGTCCCTACACAAGAGCTCCCACTGCGCACAAATATTTTGCAATAAGGCCGGTGATATGGGAGCCCTGTTATCTTTGACTCTACCCCTTTCCTTAGACCACCCTTTGATCATTTTTTAAATACGGTAGTCTGAGGTATAATCTGGATAACCATGAACCCTGGCGTAAAAGGCGAGCGCCAACAACCTACCCTGTATTGATCCAGGTGCTAGTCCCTTCCTATTCAGGTGGACAATGAATTGCTGAATGTGTTCCACCGGAGCAGGCCAAACTGGTTCTAACTCAACTAATTTCCTAAACTCCTGAAACTCTATACTCACAGCCGAGTATCCTTTTCGTGTCCTTGGTGCCAGGGCCAAGCCTATTGCTCTTTCCGCATCCTCACGCCAATTTGCCAGACCTCTGGGGGCAGAATCTCCGGGAACTCATTGGCTCCTGGGTCTAGCTCCCTGAACCGATCGATCTGTTGGCGTGATAATGTGTCAGCTAAGCTATTATCTATGCCTGGAACGTGTCGAGCCTGAACCAATATATTGAATTTTAAGGCCCTCAAGGTAAACACCCTAACCAATGTCATGACCCATTCTGAATGTGACGTAAGGATGTTTATGATATAAACAACCGCTTGATTGTCACACCAAAACCGCACTACAGAGTTTGCCCATTCTTCTGCCCATAGCCATAAGGCGCCAACTATTGGGAAGAATTCCAGGAATGTTAAATCCCTGGTGATCCCTGCCTGATGCCAATCATCTGGCCACTTACCGGCACACCATCTACCTCTGAAATAGATACCAAACCCTAAGGAGCATGCAGCATCCGAATGGACCTGAAATTCAGCCTTGAGCCCTATTTCCCCTCTCCAAAAAGATACTCCATTAAACTCTTCTAGAAACTGACTCCAAATGTGTAAATCCTCTCTCATGCCATGCGTCACTCTAGTCCTATGCAATGGGTGGCGTAGGCCTTTAATTGCTCCACAAAGTCTACATAAAAAAGCGCGCCCAGGCACAACAACCCTACAAGCAAAGTTTAAATGGCCCACTATCTCTTGGAGCTCCCTAAGGGAAACCTTTTTCTTCTGCAACATCGAAGCTATCCTGATCTTTAGGTCAGCTAATTTGCTGCCCGGTAGCCTAGACGTTTGTTGTACAGTATCTAATTCAATATCCCAAACCGTCAGGGACGCCGCTGGTCCCTCCATCTTCTCCTCGGCTAGGGGTAGCCCTAGTTCGTCCACCATGGATTGAAAAGTGTTCAGTATAAATCTACACCATCCCGTATTCTGTTCACCACAAAAAAGGTAGTCATCTAAATAATGGGCAGTATATTTACAGCCCACTCTGCATCTGAGCTTCGATTCAAGAAAAGAGCTGAAACGCTCAAATGCTGCGCATGAAATAGAGCAGCCCATGGGCAAAGCTCTGTCTACGTAGAAGCATCCCTAAAAATGAAATCCTAGCAGGTCAAAATCTTGAGGGTGAACTGGCAAAATACAGAAAGCTGATTTTGTGTCGCATTTCGCCAACTCCGCCCCCACGCCGCACTTATGCACTGTGCAAACCGCCTTGTCAAAGGAGGTGTAATGCACAGTGCAAAGCTCCTGAGGGATAGCATCATTAACCGATGCCCCTTCTGGGTAGGACAGGTGGTGTATTAGTCTAAATTCCCCTTGTGCCTTTTTTGGAACTATCCCTAACGGTGATACCCTTAAAGTATCTAATGGATATGTCGCGAAGGGTCCCAACACTCTCCCTTCCTTCACCTCCTTAGCTATCTTTTCCTGGACAACACTTTCCATTCCTTGAACAGATTTCAAGTTCTCAGCGAAAAACGCCTTACGCTCGCCAACCGCCAGTATGCGAAAACCGTACCTAAAACCCTCCAATAAGTAGCTAGCATCCTCTCTAATTGGATAATTGCGCAGCCAGGCTTCTAAGACTTGCACCTTAATTGGGCTGGGGCCCTTTCCCCAGGTTATTCTCGCCACTACTGGTTTTTTTATTGCTTCCTGGGCCCTTAGTCTGTCGATGAGCCCCGGCCCTAAAACATGAGACGTTGGGATGCTGTCCGCCACACACTGAGCACTCATGTCTGAAACAGCATGGCTTCCTAGCACAGACACCCTTGGCATTGTAATCCCAGCAGAGCAGGTGGGGTTGAACCACCTGCCCCGCTCCTAGACGGGGATTCTGAGTCAGGGCCATTTTCCGGTTAAGATGTCCGCTGTCGAACCTGTCACCAAAGGTGGGCCTGGCAGGCATCATATACTGGAGCCAGAGACCCGGCAGGAGCTCATCCCAATGAAGATTCGGGTGAATCGCGCTCCGCATATGGAATGATTCATCATAATGAAGCCACGGCTGTCCTGCGAAATCTACATAAGCCCTATAGATCAAGTCTAAATACTGAAAAAGCGATAGGGCTCGCCAGGGTTGGGCTTTCACTACCACGCCGGCGTAAATCACAAACCCAGGCAACCAGTTTGCCCATGTCCTATCTGGTTTCTTTCTCCTACGTCTTACTTTTTCTTTCTCATCATCCTTATCCATGTCCTTCTGTTCCACATCTCTGTTTAGCAGATCAAATAAGTCTACGTATTCGCCCTTTCATATCTTTTCCTTTGTCTCTGGTGTGAGGTGATTGCCTAGGGGCATTGCATGATCACTGAATGGTAATGCTAGTAAGGGTACGGTATTATAACCTGTATCTGGCACAGATGGGTATGGCCAAACCCCTACTCTAGCCGCTGGATGTAACGTTGCTGGGAATTTGGCTTGGGCATACGGTGCGGCCCAGCCACTAAACTGCGCACTTGTACCAGGCCATGGGGTACATGGGGCCATGTAACTCCGAATGTCATAGGCTGGGTGAACAGGAGGAGTGAATTGTCTGCGATGGAGTGTCCAGTGCGACAGCCGACTCACCTGACACAGGCAGCACCACGATGGGTTCCTCCCTTCCGGCCAAAGGCTCCAGACTATCCTCCTCCGTGGCATTGCGCCTGTCAGGAACCGATGCCACCGAACCGGTTGCTGCTGAGGTAGGTGTCCCTCTACTTTTAGCAACAGACCGCCTCCTTGACAATGTCGCTGCCCCATCTGCTTCTTCTCTGGGTGTCCCTTCTGCTTGGTGTTCCGCCTCTAGGACAGCAAACCTAGACATCAGATTATCTGCAATAGCCCTGAGCTTAGCCTTATGATGACTTTTAACCTCCCTAGCCGAGCGGCGTGGTTGTGCCTTGCTAGGCTGGGGAGCCTGCCTGGCCTGTCTTTCGGCTTCCAAGGCTGACATCTTTTCCTGAAGCTGTTGCCATACAGGCCAAGATTCTTCATCCGAGGACGATTGGGGTGGCCACACTTGTGGAACAGCACGCTTCTTGGCTGGTTGTTTTCCCTTCTTATTGCCCTGCCCCTTACGGGAGGCCATTTGAACCCAACCGTAGAAAACTATATATGTTCCTTGTAGTGAGGAATTTATTTAAATCACTTTGATGATATGACTAATTCGTATCTAATTATACTATGTAAATATTACCAATTAATTCAATTACCTATGTATTTGTATGTGTTTTTAGCTTATCTTATTCAATTATTACTAAAAGTAATCAATTAGGTCATGTAATCAACTACAATCAATTAAGCGCATGTGCACGCCCAATGATTCAATTATGATTATACAAAGATTGACTGTTAATCCTATTACTGTTAATTGGTTAATATTATATCTAAGTAACTTGCCAATTGATTTATAAAATTTCTTTTTTATTTTATTTATTATTATTATTATGTATTTTTTATGTTTTATTTTTTAAATTTTCTATTTATTTATTTATTTAATAATGAGTTGACTAAGCTGAGAAGGCAGATATTAATTGAAAATGGTGCTTCCTATTGCGCACCTCTTTCAACCATCAGGCATGTGGCGTGGTTCAAATCTGGGCCCCACCCAACTCTAAACCCCACTCTATTAATGGAAAGAACGTTGAAGGGGGGGGGGGGTTGGAACGAAGCGCCAAACAGCTGCTAGGCCGAGCGGCGGGGCAGCCCCGCAACCGCTTCTAATCACCCAGCCCAAGCCAACGGTGAAGTGTTGGGCTGGCTCACTCTATTCTCAGGTCTCTGCCTTCCTTCCAACTTCGCCAGAATTGTAATAGCCCTTATTTTTATTTTTTATTTATTTATTATTATTATTATTTGATTTTATTGTGTATAATAAAAATCAGCTGCACAAGCCACGTTTGCGCTGGAGTGCAATCCGTGCTACTCGTGCGGTCGCAACACCCCCCCTTCGCACTGTTATCTAATTCAATTAAATTAATTAACAATTAGTAAATCAAGACAAATTAATTAAAACTAAATTCAAATTGAACGAAAGCCAAGCAAACTGTGGGAGGGAGCCGATGCCACCCCCCCAATTCCTGATCGCTGAACCATGCAGGCCTACGATCTAGCACACAGCTAAACCAGTGCCGAACAGCAGACTCTGTCCTGAACTGATGCCAGCAAAGGAAGAGGGAGGAGTGAGGGGGGGAATGGCCCTTAAATAGCCTATCGTTCCCCCCTCTACTCCCAAGTTGTCCTCAAGGAACTTAGAAGTCTTGCGACATTGGGGGGGGGAGGTAGGCAAAGATGAGACGTGCTGCTGAAACGTGGCTCGCCAGCGGCTCCAACAATTGCCTTATTTGTTGTTTTTCTTTTAACAACAACCATTCTTCATAATTGGTAATGGAAATATATATATGTTTATTTAAGATACTTGTTTACCACCTGACTTAGTGATAAGCACTACTCTGGGCAGTTGACAATAAAAAGGACAACAGTACACGGTGCAAATTAAAACAGCAGCAACAACAACAACAACAAAAACCCAACCATCAAGACCTAAACCTAAAAGATGGCAGGACCAGGTGACTCAAATTCATAAAAGCTCAGGAGAGTATGTCCTTAAAATCTTCATTGAAAAACATAGTCTTTAACGTCTTCTTGAAAGTGGGGAAGGAGGGGACCTGGTGAAGCACAAGCAGGAACCCATTCCACAAGGATGTTGCCAGAAATGAAAAGGCTTGATTTCTTGTGGAAAGTCTTCTGAGAATCCTTGGGAAGCTGAATTCTGTGCCAAGTCCCTCATCCTTATCTTTTCTTAGGTTCTGGGAGAATCCATAGCACATAGATGGGTGTTAGCATTGCCCATAGTTTGCTTTTGGGACTGAAATTTCCAGAATCACCTACTTATCATAGCCACTGACTAGGGCATTCTGAATCATAGTCTAAAAAAGCAAGTTTTTCCAGAACTGTACTAAGTGAAAGACAAGCTTTGGACCCTAAAAGTAACCAAGGATGTCTCCAGTTCTGCATATTGCAACGTGGGGAGAAGAAACCTGGGAGAACTCATGAGTCTTCCAGAATCTCATGAACAAGAAGAAGAAACTTGTCTTACTGAGATCTGTGTGATCACAACACAACTTCCCACCACACATTATGAGAATAGCAGTGGAGTCTTGCCAGCCCTGGATGAACCACTGAGCAAAATAAACACATGCTTAGGGCATCAACAAGGGAAGGGGACACCACAGAGGGACTTTTTCAGTGCTGTATTTAACTTTGATTATGGTGCAAATGGTGCACCCTCCTTTACAAACCACATCCATCCATCCAAATCCCTAGGCTCTCTCCCTCAAGAGCTCCCTCCCTCCTTAAAGCAATTGAGTATGAACCAGTACAAAATAAAAAGTATAAAAACTCACCTAGCAAGAAAACTCATGTTTGAGTGAAATGATCAATCATTGTCATCATTGCTTGGTGGTTTGTTTGTTTTTTTAATTTTTTTTTAAACTTCTATATGTTGAGAGGTTGGGTGGGGATAAGGATAAAAAGAGCTGATGGTCTTCTACACCTATAGCCTCTGTACTCTATGTATTAGGCATCCTTCAGTCTCGAAAGACTATGGTAACGTGCTCTGTATGGAGGACTTGGAACAGCGTCTAGTGTGGCTGAGAAGGCCAATTCAAGAGTGACAATCCCTTCCACACTGAAGACAAATACAATCTGTCCCCTGTCCAGCTCCCTGATTTTGCTGCTTCCGTGACTGCCTCTTTGCCTCGGTCTGCTGGACAAGGGTCTCTTCAAATTGGGAGAGGCCGTGATGCAACGCCTGCCTCCAGGCTGAACGCTCCGATGTCAGGGTTTCCCATCTGTTGAGGTCCATTCCTAAGGCCTTCAGATCCCGCTTGCAGATGTCCTTGTATCGCAGCTGTGGTCTCCATCTGGGGCGATTTCCCTCCACTAATTCTCCATACAGGAGATCTTTTGGAATCCGACCATCAGCCATTCTCACGACATGCCCAAGCCAACGTAGACGTCGCTGTTTCAGTAATGTATACATGCTAAAAAATTCCAGCTCGTTCTAGGACTACTCTGTTTGGAACTTTGTCCTGCCAGGTGATACCAAAAATGCGTCGGAGGCAACGCATGTGGAAGGTGTTCAGCTTCCTCTCCTGCCATGCACAAAGGGTCCAGGACCCACTGCAGTACAGGAGTGTGCTCAGGACACAGGCTCTATAGACCTGGATCTTGGTATATGTCGTCAGCTTCTTATTGAGCCATACTCTCTTTGTGAGTCTAGAGAACATGGTAGCTGCTTTGCCAATGCGCTTATCCAGCTCGACATCTAGAGAGAGAGTGTCAGAGATCGTTGAGCCAAGGTACACAAAGTCATGAACAACCTCCAATTCTTGTGTGGAGATGGTAATAGAGGGAGGTGAGTCCACGCCCTGGCCCATGACTTGTGTTTTCTTCAGGCTGATTGCTAGTCCAAAGTCTTGGCAGGCCTTGCTAAAACAATTCATGAGTTGTTGGAGGTCTTGAGCAGAGTGGGCAACAATGGCTGCATCATCGGCGAAGAGGAAGTCCCGCATGCATTTCAGCTGGACTTTGGTCTTCGCTCTCAATCTAGAGAGATTAAAGAGCTTTCCGTCTGATCTAGTCCGGAGATAGACACCTTCTGTTGCAGTTCCAAAGGCGTGCTTCAGCATGACAGCAAAAAAGATCCCAAAAAGGGTTGGTGCGAGGACACAGCCCTGTTTCACTCCGCTTCGGATGTCAAAGGGATCTGATGTTGAACCATCAAAAACTACAGTGCCCTTCATTCCCTCATGGAAGGACCTGATGATGTTAAGGAGTCGAGGTGGACATCCAATCTTGGGAAGTATTTTAAAAAGGCCATCCCTGCTAACCAAATCAAAGGCCTTTGTGAGATCTATGAAGGCGACAAAGAGTGGCTGTTGTTGTTCCCTGCATTTCTCCTGCAACTGTCTGAGTGAGAATACCATGTCAGTGGTGGATCTATTAGCTCGAAATCCACACTGTGATTCTGGATAGACTCTGTCTGCGAGCACCTGGAGCCTCTTCAGCACAACACGGGCAAGCAGCTTCCCTACAATGCTGAGAAGAGAGATGCCACGGTAGTTATTGCAGTCGCCCCTGTCTCTTTTGTTCTTGTACAATGTGACGATGTTTGCATCCTTCATGTCCTGTGGTACTCCACCTTCCCTCCAGCAAAGACAAAAGATTTCATACAGCTCGGTAGTGATGGTCTCTTTACAGCACTTCAGCACTTCAACAGGGATGTTATCCTTTCCAGGTGCCTTGCCGGAGGCGAGGAAATCCAAGGCCGCTTTTACTTCTGCTAAGGTTGGTTCGCTGTCCAACTCTTCCAAGACAGGCAGGCACTCAATGTTATTTAATGCTTCTTCGGTTACTACATTCTCTCTGGAATATAGCTCAGAGTAGTGCTGCACCCAGCGTTCCATCTGCTGTGCTCGGTCCTGGATGATCACGCCTGTAGCAGACTTCAAGGGAGCAGATTTCTTCTGTATTGGACCTAAAGCCTGCCTGATACCGTCATACATTCCTTTGATGTTACCTGTGTCGGCTGCTATCTGTATCTGAGAGCAGAGCTGAAGCCAATAATCGTTGGAACATCTCCTGGCAGCCTGTTGGACTTGGCTACGAGCAGCTCGAAGAGCTTGCAAGTTGTACTCGCTAGGACAGGCTTTGTATGCTGCTAGAGCTCTCCTCTTATCCTCGATGGCTGGCATCAGCTCCTCCGAATGGGCTTCGAACCAGTCAGCCGTCTTTTTGGTCTTCTTGCCAAATGTGGACAAGGCGGTGTTATACACAGCATTCTTGAAATGTTCCCATCGTTCAGGTGCATTTGCATCAGCCGGGGCTGGAAGGGTTTCCTCAAGCGCTTGGGCAAATTCCTCCACTTTTCTTTGATCGCGAGTCTTGCTGATTTCAATACGTGGTCTTCCTTCCTTTTTCGTGTGATATAATCTCTTTGTTCGCAGTTTTACTCTACTACACACCAGGGAGTGATCAGTATCGCAATCAGCACTCTGGTAGCTGCGTGTGATCGTAATACTAGGAAGGCTGGAACGTCTAGTGAGGGTCAAATCGAGCTGATGCCGATGCTTGGATCTTGGATGTCTCCAGGAAACTCTGTGTTGAGGCTTTGTATTAAAGAATGTGTTGCTGACGCAAAGACCATAATAACAGCAAAACTCCAGCAAGCGTTGGCCATTTTCGTTCATCTTTCCAATGCCAAAACGGCCTAGACAAGTGGGCCAAGAATTGTGATCAGCACCAACTCTAGTGTTAAAGTCTCCGAGAATGAACAGTGCCTCTCTTTCAGGCACTTTTTTGATAGTAGCTGCCAGATCGTCGTAGAATTTGTCTTTCACTTCTGTAGTGGATGACAGTGTTGGTGCATATGCACTAATGAGGGTGACCGGTCCCGCTGATGAGTGGAGCTGCAGAGACAGGATTCTTTCACTCCCCACAGTAGGTGGAACAATGGATCTCAGCAGAGTATTTCTGACTGCAAAGCCAACACCATATTCCCTGGTCTCATTCAATGGTTTTCCCTGCCAGAAGAATGAGAAGTGTTTTTCTTTGACAGATCCCGAGTCTGGCAATCTCGTCTCTTGCAGGGCAACAATGTCCATCTGCAGTCTACTCATTTCCATGTCTACTCAGTACTCTATGTGCAAGCCAAAGAAATAACAGCTATTGTTAAAAATGCCCCCAAAGGGGTTTTAAGCTCTTGTTTGAGCTTTTCAGTTTACAGATTCTGACAAAATCTGTCTACATTAATCAAAGCATGAGAGTGCAAGATTTGGCTGGAAGCCAGTAATTTGATGGTACGTACGATTTTGCATACAATACATGGGCCTTTTTTTGCCACATGCTATACAATTAAATTACCATATTTTCATGCATATGATGTGTGCATTATATATTTTTTTTCAAGTTGTGGGACCTGCTGCATGTTATACTTGTAGGGGCACCATAATCCTTTCAGTGCTTAGGGCCTCTAAAGGTGTTAATCATGTCCTGAGCCTTGCCTCTAATCCCTTTGACTCAATTTATAAACCATCACTCACTTTGCTGCCTATGGTTGACTCAGAATTGCCTTCAGTTAACCAGACCAGGAAGTTTTAGTCAATATACTCCTGTAATCCACCAGATAACCAGTATATGTCTAAGCAAATAGACCACCAACTTTTCGGAGAGGGAGTTGGTGGGCTAGTCAGCATTGTGGATTTTGCAAAGCTGTGGCATGATGTAATGATTGAATTTGTAATACTTATAACACAAGAGGATCTTCTGAATGATCAAATAAAACACTTGGTAGGTAGAGTTTAATAGCCACTGTCTCTTGATTGAAAATGCCAGCTGGGAGTAAGATGCCTTTAGTTCTCCTTAGGGCAAGCATTAGTCTAGCCTTCTTAGACATCAGTGTTGTTTTTCTAGCACAGATTGATTTAAATCTCAGGGAACAAAGAATTTTTGGACACATACTTGTTGCTATTTGCATGTAAGGACATGCATACTTCTTGGAAGAAAAAAAAAAACATTGATTGATCAGACCCCAGGAATCCTGCCATGTGCTCTCTATGTAGTCTCTGGTAGCTGGATAGCTCAGTGGTTCAGGAATCTGGCTGTGGAACAACACATTGGGAGTTTGATTCCCTACTGTGCTTCCTGGAAGTAGAGCCAGCCTGTGTAGCCTTAGGCAAGCTAGAGTAGTTCCAGGAAGCCCCCAGAAGATGGGAATGGTAAACCACTTCTGAGTACCCTCTACCTACCTAGAAAGCCCTGAAAAATCACTGCCAAATGTTAGAATTGACTTGATGGCACACAATTATTATTATGACGTAGTCCCTAGGTGCAGGGGGTTGGTCAGTCTTAGCTGGAGAGGAACGTGCTCTGATGGATAACCATTGGGGAGGTTTTGATAATGCTAAACAATCATTAGTTTTCCTCTCCTCCAAGGATTGTGTCTAAAGCTTCTTCTGCAGCTGCAAAGCTGTTTCAGTCACCTTTGCGACCTAGGCTTGGCTTAACCATGAATTCCATTTCAAGGCTGTGCTTTGTTTTTGTTCAGTGAATGTTTTAATCAAACAGATTTTTGGCAGCCTTCTCTGAAAACTGAAAAGCACTGCCCCCTGGTGATATTTTTCCAGCCCAAAGTTGGCATTTCCCCTAAGATTTGCAAAGCATAAAAGCAGCTTGTTTCACAACTACAGCTGTGCCTTGCTGTAGTTGTATGGGGATACACAATGATGCCCAGCCTACTCTGTCCCAGATTCTTGTCTAGGTCTGTACTGTTATATGTGTGTTCTTGGATCTCAGGGAGGTGCAAATGGCAGTGACTTGGGGTGGTGGTGGAATGTCACAGTGCCACCAGAATTGCTTCTGGCAGAATTATGTGCCTGCCCACCAACTCCAGAGAACGCAACAAAAAGAAAGGGAGGGGCCAGTTAGCATGAACTTTGGCACTGAGACCACAACCCCAACAAAAAGAGAGAAAAACAAAGATGTGGGGGAGAAAGACAGACACTAGCGTCCTAAATGAACGACTGAGAAACCATACAGCAATGCAGGTGTTTCTTGGCACACCGGCACACTCCCTCCTAGTAATGTAACTATATTTTAAATAAGAAGAAAAGGAAAAGGAAATCTGAGAAGGCAGCACTCAGCTGATGTGCTAAAAGAAGCACCTCACTCTTCACAGCAGCTTAAAAAAATGCAGAGAAAAGCTGCTACAACTTGACTGTCTCAGTCTGGGACCCTCAGCAATTGGAATGTGCAGGAGAGTCTAGGGCTTCTCATTGGGACTTGAAGTTGTCATTCTTCTCCTTTGACCCTATTCCAGTGTTTCTGAATCCAGTTTCTTCAACATGCTTAGCGGGGAGGGCATACGCTCCCCCTCCATCATCCCTTTCTTCACGCAATCAGCCTTAAACTTGTAGAGGAGAGGCTCCTGCCCATATGTAGGCTCTTTTTTTTTGCTCATGTATAAAGATGGTGCACTTCAGATTTCTCATTAATTGCATAAAGAAATGATGATGGAAAGTGCAGAGCTTGGCACTCCTCTAAGCATAGTGAGGAAACTAGATCCATTCATGCCTGACTAGGGCTTCTGTTTTTAAGGAGAAGGACCTAAGAGGGTTGGACCAGTTCCCTGAAGCTTCTAAAAAGATCTCCAGTTATCTTCTAACAATTAGTCCCTATTGAGGAGACATCAAACAGCCATTTTGGGTTTTAAACAAGCAGTCTCCTCAACACAGGAAACCCACAAGAGCTTCAACAATTCATTCCTGTAGTGAGAGAGAACTCCTGCATATAAGAAATTACTTTTAATGTGATTGCAAAATCTGATTAGCTGATGAAATTCGGTGGCCTGGTTTCCACCACAGAGAGTTCTACCGCCTATGAGGTTGCTAATCAGCAGCAACACATTCCTTACAATTTCAGAGCCAAAACCTGAAATGAGGGTATGAGGCCTTGTGATGTCATGTAGGTGGGTCCCCGTGATCTTCCAGAGGCTAGGTAGGTCAAGAAAGAGTTGGCAGAACTGGGGGGCAGAACTGCTTCTGGGCTAGCTGACTGGGGAAATGAACATGAAGGAAATCCAGAGAAATGTACCCAAAGTCTGTATAAAAAGTGAATAAGTAATATGGCAATCCAGAGCCAGGGAAAGAAAGCCCCATTTTCAGAGGCCAAACAGCCCTCAAAAAGTGTCCAGCACCGATAGCAGTTGCTGCGATTCCTACTAGGGTCTGCCTCCCATTGCTTGGTCTTATTTATAACCCTCATGACACATTGCTCAAAGTCCTATGCTGGTGCTGGAACTTATGGAAGGATTAGAGGACCACAGGGATTCCACACCCCCCCAATCTATGTGCTACCACTAGGCCTTTTGCAGCAAGAGGGCTTAGAAGTGATGATGCTAATGCTTTGCCTTGACCCAAATTCCATAGTGGGCCCAAGCAGAGGCATTTTCTGACTCCCTAGTCTCTTCCCCTCACTCCTGGCTTTTTGGTATGCCATTATGGTACTATTGCAGAGTTTTGAAGTTTTGGTTAAAATTCCTTTGGCTGTGCAGCAGAAGTGCAGGGATTCACAGCACAGAATAGCTACAAGTTCACCAGATTAGTCCACCCTTTTCTCATGAACTGGCATTTACAATCTCAGTAACTCACTCTGAGACATTAGTAGGAGGAAGAATAAAAGGTTTCATTACTTACAATTGAACAGATCAGACAGCAAACTGACAAACACGACTGCTTTCAGAAACAGATTTGAGTAGACTCAAGAGGGAAAAAGAAGGCACAGAGCAGAAAGAATTCAATTCTCATTGAATTCAGAGGCTGGAAGGAACAATTGGTTAGTGTTGAATAGACTGACAATCACCCCAGTCCTGAAAGGTCCCTTCCAGCCATACAAACTGAGGCAGCATGTGAGATTGTAAAAACTCCAACAGGTACAAGTGCCACATACCAACAAAATCTGTCACATGGAGCCAGTGGCTCTGTTGCCAGCTGAGAATGAGGGAAGAATGGCACCTAGGATTTAAAATTACCTCAGACTCAAAAATCAAGCTTTTCCTATGGTGCTGCCTGTTTTGAGTTTTCTCCCCCGCCATCCCCACCACCCCGGGAGACCCAGAAAAGCATAGCAATTCCCTTAGACTTCAACTAGAGTCCTAAGCTCTAACTGTGAGTATGCAATATATTTTTGTAAGCAAAGAAGAGGGGTTATTTGAAGCCCACCCACACATTGCCGGAAGCCCTCCTTTCAAACACTGCATGGTCATTAAAATGAGTGGGGATTTTTCTAACATATAAATCAGTGGGAGGAAGGAAGAATGCAAGACATGTAAGTAAGCTAGTATCTTATTTTTGTAATTGTTATATGGGAAAGAGATCAAGCACAAAGCACCTGACGTGGCTACAGATCTAGAGCATTAATGATCCCAGGCATGGCATGGAATAACAATAGGCCAAACCGTGCTGTAATGTATTCTGTGTCAATTCTGCTCTAATAGCATTATGCCGACTTGGCCATGGTTTGTGGTGAAGTGTAACCTTTTCTGTTAGGGAATTACAGAACATTATTACCCTTGACAGATGCGACAGGTTGAGTTACTGCCCGGCAAAACCAGACAGGTCAGAGTGATGCAAGAAACAGCTACAGATTCTTTCTAAATCACAGACGATCACTTCTTTCTCAGAAGGGAGTAGATAAGGAGTCTTCTAAGCCATGGGACATCATGTCATCTTTCACGTACAGGTTAAGACATGGAAGGGGTTAATGTTGATAAATTGCATTAGAACATGTGGCACCATAAGTAACTCAACACTTGATGCCTCATGGCTGAGTGTGTGAACTGCATCCACTAACAACAATTGCTGATACTGTTACCGGCCAGATTTGGGTTTCGGTTTTCCGGCAAGGAATCAGGCAGAGACGCAACAACTGAACCAAAGGTCCAATTTTATTTTAAAGAGCAAAGAGCAAGAAAGTTCAGCTGGGACTTCCCTTAAAAGCAGAGAAGACCTCGAACATATAGTGTACATACATTTTATAATGATATAGACAAAGAGCCATAAAATGCTATGATTCTATTGGTCAATTGTACCCCAAGTTTGGATCCAGTCCCTCATTGGGTAATTGATGCCAACTACACCAATCTATTGGTTACATGTAGTTATGCATATTGTGCCCCCATCTCTCCTTGACCTGGGCCCTGGATGCGCCTGAAAATCTGGGGACAAGAGTATCCATTTCTCTTATCTATTGGTATATTTATGTGTTTTCTTCCTGGGCCCTGATATATGGCCTTCAATACTGTGAATCACTTGTGAATGTTACTTGTTGGCTTCCTTCTCCAAGCATTCCAATGATGGGCCATCTGTTACATCAAAAAGGTGGATGGGCAGAGAAGAAGAGTTACATTGTTATTCTATGTCAGCCATAAATACTTTTAGCTAGGTGTGAATGTTTCAGGGTTAGGCCTTTCTGAGGCCTGGTCTTCTTCTCAATGTACAGTGGTGCCTTGACTTACGAACTTAATCCGTCCCAGAAGATGTTCGTAAGTCAAAACGTTCGTAAGTCAAATCAGCATTTCCCATTAAAATGCATGGGAACGGGATTAATCACCAAAAACAAAACAACACCGACCCTCAATCCCCCCCCCCAACAAAACAAAAACTTTTTTAAAAAGCAGCACCTTACCGGTCCGAAGCCTCCTCAGCCTCCCAGGCTTCCACCGCCGCTGCAACTGCCGCAGCCGGGAGGCTTGAGCCTGGCCAGGGTGCTTCGGCCACTCGCCTCCTGGCTCACCTCCCACTTGCTCCTCACCACCCTCCGCGGACCGATGCCGCCGCTGGTGCCCGACGCCAGCTACAGCTCCAGAACCGGCACCAGCGGCTGCTCACCGGGGTGGCCGCGTCTGTCCTCGGCGCTCCTCGCCGCCCTCCGCGGGCTGACGGCGGGAAATTCAAATGGTGGAGGGCGGCGAGGAGTGCCAAGGACTGGCGCGACCGCACCGGCGAGCAGCCGCTGGTGCCGCTTCAGGAGCTGGAGCCAGCGTCGGGCACCAGCGGCGGCATCAGTCCGCAGAGGGCAGCGAGGAGCGAGCGGGAGGCGAGCGGCTGAAGCACCCCGGCCAGGCTCAAGCCTCCCGGCACTGTTCCACCGCTGCCTCCGCCGCGGCCAGGAGGTGAGCGGCCGAAGCACCCCGGCCAGGCTCAAGACTCCCGACGCTGGGCCACCGCTGTGTCCGCCGCGGCCGGGAGGCGAGCGGTCAAAGCACCCCGGCCAGGCTCAAGCCTCCCGACACTGGGCCACCGCTGTGTCCGCCGCGGCCAGGAGGCCAGCAGCCGAAGCACCCTGGCTAGGCTCAAGCCTCCCAACGCTGTTCCACCTCCGCCGCCGCATCCCTTTCCCGAACCGTTGGGGCGAAAGAGCTACAAAGAAGCAGCCTCTTTGCCACCAACGGTTAGTACATTTCAATTTCCCACGCTTTACCCTGCCTTTTTTTGTTCGTAAGTCAAAGCTCCGTTCGCAAGTCAAAGCAAAATTTTGCGAACAGAGCTGTTCGTAAGTCAAAATGTTCGTACGTCGGGGCGTTCGTAAGTCAAGGCACCACTGTATTGTCAGTTCTAAAATGTAGTTTCATCTTTTCTCAGTATCAATACCTCTGGAAGTTGCGTCGTGTCCAGTTGTGGTAAGAGGAAGGGACACCTGATTGTAGCTCAAGCCATTGGTCAGAAGAAACAAATGTTCATCAAGGACAGCCTTTGATTGTGGGATCATATTCGTCCTCTTTTAAGGATGAAGCCATTGGTTAGGAAAAGGGATCAGAGTGGGAGAGGGAATTGCTTTCTGAGCCTATCCTGGCCATCTCCTGAAATTGCCTCAGAAGCCAGAGCACAAGAGGAATGTTTTGTTAGCACTACCAAGGCCTCAAGGTCCTCATGTTGCTGTTCTTCGACTGTGAGGTCAGAAATCACAGAGGAACTACACCCTGTCCCATGTTGTTAAGAGATGATGGCTGTCAAAGGAGACTTTTAAGTAGAAGAGGCTTCTTTCCCCCAGAGGTACAGCTACCCACCTAGTTTTGAGCTACAATTTAAGAGAGAGTTAGAAATCCTTAAGCTATACAGATGGTTTGGACTAAAATTGCCATCAGCCTAGCCCAACACACCCAAGAGCAAAGGATTGTGGAAATTATAAGTGAAAAAGGCCAGGGGGCAGAGATTTCCCACCCATAATTTAAGGCTCAGTGTGAGGCGGTCTGATGCTAAAAGAACGTTTTTGCCTTTCTCCTCAGGGCTTCAATCATGGCAAGAGATTCAGTTGTTCCATTATGCAGCATCACAAACAAAAGGTCCTTGTCCTTCATATTACAGTTTGGCCACATGCCATGAAAGGGTTAATACCATGAGCTAGCTAGTCAGTGATGTCCCCAATGATGTTGCTGATAACTCCAATATATTAGCCTATCATGTGGGTCGGAGATCAAATCAAGCCTGAACTCTCTCTGCAGGCAAAAATGGTGAAACTGAGGCCGTCCTACTTCATGAGGAGGCAAGAGTCTCTGGAAAAGACAATAATACTGGGAACATACAAGACAACAAACAACGTGTTAATTCAGCGATCTTTAAAATGGCCAGCGTGAAAGTTCCTTTCCTTTTTCATTTCAGCTAGGAAGCAAAGAAGACCTTGGGAACAAAGAATTCTTCATAGACGTAAATAATCTAAAGACCTGTCACATCGATGGATATGGGATGGTTATCCGTTTTGTTTTATTGCTATGATGGTTACCGAGAAATTCTTGAACATGTTTTGTTATTTAAGTTGTGCCCAGGAAGAAGCCATGTGTTATGATTCTGCTTTTGCATAATCCCCCTTTTTGAGCTCTTCTTGCACTCCTTTCTCCTTAGGGTGCAGCAAAAACCTACCTCCCACCTTCCCCAGCACCTTTTCCGTCCTATATTCCTTGCAGAGATCTCCTTGGCTAGCAACAAAAAGGGAAGCCTATTGGGCTGAGGTTCTTGTTTATTGAGGTTCTTGTTTATTATTATTATTCACAGGGAGGGGAAACATGTTTTTCACAACAGGAATGTCTCTCCTGCCTGAGCTATGGAGAAGAAAGAAGAGCTAGCTGCAGTTTTACTGGGCAGGCCTTCTCTAAGGGAGGCAGTCTGTTTCATTAAAAAGAATGGGCCACGCAAGAACACCCTACAGCCCCAACCGGACTGAAGCCTACAGTTAGACAAAATAAGGCAGCTGGCTCAGGCGGCAAATGGTGAAATGCAGAGGTATATGTGCCACCCTGTCTCCTTATATGCATTCCTACCTCTTCCAGTATTAAACTCTCCACTCCTCTTAACTCATTTCTATTCCAATTCAGCAACTTTGGCAATGCTGGCTGGCTTTTTCTCCTTCTTATCATCTTACTTGCAGCTCAGGTGTGTGAGCCTGCTATTACGGAAGCTCCCACAGAAAGCCTCAGGACTCCATTTACTCTGCAGATTGGAGCACACCATGCTGCAGTTAGTTACCTACGGAGTTCAACTTCTCTGGAAGGGGAAAATGCAAATCAAAGATATGAGGAGGACATTTTCTCCTTTGAGGGTGTGGGGGGGGGGGGGAAAACCACTTAAAGTGATGGGTAACATTGCAAGAGGAAGGTTGTCGAACAGCGTACAAATACAATCACAGCACAGGATTCTCTACATAAGAAGGAAACAAAAAGCAGCTGTTTTATCAGGAAAACAGCTACTCTTTCCCCTGAACTCTTCTCCACATATGTAACATCAAGGTGTGTCTTCATGGAGTGCCTCTCCCCCCCCCCCCAGAAAACAATTTCTCCTTTCTATTTCATAAGAACAATTAGAATCTTCACTCCCTTATGCACTGAAGTTGTGGTGGGGAGAAATGTCACTTTTGCCACTCTTTAACTAGGCATATATGAGGATAAAATAGAGCTGGACATCTATAGCCCCATAGATGTTTTTTGGACTCAACTCCCATGATCCCTCAGCACTGGATATGTTTGCTAGAGCTGCTGGGAGTGGCAGTTCGAAAATATCTGGAGGGTAATGTCCATCTCTGCCATAAAACAATGTCTGAAGTATGCCAGAGACAATTAATATATGTGATTCTGAATGTATGTCTTTGAAAAGTGTATCACATGTCTAGGCACAGCCTAATGTCAAGTGGAGAAATACTGTCCAGGGGATTTATACTGGTAAAGGAAATCAAGCAAACACCACTTCATCTCCATTGAACCCTCAGTTTAGGGGTGTCTGACCTGTTGTGCATGTAGTTTAAACCTGTCCCCTTCATTTACAAGTGAGTCTTGGACTTGGAGAACATGAGAGTGTATGTTGGAACCTTGCTGAGATCATTGCTCCAATCATCTGCTGAACCCTCTGGCTAAAAATTCTTCTGCTATATTCCAGTTGGAAGGACTGTGTCTATATCTCGTCACTTCAATTATGTGCCATCAAGTTTGTTCTGACAAGGCAACCCTTTTCAGGTTTTTCTAGGTAAGAAGTACTCAGAAGTGGTTTATCAAGCCTTTCTTCTGGGGATGTGCTGGGATCACGTAGCTTGTTCAAGGCCACACAGGCTGGCTCTTCTCCCAGCAGGTAGAGTGGAGAATTGAACTCCTAACCCCCAGGCTCCACAGCCACGTGCTCCAACTCAGTAAGCTATCGAGCCTGCAGTCACTTCAGATGGTTACAAAATAAGAAAATAAGAGCCTAGTGAATTAGACTAATAGCATATCTAGTCCAGCATCTCATATCCCACAAGAGAGAACCAGATGCAGTCACAAAGCCCACACGCAAGACATGAGAACAATAGCCTTCTTCTAAGCTGTGACCAGTTTTAAGAGGAATGCTTAGGTTATCCAATGGCAGGAGGTCACAGGGTCCTATTAATAGTGGTTCAGTAATACTCATGTTCCCCAATATTTTAAAATCCTAAAATGGCATTTTTTAGTTCAACTTCTCTGGTATAGCACTCCACACCACACATATAAAATCTAAACAATAGATACATGATTTTCTTGTTCTGTCCAACTTATTGGTTATCATCCTAATGGGCTAATGGCTTGCAAATCATACATCTTGTTCATCTTAATTGGCAATATCATGGTTTAAGAAGTGCTGAAGAAATGTTGATATGTAGTAAACAGGGCTACACAGACCGAAATTGACTAAACAATGTTAGATGCTGTTTAGGAGGAGTACACTTGGAGTAGAGCTTTATGGATGCCATGCATGGACCACCTGAAAGATAGATAAGTGGTTTCTCTCAAGAAGCAAAAATGACTGAACTGAGGCTATTGTGCTTTAGACATAATTATGAGAGGACAGGACTCATTGGAAGAGACTAGAATGCTGGGAAGAGTTCAGAGCAATAAGAAAGGAAAATGGGTTGACTTCATGAAGGAAGCCATGGCCTTGAATCAGCAGGTTTTCAACTTGATGTCAATCAATGAGTTGATAGCTTACCATGAAAATTCCATTCAATCAATCAATAGCCTACCATCAAAATATGGAGCTGCTTCTTTGCAAATTGCATGATCTGTTATTTAAAAAGCAAGCCAAGTTTCCAGGTTATTTGTTTTCATTCCATCTTCTCTGAAGCAGGAGCCTGGCCTGGGCCAGGGTATGGGGAGCTTCCGGCCCTCCGAGTATTGTGTTGCAACTCTCTTGCAAGCATCATCAGTGGAGATATGCCATCTAACCATACCTGGAAGGTCACCTGTTGCTCATCCCTGCTCTAGACCATAGGCAAGGTATGTTTGGGTGATAAAGAAGCTAGATCATGATATGTGTCATGGTATGCTGTTTCTAGAGCTGGAGAAAACAAAAGTAACCCTGTTCTTGTTTTCTTTTTAATATATTGTTGTGGACATTTCAGGGTGACATAATACGTTTGTCATGCAGGGGTGGGGAAAACTTTACTTGCTGAAATTCCCCCTTTTACCC
This sequence comes from Intellagama lesueurii, assembly GCA_037013535.1. Taxonomy (NCBI): domain Eukaryota; kingdom Metazoa; phylum Chordata; class Lepidosauria; order Squamata; family Agamidae; genus Intellagama; species Intellagama lesueurii. The sequence goes on along the minus strand of JBAJHW010000002.1, from coordinate 228,799,916 downwards.
AATGGTCAAAGGATGTCTTGGAACTGCTAATTTTCCAAACAAATCTGATCCCTTAACAGGTAGTGCAGCCCACAGTTGCCAACACAGGGGCATAGCATAAGGTAGTGAGAAAGAGGTAGTGGTGAGATGTTGCTCTGTGCAGTGGAGCCCTTTTCCCCTGTCCTTTCTCAGAGTGGACCTCCAGCACAACTGGTTACTAGTTGGGATATTAAGGGTGCAAGAGCAGTATCTTCCTTCGCATCCTGTCACTGAGGGCTGGAGAACATTTTGTTGGACTTTAACTCCCACAATCCTTTACCTATTCACTTGACAGATATTGCAATCAATCAACAACAGCAACATCTCGAAGGCTGTTGTTCCCTAGCCCCACTGTTCCTCTTACAGCAAATATGGGGCCTATAGTCTGCAGCCCCCAGTTTTCCCTACAGTCACAAGAACCATGTGTGTCTTCCACTAGCCTGATGATTCCATGAGTATCTACTGAGTCTACTGGTTGAATATTTGATGAAAGTCAAGAAAATTAATTAGGTAGCATGGTGGTCAGTCAGTGAAATGAAGCAATGAATTCTGGGAAAGCACCGCTTGGTTTGGTGCTTTGCCTGAAAACCTAGACAACCCCACCCCCCTTTTAAAGAAAAGTAAGAGAACTGAGAATGTGGGAGTGTGAAAGTAAAATTCTGAGAAAACAGTTTTCATTGGCATTGGAAAGCTAGTCACGAAAATGCTGTCTCTTCATGTCAGACTTTGAGAAATTTATTATTAATATTATTTTTGAACAAAACATAAATTTGGGCCTTCAAACCATCTAGCACCTTCTCATGAATACTAAATATTTCCTCAAAAGCTTGAAGCACAGGTTCAGGAGTGGCGGTAGATAAGTGTTCCCCTGGGAGGAAGGCTGCAGCTCTTTTAAATAACCTGAGGCATGGCAGTGATGCTGAGATCTCAAATGTGACATCCTGTCTCTGGCTAGTAATTGCCTCCCATCAGGTCTGCCTGACATCTGTCTGGGAAAGGAGAGAGGCTGAAGCTGAGCTGATATGCTGCTGGCACCTGAAGGCCCAAAGCAAAACAGAGCTGTGGCAGCTGTAGGGCAACCCTTCCACTACCTCCCAGATGGAAATCAGTGCTGCCCAGGGCCTGAAGGGTCACCCCAAATGTTATGACCGGCAAGTGGAGAGTAATGTCTCTTAACAGCCCACTCCTGCATTCTGCATTAGCTGTGCAAACAGCAATTTAGGCCTGATTTGGAGATGTTTTCACATACAAGAAACATTCCCCAACGTTTCAGCCAGGTTAAAGCATTATTTACAGAACTCAGAAAATGTCCTGTTTGGACTAAAACTCCCAGAATCTCCCAACTGGTGCCCCTACTGGCCGGTGGATTCTGGGGATTGTAGTCCCCAAAAGAACCTTCCAAGTGAGGGCAGTTTTAGAGGGACATGTCTAAATATTATGGGATGAGGTGCTCCCCCATCCTGGTCCATCGTCCACTTCTGTTTCCAGCTCCTCAGATAGTCTGTAGTGTACTACAAAACATATACTTCCATGTTCTTGCACTTTATTCAGCTAGAACTGGACATGTTTATGGCATCTGTAACAGCTGCTGTGTTCCTCTTGTGAAACAAGCATTGTTATCTTCAAGCAATACATAAACGGAAGAGCAGCATAAAGCAAATATACTGTTCTGCTATTCCTAGGGGATTTGTAGGCTTCCCTTGTCTTTTTTTTTTTTTTTAAATGTACATACTGGGAATGCTGGGCAGGGACTTCCAGATTCCTGTCACAGCAAGTTACTATTCAGATTTGGCTGTGGTCTGCTTCATAGGAGCTTTACTGTAATTCATACATTTTATGAATCTATCTGAATCAACCAATCTGGTTCTTCCCAGAGATGCCAGGGCAGTGTAGTTAAGGCTACGTATAAAAAGGTAGAAAAAATGATTCAACCAACCAAAGGGGTGGTGGTGGATGGGGCGGGGGAGAGGTCAATCTCAACTTTTAATCTCAGCTTTGCCTGAACAACAACAACAAAAGAACATTTTGATTTGTCACTGAAAATAAAGGAAGGTTAGTGAGAAACTTGAGAGGAGATTTTAAAGTTGGGGATGCAACCACAGAAAAGGCCTTGTCTTTTTAAAGCACATATCGTACTATTCTTTTTACTAGTGGCAGTACTTAGAAAACCCCCTTGCAAGTGAAACATTTAGAGTCACAGGCATTGCTGGTTTGATCTGGAGTTTTCATCTGAGCTTTGCTTAGGACTGTGACGTTCAACCTTCGTGGCCCCTGTTTGTCCCCTAAACACAGAGCTCACAAAGGCAAACTAAAACCTCTTAACACGCTGCCACCAGTTGATCTCCTTATCAACGTACTTTATTTATAAAAGATGCAGGTCCATTCAGCACTGTCTTTTTAAATAAAACAGGTTTATTGATTACAGATGGTTTCTAGATTAATTCATAAGCATATTCCTTCAGTTTCACTAAGCATCAATATTAATCTTCTATATTAAATATCACAGGTTATTAATCACTCCTCAGACTCATCACTCCTCAGATTCCCAAACTATCTCCCCCCCCTCTCTGATTTTCCCCTTGACTCAGACTCCGCCTTTTAAACATCTTTCTCAGCTCCGCCTCTCAACCACATTAGCATAGAACATGAATAACACATGACTTATTACCTAACAAAGGGTGAACGCTACAAGGACAAAAGCAGAACATGCCATCTTGCCCATCAGCGGGGAGAAAGTGACTAAGCCCTGGCATTGCATTGGGAGCAGATGTGAGGAGAAACGTGAACTAGACCGGCCTTTGCTTGCAACTATGGTGTTATTTTTGTGTGTAACCCTGCTCTTTCCTACTGGAAATCCAAAACAGTCGTAGAGAGAAAAGTTTTGGGTGCTGCTCACAACACTGGATTTGGGGGCATCATCTCCTAGTCACTGTTTTACCTTTCTCCTGCCTCCTTTGGTGGCTACTTTGTGCCTGTGAAAAAGCTTGCCTTTCCTTGGAGGTGTAGAGGAAAGGCTGAGTGGGTTGAGGTGTGAGTGCCGTGCCAAAGCTCCCTCTCAGCAAATTCTTTCGCATGACTCTGCCCAGCTAATGGAAACGATTTTCACTCCTGTTCATCTGGAAAAGTATCAGCAAGTAATATTGCAAGCAACTTCCCTGGCAGAGGGAGAGGTGAAGGGACACACATTACGTATTCCCAACAGGTGAATTATTTTCCAAGTCCTTGGAGATAAATTGCTCCATTTCTCCTGCAATCTAGAGAAAGTTCACCACCTCACCCAGCCTCGGTATTCAAACAGCTAGTTTGGCACAGAAAGAGAAATGCGCAGGGCAGACATGTCTTGTATTGTCAGGAAATTACTTGGCAGCATTCATTTCTTCTGCCGAGCTTTTAGTACTTGTACGCCATATGCATTTTTTACCGTTGGAACTCAACATGCTCATGATTTTCCTCTGTTCTTGATTGCCCTCCCAACCCCGGAATAAAACGCGAGACAGTGATATGGGTTAAATACGGGCCACACGTTATTAATATACAATCAGATCCAAAATTCAACCATTCTTTTTTCAAAAAGGAGGGGGCCTGCTGTAGTGCGGAAACAGTTAAATGACGGGATTAATGAAAGGGCAAATCCCCAGCCCCAGGTTCCAGCGATCTTAAGGACAGCAGGAACCCGGCCGGCCACTAATCAACACCCCCAGACCTCAAGCCCCCTTTAATCGAGGGCTGTTGGTCCGGAAGTGGCCCAGCGCATCTTCCCGCCTCAGGCACTGTAATCGCACGATCCGCAGTGCTGGGAGGTCGGATGCGCTGTTGGCTTACTTGAAATTACAGCGGGACCCACCGGAAATACCTGTTGTTTCCGCACTACCCGCCACAGCATAGGGACTAGTCCTGTACCAAGTCACAGATGTAATCTGTTTAGGTCGAAATTGTCCACATTGACTGGCAGTGGCTCTCCAGAGTTTCAGACAGAATTCTTTCTTAACTCTCCATGGAGATCCTCACTATTCTCTGGTGGTCTCTCATCCAAGTACTAACCATGTATGATCATGCTTAGCTTAGGGAATCAAAGGAGCTAAAGGTTGTAAGGTGAGAAAGGTAGACACTGATAGTTCTCCATCAACTCCGGAATTTCTTTACAGCTGATGTTTAACACAGCTGGTGTTGAAGTTTGCTTCTTATAAATGTGAAACTGATCTATATAGGTTTTAAATAGAAACAGTATATAGTTGAAAAAACTGGCCAAAATACTTTTGAGTCAATGGGGAACTTGTGTACAAAGGTATCTATATTACAATGCATACAAAATACGTAAATCCATTTAATCTGAAAACAACTACGAATGAATTCTTCTGCAAGAAGGAAAGCAAAAACAGGATATGAACCAAGTACAGTAACAGGATGTGGATGGGACTTAGAGAAACACAAGGAACCAGACACTTAGCTTGGACATTTTCATTTGGACATTTCATCACCACACGTGAAAAGGGTACACATGATTTTTCCAAGCAGGAAATTATTTCTGCCACAGTCAGCTATAGTGCTTTTAAATTCTGTTTTGCTGCTAGGATTTCCCTGAGCATCATGGATGATGTAGAGTATGTGGTGACACAGACAACCAACAAACATTGCCTTTTGACTTGCTAATATGAGCAGAATTTCCTTGGCAAATGGAGTGGGTGGAATTGAGAATAGAACCCAGACGGCTGGAGCAGAGATAAACAGGCTTCCACAGCGTTAGCTCTAAACTCAGCGCCACCAGTAGCTCCCTAACCTAACCTCATTTTCGGAGTTAATCAAATCCTGAGCAGGCCTAGACACGAATAAGTCTTAATAAAAATGATAATTCTTGACGGATTGAGTCAGCAACTTGGGAACAGCCTCAGCTTTTCCTTATGAACTGGTACTGGGAACCTCCTGCCTCAAGATTAATGTGTCAATAAGAGAGAAACTAGATTAAAACTGTCACTGGAGCAGCTGTACCCTGTATAGAGAGAATTCTGCATCTGGTGGTGTTACCCCCATGCTGCCGAGAGGCATGAAGGGGTCTGAACAGAAAAACATGACTCATTGTGAAGTTAGAGAGTGCCTCTGTTCCTGCCCTAAAAGAAAATGGACATGTTATCTGAACATGTCCTCACCTTGGATTGGTGTCATTTGTGTGGTGCTGTGCCTGAAGCAAGTGAGTTCGGTATCCTTGGTGTAAGTTGCTGTTCATAAGAATTCACAGCTCTTATCAGAACTGTTTGTGTCGCTCTATTCACACCCGCTGGAAAAGATAATCCACCAAATGGATTGTTCCTGTCGCTATGGCATGTGTCTAGCAGCTAGTTCCCATCTATGCTGCTTATGGTATTTAGGGTCTTGTTGTGATGATTAAGACTGCCTGCTTGTCTTTCGCTCCTATTGTGCTTTACTTTAATTGTGCTGTGTAAAAGCTTTAAATAAGAAACTCAGATGCACTGAGCATATGCTGCACCTGTAATTGGAAATGGCTAAGCATTCAAGAATAAACCCGTTGTCAAGGCAGGAAATGTGATGCCCTCCAGATGTTTTGGATGACAAGTCCTCTAATCCCTGGCCATTATCTATGTTGGCTGAAACTGATGGGAATTGTAGTTTCAAACACCTGGAGGGCACTAGATTTCTGCTCTTCTCTCAAACAGTGTTTTTCTTTTGTATGGACAAACAACAAGCCATCAGAAAAAGCTCCAAATATCTGAATTGGGGTTCACAGCAATGGAACAGGGAAGACTTTGAGAAGAAGAGCTAGCAGTGGTAAATAATTCCACTTTGCACACAACACTATTAGGAAGAAGGATCCATTCCAAGCTGGTTGCTCCCGCATTGTCAAAAAAGAGGAAATGTACCATCCGAGAGAGAGAGAGACAGAGAGAGAGAGAGAGAGAGACAGACAGACAGACAGACACACAGACACACAGACAGACACACAGACACACAGAGAGAGACACACACACAGAGAGAGTATGGATATATGGAACATTTCAAATTCTGTTGAATAGATGCACATTTAGAAATAATAACTCTGAATTAAATAGGAATACCATGCATGTCTCAAGATGTTGAGGAAGAGAGTGAGCAAAAGACCTGTGCACCTGCTCAGTTTGTTTGTCCTGTGCTAAATATCAATGGGCAACATTGAGGTTCCTGCTGCTCTCCCCTTCTAATTTTCAGTACCATTTAGTCTGTACCTATGGTCGATAGCTCATCAAATACAGGGCAATTTCAAACAGAGAGCCCATTCTCTGTAAAGAAGGACACCTGGCCATCCTAAGCCATACCTGAATGGAACAGGGCATGAGAAAATACTTCCCAGTTGTTGCCTTAGAGTCTTGTGGGGATACTAGCGCCATGGGAATGAAAGAAACATTAACTTACAAGAAAGCATGTAAGACAAATATGTATTATTATGTTTCTATTTTGAGTGTTTTATTCTAAAAACTTTAATCAATGACTGCTTTCATTAAAAAATATAAAAGTTAGTCTTCAAGGTGCCACCAAGGTTTTGTGTTACTTTTTATTTCTGCTTTGCTTTTACCTATGTTTTCATTAACATACACACTGGATTTAGGAGAGGGGGTGGAGGAACGTGAGATCCTGTGAACCCTGCTTGGAGTTTGGAGAGATACAATCTAGGTACAGGTTCCCTATCTCACTTATTGTTTTTAAGGTCTAAGGCAGTGGTTCCCAACCTTGGGGAACCCAGGTGTTCTTGGACTGCAACTCTCAAAAGCTCTCACCACCAGCTGTGTTGGCTTGGGGTTCTGGGAATTGCAGTCCAAGAACACCTGGGCTACCCAAGGCTGGGAACCATTGGTCTAAGGCAAATCAATGACACCAGGAGGCACAAACCTCCAGCTTGCAGCCATCTGGTTTCTCTCCTCCTCTGGCCCACAAGGCTCCCTTCCGTTCCTTACTCTTCACAGCTAGTTGGAAGAAAAGAGATTGATTTTCTACTCTGAGCCTGTACTTGCAGGTGCTGTTTGAACCAGACAGTGTCTGCAAGTGCTGGCTAAGAGGGCTTTGCTCCCCTACTCCCCATGTAGAGAAAGGGGAGGATGATATGAGCTGGGTCCCTGGACAAAATTCCAGGTGGATCACCAGGGATGTAGCCATGCAGAGAAGTTCAGGGTTGAAGGATCTAACTGTAGCTCTTCTTCCTGATCTAGACATATCTTAATGAAACTTCATGAAACACATTCTATGTGGATTGGATTGGATCACATGGATGCTTTCTATCTCTCCTCTTGCTGGTGTTTTAAATGTGCCATGTTGTGCAGTGCTCCTCATTTGTTAGAAGCTGCCCCTAAAATATTGTTGCACATCTACATGCGTCTCCAAGCCCTCCACAGACAGGACAATCTCCCAATGGGAGTGGGTCACCAGTGCACAGAAGAATGGTGTCTGCTGCCACACAGTAACTTTTCAGAACTGTATACAGTGGTGCCTCGACTTACGAACGTCCCGACTTATGACCAATTCGAGTTACGACCAGCGCTGGCCGCAAAATTTTGCTTCGACTTTTGACCTGCGCTTCGAGTTACGAACGGAAAAAAAAGGCAGGGAAGGTGGGGAAGGCGGGGAATTTGAACTGCTTTCAGTTAACCATTGGTCAGCGAAGAGGCTGCTTCTCTGTAGCTCTTTTGCCCCAGCGGTTAGAGAGTGTGGGTTCGGAGAGAGACTTTGGACTGACTGGTACTGCCTGGTACCGTACTGTACTGTACTGTACTTTTTTTTTGGCATTTTTTTTTAATTTTTGCTTTTTGGATTTTTGCTTTTTGACTTTCTTTTTTAAAACAGAGAGACTGACTGTTCTGGGTGAGTACTGTATGTACAGGGTTTTTGCAGCATGGGTTTGGGCTGGGGGGGTTTATGTTTCTGTGCTTTGATGGGTCTTGCAGTGTGTAGTTGTAGCATTTTTAGTCCCTGCTAGAATGTTTTTTTTAATTCTGTGGCTCCTAGGGTTTGTGTACTGTGACCTCTCTTTTGTTTTAAAAGGTGTTTGGTTTAAAAGGTGTTGGTTTAAAATGTGTGGGTTTAAAATGTGTTTTAGACTCCAAAGTCTCTCCCCCCCATTGTCTTTTCTCTCTCTCAATCCTCTCTCTTTTTGTGCTTAAAAGCACAAACCTTTGTCTGAGGGGTCTGTGTGCCCCAGTGATGACCTTGTTTCTTTCCTCTTTTCCCCATTGTTCCCTCCCTTCCTAGTGGTAGTGGACAGATTAACCGCTTTTCCATTAGTTCCTATGGGAACGAATGCTTCGACTTGCGACCGGCGCCTTGAGATATGACCAAAAAACGGCCGGAATGGATTAATCGCGTTTCAATGCATTCCTGTGGGAAATGGTGCTTTGACTTATGACCATTTCGAGTTACGACCATCTTCTGGAACTGATTAAGTTCGTAAGTCAAGGCACCACTGTATAAATGTTCCATATGATTTTAGGCAGTCTTCCCCTTCAGTTAGTCTCCCACTGTCCAGTATATCCAGTTAGGGTGGTTCTCCTCACCCCCTGCCTCTTGCACCCCAAAGTCCTCCTGGGTGGTTCACTTCACCACAAGTCCTTCAGCAGAGCAGTTTCCTGCTCCAGCTGGCCACAGGGCCCTTAGCTCACAAGCCCTTTTGCTGCTTCTCCTGAGCCTGCAGGCTCTGTTCCAGTTGGCAGAGTCACTTGAATTGCTGCTGTCATTGCCAATGACACAGCTTGGCCAGTGTTGGCATTGCATGAGGTGCTGCCTGGGATAGCTCAGGTTGATCTACATTTAACTCTTTTTCAGGAAGGTCCAGGACTCCATCATTGGGCCCTGGAGGAGGGCCCAGCCAGTTGAACGTCATGTAGGAGAAGTATGATGGTACCGCTGGATGTCAGGGGAATGCAGCCTAGTCTTGGGTATCAATCCTCATTTCCCCCAAATTCTCATATCACTACCCCCTTCCTTCTTTTCCGTCTTGGCTTCTCATCCTCTCTCTTTTACACCCCTACCCTCAGCTGCCAAAGGTTCTAGCACCTTCCAACCATCTTGTGCCTTTCCCACTCCTGGCATGGTTAAACTTGCCATTGTTGTCCTGTTTGGGGGCTTTACCTGTCAAAGGTAGATCCCATCAAAGAGGGCCACAGCTTTCCTTCTTTTGACTGTGGGATGGTTATTCCTCCCTTTGGCTGGTTTCTGATAAGAGGGATGTGGAAGACCCTAGCTCTGGCCCAGCGTTTGTCTGCTCACAACATTTTACAAAACAGATGCACTACCTAGGACTTGTTGTTGTTGTGTGCAGCAAACACTGCAACCCATAAGGCAGTAATCTCTGAAATGTCCCAGGAAAATTACACAGGCTTTAATTATTATATATGTTAGGGTGTTAAGCTAATTTGCAACTCACATCATCACAACCACGAAATGGGCCACAGTCCGCAAGAACTTATTTAAGTAAAATTTGTTTGTCTCTAAGGGCAACAAAACACTTTGCCAGTTTTGCTGGAACAACAAACATAGCTCCCCTTCCTCTTTTAAATTCTAAAACTAATTATTTCCTTTCCAATTTCACAAAAGTAACGAGTTACCTTTTAGGGAGCTTAAAACAGCCGTGTCTGAATTGTATAAGCCACTGGCCCACGGTACAAAGGACTCTCTCCTTCCATTCATTTAATTGTCATCTCCACACCTGTCACAGAGCACAAAGTGGAAGCAAAAAGCACAGCACAAACCAGTGCTTGAATCATGTGATATTTTCCTTCACTGCTTGGTGAAGTCACACTCCGGCAACTGGAAAAGTAACTGGGAAAGTTACAATTATAGCACAAATGGAGTGAAGTCAATGGAACAAATCACCCCAGGAGGTGGTGAGTGCTCCAACACTGGAGGCATTCAAGAGAAAACTGGACCGCCATCTGTCAGATTCGCTTTGTCTTGGATTCCTGCATTGAGCAGGGGGTTGGACTTGATGGCCTTGTAGGCCCCTTCCAATTCTATTATACTATGATTCTAAATTTGAAGATTCCAAAGCATCAACAGTCCTTTTATGATACAGAGTTCCTTGTTTCCTCTTCACCCTGAGAAGCCTCCTGAAAGAAAAATAAAATGCACTGATGTCAATGCATGTTTATTGATGAGTCGAGTTTGTTTAACTAGGTTCTTAAGCTAAGGAAGCTGCGAGGGATTGTCGGCATTAACTGAAGGAGATCAATGCTTTCTCACATATTGTATCTTGCTGCTGACTGAAGGATTTTCTTCACTGACAGCTATCTTTTCTTGGTTTTGTTCTTGCTTCTACATATTTATACCTTAGGCTGTTTCTGCTTTGTTTTTTCATTTTGGCCCTCTATTTTTCTTCCTTTCTTTCCATTAACTGTAGCACTTGACACATTTCCTGAATAGAACTCAATAAATATGTTTTTTTCCCCCAAAGTTAGGCAGCCATACCACCCAACTATGCTGATATAGCTTTTTACCTGAAGCCATACGTTGGCCTCAAGAATAGTCAGGGAGTGATAAAGAAATGACAAGGCTAAGAAGGGGCAAGCAATCCTGGCAGGAAAGGAGAGCAAGAACCTGTCAAGCTCATGCTAGCCAGGGTATTTTTTTTCCTGTCTAAGCTCTCCACTGTACTCTTCCCTGCCCTTTTTTCTTCCCCCTCCGCCCCATTTCCTTGGGAGGGAAAATAGCCTTGCCCGCTCCAGAACTGGTTAGCTCCCCCTAGTTCTGGAAGGGCTTGCTTCCATCATTGTGGAATGATGGAGCGAATGTCAAAATCTGTCACCACAGGATAAACTGGGATTCAAAATCCCAGACCTGGCTGAATGCTTCCAACTAAGCCGTCTCTCCCAAATCTATTGAGACACCAGTTAATTAACAGAAACACACTTCATTATAGCAGTGAAATTGGGTATTAGACATGCAATAGATCAATGAAATAGGCATGCATACATACATAAACAAGTACAATGAAATCACAATGCAGTCAAGGCAATGGTTTAGCTTATTATTTTATTTTTATTTTTTACTGAACTCGTACTAACTGAGTATTAGTTCACCTGGCTCATGCCAAATGCATGTTAGGGCAGGGACAGTTTGTTGAATAGAGCAGAAGCCAAGGACAGTACATTAGAGTTTTCAGGTTTAAGGAAAATGGAAGATGGCTTATAATGAGGCTGACATTTATCTGAGAAAGAGATGGTTTTGCAGGTGCAGCCCTCCAAGGTTGAGAAGTAGTTGTGGGTGGACTCTGGATCTTGAGCATTTGCCCACTCTGGCACTAGAAGATGTAAAGAGATGAGAAAGACAGGAAACTTCAAGGTTCAGATTTCAAAATAATCAGGTGTAAAAAGCAACTGAAGCATGCAATGCATTCTTGTCTTTAGACAAAGACTTAGTAATCTAGTCTTCTTTCTTCATATTGTCACAATTAATTAAATTAGAAATGGTTTTGACATAAAATGGTTTTTATATCAAGCATACAAAAAGGCCAGTTGTGTTGCTTGGTAACATTGTTTAGTAATATGTTCTGCTGTGCATAACTGTGGAAACACAATGTAATGGAAGATCAGAGCTTATTGATGAAGAATGTTAGGAGAAATGCTTCAGTGGTATTATGCTAATTTCATTCATTCATTCTCTTGTGGGTCACCCTATAGGCACAACTTGCAGAGCAAGGTACATAAATACAGAAGTCAGGCACACAAAATTTATATGAACAAGGACTAAAATGTACTCTCTCACATGTGTTTGCGTGGGTTTATATATAGCTGGCTGATAGCTCAGTGAGTTCGGTATGTACAGTATATCACAGAAGTGAGTACACCCCCTCCCATTTCATAAATATTTTAGTATATCTTTTCATGTGACAACACTGAAGAAATGACACTTGGCTACAATGTAAAGCAGTGAGTATACAGCTTGTATAACAATGTAAATGTGCTGTCCCCTCAAAATAACGCAACACACAGCCATTAATGTCTAAACCACTGGCAACAAAAGTGAGTACACCCCTAAGTGACAATGTCCAAATTGGGCACAAAGTGTCAATATTTTGTGTGGCCACCATTATTTTCCAGCACTGCCTTAACCCTCTTGGGCATAGAGTTCACCAGAGCTTCACAGGTTGCCACTGGAGTATGCCTCCATGATGACATCACAGAGCTGGTGGATGTTAGAGACCTTGCGCACCTCCACCTTCCATTTCAGGATGCCCCACAGATGCTCAATAGGATTTAGGTCTGGAGACATGCTTGGCCAGTCCATCACCTTTACCCTCAGCTTCTTTAGCAAGGCAGTGGTCGTTTTGGAGGTGTGTTTGGGGTCGTTATCATGTTGGAATACTGCCCTGTGGCCCAGTCTCCGAAGGGAGGGGATCATGCTCCGCTTCAGTATGTCACAGTACATGTTGGCATTCATGGTTCCCTCAATGAACTGTAGCTCCCCAGTGCCGGCAGCACTCATGCAGCCCCAGACCATGACACTCTCACTACCATGCTTGACTGTAGGCACAACACACTTGTCTTTGTACTCCTTACCTGGTTGCCGCCACATACGCTTGACACCATCTGAACCAAATAAGTTCATCTTGGTCTCACCGGACTACAGGACATGGTTCCAGAAATCCATGTCTGTAGTCTGCTTGTCTGCAGCAAACCATATGTGGGCTTTCTTGTGCATCATCTTTAGAAGAGGCTTCCTTCTGGGACAACAGCCCTGGAGACCAATTTGATGCAGTGTGCGGCATATGGTCTGAGCACTGACAGGCTCACCCCCCACCCCTTCAACCTCTGCAGCAATGCTGGCAGCACTCATACGTCTATTTCCCAAAGCCAACCTCTGGATTTGACGCTAAGCACGGGCACTCAACTTCTTTGGTCAACCATGGTGAGGCCTGTTCTGAGTGGAACCTGTCCTGTTAAACCGCTGTATGGTCTTGGCCACCATGCTGCAGCTCAGTTTCAGGGTTTTGGCAATCTTCTTACAGCCTAGGCCATCTTTATGTAGAGCAAGAATATGTTTTTTCAGATCCTCAGATAGTTCATTACCATGAGGTGCCATGTGGAACTTCCAGTGACCAGTCTGAGTGAGTGACAGCGATAACACCTCCTCCCCCTTCACACCTGAGACTTGTGACACTAACAGGTCTCATGACACCAGGGAGGGGAAACGGCTACTTGGGCCCAATTTGGACATTGTCACTTAGGGGTGTACTCACTTTTGTTGCCAGCGGTTTAGACATTAATGGCTGTGCGTTGAGTTATTTTGAGGGGACAGCACATTTACACTGTTATGCAAGCTGTACACTCACTGCTTTACATTGTATCCAATGTCATTTCTTCAGTGTTGTCACATGAAAAGATATACTAAAATATTTATGAAATGTGAGGGGGTGTACTCACTTCTGTGATATACTGTAGCTGCAGAGCCAGAGATTGGGAGTTTGATTCCCAGAAGAGGCAGCCAGTGTGGTCTTGTACAAGCTGCACAGTCCCAGAATGTCTCCAGAAGAAGGGGATGGTAAACCACTTCTGAGTACTCTCTATCTAGAAAACTCTGAAAATCAGAACTAGCTTGACAGCACACAATTATAGATGTACATAGACATGCATAGATGTAGATAGTGGTAGAAAGGTCGGGGAAAAAAATACCCATTAATAAAAGCAGCTCAGACTTCAAGAAGCATCTGGGCAGTACAATGGATAAGAATTTTAAAAGGCATGAGAGAATAAAGAAGTCTTGCCAGAAAATCAGCCAACTAGGTGCCAGGTGGACCTCTCTGGGGCGGGTGTTCCACAATTAGCAAGCTATGAAATACTTTACAGAATCCAACCAACAACTTAATCTGAGCCCAGAAATAAAATGGGAGCTCAATAGGATTGTAAAATAATTGTTTAATATGAATCTAAAGCCTCATTCTGGTCAGAACAGTTATTGCTATATCTTGTACTGTCTAAAGTTTCTGTATTTTTGCAAAGGCAGCCTGTGTTTTGTCCATCCGTGCTTTCAGGGGAACATTATCCCTTTAGGACAGGTTGCATACTGCTGCCATCTATTGGAAAGCTGATCACCAGCAGCACATCTGTCTTCTCTGGACTGAGGTTCACTTTGTCATCCCTTGTGCCAAACCATTACTGCAGCCAGGCGCTGATTAGCATTTCTAAAAGAGGTATAAAATTTCATGACATCAAAATGCTGACGGTGTTGCACTCTGAAATCCACAGAGGATTTCAGCTAGTGGTTCCATATAGATGCTGAAAAGCAATAGAGACAAGAGTACAGTAAATCTATACTCTAATTATGAAAGCCATTGCTTGCAATAATCTGAGTATATCATGTGGACTTGAAAGACAACCAAAAGTGTGTTATCAGATTTTCTGTACATATTGTAGAGATGATGAGGAAGTCTCTGGCAAGAATTAGCTGAGTTTCTCTGGTGTTGTAAAATTGTCATAGTCCCCTTCCCTACTGAAAAAATTGAACATGTCAATATTTCTGTGTGGCAGACACTGGAAGATCAATTTGTGTGGGAAAAGAGTGAATGAGGGCTGGAGGTACAGCTGAAGATTGGCCTCAGGAGAGGCCTTTTTGTTTGTCCTACCACCTACACAGGTGCGTCTGGTGCATACACAGGGGAAGGGCCTTCTCTGTTGTTGCTCCCAGTCTTTGGAACTCCCTCCCACAGGAGACCAGACTGGCCCCATCTCTGATGTCCTTTCACAAGCAGATGAAGCCCTTTCTCTTTAGGCAAACTTTCCCTTATTGACTGGCTGTGTGAGTGGGGTTTTTAAAGGGATTGTTGTACCTTACTGCTTTGAATGAGTTTTGGTGTTGCTTATGGTTTTTTTTAGTATGGTATTCATTTGATCCTTTTTAGTATTTTTATACTCTCTGTTTTTAGCTTTAAATGTTATCTTTTAATGATGTAAACTGCCTTGGGTCATTTTTTTTAAGGAGAAAGGTGGTATAAAAATATTTTAACTAAAATAAATAATAAAAAAAACCTAAGTGGGGAAAAAATTCCAGGAAGACAAAGGAAAAGGAGGGGTAGAGGGGAAAAAAAGAAAAGAGAGAAAATGGAAAAGAGGCAGCTGTGGAGAAAGGTCACATAGGTTTTAAAAACAGGAGTAAATCAATAATATTGCAATTGTAGGGGTAGGTCAGGATATTCCATCAGGGTGAGGTGTTTGGAATAGAAACTTGGTGGTGATTTAGAAGTGGGTATTATTCCCTTTCCCCTTCATGGATTGCTGCCTTGTCATGGCGAAGGGGCTTGAGTAATTCAGAGAAGCTATGGGCTATGCTGTGCAGGGACACCCAAGACGGACAGGTCATAGTGGAGAGTTCTGACTAAACGCGATCCAGCTGGAGCAGGAACTGGCAAGCCACTCCAGTATCTATGCCAAGAAAACTCCATGGACAGAAACAAAAGGCTAAAAGATATGACGCTGGAAGATGAGCCCCTCAGGTCGGAAGGTGTCCAACATGCTACTGAGGAACAAGTACAAGTAGCTCCAGAGCTAATGAAGTGGATGGGCCAAAGCCGAAAGGACACTCAGCTGTGGATGCGCCTGGAAGTGAATGGAAAGTCTGATGTTGCAAAGAAAAATACTGCATAGGAACCTGGAATGTAAGATCTATGAACCTTGGTAAGCTGGATGTGGTCAAACAGGAGATGGCAAGAATAAACATTGACATCCTGGGCGTCAGTGAACTAAAATAGGTGGGAATGGGCGAATTCAATTCAGACAATTACCATATCTACTATTGTGGGCAAGAATCCCGTAGAAGAAATGGAGTAGCCCTCATAGTCAACAAAAGAGTGGGAAAAGCTGTACTGGGATACAATCTCAAAAATGATAGAATGATTTCAATACGAATCCAAGGCAGACCTTTCAACATCACAGTAATCCAAGTTTATGCACCAACCACCGATGCTGAAGAGGCTGAAATGGACCAATTCTATGAAGACTTACAACACCTTCTAGAACTGATACCAAAGAAATATGTTCTTCTCATTATAGGGGACTGGAATGCTAAAGTAGGGAGTCAAGAGATCAAAGGAACAACAGGTAAGTTTGGCCTTGGAGTTCAAAATGAAGCAGGGCAAAGGCTAATCGAGTTTTGTCAAGAGAACAAGCTGGTCATCACAAACACTCTTTTCCAACAACACAAGAGGCGACTCTACACATGGACATCACCAGATGGGCAATACCGAAATCAGATTGATTATGTTCTCTGCAGCCAAAGATGGAGAAGCTCTATACAGTCAGCAAAAACAAGACCTGGAGCTGATTGTGGCTCTGACCATCAGCTTCTTATAGCAAAATTCAAGCTTCAACTGAAGAAAGTACGAAAAACCACTGGGCTAGTCAAGTATAATCTAAACCAAATCCCTTATGAATACACAGTGGAAGTGAAGAACAGATTTAAGGAACTAGATTTGGTGGACAGAGTGCCTGAAGAACTATGGATGGAGGCTCGTAACATTGTACAGGAGGCAGCAACAAAAACCATCCCAAAGAAAAGGAAAGGCAAGAAAGCAAAGTGGCTGTCCAACGAGGCCTTACAAATAGCAGAGAAGAGAAAGGAAACAAAATGCAAGGGAGATAGGGAAAGTTACAGAAAATTGAATGCAGACTTCCAAAGAATAGCAAGGAGAGACAAGAGGGCCTTCTTAAATGAACAGTGCAAAGATATAGAGGAAAAGAATAGAAAGGGAAAAACCAGAGATCTGTTCAAGAAAATTGGAGATATTAAAGGAACATTTTGTGCAAAGGTGGACATGATAAAGGACAAAACTGGTAGGGACCTAACAGAAGCAGAAGACATCAAGAAGAGGTGGCAAGAATACACAGAGGAATTATACCAGAAAGATCTGGATGTCCCGGACAACCCAGAGAGTGTGGTTGATGACCTTGAGCCAGACATCCTGGAGAGTGAAGTTAAGTGGGCCTTAGAAAGCATGGCTAACAACAAGGCCAGTGGAGGTGATGGCATTCCAGTTGAACTATTTAAAATCTTAAAAGATGATGCTGTTAAGGTCGTACACTCAATATGCCAGCAAGTTTGGAAAACTCAGCAGTGGCCAGAGGATTGGAAAAGATCAGTCTACATCCCAATCCCAAAGAAGGGCAGTGCCAAAGAATGCTCCAACTACCGTACAATTGCACTCATTTCACACGCTAGCAAGGTTATGCTCAAAATCCTCCAAGGTAGGCTTCAGCAGTATGTGGACCGAGAACTCCCAGAAGTACAAGCTGGATTTCGAAGGGGCAGAGGAACTAGAGACCAAATTGCTAACATGCGCTGGATTATGGAGAAAGCCAGAGAGTTCCAGAAAAACATCTACTTCTGCTTCATTGACTACGCAAAAGCCTTTGACTGTGTGGACCACAGCAAACTCTGGCAAGTTCTTCAAGAAATGGGAGTGCCTGACCACCTTATCTATCTCCTGAGAAATCTATATTTGGGACAGGAAGCAACAGTCAACCCTGAGTGCTCACTGGAAGGACAAATCCTAAAGCTGAGGCTTCAATACTTTGGCCATCTCATGAGAAGAGAAGACTCCCTGGAAAAGACCCTGACGTTGGGAAAGTGTGAAAGCAAGAGGAGAAGGGGACAACAGAGGATGAGATGGTTGGACAGTGTCATTGAAGCTACCAACATGAATTTGACCCATCTCCGGGAGGCAGTGGAAGACAGGAGGGCCTGGCGTGCTCTGGTCCATGGGGTCATGAAGAGTCAGACATGACTTAATGACTAAACAACAACAATTATTCCCTTAAATTTAACAACAAGATAGGATAAATGGATTACGGAGTCTTAGATACTAAAACTGTCTACCAAAGACTTAACATGTTTTTCTATCAGGAAGGTATACTGAAGAAAATTCAAGAAGTTAGGAAAGACAAGCAATTAGAAAGAAAACTACATTAAAAAAATCAGCTTGTGGTCATGTTAAGTTTTTATATACAGAGAAACACTTTTGAATGGGTGTTTTATCCTTAGGCAGTTCTCCCATGCTGCGGATGTGTGATCCAGATGTATTGAGCAACAATTATCATTAACCTCAGCCAGCACAGTTCATACTAGTTGGGAATATACAAATTATTGTCCAATACATTTTTAATGAAGCAGACTGGGGAATACAGATTTACACCAATGTGCTAAAAAGAGGCTGAAATTGGAAACAACAAAATGTGCATGTTATATGGGGAGGTGGGTTAAATGGTATCTCATATTGCCAAACTACGTGGCTAATCCTTTATGTGGAATATAATTCATATTTACAAACAGATGTTTAAAACACAGTATGATTTCACATATAGCTTAAAATATCTAGGACTGGCTATTTTAATAGCTGACTCTTTAGCTTCCTGCTGGCCAACTACAGCCATTTTTCCTAGGACAGCTGGAGTGGACGTGGAAAAGCCCATGTGATATTTTTTGGAGAATCTAGCAAAGCTTCAATGAATCCCAGATAATCCCTTTCAATCAGGATGGTTTTGCAAAGACTATAATGGGATGATGATGGGATGAAACAAGAGACAAGCTACTTAATGTCTTAGTGTTAGATTGGCCTGCACAGCACCATGGACAGTGATTGCTTCCAGTACTACAAGCTGCCTGTTGTAGATGCAAAAGAGGATGAGAAGCAGAAATGTCATTCAAGAGCTGAATCAGCTTGACTGTCAAATTACCTTCTTTGCTTGCTTTCATATCAAAAGCACAGCACTAGATCAGCTCTGGAAAGACCATTCAAAGTGTGGCAAGGCTCTCTTTAATTATTTTATTTTACATTTCACATAAACTGTTTCTACGTTGCTTGCCAAATGCTAGACCGACAAGGCTGGGTTCTGCTCCAGAGAAGTGGAACATAAATGAAACGAATGCCAACTCTCTCTGTGTTTATTTGGCTGGTTTGCTAACCAAGTGACAGGACATTTATTAGCTCGGTTGAATAAATGACAATTGCTCACTGTGTCTTGATATCAAACACTCTTCATAATGTCTATTCAGTCATCATCAGTTTATTTGCACACTGAATTTTGTAGGACAGACTGTGCTCAAAGAGGTTCAGAAAACAAACACAACAAATATAATTGCAAATATATATTGATATTATGCGACAGGATTAGACAATTAACACCACTACTAATAAAAATGCTTATAAATGATAGAGCCTTAAAGTGGGATGAATAAGGAGCCCAGTTTCAATGTGCTGGAATTGTCCTGGCTTACACCTATATGCAATATATTCTGGAATCTCTTTGTTGACAGATACCTACAGACATGCCCCAAAAACTGTGCATATTTCAGAAGTGCACATATAAAAGTGCTTGTTTCAAGTGTGTGCAAAACACTGCTTAAACCTGCTTTATGCAATGAGGAAATGTGTTCAAGTGATGTGTATAGTTTCACATGTATGTACAAAGAGGCATACATTGACAGGGGAAGTAAACAAGGAATGGGGTTGTTTCTATGTATTCCAGCACCAGAGATTGCAAATCACTCTGTGGGTAAAGGACGATACAAAGGAAAGGTCTGGCAGGTATTGAAAGGACAAATACACACACACACACACACACACACACACACACACACACACACACACACACACACACACACACACAACTGCATATCTACACACACATATACACTACACACACTGTTTCTCAGAGCAGTTGCTACCCTTGCCACAGGGGTGGCTCAAACTGAGAAGGAGGAGAGCCATTTTGAAAGGTTGAAGTCCTGCCAAGCAGCAATTTGACCTAGAATGGGAGATGCTGAAACCACCCCTATGTTTCTCTTAACAGCTGATCAGCAGGACTTTCACTTTTGAGAAGACTTTGTTCCCCCAGAGCCCTTGCTGTTGGATAAGTCTGAAAGTAAAGAAACAGAGAGTTAGCATTGCAAAGCAGGATAGGAAACATGTGATGCGCATTAAAATGTGTTATTTGCTTAGGGACTAGAAAATACAATAATAATTCTGAATTGATCTAACACTAATATATTAGAGAAAAAATTGGTCCTTTTTCACTGGAAGCATTTCAAGTATACACACAGCAGTGACACAGGAGTGATGAATGGGTACATGCAGCCCATTCTACCTTTCAGATTACTGAAAAAATTGCTGTACAGCTTATATTTTACAACCATTTTCCTTAAGTGGTTTAGAAAAGGTCACAATCTAAGGTCACATAAAAGGAAAATGTATGAGTTTCATGCTTTGGCTTGTTGCTGAGAAAGAGAAAGAAAGAAAGAAAGAAAGAAAGAAAGAAAGAAAGAAAGAAAGAAAGAAAGAAAGAAAGAAAGAAAGAAAATGGCAGTCATGGTTTTGAACTGTATTTGGAGAGAGGTATATGGAAAGCAAGACTAGATTCCGATGAAGGAGTAGTGAAAGTTGGTGGAAGAAACATCAACAATTTTAGATATGCAGACAAACAACATCTTATTGGCAGGAAGCAGCAATAACTTGAAATGACTTTATTGTGAAAGTGCAAGTGCCAAAGCAGAACTGCAGTTGAAGATTAAGAAAACGAAAATCATGACTACAGAAGAACTACACAACTTTAATGTTGACAATGAAGGAATTGAAATACTTAGAGATTTTGTATACCTTGGCTAAATAATCAATTTTGAGGGAAGCACAGTGGGGATTTGATATTTTGGCTCTGCAGCCAGGTGCTGTAACCCACCGAGCTGTAGCAATATGTTCACTTTGAATTAGGTCATGTTGTGTTCCAAGGGGCTTACTCCCAATATCTGTGCTTAGAATAAAGGTCTTCAGTCACAAGCCTTACTAGATTGTGACCCATGATTTTAAGTGGGTGTTCTATTATACAGATTTCTTATGGAACTTTTTAAAAACAATTGAAATTTTCTCATTGTTTATGAGGAGTGAACAATGACCAGACCACAGACATGCTTCCAGTTTTTCAGATATTTCGTTTCCTCTCCTGCCGTGCACAAAGGGGCCAGGACTCGCTGCAGTACAGGAGTGTACTCAGGACACAGGCTCTATAGACCTGGATCTTGGTATATGCTGCCAGCTTCTTATTAAGCCATACTCTCTTTGTGAGTCTAGAGAACATGGTAGCTGTTTTGCCAATGCGTTTCTCCAGCTCGACATCTAGAGAGAGAGTGTCAGAGATCGTTGAGCCAAGGTACACAAAATCATGAACAAGCTCCAATTCTTGTGTAGAGATGGTAATAGAGGGAGGTAAGTCCATGCCCTGGCCCATGACTTGTCTTTTCTTCAGGCTGATTGTTAGTCCAAAATCTTGGCAGGCCTTACTAAAACGATTCATAAGTTGTTGGAGGTCTTCGGCAGAATGGGCAACAACAGCTATATCATCGGCGAAGAGCAATCCAATGCCGCTTTTATTTCGACTAAAGTTGGTTCGCTGTCCAACTCTTCCAAGACAGGCAGGCACTCAATGTTATTTAATGCCTCTTTGGTTACTGCATTCTCTCTAGAATATAGCTCAGAGTAGTGCTGCACCCAGCATTCCATCTGCTGTGCTCGGTCCTGGATAATCACATGTGTAGCAGACTTCAAAGGAGCAGATTTCTTCTGTATTGGACCTAAAGCCTGCTTGATACCGTCATACATTCTCTTGATGTTACCTGTGTCCACTGCTATCTGTATCTGAGAGCAGAGCTGAAGCCAATAATCATTAGAACATCTCCTGGCAGTCTGTTGGATTTTGTTACGAGCAACTTGAAGAATCTGCTAGTTGTGCTCACTAGGACAGGCTTTGTATGCTGCTAGAGCTCTCCTCTTTTCCTCGATGGCTGGCATCAACTCCTCTGAATGGGCTTCAAACCAGTCTGTCATCTTTTTGGTCTTTTTGCCAAATGTGGACAAGGCGGTGTTATAAACAGCATTCTTGAAATGTTCCCATCGTTCAGGTGCATTTGCACCAGCCGGGCCTGGAAGAGTTTCCTCAAGCGCTTGGGCAAATTCCTCCACTTTTCTCTGATCACGAGTCTTGCTGATGTCAATACGTGGTCTTCCTTCCTTTTTCGTGTGATACAATCTCTTTATTCGCAGTTTTACTCTGCTACACACCAGGGAGTGATCAGTATCACAATCAGCACCCTGATAACTGCATGTGATCGTAATACTAGGAAGGCTAGAGTGTCTAGTGAGGATCAAATCGAGCTGATGCCAATGCTTCGATCTTGGATGTCTCCAAGAGACTCTGTGTTGAAGCTTCGTATTAAAGAACGTGTTGCTGACACAAAGACCATAATAAGAGGAAAACTCCAGCAAGCGTTGGCCATTTTTGTTCATCTTCCCAATGCCAAAATGGCCTAGACAAGTGGGCCAAGAATTGTGATCAGCACCAACTCTAGCATTAAAGTCTCCAAGAATGAATAGCGGCTCTCTCTCGGGGATTTTTTTGATAGTAGCTGCCAGATCATCATAGAATTTGTCTTTGTCTTCTGTTGTAGAAGACAGTGTTGGTGCATATGCACTAAGTAGGGTGACCGGTCCTGTTGATGAGTGGAGCTGCAGAGACAGGATTCTTTCACTCCCCGCAGTAGGTGGAACTATGGATCTCAGCAGAGTTGAGCAAAGCCAACACCATATTCCCTGGTCTCATTCAATGGTTTTCCCTGCCAGAAGAATGAGAATTTTTTTTCTTTGACAGAGCCCGAGTCTGGTAATCTCGTCTCTTGCAGGGCAACAATGTCCATCAGCAGCCTACTCAGTTCCATGTCGTTGACAGCTGTCTTGCGCGCATCGCCTATTTCCTGGAGGTCATCAAAAAAACCAGGGGTCATTGTCTGAACGTTCCAGGTGCCCAACTTTAGGGCAGAAGTTTTCTTATGATTATTGCATGGTACAGGGTTATCGATCTGCTTGTTGGCTTTCACCCTAAACCCCACGCACCCCATGAGGTTAACAGACCATGGCAAGGCAGCACCTTGCTGGCTGGGGGCTGCCCAGCTTAAGGCAGGTGGTAGGTACCTAGTGAGGTGCAATGACCTCTCCCACCATCAGAAGTAGCCCCTGGCATCACACTCTACGTCAATTGAGCAAAGACGTATAACTGGTAACTGCTACTTCCTGTGTTATTTCGATGCTGTATGCGAAGCTGGAGTGTCCTCTCCCGAGCACAAAGCCTGGGTAAAATAATATGGAGGATAGACTGTTACCCAAGGAGCAAATCCCCCCTCTCCACATCACTGAAATAGTCCAATGGAAAGGCAAGATACAACTGGTTCCAGCGACATCGCAGGAGTTGCCAGAGCATCATGAACTGCCTCCGGGACTCCGGCTCTGGATTTTGCCTCGAGGTTAACTCCTGAAGCCTTTTCCATCGGTGGATATAGCCACAAGGCAGTGGAGGTTTGAAATCGGAGTTCACAAGAATCGGAAATCACAACAATACACCCATAACAAAAAACACCCTGATCACCATAATCACCCAATCTCCTGAAAAGGACAAAAAGCTGATCCCACAGCTACAAATACTTAACTACCCCACACACGACACCAGAACACAGACAGAGTTCTAACTCCTGTCCTCTGAAGTTGCCAGCCACAGAGACTGGCAAAACGTTAGGAATAAAAACCTCCAGAACACGGTCAAACAGCCTGAAAAACCTACAACAACCATTGGATCCCGGCCATGAAAGCCTTCGAGAATATATCTCCTCTACAATCCTTGCACGTTTTGTGAAGATTCAGTTTTGGACATCTGAGTTATACACCCACAAAGAGCCCCCCCCCCCGAAAAGTTACTCCCAGGCACCTAGAGACACAAAAATCACTGAGAAGCTTCTACTGTCTCTCCTCTACAATCCCTCCAAGTTTGGTGAAGATTGAGTTTCCCCAAGCCAGCTGCTAAAGGGCACTTTCCTGGAGGGACCCAGTTTGTGGGTGTATAACATGGATGTCTGAAACCCAATATTCACTAAACTTGGTGGGATTGTAGAGGAGAGTCAGGGAAAGCCTCTTGGTGATTTTGGTGTCTCTAAGTATCTGGGGAAAACCTTCTTGGGGGGCTCTTTGGGGGTGTATAATTCAGATGAGAGTCAAGGGAAGCTTCTCTGTGATATTGGTGTCTCTAGGAGCTTAAGGGGATATTTTATAGGATTTTAAAAGCAAAAACAAATCGACATATTGATTCATCAATTCATCAGAAAAAAATTCGTAAATTTGTTATTCATGATGAATCACAAATCAAAATGAATCACTATTTTTCCAATTCATGCCCCTCTCTAGTAACATTTCATTGAATTCAAAGACAATGGCTTGAAGGAGCCCCTTCAGAGGAAGCTGATGCCACTTGCTGATGTCTTTTTTCCTTTTCTTGAAATTAAACTATGCTGTAACTACCTGAAAAGCAATGTTGTATTTAAAAACCCACAATAGCCCATGAAAGAAGAAACACTGAATGGTTGAGCAGTAGCTCTATAAGAAGTAACCACAATACTACAAAATAATGTATAGGTTTCATCATTAGGTGCCACCAAAAAACA
This sequence comes from Intellagama lesueurii, assembly GCA_037013535.1. Classification (NCBI taxonomy): domain Eukaryota; kingdom Metazoa; phylum Chordata; class Lepidosauria; order Squamata; family Agamidae; genus Intellagama; species Intellagama lesueurii. The sequence goes on along the minus strand of JBAJHW010000002.1, from coordinate 228,775,406 downwards.
GGGGTTGGGGTAAAAACACAAAGCCCCCCTCTGCTAAATTATATATTCTGAGTAGCAGGTCTGCATTTCAGACCTGATCTCAAGATGGAAAATAACTACTTTTATTTCCATGAGCAGAAGGAATATAGCCAACCAAGCACCAGTGGGACTGGTTTGGGCTGTGAAAGTACATTTTAGTTAAAGAGCACACACATGATAGTCATACCTTTAAATCACTGAATCCAAACTGTTGCTAAGAATAATAGTATACCATGGCATCATCTTGAAGGCAGATCACAGTTATGTATTGTGGAATCATATTGTAGACAACTGTCATTTTATGCTGGGAGCAAAATCATTTGCTTTCTTTGCATGGCTTCCTACGGAGATATGTGACTGATGCTTGTCAAAAGCCAACCATAAATCAACAGCGAGGCACTTCTGTCTGGTACTTCTAACTTTTGAAGAATAGCAGTAAAGGAGGAATAGGGAACATGTAGTCCTCCAAAGGTTGGGCTGCTTCTCTCATAATTTTTTACTATCTGCTTTGCTTATACTCTTGCATACTCTTATACTCAAGAACATCTGGAAGGCCAGAGTTGCCCAACCCTGATGTAGAGAGTGCTTTGCCAATCACTCCCCCTAAATTTCCTGCTGGCTCACACAGCTGACAGGAAATGGACTAGAACTATTCAAGGTTGTGCAGTCCTTGTGCCTGGTGTCTACCATAGCTGATGTCAATGTGCAGAGGGTGAATCAATGAGATAATGTATTCTCGAAGGCTTTCACAGCCGGGATCCTATGGTTGTTGTAGGTTTTTCAGGCTGTTTGGCCATGTTCTGAGGGTTTTTTCTCCTAACGTTTCACCAGTTTCTGTGGCCAGCATCTTCAGAGGACAGGAGTCAGAACTCTGCCTGTGCTCTGGTGCAGTTTGTGTGATAGTTGAGTATTTATAGCTGTGGGATCAGCTTTTGTCCTTTTCAGAAGATTGGGTGATTATGGTGATCAGCGTGTTTTTTTGTTGTGGGTATATTGTTGTGATAAGGGGGAGAGATTATCTGTCACTATGATTGATGGGTGTCGTTAGCTGGTCTTTTGTGTGCAGTGATCACTGGTCCTTGTGGCTGGGTAGAGTTCGTTGACCTTTTGCAGGCTGTATTTTTCAGTGCTGGGAGCCAGGCTTTGTTGAGTTTTGACAACAAAAGAAGATGCCGGCCACAGAGTCTGGTGAAATGTTAGGAAGAAAAACCCTCAGAACACGGCCAAACAGCCCAAAAAACCTACAACAAACAATGAGATAATGATCTATCTTAGATGCTTCTTAAACACCTTGGTAAGTAGTACATAATCTAGCCATGTAGTTGTCCTATGGATATATGTGACTTCCTAGCTAAGAGTGATTATCTTGTGGTCCTTCAGATGCTACTGGACTCTTATCACCACTTGCCATTGGCCAGACTGGATGGGGCTGATGTGAGCTGGAGTCTGTCAATGTTCTGAGGGCTACAGGTTGCCAAGTTCTGTTACAAAGTAAATAATTCCACAACGTGTCTCTTATGCTCAAATTGACCTTCCATGGGAAGCATAACCATTCTCCATAAATTGTTCTTATGCCAGGATCAAGCTCAGAATGTTTCTCCATCTTCTGGAAGCACATGGTTTGGCTTACTATCACCATCAGTAGAAGTTTGCTTCCAACTCCTTGTTGCAATGTAGTTTTTCAGACATGTTCCTCATTTATTTATTTCTAAGTTCAGATTGATCAGGAAGAGAGACCACATGTGCTGGAAGTGTGGGGGAAGGTAGGCTGATGTCTGTGGAATCTTGATTCTTCCTAGCACTAAGATTTTCTGTGTTGCTGAGGTGGAGCAGTTCCTTTGGAAGAAGACCAGTAGTGCTTTCCATGGTCAGTTGTAAAAGAGATGGAGAACTTTCAGTCTTCTGGATGTGCTGGATTTCAACTCCTTGGGCCTGTCATAGTCTCTCAGCCTGAACTACCTCACAGGGTTGTTTTGAGGATAAAGTGGGGAGGAGGATGGCCTTGTATACCACCTTGAATTAGCTGAAGAAAAGGTGGAATGCAAATGTAAAGAATGAACGAACGTGATCATGAATAAGCTAACCTCAAACTTGCCATCAGAATGGGACAATTTCTTTTTTCAGGCGATGACACTTTAATCAAGATTTGATGGGAGAGTTGCTTTTCTGTTTTTATTAATGTCTTCTGCTACTCTACATCCTTCCAGCCATTTATTCCCAATGTATCATATTTGAGATAACTCATGCTAGGGGCTTTGAAAATTTAGCTTTCCTCTCAGTTGAAGTTCGGTTGTGAGCTTAGCTCATGACTTACAAACAGGGAATGTACTTGATGCTGTAATTGAGCAGTGGAAAAGCTTTGGCTCTCTAGATCTTTTGGATTACAATTCCCACAATCTATTATCTTTAATTATGTTCCACTGGGAGTCCTTGTCTGATGTTCTAACCACTACATCATGCTGACATTTGTATTATATCCTTCAAGAATCTCAGGTAGTGCATATGGGGTGCAAACTGCGTGGTTACAGAAACCTTGAGAAACAGGTTGGACTGAATGGTGGTGATTAAGTCCAAGGTTACTCATTGAAGTTTATGCTCAGAAAGCCATTTGAACCCAGATCTCCCCACATTAAGGGTCATAGTAAATTAAATTAAAATAAAACAAATGCTTCTGTGGGATTTTTAGGTGCAAATTGCATCAGCAAGGGAGGCTGGTAATTAGTGAGATCATAGCAGGCATAGGGGGATGGACTTAACAACTTCTCCCTTGCTATAGAGAAAAATACTTCCTTTGAAGGTATCATTTGCTTTGAAGGAAAAAACCTCAGTGACACCAATTTCCCCCCAAAGTACATACTCATTCAAAAGTGAATACCTGCTTCTAAAGAGGCCAAGGACATGGCAAAGAAAGAAGGGACTAAACTGCTCTTCCACATTTGCTCTGATGTCAGCCATTAACTATTGTACAACATGATTCGCATATTTAAATATATGCATTTAACATTTATTTAACGTGTAGTGTAAATTACTTTAACTTCAAATTCCAAAAGCAGATTTAAATTGGGCATTGTGACAAAGTGCATAATTTGTATCCTGCGTTTTAAAAATGATTACTGATATGGCGTGACGTTTCATAGTTCATTTATTTATTTATTACATTTTTAGCCTGCCCATCTAGTCATATAGACTACTCTGGGTGGGTAACAACATAGCATATAACAAATTACAATTTAAAATGGCAATATATTACTAAAAACACAATAATCCAAGATGGAAAGAACACAAGAAACAAAAATTCAGACAGTGGGTGGAGGGAAGGCTTGCTTGAACAACCAGGTTTTCAATTGGCATTTAAAAATGCCCAGGGAAGGGGCCATGCGAATCTCAGGAGGGATAGTTCACAACTATACTCTTCTGTATATGCTGGGGCGGGGGGATCCAGAGCTAGCTGGACTTAGGATTTGATTGAAATGAATGGGACAGGTTAGTCATGACTAAAGGAGAAACAATGTCAGCTTAATATTTCTTTTCTACATTATGGCACAATGACTGTTGTTTTTATTAGAATTTCAACTGTCTAAGAGAGTACCTGAGCAACCCTGAGTGCTCACTGGAAGGACAGATCCTGAAGCTGAGGCTCCAATACTTTGGACATCTCATGAGAAGATAAATCTCCCTGGAAAAGACCCTGAGGTTGGGAAAGAGTGAAGGCAAGAGGAGAAGGGGACGACAGAGGACGAGATGGTTGGACAGTGTCATCGAAGCGACCAACATGAAATTGACCAAACTCTGGGAGGCAGTGGAAGACAGGAGGGCCTGGCGTGCTCTGGTCCATGGGGTCACGAAGAGTCGGACACGACTAAACGACTAAACAACAAAGAGAGTACTGTAGATTCTATGGTGAAATTGGCAGGGGCTGGGTGACTGCACACTGGGGCCTGAGAGACTGAGAGAAGGGCATCCTGGAATATCTTAAAAAGCAGATGGAGTTGGAGTCATCAGCTCGCTGAGGGTACCAGACCACAGCATTCTGGCCAACCTCTTTCAGGTTTTTCATGTATATGTCAAATAGTATGGGGAATCATGGAACCCTGAGACACTCCACAGGCTAATGGTGAAGGTGTTGAACAGGAGTAGCCCAGCACCACCACCATTCACAAAGTGACACCACGCAAGGGAAAATCCCAGAAGCTGACTCCTTTTGTCATCAGTTAACCACTTCTCATTCAAACACAAAGCATTTGTCAGAGCTGTTTTTCAACAAGTGTGAATGGTAGTGAACAGAAGAGGGCATCCTTTAGACCATCTTGACTGCTGCCATTGGTGTTGTCAACATTCAGGCTGACCTTTGCAATGTAAATCCTGGCTTCCTTTTTCCTGCTGGCAATGCGGGCACAATATTTTGCAGCAGTATTGGGCCATTTCCTGGCTTTTTGAATCATGGGTACAGAAGTACAATATCCCACATTCATAAAATGGAGGTTTTTTGTTTTGTTTTGTTTTGAAGAATTGAATAGTGATTAAAAGTGCATGAGTCTTGTTTTGGTTTGAGACTGGCCATCCCCACCTCCTATGCAACCGTTTGCATCATTTCCCCAAATTATAGGTTTTGCTTTGCTTACCTTTTGCATCTCAGTACACAGTGCTCTGGCAATCCCTGTTGAAAGTCAGAGAGCACCAGCATTTCCATGTCTTTCTCCCTGCCAGCCCTCCCTTTGAGATTCATTTACTGCCTCAATTTTGCCTGCACAGATAGCATTTTGCCATTAGCTCAAAAAGCAGGAGTTGTTTGTTTGCCGGTTCTTAGGAGAGCAATCATGTTAAGAAATTAATTACACACCTGAAAACAGAATCTGGCTGTTAAAATGCACATTAGGAGCAAATTGTGTGCTCCAAATTAGACAATTCTCAGCTTGACTAAGTAGCCCGACGCGACAGGAAAATAGCTGAAGATGTGGAGGAGGATTTAGTGAGACACAACGTCCAAGATCTTTAGCATGGGGACATTGTTTTGTTTCCAGCTGGCAACCAACTGCTGTTCTCGCCTCAGAGTTCTGGAACATGGGAACTCAACATTTATTATTTATTTATTTATTTATTTATTTCTTACATTTTTATCCCGTCCATCTAGTCGTTTTGACTACTCTGGGCGGCGTACATCAGTGTACTGATAAACAATTAAAAAATATCAGCAATATTCGAAATAAAAATAATCATTCAAGATGGAACTAAATCAAATTAAATCAACAATCAAATCAAATAATGCCCGGGGGGAAGGCTTGCCTGAACAGCCATGTTTTTAATTGGCTTTTGAAAACGCCCAGCGAGGGGGCCATACGGATCTCTGGAGGTAGGTTGTTCCATAGCCGAGGAGCCACCGCCGAAAAGGCCCGGTTTCTTGTCCTTTCCCTCCGGGCCTCTCTCGGCGTCAGGCTCCCCAGTCTCACCTCCAGACTAGATCGAGTGAAACGGGTAGACTTTGGTGGGAGAAGGCGTTCCGCCAGATATCGAGGTCCTAAGCCGTTTAAGGCTTTATATGTTATCATCAAAACTTTGAAATCGACGCGGAAACGAACGGGCAGCCAATGCAATGCGGCCAGAGTGGGAGAGATATGATGGTATTTCCTCACACCACTAATAAGTCTGGCCGCCGCATTCTGCACCATTTGGAGTTTCGCGTCAGTCTCAAAGGTAGCCCCACGTAGAGTGCATTACAATGGTCTAATCTCGAGATTACGAGCGCATACACTAATGTGGTGAGCGCCCTGACATCAAGATAGGGACGCAGCTGGGCAACCCGCCTAAGGTGATAATAGGCGGATCGGACCACTGACGCCACCTGGGTTTCCATGGTGAGCGCCGGGTCCAGATGTATCCCCAAGCTACGAACCTCACTCTTCGCGGTAAGAGTCACCCCCCCAAATGAGAGGGAGTTTCCCAGACCGCTGATGGCAGGGCTACCCACCCTCAGTACCTCTGTCTTGTCCGGGTTCAGTCTCAACCCATTCTCCTGCATCCACTGCAGTACAGTCTCCAGGCAGCGCTGAAGGGGCAGAACGGCATCCACTGTAGTTGGAGAAAAGGAGATGTAGAGCTGTGTGTCATCAGCGTACTGATGGCACGATGCTCCACATCCCCTGATGACACCACCCAGCGGCCTCATATAGATATTAAACAGCATTGGGGAGATTATCGAACCCTGCGGAACCCCACAATTGAGGCTCCACGGGGACGAAACCCTCTCCCCAAGCTGAACTCTCTGAGGACGGTCCTCCAAGAAGGACTGGAGCCAAGCAAACGCCAGGCCACCAATTCCCAGCTCGGAGAGCCTCCTCAGGAGGATACCGTGGTCGACGGTATCAAAGGCGGCTGAGATATCGAGGAGGACCAGCAGGGACAGCATCAGGTAAGAACCCGACAAAGCAAAGTGGGGCAGAAGAGGACAGAAGAGGATAAGAAGGGAGGAAAATTATAAAACAAACAAAACAAAATAAAGATAAAAATTAAGATAAAAGAAAACAAACAAGCCGGTGCGGCGGGAAAAACGCTATCCGCCTGTCACCGGCGCCATCTTGAAGTACATCAACATGTACATTCCTCTTCTGTTTACTAAGATGCTGTGGGCCAATCCAGAGACACACAGATGTGGGTGATGTCATTCTTGCACCTTTCTTTTAAACAGAAAAGGGTGGGATACAAAGGCTTCTGTTTGCTTGTAAGGGCACTGTAAGGGAAAGTCGAAGTATGTATGGTGTATGTGTCTGTTCTTATAGACTTGTTTCCATTAAGTGTGTATGAGGGAGCTCTTTCCCTGCTGCTTCTCCCTTTCCTTACATCACACATATATTGCCAATGTTTTCTTCCCTCACACCCAAATTGGACTTCAAAATGTAGGCAAATATCTAACTGAGGCTCCATATGGCAAATGCGATGTACACAGGTGGCCTTCCGGACACTGTTGGACTATGGCTCTTCTCATCTCTCACCGTTGGCTATGCTGCCAAGGGCTGATGGGCGCTTTAGTCCAAAAACATGTGGAAGGTTAAACATTCTCCAGAAGAAGATATACATGAGGACAATTTGGACTATAGAAGCAGCAAGTACATAACAGGCTCAGCACCTTCAACCATGCCACTTCTCCACCCCTGAGTGTGCTGACAGGGGCTTTCTACTATTTGGAAGGGGTAATAGTGCATATGCTTGTATATCTGAGTTGTAATACCTTTATCTGCACTTTCACACTAAGACTGTTCATAAGTTTTATGGGAGTGAATGATTCTTCCTTCCTATTTGTATGGTTGTGAGGATAGCTATCTCCTCCATTACTTCCTGACACTGGTTCCAAATTCAAGCTGTCCCTCGTACATAGCTAGGAATATTTGAAGTGCAGTGATGGTCTTTTTGTGTCACCTATGCTCAGATTTCTTAGTAATCTGTATATGGATTGGGGCCTGACCAAATAGATACTTTCTGAGACAAGAAAATCTAATTCATATAATATATGTGGTCAAGATCAGAGATGAGCCATTTGAAGCCCTTTAGATGTTGCTAGACTGCAACTCACCCTTGACTACTGGGAGGTTGGTCAAACTGAAGGAGAGTGATTTTTGACCAAGACCCCTTAATGAGATTCATGGCTGTGTGGGGACTTGAACCTGGATCTTCAAAATCCCAAACCAACACTCTAACTACTACATCACACCGGGTCACCTGTGGTCTGATACAGCACAGCTTTTTAAAAGTGCATCTTCGGGCATTCCAGGATGGCTATGAAAGCCATGTCTGAAGCCACCCCTTTGAAGCCAGTGAGACTGCACTTCAAGTTGCTGAAGAGAAGAAAGACAGAGGTAACAGCAGGTTGCTTCAAATGCTTCCTCTCAAAGGAAGCACAGTTCTAATCTGAAACCAACATGCCACCAGCTCAGCAGAGGTGGAAGAATTTCTTGCTTTCTGGAGCAGCAAAAAAAGACGTGTCTTTGCTAAATCAAAAGAAATACAGTGCCCGTTTCAGCTGCCATTTCATCAATGTTTAAAAAGGGGATAGGGAGAGATAGAAAATAGAGAAAGAGAACTACTTAATTAGGCACTGTAGATTACATATTAATTACAGGCTGGGCCAAATCATTGTTATGTTAGTAGTATCAGCACTTCCCTGACCTGGTAGGTCTCCCTGCATTCCTCCATCACTGCTCCCCTATTATACCCTACACAGATTATAAATACCAGGCTGCATCTACTAGAGAGATGCATGTATTCATTGTAGGTGTGTGGGTTTCTATTGTACATGTATCTTGAACAGAAGTGATCTATTTACTGAGTTGAGTTCTTAGTTTCCCAGCCTCTTCTGCCATGTTGGTATTCCTATAGTTAGAGCTTTAAACATTACTTCAAAAGTAATTGTTTACAGTTATAATTCCAAGGATCCCAAACCAGTTAATGATAGTTACAGTAGCTTTATTTCCCTGTTTCCCAAAGTAAGTAAAATAGCTACTTTTAAAGTTAATTTTAAAAAACCCCCAAATGCTACAAGCCAGCAACCTCCAGAAGAAAACACACACTCTTCCCAACATTGTGTCACAACAGGGCAAATGGTACAGTACAACCTGTGTCCACAATAACACAACTGTATGATATTCCTCTACCATTTACTGAGATCACCTCTGCATCTTTACAAAAGTAACTAGAACGTTACAGTTACACTACAAAAGGAGCAAAGTTATCCCACCTTAAGCTCCAGTTGCTGTTAGATATGTGCACTAGCCTAACTGGTCCATTCCCAATAAAGGCACATAGATCAGGGTCCAATCCGCCTTGTGCCCTTTTAGAGATAGTCCTTCCCAATCCTTTTCTGTGGCAGTGCTGGTATTTATGTGCTTCTAGATCTCCATGAGAAACCTCATACATAAAGCAAAGAGCTGTGACTTGAGGTGGGCGGAATTACACAGCGCATTCTGAATTAGTTCCTGAAAAAAATTTTTTGCCCATCTCTAGCCAAGAAAATAGAGGGCCAAGACAAGCAGGGGATAGGTGTTAGGAACTTTGACAGTGACACCACTGTAGCAACAAGAAAGGATAAACCAAAGGGTTGGAGGAAGAGAGCTAGATTATAATGTCCTCAAGTGAAATTCTGACCTAACCACAAGAATGTAGGCATTCATCTGTGTACACATAAACACAATCCTAGTATGCAACTAAATTTCAGTAAAAAAGGCAAAACACAAGCAATATGCTATGCAAATAAAAGCCCTTCACTTTAAACACCATCTTTAAAAAAGGGAGGGAAGTGGCTGCTATAGCCTGGAAGCATCACTTTCGCACAGTCTACCTAGTACTGTTGTGTCAGCTGTGATGGTGTCAGATGTCAATCATCGTTTCTTTTGGTGCCTTCTTCATTGTTTCCCTTCCCCTGTACAACATATCTTTTAAAAAAGTTTTCCATTTTTAACCCCAGAAATGTCCGTCTGAACATGAGAGAATCATGCACGGTGCTGCTTTGCCACATGAATGATCAGAAGACACTTAGTTTGCCCTGTGATCACCACATTCCACACAAATAGTCTTGTTGTGGTCCATATGTAAACATCTGTCTGAGAACCATGCACATCCCTAGCCACAATGTGATGGAGTCACACCTTTGTTACTGGGATGAATAATGAATAATTATGTATATGGAACTATTTATTTGTAATTAGTTCCGTCCAATCTGACTATGGTGTTCTCAGTATTAAGCAGCACAAATGTATCTGTTCATAAGAGTGACTGGGCAGTTTTGTGTGTATCAAGAGGTTACAATTATTAAGTTTGTGGGAAGCAAGTGCTGGGCTGCATCCTCAAAGCCACTCCAGATTCAAGAGCAGTTGTCATTGACTGTGTCAAGCCAAAACGTTTGGTGCAAGTAATTTGTCACCTTATTTCACAGGGAACAGTCAGAAGCAGGTTGTTATATGGTTCAGGCTGTAACTTGTTCTTAGGAGTTCAGACAAACCAATGATGGGCACAAGCGAGAGACTGTTGATGAGTTGTCTCTCACTATCTAACAGGTGGAGCTCACAGAATTTACAACTCTCAGCATGCCTCAACTAGGTGTTCAGCTGTTTCCACTTAGTTATCAGGTGACTTTGAGATGCTGCCATTGCTTTTGCTCTAACCTTCTGAGGCCTCTCCTTTCTCTTGAACAAATAGGCTTCACATCTACCAGTCTCTCCTCATCACTGGCAGAACAAGTGCTTCCCCAAAGGTGCTGTCAGCTGAACCACCAAGTTCCTCCTATTTACTGATTTACTGACCCCCCTTCCAGCTGCAAGTTACCTCTTCCCCTTCTGAAGATAATTGAGCAATGTGAATCATGACAATTATGATCATGGTTGGTCCAAACAACCTGACAGAACTGGCCATTCAACATATGACATATTACACAGGGGCTGTATTTGAAAACAGATACTTTTCACAATCACAATAGCACTGTGCAGATGTTCCTCACCATGTTCATTCAATTTGTGAAGAGGGAAAAGTGCCAGGCCCACCCTCTCCATTGTTCCTTTGCTCTACCCATACTCAAAACATGTGAGAATCAGGGTTGTGGCTTGTCCTTAATCTCCACAGTTAAACAAGTCTCTCAACTTCAGACTGTTGCTTTTCACTGAGCAAAGGGATGGTAGATGTGTGAAAGCTAGTATCTTCTCCTCATGTGTTGAGTAAAGATACTTAGGAACATATAATGTTAGGAATAACTAATAAGGCTTGTGTCTATAGATATAGTAGGAATTATATTAATTAGTGACTCTGTTACCATGCATTCTTTGTACCTCAGTTTCTGACACATGAATGACATATTCAGGAATGTAATTCTCTGTAGTATTCATTCAAAGTAACAGAGCAGTCTGGCACCCAATTGCTTGGAAGTAAGCTTCACTTAACTCAATGGGACTTACTTCTGAGCAGACACATATAAGACTGTGCTCAAAACGGCCAAGTCTCTGAGGTCTTCCTGAATTTCTTCTCCTGTTTTCAGTTTTCTTCTTGGAAAATGGTCTATCTCTTTATGTTGTCAGTTGTTCCCTGTCAACAGCCACCCAGACTGCAGCCAACAGTCCTGGACTGCATTGGCATTCTTGAACTGCTCCATTTTGTTCCAGCATTTTGTTTTGTTTTTTGTTAGTTTCAGCTTTGTTTTGTTAAATTGCAAGAAAATTGACATCTGCAGTTCCTGACCTAAACACCACCTGTCTTCAGAGAGAACATCAGCAATTGTCAAACATCGAACAACTTCTGTTAAGTGAAAACATGGGTTATTAGAGCTTTCCCAAGTGTAACTAATTGGCTTGTCCACTGACAACCCTTCACTGAAAATATAGTTTACTACTAAGCACAAAAAACCATTTTATGGAACACTTCCCAGTCTTGTCCTTAAAACTTTAGGGATCAAAGGCAAAAGGCCAGGACTACAAAAACTCATTCCCTAGGTGACAGTCTTCTGTAGTCTTTGTTCAGAGAACCATAGAAGGATATGGCAGGATGAAAGGCTGCGCCATAAAGGTACAGCAGAACAAACCACTGGAGGAATTCTGTCTCCCAGACAATGGAGATAAACAGTGAATTACATTAATTACATGTAAAAAAATATGAATGGCCAACTCTAGTGATTGCTAGAGAGAGGAAATTTCTTAAGGTTACTTAACTTCCATTATAAGGTTTGCCAGATTAGATCTATCAAGCACAGGACCTCATGAGGATTTTTCTGCTTGGAGAAACAACCTGTGTGTCTCTTGCGATTGCGTAAAAAGACAGCTTCCTTACACAACTGCCAGCACTTCGCATGGGACAGTGTCTGTTGCCTGTTGATTTTTTAAAATAGTTAATATTAAAAGCATTATTTTGAAGTAAAGAAGGAAGCCTCCAGGGTGATGGCTAGCGGTAGGCCCGCCACCTCCTCGCTGGATCCTTACCTAGTGTGGCTGATCAGAGCCACAAAGGCGGCTATGATTGATTGGGTCATGAACATTATTAATTTATCACTGAGGGAGGAAATGCTTCCCTTCCGCTTAAAAGAAACCATTGTCTGACCCATCATCAAACGACCCCAGTAAGCGTGGGACAACCTCGCTAACAAGGTGATCAAGAGGGTGGTGGCTGCAGTCATACCTGGAGGAGCAGGACTGCCTTGACTCATTCCAGTCTGGATTCAAGCCACGACGGGGTACTGAGACGACAATGGTTGCGCTGCAGGATGACCTTTTAAGGGAGGCTGACAGGGGCAGATGCACCCTGTTGGTACTCCTAGATCTCTCAGTGGCTTTTGATACTGTCAACCATGGTATCCTCCTGGACAGGGTCTCTGAGGTTGGGGTTGGGGGCTTAGCATTGAGCTGGCTCCGATCCTTCCTCAAGGACCGTGTCCAGAGAGTTCAGCTAGGGGAGGAGGTGTCAGCACCTTGGACCCTTTGGTGTGGGGTTCCTCAGGGATCGGCACTGTCCCTGATGCTGGATTTAGCTCCTGGGGGGGGAACCTCCGATAGGTTAGGGGGGAATGGTCCCTAGGCTGGATGGTACTCCCCTCCAGTTTAGGGACCAAGTGCGTAATTTGGGTGTTCTTCTGGACTCGGCTCTTTTTTGGGAGTCCCACATTGCAGCCATGTTCAGATCAGCCTTTAACCAGATTAGGCCAACTGCCCAACTTCGCCCCTACCTAGACACAGATTCCTTCAGGACTTTGGTGCAGGCCCTGGTCATCTCCCGGATTGACTACTGCAATGCTGTCCATGTGGGGCTCCCCTTGAACCTGATACGGAGACTTCAGCGGGTACAGAATGCGGCAGCCAGACTAGTGGTTGATGCAAGTAAATTTGACCACATCACTCTGGTTCTGGCTCACCTCCACTGGTTGCTCATGGTGTCCCAGATCAGGTTCAAGGTTTTGGCACTCACATACAAAGCACTCCACGGTTTGGGCCCATGTGACTTATTGGAGTGTCTCTCCATCTGCCGGACCCACAAGGTCATCCTAGTTGAGGCTCCTCCAGGTGGCCACCCCAATCCTCTACACAAGGTAAGGCCTTCTCTTTGAGGTGGTTCCAACTTTATGGAACCAGCTTCCAGAAGAGCTCTGCCTAGCCCCCTCCCTGTGGACTTTTAGGAAGCAATTAAATACACTGCTTTTCAGGGAGGCTTTCCAAACCGACCCCATCTGACCACCTCCCCCCCTTTTTTTCTTTCCTCTCCTTTTCTTCCCTTCCCTCTTTTTCTCCATCCCCTCTGGGATTAGTCGGCGCCATCTGTTTTTTTAAAAAAGGGCTATTGCTATTGGTTTTAATATTTCTATTTTTGTTTTTTATTTTATGAGTTGTAACCCACCCAGAGCAGTGCTGCGACACTAATGGGAGAAATAAATAAATAAATAAATAAATAAATAAATAAATAAATAAATAAATAAATAATTTTTTTTTTGAAAATGCTTATCCTGCCTCCACATTTTTCAACAGTCCATCTTCACTCATATATCTGAGATGCCACTTTTCTTGAAACTATACTTGTTTTAGGTTGTCACCAGATGGTTAATGCGCATTGCCACCAACTTTGCCCCCCTCAAAGCTTTTGAGATGCAATTAATTTGAATTCTGTTTTCATCCGTTCTGAATAACGTGTTGATCCAGTAGTGCCCAAATTTGAGCCCCAATGTTCTTTTTGGTTATTACTACCGTAGATTGTCTCCTCAGCCTAAGATGATGTTGAAGCTGAAATCTCTATTCCTGAGACCTGCTGTTTTGGAGTTTAACTCTCAAGGCCCTGGAGAGTAGTTCAACATGTTGAGAGCATGCCAGGTTGGTAAAGGGCTGTCCTAAGCTCACATAATGTCTTAATTTAGCATAGTGATAATAATCTTACATTGATCTTAGAACTGCAAAGCTGGATCATCTAGTCCAGCTCCTGTCAAGGAGGCACTGTGGGGAATCAAACTCCCAACCAGATACCTAAACCGCTGAGCTATCCAGCAGCTCATCCTCCATTGTGATCCATGTCTTCTATTATGGGGCAAGACGTGTTTCGTTATGTGAAAACCTGCAGCTATCTTCTGATGGTTCCATAAAACTGGTCCCAAACGAGTGATCCTGGAAATAGCCGTGCTTGCTTATAGTACAGGGAAATTTTCAGGCAGTAATCACATCCCATTACAGCCCTAATTAAATTTTCCCTAAAAGGGATGGTAAGGAAATGAGGGCCTAATAGGTCCCCTAAATGTTTGAACACTGTTTGAAATCTGACTGTACTGAAAGAAACAAAGTCTCTCTTTAAGGGAAAAGGGGGGTGGGGACTCCAGCAGGCTTGTTGTAGCTTTCAGACAATCTTTGCTGTGCCTGCACATTTCTGCACAATGCTGTTATCTAAAAATGCCCAGGGGCTGAAAACAGTTTAATATTCATAACCAGTGATCTGAGCATATGGAATATGAATAATTCTAATTGTGTCTGTATAGATTTAGTGTAAGAAGCTTTCAGTGGGCATAGGAAGGGGGGGATGATTTGTTCTTTCCCAAAAGCTCGTGCCATTGAAGGAAATGTGCTATTGCCCAGATCTGAGAGGAAATGCTGCTGGGAGGGAGGGAGGAATCTGGGCAGCCGGGACACTGTCAACCAATGCAGTGCTCAGGCGGAACAAACTTGGGGGCAGAGTGAAGATTTTTGGAACCACAGACTGCCACAACATCTGGCTGTAATGTTAGTAGAAAAGTCCTAGGCTGCAGAGCGGGTGGTGGCTGATGGACCAGGATAGTTGTGTGTGTGTGTGCCTGCCTCACACCAAAATTTCAGAGGGGTGCCCCCTTGCCCTAGACACAGGTTGACTCTCGGCTGCAGTTGAATATAGGTGGACTCGCTTTTGGCTAGGCATAACATAACATTCATGCTGTAAATGAAATAGGTAGATTCTAGAGGCTGGGTGTTGCTGATTAAGTCACTACATGTTCACTACATGTTCACATGAGACACACAGTCTGCTGGCAAAGGAGGTCAAGCCATCACAAGTGGTTCAAACTGAAGTCTCCCTGAAACTATGACCTTGTCTGGACTAGTTGTTGGTTCCTGCTGGTTGCAGGTGGTTTGCTGAGTTGTAATACACAGTACATCTGCCTTACATGCTGTTTCATTCAAGCAGGATGGTGTTCCAAAATGACAGCAGGGCTTTCTGAAACCTGCAGTGTTTTCAGAAGATCTGTACTATGTTCATCCAACAGATTTGGGAGTTTTTAGTTCCATGCCAATGAGCACAAATTTGCTGCTGCCGTAGTGTCTAGTCTCTACACTCACTGCATTTTCAGTATTTTAACCCTTTGGAATAAACATTCTTCCCCAACACCATTGCACCCCACAAGACATTTCTGCTTTGAGACTAACTGAAAATTATGAACATTAATTACCCAGTTCACTCAGCTAAGTAAGTGTTTACATAACCTTTATAAAGATAGGAAGATAGGATTGCTTAAACTCATTTAGGCAATGCAGAGATGTCTCAGTCAATAAAGAGAAACTGGTGACCCAACAGGATTTCCCTTTCTGCTGCCTGTGTCTCCTTTGAAGTTCTGCCTCCTCTTTGCTCCTTCTCTATTGCTCATTTGTTTCCCTCAAATCAATGCAATCCCACCAGGTATGAACTCAGAGCACATGTATGAACTCACACCCACTCTGAGGCATGCTCGTAAAGGATCTATGAGCCACGGCAGTAGTGCGTCTTAACACAAATGGGGCTGAGTATCTCACATGCACACAGAGTAATTTAATATGGGAGTTTTATTGAAAATAAGAATTTAAATATGCATGGGAAGTAGCAAAAATTACATTCAAGTAGCAGAAGTGGCAAACAAATACAAGTGTTGTGGGGAAATATCAGTCCAAAGGAAAGAAGCAAGTCCAAAGTGGAGTAGGTCCTTAGCCACAGGCTCATATAGAAGAGGGGAAATACATGGGGAACCATCAATGCATGGGAAAAGTACTCCTGAAGATAGATTCAGGGGTGACAGAAATTACCTTTCCTTCGACTGCCTTGAAGCTGGGAGCCACTGCAACTTCAGCTGGAGCAATATAAGGGATTTCTTGGGCAAGGATCCCAAGAGGGAACAGGTTGAGGTCCTAGGCCAGAAACCAGGAATTCAGGGGAGAAATACAGGCTAACATGATTCTCTGGCTAAATCCTGGATTACAGGGTGGGATGGGGGCAAGAGAGGGTGTGTGCTAAGGGAGTGACTTCGGCTGAGAAATAATGAAGCCAGGCCAAACTGGCCTGGCAGGAATCAGCAGGAGGCCTTCAACAGCAGCAGCAGCAGGATCCAGGCTGAGATGGAGACAACAAGCAGGTTCCACCCGAGATGAATAATGTGGCTATCACAGGCCTTTTTATGGGATTCTTGGGGTGATTTGCTTCATGGCTATCCTGTGAGATGAATCTTTATATCTTCTAGCCTATTCTTGTCTTTGCCAGACCAGTTTTCCAGTTAAATCAGTCTATGGAATACACATCTATACGTAGCAAGGTTGTTGGCAAAAATTAGATTCTGCAGGTACTGTTATACATACCTGACCAGTTTGGCAACAGTAGGCAAGGAGAGACTGTGAAGAAGGAGTTCAAGTTCCCTCTTTCCTCGTGATGTTTCCCCACTCTAAGCATCTGATTGGCATGGAATTGCTGAACAATGGGTAAGGCGGGGGGATGTCTGGCTGCAAAGTCCATTGTCTCTTCTTCTCCCTGGCATAAATCTTTGTGGAGTTTCAGACTATAAGGTATATCCTGCAATGCAGCTAAAGGTGAAAAAAGATACACCACTAAATTGAACTGCATTAACTAAAGGGCCACTTAACAACTATTTAAACCTTTTGGGCTTTAAGATCAGCCACAAGGGCCCATCGAAGTCCAACACGTTGCATGTCAGGAGAGAATTCCAAAAAGTTGGATGCCTTTCCAAAGGAATGGAAGCAACATACAGTGTCTCTTTTGGCAGAAAGGCAGGATATTAAACAAATGCATGCATATTGCAGCCCACTCCCAAATGGATTCATGCATCATCATGAAATGAAATGAAGTATTTACAGATTCAAGGTGCCATCATCTGGAAATTTATGTGAGTGTAAATCTCATAGAAAACATATGTGATTGACTGCCCTTTTAAGTTATTTCTCCTGGTGTTATCACTGGTCATATATTGCACACTAGAATTGTACTAGACTCCATAATGAAACATACAGAAAAGAAAAAAAAGGGAAAAAATAATAATCAAGTGGATTTACTAACTATGAATAAGCAATGGGCCATGCTGAATTCCCAGTAGGAATGTTTAAAATGAGAAACAGAGAATAGCAGAAGGCATAATGGGATGATAGAAGCCAAATTGTGCTTATGCATCTCTCGGAACAATCCACTCACTCCTAAACTGTATTTTATGAGCAGCTAGACTTAAAAAAGAGAAAATCCCTATGATGTTCCACAGCAAAGTCAAAGGTGGTTTACAGGAACAGTAGCCTAATTTTTAAAAAAGTGATTATATTTTGAATGTTGCTTTCTTTATTAAGAATGCTCTTTTTACATGTTCAAGTGCTAGAATGTTGAAAAGTAGAAGTGTGCAAATACCGTCTGCTTCAATTCAGCCCAAATAATTTTCTTACAAATCACAACCAATTCACATTCAGCCTATTTGTAACCTGAATATTTTAACTGGTTGTACATATTAGTATTTGATAAGTGAAAACACATGAAAATGGGGAAAATACAGGGCTCTGACCTGGGATGGGGGAGTGAAACTCAGTGCCATCAACTTCTGCTCAATCTCCAGTGTGCAGTCACATTTCCATCAGCCTATCTCCTTCTTCCCTTTCCCTAATGGAAGCCATGCTATTTACTCCTTGTCCAACTGCTGCCCTTCTATGAATCTCTCCTACTTTAGCTCGGTACTATTGCCTAGCTATCAGTCATTCAGAACTTCCAAAATGAAAGCTGCTGCTCTGGATGTTTTATCTTCAAAGCACCAAAGCAAAATTTAGCACTCTGGAGAGTCCCAGTTTGAGCTCAGCCCCAAATCATGCTTCCTTGATTTGCTCTGGAGCAGTTTAGAAACAAACAATTTTCTCCTTTTTTGGTTCATTTTCTGTACAAAATTCCAAATCCAAAGCACATCCAAACTAAAAAATATATGCGTAGGGGAATAAAATTATTAACATAATGTGTACCAAAAGATGATGGTGATTTTGTTATTTTCAGAAAGTATTGCAAGCACATTTTTTCCTCTCTCTCTATTAAGAGAAAGAAATTTAGCTCTGTTTAGCTCATCTGCATGACATACTTTTGCTCATATGCCTTGAACCTAAACTGATGGTTTGGCGCCTTTGGTTTGAAACAACTTTAAAAGGTAATTGAGAAGTTCTGAATGGAAACATTTTCATAGAAAAGTGTCCCACAATACTGTGGTCATAAAAGCAAGCATGGAATGTATCTTTAAACATATTATTATTGCTTACAAAAATGCAATGAGCACAGTGCAGTGCATAAATGAAAATATGAATAAATAAAATTCCCATCAATGACCTGGGCAAATTTTCAGCTCTAAACTTCAATTGCTGATTGGAGATATGAGGTGAGATTCCAAGGTCAGAGAAAGACTTATGAAAGTTTTAATCTCAGGGATGTCCACTGTGATTTAAGTCTTAGAACTTCCAGTATAACTCTTTGCTAAGATCCTTGCTCACGGTTGGGGTGCATGATCATTGTCAGGTTCCATCTGACCTTCTGTTGGTGCTCACCCTGGGGAAGGAAGGGTTGGAGAACATTTGGCTCTCCCCATATTTTGGCCCATCATTTCCCATCAGGTCCACCCAGGATAGTCAATAGTATAAAGGACTATGAGAATTGTAGTCTTATACAGCCATTCTCAACCTTTTTTTTGGCCATGGCCATAAACACAATACGAAAGAAATATAGGCCGAATCAGGATTATATAAGTTGCATAACAAACCTTACAAGGTGGTGTGTGAAGAATTGTTTCAAGTCTGTGACCCCCTTCAAATATGCCAGGGCTCCCCAGAGGGCTATATGGCCCCCGTTGAGAATGGCTGGTCTAAAACATTTGAAGAACCAAACATTCTACAGTCCTGGCTTAGATGGCACTTTTCGCCCTGTGAGCAGGCAATCACAAAAAGGAATCAGTGGGCAAAGCAAATGCTTTTGGCAGTTCACCCTTTGCTCAGTTCAAAACATGTCTCCTGTTACATTTCTTTTAAAAGGAAGGTCAGATCTCCTGTCTGATACATGCTTTAAAGTCCAGGCTGCCCTTCTTCACTGGTGACAACTACAGGTCATGGTGACTGCAAATGCCAGCCCTCAGTGTGATGTTTAAACTGTTTCTATATGTACACAGTGCCAACGGTTTTCTCATACAATCATGACAATGGCAAATTATATGCTTGTGCAATTCTCAAAATTGGGGCCTCAAAAGTTATGGTTGCCATGGCAACAATAACTAATTCCTGTCACAGAAATGTGCAGCAGTAGTTTTGAGTATTGTTTCTAATGCCCTTAAAACGATTTGTGGTGGATCCTGATTCAGTGGATGGGTTTGCGCTAGATGGCTTTTGAAGTTTTCCACCCCAAAATGTGAGTTGCATTTACTGATTTGGATGCTAAGCTATAAACACACAGTTCTCTAAGTCCCTTGCCAGGATGACACATATACATCAGTAACAAGTACTTTAAGACAGAGAAGGAGAAATGTATGGCCTTCAGATGTTGTGAGACTGCAACTCTCTCATCCATTGCCACTGGCTAAGGCAGCTAGGCTTGACGGGAGCTCGCAGTCCAATCACACTGGAAAGCCTCTGAAACATAGGTTTCAGTGCACCTTATGAGGTAAGCACTCGCAGCTCAGTTGTCCCTCTGATTTTGCTTTTTTTTTTTTAAAGGAAAAGAAGTACCTGATGAACACTTGACTTTTTACCTCTTCCCCAAAAAAGCCAAGACCCAGATCCAAAGACTTGGTCCTGGGCTTCGCTTTAACATTGCCCCTCCCAGACCTGAGAAAGATCACTTTTTGGACTTCCATCTCCCCAGCCAGCATGAGGAGCAGCTTGCCAAGCTCTTGCCCCTTCCCAGGGAAAGGATATGGCTGACCCTCCTTGCCTTTCCATTATGCCACATGGAAGAGCCTTATGGAGGAGGAGAGACCCAGTATGTCAGGATTTGCTTTGGCCTGAACTAGGAAATCTTCAGGTTCCCAAAGCTGCTCTAGACTAGAGTTGCAGGGCAAATTGATCATCTAGGAGGAACAAACTACCACAATTCTTACCATTAGCTCTTCTCTGCCCTATTATAGCAGTTTTAATACTAGTTTAACTGTCGTGTCTCCATTCTATGGGGCCCTAGGACTTGTAGTTCGGTGAAACACATAGCAAAAATATCTGCTAGAGAGCTCCAACACTGTAGTTCAAATCGTCCTTAGGTTTGTTTAGTGAGGGTCTCTGGCTGGAATATAGAAACAGCCAGGAAATGGTTTTATTCCTCCTGAGTCCCACTGGTCTCAGACTAAATCCAACACCCCTTGTGGGTGATGGCCATACAAAAGTTTGAATGGGGAGAATCCTAAGGAGGCTTGGGGATGTTCCTGCACCTGAGTTAGGTACCTGGCTGCAAGCCAGAAATTGGGACTTCTATTCCCCACTGTGCATCCCAGAAAAGCCAGTCTGTATGGCCTTGGACAAGCTGTGCAATTCCAGAGCGGCCCCAGAATGAAGGAATGATAAAATTTTCTACCTATAAAACCCTAGGAAGAGTCACCATAAGTCAGAATTGACTTGCTGGCACACAATTATTATTAACTAGCCACATACAAAGAAAATTGTCCAGCTCCTGTGCCTTTAACAAATATTTGTTATGTATATATGCATATGAAACTTCCCACGGTTAGACATAATCACCTACTAACTGCTGTTGAGTGAGAAAAAAACTTTGTCAAAGGGATGGGAGCACACTACAAATTGAAGATGTGCATGGCCCCGCCTCCTGCTCTGCGCTCTTTAAGAGACTCTCCAGCCTGATCCCTGTCCAGTTCCATGCTGATAGTTCTGTTCCTGGATCTCTGCACACCCATCCCTGCCAATGGGGAAATGCAACTGGCTATGGCTCGGAGTGGGGTAGGGGTTACGCAGGGCCACCGGAATTCTTCCTGGTGGAATTATCTGTCCACCTCTGGCCCATAAAATACAAGGAAAAGAGAGGCAGGAGACGGCTAGTGCAAATGATGGCAGTTATGCCACCACATCAAAAGACTGCTGCTGGATCACCGACTGTGGTTCCAATTTGACTGCCGTCAGAGATTTTCTGATATTAAAGTCTCTTCCCCCAACCCAAAACTCCCAAAGGCTTCCCAAGGGGACCCCAGGGAGCCTTGCAAACTGAAAAGAATTGGGAGAAGAAGTTTTAGAGTTGATGAAATTAACAATTTTCATCACCAAATGATGACATTATCTGGGTTGTGCAGCGTAAACATACACCAACAGGATTTAAGCCTATATTTAATTCCTTTTTTGAACTGGGTATGAGATCAACAATTTCTGAATTGCACAGCCAGCTACAAGGCCTAATCAGACTAGGTGCCAAAGAAATCCTGTGTTTGAACTAGGCACAATAAAATAATGAGCTTCTAGTAACTTTTTGATGTGAGAGCTCTAAAATGTATACTAGAACAATTAACAGAGCATTCTGACCTTCGTGCGTATGTGGCCAAAGACAAGGATGTTCCTCCACTGCACACATAATGCTGCACACAAAGGTCAAGGTCAGCCTTGCCTCAGGCTGCCAATGTTCTAGGTGATACTCTCACAGGAGGTTGCCAATGCTTTATTCCTTGAAGGTGCCTCAGGCATCTTTCACTTCAAACACCGGCTTTCTTTTATGTAGAAATATGGCCTGCATTTTGGAACTACATAAAAGGACCAAGACATTCTCAGTCCAGTCACATAAGAACACTAGACTCTAAGAGGCTTACAGGGCACATTTTTAATGCTTAGTGAAAACTGTTATCACTGCACCAAATCAGGAGACGAGGCCCAGTCGGATGGGTGTTTTACATGGATCTTGTGTCATACCTTAGGGATGCGCATGGGAGAAATTTTTGGGTTTTGTTCATTTAGAGTTTTCTCAGGGTGGTGGTGATTGTCTAATTTTTTTTTTTTTTTTGGTCATTCGGGTACCAGCCTGTTTAGTAAATTTGGAAGTGCTCAACGTTTTGAGATTCGTTTGGTTAGAATTTCCCTATTTGAGGTTCTGGTGCTAGTCCGTCAAAAAAGGACTGGCAGCAGTGAGGCAAGGCGGGGGTAGGCAAGCATGCCTTGAAGCAATTGGAGGTATCAGGGGGGCTATTACACAGCTGGTAAATGGGGACTGTTGAACCTGCATGAAACTATGTGTCTCTTAGGTTATGTTGCGTGTCTCTGCCTTCTAAACTTCTTTAATTCTTGCTTTATATCTCACAACATGATTTTCTGGATAAGAATTGCTCCTTCTCTACATGCTCCGTGATTCCTTTTATTCTCTTCCCTGACCTTCTCCCTAAGCCAGTTTTACACACTGAACACCACATGAGCCTTGGATGATGAAGAAGAAGCTGCGATGCTTTTAGGGAGATGATGAACCTGGTATTGTTTCTCAGTCTAACCTACATTGTAGCATAGTTGTGAAGATAAAATGGGATATTATTCATGTGTGCAGCCCTGAGTTTTCTGGAGGATGTTGAGGGGAATACAAATGTGCTAAATTAGGGATATGTATCATTTTTTGATAACTTGGTAAAAATGAATCAACTTTATGCATTTCTAAGATGACCACAGGGCAGGTCAAAGACCCCAAAGACATTAATAGAGCAGAGTGGATCTCATAGCTTAAATACAGCACTCATGTTTCACATTTAGAAATAAGGAAAGAGGGGGGAAAACACCTCAGGAAGATGCTGGGTTCATGGCAATGGAAGAGAGTGTGCTTTTAATCTTAGAAATGAATCTTCTTTGCCTTTCCTTCTGCAAAATCATTGATTAAATCATCAAAACCTGCACAGTGGCCACAGCACACCACTGCTTTCAGATCCAGGGAAGTGGAAAGATGGATGGGTTGAGAGAAACAGCAGGAAGTATAGAGAAGCACAGTCTCCCAGCCTTTGCCCTCTAAGAAGAAATCAAAGAAGTTTGTGCTCATTTCCCTTTTAAAATTCCTCACTCTGGTCATTTCTAATGATTGACTTAGGAAGCCAATGGGAAGGTTCTCCTGGCAGCTGGAAAAATAGAGGGGGGATTAAAATACAACAGTGTACCCATATCTTTAGAAGGCTGGACAGAAGCTCTTTCATTCTGCCAGCAAATTGAGTCTGTTTTCCTAGTCTTATTGACAGGTCTCAAAAGGAGTAGGGATGGGCAGGGCAGGAGAAAGGGGAGATTGGAAGGTCATTCCATCTGGCCTTATCTCTGTGAGCAAAGAATCTCCAAGGCTGCCACTCATTCCTTGGTACAGAGCTAATAAGCAAAAAATTGTTTCAGCTGAAGTGAAGGGAGAGGGAGAGAAGCTACTTTCGTCTTTGAGAAGGTTCAGGACTATTCAATGTCTGATTGGAGCATCCCTTTGAAGAGATTAGAAAGTGGAATGACAGGTATAAAAGTGAGAGAGAAGTTACTCAGTTTAGCCTAATATTTCTAAGGAGACCGCTATGCTCATCTGTTGCCTTGCTACCTGACTTAAACTCTGTTTATGATCTGGAACCATGCTGACATTCTGTCAATGTGTAAATATTAGCTTCATGTTGGTTTCACTTCCCCCTGGTCTGAATAGGCTCATTAGATGGACAAAAGATGGGGTGGTGAGTGAAAATCCCACTTCTGCAGTCCTTCTCCACCCATTGTCATGGATCGTTAACAGTCCTCTTTCTGGTAGGTGTGGTCCTGATCTTTCTGGGGATGGATGAAAGGGCAGCATGATATATAGGAGACAGATTGTGTCTAAGGCATCCACTTCTGTTGAGTGAGGGATTTTCTATATGCACATGTATGGCCTCCCTGACCCCCCTCTCAAACCACCTATCTTTTCGGTCCAAAATGAATACATCTTGATCATCAAATGAATGTCCTTTGTCCTTCAAATGAAGGAACATTGCTGATTGTGGTCCTGAGCCACTGCCCCTCCTGTGCTGGGCCATTCTCCTGTTTAGTGCCTGTTTGGTTTCTCCATTGTAGAGCTCTGACCACTCCTCTTTGCATTGGAAATATATATACTATATTGCTCCTGTTGTGTTTTGGTGTCAGGTCTTTTGGGTAGACAAATCTCTGCCTTAGTGTGTTTGTTGGTTTGAAGTGCACAGGTATGTGGTGTATACCAAAAATCCTTTTGAGCTTTTCAGACACACCCGCCATGTAAGGAATGACCAGGTTCTTCCATCAGCTCTGGGTCTCAGATTGTTCCATTGTCCTGCTGGGTCAGGACACTGCTTAGTAAAAGGCCCATTTGGATATCCACAGGCCTTAAGGACTGTCCTCAGATGTCCATCTTCCTTCTTCTTGGCTTCTGTGGAGGTGGGGATGTTTCTTGCTCTGTGGTTTAGCATCCTGATGACTCCTAGTTTGTGTTGCAATGGGTGATGAGAGTCAAATCGCAGGTATTGATCAGTGTGACTGCACAGTCCAGGAAAGCCAGCTGGTTGTCTTTGGTGTCTTCCCTGGTGAAATTGATATTTGGGTCCACTGTGTTTATGTGGTCTGTGAAGGCCTGTAGTTCCTGAATCTTGATCTTCACCCAGGTGTTGTCCACATACCTGAACCAATGGATCGGAGTCGTCCCCTGGAAGGTGTTTAGTGCCTTCTTTCCCACTTCTTCCATGCATAAGTTGGCAACAATGGACGACACCGGGGAACCCATGGCACAACCATATTTCTCTCTGTAAAAGTCACCTCTGTAGGTGAAGTAAGTGGTGCTCAGACACAGGCCCAGGAGCAGGTATATCTGGTCCGGGTTGAGGCTGGTTCTGGTGGAGAGTATTTTGTCTTCTTCCAGTCTCCTTTTTACAGTAGTTAGGGCATCAGGGGTGGGAATGCTGGTGAAGAGGGATGTGACATCAAAGGATGCCATGGTTTCATCAGTAGTTTCAGTTCCCTGACTTTGGACACAAACTCCTCTGAGTTGTGAATGTGGTGGTCCGAATTTCCAAC
This sequence comes from Intellagama lesueurii, assembly GCA_037013535.1. Taxonomy (NCBI): domain Eukaryota; kingdom Metazoa; phylum Chordata; class Lepidosauria; order Squamata; family Agamidae; genus Intellagama; species Intellagama lesueurii. The sequence goes on along the minus strand of JBAJHW010000002.1, from coordinate 228,750,177 downwards.
CAATTGTGCTAAGATGGTGGCCAGGTATTTAGCAATATTGTATGTTACCAAGTTTATGCTGTTGACGATGGGTCTGGGGGGTGTCCTTCCTTGTGTATCTTGGGAAGTCCATAAAGGTGTGTGTGTGGGCTCTCCAGGAGACAGCCGGTGGTAGGTCACCCTGTCGATGGCATGTTCCTTTTCCAAGTGTTTCAAGCATTCTATTGCTTTTCTTCTGTAAATGTTGGTGGGGTCCCTTTTTAGTTTTTCGTATGAGTGCCAGTCTTCCAAAAGTGAACTTACTTTTCTATGGTAATCCGTAGTGTTGAGGTTGACAGTGCATCTTCCTTTGTCCTCAGGCAGTATGGTGATGGTCTCATCCCTGATGAGAGATGTCAGAGCACTTCTTTCCTGTCTGGTGAGGTTGGATGGCGGCGTTTGAGTGCTGGAAAGTGCTGCAGAAACTTTTTTTCTGGAGTTGTTCAGCTTCTGCCACTGATAGATTGTTCTTCCGGCTGGCCGATTCCGGATGGCTGTAATGAAGTCCACAACTGGAATCTGTTTGGGTGTGATGTAAAATTTTTGGCTAAGACCTCCTTCTCTGACTGAGTGAGTTCCCTGTCTGAGAGATTCTTCACCCATTTGTCCTTTGCGTCCTCCGCTGTGGTCCCCTCATCATCCTTCTTCTTGTCGAGTTCCCCTGCTGCTTTCGGAGTGAGAACCAACATGGGGGATATATCAGGGGTCTCCTACCAACTCTCCTCAGACTGAAGAAGCTACTTGGACGAGGAGCGAAACATTTCAACCTAACAAGAAAGAAGTCCAGTTGCCATGACTCAACTTCCAGATAACCTCTCCTGGATGACTGAGAATCTTCACAGATACCCAAGGGAATGTGACAGCAAACTTCTGGAGGAACAAGTCTGAGAAATCATAACTGTTTGGCTGTTTACTGCAGAATAACATTTGTCTTAGTGAAAAGCTCCCTGTTCCTCTCTGCAGAGGTAGAGAAAAAAACCCAACAACAACTGTTGATGATTTGTGTGAAAGCTGCGGTGGGAAAAGAATTCAAACTGGAGGAAATGGAACAAATATTCAGTCTGTGCAGCATCGATCTAACTTATTTATTTGTATCATGCTCAGGGATGAATTTCCTTGTTTTGTGACAGGCAGTAAAAAAGAGAGGAAAAGTATGCTGCGTAGTGCCAGCATATGGTAAAGCTGACGAAATAAATGTGTATTTTTGAGTTCCATGGAACTTTTGTTCATTTTACTTTCTCCTTCACCTTCTCTGCTGCCTCTGTAACACAGAAACATACACACAGGGTCCCCAGATGGATTGGCATGGCAGCTTTTGGACTGCAAAGTTCCAGAGCCTGGGAGCAGCCACTGAAAGCTGTTCTCATCAGATGTGCCTCCGATGGCTCTCTCAAAGAGCTTAAAAGCTCGGCAGGATCATTCTTCCAAACAAGCTGGCCACAAGCCAGGCGGGGCTTTATAAGTCATAATCACCACTTAGAGTGGGGCCTGGAAATGGACTGTTGAAACTATTGCCACAAAGGACATCTTATCCTCCTTATCTGGCTGCAGCATTTTGAACTAACTGGTTGCTGAACAATTTTTCAAAGGCTGTCCTGTGTAGAGTCCAATACCCTCACCAGGATGTAGTGAAGGCATGCATCACTCTGGCTCAGGCCCAGCACTTCTGGGAATGGGTGCAGTTAAAGCACCAGCCTCAGGGATTATTATTTTTTTAAACCAACCATTGTGTTTTCTTTGTTTGTTTTACTGATACATTTTAATGTGTGCTTCTAATTCATACATCAACCTCTTTTGTGTATGCACTGTATTTTTATTCAGTCTCACCACAAGCTGCCTTAAGTTCTATTTTGGGGAGAAAGGCAGGGCATACTGCCAATTATATAAGTAAACAAAGAAATATTAGCATTGGCTGTGCAAACAAGTTTGCCGCAAAAAGCTGGACATCCAGATTCAGAGCTGAACCCCACTTAACTCACTTTGAACCCTTGTTCCTTAAACTGCCTTTTCACTGTATCGAATGTCTATGTAACCCCACAGGTAAAGCTATAATTAACAATTTTGGCCCTTGCTGGGGAGAACGGTGAGCCAAACCTTTCCTGTAATCCCAGAAACCCCAGACTGTGCAGGCAACGATTTCTGAGAGCTAGAGTTTAAAAAGGCAACATTTCCAAGGAGAGAGAGAGGGGATCCTTTCCTTGCATAGTTACCAAAGATGGGCACTCTCTGAATCCACCTGGATGCCTTGGGCTGGCATTCACTCTAGCTGCTTGGAGGCACTAATCTCCCAGCAGGTACCTGCCTACACTTCTGGCAGGGAGAAGTTTCAAGTGAATGTAATGCAGAGGTTACAAGCCCCTTATTTTGCAGGACTGGAAAAGTTTGCAGGATTCTTTCCATAGTTGGGAGGGGGGGAGAGGGGGAGTTGTGCAGTAAACCAGGGGGAGAGACAGTCACCAGGCTATTTTCTTGGTCCTTAATCAAATCCCAAATCAAATGCTCACTTGTTCCCTCTCCACACCCATGCTTCTTTTCATCAGACATGGCTAGATTGAATACTTTATGTACGTTTGGCATAGGGTTGCTATCCAGGGAGATACTTGGGAATTTTTTTTATTTTAAATACAAATCTCCCCTGCCTGCTCAACATCTCCTCAGACAAGCTCTCTGGGATTCAGATGCACACTTTATGGCTGCACTTTTAGAATGCAATGTTGTTCTGAAGAGGCATCAAGTTGGAACTGACTTATAGCGCCCCTAATAAGGAATGATAAACCACTTCTGAGTGCTCACTACTTAGAAAACACTGGAAAGGGCCATCATAAGTCAGAATTGACTTGATGACACATGATGATGATTATTAACAGGGCTTTCAAAATAAGTGAGATATTTAAGGAGTAGTTTTACAAGTTCCACACTCCCAGGGAGCTTCTATGGCTGAACGGGGATTTGAATCCAGGCTTCCTATGTCCTGGTGCATCACATCTACTATACCACACCAGGTATCCTTATAATGCAATAGCCACCTGGAAAAGAGTCAGGGGGCAGGAAGCTGGATTCTTCATATGCCCATTATGTTCATTGTTGGAATTCACAGTACATCTGAGCAAATAGTCAGAAGAGCAATGCTAATAAAATCAAACACACAGTGCTGTTAATAGTATAAATGATGTGTCCGGATTTGTTTACCCACTAATGGAGATGCAGATGCTGGCATGTCAGAATGAGTGTGGGGGAAATTACATCATAGTTTTTCTAAAGAGTGGAAAGGGAGCAATTAATAATATAGATTAATTCAAAATTGAAATAATTTCACATTGCCTTTTTACTTGCCTGCCTGCTGCAATTCTGTGTATGAAACATCACCTCTCTGTGGATGGAGTAGTCTCTTGACATCTGTTGCTGGTTGTTTTCTGCAGTGCAGACTTCAACTGGGTGAACAATTGTTCTGTCAGCTATAACCCCCCACCCCCGCCATAAATGGCCATTCTTCTGGGAGGTGGCAGCAGCATGGAAATGGTATGAATATCTCTGGGAGCTAGGTTGGTGTTGCCAATATTATCACCCTGTGTACATTTGGACCATTATTTATTTATTTGCTTCAGTCCTTTTTTTTACTGGCCACTTTTTCAGCCCCCGAAATCCTGAGTATCCTTTGATAAAGCCACATTTCAAGTACTTCTATCTTGTCCATAATTCATAGAATCCCAGAAGCATGAAATCCTAGATCAGGAAGAGATAGCAAAGGTCCTCAGGTCCAACACCTGAAGCAGGAGAGCCACAGCTAAAGCCCGTCTTCCAGAGGTGTCATGCTGCCTCTATCCGAGAACCTCCAATGAAGGAGAGCCCACCAGCTTCTTTGGTAGCCCTTTCCATTGTCAAACAGCTATTCCTATCAGGAATTTCTTCCTAATGTTTAATCAACATCTTCCTCCTTCTCATTTGAATCCATTATTTGGCATGCTACCCACTGGAGCTGATGAGAACGAACTTGCTTCTTCTGCCACATATCAGCCCTTCAAATATTTAAAGATGGCTGTCATATCACCTCTAATTCCATGCCACACACTATAATTGAGAATACATAGCACCACCCGGTGCCCTTTCTCAGATCTAATTTTAAGGCTTTTTGTGTATTACATTCTTCATTATAAGGAAGCTGCTGTAGGTCTTCTCTGTTCTGATGTTCATTGTTCTTATTACATGCTGTCAAGTTGTCTCCTATCAATGACTGATGTCTAGAATGTCCAATCCTCAACAGCCCTGCTCAGTTCTTGTAAACTCAAGACTGTGGTGTCTTTTATGGAGTCAATGCATCTCTTATTTGGTCTTCCCCCTTTCTTGCAGACTTCAACTTTTCCCAGCATTAATATCTTTTCAAGTGAGTTCTGCTTTCTCATGAAGTGCCCATAGTAGGACAGCCTCAGTTCCATCATTTTTGCTTCCAAAGTTCAGGCTTGATTTGATCTAGGACCCACCTGTTCATTTTTCTGGTGGTCCAGTATATCTGCAAAGCTCTCCTCCAGTACCATATTTCAAATGAATCATTCCCCCCCCCCCCCCATTAACTTTCTTCACTATCCAGTTTTCAGACCCATGCATAGTAATCAAGCATACTATGGTGTGGATTATCTTGACCGTGATTTCCAATGACACTTCCTTTCACTTGATGATTTTTCCCTCGCTCCTTAATTGCTGCCTTCCCAAGTCTCATCATCTTCTGATTTCTTGGCTGCAGCCTCCATTTGAATTGATGACTGAACCAAGATATACAAAATCTTTAACAATTTCAATTTCTACATTATCAACATTAAAGTTGTGTAGTTCTTCTGTAGTCATGATTTTTGTCTTCTTAATGTTCAGCTGCAGTCCTGTTTTGGCACTTTCTTCTTTCACCTTCATCAGAAATCATTTCAAGTCATTGCTGCTTTCTGCCAGCAATACAGTGTCAACAGCATATCTTAAATTATTGAGTTTTTATCTGTCAACATTAACTTCTTCATCTGAATCTAGTCTGGCTTTCTGTATGTTATGTTCTGCATCGAGACTAAACAGACAGGGGTGTAAAATATACCCTTATCTGACACCTTTGCCAATAGGAAACCATTCTGCTTCTCCATATTCTGTTCTAGCAGCGGCTTCTACGCCACGATACAGGTTATGCATCAGGATAATCAAGTGCTGAGATACACCCATTTCTTTCAGAACAACCCATAGCTCCAGGTTCTAAGTTCAGCACTGTTCCTGTTATACTATCCTGGCTATCTGAAAGATACAACATTGTGATAATACATTGATGTACTTAACTGGTATAACATACATATTGCATAATATGTAAATTGGGTTTTCTGGATTTGGAGAACTAGTCTATGGCACTCTTACTCCGAGTCTTCAGCCTCTTCTCCCCAAATGTTCAAGCTGTATGAGAAAGTGCAGGAAATTCAGGGCAATCCAAGTTGGAATAGAAGTCCCAGAAGGGAAGTGAAAGTTGGGAGGACACAAATATGAATCACATAAACCTTTTTATATTGCAAATCCAGCATAATAACTGACTTCTCTGTAGTTGCATATTAAAGGCCTTGGGTTGGATGCAGATGGCTCCTCCTTCCCACAGCAGGGCCTCCAAACTACTGAAGATGATTCACAAAGGGTTGGGGTGACTTCTGAAAGGATGAATAGTGTGGGAATCCATGAAAAGAGGGCAGAAGTGTCTTCAGTGAATCAAGATCTTCTACTGCCTGAAAGCTGATCCCAGATCCATTCCATACATCTTCCAATTTTCCTCACTTAGCATAAAACATGTTCTTGTGAGAAAGCCCAACCCTGCTGTTAGCAGACTAAGGCACTCTTTGAAAGTAGCTGATCTGGATGTCATCAATGGCAGAAAATTGGTTTTTTTTTTTACATTTATTATTATTACATTTTTTAACTGCCAAGGTGGTGGTGAATAGACCAAGGAGAGGCACTTACTTTCCCCCTCCGGAGCCAAAACAACCTGGGTGGCCTAGGTGCTATGAACCTTGACTTGTGGGCTGGGGACTGGCTACCTCTCTCAGGCAACACATTACCTTTGGCCAGCCTTTGGCGATTCAGCCTTGTTCAAAAGCATGCACAACAAACTCTTCAGAACAAACTGTGAATTAGATTGAGGAAATTCTAGGTAACTGATCAGATATCTATAGTTGTGACATACCTCTAACCTGTTTCAAACAACCTTTAGCAGTCTTTCAGAATTCGGGGAAGAACTTCATCAAATGAGGGGCCTTTTCAGCACAGTTTAAGGGGGGGCATGCCTTTCTCTGTAAAGTAACCTTCTCAGAAACAGATTGGCATCATAAATTCTGTTCACCAATCCTGATCTTGTTTACTTGCACAGAGGAATGATTTAACCAGACAGTGAAAACTGTTTCTGCACAGTTTCATGTCAGAAATCCAGGACAGGTCTTTAATGAAAATGAAATAAATATATATATCACAATTGTTATTTTATTCACATACCCTGTATTATCTCTAAGAGATTCTTCTGAACATTTCACCAAAGTAAAGTTTGTAGGATCCTCTGGTGAATGCAGAGATTTTTAGTCTTGTATAAATTGATATAAATTTGTAGTGTAGAGAGAGATAATCACTGTTGATGATTCCATATATTACAGTTCCCAGGATCCTCTGGTGAAAGTCGTGACTTAATCAGGTATAAATTGATATAAATGTCTGGTGTCAATGGATTTAATCACAGTCATGATTCTGAAGTATGAAAAAGGTCACAGGAGTGAATTTGATTTCACTGAAGCTATTTACAAGTCATCTAGTGTTTAAACTGGGGCCAAATGTATCCGAGTCTAAAAAGTTAAAGGATAGCATGTGTCAGAGTGGAAAATTGGATATGTTTTTTCAGGGAAAAGAAAATCCATTAGCAGGAATTGCCTGGATTCACAAATCCTAATCTTACAGATTTTACCTGGAAAACCAACGTGGGCAAATCAAGAATCAATCTTTTATTGTGTAATCTTAAACTCTATAAAATAGATATATTGAAATCCTTGTAAAGAAAACAATTAAAATGAACATTACAGTTCAGCAGAGAAAATGATCTTTTGTGTTCTTTGATCTGAGAAGAGGAACCCGCCACTACCAGTATGGTTAGCTTGTTGGTATCAACTATAAAGTACTCCAAATACTAGTATGAGGATCTACCAGGAAAAGTTCTTGTGATAGGACCCAGAAGTCTGATATGGTCATTCCTATAAAAATTGCATGCAAAGAAGACATGCCCTAAAGATTTAACTTCTATGTCAAGGCAAGGACATAGCTGATTCTCATATGGCCTTGGGAGCACCCTTGTGAAATAGCAAATGGAAGGCAGTTGAATCCGGTTCTAGAAAAGGCACGATGATATTTAGGAATTGTCAGATTACCCAAATATCTGGCATGTCTGCAAAATAAAAAATGCAAACTGAAATGCAAGAGCAACCAGGTTTTATGGGCCTTTATGTTGAAGGTCAATATCTTTGTCCCATTGTCCTAAAATAATATTTACTGCTCTCCGCTCTTGGATGCACAGAAAATTCATGGAAAAACCCCAGTAACTGCAATTTCGTGGCAAATATTTTAACCCATGAACTGCTAAAAATATCCATCTTGGGAAGATATAAGTACACTGTAGTAGCATAAGCATAAATGTTAAGCCAATACCTAAAAGCAAAGGACTATGCCAAGCATTATGTAGATACAAACCCTGACTTCAGTCATCTGGAAGTTGAGTCATGGCAACTGAAATTCTTTCTTGTTAGGTTGAAACATTTTGCTACTCATCCAAGTAGCTTCTTCAGTCTGAAGACAGTTGGTAGGAGATCCCTGATATATCCTCCATGTTGATTTCACTTCCCCCTGGTCTGAATAGGCTCATTAAGAAGGACAAAGGACTGGAGGTGATGGATAATCCCACTTTTGCAGTCCTTCTCCACCCATTGACATGGATCATTAATGGTCATTAACAGTGGTCTTTCTGGTGTTTGTGGTCCTAATCTTTCTGGGGACGGATGAAAGGGCAGCATGATAAATAGGAGACGGATTGTATCTAAGGCCTCCACCCTTGTTGAGTGAAGGATTCTCTATATGCACATGTATGACCTCCCTGACCCCTCTCTCAAGATGTACTCATGACCAAGATGTACTCATTTTGGACTGAGAAGATAGGTGGTTTGAGAGCTACTTGGGTGTACAGACTGAAGAAGCTACTTGGATGAGTAGCGAAACATTTTAACCTAAACAAGAAAGAAGTCCAGTTGCCAGGACTCAACTTCCAGATAACCTCACCTGGATGACTGAGAATCTTCACAGATTCCTGCCTTCAGTCATAAACCTGCAGTAGGGAAATATCTTGAGTTTCCAAAAAATACTTTGGAAGAAACTTAAAAAGGCACTTTGCAGATCTGGGTGTAATTCCTGAATCCAAATCAGAACTCCGTACAGCAACTGAAGCAAAATTTTGGTCTGAAATACTTGAATAGCAACAGGGATAAATTGCGCCTTCTTAGTCTGGGAAAAATGGTGGATTGTCTTAATAGTCTTCTTAGCTCTCTGTATAGCAGACTGTCCATGTGGAGCCCAAGAGAGAAAAGACTAGAGCATAATGCCCAGATATCTGAACTGCTTAACTTGATCTATACACCATCCTGCAGATGTCCACTTATTCATTGAAACATGCTGAGCATAGACCATAATTTTTGTTTTACAAAATTTACAACAATTTACAAAATTATTTTACAAAAATTAATGGCTAGCAAATTGTCTTTACAATAAGACTCAAAGTAAATATTTTAGCCTATTTTTGACAAGCCTCCTATGATGGGCTTCCATGCAGAAAGGTCCCCCCCAGGGTGTATCCGATTTTAAACCCTTTTGCTGGAAAGCTGACACTGACAAAACCAGCTTTCAGTGGAGTGTAAAAAGCTGCTTGTACAACAATATGGGTAAGACATTGCCATTTGTGGCAACAGTTGCATTAAAAATGTATTTAAATAGTAAATGTGTGAATAATAAGCAAAACATATAAATAGAATATAAATATAAACGCTTGGGAAAAAACTGCTCCTTTTTTATTAGAAAAAAAGTAAATTGACATTTACTTATTTCTTTATCTTATTACTTTCTAGTGGCTAAAATGCTTTGCAAAAATCCTCATTTTTACAGTACTTCAATTTTCTACCTTTTTAAGAGGGATCTTTTTCCATGGGATTTAAAAATAGTGAAAAAACAATATGACCAATATGCGTTACCTACACATTTTCCCCCAATGGCAATAATAACACTAATTAGTTACTTTTGAAGGCTTTGCAATGAGTTCCATAACTATTTACTTTTAAAAAGTAACATTCCAAGCTCTATACAAAATTGCGTAAACTATGATCTTTGAACATTTTTGCCAAGGAAAGCAGGAGCCCTATGAAGTGGACATGAGACTCTCGCTTAATTATTAAGGAACAAAAAACACCTCTTCGCTCTATGGAAGCACCAGGTAATTTGTCTGTGGAAGTATCACATGATAGGGAACCAATGTAGTTCTGTAACTCCCAGATGAGGACTGTTCCCAACAGTACAGTGAAGAGCACTGTACAGGTGTCTTTCTCTCTGTGTGTTTGTGTGTCTGTGTTGCAAGCCGTGGGTGTTGGGACAATGCAATGTATTGAATATAGTTGGAAAGAGGAGGTGTGATTTGTCAGGCAGCAGCTGTGTGAGTTTGAAGGATAACTAACAGAAGGCTAAATCCCAAAGCCTACTTGCCTTTTGTACGTTTGCTATTTATTCAGCCCATTGGGATTGATTGCGCTATGCAAATTCCTGTTACAAAGTATAAAAAAAATAGCATTCTCATTTGAGCCAAGTGATTCATAGCCTTCTCCCAAGTAAACAGCAGAGAACAGTAATGGGCTAATGGCCTCAGGTGGTTCTTTATAAGGTTGAGTGCTTTCATGCTTAGAGTTTGTTTTGGGTGTGGGTGGGTGTTCTCATTTATTTCTTAAATTTATCATCTCCTCTCAGCAAAGCCTCAGAGGTCACTCAACAGAGTGGTATAAAATATGTATCTCCCAGAAAGCTCTTCTCATTTTGCTTTTCCATCTAGCCCTGGGCTACCCAAGTGCTGGGAGTTGAAGAGAGCAAAGCTGTGGGCTGTGCATCCATGTTGTGACTGTTCTCTCACCAAGTCCAACTACTCTTGGCTAAAACATGAGCACCAAGTGTGGGTTCATGCTGTGAAACAGCCCTGGGCTCTTCTTCCATAGCAAAGATGCTCCACACCATGGATGCAAAATAAGACTTGGAGGCTGAGCCATCCCTGGCTTCAAGAGACAAGGAGAACAGTATTTTTCTTGCAATTCATAGCAGGAATTTACATAAAACAAGGTCAATATGAATGCACAGAGAAGCTTTGCAAACAAGTGTATGGTAGAGCATATCTTAAGGCTCTGAAGTCGGTTCCAAGAGAGACAGCTTGTGTGATGCACAATGTATTTTTCCTCAGCCATATTCCATGGAAATAAAACCTAGCCTTCTCAGCAAAAGAGACACACCAACTCTCTCTGCTAAATCTCCTTTAGCAGATAGCTGCCCGTTGTGCAGATAAACCTTGACAAAATGCAATTGGTTTCCAGCAGACTTAGCCAATGCTCCTCCTCCGCCTTCCTTGCCAACCGCCCCACACTGCAGTGGCTTAAAGCATCAGAAAGTGACATGCAAATGACAACGGCTCAAGAATTTGCCTTTCAGCAAATTTTTAAGGTTTAAAATACTGTGTGTGCAGTGAAAAAGAAGAAGAGGCTTTGCTTGTCTTTATATCCAAAGTGCCTGCCACCCTTTCAAAGAGTTTGGGCTCAAATTAACAAATGGCCCGCAGTTCACAGTCTCAGCTGTTTGTGTCCTGCTGTTTTCTTCATCTTTGTGTTTATTAACGGGTTAAACCCTTTGGAGTTCGAGTAGCTGAACTCAGCTTCCCTATAGTTTGCACCAGGGGTGTTCATAGGCACCTTGGTTAGGAGGCCAGTTTGGCATTTTGGAATGAATCCTGATTTGACTGCTGGTGATCTGGTTTCCCCCTGATACTATCTGTGCTCCATATCTGAATCAATTTGTACATGTAGATTGCCAGTCTTGACTAGCACTGGCAAACGAAAATAGTTATAACTTTGTAATTTTTATGCTGATCTACAGCCCATGAAATTTGGTGATAGAACAGAGGCTAACAAGAGGAGTAGGCTGGCTGCATAATTCAGTGTGTTAGATATCTTGTTGTGGAGGCAAAGACTGGCAGTTAAATTCCTAACTGTTCCCCTTTAGAAGAGCCAACCTCTGTAGCCTTGGGCAAGCTGCAAAGTCACTGAGCATCCTCAGAAAAGGGGAATGGTAAACCACTTCTGAGTATTCTTTACCTATAAAACTTGAAAATTGTTGCTGTAAGATAGAATGGACTTGATGGCTGCTGCTGCTGCTGCTGCTGCTGCTGCTGCTGCTGCTGCTGCTAATAATAATAATAATAATAATAATAATAATAATAATAATAATAATAATAATAATAATAATAATAATAATAATACAGATTACAAAGCTAGACATGATAGAGTGGCAAAGTTAGTGCACTGGTCATTATGCAAAAAATATAACTTGCCGGCCTCCAAAGACCCGTGGGAACATCAGGTAGAGAAGGTGTCAGAAAATGAGGAAGTCAAGATCTTGTGGGATTTCCCGATCCAAATGGACAGACACCTTGAACATAACACACCAGACATAGTAGTAACAGAATGAAGAAATGTCTGGATCATTGACATTGCAATTCCAGGGGATGCCAGAGCTGAAAAGAAAGAATGGGAAAACAAAGTAACAAAGTACAGAGACCTGGCAATTGAAACATCTTGCCTCTGGTCAGGTAGTCATTGGGGCTTTGGGAACAATATCAAGAAATTTCACACAGTACTATAAGCAGTTGTAGATCTCAGAAATCACACCATCAGAGCTACAAAAACCGGCAGTATTAGGAACAGCATACATACTGCGTCGATATTTAACAGATACTTAGGTTTTTGGTTAAAACTTGTATCTGTTATATAATACCAGTCAACGTTTTCATAATTTTGACTGTGCCTGGTGTTTTTGAATAAGAATAATAAGAAACATGCCAAATTTCAGGCAATTAGCATCCACATTTTGTGTACTGGGCTCTGTTAAAGTTTGCTCCCTGGAAACACTGCAGCTAAAGTGAAATTCTGCCCTCCAGTTGCATGTTACAGTTGTCAATGAAATACATCCCTCCTCTCTTGAGCACTTGTTAACTTACTCTGTCTCTGAAGCCCACCCATCCCATTTGAATTGTCTGAATCTCTAAATCTAAATTTGAATAGGATTTCCTTCATTCTAGAACTTCGAATGAGACCAGATCAGGCTGACTGCATTTGGGATTCTGAACTTAGCACGAGCTGATGTATGAGCATAATTTGAAAACCTGGTATTTTGGAGTAAATACACATTGAGTATGCTTACACAAAAGCAATGTTTTAGCACAACCATTCTCAATAGGGGCCATATGGACCCATTGGGGGCCCTGGTACATTTGAAGGGGACCACAGACTGGAAACAATTCTTCATATACCACCTTATAAGGTTCATTATGTGATTTATACAATTGTGAATCAGCCTATACAGTGGTGCCTCGCTAGACGATTGCCTCGCAGGGCGAGGAAATCGCTAGACGATGCCTTTTTGCGAGCGCTACTGCGCTTCGCAAAACGATGTTTCCCTATGGGGAATTTCGCTAGACGATGAGGTTTCCCCATAGGAGTGCGCCGACTAGTGGTGAAAAGCTGTCAGTGCAGCTGTCAGTGCATTCCTATGGGGACCTTCACTCGCTAGACGAGGTTTCCCTATGGGAGATTTCGCAAGACGAGTGCCTTTTCCCTTGGAACGCATTGAAGCGATTTCAATGCATTCCAATGGGAAAACGTGCTTCGCTAGACGATGTTTTCGCTAGACAGCGATCCTCGTGGAACGGATTAACATCGTCTAGCGAGGCACCACTGTATTTCTTTCATATTGTGCTTATGGTCATGACCAAAAAAAAGTTGAGAATGGCTGGTTTAGCATTAAAGCACAGCTAGCCCTCTGTTAGGGCGGGCACCTTCTTTGGATGATGATAATAGCTTAATTAGTCAAGCAGCTGAGGATGGACAGGGCTGAATTACTGAGCAGGCCAAGTAAATCAAACTAGCACTTATCCTTTTTTCTACCCCCACTTTGTTTACAGATGTCGGAAAATACACTTTCTCTGCTGAATACTGAGCCACACATGGAGCAGCTTTTTTTTTAAATCAAACCTGCTGCTCTTTGGTGATAGTGACTATATAAGGCGGCCAGATGCAAAACTAAGCAGCATTTCTGCACTTTTGATCGTCATGCCAGAAAGTGAATTGGGGCAGTTATTGTGTTTCATCCACAGTGATGCCTCCGGAAATGCCATCTTCTGCCCAACAAAAAAATCCATGTCTGCATCCAACCACATATCGCCCTTTTAGCCTGCAATATTTTTTTCACAACTTGTGTTATCTGCAAGGAATGCAACACTTCAGATCCAGCTTCTTCTCTCTTGTCCCCACATCAGCCCTTTTTCACAAACCTCAAGACACTTCCTCTTGTCTCACGTGGACATGTATCCTTGTTACTGAAGGCCATTATGAAAGCTTTATCCAAAAGTAATATCACAAACACATCCTGCAGCTGACAGTCATGCTAAACTCCGCCTCCAGGTTGGTTGAGAGTATCTCTAATCAGCCAGGGTTTTTCACATGACTGCAACATCTTAAGTAAATGTGTGTGTGTGTGTGTGCGCGCACGCACGCATGTGCACATATGTGAGAGAGAGGGAGAGAGAGAGATCATTTCTTGGAAGAGTACTCCACATCATAGCCACCCCTCCTATGGAGCGTTTATGACACATGTGGATTTGGAATTTGGTTATTCTCTTTTTGGTGCAGAGAAAAGTGTGCAATCTCCCTTGAAAAAGGAGAAATGATCAGTCTGGATGGTTCTTCTATCTTCAGAGAGCAGAAAATGGAGGAGAGAGAAAAGGTGCCTAGCAAAGGAAGAGCAGGAGGGAAGGGGCAGTCTCAAGGATTCTGAGCTGTGTGAAAGAAAACTAAAGCTAGTAGCAGGCTTTCCACTGATATCCAGTGTAAAAAGGAGAAACTTGCAAGCTTGTATGTTTTTCCAACACCCCATCCGAAACATGCATAGAAAAACACCCAAGCCCTGTTTTGACTCACACATTCCCAAACTGTTCTTTCATTGCCAGCTTGATCAGAATATCTGTTGTCATCTTTGCAGCTAGACAGGGGATCATCTGGACAACATCTTTCTTGATCGTGTCATGCATCAAATGGTGCCTAATGTAGTGGATTTGGTGCTTGCATTCATCTTCTCACTTTGGTACAGTTTGATGCAGCTCTGGTTCATGATGGAAGCATCATGTGGATTAGCATCTCTTCATCTATTCCGAAGTTATTTAGTAACTCCTACAGCCATAACACTGCATGCTTCTCCTGTACAAAGTGAAGCTCAGTTTATGATACTTTATTCAATCCTCTCTCGTTTAAGAACATGGCCAAACAACCCGGAAAACCCACAACAACCACCTCTCTCGTTTATTTGTTTCTCCCATCTGTTTTATTTAATTAATGTTGCCCTTGTACAGAGTGGGAGCAGATGTCTAAGGTCTTGTAAATTGGTTTTTGACAGACACAAAATCAGTGATACTAAACCTGGGTATACTTTAAGGGTAATTGTTTTAATTGCCCAGCTGTACAAGCCTTGGAACGTTAAACATCACCTGTGAGCACTTCTCTGAGACTGATTAAAGAAGAATATCACAAGGAGATTGATCATGAATGCACCATATACTTGGGTATCTAAGAGATCTGAAATGAATGGGATATCACACATGCGCTGTTCAAAGTTATAACTCTCTGATCTACTCTACAGTGTGTTCACAATTAAGTATAGTTACAGCTGGTACAATCCATTGTGTGCCTTTGCTGTGCCAATGAACATAAATAGCAGATATATGGAAGGAATCCTTCAAACATTCCAGAACTTGGAATAGTTACTTTTTGAACTATAACCCCCAGAATTCCACAACCAGCATGACCCTACCCAAGAGCTGAGCTAGCTGGAGAATTTTCAAGGTCTCCTTCCTTCCTTCCTTCCTTCCTTCCTTCCTTCCTTCCTTCCTTCCTTCCTTCCTTCCTTCCTTCCTTCCTTCCTTCCTTCCTTCCTTCCTTCCTTCCTTCCTTCCTCCCTCCCTCCCTCCCTCCCTCCCTCCCTCCCTCCCTCCCTCCCTCTGGCACTTTGGTCAAATGCCTGGCAAGGTCTATCCCTTGGCAACCATCTCTAACAGAGAAACCTAGCAGTTTCTATGGTCAGATTATGCAGTTCAACTAAATAGTAATGCTGCAATGGTGGTATCCTGGGTAACATTACATGCAGTTGCCTCTTCTGACCAGCATCCCCACTGCACAGAGTGTAGTCTTGACTATAGGGCCCTACTTTGAACTCTGTGGCAACTGACTACTCCTGCTCAGCTAAAGACAGGTGAGCACTCGTTTTCATAGTTTGAGCACAGATGGAAAAGGGTAGCAGAGGATTCCCCTTCATGAATTGCTGCCTTGTCGTGGCGAAGGGGCTTGAGTAATTCAGAGAAGCTATGGGCTATGCCGTGCAGGGACACCCAAGACGGACAGGTCATAGTGGAGAGTTCTGACTAAACGCGATCCACCTGGAGCAGGAACTGGCAAGCCACTCCAGTATCTTTGCCAAGAAAACTCCATGAACAGAAACAAAAGGCTAAAAGAGATGACGCTGGAAGATGAGCCCCTCCGGTCGGAAGGCATCCAACAGGCTACTGAGGAAGAGCGGAGGACAAGGACAAGTAGCTCCAGAGCTAATGAAGTGGTTGGGCCAAAGCCGAAAGGATGCTCAGCTGCGGACGTGCCTGGAAGTGAAAGGAAAGTCCAATGCTGCAAAGAAAAATACTGCATAGGAACCTGGAATGTAAGATCTATGAACCTTGGTAAGCTGGATGTGGTCAAACATGAGATGGCAAGAATAAACATTGACATCCTGGGCGTCAGTGAACTAAAATGGACGGGAATGGGCGAATTTAATTTGGATGATCATCATATCTACTACTGTGGGCAAGAATCCTCTTTTCCAACAACACAAGAGGCGACTCTACACATGGACATCACCAGATGGGCAATACCGAGATCAGATTGATTATGTTCTCTGCAGCCAAAGATGGAGAAGCTCTATACAGTCAGCAAAAACAAGACCTGGAGCTGATTGTGGCTCTGACCATCAGCTTCTTATAGCAAAATTCAAGCTTATACTGAAGAAAGTAGGAAAAACCACTGGCTAGTCAGGTATAATCTAAACCAAATCTCTTATGAATACACAGTGGAAGTGAAGAACAGATTTAAGGAACTAGATTTGGTGGACAGAGTGCCTGAAGAACTATGGATGGAGGCTCGTAACATTGTACAGGAGGCAGCAACAAAAACCATCCCAAAGAAAAGGAAAGGCAAGAAAGCAAAGTGGCTGTCCAACGAGGCCTTACAAATAGCAGAGAAGAGAAGGGAAACAAAATGCAAGGGAGATAGGGAAAGTTACAGAAAATTGAATGCAGACTTCCAAAGAATAGCAAGGAGAGACAAGAGGGCCTTCTTAAATGAACAGTGCAAAGATATAGAGGAAAAGAATAGAAAGGGAAAAACCAGAGATCTGTTCAAGAAAATTGGAGATATTAAAGGAACATTTTGTGCAAAGGTGGACATGATAAAGGACAAAACTGGTAGGGACCTAACAGAAGCAGAAGACATCAAGAAGAGGTGGCAAGAATACACAGAGGAATTATACCAGAAAGATCTGGATGTTCCGGACAATCCAGATAGTGTGGTTGCTGACCTTGAGCCAGACGTCCTGGAGAGTGAAGTCAAGTGGGCCTTAGAAAGCATGGCTAACAACAAGGCCAGTGGAGGGGATGGCATTCCAGTGAACTATTTAAAATCTTAAAAGATGATGCTGTTAAGGTGCTACACTCAATATGCCAGCAAGTTTGGAAAACTCAGCAGTGGCCAGAGGATTGGAAAAGATCAGTCTACTTCCCAATCCCAAAGAAGGGCAGTGCCAAAGAATGCTCCAACTACCGTACAATTGCACTCATTTCACACGCTAGCAAGGTTATGCTTAAAATCCTCCAGGGCAGGCTTCAGCAGTATGTGGACCGAGAACTCCCAGAAGTACAAGCTGGATTTCGAAGGGGCAGAGGAACTAGAGACCAAATTGCTAACATGCGCTGGATTATGGAGAAAGCCAGAGAGTTCCAGAAAAACATCTACTTCTGCTTCATTGACTATGCAAAAGCCTTTGACTGTGTGGAACACAACAAACTATGGCAAGTCCTCAAAGAAATGGGAGTGCCTGACCACCTTATCTATCTCCTGAGAAATCTACATGTGGGACAGGAAGCAACAGAACTGGATATGGAACAACTGATTGGTTCAAAATTGGGAAAGGAGTATGACAAGGCTGTATATTGTCCCCCTGCTTATTTAACTTATATGCAGAATACATCATGCGAAAGGCAGGACTGGATGAATCCCAAGCCGGAATTAAGATTGCCAGAAGAAATATCAACAACCTCAGATATGCAGATGATACCACTCTGATGGCAGAAAGTGAGGAGGAATTTAAGAACCTCTTAATGAGGGTGAAAGAGGAGAGTGCAAAAAATGGTCTGAAGCTCAACATCAAAAAAACTAAGATGATGGCCACTGGTCCCATCACTTCCTGGCAAATAGAAGGGGAAGATATGGAGGAAGTGACAGAGTTTACTTTCTTGGGCTCCATGATCACTGCAGATGGTGACAGCAGCCACGAAATTAAAAGACACCTGCTTCTTGGGAGGAAAGCAATGACAAACCTAGACAGCATCTTAAAAAGCAGAGACATCACCTTGCCGACAAAGGTCCGCATAGTCAAAGCTATGGTTTTTCCAGTAGCGATGTATGGAAGTGAGAGCTGGACCATAAAGAAGGCTGACTGCCAAAGAATTGATGCTTTTGAATTGTGGTGCTGGAGGAGACTCTTGAGAGTCCCCTGGACTGCAAGGAGAACAAACCTATCCATTTTGAAGGAAATCAACCCTGAGTGCTCACTGGAAGGACAAATCCTGAAGCTGAGGCTTCAATACTTTGGCCATCTCATGAGAAGAGAAGACTCCCTGGAAAGTGCGAAGGCAAGAGGAGAAGGGGACGACAGAGGACGAGATGGTTGGACAGTGTCATAGAAGCTACCACCATGAATTTGACCCAACTCCGGGAGGCAGTGGAAGACAGGAGGGCCTGGCGTGCTCTGGTCCATGGGGTCACGAAGAGTCGGACATGACTTAATGACTAAACAACAACAAGAAGCAGAGGATAGCCACCCAGTGGAAAAGACAACAGGTAATATTTATTTTGACAAGAACTGGTGAAAGAAGAGCTAATCAGCTTTGCTAATTCCAGGAAATGGACAACACGTTCCCATTTAGGATAGGCAACTGATGGCACAAGGTGAACTTCTTTGAACAGGAATGCTCCTTGTTCTGTCACCTTCTTTTAAAAAGTGTTTTTTTTACTGCTTTAATTTTTTTTAATTATTATTATTTACTGTTGGTCTGCTCTTGCTTGCCCCCAAATGCTTACTTCCTTTGTCTTGTGCTGTCCTTAGCCTTTTCACAAGGAAATGTGGGTGAATATCTATATGTATACCTTCTGCGGATAGGTATTCTCCATTTCTGACATCCAGAACTGGGGCGGGGGGAGGGAGGGAATAGAGTGGAGCAGTAGAAGTATGACCAGGGAGTGCACCATGCCATAATTCATGGATAAATCCCTCTTGTATCCACTGTGTGTGTCTCTGTGTTCCATGGGAGTTTGCCTGACACAGGAGTTTACATAACAGAAGAGAAGGACTAAGCGAATATCTTGAGAATATAGCACAGAGATGGGCTGCAGGGATGAACTTTGGAGAGAAGAAGGGCCTTGAGATGTATGATGTGATGATCTAGTGGACATCATGACAGTAGCTAAAGCATTGCTGTATTTATCTTCAGAGTCAGACCCATGCACTTAGCACATCTGTGGACAAGGAATCATCTTTATGTGTGTGGCTAGGTAGGCTGCCATTCCATAGCCAGCTCTGATAAAATGTATTTCTGTGGCATTGAGAAGCATTATTTGGAGGAGTGGGGGTGGTGGGGGTGCTTTCATTTTCTGGCCTTGTGGGGGTAAGCAGAGGAGAGTAATCGGCCAAAGGGACTGTTCATTTGGGCAGTTTCATATTCTGCACAGAAAAAAGACACATTCATTTCCAGAGGGGCAAAAGAAAAGAAATGAAACAGAAAAATGACTTCCATTAAGAGTAAAGGATCGGTGGTGGTGGTGTGGAGCACGGCTGTCTGGAAGGCTTTACGTTTATGCCTTGTATTACCCTAGCCTGAAGGGAGTCATAGTGCATGATCGATGCCTCATTGTACAGCAGTGCCAGAGAAAACTGCTTGCGGCTCAGCCATGCTGAATATTAGAGGGCAGATCTGAATGAATCACACACATAAACACACACACACACCACCCAACAGCCTTTTTGTGAGTGGATAGCCAATGGGCAATATGATCATTATTCAGAAGAATGTAATGTTGCTGAAAATGGCAAATATACGTATACGCAGACGTGAATGTATAGATCAAGCAAATCTCCCTTAAGGGGAGAGGGAAGTGAATACAAGAGCATACAAAGACAGCTGCAGGATGGGACCTTAAGCAATAGCCCAGTATGGGATTTTCAGTAGTAAGGGCCTCTGGGACATTTACAAGCAAAGAATCAATGTAATGGACTTCCCTCATTGCTTGTCCCCAGCATGTGGTCTTCAGGAGTATATTTATTTATTTAACAACAAACATAAAACATAAACAAATAAACCCCAAGGGAAAAAAACTAATAACACAAAACATCGAAAAGAACTATAAAATAAGTGCTCCCCCGCAACCCCACTGGGACCATTTGGAAATATAATCATTTCCCCCTCCTGTTATGGAACCCTGTTCCCCTTCCAAAATTGTATTAACTCTTGAGAAGGTATACATACATTCCCCTTTATTAATACAAAATCAATAAATTCTCCCCAAATATCTGTAAAGCTATTCTTATTTAACAATCCCTTCTTTACTTTGATATTACATGTTAATTTATTATTAATAACTATATCCAAACCTCTTTATACCATTCATTTAATTGAAAATCACAGTTATTTTCCAGTTCCTAGCTACCATTAATCTTCCCACTGTTATTAAATTTTAAATTAATTCTTTAGTTGATGAATTACACTGTTCCTTATCAAATATTGATAAAAGCACTATTTTAGGGCATGCCTTGGTGTTTTTTTGTGGTTTTTTTGGATTTGGTTTTTATGTCTTTTTTTTTTTTTTTTTTGCTTTGGCTAGTTTGTATTTTTTGTGTTTCCTTTAATAAAAATTGATTGAAAAAACATCTGGAGGGAAACAGTTGCCCACCTCTGTTTTGGAGTCTGCCTACATGGAGTGAAAATGTGCTTAAAATGGCTTTCTTAGGGGCACACGTGCTTTGCACATTGCATATGTAAGCTATGGGTTGTGGTTTTTAAAGAAGTAGTTGTGTTTTTCTGTGTAAGCATATCCAGACAAAAACAAAAATACTGTGGCGCCTTAAAGACCAACTGTTATATTTCAGTGCGAGCTTTCATGGATCCAAAAAATCTCACACTGAAATATAACAGTTGTTAAAGTACCACTGTGCTTTTGCTTTTTATTTTGTCTATATGAACTACAGAATTTTCTTCTACAAAACATAGTGATGCTGTCTGCACTGGTTTTTTTTAAAAATGGGAATAGATAAATTCATGGAAGATGGGTTGTTCAGTAGTGTATGGATAAAGTGTTGACTACGCAAAAGCCTTTGACTGTGTCGACCACAGCAAACTATGGCAAGTTCTTAAAGAAATGGGAGTGCCTGGCCACCTTATCCATCTCCTGAGAAATCTATATGTGGGACAGGAAGCAACAGTTAGAACTGGATCTGGAACAACTGATTGGTTCAAAATTGGGAAAGGAGTACGACAAGGCTGTATATTGTCCCCCTGCTTATTTAACTTATATGCAGAATACATCATGCGGAAGGCTGGACTGGAGGAATCCCAAACCGGAATTAAGATTGCCAGAAGAAATATCAACAACCTCAGATATGCAGATGATACCACGCTGATGGCAGAAAGTGAGGAGGAATTAAAGAACCTCTTAATGAGAGTGAAAGAGGAGAGCGCAAAAAATGGTCTGAAGCTCAACATCAAAAAAACTAAGATCATGGCCACGGGCCCCATCACCTCCTGGCAAATAGAAGGGGAAGATATGGAGGCAGTGACAGAGTTTACCTTCCTGGGCTCCACGATCACTGCAGATGGTGACAGCAGCCACGAAATTAAAAGACGCCTGCTTCTTGGGAGGAAAGCGATGACAAACCTAGACAGCATCTTAAAAAGCAGAGACATCACCTTGCCGACAAAGGTCCGCATAGTCAAAGCAATGGTTTTTCCAGTAGTGATGTATGGAAGTGAGAGCTGGACCATAAAGAAGGCTGACCGCCGAAGAATTGATGCTTTTGAATTGTGGTGCTGGAGGAGACTCTTGAGAGTCCCCTGGACTGCAAGGAGAACAAACCTATCCATTTTGAAGGAAATCAACCCTGAGTGTTCACTGGAAGGACAGATCCTGAAGCTGAGGCTCCAATACTTTGGCCATCTCATGAGAAGAGAAGACTCCCTGGAAAAGACCCTGATGTTGGGAAAGTGTGAAGGCAAGAGGAGAAGGGGACGACAGAGGATGAGATGGTTGGACAGTGTCATCGAAGCTACCAACATGAATTTGACCCAACTTCGGGAGGCAGTGGAAGACAGGAGGGCCTGGCGTGCTCTGGTCCATGGGGTCATGAAGAGTCGGACACGACTAAACGACTAAACAACAACAAAGTGTTGGACTGATTCAGGATAGCTGAGTTCAAATTCTTGCTGAAACATGGAAACCTGCTAGGGTGAGTTTTACAATGGTAGACTACTCCATGAATGTTTCACATACCTCAAAAACTCTAAAAGGGTCACCATAAGTTGAAAGTGATTTGATGGCATATCCCATCACCAACAAAGGTTATCATTGTCTATTAATGGTGATGATGGCTTTATATTACCTCCAGTTTCAGAGGCAATGTACCACTCAGTGCCAGTTGTTGGGTGAATGAACAGAGGGATTCTACTATGTTCATGCTCTGGTTATGGCATTCTCATGGGCATCAGATTTGCCATAGAGTACACACGTTTTTGTAGTAGGTAAACCTTTTCAATGATCCCACAAATGCGTTGTTATATTTCTGGACTTTTATAATGCTGGTAAAAGAGCAGGATTATAGATATAACCTTTTGTCCAAACTGGAACCATAGAAATCTCAAAGTTTAAGAGCTGGCAGAATAGAGAAACCTACAAGGATGGGGTCATCTGCTTTTCTGCAGGACAGCAGCAGCACAAGCAATCATATCGCCTTTGTACACAGAAGTGACCTTACAGTCAGACCATTGGTCAATCTAGCTCAATATTGCTCCAACACCTCTGGCCCTCCAGATATTATTGGACTACATTTTTGTAGCTTGACCAAGCCTGAGAAATGACCAGAGTAGGTGTTCACAGACTGGTTTAGGCTCATTCAGGTCTTTCTTTCTGCTTGATGTCAGGGGTTTACACTTTGACCTTCTCCATGCAAATGACGAGTATATGCTCTGATGTGGAGTGGCCCCCACCTCAAAAACAACGGTAAGAGACAAACAAGAGGGACAAGAAGGTAGAAAGACAGAAACAGAGACACTGTGGTGTAGTGGCTGGAGTGTTGAAGACTCAAGAAGATCTGGATTGAAATCCCCATTTGGCCATGAAAGTCATTCGGTGACCTTGGGCCAGGCAGAATCTCTCAATCTGATCCATTCCCAGGGTTGTTGTGAGGAAAAAGTGGATAGAGGAACGCCATTTCCTTGAGCTCACTGGAAAAAAAAGGCAGGATATACAATAAATGCTGTTTTAAAAAGCAGGAAGAAGAAAAGAAATCCAGGTAGCTTATTAGATGGAGGCTTTCTGGGTTTTTTTCTTTTCTGGTTTTCAGTGTAAGAAAATTAAGATGGGAGAGGAGCCGACAAGGACAGCTGTGTCAACAAAGCTCAGGCATTTTCTCAAGCTTGAGAAATACAGCAGTAATTCTACCTTCTGAGAAATTAATTACCAGCACTGGCATTGTGCTTAATCAGCATCTGTCAGCACACTCCCTTTGGATTTGATGGTATTAGTGTTTCTTTCTGTAAGCGCTTTGGGTTCCTCTGCTGTTTGTTGGTTAATCTGCCCACTGATCTCTCAGACGAGGTGAGGCATCTGGCTGGATTAGAGCAAATGACAAAGGAGGGAGAGGAAGAGAAAATATGCATGTAGGGGTGGTGGTACTTAGATACATTTTTGTGACTGGTGCCTTATGTCATGAAAAGTTGTTAATATGAACTATCATTTATCTCCCACTCCAAAGTGTGTGTTATGGCTGATTCTTCCATGATGGAGTGGCCTCAGTTATGAAGTTACATGTCTTCAAGTTGCTTCAGACATATCGCGACCCTATAAATTAGTAAATTCTGACAATGTTCTGTGTAGTGTTGGCAGCAAGTGGTGGAAGCTGTGTCGTCAAGGCCAGCCTATTTCCACGCACTGTTCTAAAGGTTTGGCCAAAAGTCCATCCAATAAACTAGTCACTTTGTCAAGCAGGGAGCAGGCAGAGGCGGGCACAGTTGTCAATCAGAGCAGGGAATTCCAAGGAGATGAGGCAGGCAGAAACATTGTTTGAGGCACTCACATAAACCAGTAGTCTGTATCACTCAAGCTGACTATTGGATGAGGATTTGTAGCTCTCAGCATGCCTCTCCCAGGCCCACAGCTGTTTCTGGTTAGTTACCTGGAGCCTGTCTGACCTTGAGATAGCTTCTTTGTATTAGCTGCAATGGGGGTGGCACCACCACACAGTTCTTTAGACAGTCACACATCAGCCAGGCTTTTCTGGGAGGATTGGCTTCTACCCTCCTCTCCTCAGCCTCTGAGTGTGCTGCCAACGGGGCTATCAAATTCCCTTTCTGGGTTGGCCTCCTCCTCTTCTGATAACAACTAGCGGCTCTGCTCAGCTCTTCCAGCGTTAAGGCTGTGACTTCCCTTTTTGAGTCAATCCATCTCTTATTTAGTCTTCCTTTTTTGTTGTTGTTGCCATCAATTTTTCTGAGCATTACTGTCAGTCATGTAGATAGTTTAATGAGCTTTATAACCTTTACCCGGGAACTAGTCAGTAGAAGAACTATGGCAATGTCATGCTTAGAAATGTCCATGACTGAAACAGCTTCTACACCTTCACATGTCCTTCTAGCTGAAATCACATTTGTGTTTCAGAGGTGGTATTCTGGCAGACCTGTGTGAACAAGCAGTCATATCTGCCAACAAAGGTTTACTTCATGATGGCCAATCAGAAAACAACTCAAGCCAATCTGCAAACTACAGGAGATGTGTCAATCAGGTGTTTTTAGCACTTTAGAAGTTTCCTGTTCTTATGAAATGCTCTTTTGGTCTTCCAGCAAGTAAGGGAATTGTGGCTGGTAATCTGGGGAATAAATTACTAGATTATAATTTGTGAAATTCAAGGTGGTTTATAGTCTTTTTTGTGATCCTGTAATTCAGTGAGCCATTTATAATTAGGTTTTGACTACCAGTTGTCTATAGGTGGTATTAATAGGGTCTTTGGTTCCGCTTCATCTTTAAACACCAGAGATGGAGAAGGAGGAGGACAGGGAAGGAGGAGGAGAAGGAGATCAGTAGACATGCATTTTGTGAATTTACATCTTGACCCTTTGTAAAGATAATTGTCGACCTTCAGTGATGCTGCAGCTCCAGATCCAGGTCCTCATTTTTCAGATTATGTGTGCTTCAAAGTTCTTATACTGAAGAAGAGTTCCTGCTACTGCTCTCCAGCATAACATTCTGATGTTTTCCCTTCTAAAGCTTGGAGGAAACTGCTTGCAATAACAAGAAACTGTTTCTGGAACAGCTCAGGCAAAATAGCTATGTCTAAATTGTAACATGACTGTAATACTGTATAACAAGGGATAACTTTCTTTTGTGCTCAGTTGAGCTTCTTGAAGAAGCTCAACTGAAGTTGTTGGATAGGCTGCACTTTGAACTCCACTGGAAAATCAAGATCACTCTAAATTTGACTCAACATACCGTACTTTTTATTGATGAAAACTTTTTCTGTCCATTAGATCTCCCTGAAAAACTGAACTGTTCATATGGAGTGAAAGAGCATTCAAGCTTTAGTCTAAGACTTGCAGCGAAGACTTAAAAGCTGGGCCAGATCTGAAAGTTGCTAAACCTACACTCTTTTGCCTTTATGCAGATTTTCCCACTAGCTAGATTTCCACTGTGACCCTTTTCACCGCAGGGCAAGGATGCAGAGTCCAGGGTCCCCCAGCCACCCATTCCTGAGCTCCCTTAATCCTCCTTTGGTTATACCTGCCCCTTCTGTGAAAACCAGAAGGGAATAGAATGTCAGTTCCATTTTCTGCCCCCTAAAGCAGTGTTCTCCAATAAGCTGGATGTACTTCCTTGTTCTAGGCCAGAATGGCACTCCTTATGGTTTTTGGAGGTGCTGTTTTGAATGGGGCAGTCTGGTGGTGGATGGGAAGGGCTCAGGAGCTACACCGATGACCTTTTCAGGCTGCATGGGGCTCCCTTCCTCATGCACAGTTACTTATTAATTTATAGATCATTTCCAAAGAGAGATTTGGTCTGATGACTTAAGAGACATTTTCTGCAACAACTCAGCCTCTCTGTTTGAGAAGGAGATTGAATTTCTGTAGGGTTTTCTCATCTAGATATTTAACTCCCGCACTATATGCCCCAATTATGCTGCAATTTAGCTTACTTTGCTATGTACTTCTTTTGTCTTGAGATGATGATTTATAACTTCAACTGTGACTCATGTGTATCTCATAAGTAAATAGGGGCCTGGCCAGACAGGGAAGTTTGGAGCATTCTCCTTCATGCATAAAAGGTTCTTGTCTTCAGTGGCATCTATTTTATCTCTCATTTGGGCAATCCTTCTGTTCACACTGGAGATGTTTATTCTACTGTGAGAAGGGTCCACACAGGTCTTTGGATGGCTGGTTTATTTGTGAGTAGGTTTACCTGGTTTACTTGTGAGCAAGATTTAGCTGGTTTACTCACATGTAAGGAAGCAGCAGCAACAGCAGTGGAGGACAGTGGTGGCATGAGATGAAAATGTTGGGGTGAAGGTTGGGAGACAAGGGAGGTAACCCCTCTTTTCCCGCCTTTCTTCTCAGCTGAGGCTCTGCTGGGACTGCGCTGCCTTGTGGGGTCACAGCCCATGGAGTCAACTAGACCCCTTCCCCAACTTTCTTTCTTTTTTTTTTTTTTTTTTGCTAAATAAAGTGAGTGGCATATCAAATGCACCAACCTAGCATGGTGTTAGAATCGCACTGTATCAGTTAGGGAATATATTTTTTAAAAAAATGAAAATAAAGGAGTGTTTTTTCTACCCTCCTTTTTAATGTCACAACACACCTAATACGTCACAGGGTTGTCACCTCAGATAACTCTGCCTGCAGCTCCATTTGGGTGCAAACTAGCCATCTGCACAGGCTACATAGTGGGATAAACAGAAGTCCGCTGAATCGTCCCCCCCGCCCCCCAAACAGAAGCACTACTGCTCTGCCAGAAAGGAGCGGGACAGCTCTTAAAGGGGTAGCATGGGTTGATCTAAGTGGAAATGTGTGGACACTATAATTTCGTTTGGATCAAAGCATACTAATAGCGATCCAAATACTGATCCATGTACCCATTTGGACAGGCCTTTAGTAAAATGCATTTTCGTGTGGATGCTTTACTTCTTTTTACCAGATGCTTTGTCACTAGGCTCTTCTTCCAGCTCGGTGAGCTGCCTTCATGCTGAGATGCTGATAGTCTGTTTGGCCTGAAAGATATATTTGCTGAATTGTATTTCTAGGATATAATTAAAGTTGACAAATGAATTAGCAATTTCCCCCCTCCTGGGCTTTAACATGGCAGAGCTGAAGGCTTTACTAATGGGTCTGTTAACCTGTAAAAAGGCTAGGGGCTGTAGCCATGGTTGATTGATTGGTGCTATTAGGCATCAGCCTTTGAAAGAAATGATACAGGGTGGGGGAGATATACTGTCTTAAAATACCCTTCTCCCCCCTGTGTTCCTTTAGATGTTTTGGGTTGCAATTCCCACCATCCCTATTTGATCTTGAGGGCAGGGACCGAGAGGTGATGTAATCAAACAATGAGAGAAATCAGGATGGGAGACAGGTGTCTTAAAGCTTCCATAGGCTTTTAGATATGACTGTGCATTGGTTCAATATGGATATGTCCCTTTCCTCAGAACTGCAAGCCTGCTAATACAGAAGGACCATATCTGAAGAGAGATTTCACAGTGCCTTCATCCTTCATGGCCCAGCTATGTTGATTTGTCATCATTTTATCTGCTGCCCATCATCATCATCATCATCATCATCATCATCATCTTTTTACTGCAGAGCTGGAAGGGACCTTACATATCATTGAATCCAGTCTCTGTCATGGAGGCACAGCAGGGAATCAAACTCCCAGTCTCTGGCTCAGCAGCCAAATACCTAAGCCACTGTGCTACCCAGCAGTTCATTATGAGAGAGAAAAAAACAAAGCAAGGCAAAATGCAGGTGGGCCCAAGAAATGTTCCAGTCAGTTGTTCAGGTATACAGGTAAATGGAAGTCCCTGGACAAGGAAGCAACTTGCTCATTGTATCAGAAAGTTGTATCTGGAGGTTATCTCGGAGGGCACCTTTCTTCTCTTTTTACATTGTTGCTAGGATGTGAAAGGGCTCCAAAGGCCTAGGGTGAGAGTAATAACAAATATAGTAGTACCTAACTTTATGACCACACTGTTCATAGGGTTATTGTCTGAAATGACAGAGTGATCATTCTTATTATGAAGAAACCTGAAACAGCTCCTTCAGGAACTAGGTCTGAGGGAGAACACTGTTTCCTTGTCTATAATCTATCCCTCTAATTCTTTCCTTCTTTTAATGGAAGGAGTTGCTTAACAGAAAGGAGGTTGAATGTGTATACATCTGAGTATGTTCAAAAATGTCTGGGACCCATACAGAATATGGGCAAGCAGAAGTCTCATGGCATCAGTAAGAATGACAAATTTTATTTTGCATGAACTCTCATGGATTTAGACTACTTATTCAAATGCATCTGAAAAAGTGGGCTCAGGCCCTCAAAGGTTTCTACCAAATAAAAGTTGTTAGTCTTAAAGGTACTCCCATGCTGTTTGTTGTTTTTGCTGCAACAGACTAACATGGCTACCTGCATGAACATTTCTGCAATGACATAAAATGGAGTTTGTTAAGGCTTTATCTGGAAAAATGACAGTGGACAGGACAGCTCCTAAAACTACCTTACGACTCTGTAAAAACAACCAAATGGGCATCTGGCTTATCTCCCCGGTAAATCCCATTAGCAGACTGGGGAATGATTTTGAGATTAATACAGTCCAGAGGTGGCTTATGGCTGGGACAGGAGAGGCACCGTGAGAAAAATTTTGTGATGAAGTGCCTTCCTTAATCCACAAGCTGCACAATACTACTTATCTAGGAAAATATGCACAATGATTGGCATTTTATTTTAAAATTTGAATTTATAAAATGTATGTGTCACTTTTCACTGTAAAGGCATTATCAAAGAGACTCATAAAGAGAGAAAGGACACACAAATCCATTATCAGTATAACAAAAGAAACCTCAACATGTGTAGGCATCCTTCAGTCTCGAGAGACTATGGTAACATGCTCTGAATAGAGGTCTTGGAACAGCATCTAGTGTGGCTGAGAAGGTCAATTCGAGAGTGACAGTCCCTTCCACACTGAAGACAAATACAATCTGTCCCCTGTCCAGCTCCCTGGTTTTGCTGGTTTCGGGACTGCCTCTTTGCCTCGGCCTGCTGGACAAGTGTCTCTTCAAAATGGGAGAGGCCATGCTGTACCACCTGCCTCCAGGCTGAAAGCTCAGATGTCAAGGTTTCCCATCTGCTGAGGTCCATTCCTAAGGCCTTCAGATCCCGCTTGCAGATATCCTTGTATCGCAGCTGTGGTCTCCCTCTGGGGCGATTTCCCTCCACTAATTCTCCATACAGGAGATCTTTTGGAATCCGACAGTCAGCCATTCTCACGACATGCCCGAGCTAATGTAGACGTCGCTGTTTCAGTAACATATACATGCTAAAAATTCAAGCTCATTCTAGGACTACTCTATCTGTCTAGATGGGCGGGGTATAAATCTAATAAAATAAATAAATAAATAAATCTATTTAGAACTTTGTCCTGCCAGGTGATACCAAAAATCCGTCGGAGGCAACGCATATGGAATGTGCTCAGCTTCCTCTCCTGCCGTGCACAAAGGGTGCAGGACTCACTGCAGTACAGGAGTGTACTCAGGACACAGGCTCTATAGACCTGGATCTTGGTATATGCCGTCAGTTTCTTATTAAGCCATACTCTCTTTGTGAGTCTAGAGAACATGGTAGCTGCTTTGCCAATACATCCAGCTCGACATCTAGGGAGAGAGTGTCAGAGATCGTTGAGCCAAGGTACACAAAGTCATGAACAACCTCCAATTCTTGTGTGGAGATGGTAATAGAGGGAGGTGAGTCCACGCCCTGGCTCATGACTTGTGTTTTCTTCAGGCTGATTGTTAATCCAAAATCTTGGCAGGCCTTACTAAAACGATTCATAAGTTGTTGGAGCTCTTCAGCAGAATGGGCAACAACAGCTGCATCATCGGCGAAGAGGAAGTCCCGCTTTTATTTCAGCTGGACTTTGGTCTTTGCTCTCAATCTAGAGAGATTAAAGAGCTTTCCATCTGATCTAGTCCAGAGATAGACACCTTCTGTTGCAGTTCCAAAAGCATGCTTCAGCATGACAGCAAAAAAGATCCCAAACAGAGTCGGCGCAGGGACACAGCCCTGTTTCACTCCGCTTCGGATGTCAAAGGGATCTGATGTTGAGCCATCAAAAACTACAGTGCCCTTCATTTCCTCATGAAAGGACCTGATGATGTTAAGGAGTCGAGGTGGACATCCAATCTTGGGAAGGATTTTAAAAAGGCCGTCCCTGCTAACCAAATCAAAGGCCTTTGTAAGATCTATGAAGGCCACAAAGAGTGGCTGTTGTTGTTCCCTACATTTCTCCTGCAATTGTCTGAGGGAAAATACCATGTCAATGGTGGATCTATTAGCTCGAAATCCACACTGTGATTCTGGATAGACTCTGTCTGCAAGCACCTGGAGCCTCTTCAGCACAACACGGGCAAGCAGCTTCCCTACAATGCTGGGAAGAGAGATGCCACGGTAGTTATTGCAGTCGCCCCTGTCTCCTTTGTTCTTGTACAATGTGACGATGTTTGCATCCTTCATGTACTGTGGTACTCCACTTTTCCTCCAGCAAAGACAAAAGATTTCATACAGCTCAGTGGTGATGGTCTCTTTACAGCACTTCAACAGGGATGTTATTCTTCCCAGGTGCCTTGTCAGAGGCGAGGGAATCCAAGGCTGCTTTTATTTCTGCTAAAGTTGGTTTGCTGTCCAACTCTTCCAGGACAGGCAGGCACTCAATGTTATTTAATGCCTCTTTGGTTACTACATTCTCTCTAGAATATAGCTCAGAGTAGTGCTGCACCCAGCATTCCATCTGCTATGCTTGGTCCTGGATGATCATGCCTGCAGCAGTCTTCAAAGGAGCAGATTTCTTCTGTATTGGACCTAAAGCCTGCTTGATACCGTCATACATTCCCTTGATGTTACCTGTGTCCACTGCTGTCTGTATCCGAGAGCAGAGCTGAAGCCAATAATTGTTAGAACATCTCCTGGCAGTCCGTTGGATTTTGCTACGAGCAACTCGAAAAACCTGCAAGTTGTACTCACTAGGACAGGCTTTGTATACTGCTAGAGCTCTCCTCTTTTCCTCGATGGCTGGCATCAACTCCTCTGAATGGGCTTCAAACCAGTCTGCCGTCTTTTTGGTCTTCTTTCCAGATGTGGACAAGGCGGTGTTATAAACAGCATTCTTGAAATGTTCCCATCGTTCAGGTGCATTTGCACCAGCCGGGCCTGGAAGAGTTTCCTCAAGCGCTTGAGCAAATTCCTCCACTTTTCTCTGATCGTGAGTCTTGCTGATGTCAATACGTGGTCTTCCTTCCTTCTTCGTGTGATACAATCTCTTTATTCGCAGTTTTACTCTGCTACACACCAGGGAGTGATCAGTATCACAATCAGCACCCTGGTAACTGCGTGTGATCATAATACTAGGAAGGCTAGAGCATCTAGTGAGGATCAAATCAAGCTGATGCCAATGCTTTGATCTTGGATGTCTCCAAGAGACTGTGTGTCGCAGCCTGGATTCCCTTAGCCTGCCTTTTGATGACTCACAAAGCAGGACGACTCGCCAAAATGGTGAGTCGTCCCCATCTCTACTCTACGCCAATCGAGCAAAGACTTATAACTGGTAACCGCTACTTCCCGTGTTGTTTCGACACTGTATGCGAAGCTGGAATGTCCCTTCCAGAGCACGAGGCCTGGGTAAATGTTCTGTAGTGGGTTCTAAACCAATAAAGAGCCGCATACGCAATAGTAATTCCACTCAGTTTACTTACAACACAGGAAAACCCACACGCACACACATATATATAAAACCCCACCCATAATTAGAAGGTTTCGGACCCTCCCATTTCTATTGGCTAATTGCCCACGGCGTGCTTGCTGATTGGGGGGAAATTATCCTCCAAGGCTATTATCCTAAGGAGCCAAGCTCAACCACCTGGCTCCAACTAAAACCTGGAGAGGACAATGGTGGAGTTGATCTCAAGACACAACACCCCTCCCCCCACAGTCCAAATACTCTCAGCTCACATAGTCCCTCAAATAATCAGGCGGCCTCCGCTCTCGCTGGGAACGCCTTAATTCCCCACGGGGTTCTTCAACCATCCTTGTTTCCGGGGTTTCCGCGGCTGGGGCAGCAGCTGCTTCTAGCGCCTGTGGTAAAGACGCTTCGGCAGCTGCTGTCGTTTCGGCCAGTCGCGACATCACTGGCCTTGTGGGTCCGCCTGGCTCTATAAGGCCCTCTGGCCCTACTTCCTCCTCGATAGATCGGGGCCCGCAGCTTACTATCTCCTCAGAGCATCTCCGTCTCGGCTGCACCATGTCGTCCGCTGGCAACCGGCTGCGCAGTTGCTCTATATGCCTCTTCAGGGTCCTACCGTCCTTTGTGGCAACCTCATAAGACACTGGCCCTGTTATTCGAAGAACTCTAGCTGACAGCCAGGCAGAGTTACCCGTGTAATTCCTTGCCCACACCGGGTCTCCGCAGAAAAACCCACGTGGTGCTTTACGCACCTCCGGTTGCGGCCGCCGATCAAGGAGTCTATCCGGGTAGAGGCGGTCAAGACAAGTTGTTAAGCGGCGTCCCATAAGAAGCTCCGCAGGGCTGTGACCACTCGCTGGATTAGGTGTGGTCCTATAGGAGAGGAGAAAACAAGCAAGTTTCCTCTCCCAATCAATCTGGCCAATACGTTGGAGTGCCTCCTTTGCTGTACGCACCATCCTTTCCGCCTGGCCATTGGTAGCTGGGTGGAAGGGTGCTGACCACACGTGACGGATGAGATTACTTTCCAGGAACTCCCAGAACTCCCGGGAGGTAAAAGCTGTTCCATTATCCGTCACGACAATATCCGGAATGCCATGGGTAGCGAAGATTGAACGTAAGGCCCGGATGACCGCCAGAGCTGAGGTTGAAGGCACCCGAACCACCTCCAGCCACTTGGTGTAAGAGTCTACCAAAATAAGGAGAATCTGGCCGTGAAATGGTCCTGCAAAATCTAGATGAAGGCGGGACCAGGGAGACCGCGTAGGCTCCCACGACTGCACCGGGCCTTGAGGTGGGTCTGGGCGTGACTCCTGACAAGCCCTACAACGCTTAACCCAGGCCTCAATCTCTGCATCCAAACCTGGCCACCAGACATAGCTCCTAGCGAGGGCTTTCATGCGCACGATCCCAGGGTGCGCTTCATGCAAAGCCACGAGAACTTGTTGCCGCAGGGGCTTGGGGACTACCACTCGACTTCCCCAAAGTAAACACCCCTTATGGGTGGATAGTTCATCCTTGCGGGAAGCGTAAGGCTTAAAGTCCTGACCCATCTGACCTTTAGGCCACCCCCTCCCTACCCAACCCAGAACACGGGAGAGAACGGGGTCCCGGGCAGTACGCTTTGCTACATCTACAGCATGGAGAGGCCGATCGGGTAGCTCCTCCAGCAACATAATTTGGTGAGCGGGTGCCGGGTCTAGATCTATATCTGGCAGCGGCAGGCGGCTAAGCGCATCGGCATGGCCCATTTCCTTTCCGGGGCGATGCTGGAGAACATACTGGTATCCTGCCAGGAAGATAGACCAACGGAGGACCCTAGGGGAGAGGACCTGTGGCATCTGGCGATCGGGTGCGAACAAACCCAACAACGGCTTATGATCAGTCAAGATGACAAAAGGCCGTCCATACAGGTAGTCGTGAAATTTCTTCACTCCTGCCACGATCGCCAGGCCCTCCTTATCAATTTGAGCATAATTCCACTCCGCCGGGGAAAGAGTCCGTGAATAGTATGCAACGGGGACTTCTTTCCCATCGGGGAGCAGATGGCCGAGAACGGCCCCGATGCCATAGGAAGAAGCATCGCAGGCAAGCACAACAGGTAATTCCTCATCAAAATGCGCCAATACTGAATTCGAAACTAGCAAGTCCTTAACCGCTTGAAAGGCGGAAGCCTGGCAAGGACCCCAGGCCCAAGAAGTCTTTTTTCCCGTCTCGAAACGCCTTAACACAGAGCGGAGGCGGTCGGCAAACTCCTCCTTGGTGGGGGCAGCAATTAATACATCATCAAAAATGGTGTAATCCCTGGAAGCCCTTTAAGAAGGGAGTCCATTAAATTCTGAAATAATCCCGGAGCTACGCTCACCCCAAACTGTAAACGTTTAACCTGGAAGGCGCCCCTATGAGTAACGATGGTCTGCGCCTCCGCTGTGGCATCATCCACAGGCAATTGTTGGTACGCCTGGGCCAAATCCAGCTTTCCAAAAACCTTAGCCCCTGCAAGAGTAGCTAGTACATGGCTCACCACTGGCACCGGATAAGCATGATCTTGCAAAGCCTTGTTGATTGTACACTTATAGTCCCCGCAGATACGCACGTCCCCGTTAGGCTTCACTGGAGTAACTATAGGGGTTTCCCATGTGGCGTGGGACACCGGTTCCAAGACCCCCTGCTCTAATAACTGGTCCAGCTCCTCTTCTATCTTTGGTTTAAGGGCGAAGGGAACCCTCCGTGCCTTGAGCCGCACCGGACACACTTGCGGGTCAAGTTGAAGGGAGACTGGAGGGCCCTTGTAACAGCCTAGGTTACCGTCAAAGACGGACGGAAACTCACAGCAAACTATGTTGAAGTCCATGATGGCAGTCCTATGGATCCCTTCTACCCCAATGCCCAGGGGCCCAAACCACGCCAGACCCAAAAGGCTTGTGCAGCGACCTTGCACGACCAGAAGGTCTAATTTGCTGTTAAAATCGCCATACTGCACTCTAAATTTGCCCCACCCCAGTATAGGCACCGCGTTTCTCTGAAAGTCAATCAAGGTGTAACTGGGGGTTTGGAGCTGAGGTCCTCCCCTGGGGCATATTCTTCGGAGGGTCTCCGCCGAGATTATAGAGACAGCAGACCCAGTATCTAACTCCATTTCACAAGGGAACCCCTCTATAACAACTCGCACCCTTATTTTAGCTGGACTAGACGGGTTGGGAAGGCGTAGCACCTGGAGGGGGCATGTGGAAAGGGAGTACAGTTCCACCTCACGCAGCTCCGCTGAGTGTGCTGATTTCCGGCTCCCTGTAGTTCTCCCGATGGCCTTGGAGCGGCAAACGCGGGCAAGGTGGCCAACCTTCCCACAATTATGGCAGGAGGCATCACGAAAACGGCAAGAGCGGCGCTCGTGGTCCCCTCCGCAACTAGCACAGCTGGCGGCGCCTTCAGGCTGGCAATTGCTGATACGTGTTGGGTGACTGCTCTTCCCTTTCGGAGCCTGGCGCGTCTGTAAAACTTCGTCTCCCTCCGAATCGCTTCCACTCCTCTCCCTAACAATCTGATTAGCAACAGGGCGACAGGGCGGCCGATGGTCGACGCCAGGGTGGCCCTTTTCCCAGCCGGTGGCGAAATCCACAGCCTTAGCAAGATCACATTGGGGAAGCACGACTATCTTGCTCGAAAGCTTCTCACTCCGCAGACCAAAAACAAACTGGTCTAGGAGTACCTCGTTCAGCTTCTCAAACCCACACCATCGGGCGAGGCGACGCAAAGCAGCCAGGTACTCCGCCGCAGACTCCCCAATGTTCTGTGAGCGTTTGTGGAAGTCCCACCGGCGCGCCAACTGAGATGGCTGCGGCATGAAGTAGTCTGCCAGAGCCTTTAGGAGTTCACGGCTGGTAGCTTCTGCTAATTCCTTTGGTTGAATCAAATCTTTCACGAGATCAAGAACTTCCGCCCCACAAGAACTAATAAACAACGCCTTCCTTTTAGCCTCCTCTGTAATCTCGTGGTACGCCAAATAGTAAGCGAAACCGTCTGCCCAGGAGTCCCACAGCTCCGGGCGGTTCGGATTGAATGGCGGCAGAAATCCCTGAGCCTCCATTTCTTACAAGCGGCGGCATATATCAAGCAAGGTTCAGCCGTGTAGGCTCCCAACCAGCCGCCGCCTAAAGCTCTTCCGATGGCTGGAGCTCAAGGGAATCCCACCTTCGTCGCCACTGTTCTGTAGTGGGTTCTAAACCAATAAAGAGCCGCATACGCAATAGTAATTCCACTCAGTTTACTTACAACACAGGAAACCCCCCCCACACATATATATAAAAAACCCACCCATAATTAGAGGGTTTCGGACCCTCCCATTTCTATTGGCTAATTGCCCACGGTGTGCTTGCTGATTGGGGGGAAATTATCCTCCAAGGCTATTATCCTAAGGAGCCAAGCTCAACCACCTGGCTCCAACTAAAACCTGGAGAGGACAATGGTGGAGTTGATCTCAAGACACAACAGTAAAATAATATGGAGGATAGACTGTTACCCAAGCAGAAAATCCCCCCTCGCCACGTCACTGAAATAGCCCAATGGAAAGGCAAGAGCCAATACAACTGGTTCCAGTGATGTCGCAGGAGTTGCCAGAACGGCACGAACTGCCTCTGGGACTCCGGCTCCAGATTTTGCCTTGAGGTTAACTCCTGAAGCCTTTTCCATTGATGGATATAGCCACAAGGCAGTGGAGGTTTGAAATTGGAGTTTTCCTTCTCCTAGATGGGCTGCCTTCCAAGGCTAACGAACCCCACCTACCCAGGTGCATAGATTATCATGCTGCAGTCCGGTGTGGGGCAACAGTGAGTGCCCAGGTTGGCCACCAACATGCGCCGCCACAGGTACTCCTCGTACTTGTTGTGGAGGGCAGCCGCCGCCTCGGGCAGCCGCTGCCTCGGGCAGCAGCTGGGGGAGGTCGGCCGGGTGGAGCAGGGCCGGGCAGTGAGGGCAAGCCACCGGCATGTGGCTCTCGCTGATCGCCAGCCGCAGGTACTGCTCCAGGCAGGCCTGGCAGGAGAGGTGGCCACAGGCCAGGAGCATCAGGAAGGACGAGGGCAGCTGGGCCAGCAGGCAGAGCGGGGACTCCAGCCAGCCCTCGCCCGCCGCCGGCTTGGCTGGAGACGTGCGCGTCACCCTGGCCCGGGTCACCGGAGGGCTCCTTTCTGCCGCTTCAACATAGACCATAAGGAATATAACACAATAAAAAGATGTAAATGCATAGAAGAAAAACATACTGTTGAAGTAATATGGTAATAACAGTATTTGTTCACAATAATTAGGACAACCCTAAATACTCTTCTGGTGCATGTGCGTGTGGACACACACAACTACATTAAGAGTTAGGCAATAACTTATGTCTATATGCCTATGAAAATAAATATGTCTTGATTAAACACTGGAAGGCTGGCAGTGTGTCAGTACCAGGTACCCTTTCTTGGAGAGGGTTTTCTACAGGATGGGGCTACCACAGCACTCACTCAGGATGTGATCAGGCAGCTGCAAAGGCATAAGCCTGATTACACTGGAAAGGGTCGCTTTGCAGGGAGGGAGCTCCTTCAGAGCAATCCTTCTGTCTTTTGGGGAATTGCTTCAGCCTGGCCCCCCAAAATAGTAGCCTCACGGTTGGACTGAAAAGGTCTCATTTGGGACCAGATTGGGTCAGGCTGGAGCATGTTTCTCTGGGTATCTTGTGAGATTGCACCAGACCACTTCACATGCAGTCCAAATTGTGATCGATTTTCCCATCTGATCACATCCTCAGTTGCTCCCACACAAACATTCAGACCATGGGCCGCTCCTCCTCCACACAAGGTATTCCGTATTTTATTTATAAGCACTGAAGTTTCAAAAATGTAAATACTTCAGTACCTGTTTTCCTGTTGGAGATGGGCAGGGGACAGAAAATAGAAGCTGAATTTGAAAGCATTCCCTCTGGCTGGTACTGACATCCATCTCCCTGACAAATAGCATTTTGGTTTGGTTTTAGGGTTTTTAATCAAAGCAATGACTGCTGGAGAGACAAAGGAAGAAGAGGGAATTGATTGGAATACAAGACGGGCAGGAGAGAAAAGAAGAAAACTCCCCTCTCCCCACCTTCTCTTGGCCTTCAGAAATGTACTAGATGGCTTCATGCCTGTGTTGACTGTTTGTGGCAGATGCCCAAGGGAACCGGAAGTAGACAGCTTTGTTGTGAATTACAACAGTGCTGAATGCCTTGCAAATGTTGCCTTCCTTTGTACTGTCAAGCAAACTGAATACCAGTCCATGGAGGTGTTCTGCGTAGGATTGACTCACTCGGGAGGAAGTGCTTTTCTGTGGTAAAAACAGTTGAAGGTCTGTTTGGCTTGGTGACAGCTTCAGCTGCTCAGTTAGGAAGTTGCCTTATACTGAGTCACGGGCCCATTTAGCTCAGCTCAGTCTTGTCAACTCTGACTGGTAGCAGCTCACCTTTCCTGCATTTCAGCTAGGATCCTGCCTAGCTCTGCCTGGAGATGGCGGGGATTGGACTTGGCAGCTTCCACGTGCGAAGCAGGTGCTCTGCTACTCAGTCACAGCCTCTTCCCAATACAGTGCCTGGTATTCTCAAGTGGTCTCCCATCCAAGTATGAATCAAGGGTGGTCCTGTTTAGCTTCCAAAATCAGCTGAGATCTGTATGTTCAAGATGGCATAACAGTTACAATTATTATAATGGTTGTCGCATGACTTCAGGGATCAGGCAGGTTTGAGAGGAAGGCAGAAGGGCAAAGTGATGTCCAGAAGACATGCAGGAGTCAAAGATGATTGGCTGTAAAGAGAACATACAAATGTTAAAGAGCAAAAATGGTGCAGTTACGGATTAGGACTGTGAGTCTCAGACTCCTCAGACCATATGAGCCCTGTAGTACAAGCCCCTCAAAACCAACCAAATA
The DNA here is from genome assembly GCA_037013535.1 of Intellagama lesueurii. NCBI lineage: Eukaryota > Metazoa > Chordata > Lepidosauria > Squamata > Agamidae > Intellagama > Intellagama lesueurii. Next base: position 228,711,282 of record JBAJHW010000002.1, on the reverse strand, counting down.
GCCAACACATTTCCATCCTCTGCTTTTGACCAGCTATTGTACATATTGTATACGGTTTGTACGATATGCCTTTCACAGTTTGGGACCACATTACTTGTCGGAGTGCCTCTGCCCGACCCACCAGATCATCGCAGGTGAGGAACCTCTGGGTGGCCACTCCGAGGGAGGCTCATAAATCCTCTACAAGAGGCAGGGACTCTTTTGTGGTGGCTCCAACCTTGTGGAACCAGCTCCAGGAGGAGCTTTGTCTGGCCTGCTCCCTGTTGATATTCCAAGAGGCAACTGAAGACATGGCTTTCCAGGGAGCACTCTGACCCTAGCTGAGCTGAGTTGATTGTACATCTCCGTCTGGCTATTTTTACTTTCATTTTCATTTTTTAATCTCCATCATTGCTCTGGTGCCTCCTGTCCCATCGCTTATGCGGTTAGATTGTTAGATTGTTCTTAGTATATCATTTTATTTCGAAGATGTGTGCCTTTGTTGTAGACCACTCAGAGTAGTGCTTCAGCACTCATGGAAGCAGTAAACAAGTTAAATGAATGAATGAATGAATGAATGAATGAATGAATGAATGAATTTTTTTTACCACATCTGGAAAAGGGGATCTCAGGAAGCAGATAAAGTACTATGACCCATCTCTTTTGTCTGCAACTATGTTGGTTAACACTTTTCACTGACAGCACTAACAGCAGAACATTTGGCCTCCTAAGAGTTGCAGCTGGCTGCCCCCAGTCTTCTGTAAGAAACAATCAATCATATTATGAAGCTAAGGGATACATCATACCAAGGCAGCTTTTCTTTGCTCGTGGTAACAGAAGGACAAGAGTTTTTCCCTCAGCTGCTTACAAATATCAGTTGGACTCCTTTTATTTCTATAGGAATCTTGCTCTGTCCAGGAATAGGATGTGAAATCAATCTGCCAATCAGCATTAATGGAGAGAGCTGGTTAAAAAAAAAAGAAGAAGAACCAAGCGCATCCAAGAATGTTATGTGGTGCTTCTGGCCTTTCACCATTCTCATCATCTGATCACATTGCTGTGCACGCTATGGGTCATCAGAATTGTGATCCAATGACACCTGGAGAGCCACCTGTTGTGAACCCCTGATCTATGGATCTCAGGTGCCTTCCAATGCAATTTGTTACTTCTTTAAATCGCACAGAAGGTCTACTGTGTCTAAGTGAGCTTACTCAATAATAATGAGATTTAGGTTCTTTAGCAGCTTTAGTTCATATCAGTTTCAGACCTTACCTTATCTGGAGCTCAGATTATGGATAGAGCAGCCATTTCTTTGCTTCTGTTTGGCTGACCCAAGACCATTGCAGCTTGACATAAAATGTTTTTTTTTTTTTGGGAGAACAGAGCATTACGTAATGCCAAAGAACCAAAGCTGACATTTGAAAGATGTGTGGTGGTAGAGAAATCCAAACAGAAATGCTGATCTATATACACTCCTCTTTTGAATTGCACAGGTTTCAGCAACACGGTTTTAGCTATACACAGGTTTTTACATACATACATACATACATACATACATACATACATACATACATACATACATACATACATACATACATACATACATACATACATACATACATACATACATACATACTGGATTGTTCCTCTTCTCCAGGAAGTGGATTGGGGAAGGTCACAGCAGTGTGCTGCTCTGTTGCTGGGGGGGGGGGGGATAGTACCTCCATTTTCATTGTGTGTGTGTTTGTGTGTTAATCAACTGTTTATACTTTGTAGTTAAGTTTTTTTGGGGGGGGCCCTCAGAGTTAAACACAGATTTTGAACTACATGGGGTGGGGGGGCCATGTGCCCCCAATCTCTGTATTGTTGAAGGGAGAAGTGTAGTAAGTTCTGCTGTCAACGTTTATAAAAAGTAGTAGTAAACTCAGTCTCAATCGTTGAGACACCATAAATGATTTGAAATGGCCATGAAGAGACATAGTCCAAAGTACACTTGGTTCAAGATTCTGCAAAATCAAAATTCAGGCAGGCCTCTGACAATTGAACTGGGTAACTGTAAGTCAGAGGCCTGCCTGAATTTTGATTTTGCAGAATCTTGAACCAAGTGTACTTTGGACTATGTCTCTTCATGACCATTTCAAATCATTTATGGTGTCTCAACGAGAAAATTTTTATCTGAGTATTCTCTTGTTTCATGATTTTTATTTAATTGCTTTTTACATGTTTTTTAAAAATTTAATCAGTTTAATGTTATTTAATTCCACTTGTTTTTATTTGTTTTATTGTTAGCCATTTGGGGGGGACAGATCTAGAATATAAATCTAATACATTCAACACATTAAATATATACTTTAAAAACCTTCATCTTCAAATATTCAAACTACTGACATTCTGGTATTAGGACTTCAAGTATTTGGTTTAGAAGCCATGCACCTTTGAAGAAATGCACCAAAATACAAAGACTGAATTTACAAAGAGAAAGAAATGTCATCCCAAAGCTAAAAACTAGAAGGTTTTCTAACTTGATATTTGTTGTGAATATCTGCTGCATCAACCGTGAGTGTTACAGTTTAGTAAGCTCTTTACTTGCTGATCTCTGCCACTGCTAGGCTGGACTGCATTCTCAAGGTTCCCTGTTACACAAGAACATCATGATGTTCTCGTCTGACATTACAGCGACCCTGGTAAATGTACCAGTTGTCACCTCATATTATTTTCCTGATCACTGACGGGGTCTGGGAGAGTCAGAATGCTCAACAGACAGCCTGTGTGGGTTCTGGACATGATATGGTACTTAGGCAACACGTCCTGCAAGAAGCTGTTTGCATTTGTCTTGTCTTATTTTGCCAGCTGCTCACTTGGTTCGTACATGTTCTTCCCTCCAGGCGTCTCCAGCTCTTTTTGAATAAAGACATGAACTAAAGAGTCCATTGGAAGCCACTCGCTACCCAGTGTCAGATGGATACATTCCTGTTGTGAAGATGAAGCTTTACAGTCCAGGAACTGTCTTATTCTCTTGGGTGAAGCCTTCCTGATGTCTGGTGATTTCTTTGGCTGTTGACACTTTCTTGAATGGATGACAGGCTAACAGAGGCCATTCTTCCTCTTTGTCCCTGCTCTGAGCAATAAAGACTGACAACAGACACAAGATGTACCTCAAGAGAACAGAAAAGCACGAGAGCTGTGCTGGTTCAGACCTATCCAGACTTGCACTCTGAGCATCCTTCCTCTCATATTCTCCAGCAAAGGGTATGGAACGGTATATATTATTAAGTTGTTTCTGATTTATAGTGAACCCCACCCCCAGTAGGATGTTCAAGGTATGTGAGATGTTTCAAGATTGGTTTATCACTGCCACATTCCTCCAGAGCATTTCAATGGTTCAGCAGAGATTTGAACTCAGATTTCCAGAGTCCTATGCTAGCCTGCAACATGAAGTAAAAGATATCCATTGTTAACTATGCATGGGTGGAGAGGCTGTTTTTTCAAGCTCTGCAATACACTTTCCAAAGTTCAGTGGCCAGAAAAGCATATTCTATGTATGGATAGACTCATGTGTGGAAACACTCAGAATACTGTCATTGGCTGTCATATTCATTCCAATTTGCAGCAAAGCTACCAGGGTTTTCAAGGTATGTGAGCTATTAAATGAGTGGTTTCCCTCTCCCTCCCCACTTCTTCCATGACCAGTCTCTGAGTCCTATTCAAACATTCTGTCCTCTATACCACACCACACCACTCTTGAACAAGAGCCACCATGTTTAGCAACCAGCCAGTGTACTCTTCTTCATCATGAACCTGCCTCTGGGCATGATCACATGAGGCAAATGTTCCCTAGTTAGATCCCTGTTAGATTGCTGTAGAAATTTCCTGTCACACGACACACGGCCATTATTGAATCATTTACCCAGCCAATGGTGTAACTATGGTTTATTTCACTCTTGCCAGGAAATAATAAATAGATCACATTGTGGGGCTCTCAGGGAAATTTTGTTGACAATACCAATGGCAGCAGTTTAGTCTACAGGATACCCTCTTGTACTCACTACCATTCACAAAGTGACACCATGCAAGGGAAAATCCCAGAAGCTGGCTCCTTTTTTCATCAATTAACCACTTCTTACCCGAACACAAAGCAATTGTGGGGTTGTTTTCAACAAATAATGAATGGTAGTAAAAATATTTCAAATATTTATTCCTGCTTCTCCCCATGCAGCAATAATTCTGGCACATGGAAAACTAAGCCAATAAGTGTGTGTGTGTGTGTGTGTGTGTGTGTGTTTGTGTGTAAGGGATGCCTGTGCTCCTTCTCCACAACTGTGAATCAATGTCATTAGCAATCTTTCCACTTCATTACGGAAGGAATTATCACCCTGCTAGTGGAGAACCATTCCCTTTAATCCAGCCTCTGTTGACAACTGTGTTGCTGCTCACTTTGTATCTCCAGTGGCAATACTCAAGGAGCATGCAGGGAAGCTTGGGAAATACAACTGCCCTCAGGCAAGCCAGCCAACCTTCCTCATCCAATTGATTTTCCACAGGCCCTGACATCCTAGATTAAAATCCTTCTCCCTCTTTTCCTTCTTCCTCCTGGCTGGGTTTGCAGTGTGCTTGCTGGTCCCTCAGGAGATATGGTGGCTGTGCTAATCTTCCATGCAATGAATCCACTTAGAGAAAAAAAAATCTTAATAAGACTTCCAGCAATGCAATTTTGCCTGCTGGTTAGAATAGGGCATAGTTGTTGGTGCATATTTTTTTAGCACTTTGCTGAAAAATGCTCTTAAGCAGCTCAGTAGGCAGTTACAATGGCCAAAGGAGCCCAAGCCATAGTAAATTATCAACCACAGTTCTCACTGGCACTGGAAATGGACTGACCTTCAGTGCAGAGAGGGCCAACCCATTTCCACCATTTACTATGGAAAGCATTAAGCAGCCAGTGAAGTGAGATGTGGTCTGTGGCACTGCACCCAACCATTCAATGATGGCTTTCATTTCATAAGAAAAAGGATTCCAGGTTAGGCCGTGCAGCCAACATGTTTGCCATGTCAGCCCAATAAGGTACACGCATGTACAGATTTACACAGACAGAAAGACAGACAACAAGCTCAGAAAAATCAGCTAGCATGATACTGATTACTTTGTAGAACAATTAACAGTGGATTAGAAGCTGATGTGGCAACTCTGGTGCACAGGTCCCCCTAAGGGGCACCTAGCACTCGGTCAGAGAGTTCGACAGGCCACTTACCTACCACCTTTGCGCTGGGGCAAGTCCCAGGACCTCGGCAGTGTGTAGCGTAAGCCCTTTGAACAAGTCTGACCTTAAAAGAACACTTTACTTTTACCCAGTACTTTGCAAGTACAGACACATAGGCTTTGTGATTCCTTAGAACTCACAACAGCTCAGTTAGGTAGGACTCTTAAAGATAGCTAGTTTGTGGCCCTCTCCACACCCTGGATTTAGCCAGACCCTGCTGTTCAAGAGACCAGTCCTTTAGTAGAATTTTTATAATTAATTTTTATTAGAAAAATAAAGTTTCATAGAATCAGTTTATATTGCACAAGCTTTAGCATAAAGAACATATTCAAAGATCATTGCAGTTAAATAAAATAACTATTTCCCATTAAAATAATAAACACTACTAAGCTAGGCTAAGGTGGGCTATAGTGGGCTAGCCCCACCTCCTTCTTTCTCTTTACTTACATCCTCTCTCCTTCAAGTCACATACTCAAACCATCATCATGGAAACGAATCCCAGAACAAGACTGAATCTCCATCACTCCATCATCCATCATTGAATCATCATTCACATAACCCATCGTCCATTTTCTACACTCTCTAACTCCTCCCTTCTTCTTGACAATTCTGGCTGTTAACCAATTAGCCTCAAGGGGCTGTAACACCTTCCTCCTCTCTTTATTCCCATGGAAGTCCAGGTGTTTTATCTCTTCTCCAATTAGCTCAGAATGTTGAGTCTTCCACGGGCCTCTCAGTTCGGCCTTCAGCGCTATCTCGAACCAGGCTGTAATGGTCTTCAGAAAAACATTCTCAAAGCACTTAGAAAAACACATTCCAATGTCTCTCAAATCATCTTCACACAGAACCTGTCTGACTCCATCTTACATTTCTCTAACTACATATCCCATCATCATGACAGCAACATGCCCTCTCTTATGAAGGATACCAAGGGCTGCCACAGAACAATTCTCTTCTTGAAGGCAATATATCAGAAGGGCTGTTTGGTCCAAGAGAGGTCTAAAGATAACAAAAAAAAAAAAAAAAAAAAGGCAAGCGAGGCCTTGTTATTTATCAAAAGTTAGCAGTTAGACTGGAGAAGCCAACAGGTCGCATTCTTCCTTGTTAATGTGAGAGATATTGGCCACTTTGTAATTGCTAGTCTCAGCTAGAGGATAGATTTGTTGAATCAACTGCTGAACATCAACACATATGTAAATCCCACTGAGTCATTGCTTCTTCTCTGGACCACTGGAAAGTAGCTGGCCACCCTATTAGAAGCTGCAAAATAACATAATCTAGGATTTCTGTTTGTTGAAATATTAGTGTTCCCGCATCACCCCAATCATCATATAGAAGGTTTTGTAATGACTCATCGTATTGTTATTTAAATAGTTTTTAAAGACCTTGGTTGGTTCACTTCTCACTGATAGAGATATTAAAAAAAAAGAACAAGGTGAATCAGCTCATTTTCATCTCTTGTTTAAATCAGGAGACTATTTAAAAATTTGCTCCTGAGGTAGAAGTAATTCTTTGCTGAATTCAGTGAATAAACCCAGGATTTGAGAATAACCGTGACTGAGAAGTGGACGTTGAAGACACCAATGTCAGTGGGAAGATGATCATTCCTCCATGGGTCTGCACTTCCCTTGAGGGGTGGAAGGTCTCAAAAAGAAAGGATTTAACTTTGGATCTCACTCTCACTCTTCCTTCCACTTTCCTTCCAGATTTGATCTCTCTTCTTCTCTATCCCTCTCTGTTTGTTTGTTCATTTGCTGAAGCCTCTCTGCAGTTATTAGGCCAGAGATCCCAATGTGGAGGAGCTGCAATTTCATGGACCCAGTCAGATGTTGAGGCATAGGTTGGTTTCCAGCCCATCTGATTCTGGTGCCCTTGTTCTGCCATATCTGGTCAGCCCCTCCTTGATAAGCCCAGGCTGTTGCTTCCTTTAGGAGAAAGGCTTCAGTGATAATAAAGATCTGAGAAATGATTTCTATTGGGCTTTCCAGGACAATATATAAGTAAAAAGTGGCAATTGTTCTCCAGTTGTCCTCTGCCTCTTCTTTTGCTTTCCTCAAACAAAGGGTGAACAAATCAAGCTATCTGGAGGCTCACTTCTGTATTTTACATTCACTCAAGGTGCTCTGTCGACCACAAGAAAGCACTTCTGTAAGAATCTGAAATTTTGCATATTACCATTTTCTAGTAACCCTTTCCACTCTAGGTCTTTTTTTCTCCCTCTCCTCCCCATCATTGCTTTTCCTGAACACTTCTCTAACCTTCCCTGGTTCCTCTTCTCCACTCGTTAGCACTCTCTTCTCTCATTGTGCTCCATACATCCCACACGCTGTCTTCCTCGTTTCATGCTTCACATCGCACCCACTGATATGCACCCCCAGTAACTCAGTTTTAACACTACACAGACCTTTCTGAAAACCCGTTTCTCACTTACCACTTCTCTTTATTTTGGTTCCCTTTATCATTCTGACATCTCTCTCTGCAGGAGCACACATTTCTTGTCTTGCCCATCATTGTTTCTATGATTTACAGGCCTCTCTGCATTTTTCTGTGTTCCCTCCCCACGCAGGAGTCTCTCTCTCTCTCTCCCCCCTTACATTCAGTGCATTTGATGATGGTTCTTTCTCACTCTGTTTACAGGAGTGCTCTCTTTTCTTTTTTCTGCATCACCACAGGCTGATGGGCTGTTAGAACGGAGGCAAAATGCACCCACCATGCTTCTGGATTAACCTTGGAAAGGATGACGAAAGCAGGGAAGGACTATAAGCACTAAATATTTGAATTTCCCCTGAGAAGGCAACTAGCCCCAAACTTTAACAGCCAGGAGACAACAGAATTCATGAGAGACTGAGTTTTCAAAGATGGATTTTCCTTTCGTATGTCTGACCCCTTGTGGCTCTATGCACTCATTGCCGCCCATCAACATTTGCTATGACTTGATGCTTCTGTGTTTTTCTTTTTTATTTATAGCACTTTACTGTCCATATTTTATGAAGCCTAATAACAGCATTTGCAAGTGGGTTATTAAAATTACAGATGGAGCCATTTAACACTTTGTAAATTAATGCAGGACATATATGGTTCCTCTGGGATTAGGATCTCTAATTCTCTCTCTCTCTCTCTGACAGCAAATAATCTTGTAGAATCTTACAAATTTATTATGACATCAGCTTTCATGAGAGGTTCATCAGACCTGTGACATATGCATCAAGTACTGTGGTCACGGACTTCAAGGACTCATTTTAATTTTCTGACTCTTCCTCTTTATTTTTTTTACCACTGGATACAGCAGAATGGTTTAGGTCTCTGGCTGCAGAGCCAGAGGTTGGGAGTTTGATTCCTCACTGTCCCTCCTTGACAGGGGCTGAACTCAGTGATCCATAGGGACCCTTCCAGCTCTGCAGTTCTAAGATTATTATTATAAAAATATCTAAAAATATCAAATATGGTAAAAAACAGACAACATCATTAAAACATTGATTGGTATTACTGTATATAGCAGATACAAGTTTTAACCAAAATCCTAAGCAGCTGTTAAATATCAGTGTAATACTGCATGTATGCTGTTCCTAATATTGCAATTTTTTTGCAGCTCTGATAGTGTAATTTACAGATTTGCAGCTAATTATAATATTTTATAAAATTCCATGCAATTGTTCCCAATGCCCTGATGACTATCAGGAAAACTGAAATGTGTTTTATCCACAAGTGAGTTATTACTATTGCCATGTTTCTGTGTTTTGTTAATTCTTCCAGTTCTTATCTTCAACTGTGGCACCCCCGGGAATTAGAATGTCAATGATCCAGACATTGCTTCGTTCTATTACTACCACGTCTGGTGACTTAATCATTTTCTGACACTTTCTCTACTTGATGTTCCCATGGATTCTTGGATGCTGGCAGATTATATTTGCCCTCCCCACCCCGGAATAAAGACGCGAGACAAATATCATGGGTTAAAACACGGGCCACACTTTATTGATCATAATTCAAAGTTGCCATCCTTTGGCAAACGGGGGCCTGCCGTAGTGCGGAAACAGGTAAATCACAGAGGTCAAAGTACCCCTTAATCAACAAATGGGCGAGTCTCTGGCCCCAGGTTCTCACGGTCTTAAAGATAGCAAGAACCCGGCCGGCCGCAATTTGACCACAAAATGCCAGTGCCCAATTCCAGTATGGGAGAGGCGAAAAATCCTCTCATCCAAGGGCCAATCAGGATGCAGGTCAAAAATTCCTATCCGGTCCCAGAGGCGGCCAAAAAATTCACACTAGAATATAGGGCGGGCGGGTGGGTGCTAGAAAAAGAAGAGGGCGGATAGAGGGGGGAACGCCCCTTAAATAACCTGGCATTCCCCCCTCTCGCCCAACTGCTCTCGTGAAACCTTAAGGTCTCGCGTTATCCGGGGGGGGAGGCAAAAGAGAGCCGCGCTGCCAAAGCCTAGACTCAGCAGCGGCTCCAGCATTTTTACATAAGGACCAATGTATTGATTGTGCTACTCTATTGTGCCTTGCTTTTTAACCTTACTTCGGGCATTCACAGATGAGGCGTGACACAGTTTCATCTTTTTCTTGGCAGAGTCGACATTTGCCATTCACACTAATTCCTTGAATTTTAGCCTTCATGACATTAACACGGAGTGCTTGTTCTTGTGCAGCAAAGATCAAACCTTTGGTTTCTTTTTTGATGGTCCCAGTTTTAGCTATGCCCAAGTTGAGTTGTTACCATGTTTTCTGTCAATACTTCTCAGATGTTGTCCTTGCAATGGTTTGTTATTCCAGCTGTTTAATTTATCTTCAAATTGTTATTTCTTATGTCCATCCTTCGTTTCTGTTTTTTCAAGATGTTTTAATATTATTTTTATGATGGTGACGATTATAAAGCAGGACATTATTGAACAGCAACAAAAATTACTGAGTACTATGGGCAAGTGGTTGAAGGTGCAATCCTACACATGAATTCCACCAGGTGGGGTAGCTGTAGGATTTGATAGAAACCCTGTTATGAGAAAAGTCCTGCAGATAAACAGTTCTCAAAGGGGCTGAATAATTTATTGTGACTGACACATTGCAGAATGATAATTTCTCCTTCAGGGCTTTCATGCCCCTTCCCACAACCCTGCCCCAATGTGTTCTTACTCTCCTTCCTCTTATGATACAAGAATTCTGAAATTCCTGGTGGGGAGAAAAAGCCTCTATATGCATCTTTTCCCCACTGCCACTATGTTTCCCTTGCATGTGTACGTGTCAACCAAGAAGAGTTGTGGGAAAGAAGGAGAAAGCTTAGGAGCAGAAACCACAAGAAGATGTGGTAGCTGCAGTGAGATAGGCATGTCTTTCACTCAGGAGAGGGATTGGCCTCACTTTTGGGGACTACCACACCCATACTCCTGAAGTCAATGCAGTGGGGACAGTAACTTGTATCTGTTATCTTGTCCAGTGGAAGCACCAATAGTTCCAGTGTAGAAGTTGTGGCACTCCCATCATGCTGCCTCCAATTTGCAAGCTTGTTAGTATGGAAATTAAAAGCGAACATTCAGAACTGGGAGTTCTCCAAGACCTTAATTAACAAATCTTTTCATCCCCCCAGGGCTATCATCTAATAATAATAATTTTTAAAATCCTCAAACCAAGCCCTAGATCTGATTTGATGAATTTGCAAAACTAGTGTAAGCATTGCAAGTGGTTCCTTTTTGCTTTTTATGGTAATCAGACACTTCAGTTGCAATTATTTTTGCAATTAGATTATCCTCTAATTGTTATCTTAGGTAGCAAGCTTTTCATTATCTTTCTTCTTCTTTTTTAACAGGGTGAGGGGGGAGCAAGGATGATTTTCCTCAGGCAAGAATGATAAGAAACCTCACTGGAGTTTTTAGGTTCATCTGTACCTATTTGCTAAAGGGTTGATGGAATAACGCTATGATACAACGGCTCCTTTGTACTACACTTTGAATTTTCTTACAGCATCAGGCATGAGCCTCAGTGCACAGGGAAGCCAGCAGGTCTCTGACTTGGTGATGACCCAATAAAACTCTGCTATGGTGAGTTAATAGATGAATTATGGTGTGTGGGAGCATAGTACATTTACTGCATCATAATATTAGAAGTCAGATTGTGCAGCTCACATGGCACTGGAAAAGTCATCCATAGTGACTGCCAGGGTGGTGACTGAAATGAAAGAAGGATATGATCCATCTTTGCCTCATTTCCAATGTATATGTCTTGACTGTCCAGTGTTGATATTTCAGTATGACAGCTGGTCTAGGTGATCATTAGACATCACAGAGGTAGTGTGTGTTATCAAGGGGTGTGTACATCATAAACCAAAGCTTCAGGTGCTCAGCCTTCAGTGACATACTTCTAGCATCACCTGTATTCTAGCCTTTCAACCAGCTAAGCTTATTTGCCATAAAAGGGGAATGCCTTGTACACTGCAGTGTTGGACTGAATTCTGTGTGCTGAAACCATATCCTGAAAGTGGTCATGTGACCAGGCAGCCCAATGGAGAAGCATCAGGCACTATAAAACTCTTCCTCTTTGCTCAGACTAGCAATCTGAGCAACTCGAACCATGGGGGTAACAATGTAGTTTGTCTTGCCTTGTCAGGCACTTGTCTTCCCTCATTCCACCTATCCAGCCCTGCATTTGACTTTCAGCTTCTCTTGGGCAGAGTTTAGAAAAGTTGGTTTTCCAATGAGTTGTTGTCCAAAAAGTAACTTCCTCCTACAGCTACTGAAATATGTAAAGGCAGGGTATCATAACACACAGCCAGCACCAATCATATAGATTGTTCCAACTCAGAATCCTCTCTTTCATTCTGCCAATGACTGGGGATAATGAACAGGTGGGAAGGGCCCACATGGTTTGTCCAACCCAGTCCCATGAAAACACTGGGTAGGAGAAAACTATGGAAAAGAGCTCATACACTGCTTCAGTATAGTTCAGATGATACCTTTGATTAACAGGACACACATAAATGTCAACATCAGGCTTTGATATGATGAGGCCTGTTGAAAGTGTCCATTAATGCATGTCCACGGGGGCACATGCTATGCTAACCAGTGGGCTATTCCCATGTTCCTCTGGTGCTACTCTGTGAGTGGAGCAAATGGCGTGTTTTCTCCATCTAGATCAGAAGTGGAAAATCTAAGTTAAAAGGGAATGAAAAAAAAGCTAAGAAAACAAAAGAATGAGAGAGAAGACAAAATTGTCTGCTGTGTAGCTTCCCATATTTCCATCTTTAACCTCACATTTACCTGTCATAAGAGATCCTTTAAGGAAATATTTCTCTTAGAGATTTTTTTTAAAAAAGATGACCTGCAAGATATGTACAGTGCAATCAATACAAGCAAGAGCTGATTGTAAGAATGCTTCAATTATTCAGAAGTCCCCTGGTTTATGAATGTGGGATATTGTGCTTCTGCAGCCACGATCTTGGTGTAGCCACCAAGAAATGGTCCAATGTGTTGCACAATATTGTGCTCATGTTGTAAACATGAAAAAGGATGCCAACCTTTACCATAACAAAGGTCAGCCTGAATGTTGACAACACCAATGGCAGCAGTCAAGATGGCCTACAGGATGCCCTCTCCTGCTCACACCCATTCACAAAAAGACACTACGCAAGGGAAAATCCCAGAAGCGGACTCCTTTTTTCATCAGTTAACCAGTTCTCACCAAAACACAAGGCAATTGTCAGGGCTTTTCAACATGCAAATATTTCAAAGTTACAATTTTTTGTTTGGGATGCCTTGTATTTTGGGTTGCCTTATGGAATGTTGAATTGTGCTCTTACACAATATCTATTGGTGCACTCTTGCACAGCAGTAGCACACCACTGTAAAAATATTTCATTATAAAGCCATGGTTTGATGGTCAGATTTTCACTGCTGTTCAGCAGATATATGAAGCAGCATCAATGCAAAATGTGATTGAAATCAATTTTTTTAAATGGCCTTTTTCTTGCTGGTCTAAATTGTTATCTCAATTGTTTTAATTTAAAATCATTCAGCATTCTGAAACAACTATATACAAAAAGCATGGTATCTTTGGATCACTATTATTTGATATTATTTGAATATGGATTTTGCTATATACACAGCAGGTGCTTGATGGAAAGTGCTAAAAAAAGATTCTGATTGATTCAGAAAGTGAGAAACATAGGATCCTGATGGGCTAAGACATCAAAGTTACAGTGGTTATATGAGAGACCTCTTTGGAACTCTCTCATAGAAAATTTCAGAAGATAAGTATTGGATAAGCATTTACCTCAATTGTCCTACCCCTCAAATCCTTGCTCCTCACGTCCATCTAAAGTCTGGAATAGCAACTCATTTTTAAAATTGGTTTTATTGGAACAACAGATGTACAACACATTTTCTAGAAAATGAAGGACCAGAATCCTCTCTTTCACTCTCCACCTCTCATGAGATTTCTTTTTTTTTTTTGTCTCCTTGATTGTGGAGTCCGTATTTTGTAAGAAATGAGGCACAAGACCCCTATGGGCAACACAACTTTATTTTTAGAGAGTAAAAAACTCACATCTGGTAGGTAGGTGGCACTGCTATGCTTTTTATTGCAGTTCTTTGCTCCTAAATCCCAGATCTGAAAGCTGCCAATTCTTAATCCTTTGTCGGAGCAAGAAACACAACCCAGCTGTCCATGGAAAAGCCACTGAGGGAATTTCAAGCACAAGAAGAGAAAAACATCCCTTGTCTTTCTGCTTCTTCTCTGTTCCACATTTATTTCTCCCCATCAGCTAGTTTCCTGTTTTAAACCATATTTATGCTATGGCTTCCTTAGAAGTGCTTGCGTATAATATGTAGCTAACCCTTTAATTTTCTATTTTAAAAGAATAAATTTGTCAAGAGCTAGGTAACACTGGTTTTCTGTATGGCTGGTCACTGTTCTTCCTACAATGTTGAGATGTACTGAGTTTCTATTTAAATACACTTTACTCCTTTTATTCCCTAACTTGATCTATGGACACAGTATCAACATTTGCAAATTGTATACAAACATGTACCGTCTCTTGTCCTGTCTTTTTGATGCTGCAGATCCTGAGGCTGCATGATAATTTTGCCCAGTTTGTTTTCCAATGAGATGTCGAGATGGCAAATATTACATTTTTTATCTCAGTTCCCACAATCATATAATCATAGAATAATTGAATTGGAAGGGGCCCATAAGACCATCGAATCCAACCCCGTACTCAATGGAGGAATCCAAATCAATGCAGATCTGACAGATGGTTGTCCAATTTTCCCTTGCATGCCCGGTGTCCAGACTAAGTAAGGTGTACTGCAAGAAACAGTTTAAAAGCAACTTTTCCACTCTCTGTAAGAACTTACCAAATTTTGCCTCTGTGTGTGTGTGTGTGTGTGTGTGTGTGTGTGTGTGTGTGTGTGAGAGAGAGAGAGAGAGAGAGAGAGAGAGAGAAGCAGATTTGTCAGAGGGCTTTAAATGAGTAAAATCTAAGTTTAAACCCCTAGCTATTCAACTATGTTTGTACTACCAAATGAAAGTTGCCAAAGTTGCCACCATGTTTTTCTACTAGGTTCTTCATCTTTAAAAGCTGTTTTTACTACGTTTAACCAGTGCAAATAAGTGAGAATTTTATTCATTACATTTTCACAAGAACGTGTGAACACCCACAGATTTCTGTATCAATGGGAGGGAAGGAGCTTGACATTTAAACATTTGAATGTTCTAGAAAATAAAACTGAGAAATTTGTTCACTTCAGCATTTCCTCTCTCTCTCTTTTAGCAACGCATAAATAGTCGTTTTAGTCATCCGAAGACAAAATAACATATTTTTGTGAGAGAGCACGTGAAAACTCCTTCTCTATAATGGCTTATCCTGCCACAATCATAATATCTAGCACCATTTCCTGTTTTCTAGTTCTTTGTTCTGTGGAATGTCTCCATATTAGTTTTAATGTAACTCCTACTTGATAGGAGTTCATTTGATCTTCTGTAGACAAGGGGTCTACTGCCTCCAAGGCTTCTCAGCATTCTAATATATACTGGGGAAAAGACAGGGACATACTGGAAATGGATACCTAGTGGCAAACCCCTTCTAAGAAAATAATTCAGATTGTAGACTATAAAATGTACCTGCCCTGAATGGACACCATCCCGATACAGGGGCTCATATGGGCATGGTAAGGGCCCGTTTGATCTCTAATTCCTTTGAGGCCTGCAGTGGAGCCATGTCCCCTGGACTGAAAACTTTGGAGCATATTTCCAAAAGCCTTACTGAATTACTGTGTCTATTTAGCAGGGAAAGAAAACTGCATTCTGCACATATTGAGAAGACTTTTATTAACAAATTCTTTAATTTATAGCATGTAGAATCATTTTAGACTTGCAATTATTCATACTCCTTCCAGACTTGTTCACCCCATCTGTGGTGCTCATTTCACAATGAGCTCAAAATATCCATGGAAAATTTTAGCCTTTGAAAATAGCATTTGTATTGATAGCACCCAAGTTTGCACTGTTTTTTTTTTTTTACAAAAAAGCTTACAGACAAAAAAAAACAGTATTGCTCAATCTATTAGTAATTAAGGAGCAGCTGTCCTATAATTGAACATAGATGGACAATGGCCAGAGTCTTATTGGTACAGCTAATTGACAAGGTGTCAGGGCACCACTTGGTCGCAAAATTAGACACATGTTCAGACATGTGACCTAGATATGTCTCAGCACCTTGCCAACTAGCTGCAATTAGCAGAGGCAGGTTGTGTAAACATTACGTGAACACCAACAGGATTCTGGCCAATGCGATTTCAGATTTTAAGCACTATCTTTCCTAGATGAATTCATGTTCTCTTGTTCATTATTGCCTTTGAACTGAAACACACTGAAAACCAATATTTTAGTCATTAGGAGCCAAACATTGTTTAATCATCAAAGCGGAATTGTATGAAATGTTCAAAGCTCGTTATCAGATGTTTTGGAAATCACAAGCTATTCTGAAAATACAAGATGGCTCAATGTTGAATACTGTCAGTAAAAGAAATATTTGCAGGGCATAGACCTAGCCCCTTCCTCTAACAGTGCAATAATGCAGTATCATCATCATGATGAGAGGAAACAAGATTAATTGTCCGTCTTTTCCCCCACTTCCTCCAAATTCCCTCCTCCCACTGAAATTTTTCTGTTCAAAATTCATGTCATTGGTAGCTTGCCCAATGTGTGGCATGTTATTTACCAATACCACCCATGGGAACTGGACTAGAAGGAAGAAGAAAATGAGTGTATATTAAAAATGAATCTTCAGGAACATTTTAGCATAAGCCTGGCAACAAAATGGAGCCCCAGATTGTCTTAGAGTTCTTATATGGGAGACATAGGATTCTACAGTCTCCGGTACAGGCAGCATTTCAGCCTTGGCTTTTCTTCTGGTTTCTTCAATGAAACAAATCCTGACCAATTGACAAGACAGTGGATTGAAGATTTTGCCTTCTAAGTGCAGATGCACAAACATCAAGGAACATACAGCTATTTATCACCATACAGCTGTGCAGGTATGGACACATGACACCTTAAAAAATCTTACAGTAATACCCAGGTCCTTGCATAGCAAGCTCTGTAATCAAACCACCTTGAGGAGAGGAGATGGTGTGCCTTTCCAGAGAGTAGTACTTCAGTGGTGTGCCTTTCAGATGCTCCACCTATCGAGCCATCTTTGAGTCATTCCACTTCTGAGAAAGCAGGTCCTGGCTCAGAAGAAGGCACAATAAAAAGTTTTATGGGGTACAGAGAGCTGCCTTGTCTTCTGTGCATTTGGCACTGGCTCCTCAAACACTGGGGTCCATGCTTCCCTCTTAGAAGAACTTTGGCCAACCAGACGCTCTGAAAGTAAGACATGATAGTGGAAGAGGAAGCATCATATGCTGAAGTCAGAATCCTAGTAGGAAAACACAAATAGAAGTTGTTCAGTTCTGCTATCAAAAAAATATTTTTAAATAATTTCCTCGTGTCCTCATGTTTAGAATCTTTCCTTAACTTGAATGTAGACAAATCTGTCAGTTTTCTTTTACATTTGATTCTTTTTTTTTAAAAAAAGCAACAAAACAAAACTCATTTTCTTTCCAGGAGCTTGATGTGGACAGTGAATAATTGAATCAATGGCCATTGAATCTTCTTACCTAGCTATGTACATAGCATAACTTTTCAAGGCAATTTGCCCCAAGTTAACAAATCACCATAGACATTATCATCTGCATTCTAAGCTGTATGACTCTGTATGCAGTTGATAATGCTTACAGTTATTTTAAAATGTGGGGCAATTCACCTCTGAAAATTATGCCACTTGTGCTATGCCGGCATATGTAGGGAAGAAGATTCAGGCCAATGTTCTTTTTGGTCACCAGCTATGCTGGCAGGGGAATTCTGGGAGTTGTAGTTCAACAAACACCTTTACAAAGCTCTACATTTGCCCTGGGATGACAGAAGAGACAAAAGGACATTCTAGTTTCTACTACTATGTGTGTGTTCTGTGCTGTCAAGTCAGAACCAATTTATAGCAACGCTAGTAGAGTTTTCAAGGTAACAGAGATATTTAAGGAGTGGTTCCACTCCCCTAGTGAGTTTCCATGGCTGAGTGGGGATTCAAACCTTCTTCACCAGAGTTCTAGTCCATCACTCTATCCACTACACCACAATGGAAATCAGATGGAGGAAAAAAGATTTCTGGGTAATTAAAAAAAAATCCTGTGTGGTGAGGCAACTTGAAGATCACTGATCAAAAGTAACGTGTGTGTGTATACATATATACTTTGCTTTCTATACATATTATGTATTTGTAGCTATAAGGATCTCTAAAGAATACAGCTTGTGTTCTATAAATACTTATTTATATTTATTGATCTCTCTCTCTCCTTACCTACCTAGGGAAACAAAATTCAAGAACATTTCTGCAAGCTGTCCTATCACAGAGAGGTTGCTGTTGAATAGATATCTTTATTTGTGAATTAGAGGTACATTTCTGCCCATGCTTTCATTATTTAAAATGATCAGATGAGTAGGCCTTAATTCTGGCCCCCATCTAGACTGAGCAGTCACTATGCCAGGATCAAGAAAGCACCCTGTTGTCTTGATCTCATGTGAAGTCAACAAAGTCAAAAGTGCAAAAATAAAGGTAGAACAGAAAGCAAACATAGTGACCCAATAGCTACTCCAGCAGTATTCTTGGTGATCACCTACAAAATACAAATCCCTCCCTCCCTAATGCCCCACATTACCAGTTCAGGGAGCGCAGAGGTAACCATAGTTTACCCCCCCATCTTTTCCTCACTGATGTGCTCCACAATCAAGCTGCTGGGGAAAACCCAACAGTAACTATGTCAGAAGCTACATCCAGCCCATTGGCTAGGAGGCAACAAATGATGCCTGCTGCCACAACCTCGAAAGCAGCCATTCTCAACCTTTTTTTGGCCATGGCCATATAATATGAAAGCAATATAGGCCAAATCAGGATTGTGTAAGTTGCATAACAAACCTTACAAGGTGGTGTATGGAGAATTGTTTCTAGTCTGTGGCTCCCTTTAAATGTGCCAGGGCTCCCCAGGGGCCATATGGCTGCCATTGAAAATGGCTGCTCTAGAGGTTCCCTCAGAAAGGAATTGGCAATGTACCCTTTGTCAGAGCAGCTGTTTCTCCAAATGGAGGAAAAGAAGGCTGGCCATTCCAGTTAGAGCTGCCAGCCCATTCCATATTAGAGGGGTTGGGAGATGTGTGTGTAGAGATCTCTGTGACTCAGGTGTCTGTGTATGGATGTGTAAGTTTGTGGGTGTGTGCAAACTCAGAAGCTATCCTATGTTACCTAGAAAGTCTGAGCTGAGAATAGATAGCATCATGGTGCGCGGCGCCCTTATCTTTTGAAATAAGGCGCAAAGGGTTCTTTCGAAGAACAATCTGATAGTCAGACTAATCATGAAGAATATGGCTTTAAAAGGTCAAGTCATGTCGCTCTGCTTTATAGCTTGCCTCTCTCCAAACCAGCCCGGTAAATGGACAAGGGTGATGGGAGGTCTAGAGAGTGCTTCAGGAAAGCTGATAGTTTTTAACTGTATGTTTTGGCTCTGTTACAGCTGAGCTGCTACTCTTGTTTTGGTGCTTTAATTGCTTTTGAGAGAGGATTGTAAAGACTTCCTAAACTACAGAGTCTACACATGTTTCATTCTCATTACATGATACAAGCATTCTGAAACTGGTGGGGGTCAACACTCTTGGCACTGTGCCTGCACTGTTTACTTCACAAAAGGGATAAAATCATTTCTTTGTCCTGTCTCGAAATTCATGAAGAAGAAGATCGTTTTAATTGTGGCTTAAAGATTACGAGACAGCTAATAGGGTGGAATCTAAAACTCACTGCCTATGAAAAGCAGAAACAATCAAGAGCCTTGTGGCATTCTGTTAAGGAATAACCAGTTTTATTTGCTGTAAATTTTCATTTTTGGGCTGCAGTTTACATCTTCAGAGACAGGTATAAGAGGACTAAACTAAGGGCACAGTTTCTCTGGCAATACTAACTGGAGTTGAATTGGTTTTAAAGGTAAAGGTTTCCCTTGACATTTAGTCCAGTCATGTCCGACTCTAGGGCGCGGTGCTCATCTCCGTCTCCAAGCCGTAGAGCCAGCGTTTGTCCATAGACAGTTTCCGTGGTCACGTGACCAGCGCGACTAGACACGGAATGCCATTACCTTCCCACCATGGTGGTACCTATTTATCTACTTGCATTTTTACATGCTTCTGAACTGCTAGGTTGGCAGGAGCTGGGACAAGCGACGGGAGCTCACTCCGTCGCATGGATTCGATCTTACGACGGCTGGTCTTCTGACCTTGCAGCACAGAGGCTTCTGCGGTTTAACCCGCAGCGCCACCACGTCCACTGAATTGGTTTTAGTGTTATTTAAATCAATTTATAAATTCCTGGACCCACAGGTTGACACACAGGTCAACTCAATTTAGTTGGGCTGCAACGCTGGCAGGGGCTTTTTAAAATATCTCTGTTCCTAAGTTCTGTTTGAGTGTTCTCCTCAAACAAAACAGAAATTGAGTTGATGTCAGTGTAGCTTCCCAAGCCTGTTTTAATGACCAGAAATACATTGAACTAATTTAAGCCAAAGTGAATGCATGTACCGATTTATATACCACGTGACTTTACATTGATATAAAAAAGGCTGGGACTGGATTAAATGTAAATTGGCAGTATGACCAAGTCCCAAGTTAGTATTTAAGGTGCCACAGGAATCTTGGTTGTTTTTGCTATGACAAGCTAGACAAGCAACAGTGAAAAATCAGTGAAAAGCAAAGCATTTTCAGTGAGTTGATCAGTGCACAGTTGACCCTGTACATGGAGTCTACATTATATGGCCTTGCAGTTTAAAAAAGTACAAGGAAATACATATTCAGCATGGTTTTCCCACTATGAAATACCTTTGTATGTATGACTCAAGGGGATACCATTCAGAGGCACATCACACTGATGTAGGAAAAAGTCCTGGCTGGCCCCTTTCTTCCTCTTCATCATTTCCTACCCATTCTCCCTTCAGGGTGCAG
This sequence comes from Intellagama lesueurii, assembly GCA_037013535.1. Lineage (NCBI taxonomy): Eukaryota > Metazoa > Chordata > Lepidosauria > Squamata > Agamidae > Intellagama > Intellagama lesueurii. Next base: position 228,690,485 of record JBAJHW010000002.1, on the reverse strand, counting down.
TATAATATTAACTGGCCATTGAAGAAGCAAATAAGTATTTTTGGCCCAATTTGGAAGGTGGAGGGGTTTTGACTACTTCGCCCTGTGTTATTAGCTGTGTAGCTACAGCAACTGGTTTCAAGCATGTGTTCTATTAAATAGGAACAGATTGCCCAGTCAAACTGTGACCAATGCAGGCTGAAACATAACAAGTGGGCATCTCTGCCACTCAAGACTTGCCACTCAAGACTGTGGGACCAGGGAAGCAGAGTACAGCTTCCTTTTGAGGCTGACAGGTGTGACCTATCCACAGCTGTGGTACCTGGGGTGAGAGAGGGATGTGGGAGGTCTGTTCCTGCATCATTCAATTAGGAGCAGCGAATGGAAAAGGAGCACTGAATAACCATTTCCCTTCCCCATTTGAAGGGCTGGGTTAAGACTCTCAATATGTGCATCAATTAGGCAGCTCAAGACATAGTAATGAGAGTCCCACACATTAGGTTGCTGAGTTCGTTGTGAGTAAATTAATGCATTTTGGTCCCACTATTTCCCTATATGTTGGTAACTCATCTAATGGTTCTGCTTCATGTATGCAGTGCATTTGTTTTATAACCACCTCCAAACTGAGAGTGGGAAATGGTACACAAGAAATGAAACCTTCCCCACTGACACCACACATTGTATGACATCCGTATCAGACAAGAATATCATTAGAATGTTTCCATTGAAAGGAAATGAAACAGTGAGAAAAAGGAAGCCAGCAAGAATGGAGACCTATCAGAAAAAATATATATAAAACCCCAACAGATACCTCTGGGAACCACACTGAATGTGCAACAGACTAGCATAAAAGGTACAAATACAGATATCAGCGCCCATCTGTCAGCATGCCCATATTCATGTAGATGTTACTTGTCATCAAGTTGTCTCTGATTTATGGCAACCCTATGAATGAGTGACCTCTAACAGCCCTGCTATTGATGGTCTTACTCCACTCTTGCAAACTCAAGGCTGTGGCTTCCCTAATGAAGTCAATCCATCTCATATCTGGTCTTCCTGCTGCCCTCAAACTTTCCTAGCATTATTATCTTTTCCAGTAAATCTTCTTTTCTTATGATGAGCCCAAAGTACTACAGTCTCAGTTTCATCATTTTTGCCCACTGGGTATCAACCCTTAGGCCAATGCCAGGCAGGAGAGAAAATTATCAAGCTCTGAAGGGAAGTAATCCCAATTTTTTTTCAAATGAAATGTTTCCCAATGACATCATAGTTGTACACAAAAATTCCATCCCTCCTGGTCTTTCTCAGGAGGCAGCTCATTTTTTTCCATATGTCTGACAAAGTAGACTTTTCCACAAAAGCTCACATTAAAATATAATATGGCTGTTGTAGGTTTTTTGGGTTGTTTGGCCGTGTTCTGGAGGTTTTTCTTCCTAATGTTTCGCCAGTCTCTGTGGCTGGCATCTTCAGAGGACAGGAGTTAGAACTCTGTCTGTGTTCTGGTGTAGTGTGTGGGATAGTTTAGTATTTGTAACTGTGGGATCAGCTTTTTGTCCTTTTCAGGAGATTGGGTAATTATGGTGATCTGGGTGTTTTTTGTTATGGGTGTATTGTTGTGATAAGTGGGGGAGATGATCTGTCACTGTGATTGGTGGGTGTCATTAGCTATTCTTTTGTGTGCAGTGATCACCGGTCCTTGTGGCTGGGTAGAGTTCGTTGACCTTTTTGCAGGCTGTATTTTTCAGTGCTCGGAGCCAGGCTTTGTTGAATTTTAGACTTTCTTCTTTTTTGTTGAAGCTCTGCTGGTGTTTGTGGATTTCAATGGCTTCCCTGTGTAGTCTAACATAATGATTGCTGGTGTTGTCCAGTACTTAAGTATTTTGAAATAGGATTTCATGTCCAGCTTGTTTCAGGGTATGTTCAGCTACTGCTGATTTTTCTGGTTGTTTTAGTCTGCAGTGTCTTTGTTCTTTGATTCTGGTGTGGATGCTGTGTTTTGTGGTCCCAATATATACCTGGCCACAACTGCAAGGTATCCAGTATACTCTTGCAGTGGTGAGGGGATCCCCTTTGTCCTTTGTTGACTGTAACGTTTGTTGTATTTTTGTGGTGGGCCTGAATACTGTTTGTAGGTTGTGTTTTTTCAAAAGTTTCCCCATGCGGTCCATGACCCCTTTGATGTATGGCAGAAATATTTTATTTGTGGGTGGCTGTTTTTCTTCTTCAGTTCGGTGTTGTTTTCTCAGTTTGATGGCTCTTGTGATTTCATTCCTGGAATAGCCATTTGCCAGTAGGGCCCAATTCAGATGGTTGAGTTCGGTGCTGAGAAATTGAGCTTCACAGTTCCGATTCGCATGGTCTACCAGTGTTTTGATTATACCTCTTTTTTGTTGTGGGTGGTGGTTGGAGTTTTTGTGTAGGTACCAGTCTGTGTGGGTGGGTTTTCTGTAGACCTTGTGTCCCAATAGGAGGTCAGGTTTGCGTATGACCATGACATCTAAGAAAGGGAGTTGGCCCTCTATTTCTTTTTCCATGGTGAATTGTATATTTGGGTGGATGCTATTGTGATGGTTTAGAAATTCTTTTTTGAAATGTTCCATGGGGAGCCCCTCAGCCTGGTTATAGCAAATGTCTACATGGAACATTTTGAAAAACAGGCCCTGGCTTCGGCATCCTTTGCACCCACAGTCTGATTCTGATACGTGGATGACACCTTTGAAATTTGGCGCCACGGTGAAGAAAAACTTCCAGAACACGGCCAAACAGCCCGAAAAAGCTACAACAACCATTGGATCCCAGCCGTGAAAGCCTTCGAGAATACATTAAAATATAATAGTTGGTTTTTAAGGTGCCACATGTTTTTTGTCTTGTTTTGTTTTGTTTCTTTGGATTTTGCCTGATATGCTTGCACAGACTAACATAGCCACCTCTTCTAAAACTACAAGGTCAGAATTTTCATTGTCTCTTTGAAGGGAACAAGAGCCAAACAAGTTGATTTATGGTGTGCTATGCAGCATATTCTTGTCTCCCTTGTTCAGTTTAAAACACAGTGGATTATCGTCTCTCCAGAGTTTTTGGTCTGCAAGTCCCATCAGCATTAACCAGCATAGCCAATGGATAGACAATTGGAGTTGTAGTCCAACAATATCTGGCAGGCCATTGGTTCCTAATCCCTGTTTTAAAAGAAGTGGGCATTGTTGTTCACATCTGATTGACACGAATGTAAAGACGAATGTAAAATGTTTTATAGAGCTTAATTTCAGTCCAGGTCAGGTTTGATCAAAGCCTCAAGGCTGTGGATGGAAGCACTGGGGCAGCCACCTTATGACTCAGATAGCACTGCTGAAGAAAGAAGCTAACCAAGTTGGGAAAAGGCATGGCTGCATTAAGTCTGATCTACTTGTACAAATCAAATGCCATCCTCCCTTTTAGCCAGTTTCTTGAGCATCATTTCAAATTTTTTTAGTAGCCTCCAATGTTACCATCTTTATGAAACAACGAACCTAACGGGGGAGCTCAGATTATTTTCGATGTGTTTTACTTTGCAAATAATGACTATCAATTTATTGTTTATATGAGGTGCAACCCTTCAAGGTGCACCTCATATCTGCAAGGCTTATGGGCTTTTGTGTGTGTGTGGTGGGTAAGTACATGGGTTGGAGCCTTGCTACCTGACAGAGTGCCTCTCCCTGAGTGACATTCTGTTCCACCCGCACCTCCCAATCTTTGATGTTGTGGGTGGCCACCCCAAGGGAGGCCTGGAAATCTAAAATGTATACAATTATGAAAATACACACAAACATACTTTAGACATGTGGGAACATGTGGGTATTGGTAGAATGCGTAAAAAAATGCATACATTATGAAAAATGTGTAAGAAGTATGTAGAAATTTCAATATGGGATGAGAAACTAAAGCTTTATAATTTGATGGAAAACAAGGATGAGAAGAAAATGCAGATAGATTTTGGGAAAACACAATGTAATTGAGACAGATATTTTCAAATCTCTCTCTCTCTCTCTCTCTCTCTCTCTCTGTATGTGTGTGTGTGTGTGTGAGAGAGACAGAGACACACAGAGAGAGATGAGTGCACAACACTCCTGCAGATATCCTATGACACTGGATTCCCACCAACAGTGCTCATATGGAAATTACTGCAGTTTAAGGACAGTGAACTACCATTTGATATTCAGTCTTCCTCACCATTTGTTTTCTGTTCTATATTAGGCATGGGCTGCATGCTAACATGAACTAAGGTGCTAGGCAGACCTGGTTCTATTAATGCTATTCCCCCTGCCTTTCTTGTCAAGGGGAATGGACAAAATGATGTGAAGCAGAATGTGTCAGTGATCTTCATTCCAGGTCAAGTGACACACAAAGCCCTCCAGCGGAGAGGGTAATCTGTTGCCAGACGTGACCTGAACTCCTGAGAAATTCTCACCCGGTTATTTCGGCAAAAGTTAATGGTCTGTCTGGATAAAAGATCTGAGCAGACCACAGGGATGAGGATGTCAGTGACATCCCCTCACCCTCTGTTACTTGCTCATCAAGCAGCTTTGTCATGAGGGGAAGGAGTGTTTCACCCTTCACTCTTTCTGCCCCTCATCTTTATTCAAAAGGCATCAGTGATGCTGCTTTTAAGCCTCTGCAGTGATGAATGCCCTCAAGGGTCAGTGGCTGCCACATCAAAAGCCCCAGGGTGTGGGGGCAAGTAACACTTCCAGGGAAAAAAACCCCTCATTTCAAGCCTGAAGAGGTGGGTTGATTGTGCCTCCTCTGCCAGCTTGTTTCGAGCATAGCCAGGGTGTCAGTCCATCCACAGTGGCTGCTGACAAGCAATACAGAGCAGTCTCAAGCCTCCATCCCCCACTGGGCAGAAACATTTGTTTGCACGTGAACTTGAGCAAGGTTATTATAGGTGCTGTGTACTGGAGCCAGCCCGACAATGGTATTGGGCTTTTGGTTAGCCAGGGTGACCTCTGCCTTTCTTTTCCTTTTTAATCACTGTGACACTGTCCACAAAGTGGAGGTAGAACAGAAAGAGCAAGTTATCAAGAAGGAGGGGTTGTGGGATGGTATGCAAAGGTGATACTGACCTTACTTTTCCAGGCCCTGCCCACATTATTCAAACCCACAGTAAACAATAACTTGATTAAAGTCTGAACTTCTGACTTCCCATGTGATGACTCAGACTCCCTTTCCATCATTATTATGGATTTCAAAGAAGCCGCAGGACAGACAACAGTGGAATGCCTTCCACTACTCCAGTTCCTCCTTGCTTAAAATGGGAGCCATCAGTATTATTTTCAACTGTTGGAAGGGCTGAAAACTCTAGAAGTGTTGTGAGCTATGGACTATTTAGAAAAGGCAACTACTGAAATGCAGCCACCAGCGGGAGGGCTATTTAACAGCCAAACAGCACACTCACAAGAACTGGCAGCAGAACTCTCACAGCATTTTCTCAATACCTCAGGGCAGTAACATATCTTATCCTGTTTTTAGTTTATCAATATTCATAGAATCTAATAATTGAGTTGGAAGCTGCTCATAAGACCATTGAGTCCAACCCTCTACTCAATGTAGGAATCCAAATCAAAACAAATCTGACAGAACAAATCAGCCCATCATTGAAGCACTCACCACTTCCTGAGGTAATTGGTTCCATTGTCATATTGCTCTAACAGTTAAGAAGCTTTTCCTGATATTCAGGCTAAATCTGCCTTCCTGGAGCTTGAGTCCATTATTACATATCCTCCAGTCTGGGATGTTTGAGAAAAGATCCTGCCCCTCTCTGTATGACTACCTTTCAAGTATTCATTCAGATGAAAGGTTTGGTATAGCAATTTGTTCTCTATCATATAACAAGGAAATAGTAACCATGGGGGAACTGCACATGTTTGGGGAAAGATCTTGGTTCCTTCTGAAAAAGAAATTAATGGAACCCATTTGGGAAACAAGACATGTACTATGATGTGACTTCGCAGCCTATTCCAGCATCTCAGCCAGGCAGAATATTCCTCAGAGATGAACTGTGATTTAGTTTTAGAACAACAGAGGCTATTATTTATCAGTGTGATGATGCCAGAATACTTTCTATAACTCTTCTCACAGACTTTGTTCCAGACTAATTCCTCCTAAATGCTAGCTCCTAAGCTTTCCCAGAAATATCTTTGGCTTCATACCCTTCCTAAAAATTCCCTCTTGAGAAGCAGAATTGCAACTATCTCTTACTCTGCTCTGATTTATGCAGGAAACAATAATTCATAATTATGAAACTCATTATGTTCCTGTTACCTCCTACATTCTTTAAAGGAACTGTAAGAAGAGAATGTGGAAAAAGCAGTGGAGAGAAAAGCAGGTTAAAAATTGAAGACTTTGCATGGACCAGTAGTAAAATTCCATGAATGAAAGAGAGATTCCATAGCAAAAGTCTCTGGGCCTTTCTCAGGTACATGGCAGTCAGAAATCCTAGAGGTGATGTCTGCCTTGGATGGGAGATACCAGTTATAATAAAGGCATCTGAAGTCTCTCCATAAAGAAAAAGGACTCAACACTAAGCCAGAGGAAGGTTGTAATGAGTTCTCACAAAAGCTTCTTATCCTTAGTGAAAAAAGGTCTTGACACACGGAACATGCTGTCAAAAAACTGTCAATAACTGGGACATCTTTTGCTTCTGTGCAAGAGCAAACCAACTCATGCTTTTTTTGTTTCCCAGCAGCAGCATTATCAAATAAAAAACAACAACCAAACAACCTCTACAAACCTAGATGTGCTTTTGTGTAAAACCCTTGTATTTTGCACAAACAACTCATGTTTTGTGCCACAGTTAAAGTTGTAAAAACCAAATGTAGGAGGTCTGGGGGCAATCCAAAGGGGTTTTTGTGTGTGTGTGTGTGTGTGTGCAACTCCCTCTTTGGTGCCTTTCTCCCCTTTCTTTGGAAAAAGCTAAGAAGTGCAAAAAATTCATAATAAAATACAATAAAAATCCATCCAAACTCTCCTAAATTTACCCAAAGAGAGAAGCTCTTCAAAAAAATTTGTTCTCACATGCAAGAACAAATGAGAGAAGAATTACATTTCCTAATCCAGAGAGCTATTGGTCATGGAAGGAAATTCTATTAAGCTACATAAAATATATTATTTTTTTCCTAAATATGATGGCCCACGTACTCACCCAAGTGCCACCGTTTTTAATTTTTCACCAGCAGAAAAATCTAATGGTGACCTCGGTGGATTTTGGAAGAGGATGGTCAGAGCTATATCACAGGGATTAGTGTTATTGACCTGGCCTGCTTTCAACTTAGGGAAAAGCAGCAGGGCTGAAAAAAAGAAGGCAAAAGGGCAGGGGTAAAGAAAGAGAGAGAAGGAGAGAGAGAGAGAGAGAGAGATCTATCAGTGTTAACAAACAACAATATGCTTAGAATATACTGTATATATGCTTCAGACTAATTTTTCTCTTCTCATTGAGTACACAGTGACACATTCTATTCCATGAGCTCTGGTTTATGTTGCCTATTTCTGGCTTTAAGATGAACCAGTGAGGAAAACCAGAGATACAAATCAAAGCAGCCTCATTTGCAACCGGTAATGTAGTTACTTCTGCAGGGAAAAAGGAGCATATTTCTTCTCATATCTGACAGGCCGAAGCAACAATCTGCAAATTGCCTCCAGGGTCAACTAAGACATGACAGCCACAAACCCTGTGTAAACTGTGCTGTCTTATATAAATCCTCTGTCGGGAGGACAGCTAGCCCAATATATTTTGGTGCTTTAGATGGAACACCACCGGCACCCAAATTAGGGTCAGAGTACCGAATGCCAGATAGGTTTTGCATGAGGTTGAAAATCCCACAAGAACTTTATCCCTGGCAGCAAAAGAATAAAATAAGTAGCTGATGAATTGCTGCTTTTCCACAACACTACAGTTCTTTCGAATGGCATGAAACCTGCCTTGCTTTCCATAATGATAGGAGTAATCTTGGAGGAAAGGAATCGAGAAAATAGCCTGCATGGGTAAGAATGAGAGATATGAGAACTCTGAAACTAAAACTGCTATATCCCAAACACTTCTTGCAGAATAGTCAAGGGTTACTTCCGGATTTAGAGCCATTTTAAAAAAATACATAGATTATCAATTATTGATTATAAAACAGCAGGACTACAAGGAAAATAGCTTTCTTGGTTATAACACCCTTATTATGGAAGATTCTCCTGACACTGCTGTTGCTCTGGTGCCAACTCAAAACCTTTCTGCTTGCTAAGGCATTTCAATTAATAGATTTAGTCAGTTCTGTTGTGGAGTTGTTGGGTGGGCTTTTTTTTAAAAGTTGTTTTTATGGTGTATTTACAATTTTCAAAATCATTTTAATTATATTTTATTGTTTTAGCTGTTTTTGTTGTATACCATCTGAGTATCTGTAAGGATAAAAGAAGCTATTAAAGTGTTTTAAAAAATAACACTAGAATATAACACCCTGGGAAGCAGAGCCCGGCCAAGAGAGGTGCCAGTTTACACAAACAGCACTTAAATGTGATGATAGCCTATCTGAGGCTGTCCTTTGAGTATTAAACACAAGGTGACTCCGCTGTAACGAAAAAAAAAGGACACACGGTGGTAAGCGATAAAGGACTCTGAAGTTCATTGTCTGAATTTTACCTGCAAAACCTTTGGATAAGACAGCTTCTCAGAGATCTAATTCTTGATCGAGTCAGTATCCAACTTTCGCAAAATGTCTTCCAAATTCTTACATGGTATAGAAATACTATAAATGGATCCGGGGCTGTAGGCTTTAAAGTCTCCATTCAGGCAATTTGAAAAAGGGTTGGAGACACACTGTGAGTTTTGTGCTGGTTGGTTTCCTGTTTGTATAGGAATAGTGCTGAACATTCCCCAATAGTGATAAGCTAGCAGAGGTTTGGGAGGACCCCAAACAAATCTACCTACAACCAGTTACTGTAGTATGAGCCTTAAAAAGGGAGTATATTATCTCTTTTTGTCATTCATAAGCACAAGCAGAACATTCTCTATATTCAGAATTCTGACACTAAAGGATTTCAGTTCTTTTTCACTGTTGTGCTTTCCTTCTTTAGGCTATTATTGTGAGGATGAAAATACAAGAAACTGTAAACTATGCAAATATTATTTTTTGGCCTTTGGGAGCTCAGGAGAGGGGAGTCCCTCACCAGTGCACAAGATACACACCCCTCTCCTATCTAGTAGTAAGATGGTGAAATGTATTTTGAAGCTATTAAGATACTGGTATCTATAAACTGAGTCCCTTAGAGGAGCAAGAAACAGCAAACACAGCGCAAGTCCAGGAAGCAGCTGACAGTGAACTGAGCCTCCTCCATAGATGTTTCAGACACAGAGACATAAACATGATTCTAGACTTGCACAAGTGCAGTCTAGCTACAGGTATCAAGGTAAACCCATGTGAAGGAGGCAACATACCCAGCTGTCTAAACTGTTTTACTGAAAAAGGTGTCAGACGTTCATTTCATCCTCTCACTGAACAGAAAAGACATAAATTGGACTCTAGAGCTGAACACACAATAGTGAGTTGCTGAATTATTGTGGGAAATCACAGTTCAGTAGTAACTTGAGCAAAATATCTGGAAAAATTATGAACATCTTGGAAACAGTCCCTTTCAAGCTTTCTCTTACCACAATTTGTTTTAAAACATGAAACAATTAAAAGAGAACGTTGCATCACATCAGTATCTGTGCCATTATAGACATATGGCAGTGTCAGTCCTAGCTGTTGGCATCCAAGCAACACTATGCTATTGAAGAAGTTGAGAAATCCTTTGGCTTTGAAACCTACAACAAGCGTCAGTGATGATAAAACAGAAGAACCAAGCCTTTGTTGGCACTTCCTGGTAGCAAAAGCATGTAGTATCAGCCAGGTGGAAACTTTCTGCATTACTGATCAAGTTGCAGTGCCAGGTCTAGATAAAAGCTTTGGAGATATTTGGAATATGTGCGGGGGAAGCAATATTACTACATTATTACTACATTACCTCTCTTTCTCTTGGCCTCCTAAGAATGTAATCACAACAACCACATTTATCAGTTGTGCCTAATTTCTTCTTGGATCATTATTGATTTCATTTCATTTCTATGCTGCCTTTCTCCTCATAGGGGATTCAAGGCAGCGCACAATAATTAAAATCATACAATATTAACAGTTTAAAATGCCATAAAAAACTAAATATTAAAAACAAATTAAACATTAGAATTAAAAACATTTCTGAAGACATTTTTAAAAACATTTTAAAAATGTCTGCATTTCAAAAATAGAGCATTCCCTAGACACTTATCACTTAAAAGCCTGCCTGAAAAGGAAGATTTTTTGCCTGTTGATAGAAGAACAAGAGGGAGGGGGCCAACCTGCCTTCTTGGGGTGGCACATTCCAAAGCCTGGGAGCAACCACTAAGAAAGCCCTCTTGTGTGTTCTCACAAAACAAGCTTGGGAAGGCAGTGGAACTAAGAGAAGGGCCTCTCCAGAAGAAGTAGGCTCATTTGGGGTAATACGATCCTTCAAATATCCTGGAGCCAAGCCATATAAAGCTTTATAGGTAATAACCATCACTTTGAATTGAGTCCAGAAACAGACTGGTAGTCAGTGAAGCTGTTATAACAAGGGAGTTACATGCTCCCTGTAACCAGTGCCAGCCAGCAGTCTGTCTGCAGCATTATGAACCAGATGAAATTTCCGAACACTCCTTAAAGGCAGTCCCATGTGGAGTGCACTGAAGTAATCGAGACAAGATATAACAAAGACATGTATGTGCCACTGTGGCCAGATCAGACATTATCTACTGAGGGGACTCTGCACTTAAAAGTTTAATCCTTCACTGGCTCTTTCTGCTGCAGATTGTCCTGACTCTCTTTCAGTTCCTCACGTCTTGAGCATTTTCCAGTTTGTTTCTGCCTGTTTCAGGCATCTGCTCGGCTTCAGTATCTATTAGAGGTTATGATTTCTTCAGAACTACAGCTTTCTCAGGAACTTGTGGTCATGATTCTTACTCATTCCATAGCAGAAGCAAATCATGTGAATGTAGCAAAGATCACTCTGAGACATAATTGATAGCCAAGGCACTGGGATGATCTAAATTAATCTCCTCATACAGTTTGTTTTTCCTAAAAATCGAGGCAGATAATTTGTTGCACTGCTTCTGAAATGATGAAAAGAAATCATTGGCTGAACATGGATTTTAATTTTTGAAAGGTAGTTATGTAAAACTTGTGTGTAACTCTGGAAAAACAAGATAATGCTAACTTTGTGTTGAGTGATCACTGGTCATGAGGTGGAATACAAAATGTGTACACTTTAACAGCCATTTCTGTGTTCCTTCAGCAGCATGAAAACTACTATAGTCTGATTCCTCTTGATTATGTTCCAGATGAGACGGTGCAGAAGGATCGTCAGTGTCGTCATTTCTGCTGGTAGCACTATCCTTCCCAGAAGCAGTATGGACACTGACACAAACCAGAGGGCTTTGGAAAATCACCCCATGTCATAATGTACAACTAGCTGCTCCCATGCTGCTGAAATAATCTAGGAATGGGCTACTGGACATAAAGGACTCAAGCTTTAATAAGCAATTGTCATATCTTTGCACGGAACTATAGTCAATCCCTTTCCCCACTGTCTGCTAATATTTTAGAAACCTGCCTTTCCCTGATACTGAGAAGTAACTTTTAGCAACTTTACTTTTTTTTTTTAAAAAAAAGTCCAGATTAAATGGGGTAGTCTAGATCAGTTTTTAATCAATGGATTTGGTAGTATTTTATACTGATTCATTACTTTTCCTGATGCACAAGACACAGGATACACAACATGAGTTAATAAGAAATGAACTGGCTGCCAAAATTTACACGATTCAAAGCCAGAGTTCCACAGACAAGTGTACAGTCATGTGATGGTCTTTTTCCTCCATGCCAATCACTTTCAGATTCAAGGGACTCGTGTTTCATTCTGTATGAAATCATTGTGTCAGTTCTCTGGAGATTTATAATTCACACCTAAGAGGAGTTGTGCAAAAGGAGATCATTTATGGTCATCTGTAAGAGTTTCTGAGTCTGCCTTTGAGAACTGTCTCTATTGGGCAGAATGTATTGGAAGTCAAAGGATCAACTTATTTCCCTGTGCTTTCTGAGAGAGTCATCTTGAAAGTGGCCCAGGGTAAACCCTGGTTGGATTGATCCAAATTGTAGTTAGGCAATCCCTAATCCCTAACTACAATCCCTAACAACACCACTGTTCTCCACAAGTCAGTGCTTGGCCCTTAAACTTAGTTGTGAGTGCATTTCATAAACTTAGTTGTGAGTATAACATTTCACATGAGTCAAGAATTTCAACAGTGGCTGCCCAGTTTCTGTCCCTTTTCTACTATCAGAACAATCTCAACAACTGATTCATCAACAGAAAGACAAATCTTACCTTTCTGTGCCATCCTGGATAAGAGAGTTCCTCTTACCATTCATTGTATGCAGCTCTAGAGCTTTATCTTCCAGCATGTTCATTGCCTGATCACAGTTTCTGTGTCTCATTTCATGGGTCGGGGGAGTCTCTCTGATGTCAGGCCCTACTCTCCGACACCTGAGCAACCGCTGGTAAGCTGTCCGGAAGTCCCTGTTTAGTGCAGCATATAAGATAGGGTTCAAGGCCGAATTGGCATACCCAAGCCACATGACAATGGTCAGCAGTGTTTCAGACACTGTACCCCTCAGGCCTTGGTACATGAAGACTGTAAAATAAGGAAGCCAGCAGATAATGAAGGCTCCCATTACAGCTGCAAGAGTCACTGTAGCTTTGTGTTCCTTCACAGTGGGCAACACATTTCTGACTGCCCTGAAACTGGTAGTGTTGTTGATCCTCTTAGCTTGCTCCCTGGCTATTTTGAATATATGGAAATAGGTGATGCACATGATAACCAAAGGGAGGTAGAAAGTAAGCAGCCCATCCACCAGAACATACAGCTTATTGACCCCCAGCTTGCATTCTTGCTTCCCATTGGTCAAGAGTGTGTTCTGTATAGTTCCATTGGTGTTCAAGGCCAAATGAATGGGTAGGAATGAAACCATGAGCGACACCACCCAGATAAGGACCATAGCCACAGCCACCCGCAGAGGAGTGACTACGGTAGGGTAGCGAAGAGGTGCTGTTATGGCATAATAGCGGTCAAGGCTAATCATGAAGAGATTGAGGATGGAAGCTGTGCACAGCATGACATCCAAGCTAATGTAAATGTTGCACAAAGTAATGCCCCAGGACCATATATGGGAGGAGATTTCATAGGTGGCTGAAAATGGTACCACCAGCAGGCCTAGTAGCAGGTCTGTGAAAGCCAGGGAGACAATGAAGCAGTTAGTTAGACTACGGAGCCGGCGGTTGAAGCATACAGCCAGGCACACCATCACATTTCCACAGACAGTCACCACGATGAGGACTGTGAGAACTAATCCAATCAGAGCTTTTTGCCAACGGGAAAGAGAGCCATCTGTAACATTTGTGGAATTCATGCTGCTGTGACTGCCAGGTATCACTTCTCCTCTGTGCAGACTCACATAGCAGCTGCCCCACCAACACTTAAAAAGATACTAATTCTCTGAAGGACTTGTCCAGCCACCTTCTTTCAGCAGTCCTAGGATAGGCTACTGTATCATGGCAACCAGGAGATTCTCCCCCAAACATCTTAACTCTGAAAATAAGCTAGGAATCAGATGCTGTTCTGGATTATGTATCTATATAAAGATTGGGCATGTCTGAACAAATCTGGTCTTATTCATTCTTTCCTGGAAGCATCCTCAGACAACTTGCCTGATGGCAAAAAATCAGACGTCTTGCTTAACAATGCTCTTCTCATAAGTGTTTGAGAAATACCTGGAACTTCCATGGAACCTCCATGCTAAACATCAGTGGTAAATCTGAAGATCATGAGGACACTTAACAGAGAAGGGCTATTGCCTCCATGTCCTGTTTTGTAGACTCCTTGTAGATAATCTGATTTGTTGTAAATTGGTAGACTAGCTTGCTGTTTAGTCTGTTCTGGCAAGGTTCTTCCTGTGTTCTACCAGCTCCTTTTGACTTGGCTTCAGCCTCTTTACTTTCTTCACTCTTCTCTTTTTCCTTTCAGAAAAATAATTAGAACATATTAATAGCCATGTGTTGATTTCATAGGTCAGGCCCAGCGAGAGTCAAATGAGTCCTAGGTGTCGCATCGATCTCAGAGAATGGCTTCACTTCCATCTCCTGAAGTCAGAATAGTTCGATCAGCAACAGGCTGGATGAAAACTTCATCCTGGTAAGAATATGAAAAGAAGAATTAGAGTTAGAAGGTGTATATAGATAGGTTCCATATACCTGAGCAGACAATGTGTTCCTTAAGACAAGTAGCAGGAGGGCTGAAAAAGCTGAGACCCGGGTCCTTATCATCACTGGCTTCCTGACCCATTTAACTCGAAATGCCAGGGACTCAACACAGAGCAACGCGAATGCTTTTTTACTCACTTGTGGCTGCTTCCCCTATGTTCTCAGTGGAGAACTTTCCTTTGTGGACATGCAGGTGACTCTTTCACACCAAAGACTTCTCATCCAGTTATTAACACAGGCAGTTTCTAGCTTCAGTGACTGTCATATAACTCTGGGCACCGATAGCAACTGTATATATAACTATGCCCTGCTTGTCCTGTGTTAATGGATAAGTTTCAGTTTTTGCAGCCTGAGGATGTGGACAAGACCCTATGAGAGGTGAAGGCTACCATATGTCTGCTGTACCCTTGCCCTTCCTGGCTTATAAAAGCTGCCAGAGGGGGACTGGATGACTGGGTAGGAGGAGTGGCGATGCTTAAAAGAGGCACTAATAAGACCATTGCTGAAAAAGACCTCCTGGAATCCCATGGCATTAGACAATTACCAGCCAATCTCTAATGCTCCATTCCTGGGCAAGACATTGGAGCATGTGGTGGCTTCACAGCTCCAGGGGGATCCTGGATGAAAGGATCCATTTCAATCTGGCTTCAGGCCTGGTAATGGGACAGAGATTGCTTCGGTCACCTTGGTGGATTATCTACATTAGGAACTGGATGAGGGAGCATGGCCCTATTGGTTGTGCTAGAGCTCTCAAGGGCTTTTGTTACCATTGATCATGGTATCCTTCTAGGTTGTATCTCTGGGATGGGACTTGGAAACCTTATCTACCTTTATGAGCCTGCCCAGATTTTAAGATAATCAGAGGAGGCCTTTCATTCAGTCCCATCACCTTCACAGGTGCATTTGATTGGTGCACAGGAGAGCACCTTCTCTGGTGCTGTTCCGAGACTCTGGAACTCCTACAGCAAGTCAGGATGGCCCAGTCTTTGCTGTCCTTCTACAAGCCATCGAAGAACTTTCTCTTCAGGCAAGTTTTACCTGAGTGACTGGCTGTCCAGGAGGGGTTTCTAAATGAGGCTGCTGCCTTTTTTATTGTTGTTATTATTAATCTGTTTCATTCCTGTTTATATCTAACAGTTTTATTATATTTGTTTAATTTTAAAAATATTGTAATAATTTATCGTTATAGCTTTTAATATTGTCTCTTCTATTACTGTAAGCTACTGTGGATCCTTTTTAGGAGAAAGGCATCATATAAAAACTTAAAATAAATAAATAAAAAGCAGGAGTTTGGGCTTGATAAATCTAAAGCTGAGATCAAATAAATGATGGTCTTGATGGTTGGCCAATATCCTATCCTTAAGATAAGGATAAAAAGGCAGAATAACAATAGTCAGCCTAAGAAATGGTGCTTCTACGTGCAGCAAAGGTAGTATAAAGCTTAGTGTTCACTCAGATGACACTGTCACAAAGATATAATCTTAGAACTGCAGGTCTGGAAGGGACCTTATGGATCATCAAGTCCAGCCCCCATCAAGGAGGCATAGTGGGGAATCAAACTCCCAACCTCTGGCTCTGCAGCCAGATGCCAAAGTATCCAATAGCTATATGACAACTATATAAGAATTCCTTTTAATAGCATTGTTTTTTTTTAATGCTCTCCATTAGTATATATTAAAACAGAGCCTGCAAATTGCATTTCTGGGCAATCTCCAGCATTTCCATTGCTTGCTGGTAGATTTGTGGAGTTGTGGCTCAAAAAGTAACCTTTCTAAGCCCCGCACAGGCAGCACACATACAGCTCAAGATATAATTTAGGAAACAAAGAGAAAAGAAATGATACTGGTTCAGATTGCTTTTGTGAAAACCAGCCAGAATACCAGTTCAGAGGAGATCTATCTATAAGCGGTGCAAATTGACAGTGCAGGAATGATTGTGTGAAAAGTGGAGCGATTAAAAACTGAGCCTGCTTCATCTAGAAGAAAACAGGCAGAAGATAAGGTCACATTACATCATCACCACCGTAGCTACAAACTATCAGTTGAGAAAATGAGAAATTTTGCATACTATTCAGCTGGTTTTTTCTCTCATTTTTTTCTATGTGCATGTACGTGTAGAGAAGCAGTAAAAATTACACCTAAATAGAATTTCATTCCTCATGAGAAGAACAGTGGAAGTATAGGTCGTCAAACTAAAAACTGACACCTACCCCAGCTTTTGTTTTGGGGAAACCCTGGTCTTAGTCTTACCTCCTCAATTTTGAGAAGGCTCCAAAACCTGAATGCTTCTTTTGGGGCATGTGATATCATCCCTCGATATATTCATCTCCTTGACCCTGACTACAAGGCAGAGTTTTTAAAAAAAAACCTTGCCTTTGATAGCATGTTTTGGGGCACCAGCCATTTTTGTGTGTGCAAGTGCACATTTTGTACACCTGCCTTCGCCCTGCTTCCTCAATCTGTAGGAATTGCTTTAGAGCCCTGTTCATGCACCCTTCTCCTGGGAGGAGGCACATATTTTGCATATCCCAAAGAAGAGACACCCCTCTCCCAAGGCACCTCCTCTTTAGGTAGATAAAAATTGATCACAGTGAGTATATTATGATACACTTATTCCTGTTTTAATTACAAGTTCACATACAGTGGGTTTGTCTATGCAGGCTCATGTAGGGTAAGTTAGTATGGGTTAAATAAGGTTGCTTAATAATAATAATAACCTTTGGACTGCAGAGCTGGAAGGGACTCGATCATTGAGACCATCTCCTCTCAAGGAGGTACAGTGGGGAATTGAACTTCCATCCTCTGGCTCCACAGAGACCTAAGCCACTGAGCTATTAAGATTGGGTAGAAGTCTGGTATGCTACTGGCTGTGATCCTTACATCGAAATGGCATATGTATCTCAAGAGATCCTATTTGGTCTAGCTCCTTCTGCTGTCAGTTTCCCATATTGTGAAGTGGTTTACGAAGACAGAGACCTTTGGGTAGTGTGGGCGGCATATAAGTTAAATAAATAAATAAATTTTACAATATTGGCAAATTAAATACGTCTTCTTCCTATTTCCCTGCCTAGTATGGCTGGCAGGAGATTCAGCTTTGATCTGACCTTTTAGAAAAGTCACAAAGAAAAGAATTCCCTCTCTCATTGCCCCCTCCGGTCTTCTTCCACTTCTGTGAAGACATCTTCAAATTTATATTTTTTAAAAATAAGCAATGCAGCCCGTCAGCTCTGTCCTAATACAGTGTAAAAAAAATTACCTACTTTCTCTGCCTCACTATGGAGCAGAGGAAATGTTTAACTTGCCAATATCATGAGTGGCTGTCTTCTTAAGTCATTTAATGACATGGGAAATTGACAGTGGAAGGCAATTAGACAGCAATAAGCTTGCTTTGGTTTGTTTCCAATGATTGCATGTTCTGGAATAGAACCAAAATGGAGTGATCATACCTGCACCAAAAAAATAGTAGCTCTTGACAGGCACCCAGAAAGGTGTGAGCAGGAGCACTCTGGGGATGAGCTGGTTTGCTCCAGCAAATATATGTGATTGGTGGAAAAAGGAGTAAGCCAGCCCATCGCTGCAGCATATCAAACAACAGGACAAATGTCCATCTGATCACATCCAGAGTTAAGCAAAATAGTATGCCTGCCTGCCTGTTATTTATTTATTTATTTACTTACTTTTACTTACTTACTTACTTACTTATTTACTTACTTACTTACTTACTTATTTGCTTGCTTGCTTGCTTGCTTGCTTATAATATTTTTACCCCACATTTCTCCTTAAGAAGATAGTGGCAGAGGTGCATGGAAAGTTTGCTCTTAGAAATATACTGAATTTACGTACAGCCAAGTCGTAATCCATATCTAAAATGGACAACTCCAAATAATCAATTACAACTAACAGTGATACAGATACAGAGAAGAAGCACTCCAAAATACTGATAATCTTATGCTGGATTAAGAAAACAATTGGCTGGCTAGACAGAATCCAGGGAGAGAGAAAAACAAAAACTCAGGGTCTGGGGAGAAAGACGAGGTGGAGAGTTATTGCTATTGGTGATTGCCAGAAAATAAAGAGGAGAAGGTGGCATTTGACTGAGTCATGCTGTATTGGGTAGAGCTGTTTGTGTGTGTCTGTGCACACATTTAATATTTTATAGGCAGAAGGCCTGGAGCAAGAGGGGGACAAATGGGAATATAGGGCATTAGCTAGGCAGAGAGTTTGATACTAAAAATAATACAAACACTTTGCATTTTAAATTGCAAAAACATGTAGAATTTGGGCAGAGAATACAAACTGTTACAAGCTTTAGAATATTGCTCAGGACTGAGGTAAAAATACTTAGTAATCATGCTTAGCATGGATCCGTATAGTTTAGATGTGGGATGGAACCATGTTGATATACATAGGAACGGAGGACAACAAGAAGAGCTGAAGTGTTCCAATTTCAGAATTCTCAGACAGATTTCAGGATGAGAAAAAGCAGCAATCACCTTGAATTGTGCCAGAAGGAGTGTGGAAGATAAGAAGGGAGGATAGTGGTCATTTCCTTATATAAGAGCATGAGGCATGAAGGCAAGGAGGCATGTCTGCAAACCATGGGGGCAAATAGCAGAGAGATCTTACACAAAAGACCTTTCAGGTAATGGCATTCCTGAAAAGGAACTTTCAAAAGGTGTCCAGATAGAATGAAAAAAGTAGAATGGGTCATATACCCGCTGAGAGAGTGTAAGAAAAGGAAGGTGGCGGCGGGGGGGGGGGGGACATATTTGAAGCCTCCATGTCTTCAAGAGAACAGGAAGTCTGGCAGCTAAAAGACCCAGAATATTAAAGCTTAGCTGAGAAGGTGGCACAAAAACATTAATCAAGATGAACCATCCACCCTAAAGTTCATGGTGTTCCTAATCTTCCATCTGAGGTCTTTCATAATCATTCATTACATTGAACAAGTGATAGTAACAAGCCTCTGGTGTACCCTCCCCACTAAAACCCAGCATTCATTCATTCATTCATTCATTCATTCATTCATTCATTCATTCATTCATTCATTCATTCATTCATTTATTTATTTATTTATTTATTTATTTATTTATTTATTTATTTATTTATTCCTGCTTTTCTCCTTAAAAAGTTCCCAAGGTGCCTTACATCATTAAAAGACATCATTTAAAGCTAAAAACAGTAAATATACAAATACTAAGAAGAATCAAACAAATGTCACACTAAAAGACAGTAAACAAAGCAACACCCAAAACACATTCAAAGCAAGATGTCCTTTGCAAAGCAGTCGGTTACGTATCATTTGGAGTTATTTGTACACTTGGGTCTAGATTTTTGAAGGCGGATTAAAATTTCACAATTGTAAATACCACCGCCCTGCCATTTACCTGACAGAAGAAAGGCCCGCATTCTTAAATTCAGTCCAAAAGACACTCCTGAAGGATTCAGATCAGAGAATGCGTCTGAATTCCCCTCTCCTCATCACAATTAAGATAATTTCTCCTCATCACATTTAAGGTAATTCACTGTTGCTTAATTTGAACAAAATGTCAGGAGTGCTATTAGTCTAAGAAGAATTTTACCAACGCGTTATCATTATCATTGCCAAAAAATGCCCCTTTGCATTCTACATAGTACAAACAGGACAATCTCTATGGAAATGGATCAATGGCCACAAATCTGACATCAGAAACCACAATAGACAGAAACCTGGCTCCAACCATTTCAATCTACCAGGTCACTCTGTGGAAGATCTAAAAGTCACTATTTTAGAACAGAATCATTACAAATCAAGAATATAGAGGGAAATATCTGAAATAAAATGTATACTCATGATGGACACTCATAGAAATGGATTGAATATAAGTCTAGGCTTCTTAAGCGATTATCAGATGTAATATTTCTGCCGTTATCCACAGCCATTGTTATTTTCTTCATTACTACCATGCCCATCTCCCATCACAAGGTTCTGAGGTGAAAACTGTCTATATCCCCTACATTAACACACATGATTCCTCTGCTAACTTCTTTCATTCTTTCTTTCCCCTCTTGAGATTAACTGCATCTTCAACCCCCGCCCCTTTCTCTCTCTTCTCTCTCTCTCCCCACAGCTCTGCTCAGACCTGGTGTCTGTTTTCTGTCTTCCTGAAGTATTTTTACAACAGGACTATAAAACAAATATAGGCCTGATTACTGCATATAACCAATTAATATTTAGAATGTGAAACTGATTTCATCTATATTGCATTCCATTTCATTCTGTCTCTTGATGTCTGATGAAGTGGATGTGTCCACAAAAGCTTGCATTAAAATATAATGGTTAGTCTTTAAGATGCCACCTGTTGTTGTTTTTTTTTTTTGGTTTTTTTTTGGATTTTGCTGGATATGCTTGCATTCCTCTATCACTATATGGTCAGAGATAAAGCCAGGGCCTTCGACACATACTGCCACACCTCACACCTCCTCCAAGTAAGAGAGAAAAAGAGAAAGAAACAAAAGTTTTTTAAAAGTTTATTTTTTAAAAAAAGTATTATAATATATATAAACCATATATATATTTGGTTTACATGACAGTTTTCTCACAAAATCCACAGGCTTTGATATAAACTTTGTGTGGCATTTGAAGATGAAATTGTAATGTATCAGCATCCTCATTCATGTGTCATGGTTTAACATAGCTTTTGTTCTATTAATGTTGTTTCTGGGCTGTGCCAAGAAGTCATCATCTTATCAATCCCTCCCTGAGTACTCTCTCTCTCTGTCTCAATCTCTCTCTCACACACACACACACGCACATACACAGAGTATACCATTCATTCAACTTGTTTCTTGAAGAAGAGAAGGCTCAAACATCACCTCTGAAGAACCTGGGTGTGCGATGGAAGCATTTGCATGCATATTATTGTCATCACATTTGAAAGAGGCCAGATTCATCCTTCATATGTTCCATAGCTGTCCTGTAAATCTCTAAAAGTTCCTAGGAGTAGACTGCCCCCCTGCCATGGAGCCTCTTCATCGATGTCAAACTGCAGGACTTTGACACTGAGCTGACAGAAGGTCTTGGCCAATTATCTGTTTGTTTGTTGCATGCTTTACTCTTTGTAACCCTAAAAATACTTTAATAAAAGCTGTACAGAAAGAAACTGTCTGGTTGTTGAGGTTCTTCCCAAAATACCGCACAGGGAATGCATTGTTCTTCTCAAAAATGTCCCCACTCCAGACAACTATGTGTAAACTGATTTCAAAAACTATTCTTAAAAGTTAGGGATGGAGGGCAATGACATTGAATATTATGCCCCAACTGCCTATGTCACCAAAACACCACCTACAGGCACCTCCCCATGTTTACACAAATGTATCACAACTAACCACATGGGGAAAAGCTCATTTGAATCATTCCAGCTTGAAAAAAGTCAAAGACCACAGCAGCAAAGGGGGAGAAAAAGAGCAAAAAAGGGCTAGACCAATTAGAAATAGCCTCTGTGTCATGCAGTCAGTGAAAAATACTTCCAATTCGCCCAGTTGGTAAGCAGAGCAAACCTGTGGTATTTGACCATGTAGTTGCACTCTTAGGGAAGAAAGTCTGGGAAGCTAAAGCCCCGTGTGGAGAGCTTCCACAAAGAAGTTCTAAAAGAACTTAGAACAGTAGTGCCAGTAAAAGAAGAGGGAACTATCCAAAATAATGTTTGCACTTTTACAGGATTGCCAGGCCTAGAGATGACAATGGGTCTTTTGATTTGAGAGAGAAACATATTTTCTCAAATTGCTGAGTGCTTAAAAATGTGTTGGGATTCCGTGCTGAAGACTAGCTTACATGACACTAGATTTTTCTTTTTCTGAACCTCTATATTGGTGAGCAGCTCCCCACACCCCTCACCCCAACGTACCACTCAAGAAACAGACTAAATATTCAAAGAACATCTGAAGCATCTGTTGATGGCATAGAGCTGAGATAGGTGAAATAAACAGAGAAGTCCAGATATACATATTGGAGTGTTCATGATTGCACTGTCCTGTGATACTCTTTGGAACATATAGGCAGCCAAATTACAGGCAATTGCAGCTGAATTAACCTTTTCATATTTACAACCTTTTTTTTTTTTTTTTTGGTTCACTTTTCTTCTCCTTTTGGAATTTTGTCTGGCTCAGATAAGGAAGTGATCAAGAATGGTTAATAGGCCCTGTAAAATAAGGTGGTGACTTGAATGTTCTGAGTACTCTTGAAAAAATGCCTGTCTTTTGAATCTGGGGATTTTAGAATGTTCCTTTAATCTCAAGGAGTAGGTCTGGAATTGTTTTCTCTAAAAGAAGACATGATCAAAGTTGTAGGATAATAAATTGTACTAGAAAGACAAATGGGACCTGCGATTTTCTCTTCCATCACATATATGGATGTCTTATTTCAAAAGGTTATACTCTGTATTTTTTCAGAATGGTAGAAAATGAGCCTTTAATAAAAGAATAATACAAAGGAATATTTGCACCACTAACAGCCTGTGGGATGTAATGTTTTGGACCCAGAGTCTGAGGCCAAGACAGACGTATTTGGGCTGGAGCAAAGTCTCAATGGCAGAACACCCAAATTGTATGAATAAGGATTCTGTATATAACATCTGTCTTGAAAATAAGGTGGGGAACCTGTACCCCTTCAGATTCATTGTCATGGTCACTGGCTAGGCTGGATGGACCTCAGTTATTTCTTAGATGGGAGCTGAGGGCTGTGAGCTGCCTTGAATTCCCTTATGGGGAGAAAAGTGGCTTATAAATAAGGCAAGTAAATAATAAGTAAATAAGCTCAGCAAAATTGGAGGGCCACAGGTCCTCCAGGATCTTTCTCCAAAAGTTTGGGAAATATTCATCAGAGATGTTAGACGAGTGCTGTAATTTAAGGCCACAGAACAGATTCACATTGCAAAGTTATTTGGATGAAGAGAACTACCACTAAAAAATGCCTTACTCATTGAGTATTTGAATGGCTATTTAGAATTATCTATTGAATAATCACCGTCTGAAATAATTCAGGCATACTTAGCAGCATTTCTTACCTGCTGTGCTCTTACCTTCTGAACTATTGTTGCCAGAATTCTCTGGCTAGAATGGAGTTAAGGGGAAAGTTGGGTGACAGCAAAGGGGAAAGCCAAGTGGCATTGTTACAACTGTCATATACTATTCTGCATACGCACTTGTGACGTTGTACAGACTAGGCGATGGTCCAAGAAGATGGAAGACACATACCATTTTGGATGACAGGATACATGTGCACACATGTGTATTTGGCCTGCTGTGTCCACACAGGAGTTACCAATTTATTTTATTTTATTTATTTATTAAATTTATACCCCGCCCATCTAGACACAAGTCTACTCTGGGCGGCTAACAATAAAAATAGAATAAAAACAGTATAATAAAATAAAGAGCAACAATAGTAATATGGTTCAAGATGGGGAAAAAATAAAAATAATCAAGTGATGACAGGAGGGAAAGCCTGCCTAAAGAGCCAGGTCTTAAGTTGGCTCTTAAAAACACCCAGCGAGGGAGCCAGACAGATCTCTGAGGGCAGACTGTTCCAAAGGCGAGGGGCCACTGCCGAGAAGGCCCGGTTTCTTGTTCTTTCTCTCCGGGCCTCCCTCGGCGTTAGGCCCCTCAGCCGCCCTTCCTGGCTAGAATGAGTGATTCGGGTAGATCTAGGTGGGAGGAGGCGTTCTGCTAGATATTGAGGTCCTAAACTGTTTAGGGCTTTATATGTCATCATTAACACTTTGAAATCAATGCGGAAATGAACGGGCAGCCAATGCAAGGCAGCCAGAGTGGGGGAAATATGCTGATATTTTCTCGTCCCACTGAGAAGTCTGGCCGCAGCATTCTGCACCATTTGAAGCTTCCGCATCAATCTCAAAGGTAGCCCCACGTAGAGTGCATTGCAGTAGTCTAATCTCGAGCTTACAAGCGCATGGACCAAAGTGGTGAGCGCCCGAACATCAAGATAGGGACGCAGCTGGGCAATCCGCCACAGATGGAAATAGGCGGAGCGGACCACTGACGCCACCTGGGTTTCCATGGTGAGCGCCGGATCCAGATGGACCCCCAAGCTGCGAACCTCACTCTTCGTGGTGAGAGTCACTCCCCCAAAAGAGAGGGAGTTTCCCAAACCACCAATGGAGGGGCCACCCACCCTCCGGATCTCCGTCTTGTCCGGGTTCAGCCTCAGTCCATTCTCCTGCATCCATTGCAGTACAACCTCCAGGCAGCGCTGAAGGGACGGAACGGCATCCACTGTGGTTGGAGAAAAGGAGATGTAGAGCTGGGTGTCATCAGCGTACTGATGGCACAATGCCCCACACCCCCTGATGACCCCACCCAGCAGCCTCATGTAGATATTAAACAGCATTGGGGAGATAATCGAGCCCTGCGGAACCCCACAATTGAGGCTCCACGGGGCCGAAACACTCTCCCCAAGCTGTACTCTCTGAGGACAGTCCTGCAAGAAGGATTGGAGCCAGGCAAGCGCCAGACCACCGATTCCCAGCTCGGAGAGCCTCCCCAGGAGGATACCGTGGTCGACTGTATCGAAGGTGGCTGAGATATCGAGGAGGACCAACAAAGACATTTTGCCCCTGTCAGCCTCCCTCAGCAGGTCATCAAACAGGGCGACCAATGCTGTTTCCGTACTGTGGCGCGGCCTGAAGCCCGACTGCAATGGATCCAGGGCATTGGTTTCATCCAAAAGAGCCTGAAGCTGGTCAGCCACCACCCTCTCTACCACTTTGCTAAGGAAAGAAACATTGGCGACGGGCCTATAATTGCCAATATTGTCCGCCGCCAAACTTGGTTTCTTCCTTATGGGCCTAATGAGTGTCTCCTTGAGACCCATTAATTATAGCTGTGGCCCATTCAGTTGTTGTAGGCCTGGCTGCTTTGATTAGCCAGGCCGGGCAAGGGTCAAGGGAGGAGGTGGTGGCACAACAGTGGTCAAGTGCTTTGTCCACAATATCTGGCATCACAGGCTGAAAGAGATCAAGTCTCACCGGGCAAGGCGGAGCGCTGGACATCTCTGCTCGATCTACTGTATTTAAAAAAGGAGAGAGCTCCCGGTGGATGGCCTCCACTTTAGATTTTAAAAATGCTGCAAATTGGTCAGGTGAAATACTAGTAGGAGGCCCATCACTTAGACCAATTCCGGATAGATCGCGAACTATATGGAAAAGTTCTGCCTGCTGATTTGAAGCTTCGCTTATCCAGACAGCGAAATGAGCTCGACTGGCAGCCCTCACCTTAGTAAGGTAGTGGTTAGTCGCGATCCTGACAGCTTTCCAATTATAATCCATCCGGTTCCGTCTCCAATTGCACTCTAGCCTTCTCCTGTTTTGCTTCATAGCTCTCATGGAATCCTGGAATCCTATAGGATCCAGTAGCCTTCGAGGGCGGACCATTAAAATAGGTCTTTGCTCCCTGCAGGGAGGGAGAGCCACTGAGAGGTTACATTTTATTAGGTGGTGATCCGACCATGACAAGGGAACTGACACAAGGTCAGTTACCATCAGACCACACTGACTCCGCCCAGTGGAGAACACCAGGTCTAGCGTGTGACCACCTACGTGGATGGGGCCATTAACATGTTGGAACATGTCCAAGGAAGCCATGGTTTCCAAGAACTCAAGAGCCAGACCAGAAATCTCAGCCTCCGCATGGATGTTGAAATCACCCAAGACCAGAAGCCTCTGGGATTCCAACAGTGCCGCGGAGACAAAGTCCGCCAGCTCCGGTAAGGAAATGGCTGGGTCGCGGGGAGCGTGGTAACCCAGCAAGATCCCAATACCATCCCTGGCCCCAATTGACACGTGGAGGGCCTCCAGACCTGGCTTCACCACCGCAGAGCGCCTAATAACCTCCAGAGTGTTTCTATAAACAATGGCTACTCCCCCGCCCCGCCCCTCCAGTCTACCCTGGTGCTGGACTGCATAACCAAGGAGGTGGCACCAAGGAGGTGGCACACACAGTGATCACCTTTCTGCTGTAGTGAACATTTCAGTGAGTGAAGGTAAGCAAGAGTTCGGGTTTTATGGAGATTTTCAGCAAGGTTGGCAGGTTCTAATAACATGGGATTCAAATATTGGGAGGATTTGGAGTCTGAGTAAATGGTAATAGTCAGGGCTTGGCTACACAGAGAGGAACACCCAGTTTGCTTCAAAGTTTTTTCAAACCAGGTCCCTACTGTTTTCCACTGATGGGATCACTGTTGTCATCTACATCAGTAGGACCAACCATTCTGTCCACACTGCACTTCCCAATCAGTTCAATTTCCATTGGGAAAATAGCCCCATCCTATTAATACTGCCCTCTTGCCCATCCTGCTGGAACACTATGCCTCACTAAAGACATTACCAGCAATATCACTGTTAGACACACCTGCGACTGCCCCTTTGAATTAAGATAGGCGATCACACACTTGAGAAAATAGAAAAAGCAGAATCAATGCAAAATAAACCCCTTCCTGCCAATTAAACAAAAAGGAACAAATGTCCATGGGAAAACTTTACCAACCCACTGCCAATTCAGCAAAGGAAGCTTTGGTACAGAAATATGGCTTCTTATAAACCACACTGCTTCTCCAAAATCCCAAGCTAGCTTGGATGTATGTAGACTTCTGAATGGCTATAATGGTTATATGGGATCACACTAATTATGTCTGTAACATGGGTTACAGACGTATTCTTGTCATATCCAGCCCATACCAATCTAACGTTCAATTGCTATTGTGTTGCATGGCAACTAAATATAAATGAATCTACATTTATTTGTATAAATGATTTCTGAGATTGTATAACAGAAGATTTTGGACCATTTCATCATAGAGTCATGAGTGGGTCCTAAAGCAAATCAATCCTGAACTATCTCAGTAGGCAAAAATGACAAAACTGAAGTTATACTTTGGGCACATCATTTTAGGCAAGACTCTCTGGAAAAGACAATAATGCTGGGAAAAATTGGGGGCAGCAGGGAAAGAGGAAGACCCAATTCGAAATGGATTGACTCCCCAAAGAAAGGCACAGTCTTGGGTTTGCAGGAGCTGAGCAGAGCTGTTGAGGACAGGACATTTTGGAGATTTCTCAGTCATAGGGTTGCCATAAGTTGGAGGTGGCTTTATGGCACACAACAACAAAAACAACAACATAACAGAAGATGCTGTTTACATTGCCCAGGTTTTGAGTGCCAGTGTGGTGGAATGTAAAGAGTGTTTCAGTAATATTCAGGAAACCTGGGTTCAAATGCCTACTCAGCTATAGAATCCTTTGAACATCTCATATACCTTGAGTACCCTATTAGGGTTGCCATACTTTCGGAGGGACTTGACAACACGTAACACAAAACAGCCCATGTTGGCATGGCTACATTTGGAACTATTTGAAGGCATTCTCAAGAAATGTGTGTGTGAGAGAGAGAGGCGGAATACATTTTCCATCCAATCTTAATGATTTCCTGCTGCCAAATATCAAAAGAAGCTGTGCTAACACCTTGACAAAGAGCATGTATCCTGTGCCCAGATCCTGTCACTAGGGAATATCAAAGCTGTTCCTTTCTCCAAGTGGCTGAGGTGTATATTAGGTGCTAGCTATCTTCTGTTCACATTCAGGAAGAGTTGTTAACATCCTAGTGATGACAGTGGAAGAACAATTTATGAGCTGAGTGCCAGGCAGGAAGCTGTGCACAAAGGTTAAATCACATGTCCTCATTTCTCATCTCATTTCCCCTTCTGAATAGTTAATATGCAGCATCCTTTTTCTTTAAGCACTCCTTTGCTGCAACAGTGTGTTCACGCCTACTGCTGACATGGTCAATCCATGCTTCTTTTATGGCATTTAAAAAAATAGAATCAAAGTCTCCAGCAGATCTCCATTCTCTAGCTTTGTACATGACATCTTGGGCCCAAATTAGGAGCACAGCACATTTTGTGTCTAATTTGAGAGGAATATTTTCAGGGCTGATTACAGCAAAACCTCAGACAATGTCTTACTATGTGGAAAAAGACCGTGGTGAAGGATAACCTTACACCCCTCTTACTAACACTTTGGCACATCAGGGGCCAAGATTAGATGTGTGGGTGAATCACCCTTTTTTCACAAGTGCAGATGCAACAGTCCTCTCCATACTGTTTTCCCATTTCTGCATTTGTTTCAAATGGGATGATGAAAAAATCACACGTATTTGTTTCAAATCTGATGAAAAAAATTACATTTACGTTTAGCGAGCGAGTGTGGTGTAGTGCTTAGAATACTAATTCACACTAAGCCATTAAACTCTTGGGTCAGACGCTCTTTCTTTCTCAGCCTGATGTACCAGAGAGGGTTGTTTGGAGGACAAATGGGCTGAGATGGGGTGGGAGAGCCAAGTAGGCACCTTGAACTTATTGGAGGAAAGGTCAATCCAGGCTTCTTTCCTTTCCTTTTATCAAGTCTTTTCTTTTCTTTTCTTTTACCAATGAACTAATGAATGAGTTAACGCACGAATAAAGTCCATGTGCTTAAACATGTATTTTAAACTGCATTTTAGCTTGTGTACAGAAATTGCTTTTATGCCAGAATGCAATATTTTTAAACATGCAGTTTTAAATGCATTTTTATTAGTTTAAACTGCCAAAAAACTATGTCACAGCATCTAGAAAAATGAGAAATGTGGTAGATAATTGCCCGCCCAATCTGGAATAACAAGACAGACACAGGTATATGGGATAATGAGGGCCACAACTTTATTAACTTATTTATAACCCAAACTTTCCCTTTTTACAAGGGGGCCTACTGTATAGTGCCTGAGACTGGTCTGTAACCAGAGTCAACCTAGACCTTCCGGCCCAGACCGCCAATCAAGTTCCTATAACGAAAGCGCGCTGTCTTACCGCACAGCACACTTCTGTGTGTCCCATAGCTGTAGTACCCCAAGTTTGCCCCATCTGGGTCTCCAAACCCTATCTGCTCATCATCCCCTGGGGTCCCCAGCTTCCCCTCCTCTCAGTAAACCTCAGCTGCTGCCCTTCTGAGAGGAACTGATCCTAGGAACTGATCTACCCTTATCCTTTGGCACTACCTGCCGTTGTGACCTATTTAATGTGATGCATTTAAAAATAGCCTCAAACCGCCCTTGCTGGTAAGAATGGGATGTGCGAAAAATCACTGGTACGCCAGGCCAATTTGAGTGCCAGCCAAAAATTCCCATCCGGCCCCAAAGCGACCAGCTAACCTCATTCTTACCATAAAGGGTGGGTGGGTGGGCCAGCCTGTTTCAGCAAAGGAAGGGCGAGGCGAGGCTGGGCAGCCTTCTTGAAGGCTTTGCTCAAGCCCAGCCCCTCACCCAATGTTAGGCAGCCACTCTGGCTGCATTCGTCTTTTCCATCCGGGCGGACAAAGAAGCCCCACCCCGACAGCTACGCGCCTCGCGGAGAGGCACTTACATTCTGATTTGGCATTAGTCCTAGAGGAACTAACTGAGTCACTTGGTATTGGACCAAATTCTTTCGGTATGCCTTAGGAGGACGACAGGCTGTGAAATATGTCTCTCTCTCCCTCCGTCCCTCCCTCTCTTGTTTCCCACCATTTTTTGTCTGAAGTGACCTTTCTTGAGTCAGCTGATAATCAGCAGGCTCTCTAATGACTCCAGCCAAAGAGATAACTTGAAAACGGTGTCACAGATAGACTCTCATAGTTCCTGAGCACTAACTAGCTCTCCAGTGCTGAAGAACAACCACTGAAGAACACCTGAAGAACAACCACTTAGATCTCCTTTGTAAAGAGTTTCGGTCTCCTTAAGACAGCGATGGATATTTCAAAAAATGTCTGTAACTGTGGGTTTAATAGATTCAAGGATGTTTATTTTTTAAAATGTTTATACTTTCCTTCCATTCAAAAATTTCCAGGGTGGCTTGTAATAACAGATAGAAGGCAATGTTTTCGTGCCAGGAACAGTGTGCATGACAACAATGGGTATCAGATTATCTCTCTGTTGTACACAATCTTCTTCTTTTCTCCACTCTCTCTTTCTCTTCTATGCCATCTTCCCCTTACAATCCTTCAGCTTCCAAGCAGAATTACTTATATCCTCTGCACTCATTCAGTACAAGACCTTTGTAAAATCTATGTGATTTCACACAGGGACACCCTCGAAGCCAACAGCACTTGGCAGAGCTTGCTCAGCAGACTCGGCTACAATGTATTTTCCTCTGTGGTCTGGACAACCTGACTTCTTATCATACCTCATCCACATCCAGCTCATAATCTCTCTGGTAGTAGATTTCTCTTTTCTTTTCTAACACCACTCATTATCCTGCATTATCTGCTGAAATAGCTTCTACCTCTGAATCTTTAGGCTGTAGATGGGATTAAAGCACAAAGCATTAGAGCCAGAAGGCAAGGAGGAGGAGGAGGAAAAGGAGCCACATGACACAGTTTAAATAGATGAGCTTTTAAAAGAGGCCTTTGGTAGCATCTCCCCTCTTTAATATTTTTGCAGACCCATGTGGTTTTAAGTGACTTTTATCTGCTGTTGCCTCTGGAGGGGTTTTTTTTTTGGGGGGGGGTCAGTTTTTTAATTGGGTGTAGGTGTTGCTGGGGTTTTTATTATTTCCCTTTATTGCTGTTAGCCACCCAGAGTAGTGTTCTGTCACTAGATGGGATGGTTAGAAATGCAATAAATAAATAAATAAATCAAATTTTGATAATGCGTAAGGGTGGAAATTGCTTCGTTGTTTAGAAATGCAACCAAGTGCTCGGCAACTTTGAAAAGTCCATGGGCAGGACATGCCCACTTGTGGGCCTTGGAGGGTGGCATCGGCCCCCAATCCCCACACAGCCTCAAATATAAAAATAATCTCAGGACTTCAGGGCTGGAAGAGACCCTGTGGATCATCGAGTCCAGGCCCTGTCAAGGAGGTGCAGTCGGAAATCAAACTCCCAACCTCTGGTTCTGCAGCCACGGAACTATCCAGCAGTTCAATTTCTTCAAACTAATCCCCCCCCCCATGTCCTCTACTAGCTCCCTATTTTCTATGTACCAAATAACTGAGGGGATGTGGAGGACTCAGTGATATTGGAGGACGACATTAGAGCCCCGGGAGCCATATGCAACCCACTGGTTACACTTTGGATGCTTCTGGTGTAACAAGAGTAGTAGAGGCTTAAATTTTTTTTAATCACAAAACAGCAGAGAATCCCAACATGAGCAGAAGATGGAGGATAAATTCTAAGGAATGTGCTTAAGCATCTGTTGTGCATTTGATAAGAAAATGCCCCTTAAAACAAAACAAAACAAAACAACCCCCCCCCCCCACACACACACACACAACACTCCAGAATATGTTTCCGGATTGTGGGAAGAATCATAATGGTATGTCTAAATGTTAGTTCATTTTAAAAGCACTTTCCTTTCCTCATTTGGAGGAACCATACTTGCTCACATCTTTCAGCACCTCTCAGTTGCTCAAGGCAATTGATGTGGGGGTCTAATTTTCATATTAGCCATATACCTATAGCCATACACTTAGAAAGCCCCCAAATTTATTTTGAACAGAATGCCCTTCACAGAGTTTTCTCCACATTAAAAAACAAAACCTACTCTGATCACCCTCATTCCAGCCATATAATTTTGAGCACAGAAGTATCAGTTTTTTGTTGTTGCTATTGTTAAATATTTGGGAGTCAGAAATCCTTTTTTGATCTACTGCAAGTCAACCAGAGATCTATTGGTAGTTGCAGGTGTTCTCTTCTGCCTACAGAGACTTGGAATCAATTAGTGAACATTATTAACAATAAAAGTTTTTGTCTTCATGGTTGTAGAGGAAGGCTTACAGATATTTCTTACATGCAATCTATTGTGTCTGTTCCAAAGTGTTTTACTGAGCGGGTTAGATTTGGCATAAACGAGAGAAGCCTTTTTATACGGTCCCTTGCACTTTCTGCCAGTTCAGAAAAGTAGCAATGGAACTAACAGATGCAGCCAGATTGGTAATTCCTTGCCGCACTATGTCAGGATTAGTACTGTTTTCAGGTTGAAAGAAATGATGCTAACACATTCTCTTATTCTGCACAATCCCACAGCCTCACACTATAAACCTGCCATAAAGACAGTGCTTACTAAGTAGGAGGGAGGACCTCACTCTCAAACTTCCAGAAGGTGTACATTCCCTGCCTTGGTCACAAACTGCCTATGCCATGTGTGAGCAAGTGTGCGAGAGACAGAGTGAGTGAGTCAATGAGAGAGAGGCTTCCAAAGCAATACACTGCTAATAGCAGAATAAAAACAGAAGAGCCAGCCGGAGATTTCTTTTTCACATTTAAGCTGCTGGTTGATGAAGGCATGCCTGTGTGCATCTGCAGGGACACACACACAAACTTTTTAGCTCAAACTAATTTGCTCTGCCAATTGCATACCAACAAGACTACATGGTGAGATAAAGACCCACACAACACCGATTGCTGTTGATCTATTCTATGCATGAGTGTACATCCAGTGCCCCCAAACCAGGATAATAGGCGACGTAAAAGACTATCTGTATATCTAAAATATCGTCTGGTTTCCCATTCAAATAAAAAAGCATTAAGTCAATTGCAAAGAAAAGAAAGAGGCATTACCTGGGCAGAGAGGATTGTGCAGGAGAGTCAAGCAGTGGTGGTAAAGGGCAGTACTGTGTATAAACCCCTACAGTTCCTTCCTTCCAAGTTTTGTCTCTTTTCAGCACGGCAGCATGGAGTTTCTAAAGAACACAGAAGGAAATACTCAGGACTGTTTCAATGCATGGTGGCTCCCTCCCCTTCTCTTTTCTCTCTTCCCTCCCACTTCCTCACACATATCAATCCAGCCAGTGAGTTGACTGGTTGCAATATGAATGAGGGAAGCAGTGGGCAGGGTTAGAATTTTCTTTCTTTCTTTCTTTCTTTCTTTCTTTCTTTCTTTCTTTCTTTCTTTCTTTCTTTCTTTCTTTCTTTCTTTCTTTCTTTCTTTCTTTCTTTCTTTCTTTCTTTCTTTCTATCAAGGCTCTAAATCCCTTCAGTGGAAGTAGAATATGCCTAGGTGCCAAGCCTGCATGCACATAGACCTCAGAACATTCCTAAAATACTAACACAGTGACAACATTGCAACCCCTGCTTTCTGCAGAGTGTTGTGTGATAGAAACAGCTGGAAAAGAGCTAAAGGCCATCCAGTTTGTCCTACAACCAAAGACAGCATCACCTACTGACAGGTCCAGCACAGTGTATCACAAGTAAACAAAGAGCAGGAATATAACATGCAATATAATCTCTATTATTTTTATGCATCCTTTCTTTATACATCAGCTTTCACCCTCTAGGTAATTTGACTTTAATTGACTTTACCTAGTGAGCAGACCCAATTTATTCCCAATTCTCTGATGGGGGCTTTGCACATATATGCATTACCTTTTCCCCTGTCTGAATAGAAACTTTCAGTTTCCAGAAAAGGCAATGGTGGTGGTGGAGGAGGTAAATGTGAATTATTTGGTGGTCCTTTGTTTAAGAAGTTGGGAGGTGAAATCCAACCAATAGCGAAGAGAGTGGAATTTGAAAGCCCACATCCACAGTTGTTTGGCAATCACTTTTCGAACTCACCTTTGAGAACCAAATGGGCACAGGTGACTGGCAAGAGGTTTTGGGACTCTCATATATATGTATTGTCCATAATATTTTGGTGCACAACCTGAGGACGATGGATTCACATAGAAAGCTAGCTGTTCGTTCAGTTTTTTAGTGGTCCAATAAAGATATCACCTGTCCTCACCTATTATTCTACCACATTCATTACATCATCTTAGATCTGGCATAAATGAGAGAAGCCTTTCTTTGTAGTAGCTCCTTGACTGTAGAACTCATCCAGTGGTGCTTTCAGAGTGGAAGGTTCTGCTCCAGAAAACTGAGATCCCCAATGGATGATTCCTGAAAAGTAGCTGTCAAAGAAAAACAGCTTTGCCTGCTTTCATAAATTCCAGTTAACGCACTATCACATTATCAAAATGTCAGTTTTTTTGCATATACAGTTCTGCATGAAATGACTAACTGTGATTTTGGCAGTGCAGCTTTGGGTGAAAAGCAAACTGCAGGTGAGGTGAGGTGAAAGAGAACTGACAAACAGGGGAGAAAAATATCAAGAGCATAAGCACGAGGAAAATTAATGAGGAGGGAATAGAGACTTAACTTGTGGTAAGCCAACTTCCTCTTGGTTATCTCCAAATCAATAGAAAAATCACTCACAAACAGGAAAAGCTACAATGAATCATTTGTGCCAGATGCCTGGCACTGGTATATAACAACTCAGAGAGTGCACATAGTTCTTCAGAAGCACCATCATAGCAAAAGAGGATGCCAGGGCCAGCCCACCACATTTTGTTGTCTGAGGCAGAGGACAAGGTGATGCCCCCTTTTAATCTCATGTACAGGAGGTGGAGGGACTGGCAAAGGGATCACATTCTTCATTATATCTGAGGTAGTAGGCAGAGCAGCTTGTGTGGCACACCCAGTTGTGTCCTTCAGCCCAGAGAAGCTGAAAGTTCAGAAGGCTGCTCCTCCACTCCTCAAAATCCACCATCGGAGCCAATGCCTCCCTTTCATTTTATCCTGCTCTTATACACTCTTGATCCATACTTCCTTGCTGATGGCTTAAACAGGATTCCCGGTTTGCCCTTCAGCAGGCTGAAGGCAATGCCAAAAGAATTGGGAGTGGAATTGGGCAAGAAAAGCTTGCTCCTCAGGAACTGTAAGAGTTTAGGTTGTATTACACTACCCAGGCATAATAATTGGATACTCTTTTAACTGTCAGGGCTTACCAAGTTCCATCTCCAGACAGCACTGTTTTCAGCTGCATCTTTCAAAACTGCTTCTCCTCAAAATCCTACCCGAGGTTTGACTTTGGATGAGGCAGCTCTAAGCAATGATGTTGTGATGCATCAGAACTACTTTCTGACAATAAAACCTTCCTGGATGTCTTCTTCTTGCCCTTCTTTTTCTATTTCCTTTTACCTTGAATGATCAGCTCTAACAATCTGTATTTTTCATTTCTCATTACATAACTAAAGTACTCTGCTGGTCTGCTTTTTCTATATGATTTTTTGATCTTTATTCATTCTCTCCAGTCACTCTTTCAAGCCAAGACATCAAAATCATAGAATCAAAGAATAATGAAGTTGGAAAGGGCCTATAAAGCTAGCTAGTCCACCCCGCCTGCTCAGTGCAGGAATACAAATCAAAGGATATCTGTCAGGTGGTTGTCTAAATTTCTCTTGAATGCCTTCAGTGTTGGAGTGCTCACCACCTCTTGAGGTTATTGACTCCATTGTTGTACTGCTCTAATAGTTAGGAAGTTTTTCCTGATATTCAACTGAAATCTGGCTTCTTGTAACTTGAGCTCATTGTCACATGTCCTGCACTCTGGGATGATCAGGAACAGATCCTGCCTCTCCTCTGTAAGGCAACCTTTCAAGTATTTGAAGAGTGCTATCTTACCATCCTTCAGTCTTCTTTTCTCAAGGCTAAATATACCCAATTCTTTCAGTCTTTCCTCATAGGGTTTGGTTTCCAGTCCCCTGGTCCTCCCTGTTGCCCTCCTCTGAACTTATTCCAATTTGTTAGCATCCTTCCTGAAGTGTGGTGTCCAGAACTGGACACAGAGGAGGCCTAAGCAGTGCCAAATAGAGGGGAACTAGTACCTTGTGGGATATGGAGACTATACTTCTGTTAATGCAGCCTAAAATAGCATTTGCCTTTTTTGTAGTATACATTTGCATTCTTAGTATCCAGTGAGAAATTCATTCTGTAAATGCTTTTATCTTTTTAATACAGTAGCCTGTGTTAAAATCCATAGTTCCTAGCCATACACGAGAACCAAGAATACATAAACTGCCACTGCGCTGTGCTAATTATCCTGCATACTACAAATCAGTTTGACAGGGGTATGTTTTCCTTTTTCTGGTTACATACACCTTGGAATAGATCCTGAATGTGTCTCACTTGCTCATCCTTAAGATCTTTCAAGCATTTGAAAAGTGCTCTCATACGTGCCCTCACTCTTCTCTCAAGGCGAAACATGCCCAGTTCTTTCATTGTTGCAACAGGGGGAAAAATATCTTCAAATATTCATATTTGAAAGATGCAAATAAATAAAGGTGAGATGCATTCACAAGTTACTACCCAATTCAGGTGCCAGTTGAGATCTAGGCAATTCAGAATTTTCAAGAAAGACAGAGCACATGTGTAGCTCAGTATATAGCATCATATGCAATTAATCAATTATATGGGACATTTGTGGCAACAGGCTGGAAGTGCAATTTAGCAATGAGCAATATAATTTCTGTTAAATCACCCCATTACTCTCATAATGATTAAGAGATGAATACCACATGGTGAAAAGTTTTCTTGCTAATGCTGTCATTAATGCAGTTTCTCCATTCATAATAATTCTGACCGTTTGCCTAAACAACTTAGCTTGAAGGTCAGTGCGGATTTTTTGACTCTAATTTACTTGCTTAATTTATACGGCCACTCATCAGCTAATATCCTCTGAGCAGCTTACAGAAGAAAAATAAACAAAATGCAATATGAAAAAATAATTGTGAAAAAATGTTCTTTTAATGAAGCCAGAATAAAATAAATATAAGTTCAGTTTAAAGACCATACCTGAACAGTGAGAGTCCTAAATTTGTTTAAAACATGTTGTTTTCCTCCTTGGAGCAACAATATTGCTTTGTTTTTCTTTCTCATGTAGCTTATCTGATATTATGTAATGACAGACTATTAATAATTGTGGCTTGAATTGCCTTTTGAAAGACCGGCAGGACAGAAACCTTGTAAACTCATCCATTAATTCACTAAGACTTGTTTGTACATTAAATTTGCTTCTCCTCCTACAAGGAAATTCTGTCTTAACCACATCCTAACAAAATGTTTGGCATGAAGGGAAATGTATTCTAGAAACACTGCAGTTTGCATTGCCGCTTTGAGCAGATTTGTCCAAATTGTCTAAGTATAACCAGGGTAAAAGCAGGAGGAAAGCTCCCTCTCCCTCTCTTTCCGAACTATGACTTTTCTTCCACACTGTAATACAGAAGTACAACAAAGGTTCCAGGGCCACACGTGAAAAAAATATTATATCTGATGTATGAGGCAGAGATCTACAAGCAATTTTGGCAAGGATATTTGTTGCTTTGAAAAGAAATGCTGTGTTCTAGGTATCAGTCCCGTACCAGCAACAAATAAAAGTGCTGATATAAATTAACTACCATTCACAGAATGATGCCAAGCAAGGGAAAATCCCGGAAGCTGACTCCTTGTGTCATCAGTTAACCACTTCTCATCCAAACGCAAAGCAATTGTCAGGCTTGTGGGTTTTTTTTTGTTTTTTTTTTGACAAATGTGAATGTTAGTGAGCACAAGAGGATATCCTGTAGACCATCTTGACTGCTGCCATATAAAGCTTGGCCTCCTTTTTCCAGTTTGACAATGTGCAGCAATATCAGGGCATCTTCTGGCGTTTTGAATCACAGATACAGGAAGCACAATATACATTCGTAAACTGGAGGGGATTTTTTTTGGGGGGGGAGAATTTAATTTCCTAGCTTTTTAAAATGGAAGTTTACGTATACATACACTACACACAAATTCCAACAGAAACTTCCCTCATGTGGATTTAGCTAGTGCTAGAGGATTCCGGAAGATGAGCATATGATCTGTGCTATGGTTGCTGGGAGACGACAGAACCAAGAACAGCTGGGATGTGATTGTAGTCCCTCTATGCCAAAATACTTTGAACTTAATGAAATGGTGAAGCAAAAGTGTGAGTTAATGCAACACATACAATGGAGAAGCATACACACTCTTTAAACCCTCAGGTAAACTAATGTTGCCATGCCCACTCCGTAGAATGCAGACTAGAAAGCTGTGTTCCTATTTCCAAACTGTTTCTTTGAGGTAGGCAACCTGAGGAAGAAAATCTATATTAGATCAAAAGCTCTACGGACATGTTGTCTGCATGTTTTCCAATACATGTCTCATCTCTTTTTGAAATTTTTTTAAAAATTGGAGAATTGAATGTTTTATTAGTGGTTTTCATTAACTAAAGATGTTTGGTTGTATGGACCCATTTGTTTTTAGATACCATTTAAAAAAGATGCAAACACTTTCAGAAACTGTTATCGTATGGTTCCCTGCTTTTAAATGTATCCCATGATCAACTCTCTGATGTTTCTGAATCTTACTCCTGCTAAATAAAAGGAGGCTCTCTTTCCTTGTTCTTGCTCTGAGTGGTAAAGAATCTTCTTTCACAATGTCCACACAGAATCCAGTTGAGCACAGGGAGAATCCACAGATTGTGGGGCAGCCCCACTTTTCCTCCATCATTGAGCTCATTCTGGGGATATCAAGCAAGGGTTCTCTCCCCACTCCTGCTGCTGGTTTTGTTTCAATCCCACAATTGTCATCCTTTCCCATGTCTTCACACACTGCCTGTTATATCCAACTATAACTTGGTGCTTGTTGCATGCAGTGGAATAAGTCCTCTGATGAGAGAACAGAGTTGGAGGGGGGAGGGTTCCACATTTTTTAAGGCTCCCTCAATTTAATTTGCAAGCACAGAACCAGAGCAGCAGGCAGAAGACTGGGGTAGAATCTATTGCATAAAAGGACTGGGGTTTTATTTATATTACAGGAAATAAAGATTGTATCCCTCTCTTTCAGATTGCGGTAGTAGCATCTACTGAAGTAGATGTCTCAGGAGTGTACCACTTTTTTCTGATGGAACTGTAGGGGCTACTTGGTGCCATCTTATAAAGTCTCCCACTGCTTCTGCTTCTCTTCCTCTGTAGACCATTCAGGTGTGTTTCACAGGGAGAGAAGAGATCCTGTTGCTCATGTACCTACCAATGAACAAGAAAGGCAGAAAGTTCTAAATGAAGCTGAGAACTCAATCCCTTCCCACAGATACAATCAGTTCTATAATATGTTAAGGTTATGGTGCAGTCAGATGGGGAGATAGCACATATTTTGGACATTTGTGGCATAGCCTGCTGGGAGCTCTTTCCCAGCAATCACATGATGCACAGGAGATTGGGAACTAGCCAGACCTATTTTCATCCAACAACAGGGCTACTCTTTTTTTGGAGCTGGGCTGAAGTGATTCCTGCACAGATGGAATAGCCACTTTGAGAGCGATTGCTCTCTTTCCAGAGTGATCAAATGGAATCCTTTATAGTTGTTTGATCACACACCTTCAGTATGCTATTTTCATTGACATTGTCTATCCAGCACAATATTTGTGCTGATGTGTGTTTGGTTTTGGTGCCACATCTTCATAATTAGTGGTAAACTGCCAGCTGTACCATGTATGAAAGAATGACAATTGTTTCTCTTTCAGCTTCTGTTGAAAATGCTATTTGCACTCTCTCTCTGTCTCTCCTTTTCTAACAGCAGTGATTGTGGTGCTTTGGCCAAAATATTAAAGACTCAACCAAGAGGCAAGCAAGAACTGAATTTAAAAAGGCATTCCATACTGTATGAGAGGTGGGACAAGAAGCCAGATTGTTCTACAAGATGTAATCATGAAACAAGTAGGTTTGTGTATTTTAACAACTGCCTTTGCTACATAAACAAACTCCTTGATGGCGGCAGAGCATAATTTCTGCTGAGCTAATGGCTGCTATTGTCGTCCAACTCCAGAAACGTGGCACAATAACATTTGACAGAGGTGGGAGATGGAGTGAAGGGTACTTTCTCAAGGGTTTACTAAGGAACAATGAATGAATAGCCATGAAAGTATGATGGCATTGTAGTTTACTCACTGTGCTCTGTTTTTATTACATAAGGAGTGACGAACCTCGCACCTGTTGTAGTCATGTGTTGTTAAGTCACTTTGAATTTACAGCAATCCTAAGAATTAATAATTTCCAAAAGGTGCTCTAATTAGGAGCCCTGCTCTGGGTTTTGCAAGCTGGGGCTGCATTCATTTAAAAAAGGGGAGGCAGAGGAAATTTTGGGCTCCTCTTCCCATGATTAGATGGAGATAACTGCCTTTTTTCATCTCAACATGTCCTTAAACTACTTACACTAGCCTAGCCTTCTTCATCTTATTCTCATGGGAATTTTCCAATTTTAAAACCAAGTGATCTATTATACATAAGCAGCCAAATAAGCCAGAGTATGGTATGAAAAAAACAAACAAACCACGAAGAGGCATAAAAAGGCGAACAAGTTTAAAAGAATGTCATACAGAAGAGAAAAAGATTTAAGCCTCTTGCTTTTTAAGAACATCAGCAGATCAAAGGGTATTAAAAGTCTGTTCAAACAGTAGTGTCATTAGTGGGAAGAGAATTCTACAAATAAGGTGACGTGACCTGGAAGGATCCCCCCCTGCTCTCTGTCTTTTATGAGATGCCCTTTGTTATCCAGTTCTTTCCTACCTTTGGGATGATTCTCAAACTTATCTCTTGAGGTTCTTCTCCTGTTGGACCTCTTAATAGTCATGTCTTGGGACCTCTCAGGAGTGTGATGCAGCAGATGGTGTTGATTGGTCGATCCAGCTTGAACAAGTCAGCTCTGGCACCTAGTGTAGGGTTCTCCACTGGATAAGTGGAAATGGATAAGTGGTACCAAAAGAGAGTTACATAAAATTTGTGTATTAATTGCATAGGCTCATTTTATAGGTTCAGGTGAAAATTTAGAATTAACTAGTATAGTTTAAAAAGATACACATAATATCTCACCACCGAGGGGAAAGTTGCAAGCAGGTGACCTGTACATCTGCTCAGTCCACTGTCCAGGTAATAAGTGCAAATACACAAAGGTCTTGGGGCTGGAATATCTAAACTAATGTCTCCCTTCCTTTAGGAGTCCATCCAGCATTTGATTCCTTCAATGGAGGCCCTGTTGCATGCTCCATCATCCCAAGAGGTTAGGCTAGTGAGCACATGGAATAGGGACATTTATTCTTTTATTTGGTAGCCGCATTGTGACTGGTTCCAGAAGTCTCAAGGGATGTTGGGCTGATCCATTCTTTACTGTTCCCAGTGTATTATTTTGCCACACCTTTGGTTTTTAACAGTATTTTTAAAGATATGGGTTTTTAAAAAAATATGTTGATTCTGTGCTATTTTTATATTGTCTGATTTTTATTGTGCATCACTTTGGCGTCACTGGTAGACAGAAAAGCAATTTTTATACAGCATATTTTTAAAATAAAACAAATAGATCTTAATGGAGAACTTCAAGTTCCCGGCACTCTTTTTATGTTTTATATATTTTCAAACCATATTTGGTCTGGATAGCCTTTAAATAAACGATGCCTGCAAATGCGGGACTGCAAGCTGGTAGCCCTTCAGACAGAGGACTGTCTTCTGTAAAGCAGGACACACAGCCCCCATATATTTTTGAGTGATTCCATTCCTTTTTATCAGAACATATTTCATGTGCCATTACCAGGGACTCTCGACATGTGATGTTGTGCAGATTTGTCTTTTAATCATCAGTTCTGTTTGTAATTGACAGCAGAGGAAGAGATTCACCAGAACTCAGCAGGTGTATGATCCCAGCTCTGTATCAAATATGCAACACACAAGCACACATCCCAAAACCATGTAATTACAACTAAACTGGAAGTAAGAGTCTCAGTTCTGAGACTTACTTCCAAATCAAACGAATTCAATTCATTATATTTAGCGCACGGGTCATGGCAAATTACATAATAAAACAACATAACACGATATAATGCAGTGTAATAAAATCTAAACTGCATTTCTGCTCATTTTTTTAAAAAAAATAAGATTTAGAATGCATCATACATATCTAAGGATCAACATTAATATAGTCAGTACACTTAACTATGATACCCAGTATGGTGTAGTAGATAGAGTAATGGATCAGGACTCAGGAAACCTGAGTTCTAATCCCTGCTTTGCCATAGAAACTCACTGGGGACGTGGAACCAATAAAGCCACTCCTTAAAAACCCACTTACTTCAAAACCCCTGTTAGGGTCGCTATAAACTAATTCTGACTTGATGGCACATACAGTAACAGTGGTTGTTATGTGCCGTCAAGTTGCCTCCAACTTATGGCAACCCCAAAATGTCCTGTCTTCAACTGCCCTGCTCAGCTCTTGTAAACTCAATTCCTTGGCTTCCTTTAGGGAGTCGGTCCATCCTTTATTTGGTCTTCTTCTTTTCCTGCTACCTTCAACCTTTCCCAGAATTATTGTCTTTTCCAAAGAATCCTGCCCTCTCATGATGTGCCCAAAGTAGGACAGCCTCAGTTTCAGCATTTTTCCCTCCAGAGATAGTTCAGGTTTGATTTGATCTAGGGTCCACTTGTTCATCTTTCTGGAAGTCCAGGGTATCTGCAAAGCTCTTCTTCAGCAGCATATTTCAAATAAATCTTATTTTTTTCTGTCAGCTTTCTTAACTGTCCATCTTCCATTTCCCTACATTGTGATTGGAAATACCAGAGTGAGGATGGTCTTGACCACGGACTCCAGTGACACATCCTTGTCACTTGGTCATTTTGATGATCTTTTCTAATTCCTTTATTGCTAACTTTTTCTGATCTCAGTCTTCTGATTTTTTGGCTGCAGTCTCTATTTGGATTCCTGATTGAAAAAAGGTACACAAAATCTCTAACTGTTTTAATTTCTTCACTGTCAACATAACAGACTTAACTATAATATAGTAACCAAGGTCTCTGAGTAACAATAATTGAACTGTCAGCTTGGTTAGTGGCAGAAGATGCAGACTTTTTCCCTTTGTTTCCATTTTGGCCACATAGTCTGTAGGCAAGAGCAAATAGTTACATGTCTGCTCTCATTGGAGGTCAGGAAGAAAGGGAGGTAAACAAACAGCTGGAAGGGAAAACAAGCAGGAAGAGGGGAGAGGCAAGCCTGAAGTCTAAGGGTGAAAAAGATCTTAACTAATTGGTTAGTGGAAAAAAGAGAGTCATGTTAGTTTGTTTTATTAGAAGTTAGAATACAACAAGTAATGAGATCCCATTGTCTGGAGAACCCAATCTTCAAAGTTCGAGATGTGCCTTGTTGCCTCTTCAGCTTTGAAGATTGGGTTCTACGGACAATGGGATCTCATTATTTGTTGTATTTTGACTTCTAATAAAAAGAACGAATGTTACTTTGTGAAAGCCCTCTTCTACCACAAAACCAGTGTTAGGTTGCAAGCAACATTGTTAAATGATCCCAACACTCCTCCAGTTCTGTAGAATCTGAGTATGCCAAACTCTGAACCGGTTTTTGATTGAACTGTCTGAAACTGACCCTAGTAAGATGAGGATGATGATAATTAAGTAAACAGAGAATCCTGATGTTCTGGCAATAGTGGTCCGTATGATAGACAAGGTGGTGGTAGTTTATTTGTTTGATCAGATTGACTCTGCTTTATTCCTGGAGAGAAACAAGTAATGGAACTGAGGAGGAGAACTTTCTATCAGTCTTACATGCTAACCTCAATTTTAGCATTTCCTGGGAAAGGCGAGTGAGGGTGCTTCCTTCTATGTACCAGTGTTTCCAAAATACAAGAAATTGTTCCAAATCTTGGGAATCCTTTTCTTCTTAAGTCTTTCCAAGTTGCCAGTGTTGCAATAAAGGGAATAATGCCAGGAAATATTGAATGTTTCTTAAGTACTGTGTTTGTTCATCTGGGAAATTCTGCCATTCCCCCCCTTCTCCCCACAATCTTGCTCTCACTCCACATAAAATTTTGTTGAAGTTCATTGATGCCAGTTATTGCCTTTATTAATTCTGCCAAATTTCAGGTTCTGAGGATGTCCTTCCATTGTTTGTAAGTGATGTCGGGGCTCAAAGCAAGGTTCCACACATATGTGTACACAGAGAGAGAGAGAGAGAGAGAGGGGAGAGAGAGAGAGAGAGAGAGAGAGTCAGACAGACAGACAGACAGGGACCTGTAAGCTTTTGGATGGACTGTTGGGACACACTTTTTGTGAGGCTGCCTTGATGATATCTTGGAAACTTCAGCCAAGGGACAGTGCTGCTGCACATCTCTTGGTAGAGGGACCTATTCCAAGGCCACTGTATTGGTTGCCAGTTAGCTTCTGGCCCCATCCATCATGCTAGCTCGTCTCCTTGAAACCTTTCTTGGCCTGGGACCCACAAACCTTAAAAGAGAGAGATGGCCTCTTCCCAGAAGACCCTAACCATTGTTCATGATGTGCAAGGTAGTCTCTTTTCTATGTCCTCATATTCCATGAGTGCTGTAATAAAGACTCAGGGGTGGTCTCTGTCATCCTCTGAGAAGAACTGATTCAACCGTTTAGGAAGTAACATGGGACGTTAGTTTCCCAATTAGAAGATGATAAACATTTTCCCATCACAGGATTATTTCTCCAAAGCAATTACATCTGTGAAATCAACTTGCTCATGAAGGTTGTGATTGCTTACTGATAACCAATCATCAAGCAACAGCAATGTAATCTGC
Organism: Intellagama lesueurii; assembly: GCA_037013535.1. Lineage (NCBI taxonomy): Eukaryota > Metazoa > Chordata > Lepidosauria > Squamata > Agamidae > Intellagama > Intellagama lesueurii. The sequence continues at coordinate 228,645,663 of JBAJHW010000002.1, read as the reverse complement.
AGCTTGTAGAGCTGCAGAAACCTCATGATCAAATACTGTAAACAAATATATTTCACCTCCTTAAGAAAACTATGCTTCCAATTTTGGGATATATGTAGGGGACATCGGGTGTGGCTTCATCCCTCTTCTGAGGCATGTTGGGGACACAGTTGCCACTGCCTGCTTTTCCATGCACTTTGGGAGAGAACAGGTGCCACCAGAGCCAGATCTTTCTTTAGCTGGGTAACTGGCCATTGCCATGAGAGACACTTTGCTCCTGCCTGAAGTGGCAGGAAAGTTTGGGCTGGTCCTGTGACTCATATAGTTTGAACCTCTTTTTTTTTCTCTTGTGAAACACAAATGAGGCCAAGACCATCCAACTACAGAGACCCCTCTTAACATTCGCAATTAATAGTGTCAACCTGCTGTTCTGCCCCAATTGCTATTATGAAAGAGATGATCCCTGCTATAAATCTTACCTCTTCATTCACCACAATTCCCAACTGAGCTGCCTGTGCACTCTGGGCAGAAGTAGTATACTGGTAAATGTGGAAGTGCTCATGTGACAGTTCCTATAGGTAAAGGTAAAGGTTCCCCTTGACAATTTGTCCAGTCGTGTCCGACTCTAGGGGGCGGTGCTCATCCCCCTTTCCAACCCATAGAGCTAGCGTTTGTCTGCAGACAATCCTCCGTGGTCACGTGGCCAGCGTGACTAGACACGGAATGCCGTTTACCTTCCCACCGAGGTGGTACCTATTTATCTACTCGTATTTTTGCATTTTTGCATGCTTTCAAACCGCTAGGTTGGCAGGAGCTGGGACAAGCGACGGGGGCTCACTCCGTCGCGTGGATTCGATCTTACGACTGCAGGTCTTCTGACCTTGCAGCACAGAGGCTTCAGCGGTTTAGCCCGCAGCGCCACCACGTCCCTGACAGTTCCTATAGTAGCTGTAAAAGTAAAAAGTGGAGGCTGTGGACTGGTCCAACGAAAAGCATTGGTTCTTAATTCTCTGTTCAATACCAAACCACCTTCAAATACTTTGTATCACTCACTATATACTGTTCCTGGAAACATCCATTTATCTCCCAGCTACAGTAAAGACTGCAGTTTAGCACACAGGGAATTCTCAAAGGGGTGGTAAATGATGTCATTGTCCCTGCTATTTTTCCATGAGGTAGTTGCTTTTCTGAAAAAGTCAGTGTAATATGTTGTTGGCCTGTAAGCAGCTGCATATCTGCATGATGCTGAATGACATAGTTGCCCCTTGGTTTAAAACCCACTCCTACATTGCCTCCCCACCAAGAAGTTGCTCAGACCTTTGTGCTGAGAATGCAAAGGCTAAAAGCAGAGCCCGGGTGGCTCATTGGTTGGGAATCCTGATCACTGGAGGCCACATGCATCACGTGAATTTCTGACTGACTTCTGGGTAGGAAGGGGGTGGGGTGAAGCTTCTGTGCATGCCCCTGTCCCTACCGCTCTTTTCACTCTTTCCCTATTTTCAGGCATAATGCCAGAATAGGGCTGTACTTTCCTCTGTCTCTCTTTACTTCGTTAAGTAGGTTGCTTTTCCACCTTGCCTGGCATTCAGGGAGAGCAATCACTGTGGGAAACTTCTGCTTAAAGGCTGTAGCTGCATTCTGTTTCAGTGACGTGCATACACTCCTGGCAGGATGCAGCAGCTGCCAGCAGGCGGGGTAACCCCTTATTCTGCCCTTTCTCTTAGAGGTAGAGCATAAGATCAAAGGGTTATTTTAGCCAATCCTAGTTACGATTAGGTAACTAGTATCCTCTCTGTTTCTCTCATAACATACTATGTAATAATGCTAAGTCAAAAAAAAGAGCCCTCAGGGTGTTGCCAGTAAGCTCCACTGGCTCGGACATCCGCTGTTGACTCCTTTGTTCTCTCTCTCCAAGGCAATTAGCCTTTCCTTTGTTCTGTGATCACCACAAATCACCAAGCCTCCCTGGCTTTAAAGGAAACAAGGTCCCCTGGGTGACTGTTTGGCAAGCATCACCACCACCATCTTCTTAATAATAACAGTAATCTTAGAACTGCAGAGCTGGAAAGGACCCTATGGCTCATCAAGTCCAGCCACTGTCAAGGAGGCACAGCGGGGAATTGAACTCCTAATATCTGGCTCTGCAGCCAGATACCTAAACCACAAGCTCAAGGTATATCTTTATGGGGGAACTGCATTTCCTCGAAAAGGGAGGAAGATCAAACTCCTCAAATGAAATGGTGAGGAAAATGCATGAAGTTGAGATGAATTTGAACTCTACATCATTGAGGTAGAAAATATCCTTCCTTCCTTTTCTAATTTGGCTTGGGGGGCTGAATTCCAATTTGAGGGGTCCAGCCAGCAGTGACTGAACCAAAGTGTAGGGGGTGGGGCTGAAACAAGGTGGGCAGGGTCAGATGTAACGCTTAACCAATTTTCCAACATTCCCGGAAGGTATAAAGAGCACAGCAGAATTTCAGGAATGTTAGTTAACTCAGAATGAGTTCCAAGCCAATAACTTCTCAGATTTGAAATTAGAAATGAGGATGGAACCCACTAGAAAGGGAGGTAAGGAAGAAATAATCTGTTGCTACCTCTCATTTTTTAAATGTCAAGTTCTTTCTTTGTCTAAAATGCAAATTTTTGTGAATTAGCCAAATTCTTTTTCAAACTGAAGTCATGTTCTCACCCAGTAGCATTGACCAAATTCATCTGTGACAGATCTTTCCAGAACAGAAAGGACTGTGTTGTATTTATTTGCCATAAAGCTGTTACGCTGTACAGCTGGCTAAAGAATGTATGAGAAAAAAAAGTGGCACCATCATCATTGAATGTGCAGCAATTCAGAGCCCAGCTTTCACAGCTAAACACTGAACGGCTTGGGCCTAGATAGACTAATCCATACATTTTGGCTTCTCTGTATTTGTTGTTTTAAACTTCCAAATTCTTTCTGACCTCAGTAGGAATACTGCTTAGAATTTTAGTAAAATCATATTTCAAAAAACCTGAGATGAAATTCTTACCTATCCTGAAAAATAGGAGCTATATTGGGTGCACCATGAAGAATACAGCTAGGAGGAAGTTGGTTGTGTAGAGAGTGTAGACACACTCTCATGAGTAATATGGGATGCACTTCAGCCTTCATCATTTTTCCATTTAATAATGGTTGTGTTTGATTAAAAAGACATATCTGATGAATGACAGAAGAGTGTTTAGGCTATCATCAAATATTATGTATTTCTTGTCATCTAGCATCTGGAATCTGTTTGAAAAGTCAGCATGAACCATTTCATTTCCCTGAGTAATTCATTATATAAGACAGAATTTACTAATTCTAAGGAAGCATCTTTTGGTCTGGAGAAACTATTAATCTGTTCACAGTATAGCCATTCATCTAAGAAATGAGTTAGTGAATGGAAAAGACTACAACTTCCAGAATCCCTCAAGATGGATAATAGGTACTGGAATAAAAAAAGACTATTAAGAAATAATACACAAACGGCTTTTTGAAGCTTTACTATCTACTTCTGGGCACCTTCCAGAGTGCTGCCACTTCTTCTTCTTCTTCTTCTTTTAAAGTTTTTGAGCAGTCATTCTCAACCTTTGGTCTTCCAAAAAAAGGTTTAGAACTTCAGCATCCCGAATCCTTGACCATTGGCCACACTGGTTGGGGCTTCTGGGAGTTGAAGTTCAACACATCTGGAAGATCAAAGGTTGAGGGCCATTACTTCAAATGGGTTGCGACCTAAGTACTTCAGGAGCCTTTCCTCCCATGCCAAGCTGTATTGCTCATGAAGTTCATCAGGTGATCCCCTGCTCCCAAGTACCACCTTCGTCAGAGAGCCTTCCTTCAGTAATGCCTCAGCTGTGACATGTTCTTCACAGGATGTCTTGTGGTTCCAGCTGTTTTTGTTTGTTTGTTTGTTTTTTTATAGCAAAGGGTGGGCAACCTGTTGAGATCCAGGAGTCACACACACCAGTTGCAAAGATTGGGATGTTGCACCCACTCCCAAGACCCCCAATCCCTATTTTTGTCTTGTTTATTTATTAGATTTATTTCAAAAACATGAACACAAAATCCAGCTATGTGGGAGGGAGGTGTGTGGAGGGGACAGGGGTATTTAGGCCCCCTCAAAAACAGCTAAATTGCTCCCCCAACCCATAGAAGGTGGTGAGGTTTGAGTCAAATGTTGTTTTTCAAAGGTTGTGATTTTAAAAACACTAAAATAGAGATGGGGGAGGAGGGATTTGGGGGACATTTGGATGCCTGGTGGCTACACGTGGCCCTTGTAATCTTGCTCTTTATGGTCTGGCCAGCACCAGGTAAAACCCTTTTGTTTCCAGACAGGTATTTAAAGCATCCCAGTCACTCTAACATTAAATTCATCTTGACTTTTATCCTCAGAATTTTATTTATATTAATTTTATTTTTTTTCCTTGCATTTAACTTTTTAATTCATGTAGAAGTCCTTGGATATATGATAATATGGGTATTTTGTAAATACATATCATTATTTGGATAAATGTGGCATGTTTTAAACAAGATATAATGCATAATAAATATTCTGTTTTAAATAAATGTTCTAAGTATGGTCCATTCCAGCAAATCAGACTGGTTTTATATGTAAGAAACAGAATTCTGAGCACATGAATTATTAGTTCACTTAATAGCAAAAGGGCAGATAAAAATAATAAGTATGGGTAGATACAGAAAATGCATCTGATAAAGCTTTCTGGTACACTGCAGCCATTTCAATGGTCTAATATACTGACTGTATTAAAATGATGCCCCCTAGGACAAGACTAATGGAATTAAATTGGTACTTATATTTGAGCATACAGGAGCAATACTGAGATATCCATTTTATTTCTTCAATTATGCATTAGACCCAAATGGTCAGACCATTGCCCACCAGCAGTTAAATCCAGGAAGTACCTCAATTAAGACAGGTAGGGAAGCACACCCCATTCCTACCAGTACTGAAATAACGAGTCTCATTTGTCCAACGTACCACTTCATTCGGAGGCCAACCTCAAAGACAGAAGGAAATGGAGCAGGTTCTAATTCAAGGTTGCTGAGACAGCAGGAGATATGTCTGACTAGGGTTCTACATCTGGAGGTGAGTAACAAAGAGCTAGTCAGAAGAAATTGCACTCAGCAAGATCTTTGTTACTACGTGCTGTCAAGTTGGCTCTGAATTGTGGCAACCCTATGAATGAGAGATCTCCTGCTCAGCTATTGTAAACTCAGGCTTGTGTCTTCCTTTAGGGAGTCAATCCATCTCATATTTGTTCTTCTTTTCCTGCTGCCTTCTACCTTTCCCAGCATAATTGTCTTTTCCAGTAAATCCTGCCTTCACATGATATGACAAAAGCAGGACAGCCTCAGTTTCAACATTTTCGTCTCCAGAGATAGTCCAGGCTTGATTTGATCTAGGACCCACTTGTTTGTCTTTCTGGCAGTCCAAGACATTTTCAAAGCTCTCCTCCAGCACCATATTTCAAACAAATCATTTTTTTCCTGTCAGCTTTCTTAATTGTCCAGCTTTCACACCCATACATGGTGACTGGGAATACAAGAGTGTGGATGATCTTGGTCTTGGTCTCCAGTGACACATTGTTACACTTGATGTTCTTTTCTAATTCCCTAATTACTGCCCTTCCCAGTCTCAGTCTTCTTCTGATTTCTTGGCTGTAGTCACCATTTGGATTGACGATTGAACTAAAGTATACAAAATCTTTCGCTATTGCAATTTATTCTTTGTTAACACTAAAGTTTTCTAGGTCTTCTGTAGTCATGATTTTTGAATTCTTAATCTTTTTTCTCTTTCACTAAAAGTTTCTTCAGGTCATTCCCTGCTTTCTGCCAGTAAGTTGGTATTGTCTGTATACCATAAATTGTTGATGTTTCTTCCACCAATTTCCAGTCTTCCTTCATCTTAATCTAGTCTGGCTTTCCGTATGATGTGTTCCATGTAGAGGTTGAACAGAATGGAAGATAAAATGCTCCCTCGTCTCACATCTTTTGTATAGGAAACAATTCTCTCTCTCCATATTCTGTCCTAATGGTAGCATTTTAAAAACAAGTTACACATCCAGACAAACAAGTGCTGAGACACACCCATTTCTTTCAGAACAACTCGTAGTTTTCAAGATTCACACAGTCAAAGGCTTTGCTGGAGTCTATAAAGCATAGACTCGTCTTCTTCTGAAATTCTTTCATGCACTCCAGTAGCAAAGGTCTAGGCAAGACAATAATGGAGTCCATTGCGGACCTTCCAGTGCCATTCCTTCTGGATATGCACATTAGGGATTCATCTTGTTCACACTGAATCCAAAAAGGCTGCTTTAGAAATAGAGCTAGCAATAAGAAAGGCTTGAACTGCAAGCCTGGTGTATCACCATCGTATGCTAGTTTGTATTTTTAAGGGCACTAGTCCCAGGAACTGTGGTTGCTTTTGGGGAGACATGTGCCAGCACAGAACACACAACTGCTCCCTACGTTTCAGTAAGATCCATGACTGGGATGTCTTCTATGCCAGAAATTCTGGATTCTCAACTAGGGTTTGTCAAGTCCTTCTGGCTTCTCACAAATGATACAGCCTGCAAACTGGGTCATTCTTCAATGCTGAGAATACAGGATCTCAGTGACATGCAACAGCCAGTAACATTGGGAAGCAACAGCCCAGGTATTTCAACCTGACCAAGCATCTCACTTGTGTATGCACCTGTGATCATTTATGAGATATTATAGGGAGTATGAGGAAGTGTTCTGTGTAAAGGATGCTTTAGATTTGCCAGATTTGGAGCTCTTCCCGTTTATGTTGCAAATGGTCCATGTAAGCCAGACGCTATAGATTTTGCTGTTAACAACAGCAGAACACTGCTCATATGTTCTATTACTTATGCCTGCCAGCATAAATCCAATAGTATAAATCTCAGTGGTGAATTGCAGCTGGTTAAGAAGTTGGCACTTGTATTTCTTGTTGTGTGCCAAGTCATGCAACTTGTGTGTGACAAGAAACACAAGTGGTAAATTCTTAGCTCGTGGCACATTCAAACAGACTGGCGTTATTTTGATTTCCAAAATAACTGGATCCTCTCTCTCTCTTTCTAGGAAGAGTGTAGGCTAAGGGAAGTAGACCCATAGAGACTTTTAAGAATAGACATGGAGACATGGAAACATAGACCAAATCAAAATTTGGTTCCCCATTTATTTGGAAATTGTCCAATTCAAGTCTGATTTAAAGATAAAGAACATTAGGAGGAAGATCTAGGATGCTGGCATTACCCATCAATGATTAGCATCTAGACAGCAGACAGAGAGAGTCCACAGCTCACCTGGTCAGACTCTTTGCTGCTAAGGTGAGATGTATTGCCAACTCCAAAGATTAAGCTTTGTTTCTGAGCAGAGATAAGTAAAAAGTAGCCCTCCAGATGTAAGCCCTATTGAATCCAGTTCTTCCATCTTTGTAGAATGAGGGTAGGAGGGAGAAAGTGACAACTACTTCAGATGGGACAACATGACCTAGCAGTTAGAATGGAAATTGCACAATCTCACCACAATCTTATGCATTTGCACTCAAATGTAAGGGTTCAAGTACAAATGCATAAACCTGTAGTAAGAATTCAAACAATTCCAACAAGAAAAAAAAGATGGGAGGTGGCAAGAAAGGCCAGTGTGGCTTCACAAAAAGCTCAGGGAAGACCTAAAAATGAAAAAAGACATGTACAGGAAGTGGAAAGAAGGCCAGGCCACCAAGGATGAGTACAGACAAGTGGCAAGGAAATTCAGGGATGACATTAGGAAGGCAAAAGCTGAGAGTGAGCTGAGGTTAGCTAGGGACACTAAAAGCAATTTTAAAAAAGCATTCTTCAGGTATGTGAGTAGCAAAAGACAAACAAAAGACATAGTGGCACAGCTCCGCAATGGAGATGGAAAAATCATAACAGAGGACAAAGAAAAGGCAGAGTTGCTCAATTCCTATTTTAGTTCAGTCTTTTCCCATAAGACAGACTATGAACTTCCGAACAAATTGTAAGTGCAAGTGGGGGGGGGGGGGGGACAGGATTGCAGCTGCAGATTGATAAACAAATAGTCAAGGAATACCTTACCACCTTGAACGATTTCAAATCTCCAGGGCCGGATGAACTGCATCCAAGAGTACTGAAGGAACTGGCTGAAGAACTCTCAGAACCGCTATCCATTATTTTCTTGAAATCATGGGAAATGGGGGAGGTGCCAGAGGATTGGAGGAGGGCTAATGTTGTCCCTATCTTCTAAAAGGACAAAAAAGAGGAACCTGGGAACTACAGGCCAGTCAGCCTGACATCAATTCCAGGCAAAATTCTGGAACAGATCGTAAAGCAGTCATTGTGCAAGCACCTAGAAAACAATGCAGTAATAACTAGAAGCCAACATGGATTTGTCAAGAACAAATCCTGCCAAACTAATTTGATCTCGTTTTTTGATCAGGTAACCTCCTTGATAGACAGAGGGAATGCTGTAGACGTAGTATATCTTGACTTCAGCAAAGCTTTTGACAAAGTGCCCCATGATCTCCTGATTAGCAAGCTAACTAGGTGTGGGCTGGATAGATCAAGTCTCAGGTGGATACACAGTTGGCTACAGAATCGTACTCAGAGGGTGATGATTAATGGGTCCTTCTTTAACTGGGAGGAGGTTACAAGTGGGTTCCCCAAGTCTCAGTCCTGGGCTCTGTGCTCTTCAATATCTTTATTAATGACTTGGATGAGGGAGTGCAGGAAATCCTTGTCAAATTTGCAGATGACACAAAATTGGGCGGAATAGCTAACACCCTAGAAGACAGAAACAAAATTCAAAATGACCTTAATAGGATGGAGCACTGGGCCGAAAGCAACAGAATGAAATTCAACAGGGATTAGTGCAAAGTACTGCACCTCGGAAAAAGAAACCAATTGCACAGTTACAAGATCGGGGATACCTGGCTCAGCAAAACTATGAGCAAAAGGGATCTTGGAATTGTCATAGATCACAAGCTAAATATGAGCCAACAGTGTGATGCGGCTACAAAAAAGGCAAATGCTATTTTAGGCTGCATTAATAGAAGCTTAAACTAAAGAGAGTAGGAAAAACCACTGGGCTAGTCAGGTATAATCTAAACCAAATCCCTTATGAATACACAGTGGAAGTGAAGAACAGATTTAAGGAACTAGATTTGGTGGACAGAGTGCCTGAAGAACTTTGGATAGAGGCTCGTAACATTGTACAGGAGGCAGCAACAAAAACCATCCCAAAGAAAAGGAAATGCAAGAAAGCAAAGTGGCTGTCCAACGAGGCCTTACAAATAGCAGAGAAGAGAAGGGAAACAAAATGCAAGGGAGATAGGCAAAGTTACAGAAAATTGAATGCAGACTTCCAAAGAATAGCAAGGAGAGACAAGAGGGCCTTCTTAAATGAACAATGCAAAGAAATAGAGGAAAATAATAGAAAGGGAAAAACCAGAGATCTGTTCAAGAAAATTGGAGATATTAAAGGAACATTTTGTGCAAAGATGGACATGATAAAGGACAAAAATGGGAGGGACCTAACAGAAGCAGAAGACATCAAGAAGAGGTGGCAAGAATACACAGAGGAATTATACCAGAAAGATTTGGATATCCCAGACAACCCAGATAATGTGGTTGCTGACCTTGAGCCAGACATCCTGGAGAGTGAAGTCAAGTGGGCCTTAGAAAGCTTGGCTAACAACAAGGCCAGTGGAGGTGATGGCATTCCATTTGAACTATTTAAAATCTTAAAAGATTATGCTGTTAAGGTGCTACATTCAATATGCCAGCAAGTTTGGAAAACTCAACAGTGGCCAGAGGACTGGAAAAGATCAGTCTACATCCCAATCCCAAAGAAGGGCAGTGCCAAAGAATGCTCCAACTACCGTACAATTGCACTCATTTCACACGCTAGCAAGGTTATGCTCAAAATCCTGCAAGGTAGGCTTCAGCAGTATGTGGACCGAGAACTCCCAGAAGTACAAGCTGGATTTCGAAGGAACTAGGAACTAGAGACCAAATTGCTAACATGCGCTGGATTATGGAGAAAGCCAGAGAGTTCCAGAAAAACATCTACTTCTGCTTCATTGACTATGCAAAAGCCTTTGACTGTGTGGACCACAGAAAACTATGGCAAGTCCTTAAAGAAATGGGAGTGCCTGACCAGGCTGAAAGAATTGGGTATGTTTAGCCTTGAGAAAATAAGGCTGAGGGGTGATATGATAGCACTTTTCAAATATTTGAAAGGCTGTCATACAGAGGAGGGACAAGATCTGTTCTCGATCATCCCAGAGTGCAGGTCATGCAACAATGGGCTGAAATGAAAGGAAGCCAGATTTCAGTTGAATATCAGGAAAAACTTCCTAACTGTTAGAGCAGTACGACAGTGGAACCAGTTACCTCGGGAGTTGGCGAGTGCTCCGACTCTGGAGGCATTCAAGAAAAACTTGGATAATCACCTGGCAGATATGCTTTGATTGTATTCCTGCATTGAGCAGGGGATTGGATCTGATGGCCTTTTAGGGCCCTTCCAACTTCACTTTTCTATGATTCTATGATTCTATGAAGATCCTTTACATCTGGAGGGCTTACTTTTGCTCATCTCTGCTCAGAAATAAGGCTGATAATGGTTTCTCATACAGAGCATTGATATCACCCCACTTTCTGCTGCTTGATGCCAAATGAGTGCCCCACCCTAGTTACACCTCTGACATCTCATCCACAAAATGAGAGTTTATGTACTTGTCCTCTTTTCAGGGACCTAGCCACGTTATTCTTTCCCAAGGGTCTGGCCCATTGAGAATAACTCCTTAAGAGTTATTCTTAAAGAATAAAAGTTTCTGCAATCCTTTTCTTCTACAAGAAAGAACAGAGCTGGAAATTATTTTTATCCCATGTGCTGGTCTTACTATTCCCGTAGGCTAATATGATGTAGATTACAGCTGATGTCACTCAGTACAGCCTTTTTTTTAAAAAGTCACACAATAGTAGTATTTCCTTCCTTGTCCTTAAAATAATTTAATGAGAGCAACATACCAGTCATTTACTTTTCTATGCTTCTTCCTTGGAAGTTCTCTGGAAAGTTCCCAAGAGAAAAAGTGGAGAACTGGGTGACTTCATTGTTCTATTGCAAAGATTAAAGGAAGTTTTGCAACTTATTTTACTGGCCTTCCCTGAGTGGTATGTCCTCCAGATGTGGCCGCACAGGCTGGGGAGGGAGGGAGATGTTGCCCAACGCATCTGAAGAACACCAAGTTGGGATAAACTCAGTTATACTGTGAGATGAACAAAAGAAAGATGGTACCTGTTCAGAACAGATTATGTTCAGTAGGACAGGAATCTACTTTCCACTCTGTTAAAACTGTCATGTGTGGCTCATCTGGCAGTGGTGGTTAGAGTTTCCTGCCACCTGACACATAAAGAAAAGAATCAGTGGTGTTGCTGCCCCCACCCCATCAACAGCATGTGCGCTCATCCCCACCATGGCTACTACTGCCATCTACTCTCTGTCTGGAAGGTACTGGCATGAATGCCTGGCATTGACGGCTTCCTGCTCAGAACAAAGCATTCACAGCCTGGCTGTTTTTGTTTGTTTGTTTGTTTGTTTTTGGAGCAGCAGTAGCAAGAAGGCTCCTGGGGAAGGGCTCTGTTGCCTTGGTCTGCCAAATGGAAGAGTTGGCCCTGTGAGCTGGTGAGCAAGTTAGGGTGGAATGTTTACCTGAATAATTCAACTACCTTAAATAACATATTCTTTATGCAGGACTTCTCTACAACCCAAAACATTACAAATACACCATTGTGAAGAGGTACTAAGTTTTCTTACTCCCATAAAGCCCATTAGCAGAATATTTACTGTAACAGCCTGGGTGTTTTCAGTCTTTTGATATCAACAGAATTCCTCCCCCTGCTCCCCTGGAGTTGAATAGCACTTATTCACATTTACTGTGGTTGCTTGATGATAGCTAATCCACTGTATATGGCAGAGTAACACTGACTCATTTCCTTCTCTGCTTTCTCTTTGGGAGGTCTGCTCCCCATAAATGGCATTTATTAAAGGTGGAGCGATTGGAAAGTGGTATTTTCTGAGTGCAAGTCTACCACTTTCTTGGTCCCTTGGGGATATCTTTTTAAATGAGTATTTCAAACACAATGGACTTTGAAGAGATTTGAACTTCTAAATCAGTTAACAAAACTTTGTTGTTCTTTCATGCTGTAAAGCTGGAACCGACTTATAGAGACCCTAACAGGGCTTTCAAGGTAAATGAGATATTTAAGGAGTGGTTTTACCTGTTCCACTGCCCCAGTCAGTTTCCATGGCTAAATGGGAAACATGCCCACTATGTCGGGAGGCAAAAGGATTCCAGGCTTTACACAGCAAAGGCCAGCCTGAATGCTATGACACCAGTGTCAACAATCAAGATGATCTATAGGGTCCCCTTTGGGCTCACTACCATTCACAAAGAGACACCAAAGGAAAGCAAAATCCCAGAATCTGACTCATTTTTGTATCAGTCAATTGCTTCTCACCCAAACAGAGAGCAATTATCACAGCAATGTTTCAGTGGGTTCACTAGGTACTTACTGCTTTTGGCACAAAGCAGTATGAATGCATGTGCACTTAAGTGCCTGCCTTTTGAGCTGGAAGGTATTGGACTGTTATTCCCTAAAAGTTTAATGAGAGTGCATAGATGGGTGCTTCCATCTATGCAACCAGTACAGAACATTCCCAAGCATATCAGAAGGAAATCTTAGGCAGGTTCCTTTCATGTTGTGTTTGGGTCAAGTCTGTTTGTTCTGTTATACAAAACACATCTAGACAAGAGCTAAAGGAAAGGTGTGGACCCCTGCTGCAAGACTTTCTGGTTTAAAATTACTCTTAGGTATGTGCCGTGTAGAATACTTACCTGGACCTTTGGAAGAAGGGGAGTGCCAGAAGTATTTATTTATTTAATTATTTTATTTATTTATTTATTCGATTTTTATCCCGCCCTTTTAGACAAAGTCTACTCAGGGCGGGTTCCATAAACATTAAATATAAAAACATTAGAACAATTAAAATTAAAATAAAACAGTTCAAAACAATAATATTAATATTAATAATACTCAAGATGGGAAAAAATTATAATAACATTTAGTAGGCAAAAAAAAAAGTAGGCAATGTTAACTATTCTTTCTCTATTCTTGGCCACCTTGCATCACCCTGTGCTTAGAACGTTGACGACATTTCAGATTCAAAACTCAGAGCAGTAGCAACAGCAAAAGTAATAAATAAATGTTTTATTACGGTCATTGACCTGCAAAAGTAAGGAGCAAAAGTAAAGTTCAAGCCGGTCAGCTGAGAAAAGGAGTCTTCATGGAAGGGGGGGAGCAGATGGGATCAGAGGTTTCAGAGTCTGGTGTAGGTCCACAGACTGCCATCTTGCACAGAAATGTGAGGATCATGTTTAAAATTTATTTGAATTCATGGCAGCTCCAAATGTTTATAATCTGGGGTTATATTGTAAAACAAATTGTTCACTCACTCACTCGGTGCCCCCGCCCTGTCTCTTACAGGCTCCTTTCTCTCTGGCTCACCACACCTCTCTCTGGCTTTTCTCCTTCTTCTCCCTCTCTCCTCTTTGTTCTGTCTCCTCTCTCCTTCTGGTTCCTCCTTTTTTCTCTGGGTTTGTCTAGTACTGGTAAGAAGTTTGGGCACTTGCTAGAGACTGGCCAAAATCCTCTTATTTAGTTATGGTGGTATAGAACAAATGGTGTAACATTTGGAGGCAAATTGACCCAAGTTAAGACACCAACATAGGTATTATCTGTTACATACTGAGTTGCATACTGGTCATGTCTAAGTTGGTTTCTTGGGTCAATTTCTTATGCTATTTGCTTAGCTAAATGAGAGCACTTGGGCTAATACGTCAATAATCTTGTGTAGCAGTCTAAGAAATCTCTTCATAAATTTCTCATCTCCCCCAGCTCCTGTATTTCTTTGGCTCTTTTCCTTCCCGCTGGTTTCTCTAGAATTACTAGAGAACATACTTCAATATGTGCAGCTAGAGTTCATAAAAGTTTTCCTATGTAAAACTATTATTTTTAAGGTCATGTTGTACTCAGAAAACCCTGGAAAGTGTTGCAATAAGTTAGAATCAACCTGACATCACACAATTAGAGATGGGCATGAATTGAACCACAAACCAGAAAAAAACGATGAATTGGGCTGATTCATAGTTCGGTTCATGACCCAGTTCAGCGATCCTATTTTGGCGAAGCAAAATGAAATGCCAAACTTTTTTCCCCTTGGCACTTGGTTTTCCTTTGGCAAAATGGATGCCTGCCCACCCCCTTCCCACTGCCCCCGTCGCCTCCCTACCTGGTCCTGCCACTGCCACCATCATCAGACAGCAAGCTGGCTTCCACACTGCCTCTGCACATGTGCCCGGCTATCAGCTGAAGCCAGCAGGTTTTATCATAACCACTTACAGGTAGAGCTCGGAAAGAATCCTGACAGAAACTTTGCACAGCTGCTGCCAGTCAGTGTTAGCAGTACTGGGCTAGATGTAGTAAATGTTTCACTGAATCTATTTCAATTGACTGTCTCTCTGATAACTACGGGAAAAAGAGTACCTCCCCAGTTCTATTTCCCAATGTTGAAGAATGAGTCTCCAACAGAAAATATGGACTATCATTCATATTTGGGGCTGTAAAAACCATTTGTCCACTCTGTGCATACATACTGTGAGTGTGCAGTTTTTGAAAAACTATTTTACTTTTAGGAATGAAAATTATTGTATATTCTTTCAATATATGTATTTTTATATTTCAGTCCTTTTGAATCAAATATTGGCTGCAGTCCTACTGCTTATCATAGTAGGTTGCAATTAGAGTAGGTCTATTTAACTTTATGGAACCTATGAGTTAGCAACTCCCCACTTGTCCAATGGGCCTACTCTAGTTGTAGCTAAGCAGCACAATTCCAGCCATGCTGTATATATATATATATATATATATAGTAATATTTGAACCCTCACGGTCCCAAGTTCTCACCAAACTCTTTAGCTCTTTCTCATCACATCATCTCTTACAACCCCTCATTTATACTTCACAATAATAAAATGCTACTACAATCTCACCATACCTGACAACTCTGAAGGCAATCTGGAGCAAAATGTACATGTGCAGGACAATATTTATGCAGGTGTATGGCCGTAAAATGTCCCGACAGGTTCCCATGAGAAATGGCAGTCGTGGCACAAAAATAGACCACTGGCCCATCCCCATGCATAATAAAACTTAGCTAATTTTATACCTCTTATTTGAGATGGTGGGAAATGAATGTTTTGTGAAATGGTAGGCCCTTTTCTTAAAAGTAAGAAAGAAAGAAAGAAAGAGAGAGAGAGAGAGAGAGAAGTACATGCCTTTTTTGCTTCTTTCTTAGCTCTTTTTACCTATTCTGTGCTAATCACTAGCACATTTGCAACCAGACAGGTAGTCTCTGCTGAGTATCACACCCTAGGCAGCTGCTACTGCTTTCTGTATATTCCAGCAGTGCCAGAAGTCTGGCACACCATCTTGCCAAAGGGACAAAAGCTTGACGGAGGAGCTGGCTCTGAACCTGGCATCTTGGGCTGGGACCAAATCGCTCCTGTTGAGCCTATTCTTTATAACCTTTGGAAGCTGGCAAGACCAAAGCCGTGCTGTCCAATGTTATTTGGGAGGCTAAGCAGAATGGCATTTGCAGAGATGGCAAGGAGCCCACAGTCACACATAGCAGTGGGGAGTTCGCTGTCTTGGAGTGATAATCCTGTCACTGACCCTGATCCGCTTAGCTATCCTGAGAGAGATCAAGGGGATTCCCATTTATTATAACTGAGGCAAGTTCAATAGATTTCACCTCAAGAAATCCCACAAATACACACACATGTAAAACATGGACAGCAATAAAAATAATGTCAAATATGTAAATTAATTTTATTTAACATTTTAAAAAGTCTACCATAACATTCAGGCTTAGGATATATAGCAGCAAACATGTTGAAAAACAGAGTGTAGGTTTCTATTAATAAGACTGAGACTGCTGAAAGAGATCTGCATCTATCTTTAGCTCTTAAATGCTTTCTCATATCGAGAAGAGTTGTTGCTAGTGCTTTTTATTAGACATGATAGGCAACTGTTAAATGCAAAAGCTGGAAAATGCCACTTCAGAACTCAGCTTAGTCAATATGTAGGATGGGGTTTCTATCTCATGCTTTCTAGATGTTTCAGATTGCAGATCACAGAATATCTTACCACTGCCTGTGCTCATGGGATTTGTAGTCTGAAACATTTGCAGAGCACCAGGTTGCCTATTCCTGACTTTGGGTGTCAGAATATGCAAATAATAATGCTCTCCTAAGAAGGGACGTGGTGGCGCTGCAGGTTAAACTGCAAAGCCTTTGGGCTGCAAGGTTGAAAGACCAGCAGTTCGAATCCACACAATGGAGTGAGCTCCCGTCGCTTGTCCCAGCTCCTGCCAACCTAGCAGTTCGAAAGCATGTAAATGCAAGTAGATAAATAGGTACCACCATGGTGGGAAGGTAACAGCGTTCCATGTCTAGTCGCGCTGGCCATGTGACCACAGAAACTGTCTATGGACAAACGCTGGCTCTACGGCTTGGAAACGGGGATGAGCACCGCGCCCTAGAGTCGGACACGACTGGACAATTGTCAAGGGGAACCTTTACCTTTACCTAAGTCATAGGGTTGTTGTTAGGACTAATGCTATGACCAATATTAAATGCTCTGAATGTTTATCAAAAGTATAATATGAATGAAATTGACACACAGATTGGTTTGTGACTTCTATTTGAATATTTATTTATTTTTGGAACGTCCCTTGGAATAATTGCTAAAAGTTGGTATATAAACATGTGAATAAGTTAAAACATAGTGGCTAATGTTGTCTCTATCAGGCTCAGGAGATTCAGTCTTCTTCAGATGACTGTGGGCTGATCAACCAGCCACCCCCCCTTCCCCACCCCAAATCCAGACTAACATCCTTCAGAGAGCAGTTGAGAGTAGAAAATGGCTGGGTGGAGAGGTGGAATCTGCATATGCCCTCCTAATCAGAAACAGAAACAGAAATAGCAATGACGATGATGACGATGATGACGATGATGATGATGATAATAATAATAATAATAATAATAATAAAATAATAATAATAATAATAATAATAATAATATGTTTTTGTTGATGTATGATGTGTGCAGTTTAAACAGGTTGCTCACTGGATAGGGACTGTGTGATATAAACAATGAAAAATTCACCAAAGGTTGGTGAATTTTTCATTGTTTATTTCACACAGTCCCTATCCAGTGTAAAAGGAGGATTTAAGCTTACATATATTGCCATTTCTAATTGTTGCAGCCATTGTTCTCTGGGTGTGTGTCCAGATTCTGCTGTACAGTTTTCCCTTTTAAGCTGTACTCCTGTATGTAGCTGGCTTGCAAAAAGCTCCATTAAAATAAATGGGACTTACTATTGAGGAGACAACACATAGGATTGCAGAGTTAATTATACAATATATGCTATTTCCTATGAAAGTGGAACAAGAATGTGATGATAAAGCACTTCTCGTGACACTGTGATGGGTCTATTTTTCTTAGTGTGTCCAATTCAGGCTGTGTTGATTTGGATTTGCTCACATCTGGACGTGCTTTCTTGAGCACACCTTGTACATACCTGATCCTGTCTGATTTTGGTTAAAATTTGGATGAAAAGTCACAAAGACATGCCAAGGACTTCAAGACAGGGCTGTGAAAGAATTCTACTGGAAGGAGTGTTGGAGCATTGCCTGGTTGCAGTACTGGAATGGACCAGGGCAAACAGGCTCAAACTGAACCCATACAAAACAGAGATTTTGCTCCGGGGGGGGGGGGCTCTGATAGGTTAGAGGGGATGGTCCCTAGGCTGGATGACACTCCCCTCCAGTTTAGAGACCAAGTGCATAATTTGGGCGTTCTTCTGGACCCAGCTCTCTCTTGGGAGTCCCAGATTGCAGCCGTGTCCAGATCAGCCTTCAACCAGTTTAGGCTAATCGCCCAACTTTGCCTCTACCTAGACGAGGACTCCCTCAGGACTTTGGTGCAGGCCCTGGTCATCTCCCAGATCAACTACTGCAATGCCCTCTATGTGGGGCTCCCCTTGAACCTGATCCCGAGATTTAGGGTCCCTAAATTTCAGGAATGGGCCTTCTTCCCCAATTATTATAAGAAAAAAAAACCTGAAGTGACATGGCTTCTGTATTATACGTTCTGAATACAGTTGAAGAGTCCGTGAAAGGTTAGCTTGAATCAAATGTGAGTCGGGGGTAAAAATAGTAAGAAATTGCTTCTTCTGTATTGTATTTTAAGCCTGTTATCATTGTACAGAGTGGCCTTGGGTCTTGCGTGGGGAGAAAGGCAGCATATAACAAAAAATCAAGCAAACAAACCCATTTTGTTCCAAACCTTCCCAATCTTTATGAAGAAGCTGAGAAAGTATGTAATTGCCAGGAAAAGGGTGGTGTAAATCAACTGTAATGGGATCTGATAAAATGATTCAACATCAATAGAATCTATAGCAAATTGAGATTATCAGCCAGTGATGGGTTGGATGCAAAGCCAACTTCCAAGCTTTCTTTCTTTCTTTCTTTCTTTCTTTCTTTCTTTTTTTATTTATTTAACTTATATGCCGCCCACACTATCCAAAGGTCTCTGGGCGGCTTACAACAATTTAAATACAGTAAAAAGATAAAAAGATAAAACAATTAAAATACAATTAATTTTTTTTTCATTCCTTTCCTGTTGGAGGATGGAAATGCTATGGTTATTCTAACCTTGAGTGGCACAATTCTGAGCAATAGTGTCGTGTTGCATCTGAACCAGTCTTCAAGGTTCTTCAGTGCATATGTTTTCTACTTTCTGCACTTACTTTCCCATTTATTTTACCTTGAATGATCATTGTATTTAGAAGGACTTGCTTCTGAGTAGACATGTATAGGGTCTCACTATATGTTGGCTTAGTTCTCATTGAAATCTAAGGGGCCTCTGCCATGGTATCTAAGCATTCTTTTCAACCCTCAACCAGCTTAGTCCAGATGAAGTCCAATCTGCAATTTATTTGAGAAGGTTGTTGTAGGTTTTTTGGGCTGTTTGGCCGTGTTCTGAAGGTTTTTCTTCCTAACATTTCGCCAGTCTCTGTGGCCGGCATCTTCAGAGGACAGGAGTCAGAACTCTGTCTGTGCCCTGTTCTGTTCTAACTCCTGTCCTCTGAAGATGCCGGCCACAGAGACTGGCGAAACGTTAGGAAGAAAAACCTTCAGAACATGGCCAAACAGCCCAAAAAACCTACAACAACCATCGGATCCCAGCCATGAAAGCCTTTGAGAATACATATTTGAGAAGATTCACGGGTCAGCTACTAGAAAATCAGGATTTAAGTGTGTTAGTTCTACATTAATTTGGTAATTAACAAATGAAGCAAACTCTCATTCTTATTTTCACTTCATGGTGTGATGAATGCTTTTGTTCATAGCTACCTTGTCCCAAACTTCACATCCCTGAAGTGAGTCCTGAATAAGTATGTATACTGAGTTTTGACTCAGAGTGATCATCCAGAGATTATTTTTTAAATAAAACTACATCTAGCTGAAACCAGCTAATTCTCTTGATATATAAATTCAGAACCACAAGGGATGTAGCTCTATTGTCTGAATATTTTTTTGCTTCTCACTCTGAGTCTTCTTGCAAATATTTAACCAGGAGCCTCTAAGGGTATTCTCCTTTTAAGGAGAACTCTGCCCATACTCAGATACCTACAATTCGGCCTTATAAATTTGTGACATCCAAATTGTCCTGTCCTCAACAGCTCTGCTCAGCTCGCTCTTGCAAACTCAAGCTATAGCTTCCTTTATGGAATCAACCCATCTCATATTTGGTCTTCCTCTTTTCCTAGCAATATTGCCTTTTCCCGTTAATTTTGTTTTTTTATGTGGCCAGGTCTCAGTATCATCGTTTTTGCTAAAACAGAAAGTTTGCGCTTGGTTAGATCTGCTTCCAGATGTGGTATCAGGGTCTTGTTTAGTGTGGCTCTGACACCATAAACATCACAGAAAAAAAAATGAAATCTTTGTTAGCAATGACTTAACTGTGGGATTTGTGAGCTATAGGAGACCGTGGAGGGATGAATTTGTCTGTTTTGCTTTCTATACTGTTTACACTTTATCAAGCACTAGTTCGTTCTTTCCCATTTCCTTCTGCATTTGGGAAGACCTTTTCCCTCAAGGCTATGTAAAAATGTATAGCCATTTTATGCACGTGTTATGCATTTTTGTGTGCAGTTTTCCTTGACCTAAATATTTATGCAAGCACTCTCCCTTAATATGTACATTGCTGTATGTTTGGGTGCTGTTTTTCCTACTGTACACATTTTTCAGTTCAAGAACTTGTCTTGCAAAATTCTAAACAGTCCAAAAATGAATGGAGAAGTGCAGTTGCAGTTCATGTATTAGCTAGGAAGTGCAAATTAGGTCTATTCATAATGTGAAACTAGCAGATGTCCCTTCTATCTCTACAAGGAATGACGCATACATGTGAGCAGATCATTTTGAATTAAGGGAGAGGCTGGTTTGGAAAAGTAGCATGGCTGTTTGATCTCATTAATGATGCACTTCTGACACAGTTTGCAAGAGACAGAGCAACCCCACAGCATTCAAACAGGAACATTACACTTTCCAGATCTGTTTTCTGTTCCTCATGTTCATGCACGTTGATGCCTCATGTTCATGTGCTTACCTGTGTGTATGCGCGCAAAGCTATTGTCCTTTTTCTTTCTTTCACTGCACAGTCCTTCTATGACTGGCCCTCCTGAGAAGATGATCTTCCTTCTGGTCCTGCTTAATGATGTGACTATGTGAAGCTGACAATGGACAGAACCTCATTAGAGACATGGTAAGTTGAAATCATGCCGCGACTTCTACCCACCCACCAGCACCGCCACCATTCTCCTGGAGCAAATGATATCTTATGCTGTGTAGTTTCGACACAAAAGTCCTTGAAAATATTAGGAATACAAAAACAGTCTCACTGGAGAAAGAAAACGAGGCTGAGAACTGAATGATGTATATATTCCCTGTGCAAATAGCCACCACATTTCTGTCGCAGAGGGTGCTGAGTTTGACCAAGGACATCCTTGTGACTGAAATTGCTGGACTTTGTTCAAGATTCCTTCAAATGATTCTATGACAATCAAGCAACCCACAAAATGTCTGACTCCGTTAACTCCCCAGGCCAAGCAATATGTGACTAAACGCAAGCTGAGGAGGCTCATCTTTAAAGCCTCTCAGAGAGGGACTCTGGTGCCATGAAAGAATCCTTTTGCAGCTAGAAGGTCTCTGTTTCAATACTTGAACTCTTCATATGAAGGTGTGGGGGGGGGGCGGGGTGAGCAGCTAAGAAGGGGCAAGCAATATCAGCATATCCAGGGGTCAATACTTTTAAAGTGTAATTCATTCCAACACTTGCTGAGCAGCAGGAAAACCAGCCTGTTATTGCTGCTGTTACTGTGAGCAGGGTGTGGGACACAGCAATGCTTTATTGCCCCATCATTTTACTCATCCATTATTTATTATTTCTAGGCCAGGAAAGTACTTGCCACTTACTTGAACTGTAAATGTGTGGGAAGCAGTCAGCCGTTCTCTTTTTTAAAAACTTAAAACCAGGTTGTTGTTGTTTTTTTAAAAAAACAACAACACTTCTGCTCTCACAGCTTTTCTGCAAAGTATAAATCTGGCCCAAACAGGAAGTGTCAATTAAAGAGTGTGTAAGAAAACCAAATGAATTTTGTGGAGAGAGTGACTTAGGGGGCCTTCAATTTTGGGACATTTCTTTCTGGGGCTCTGATATAGGGCCGTGGATTTGGTTAAGTTGGACTTGGATTTGGTTAAAGTTGGTATTTGCTGAATTTCTCTATGTACAAGTTAATTTAAGTAGGATATGAAAAGAGGCAAACACGCAAAGCCAACCCAAGACATTTTACTGCCACCAGAAAAGAGCAACATTTCCTTCCCCAACCTCCATATAGTTGATTGGATGGAGAGAGAGAGAGAGAGAGAGAGAGAGAGAGAGAGAGAGAGAGATTTCATCTACTCACCATAAACTGCCATTCTCCTTCCTCCCATGTCTGTTGGATGAGACAACTGTCTCACTCAGCCTTATGGTAGGGCCAGCCCTAGAAACATCATCTTTAAATGTGATTGATAGAAGGTGCATCTCCAAACCATAGTTGGACTGGTTCTAGGGACAGGATGGCCATATGTCTTTCTTTAGAGATGACATTTGAAGGGCAGCCAGGGGAAAATCTTATTTTTTAAGGGCTTTCCAGTCCGAGAATTGCAAGGCCAGGAACATTGGCACTGGACATCCAGTGGTAGCACAGTGGACTCAGCAGGCAGACAAGTCAACTGGTCATGGTCTTCATGACTCAAGGAAGATGGCCTGTAATGCTGCTTGAATCATATAAATAGTTTCCAGTGTTGGATCTTTAGATATAAAGTACCATATGCAGTTTTATGCAAATCAGTGTCCTCTTCTGTGTTCCTTTTTGGTGTGGCCTTTGTTGCTGATCCTAGACTCTGGAATTCATTCCCACAGGAGGCTACACTGGCTTTTTTTTTTGTCCTTCTGAAAGCAGGTGAAGACGTTTCCCTTCAGGCAAGCTTTCTCTGAGTGAATGGCTGCCGAATGGTTTTTTTTTTAATGGATTGTTGTCCCAATGTGTTTGGTTTTCCTTGAGTGAATATATTTTGGTGTTGCTTAAATTTTTTTATTGCATTCATTGATGTTTTTAGTATTGTATACTCATTGTTACTAGATTAAATACTGTCTTTTAATTGTTACAAGCCACCTTTGTTCCTTTTAAAGCAGAAAGGCAGATTAAAAATAGTTTAAACAAACAAACAAATAAATGGCCACCCTATCCAGTGGAACTCTCTGACTGCCCATTGTGACAATCACCTTCCAAAGAGTGGTTTAATTCCACTCAGCTCTTAGTGCCCATCCCTATCTACTCATTGATATATTACAGTAGAACCCAATTGCTACAACAAAGCCCATAAATTTAGTTAATCCTGGTACCTCAGGCTGGCATGTTGTACTTGAGATACACTGTGCTCTGTGCTAGGTTAAGTTCCAGATTTTGCCTGTGAGACAAGCATTACAGAAAATATTGGGACTTTGCCCTCAAGGGTCTTGAATCCTGGCAGTGCCAAGGTGATATATATTCCTGGCTCCTTTTAATCCTTGCCAGCTTCACTCCTAGCCCGAGGTAGAGATAAACATTCATTGTGTAACTTTTAAGTTCCCTCCCACCTTGTGGGACAAAGGCATGGCATATAGCGCATTGCTAAGCTACAAGAGACCAAAATACAAAAAAAGTACAAGGAAACAGAGGTAAATCTCCTGTCTGACAGAAAGCTGACTCTTTAGGTCTAGATGGAGAAAGTTATTCCTCTGAGGCTGCCCAGTCCGAGTAATATTTCCATTAGCTAAATATCACTAAATGCTCAGTGACGGGTTTAATTGGGGTTGTGGCAGCTGAGCTTGTGATCCCCTTCACACTGCCTTTTCTTATCTGGGTTACTTCAGTTTTGCTGTTTCCTGTCGGAGTTGGGGGCAAGGGGAAACAGATGATTTAATCCTAGCTGCAATGGGACATTTGTTTCCTCTGTGGTACTTATAATTTCTGTGGCTTTGACTGAAAGCTGTTTGGCATTAGAGGGATGAGGGATTCAGTCTCACTCTCTTTCTTGGAAAAGGGGGGGAAACATGCTTCATGTTTAAACGTTAAACATCCTTCCTTACAGCACATACTTTTGTTCTTTATATATATATATTGTGCAGAGCTACGTATCCACACATCTGTCTTTTGAGAGGAGAAACTGGAGAGCAAGAAAAGGAAGCGAATGAAGGAAAAACAGGAAAGAACAGGCACTCTCAAGTATTCTGGGCTTGAGAGAAAACCCTGCAAGTTAGTAGCAGGTGGAGAGCAGAGCACCCACAAATACCATGTATTAAAGAAGCACCGTGCAGGGTTATAATTTTCTAGCTTTTGGAACAATTTGAATGTGGATTGTTGTTCATTTTGTGAATGTTTTAGAATATTTCTTATCCAATAACATCATCTTGATATACTTTGTTGTTGCACCCATGAAGCAATACAGCCAAATATTAAATTTTGTTGGGCAAACTGAACTTTGTAAATAGCCAGGCCAATGTTTTAGAAAGGCGATAGGAATTAAGTCGTTCTCAGACTTTGAGGAGGAGTGGGCAACTTGTGGTCCTCCAGAAATGGCTGGACTTCCAACTTCCATCATCCTCCAGCACTGGTTATACTAATTTGAGCAGTTGGGAATTGCTATATGAGAACATCTGGAGAGCTTCAAGTTGCCCATCCCTGTTGTATAAGATCGCAATACTGGAACAGAACCAAAGCTCTCCAGATGTTCTCATATAGCAATTCCCAACTGCCCAAATAAGTATAACCAGTACTGGAACAGAACCCCTGGGAAGGTCTCCAGCAAAACCCAAAGGCAGAAAGCTTCACAATTGCTCAGAATCATATTGGCTGAATCCTGAAGGCTGCAAAGGGGCATCATAAATACAGGCATTGGTTTCAAGTGAATACTGGGCAAGCCAAGAGGAACAGTAGGGAAACATTCTATTGAACAATCCCTGCTGGAGACCTTCCCAGTGGGCACATGGCAGACGACTGTGGGAAAACAGGTTGTGAACTCAATGGACCACAGAACTTAATTTAACTTTTTCTCTTCCAAGTTATGTAGGTAGATCTCTACTCCATAGACCGGAGAATCCTCAAGCTGCAACTTCCAGAGACTGGTGATTCCCCACAATATGGGGGCCTGTACACTTCAAGAAATATGAGAAAATGTGGAAGACTGTTCTTTAAGCTCACCTAAGACATTGCCAAACAGTTTGGGAATTGGGGCTTCATCAAAGCGAAGTCTGAAATTCTGTTGCCTAGCAAAGTAAGTTGCACTGGAGTAGGCCCATAGAATCAGTAAGTATTTAGTGAGTCAATTCCTCCATAAGTCCCATTGATTCAAATGGGTTGCTGTAGTTGTGGCTTAACTACTCCAAGCAACAAGACTGCAGCCAATGTCTCATTTTCTTTATTTGTTTGTTTAGATTTTGTATGCTGCTTTTTTCCTGCCATAGGGGACCCAAGCTGTCTCACAAATAGTTATACATAAGCACAATAAAAATGTAACAGGCTGTCACTTTAGGAAAGTGATTAAATGTAGAACAGTATTCCAAAACTGATGATTAAAAAATCAGTTCTAAAACACTTAAACATGGACTGAAAAAAAAACAAAAAACAATGCAGAGCAGCCTGCAGTAAAACTCATTTGCATTGTTCATTAAAGCTTGCCTAAAAAGGAAGAGGGTGTCTTTGCCTGCCATCGGAAGGATAATGGGGGTGGGTGGGACCTGGCTTTCCTGAGGATTGCATTCCTCAACTTGGGGGCAGCCTCTGAAAAGGCCCGCTATCATTGTTCTTACCAGACATGCCTGTGAAGGCAGCAGGACCAAGAGAAGATCCTCCTCTGAAGAACTTAAAAGCCAGGTAGGCTCATAAATGGAAATATTCTTTTGTCTTGCTGCTGTAAGATAATACACAAACAGAATGGAAATGAAGATAGTCAGGATAACATTCCTTTTCTCCACTCGCTCTGTAATCCAGCCCTCATTTCTTCTGAGCAGCTATCATTGCAATAGGTATGTCAAGAATAGCAGGTAAGACCTTTCCTACTTGCTGGACTGCAGATCCTCTTTCTCAACCACAACAGAAAAGTTGTTTGGAGGCAGAAAGATCTGAGGAGTATTGAGAGTATGCAGATTGCAAAAAAGAGGCCCGAAATAGCATCTAACCTTATGGCCCTGCCTCTTCTACTGTTACTTGCAGTGACTTTGCTCATATGGATGTTGAGACCTATGGGTACCTATGGAAGCTTCCCACAAATGTTGGGAGAGCAGAAATTCAAGGTCCCAAACTAAGGAGTCATGTGATGAGTCTCTACAGAAGGTGGTAGCTTTCTGCTTCAATCTGGTGTCCTCTATGAGTAGGCAGGTGAGAGGAGCAGGAATGAGGGCCTAGCATACTTGATTCAACACATTGCCCCAAAATCCTATTAATTATGCCCACTAGTGTAACACAGTCACCATAAATCTCACTGGTGAATTGCCACAATTTGAGCAGCGTAGGTGTTTACTGTTGTAGGCCAGGACTAGGACTGCAACACTGATAGAATGCTTGTATATTGCTGACATACATGCGTGTAGTTGTGTTATTGTGCTACATATTGTTGAATAAAGATATGGAACCGTGCATAAGGTCATGCCTTAGGTCAAAACAGAATCAGGTATGTCAGGGGTTCCCAATCTTGGACTAAAACTCCCAGAAGCTTTCACCACTAGCAGTGCTGGCCAGGATTTTTGGAGGTTGTAGTCCATGAACATCTGGGGACCCAAGGATGGGAACTCTGGAGCTATGCAAATGACTCTGACTTATACAAACTGTCCTAATTAGCATAATTTGTTCTGTTCCTAGGCTATACACTTTCTCAGTTCATTTTTTGTCATAGTACTTGGCTTTGGCAAAGGGGACACAACATGGCCTGAGTTGCTGCCTAGAAAGGGCAAGTTGAAAGGCAAATTGCCTCAAGAGTTGGTCCAAGAAATCAGCTACAGTTTTATATGGGAAGGCTCCAGGAGATGGCTGTTGGAAAATGCCAAGTTTATTTTGTACATCGCTTTGTGGTGACTTAAGCAAAGGGTTGTTATTTCCTTGCCAACCGTTTCACAGAGGGGAACGGTAGCTGAAAGGCTAACCACTGTAACCATAAACACTGCCTTTGGAAGCCCTAGACATCATTAGTCACAATGTTTTTATGTTTTTGCTGTGTAAAGGCAAACTGTGGGGTGAAAGAATCTATGGGCTACATAATTGGGTCCAATTAAGCCTCTGTAACTTGGGCAGGGGGCAGAAGTGAAGTGCTGCTATAGACATTTTAGTGGGAATAATGAAAAGGGAATACATGTAGTGCTCACGGTAGGTGTGCAGTCCTGTGGTATTTCAGAAGCAACCAAAGTAGGCTGTTGTGTAAATTATTCATTTAATCCCTAAGAAGGCATGGAGCACACTTAACTCCCACTTAAGCATGGGAGCCTTGTAATGTAGCCTGACTGTTCAATACAGCACATGGATCCTAGGGATCAACCCTGAAGGTCAAAAAGTGACTGCATCCTATAGAATGCATGACACCTATTGAATTCTTTTTTCCAAGAGAAAGCATATATTACATTTGAGTGTCACAAAACCAGAGGTGACTGTTGACTCAGATATTCTAGGAGTTCTTGTCCAGAAAGATCATTTCCCCGATGTCTGCACAAAATGCAATAAATATATTTTCTTAGCCATCTTTAAAGATCATACTCCCTTCCACAATATGGCTTAGAGCATGAAAATGGTAATTGATAGCTGCATGATAGGAACTTGATTCTGACTTAACTGCAACCATTTCAGGGCTTCCTAGGTATACTCAGAAGTGGTTTAACATTTGCTTTTTCTGGAGATATTTTGCAACTGAGCAGCTTGCCCTAAGCTACATAGGCTGGCTTTGCTCCTGTGAGCCCCAGTGGAAAATCAAACTCCCAACCTCTGTCTTCATAGCCTGATACCCAACTCATTGAGTTATTCAGCCAGCATGAAAGCTACAGAGTGTATGACAGAACTGGAAAGGACCGGAGCCAAAAGATGGCAGGGTCAGAGTCCTAACTGTTATTAGTTGGTATGGTTTTATTTTAAATGTTTAAGCTGTATAGTTTTCATTCTACAAAACTGTAATAAAACCATACTAACAAACGTTTAATTGATTTTGCACATATTTTCCCAATGTGTGCAGCTCAAATATGAGGACTTTTCAGGATTTCAGAAAATCAAATAAACATCCAGCTGGAAAAAAGTATTAAAATATCAAATTGCTTTTGACTATTGTTTTCTAGTTGCCTAGTTAGGCCTTGTGAGTGGGTGAGCTTAAGCATTCAGAACTAATGCCAATTCCCCTATAGATGTGGTGAAGAGAGCTGACTGGTGGAGAGATGATGTAAACAGTTTGTAATAATTGTTTGTTAGTTGGTTAACTACTGACCGCAAGGCTTCTTTGACATGGTGAATGACATTGGAGCATTGTTTGCAGTATCATCCCTCCAGAGGAGGTATACCCCTTCATGAACCTTTATATAACAGCAATTATAAAGTTTTCCCTCGGTTGTCTAATATTTTTATTTTATTTTTATTTATTTTTAGATTTCTACCCCGCCCCCCTAGACAATGTCTACTCGGGGCGGCTTACAAATATCATCAAATATATAAAACATTAAAACATTAAACAATAAAACAATTGAAACAATAATATAGAGTATTCAAGATGGGAATAATAAAAAAACAAAAAACTAAAATTTAAGAATTGACAGAAGGGAAGGCCTGCCTAAATAGCCAAGTTTTTAAATGGCTCTTAAAAACACCCAGCGAGGGTGCCAGGCGGATCTCTGTTGGGAGGTTGTTCCATAGTCGAGGGGCCACTGCCGAGAAGGCCCGGTTTCTAGTTCTTTCTTTCCGGACCTCTCTCGGTGTTAGGCCCCTCAGCCGTCCCTCCTGGCTATGCCGAATAATTCGGGTAGATCTAGGTGGGAGAAGGAAATTCAGAAGGTTGGGAGCAAGGCTAGAAGTAGGGATCTTTCCTCAAGGAGGAGGTAGTAAACACATCCCAAAGTATTTTGCCAGTATCCTGTTGGACATTTCCATGTGGGCAACTTATGTGTGCAAGTGGTTTTTGCTGTTTGATGAAGTACACAACATGTAATGTGGATTTGTTATCAGTTGCACAACCAGATAGGCAGCAGATACCTCAACCAATAGCACAACTGTCTGTGCAATTTCAGTATCTTCCATTAGTAAATGGTGCTTTCTGTTATGCTTATCAAAATTTCAACCAAAAAATGCCCAAACAAGATTTCTTTAAGAAATTTCAAGGCCTGGAAGAAAACGTTTGAAAAATCAAGGGTGTTTCACAAGCAAGATGCCACATTTAAGGTCCACTTTTCAGTAATCTCAATGTGGCGCAAAAAAAGAAAGATGACATTCAGATGCAACCTCTGTGTTAAATTTGATGAACACTACAGTTCTTGAAGACAATAGTTAGATATTATTTCAAATTCGTTGGCTGTTAATCACATTCTTGTCACCAATAAGCTAGTTAGCTACGAGGGGGTGCTGATAAGTATTGAGCCTTTCCC
Source organism: Intellagama lesueurii (assembly GCA_037013535.1). NCBI lineage: Eukaryota > Metazoa > Chordata > Lepidosauria > Squamata > Agamidae > Intellagama > Intellagama lesueurii. The sequence goes on along the minus strand of JBAJHW010000002.1, from coordinate 228,616,273 downwards.
AGAAAAAATTGAGCTAGGAAGCTATAAATTGCAGGGTGTATTGGCCAATTTGTCTGTATTCAATGGTGCAAAAATCAACTACCTATGATTTTAACTTATCTTTCATGTTCAGGTCCAAAGTGAACATGGCAGCACCTCCAGAAAAGTTCAGTGTGGAAGAGCATAAGACCATAATCAAGTTCCTGTTTCTCCAAGGGAAAGGTGCAAAGCAGATCCATGATGAAATGTCACAAACTATGGGTGACAGTGGCCCTTCATATGCAACAGTTAAACGTTGGGTTGTCAATTTTAAAACTGGCCATTTCGGTGTTGAAAGTGAGAAACCCAGTGGAAGGCCTGTTTCTGTCTCTGTGCCTGCAAATGTGAAAGCCATCCATGACATGATCATGGAGGACCGCCGAATATCAGCCAAAAGTATTGCTATATATCTGAGAATATCACGTGAGAGAGTTGGTGCCATTATCCACAACGACTTGGAAATGAGAAAGCTGGCAGCAAAGTGGATCCCCAAACTTTTGACAACCGAACAAAAGAGGAAACGTGTGGAGTTATCGGTGGCTGTTTTGGAACATTTTGCAAGAAATGAGTCAGATTTCCTGGGCAAACTGGTAACTGGTGATGAGACATGGATCTACTGTTATGATCCTGAGACAAAGGAACAGTCTAAGGAATGGAGGCACGGTGGTTCCCCCAGGCCAAAGAAGTTCCGAGTGCAAAGGCCAGTGCAGAAGCAAATGGCAACAGTTTTTTGGGATAAGAAGGGAGTTCTGCTGGTGGACTACCTCCAACAGGGTTCAACCATCAATGCAAACTATTACTGTGCTTTATTGACGAAGTTGAGGCAAAACATCAAGGAAAAACTTCAAGGAAAGCTCTCCAAAGGTGTCATCCTGTTGCATGACAACACCTCGTCACACACTGCAGGTGAAACAATGGCAAAACGGACGTCCTTAGGCTTTCAGGTGATGCCCCATCAACCCTATTCTCCCGACCTGGCTCCTTCTGACTATTATCTGTTCCCCAAACTCAAAAAACACCTAAAGGGACAACAATTTGGGAGTGTTCTGGAGGCAACTAATGCTGCAAATTAGTGGTTACACCAGCAGTCGGAAGAATTTTATTTGCAGGGACTTAAGAAGCTGCAGGACAGATGTCGCAAGTGCATTGACTTCCTGGGGGAATATGTAGAATAGTGTGGCAGTTACAGCTTCCTAGCTCAATTTTTTCTGGGAAAGGCTCAATACTTATCAGCACCCCCTCGTATATAGTGAACATATTGCACTGATGGAAAAAGAATAGCCCAGCCAAGACATAAGGAAGGGTTACATTTCAAAGTGCTTTTCCTCTATGTTTAAACCTGTTTTGTCTGTTTGTGCCATCATGATGCAAGACATCCTTTTTAAAAAAAAGAAAACATGCTCCATGCTAATTTTTAATTTCTTAACTATTAAATAAACTTCCTTAGTTATCACATAAACTTACTTTGCTTGTTTTACATGTTTTTGGTACTCCCTTGTTTGCTGTATGTTCTACATTTTTTCCTTCTAAAACAAACAGCCAATAATTCTATTCCTTGTGGCTTTTGTTGTTGTTGTTAACTTCACCTTTACATAGCCCATTATGTAAGATGTTGGGGAGGTGTGAAAGAGAAGGACACTGTTTTCCATTCCCCTGTCTGTATAACATGTAGTCAGTGGAAAATAATACAATAATACATCCTAATCTCAGAGCATTTCCCCCACTATTTGTCAATGTGCTTGCCCCTTAAGGTAACTTCATGTGGATTATGTCACCTCAGAGATAATTCTCTGCCCAGATAGAGTCACTTGGTGCTATCTCTGTGTCTATTAGGCAGCTACCACAGATGTTTGTTTCCTCATGTTTCTAATCTGTACTTGTTTCTGGCTTCAGATTTAATTTCTCATTAGATAACATTCAAGGTAGTACTTTTTTGGAGGTGAATGGCAGCAAATTTTGGACTTCTGAAACAAAGCGATTTCTTCAGTTTTTTCGGGGATGAAATGTTTGCCAGCTGTTTGGGGAACAATCCACTGTTAATTGCACCAATGCTCCCTCCCTCCCTATGCAGAAGCAAAAAAAAGAAAGCAACACAAAGATGAAGATGCTACCAGCAGCCTATACACAATCATGGCAACAGTTTTCGATGCCTTTCTATATATAAAAAGAGGTCAGATATATACTCCTCCCCAATTTGCCACCCAAATTGGGTGGCAAATTGGGGAACGCATTTTGCATCAGCTCTAAATTTTAGTTGCTAAGCAACCCTAGGTTACCCTGATGAGGTAGAGTCATGATGAGTGGAGGAAAATTGGGGTTAAGCCCTTCGCCCAGAATTACGTTGTCTAAATATGAGGAATAGAGAGGCAATTCCAAAGCTGTGGGTGACTGAAATCTCTTGCTCAGAGCCTGGAACAGGATGTCTTTTCCATATATAATGAATCTACAATGACAGCTTGAGGTCAGGCTGAACTCTGATAAATGCACACATAGCTGCTCATGTCTTCAGTGCTCGTTCATAGAGGACTTCCTATGTATCTATGAAGGAAACTTATAGAACGAATTTTGGGTAGAATTATGCAGTAACCATGAGATCAAGCTGTAGCCCTGTTGAACTCGGTGTGAATGAACAGGTGTAGCATTGCTCTATGAATTGTTTTCAAAAATACATTGAACCCTTCCCATTGAATAATACATGTTTTGCATTATTACTTTGAATTTCAACTCAACTGAAATGCATGCTCTTGGACAATAAAAACAGTAACATTTCAAACAACACTCCTGAAGGGGAAAAACTTTTAAAGTTGAAGCATCCAGTGAAAGGTTTTTAAATTTTATTTTCAGTAGTAGTAGTAGTCATCCTTCAGTCTCGAGAGACTATGGTAACTTTGTGAGAAGGTTCGTTATATCCCTTATGCTGTTCCTCTTCTGGCAATGCAAAAGATGAGTCGGGATTATTATTAAAAGAACTTTTATTAACATAACTTGAATTGTCTTCTTTATTTAACACAACAGAATCATGTAAAGATAACTGTGGGGGAGAACAGTCCCAAAACCACATTAACGGCTTTTCATTAACATTCTCTTTTACTGATATGTCTTGGCTTGTTTCTCTTGTTCAGTTGGCTGTCTCAAGCAACTGCTGTGGACAGCACAAATGGTCCCGTAACACGGGTGGCGGGACCATTCCCCTTCCCGAAGTTCCTCGGTCGGAGTCAGGGGATTCATGTGATGAACATACCTCTCGGGTCCCATACTCTTGGGATATACGAGCACAGGCCATTCTTCTGGACTTAACCCTTTAATGATTGGTCTCTCACCTTCTCTCAGGGTTATCTTATCTGTACCTTCATCGGCATTCACTCCCGGTCTCTTTCTCGGTACTGAGAATACTCTGGGTTTTCCCCCTTTTCTTTCTTTTATGTCTTCCTCAAACACTGTAACTTTCTCTGTGTCAGTAGACTTGCTACCTTCCTCGGTAGTCAGGAAAACATCTATCGTTTTTCTTACCTTTACTGACTCTCCCTCCTCCTTCTCCTCAGGTACTTCTAACGGATTCAACTGATCTCCAACTCTCGCGCCTGTCTCGTTCTCTCCTTTTCTCCGCGCAGTCTCCCTCCTTTCCCTGTGCACGCGCTTCCGCCTCTTGATCTTTACCCAGTTCCCTCTCTGCTCCTACTTCATCCCTTGTTTCTTTTCTCATTATTTCCTTCCCTTCCGCTTGGGTTTCTCTAGATGCTTGAGACGCTTGAGGGGACGGCTCACTCCTTGATTCTTTTATTGACTCTATCTCACAAACGTGCTCTGAATAGAGGTCTTAGAACAGCATCTAGTGTGGCTGAGAAGGTCAATTCGAGAGTTACAATCCCTTCCACTCTGAAGACAGATACAATCTGTCCCCTGTCCAGCTCCCTGATTTTGCTGCTTTTGGGACTGCCTCTTTGCCTCGGCCTGCTGAACAAGTGTCTCTTCAAATTGGGAGAGGCCATGCCGCACCGCCTGCCTCCAGGCTGAATGCTCAGATGTCAAGGTTTCCCATCTGTTGAGGTCCATTCCTAAGGCCTTCAGATCCCGCTTGCAGATATACTTGTATCGCAGCTGTGGTCTCCCTCTGGGGCACCTTCCCTGCACTAATTCTCCATACAGGGGATCTTTTGGAATCTGACCATCAGCCAGTCTCACGACATGCCCAAGCCAATGTAAACGTCGCTGTTTCAGTAATGTATACATGCTAAAAATTCCAGCTCATTCTAGGACTACTCTGTTTGGAACTTTGTCCTGCCAGGTGATACCAAAATGCGTCGGAGACAACGCATATGGAATGTGTTCAACTTCCTCTCCTGCCATGCACAAAGGGTCCAGGACTCACTGCAGTACAGGAGTGTACTCCAGACACAGGCTTTATAGACCTGGATCTTGATATATGCCATCAGCTTCTTATTAAGCCATACTCTCTTTGTGAGTCTAGAGAACATGGTAGCTGCTTTGCCAATGCGTATATCCAGCTCGACATCTAGAGAGAGTGTGTCAGAGATCGTTGAGCCAAGGTACACAAAATCATGAACAACCTCCAATTCTTGTGTAGAGATGGTAATAGAGGGAGGTGAGTCCACGCCCTGGCCCATGACTTGTGTTTTCTTCAGGCTGATTGTTAATCCAAAATCTTCGCAGGCCTTGCTAAATGATTCATAAGTTGTTGGAGGTCTTTGGCAGAATGGGCAACAACAGCTGCATCATCGGCGAAGAGGAAGTCCCGCATGCATTTCAACTGGATTTTGGTCTTTGCTCTCATTCTAGAGAGATTAAAGAGCTTTCCATCTGATCTAGTCCGGAGATAGACACCTTCTGTTGCGGTTCCAACAGTGTGCTTCAGCATGACAGCAATAAAGATCCCAAACAGAGTCGGCACAAGGACACAGCCCTGTTTCTCTCCACTTCGAATGTCAAAGGGATCTGATGTTGAGCCATCAAAAACTACAGTGCCCCTCATTTTCTCATGAAAGAACCTGATGATGTTAAGGAGCCGAGATGGACATCCAATTTTCAGTAAGGCATCATAAATCAGATATTTTTTACATCACCGCTTTACAAGCTGAAATGTAGAAGGAGTTTCTCACTAAACTGGCCAGATGCAAAAAAGAGAGATAGCAATCTGTTTCTAAAAGTAAAACAAGCAGCTGGTAAACTGCACCCAGATGAGTTTGCAACTGGCACAGCAACAAGCCAAGATGCCCAGTCTCAGTAGATAAAAATATCTATTTCTCCTGCCCCAGTCCTAGTACCAAACTGGGGTTCTGTTCCAGTCTCATTAGTATCATTGCAAATGTGATGGAGGTCTAATGACCCCTAGAAGCCCACAAATCCCTCACTACCCATGATCTCCCTTTCCTTTGCACATACTCCAGGCAATAGGAACAGCAAGGAAATCTCAGTAAAGGCTTCTCGGCATGACTGTTCCTCCTCTTCTCTTATGTCCTCATGGGAAAATCACAATTCCCAGACTTCCTGGCACTTGGCAATGCTTCCTCTAAAGTAATGTAGGTGACAGGAAGCAAGGCAGCACGTAGAAGCCCTCAGCAAGACCTACCCACTATTGATACTAGATATGAATCTAAAAAGAAAGGGGTGTGTGTGGAGGTTTTCCCCTCAGCCCATTCTTTCCCCTCAGCAAATGTAGGGCCTTCCTCACTTACTCAGTAGGAAAACTGCCACTTTCTTCTCTTCCCTCTTCCTGTACACCAGTGGCTGACTGTTGTGGGAATCCATTCACCTTACTATAATTTGGAGATCTATAATAAAAAAAACACCTCAAGATCTGTAGGCTGGTCTCCCAGGGAAGTCATGAAAAACAAAAACAGGCACAGGGAAAGCTGGATCTTTATTTAAGAAAGCCTTGAGGTTTATTACATATTAAAGGAACAATGGACTATAACACATTTTAAAAAGATTATGTAAAAGTAGAATCACATCACAGGACTTTTCCCCAAGGCACAAGTTATTTATTTAAAAATGCAAATAACAAGTGACCAACTTTGCAATGAAATAAACATACATCCAACTAGACAATTACTAGTTTGTTCACAGCTCTAAGGCACCTTTATTCCTTGTCAACCATTATGTGAGAACCCAAACCTGTTTCTCTCAGTGTTTCTCCATTTCATTGCCAACCAAAAAGAGGAAGGAGCTTTCCTGGGTTCCCTATTTCTGATTGAGGCAATTGCGCAACACCTATGATTCATTACCACCAGCAGTCACAGTTGTCACTCCTGATGGTTACCCTTTCCTGGCATGTGGCAAGCCTGATAAATGCACAGTAGTTTAATTTATGTTGCCACACAATGTCATGGATGAATCTGTTGCAATGGCATGCCCAGCAAATCCTAAATGAGATGAACACAGCCCCTGAGGCTGGGTCCACAGTGGCTCATTCCTAGGAAAAGAGAATAAAGCCCTGTATGTGTCAAAAACATTCAACTGTAGATTACACAAAGGCTATACATTAGACACAAAACCTATTGACCAAGGATGTTCCTGGATGCTCATTGGGATCAATGAAATGTGTATAGGTGTACACAAGCTCCTTCTTAACATCAAGGAGTTACCTGTTGGCATGGGGCCAAAACTCCAGAATCTTAATGAGGCAGTGGCCTCAAGAAAATGTTCCTAGAGTCTGGTTGAATCCCACTTTTACGTTAAGCAAAGTAAGAGACGTAGGGATTGAGTGACTTAGAGATTTAGACGTAGGGAGAAAATAACATGAGAGAGTTCTTAGTAATTATAATATAATATATTGAGTATGGCAACACACATATATACATATATACAAGGCAAGATACATTTGCATAGCAACATTCGGAGCATTGGCATAGAAGTAAATGACCACCAGACTTACTGCTGAGTGGTAAGGTCTGTTCTGTCTCAGTTACATTTATACTCAGAACAACCAACCACATTTCCCCATTTACAGCTGGTCATGTTAAACAATTAAGCATTACATCATCTTGCTTCACCTGGATGCTGTAAGTCATTACATTGGCTTTTACTCTACATTCGTGACTCTGCACTTCATCTACAGTATTACAATTTAACTCCCTGTTCACCAAACAGAACAAAATCCTGACACTCCTCCTTAAATTTTATATATTGGAGAAACCCATTTGGTTACATATATACAAATGTTTTTCTAGTGTCAAGGGTTTAGTGAAAATATCTGCTACATTATTTTCACTGGGACAATATTGCAATTCTACCAATTGACTTTCCACAGCATTTTTCACATTAAAGAATCTTATTCCAATGTGCTTACTTCGTCCTTTAATTCTACATTCACCAGCTAATTGTATGCACTTTAATTCCAGACTTTCTCCTACTCTCAACAGTAGCTTCTTATCCTTTGTACCCTTTAGATATCTAAGTATTCTTTTTATCCCATTCCAGTGATGTTTACGAGGCTCTGCAGCAAACTGACTTAAAACATTTACTGACGCTGCAATGTCTGGCCTCGTCCAGGATGCCAAATACAACAATGACCCTACTCTGGATTGATAAAGCTCTACATCATCAAATTTCTGACTTTCAAAGTTTCTCTGAAAACTTGTCTCCATTGGGGTTCGTACTGAGTTACAATTCTCCATGCCACTTTCTATTAATAATTTCTCTATTTTCTTCTCCTGGCATATTTGAAAATTTCCATTTTGGTCTTTACTTATTTCTACTCCTAAGTAGTTACTTATCTGACCTAAATGTTTCAATTTGAAATTTTTACTCAGTTCTCTCACGAACCACTTTACATAAGTATCATTAGGTACTACTAAACACAAGTCATCCACAAAGACTAGTAATATCAATTTTACATCACCCTGATTTTTTATGTATAGGCAAGGGTCGGCCAAACTTCTTCTAAACCCTAGTTGTACTAGCTTTGTACTGTTGGGTATTGTATGGTAACGTTTTTTAACTTGTATACCCATCTACAGCCAACTACGTTTTCCCCTTCAGGTAATTTGACAGGTGAAAACACTTTATACTCTTTCAATGAATTAAACTCAGCAAGCATAGCCTCCTTCCACTTATGTTGCTGATCAGTTGGCAATCTTAACATTTCCTCATAACTTTCAGGTTCACTAACAATTAAATTTATATTTGTTACTTTGAACCTTTGAGGTGGGACTCCTTTATTTGCTCTCTGAGAACGCCTAGGAATTACTACTTCTTCACTTTGTTCTCCTGACTCACTATATGTCCCATTCTCCTCCTCAGCTTCACTATATGTCCCATTCTCCTCCTCAGCTTCCATTTTACTTAGGTTCTCTTTAACTTGTTTCTTACTACTAAATGATGGCAAAAATACTTCATCATTAGCATGTATACGAGACCAATTCTCGTTCTCACAAAAATTTGCTGACCTACTTATAGTCACATTACCAAACTGGTCACTAAACCTGTAGCTCTTACACCCAGTTTGATACCCTATAAAAATCAGCCTTTTTGCTTTAGGAGAACCCTTCTTACGTGAAGCTTTTGGTATATTTACCCACGCATGGCAACCAAATGTCTTGATATGATTTAAAGTTGGTTGTCTGCTGTGCACCAGAAAATACGGGGTGTTTTGAATGACAGAATTCCAAATTCTATTCAAAACATAACATGCACATTTCATTGCTTCTCCCAAAAAAACTTTAGACATATTAGCATCTGTTAACATTGAATCCATAACTGTTTGTAATATGCCACCTTTTCGTTCTGCTACTCCATTTTCTTGAGGGACTTGTACGTTTGCAATTCTATGGTGTATCCCTTTCTTTCTTAACCACGTTCTGAATTGCTTACTCATAAACTCTCCCCCTCGGTCCGTCTGAATGCTGGCTACATGTGTTTCAAATCTTCTTTCAATCATAGCCACCCATTCCCTGAATGTTTGGAATGCTTCACTTTTATATTTAAGTATGAAGACATAAGAGTACCTGGAGAAATCATCTGTTATGGTAAGACAGAACTTATTTCCCCCCAGTGACTCTTGGAACGGACCCATTATATCCATGTGCACAAGCTCAAAACACCTTTTACTTATTCTACAGCTCTTCTTACTCACTGGGTGTCTCTTTGATTTAGAGGCTTTACACACATTGCAATCTAGAAATCTATCACAGTTCTTTAAATTTAGATTGCCTACACATTGCTGAGTTTTCCTTAATACTTCAAAACTCACATGTCCTAAGTCTCTATGCAACTTATGTATGCATTTGTGATGTCGCACATTATCATTTAACACATTTGCAGAACATTTCCCTTCTTCTGTTTTATCCAAAACATAGAGATTTCCCTTTAACTGCCCCGTTGCAACAAGTACGTTTGCTTTCTCTATGTTGCAAACTCCTTTACTGAACTTAATTGAAAAACCAGCTTGGTCTAAACATGACACACTTATTACGTTATGGCTAATTCGAGGTACAAACAAAACATTCTCCAAAGTATCTTTAAGGCTTTTAACATAAACTTTGCCTGTTCCACATACTTCAATGTTTTTCCCGTCTGCTAAACTTACTTGTCTTTTAGCAGAGTTTGTTAACTCTTTAAACCACATTCTCTGTCTCCAAACATGTTGTGTAGCGCCTGAATCAATCAGCCATTTATCATTATCACAATCAGTAATTACTGACACAGAGTTCATTTTACGCTCTGAAGTTCTGTTTACATTCTCAGTGTCCTTGGGATTATCTCTTCTTCTTCGACAAACACAGTCTCTAGCCAAATGCCTTTCGCTGCCGCAAATAAAACATTTCTTCTTCTTGTTTACAGCTAGGATTCTTTCAGTAGGGAAATCAGCAGACAGCCTTCTGTTGCTATCATCCTTGGAATTCCCTCGTCTGTGTAGACTTGGCACAGATAAATCCTCGGCTTTCTCCTTTCTTCTCTGTTCCTCCTCCATTAATCTCCCCGCCAGATATTCCACCGTTAGACTTTGTTCTGGCAAACTTTCCATACTTATTACGAGCGTTTCCCAGCTTTCATCCAAACCACTTAGGATAACGTAGCACTTATGGGCCTCTGGGAAATCCATCCCACGCTCCTGTAACTGGAAAAATAACTCAGAACACTCCTGGATATAGTTAGATATGCTTTGATTAGGGAGCAACCTCTTCTTATACAGCTTACGTGTTATTAACATCTTGGAACCAGCTGTTTGTCTCACATAGACGGCTCTCAACGCCTCCCAGACCTCGTTACTTGAAGTTTTTCCTCTCACATAATTTAATTGGGAGTCATCCAAGCATAATATTATTGTAGATAACGCTCTTTCTTCTTTAGCCGTATCTTCTTCGTCTAGTTGAGCTGGAGGATTAGACACAATCTGCCATACACTCTCTCTTCTTAAATACATTTCCCTCTTATAGGCCCAAGACATATAATTATGACCATTTAAACATAATAATGGAAGGTTACTGGCCTGCATCATGGTGAAGCCTCCTCCTTGGATTTGCTGTCCGTCACTTTCAGAATCTGACTCAGCTTCTCCAATTGTTGGCTTTTTCTCCATACACTTGCAGCCTTAAAATGCCTTCTCCTTGGGCCAACAAACGTCTCAGCTTCTCCCTGGAACACCACGTCTCCTAGGCACCACGTCTCCCTAGGCTTACCACGTCTCTCTGCGTCACTCTGGGCGTCTCCCAGGGCGTCTCCCTGGGCCCATAACCCTGTTGGCGTGGGGCCAAAACTCCAGAATCTTAATGAGGCAGTGGCCTCAAGAAAATGTTCCTAGAGTCTGGTTGAATCCCACTTTTACGTTAAGCAAAGTAAGAGACGTAGGGATTGAGTGACTTAGAGATTTAGACGTAGGGAGAAAATAACATGAGAGAGTTCTTAGTAATTATAATATATTGAGTATGGCAACACACATATATACATATATACAAGGCAAGATACATTTGCATAGCAACATTCAGAGCATTGGCATAGAAGTAAATGACCACCAGACTTACTGCTGAGTGGTAAGGTCTGTTCTGTCTCAGTTACATTTATACTCAGAACAACCAACCACATTTCCCCATTTACAGCTGGTCATGTTAAACAATTAAGCATTACATCATCTTGCTTCACCTGGATGCTGTAAGTCATTACATTGGCTTTTGCTCTACATTCGTGACTCTGCACTTCATCTACAATATTACAATTTAACTCCCTGTTCACCAAACAGAACAAAATCCTGACATTACCTTGGGTTAGCTTGGCTGCTTCTCACTTCTCTTCTGTCATTTTCTCTCAAGTGTGTAGACTCTCAGCACATACCAAGACCCTAATCCTTAACAGTGGGAGAGTCTAACCAGCTGGGTTGGTATCTTAAGCTTACTGGTCTTGGTGTTCTGATCTATGGGGGGAAATTGCTTGATGCTGAAGTACTTTTCTCCAAGTTGTTCTCACTGCTCAGGCTTGAAGTTAGTGGGGAAACCCACCCCAACACTATTGCTGGGAACAGAATAGTTACTGTAAATTGCACAAGTCCAATCTTGTCCATCCTTTGTTCTTGATGGCACCTTATCTGTGGCTACTCTCATGCATAGTGACAGAAACAGCTCAGTTCAGACCCTTGGTTGATGAGTCTTGGGTCTATAAGGGACTGCTGAATAGCTCTCACCTCTGATCCACAGTCTTCTAAGGGTGTGGCTTCCTTCCACCCCTGTCCAACAGTCATTTTCCATCTGCTGGCACAGGGGCTTGAAGACTTCTGAGAAGAAGACTGCCAGATGATTTGAACTCTCCTCAGGTTCCGAGGATGTCTGACTTGATTCTGGCCTTGCTCCTCACACTTGAAATATCTCCTAGTGGCCTTATCAGTGGATAGGGGTAACTAGCTGGAGATTGAAGCAGCGAGTTGCAGGAGTGTCTGTGTTTGGCTTGGGAGCATAAAGAATTTCCCCAGTGAGTTGGGGGTCTAGAGTAGTATGTTTTGGAAGGTTGATTTTGGGCATGTGTTAGGCCTCTATCAACTTTTGCCTACCCAGCTCCAATGTCTATTGCCTCCTTCAAGTTCCGGGGCATTTTTTAAAATAATACCGCAATAATACAATACATGTACAATTAGAGTAGCAGCAGGGAGTGAGCTAGTGTGGGGGCTGCTTTAGAACGATTTAATCAAGCCTGATTGTTCACACGGAAATGGCTCCTACCAATATTGTGAAGTGGCTGAATAAGCGAGGCACTTCAGGACATTAACAAATTAATCACTTCCCTTTCAGAGGGTGGGGGAAGTAAAAAAAAAGTTTTTTGATGAATGCTATATTGTTATGCTAACCTTCACTTTTCTGAGAAGGGACCCATTCTTTATAGGAAAAGATTACCGGGAAGCTGTGGTGTTTCTGCCACATTTGTGCTTAAAAATATATGAGTTGAATGTAAGTGAAGGTTCAGCCTAAACAGGCAGAAAGGCTAGTGCCCCGTATAATATCCCCAGAGAGATACCCAGAAACACTCCCCATCACCCTTGTGAGTCTTCTCATACGGCTGTTTTTATTATTTCTATACGACTCATCCAGGGCCTTAACCTCTGGGTGAGGGTGGATTTTTCTTAACTTCTGCTGCCGTTGCTTGGGGTTTTTCCCCCTAAGTAAGATGCCTGTTGCTTCCCTTCATGCTTTTTGTTATAGGGTAGGGGTTGCAGGGTTGCAGGGAGCAGCAGTGCTCCCTTCTAAGGTCCACTCTTCCACAAGGCTTCCAAGTGGCGGTGGCCTAATAGCAGGATCAACCCTGTGAAGGATGTGACTTTTCTGTTTGTTCCAAAGGCCAGAAGAGCAATTGTTGCACTGAAAAGGCAGATGAGGGAGGGGATTAATTGGTAAAATAATGTGGGTTTTTATTTATTTATTTATTTATTTATTTATTTATTTATTTATTTATTTATTTATATCCCACCCATCTAGTCGTTCGACTACTCTGGGCGGCGTACAGCATACAAAATAAACAATTAAAATAGCATCATTATCAAGATTAAAAGTCAATCAAGATGGGAAAAAAAAAGTAAAGAAATAGATCAAATAGTGCCCGGAGGGAAGGCCTGCCTGAATAGCCAAGTTTTTAATTGCCATTTAAAAATACCCAGCGAAGGGGCCATACGGATCTCTGGAGGTAGATTATTCCATAACCGAGGAGCAACTGCCGAGAAGGCCCGGTTTCTTGTTTTTTTCCTTCCGGGCCTCTCTCGGCGTTAGGCTCCTCAGTCGCACCTCCTGGCTAGATCGAGTGATACGGGTAGATTTTGGTGGGAGAAGGCGTTCCGTCAGATAGCGAGGTCCTAAACCGTTTAGGGCTTTATATGTAATCATTAAAACTTTGAAATCGACGCGGAAGTGCACGGGCAGCCAATGCAATGCAGCCAGAGTGGGGGAGATATGCTGGTGTTTCCTCACCCCAGTAAGGAGTCTGGCCGCCGCATTCTGCACCATTTGAAGCTTCCGCATCAGTCTCAAAGGTAGCCCCACGTAGAGTGCATTAAAAGTAAAAAGGTAAAGGTTCCCCTTGACATTTAGTCCAGTCGTGTCCGACTCTAGGGGGCGGTGCTCATCCCCGTTTCCAAGCCGTAGAGCCAGCGTTTGTCCGAAGACAGTTTCCGTGGTCACGTGGCCAGCGCGAGTAGACACGGAACGCTGTTACCTTCCCACCGAGGTGGTACCTATTTATCTACTTGCATTTGCATGCTTTCGAACTGCTAGGTTGGCAGGAGCTGGGACAAGCAACGGGAGCTCACTCCGTCGCGTGGATTTGATCTTACGACTGCTGGTCTTCTGACCCTGCAGCACAGAGGCTTCTGTGGTTTAACCCACAGCGCCACCACGTCCCTTAGAGTACATTACAGTGGTCTAATCTCGAGATTACAAGTGCATGCACTAAAGTGGTGAGGGCCCCAACATCAAGATAGGGATGCAGCTGGGCAATCTGCCAAAGGTGGAAGTAGGCGGATCGGACCACTGACGCCACCTGGGTTTCCATGGTGAGCGCCGGGTCCAGATGTATCCCCAAGCTACGAACCTCACTCTTCGCGGTGAGAGTCACCCCCCCCCAAAAGAGAGGGAGTCACCCAAACCGCTGATGGTGGGGCCACCCACCCTCAGTACCTCCGTCTTGTCCGGGTTCAGCCTCAACCCATTTTCCTGCATCCATTGCAGAACAGTCTCCAGGCAGCGCTGAAGGGACAGAACGGCATCCACTGTAATTGATGAAAAGGAGATGTAGAGCTGTGTGTCATCAGCATATTGATGACACGATGCCCCACATCCCCTGATGACTCCTCCCAGCGGCCTCATATAGATATTAAACAGCATTGGGGAGATTATCGAGCCCTGCGGGACCCCACAATTGAGGCTCCACGGGGCCGAGGCCCTCTCCCCAAGCTGTACTCTCTGAGGACGGTCCTCCAAGAAGGATTGGAGCCAAGCATTCTCATGACCCGAGGCCACCACTTGAAAAATATACAAAGACCCAAAACAGGGATGATGTGCCTATTGCCTTTTTTTTTTTTTTTGGTCCAATGTCCTGTGCTGGACTTGTATATCACGTGGTTGGTGCTGGGCTGGGGGTTGCTCCATCCCCTCTCTCACACTTACACTCTCCCTCCTTCATTCATTTAGCCTCGCTCTTACCCTTTCACTGATGCTCTTTTATTCATTCCTTTATTCAGTCTCCTTCTCAGTTGCTCCTTCATCAGTTAGTCTTTCTCCCCTTCATTTAGTCAGTCTCTCTTTTACTTCTTCACTCAGTTTCTAACACACTTACTTGCTTTCTCTATTTCACTCATTCACACTGTCACTTATTCACTGTTGTTGTTAAGTTGCATCTGACTTACTCTTTTTAAAAATGTGCTGATTAGTCTGTTTGGACTTACGGCGACCCTTTCTAGGGTTTTCCAGAGAGAGAATACTCACAAGTGGTTGACCATTCCCTTGCTCTGTGGGTGCCCTGGGGAACTTGCCCAAGGCCACACAGGTTGGCTTTACTCATAGGAGACACAGTGGGGAATTGAACACCCAACCTCTGGCTCTGCAGCCAGATACCTAAAGCACTGCATTACATATACTGACCCTAAAACATTTAAGGGGTTATTTGACATGTTTAAGGAGTGTTTTTAGAAGTGTTTCCTCCCAAAGTGAATTTCCATGGCCAAGCAGGGATTCAAACCCGGGTCACCTGAGTCTAAACTTTCACTCTCTAACAACTACATCACACTGACTCTCATTCCCTTTTCATTCATTCCTTATTCTGAATTTTCCACACTATCATTCTCTGTCTAGCATAAGCATGCAGGGTTTGATCCATTACAATGGGGTGTGTGTGAGAGAGACAGAAAATAAAGGTATTGCCTCAACAAAACAGTATGCCGTTCAGTAATTACTAGCCCGGCAGTGTTAGGCAAGGAGATCCTGGTGCCACCTCACCTTCGCCCTTTATGCCCTTCTCCATTTAGATTTCACTCCGGATGCCACTGGAATTCACGGAGGTGGGGGAGAGACCTTGAGTCAGAAACTGTGCTTCTTCTGATCTTATTGGTGGCACCTCTGCACAGTACTATGTTAACACATATTCAAGCTGAGCAAAGCATCTGTGTCGAGCCACCATTGTTAACAGGACATAGTGTGGATGGATCCAGGCCAATGTGCTTTAGATCTGGTTTTAATCTAGAATTCTTGTCCATTTCTTTAAAATTTCAATGAAGCATTTCCCTTGAGGCATAAATAATAATGATCTTACTCACGTTTCCAGCAATATGTGAAAGATTTATCCTTGTTTTCATATTTGAGGCATTGGTGACTCTACATACATTTTGCTTGCCCCCATCTTATGGGTTGGATGGGGGTGGGGATAAGGGTGAGTCATCTCTTTAAACTATCTTTTTTTTTTTCTAGGCAATTTACTTGTATTTTCATGAAGAATAGATATGCCTGGCAAGGTGGTCATACGCACACAAAATATGGAATTTTTCAAAGCTTGACACAAGTCAGGATGGCACAAGGGGACCTTTTGGCCCTACAAATATTTTGACTAACTGACCTATCCCTAAAGAGTGTGCGGATTTCTACAAAACTGTTCACTAGGATAGAGCTGACAGATATGAGCCCTTCAGATTTTGGGCTCTGCTTCCTACATCCCCTAACCATTGGGCAAGGTGAGTGGAGTTTGTACAAGCCAGGTTTCTTTGCTTAAAGCAAGTGTCAAAATGGGGGATGTGTCAGAGGTCAGAGGTCAGAAGTGTAGGTTTCAGATTGCATCTCTAGGGATGTGTAGTCTGGATTCTTTAGTCTGAGAAGCTTGCAGGGCACTCCAATTCATATCACCAAAGGTGAAATCGAAACCTACACCTGCTGTCTGATGCTACAGCCTCCAAGAGAAGCCTGGTCTGCACCTGTGGCCAAGATTTTGGGAGCTTTTCTGTTTTTTTTTCTGGCTTTCAGTTCTGTGGTACCCAGCTCTGTATTGGTTGAAAGCTAGCTTCTGCCAGTGTGTTTAGTGGCCCAGTAAAGGTATCACCACCCTTGACTTTGAACTGTATAGAAGGACCACATGGATTTTTTTCAATTTTCCTTTTTTGTTGAACTGAGAACTTGGAAAGGTTGTCTTTTTGGATTATAAATTTCAGAATCCTGCAGCCAACATGACCAGCGGCTGTGCCTACCAGACGGTACAGGGAGATGTGATCTGAAAAGGAAGGTTTTTAAGTTTTGATCATTTGTAACTTCTGCTTTACCTTGTGAAACCCTGTTGAGCCCATAAAAAGGATATGTTTCTGCACTCTGTTTTCAACATTAACACAGAAACTGGAAGGAAGGAAGGAAGGAAGGAAGGAAGGAAGGAAGGAAGGAAGGAAGGAAGGAAGGAAGGAAGGAAGGAAGGTCATGTTTTGATTTCTGCTGATGGATTTATTCGTGGGAGCTGATTTCCTAATGCCCTGGGTCAGAAACCAACTACAACACATACAGAAGTAATATTCTCATTTTACGTTTGGCTATCAATTACTGTTTGAAGATTCTGCCTTGTCTTGGTTTTACTGATTGTGTCCTGCCTTGGGATTCATTGACATGGGTGGATTAGATAAATAAATACATCCAGGCGGCATCTTGTCATTTCTTATGCCTTTACATGTTCAAACCTCATTTGTCCCATGAATCTACAGCACAGCATAGTGTTAAATGCTCATCCTTTTCAGGCTGCAGGCCAATATTTTTGCAAATGGTGCCTGGCCAGGTCAGCTTTCTTTCTGAGTTCCCACAGTCCAAGATTTCTTTCTTCCTGAGTTCCCACAGTCCCGCATTCTTAAATGGGTACATTTGTAGCCATATTGCTCCACTATGGCTCAAAGTGAAGAATGTTTATTGTAATTCCCACTTCAGCTTGGAAACTACTAACGGAAAATGACACAATGGGAACTGTTATGGAGGAAAACAAGAGAAACTGAAAGAACCCACCCCAGCCCCCAGCAAAAAATTAGAAGTAATGATCTGGTGCTTGTGAGTTTCCATACATGTGAATTTTCATTGCTGAACCAAACAATAAAATACATACCAGCTAATTCTGAGATAGCTTTGTGGACTCCATTCCGCAAAGCATGCCTTGTGGTTGTTATTGCTGTTACAATTATATCCCACCTTTTTTTCAACAAGCTCCAGGCTCTCCACTTTATCTTCACAGTGACACTGTGAGACAAGTTAGAGTGACGTTACATTACTGAAATACTTGGACTATGTGGTGGTGTTATTGAAATTGATTTAAAGTCACATGGCAATCATGTGGTATTTGAATTACTGTGTGTGTTCCCTTGAGACGACTCTTAATCTGATGTTTTTTAAGTGCTAAATCGATATTGAGGACTACACTAGTTTACATAACAATCTTGTAGTTCTGTTGTTTTTTGTTTGTTTACTGTTTCTAAGTGGCATAGAATGATGGGAATCAGAAACATGGGAGGCAATTTAGCTGATGGTGGAATAGGCTTAGGGGGAAGTGGAGGTTGGGAGCGTGGGACACAGTTACAATGCTTCTCAACTGTGGCATCTCCATCTGCTGGAGCCCAGACCAAGGGGACAGTTGCAGATGGAAAGAGATTGGAGTTGCTTTGCCATGCGCTCAGTTAAGCTTTGTCTGAATGGGGCTGTGCGACTCTTCGCAGAGACTGAGAACCATGAATGGAGGAGGAAGGAGAGGAAAGGGCATGCAGGAGAAAAGCCTACTGACTTCAACATTTGAGGTAGCCACCTCCTCGCTCACTTCTCTTCATGCTGTTAAGCCAACCCAACTTTTGAGTTGGTGAGGGCATCTTCCCCCTCACTTCCCCAACTGAGGCCTTTCATTGGGACAGGATGCAATGCCAGGCATGAGGTGGATATATTTTTATTGTGGTCCTGGACCCTGACATTTCCTGTCACTCTCTTTCTCTCACCACTCCCCCCCCCCCTTTCTTTTTGCACCTTCACCAGACTTTTCCCAATTTGGGGTTTCAGTTTGAAAATCAGCTTGACTTTTCCTCAAATTATTGAGACTTCTGCCTTCTCCAAGTGTGAGGAGGACTTGACTTACCTGGCTGGGTTCCCGAAAGGAGCAGGAAACAGGCACATGGACTCCAAGGATGCTGAAGTTTGAGGAATCACATCCCACAAGCATTTTAATAAAAAAAGTAAACTCTCATTTATTTCCTCAGTGCAATGCTTTAAACTACCTGTGAATCAGTGACTAAGTGATACAGCAGTAGAGTACAGTACAGTATGGTACAGTACAATTGTAATTGGCATTCAAAAAGGCAGATAAAACCAGTTGAGGAAAACATTATGCCAAGACTGGCGTTCACATATGGCAAATCGCTAGAAGTTAAATCAATTTTTTTTAAAAAAACTGATAGAACTACTCTTTAAGTCTGGAAAATAAGCTATGGTTGTTGTGATTCCCAGTTGGCCAGGCATACTGTCCAGTGCTCAGCTGGTACAGATTCTAGTTTGTCATTTTAAAGTCTCCAAGCTTTATATAAGGCAAAATATAAAGTTGTGGTTTGGACTGATCATTTTACTATAAACAAGCCTTTCAGTCTGATGACTGAGTGAAGCCATCAGCAATTTGACAAGGTCAGATGTCTAAATTAACAGGCTCTGGTTCTTCCAGTTCATGGGTAAAATTGAAACTGTGAGAAAGCTTGGCTCTAGCTGGTTTTCAGAAAGCTTAAATCTGCTTGTTTTTTTAAAAAAGATATGCTACATCCAGTACACTTAAAAACTAACACATTTCTGTTAAAAATAATATTTGGAATTAATTGTAGAAAAATGCAGCATATCCTTAAAAGTCCCTACCCCTATGCTATGGAAATCTCTTTCTGAGCCCCTGCAAAATGTGATATCCCTTCAGGGATTCAGGAGGGGACGTAAGGAAGAATTGGGTGGGTGGGCTTTTGGAATGGTAGGAAACTGCTGTTCCACTCTTACGTGGAAAACATTCATTATAGTGTAGTGTAGATAAGATAACATTATCTGGTAGGCTTCAGGCTGTCAAATTTTATTTGTATTTTTATCATTTATGTGAAATATTTTATTATTTGATTCTTGTGTTTCCTGTATATGTAACAGCATTGTGGTGTGTATTGTTCTAGGTGTCTTCAGACAGAAAAACGGCATGTAAATGAAATAAATGAATGAATAAGTCAGTCAGTCAGTTGATGAAATGCCTGCCAAAATAGGAAAAGCTTCTCAGTGTTGGCTGAAATATAGCAAGGAGGGGGCCTACCTGGCCTCCTTTGGTGGGTGCTCCATACTCTGGCAATGGCCACTGAAAGGCTGCCTCTTCTGTTCTCATCCAATATGTATCTGAAGGTAGTGCAAATGAGAAAAGGATCTCTCCTGAAGATCTCAAAGTCTGGGGAGGCTTGTATGGAAGAGTCCAAACTTCCAGATATCCTGGACCCAGTGAAGCTGTTGTAACAAGAGAGTAATATATGCCCTGTGACTGATTCTAGTCAGCCATCTGGCTGCAGCATTTTGGACCAGCTGAAGGTTCCAAACAGTCCTGAAGAGCAGCTCCACATAGAATGTGTCACAGTAATTCCAGCAAGATGCAACTAAGGCATATGTCACCATGGCCAGATCAAACAGCTCTAGAAATGGGCACAACTGGTACACTGATTCCTGGGAATCCAGACTGAAAGCTGAATCCAGGAGAACTCTGACATTGCAAACCAGTGTCTTCAGGGGGAGTGTGAAACCATACAGCACAAGTTGTACCACTGTCTTATCTGGATTACATTTCAATCTGTTTGCCCTCATCCAGGCCACTGCGGACACCAGGCACTGGTTCTGAACCAAAGCATCTTATTCAGATTTAGATGGAAAGGAAAATTAGAGTTGGGTGTCATCCACAAACCTCCAAACAACCCATGCCAATGGTTTCATGTAAATGTGGAATAGCCTGAGGGATCGGAGGCAGTGACATGATACAGCCCAAAAGGAGCGCATAGGACAGATCCTCTTCCATGTTTTGGGTCTTTTGTTTAGACATAAAAGTTCAATCCCTACTAGGGTCCACACAAGCAGATCCTGTTTGCACGGGAACAAACTGGAGTAAAGCAGAACAAAAATATATCACTGCCTGGCAGTGATGTAAAAAACCCAAAGAGTAAGATCTTTGGTCCTGCTTTGACTCTGTTGAAACTAGTTTCAGCTCTGAATTGCGTAGACACTGGGATACAGTATCGGTATCATTGTGTGCAAGGACAACGAAATGCTAAGTAGGGACAAGTTCTAATTTGCAACAGCTACCTATGCTGAATTCTTCAGTGGTGGAAGATTTCTGTATGTTTTTCTGCAGAAACTGGGGGCATGGAAACTTCATTCATGGATTTCTCAGCGTCTGGAGTTGGGCACTTAGTGGACTTCCTTTGCTTAAACAGTTACAACCAACCTGCACTCAAGCTCATTTGAACATTGGGCAAGTTATTTTTCAGATTACTTTGCAGGGAAATATGTGTTTTTTTCTGCCACACACCTGTCAAACCAGTATCTTTGTGATTGTTGTCCACCTTCTGAGGTTAGGCAATGAGCCATTCCTGTAACTGAATGAGTGGGGTCCCTTGCCAACAAATTATAAAATACCAGACATTTACAAGAACGTGCCAACTCCAGATGTCAGCATTGTGCAATTAGCCTTAATGCTTGGGTACAAGTTAGTGGAAGTATTTTTAGTCTTCTGCCAGATGCTCCTCTTGTCTCTGTAGATTTCTCTTGGCTGATGTAAAACCATTTATTGTCTGTGTGCAGTATCTTATTATTGTTTCCCTACAAGAAAGATGATCTGGAACTCAGCACACGTTGCTGTCTTTTAGTGAACATCCAGGGTGCTGCTTCTGAAGCAGCTGAATAATTTGACAAGCAGCCTTGTGATGCTGAACTTTTTGTGACAGTGCAGTCTCATGTACTGAGAATTAAATCTCACCATGTTCCATGGTGCTTAGTCCTAGGAAATTCTCAGTAGAATTGTAGCATCAGTGACAATACATGGCATGAGATTTTCATAACTACCACTTTCTTCTGACTGCTGATCTATCTGCGTGTTAATAGCAGAACCTTGGAAAGTCACTTTTTTGGACCACAACTCTTGGTGGGGATTCTGGAACATGTACCCTCCAAAAATAACACTCCTTAACTCTTCTGATCACACTTGGATGACCAAGAGGTGGAGCTTCACAGAGAAAGGGGTAAGGCTATGTAGCTATGGATAGACTTGTTTCTTAATAGCTTCCGTTAAGTTTTCTCTGAGACACACCCCTGTCAAGCCTTAACCCCAGTCATATTCTTCCTGCAGGTGCCTATTCTGTCCCCTTCCTGTTGTCGTTCCAGTAACAATTGCCTCGATTTCAGAAGAATTTTGGAATGCCTTCTTTAAAGAACGTGCTTTTAACAGACTTGCACTCTGGTGATTTAAAAAGGAATGTATTTTAAGTTATTTTAAATCAGGAGCTTATGAACAGGGAAAGTAAACAAAGCATTTTGTATAGGGTTTGTAGACAAAACAAGAGAGGATGAGTCTGTGTCTGTTGGCCCAAGGTCATTTGTTTGTCTGAGTTGTTTGGAGGTTTGTTTGTGTGCTTTTTTGGTGCTTTGTGCTCTGGTCCAAGTACACAGTGTGAGTGGGAGAGGCTACAGTGGAGAGGAGATGGATCTTCCACTTGGCTGGGAGAGGAGCTACAACAAGTACATGATGTGAGGTTAAGGGGCTACAGCTACACAAGCTAGTATGAGCCACTCGGGAAAGATTGGGCTTCATTAGAATAATCTTATAAATAATAATCTAATAATGCCTGTCCTTTCACATTGAAATGGTTCCTGCCAATATTGTGAAGTGGCTTAATAAATGAGCTACTTCAGGATATTGGCAAATTAATCACCTCTCCTGCTCTACAGAGGGCAGGGGAAGTGATTTTTTTTTTTACTATATATAGACTATTGCTGATGTGCTGCATCAGTTATAACATTTTTTTTAATACAACAGCTTGAGTACCAGGTCTCTTTATCTCTTCATAGAAAATGAAGTGTTTCTGGACAGAGCTCAGCAGGCTCTCCTGGAAGAACAAAAGAGAGGAAATGCCTGTCAGGTGGAAGAAGAGTACCTAGTGCAAAAGGCAAGTTCATGGAGAAATGTAACAGAAAGTAGCAGGATCGTGAGGAAGCAAGCTGTGTCTTTGGAGCTACAGAATCCATATCAGGCCCTCCATGAGGATTCTGATTCTGAGTTGTTGGAGCAGAGCCATAGGTCCCAGGACTTCTGCATAGATAATGACAGCAGTTCCAGGACATCCCATGCAGACAGTGGGTGTGATCAGACAGGCATTTAGCCTGCTGTTTGGCATGCTGTGGAAATGAGTTGGTTTGCTCTTTTTTCCAATGGCCACATGATGTAATTGCTGGAGTGAATCAAATTGTATCCAGAGCATTCCTATGTGCACCTGTTGAGTCCCTATCAGGAGCTTCCACCTTTTTGGTGTTGGTAGGATTGCGCTGTTTTTGTGCTTCCAACACTGGAAGTAAGCCAAAAGTGAGCCTTTTAGCAGTTAAGGCGCCTTCTACTGGGAATTTCCAATATCATGAAGTGGTTTGATAAGAGAATCAATTCAGGATTATTCAGGCAAATTAAACATGCCCTTTGCTCCTCAGCAGTGGGGAGGGCAAAGAAAGTTTTTTTTTTGTTTTTTTTAGTAATCTGTTAAGGCATCAAAAATGCATCACTTCTATAAAAAAACCCTTTGCCTTTTCTTGAAGGGCCAGTCAAGACACTGCCTGGTGGAGAATCTGAGCAGCTGAACAGTAGCCACATGGTCAAAGCACAGTGCACATTAGTATACAATTCTGTATACAGCCACTCTGTGCTAATTAGTCTTTCTCTCTGTCTTTCGATCATGAATTTATCGATCCGTCATATGTTTGCTTGTTTTGTATCCCAAATTCTTCTGAATAATGAGATTGCAACATGTTCAAAACATGATCAAAAAATCAGAATTAAAAACATAATGAGTTAGAAATATGCATATTCTCAAATTAAAACATTAATACAGCTTAAAACATTAAAACAGCTTCTAAATATATGACTGGGGGTGGGGGAAATATAGCACTGCTCATTAAAAAGCCTTTTTTCTCATGAGTTGCCAAAAACCTAGAAGTCAGTTGTCAAAAGCCTACTGAAAGGTCTTTGTTGGCTGGTAGAAGAAAACACACAGAGAAAGAACGTAGATGCTTTTGCAATGGATAATACCCTGTTTCCCCAAAAATAAAACCTAACCTGAAAAAAAGCCCTAGTATGGTTTTTCAGGATGCTCGTAATATAAGCCCTACCCCCAAAATAAGCCCTAGTGAAGTGAAACCCCGCCCTCCACCATTGTGCAGCATTGTGCAGCAACCAGAAGATGACATGACTGTAAAATAAAACATCCCCTGAAAATAAGCCCTAATGCATTTTTTGGAGCAAAAATTAATATATGTCACGTTCCCAGGGGATTCAGAAGGCGAAAGTCCAATAAGCCAGTCCAAGGTCAGAAGTCCGGGAGATACAAAACAGATGCCAAATTGTCAAAGCCAAAACACAAACCGTAGTCAGAAATCAGAGTCCGAAAGCCAAGGGTCAAGAGAGCAAGGTTCAAGACAAACATGAGCGTGGACGCAAGCCAGGGAATTGACTTGTTGCTTCTACAAGCTTCCAAGCTTCTGAGTACAAATTATATAGCAGCTACAATCATCTAATTCCTAGAAACATTCCATCCTGTTAAAACTCTGGGCTGGTCGACCTGATGTTCCTGTGAGAAGCATTCATGCGAGCCTCAGTCCTCCGTGTTGTGAGTCTCTGCCGAGGTTTATCTCTCACTCTGGCTAGTGGGGGAGGAGAATCTGGCGGTGATTCAGCTGTCTGTGATACTAATTGCCCAGCATTTTCCTCAGCTGTAATTAACCCCTCTGATTCCAGGCCTTCTTCAGCTGAACTCATGACAATATAAGACCCTGTCTTATTTTTGGGGAAACACGGTATATTCACAATTGTCACGCATGTTGGTCAAAGCTGGTATGTCATGCCAATGAAGTTTGGCAATTCTTCAGTTTGCTGTTGCTTCACCTTTGGTGGGACACAAAGCACCACCACTACCCTGTGCCATCTTCTGGCCCTGCAGTGCTCAGAGAGGGCAGAAGGGGGCAGGGGGAAGGAGGAGGAGGATGTGTGTGTTTTTGGCCCCATAATCTTTCACTGAAGATGAGTTGTTATGACCAGAGCTAACCCGTGAGAGATGAGGAGGAGAAAGCCAGGAGAAAGATACCATCTCTGCTGCCCTCCTTCTCCTTCTCCTTCCCCTCCCCCTCCAATGCATTTGGGATCAGGAGACACTATGCTGAAGGATGTAGGCAGCAGTGGCAAGGAAGAGATCACTGGTGGCTGGCTCAGGTGGTGGTAGCTCCACTGCTTCCCAGTGACCACCTCAGTTTAACTAATGAACTGTGTGTTAGGACCTAGACATCTCTCCTTCTATTCCAGGGCTGGTCCAGCCAAGAAAGCAATGAATTTCTTATTTGACTTTGTAAACAATTGCCCTGAAAAGCAAAACATTGAAAAGTGCAACTTTGTCTATCCATTTACCTTGGGAAATATGAACAAAACATTGGGGCCTCTTGACTTAGTCAATATGAACCTCAGTACATTGGGGGCAACCATCTGTGCATTCATGTCCACTACCTTCACTACACCAAAAAAGCCACTCCAAAAGAACTGTGTCTGAAACCATCCATCCTAAAGAGACATAGGTTCATGTCTGAAATACATGCTTGTGGACACCATAGCTATAGCTTTATGCAGCCAGAATGGAGGTCAGTCAGCTGAGAAATGTGCAAAGGGCCTCATGCCAGATGCATTATGTATTGACCTTACTGTGGATGTCATAGTTTCTACATACTCCATCCTTGGAAACGAACCCAACTACCCTTAATAGCATTGGACATTGGCCACAACCCAGAATCAAAACACTTAGAAGAAGAGACAGGTAAAGTTGGACTCTTGGGACTCTTAAAAACAAACTAAAGTCAAGAGTCTAGCTGAAGTAGAGTACTTATACACTACAAAAACCCCATGTCATTCTTCCACATATTTATCCAATGCCCTTTTAAATGTGAGAACACAAGAAGAGCCAGATAGTAAAAACAGAAATGTCCTTCCGTTCTGAACCAGAATTTTTTTCTCTCGTACCAAAATGTGGAACATACTCTGATGCTAATGCCTCAAAGCCATTAGGTTGGTCTGATTGATAGAGCAGCCACGATTTTGTTTGTACGTATGAGAGTTTTGTTTATCTTTCTTAAGTGCCTCTTATAAACATGGACACTCCAACATTTTTGCTCCATTTTGCAGCTTTGAGATGCATTAGTTTTATTGAGCAAAAGACTTCCAGCTGTGCTTTGGGGAAGTTACTTGGCAGATGCAAAAGACTTCCATTCAGTTGAATTGTTGTATGTACAGTGTGTTAAAATAATTCAAGGGGTGAACAAAAAAGGAGCCCTGAAAATAAAGGTACTTTTAAAATTGAGGCTTGAACGATAGTTTGCTATAGTTATCGCAAAACACTTAACCAGCTCTCCAACCAAACAAGTTTATAGAGCCATAGAATAGTGAAGTTGGAAAGGGGCTATAAGGCCCTCACGTCCAACCCCCTGCTTGATGAAGGAATACAAATCAAAGGTAGCAGGTGGTTGTCTAAGTTTCTCTTGGAAGCCTCCAGTGTTGGAGCTCTCACCACCTCTTGAGGTAATTGGTTCCACTGTCTTACTGTTCTAACAGTTAGGAAGTTTTTCCTGATATTCTATTGAAATCTGGCTTCCTGTAACATGAGCCCATTATTGTGCGTCCTGCACTCGGGGATGATTGAGAACAGATCCTGCCCCTCCTCTGTAGTTATAATATCACCCCTCTGTCTTCTTTTCTTAAGGCTAAATATACCCAATTCTTTCAGTCTTTCCTCATAGGGTTTGGTTTCCAGCCCCCTGATCATCCTTGTTGCCCTCCTCTGAACTTGTTGTTTGCATCCTTCTTGAAGTGTGGTGTCCAGTATTGGACACAAAACTCAAAGTGAGGCCTAACCAGTGCTGAATAGAGGGGAATTAGGGATTTGTTTGTTTTCTTTTAATATGTTTTATATGTCTTATATGGTTTTAATATTTTCAGTTGTATGTTTCATAATATTTTGTAAGCCACCCAGAGTAGTGGCATGCTCACTAAATGGGTGGGGTACAAACAAACAAACAAACAAGAATTAGCACCTCATGGGATTTGGAGACTATACTTCTGTTACTGCAGCCTAATATAACATTTGCCTTTTTTTCTAGCCACATTACACTGCTGGCTCATATTTAGCTTGTGATCGACGACAATTCCAAGATCCCTCTTGCTCGTAGTTTTGTTGAGCCAGGTATCCCCCCATCTTGTAACTGTGCATTTGGTTTCTTTTTCTGAGGTGCAGTACTTTGCACTTATCCCTGTTGAATTTCATTCTGTTGTTTTCAGCCCAGCACTCCAGCCTATCAAGATCATTTGAATTTTGTTTCTGTCTTCCAGGGTATAAGCTATTCCACTCAATTTTGTGTCATCTGCAGATTTGACAAGCATTCCCTGCACTCCCTCATCCAAGTCATTAATAAAAATGTTGAAGAGCACAGGGCCCAGGACTGAACCCTGGGGTACCCCACTTGTTACCTCCTCCAAGTTGGAGAAGGAGCCATTAATCATTACCCTCTGAGTACAATTCTGTAGCCAATTGTGTGTCCACCTGACACTTTATCTATCCAGCCCACAGCTAGTTAGTTTGCTAATCAGAATATCATGGGGCACCTCGTCAAAATCTTTGCTGAAGTCAAGCTATACTATGTCTACAGCATTCCCTCTGTCTGTCAGGGAAATTACCCTATCAAAAAATGAGATCAGATTAGTCTGACAGGATTTGTTTTTGACAAATTGACCATCAGTTTGTTCTTCATGGTCGCTGTACCATCACAGTCTTGACAGTTGAACATGATTATGCTGCAATGTGTAAACATGGAAGTGTTGTTTGCAGGTCCGATAGCTACAATATCCTGGTGTTCCAAGACCTTAGTGTTACAATGTCTTAGTGTTACAATATCCTGGTGCCACAGTATCCTGGTGCAACAGGCCTTTAGTTCTCCAAGCTCTGAAAAAAACTTTAATCAAAGCAATGTTATCATCATAGTAGCAGCTTCCCTGATTTTAAGTTACAAACCCTTGGAGTTACAGTAAATGCAACAACAACAGACTTTCTTATTGACATTTTTTCCCTTGGATCTGGGAAAGAGATTGTATATAGATTGAGGGGAAGTGTAAACATCTGAAAAAATTATAAATATAGGGAGATAAGACACATACAAATTCAACTCATCATAGCAATGCAACTTTATGCTATGCCATACATACTGGATATCAGCGACAACAATGTAGCAGTGCAGCAGCAGGCTTCACTTCCAAAAACCAGCAACAACGATCAACATGCATTTTCCTCTATAGATTCAAACTGGTTTGACTGGGTGAGTATTGAGAATAATTTTCATGTACCATATTTTTCCGTGTATAAAATGACACCTTTTACTTAAATAATTAGAAAAAAAATATTGAGGGTCGTTTTATACACGGAAGGCAGCCGCTTTCCCTGCCTTTTGTGAAGCCACAGGGTAAAGCAGCCGTGAAAGGGCAGCACGCTCGCACCCCCTTTGATCCTGAAGCAGCCATGAAAGGGCTTCAGGGTCAAAGGGGTGCAAGCGTGCAAATTTTCAAATTTTCTAATTTGGGGGTTAGAAAAGGGGGGTCGTCTTATACATTGGGTCGTCTTATAAACAGAAAAATACGGTATGTGTATGTCATGTCATGTGTGTATATATATGTTAAAAGGTTAAGTAATATATTTTGCTTTAACAGATTTTTAAATTAGCTGCCTTGGGTCCTTTTTAATGGAGAAAGCTGGGGTAAAATATTTTAAATAAATAAATAAGTTTAACAACTTTGATATTTTACCTGATATTCAGATGAATTTTGATATGATTGTCAATGATTGTCTAAGTTTCATTCTAGAATGAACCCTTAACGGGGATAAATGCCAGCTGTGACAAACACCGATGTCTGATTTTTCCCTAGAGATCTGAAAAGTTCTACAGAGCTCTTAGGGAATCTCCAGGTATCCAGATCTTTGACCTGACTTGAGACTGAGGACATCATATCTTGGCATGACTAAAATCCCATTGGTCATGTTTGTTTTCAATACCGAGCTTTCGACTAAAATCAATATCTTCTGTTCTAATTTACTGTGCTCATGGAAAGGTCACCTTCCCGATGACTGAAACTTTTAAAAGAAGGTAAGAGAGAGAGAGAGAGAGAGAAAGAGAAGAAAAGAAAAGAAAAGGACCCCCCCCCCCCCACAGCAGCATTCTGAGGACAAGCTTGAATTAAAGAAAATGCATATCCTTTTCTAGTTTTTGTAAATCAGTAGCACAGCAGGCAAGAGAATGCCCTTATCCAGTTAGTCCTTATTCCATCAGTCTCATGGCTGCTGAAAATTTACAAAGCAGTAAGGAGCCATCTTGGTTTCCGGACACCATGTTGAGTTTACAAGTGCTGGCAAACATGTAAATTCTTGTTTTGTCTTGCATGCTCACTGACTCCGACATAGAAGCCATGGGCAAATAAGAAATAGATATAGTGTTGGCAGAGATCCCTTCCAGCTGTCTTCCGTACCTGCAGGGAAGGTCAGTTATACTCTTTGTCTTTCTGCTCCTCTCCTACTGGAGACTGGACATCTTCGTGGCTGGACTGACCTTCCATGTGGCAGCTCTCAGCAATAATGTTGTGCTGCATCCAAATGCCAAAGTTCTTCAGCCAAAATGTTGTTCTTCCTGTCCTTCTTTTCTCATTTATTTTACCTTGAAGGATCAGTTATAACAATCTATACTTTTCATGTCTCATTACATGACCAAAGTATGCTAGTTTGTCTGCATTTTGTGTTTTGGGATTTCTTGATCTTTGTTCCTCTGTGAATTAGAGGCATGCACCTTAGGAAAGTGTATGTGAAGTTGTTAGAGAGGACTGCAAACTGTAGGCAGATGATGCTTAAGTAATAAGAAAGATATAAGTTGTGTAAAGAAAAGGACTAACTTGGAGACATAGTTTGACAGCTTGTTATAACTGTGAGCTAGCCATATTATTGTTGTTCTTTTAATCCTCAGCCTATCTTTTGTTATAAAATAAGAACATATTTTGTTTTAGATGTCATACATCTCTTTATTTTTCCAGTAGCAGTTACCAAGTAACCAACTCCCCTGCTGGCTCCTTGGCCATAATTCAGATAAAGGGTGAGCATGAAGAAAAGTTCAGCTTTTGAAAGGCTTCTGGTTTGGAACTGATGCAGTTAAAAGCACAGTGAAAAGTCTGAGGTAAAATCCTTGCACAGTATGAAATGAAAGATATGAAATGAAAATTAGTGGCAGGGCAGATCCATGGACAGGAGGTTTGTGTACTACTTAAATGTAGCTAGCTACCCAGTGGAGGGTGACTTGGGGAATGTCCCACCTAGTGTAAAGTGCGTGGTATTTTTTCACACAAATAATCCTTAAATCAACTGCAAGCTGTTTCTGATTCTTGCTATGAGTGGCTTTCCTTCATCCCATGAGCCTGTCTTTTGAATGGGAGATAGCCAAAACTGGAATGAATCCATTCCACCCAGCTTAGCCAACAGGTCTGTGTAGTAACCCAATTATTGATAGGTCTCATACATAGTTCCTCTATGAAATGGTTATAGCAGAGAGGGGCAATATGCAGCTTATGCATTGCACACAGCTGCCCCCGGGCCCAAGTGCCTGTCCCACCAACAACCCTACTCCTCCAGCAGCATCACACTGCTCAAAATGTTTTGAAACATTATAAGTCCACTGATACCCTAGAGGACATGTGAGGGGTAATATTGCCATATTTGGTGGGAAACCCTAGCACCTCTCTGATCCTTCTGCAACCCTCCCCCCATTTATTTTTAAAAAATGGCCACTAGAGTGTGCAAACATTTTTTTTATGTGTGAGAGGGGAAAAATGGAAGTGGGGGCTGTGGGGGTGGGGGTGGTTCCCTGAAGTACAGGAATGAGTGTGTATAATCCTTAGACTTCTGGCAATTGCACACACACAAACACAAACACACACACACACACACACACACACACCACTTATAAGATCAGATTAATTCACTGGATTCCAGACCATACTAGTGTCTGTTTGGAAGGTTGTACACTGGCTACAGTTTCAAATTAAGTAATTTCTGTAAATTACTTAAGTAAACAACTTTGGGTAGATAGGAAGCCCAGCAAAAGTTTGATGATGGCTTCATTCTAAATAATATCTATGCAGATGCTGGTGTCTTGTTCTTTTCTTGAGTAACTGCTGAACAAGCTGAAAAGTTGGAGGGGATAAGCTGAATGATGAAATGGCTTTTTTTTTCCCTGTGAAAAGCTCTCTCCTCCCACTGTTTCCTAATTGCACCATTTAAAATACATTCAGAGCTATCCCACACAATAATTTCCAGAACTGCTACCCTTGATGTGCACAATGAAAGTCGGCACTGAGGGGGAGGAGGGAATGATTCACATGAAATGAAGGCAACTTCCCCACTTTACTCTGAGTGTTATTCTGTTCTCTTCCTCACACTTCCATTCCATGAATTGGCTGGATGGCATTGTATGTGAGCTGTATTACAACACCACTGAGAAAGTAGCTGATGTGTTAAGAAAGTCAAGAAGGCTTCTTGCAAGATAGAGACTCTGAGGCTGCTGTAATCTCTGGACACACTGACTGGGAAGCAAGCCCCACTGAATACAATGGGATGTCCTTCTGAGGAAGCATACAGGATTGTGCTATAAATATGGAGAGCTGGTTCTTACTTAGGGCTCAGTCACATCTGCCAAAACAACTCCAGTTATACCAATTTGGCTGTTGTTTTTTATATTTCATAATTTTCCATTCACATGACGCACAGCCAACATCAATTCATTTGCCTTGGCAAGAAGTTTATTTCCCCCTCTCCAGGAAGGTTGTTTTAAATTGTATCGAGAATGAATTGCTTCATTACCTATCATTTCAGCCTTTCTGAACACTGCTGTTGATTTATTTCCTTTGCAAAGGGGCTGGGTTTCTGGGCGCTGTGGCCACTTCATGGCTCCTGTGCTTCTACCCCCCTTTTAAAAAGGGGGGTATTGGTAAGCTTTTTGTTTTTGCTAGTAGCGACTGCTACTAGCAAAAACTGCATGAATACATTGCTCAGGAGGAGACAACTCAAAGGAAACAGGCTTCCACCCCTCCGTTGTGGGTGAAAGAGGGCTAGAAAGAGAGACATTTCCTGCTTTGAACTATAAAGAAAGGTGAGTAGTATTAATCTCTACTCTCTCTCTCTCTCTCTCTCTCTCTCTCACACACACACACACACACACACACACACACACACATGCATTAACCCTGCTCTTCACATACTGCTGTATTGCTCTACCAATATATCACTTTTGTTGTTTCAAAAAAGGACAAGGG
Source organism: Intellagama lesueurii (assembly GCA_037013535.1). Classification (NCBI taxonomy): domain Eukaryota; kingdom Metazoa; phylum Chordata; class Lepidosauria; order Squamata; family Agamidae; genus Intellagama; species Intellagama lesueurii. The sequence goes on along the minus strand of JBAJHW010000002.1, from coordinate 228,584,155 downwards.
GGGCCCCTGATTGCCCCGAGAAACAGTAGAGAAAAGGACTCGATACAAAATTAAAGAGCAGTGTAGTGTGCTATAACAGTTTGAATAGAAAGAAATGAAACAATGCAGTTAAAAACAACGTGAACACTGCTGCTGATACACCACATGTCCACTGAAAAATGTGTCGGTACAACAGAGGCATGAAAAGAACTGTTATAATTGAGATTCTTTTTTTTACCTGTGATTGAACCCATAGTTGGTCAGTGGCGAAGGAAAGCCTTTTTGAGACAAACAGAATAAGCTTCCAAGCTGAATTTAACCTCCCCCCAACCAATACTGATTCTCACTAAGACCTAATGGGCTAGATCCAGACTTGGTCATGGTCGAAGTAGACCTGTTAAAATCAATGGGACAGATTAATTGTGACTGGCTTAAATGCCATGGATTCCAACTGTTCTGCTCTAAACTCCAACAGATTTCCAATATGTCACACTCTCACTGAAGTCTCCTTCTGATGTTCATCTTCATGTAGTAAGGAACAGGCTGTGTGGGGAACGAGTGGAATTGTGCTTGCTTGTTGGAAGTGCCTCCAACCTGTCCACAGATTGGAGGCCAGGCCTGTTTGCAGAGCTGATCCCTGCCAAACTCATGCAGGAGACTGATCAGGACTCCAGTTTGCACAGCAAGCTTCCTGTCATTCAACATACTGGGACAAGAGTTGGGAGGGGCTATAGGCAGGGCCCCACTCTTTCACTCTCTGTGCTATCTTTGCATGGACAGGGACTTCTTCTGCATTTTATGTTTTTCAGATCTGCAGATGGTAAGCCTAAAATGAGCAGATTAGCACATAGAGCCATCTGCCTAATTTCTACACACACACACAAAATACACAGACCACTCTAAATCTACCTAGTTCAATAGAAACTTTGAGTGGAGAAGTTAAGAGTGATGAAGTTACTGATTATAAGTGACAGATCAATACAATTTCAGTTGCAAAGGTTTTGGGAAATTGCAGATACACTCTAACCTTTTGAAAAACTTCGTATTTTGCTTATGCATAAATTCTAAAGATCGGATATCCAGTGTATCAATGAAATCATACTTCTACTATGACCTTGTTTTTTCTGGCAAGGAATTTGTTTCCTTTTAGAGATACAAAGCTACTCATGGTGAAAGAATGCTGGCTACTTAAAAAGATACCCCAGAATTCTATTCTTAAAGATCTAACTTCGCTAAGCCAGCATTTTTGACATGGTGATGACAGGAAACACTGCTGTCAGGGTAGCACTGTGCAGGAGTCCTGACAGTTATTTGGAATATAGTTGCTTGTTGCAATATGCTGAAAACACTGCAGTGTAGACCTCTTTCCTCTTCTGCCTAGAACACGCCTTAAAATCGTAGAACCTTGTAAAAGGGAGGTGAGCTTCTTCCTCTAACATGCTCATGCAATGTAAGTCTGGTCGAAGTTTAGCTTTCTTAAATGTATTCTCGAAGGCTTTCATGGACGGGATCTGATAGTTGTTGTAGGTTTTTCGGGCTGTTTGGCCGTGTTCTGGAGGTTTTTCTTCCTAACGTTTCGCCAGTCTCTGTGGCCGGCATCTTCAGAGGACAGGAGTTAGAACCTGACCAGAACACAGACAGAGTTCTGACTCCTGTCCTCTGAAGATGCCGGCCACAGAGACTGGCAAAACATTAGGAAGAAAAACCTCCAGAACACGGCCAAACAGCCCAAAAAACCTACAACAACCTTTAGCTTTGTTACTTGGCCATCTGCACAGCTACTTGCAAAAGTGTCCTGTTGCAGGAGTCTCCTGTACTTTCCTATAAAAACCTAGTTTTCATAGTCAAAACCTTGAGTTGGTGGTCTCATTAAATACAATGTCAAATATGCATATACACACGCTGGCCTTCTCTTAACAAGACATGAAATATAAAAGCTGAAATGTACCTCAGTGTATGCAGCTCAGACTGCTGAAATGTTGACATGTCAAAGCTGAAGATTTTTGTCAATTTTTTCCAGGGTGCTCTTTGTACATGATGTTTTCCGTATCACTTCAGCTCTAGTCTTGTTTTCCAACAAGGGAAACTGAAACAAAAATGAGACAATATAATCTAAGCTGAATCGACAGCAGGGACTTCGGTTGATTATGGCCTGGTCAGATGGGGGATGGAAGGGACTGAGAATGGACTGAGCTCTTATCTAGAAAGCTTGCAATGGTTGAAAGGAAAGGAAAGGATCTTATTTCTTGGTAAGGAGGCAGAAAGTCCCTCATTGGGTTGTCTGTGAATGAGAGAAAAGTGCTCATCCCAAGCTCTCTGTCTGAAACTTCTGTTTAAACCACTGTTGCCAGAGGCAGGGCTGCAATTCACGGAGTTCATGATGGTGGATCCATGCAAATCTTGTAGGGGAGGGAAGAAAAGAGAAGGGAAGAGTAGTGTTTGGCATGGAGAACTGAGCACAAGACAGTGTGCTGCCTAAGGTGACCCAATCTCTCTCCAATCCCCAACTGGCTGGCTCCCCCTGTTGTTCTTTGTGCTAAACATTAAACAGGATTTGCTGCCATTGTAGTGCTGGTGCTTTCCAGTATCACAGACACCTTCCCAGTGCAATGTCCACCTTTGCCAGTTCTGACAAAGGACCTACTGAAGTAAGGCAGAGGTTCTCCAGAGAGCCACGAAGGAGTGCTTGTGGCCAGAATAGCAAGGGCACCAGAGGTAGCAGCTGCTGATCAGTGGGAGGTGGCAGGTGAATCACACAGTAGTGGGGCTGGCAGAGATGCCACACTGCGGGTGGTAAATGAGCGGGATGCAATCTGTGTCTGCTTGTCTGAACCTCAGCTCCAGTAGTAATGTAAGAGAGAGGGGGGGGGGGGAAAGAAAAGAAAAATCACCCCTGTGTTTTTGTATGCACAGCTTCAGTTTAGATGTTCTTGGATATAATTGCTTTCATTTAAGTAGCTGCAGATAAAAAATGTGTATTGAACTCCCGACTCTGTTAATGCCCTAATATGAGCACAGGGGTTGGGGATTTTATTTATTTTTATCTATTTAAAATATATTTACCCTTTCTCCTTAAAAAGGACCCAAGGCAGCTTACACCATTAAAAGATAGTATTAAAGCTAACAACAGTAACTGACCTGGCCTGTGCCCTTATAGAGACACCTGCACCCGATCTGTGTCCATGTCTATGCCAGTATTTGTGCATTTCTAGATATTTCTCTCCGGGAGGCAGTGGAAGACAGGAGGGCCTGGCGTGCTCTGGTCCATGGGGTCACGAAGAGTCGGACACGACTTAACGACTAAACAACAACAAGATATTTCTACATATTTCCCACAGGTGGAGAAATGCAAATGGCTGTGAGTTGGGGTCTGGTGATTACACAGTGCCACCAGAACTATTTCTAGCAGAATTATTTGTCCACTTCCCACAAGAGAACACAAGAAAAAGAGAAGCAGGAACCTTGGCATCAAAACCACTGCTCTAATGAGAAGAGAAACTCAAGTTGGGGGTGGAGAGAAAGATAGACCCTCATGTCCGAAACTAAACTTCTGACCTGGCCAACCAAAGCCCATATAACAATGCAGGTATTCATCTGCACAGAGTCATGCATCCTCAGTAGTTTTCCACTTCTCTTTTAAGTTGTAAAAGAGAAGTGGAAAAAAAGGAAATTGATAAACACAAAGCCCAGGCAATGTGCTACACTGATGAAGTTTCTCACTTTGTTCTGTGATTTTTAAAAAATGTGGAAAGTCACTGTGACAACCCAGTTACCTCATTCAGAGACCCTCCCAGAGCTTCTGTGATAGGAATCCTGGCCTTCAGTCGGGGGGAGGAAGCCGTCAGTTTCCTTCTAATTTTTCACTGGCTCAGCATTTTCCCTAAAAGCTCGTTAGACTTTCAACTTTATTTTCCCACATATTTGTTATTTTTATATTTTAACCCCACAAATATCAGGTTTAACAAGGAATCTGTAGGAAGTACTTGTCTTCCCCACAAGCATTCCAGGCTTTTTGCTTTGCCTTGTGACTGCCAGAGAGATGCACCAACCGCTCTGAGTTCACTGGTGTTTCATCATTCAGCGGATGAGGTATTCATATCTCCAGGGATACATTACACTGTCCACCTCTTGCTACATAAGGTCCTTAGTACATTATACTGGTAACACACCTAAGGGATCATTCATAATAGAATCCGTCTTTGCTGAAATTTATCTACCTAGATCATCCTGCAGGACACAAAGTAGTAAAGCATTTTGGGAGGGAACTTCTGGTCCTCCAGATATTTTGGATCCCGACTCCCAGAATACCTTATGACAGCTGGATTTGATGTGAGCTCACAGGATTTTTAGGCTTTTCTCTTTTTAAAAGAAAGGTAGGAAGTGTCTTGGATCTATGGAACTATGAAGAGCAGTGGAACTGAGGAACTGTGGGGAGTTGGCTATTGCTGGGACCATGGGAAGTTATGTTGGGTCAAGCCACAGGCCCGTTTGGTTTAACATTCTGTTTACAAAGCGGCTAACCAGTGATCTATGAGGAGCCCAATGGAAGCTCTGTTCCAAGAAGAAGGGCTGGCCAAAGCCCAGACATTCTGTGAGCTAAAACTGGGTTATGTATGTTGTATTTAATTCCTTTGGCTTTATTGAATAATGGCCATAATGAGAAACATAACGAGAAGCCTAGAGATGTGCCCTTGAGTAAAAGACAAAATGAGACAGACAATTAGAACTATGTCATAGTCCTTTGTTTGCCACTAATGAGGCTGGTGTGGAGATAAAGTTGCACCTGCATTATCTTGCATTAGTAAGCCCCATAATTAAAAGTACTAAAATATGAGTTTATCTTTGAGCTGCTTGGACATGAAATAATACAGAATATAGATACCAATTATTTTTAGATGTTTTGTATTAGTTTACAAGCAGCACGCTTTGCTTTTGCACATTTAAAAGCATTTTATTGTTGCTTCTGTTGTTCTCATGCAACATATCATATTCTTATAGTGCCTTACAAGATATTTGTACTTTCTGCAAGCCAATAACATTCAAACTTTTGTCAAAGGTGGTCCCCCGCTTTGATCTATTTTAATTTATTTTATTTTCGTGTTCCTGCCAAGAAGCAATGGTCATAAAATTATATTTCTGGTAAGTATTAACATTTTGCTTCTGTGTGTGTTCTGTGTTCTGAAACCTTTAATGGCATTTACAACCTGCAGCAACACAAGCAAAATAGGAGAAGTAAAATTGCACAAATTTCACAAATTAGGAGCAAGAAGCAGGGGACAATTTCAGAATTGCAGATAAGAAACCCGCAACAGCAGTGGTCAGGGAATTACATTCATCCCACATGAAAATAGAAAGAATTGACTCAGAAGAATTGGAAAAATAAGAGATCCAAGGTTCAAGAAAAGAATTTCGGAAGTGAGAATGGGCAGGGCATTGAAACAGAATATGAACCAGGGTGTCAGGAGACTCTAAACAAACAAAAAAACAACGTCTTTTTTCACAAGGGATATTAAGAAATCGACCGGCATGGGTGGCCGAAGGAAAAATATTAAAACGGGCTAACATAAAAGCTCTTCGTAGATGTGGGTTTATGAGGGAATGGAAATATTTGGGAGAATGATCCTGAGATGGAAAGAATCCAACAGAAAGAGGGGAACATACAGGATTAAGGTTATTGCAAAGGTAATTAAATTCGGCGTGATAGAGCTTTTCCTTGATTACGGAATAAGCCCTAGGGCAGTGGAGGCAAACCTTTTTGGGCTCGCGTGCCCAAAATGAGGGAGGGGGAGAAACCAGTGGCTGTCGTGCCGCCTGGAAGTCCGGAACCGGAAGTGGCAGTTTCAGGGGGAATCATAGGGATGGACCCAGAGGACCAGGAACAGGAAGTTTAAGGGGGAATCATAGCGACGAACCCAGAGGACCAGGAAGTGTCAGCGGAAGGGGGAATCATAGCGACAGACCCAGAGGACCAGGAAGTGGCAGCGGAAGGGGGAATCCCAGCTGCAGCCGGCTCATAAGGTTTACCTCCACAAGGGAGGGTGGGTGGGCCACTACCTCGCGTGCCATAAGAAAGGGCTTCACGTGCCACCTGGGGCACGTGTGCCATAGGTTCGCCTTCACTGCCCCAGGGAGATTCATATCTACCAAAGATTCCAGGGATATGTGAAGAGAGAAGAGTTTCTTTTCAAGAAGCCGGAACCAAGAAAAGGAGTAAGAATCACACAATAAATCATATATCAGGGATCCAGAATGCGAATTTAAAAAAAGACGGAGCCAAAATTTAAATGTGAGTAACCAGGCAGTTGTGGAAGGTAGGTGAATGCCCAATTCTAAAGAAATAGTAGAAAGCCGAATTAAGTTGGGAACTCCTAATATTCTGTGAAAAAACATTGCTGCAACTTGATCAATATCCAAATTAACCAAGTGTATCCATATAGGCACACCGTATAGCAAGTGAGAAAGAATCTTAGACTGAAAAATCTGAATGGCTGCTGGGATATATTGGTTTCCAGAAGAATAATGAAACTTGGAAATAGCTTTTAATTGGGGATAAATTGAAGAGATAGCAGCTTTTTTATGTAGTGTCCAGCTGAGTTTGTAATGAATAAAAAGACCCAAATACTTATAAGAGTGTACTTGACGATAGGAAGAAGATCCTATTGTCCAAGGGGTAGGGGACCAAGAGCGGGCAAAAACCAAAATTTGGGTTTTACTAGGGTTAATGGATAGATCATTAAGATCACAGAAATCCTGGAATTTAAGTAAAGTGCGATGAAGGCCTGATCTAGTATGAGACATCAGCACTGTATCATCGGCGTACAGGAGTATAGATAAGGGAACACCGTTAAGGGCCGGAGCCGACTGATTGCAAGGGGAAAGAAAAGAGGGAAGATCGGCTAAAAATAAATTAAATAATAGAGGGGCCAAAATGCAACCTTGGCGGACACCTTTGAAAATTGGAATTTTTTCTGTAAGAGTGTTGGAATTAGGTAAACGAACCTGGCAGGAATTATGTGAATGCAATTGGTGGAGCAAAAATAGCAGGCGTGGATCGATATTCCAATTGGAAAGTTTTTTCCATAGTAGATCTCTATTTACGGAATCAAATGCCCCTCAGAGGTCCACAAAGGCAACAAAGAGTTTGGTTTTGTTGTGGATTGCGTATTTTTCAGCAAGAAAAGTCAGCAAAAAGATATGATCCAGAGTGGACGCTCCGGCACGAAAGCCTATCTGTTCCTTTCCAGGAAGATCCTTATCAGCAGCCCATGTGGAGAGTTTTTTCAAGAGATATTTAGAATATAATTTTCCGATATTGGATAATAAACTTATTGGGCGATAATTTGAGGGTTGAGAGGGATCGTCTTTGTCGCGGTCTCGCTTTTGTAGTCTCTATTTATTTGGCCCTCACAAAAGCTCACGCTCTTTCCTCCTTCTCACGCTGCCACCAGATGTTATTACTTCATAACATCAATCAACTGCTGGACACTCATGCTGCTAAACACAATCAGTTTATTATACAGGGTGGGGTAGATAATCAGTTGGAAATAGTATATTCATTCACAGGAAGCAAATCACAGGTATTAAGTAATATTCAGTTCAATTAGATCTTTCTGTTAGTTCTTTCTATCTTGCTCTGACCCTACTGATTCTATTTCCACTCCCACAGCTCAGCTTTCTAACCCTTCCAGCACTTCCCTCTCACTTTCCAATCATTCAAATCTCCAATCTATCTCCTTCAAAATCTCTGATCTCATCTCTAGTCAATCTCTTTATCTCAATCCCTTCAGACTCCCCCTTTTGTACCCCTCCTTCTTCCCTGACTCCGCCTTCCGTCTTCTTCATTGGTTCTTCTGCCAAGGTTCCGTAGTGACGGACAGGTGACGTCTGGGGTATCCGCTACAGTCTTTTTTGTGAATAGGTATAAGAATGGATGATAAGCAGGAGTTTGGACATTTTGCTTCTGAAGACAGATTTTTCTCATGGTCGGCATTCCAATTAAAGGTTGCATGAGAAAGTTATGGCATCACAGAATGTTAAAAAAATAACAATAATAATAACAATAATCTTAGAACTGCAGAGCTGGAAGGGACCCTATGGATCACTGAATCCATCCTCTGTCGAAACACTGTGGTGAATTAAACTCGCAATCAACCAGAGAGCTATTGAGCAATATAGAATAATTACACTAGCATCAAGTCAATTGATGTAAATTTCAGGGGTAAATTGCTACTAGTAACAAAGTGGCTGTTTGTGTTTCTTGTCACATGCCAAGTGGTGTGACTGATGTGTAACAGGAAATACCACTGGCAATTTCTTCACTACACAAATGCAAGAGTGGGTGATACCTTTTACTGGACCACTAAAAAAGTAAATAAGTAGCAAGCTTTTGTGGATGAAATCCACTTCCTTCTGCTAAGCACACTTCCTTCATGAATAGTGAAGAAAAAATTGTAGACAAATTTGTGTAATCTTGGGGACCACATGGCCTATTCCTTGTTCTTTCTTAATTACTGGTACTTCTTCAATATAACAGGCTGTATAACTCAGAGCCACAAGTTAGGAGTTCGATTCCCCACTGTGCTTCCCAGGAGGAGAGCTTGCCTGTGTGGCTTTGGGCCAGTTGCACAGTCCCAAGATTCTTCCAGAAGAAGGGAACAGTAAAACAGTTCTGTTTATTCCCTACCTAGAAAGTCCTGGAAAGAGTCAGCATAAGTCGGAATTGGCTTGATGGCACACAATTACTAGTAGTAATTCTAAATTGACATTTACTTTTGCCAGAAATTGTATACCGTATGATTCTGGCTGTTAAGTATACAGCTCTTGAGACTTGGTCTTTTGTGATCTGAAAAAGAGAGATAAGAAAAGTGACCAAAGTTTTGGTATGGTCGTTAAACAGTAGACATGGGCTATTCACATAAGTATCTCCAGAGATACAAATATGGCCTGTGGCATGCCCTCCCCCAGAACTGGCCAGCCCACTCACCGGGCTCCTCACGGTGCTGGGATTCTTCATCTTCATTGTTGGCTTTCCCTGCCTCCCTGCACAGCTGGCCACTTTGGCGAGGAGGCAGGACATGGAGTCTTCCTGCTTCCTCTTGCCTTCACACTTTCCTAACATCTGGGTATTTTCCACAGAGTCTTCTCTTCTCATGAGATGGCCAAAGTATTGGAGCCTCAGCTTCAGGATCTGTCCTTCCAGTGAGCACTCAGGGTTGATTTCGTTCAGAATTGATAAGTTTGTTCTCCTTGCAGTCCAGGGGACTCTCAAGAGTCTCCTCCAGCACCACAATTCAAAAGCATCAATTCTTCGGCGGTCAGCCTTCTTTATGGTCCAGCTCTCACTTCCATACATCGCTACTGGAAAAACCATAGCTTGGACTATGCGGACCTTTGTCGGCAAGGTGATGTCTCTGCTTTTTAAGATGCTGTCTAGGTTTGTCATCGCTTTCCTTCCAAGAAGCAGGTGTCTTTTAATTTTGTGGCTGCTGTCACCATCTGCAGTGATCATGGAGCCCAAGAAAGTAAAATCTGTCACTGCCTCCATATCTTCCCCTTCTATTTGCCAGGAGGTGATGGGACCAGTGGCCATGATCTTCGTTTTTTTGATGTTGAGCTTCAGACCATTTTTTTGCACTCCCCTCTTTCACCCTCATTAAGAGGTTCTTTAATTCCTCCTCACTTTCTGCCATCAGAGTGGTATCATCTGCATATCTGAGGTTGTTGATATTTCTTCCGGCAATCTTAATTCCGGCTTGGGATTCATCCAGTCCTGCCTTTCGCATGATGTATTCTGCATATAAGTTAAATAAGCAGGGAGACAATATACAGCCTTGTCGTACTCCTTTCCCAATTTTGAACCAATGAGTTGTTCCATATCCAGTTCTAACTGTTGCTTCCTGTCCCACATATAGATTTCTCAGGAGATAGATAAGGTGGTCAGGCACTCCCATTTCTTTAAGAACTTGCCATAGTTTGCTGTGGTCCACACTGTCCAATGCTTTTGCGTAGTCAATGAAGCAGAAGTAGATGTTTTTCTGGAACTCTCTGGCTTTGGGATTTGGTTTAGATTATACCTGACTAGCCCAGTGGTTTTTCCTACTTTCTTCAGTTTAAGCTTGAATTTTGCTATAAGAAGCTGATGATCAGAGCCACTATCAGCTCCAGGTCTTGTTTTTGCTGACTGTATAGAGCTTCTCCATCTTTGACTGCAGAGAATATAATCAATCTGATTTCGGTATTGCCCATCTGGTGATGTCCATGTGTAGAGTCGCCTCTTGTGTTGTTGGAAAAGAGTGTTTGTGATGACCAGCTTGTTCTCTTGACAAAACTCTATTAGCCTTTGCCCTGCTTTGTTTTGAACTCCAAGGCCAAACTTACCTGTTGTTCCTTTTATCTCTTGACTCCCTACTTTAGCATTCCAGTCCCCTATAATGACAAGAACATCTTTCTTTGGTGTCAGTTCTAGAAGCTGTTGTAAGTCTTCATAGAATTGGTCAATTTCAGCCTCTTCAGCATCGGTGGTTGGTGCATAAACTTGGATTACTGTGATGTTGAAAGGTCTGCCTTGGATTCATATTGAAATCATTCTATCATTTTTGAGATTGTATCCCAGTACAGATTTTCCCACTCTTTTGTTGACTTTGAGGGCTACTCCATTTCTTCTACGGATTCTTGCCCACGATAGTAGATATGATAATCGTCTGAATTGAATTCGCCCATTCCCGTACATTTTAGTTCACTGACGCCCAGGATGTCAATGCTTATTCTTGCCATCTCCTGTTTGACCACATCCAGTTTACCAAGGTTCATAGATCTTACATTCCAGGTTCCTATGCAGTATTTTTCTTTTAAGCATCGGACTTTCCTTTCACTTCCTTTCACTTCACTGGAATAGAGTGAATGCAAATATCCCATGTCTATTAAACAGTATAGAATCAGTTTTTATTGCAGTGACATAACCTCCAAACAGGATACACAAAAGTCTGAGTGTGTTGCCAGAAGAAAGTCTATATTTGCTTGAACCAAGGAAATGCTTGAGATGTTTAGATTGTGGGTCGTCTCTTGTTTTGCTCCTTTCTGAAGCTCTCGGCCTGCTGCTTTCTCTTTAGGTTTCTGGTTCCCAATCATGCTGGCCACAAATATTCTTGGATGGAGCTTCTCGGAGTTTCAGTCCAAGAAATTTTGAGCCCCTATGTTTCAGAACCATTGTTCTAGTTGGAGAGACAGTCAATCTTATTCTCGTAGAACTACCAGATAGTTTTTTTTCTTCCTCCAACTAGAACTTTCTTTTCTGAAGCCTTAAATATTTTTGCCTGGAGAAATTATATTTGTTCTCAATATGCATCTGTCCAGCTTTTCTGCTAAAATTGATGATGTCTTCTGTGTTGTCAAGTCAGAACTGACTTATAGTGATCCTAACAGGGCTTTCAAGGTAAGTGAGATATTTAAAGAGTGGTTTTACTCTGCCAGTGAGTTGTCATGGCTGAGCAGGGATTTGAACCCTGTTTTTCATAGTTCTAGTCCATCACTCTATTCACTGCACCATTATTATTATATTTTCTTGATTTTTTCTGAACTTCCATAAATTGTTTTAAAACAATTTTGGAATTTTTGCCTACAGAAGGTTCTTTACTGCATCATCCACAAACCCTGAAATTGCCATTGAAGTTATTAATATCCATTTTATTCCTTGATAGGCTACGTTAAGGGTTAATGTTTAATATCAATTTTCTTAAGTTGCATTTTCTGTTTATTATACCATTATTACTTTATATATCCAGTTTTCATATTTTGTCTATTTTGCCACTACCTTTTTCAAAAAAATAGTCACATTATAACAGCTCCGAATGCTATGCTTTAACCATTATTTAACCATTATTATTGCTGTTCTTGTAATGCAATATATTCTGTGTTTTCACCATTTTTATGAATTGTTCAGCATTTTAACTGACACATCAATGCATTTCAGATTGGTTTTATTTGTGGTAAGGTTCTGGCTTCTCCATTAGTTTGTTAGAGCAAACCAGTGAGACCGGAGAATCCTTTTTGTTGCAAGAAATGAAGTCCCAAACATCTAGAGGCTTCACAGTTCCCTCATCCTTGCCTCACTTTGCAATGTGCAGTGATTTCTGCGACCACAACGGTACTTCTTGGTAACCGTATGGTCTGTCGAAACTGTTTCAGGGTGTGTTTGTGCACTTCTGGATACATAGCTTAAAAAAAAATCATTGCAATTGCATACACAAGAAGAGATTCTTGAAAAAAGCATGGCAGGGGCTAAAAAAAACAAGGCATTTTCAAGCTGACCTGTATTTTTAACAGGCACTAAGTCACAGGTTTCTAATCTGCTTGGTTTTGGGTACCATGAAATAATGAAATATTTCACTGGAAACATTCATGGGAGCGAGACATGTGCACTGTCTTTAGACAAAGTGCAAATAGGAAACAAAACAGGAGTATCTATGTACTTCCAGGGTGACCACAGGGTGGAGCAAAGAGCAACGGGACACCCATGAAGTGGAACAACACCTCCATAGATCCCTTATGTTAGATCCAGCATTCATTCGGAGTGGGGAAATAAAAATAAAAATAAAGGAAGATGTAGGAGAATATGCTTTTTATCTCAGAAAAAAAATATCCTTCTTTGCCTTTTCTGCACGAAAGTCATTGATTACACTGACTTTCTGGTGGCTGCCTTTAATGCCAATTGGGACTTTTCCCCCAGCCACCACTAAAACAGAGTGCCCTCCTCCGTAGACTGAAGCTGGTGTCCCTCTGTCCTCTCAGCATTATTCCATCGACAATCTGGCCTTGCTGTCTCCATTTCCCCATTTGCTGGAGAACCAGAAATATACAAATATTGTCATGGACCAGAGTCAGAACTGGGTTTGAATGCCACAAAAAGGGCAGAGGGTGGGTCAGTTCTGACCCATGTGCCTTTCATTTAGACACAGAAAGGGTCAGAGACAACTGTTCCACATCCCTAAGAGGTACTTTTATAGGCAGTGATTAGAACTTACTGAGGTAGCTTGCAGATCAGGAGTGCCACCTGCTGGGCAAACAAAATGTCTCCTCATTTAAGCTGTAAATGTCCTTTTGTTTCCTGTTGCATGAAATGCCAGCTGGTTGACTCTGGGAGCTGTACTTCGTAAATGTAACTTTGAAAAAGTAACTTTTTCATGCTTTGACAACCCTTTGTCCTCTTGGTCAGTCAAAGGAGTGTCATATTCCAATCACCAAAACCCCCTCCCCAACTGTAACTCAGAATCAAATAAAGTCACTCCACTGGCATGTTGCAATGCTCTTGTTTTTATTGACTATAAAATTCAGGAGATCATTGACAAATAGTTACAGTCTCTGCATGTCTTCCTCAGTGATGCCTCAACAGTCCACATTTGAGTTCTCCAGCACGCATAGTGTATCTCTCAGCAATCACTATGCTTCTTAATTCTGGTGTGTACTCTCATATTCCTGAAGGAGGACAGAAAACATTCTGAATAAGAATGAGCAAACCACCGAGTCTCATACTCCCCCGTGTTATTGTTTGAAATCTCAAGTTCTTCACATTCCTGCTTATGCAGAAATTTGTGATTTGTGATAGGTTTCTATCAAAAGGAGCCAAACTCAAACATTTTTACTGAACCAGTCTAAAACATAAAGTTATTTCAAATACAGAAAGGGTCATGTTGTACCAGCCTGTCATGCAGCTGTTAAGGATGAGAAGCCTGTCCAAAAATGAAAATCTAAAGCAGGTCTGAATATACAGGTGTTTATACTCAGATTTTAAGAACTCGGCACCTGAAGCCTTCTGCTTGGATAAGCAGATCTGTGTCCTTTCTTGTGCATTTCCCCCCTTTAAAATATGTTATTTCCATTGATTAGATGAAGAAGTACGAATATTTGAAAAAAACTTGGAATGAAACCAAAACATCTCATTTCTCCCCAGTACTGAATAACAGCTTGTCCTCTCTGGGCCAAAGTTCAGGAGGCTCCAAATGATGCCTCGTGGGAACTTGAGCATATGAATTTCTGAGCTTCCAGGGGAAAGCTTTTTGAGATTATCTGTCAATGATTGACTTCATTGCTGTAAACCAACACACCTGCTAGTATTGGAGCACCCGCAATTAAAAGCAGATGGAAGTTTAAAACCTTTCTTGGTCAGGATTACATTGGCCGAGCCTGCTTTCAGTGGAAGTCACCTGTTCTGAGTTAGTTTAACCAAAGGTATCCAGGTGTTCCTTGAACTGGACGTTCTAGACTTAGTACAGTGGAAAATCCCTAGTCATTGTTTATTTATTAGATATATTTAAAATGTGTCACTGGGTGCTTGTGGCAATGTAGAAAACCTGGATGAAAACAGGGGGGGGGGGGGGAGAGAGAGAGAGAGAACATACCAGCCAGAATTCTATTGCTGAGTTGTGTTTGCATAAGGAAAATCATGGAAGTCTTGGTGTCAGATGGCTGCTCATTATCAAGGAATTGGTTGTAGAGTTGGGCATGAATCACTAGTCTGGCAGTTCGTGCTGGTTTGTTTAGCATCTGAACAGATGTTTGGTGCTTCAGCTGCTGCCTCCAAGTGGGTGCCTGCTAAGGGAGGTAGGGCTTTGAAGTGCTAAACACCTGTTCAGCCACTAAACGAACCAGCACAAAGGCCAAACCGGCGGTTCATGCCCATCTCTAATTGGTTGCACCCCTAGGCATGTGACTAGGCATGTAATTGAGCAAGAGCCCAGGAGTGCAACAAGTACCTTGTTAATGAGCAGCTATTTGACACCAAGACTTACACAATTCCCTTTACAAAAGCAAAAAAAAAATCAGTAATAGGATACTGGACAATACAACAATAAATTAAAAACAGGAGCCAGAGTATCTGTCACAATAAAACCAGAGAATGGCATTTGAAACCATTGAAATTTTCCTGGTAAAAATCTTCACTGCCAATCTCAAGTGTAACCAATAGAGAGTTAGTCTTGCCTCATTTTCCCTATTCGGGGATCTGTTACAGAAGAGTCCCTGTCCTCAGTCATATGTGCCAATTTTATGTTGAGAGTCCAATAGCCAAAGTTATGTGAACACCTGATGCAGACTAACTGCTTCTAAGTCTCCGAATGTGACCATATCATGCGCATCAAGCTTGCAAAAGGGATGGCCAGACAACAACAACAACAAAAATGATCTGAGAGAAGCTGGAAGGTCAGTAGAGAAATCTTTAAAATGTTGAAGAGAAATACCAGGTCTGATCCTGAGGAGCTTTTTTGTCAATGGATGGAGTTCTTTGAAAGAGCCTGGGATTTAGCACTTGCTTATGAAAGAAGACTGTAGACAAGAAATCAGAGGAAGACTGAGACTCCAAAGGGCAGTAATGAATGAATTAGAGAAGATAATCAAGTGCAAGGATGTGTCCCTGGAGACCAAGATCATCCACACTCCTGTATTTCCGACCACCATTTATGGATGAGAGAGTTAGACAGTAAAGAAAGCTGACAGGGAAATATACGGTTTGTTTAAAATATGTTGCTGGAGGAGGATACCCTGGATTTGCGGATACCCTGGATTGCCAGAAAGATGAACAAGTAGGTATTAAAACAAATCAAGCCTGAAGATCTTTGAAGGCAAAAGTGATGAAACAGAGGCAGTCCTACTTGGGGCACATCATGAGAAGGCAGGATTCTTTGGAAAAGACAATAATGCTGGAAAAGGTTGAAGGCAGCAGGACAAGAGGAAGACCAAATACAAGATGGATTGACTTCCTCAAGGAAACCACAGGCTTGCGCTTACAGGAGCTGAGTAGCGCTGTTAATGGCAGGACATTTTGGAGACCGCTCATTCATAGGGTCACCATAAGTGGGAGGCAAATTGACAGTACATAACAACAATGACAATGAAAGGGGGCAAGTCATTTCCCACATTGTTTGTGTGATCTCGCAAATCACTAAAGCCGTTGATCTGGGAGTACGAAACGATGAGCTACAGAGGAAATTGTGTCCCTTCTTCCACATGGTATTCAGATTTTAGGATTAGCAGCTGTTATTCCTTGCCAGTTACACATCATGTTGTCACATAGTTACTGTGACAGTAACTAGTTGCTATCCTGCCTGCAGATTTCTATTCTGGTGTCATGGTTGCTTTCTTTTTTTAAAAAAAAAGCTTAGAAACTATAATGCATGATGGAAGACACACACAAAAATTGATAGACAGATATTTAGCAGCCAGTGGCTACACTTCCTATATTAGTCTGAAGCAGTAGCCTTGTCCACAAAATCTCACATTACAATACGGCAATTAGTCTTTAAGGTGCCCAAAAGTTTTTGTCACCTTCATTTTTTAATTGTTGCCTGCATGCTATCTCTTCTAAAACTTAGGAATGGAAAAATATTTTGACAAGGAAAGCACATAATATATGTTAATTTTTAACTTATATTATTTCATTTAGGACTGTAAAAAGAACCTCTACAGCTATTTTTAAACAAATAAAACATCCGTGTTTGCTTTACACAATAGCCCTTGATTCTTCTATGATGCAGAAGCTAGATATGATGCATTACTCAAACCAAAGCATAACAACATTCTCTTTTCCTGGGGCATTTTAATGCACCTGGAACTTTTATTGACCAGCTGGCTGAAACCAGATGAGGCTTTTATGGAGCAATAGCATTGCTTCCTTCAAAGAAATTTTGGCAGCTCCCTCTGTGTTTTAAGAACCAATCACTTCTTCCAAGAGAAAATCTGTTGAGGATGATGTCTTTTGACTGGTAGTACTTGGAAGCTAGGGATGTCCTTGTTCACAAGCTATATACTCTAGCAAATCCTTTCCAGTGCTTGAAAATGTTACTTTATTAGACTATCAGTACCCATCGTGGCTGGAGGATTTTTGGCGTTGTAGTCTGGAAAATAACTTCTCCGCACTGTGAATTCCTTCACTTGAAGGAGGACAGAATTTAGTTGATGGGATCAGGGAACTACAAAGCTCTTTTACATTAAAATTAGATGATACATTTAGTCTTTTTTTAAAAGAAGAAGAAGAAGAGAGAGACTGTCTTAGCACATGCTTTTCCTCAACTACATAGCTTTTATTTTGTGTGCTTTGTTTTGTGATTTGTCGTTGGAAGCCAAATGCAGGCTTAATTTGCAGGTCTGCTTGTGGAGGTAATCAGAAAACTTGCTATGGGAGGGGAAATGGCTTAGCTGGTGGAAATGCACATTCCCCTTAACATCTTGTTTGATCTTCAAAACACAGATTGCTTATTCTGTCTGGCAGAATCTCTCCAAGGTTCTCAGATGGAGGTTGTTCCATCACCTTCTACCTGATGCATTCATCTAGATCAGTGGGTGCCAACGTTGGTCCCCAATGTTTTTCGACTGCAACTCTCAGAAGCCTTCACCACTAGCTGCGCTGGCCAGGATTTCTGGGAGTCGCAGTCCAAGATCATCTGTGGAACCAAGGTTGGGAACTATTGAACCAGAGAGACCAAGCATTGAACCTGAAACCTTCTATCTGTCTGGCACGTGGTCTGCCACTGAGCTACTGCCCTTCCCTTGATTCCAAGGGCCAAATCTACTTCATTGTAAGGATGGCATTAAAGCAGCTGCCCCCAGAGCATTAAAATCTCCCTTTCTCTATGCTTTTAGAAGCCAAAGGATGACAAAAGACTTAGGCTGTATCTATCTCAGTCAAAATTGCCCCATTCAATGCAGAGGGGTTTGGGGCACTATGAGGCACAGTAGAGCACTATGCCTGTTGCCTATGCGCTCTCTCTCTCTCTCTCTCTCTCTCTCTCTCTCTCTCGGTTCTCTGGCTTGGTACGTGTGTCTGTCTTTTGTATTTTATATAAGCCCTCAGTTCCTCAAAATTATTTTTTAAAGGGGGCAATTGCCTAGAGTTCTTTCTCTGGGTGTTGTTAGACAAGGGGAAAAAAATAAAGCAATGATTTCATCAAAATAAACTCTGCGTATGTTACGTTACCTGCTATCAAGTCAGAATTGATTTATAGAGACCCTAATAGGGTTTACAGGGAAAGTGAGGTGTTTAAAGAGTGGTTTTACCACTGCCATCCCATCCCAGTGAATTTCCATGGCTGAGCAGAAATTTTGAACCCAAGTCTCCTGAGTCCCCAGCTGTCACCCTAACTACTATACCACACTAGGCACCTCAAATGAACTCTGCCTTGTAAACCTATGCTAAGAACAGAGAACCACTTTAGCTCACAACTTTTTACCTTTAGAGGAGAGGCAATGCTTTCACTTTGTGAAATCCTTTTACATAGTATTTGAGTTGCAGAATTTACATCAGGAGTAGTTTTGGCTTGTTTTATAGTGGTGCATTTCAGCTGACTTTTGTTGTTGTTTAAGTAAATTGAGTTCATATTATATTGTGTTTTGACATACAGAAGGATGATAACATGGTTGGCCCTTAAGATCTATAATTTGACCAGGAAAATAAAAATAATACTCTTGAGCAGCCTCATCAAATCTCATGAATTTCAATACTGTCTTCTAATCCTATCACTTTCAGTCACCTCTAGATGCTGTTGATGATGACATTTTCACCCAGTCTTGTAGTTCTGTCTGATATTTCCCCACAAATGCTTCACTGTGATCTCAGACTCACTCTTTCCAATGCTTAGCCTTAAGGCGTCCCCCTCCCCATGTCCAGATTTCAAAAGTTGGTGTTTGGAGCCATTAAAGCAGTGGGACCCCTGTGAGCTATTTAAAAGTTAAAATGCTATTCCTGAAGGAGCCCAAGATCTACAATTCACTTTTTTTTTTTTTTTTTGGCTGGAAAAAGAAGGGATTAAGGGTAGATTAGGGGCCACTCAAACAATTGTGGGAGCCATCCTGTTCCCGCCCTTGGCCTGAACAAATACTGGTTTTTATCCAGTTCTCACCATCTGCCTGGGGAATGTGAACTGCTGGTGGGACAAATTCCCCTTCCACTTGCTTCCTTCATAGTCATAGTCTGTTTCAGGGCATGAAGGAGGAAGAGAGGAAGAGGAATCCACTTCCCATTCAATGGAAGTCTGTCCACATGAAGTTAGAATCCAACAGCCAGACAGAAACCAACCTTTAAAAAAAGGTTTTTGTCTCTGAACACTGGATGATGTGATTGTACATACAGCAGGACTCCCATATTTGTGGGATCAGTATCCGCTGATTCACTTATCCACTGTCTGAAAATGTTAAAATTATTGAAAGAAAAATTCACAGAAATATATATTTCTAATGATGAATTTACCAGAACTGGCCACTAGAGATTATAGTGTTTGCTATTATCCATGTTTTTCAGCATGGGGGGGGGGGGGGTGTTTGGAACTGATCCCCTGTGGATATGGGGGTCCTACTGTATATCCTTGCAGAAGTTTATGTCACACTTAGGCCACCAATAACTTACTCCAGGTAAGTTCCTTGTGACCTCAGCTACTCACAAATGTTTGGCTTGCTTGCAATGTGAATTGGCTTGTTCCAGAAAATGCAAAAGACCTCTTAGCTATCCTTCTCCTATGGGACCAACAAAAGAAACAGAACTTCTCTCTGCCAAGAATGAAGCAGGAAGCTAAGAAGATGGTCAGCAAACCTCCTATTTGAGGACATTAAAGGGCAGAAGACAGATACTTACCGATTCTCCAGACACAGGATACACTCATTGGGATAGGTCACATCATCAGTGCCACAGACGGGGTCAAGTAGTTTAGGGCAGGCTGGTAAGTTATACTGCCCACAAGATGGCTGTAAAATAAAAGCCATATGATTAAGCTTTGGAGAATACCATCATTTCTTTAAATCGTAAGCAGAGTTTCTTAATGGAGGTTGATATTTGAGAAGGTGGGTAGACCTGGCCTTACAAGACAAGGAAGCACAGGAAGTTGAGCATTGGGTGAACCTAACGGAAGCAGTATACATGGTGGCCTACCAACCAAAGCATTGGTCTGTCTATTTAGCGTAGTCTTAGGTCCTTTTATCCTGAAGCTTTCCCAGTGTCATGGGCATCACTTTCCTCAGTGTAGTAACCTTGACTAATTTCAGTGTGTTTGTAAACTCCATATGCTGGGAAATGGTATGGGTATTTGACAGGGAGATGGCGCACCATGATGTAATAGAGCAAGGCTTTACAGGGCCCAAGTGCTGTGACTTTTTGATTAGCGGGAATGATGCTGTCACATATCTCACTGGCTTCTGAACTTAGCTGTCGCCCTCATAGCATCAATGTATTGGTGGATGATCTCAGCAACGACATGTTGCTGCAATCTGTTCTACTTGTAAAGCAGAGTATTCGATGAGAACTTTGTATTTATTAGGCCATAAAAACCTATTAGGTTTACAAACTGCCTCCTCCTCATAGATACAAAAGTTGTGGCTGGTTCGCTGGATCCGGACAGCTGCCTTCATTTTTGGACACTCCTTGGGAATGTGGCTAAATTTACCACTCCACAGTTTACCACTTCACCCGTGATTGCATTGGTAATGATATTAGAACACATCTGGTTAAACATGTGAAAAGTTGTAAGCCGTATACGTGGTTTACAGGTAGGAGAATATGACTATGGAACTGGATGATTTCAACATAGTCCTCTGCAAGGCGGGACCAAAATTCCAGATGCATTTGCATTGGATTTAAGTTCAGCATGTGGTACATTGCAGTATGTTGCTTTTTTCTATGTGACAATATAACTGGGTTGTTGTAGGTTTTTCGGGCTGTTTGGCCATGTTCAGAACACGGCCAAACAGCCCGAAAAACCTACAACAACCATCTGATCCTGGTCGTGAAAGCCTTCGAGAATACAATATAACTGGGCTTTCCCTATATTGGCAGGGTATCATTTCACCAAAGGAGAAGACATTGCATTTGCATAATCAAAACATGTCACCTCTATCCCTTCATTGACATCACCACCATCTTCTGCGTTGCCTAAAACAAACGAAAAACATGAGTGCCCAATTAGCAATCCATTCTATTCAGTAGAGTCTACAGCAGGGATTGGAATGTGTGGTCTCCCACATACGGCTGGACTGCACCCTCCCATCATCCCTCACCATTGGCTCTACTGGCTAGGGCTGATGGGAGGCAGAATCCTATGATGTCTAGAGAGTCTATCTATGGCCTTAGCTGGTTTTACCTTAACTTTCTAGTGGTTGCTGTTTTTATAGTTGATCACATAACAACAACACTTTAGCCTTGACCAGGATCAATGCAGAGACCCAGCTGGTAGAAGTATGGTGGTTAATTCCTGGCTGTTCTTCCTTTCCTTTGCATTGCCTAGTGCCACTTTGTACAATGTTCTGGTCAGTAAAGCAAGCTTCCAGGGTAGCTTTTCAAGGGCTATCAAGGGAGAAGTCACCTCCTTCAATATCTGCCAGCAGGAGACTCCTGCAAATGGAGTTACACTTAGAGGACCCAACACATATATGGTGGGAAGCAGCAGCTGTTCTGTCTTTTGTTGCATTAACCGCCAACACCATGACATTCAAGTAGAGTTGTTTCTTTTCTTTTCTTTTGACATAGTCAGTTTAGACGTAGACTGACAATAGTTAGGATCCATTTGGGTGTTTTTCTCTTTTTATGTGTTAAGAAACAGATGGCAAACATGAGGTTCTCTGGATGTTAGGCTGTGACTTATAGCAGCCTTCCTTTGGGCTGATTTGGCTAAAAACAATGGCAGTTACAGTCCAACGATTTCTGGAAGACCACACATGCCTTGAATTAGGATACGAGTTTAATGCTTTGAAATGTGCTTTTCCTTTTTAACGGAAATGGGCAAAGAAGCCCTCAGAGTGAGGAAACTGCAAGTTGCTTTCAAACTGACCTCATCCCTGTAGAAAGAAAGAATTTCCCCAATTGTATGAGGCAGTTGCTAATCTGTTTAGTGTTCAGGCATATCTTTTCAGTCCCAAAATGATATGATCCAACGTTAATATGTAACCAGCACTCCCGAGCTGCTCTGAAAGCCAGTCTCACTGCTACATCTGTCTCTTTCCTAGCTTTCACCAAAGTTTCACACAGGTCCCTTTCTACTTTCTACTTTCACTTCTTCACCCATAGAATTATGCCATTCACATTTGCAGTGTATCTCCCTGACCTGGAGAAAAGATTTCTTCCCACTGGTCAGCCATCTGTTTTTCTGTTCTCTGTTTTGTGCGAGACTGAACTAACTCCAGGAATAAAGGTTAACAATGATTTTTATATCATCCATTTTTATATCATCCTTACCTGAGGAACAGAAGATCCCCACCGCAACCAGAAGGAATATGCTAGTTATTCTCATTGCAGCTTGGTTATAGATTTCAAAGAATGAACTTCACTGGAAAGTTGTGTCTCCAGATTCCTGAATGGGATTGTTTTTATATGATCAGCATGAGTCTATGGCACCACAGACTCCTCCCTCTATCTGATGCCACCACCTGTGATGAAGGCTTCAAACAAGTCAGAGAGTAAGAGGTGAGTGGAGGAGGAGATAGTACATTATAAATCAACAGTTAGACATTCTCAGCAAAGGACTGAAGATTTGTATTGCGAAAGAACTAGACACCAACATTTTTAATCTTTAGTAAAATCCCAGTACACATGAAGAAGCATTCACAATATTTGAATGCCACAGTAAGCAATTAAATTCTTAAAAAACAAAAACAAACAAACAAATAACCTTCTGGTTTATCAATGCTGGATATTGTGCTTCTGTATCCATTCACACTTGTTGAAAAACAGACTGGAGCAATTGCTTTATGTTTGGGTGTGAAGTGGCTAACTGATTAAAAAAGAAAAAAAGAGTTCACTTCTGGGATTTTCCCCTGATGGTGTCTCTTTGTAAATGGTTGTGAGCACAAGAGAGTATCCTGCAGACCTTATATCCTGAGAACCTCATGTTTGCCATCTGTTTCTTAACACACAAAAAGAGAAAAACTCCATGTCTTGCCGCCGCCTCCTGCTCTGCTGCCATTGCTGTCTCCACCGCCGCTGCCAGAACGAAAGCTAGGCTGCCAGAACGGCAGTCTCCGTTCCACCAGCCTAGCTTCCGTTCCATTGCAAACAGCGGGGGGCGGGGATTCCCTTCAGCCAGGCTTCCACGGTCTGCCTATGTCCGCACGAGATCCGTGTGGATAGAGGCAGACTGTGGAAGCCTGACTGAAGGGAATCCCTCCCCCACTGTTTGCAATGACAGCAGGGGAGGGGGGGATTCCCTTCAGTCAGACTTCCTTTCTCTGCCCGCACAGATCAAGCTGATCTGTGAGGGCATAGGCAGAGAGACAAATGGACAATATAGAAGGTGTATATTTCTCTCTTAATATTTGTGGGGTCTCCAGATCTCATGAATAGGAAGGGATGAATATCTGACGAATCAGTGGTATTCAACAAATATTGTGATTCATTTTTATGTTCATCCCCATGTCTAGTTACAAACATGGAATCATAGAATAATGGAGTTGAAAGGGGCCTATAAGGCCATCAAGTCCAACTCCCTGTTCAGTGCAGGAGTCCAGATAAAAGCAGATCTGGCAGATGGTTGCCCAATTTCCTCTTGAATGCTTCCAGTGTTGGAGCACTCACCACCTTCTGGGGTAATTGGTTCCACTGTCGTACTACTCTAACAGCTAGGAAGTTTTTTTCCTGATATTCAGCCTAAATCTGGCTTCCTGTAACTTGAGCCCATTATTACATGTCCTGCACTCTGGGATGATCTAGAACAGATCCTGACCCTCCTTTCTATGACAATCCTTCAAGTATTTGAAAAGTGCTCCCCTTAATCTTCTTATCTCAAGGCTAAATAAGCCCAGTTCTTTCAGTCTTTCCACATAAGGTTTGGTTTCCTGTCTTCTGATCATCCTTCTTGCCCTGCTGTGAACTTGTTCCAATTTGTTGGCATTCTTCTTAAAGTACAGTGTCACAATGAGGCCTCACCAGTGCCAAATAGAGGGGGACTAGTACTTCTGAGGATTGGAGACTATATTTCTGTTGTTGTTGTTGTTTAGTTGTTAAGTCGTGTCTGACTCTTCGCGACCCCATGGACCAGAGCACGCCAGGCACTCCTGTCTTCCACTGCCTCCCGGAGTTTGCTCAGAATTCATGTTGGTAGCTTCGATGACACTGTCCAACCATCTCGTCCTCTGTCGTCCCCTTCTCCTCTTGCCCTCACACTTTCCCAACATCAGGGTCTTTTCCAGGGAGTCTTCTCTTCTCGTGAGATGGCCAAAGTATTGGAGCCTCAGCTTCAGGATCTGTCCTATTTCTGTTAATGCATCCTAAAACAAGATTTGCCTTTTTGCAGGCACATCACACTGTTGGCTCATATTCAGCTTGTGAACGTCAACAAAGTATAGATTGCAGTTGCGTATTTCTTAATTGAGGGAGTTGTTGCTTTTAGAAAACCATAAATTGAAAAATCCTTTGTCCAAACTTCCCCCAATTTGGCACAGAGGAAGAGCCAACTGTTTGCTATATCTGTGCCAAATTTGGTGCTGGTGTGTAGGCTAGTTTCAAAGTTATACTTTTTTGTTTGGCCTGTCCCCTTTTTTAGAATTGTCTTGTAGAATCACATAACAACACTTTAGCCCTGACCAGGATCAGTGCTGAGACCCAACTGGAAGAAGTATGGTGGTTAATTCCTTGTTTTGCTCTGCTGCACAGTATCATAGCTGCACTCTCATACACTTACCGTTCACACTAACCAATGCTATTTAACTTGGTTTAAAATACTGAGCCCAGATTAAACATACATTGTGATTGGGGGAGTGGGAAGACTAGCTGTTCCCTGCTATGTATTATTTTTAACATTTGTTCATCAGTTGATGACCACAACATCTGGCCATCTCATCTGACACCTGCATGTTTCATTAAATAAAAACTAAGGGAAGTAAGATGCAGGCATAAGACAAGGAGAATATCATAATTTAATTTGGAGAAACCTAGTACAGTTATGCAAAAAATAGATGTGACCTCTTGCAGCCATCCAATAATGAAGCATCCTGTGTAAATAAGAATAAAGTGTCATATATTCGTCATATCTGGAAAAAGTCCTTGATTTATTTCCTTATGTGTACTTTATACCTCTCTAGCAAGCTACACACCCGCAAGGTAAATACATTCTAAGGCACCCTAGTTTTACTTTATTATCTCTTTCCCATATTCCCCATCTGTCTTTGCAATCAGCCAATGCTACCATAAAATTGGTCCTCTGACAAGGGACATGGCAGGCATATCTTAGGGAACTTAGAAACAAGTGCGCCCCTTTGATATACAAGGCTGACAAGTCAGGAGATTATGATGGCCAATTCTGCACATAAGAAATGCTACACAAGCGAGCAGGCACAGCACCTGTGATCAAGAGCAAACCAGAAACTAGCCTGTTTAGATCACTTGTAATGCTAAGGGCTGGAATCCGTGGCTGAGACTTATGAGACTCTTGACCACAGGAGTAGGGCCATATCTGATCTACTGAAGTCTTTTGACTCTATTCCTCCGTTCTCTCTTTTTTCTCTTGATGTCACAGCAGGTTGGATTTTGATTTAAATCACAATTTAAATGTTAAAAATTTGATTTTTTTACTCTTTAAATTTTTAAAAAAATCAATTTTTAATTTAAATTGTGTTTTAAATCAATTTGACTTTAAAAATTATTGATTTTTATCCACCTTGTGTCACGGCCTGTTCTACTGGCCTTGCCTTGTGGATTTTTGGGTTCCCTGGAAACACTGCAAGGTCTGAGAGTACTGGGGGTTGGGATGCACAAGGGTCAAGGCTGGTTCCATAGTCCTCACCATGACTCCCTCTCCGGAGTTCACCCAAGGTAGGATAAACAGGACAGTGTGGCTAAGTGGTTAGAGAAAGGGCCCCTGCACTGGATAACCATCATAAGGCCATTTTACATCATGTGTCCCCCACATTGTTTGGGAAAATTGGTAAAAACGTTTAAATGTAAAGAATGGTATGCTATTTGTTTTTAAATTTATAGAATGTATGACAGTATAATTTTATTTGGCTTTATCTTTAGGCTGTAAGCTGAGGTGAGCCCCCCCCCCCCCCCCGTGTGTGGAGACCCAGGCCAAATTGCAGAGCTAGGGTTCCCTCTTGTAGGGCTTGCTCTCAAAACTCTTCTTCAGTTTTGTTTGGCTTGAGGCTGGAGGGGGGGTGTATTCTAGTTACAGATTTCTGGACTAGAAAGACTGGTGATTTGGCGTGGTACTACACTTGATCTTAGCCAAAAGGCCGACAAGCGATTTGGCGTGGTATATCACAGCTTCGTATAAAAGAACGGAGGGAGAATAATAGAACAGAAAATTGCTCTGAAAATTATGAGATGAAATGTTTCACATTCAAAAGCCTTGATAATTATCAAATATCTATTCATATCAATACCTTTTTGCTCTAAAGAGTTGAAAATCCTGTTTTACCCAGCTGTGAAATATTGATTAATACAATATATCTATAATGCTTCAGATACAACAGGAGTGTAGTGGCTAGCTAATCTGTTAATTAGTATTTCAAACATCCTTTTATTTTTCCCCTTATGAATCCCTAGAGAAGTGTGGATCAAAGTGTTAGTAACACGTACTTGTGAAGACAAGACAGTTTATTCTTAATTAGCTGAGCATTAATTCAATTAGGGAAAGTGTTCCTAGAAAGGCAGCATACTCTTAAGCACTAGCTGCCAGCTACCATGACTTATGGTGCAATCCTATACACGTCTATTCAGAAGTGAGTTCCATTTGCTTCCGGGGAAGCATGTATGCTATATGTATGGTGTGTGTAGGAACAAAGAGTGCATGCTGCACTGTGTACTTCCAGCGTCCAAATTTCAGTATTAAAAAAACACATGAACAGATTTATGAGGGAAAACTAAACATTTCCTGAAAGCTCCTCTTGATATTAGCTTTTTCATATCGGGGTTTTGCCATTTGCATCTCTAATTAGCTTTTCTTTCAATCCATTCTCTCTCTCTCTCATTTCTTTTTTTTTTTTTCCTTTTGGGGAAAAAAAGGCCTTCTGTGTGATCACCATGTTGTCAATAAATTCTGGACAGCTGATGCCATTAATGAGAATTAATGAGCATTGACCATGAAGTTGTTTGCTGTAAATAATTTAACCACCCGACCAAATCTGATGACGAAATGAGAGCCTTACTTTTGTTTAAGAAGAGGAAGGTTAATTTTAAAAATAAAAATAAAAATGACATCAAAGCAGCCATTTCCATTTACAAGCAAGGTTTTAAAAGAGGGCAGAATTCTGAGGAGTACCTGGAACCACAAGGGGAACCCTGAACCTGTAAGGTAGGTGTGTAGCTTTTTAGAGAGCTCTGAACATTTTTGCTCTCTTGCCATCTGAAAAACTCCGTGAAAAAAAGCCAATATATTTTATGTCTGCAGGGACAGGGGCCTCTTCCATTCCAACTCAGAAATAATGAAAGTGACTGTACTACAAGATGAAGCCGAGATAAAATATGAAGCAATGTATCTAGCCTTCAAAGCAGGGTCTGACTTTACAAGCAGTGGCAATTTTTTGAAATTAAACACTTACCCTCTCTCCCACCATACCACAGACCCTAGTGGCTTCCCCATGAGGAATGAAATTCCATGAGAAATGAAATACCAAATGTCCTGAAATTCAGGACCTTTGAAGTTGAGACTCAGAAATTTTTCATTTCTAAAAAAATCACCATGGCTGATGACATCACCAGCCTTATGTAGCATAGCTGTGCAAACAGGATTTCAAGCAGTGCCATTTTACACATTTACACAGAATGTTTGCTAGCCAAATGGAATTACTTTCCAATTTAGGAATGGAAGCATCATGTATTTTCTCTATTTACCAGCCAGTTCAAAATAATTGTTCTCAACAAAGATTGATTTCAAAGATGCCTTGTGGGACTCTGCTTATTATAAATGCAAGAAAACATACAGACAGGAAGAACAATTCAGAATATCACACAAATCTGTTCTCCTTCCTGTGTACATATGAATGATCCTAAATACCATTCAATGAGGAAACCATTCCTTCAAAAGGCCATAACAGAACAGGAAAACAAGAGCAATGATTCTATGATAGTTGAAATGATCGCATGTAACCTAAACAATCCTCCCCATGTGTACGTCAAACTGTCCTACTGATTTTATATGACAATGCAAATCAATCTGTGGATGCTAACCCTCAGGAGACAAATTTCTGCCCAACAACCACGTTGAGCTCCCCTTCCTTTGAACAACTTAGGCCTTATGGCCACCATAGATGGTCTCAACTAATATTTATTTTTTATTTATTTTATTTATTAGATTTTTATCCCACCCTTCTAGACATATGTCTACTCAGGGCGGCTCACAATAAAATTATTCATAAAAACAATTAAAACAATGATTTACATTGACAATATTAGTATTAATCAAGATGGAAAATATGAAACAAAAGATTAAATAGAAAGTAAAAGTCAAGTATTGATAGGAGGGAAGGCCTGCCTAAAGAGCCAAGTCTTTAATTGGCTCTTAAAAATACATCATCCTATCGCATTCTCAAACCTATGGAACATGTTATTAGTCAAGATATGAGTTTTTACCAGACTCACAAAGACTTCCACCTTCTCTAGAACTGGAGGACCTGCTGGGTTTGGGTAGGAAGTGGTTAAATGATGAAAAAAAAAAAAGGAGTCAGCTTCTGAGATGTTCCCTTGCATGGTGTCATAAGAACATAAGAAGAGCCCTGCTGATGCTATCACCACATCCTGTGGCAAGGAGTTCCACAGACTAACAACAAAAAAAGAAATATTTTCTTTTGCCTGTTCTCACTCTTCCAACACTCAATTTGAGTGGATGTCCCCTGGTTCTGGTATTGTGTGAGAGGGAAAAGAGCTTCCCTCTGTCCACTTTATCCATCCCCTGCATAATTTTATACATCTCAATCATGTCCCCCCTCAGGCACCTTTTCTCTTTAGACTAAAGAACCCCAAACACTGTAGCCTTTCCTCATAAGGGAGGTGCCCCAGCCCAGTCATCGTTTTAGTCGCTCTCACCTTTTCCAGTTCCACTGTGTCTTTTTTGAGGTGCGGCAACCAGAACTGTACACAATACTCCAGGTGCGGCCTTACCAGTGTTTTCTACAATGGCATTAGAATGTTGGGTGTTTTATTTTCAATCCCCTTTTTGATGATGCCTAGCATGAGATAGGCCTTCTTCACTGCCGCCACATACTGGGTTGACACTTTCATCAAGCTGTCCACCAGAACACCAAGATCTCTT
Organism: Intellagama lesueurii; assembly: GCA_037013535.1. Taxonomy (NCBI): domain Eukaryota; kingdom Metazoa; phylum Chordata; class Lepidosauria; order Squamata; family Agamidae; genus Intellagama; species Intellagama lesueurii. The sequence continues at coordinate 228,554,969 of JBAJHW010000002.1, read as the reverse complement.
TCCTGATCCGTCATGGACAGCTGAGAACCCATTAGCTGATAACTACAGTTTTGATTTTTTGCCCCAATGTGCATTACTTTACATTTTCTTATACAGAAACACATTTGCCATTTTGTCGCCCATTCTCCCACTTTGGAGAGATCCTTCTGGAGCTCTTCACAATCCCTTCTGGTCTTCACCACCCAGAAAAGTTTTGTGCCGTCTGCAGACTTGGCCACCTCACTGCTTATCCCTGTCTCCAGGTCATTTATGAACAGGTTGAAAAGCACCAGTACCAGAACAGATCCCTGGGGCACACCGCTTTTCGCCTCTCTCCATTGTGAAAATTGCCCATTGACACTTTGCAAATGGTAATGAACTGAAGAGGGTGTCCTGCAGACCATCTTGACTGCTGCCATTGGTATTGTCAACATTGAGGTTCCCCTTTGCTATGTAAAGCCTGGCATCTTTTTTCCTATTGGCAACGCAGACACAATATTGTGCAGCAATATTGGGCCATATCCTGAATTTCTGAATCATGGGTGCAGAAGCACAGTATCCCACATTCATAAATCGGAGGTTTTTTAAAGAATTGAATTAATAAAATCACCAGTAGATGGCAGCCAGTTCTAGTAGGTGGAAGGGGAAAATGCTTATTATATTTTAACTATGTACCTTTAACCTTAACAGTCAACAGAAAAAAAATGTGAATTTCTGCAGGCATACCCAAACTGACACAAAATAACACAGACTATTATCCTGTGCTTGGAGTTATCCCATTTATTTCCTTACTCTAAGCTTTCACTATTTCAGACTTTATGCAGGAGAGCAGGGGTCTTGTTCTCTTTTAAGATTTTTGCTGACACTGGAAGCTTATTTGCCAGGGACAGAACCATCCATTTTAAATTATTGTGAAAATAATAATTCAGCCCAGTTTAATTTTATTTATGGTATCATTGGATAGAAGAAACATCTGTTATACTTACACTGGGGTAAGAAGAGAAGAAATATTTTTCCCTCTTTGTTTTGCTGTCTTTAGGGATGTAGATGAAAGGAAAGGGATTTTGAGGACCAACGTGACATTTTATTTCAATAGCCAGAATCCTATTGCACAGCTTTATGCCAAGCAAACTGGATGATGTCATAAACCTCAGCCATTTTGGAGGAATTACAAATTTCCTGTCCTACCCATCAATAGGTCTTTAGGATCCCTAGGGATCCCTTTCACCCCAGGAAAGCCTTTCTGAGCTGTGGAATAGGGAAATTAAGCTGTTAATGTCCAAAAATCACCTGTTCTGATCCCAGTCCTCTGCCAGAGCTACTGCTGGTGAGTTACATATGTTAAAGAGTCCCTCCACCTGTTCTGTGGTTCTCAAAGGCTTCCCAGATGAAAGGGATCTCCAGAGATCCCTGGAACCTGAGAGGAGGGTAGGAAAGTTTTAAATTCACCCCCGCAGATGGCCATGGTTGATGATGTCATTTGAGATGCATGGCATAAAGTTGACATTGTATTGTGTTTGGTGTGGGGAGAAGAAAAACATTTGATGGAGATTGTTTTCATTTTTAGGGAGAGACACTGTGTTCCTAACTATTTATAGCCTATTTTGCAAAAAAAGAGATTTAAAATGCTGTTTGACCAGTGTGCTGTAATACCGCGTCTGTGTAACTCCACTAAAATCTCGCAAGATCTGGGCATCCAACAGGTACAACAAAATATGTTTATATAAATATCCTTGCTTGAGCATTCTCCCCTGACATGCAGTTTCACTTTTCCCCTCATGAAAATAAGTGTACAGAAATTCTCGGAGAGGTAGCTGGGTTAGTGTGTTTCACCAACAACAGAAAAAGTAAATACATAAAAATATTGCAGCACTCTGACAATGATAAAATTTAACAAAAAGCCTGTACTCCCAGGTTTTATATCTCACCAGCCCTCCAACTTGAGCATTATTAAAGGATATTTTTCTCTGCCTGCTTTGGTTTTGGTCTTTTCTTCTTCCTCAAGCAGAGCTAGGAGAAAGATTTCCACAGCTGTCTGCCAAAGCTGGCCATATTAACACGCCTTTCGTATTCACTTTAGACTGCAGTGTAAAAGTTATTGGCCTACATCCAAAATGACCCAGAAGAGTACAGGACAAAATAGCTCCCAAGAAATGCCTCTTTCTGTGTGGTGTGAAGAATGCACTATCGCACTGTCCTTATACATGCCATTTCCCATCCTGTAAGAGTAGCTTTATGGAAGGATGGTGCTTCTAGAAATGGTGTTGCAAGCCACATTTTTACCCAACAAAGAATCTAGTATGGTAATGCAGAAGCCTAATGATGCCACACAAAAGAATATACTTCAGTACAACTCTGTGTTAAATGTTAGAGAGTTGTGTTGCAATATCTTTGCAAGGTGGAAAAAAGGGTAGAAAACCAGAAGGAGCTGCTCTGCCTGCTGTTGTCTTTGGTTTCACCTTCCTTTGGCATCTTTATGGGCAGCAGCTTGGGTTTCGGCACCCACCCTCATGGGCACAAGCCGCCACTGTGTACAGCATGTGATATGTTCAACAGGCTAGGTGAGAAGATCTAGGACATCACAGTGCATAATAAAGTGGTTTAGCTAACTATACGATTCTAAGTAACAAAACAACATGTGGTTTTAAAGTTGTTTAGCAGAAAACCTGCAGAATTAAACGATATAAGTATTTCTTCATTTACTCTGGAGTATTGTTTTCAGCAGCAAATTTCACATTCAGATGAAGAAGATAGGGAAGTGATAAAAGTTCCGGGAGACTCTTTTTTTCTCTAAAGCCTCATCTATATTATAAACTTACGTTGATTTTTGTACTACTTTAGTTGTGATAATTTCCTCCAGAGAATCCTGGGACCTGAGCTGTTTCAATAGGTCACTTTCTATTTATTCATTTAGCATATTTATATCCCATATTTATTTCTCCTCAAGAGACATTTTATGTTATTAAAACAAAGAGTATTAAAATTGGAGGTGGGGAGCAGCAGCCCCTCTCTTAGGCATCCTGTCACTCAGAGAAAACCTACCTGTATACCTGAGAGAACGGTCTTTGCCTGTATACAGAAGAACACCAAAGAAGGGGGCCAGCCTGGGAAGGAGTTCCACAGCTTGGGAGCAGCGACAGAGAAGGCCACCTCTTGTATCCCCACCAAACACATCTGTGAGGGTGGAGAGAGAGATCGAGAGAGGCTTTCCCTGATGATTTTTAAACCTGGGATGGCTCATATAGGGAAATGTGGTCTTTCAAGTAACTTTGACCCAAATAATTTAGGGCTTTATAAGTCAAAAACAGTACTTTGAATTGGACCTGGCAACCCACCAGCAGCTGGTGAAGCTGTTGTAAAAGGGGGGTAGTGTAACTAGTCCCAGTTACCAATCTGACAACAGCATTTTTGATCTGCTGAAGCTTCTGAACACTTTCCAAAGGCAAGCCCACATAGAGCATGTTGCAAGAATCCAAATGGGATGTAACTAAGACACGTGCCACCCTGGCCAGAACAGACATCTCCAGGAATTGGTGTAGCTGGTGCACTAGTTTTAACTGTGCAGATGCAGTCCTGGCCACTACTGAGACATGGGCACCCAGACTCAGGGAAGACTCTTGGAGGACACCCAAAACCTGTATTTTCAGAGGGAGTATAACCTCATCTAGTAGAGGCCGTCTACCCTATCGATCTTCCTTTTGACTGAGAGGAGCACCTTTGTCTTGTCTGGATTAAGTTTCAGTTTATTCACCTTCACCTTGTTCAGACACTGGTTTAGAATTGAAACAGCTTCATTGAAACAGATGGAAAGGAGAGATGGAGTTGGGAGTAAAGGTAATGGTAAGTACCTATGGCTTTTCAGGTGTTCTTCGAGGCAACTCCCGCAAGCCATAGCCAACAACAATGGAGGATTATGGGAGTTGCAATCCAACAACATCTGGAAGGCAACAGATGTACATCCATGCTCTAAAGCAGTGGTTCCCAACCTTGGATCCCCAGATGTTTTTGGACTAAAACTCCCAGAAGCTCTTCACCACTAGTTGTGCTGGACAGGATTTCTGGGAATTGTAGTCCAAGAGCATCTAGGGACCCAAGTTTGGGAACCACTGCTCTAAAGGAACATGCCACTTAGATCTAAGCGAGGTGCTAAGAATCCTGAGACGGCTCTTCCTCTGAAATGTCCCAGTTTTGCTACAAATTTGCTACAATTTGGGAATGAGAGGAAAATCAGCTTAAACTTGTTAAATGAAGATTTTCTGCCACCAATGGTAATTAGGTACCCACTTCTGGAAAAAAAACCCTGTAACTTGATTGTATACCACATGTTCCCAATATATTTAAATGGAGCCTCGTGGCACAGTGGTTAAACTGCTGTACTGCAGTCAAAACTTCGCTCACAACCCAGGGTTCAATCCCAGATAGCCGGCTCCAGGTTGACTTGGCCTTCCATCTTTCTGAGGTCAGTAAAATGAGTACCCAGCCGGTGGTGGCAATGTGTAGCCTGCATAATTAACTTGTAAACTGCCCAGAGAGTGCTTTAAGTGCTATGGGATGGTATATAAGCAGAGCACTTTTTTTGGGGTGTGTGTGTGTGTGTGTGTGTGTGTCAGAGTGGCAGAGAAAGAATTGTTTACCCTAAATGTTTTAGAAAAAAAAATAGCCAATAGGTCTGAGATGTGTTGAGATGTCTAGGAATAGATTTCTCTTGAGTTTTTCCCATAGCTTTTGCAAGACTTAAATATCTGCATGGGGAAGTATGGCAGTTGATAGTAGTGGAATGATGGGGTCCATTACCTTTATGTCCAGAATGTGGCCTTCCTGTATGCATCTGGCTAGTTTTGTGATAAAGAAGATGTGAATCAGATCCAGCAATATTTATCTTACTTCTTTTTCTTTCAGAGAACCCCCTCCCCATTTTTCAACTTTTTAAAGAGATGACCTGGAGGAAACATTCCACATGATTTAGATCATGAGTTTTTTTTCCTTAACAGAAGCAGAATCTGGTGGCACCTTAAAAACTAACATATTTTATTTGGCACCAGCTTTCATGTACTGCAGCCAGCTTCATCAGATGCACCCAAGGTGCTTTGTTGTTTTTCTGCAGCAGATGAACACACCTTTCACCCCTCATGGTTATGTTTTCTCATCTTGCCATGTACGTATGCACATTCATGTATATCCATAGGGCTTAAAAAGAGCCTTTCAATGCATGCCACCATGAGCATTCCTGCACAATAATGAGTTTGAATCACTGTATTTTGATTAGGAATGCTAGCAATTTCCTGAGACAGGATATGATGTGACTTTGGGGTCCTCCCCAAAGTCTGCTTCAAAACAGTGGTGAGGTATTAATACTTTCCTCCCAATTCTTTTCTGGTTTGAATAGGAATTGAACAAGCAAATACTTCCATTGTCCTCTCCAACAGCCATCTCCACTTCTGGTGTCCCACCCAAATCCTCCTAGCTTGTTTTTCTTACTCCAAACATATTCTCCCTTCTCTTCTATTACTTTCAAACAGTAGAGTTCAGAGGGGCAGCAATGGCATGGAAAAAGCAAAACCTCTCTTTGATCTTGTCCTTGAAGCTACCACTGCTGCTGTATCCACCCCTCCTCCTGGTTCAAAGGGAAGTAAAGACAGAGGTGTGTGGGGTGACTCAGACACAAATTAGCATTTAATGAGGCCATCTTACTAGGCTCTCGAGTTATCTCAGAAACATGATCTGAGTTCTTTCAGATTTATTTCTTGTTTAAGATCTTGGATAATTTGGCCCGCCTTTCTTTTTAATCATTAATTCTGCAGATGTTTTCCTGTCCAGGCATTTAGGTGTGTCAGTAACGTAGACAAGGCGTTATCATTTTCAATATTCTTTTAATTTATATTAGTTTTCATGTCAGCTGCAGGAAACTGATAGAAAGCAGAGAACAGGAAATGTTCATTTAGGTTTTTTAAAAATCTGCAGATGACTAAGAAACCAACAATTGATAATATTACTAAAATGACAGCTCAGGGCATAGGGATAACTGCCCCTTTACACTCTCTCTTTGGCACTGGAAAATCAAATCTTACAAATATCTAGCATTATACGACTTGAAATGCATCAGTCTTACAAGCTTTACTTGTTGAAAAGCTGGCAACGATCTAAGGTCAAGGTGTGTTTTGAACCCCCAGAACCCACCAGAAACTGCACACCTGCCATCTGCCACAGCTGATGCTGAAATTTGGTATCAGTGTCTTATGTTGCCGCTACACAGAGCTATTGGCCTCTATGAGGTGGTCGCCACAAGTGGCAGGATGAGACGGAGGCAAATTGGCTGCCTTTCTGCTGCTCTGGCAGGGCTCCTGCCACTCAAGAGACCTGCCACTGTTTGGCATAGCTCTCCAGAATGGCTCTTTCTTCAGCAGCTGGCTCTGAGGGGACTCTGAGCTGGGCCCTATGGGAGGAGTACCGGCACAGGCCATTTTTCTTGCTAATCGTCATATACAGCCTGGGTTAGAGGACTCTCACAGCCAGCCATTTAGAAAGTGCCACCAACCTCATCATCCTTTCTATTGAGGAGGGGTGTGTGCTGTTGCTGACATCACATGTCATGTTCTGATCACCTTCCTCATCCTGCTCGTGCCACCTTCAGCCTCCTCCTTTGGCGAGGAGGTATGACGGAGACAGTGCTTTGCTTCCCACTGAAGGCAGTGAGTCTTGTGCCATCCCTGCCACTACAGCAACGCTCTGTGGTGCAGAGGGGGCCAGAGTGTCCTTCGTCACCACCAAACCACCTTGCGAAAGCAGGAAAAAGAAGCATAGTAGAAAAGGAAATGGGGATGAGGGCAGAAAAAGAAGAAATGAGGGTTGAGTGGGACAGGAGGAGGTAGTGGACGAGGCATTTCTGAAAGGGAGATGAGTGAGTTTCAGTAATAGCAATGGTGCCCAGTTTTGGTGGTAATGTGGATTTTGGTGGTGTGGCTGGGCAATACCATGTTGGCTGCAAAGATGGGCTTGGCCGAAAGGCCACATCTTGCCCTTCCCTAAATTTGTTATGACATACTCTGTTTAAAGTCTCCCATGACAATTAGGCATTCACTTGGTTCTCTATTCCTGATTCCACTTACTTCTAAAAACTTCAGTTGCCTAAACACTGCTTCATACTCAAGGTGTAATAATAGGACTAGATGAACTATAGCAGTTTTATTACCAGTTCCAATGCATCTGGCTCCTCTTTGCCTTACGGCCACCTGATGAAGGAGTGATCTCCCAAATGGCCTGTCCTCAGCAGCCCTGCTCAGCTCTTGCAAACTGAAGCCTGCGGCTTCCTTTAGGTCAGCCCGTCTTGCATTTGGTCTTCCTCCTTTTCTGCTGCCTCCCACCTTTCCCAGCATTATTGTCTTTTCCAGACAATCCTGCCTTCTCATAATGTGCCTCATAATGTGCGTTGGGACAGCCTCAGTTTCAACATGTTTGCCTCCAGAGATAGTTCAGCCTTGAGTTGATCTTGTTTGTCATTCTGGCAGGCCAGGATATCTGGAAAGCTCTCCTCCAGCACTACATTTCAAACAAATCAATATAAGATCTATTGGAACATTATTAATTAGCACTGTATGATTGTATGCACCACCCATGTACGCCTAGTCAAACTCTGAGCTCCTCAGAAAAGTGTTTATTGGTTATTCCACAACAAACAGATCGTTGCCACGTAACATCACAAGAGCAAAACATGTCAGTAGTGGCACCCTCCACCCTCTACCCCCAGTGCCCTCATGCAAGCAGTATAAGGGAAAGAAACTGTGTACAAGTTTCAGACACCATCTGAAAGCATATTGGTTCACACAGGCTTCCCTGGCTCATAAAACATGATGACACAGTTCCATTTTATTGCTTCTTGTCCCTGTGAGAACCCTGTTGACTGCTCCTTATGTTTATTTGATCTTTTATATTTATTTTAAAATAGTAATTGCACATCACTTTGAGATTTTGCTATATTAAGTATGTTACTATATAACATAATCTGGATTAAGTTAATTGAGAACATAGGTGGAATAAAGAGGTAGACATGGAAGCTTATGGAAGCTGGGGTCCCTTATGTTATTCACCATAAGCAGGATGTGTGCCATTGCAGCATGGGAAACTATTCTAACAAATTGAAGGCAACAGCCACTTGGGTTGAAGGAGGCCCACTTCGCTATTGAAAGAAGTGGGATAAATCTCTGTTCCCTTTCCAGGCCACATTTTAAAGGTATGCAGGTCACCACATCCCAGTACCTCATAACTCTGAGCGGTTGGCTCAGCTTAATCGCCAAACAGGCCTTATCTTGCCTACAAGTCTCACAGCCTTGAGCAGCATGCTGTCAGGAATCACCATCACCATAAAGGTGTTGCATGGCAACCACCAGATTACCTTATTTGCAACTCTCTTGCACATCACATCCCTGCCCCAGCAGGGGGAAAGCCCTGGCCTAGCCCTTCTAGATTCATTTGCCCAAGTTGAAATCCTATAAAATGCAGCAAAAATAGATCATTACCGGAATCTGACAGGTGATGACTTGCACTTGTATTGTGAATGGAACAGCAATTTGATCTGTTATTTTTGAAACTGTGTGTGTGTGTGGTTTTTTTCCCCATTATGGCCCCTTGTTGCTGCAGAACAAGATCACAAGAACAAGAACACTCTTGTATCACCATGTATTGGTGTGAATTCTGGGCAGTAAAGAAAACTGACAGGAAAATAATTTATTTGTTTGAAATGGTGCTGGAGGAGAGCTTTGAGGATACCCTAGACTGCCAGAAAGAGGGACAAGTGGGTCCTAGAGCAAATCAAACCTGAATTATCTCTGGAGGCAAACATGTTGAAACTGAGACTATCCTATTTTGGGCACATCATGAGAAAGCAGGTTTCTCCAGAAAAGACAATAATGCTGGGAAGGGTGGAAGGCAGCAGGAAAAGAGGAGACCAAACACAAGATGGACTGACTTCCTATAAGAAGCCACAGGCTTGAGTCTGCAAGAGCTCAGCAGGGCTGTTGAGAACAGGATATTTAAAGACTAACTGCTATATTTTAATGTGAGCAGTTAGTCTTTAAGGTGTTATAACGTTTTGTCTTCTGTATTTTTTATTTTTCTTTTGTCTTTGCCTGATATGCTAGCATAGACTAACACGGATGTCTCTTCTAAAACTCTCTATTGTTTTAGAGAGTTTTATTAAAAACCCTTCCTTTGAACCAGCCCTCCCTCTCCCAGCAAGTCTCATCTCACCCTGTTAAGGGAACATGTATGACGTGGTGAAACTTCTTGTCATTCCTGAGAATGACCCTGGCTCTTAAATCACTTCCCCCCCCCCCCCTTTCTGGCTGTTTGTTCTGCACAGGAAACAGCCACCTTCAGACCACTTCTTAGGTGGAAAGCTTTCAACAGTGACACCAACCTCAAACAAAGAAGAAAGCATGCAAAATACAAAAATTCAGCATAGAGGATCATTTTTTGAAGAGCGGCTGCCATATTTTTCAGAGAAAAGTGTGAAAGACAGCTGGTTTCCAAGGGAGATGAAGAGTGGAGGGATCTTTTGCTACCAAGGACTGAGCAATGGTAAGACTGTTTCCAAGAGAAAGTTTTAAGCTGGGTTTCTGAGAAGAAATTTGTTTTGCTCTGAAATGTCTCTCTTTGGGGGCATAGCTATTTACACCATGAAATGAGGAAAACAAGGTGTTTATTATGAGGAAAATAAGGTGTTTATTCGAGAATACATTGTTTATTCTTTCCTTTTCAAATGATTTCATGTAAAAAAGGCATCTGTTTTTCCCTCCTGTCCCTAAAATACAAACAGTTCTCATGGTTTTATTGTTTGCTCATGGTCCACTGGAGAATGACAGTTGGACATTGTACATTGTAAAGGTAAAGGTTCCCCTTGACATTTAGTCCAGTCGTGTCCGACTCTAGGGCGCGGTGCTCATCCCCGTCTCCAAGCCATAGAGCCAGCATTTGTCCGAAGACAGTTTCCGTGGTCACGTGGCCAGCGCGACTAGACACGGAACGCTGTTACCTTCCCACCGAGGTGGTACCTATTTATCTACTTGCATTTTTACATGCTTTCGAACTGCTAGGTTGGCAGGAGCTGGGACAAGCGACGGGAGCTCACTCCGTCACGTGGATTCGATCTTACGACTGCTGGTCTTCTGACCTTGCAGCACAGAGGCTTCTGCGGTTTAACCCGCAGCGCCACCACGTCACCATAGCTGCATTTTAATGCCAAATTTAATCTTGCATTGCCATTTTACATCCCTTTTGTCACCACCAATTTTCAAGAATACGTGCATTGCAATCTCATTCTTTCAAATGGATGTTTTCTGTTCCAGAAGAATCCTTTTCTAGTTTTTGTAAAGGAATGCCCTCTGTTAGCCAGTAAAATCAGGCAAACAGGATGTGGGAAGAATGTATCAGGATGAGGACCTTTGTAAAGAAGGAAGGATGTTGAAATTAACTAATACCCATCTACGTTCCAAGACAAATGTTGTTATCTGAGTGAAAATGTGGAGACTATACATGTCTCTTCTGTAACATCTGTGAGAGTTTGCCCACACACCAGAAGCTTATAAGGGGTGGAGCCAGTCTGTTTTCTCTTGAAAGGGAGTTCCTCTACCACACAGATGTTGCTAAAAAGGAAGCTCTGTTTCATGCACTCCCAAGTCTATTATCTATTTATTTATTTATATACCGCCCATCTGGCCGAAGTCTAACCACTAGGGATTGTGGGACACATAATAAGGCTTCCACAAAAGAGCTCATAATAGCTCAGTTGTTTAGGTATCTGGCTGCGGAGCCAGAGGTTGGGAGTTAAATTCCCCACTGTGCCTCCTGTGTGTACAGCCAGGCTGTGTGACCTTGGGCAGACTTCACAGTCCAAGGGGCCCACCAGAAGAAGAGAACAGTAAACTCCTGAGGAGACATCTACAAGCACAATTATACATTCATCTTCACTTTCCATGCTCATGTAGCCCTTTGTGTTGCCCACACATCTGCTTCAGCAGGTTTCCCAGAGCTCTGAAGCAGATGTTGAGGGAGTCCTGCAAGGGGAACCCACCTTGCAAATTCTGCTGACAAATGTCAGCCAAACCACACCACTGGATTCAGCCCAAGAGTCCCCTCTCAACATACCAGAAAAGTGACAGATCCGTAAGTACACACACTGTTGACCAGAGAAGTCAACCTTTCTGCCACTGTGTGGAAAGACCAACTGATATCAGGATTTGCATGAAGCTGCAGAGGAGAGATGGTTAGTAGACAAATGAGACAATCAAAGTATTACAGTTCCTTGAAAAGCTGTGTTTTTGATTGTTGTTGTTGTTTAGTCATTTAGTCGTGTCCGACTCTTTGTGACCCCATGGACCAGAGCACGCCAGGCCCTCCTGTCTTCCACTGCCTCCCGGAGTTGGGTCAAATTCATGTTGGTAGCTTCGATGTAGTCAGAATTATTTACCAGATGGATATATGGAAATTATCTCCCCGCGTATATGTCTGTGTTTGTTTTGTATGTCTGTTTGAGTTATAATAATAAAAAGAAAAGAAAAAAAAGTACTTGTTAACAAATAAAAAAAAATGGATAGGTTTGTTCTCCTTGCAGTCCAGGGGATTCTCAAGAGTCTCCTCCAGTACCACAATTCAAAAGCATCAATTCTTCGGCGGTCAGCCTTCTTTATGGTCCAGCTCTCACTTCCATACATTGCTACTGGAAAAACCGTAGCTTTGACTATGCGGACCTTTGTCGGCAAGGTGATGTCTCTGCTTTTTAAGATGCTGTCTAGGTTTGTCATTGCTTTCCTCCCAAGAAGCAGGTGTATTTTAATTTCGTGGCTGCTGTCACCATCTGCAGTGATCATGGAGCCCAAGAAAGTAAAATCTGTCACTGCCTCCATATCTTCCCCTTCTATTTGCCAGGAGGTGATGGGACCAGTGGCCATGATCTTAGTTTATTTGATGTTGACCTTCAGACCATTTTTGGTGCTCTCCTCTTTCACCCTCATTAAGAGGTTCTTTAATTCCTCCTCACTTTCTGCCATCAGAGTGGTATCATCTGCATATCTGAGGTTGTTGATATTTCTTCTGGCAATCTTAATTCTGTCTTGGGATTCATCCAGTCCAGCCTTTCGCATGATGTATTCTGCATATAGGTTAAATAAGCAGGGAGACAATATACAGCTTTGTCGTACTCCTTTCCCAATTTTGAACCAATCAGTTGTTCCATATCCAGTTCTAACTGTTGCTTCCTGTCCCACGTATAGATTTCTCAGGAGATATATAAGGTGGTCAGGCACTCCCATTTCTTTAAGGACTTACCATAGTTTGCTGTGGTCCACACAGTCAAAGGCTTTTGCATAGTCAATGAAGCAGAAGTAGATGTTTTTCTGGAACTCTCTGGCTTTCTCCATAATCCAGCGCATGTTAGCAATTTGGTCTCTAGTTCCTCTGCCCCTTCGAAATCCAGCTTGTACTTCTGGGAGTTCTCGGTCCACATACTGCTGAAGCCTACCTTGTAGGATTTTGAGCATAACCTTGCTAGCGTGTGAAATGAGTGCAATTGTACGGTAGTTGGAGCATTCTTTAGCACTGCCCTTCTTTGGAATTGGGATATAGACTGATCTTTTCCAATCCTCTGGCCACTGTTGAGTTTTCCAAACTTGCTGGCATATTGAGTATAGCACCTTAACAGCCAGCTGAAATGCATGTGAGACTTCCTCTTCGCTGATGATGCAGCCATTGTTGCCCACTCTGCTGAAGACGTCCAACAACACATGAATCATTTTAGCAAGGCCTGCCAAGACTTTGGACTAACAAACAGCCTGAAGAAAACACAAGTCATGGGCCAGGGTGTGGACTCACCTCCCTCTATTACTATCTCCACGCAAGAATTGGAGGTTGTTCGTGACTATGTGTACCTTGGCTCAACGATCTCTGACACTCTCTCCCTAGATGTTGAGCTGGATAAACGCATTGGCAAAGCAGCTACCATGTTCTCTAGATTCACAAAGAGAGTATGGCTGAATAAGAAGCTGGCAGCGTACACCAAGATCCAGGTCAATAGAGCCTGTGTCCTGAGCACACTCCTGTACTGCAGTGAGTCCTGGACCCTTTGTGCACGGCAGGAGAGGAAGCTGAACACGTTCCATATGCGTTGTCTCCGACGCATTTTTGGTATCACCTGGCAGGACAAAGTTCCAAATAGAGTAGTCCTAGAACGAGCTGGAATTTTTAGCATGTATACATTGCTGAAACAGCGACGTCTACGTTGGCTTGGGCATGTCGTGAGAATGGCTGATGGTCGGATTCCAAAAGATCTCCTGTATGGAGAATTAGTGCAGGGAAAGCGCCCCAGAGGGAGACCACAGCTGCGATACAAGGATATGTGCAAGCGGGATCTAAAGGCCTTAGGAATGGACCTCAACAGATGGGAAACCTTGACGTCTGAGCATTCAGCCTGGAGGCAGGCGGTGCATCATGGCCTCTCCCAATTTGAAGAGACACTTGTACAGCAGGCTGAGGCAAAGAGGCAGTCCCGAAAGCAGCAAAACCAAGGAGCTGGACAGGGGACAGATTGTATTTGTCTTCAGTGTGGAAGGGATTGTCACTCTCGAATTGGCCTTCTCAGCCACACTAGACGCTGTTCCAAGACCTCCATACAGAGTACGTTACCATAGTCTCTCGAGACTGAAGGATGCCTACTACTACCTTAACAGCGTCATCTTTTAAGATTTTAAATAGTTCAACTGGAATGCCATCATCTCCACTGGCCTTATTGTTTGCCATGCTTTCTAAGGCCCACTTGACTTCACTCTCCAGGATGTCTGGCTCAAGGTCAGCAACCACACTATCTGTGTTGTCCGGGAAATGCAAATTTGGCATTAAAATGTGTTTTTGATAGCACATACTTTGAGTCTTCATTGTAGGCAGATTGGCTTCTAGCTTCTCTAGCCTGGAAGGAGATAAAATGGTAATAAAAAGAGTACTTAAGCAACAATATTGGACAATGACAACTATCCCACATTCCCAATTCCACTTCATGATCAAGAGGGTATGATTATAATTAGTGTCTGTTGTTTTCGGCTAAAGTAGATCAGAAACATATGTAAATGGGTGTTTATACTCCTCGCTCATTGGACAAGGCAACAATTAGAGTGTTTTGAGGATCAGTGGCTACCAAATTTCTGTATTGATTAGAATAGTTATAATACTTGAAAATTAGCCATTATTCAGCTAATATTTCATAAATACTGTGGTCAGCCAGCCAGCAGAAGGGTCAAGGAGATTTTCTCCTCTTTCATACCCATAGGCCAATAGCAAAGAAACCCTTCTGAGGTGCAGCATGATGGTTTAAGAAAAGTAAGAAGGCACTGAGCTGTAATATTTCTGATATTTGAAGTTCCTGGATATTTTCCCCATTTTGTAGGATGCAGAGATGTGGAAGTCTCCGTTTTACTTTTTCTGTTCTCTTAATCTTTTAAACGTTAAGGTTTTTTCCCCTCTGAAATATGGAGAATTTAAAAAGTATACAAATTCTTGTCAAAACTGAACTGAAACAAAATCCTCCCCATCTGCACTGGCCAAATTCAACAGCTAATCCCAGAATGGACAGCTCCATGTCTTACCTGCCTGCTAACTGTGTGTCAAATAAGAGGAGCCTTTCCAGCGGCAGTTGTACTTAAGTACTGCCACAATGGAATATGCTGTATTCTCAGTCAGATTTTTAAAAGTTAAGCCTCAGTTTCATCATTTTTGCCTCCAGAGATAGGTAAGGCTTAATTTGATCCAGGATCCACTTGTTTATCTTTCTGGCCATCCAGGGTACCTACAAATCTCTCCTCCAGCACCACATTTCAAAACAAATATTCTTTTTCCTCTGTCAATTTTCTTTACTGTCCAGCTTTCACACCCATACATGGTGATTGAAAATACAAGAGTGTGAATGATCTTGTTCTTGGCCTCCATCCTTACACTTGATGATCTTTTCTAATTCCTTCATTGCCGCACTTCTGAGTCCCAGCCTTCTTCTGATTCCTTCGTTGCAGTCTCCCTTTGGATTGATGATTCATCCAAGTACACAAAATCTTTAACAATTTCAATTTATATTTTGATGTGGACTCCTGCATTGAGTGGGGGGTTGGACTGAATGGCTTTATTAGGCCCCTTCCATCTTCTTTATTCTATTATTCTAATTTCAATTTCTTCATTGTCAACATTAGTCATGATGTTTGTTTTCTTAATGTTCAGCTGCAGTCCTGCTTTGGCGTAGACTATATCTAAGTAACGGGGATGAGCACCGTGCCCTAGAGTCGGACACGACTGGACTAAATGTCAAGGGGAACCTTTACCTTTACCTATATCCAAGTATAGATATATGTATTTTAGGTATTTGGAAGCCTTTTATAGAAGTGTGTGTGTGTGGTTTCAACCTTCATTCCCCCTGACGTGAAGCCCCCCCCCATCAGTTAAACTCAACTTGTTTTTTTGCTTCAGATATTTAATGTTTATTAACAGACCATTAAACATAATTTGAACAGTATTTTGCCTTTCCAACTCTCTCCCCCTCTCCAACAGGGAGAGAAAGGGGTCCAACACCCTTACATCAGTTTCATCTTTCACTGCAGCCTCTCCCGAGGCGGGTGCATCTCTGCCTCAGGTTCCTCATACAATGAGAACTGCAGCAAGGGCAGTGGCCTTGTTTCCCACCATTCAGGGGGCCAAGGGCCGTTCCATCTTGAGGCCGAGTCTCCCACTCCCCAGGGAGGAGTCTATGCGGCTGGAGCCCCAGTCGCTGACTCTCCCTTGAAGTAGCTTCCCCGGGCTTCTTATTTCTTTCTCTCCTTTCTCATTCACCCCAATATGATGGCTTCCTGGGGGGGGGGAGAGGGGTCTGTAGTTCTTTCTCCTTTCTGTCTCCTCTTGAGGGGCCATGAATTTTTCCCACTCAAAAGGCCATGGGCTCTGCAGTCATATCCACTCCCACCCCTCTGGTACGACGTGGTCTTCCACTACCCCTGCCCCTTCCTGCACTCATTCTCCTTCTGCCTCTTCCTCCCTGCTTCCTGCCTTTTTAAAATCTTCTGCCCCTCTTTCCGTTCCACCCCCTCCTTTTGTCTGCCTTTCCTGCCTTTTTTCCTTCCTCTGTTTGTTCTTCACCAATAAGGGGGGGCTCTCTCCTTTTCTTCCCTACTATTCACAAAGGGAGTGGGGATTGATTGACTTCCTGTTTTCCAAGGGAGGGGGGACAGCACTTGGACAAGATGGTTCAACTTCTTGTCCCACTTCCCACAATATGTTTGTGTGTGTGTGTGTGTGTATTTTCGTCTTTAGCATTACTGTGTGTATTTTCTTATTTAGCATTACTGTGCTTCTAGTGTATTGTACCACCTTCTCAGCTATTATTTTCTTTTTTGTTTTCTTAAATATTTTCAATAAAAAATTTTTGGAAAAAAATTCCTTCCGGGTAGGGGATTGCAAAATGCAGCTGTCTTATTTTCCCAGTCAGTGAGTCACACTCTGGCTTTCAGCAAATCCCAACAGTAGCAGAACACTTACCTGCCTCCTTGGGTGCTGAAAGCATTAATCAGTTCATGTTTGTCAATTACTTTGAAGATTAAAAAGTGCTAACTGCTAAGCACTATTGTTGTCAATGAGTTAAAAATGGGTGGTGTCTGTTGGAGGCACAGAAGAAGCTTGGAGAAATGTTCTCAAGAGCCTATCCTTTTTCTGAAATGCTTGTGGGGAAACTGGAGTTACACCAGTGCAGAGGAGCTGGCAGTAGACCAGAAAGATCTGAAGAAAAGAATGTTTTATGCTAAGGTTGTGGGATATGGGAAAACCCGTAGTGCTTCATGCAGTGAGGCTATGCAGCAAAGCTTTGAAAAATTAAAATTTCAGACTACAACTCCCAGAATCCCCCAGCCCATGTTGCCACTGTGTCTGCTTGTCTGCAAAGACTGAAAGTGGTAAGTGGAAAGAGGAGACTAAGTGATGTTTTTATATTCTGTTTGTATTTGAATGAGCAGTGATTAGTGAATTGCAAATTATCGTCTAGAGATCAGAATGGCTAATATTGTGACTGGCTCTTTGGTTTGTTGTACACAGATATTGTGGGTTAGGTCGGATTTGTGTGATCCTATCTGCAATCCAGTCGACTATTAGTACATCCAAAAGGTTAAGTATGTGGCAAAGAAATATGCATAAAAACAACTATGATCTGGAAACACACTCTCTACCTGGAGAAGACTGATGTGGCCACACTGACCCATGGTCCTGTAACCTTGAGATTAGACTACTGTACTTCATTCTGCATGGGGCTACCTTTGCAAACAACTTGGAATCTTCAACTAATATACTGATGTGTTTCATCTGCCTTAATCACATGACATCTATTCTGTGCCCTCTACACTGGCTCCTCCAGCTTTAATTCAAGGTGTTGGTTATTACCTTTAATGCCACCTGACCTGCATGCAATTCAGAATCGCATGAGGAATCACAGCAGGGTCACTTAGGTGATGTAATTTCCCCTATATGGACATAGGTTACACATGAGAAGTTTAACCTTGTTTAATCATCTCGTACACTGTTCTGAGTTTTCTTGGACAGAAGAACACCACATAAATGGAAATAATAACTAGATAAACCAATAAATGTAGAAAATAAAGCATTGAAAGGTATAGTTAGTAAAAGTTTTAAAATATTAATTGAAGCAGAGGATCAACCGGATCATATTCCCATGATATGATCCCATATCATGGGAATATGATATGGGGGAAGTGATAAACATTGAGAGATGGAAGAAAATATGGGATGTAAGAATAGTGAAATCTATGTCTATGAGAATTAAAGAGAATTTTTATAAGACTGTTTGGCAATGGTATCTAACTCCAGTGAAACAAAACCAAATAAATAAAAATTACTCTATGTTGTGCTGGAGGAGATGCCAGAAAACTGGCACTTATTTCCATATGTGGTCGGAATGTGAGAGTGTGATGAAATTTTGGCAAATGGTATTTGGGGAAATAAGAGAAATAACCAAATGAAATGTAGAAGTATGTCCTAAAATAGCATGTTTATCAATATTTGATAAGGTGGAATATAATTGGGGAACTATAGAATTTATTTCTAATTTAGTTACAGCTGCTAGATTAGTTATAGACAAATACTGGAAAATAAAATATAATTTTCAATTTAGTGAATGGTATACAGAGGTATGGAATATAGCTATTAATGACAAATTAACATGTAATATTAAAATAAAGAAAGGAGTGCTTAAAAGGCATACTTTTGCAGAAATTTTGGGAGATTTTATTAATTATTTATTAAGAAAGGGGAAGGGAAGAGCACCATCACAAGAAATGTTACAATTTTGGAAGGGGAATGGGAGTCCTTGAAATAAAGGAAAAGGTCTAGCTCTCCATTGGTCCCAGTGGGGGGAAGCACTTTGTTTGAATTTGTTTTGTGTATAATTATGGTGTTTTATTTGCTTCTTGTTCTTTTGTTTCTACTATATATTTTCATTTAATAAAATGAAGTAAAAAAATAAACAAATAAATGTAAATAAGAGATGGATTTTTTTACAAAAAACATTGGATCTTATTAAAATATACATTCAACATTTTTAGAGCCCCATACTGTGCAATAATAATCCAAAGCCATTCATCATGCGTAGGAAAAAGTAATACTAATACTGCCTGGATAGCTCAGTGGTTTAGGTATCTGGCTGTGGAGCCAGAGGTTGGGAGTTTGATTATCCACTGTACCTCCTGTCAGAAGAGCCAGCCTGTGTGGCCTTGGGCAAGCTGCACAATCCTAGGACACCCCCAGAAGAAGGAAATGATAAGACACTTCTAAGAATTCTCTACCTAGAAAAGAACAAGGTTGCCATAAGTCAGAATTGACTTGATGGCACGTTATTATTATTAGGAAAAAGTAAAAGAATTGGTGTAAAGAAAGAAATCTGATTGATACTACAATCCTGTGAATGTTTAATAAAAAGTTAGTCCCACTTATTTCACTGGAGCTTACCCCAATAATTGTGCATAGTACTACATAAGAACATAAGAACTTAAGAATGAGTCCTGCTGGATCAGGCCAAGGGCCCATCTAGTCCAGCTTCCTGTATCTCACAGTGGCCCCACCAAATGCCTCTGGGAGCACAAGAGACAGCTAGATACCTGTCTCCTGATATCACTCCCCTGCATCTGGCATTTTGAGGTTCCTTACTTTTAAGCCTGGAGATTATACATTCCCATCATCGCTTGTAACCTGCGATGGACTTTTCCTCCAGAAATCTGTCCAATCCCCTTTTAAAGGCATCTAGACTAGATGCCATCACTACATCCTGTGGCAAAGAGTTCCACAGACTAACAACATGCTGGCTAAAAAAATATTTTCTTTTGTCTGCTCTCACTCTCCCAACACACAATTTGAGTGGATGTCTAAGACTGCAGTCTTAGAAAACAAATGATTTTAATAAATATCAGGTTTTTTTTCAAAAGACTTAACAGATTAGCTGCTGTTTTTCACTAATTTTCAGGGAAATTTTAGTTACTTTTCCTGGAGATGACTTGTTGAATCATTCTTACAATCAAAATAACAGATCAAAATGCAGGATTAGGTGGGAGGATGGACAACACTTACGAATTTCATGTTTTGGGAAGCTATTTCCTCATAAATCAAAGCTTTTGAAAGATAAAAAAATGGGAAAACATGCTCTTTGAAACTGTATGATGAAGATGATCACTTTTAAAAATGTGAGCAGTACTTGTATTCATGAGGAATAATAAATAATAATAACCATTGTTTGAAAGGGTTTTTATAATGCAGATACCTGGCACAGACAGGGATTATCTGCCAGGGGTGGAGCCAGAGAGAATCTTTGTGCCCACAACAAGAATGTGTTTTGGGATGATGTGAGTGACACATTGCAGAGGGGGGTGGTGCCAGTTAAGGCTTGCAGTTAGCATGGGTGTGTGAACGCCCACCTGGGCTTGCTCAACCGAAAGCAACAGGTGAGCTGGTTCTCTGAGCCACCAGCTTGGTTACCATCAACAGCATGAATTCATGGGATTTTATAAGTAAAAAGTGGTCCAGGTTGTACAGAGGGGAAGGGAATTTTCAAAGCATACAGAACTTGGGAGTAGTGCTCTGTTAAAAACAAAGCTGTGTTGCCCTGACCCAACAAATATAATCTCTTGCATCTTATCAGTAAGCATCTGAGCTGCAACAAATGAAAGATAATACAATAATTAGGTAGCAACCACTGGAGACCACAGGCATCTGATGCAGAGAAGGAACACACCCAAGAACCTCTACATACTTCAGTTCCCAGCCTTTAAAGAAGAGAGGGAATAACATGGCCCTACATCACCATGCTATTATTATTACACTGTTGCAGTATTGCTTAATTTCAAAGAAGGCTTAGAGTTACTGGGCAAAAGATTTGTTCCAAATAATTGCAATGTAAGCAATTGTTTCACCAAGTTAATTTGTGTCCAGCTGCATAGCAATGACTACTATCATTAGTCACAATGCTCAGAGTGCTTCCTTAAAGAGCTTTCCTTTCTGAGGATGTCTGTAGCTCATTAGGAGAGCCACCATGATCAATGAAATAGATTCCAAAAAGAAACACAGAATTTAGAAAGAATTAGTACCATACAAAGTAGGGTGCTCAAGTACTTCCCAACCTGGATCGGTGACTCCAACATAGAATAATAAAATCCACAAATGGGGAAACAAAGGCCTATGACCTGAAGGTGGGCGATGTGACCTGAAGAATATGGTGGACCTTAAATCTGTTACTGAAAAGACTATCAAATGGCTCCAGATGAACTTCTCTGAGAAGGCTATTCTGTCCGTAGGAAGGACACTAATGGAAAGGCCCTCTCCCTTTGCAAGGGTTGGAGAACCGATGGCTTTCAAGATATTGTTGTTCAAGATATTGTTCAGACCAGCATGACTGGAGATCATGGTAAGTGTAGTGCAACAGGAGCTCAAAGTCAGCAGGTTGTCCACCTCTGGCATACTGATTCCTCACATCACTTCATTTGATGGAGCACTTGAAGAAAGGCCTCAGAAGTAGACTGAGTATATATGGGAAAATACCATCTATCAGGAAACCTACTCCCATTCTCTTGGGGCTATGATAGTAATTAAATTTCAGTTTCTCCAGAACTCTTCAGCCCTGCTCCAATTAAATTCATACAGCCCTGGAGGTTAGAGTGTCAGAGTCCAGGTTGTGCACGGCTGCCTTCAACAGCGGGGGCAAGGGCACCAAAACCCAGCCAACAGCACAGAGGGCCAAGCCCAAAGTCACACATGGACCTACTAGCGAGGATAGGAGCACAGGAGCAGAAACCGGAGCGCTGGGACTGGAACCAGGCCACAGGAGTGGGAGCACTGAGCCAGAGCAGGAATGCAAGGTCAGGAATACAGGAGTTCAGAGCAGAAGCGGGAGCAGGGAAGCATAAGAACATAAGAAGAGCCCTGCTGGATCAGGCCAAGGAGTCCAGCTTCCTGTATCTCACAGTGACCCCACCAAATGCATCTGGGAGCACATGAGACAACTAGATCCCTGTCTCCTGATACCCCTCCCCTGCATCTGGCATTTTGAGGTACTTTCCTTTTAAGCCTGGAGATTATACATCCCCATCATAGCTTGTAACCTGCAGGGAGTACCAGGGCTCCGGAGCAGGAACAGCATGGCCAAAGACCTATGTTGCTGAGGCAACTTCTGGGAGGGAGAGTCATTCCTTTAGTAGTCCTTCCCTCAGGACTCCCAGGTGGACCTCATAATCAGGATCAAGTTCTGCCCCAGCAGGTCTTGATCCTGCAAACGCTGGGCTCTTCCTAGGACCAAGCTGGCCCCAATCCTGGAGCTGCCAGGACGGTGGTGCAGGGGAAGTCCTGCTGCCACCCAGATCCTGACATAGAGCTGCATTTCAGTTTTCGTTTTTAACATCAGCATAAGGGAAAACACACGCTCTGCTTTTGGTGTATTTGTCCTGACTCTGAGTTATACTTTAACTTTAGGAATGGAAAACAAAGGTATTGTCAAATTCTAACTGTGGGAGGAAGAATTTGTACAAAAAGTGAGGAAATAGAGAAGGTCCAGGAGACTCTGAATAGTAACAAGGACCTATGAGGGTATACTCTGGAGAAGGCAGACTAGCAGGAGACAGCTGGTGTGCAACTGTGGTGTTGCACCATTATGTGCAAGCAGTGAACACTGACTCCAAGCAAGTCATAAGTGAGAGTGGAACCTGCTTGGCAGGGCAGGGCCTGCTGGAAGCTCATAATGGGCAGCAGTAGCATGCTGGAATTGTATCATTCCATGTCATAAAACTATGGTAACACCACAATCAAAATCACCACAGGGCTCCCTGTTAAATTTGCTTTTCATCACAAAAGGAAGCAAACAAAGCAATACCAGAAATTAGAGGTATTTTGCTGGTAGGAGCAAAATGGAACCCCCAGATTCTTAAAGGATAGGCATACTATACTCTGTAAAAGCAAGGGAGCCATGAGCTTCAATACCCAATGAAGATGACAGGCCTTCTGCTAGATTGCTTCCCAGGGCACTAGGTTCAAGGGACCTGTGAGTAGGCGGGAGGCACATATTTATTCCAGGGCACTGGGCAAAAGCTATCTTAACAATGGGAAAATGGAAAACAAAAAAAGAGGAGAAAATAGAAACTGGACATTGCACTTTTTGGTAACATTCCCCCTCAAATGGAGGATGTTGGATAATCTCCTTGTAATTATCTCCTGGCCAGATAGTAGGATAGCTTGTTGTTGTGTGTGTTTGTGTATGTGTGCATGAGAGTGAGAGAGAGAGAGAATTTTGAGCTCCTTTTTTTGCACGGTTTCCCCCTTCATAGGAAATAGAAAATTACCTCTTTGTATGCCAGCCAGTGCCCTATTTACTTTTATGCGTGGCTAATTGCTTGTTTTAACTGGGCCTGCCTTGAGTAAGTGAGTGAGACTTGCCACCCACTCTGTCCTTCACAAAAAACATCCTCTCAGCAGTCCCTTTGGTACATCAGAGTTTTGTCCACACACAAAAATGGAGTAATCAAGATACACAGCTGTTCAAGGCTGCCATGAAAACCACCAGTCTCTCTTAGAGCCCAGTTACACTAGGAAAAAGAACAAAATGTGAACTGGGTTCAGCATGTTTTACATTGATTTTAAAAAGGGTGACTACAAGATGCACATGGAAGTGTGGATTTTTTTTGACAGCGAAACATTTTATTTTGATCAGAAGCAATCTAATTTACTCTTCCACCACAGGGATGTTTATTTTAAGTTGGATGTCAATTTGATTTCATTTAAATTGATTTGCCATATGTGAATACCTCTGTGGATGTTAATTTTTAATGAGCTCTCTTGCATATACGTATATATTTCTTGCTCTCTGGTATAGCGCTACACCAGATATCAAGAATTTAAAAATAGATATACAAAATTAAAACAGAGCTTTGACTTGCTTTCTGTCAATGCCACCTCCACTGCTCAGCCCTCCAGCAACATCCAGGTCTCTTCATCTCACTGCCTTGCCAGTACGTCACTTGCTGCTTGGCAGAAGCCGCTCCACAATTTGTCGGGCCTCCTGGTCAGGTTTCAGCTGGGTGCCAACCATCTGTTCAATGGGCAGGCAGCCGCTTGCCTGTTCTATGCAGCAGCTGGCTCTGGCTCTCTTCCTCCTCCTCTGCTAATCATTGAGCACTGCTGGGCCACAGGGACCCACCTCAACCAGGTAGGAGTCCTCTTTTGCTGCCACTGCTTGGCCACTTCTCAGGGAGAAAGAGATCCCTGGGTCTTCTGCAGCATTGGTCAGATCTCCAGCACCAGGAGACACAAGTGAAGGAGGGAGAGGTGATGGGCTGGGAAGGGGGAGAAGGGTTGAGAGAGAGAATGAGAGAGAAAAGCAGTGCTTGAGGTGGCTTACAAATCAATTACAATAAGGGAAGAGCCACTTGCCTGCTCTTTGCAGCCACCACCCACTGGTTCCTTTTGGTATAGCACTTTTAAAAAAACAAGTGGATAAAAAGTTACCCCAGGGAATGCACACAGCAATTAATATATCACATGACTGTCACATGACTTTAAATCAATAGCACCACCACATATTCCAAGGTATTTCATTAATGTAGCCCTGCTCTTAGTGTCTTAATGGATCCATGGCCCAACACATTTTGCACTTGATTCGGCATTTTCAGCCAAACAGGAGGATGGAGGTTTGTCATTTGTTGGATCTGTCACTACACCACTGTGATTGTCACAAAAACTTCCTTGTGAAGTATAGTTGCTAACTTCCACTACCCCCCACCCCCATATTTATAAGGACATACAAAGGACCAGAGAAAAGGCTGACCTTGTTCAGCATTCTTATCCCACACTGGCCAAGAAGTTGCCCCAAATTAATAAATTAAATAAGTTGATTTATATCCCCTCTTTCTCCCAAAATTGGAACCCAAAGCAGCTCACAGCAAGGTTAAAAAAGAGAGATAATTAAAACACACACACACACAAAGCCAAATTATAATTGTAAGCAAAGTATATTAAAGCCCATTTAAAATAAAAGCATTTTAAAAGCACATTAATAAAAACAGTATAGCATCCTTCTCCATAAAGGTCTCCTTTCTTAACAGCCAGTCAATCACCAGAATTCCTCTTGAATTTTTTAAAAAAAATGTTCCTGCTAATGGAAGGAGAGAATAATTGTGTCCAACCCCCTGCTCAATCTAAATCAAAATACCATGTTTCCCCAAAAATAAGACCTAACCTGAAAATAAGCCTTAGTATGATTTTTCAGGATGCTCGTAATATAAGCCCTACCCCCCCCCCCAAATAAGCCCCAGTTAAAGGGAAATCACGCCCTCCACCATTGTGCAGCAACCAGAAGAAGATGACATGACTGTATTTGAATAAATGTAGATTGTTGTACATGAAAAAAAAAACATCCCCTGAATCATAGAATCATAGAAAAGTGAAGTTGGAAGGGTCCTACAAGGCCATCAAGTCCAACCCCCTGCTCAATGCAGAAATGCAATCAAAGCATATCTGCCAGGTGATTGTCTAAGTTTTTCTTGAATGCCTCCAGTGTTGGAGCACTCACCAACTTCTGAGGTAACTGGTTTCATTGTCGTATTGCTCTAACAGTTAGGAGGTTTTTCCTGATATTCAACCAAAATCTGGCTTCCTTTAACTTCAGCCCATTGTTACGTGTCCTGCACTCTGGGATGATCAAAAACAGATCTTGCCCCTCCTCTGTATGACAGCCTTTCAAATATTTGAAAAGTGCTATCATATCACCCCTCAGTCTTCTTTTCTCAAGGCTAAACATGCCCAGTTCTTTCAGCCTTTCCTCATAAGGCTTGGTTTCAAGCCCCCTGATCATCCTTGTCACCCTCCTCTGAACTTGTTCCAATTTATTAGCATCCTTCTTAAAGCGTGGTGTCCAGAACTGGACACAATACTGAAGGTGAGGCCTAACCAGTGCTGAATAGAGGGGGACTAGCACCTCGCAGGATTTGGAAACTATACTTCAATTAATGCAGCCTAAAATAGCATTTGCCTTTTTTGTAGCCACATCACACTGTTGGCTCATATTTAGCTTGTGATCTACGACAATTCCAAGATCCTTCTCGCTCGTAGTTTTGCTGAGCCAGGTATTCCCCCATCTTGTAACTGTGCAATTGGTTTCTTTTTCCGAGGTGCAGTACTTTGCACTAATCCCTGTTGAATTTCATTCTGTTGCTTCCAGCCCAGTGCTCCATCCTATCAAGGTCATTTTGAATTTTGTTTCTGTCTTCCAGGGTATTAGCTATTCTGCCCAATTTGGTATAATCTGCAAATCTGACAAGCATTCCCTGCACTCCCTCATCCAAGTCATTAATAAAGATATTGAAGAGCACCGGGCCCAGGACTGATCCTTGGGGTACCCCACTTGTGACCTCCTCCCAGATAGAGAAGGACCCATTAATCATCACCCTCTGAGTATGATTCTGTAGCCAATTGTGTATCCATAAGCCGTAATGCATTTTTTGGAGCAAAAATTAATATAAGACCCTGTCTTATTTTGGGGAAAACCATCTGACAGATTGTTGTCTAATTTTCTCTTGAATGCCTCCAGCATTGGAGTTCTTACCACATCTCAAGATAGTATAGTATCGATCTAATCTAATCATACACTATCATGCTAAGTTAGTTATGGAAACTAGTTATTTCTTTCAAATATGCACAACTGAATAAATGTGGAGCTCCTTTCTACTAGTTAAACCAGTGATGCATTGAGTTAGCAACATTTGCTCAGATGGGTTTTCACAGACAGAATTTTTCCTAACCCCACCCTCTTTTGAAATTGACATTTCTTCAATTGCTCTACCCAAACTTCAGTGGCCTTAAAGTCATCTGGAGTGGCTTAAGAAGTAGGGAGGCAGACAATGAATCATGTCTGGGATTTAAAATGGAGCAAATTTGCATTGATTCCTGCTCCCAGACTTCCTGTCGAGGATCTTGCTAACTGGTGTCTACAATTGCTAACCATATCCTTTAGCCACTAAGCTGTGGTCACACCTCAAAATTTGAACTGGTAATTTCCCAATTGATGCTTTTCCAGAGAAGAGTAAAGCAAGCTGGCAAGGCAGTTAGTAAGGTGTGGTACAAAGCAAGTATGAAACTGAAGCAGGAGAGCAGGTAGTCCCTAGGAAATGATGGGAACAGCCAGGTGGATGAAGGACAATGAGCAATACATTGTCTCCTTATAGATCTTATTCAGAAGCTTTCAAATTAGCTGCATTAGCCTGAATAATGGGGTGATAGAGCCTGACAGACAATGACTCCTGATTGACCAATGGAAATGCAATGTGCACATGCTGTCTGTTTTCCATATACTCATGTATTAACCCTGTGTGTGTGTCCGAGGAAGTAAAAGATGGCAAAAGCATTTATCTGTTGCCTCTACATAGCAGAAGATAGCAGTTTGCATTTGATTAAAGCAAGAAAAAAGAAACTACAAAGTACAAAAGGAAAAGGCAAAGATTGACATGTTGGTCTATAAGAAACCACTTGTATAAGACTATGTGTGGGGCAGAAAGAACTGTCTGAAGCCCTGAAGGTTACTACATTGAATCCTCGTAACTACTCTGAATAAGTTCTATGACTTGAAACAGAGAAGCCGCTACACTTTTAACCTCACTGAGTATTTTATTTGTTTTATTAATTTTTTAAAAATTATAAATTTTAACTTTTTATTTTAACTACAACATAAAATACATAAATCAAAATACAACTCAAGCCAGTTTTCCAAAATTGCCAAATTGGGATCCAAATTGAAATGTTGTAGTTTGTGCACACCCCTAATTTAGAGACAATGAATAATTAAATTAGAACCAGTAACACTTCCTACTTCCATGTATCATTTTTTGGACTACCTGATGAATCCATGCACCAGATGTTTAGCTCAGCACTGTGGCATCCAAATGAAAGGATGAGAAATTTCTAAGGAATAGGCAGACACCTATTTCCACTCCGAACTTCCATTCAGCTGCAAGAGGAAATAAATCTATCCACACATGGCAATTGTCAGTGCTCTTCCCTCCATGCATTTTTCATTATTTAAATTTATTACAAATAGCAAGCCACTGAATGTTCTACACTCAGGTGGACTATGGTTTGTTTGGGTAAGTGGTTGTGTTTGGCTGCAACCTTGTTTAAACTGGGCTCTCAGTCACTATACAAGCAAAAGTAACACACCAGTGCAATATAAAGATATAAGAAATATTCACATATTTTCTTGTCCTCAGAGAAAAAGATGTCCCAACAAATAAAGAAAATCCATCAAAAATTTTGTCATGACATTTATCACTCTTGAACAAAAGCAAAAAGAGCAAGGTGAATTTTCAGCAGTAGTAATCAAAAAGTGAGATTTCTGCAACAAAACCAAACAAAACCTTGTTCTGAGCACCAACCTTGTGTTTTATATTTTTAACCCCTTATAAAAGTCAGTTCCAAGTTGTCAACACATAACAGCAACAACAAATTTTATCCAGAGGTTTTAAACAATGATAAAAACAAAATGAATATCTATTTCAAAGAACTAATTCTAGATGTATTTCTCTTGGGAATATGGAATAGTTGTTTGAACGCCCTTCTTTGACACTATAAATGTGCATAGGAAATTGCTGCATTTGTACTTATTAAGATAAGGAAACTGGCATAGTTGTTTTCTTATTTTCTTGGACTGCAGCATCAAGAACCCTTTAGCAAACATGGTCAGTCATCATTTTGGTTGAGGGATTCTGAATGATGTAGTCAAAAGGTAACTTATTGAGCTGTGCTATGAACCTCGTTCTGTATTCCTGTATGGCACGCAACAGTGAAACAGAACAGCAAATGATGGGTGCAGGGGTTTACAAAGGACGTACCACATTGGATTGGTATTTGCATTTGTTGTTTAGTCATTAAGTCATGTCCGACTCTTCGTGACCCCATGGACCAGAGCACGCCAGGCCCTCCTGTCTTCCACTGCCTCCCGGAGTTGGGTCAAATTCATGTTGGTAGCTTCGATGACACTGTCCAACCATCTCGTCCTCTGTCGTCCCCTTCTCCTCTTGCCTTCACACTTTCCCAACATCAGGGTCTTTTCCAGGGAGTCTTCTCATGAGATGGCCAAAGTATTGGAGCCTCAGCTTCAGGATCCGTCCTTCCAGTGAGCACTCAGGGTTGATTTCCTTCAGAAAGGATAGGTTTGATCTCCTTGCAGTCCAGGGGACTCTCAAGAGGTATTTGCATACATATGTTTGAGTACCTTTTTTCTCCCTCTCAGGAAATAAAATAAAAAGGGAATATAAGTGTCAAAGCATGAATCGGAAAACAAATGGTAGCTGGAAACAATATGTGTTGTGTCAAAATTAATGTAGACATGAATATTTTAATGAAACGAGGATGATTACTTCCTTCCCTTCATTAAACATCTAGGAGGGGCCTTGCACAATGGTCGCCTCTGCACTTATTACCAAATGAAGCAGTAAACCCCCACCCCACCCCACCCCAGGAATGTGCCCTAACTTCTAAATGTGCCAGAAGTCAGAGGGGAAAGTTGGTTGTGTCATGGACTGGAGACAGAGAAGGATACAGTTTTATCCTAGTCATGAATGTGAAATCCTAAATAAGCATAGCCAATAGGAGGTTTGGGATAATTAGATTAGGCTTTCAGCTCTATCTCATTGTCTGTCCACCTTCTCGCTCCTATTAAAATAGGCATGGTCTTGCAAAACATATAGAAAGATAAGATATGGTACACCCAGATAGGGAGAAATAAGATTTTTTTTTCCAATTTGATTTTTGGCTAGAATTTACCAAAATTCAGGAAGTTGTTCACATGGAAGAACCTGAGACTAAGGCCATATGTATGGGGGAGAAACTGAAATTGATTGATTCTTCCATCCAGATCCAGGGCGTTGAGGGCCTAAAACGGAAAAGTCTCAGGCTGTGTCTCTGTAGCCTCTTCCAGATGGAGCATTTGTTCTCCAAACTGTAGCTGATTAGTCACTGATGATATCGTGGACAGGAGGGAGACATTCTGCGTTAACGGGCTCCGGAGTCAGTTTGAATGAAGATGACTGAAACAATGTAGGTGTGCTACTTGTGAATATTTTAATAATAGATTTTCTACCATAATTCTAAAAGATGATGATGACGATGACGACGACAAATGCATTTACTTTGTAAGCAGTTTGAAATAAAAGTACAGCACTTTTGCCTGTAGTAAGTTAATTATCAGCAGAGCTTGAAAAAACTACTTTTGGGGCTTTAATTGCCAGAATCTTTCAGCCACCACGGCCAATATAATCCAAGAAAAGTAACCTGTCAAAGTTCTGATACCATTGTAATACTGTAGCATTTGTCCTTCAAGTTTGGTTTGACCTTGGTTTTTGGCTTGGAAATTTGTTTTCTTTTTAGCATTTTCTAAAAGTCTGCATGAACATTTGTGTGGATTTTTGTATATGTTTTGAAAAAATAATGATCCCCCCCCAAAAAAGATACACATTTTGTGCATATTTTGCAAATGTATGCTTTTTTTCTTTTTTAGTTTTCCAATTGATTAAAATGGACTTTGCATGCAGTTTTCAAAGGGATTCCTATTGAATATGTTTTTTCAAAACACATTTCCATACCCAGACATTTGTGCATGAATGGGCTCCAGGAGTGTATCGATTTCAGCAAAGTTCAGAAGTGTACAGATTGTCAGTCAGATGTGTTCCAGCTTATCTTTAGAAAAGAGAAAAAGTTGTATGTATTTGTACAAAATTAAAAAAAAAGGAAAATAAGAATGGATTGTACATTTATATATATATATATATATATATATATATATATATATATATATATATATATATATATATATATATATATATATATATATATATATATATATATATATATATATATATATAGAATAGAATATATATAGAATAGCCTTTCCAGGACTATTTTTCAGGGTTGCTTCTTTATGCTGGACTTTGCAGGAGTTGAGGGCGGAGACTAGAAAAGTACCTGTCTTTAGTTTTCGGAAGTGCAATGTCAGCAAATTTGCATTAAATTGGAAATAGATTAAATTTCTCAAACATACAGATATATTTTTCACTAAACGTATCAGAATCTCTTAGCATGTGCTGTATCTGTTTATTACCATATGCCTGACCATTATTATTATTATTTTTTTGGTCACTATAAAGAAGTTCCCAATTTCGGGGAAGGTGGTTGATCTTGACCCCATTTTGTTTTTCGAGAAACTCCATGCTTTTCTATTTCTCATTTGCCATCATCCAACCTCCTTCGATTTTAAAAAATTGAGTTGTAATTTAAAATTAAAAGCAGAAACAAAAAGCTAGTCAAACTATTTTACATCAATTTCGTGATATGAATTTTGAAAATAAAAAAAGTGTTCAAGCTGATATTTTGTTGTTGTTCTGATTATCGTCTTGCCCCCTCAGTGGAATGCATGCCCACCAGTTTGGGGAGCAATGGTGTAAACCTTACTGTAGACTTGTGAGTCTTTTGGTCTATTCTCTAGTTTTCCAGGTAAAATTTTGCCCAGGTTTTACTTTTCCGGAGTTATGGAAAGGAGCCAGTTTTGTAAATACAATCAATAAAAATCCCACTAAAGTAACATTATTTCTTATCTGGGCTGTCATTATCCTCTATTTGATTTTGCCTCAGACAGTTGGAAGAGAAGACAGTAAATTACACATCCACAATAAAATCACTCCCAGGCATCCTTATATAATCTACTATAGTGTTGGCTGTTTCTAGTGCCTTTAATCTGTCTTTTTAATTAATGTATTCCCATTATATCTTGAGCTGTAGGTAAGATTAGGCAGGGCTATGTCTGTCTTGTCTTTAAGAAGCGAAGAAGACACCACCTCCAGCGGAGATTGTTTACCCTGCCCAAGGTTAGTCTCTAATGGCAGCACAAAAGGACAATAGCCTGGGGAGCGGAGGGCAGTGGCGGTAATTAAATTAAATAATCTAATCTCAGCATTTAAGGGAGTCTGGCAATGGAGTCAGGCACTGGGGATGAGAATGTCTGGTATGATAATAGACGAATAGGCAAAGTGCACCAACGCTACCTGTAAGATCAGGTTAAACAAAGGTTAGAATAAATAAATACAGAAAGAAAAAGCATTTGGTAATACAACTTCTGTGCTGCTAAATAGAGTAGTCAGGATGGCACATCTTGAGTCCTGACTTTACTGTAAGTACCAGACTTTATTACAAGTGCTGAAACAAATATTTGCAAATTTTCAAAACCAATGTTTCCAATTTTGCCATTCAGATTTTTGAATTAGAAAGGCCAACATGCAGTTTGAATGTAAAATCACTGGCACTCAATTTAAAATTAAAATGCTTTAGGCTTGTTGACATCACTTTGATGCCTTGATCTCAATGTGCTTTATTTGAGGTCTTGCTTACCATTGCATGTGATCCTATCTTTAGTTTTGTGTCAATAATAACATACTGCCAAATCTCACATAGTGGTCCTCATTGCGTGGCAAACATGCTCAACCTATGACGTTCAGTTACATTGCAGGCGATCCTGGAGTTTGGGGAATTTTAGAAGGGTTCTTTTTCTTTTTAATGAAGAGAAATGAAAAAAGGATTTGATTTTACTACTGGTTTGCAACATGCAGCCCCAAGGAAAAGCTGGTGGATGTTTTCCAGGATGTACACTAAATCTGTAGCAGGAGATTATGAGGCCCATTGGAGAAGCATTTGCACTGTGAATCAGAAAATCAGGTATTCCAGAACTTGGGTATTCACTTTTTAAAAGTAATTAATTATATCACTTGCTGCAGAGTCTCTCATCCTTGGTACTTGACATTAAAGAGGGGAAAATGTGATTCACTTTGTTTCTTGTTACTTTTCTGTTACTTTTTCATTTTTGTTTTTGAAGTGCACTATTTTAAAAATAAGAAAATAGCCTATAATTTGAAAAATAAATTCTCTCTATCTGTTCCAAGAAACCATTTTAGCCCCATCTCATGATAAGGAAAGTGAGGTCAATATGGGTTTAGGAAAATAAATAAATAAAGATGATACCAGTCATTATTTGAAAACGAGTTTCATCTATTTGCATAAACAACATGAGTTGGAATTTGGAATAGTTGCATGAGATTGATTAGATGTGATACAGTTTAACTGCCAAGGATGATGCACATAGTTACTACTGCACCATTACAATTGTAAAATTTCTAGTGAGGAAACATGAGAAGTCCAAAAACAGAGGTATATGCATATAGCTTCTTAGTCTGGATGTGGAGTTTGCAAAGCATGCAGCATCACCTCTACCACACCACCCTCCTTCTTTTCCTCTGTAATATTAACAATAAAAAGATGCGTGATTAATGTAATTATGTTGCAGATGTTGCTGCCCAACAAATGGCAGACAATGAATTTAAACAGGAGCAAGACCTGTTTCACAGACTGCTAATGTCATGTCATAGCTTTGGTAATAGTGGACAGCTGTCTGTCACACTGGACAGAAAGATGGAAGAGGAAGAAGGTTTTTAGCAGCAGCCCCAAGTGCTCTGCAACATCTAGTTAATAATATTTAATAATTGTGTGCCATCTAGTCAATTCAAACATATTGTCCTGGAAACCCTTCTCAGGGTTTCCTAGGTATAAAGTACTCAGAAGTAGTTCACCATTCCTTTCTTCTACTAGTGCTCTAGGACTGTGTGGGTGGCCGAGGCTACCTATTACAAGGAAGATGACAAATCATCCCTGACCCCTCTACTCCAACTCATTGATCTATCTAGCTGACAGCATCTATTTATCTAGTATACATAAGGTATACTTTCTGATTTTCAGGTTTCTCCAGACCAAGAGTCAGAAGCTTAAGGGAAGCAAGAGGAGATGCAATGCCATTCACTGCTGTGTTCTAGTAAATAGACTCTGTTCAATATATAAGTTAGTGCAGAGGTATAATTTTTTATGTAGAAAGTCTGATTAACGTTTGTTTATGATACATATGTTGTACAAAGCCCCTATTTTCAAAAACCTCTCTCAAGAACGCATGAAGATATTTTCTCTGTCTGGGGTTCTTCCAATACGCTGTATAGCTCAGAATTGATGGCAGGTTGTTCACACTAACCAAAAAAAAGCCAGGCACATTCTGAGTTGTAATGCTGCTGTAGTATCATCTGAGTAAATTGTAGGCATCCTTCAGTCTTGAGAGACTATGATAGCCCCAGAATTGCCCCAGAATTGGAGAAATACCACAACTTTGGTCCATTTTTGCACTTTTGTCTGAAGCACATGCACATGCAAGTCAACAGCAATGTTTCTGAATCAATCTTGGCTATGATTTTTTTTTGCCAACAGTCTTTCTAAACCCACAAGCAGGTAGCTCAGGGAAGTACAACACTGTGCCAAAAACTATTGGTTCAGGGGAAATGTGGCTATTGCCGTCCACTGCCTTTGGCTTCTATAGGGTAGAAAACTCTATGAGCGTGTTCTGTGCTGTGATGTGTTTAGGGCCTTGAGCTAAGATTAGCAAGATTCACAGCACCTTCTTACAAATGAACACCTATGAGCATTTGTGTCTTCTTCTTCAACCATTGTGCGTTGGAAAGACGTTTATTTTGTGCAGATGTCATCTTTCTGTGAAAATTCACTGAAAAATATTACCTGTGCAGGATTTTTATCTTCTTTTTTAAAAAAGTGTTGAAGCATGTTTGGAACCTCAGGGAAATTTTTAATGGGGTACTCCCACCTAGGCTGACTGGACAGCTCCAAAGCCAGGGAGCAGGACTTTGATTCCCTGCTGTGTCTTGTAGGAAAGCAATCAGTCTTCACCTGTGTGTTCTTAGGCAAGCCATATGGTCCCAAAGCACCTCTAGAACAAGGGAGTGGTGAACCAAATGAACCTCCATACCTAGAAAACCCTGGAAAGGGCCACCATAAGTTGGCGTCAACTTAATGGGATATCATTAAGATCCTTGTGGCACAGTGGTTAAACTGCAGTACTGCAGCCAAAAGTCCACTGATAACCCAGGTTCAGGCCCAGGAAGCTGGTTCAAAGTTGACTCAGCCTTCCATCCTTTCAAGGTCAGTAAAACGAGTACCCAGCTCAGGGCAGGGGCAATGTGTAGCCTGCATAATTAAACTGTAAACTTCCCAGAGAGTGCTTTAACCACTATGGGGCATTATATAAGCAGCACTCTTTACTTTTTAAAATTATTATTATTACTCCTCTCACAGTCTGATGTTCTATCATCTCAGCTTTTTAGCAGTTCATTCTTCCTTCATTCTGCTCAATGCTAAGACCCTACCAAATTCTATTTCACAGGTTCCCCCCCCGCAAACCTTTTAACAAAGTACGTACTTAAATATCAAATCATTAATATAATTTGATTTAAGACTATTGTTTTAATTTAATTAATTTAGTTAGATTTCATTTAATTATGTTCAGGAGTGAAACAACATTAGTGTGACTCTGTCATGCTTATTTTTAACAGATGTCAGTTCTTCAGGCAGCTGTAGATGTTTTTATAACAGGTTTTCAAATCTTGGTCCAGCATCCAGTATACCTAAGTAACAAATCAGCATGGGGTGTGGTGAAATCATATTCTGGGACTTGCTTACATGGTAGCTAAATATATTTTGACTTCCTAACAATGTTTTAGGTGTGATGACTAGCAGCTGAGATGACATTGCCACCTACACACAAATGAATTCATGTATGTGTGTTTTTAATCTAGTGATAAAACACCCATAATTTTACAGAGAGGAAATCAGTAAACCATCTGCCCCAGGGCCTCTGAAGAGTGGATTGATTACACCTGATACTATTTGGTAGGACTTGTTTTTAATAAAGAAAAGGAAAAGAAGGACCACCCATTTCAAATATTATAGCTTGTTATTTATAGTATTTCTTCTTTGTGCTATGATCTGTGTTACCATGATAAGTATAAGATTCCTTTTATAAATTGTTTAAAAAACAATTGATCTGTGTCAAGTCCCTCTTATGGCTGCAGCGCCACATAGTTTCTATCAGCCATCTCAGTGGGATTGATACGTTTTTCCATTTCCTTGCAGGGAGAGGTGGAGAGAAAATTAAACCCAGAATGGAAATGTTACTATATCAAGACCAAGAACTCTGGAATATGTATGCTGTTTGTCCAAGTCAATTAGTGATCAGTTCCTGGCATTGCCCTTTATCTGATATCGAATAAAATATCTCTTGTGTTTGGAGAATTATGCAATGCCTTGAATGAAGCAGAGTCTCCTCTTAACCTCTGCAGGCAATCAATTTACTCCTTGAATTGTGAGATTTTGATTACTCTTATCTATGGTGTCATGAAATTAATCAATTCTTGCAAATGGGTCCATAGCCTCCTGAGGCAGTGAATCTTGAGTCTTCTTTAGAGGATTTCTCCTGATTTTTTGTTAGGAGCAATTACATGTCATACAAAGCTGTTGTTTGCTTTGTTTGTGTCAACCACAAAGATGTTTCCCATCTTGATGAATTACATGTATATTTTCATAGGGTTGATGGGTACATCACAGTTTCCCTACTTTTATTGCCTCTTAGATTGTGCGACTTGTGAGCAATTTGTAGTACCAGTAAGAGAGGCATTAACCTCATACTGACAGTGGGGGGTGCTCCATTTGCTGGTCAAC
This sequence comes from Intellagama lesueurii, assembly GCA_037013535.1. NCBI lineage: Eukaryota > Metazoa > Chordata > Lepidosauria > Squamata > Agamidae > Intellagama > Intellagama lesueurii. The sequence goes on along the minus strand of JBAJHW010000002.1, from coordinate 228,518,798 downwards.
AGCTGCTGAAGTTGAGACTGATACTGGAGGCTTCTTTGGCACGGTATCTTGATGGTGGTGGAAGGAAATAGCTGAAGAATGGCTCCCTTCCCATCCTGCTGATACACCACTCTAGCAGATTTCTTATTATCACCCACTGTTACTTCACTGCAAGACCATGCTGCATAATTTTCTTAGGTCTTTAAAGCCCGTAATGATGCTCAGATAGTCATGTTCCTAAACATCACTTGATCTCTGTCTCTATCAAAGACTGCATCACTCTGAACCAATAACATTACAAATGACTGTTGCCAAGTAGATTGTTGACAGGAGCCAAACCAAAATTAAGCTAGTCCGATTGAGCAGTTGTGAGTGGTTTTACCCTTCTTTAAAGACTATTTTTGGTAAAATGTCTAGATAGCTGTGGTCATAATCTTCATGACAAGCTGGACTTTGAAGTGGTTTACCACAAATGCAGACTGTTGCTGGCCTTGGGCTGAACTGGTGCAGTACATGAGTTGTGCTTCTGCAGGTGAGTGTCAGTCATGCTCATGATGAAATGCTCAAATTCAAAGCAGTTACCTATTCCCACCATGGTCACCAGGAGCATAGCAACCTAGAATGATCTACCACACGAGAACCTTACATGACTGAGTTCTTTAAAACAAACTCTGCACTTACTGGGAACACACAATATTTTACTACTAGTAGTGTGGCAGGGTTGGAAAAGGGTATGTGGGGGAGAGGAAGAGTGGGAAAGGATGGGTGAGAAAAAGAACAGAGTGTAAAAGAATACAAGGATGGTGTTGCTGAAAGAAACAATACCCAAGACTGGGCACAGAAATACTATGCAGTTGTAGCTGGGAGCACAGGGGGGAAAAAGAAAGAGAGCTCACATGCAGGAAGAAGAGAAAGATCGTGGGGGGTACAAAGCCAGCAGATTGTGGGGACCCCAGTAGTGGGGAATATCCTCATAGCATCTTAATAAGGTCCTCTTCAACCCTGGCAGCGCCATTTTGGAACTGGACTGTGCTGAATCAAGAAACAACTTTTCAAACAGGCTTCCAATAGCCTGGTCACAAAGGCTGGCATCACTCTGAGGTAATTTATTTTTTACTTATTAAATATATACCCTACCTATGTACCAAACATGGCACTCAAGGTAGCTAACACTAGTAAAATTCCAATGCAAATGAACACAGCCAAAGCATGTGCACAATTTAAAATGCAATTAAAAATAAATTGACACAAAGAAACAGCAATTCTCTTCAATTATAGCCCCAGTAAGATGCTTATCTGCCCTTCACACAAAGGAAGAGAAATCTGAATTTAAGTGCTCATAATGATTGAACAATTAATTAGGCTAAAGAGTGACACAGAGGCATGTCAATCCCCAGTGGGTAATCTCAGAGGGATTAAGAAATTAGAATATGGAGCTACACAGGGCATATTCTCTAGGCTGCAGAAATCCAACCAATATGGGTAATTTTAATCAAGGAGGACATTGTAAAGATATACATGTATTGTTTTGCAAAAATATACTTTTAAAAAAATCACCAAGGGAAGACATAAGAAGTTATGACACCATTCCAGTCAGTAATTTCACAACATGCCTTTAATAATGAGGATTTAGTTTTAGAGACAAGCAGTTGAGAGATACCCTCGTGAGTTTATTTCATCAAAGGAGAAACATGAATATCTAAGTCCTTACAAAATAGAGGAATATTGGCTATATCACTAGCTGTGTGAGGACTAACATAGATAGGACACAATCAGTTTTCCTATTTTTGTTGTTGTTGTGCTTCAAGTTGTTATGTATAGAATCATAGAACTGTAGATCTGGAAGGGGTCCCCAGGGTCACCTGGAAAAATGGCTCCCCAGCTTCTACATAAAACCTCCATGATCAGCATGGAGAAACACAAATAGCCTTGATTCAGTTAGTGTTTTACCATTCAACTGAACAAGACATGCACTCCTAGTTTCTGGACCCTTCGCTGTCTAAGTCACCCTTCTCTGAACAAGTTACTGATATTCTTTTTAAACTGTGATACCTGGGACTGGACAGGATGTTCCAGGTGAGTTCTGAGCAAAACAGAATAGAATGGTCTTGATAGAGACACTCCATTTATGTTGATACAACCTAGTACTGCCTTTGCTCTTTTGCTGCTGTCTCACACTGTCACCTCATGTTTAGAGGTCTACTAAAACCTCCAGGCCTTCTTACACACAACTACTGCCAAGCTGGCTGTAACCTGCCCTGCATTTGTGCATCTGATTTTTCCTGCTTAAATGTAGAACTTTACATATTTTCCTATTGAAATTCATTTTGTTTCTTTTGGTCCAGTTCTCCAATCTGTTAAAAGCATCTTGAACCCCAGTTCTGTTTGCTGAAGTATTAACTAGCCTCTAGCTTTGGTGTCATATGCAAATTTGATGTGCACGTTCTCGACACTGCCATTCACATCATTTATAAATGTGGCAGCCTGCTTATGACATTTCTCCAGGATGACAAGGAACCATTGAAGAGCACTCCTTGACTACAGATCATAAACCAGTTATGAATCCTCCTAACAACAGCTTGCTTAACCCACATCTCACCAGCTTGCTTACACAAATATTATGAGCAACCTTGTAAAAAACTTTGTTGAAGCCAAGACACACTACATCCACAGCATTCTATATATTTACAAAGCTTGTGACTTTGTCAAGAAAGAGATTAGATTAGTTTGGCGTATATTAGTTTCCAAAAATATCTATTTCCATGGCAATGAGTTAGTGTTCAAGTGTAATGTTTGATGAGTGCAGGTTGTTTTGAGTTGCACATGCATGACGACTGCTCTCATTTATGTGGTTTGCATCCTTTCATGGGTGTCCAGGGGGTGGGGAAGGGATGGATTTCCCTCTACAATCCTAAATTTTATTATTTTAATGCACATAGAGAGATGCAATGTGTTGCAGCAGCAAATGCTGTGCATATGAATTATGTTAACATACCACTTCAGAAATTTCCCTCTGCTCTGGAAAAAATTCCTATGAGTATCCTTCTGTCTCTTTACCATTGCAAAACATTCCAGCTAGCATTGTTTGAGGTAAGAATGACATGATGGCAAGTTGAAACACCGTCTTATATGTAGAGGAGCTGCCACACAAATGCTATTGGGGGAGTGGAACTGGTAAAACCATTCCTTAAATATCTTGCATACCTTGAAAGCCCTATTAAGGTTGCTATAAGTCAGTTCTGACTTGATGGCACAGAACACACACAAGGTAAGGGGGGGAAATCCCATGGTGTAAGAGAAAGAAGCAAAAGTTTAGTCATGAAAAACAGCTTTTTATTGAATGAGTTGCACAGAAGATTGTACTCTGAAGCTTGGTGGAACCAGGTTGGTCATAGATCGGTCTGCTGACTGAAGGTTATATCAGCTTGTATTGTGCAACTGAGTATGCAATATTTGTAGACGAAATGTATCCTTGGCACTTCAGGAGGCATTGGAGTTCCAGTGTGATACATTCCCCCCGACTGTATATTGCACCAAATAAATCCCAAACACCTATTAGGGGTGGAACATCTTTGCCTCTCCAGGTATTGTGAACTATAACTGCCTTATCACTGGTTATGCTGGGTTGGGCATATGACGTTATAGTGTAACAATATCTGGATTTCCAAAGTTTCCCCACTTCTGAACTATGGGATAACTCCAATACAAAAGGGTAAATGGACAGAGTTGGGGTACTGGGGGTACTGGAGAAGGAATTATATGGAATCCTGTATTGTAAGGTGTCTTGGGACTATACTGATCTCAAGGCTGAGCATATTTCTGTACTATCCATATTTTATTTTCATTGTACACCCGGCAGACTGGGTTATGTGCTTTTGTGGACACAATCCAGGCTGTCATAGTAGTGTGCTAGAAAAATTCATCTTCTTACAATATACGTTTATCTCTGTGCATCAGGGTCCAGACTTAGAGCTTGTTCCTTAGTCTCAAGAACCTATCCTGTGAGAACATTAGCCAGAGATCTGTTCATTTTTATTAGTTGTTTAACTTGACCCAACAGTTTTTGTGATCTACTATGCAACTGCATGTGGCACAGATATACTGATAGCCAGCTGTACACATCTTCTCATAGCTGTGGAGCCTGATTACATTTGCTGATGAACCCCCAGCTCTCCATTCACTATTAGTACTTATCAAATCATCACGATGTACTTTTATAACATGTTCCACTCTGTGGTCACCCTAGAAACATACAGGTACCCCAACTGTATTTACAAGCTTCTCTGAAGACAGGATATGTCTTAATACCCACCCGCGCACCCACATTTATGGTTACTAGACTACAAACATAGAGAACCATTTCTCTTTAACACTACTGATAGAGCTGTTGAAGTACAGAATAGGAGGCAGAACCCGGGCAGGACGTGGTTGCTGAACAGCAAAGGGGTGGATGCCCTCTGTGACGTTAGGAATACAAGTTGTGATCCAGCTTTGCAGGGGAAAACATTTCTCTGATTTGGCAGTCTGACCATTTTACCCTCCACACATCAGCTACGATGGTTTAGACATTTTTGAACCTACTGGTTTTTATGCCCACACTTGGGAGCAGAACTTTCCAGAAAGTTCAGCAAGCTGTCATGGAGGTGAAGGCCTAGGGATGCTCACGTTGTTGAGGAACCCTCTCCCTACGTGTCTGCAGTCATGGCCTGGGGACAATGTCCTAGCTAAACATGGTCAGTTCAAACTACATTGCTGCCCCAGGTGAAGATTCAGTGTGTGGGCACATCTTGCTCTGGAAGAGGAGGATGTGTCCACATCTCAAACATTTTTTTTCTTGCAGAACTTTCTCCCTGCACCACAAGTTAATGGAGTGAAGGAAGGGGCTGCAGGTTGATCAATCCCAGCCAGTTACCTTCCATGCGGTCAAAACCTTGTTGGGAGGGTAAGAAGAAGAAGGGAGGAATGACCGCAGAGGGCTGGCACTAATAGTAAGGGATAATCACATCTAGGCTGCATCTCTGATTGATCCAACCTACTCTGCACTTCCTGGGCTAATACACAGTTCAGAACCTGGGGAGTGAAGAAGAAGAAAATTACATTATTCATGAAATGACTTTTGTTTGCAAAAAGCCATGATTTCAAGCAACCAGAGAAAAATGAAGAGAATTCAATCATTTCTGCTGCATTCTCTGTGTTTGCTTTGCTTTGCTTTGAACCACCACTCATGTTCTCTAGTGGTTGGACAGAAAAGGAGGCAACATCTACTTATTCCCATGTAATATTACTGGTCTGCATGTTGAGCTTTTATTTGAAAATGCATCTAATGACATGAAACCATTGAATAAACATGAAGTCTGTCCTCAATTATAACTTATGGCTTTCAGCAACACCATGAACAACCAAACTCTGTGTCAAAGTAATCTTCTAAATTCTGGGAATGTTACCATGGTATTAGAGTGATTCTTGCTCAGTTTAAATGCTCCCAGCTAGGACTTCTTCCTAGCTTTACAAACATAGCATGATTTTCAGCAGTGCTCTGTCATTTGGAGTTCAGTGAAATGTTCTTACTCTTCGAACACTGCTTTTTTAAAGTATAAGGGCCAGCAACTACTGAAATCGTGTTTTTATGGCAATGTTATTTTCTCTTCTTCCTGTGAATATCTCATACCCCTCTTTAATTGTATTCCCCAAGCAGTATTCAAAGTTGAGTGTATCTCTTGGATGGAGTGGCCCACAACAAGGATGCTCAACTTGTGATGAAAAATCCAGGGTGTGGCTCCCAGCCTATCCCATCTCAATGGAAGTTATGTTGATGGAATCATTAGAATTCAAATAAGCCCTCATCAGACAGGTTTTCGTGGCTAATGATGGCTGTTGTCAAGGCTATGTCATAAGGTAGGTGGAGAAAATGAACTTCTCCTATGTACTTATACAATCAGAACTCCTTCTGTGAGGCTTCTTGTGAGCAATGAAACAATAGAATCAAAGCACACCATTATTCTTACCATGAAGGTACCAGGTGTCTTTGTGGTCCTGGCACTTCTCAGCCTATTTGAAGGTAAGTTATGTTTGTTATAAACAGTACCGGTCCATCTGGTGGATGTCTTAAAGCTCCTGCATTAGGACAGCATTATACAGTTCTTCAGAGAAATGAAGATACTACTTTACTGGAGAAGTGGCTTGCTTGAATTAAAACCAGGGAGAATAAGAACAACTGCCCTATAGCTCAGTAGTTTGGGTATGTGACTGTGGAGTCAGAGGTTGGGAGTTCAATTCCCCACTGTGCCTCCTTGTCAGTGACTAGATTTGATGATCCATAGGCTCCCTTCCAGCTCTGCAGTTCTAAGGTTATTGTTATCATCATTATTATTTCACATGATTATATCATTTCTTTTTCAAAATCATTTACAAAACTGATAATAGGAATGGTTTTGCTGCTGGCAAACACGCCTGGATATTTTGCATGTGAAAGTGGTAGAACTTTGTTGTTTTGCTGAAAAATGTTTTCACCCACTTTACTTCCTTCCTTTTAAAGAAATCAATGTCAGTGTAGATTCTGACGAAATGGCATTTCCATGTGAAATCAAGCTTGAACTGAACTTAAAATTCTTAAATTTTGCAAATAGTGTTCATATTGGATAGGAATTACAATTGTTTTTATTAACATATTCATGGATGTCATAAAGAATGTTTTGTTGGTTAACATAAGGAGATAAAATTCAACCACAGCTCAGTTGAGATGGTTCTAATTATGTATATTTATATCTGGCAACTGGTGCCAGCACTGCAATTGTTTGGGTGCCAGGCATTTTAATTGGCTGATTCAGTGTGTTTTGGTTTGTTTGTTTCAGTATTGCTGTTTTTCTCTGTTGTGACGAGATGTTTTGGAATTTCTTATTTTTTAATATATTTTTTTTGTGGTTTTATTTGCACACCACCTAGGACATCCATAAGTATGGGGCAGATTTAACACAGTGCAACAAAGAAAATAAATAAATAGTACATTGCTAGTTATAGGAGTTAGTTCATTGTCAGAAAAATCTAAAGAATCCTGGCTTTACAAGCAGTTGAACTAGATGAGCTTGCAAGGGTTTTTTTCAACTGTTTATCACTGACGCCTCCTTTGCAAGTGGTTATTAACTGACTAATTTGTCTAAGGCATAGCAGAAATTGTGGGTGTAAGTGGCAGGATATGACACGGTAACATTAGACTAGTCAAGTAGATGGACAGTGATCCCATCTAAATCTTATATGCCTTTTCCACGCCAGGAATTTTTCATGCTTGAAACGCGAGAGTTTCCTAAGGCTCAGTTATCCAATCACAACAACAACAACAACAACAACAACAATAATAATAATAGTAATAGTAATAATAGTAATAGTAATAATAGTAGTAATAATAATAAATACCCTGTTTCCCTGAAAATAAGACAGGGTCATATTAATTTTTGCTCCAAAAAATGCATTAGGACTTATTTTCAGGGGATGTTTTATTTTTTCATGTACAACAATCTACATTTATTCAAATACAGTCATGTCATCTTCTTCTGGTTGCTGCACAATGGTGGAGGGCGGGGTTTCACTTAACTGGGGCTTATTTTTGGGGTAGGGCTTATATTACGAGCAACCTGAAAAATCATACTAGGGCTTATTTTCTGGTTAGGTCTTATTTTAGAGGAAACAAGATAATAATAATAATAATAATAATAATAATAATAATAATAATAATAATAATAAGAAGAAGAAGAAGAAGAAGAAGAAGAAGAAGAAGAAGAAGAAGAAGAAGAAGAAGAAGAAGAAGAAGAAGAAGAAACAGTTGATTTTGACTTATGGCAGCTCTTTTCATGGTTTTCTAGGTACAGAGTTATTTCTTCTAGAGGCACTCTGGGAATGGGCTGCTCTGCAGGACTATACAGGCTGGCATTTTACGTAGGAGGCCAGTGGGGAATGAAATTCCCAACTCCTGGGAGGTTAGGAGGTTGATTCCCCACTCTGGCTCCTGTGAGTAGAGCCAGATTGTGTAGCCATGGACAACCTGCACAGTCCTAGGATGCCCCTAGAAACAGGGAATGATAAACCACTTCTGAGTAGTCTCTACCTGGAAAAGGGTCACCATAAGTCAGAATTGACTTGATAGCACATGATTTATGTTATAGAGAGTGTTCCCCTTCTAGTTGATCATTACATTGTTTTGTCTTAAACACCACAGACTTGTCCAGCTTAGCCCCTTCCTGTGTTGGCATACAACTGAATCCATTTAGTTGAGAACAGACTTAGTTTTAGGCTGAGGAAATGCATGACAAATGTTACATTCTCTGGTACTGTCGATAATGTCTTATAGCTCTGACACTAAAGATGGACTCTGCACAGGAACACTTGAGTGTGGTACAAATATTCACTTACATTTCTTGTTTAATGAATCTAGAAACATTCAGTTACTGGTATAGACAGTTCATGGCCAAGGTAAGAGGATATTCCCTGAAATCTGGAGTTAAGTTCTCCACCATCCTAGCTCATAAAATACTACGCTTATAGCTTAGTTCATCTATATCAAAAGATGTCTCACCAGACTAGTAGATGAGCAAAGTCAGGGCAAAATATCATTAAATTACAGCATTTGGATTCCAAATCAGTTCCATTGAAATGAATACCTACAATGTTCAGAACAGTGTTTCCTTAGATCTTTCATCATCATTCATAGAAGGGACAGGAAATACAGATGAATGTGATGTGTGCAAAGTGTTTCCTTACTTTAAGTGACAGCAGGTAAACAGGCAGTGTGGACCTTAGAGTCACAGCCAACAAGATGATCAGTCAAAGCTTTGTTCCAAAGAAAGCCACATTGCTTCCAATGAGATTTGTTTTTATCCTGAGGCTTACAGGCCAATTGAATGTACAGCTTCTCACAACAACCCATTGGGGGATATCTAGTCAAGCGGCTGATGTGGATATGTACTTTGATGTTCATCTGGACCACAGTGAAGTTCATGGATGCATCTGGTGTGGAATGGTCATGTCTCCAAAAGGATCACTGGTCATTTGAAACAAAGCAGAACAAGAGCTAGATCAGGGGATTTAAGATTAACTGCCCATTTGTTTGGATTATTAAGTAAACTATTGTTTTAAAATTGGATTTCCACAAGGACTTTGCAAAAAATAAATAAATAACAACCTCTTTCTGTGTTTTTGTTGCAGATGTTGCCAGTCAGACTAAATATGAGGTTAGTGCAGACTTTTCTGTTATTCTTAATAAATCAGTTTGCTAATGTTAACTTGTAAATGAAAAAAAGAACCTGCAAAATAATGTCTTGCTTCAAATGTATGCATGAATTCTTATTCAGAGTGTTTAAAACAAAGAATAGCACAATCCTAGGGTTGTTATTGATCATATGGTTACAGTTAAGAAATATATAAAACATGTTTTAAAATCCTGAATACAAATGGAGATTTTTTTAAAAACTAGGGCCAATATTCTGCTGGATTTACCATGTGCTTAACCTAACGGATACCACACAGATTGTTTTAGCCATTTTGCAGGGTGACCATTATAGGCCCGCTACATCACTGGTATAGGGCTAACCAGAGTATACAGATACAGTAAATGCAACAGGATATGTGAATTCCTGTTGACATTTCCATTGATTTCAATGTGTCTGCTCTATGATCACATCTGGATCCCCACCCACCCCAATTATGATGATATAGGGCACACAGTTCTTTTTGAAATATTAATTTGGTTGCATTATAAGACACTCACTAGTGCCCATTTCCCACTGCACCCATAGTTGCCCACATAAGGGAGATTCACATGTGTTTGTTGATGGGTTTTGACTGTTTTGGCTGTACAAACAAATGTGAACTAACAAATATGGGCCCTTTGCAGCCCAAAACACCCAACACCCAAAATGGTGCTTCTGGACAGGCCCTTAGAGAGCTATTACTGATTACTGTAGACCCTACTGAGTGGGATGGTCTGTGACGGCATGCAGCACTTTCCTCCATTCCAAGTCATTATTAGTGTGCTTAAGCACAGAGCTATAGAAGCACTGTCTTAGCCCCATGCAGGTTGCCACATCTCCAAAGCAAAAGTTTTTGTTGGATTTTGACTGGCAACCAGAATTTGAACATCAACTTAAACCCATATTTTTTCAGTTTCTCCTCTTCCGAAAAAGTTCTCTGAAGTGCGGAAGATTGTTTTATGTACTTCTTGCTCCTGCTGATATTTTCCTACCAAATAAAGTATATGTTACAGTCACGAGGAAGAGAAAAACCACACATTGTGTTCTCTTTGCTCTTCTTTGTTGTTGAAATTTCTTTTCTTTGGTATAAACAGTTTAAGGACAGGGGGCTGCCTAAGGCAGGCAAGCCTCACAACATGCTCCTTTGTTCCTTTAGGAAGGCATGTGCGATGAATTCCAACCCTTATTAGAGAATGGGAATTTATACTGCAACAGAGACAATGATCCAGTTTTTGGCCCTGATGGCAGGAGGCACACCAACAAATGTGTCATGTGCCGGGAAATCCTGTGAGTACTCGAACACAGTGATTGCTTTGTAGATGCTAATACAATGATGAGAGATGCTGTACTGGCTGTTTTCCCTCTGTCTTCTCCTCCTACAGACATATTTCTAGTTTCATCTCTATGGCAGAACCCCCTTGGCTGAGGCAAACACTTCAACCTCTAACCCCCAGAACAGAGAGGTCAGTTTCAAGCCCCCACCTTCCCCTCCACCCCCAAAGATCTCTGCTAAGGCCAGATCCTGCAAGAATCCTGTTGCTATCTTCTGAAATGCCATCAAGGCAGCAGAAAGGACTGTAGGAGACATAAGAAATCATGCAGATGTTAATTTTCAGTGTGCCTAATATTGCTCATTCAGAAGGAAATCATGCCGATTTAGTGACCAGAGCTCTTTTTTAATTCGAGTTAGGCACAATTAATTTTGCATGGACTGGGACCATAAATTATATTGTGGTAACAGGATTCCATTTCAATACACAAAGATGCCAAGTAAATAAAATTCATTTCTATTTACTTATTTAAAATATTATTACCAAGCCTTTCTCCTTAAAAGTACCTAAGGCAGCTTACATCATTGAAAGACAATATTTAAAGTTGAAAACAATGAGTATACAATGTGACTTATGATGATCTTCAGAACTTTCGAGATGTGTGAGTTGTTCAAGGAGTGTCTTCCTCATTACTACCCTCCCCAATGAGTTTCCATGGCTGAGTGGGGATTTGAACCCAGGTCTCCTGGATCCTAGTCCATCACTCTACCCACTACACCATGCTGGGTCTCAAACAGAGCATTAGGCTTTAAATTGGCTAGGAACTGAACCCAGGCCTCTGATGTGGCAGGTATGGATTCCACCACAAAGGCAGGATCCGTAAAGAGACTATTTGGCTGTTGCTTTCATTTGACTCAGTCTAAAATCTTATTTTCTCACGAGTGTTTATTTACATAAAACACTTTACATTCTGTCTTCTTTCATTATGGAATTTAAGGCAGCATGCATTCTCTGAGGAAAAAATATATGTGCAAATAGATTTACAGAATTTTACTGTACTTTATATCACTTTATCTAATGCATGGGTAGGAAATCTCCAGATGTGGTTTGACTACAACTCCCATCATTCCTGACTTTCAGCTACGCTTGCTGAATTAAATGGGTGTCTGAGTACAAGTATAGCTGAAGGACAGCAGTCCCTTGCCCCATCATACAATGCTACAATATGTTCCTAATGGTCACCATTTGTAATTTTTCTTCATATCTATTATTCTTCATTAATAGGACTACAAGAGGAGTAGCTGGTAATGTTGGAAGAGACGGGAATAAATATTCTTCTTCAGATAAGGTGGGGAGGGACTTTATAAATAAAGAATATTGCTAGAGCATGAAAATACCTACATCTTGAAACTGATATTAAGATGCTGCATCTTACATTTGAACCTGCATTTTTGGCTTTACTTGGGGTAATTTACTGTAGAGACAGAAGATCTTAAACCTCTTTCAGGCTTGTATCCTAGCATGCCTTGGAAGGTGCAAATGTGATTAGATTCAGGATATTAATGTGTGTGTGTATGTTTTCATGAAACCAATGATAAAACTGTGACAGTAAGAACTGAGACCTGCAACATTCATGAAAATTGTCAATAATATTCACAAAAACACTTATGGTTAAGCCAGGAAGGTGCATCAAAGAAAGGGCCATTTTCACCAAAAAGTCTTTTGATTTCCAGACTATATATGTGTGAACTTAATGAAAATGGTAGCATTTTACTATTTTATTCTTGTCACCAACTAGCTATTTTAGAGTTTTACATTTCCAAAACAATACTCCCGTTGGCCCCAGGAACACAGTGAGGACCAGCCTTAGCGTTATACAATCTGAAAGCCAAGTTCACATCCACTGTTAGCTACCACATTTTATTTCAGAGAAAGCATTAAGATATTTTTTTTCAAATACAGTCCCTTAGAAGAGTACGTAACAGTGATTTAATCTGGATATCATCAAGGCAGGTGTAATAATTGCAGGGTCAACTTGCTCCAGGAAAGGACACACCTGGCAGGCCAGGCAAAACTGCAAAGGGGACAGATTAGGTTAGGTGTCTAAGAATGCAAGAAGAATGACAGATTCAGGAATGTTTCTATGTGATGGACAGAATGTGATAAGCACTTATTCCTAGATTGACCACTTCTTTGCCTAAAAATACACCAGTCTTGTGTGAATAAAGCTTCTCTGATCACCAACATCTTCTTGGCCTCCATAGAACTAGATGGAAATGATAGATTCAGTTGTGTAACATCACCAGATTAATGACAACCCACTATAAACCTAAGACCCATCCCTTTGAGACATATGATATGCTTTTGGATCATTACCAATTGGTGTCTCTAAACTGAGTGCAGACAAGCACAATATTTTCCACGTTTCAGGCTTCCCTGCTCTTTGGTACCTGCAGTTAAATTTATCTTAATTGGTTTCTAATCAGCCATGGCACTAGAAGATGTGCCGTGGAGGATTTGAACCTGTTACTTATTGCCTTCTGAAGATGGAATTCCACACACACAAACATCTAGGAATAGGTCCCAGTGATGTAACCATTTATCTGGGTAGACACACATAGGACTACATTGTGAGACTGCAAACCCATCTGGTCAGGGCCAACAATACCTTCCCTGTTTATAAAATGCCAAACATGTTGGCACTTTGTTACTGTTTAATGGAGTAATAACAGCCAAAAGCTACAGCTCGGTAGGGCAAAGTGTATGACCAAATATAAGCAAGCCTTAATTACACCTTCTTTATCTTGGCCCAACCTTTTCTTACACACATACCTTTCTAGATAGCAAATCTTTTGATTTATGGGCTTTGCTTTCCCGCGTCATGTCTTTGTTCTTTGACTTCAATATCACAATAATTACTTCTGTGGAAGTAAATTGTTTCATATATACACACATCTACCCTTCCACTGTAGAAGAATGTGGCTGGGAGGAGAAACTTGTAAGAAGAAAATTAATGGGAGAAGAGTTAAGCATGAATCCTGCTTCCCCCCATTCCCATTCATATTACTTCTTCCCAGTGCTACTTTACACACAAAACAGACTGGAGGAGAAATGTACAATTACAACCAGGCTACAGGACAAATAATTCTGGTCTCATTGAGTTGGATCCAGATTTAGTCATATTTAGAGTATGACAGCTGAAATCAATGGAATATAAGTTACTTAAGTCTCACTGATTCCACTTGCTCTGTTCTTAGTATGATTGAATCCAAGTCCAACCCAGTTTGTCCAACATATTTTTAAAAATTATGAACAATAAATGCATAGCAATGTCCACAACATATATTACACATGTACAAATGTGTAAACAAACAAAATACAATTTGAACAATAGACACAATTCATATATTAGGTATATTTAAGTCCTATTGATCAACGTTGGTGAACCTCCTGTGAAGTTCAGAGTGGCCTTGGCTACCAGATGGGCGGTATAGAAATCAAATCAAATCAAATCAAATAAACAAACAAACAAACAAACAAACAAATAAATAAATAGATTAAAACCTGAAATGGATTCACTGCCCCTCTGAAACTGAATCACAAGGCTCTAGACTCTATCTTCTATAAGATTACAAAGAGTGAAATTAATCTTCTTCTTCCACGATATAGGATGATGACTGCAGTGCATATTGGCCTTATTTCTCAAATGGAGTATTTTCCTGCACCAGAGAAAATAATCCAGTCCGTGATGCTTCTGGCAAACAACATAACAATAAATGCATAATGTGTTTAGAGAAATTGTAAGTAGACAATGCATTTGATTCTTTAAAAACAAAACAAAAAGACAGGCTACTCTACATTTTGCCAACTGGTAAAACTTTGTCAATTCTTTCTTACAGCAAAAATGGAGGGAACATGAATTCTGGGGAAAAGAAGCAACCACAAAATGGAAAAAATGAGGTGAGATTAAAGTTGATTGAAATGTGTGGCTGACAGTCTTGTTCACGGTGATCCAGAAGAAGGAGGGGGGGTTTATCCCAAGCAAAGACAAATCTCTGTAGAACAAGGGTGGGGAACCCAGGGCCCAGGGGCTAAATCTGCCCCCCTGGTCCTAATCCAGCCCTTTTCACCATATACCTTAATTGGACAATTTCACCAGTTTATGAATAGCATTTTCTCCCATTTGAAAAGACTGAAATGCCTCTTCTGATGTTTAAAAAGGTAAAGGTAAAGGTTCCCCTTGACAATTTGTCCAGTCGTGTTCGACTCTAGGGGCGGTGCTCATCCCCGTTAGAGCCATAGAGCCAGCGTTTGTCCGAAGACAATCTTCCGTGGTCACATGGCCAGTGCGACTTAGACACGGAACGCTGTTACCTTCCCACCGAGGTGGTCCCTATTTATCTACTCGCATTTGCATGCTTTCGAACCGCTAGGTTGGCGGGAGCTGGGACAAGCAACGGGCGCTCACTCCATCACGTGGATTCGATCTTACAGCTGCAGATCTATAGACCTTACAGCACAGAGGCTTCTGCGGTTTAACCCGCAGCGCCACCACGTCCCCCTTCTGATGTTTAATTACTACCTAAATCAAAATATTTGTTCCAAAAGTACAGTAGACTCATTAAATCAATGGACCTTCAGTGGGCCTGGTAACTGGATGAAGGCCAGTAAATACTTTTTGTCCTAATAAAAATTCTGGCAATTTTCATCCCACTCTTTTGTCTTTGGCCCCATCTTACCCTGTATGCAGCCCTCAAGATTTTTTTTTTTAATTGAAGTTTGCCTCTTGGGTTGAAAGATATCCGCACACACACAAGCATGCCTACACACTTTTATTGCACATAGTTGAGGGCTTGCTACATCCTGCATTTACGCAAACATTTAATTTTGTTTTCCTTGGTGTTGCACAGCAACGTTGATGTGTATGTGTACGAATGAGTCACCGCTCCCCACAAATGAGAGTGCCTTTTAAATGAGATATATTATTCCCAGCACCAATCAGAATACCTGCATTTGCTTCTAATGTACAACTCCACAGCAGTTGCATCCATCATTTTAGTCACTGGGTTTGTTTTAATGATCTCACTGTACAAATGTGAAATTCAAGCTCATGCATGTATCAGGCCTAGACATGTAGCCAAGCTTACTTGCTTGCTTGAAGTTTGAGCAGTTTCATCTCATTCCTGAGTCCCAATTTTAGTCCATAATTTCATCCAGTGGAAGATAAGATGCTACCTAAGAATTTTAAATAAATGTTTTACTATTTAGAATTTGAAAATACCAGATTAGTTATGACTTTCTTAGATATTTTAAGAGGTTTTTTTTAAATACTATAATAAAATGATGGTTGTGTCGATAATATTATAGCCCATTAAGCATGTTGGGAAAAGTAGGAGAGGTAAACATGATCCACTGTATCAACCGTACGCTTTGAATCTTTATTGAAGTTCCATAAAGGCAAAATTTGAAGAAGCTTAGACGGCTATAAATGGTACAGGGATCTAACTAAACATTTTCATTACAAATGGTGGAGAAGCAGCAAGTCAGATAAAGGCTGGTTATTGGAGACATTTCCCCAAAGAATCTTGTATTGTATCTTTCCTTCAACTCTGCTCATGACCTGATCCGGGTTCAGTCCCAGGTAGCTCGAAGTTGACTCTCCCTTCCATCCTTCCAAGGCTGGTAAATTGAGTATTCAGCTCATTGGGGGATGGCGGGGGGGGGGGCAATGTTTAGCTTGCATAATTAATGTGTAAACTGCCCAGAGAATGCTTTAAGAGCTATGGGGCGGTATATAAAAAGCATGCTTTGCTTTCAGCTTCAAAAGCTTGTGCTTCATGCATTGTTTTGAATCTGCAATTGTGGGTGTGTTTCTCTCTCTTAATCCCTGCTGTGTCATGAGAATCTAATTAGGAGAACACATGGATTGTCAGTTCACATGTTCACATCATTATTTTATATTCCCTGTGAGACTACAGGAGAGAACTAGACTTTACAGATAATCCATCATTAGAGAGGGAATTTCACAAATGCCAAAACTTCCTAAGTGCCCAGCAGGAGCTTTTCTTACCTCATATATTTTGTAAATTAGCTTGCATTGTTTTGTGATTGAGCTTCAGGACTTAAGCATAGGATTCGTTTGACGTCTGATTTCTTAAACACAGCACTCCACCTGAATTAAGTCTATTCAGTGCTAATGTGCTTTCAGCCCTAATAATGATGTAGCTTTCCTGCACGCTTCCATTCCTAAAGAATGTAGCTGAGAAGCTTTCAGACGTTGAAGTGACTGACAGTGCAGTCCTGGCCATGCTAGCTATGGTATTCTGGGAACTGGAGTCCAAAAACAGATACAATGTTTCCGTCCCTAAAATGGAGGCAGAAGGTGTACAGAGTGGAGGGAAAATAAGTAGAGGAGCTCCAAGGCCAGAGTTCTTTAAAATCACGTCTGATTCTGGGAGCATGCTATGGGAACAGAAGGGGCTTGCATCCAGTAAGTCCAAAACCTCCTCCAACCTACAACTAGAACATCTCTCTTTTTTGCCCTCTCCACTGTCAGAGCACTGGCATTTAAGGGATTGCAGCCTAAAAGCACTAATGTTAGAGCAGAGAAAACCTGTAATCCCAATTGTGCTGACATGTAACAACCTGTCTCTGAGGAAGCACATACATTTTCTGGTAAGAAGTCAAACAGGATTTATTTATCCTTCATCCCATGTTAACAATCCAAGTGTTCTAGAATTCCTTTCAGTTTTCTCATATATGTTTGTAGAGCAAATCACCACCACCATGTGATCTAGCTCAGTGGCCTTCAACATTTTTCTCTCCAACCGTCTCGGACCTGCACCCCCTAGAGTGCCTGAACATTGGCTGTGGTGGCTGTGAATCTCACCCTTTTGATCTCCAGATGTTTTGGACTTCCTCCCAGAAGCCCCAGCCACCACAGCCAATGTTCAGTCATTCTAGATCTTGAGATTCACAGCCACTTCCTGCCTAAAGTCCCAAGACTTGGGCAAAAGGTAGCTTTGGTTTGCCACCTGAATTACCTTTCTGATGGGCTGCTGGTTTAGGACTTTGCCAAGTAAGTATGAGACTGCTCCTGAAGAACGTACACTGGAAGGTGTTGTGATCATTTGTCAGATGGGGTTGGGCTGTCTAAGTACAGCAAGTCTTCAGAGCTTGTGACCTGCCCTTTCTGGTGAGGAGAGGAGGTCAGGTAGGCCCCTCTGCAGGAGGTGGAAAGTTAGATTAATTGTTGGATAAAGTTGTGGCCATAGTTTAAACCCACCACTTTTGTCTCAACTATTCATTCTGAATTGGGTGGGTAAAAGCATTTTTCCATTATGAGATACTGAGGCACTAAGAGAAAAGATGGGAAAAACTAAAACCAACAAGTCTGTTTTTTGGTCTATGATTTTGAGTATTTTACTTTTCAAGTATGAGTTCCAATCTCTGTGTATTCAGCCGTGGTGCCAATTTTTTCCCCTGACACTGGCAGGTACCACACAATCCTTTCCATGCTGAGAATAGTTGCCTTCTTGAATTTATCTGGTGCTATTTGGGGAGAAGTTCACTTCAGTTTGTTTTTTACCAGGATTTAACAAATTTTTACAAATTTCTCTATATTCAGGGTGAAAAGAACATGAGCTTTAAAGAAAAGTAAAGTGGGAGAAATGTTTCACATCCTTCAGCTTTTATGAATGCCTTTGTTCACTACTAATTAAATGTATGTTCCAGTTCTTACATTTTAAATGTGCAACACAACAGTTGATATACGTACAGATGTATATTTTCTGATTGCTTTAATACTGTTGTCTATATACAGTTTGTTGCTGTGAACTGATAGTATTTTAAGCATGTTGCAGAGAGAGTGGCAGGTAACCATTTATCATCCAAATCACTTGTATGTCTGAATATTTTTCAATTGTATATACAGCTGTATATTTGAATACTCTGAATATTTATGCCAAAGAATAATAATTAGGTTTCTATAGAAAATGCTCCACACATGCTTTCAAGAAAGAAGCACCCAAATTTCCTCTAACATAACAGGTGGTAAGTGGCACAACTGGCCCTGGTGCACCCTGACACAATGTGTCTCGACAATGTTGCTCTTTTGCAGAATTTAGAAGACTCAGAGCAGCCAAACAAATTTGTATTTTGTCCCTCCAGAATGGTGATGAATGCTATGAATATCGGTCACAAATGGGGCCAGATGGAGAACTGAGCTGCACCCGTGAAAATGACCCAGTACGAGATGCTTCTGGACATACTCACAGCAACAAATGCATAATGTGCGCAGAGAAATTGTGAGTGCTCAAGTCAGTGATGTTGAAATGGTTTTCTTGGGAGGAGTAGAAATCTAAAAACAATTTAAACAACCGATGTAGAATGGCAGATAACCCACCTGTTGCTGCCAAGGACTGTGGACAATGAGGCTGTAAAAACTGGGTTCTTCCTTGTTTTGGTTAATTGAAAATAGAAATATTTTTAAAAGCTAGCAATTTTGCACACAACTGTGGTTGAGTGCCTAAGTGATCATTACCTATCTGAGATGCATCAATGAGATAGCATCTATAAGAAAGATGTCATGAGATGTTCTTCTCAGGTTCTATGGCTTGACAAATTTGATAAAGAATTTAAAAGCAATTAATTTAATCAAAAAGCAATAAAATTTCTAATTTCATAAAAATAAAATGTATAAATTTTATAAGGAGAACCTATGTACCTTCACTTGTTTGCCCGTTGCTGTGTGATACGTTTTCTTCTGACACTGAATTGCTAAATGTCCAGGGTATTCACTGAAGCATGAGTGCAATATGTCACTCAAAGGAACTAACAGCTTGAATTCATGGATGGTGTAAATAATAGGAATGATGCTGAAGGTGATGATGGCAGTGGAGCCAGTTACAGTGGGGGTTGGTGAGTGCTCCAACACTGGAGGCATTCAAGAAAAACTTAGATAATCACCTGGCAGATATGCTTTGATTGTATTCCTGCATTGAGCAGGGGGTTGGACTTGATAGCCTTGTAGGTCCCTTCCAACTTCACTTTTCTACCGTGTTTCCCCGAAAATAAGACAGGGTCTTATATTAATTTTTGCTCCAAAAAACGCATTAGGGCTTATTTTCAGGGGATGTTTTATTTTGTTCATATACAACAATCTACATTGAATCAAATACAGTCATGTCATCTTCTTCTGGTTGCTGCACAATGGTGGAGGGTGGAGTTTCACTTAACTGGGGCTTATTTTTGGGGTAGGGCTTATATTACAAGCATCCTGAAAAATCATACTAGGGCTTATTTTCAGGTTAGGTCTTATTTTCAGGGAAACAGGGTATGATTCTATGATTCTATGGCAGCAACAACATCCACCTGCAGTGATACTGTTTCTGAGTGCTGCCAATTGCGTTGGTACCCACGTTTGGACTTTCATGTGTTGCAAGTGAGAAGAGTAAAGTCTCCTGGGTTTCACCTTGACCAGAGTCCCAGTCTAGGCCAGGGCAATGAAGAAGACTGAGTGAACCTGTGACTACAGAGCCTGGAGTTGCATTTGTCAGGGGAGAGCACATTTTCAGAAGGCACAAAATGGAGTTCTTGGAGAAGGGAAAGGGAGAGCTTTTTTCTAACCAGAAGGATAGGTTCTATTTGGATAAGAGGGGTACACACGTGGAGAGTGCTTCCATGTATGTATGACTCCTACGACTGAATAGTAATTGCGGTGATTACAGTATTGGACTAGGACTGGTGAGATCTAGCTCAAATTCCCATTCCTCCATGAGGCTCATACGGTGACTTTGGACTTGTTACTCTCTCTCTCTCTCTCTCTCTTAACCTAACCTGCTTCACAAGGCTGTTGTGAGAATAAACTGGGGATCAGTGTCATAGATATCACCTTTCACTCCTTGTAGAAAAAGGTAGAATATAAATTGAAGGTAGCATTAAAGAAAATAATAGGTATGAGATTTTTGTGTTAGCCCAAACAACTCACAAAAGAGCCTTCTTTCTTGGTTTTACTCATTCTTTGTGGATGTGTGAACTTCTGGCACTTTCTATTTGTTCTGCCTTTCTGCTGGGCTGATCTGTACCTCTATCTTGAATCCTTTCCTTTTCTCCACAATTTTTGGACGATTCCCCCCCCCCCCCCATTTCCTTGGGAATTCTTTTCGCTGCTTCTCATTGGATCATAGAAGAGAAAAGGAGACATCAAGTAATGGATGGGAAAGAAATCTCCCCTATATTCTGGTCATTTTGATTTGAGGGCTTTGCTCTCTCTCTCTCTTTTTTTTTTTTTAACTTTTGCTTGCTTTTTTTTTTGGTTGTTGGAGGGGGGACCTGTGTATGTTTTATTTTGCTATATTTTCCCTTCTGTGTGTGGAAGTGGGTGGGTGCTTTCCCTGTCTGATTGATTTCTGAATAAATGCTATTTGATTAACTTACTGTGGGGATTTATTCTGTTAAATGTATATATTTGGTGGGTGGAGATTGGGACAGTTTTGTTTGATGGTTGTAAGTGGATGTATTGTTGTTTTTTTTAGTAAATTGATTCTTTGTTGTCTTGCATTTGCTTTTGTGGGTTAGTTTTTAGGAGTATTATATACTGATAATTGGATGTGAAAGCAGAGAAAAATGCTGCATGTTAATTATATTCTTGCAGACATGAAATAATGGTTTGTGGGATCATCAGCCTGATTTAAGTCAGCAGATCCTTCTAACATATCTCACTGTATGGAAATCTCATTGTTTATTTCCCTTGGTTTTTATCTGCCCAATACTCATAGAAGTTAGGGTGGCAAATGTTCATTCCTCATTGTCCTCCTTAATCACAACAGTCTGTGAAATACTTATGGTGAGAGTGTAGCTGGCCCATGTAGAAAGCTGCATGACTGATTGGGGATTTCACTTTAGGATGTACTTTGCAAAATCCAACCTTTTAGCCTCTACATTACACTTAAACCTAGATTTTACCCATTAAAACCATTCACACTTCTATCAAACAGCTCCAACTTCAGTTAGAATCCTAAAAATCCAGTTTATAATTATTTGTTCTGTGTAAATTAACAAGTCAACTTTTCATTAGCAGTCACTCATTTCATGTACAGAGTTGTGTTTTTTTTTCCTTTTTTTGCTTCTGTTTTTTATTTTTACATTCATTTGTGTTTCTTCTTTCCATTCTTCAAGCAAGTGTTCAAGATCTAACCAGTGTTTAAGCAGGGGGATCTCAGCTTCTGAATAATGTTTCTTGTGTTTTTCCATGTTCCATGCCTTCCAGCAAAAAAGAAGCAAGAGACGGCAAGATTGGTGGTGGAGGCGGCAGCAGAGGCGTGAATGCCAATGGAGATAGAGTGGTTCAAGGGACTTTAAGTCGAGGGAATCCAAATGAGGTGAAGAGAGGAAAGTTGCACAATTTACTATTTGACCATTACCATTCTAGCTCTTCCATCTCATGAGAAGAGAAGACTCCCTGGAAAAGACCCTGATGTTGGGAAAGTGTGAAGGCAAGAGGAGAAGGGGACGACAGAGGACGAGATGGTTGGACAGTGTCACCGAAGCTACCAACATGAATTTGACCAAACTTCTGGAGGCAGTGGAAGACAGGAGGGCCTGGCGTGCTCTGGTCCATGGGGTCACGAAGAGTTGGACACGACTTAATGACTAAACAACAACAACATTCTAGCTAGGAAGAGGGGTTCTCCTCTCTCCCACGTTGCATCCAGTGCCTTGTTGTCTCTATCTGTATTCCCATGATATAGGAAGCTCCAATTCTGTTTAAACATTCCTAGTTTGGGAATAATGTTTAGATTAAAAAGAGATAACAGAAAATATTTCTTCCTGGAGGTTGGAAAGATAAAAGAGACCATTTAAATAACTCAGTAATACATAAAATGGTAGCTAAAAACAAACAATATGCAAATTATTTCTAAGCACTGGGCACTCTTCCTGTTTTATTAAGGAATGAAAGCAGACCTCATCCACCTAATGCCCTGCTCTCCATTTTGGCTAATCCTAGTATCCAATGTGCTTCTGTTCCTTTGACAGAGAAACTGCAATCCATATGGTGGTGAACTGCAAAGAGGTGATCCAAATAATCCTTGCGGATTGGGTGATCGGATTGCCCAGGGTGATTACCGATCACATACCAACTGTGGAGGGTGAGTATGTGAGACATTCAGGGTCTCTGCATGATAGTAGCTCTGATATAAAAGCAGAAACCTGTAAATTCTGCACCACAGTGAATCAGACAGTGAATGCCTTTTTGGTAACTTGGATGTATCTATTTGTCTTCTTATGCATTGTACATCACAGTATCATAACTACCTAGCATGTGCTGCCACCACCTTGTTGATGTTGCCCAGTTCTACCTTCTGTTGAATCTGATCCTGCTGGAGCAATTTCAGTTCTAAACTAGTGTTTGAAGACTATGGTTAGGTGGAGAAGGCTGAGCAGATTTAAAATGAACCCAGAGAAGTAAGAAATCAATGCTGATTGGCAATTCCTCTGCTCTATGAAATTACCAGCTGACAGGTTACTCCTTTGCTTCTGGATGAACTCCATGGACTTGGTGCCAAGCAGTCATGGACCTGGGCTTAATATTGTAGCCACGAGAGGAGAGAGGCTGAAGAGGAGCCCATTTTAACAAACAGAGACTTTTCATGGGAAAAAAATCAGACTTTTAAACTATCATCTCTGCTTTGTAATTCCCAGTCAGAGCTCAGCTGTCACACAATGGACCTATCCACTGTGTGCATTTAGGAACTTGGCCATGCTTTCTCAAGTGAATCTGCCTTGACAGAGCTCCTTTCCCTACAAATGTTTCCACAGCCTACAATGGAGACCCTGTTGTTCTTGATTCTGCAGACCATTCCCTCCCCAGTTGCAAGGCCCAGAAATATATTTTCTATCTTTTCCCACCAAGGATTAGGATGGCCATTTCCAAAATTCTTGGTGGGAAATCAACATGCAATATTTATTTTGCTGGGAAGTTTAGGAATTGTAAGGGATGTCTTTGGATTGTAGCTACAAGAAAATGCTTTGGTTTTTTTGGTGAACATGCAGACCAGGGCTGGCCTCAGGCAGTTTGCTTCCTGAGGGGAAAGATATGTTGCTCCCCCCACCCTTCCAATTAGCAAAGCTGATAGTGAGGAAAATAATTGTGGATGCTGTTGTTGTTCACACATCCCTATCCATGTTAGCCTTCTACAGAAATCACACAAAAAGAGGCACCTGATGAAGTAGATTCTAATCCATGAAAACAATAAACTGGAATGTCTTCAAGGCAGGCCTTCCAGATGTTATAACTCCCATCATTCATAACCATTGAGTGTTCTGGCTGAGGTTGATGGGGAATGAAATCCAGCAACACTGGGATGACCACAGATTCCTTACTCCTTCCTTAAGGTTTGAAGAAGACACTGTTCTGTGTTTAACTGGAAGACTAGCCCAACACAGAGCATGCAATAGTCAAGCTTCTAAAATGGTGCCAGCATTTCATATCAGTCAGATTTTTTGATAGATAGGGGAGAGGATGAGTATTGTGGTGGCTTACCTGTTGACACAGATACTGTTGCCAAGAATTAAACAAATGCCTGTATTTTCATCTTCCAGGATAGGAGAGACAACATACTACAATGAAAGATGTCGAAAAGGAACTTTTAACAACAGAGAGAAAAGAAATGCTGCCAAGGAATACAAGGTGAAATAAATTCCTAATGCACATTTCTGAGTATACGTATTAGCAGGGTGTGGAAATTGCTGATTTAAAACCTCCAGCTACAAAGCAGAGAAAAATCCAGACAAGGACCTATGAGCAGATTACTATAATTACTAGTCTCCCTCAAATATTTGTTGTTGTGTTGTTGTTTTGTCATTAAGTCGTGTCCGACTCTTCGTGACCCCATGGACCTGAGCACGCCAGGCCCTCCTGTCTTCCACTGCCTCCCGGAGTTTGGTCAAATTCATGTTGGTAGCTTCGATGACACTGTCCAGCCATCTCGTCCTCTGTCGTCCCCTTCTCCTCTTGCCCTCACACTTTCCCAACATCAGGGTCTTTTCCAGGGAGTCTTCTCTTCTCATGAGATGGCCAAAGTATTGGAGCCTCAGCTTCAGGATCTGTCCTTCCAGTGAGCACTCAGGGTTGATTTCCTTCAAAATGGATAGGTTTGTTCTCCTTGCAGTGCAGGGGACTCTCAAGAGTCTCCTCCAGCACCACAATTCAAAAGCATCAATTTTTCGGCGGTCAGCCTTCTTTATGGTCCAGCTCTCACTTCCATACATCGCTACTGGAAAAACCATAGCTTTGACTATGCGGACCTTTGTCGGCAAGGTGACGTCTCTGCTTTTTAAGATGCTGTCGAGGTTTGTCATCGCTTTCCTCCCCAGAAGCAGGCATCTTTGAATTTCATGGCTGCTGTCACCATCTGCAGTGATCATGGAGCCCAAGAAAGTCAAATCTGTCACTGCCTCCATATCTTCCCCTTCTATTTGCCAGGAGGTGATGGGACCAGTGGCCATGATCTTAGTTTTTTTGATATTGTGCTTCAGACCATTTTTGTGCTCTCCTCTTTCACCCTCATTAAGAGGTTCTTTAATTCCTCCTCACTTTCTGCCATCAGAGTGGTATCATCTGCATATCTGAGGTTGTTGATATTTCTTCCAGCAATCTTAATTCCGTCTTGGGATTCATCCAGTCCTGCCTTTCGCATAATGTACTCTGCATATAAGTTGAATAAGCAGGGAGACAATATACAGCCTTGTCGTACTCCTTTCCCAATTTTGAACCAATCAGTTGTTCCATATCCAGTTCTAACTGTTGCTTCCTGTCCCACATATAGATTTCTCAGGAGATAGATAAGGTGGTCAGGCACTCCCACTTCTTTAAGAACTTGCCATAGTTTGTTGTGGTCCACACAGTCAAGGGCTTTTGCGTAGTCAATGAAGCAGAAGTAGATGTTTTTCTGGAACTCTCTGGCTTTCTCCATAATCCAGCGCATGTTAGCAATTTGGTCTCTAGTTCCTCTGCCCCTTCGAAATCCAGCTTGTACTTCTGGGAGTTCTCGGTCCACATACTGCTGGAGCCTACCTTGTAGGATTTTGAGCATAACCTTGCTAGCGTGTGAAATAAGTGCAATTGTATGGCAGTTGGAGCATTCTTTGGCACTGCCCTTCTTTGGGATTGGGATGTAGACTGATCTTTTCCAATCCTCTGGCCACTGCTGAGTTTTCCAAACTTGCTGGCATATTGAGTGTAGCACCTTCACAGCATAATCTTTTAAGATTTTAAATAGTTCGACTGGAATGCCATCACCTCCACTGGCCTTGTTGTTAGCCATGCTTTCTAAGGCCCACTTGACTTCGCTCTCCAGGATGTCTGGCTCAAGGTCAGCAACCACACTATCTGGGTTGTCCAGGACATCCAGATCTTTCTGGTAGAGTTCCTCTGTGTATTCTTGCCACCTCTTCTTGATGTCTTCTGCTTCTGTTAGGTCCCTCCCATTTTTGTCCTTTATCATGTCCATCTTTGCACAAAAGGTTCCTTTAATATCTCCAGTTTTCTTGAACGGATCTCTGGTTTTTCCCTTTCTATTATTTTCCTCTATATCTTTGCACTGTTCATTTAAGAAGGCCCTCTTGTCTCTCCTTGCTATTCTTCGGAAGTCTGCATTCAATTTTCTGTAACTTTCCCTATCTCCCTTGCATTTTGTTTCCCTTCTCTTCTCTGCTATTTGTAAGGCCTTGTTGGACAGCCACTTCGCTTTCTTGCATTTCCTTTTCTTAGGGATGGTTTTTGTTGCTGCCTCCTGTACTATGTTACGAGCCTCCATCCATAGTTCTTCAGGCACTCTGTCCACCAAATCTAGTTCCTTAAATCTGTTCTTCACTTCCACTGTGTATTCATAAGGGATTTGGTTTAGATTATACCTGACTAGCCCCGTGGTTTTTCCTACTTTCTTCAGTTTAAGCTTGAATTTTGCTATAAGAAGCTGATGATCAGAGCCACAATCAGCTCCAGGTCTTGTTTTTGCTGACTGTATAGAGCTTCTCCATCTTTGGCTGCAGAGAACATAATCAATCTGATTTCTGTATTGCCCATCTGGTGATGTCCATGTGTAGAGTCGCCTCTTGTGTTGTTGGAAAAGAGTGTTTGTGATGACCAGCTTGTTCTCTTGACAAAACACTATTAGCCTTTGCCCTGCTTCGTTTTGAACTCCAAGGCCAAACTTCCCTGTTGTTCCTTTTATCTCTTGACTCCCTACTTTAGCATTCCAGTCCCCTATAATGACAAGAACATCTTTCTTTGGTGTCAGTTCTAGAAGCTGTTGTAAGTCTTCATAGAATTGGTCAATTTCAGCCTCTTCAGCATCGGTGGTTGGTGCATAAACTTGGATTACTGTGATGTTGAAAGGTCTGCCTTGGATTCGTATTGAAATCATTCTATCATTTTTGAGATTGTATGTCAGTACAGCTTTTCCCACTCTTTTGTTGACTATGAGGGCTACTCCATTTCTTCTACGGGATTCTTGCCCACAATAGTAGATATGATAATCGTCTGAATTGAATTCGCCCATTCCCATCCATTTTAGTTCACTGACGCCCAGGATGTCAATGTTTATTCTTGCCATCTCCTGTTTGACCACATCCAGCTTACCAAGGTTCATAGATCTTACATTCCAGGTTCCTATGCAGTATTTTTCTTTGCAGCATCAGACTTTCCTTTCACTTCCAGGTGCGTCCACAGCTGAGCGTCCTTTCGGCTTTGGCCCAACCACTTCATTAGCTCTGGAGCTACTTGTACTTGTCCTCCACTCTTCCTCAGTAGCATGTTGGATGCCTTCCGACCTGAGGGGCTCATCTTCCAGCGTCATCTCTTTTAGCCTTTTGTTTCTGTTCATGGAGTTTTCTTGGCAAAGATACTGGAGTGGCTTGCCAGTTCCTGCTCCAGGTGGATCACGTTTAGTCAGAACTCTCCACTATGACCTGTCCATCTTGGTTGTCCCTGCACGGCGTAGCCCATAGCTTCTCTGAATTACTCAAGCCCCTTCGCCACGACAAGACAGCAATCCATGAAGGTGGTATAAAATATACCACCCCTTATTTTTTGGTTATTTTTACCTCAACTGGCATTATAGTCTCAATATATCAGTCAGAGACTCTGATGTTGCAAAAGAATATAACATGTTTCTATTTTACTCACAAATCTTCATCTCTCTCTCTCTCTCTCTTTAAGAAAAACAAACAAAACATTTACTTGCCACATAGTATGAGCTTAACTGGTTAACTTCATTATTTGACTCACTGACTAGTTACATAAACACTTCATTCAGACTCTAACTGCTGACTCCATTTGCTAACTGAAACTATCTGACACTGATTGAACCTTGACTAGAAAAATGTGCGGAAAAGGAATCTGAGGTCAAGAGGCAACAATTGGCTAGTACTGTGTGATTGACATAGAACCCCAAACTCCCTCCCATTCTAACCTCTTAAAGGTATCATATGCAAGTGGCTGAATTCCAGCAATATGAACATTGCACTATATAATCTCAGTGGGGCTGGCATTATATGGTGTTTTATGGGTGTAAAGCTGCTAAATAAAAGAAAATATGGAGGCCCAATACATACCTTGACAAAAATGATGCCGAATTCTATAGGCAAAAACTTCTATTAGTGTGCATGTTTCTGTCTACAGTACAGTGGGCTTTATTTTATTTATTCATTTATACCCCATTCTACCATTGTTTCCATTCACATGGTAGTTATGGATTGAAGATGAATGCATTTAAAACCAACAAATTCAGTATAAGCCAGGCTCTCACATCTTTAACCATTTGTAGAAAGGAGAACCTCAGAAGGCTTTGCTTCTTTTAACAAAATAATGGCTGCCAGTTTCATGTGTCGTTGCCAATCCTGAATTCTTTCCATTGTACATTTTATTAAAAACATATACACCTTGTCCTATCCTGAACCTGGCAATTTTTGGGTATATGTTGAAGTTATAAGAATCTAAAATACTGCTGGAGTCTTTGTATAAAGAAGGGTACATGCACCTTTGTATTTCTCCTCCCATAAGATAGGAAAAAGACTGTACGATTTTGCATAGATTTGTTTATTGTATCTGTCGGGAGGCCAATGGGAAAGATATTTCCTTTATCACAGTGTGCATTCATAATTATTTGTGTACCTGGGATATGCCCCCACAAAACTCTCATGATAGAGGTATGTTAATTTTATGTGTTGACATGAAATGCTGCCCTGCCCTCTAGTGACTGGAATTCAAACAATTAACGGCTACAAAATAATAGCTTTTTTATTGCAAAGAAGGGCCAGCTCACAGGATGGCTCCTGTGGCTTAGGAGAATGCAAAGATGTTGTGATGGAGGTGGATAAAGCATCTGTGTGAGTCATTTTCATATGATACCTGCATATGTTTCCCTGTGCAGTGATCATCCCAGTACAGCAGTTTTGATATCTGGATATGCAGCAGGGATAGGCAATGGATAACCCTTCAGATGTTGGCCTGCAGCTCCCATCATCCCCATCTAGTAGGGCAAATGCTAGGAGTTGTAGTCCAGGGACATCTCTTGGGCTACATGTTGACCAGTACTGATCTATAGAAATGGCTGCCTCTTTTCAGTGAGCCAACCTGTGGGGCCAGGAGCATGTGGGTTCCTTTTGGAAAGAGGAATAGATAGACCAATCAACTCTCCTTCCTTGGACCAGTGGATAATTGCAGAACACATTTTATGGTAGACTACATTGCATATCTATAATCCTAAACATACAAAGCTTGCAAATTTTGTGTTTACTAAGGCACTTTCATCAAGCCTGGCACTATGGATCAGCTACAGCTTTTTCCATGGGATGTTTGCTTAAAGCTACGTTATACTGGGCATGCTGTATTGCTAAAGTTATGGCTAATCACAAAAGCCACACAACTGGCACAAAATTGCCCTGTGTCATGGAAGTATAGCAGCAGGCAACTCTGTTCATTTTCTGTCCAACTGCAGTGATTCAAGGTGACTTTTCAAATAATACTGCTAACTAGTTGAGGAACAACTAGCCATGAGGCAAATCAGGAAGGGCTTCTATTTGCTTGTTTTACTTCGTAGGAAAGGGTCTCAGAGCTAATGTATCCACTGACTATGTAGAGAAACACAACTGTTTTCTTTACTTATGATAAATGATTCTTCATGGCATGGCCCTGACTTTGATTAACTTCTCCCGAGAGGTATACCTGGCACCAACTTTACCAGCATTTGGGTACCAGGCTAAGAATTGTCTTCTTGCCTAGTTATTTATAAGTGGTTAGCTGATGATGGTAAGATATGGGTGCCTAGTATTTGGACTGAATACGAAGCGTGGGACCACAGGTGGGTCAGATTCCTTTTCCCCACCCCACCCTGGCCTGGCAACACCCTGAAGTGTTGCACTTCATTTTCAGTAAATCATTTTTTCCTGCTGTTTCATTGTTCATTGATTTTATTACTCTTTTTTTGTACTTTACTGTCATTTAATGGCTGTATTAACATTAATAAAACAAAACACCAAAAAAAAACAACACCAGGGTTTGTCTCCCTGGTGTTTTTTTTTTGGTGTTTTGTTTTGTTTTGTTTTGTTGTTTTTTTTAATGAGTGAAAACAGCAACAGAACAGAATATATTTTTGGTTACATTTAACTCATTGAGTGTTAATTTCTGAGGATTATTGACAAATGTAAACTGGGACCATTATAGTATGCACAGCCTAGTGTGTTTATTCACAGCCTTTTCGATGTAACGCTGAAAAGACCCTGCCCCCCAACCCTGATGTTTGTTAATATTAATCATAACGTCATACTCCATATTTATTACACAGGGTTATATTAAGCATTCCAGTGGAGCATATTACCCTGTTTTCCCGAAAATAAGACCTATCCTGAAAATAAGTCCTAGTATGATTTTTCGGGATGCTCGTAATATAAGCCCTACCCCAAAATAAGCCCCAGTTAAGTGAAACTCTGCCCTCTACCATTGTGAAGCATTGTGCAGCAACCAGAAGATGACATGACTGTAAAATAAAACATCCCCTGAAAATAAGCCCTACTGCGTTTTTTGGAGCAAAAATTAATATAAGACCCTGTCTTATTTTCAGGGAAACACGGTAGTAAGAAATGGGTGATCACAGCCTCTCTTATTCTAATTTTCATCATTTCCAACCAAGCTAGAAACTGGCCAGAAATTTACTGAGATTATACTCAAATATATTGAGATTATAATCAATTGCAATTCTCTTCCACATTTTAGGCAATTTCACCCATTCCAGAATAAAATTCCAATAGGATTCTGGCTTCTTAAAAGATATTCACTCTCATCTTCTTTCAGTTGGAATGCAGTAAAATCCTAGCTGATCTAAAGAAGAATGGGACTTCCTGCAGTGACCTTTGGTCTCCTGTTTGTGGATCTGATGGAAAAACATACAGCAATAAATGTTTCCTGTGTTCAGAGATTGTGTGAGTATAAACAGTAGCCCTTGGTGCACAGCAAATGTAATTTCATGTAGGCAAGCCTTCTTTGTGGGACACTAATTGTGTTTACATCATTGGAAGCTTCCCAACATGTCCTTGGTGATTAAAAAGGATCCCAATTAAAGGGACGATAGATAATTAAAGTTAATAGTGATGCTTTTACAACCTTGGTCATCATTCATTTAGGAGCTCGAGTCATGTTTCATGACAGCTTAATCAAGAAGCAAGTCAGGACTTCCTTTGTATGAATGAATGATGAAATATTTTTCTGCATCTCTGCATGTCACACACACACACACACACACACAGAGGGGTGGTGGTAAACTGATGGCGTAAATTACACTGGGACAAGGATGCTCAGCTGAACCAGTAGTGCAGCTAGACTGAAGCTTGGGGACAAAGTCTTTGCAACTTAGGTGCTCTCAAATGAACACCTGGAGAGTATCAGGCAATGGCATGGCAGGAAACAAGTTTCATGGCACACAAAGCAGCCATAAGCATTCTGAAGCCCACTGGGGGCTTTCATCAGTTATCTCAGCATCTTTTCTTTCTTCTTATTTATATTCAATGTATAGTCATCAATTTGACTACACGTGGGGTCATCAGTAAATGTACATTGTTACAAGTACTCATTTCATTATTTTGACTTAGAAATTCATTATTCCTTTATAGCAGAAAATAATACTAGCATCAGAGCAATAGAAGAAAATCCCAGTTTATTCCTGTACTGTAATTTAAAGGAAGTAGGTGAAACTATGTGTGCTTAGAGCATTTTTCTTTTCCCCCCCTCCCCTCTGACTTTTGCATTTGCAAATTCTGTTGGCTTCCTGTAATGGGCCAGAAAGCAGCTGTACAGTGTGGGGTAGCAGGCAGTGAAGAGTGGGGCAGGTATTACTTGTGTGCTTTGCAATGGAAGTACTGTCTAAAAGAGTACAGTACTTAAATCCAGAGTCACAATAATCTGACTCCACCATTTTCTTCACCTTCAGCATGATTACACACACACAGAGAGAGAGAGAGAGAGAGAGAGAGGGAGAGAGAGAGAGAGAGAGAGAGAGAGAGAGAGAGAGAGTATGTGTTGTGCTATGCCTGTTCTTGTGGTCTCTGTACTATGTCTTGACCATAAGTTCCATTCACATCACTAAGTATTTACTGCTTGAGGTAACATAAAGCCATTTAAAGTTTCTTCTCCTGTTTGCCCACCATCACCAAAAGGCCCCTTGACTTCAGTACTGCAGAGGGGGACACTCACCCATGCCCTATACCATTTTAGCTGTTGCTGTTGTGAGTATAAGATGATTACACTTTGGATGGCAGCATCTGTCACTGTGAGATCTGAGGCCAAGCAAATCTCATAAGATCTGGATATTCCAATCAATTTGGAAGCTAAGCAAGAGCAGGCCCAACGAGTACGTGGACAGATCTTTGGGTCCTGCATTGGGGAGCCCAAGCAGACTCTTGGGTTTAATCGTTGCATCCCCAGGGAGGGGTAGGAAGGGATCCAGTCTGAAACCCTAGAGAGATGCTGACAGTCAGAGCTGATAGTACTCGACAAGAAATCTTAGCTTGGGAGATATCATGGGAGCTGGCCCATGAACTGACCATAAGTGTTCCTCACTCCATTGAGGGATTATGGTCTGTGGTTGAGGAAAGTCACTTATTGCTCCTTTTGCTGTTTCCAGAAAAAGTGATGATATCCTTGCACTAAAACATGAGGGTGAATGTCCTGAAGTTGTTCGTGGAATGGTGAGACAATCTTTCCCTCATAATGCCAGAAATTCACGAATTGCCAGAATCTTATTGGTTAGTCAGACCGATATGAGTGCAATGGCATAAATTGCAGTGGCAAACTGCTGCTAGTTAAACTATTTGCTACTTTTATCCTTTACCACACACCAACTGACTTGTTAATTAGTGATAATTTCCCACAGAAATTATGCCACTGCACTTCTGCCAGGGGGAACCGAATTTTGCTCATTGTGATCTTAGATATGTTTATTTGGGGACTGGAAGTAAGTCCTCATTAAATTTCGTGGATTTACTCCCAAAGTAAGTTGCATAGGTTTGCAAGATGTTTTGCCACCAAAATGTTACTGTTTATCACTCATATAAAGATTACATCTCAGAGCCCCAGAATTACTTCAAATCCTAACGCATTGCTGAATATAAGGTAAAAAATTTAGAGGATCTTTCACAAAGTCTAAATTGCTCATTGAAGACCTATAGGAGGGACTGGCAAATTCAAACATACCTGGTGACCTTCATGATTCTTCTGTTGATAGCTTTGCTCAATCAGATAGATAGATAGATAGATAGATAGATAGATAGATAGATAGATAGATAGATAGATAGATAGATAGATAGATAGATAGATAGATAGATAGATAGATAGATAGATAGATAGATAGATAGATAGATAGATAGATAGATAGATAGATAGATAATTTTCCTTGGTCACCAGCCATTTTACTCTAAGGAGTGACTTGATTCAATTTGAGGACAGGGTTAGCACTAGTAGTATCTTATCTGTCGATTGTTCAGAGTTGGCAGATCTATCAAGGATTACCTGCACTAGCCCTCTCCAACTTTTCTTGCTGGAAAAGTTGAAGGCGGGGGCGGCGGCAAAGGAAGCCAGAGACAGACAGGTGTACTCTGTCTTCACCAGCTGTCCATTCTAGTAATTCTACTGCTGTCCCCTTAGGCTGACTGCGCCAAGTACCCTCAAACCAGAGGAAAAGTCCTCTGCAAAAGAAGCACCCAGGAGATTTGTGGCACGGATGATGTGACATACAGCAATGAATGTATGCTCTGTGACAGAATCCTGTGAGTATAGCAACATATATGTGCACTTGCCTTGCAGACACTGCCTTTTCTATAATAAGAATTTTAGGGTTATGCACAATTTTCTCATTAATGCAAGAGTAGGTGATACCTTTTATTGGACCACAAAAAATAAAACAAATAGCAAGCTTTTGTGGATGAAATCCATTTCCTCAGATTCTAAGCACATACCCCTTCATAGCTGGTGCAGAAAATTTTTCTAAAAGTGATGTATATCTGGCAGAGATGATCAGTTCTTCTTCTTCCTTGTATGTTAATTTGTTCCAGCAAAAACAACATAGAGTCTTGTTGCACCTGAATGGCTATGATAAAGAAATCATGGGACAACACTACGTCTGATCTCATGATGGGCCGTAAGACCATCACAATGGTTTCTCCATTATTTTTCATGTGGACAGCCCTCAATGTGTGCAGAAATGTCTCCTTTCTGAGGCTATGCCCCATGCATCTGAAGGGGTGAGATGCAAATATAGATTTAGATTTTTTAGATTTAGGCATCCTTCAGTCTCGAGAGACTATGGTAACATGCTCTGAATTGAGGACTTGGAACAGCGTCTAGTGTGGCGGCTGAGAAGGCCAATTCAAGAGTGACAATCCCTTCCACACTGAAGACAAATACAATCTGTCCCCTGTCCAGCTCCCTGATTTTGCTGCTTCCGTGACTGCCTCTTTGCCTCGGTCTGCTGGACAAGGGTCTCTTCAAATTGGGAGAGGCCGTGATGCACCGCCTGCCTCCAGGCTGAATGCTCAGATGTCAAGGTTTCCCATCTGTTGAGGTCCATTCCTAAGGCCTTCAGATCCCGCTTGCAGATATCCTTGTATCGCAGCTGTGGTCTCCCTCTGGGGCGCTTTCCCTGCACTAATTCTCCATACAGGAGTTCTTTTGGAATCCGACCTTTAGCCATTCTCACGACATGCCCAAGCCAATGTAGACGTTGCTGTTTCAGTACATGCTAAAAATTCCAGCTCGTTCTAGGACTACTCTATTTGGAACTTTGTCCTGCCAGGTGATACCAAAAATGCATAGGAGACAACGCATATGGAACGTGTTCAGCTTCCTTTCCTGCCGTGCACAAAGGGTCGAGGAGTCACTGCAGTACAGGAGTGTATCTGGGAGTAAACTCAGTTGGAGTTACTTCTGAGTAGACATGTACCAGACTGAAGCCTATACTCATAGTGTAGTGACCTTTCCAACACTGACGTTATTGGGATGATACGTTTGCTTGTACTATTTTTTTCCTTTCTTTTTCTCAGGAAAACTAAATCTGAGATTGGTGTAAAGAATATAGGACCATGCCCAAAGGTTTGTCTTGCTCTTATTTTATAATTTGCTTACAGACATCAGAACAATATATAATAACTAGTGACTTGTTGTTTTTACTATATCTATAAAGTTCAAGGAAAGAACTGTGTAAAATAAATGACATGATCTGTATCTTCCACACTGGCTCAGGGCTCGAATCCACTGACAGTAAAATCCACTGTTGTACTTGCTTCTTTTTTTAAAAAAAGATTTAAATTTTAGCTTGCACATGAGGTATGTGCATGCGCAGAGCACTGTGCCAAGGGTGTGATTTTTCTGCCTCCATGCTAGAGCTTCATTTATTTAGGGGTGGGTGTAGAATCAATCCATTGAAATCTATTCCACATATGTGAATACACCATCCAATTCTTTTAAAAAATCCTACTATCAGATAGCAGGAATTAAAAATAATAATAAAAGCACAGGGGCTTGCCGAAAAAGCCAGCACACCTGTACCCATGCCCTCCAATCCTCACCCCTTGCCCCCTTTCCCTCTCGTCCTCCCCCCTCCCTTTCTATTCTTCCCACCACCACTACATGTCCAGGCCAAGCAGATGCACCTTGGCGGGTGAGGGAAATGTAAGCAGGGAAATCACTATTAAAGGACTTTCAAACTCCTCTATAACATTTTCACTGTACTCCAGTGGAAGAAAATTGTAAGCCAAGACCAGAAAAAAAATTTATTTGATCTCATCCCAAAATGAAAAGAATGGAAAACATGTGGGAGGAGGAAAAAAGCTCAAAATGTGTTTATCTGGGTAGCTACGTGTTTTTTGAGGCACAAACATTAAGCAATTGGGTTGACTTCCAATAGTTATAAGATGGCACAAGAATGGGTTTTGTTAAAAAAAAAACTTTATCCAGCTTGTCACACACACACACACACACACACACACACACACACACACACACACACGTCAATTTTAGGAACATTCTTGGCACCTAGGTTAAGAAGCAGGTCCAAGAAAACTGCCAAAAAGGCTTTGGGAATATGACATTAAAAGTAACTCAAAATGTATCTCTAAGATCAATTGAAAAACTATCTATATATTTTGTGAAGTAAAACAATAACATATCATTTTGGAGGGGGAAATGCTACAGTCTAACAATAACAGCAACAGAAAAGTATTTGAACAACCATTATTTGACAGACTGACATTTTGAAATGTCTGCTCCATGATGAAAAGGAACAAGTAGTAGACATTTAGGCTAGGAGCCAGCATGGCAGTAGTGTATTTCTGGTGTAACAACAGGTCATTCTTCTTCTCTCTGCAACAGATTCTGGGGCAGCTTAGAGAGTTGCAGAAAGAGGATGGCTTGCTAAAAATCCCATAAGCACATGCCTATTATGATCCTGGTCATTATCTTGACCAGCTTCATAATGCTTTCTTCAGAAAAATGTTGTTCCCTTCAAAGCACCAGCACTAAATTCTTCCTAATTTTTGTTTCAGGACTAAGGACACTGCTGAACTCTCAAGAGCTGCAAAGCTGGCCTTCACCATACATTTAAGGAGGAATTTCATGTCTATAATACATGGGTAATAACCCTGGACTGGACTGGGTGGAGATAGGGAAACACACCATGAAAATCCTGTAAAACCACCAGATTTACTCATTTTAGCATTTCTTTACTAAGTCTCATTCTTCCCATTTCTAAGGACTGTCTCTAGAACATCTTAATCACATCCGTAAATGACATTCTGCTTCTCCAATAAAATAAACTAAGAGGATCCCTACCCTGTGCTCCTTTTGTCCATGTTCAAAGATATGCTAAATCATAAGAAGGCTTTATTTCTGTACTATAATTTCTTAGTAGAGATTAATTTCTTGACCGTGATTTAATTCAAATGTCATTATGGATAACCACATTGAGAGTTTATCAAGCACAGATCTCACAAAACAAAATAGCCACATAGAAACATCCATCGGAGAAACATATAGCTCTTGTTGTAATTGCCACAATATCAGAGTAACAATGATTGTTAGGAAGCATCAGGTGTATTTTGCAAACAGATTGTTCCCTTTGATGTTTGTTCTCTTACTGCATGGAATAGGTAAGTTTAGTTGCATCCCCCTCCCCAAATATCAGTAATGAATAGTTAGAAAAGGCCATAAATTTGAAAGCTTGGCCACATAATATTTGTAGCTGAAATCCTATTGTTCAAATCTATTGCACACAAGACTAATGGCTAGGAGTGTGTAAAGCAGAAACCTCTGGTTCTGTTTCAGTTGGGTTTGGGGAGGGCATCTTAATTATCTATGTTTGGAGTGTCACTGCTTTAGTTTATCTTGAAAGGGGGCACCTCTTTCAAGTCATTTCATCTTGTGTTCCTCATGAGAGAAGTAAACAGGCTGGCGGACACACTAAGGAGGCATACAACAGTGGTGGCGGTGAGGGAAAGAAGAGGGAGAAGAAGAATGGGGCTGTCTGGCAGGGCCAGGAGGCATGTTGCTGTAAGGCAAGAAAAGGAAGGGGAAAGCAGTGCAGAGGCGGTCTATTTGTTGGAATAGCAACGTGAGGCAATTTTACATTCATGGGCCCAACGGAGGTAATCCGATACAGGAAAATCTGATATTTTTGTGATTCTTTCTTTTGTTAAGCCAAGTGAATCTGATTTCAGAGCCTCTCCATCAGAAATTACTGAAAGAATAAGATCTTAGAAATAAGATGCCTTTTAACTGGGCTTCCCCCCCCCCCCCATTAGTAATAACCTGGGTGTCCCACACCTACTGATAACATCCTCAGTCTTATGTGGCCTAAAGCTATGCAACAGGATTTCAGCCAACCTGTGGATGAAACTGCTTGTTTTCATTGTGGGCTAGAGTCTAGCTGCTAGACTACACATTATATGCAGTTTGTAGTTTAGGATTATTTGCCCTTTTACTCTCACATAAGCATGTGATTCCCCAAAGCAGAGCAAGACTGTGTCAGTTGAATCGAGGTTAAAACCTTCTTCACTAGGCAGTCATTTTTCAAAATGCTACCTCCAAAGGCCAGGGCTAAAAAAGGTAAATATCTCCTTTAGCACTAATGGAAGTTTCTTCCTTTTTGTAGCTCCCGTTTGGCAGGGAGGGGAGATGATTTGGGTGGGTGGGGGACATATGAAGGGAAATGTTTAAGCTTTCTGTGTTCACAGACAATGATCTTGATCTGCATTA
Source organism: Intellagama lesueurii (assembly GCA_037013535.1). Lineage (NCBI taxonomy): Eukaryota > Metazoa > Chordata > Lepidosauria > Squamata > Agamidae > Intellagama > Intellagama lesueurii. Next base: position 228,480,510 of record JBAJHW010000002.1, on the reverse strand, counting down.
GGCTACCCCTTACATATCTGATAGCAAAAAAAGAGAACATGAATTTAAACTGCATGCAACATATCAGCTGGTTGGATAACTCTGTGGTTTAGGTATCTGGCTGCGGAGTCAGAGCTTGGGAGTTCAATTCCCCACTGGGCCTCCTGGGAGAAGAGCCAACCTGTGTAGTCATGGGCAAGCTGCACAGTCCCAGGGCACCCCCAGAAGAAGGGAATGGTAAACCACTTCTGCATATTCTCTACCTAGAAAACTCTGAAAAGAGTTGCCATAAGTCAGAATTAACTTGATGGCACATGATGATGATGATGATGATGATGATGATGATGCATTCAATATCACATTTGGTTTAGCCCTAAGATATAAACCATTCACACTTCAAGGAACGATTTAAGCCCTATTAAGGCATTCATACTGTGCCCTCTCCTTTCAACGGTGTTATCAACCAGAACAATACAAAGCTTCAGTGAGGTGAAGCATGAGTGGTATAGGGAACATGCAAGGCATCACTGTTTGTCTTGGTATAAGCCAAATGTTGGCAGGATGGGTGGGAAAGTAGGAGTTACTAAAGGGAAAAAAAATACTGGACAACTGTAATTCCTCCCTGCAATCGAATTCTCCACTTGAATCTCTTTATGAAACCTTGGGTACAACCTGCTACTCATCCTGATTTACACTTGATGTTCTGAGAAACTGTGATGCCATTGGAAGGAGATTTAGCTGCATTGTCTTTTCATTTACATCTGTGCTTCAAAACAAATATTCCTTTAGTTTACACAGTGTCTCTCATATAGGTTGCTAAAACACCTTAGCAGGATATTGTGTCTCAATACTGTCTTATCCTGGGTCAGTAAATCCCTCCTATGACAGCTCTTCATATATATTTTGGCAGTGCTTCACCCACCTCAAAGTCCACAACAGTGGAATCCACGCCCACAGAGTTTCATACATCTTTTTTTTCTACATATGGATCCTGTTCCATGGCAAATATCCTGACAGTCAAAGCAGTCACTGGAAGCATTTTAAAGCATATTTTTTTGTAGTTTAAAGGTTTGGTGACTTTCAGGGAGGAATGAGAGAGAGGCTTGTTCTGTTTTCTTGTATACAATCTGAAGAGAAACCAGAGTTTTTGTTGCTGTGTAAGTTTACCTATGTTGGACTTCCCAAGCCAATATATAAAATCAGACATAGCTATACTTTAATATTCATACTCTTCTAAAATTTGTAGTGTAAAATGGCTATAAAAATGCATACAAAAACTATCAGTGGAAAGTGGATCTATTATGGAAAGTATCAGGAGAAAACCCCTTCATGGATTGCTGCCTTGTCGTGGCGAAGGGGCTTGAGTAATTCAGAGAAGCTATGGGCTACGCCGTGCAGGGACAACCAAAATGGACAGGTCATAGTGGAGAGTTCTGACTAAACGCGATCCACCTGGAGCAGGAACTGGCAAGCCACTCCAGTATCTTTGCCAAGAAAACTCCATGGACAGAAAAAAAAAGGCTAAAACATATGACGCCGGAAGATGAGCCCTTCAGGTCGGAAGGCGTCCAACATGCTACTGAGGAAGAGCGGAGGACAAGGACAAGTAGCTCCAGAGCTAATGAAGTGGTTGGGCCAAAGCCGAAAGGACGCTCAGTTACGGACGCACCTGGAAGTGAAAGGAATCTCCGATGCTGCAAAGAAAAATACTGCATAGGAACCTGGAATGTAAGATCTATGAACCTCGGTAAGCTGGATGTGGTCAAACAGGAGATGGCAAGAATAAACATTGACATCCTGGGCGTCATTGAACTAAAATAGACGGGAATGGGTGAATTCAATTCAGATGATTATCATATCTACTATTGTGGGCAAGAATCCCGTAGAAGAAATGGAGTAGCCCTCATAGTCAACAAAAGAGTGGGAAAAGCTGTACTGGCATACAATCTCAAAAATGATAGAATGATTTCATTACGAATCCAAGGCAGACCTTTCAACATCACAGTAATCCAAGTTTATGCACCAACCACCAATGCTGAAGAGGCTAAAATTGACCAATTCTATGAAGACTTACAACAGCTTCTAGAACTGACACCAAAGAAAGATGTTCTTGTCATTATAGGGGACTGGAATGCTAAAGCAGGGAGTCAAGAGATAAAAGGAACAACAGGGAAGTTTGGCCTTGGAGTTCAAAACGAAGCAGGGCAAAGGCTAATAGAGTTTTGTCAAGAGAACAAGCTGGTCATCACAAACACTCTTTTCCAACAACACAAGAGGCGACTCTACACATGGACATCACCAGATGGGCAATACCGAAATCAAATTGATTATGTTCTCTGCAGCCAAAGATGGAGAAGCTCTATACAGTCAGCAAGAACAAGACCTGGAGCTGATTGTGGCTCTGATCATCAGCTTCTTATAGCAAAATTCAAGCTTAAACTGAAGAAAGTAGGAAAAACCACGGGGCTAGTCAGGTATAATCTAAACCAAATCCCTTATGAATACACAGTGGAACTGAAGAACAGATTTAAGGAACTAGATTTGGTGGACAGAGTGCCTGAAGAACTATGGATGGAGACTCGTAACATTGTACAGGAGGCAGCAACAAAAACCATCCGAAAGGAAAGGAAAGGCAAGAAAGCAAAGTGGCTGTCCAACGAGGCCTTACAAATAGCAGAGAAGAGAAGGGAAACAAAATGCAAGGGAGATAGGGAAAGTTACAGAAAATTGAATGCAGACTTCCGAAGAATAGCAAGGAGAGACAAGAGGGCCTTCTTAAATGAACAGTGCAAAGATATAGAGGAAAATAATAGAAAGGGAAAAACCAGAGATCCGTTCAAGAAAATTGGAGCTATTAAAGGAACATTTTGTGCAAAGATGGACATGATAAAGGACAAAAATGGTAGGAACCTCACAGAAGCAGAAGACATCAAGAAGAGGTGGCAAGAATACACAGAAGAATTATACCAGAAAGATCTGGATGTCCCGAACAACCCAGATAGTGTGGTTGCTGACCTTGAGCCAGACATCCTGGAGAGTGAAGTCAAGTGGGCCTTAGAAAGCATGGCTAAAAACAAGGCCAGTGGAGGTGATGGCATTCCAGTTGAACTATTTAAAATCTTAAAAGGTGACGCTGTTAAGGTGATACACTCAATATGCCAGCAAGTTTGGAAAACTCAGCAGTGGCCAGAGGATTGGAAAAGATCAGTCTACATCCCAATCCCAAAGAAGGGCAGTGCCAAAGAATGCTCCAACTACCGTACAATTGCACTCATTTCACACGCTAGCAAGGTTATGCTCAAAATCCTACAAGGTAGGCTTCAGCAGTATGTGGACCGAGAACTCCCAGAAGTACAAGCTGGATTTCGAAGGGGCAGAGGAACTAGAGACCAAATTGCTAACATGCGCTGGATTATGGAGAAAACCAGAGAGTTCCAGAAAAACATCTACTTCTGCTTCATTGACTACGCAAAAGCTTTTGACTGTGTGGACCACAACAAACTATGGCAAGTTCTTAAAGAAATGGGAGTGGCTGACCACCTTATCTATCTCCTGAGAAATCTATATGTGGGACAGGAAGCAACAGTTAGAACTGGATATGGAACAACTGATTGGTTCAAAATTGGGAAAGGAGTACGACAAGGCTGTATATTGTCTCCCTTCTTATTTAACTTATATGCAGAATACATCATGTGAAAGGCCGGACTGGAGGAATCCCAAGCTGGAATTAAGACTGCCGGAAGAAATATCAACAACCTCAGATATGCAGATGATACCACTCTGATGGCAGAAAGTGAGGAGGAATTAAAGAACCTCTTAATGAGAGTGAAAGAGGAGAGTGCCAAAAATGGTCTGAAGCTCAACATCAAAAAAACTAAGATCATGGCCACTGGTCCCATCACCTCCTGGCAAATAGAAGGGGAAGATATGGAGGCAGTGACAGATTTGACTTTCTTGGGCTCCATGATCACTGCAGATAGTGTCAGGAGCCATCAAATTAAAAGACACCTGCTTCTTGGGAGGAAAGCGATGACAAACCTAGACAGCATCTTAAAAAGCAGAGACATCACCTTGCCGACAAAGGTCCGCATAGTCAAAGCTATGGTTTTTCCAGTAGCGATGTATGGAAGTGAGAGCTGGACCATAAAGAAGGCTGACCGCCGAAAAATTGATGCTTTTGAATTGTGGTGCTGGAGGAGACTCTTGAGAGTCCCCTGGACTGCAAAGAGAACAAACCTATCCATTTTGAAGGAAATCAACCCTGAGTGCTCACTGGAAGGACAGATCCTGAAGCTGAGGCTCCAATATTTTGGCCATCTCATGAAAATAGAAGACTCCCTGGAAAAGACCCTGATGTTGGGAAAGTATGAGGGCAAGAGGAGAAGGGGACGTCAGAGGACGAGATGGTTGGACAGTGTCATCGAAGCTACCAACATGACTTTGACCAAACTCCGGGAGGCAGTGGAAGACAGGAGGGCCTGGCGTGCTCTGGTCCATGGGGTCACGAAGAGTTGGACACCACTTAACGACTAAACAACAACAACTATCAGGAGAGAAACTATGGTAACAAGAAACTAAGGCTGTGGTCAAATACTGCAGGACTTGTTTTGCTTATAAAATGGGTAAATACAAAGTATGTTTTTACTGACCACATGACACAAAAGTTGATTCAAATCAGTACAGCCCATTTTGCTCTCAAAGCAGCTCTTTTCCTCTGCCACTGGGGGCATCTACTTTTTCCAAGCCAGAATGATTCAAATGGGCTTTTTCCTGTGTGGTTAGTTGGGATGTGTTCCTGTAAAGATGGCAGGCATGTATAGTGTTTCAGTGGAATAGGCAGTTGGGGTGCATTCTTTACTCTCCCCAATCATCCTTCGAATATTTTTTTTAAATTTCTTACATAGGTGAGATTAGTGCTAGCTCACCCAATCACCTTCTTGCTGGGTCATCATCATTATTATTTCCTGCACTTATGCCCTTGTCAGTTCCCCATCAGATGGGCAGAAGCAGGACCAGCAGAAGGAAGGATTGGCAGAGGAAGGACCAGATGAAGGAAAGGGGGAAAAAAGTGTGCTGCTTGTATATGGCCCCATAGCACTTAAAGCACTCTCTAGGTGGTTTACAAGTTAATTATGCAGGCTGCATATTGAAGGGGGGCTATGGGCTTGTCAATTACCATGAAAACACTTTGTGATATCTTGGACTTTGGCAGCAGTGAGGAAAGTGTGACCTTCCAGATGTCATGTACTGGAACATCTCAACCATGTGGGACTCTCTTTTTCTTTCACCATTAGCTCTGATGGATAAGGTTGGTGGAAGCTATAATCCAACAATATTTTGAGGGCTTCAGGTTGCACATCCATAACAAAGGAATTCTATTACTGTCTACCCAATAGTTCAACATGGCTGACAGAAAAGCTTGTATCTTCCACAGAACATCAAATTTAGCTATTGAGGACATGAATACTATAAATAGAGAGATGCCGTGACCACTGAATCAGTGTCAGAACAGATGTGCCCCTACCTTTAACATACAAAGTAATCAAAGAAGAATAAATGCAGCTAACAAATGCTTAATCTTTTTTATAATTTTTTTTCACTAGTTATCTCCTATTGACCTCTGTCTTTTATCTATAGCTTTTAGGGACTGAGATGCCTTTACAATATCATACTTATATTTAGATCAATAATATCACTTCTATATGCAATGCCATTTTCTAAAAGAAAATAAAGGAATTTGGGGTTTCACCTTTTGTTCAGTGATCAGTCTCAAGCAAAACTGTATTTAGCACTTTGACTATAACTTGACATTCAACTGACTCATCCTTCCTTTCTTATTTTCTAGTTAGACCCTATGCTAACATCAGGAAGCAAATGCTGATTGTACACCCTTGGCAAATATATAAGACAAATAATTGCTTTATCTTCAAGTCCTCATGTCATCTGAATTTCAGTCAATCCAAAATAGAGCAACCTTTGCCTGGACAACCTGAAGGAGACAGTTGTTACACCTTTTAATCTATTCCTATGCAGTCTTGAGAATAGCAAATAAAGTATTTTCTTCCTGTGGTCAACAAATGTCTACGAACAAATATATAAGAACAAGATGACTATTGATTCAACCAAAGCTACCATAACTGGATAAATCCTTCTGTTCTTTTTAACTGTTGACAGATGGCTGATTCTACGTTTGCTTGCTTTATATGCCTAGGTCTCTCTTGGTTTGTGTTCAAGGATATACATACAGGGAAGAGAGAAAAGTTGATAGATCTTTTCTGAAGATTATCCAGCACTTTGGTCTGGTCTGGTTTGGTCAGATGTTTAGATATCTGTTTCCTTTGAAATGTGAATGTGAAGGAAAGAACCCAATAGAGGAACCCAAAATGAAGCATTCCATGGCTGCCTTAGTGGCGTATCAGAGACAGCCTTAGTTCTGCACCCCCAGCACCATGAAAAAGGATTAACCTGCCAGACAGCATTGAGTTTCACTTGGGAAGATGCCATCATAAACTAGATGTCAAGGATAAACCCCATGTCATTGGTGTGTTTCAAAACCCAGTAGAGCTGCCACCAAGCATGGATTCCAATGTGGACAAAATTCCACCCACTATAAGCCCTTTTAAAATGCCCCATGAGAATATAGCCAAAGTCCACTGGTTCTCAGAAGCCCAGAGTAAACTGGCAGTTGAGCCCCCTTACTTTAGGAACCCCCAGTCCAATAATTCTGTAATTTCACAAAGAATATCAATCGTGCAAGGTAATACTAATCCAACAGTGGATCTTAGTGTAAACAATTGCAATGGAAGGAAAATTCACTTTAGAATCAACTTGCCAACCACCAGCTGAGAAACATGTCGGGTGAAGTTTCTAAATTCTGTTTAAAGAATAAGAAAAAGACATGCTAATTGAAAAGAGCCAATTCAGATAAAAAGGTAATAAGTTAAAAGATCATCTACACAAGAAAATGAGAAAACTATTTTAGCTTAAGCTATGCACTAAGACAGGGGTGCCCAACTCCCGGTCCGTGGCCCGGTGCCAGTCTGTGGCCATGGCAGGACCGGGCCGCAGAGACAGATCTCCCCCCCTGCACACACTCCCCCCACCCTCTCGCATGGCCCGCCACCCGCACGTACGGGTGCCCTGCCCACCTGCAGGCATGCCCCTCCCCTCCGTGCATGTGCGTGAGTGCGCCCCGCCCCTCTGTGAACACGCCCACTCCTCCGTGCATGCGTGTGAATGCACCCCACCCACCCATGAGCACAGGGGGTGCCCCCACACACATGGACCCCCGCCTCCCCAACCGGTGCATGGTTCAGAAAAGGTTGGGGACCACTGCACTAAGAGATCTTAGTGCCGCCCAGAGTGGTCAATTGACTAAATGGGCGGGATATAAATACAATAAATAATAATAATAATAATAAATAAATAATAATAAGATCTAACAGAATCATGTGGCGAGGTTTCTGAGCTTTTCTGAGGGTGCTTTTCTTACAAACATGCAGAATATCTGGATGTTAGGTCCCTCCCGAACTGAGGAGCTGGACTAACTTTATACCCCATTGTATGAATTCTGTCCCAATCCTCTTTAGCCAGTCAATTTACGTTTTGCTCCAAACTTTCTAGAAGACAAAGTCCTTTCTTTCCCAGGTATAGCTGAGTTAATTTACAACTTTTCCTTTGACACTGTTCTTGAGGATCTGGGCTTATGTTTTCCCAATACAGTACAGATGTTCCCTATCTTTCTTTCTCCTCACACCTTAACTCAGCTCCTTCACCACTCTCGAACACCTTGAGGTCTAGCTAACCTCATACTCTGAGGCTATGGTATCTCAAAGTACAAGGTACTTCTGCTTTGAGGCTTGTGTTATTTAGGGCTTTTCTCTGGATTCCTTCACAATCCTTTCACATGAAGGAAATCTGTTTTATAGCAGATCAGACTCATGGCTCATCTCATCTAGTAGTGCCTACTCTGACTGGCAGCATCTCTCCAAGGTTTCAGGCAATAGTGTTCCTCATCACTGGCCTCCTAATTTTTCCAAGGGCATGAAGTCAGGGCTCTTTGTATGCATAGCTTTATGATCCCTCCCTAATTTCTCTCTGGAGGTTCCAGAGTATAATATTTTCATATATGACCAGAGATGGGCATGAATCAGAAAAACAACAAATTGGGGTGGTTCATGGTTTGTGGCTATCCAAGAACTATCCCCGAACTCCAGAAAAATGAATCGGTTCTTGGTTCATTTTTCCGGCTTGTGCCTGGGGGGGGGGGGAAATGCCTCCACTCCCTCTGCCACCCATCCACCCCCTTCCCACTGCCCCCTTCACCTCTCTATCTGCTCCTGCTGTCGCTTCTGCCCCCACCATCTTCAGAGACAGGGGCCAGGGTCTCTTCCAGGAGCCAGGTCAGCTGCCTCTGCACATGCGCCCAACTATTAGTGTGGAAGGGAAGCAGGGCCACTGTCTCTGAAGATGGTGGCAGCGGAGAAGGCAGCAGGACCAGGTAGACAGGTGATGAGGGCAGTGGGCATCTGTTTTGCTGAAGCAAAATCAAGCGGCGAGCAGAAAACATTCAGTGCTTCATTTTGTTTTGGCAAACCACGAAGCAGCCTAGTTTGTGGGGTTTTTGGGTTCCTAGTTTGGCTCTAGATATAGGACCAAAGGCAAAAAAGGAATATACATATAACCTGATTCAACAATGTATTGCAGGCAGCCATGGACGTTCTTATACATAAAAAAGCAGCTCATCATATACATATTTCTTTACTGCTAAAGTTGGAAGCAAAACATACAAACTAAAAGGATAATTGTGTTCCAGTCTGCATATTGGTTTTGGAAGAGTACACTAAGTTGATTCATCTTAAAAGGCAAACCAGAAAAATCCCTCACCCTATGACACCGCTGTAATATCTGCTCCTGCATTAGGGCCGTTAATGAATCTCCTGGTTCATCATTAATGCAGTCTGACGTTAAGTTCTCTTTGTACAAGTACTTCAGAATATGTATGATAGGTATTTATTGCTATTTAATGGTTGTAGCAAGAAAGATTACTGATTTATACACCAAGCTACATCTTCAGAAAATGTTAAACAAGAAAGAGTCTCCATTTACTGGGATCATAATTTCTATAGCTTCTGATCTCATCCAAAGGAAATTATTCTTCCATACAGCTCACAACTAGCCTTTGTTGATGAAGATCCTATGAGCTTACTCAATGTGTTATTGTCACTTTGAGGACTTCTACAAGAAAGAAAGTAATACCCAAAGCTATGATTGGGTTAGCAAGATTGTTTGAGCTGCTCCAGTTCCCCCCCCCCCCCCATCCGCCTCTTTGTCTGTGTTTTCATACTTATTGGCACAGAATTCACAGGCTGGCTTGTCACTAGTCTCAACAAATACATCCAATTGTTTGCAACAACAAAAGACAAGGAGGATGTGTGGGGTTTTTCTGCATATATATACAGAGAGAGAGATACCCAACACCTTTATTGTTGGAACTTTTTCCTAATCTGTGGCTGGCAAAAGATTTGGTAGTGGCTTCTACAATGAAGATTGTAGGTGTATTTGTAATTACATCTCTGCTCCTTTGTTTCTTCTCAGGTAAGTATCTTTTACTATGTAGCTCAAGAAGTGTCTTTTAGACAGAAATGGAGTGACACAGAAAAGGAGGATCAATGGGGACTTGGCTCCTTCATGCAATTTTTTCATCAATAATTGCAAGCCATCAACTCGATTCCAAATTAAGGTGACCTTTTTCAGGGTTTCCCAGGTAGAGAATACTCAGATGTGGTTTACCATTCCCTCCTTCTTGGGGCACCCTGAGAATATGCAGCTTGCCCAAGGCTACGCAGGCCGACTGATAGGCACTTATGTCCCTTGAATGGAGAGGGTCATGTTGTAACTATTTGCCACACTGATGTCAAGGAAGAGGAGCATCACACCCCCAAAAAGGAGAAATTCTAGTTCAGTACTGCCATGGCTAAATGTCCAGATTTTTAAGACTTTGGCATTTAAGTCCAAGACTTGACTGGAGAGATCTGTCATGTTCATTTTCTCTGCATTTGAATCTTTTTAAAATCCCAAATTCTTTCCATCCTGAATATGAAGCAGTTTATGCATTTTATCAGGGTTTTTTTGGAAAACAAACTGAAGTGAAATCTTTACCCTTCTCTAATTGGAAAATAGCATTGCTTTCAATGGGATGATAAACCAGATGTGCCCTGGCTTTCGCCCAATGACTTTTCTTTAAAGTCGCTGATAGAGCCTTGGCAATATTTGTATACCTACTGTTTTAGCTTTTAAATATTGTTTCAGTGATGTAAGCTGCCTTGGGTACTTTTGGGGAGAAATGAAGCATAGAAACAAACAAACAAACAACTGTAGCGATCACCCTGCCTTTGCATATGTATGAGGGTATTTGCATGCACCAATGGGAGTTGTTGAGAGGCGGAGCCAGAGAAACTAGAAGGGAGGGGTGAGGCAGACGAGAGCAGTTAGTCCGTTAGATAGTCAGGGGGAGTCTGAAGTGAGAAGTCAGTTAGAGAGTCAGAGAGAAGAGTTAGTTAGTGAGGAGTTAAGGGAGGCAGTTGAGAGCGTGGAACTTAGAGAGAGTTACATGTGAAATAAGTTAGTACAAATCTACTGAATAGTTTAAAGTCTTTTAGGAACCTATTTATGTGAACTGTATCCAATAAACCTGTTTTGTTATAATTTACACGCAGTATGGACCTCAATCTTTCTAAGTAAATATTGTTGACAGAGATCAACTGGTGGCAGCGTAAAAGGGAACGTGGCGTGAGCCTTAGGTTAGTGAAATAATCTGGGGACACGTAAGGGGCACGTCAGAATAACATATGTTAAGGAGCAGGTATAATGATGAGCGAAAATATTGCAACTCCTATTTGGAGTTGGTAGAAACTGAATTATGAATTTGTGACATGTATATATAGCTCATTTAGTTAAAGAAAATAAACTAATATAAAGTTTTTGAACTAAAGTTATTTTTTGCCCATAAGTTGAGTAAATGTAAGTGAAGGAACAAAAACCTTCTAGCTATTCCTTCTACTGAGCACCTGCACAACTTCACTTTACCACAGACAGAATTCTTCTACATAAAAGGATGAATCAGTAAACCGGTGCTATGAAGAATTCTTCAGCACAGATTAGAGCCACATTATAGTATTTTCTCACAATAGTAACTGAGAATTGGACGAGCGTTATATTGTGGCTGAAAACACTTATCAAATCATAATCAGACATTCACCCTAAATGCACAGAAAACTGAATAGCAAGAATGCATGTAGGAACATGGGTGGGGCTCAGATTAGATCCACAAACCTGTTCCCTTCCCAGTTGTGGTCTGCTCAGTTGTTGCCAGCAAACATCTGCACAGAAGTGTTTTCCCAGGTGTGTTCGCTAATGGCACCACAGAAGCCCATGCAAAAACTATTTGCAAGTATGTTCTATGTTCTTGTAGCCTTTCCTCTTTGCAGCTGAAAAATACAGTATTGGATTAGGTAGAAGATGATCCGTCATAATAATTTTAATAATATTCTTAGAACTGCAGAGCTGGAAGGTACCCTATGGATGGATCATCAAGTCCATCTCCTATCAGGAAGTCACAGTAGGGAGTTGAACTCCCAACCAGATACTGTAACACTGAGCTATCCAGCAGTCAATAACAGTGATATTACCTTGCATAACCTGGTATTCTGAAGTAGAGGCTTGAATGGAAATGCATTCCACCAAAACCTGTGAGATATTTCTGCAGAAATGCTGAAATCCAGTAATAAGTTGCAAAAAGAGTAGACACACTGAATTAGTGTGGATTTGGTGAGTTCTTTCTTCTGTAAGTTGCACTGATTCAATGGGCCTACTCTAGTTGTGGCTTACCACTGGATGTCAGCCACTGTCTTTAAAATCATGGTATGAGATACCGGGAGGATTGAAATGTGGATCTAAAGAAGCCCATTATGAGCAAGTTTGAAAACTCTTGGACAAAGCATCCTCATTTACAATACAATCCTTCACCTTCGGAAATCAAGTCTGCATTACTGCTTTGACTGGATTTTTAGCACTACTTGTGTTTTCCATTTCTGTGCTTTGCATTTCTAAGAGTAGCATTTGTTTCTTTTTCTTTTTAATATTTGTATACATTTTTCTTAACTTTAATATTGCCTTTTAATGATGTAAGCTGCCTCTTAATATTCATTGTTCGTAGCTTTAAAAATGGTATTTTAATGTTGTTCACCACCATTACATACTCATTGTTTTCAACTTTAAATATTGTCTTTCAGTGGTGTAAGCTGCAGTGGGTCCTTTTCAAGGAGAAAGGCAGGGTAAAAATATTTTAAATAAATAAATAACCTCATAGATTGCAGCCTCTCGTGTTAATAGTTTAAGCTCAGTTTCTGTCAGTGGTTGCTTTGCTCTCATGGTATCTTTCTGTGTGATTTTGTCCTAGATGCTGATGATGTGAGGAACAAACTGGTAAGTACTCTTTTAAATAATAAAATAAAGTAAAACAAAATAAAATGATTTTTGATGGCAGTTGCACAGTTGGCTCACATTGCAAATAAGTATTTTCAGATGCTAGATTTCATGTGGCATGTTGGGCACAATAGTGCTCCCACACCTAGCTGGTGCCCCCCCCCCAAAGCTTAGCATAGAGAGGTGGAGGGGGGACAGAGGTATTTAGCAAAAGGGACAGACAGTTGCATCAGAAGGAGCAGAGATGTCCTTCCACAAGCAGGTGAAGACCTTTCTCTTCAGGCAGACTTCCTTAGTGACAGACTGTCTAGGAGACAATAAACAGGGCCCTTCCAAATCTGTTTTTAATAATGCTTTTACCTAACATTTTAAATATAATGTTATTAATTCATTTAATAGTTCAAATATTCACTGTTTTTAACTTTAATATTGTGTTTTAATGACGTAGACCACCATGTGTCCTTTCTTAGGAGAAAAGCAGGGTAAAAGCATTTAAAGTAAATAAAATAAATTAATAAATGTGTCCAGCTGAACCCTATAAATAAGCACCAAATGAAGAAATTGAAGCCACTAACATCTTCCAAAAAAGATACAGGCCCTGTCTCTCCTGGTACCCTCCATCTTGGATTGCTGTGCCTCCATTTTGGATCCTTTACTCTCTTTTTTTGCCTTTTTACCCTTGATTTTTGGATATTTCTCCCTATTGCTGCCATGCCTCCTTGGGATCCCTCCAACCAAGTTTTCTTTGGGGTTTTTCTTTCTCCTTTTGGTGTTTTTTCTTTTCTTTTTTTCCCTTTCTTGAATTATTTTTGCTGCTGCGTGGCCCACCTACTACTGCTGCTTGGTTACTTTTCTAAAGAGGTGGCTGTGCATGTATTTATTCTGTGAAAGGTGTATATTCTGGTGGGTTTGTGGGGGACTGTTTTGTTTGCTTTTATAGGGGGTTATAGCCCAGGGGAGGTGGACATTGTGACTGCACCAGTGTTCCACTGAGCTGTGTGAATGTCATAATATAAACTAGCACCTATATAGACCTAATGAGGGGAATTTCTCTTTCTCATCTGTTACCAAATGACACTGATGATTATAATGAATCTGATAATATAAACAAGTGCCTGCATAGGTCCAATGATGTTTTTTCTTTCTCATGCACTGTTGCTGCTTTTAGAGTAGACTAGTTGCTGCACCTCTGCTTTTTCTGAGTAGTTTTAAAGTGATCTTTAGGATTTTTTGGAGTGCCAAACAATCCAAATGGGACAGCATGAATGGAAAAACCAAAAAAGCTTTCCCTTTCATGTAAAATGAAGGGGCAGGTACATGAAAAATACAAAAACCAAATTAGAACCCCTGCAAAGAACAAGAAATAAATGAAACACAAAGACTTTCACTGTGCCCATCCTTAATGTGAAATAAACATACACACCAAGTAGAAAGCAATTGCTAGTGGGTGCTATTACACATAACCTGTATTTGTTTTTTAATTCAATTTGTACTTTTTCTATAAGCAGGATGTATGCTTCACTTAATTTATCTTCTCCATGAGTGTTGTGAGGTGATAGAGAAATTAATGAGCCCAAAGTAGTGGCTTATCCACTAAATGGGCAGGGTATAAGTTTAAACAAACAAATAAGCAAGCAAGCAAATTTTCTCACATGAGGTAGAAAATCCCACAATCGCCTCTCACTTTCCCTGCAATAAAATAACAAGTCAAATGATTAACAATTTGCTGTCCTTTCATGACATAAAAAAATCTGCTGCCTAAGTGGCTGCCTCACTCTGACTAATGGTAGGGCTGGCCAGCCTCTTCAGCACCTTCTACTGAGGTATAATTCTTCAGTCAATTGTACTTCTACCCATTATACGGCCCTGTCTGCTATTACTACAGCTACGGTATCCCCTGCTTCTTGTCAGGCCTTCCCTTTGATTAGTTTTCTTCCCCTCCTTTTGTTTGTTTGTTTGTTTGTTTGATTGATTGATTTTTAGGCCACCTTTCTCCCAGTGATGGGGAAAAGCAATTAAACCGTGTTACTAATTAAAAATCCATTATGTAATTTAAAAACATTTAAGACTCTAAGATTAAACTTAAAGAAAGCAAAAGGCTTCATCCAGGACCCATTAATAGTTATTAAAAGCCATTAGAAACCTGCCTGAAGAAGTGGGTCTTCAATTGTCATCAGAAGGATAAAAGGGAAGGGGCTAACCTAAGGTCTCAGGGGAGAGTATTCCACCAACTGGGAGCAACCATAGAGGTCCTCTTTTGTGTCCTCATCAAATGTGCCTGTAATGGCCATGAGACCAAGAGGAAGCCCTTAAGGGATCTTGAGGAGCATAATATACTCCTTCTGCTGCAGGTAGTGATAAAAATCTGTTAATCATAAACTGCTGTGATACTTAACTGGCTATTCCTTTTGCAGCTCAGTTGTAAGAAATACTATAAAATTGTACTTCCCAATGGCAGAGAAACATTGGCCTGTCCAAACATGTATCGCCCAGTCTGTGCCACAGACGGTCGTACCTACAAGAACCAATGTGAACTTTGCAAACATAACCTGTAAGTATGGTAGATACATAGAAAAGTTTCTTCTCAGTAACGGTGCAGTCTTAACTCAAATTTCTGATGGCTGCAGGGTAGATTACCAATATAGAGAAGCCTTTTATGCCAACAGAAATCTTCTTATGCTTGCAGAAATGCTCTTGTGCCAGCAGAACCCTCTTCTACAGAGTGATCTCAGACATCTAACAGCAGAGGAATTTGCTGGCAGAACTGCCCTGCTGGCTAAGGTTTAGTACCGAATGGCCGGAGAACCTGACTTGAATTAAATCAATCCAGGGTGAGACTATTCTGAGGTAACTTCCAATATCCCTCACCTGGAATGGGTTTAGATTCAGCACAGAACTAAGTGGACTACTATTAACTCACTGGTCTTCTACCATCTTGGCTGGTTAGGAGTGTGTGCTGAAAATATCAGAACTCCTGAAACTCACTATAAATATATTTCTTCACTTCATAGATTTGTCTTGTCTTAGTTTTCCATCAGAAAACGCAAAGAGATATCTCTCCAAAATAATATATCTGCATAATAAATACCTTAGAGTTTGGAAATTTAAAAGTTACAAATTACTAGAGCATGCAAAAATTGCTTTCTGGGTGGCAACTCAAAATCTTCCAGTCACTACAACCACAGCCTATACCAGCTGGGGGATTCTAGAAGTTTCCCTTTTAAAAAAGTAACTTTTTTCAGATTTTTCAATATCCAGTTACTTAAAATAAATGCTTTCCCCCCAAAAATAAAAGTATAACCAAATTGCATTCTAACTTAAGAAAAGACATTTTCATCCCTTTTGCAGTGTGTTCATAAATTTTAGGGTGTGATCAGACAGGGTTTTCCTCCTGTTTCATGCACTGTGGGGACAGGTTAGTTCGCTCATTTTTCCAGGAGTCACACAGCGTAATTACTGGACCAAACAAAATCATCACCAGAGCATTCCTGCCTGCAAATTTCTGAGCCCCTGGCTTCTACACATTTGATGTGTGTAGAATTGCTCTGGTTTGGTCCATTTCCAGTGTATGAGATTTCTGGGAATGGACCAAAAGTGAGCCTTCTGGCCATCAAGGCTCCTTCCAATTGGAATTTCCAATATTATAAAGCAGCTTAATAAACGAGCCACTTCAGGGTAATGGCAAATGAACACTTCCTCTGCTCCTCAGTGGAGGAGCAGGTAAAGTGGATTTTTAAAAGACTGTACAGTAATAGACTATCGCTGATGCACTTCATCAGTTGTGGGGGGGGGGGGGGGGAGACAAAAGCCCTTTCTTTTGTCTTGTCTTAAAGGGCCAGTCAAGAAACTGCCAGCAGCCGAATCTATGCCAGCGGATTTGGCTGCTGGCAATTTCTTGACCGGCCCTTTAAGACAAGGCAAATAAAATATAGAATATAGAATATAGAATATATATAATCTAAGTGGCCCTATTTAGCTCACACCAGCCCATTCCAAAACAACCAGCGTAGACAAGCCCTTATTTACTTTAAAAATTACAGGTATGTGATGTCCCTCAGTGGTAGTAGAGGCACATTACATGGTTCAAGTGCAGGCCTGTACTGCTCCCTTGTGCTCTATTCTGGGTATTGCGAAGGTGAACAGGAGTATGTTTTATATTACCATCCAATACCTCATAGAATTTATATGGTTCTTAAAAAGTAATGGAAGTAAACATTTTAATTACGTTTGAAAAATGTGGAAAGCACCAATTTATATTTAATAGACAAAAACAAACAATAACCCATGGCAACTCAAAGACTAACAGTTTCATTTAATGGTAATTTTTGTGGGTTACAATCCACTTAGGAAATCATTTTTCAAATTTTAATGATAATAATAATTAATAATTAAGTTTTGAATGGTTTGGAACTATAGATCAACAAGCTATTTTTCAAATAAATTTCCAAGATCTGTGAAGGCTTGCACTTAACATTACAGGAGACAGAAGGCAGAGTGACAAAATCAATAAATATTGGGTCTCGATTAGAGATGGGTTTTTAACAGAGATGGGGATGAAATGCCAAAATTGCCTCCCAGGCATAGAAAGAGAAGGGAAGTGGGACCCAAGTGATCCCCCACACCAGGTGTCTTTGCAAAGACAGTGGGGGTGGGGGGTCGCTTTGATCAGGCTTCCCCTGTCTTTCTGTGCCACAGGTGCATAGAAAGACAGGGGAAGCCTGAGCAAAGTGATCCCCCCTGTCTTTGTAAACAGGGGGGTGAGATTCCCTTTGGGCAGGCTTTAGCAAGCTGCCAGAAGGGAAAATCCCTCTCTGCCTATGCCCCAGAGGAACAGCTGATAGGCATAAGCAGAGAGGGATAGATGAAGAGACGAATATAAAAGGGTTATATTTTTTTGCTTTATATTTGTCGGGGTCTCTGGACCTCAAGAATACAAAGCAACGAATATCTGATGAATCAGGGATATTTGTTGAATATCCCATTTCATTTTTATATTCGTCCCCATGTCTAGTAACAAACCATGAAACAAAAGCAAAAACAAAACAAAACAAAAACCCATGAATTGGGCCGTTCCATGGTTCATTTTGGGGTGCTCTGGGGAAATGCGCCTGTCCAGAATGAAATGAAATGCTGAACTATTATTGGCATTGGTGATTTGTATGCTTCATTTTGGGGTGTATCGTCTCTGGCCAAACAGCCTGGAGCCACTCAGTCAATTATCCAGGCAACACTGAGGTGAACCGAGAGAAAACTTTGAATAGGATTGATTGTCAGGTCAGGCAGCCAACCATGGACTCTCTGGGAGTAAATGGTTATAGGAGCTGCACCCTAGTTTGCTCGGCTGGTGGTTTCATTTTTGCAGCAGCCAGTGTGAGGAGAAAATGCTTAGCTAGCTAGTCTATTCGTAGCTTCTGTCCTTCTCCCACATTTGCCCTCTTTCTGTTCCCTCCTCAGTCCACCTCATGATGAGCAACGCCCTGTCTCAAGTTCTCTCGCACAAACCACTCATTTAATTTTCCCCAGGCTAGCTGCTAAAGAACACTTTCCTGGGAGGACCCACTTTGGGGTGGCTATAACTTTGGAATACTAAATACAATCTTCACCAAACTTTGAGGGGAAGAGAGGGGAATCAGCTGAAGACTCACTGCAAGTTTGGCATCTCTAACTCATGCAGGGGTCATTCTATAATTCCTGGAAATACTAAATCGCATGAACCACAAAACAGTTCATTTTGTCAGAAAGTTTGTGGTTCGTGATTCGAGAATACAGACAAACCATGAACCACCGCAAACCACCATTTCCCTGTGCCCATCTCTAGTCTAGATTGTTAATTGGTAAACTGAGCCAGATCACACATCTGACAACGCCTTAGGACCAGAGCATGAGCAAATAGAAGGGAATAATAGTACCTGCTCCGCTAGCCTATGGACCTATATGATATATTACCAACAGAGTATTGTGTTTACTTGTCAAGCTTGATATTTCTGATCTTCTATTTTCTCAGGGAATTTGGTAAAAATGTTGGCAAGAAGTATACTAGGAGATGCGTTCGGGTAAGTTAAAATGTTTGGAGAAATGAATTGGAAATTAATAAAGATTTGTGCCAAAAATACTTTAA
This sequence comes from Intellagama lesueurii, assembly GCA_037013535.1. NCBI lineage: Eukaryota > Metazoa > Chordata > Lepidosauria > Squamata > Agamidae > Intellagama > Intellagama lesueurii. The sequence goes on along the minus strand of JBAJHW010000002.1, from coordinate 228,461,927 downwards.
CATAATCATAGTACTATCAAACTGTAAAGGCTTCTACAATGTTGAATGACCATATGGCCTATTTCTAGTTGAATTTTTGTCAGTATATTATAGGCATGCCCAATCTGCTTTAGCTGCTGTTTCTATCTTAGTCATGTGCCAATTTCTACAAGAGAAACACCCTTTTCATTGGTAGGGAAATGTGTGAGATTGCTCCAGTTTGGAAAAAGTTACTTTTTAGGACCACATCTCCCAGAACCCATCAGCTAGCTTAGATTTCTTGACACCAAAATGCATAGTAAGTATCAGGTTGTGGCCCCTAGCATATAATGTAAAATGTGTATAGACCTAGAAAGGAAGACCTTAATAAAGGTTTTCTCACTGGGGTACTTTGTTCACTGGGGTGGCCATATGTCTTTATTTATGAAGGACAGTCCTCCATTTCAAGGACAATTTCCCCTTTGATGGTGTCCTCCATGTGAAAGACTTATCCAAGTTAGATTTAACAATAAATAAACCTAAGTAGGGAGATCAGGGACCTTGAAGTTACCTGTCCACAGTAAGCAGCATCCAGATGGCAGACTCAGTAAAGAAAAAGGTCACCTTGTCACTCTTCTCCTTACTCTACTGAGGTACCTTGTGATTCTGTTTAAATTACAGCAGTTTCCAGTTTTGAATCTGCACATATAAGTTACGCAATAGATTTTTACGCAGATCATTCCCCTCCTTTGTCCCCATTTTTGGTGATGCATGTTCTACTTTTGGGGGACATATCAGTGGCCATCCTGAGGTTTATATGACATATATACTTGTTCAGATGGTAATGAGAATTGAGACTTGTTCAAGCCTTTGTCTGCATGTGTGAAGGCAGCAACTCTGCGGAATAGCCTTCACCAAACTCATGGATGTTTTGGACATGAGATGCCACCAGCCTCTGCCAGCATGCCTCATCATGAAGAATGTTTGGAATTGTAATCCTAAACATCTGGAGGACACTAAGTTGAGGAAAACTGGTGTAGAAAGACAGGGCTGCCCATGTTGACTACATTCCCTACAGATTGATGGAACCAAATCCCTGCACTCTGGGCTCTACACTTTTACTCCAGAATCTTCCTATCTTGAATGGCAACGTTAGAAGAAATACTCTAGTAATATCCAAGAAAACAAAAAAAGAATACCATTCATGGACCCTACTAAACCAGGCAGTTCTAGGCTGGCGTAGGTGAATGCGCTTATGGAGATCTAGCAGATCTATGTTTGCCCCACCTGTAATTATTCGCAGAATGCCCCATTTGGGTGCCATTCATGGGATGTTTAAACCATGTATCGTGTGTGTGTGTGTGGGGGGATACTCCACACTCTAAAGTAGTTTATCTTTTCCTGTCAGTTGTGTCAGTTTGGCCATGTACTGATCAGGGTAAAACAATAAAATTTCTGGGGCCACAGTGAGAAAATTGTTCCTCATACTCCAATATTTAAAATCCATCTAGTTTTGGCAGAAAATTTTCCCAGTGGTTTCTTTTGTTTGTGAAATTTAACATACTGTCTTTTTCTTCTTCTTCTTGTAGTACCACTGAGAAGACTTTTACCTCTAGCATCAGAAAGAAGATTACATGGTAGTTCATTATCTAGAATCGTATAATCATAATAATGGATGGGTCTAAGGCACCACTTACAAGTCTAATACTCTCCTGCAGCCAGGGCTGTCAGACCCTCACAAATTAACCTTGCAAATTAGAAAAACCTTCCTTTTGGTTGGGCCTAATTTTGGTAGTCAATCTGTTTCTGGGCTAGACTACTGCACATTGGAAAAATGAATTCACATGGTTGACTGAATGAATGAATCCCTTCATGTTGAAAAGTAGCATATTGTAAAGAAGACTAAAGCTCCTTCTCTTTAATATCTGGCTTTCTATGTACAGGGGATTTTTATGTGGAATAGCATTGCAATAGAATTGTGAACTGATACGACTCAGACAGAACTAGGAAGCATCTTCATCTGACACATTACAATAACTGATCTTTAAAAAAACCTGTCAGTGGTCTTCTTGCAACACAGTGCAAACTCTGTCAGGTTATTTTCTTGATTTATCATTGCCCACTACTTCATTGCATGGCCAGAAACTTAAGGTGAAACATCCAAAATTTATGAGGACAAGTTTATAGTGCCATCTTTCAGTAGCACTCACATTCTAAGGCATCTGGTAAAATTCAAGTGAACCCATGAACAACCAAGGGTAGAATCCAAGGAGGTGTAATTATGAGTTGTTGTTATTGGCCATCAAGATGCATCCAACTTACGGTGACCCTAATGGGACTTTCAAGGTATGTGAGATAAGATATCCTTAACAACCGTAGCCTCTCATGTTTCATCAAAAGATAAATGAATGTCGAAGGAGACTGCAGCATGGACAGAAACAGTACAAGTATCTTTTTCCAGAAAGACAATCAACACTATTTTGTCCATAGCCCAGAATGACTCCTTGGAGTCCTGGTCAAAGATACTTGTTCACAATCTTAATTTCCAGATAATAATTTGAAAGTAAAATTAATAAAGTGAAATGGAAATCCCTTAATACTTAATACAGTCACTGGATGTCTGTTTGCTAACTCCTAATAGAGTACTTTAAGGCTCAATTATGTATTTTTGTGCAACAAAAGCCCATCTGGGTAACCTCTTCGTAGAATTTGGCATTGGAATGGGGATGTGCTAACATGTTCAAATGTATTTGCCTGAAGGCTTCTTGACACAAGGTTTCCCATTACCTCATACATTACATTATTATTTGATTTTTCCACTTGAGAAACCTACACGTTGCACTGGCCTACAGCTAATGCTACTGAGCATTTTATTTGAAGGAAAATTACCTTACTTCCAAAATCAAACATCATATGACAAATGTGTTCATGTTCTTTCTCTCACTTGCATCTTCACCCATTTTGAGTGCAAGATGGCTAAGGGCCAGATGAGCTGGCAATCAACCCAACTCAGCCTTCGGATGTGAAAAATTACTTTGGAATGTTCCTGCTCTGGACTAAGCTTTTGTTGGCATTGTGTCTGTGGCTCTGGATTGGAGAAGACTTGGGTCTGGTATAATTTAGCATCTTCCTCACCCTGCCACGTCTTTACTTACAGGATCTGCAGGAATTTCTGTCAATATTAAAGGATATCCACTAGGGATGAAATTATTTGGAATCTCTAATAAAGAGAGGGTATTTGTCCATCTCCAAACTGATCCAAAGTGAAGGGGCGGGGGAGCCCTGAGTGGTGTGAATATGAAATCAGGGCTCTCCAACGCATCAAATATCGGTTTGGTGCTTTGGGGATTTAAAAGGCTAACTTTTTTAAAGCACTCACTGTGAAAATTAAAATAATACTGTAACAAAAGAAACAGGAAGACAGATGAAGAAGAAGATCAACAATTCAAGCACCAATGAAAAGCCGAAGTTCATCTCGAAACTCCAATAATGGAATCCCTAGGAGGGCATTCTCCATCTGTGTGATTGGTGGCCATTTTGCAAGGGAAGCACATTAGAGCAGAGGAAGATTCCATTTATATTGCTTTAATTTTCATGAGGTATGGACTGTGTACTTTTTTCTTCCTTGCTTTTAGGCAGCTGCAGATCTCAATTCGATTAACTGACTGCCTCTGTGCGTGAAATTTGTGCCACTGGGTAGGATGTGAGTGAAGTAATAATCATTATCAGAATTACAGAGCTGGATGCAACCATATGGATCATCAAATCCAGCCCCAGTCAAGGAGGCACAGTGGGGAAACAAACTCCCAGTCTCTGGCTCCACAGCTAGATGTCCAAGCCATTGAGCTACCCACAGCAGTATGAGGAACAGAACCTAAGCTACTTCCCTCCCCCCATGTTGTGCTTCTTTTTTAATGCCAACTACTAGCATTTATTTTTGCAGCACTATTCTTTCTTTTTCTTTTTGTGCTGTGCATGTCTGTTCCAAATGTGTTGGAACATAACACAAAAGTGTAGTTGTAGAAGGGGTAACCTGTGCAAGGATTACAGGTGAAAGCAAAATAAAAGTAAAAAGTAAAAAAAAAAAAAAAAAGAAGAAGAAGAACAAAACCATAGTGACATCTTAAAGACTAACTTTTATATTTTTAATGTGTGCTTTTGTTTCTCTTACAGCTGATAAAGTGGACTTGTCCATGAATGCTTACATTAAAAAATTATATAAGTTAATATTTAAGGTACCACCATGTTTTTGTCCCCTTTTAAACTTTTTTGCTTTTATTTTGTTTTCACCTAGAATGATAACACACAAAATAACAATCAGGTACTCTGGTCATGGAGGCAGCAAAGCTACTAACCCAGGGTATTCCTTTCCTCTTTAACAAATGTTTTTCTTGAGTAAACTGGGTACATTTGAGAACTGTGAATAGCTCCACAGTTTCCACAGGTGGGGTGGGGAAAAGAAGGCAGGAAGGAAGGAAACTGGTGGAACCTGCCTGCATGAATTAAGTTGAGCAGTATTTGATGGCATTGGGTTTCACCCCATCCTCCCAGGTCAGAGCCCTTTATTTTCCAATTCTTTTTTCACTATATACACAAATATACAAATAATTCCTAATACTTTGAAATATTTGGATATAAGTTGAATGTGATGGGCTAAAAATCAGCTTGAAGTGGCTTAGTTTGTCACTCAGTCAGACCCTAATCACCACCAATGTGTTGGAATTAAACACTGCCTACCCTCTGTTACAGCTCTTCTTTGCCCAGGACCAACACACTCTATTGTTGTCATCCCCAACACAACTTCCCTGCCACCAATATAAAATTCCCCAAGAGACACAGCCATTTCATTCATCTGCAGAAGTGTGCCTGGGCACATGGAAGCTTATGAAAAATTAAAATAAAGCTGCTATAAGACTTCTGGCTTCTTTTGCGCTGCAGCAGATGAAACACAGCTACCAGCTAGATTACATTGTTCTGGAGATGAATGAACTGAGGGGATGCCTCATATTTTTATAGTAATATGGAACCCAGAAATGGCATGGATCTAACAAAAGAAAATTAGTAGTTTGGGTGAAAGGAGATAGAAGCTCTAGGCAGTCCTTTATCAGTGGTATGTAGGCTGGGGCTTTGAGGTGTCTTAACCTCAAAACACTTTGAGGACCAAAGTTTCTTCTACCTCCTCTCTCTCTCTCTCTCTCTCTGAGACACACACACATCTTCCCATTCTTATCCAACTTGCATCATCTGAACATTTCCTTCCCCAGCCTAATCTTGTTTCAGAATCAAGATTAGTCTGATGCAAGCATTGACCCAAACAGTGATGACATGCATCAATCATATGTTAACTGTAGTGGGATAATCATACAGAGAACTCATGACATTCAGTTTACCTCTGGCCTTCCATGGGGGAAGGGGGGAATGCACTCGCATAGATGTTACAACACATTTCAGGATGTGATTGTGCACTTCATTGCCCAGGGGAAAGGGGGAACCGGCCTACAAAGTATATGCTTCCTCCCACTCTGTTCATTACTAGAATATTGTGTTTCTAATTTTTATAACTATTTTGTTTTAATGTGCTTCAGGACTAATGGTTTTATGTGCTGTGCCTTTGATGCAATTGCAAAATGGATCCCATGTATATACTGGGGCAAGAGTGTAGGCTTTGTTTGGAACAATAAAATAAGGGGACTTAATAGGACTTTTCATATTCATAGCCAGCTGGCTTTTCTGTCAGGATATTTGGATTTGCATAGCCACCTAGAAGAAAGGGGCAGGACCCAAAAAGCTGGATAAAGTAGGGCCACTGTTTGAATACAAATTGTCACCCAAGTCACACAATCAGAGAAAGGGAAGTGATCTATTAACTTGCCCCCAATTAGTTCTCTTCCATATGAGAGACTGCAGCTTTCTTTCTGAAACATTGCAGTTTTCCTACTTAGGACCACCTCCATGCAAAGCTCTACAATGGGCAAAGGAAAATGAAGCGCATCCTTTATTGAATGCACTCCAAATGGGAATTCTGCTCTTGAAAATAATTATCACCACCATCCTCCTCCATGCAGCTATTTCATCCAAAATTTGGCAGCCTGTGTGTCTTCAGGCATGTGACACAGAAAGGTAAGGGGAAGGGGATAAATAGAGCAAATTAAATGAAAGAAAACAAGTGGGGAAAGAACCAGTTGCTGTATGTATCAATTAGAAGAGACCGTAGAGGTTCATGTGATTGGTTCTCTCTCTGAAAATAAAACATTAGAGGAAGGCAGCAGGTAGATACTTATCTAAGCAGAAAATGAGGGCCCCTTTGATCGAAGACTTCCCTAACATCCAAAACCCTGGGGAATTTTTTAAAACCATCTTTCAAAATTAGTAATTCAAATAAAGTAAAGCCAAGTTAATGTTCAAGACCATTGATCAGATCTTAGAGATAGACGTTATGTATAAAACAGAAAGATAAGAAATGAGAATGGTTCTTTCTTTCCTTCTTCTTGATGAAAGGTGGGCGCTAACACTGAAATCCTACATAACAAAAGCTCCAGTTTGGCATTATAAATGCGGATGTACTAAACATACCTACATGGGAACGTTTAGCCCTCACTCTTCCCAGGCCTATATGTGTAAACAGGACTCCTCTTCTGACCCAATCTTGAAACTGTGAAGAATGTGATGTTGAAAGGGTGTGGGATGAGGCACTCCCCTCTTAGAGTATTCATAATGCCTGTGTTCCTTATGGCACCACAGTAGTGGTGCCATACATTTCGCAGAAGCACAGCAAAAGGATTCTACAAGCAAAATCAAAAGATGGAGTGTCCTACCAAAAAAAAACTATAACTATGAAACTATATCTCAGATCAGCACCAAATGTGGCACAGATGTAGCAGGAGGGCTGTTCTTGCTCTGTGCCAAATTTGGGGATGTTTAGGCAAAGGGTTTTCAATATGAGATTTTTTTAAAAAAAGTAACACTGTTTTGCCCCCATAAAGACAAATGACCAGAAATCTACAGTTAAATAAAAAGAAATGAAAATGTAGATAAGACAAAATTTGCATGCCTGGGGGGGAAAACACTCTATTTTAATTGTACTTTGCTGTCACAGGAATACTAAGAGATGTTTCTAGAACAGCGATCAGAGTATGTGAAAGGATACAATTGTTTTAAACCCATAAGATGTTACAGAAATCTGAGTTACTAATATATGTAGTGCACTAAGAATCCCTGATCTCTATTCAGGTTTTTAGAGATGTACTGAAATATTCTTATCTATCAATTTCTGCTGACTCCCTCTCAAGTCTCCTTTTTAATTTTTTTTTATCTACAACAGTTGGCTTGAGATCCATAACAGAATGTCCTGGGAGGTTGAAATGTTCTGAAATTGGTTTCTCTGTGTTCCCATTCTTGATGTCAGATCTGTGTCAATTCACTCTTTTGTGCAGCAATTGTTTTGTTAATCCTGTGTAGAATGCAGAGGGGCGCTGCTGGCAGATGATGACATAAATTAAATTAGAGAATGAACAGTTACACTGACGCCTGATATTATTTGCTGGAGCCCTTGATGGTGTTCTCCATGTAGATATGGGGACACAATTGGCATCTAGGTTTGTGGCAGGGGGTTGCTCCTGTCTCCAACTCCATCACAACTACCTGTTGAGTGTCAGCAGTTGTTTACCTGTTGTGTGTTAGGTTATCTATAGGCATGTATGGGCTGCCCACCCAAAGCCTTAAGAAAGGAAGTATTATTTTCCAGCATGGCCTGCAAGTCATTGATGATACAGCACATTAGTCTCCATTGGGAGCTTTAAGTGACTACTAACAGAGTACAATACATTCATGATATGTTAGATTACAACTCCCATCCTCCCCCACCAGCTTCTGTGGTACTGCAAATGATGGGAGACATAATCTAACACATATGGAGGACACCAGACAAATTGGCAGAAGCAGAGTAAATTCCTCAGAACAAAAATTTCAGAATGCTGTAGGGAAAACTTGTCTAAATTTTAGACTTATTTCTCTTGATTTAATATGTGAAAGCATGGCTGGATAGCTCAGTGGTTAAGGTATCTGGCTGTGGAGCCAGAGCTTGGGAATTCGATTCCCAACTGTGCTGCCTGGGAGAAGAGCCAACCTGCATGGCCTTGGGCAAGCTGCACAGTCCCAGGGAGCCCCCAGAAAAAGGGAATGGTAAACCACTTCTGAGTATTCTCTATCTGGAAACCCCTGAAAAGGGTTGCCATAAATCAGAATGGACTTGGCATATGATTATTAACATATGAAAACCTTACAGGCACTTTCTAAAATATTGTTTGGCTCCCTTTTTAAAACTATTTTCCAATCCAGTCTCTCTTAAAACTGTTATACAACTGTCAGGATTATATAGACTAGGCACCTTATCTTGAGCAAACTATTATTAGAAGCACCCACCCATTTCATACACAGTACATGATACAGTTGAAAGACTCTTTGGAGATAAATAGATGTATTGTGCTGGAAACGTTTGCTTGGAAACCAGGTTTATTTACCCATCGGCTGTGACCATGAAGGGGTAGGTGTACATTGGCAATTGTCAGCAGCTGTCACATGGGCATCAGGAGAGGATTAGGGGCTGGAACTATGGAGCACACCATGCTTGAAACAACAACCTGCCACCGGACAACTTTCTTCCACCATCTGTGCAATTAGGGAAGCCTCCTGAACATTGTTTTAGAGTAGCGACGACATAGGAGGAATGTGTGATCAATAAAATTGTCTGGACTGGCTGTAATTGGAGAGTTCCTGAAACCACAGTTCTATCTTATCCCTCTTGTACACCTGCCTCCCTCCCCAGGTAGAAGTTAGCAGATGGTCATTATTTTTTCCCTGCTGAAATTACTCACCAGTCTGGGTAATAAGCTTTTCTCCTCTGCTGAGCACTGAAAGAGGATGAGAATGGTGAGGAAGCAATCATCTCTTTTATCTTCTGCCCATGAAGATACATATATTAAAGCTAAGATACATATATTAATTTATTTAATTTATTTATTTATTTAATTTGTATCCCGCTCCCGTTAGTGTCACAGCACTACTCTGGGCAGGTAACAGCTCGTAAAACAGAAAACAGAAATAAAAATAGAAACATTAAACACCAATTGCAACAGCTCTTAAAACAACCACCACCACCAGGCAGGACTCCTCTTCTGTGGGTTCAGAGAATTCCATGGCAAGAAAAGAGCACCCACTTCCCTAATCCATTGTTCTCATGGCAGGCAGCTCTTTTGGAAGATCCCTTAATTTAAGACTTAAAGGGGTGGGGGTGAGGATACAGGGGAATTATAGTTCGCCATCGCCTTTCAGGGGTCCTGTGAACCAGGTGAACGCCCTTAAAAATTCAAGCCGTAGGAGAATGTCCTTTCTCAAGAACCCAGAGTTCTTGACTCCTCCTCTTCCTCCTAATTCTCCTACGTTATCCTCGAGGAGCCACTGGCACAGGGATTGTGGCCTTTTCCGTGTTCTTAAGGTGCCCATTTCTTCCCCAGCGTACAGTGACCAATGCCTTTGGTGCCTGGGAGTTCACACCCAGCCTCACCGCTAGATAGAAACGGTCTACGCTCCTGCTTCGGGTGTTTCGTTTCCCCTAGGTTGCTCCACTGAACAGCATCTGCAAACGTAGGTGCACCTGAGAGAACTTCTCATTCCTCCGGTGAAGTCCGTTCAGGGACACTGACTCCATTATCTTTCTAAATCGGCCAACCTTTGCAATGCTTGTAGGCCCGTGGTCGTCTCGGCTCCTGCAGATGAGCACAGCAAGTACAACCGCCACACAGGCATGACAGGAACAGAATGAGAGCCTGGGGTCTGCACGGACATTAACTGACAGGCCCATTGAAAGCACTCTGCGTGTTCTGGTCCTCAGGCTCAGGCTGCTGAGAGTGACCTCGCCTTGGCCGTAGAGCAGATGCGCGATGAAACAGAAAGAAGAGGGCCACGGTACTCAACCCTGAACCGCACTTTCTATTGTCCTCGGCAGGAAAGAAGGAGAGATGGAAGTCCTCACGAATCTCCACTTCGGGACTCGAACCCGAGCTGGTGGGGGGGGGGGGGAGACTAGAGACAGTGTTTCCCAGTGTGGTGTAGTGGATAGTATGATGGACTAGGACTCTGGAGAACAGGGTTCAAATCCCCACTATCCATGGAAGAGTGGGGAGTGGAACTGGTAAAACCACTCCTTAAATATCTCACTTAATTTGAAAACCTTTTAGGGTTGCTGTACGTTGGTTCTGGTTTAATGGTACAGAACACACACACATATTAATTACTCTCAGTAACTGGTGCTCTAGTCTGCCTTGCTTGTTTGAGCTGAGCCCTAGTCAGACATTTTGGATACCATATGTTTTACTCTAGTGAGATGATTTTGTATGGTGATGCCCTCATAAAGAACTTGCAAATGGGAAAGTTCTTCCATAAGAGATGACAACCACAATGAAACAAAAAAAAATCAGTGACCTGGCTGTATTACAATGACAAAAGATCAGTGTCATTGTTATGTACTGTTGCAAGCTGCCTCAAACTTACAGAAACGCTATGAATTTGCGACCTCCAAAATGTTCTGTCATTAACAGTCCTGCTCAACTCTTGCAAACTCAAGACTATGACTTCTTTTACTGAGTCATTCCTTCTTATATTTGGGTCTTCCTCTTTTCCTGCTGCCTTCCACTTTTCCCAGCATTATTATCTTCTTCAGTGAGTCTTACATTATCATGATGTGCCCAAAGTACATAAGCCTCAGTTTCATCATTTGGCAATATTTTGTCATTTCTTGGGTGACTAGTTTCCCCCATCTGGTTCACCAGCATTTTTCACAGGCTCTGATGTTTCTCCCAAGCAACAGGCCTCATCTCCTTTCAGCTGCCTGAAATAAAGACCTCCTCTTCATTTTAAGGGGTGACTATCTGATTATTAGCAGATCAGAGAGAAGAGCTTCTCCTTGTTTTGTATGGAAGATTGTTTTTTATTGTTGGTCAGCTTACCTCAGCTGATCTGCATGGATCTGCTCCTTACTTTAGCTCATCTGCATCAGTCTGCTAGAAGGTGGGCCCAAGAATTGTGCATGTGAATGTGGGATGAAGTGCATTCTCCCTCTCACAATGAGTTACGCTTTTGCACTCTAGGTTATGGAGCCAGTTTGGCTTGTAGACTACCCTGATATATGTTAAGTTTGTAATTTGTGTACTCCAAAAATAGGCAGAGCTATAACCTACCTTGTGGGTCAGAGCTCATTGTTTCTTTATCTCTCTGATAAAGAGCCTTCTTCAACTGCTGACTGATGCCCAGCTTTGACTTGAGTACATGTCAAAGGATGGTCAGACATACGAAAAAACTTGTGTGAATCATCATGACTGTCATCATTGCCTGTATCCAGGAGCAGTGGAGAATATGTACTTCTTCAGATGTTGTTGAACTCCAGTTTCCAGCATCCCTAACAAGTAAAGTGATTTCAGATAAAGGTAGTTGTAGTCCTTTTTTTTTTAAATGACAAGTTCCCCAAACCTTTCCTGCTGCAGTATGAATTTGCTTTCCTAGGTATATTATCATTAAAGTTGTACTTTTAAGTCACAATAGGCAAATCATTGTGGCACAACCCATCCTGACAGTTTCTGGGTAGTGAGTTAACTTCACTAGTACCCCCCCCATGCCCAGTCCTTGTCTGATCCCCAATTCTGCTCTTTGAGCCAGTGTAGTTCACAGTCTGTGACTGTGATATAGTCTCCCACACTGACTTCAGCCAGCTAATGCCCTTTAGGAAGGGTCTATATTGTCAGACATTTACAGATGCCTGCATCCACTAAGTCCTTTTTGTCTCTTCTGAATGTGCTTCTTTTGGTGTGTCCTCCTTGCTGCATCAGAGAGGGGCCTGTGTGCCCAGCCAGTCTCCATGGTCTCCAAGGAGTCAATGTTGGGCTGAAGAATGGCACGCCTCCCTTCCACCCTTACCCAACTATATCTAGACCTTACTCCCTGGTCCAAGAGTTCTCTACCAGCAGCAGGCTGTCAATCATAGGTTTTAATAAAAATATATTGCAGGGGAACAATAAATGGGGAACTTAAATGGGGAACAATTTATAACATGAAAAATGTAAGAGACATGTAACTGACATTCAACTAATGCTTATGCCATGCTCAATTTTGTTTTATACATAACATGTATTGCAATAGAGATGTTTAAGTGAGAAGGCCAGGAGAGGTCTCTGGAGAGTTACAACTACTCACCTAGTGGAATGGATGGAAACAGCTAGGCAGCGAATCCAAGGGTGTAATGTTGGAGGGAAATGTGTGGAAGTCTCTGAACAGATTATGAAGTGTTGTTGGACAATCTAAGGACAATTTAGAGAAATGAGGATATTTATCTTCTGGAATAATCACAACATTGTGAACAAATACAGACTTACAGTGACAACTTCCCAGATTTAATACATTTTAAAGAACAGGATATTAAAGTCATCTTCTCATCATCATCATCATCTTAGTACTGCAGGGCTGGAAGGGACCCTGTGGATCATTGAGTCCAGCCCCTGTCAGGGAGGCACAGTTTGGAATCCAACTCCTAACCTCTGGCTCTGCGGCCAGATGCCTAAACCACTAAGCTATCCAGCAGTTCTAAACATGTGAAGTTCAGTTGTTTGATTCTGTGCATATTCACATATTGTTACACCAGCAGAGTGCTAGATGAGAATTGAACTCCTAACTAGAGATGGGCATGAGTTTAAAAACAAATTGCAAAATTCATCTAACATTGCTAATTTTTTGATTCATATACATCAGAAGTGAATTTTCCTGGCAAATATGAATCAACTAATTTTTAGCGATTTTTTTATTCACTGGGTTATAAAACACCTGAGTTATACACCCACAAAGTACCCCAGGAAAGCGGGTGTATAACTCGGATGTCAGAAACCCAATCTTCACCCAACTTGGAGAGATTGTAGAGAAGAGCTGGGAGAACCCTCTCTTTGATTTCAGTGTCTCTGGGTGCCTGGGGAGTACTTTCCTGGGGTAGGCTCTTTGTGGGTGTATAGCCTATATGTCTAAAACCCAAACATCACCAAACCTGCGGAAATTGTAGAAGAGAGTCAGGGGAAGCATCTCTGTGATTTTGGTATCTCTAGGTGCCTGGGGGGGACATTTTAAAAAGTTCTAAAGTCAAGATGAATTGGCAAATTGATTTGTCGATTTGTCAGAAAAAATTCATAAATTTATGATTTATTATTAGAGATGGGGCTACTCGTATTCGAATACAAATACGAATACCCCCGCACAGCTAGACATAATGAGGGTCCGGCCCCCTGGGACCAGACTGTCCACTCATGCGTCTGCCGCCACCCGCTGGCTCCGCTCTCCCTTCCAATCGCTCCAGAGCTCGCAGTTGGCTATCCAACTCGTCAGCCTGGCAGGGAGACTTGTCTTCCCTCCTTCTGCCAGGAGTGGATAGCCGACCGCGAGTTCCAGAGTGATTGGAAGGAGGTATTTGTATTCGTATTCAAATACGAATAGCCCCATCTCTATTCATGATTCATTGACCTTGACAAATTTATTCACGTTTTATCACGGTGAATCACCATATTTTCAACTCATGACCATCTTTATTCCTAACCTCTGGCTCCGCAGCAAGATACCTAACTCACTGTGTTATCCAAACAAATTTATCTTTTAATTCCCCAGTCCTATGGCACACGTGGCTGGGCACTGACCACCACCCCACATTCCAAGGGTTTACTTGAGAGCCAGTGTGGTATAGCAGTTAAAGGGGGCAGGCCAGGGCTTGGGAAACCTGTATTCAGATTCATAATTGGCCATGAAGTTGAGTGTGATTTTCAGTCAGTAAGTCTTTGTCAGCCTGGCCCACCTCTCAAGACTGAATAAAGTTGAAGTTTGGGGAGAAGCACCCTGTGCACCACATGAGGTGAGTGGGAGAATACAATGATTTCTAGCTAATGATTGCTAGGAAATGAATTGGAGAGGGCAGAAAACCAATCCATTTTTTTTTCTTTTTGGTAATATAGAGCTCTGTTTCTCATGTCTTTCTCACCTCTTTCTCTTAATCACCCTGATGCCTTCAGCTTCCAATATATGTGAAATTACTGTTTCGTGTGTCAGTTTAATCTCATTTGTTACTCCCAACTTGAAAGAGAAAACACTGAATTTAACAGAAATATACTGTGTCGAGTTAATTGTGCTGCCTGCAGCAAAGCAGGCCCTGCTTTTAAGATAGTAATGAGAGCCAAGTACAATGTTTACCACCTGGAATGCTTTGCATGTCAACTTCATAATTATAAATCTTGTATGGAAGACATTTTCCCCCCAATGAACAACATTATTTTGTGTCAGACGGACTATGAAGAGTGTTTAAGGAAAGAAGGGTACAAACTCTTCTTTAATAAGCTATATAGAAAGGTTTTGAGTCCGCTATTAGCAGAATTGTTTCACACTCATCAAATTTCTGTTTTTTTTAAAAGACTATGTTTAGGGTTTTGAGCTTTTTAACCTTTCTAGCTCACTTTTGGCAGAGGGAGTGAAAGGGGGCGAGGCATATTTTTATTCTTCTTTTCTTTTCCCTTAAACTCCTTCTTCTCCCTCCCCCCCCCCCCGTCTCTCCTTCTTTCCCTCCATATTTATCTATTCAAAATATGTTTACCCCACCTTCCTCCTAAAAAAAGGACCCAGGGTGGTTCCCATCATTAAAAAAAGACAAAATTTGAAAGCTAAAAAAACAATAAGTTATGCAGATATTAAAATAGAATGAACTAAACATTATATTAAAATGTTTAGATAAAAATATTACAAAAACAGATTTAAAAAACAAGAAAAATAGAAACCATCCTGTTTATTGTCTCCTAGACAGTCAGTCACAAAGGAAAAACCTGACTGAAAAGAAAGGTCTTTGCTTGCTTACAGAAGGACAGCAAAGATGATACATTCAGCCTGGCCTCCTGAGGGAAGGCATTCCAGAGTCTGGGAGCAGCCACAGAGAAGGCCCTCTCCCGTGTCCCCACCAAGCGCACCTGTGAGGGTGGTGGGATTGAAAGAAGGTTAACAACTCTGCATGGATCTTGCAAACCAAGACATGTACACAACGGGCTTGTAGAGCTTTTGGTCTGATATAGCTTTTTGTCTTCAGCTTCCTTAACTCAAGGAAAGAGTTTGGAAATTGGAATATAGTTTTCTAATCTGCATTCTGAGGAGCGGACAGGGCAACATTGGTTTACCCAAGAGGTTAAAGGATGTGTATGTTTCTCCATTTTATGTCTTGTACCTACTCACACTTTTTGCTTCACAATTTCATTAAGTCCAAAAGAGACCTTCAAAATATTTTGGCAGAAAGGGACTACAGCCACATCCAAGCTGTTCTCGCTTCTGTCCTCTCCCAGCAACCATTATACAGATCATGTGGTCATTTTCTGAAACCCTCTATCACTGAATAATTCTACATGAGGGAACTTTCTGTTGGAATTTGTGTATAGTGAATGTACACATAAACTTCCCTTTGGCATTCCTAATCCTCCTTTTTTGTGTGGTAAATACCACGTCTTTTTATTTATCCTGTCTCTTTTTTCTTCCATTACAATATTCATTTCTTATTTGTTGTAACTCCTTTAATTCCTCCTCTAAACATTTAATAGGAATTATTGGTTTATAAATTAAAAAAATTAAAAACACACACATAAACTTCCATTTTAAAAAGCCAGGAAATTCAAATGTTCAAAAAACCTCTCCAGCTTATGAATGTGAGATATTGTGCTTCTGTACCCATAATTCAAAATGCCAGGAAAGAGCCCAATATTGCACCAGCATTACTAGCAGGAAAAAGGATGCCAAGCTTTACTAAGATTTGGAGGATGCAAAGGACAGTCTGAATATTGACAACTCCAATGGCAGCAGTCAAGATGGTCTACAGGGTATCTTGTTGTGCTCACTACCATTCACAAAGTGACACCGCACAAGGGAAAGCTGACTGCTTTTTTCATCAGTTAACCACTTACCACCCAAACACAAAGCATTTGCCAGGGCTGTTTTTCAACAAGTATGAATGGTAGTGAGCAGAAGAGGGTATCCTGTAGACCAGTTTTGAATGCTCAAGACTAGCCTAATTAGTTCAGCACCTGAGGTAGAAAATCTCTGAAGCACTTCTTCACACCACCATTGTACTAAACCATTAATGACAGGGCTGGCCTTTCATAATGTTATGAATTACTACCCAATGCATTATTGCTTTACCTAACATTATTGATAACAATCTCCTGGGGTTTTGAAAATGTAGAAGCATTTTTATTCATCAAACTCTGTTGGTGCTAAATTAAACTGTGACTTGAAAAAGGAGATCTCCTGATTGGTGAGGTGGGGAGGAGCACATAAATAGATCTATAGTCCCTGATATTTATCAGTAAGCTTGAAATGGAAGTGGTCACCAAGAGATTCAGGCTTGTATAAAGAACTGCTGGATAGCTCACTGGTTTAGGTAGCTGGCTGCAGAGCCAGAGATTGGGAGTTCAATTCCACCTTGTGCTTCCTTGACAGAAGCTGGACTCACTGATCCATAGGATCCCTTCCAGTTCTAAGATTATTATTATTGCCATTATAAATCCTCAATCTATTCATGGCAAACATTGTGGGCTTTTTTCTATTCAGGGTGGCCATATTTTTCTTCTACTCAGGTGAGTGATATGTCTTTTTTGTGATCTTTATTTGTCATCTTCCTTTTGTCTGATTTCCCAATACACATGTATACAATTGTCTTTACGTTTGAACACATATTGGGTTAGGGTAAAAACAAATTATTCTTAATTGGATAGGTATTGTGATGGAAGAGATGGGACTGCACATAGTGACTTACATCATTGTCCTGAACATAAAGCAATCCCCTGTAGCCAGGCTGTCAAAATGTGAAATTTTGGATGTATTGAGTGTTACCATAATTAAGAGTGGTGGAGAAAAAGAAGTACATTGCATTTAAAAAGTGAGGTTTGAACAGCAGTCACTAAAAGTCACTGCAAAACAGTTAGCCAGCTCTTCAGCTGAATCTGGAAGCGAGGGCACTATACAAAAGCTTTTTACTTTTAAACAATGTGTTTTAGAGATTTGTTCTCTGCTTTTTAATTGTGCCTTTTCAGGCCATAAGCTCTTGCATTTTTTGAATGCAAGTAGAACATTCTTTCTAAGGGACGTGGTGGTGCTGCGGGTTAAACTGTAGAAGCTTCTGTGCTGCAATGTCAGAAGGCCAGCAGTCGTAAGATTGAATCCACGCGACGGAGTGAGCTCCCATCGCTTGTCCCAGCTCCTGCCAACCTAGCAGTTCGAAAGCATGTAAAAATGCGAGTAGATAAATAGGTACCACCTCAGTGGGAAGGTAACGGCATTTGTGTCTAGTCGCGCTGGCCACGTGACCACGGAAACTGTCTTCGGACAAACGCTGGCTCTATGGCTTGGAAATGGGGATGAGCACCGCGTCCTAGAGTCGGACACGACTAGACTAAATGTCAAGGGGAATCTTTACCTTTATGCTCCTGTATTTTGGATTGAATTCTGATTTAAGTATTTGCCTACAACTTAAGTTTAGTTTTTTCATATATTTTCAAGTATATGTGCCTATAGTTTTCCATAACTGTAAGCGTTTTGGATGTCCTCAATATCTCAGATTTTATTTTTATGCCTATGGAACATAGAAGCAATAAAGCCATTCTCTAATAAGGGAAAATAGCCTTGGAGTACAGGAAGAACAACCATGAGACAGACACCACCACCCTCCGTCATCTGAGGCAATCTCTTCACTCTGCTTAATGATAAGGCCAGATATGCTAGGATTGTAGATAATTACAACCATCTATCTTTAAAGGAAAGTAATTTGCATTTGCATTACACAACACAGAACAGATGCAATGAAATGATTTTGACATATTTTGACATTTAACTAACTTGTCAACTTGGGGCCACCTGTTAGTCAACAAGTCTGCCCTTTGAAACATGAATTAACTCCATGATTCCTGCAGCCTTCCAACCCCCTAAGTAAGTTTTTTTTAAAGGTATTATTTACCCACCATGCAAAGCTAGAGGGGTCAACAAAGCACCCAGGCTGTATGCAGATATTGGAAAAATTACCTTTTAGGGCTAAAACTCCCAAGATCTGCCTGCCACTATGGCCACTGTTGTCCAAAAATGTGACTTTCCAAGTTCGCCTTATAGTACAGAAAACCTGGGCACACCAGACAGCATATGGCCTATCCTCCTCCTCTGATCTTAAGGTATGCATTCAGATTCCATCCAGTATCCAACATTGTTCTGCCCTTTTTGCCTCCCTAATTTTTCCCCCTTGAATATCCAAGGTCATATAAGTTAGTAGGCCTACCAGTGGTAGTTCCCATAGAAGGTGATGAAGATCTCGGCTCTGATAAATCCATGTCTAGAAGCCTTGGGCACTCCGGCTTACAGGTTTTAATTGCCAAGTCTAATGTTACATAGGCAGTATCAAAGTTAAGGCTAGGAGTCTTCAAAGTCAAGCAACCACAAGATTCAGTTTTGGCCCCAATTCAGCACTCCACAAAACAGTCCAGTTCATCTTGAACCCCCCTTGTGTGATTGCCCTTGGGTCTGAGCTTGGAACAAGATTTTGGAACCAGAGCCTCACGTTGCCCATTGACTGCCATGAGAAACCCACAGTTGGTTCTAACTGGATGAAATGTCCACGTACAGTAGCCCTTCTTGAGAATTAAAAATGAAAAATTTGGAGGAAATAGGTAGAGGGGAGTTGGCTCCAAGCTCTTTTAATTTCTGCTGAGTTTAAGCAAATTTTGTTTTTTTAACCACATGAAATCAGACTTGCTAGGATAGCTGCCCCTCCATGAGGATAAAGCCTCTCACATTTCAGACAGAGAAGTGGAGATGGGTTTGGGTAATCCCTGATTGTCTGCTATTCCCTGCTACCCCAATGGGTAAATTGCTACAGCTGTGGAGCCCTGATTCAATCCCATCGGCTATTTTACTGCTTTCAATTGGGTCTTAGCTGATGTGATCCAGGCTTGGATACAGATTAATAATCAGATTTTTTGAACATCTGGCACTCCCGTTCACTTGAATGAGGACACGCAAATGGTTGTATCTTTGGGAAGTTGTTACTCACCACCAAAACATTTGGCAAGACCGGAGAGCCCTAAAAAAGGGTATTCCCCATGAAAAATGGCAGACAGCAGCTTTCTAGGCTTTAGGTCAAGCCATTTCCCATGTTTGCTTGTCTTCTTCATTTCCCCCTTTTTTTCTTTCTTTTTTAAAAATCTGCTGCTGCTGGCTGTTCAGTCCTGCTAGTTTCTGAATGGACTCTCTTTGCAATAGATCCAATGCACATCTCTAATTAATCTCTTTGTAATAGAGGAAACCCCTTTCATCCACGCTCAACCCAAGAAAGCAGATAGTTTGCCTTGACTAGTGCCAAGAAGATCCGGACCCAAGCACAGCAGGTAGCAAATGGAATGAGGAAACTCCAAAATTCATAGGGGAAGAAAGAGACCCCACAATGCCAAAATTCAGGGTGTGAAAGACACATGTCTGACTGCACCAGAAAGACTCGCCTTGCAGGGTATGCTCTCCCTTAAAACAACGCTTTCATCTGTCAGTGAATCTCTCTGGCTTGGCACCAAAAGTAGTGGTGCTACAAGTGAACTAAAAAGATCAATCTTGGGCACAGATCAGGGTCAGGTTGGAGTGCAATTCCCCTTAAATCGTGTGATCATCGGGAAATAGATTGCACTGAACCACTGCGATCTATTTCCCCATGTAATCACACACTAACTGGAAGCTAGCCATTTAAAACCCAGACAGGAAAGCAAGCACCCTAACCTGACCCTGATCTGTGCCCATGGTGGACCTTTTTAGTTCACTTGTAGCACTGCTCCCCAGACAAAGGGGAAGATTTGTGGTTGTTCTTTGTGCTATTGTGTACTATCAAGTCATGTCCAACTCATGGTGACTGTGTGAATGAGTGATTTATCTGTTAATAATTAAGAAAAATGGATCTTGTGTCTTCCATTAAAAAATACACCTTTTGCACTCAAGCAAGATTTTATTTGAGTATCAACAGTACTCAGGAGATGATCAGATTTATCTCCCATACTGAACTGCTTTTAGCATGGGCAGCTTTAATCTATTTCTCATTGACTAGACTACGTACAAGCAATCATTATCCAGCTTGACTTTCTTCCATAGCTATCCACACCTTTTTGGAGCACTGGCAGGGGCTACTGGGTTTGTTTGTTTGTGTGCTTGCTTTTTTGTTTAGCATGTCTAGGATTGCTCTGTTTTAGTCTGGTTTCTGCCATGTGTGATTGCCAGCACTGACCCATACTGGCACTGGTGGGTCTTTTCTCTAACAATGTAGCAGCATGCCACTTTTACCAATAAATTAAAAATAACATTTGCCCCACTTCCCTGCTGAAGGAGACACAGGAGAGGATGTGAATGTTAGAATCCAACACTATGTCGCTTGGATGGAAAGCTGATTCAGAAGTAGGTTACTTTACCAATAGCTTTTTAAAAATCCCCTGCTCCCCATTGGAGCAGGGAGACAGGAGAGGACAAGGGGCATGGAGGCAGACAGGAAAGAATGAGCTAAACACAGTCGCTTTGGGATGCCATGTGGTTTCCTGTCCCAAAACCAGATGGTGCTTGCCTGTTAACTCAAAGATTGCTCTAAATGGCATACCACACTTTGGATTGACCCTGTTTAGACTGATCCAGCCCAAGATAACTTGACTGTCTGGTTGCACCCTCAGATTCTTTTGAAATATGAGCTCTTCAGTAGCAAACATGCTTGTGAGCCACATGTGATCATGTTGTCTTGTTCCTTCTTGGTGCTTCTGATAAATAATACATGGAATTAAGACCAGCAACCATCTGCTAAGGGAAATGTGAGAGATCTGGCTTTCACAACACTCTGTTGTTCTGTTTTGATGGCAACTGCAGAGCTCATCTCGGGCAACGAAGAGACAAAGCAACTGGCACAACATTGTTCAGATGACAATTTTTACTTTTCTCCTGATTTTGTGTAAGTTATATGAGACATTCTCACTTGATTTTGGGTTTTGATTTTAGAGATGTCTTTGTACTTCATATTTTCCTGGTTGTACTGTCAGGAAACCCAGAAGGTAGGCTTCCTGTACCTTTGCAGTCAGCCTAAGGATTTGGGAAGGCTGACCTGTCATTATGCAGTCAGAGGCATCCAACCTCAGGTGGAGGTTTTGAGGTCTGAGATAAGTCTTCAGAATCATAATAACATGAAAGATTGTCAGGGCCAATCCTGTCATCAAAACAGGTACTTTTCATAAAATTAGATTTATTAAAATTAATAAATATTGTGAAATATAAATTAAGAAGCTATATCTAAAATGAGTAGAATGTAGTTGTAGTAGTCAATCTGTGAGATTCAATAATACTTTAATTCCACATTCTCTTTTCCACCGGATAGCACCATTCTGATTTTCTGCTGTCTCTTGGGACATCTGTATGTCATTCTGTTCATATCCTCAGGGATTGGCTCAGCCAGTTTTGCCCCACTTACACATTGATTTACCATGTGAACATTACTTCAGGCTCCTCACTGACATACAATATCTCCATCAGTGTAAATTCCACCTTGCCCTGTCCAGGCATCCAGACATACTAGTACAAACCTTTTCAGCAGGGAAAATGTCACATATTCAACTAGATATGGGAACACTTCCTTAATGCAGATGCTTATGCTGTATATGCTAAACCTGGGGTGAGGCAACTGCCCCATTGAATGTCTGGATGGGATTGGTTGGTGCATTATAAAGAGGACTTATGACTGTTCCTGTGCAGTATGTGTGTGGCCCACCTCAAATGTCTTATCCTTTTCCAACTTCCTGAATATCATCACTGCCACACATGTGGCATGGGGAGAGTTATCTCTGCATATCCTTTTTGCAGGCAGAATTAGTTCCTCCCAACCTGCCAGGCACCTACTGGGAAGCCACCTCTGCCAATGATTGGGAAGTTATTGGGAAACCAGCCATGTCTAAAGATGGTACATGAGAGGATGACTACTTCAAGTGTCCAATTTCCTAACAGGATCAACACTGTCACCAGCCTGCCAAACAGCTGTTTTATCACCTAGAAGAGACCCCATTTCTCCTTGTGGAGCAAAGGCAATCCCATCCTTGGGCACCCTGTTGTTTTTTTGCATGGGGATAGTGGCTTCCTGAAAGGATTGCTGGGATAGGGAACATTGTCACCACTCCCACATTCCATTTGGTAATAATTTTGCTCAAAATAGCTGAAACAGGTGGGGTGGGGGATTTCCCTCTCCATTCACCAACCTGAGGAAGTGTAGGAATGCACACATGTGTTTACATTGGTTGGATCACTAGGCTGAGGACAAGATTTAAGCATACCCCACCACACCAAATGGGGGGGGGGAGAGCAGGAGCCCTTGATATGTGCTTCCTTCTCAGCTGTCCAGCAAATATCAAATGTGGCCATAACCATTGCCTATCCCATTGTGTAACATTTGTATATTTAGCTTTCACATATTTTTATTTGTTGTATGTTTATTGTATATTGTATCTGTTAGAGGCTGCGGCACATTTTAGAAAGAAACAGAACCATGACAATTTGTCATAAATATCCCAGAGCAAATAAAACCACACTCCCTTGCTCTTTTTGGTATATGTATCTGGTCTGATTAGCAAAACAGTGAGAAAAACCTGAAACTTTCTCTTCCTCTCTCTCTCTCTAGGGAGAAAAAAAACCCTTAAACTTTTATAGGCAGTACTAAATCCCTGGCAGTAAAGAACAATAGAGAAAACTAAGCCTCAGGATGACATTCTTCTCTCAAGAAATAACCATGTTACAACACATACCTCGATTTGTCACAATCTCTAAAGGTATCAGCAATAAAGTAAACTCATATCACAACCTGTTGATTTGTTCTTTGCAATCAAGAAGTCTCAGTATGAATCGGACAGTATGAATTGAGCAGTACTCGAGGAAGGCAAGATAAATCCTTGCACTGCATTCCATTGTAGGTACTTTGTGGCAGGTGGAGGAGGAGGATGAAGAGAGTCTAACTGTAACAAATGCTCGAGCTGCTGCTGAGCCAGAGCTTCAGCAGCATGGCTCGCCTTTGCCTCCCTCCCTGGATAACACGAGACCCTCTGTCTCACGAGATCAGATGGACTAGAGGGGGGAACGTTAGGTTATTTAAGGGACGTTCCCCCTCTCCCCGCCCTCTTCCTTTCTTGGCACCAGAGAAGGATAGAGCTCCGCTGCTTGGAACTTTACTTGCTGCGTCATTGACTGAGGCCTACGAGGAACAATGCTCAGGAGGCTAGCATCAGCTCCCTCCTGCGGTTTGATCACCAGTTTTGTTTGATTGGCATTCCTTTGTTCAGTTTTGCTTAATTTATTATAAGATTGATTTCTTTACTTTTGAATATTTACTGTTGCTGGGGACTGGGTAGTTGCAAGGAGGGGGGCGCGACCGTGCGGCTTGCGCAGATCGCGCTTTGGCGCGATTGGGGTTTAGGAGCGAGTTTTAGCTCCAGAAATAAAATAGAAATAATAAAAGAGAGAGAGAGATCGGAAAGGAAAACAAACTAGCGGGTCAGAGGGGTCCGGTAAAGGACCGAGGCAATTGTTTAGCCGGCCCATGGACTTACGGTGCAAGGTCCGGCTTGAGTCAGGGCGTCGGAGGCGCGGTCCAGCTGCTTAGGGCTCCAGCCATTCGGCGGGTGCAGTGGGGCATCTTGGCGCCTCGGCCGTTAGCGATCCAAAATCTCTTCTTCACCCTCACCCCCCCCATTCTTCCCTTACGAGCGGTCGACATTTGGAGGAGATTGTTGGTGCTTCGCTTGAACAGTGCCACCTGTTGGGTGTTTGTAAAAATAAATAAATAAATAAATACATACATACATAAATACATAAATGCATAAATACATAAATACATAAATAAAGTGGTCGCATAGCGAGGTGCTGAAGCGCAGCTAGCATTGCCATTTACAACGGCCTGGATAAATTAGGGATATAAATAAATAAAAAGGGGTCAACAATTTTAAAATAGACACACACACACACGAATAATAAATAAATAAATAAATAAATAAATAAATAAAATAATAGTAATAATAATAATTAATTAAGTGACTAGTTACTTTTAGGTGAGAACAGCAACCCCTTTTTGATAGAATTTAAATTGAATTAGAAATTGATTAATTAACTATAATTATTTAAATTGATAATTGCAGTAGGAATTGTTCAATACAAATTAATTAAGTGCATTGATTCATCTATTAGCAATAATTTGATTTAAGAAGTTAATTACAGAAAATTATTTATGGAGGCCAGCTCATCAAAGGTGTAGTTTGGTTATTTTTTTTGAAAAAAAGTAAGTTAATTACAACAATTAATCATAATTGAGTTGATTTAAATAAGTGCTTCTTACTGCTAGGATAGGAGTGCATCGCTATATCACAGGTCACATCTAGGAGTATTAGCTGGTCCCCGTCTTTTCTATAGTCAGGTTGTGGGGGGTTGTTATCTGACTTGGCACTGAAGTTGGTGAGTCGCGTAGTTCTTTGTCTGGGTTTAATCTAGATTATAATGGTGTCATGCAAAGGTCAGGGTAACAAGAAAGGAAAACAACTGACCAAGAAAAGGCCAGTTCCACAAGTGTCTCCACCTCAGTCTTCATCAGACAAGGAAAATGGGCCTGTCTGGTAGCAGCTGCAAGAAAAAAAATTCTGCTTTGGAAGCTCAGCGGCTGGCGAGACAGGCTGATGTGGCACAGCCACGCCACTCAGCTAGGGAGGCTAAGAGCCCTCGTAGGGCCAAGATGAAGGCCATAGCAGATGATCTAATGCCCCGATTTGCTATTCTCGAAGCAGAGCAGCAGCCGGAAGGGACGTCAAGATGTGAGGCAGACAGGGCGACCACAACATCATGGTCATGGCGTTCTGAGAAAAGGTAGAAGGTCATCGACCCTGGCGGCAGCTGGTTCAGCAGAGGAGGTTCACGATAAGCAGGACAAAATGAACGAGGCCAGCCCTGAACGGCTTTATGGCAGGGACGAATCAAGCCTGGCGACACCTTCGGTCGGCTGTTGCATCAGGCACTCCTTCACCGATCCCTGCTTGGCCTTGGGCCGGCAGTGGACAATTTACACCTCCATTTTATACATCTTATGATACACAGAGTTTTAGGGCACGTAATATTCCATGGCCTTGTTCAAGCACGCAACTTGGTGGATGGGGTACACCATACCCCCAAGTTGCATTGCCAGCCCAGTTTAATTCTATGGCTGGTGTAGGGGTTTGGCCATACCCGTCTGTTCCCGACATGGGCTATAATACCGTGCCTTTACGAGCATTACCATGCGGTGACTACTCAATGCCCCTGGGTGATCATCTCACCCCGGCGACTCAAGAAAAAATATGAAAGGGTAAATACGTGGATTTATTCGAGCTGCTAAACAGAAATGTGGAGAAAAGGATTTAGATGAGGAGGATGATAAGGACAAGGAGAGATGTAGGAAGAAGAAGCTGGATAGGACACGGTCCAATTGGCTACCCGGGTTCTTAATTTATGCCGGGGTAGTGGTCAAGGCCCAACCGTGGCGGGCGCAATCCCTCTTCCAATACTTGGATTTGATCTACAGGGTGTATGTAGATTTTGCTGGGCAGGTGTGGCTTAACTATGATGAATCGTTCCATATGCGGAGCGCTATTCACCCAAATCTTCGTTGGGATAAGCCCCTGTCAGGTCTTTGGCTACAGCACATGACACCAGCCAGACCCAATTTAGGGGATAGGTTTGATAGCGGACATTTGAACAGAAAGATTGCCACAAACCAAAATCCCCGTGTTAGTGCAGGGCAGGGGGTTCAACCCCGCCTGCTTTGCTGGGAGTACAACACCAAGGGCGCTTGCACCAGGAAGCCGTGCCACTTTAGGCATGAGTGTTCAGCATGCGGGGGACAACACCCTAGTTCATCATGCTTTAGGGCTGGGGCTCAACGACAGAATAGGGGTACAGGAGGAGGTAAGAAGCCCAGCAGCGGCGGGGGTAACCCTGGAAAAGGGCCCCAGCCCAATTAAGGTTGAGATTCTGGAAGAATGGCTGAGTGACTACCCCCGCAGGGAGGATGCCAGTTACTTATTGGATGGCTTTAGGTACGGTTTCAGGATCCCGGCGGTTGGTGAGCGCAAAGCATATTTTGCGCAAAATCTGAAATCAGTTTGTGGAATGGAGGATATTGTTCAAGAAAAGATTGCCAAGGAAGTAAAGGAAGGGAGAGTGCTGGGACCCTTTCCATCAGCACCTTTGGAAACTTTAAGGGTCTTGCCTTTCAGAATAGTTCCTAAAAAGGCACAGGGCAAGTTTAGATTGATACACCACTTGTCCTACCCGGAGGGAACGTCGGTTAATGATGCTGTCCCTCAGGAACTTTGTACCATGCGCTACACCTCTTTTGATGAGGCGGTTCGCATGGTACGAAAGTGTGGTGTGGGTGCAGAGCTGGCGAAATGTGATATTAAATCAGCTTTCTGGATTTTGCCGGTTCACCCGCAGGATTTCAATCTATTAGAATTTCAATTTCAGGGTCCATTTTATATTGACAGAGCCTTGCCCATGGGCTGCTTGGTTTCATGCGTTGCCTTCGAACGCTTCAGCTCGTTTCTGGAGTGGAAGCTTAGACAGCGGGCGGGCTGTAACTTCACGGCCCATTACCTTGATGATTATCTTTTTTTGTGGTGGAAGGAACACGGGGAGGTGTAGATTTATTCTACACACTTTTCAAGCAATGGCCAAGGAGTTAGGTTTACCCCTGGCAGAGGAAAAAACCGAGGGACCGGCCACGGCCCTGACTTTCCTCGGCATTGAGCTAGATACTGTGCAACAGACATCGAGGTTGCCTGACACCAAATTAGCTGATTTTAGGATTAGGATAGCCTGCTATTGCAAAGAAAGGTGTCTTTGAAAGAGCTCCAGGAGATTGTGGGCCACTTAAACTTTGCTTGCAGAGTCGTGGTGCCTGGGCGTGCCTTTTTGCATCGGCTCTGTGAGGCAATGAAGGGTCTGCATCGCCCTTTGCATAGGACTAGGGTTACACAAGGTATGAGAGAGGATTTACAAGTCTGGAGTCAGTTTTTGGCAGAGTTCAATGGACTATCCTTCTGGAGAAGTGAAATAGGACTTAAGGTGGACTTTCAGGTCCATTCGGACACTGCAGGTTCTTTAGGGTTCAGAATTTATTGCAGGGGAAGATGGTGCGCTGGCACTTGGCTGGAAGACTGGCATCAGATTGGTATCACCAGGGACTTAACATTCCTAGAATTCTTCCCAATTGTTGGCACGCTGTGGCTATGGGCAGAAGAGTGGTCAAATTCGGTTGTGTGGTTTTGGTGTGACAATCAGGCAGTTGTTTACATTATAAACAACCTTACGTCGCACTCGGACCGAGTCATGACACTAGTTAGGGCATTCACATTACGGGCCTTGCAATTTAACATTTTAGTGCAGGCCCGACATGTCCCAGGTATAGATAATAGATTAGCTGATGCATTGTTGCACCAACAGATCGAACGGTTCAGGGAGTTAGATCCAGGAGCCAATGAGTTCCCGGAGATTCTGCCACCAGAAGTCTGGCAAATTGGAGCGAAGACGCGGAAAGGGCAATAGGTTTGGCCCTGGCACCTAGGACACGAAAAGGGTACTTGGCTGTGAGTATAGAGTTCCAGGAATTTAGGAAGATTAATTTGGAACCGGTTTGGCCGGCGCCAGTAGAACATCTTCAACAAGTCATAGTGTATTTGAATAGGAAGGGTTTGGCGCCGGGAACCATACAGGGTAGGTTATCAGTCCTAGCCTTTTATGCCAGGGTGAATGGCTACCATGATTATTCCTCAGATTACCACATTAGGAAGATGGTAGAAGGGTGGTCTAAGGAGGGGGTAGAAAACAGGATACTAGAGCTCCCATATCACCTGTGCTTCTAGAACGCATTTGTAAACAGTGGGAGCTTTTGTGTAGAGATGACTACGAAATTGTTTTATTTAAAGCAGCATCCTTGCTGACGTTTTTTGGCGCCCTCAGGATTAGTGAGGTAGTTGCTGCTGGAAAGTGTGACAAGACTAAGGTGGCTTTGCAATGGCAGGACGTTAAAGTGGTAGACGGGACGGTTCAGATTCACATATGCCGATCCAAGGCCGATCAGCTAGGTAGGGGCGTGCAACTTACACTAGCGCGCTGCCATATAGAGAGCATTTGCCCGGTAAGAGCCACGCATGCATACTTAGAAGTCAGGGGACCTGAACAGGGATATTTCTTTCAATATACAGATAGTTTGCCATTAACAAAGTACCAGTTTTGGAAATTGACAGACTTAGCACTGGGCAAGGTGGAAGTGCAGGGTTTGAAATTCGGCACGCATTCCTTTAGAATTGGTGCAGCATCCACCACGGCAGCCCTAGGATACAATATGGATGAAATTAAGCACTTGGGTCGTTGGTCTTCATCCAACTATCGTAGATATATCAGAGCACTACCTAATGTCTAGGCAGGGGCCTGGTTTTGTCTTCTCTTTTCAGGTCCTGTGGTGACGACAGGGCGGCGGCATGTTTTGATCATGGGGCATAGTTATGTTTTTTGGGCAGCGAGATATGCAGCTGCATCCCCATGGGGGAGCAACCTCGGCCTGGGAGCCAGAGCCCACGTGGAATGGAGAGGGCTGCGCGGAATGCTGTGGAGCCAGCTATGCAGAGCGGCTGCCTTTGGCCAGTTTGCGCCAGATGTTTTGGTGATACATCTGGGTGGCAACGATCTGGCCAGGTATCATGGAAAGGCGTTGATCCTGGACGTGTTGCGTGATCTGTCATGGTTGAAAGCCACGTATCCAGCAATGCAGATTGTGTCGTTGACGATTGTCCCTTGGTTGGCATGGAGAGATGCCAGGAGCTTTTTCTCCATTAACACTGCCCACAGGAGTGTTAATCGGGAGGTCTGCAGAGCAGTCTGCAGCGGCCTTGGATCGGTGATTGGTCACCAGAGGATCCGCATGGATAGGCCTGAGTTTTTTCGGAACGATGGTGTACATCTGTCCGATTTGGGTTTGGATGTCTTCTTGGAAGACATCAAGGGGGGCCTGCTTGTTGAGCTTGATCGGCTCGATGGCGGGCATGGGACTTAGCAGGGCTAGTCCCTATGCTGTGGCGGGTAGTGCGGATATAACAGGTTTTCTGGTGAGTCCCATTGCAAACTCAGGTAAGCTATAGCCCATCGGACCTCCCAGTGCTGCGGATCATGCGATTACAGTGCTTGGGGGGGAAAGATGCGCTGGGGCCACAACCGGACCAACAGTCAACAAGGAGAAGCTGGCTTGAGGTCTGGGGGTGGTCCAATTGCGGCCGGCCGGGTTCTCACTGTCTTTAAGACCGTGAAAACTTGGGGCCAGGGACTCCTCCATTTGTTGCTTAAGGGGTCCTTTGAGACCTCTGCGATTTAACCTGATTCTGCACTACGGCAGGCCCCCCTTTGCCAAAGGATGGCAACATTGATTATGCTTAATAAAGTGTGGCCCATGTTTTTAATCCATAATTCTTGTCTCACGTCTTTATTCCGGGGTTGGGAGGGCAAAGATCTGCTATGGATTTCTTTGGCAACCTGATACCCTCCAAACCTCTGGTGCCACTGCTGACACTAATAGCTGAAGTCATGTTTTTCTGTCTTCACCCAAGAGCTATCGCAGCACACCTTGCAGAGGCAATCAGTGGACAGTGTCCTATTGCAGATCCCAACTAAGAGTAAATTCAATTCTTCAAAAAAACACAACCCTCCAGTTTCTGAATGCTGGGAAATGGTCCGATATTGCTGTGCAATATTGAGTCCATGTTGTCAGCAGGGAAAAGGGTAGCAAGCTTTACATAGCAAAGGGTAGCCTGAATATTGACAATACCAATGGCAGTAGTCAAGATGGTTTACAGGATGCCCTCTTGTGCTCACTATCATTTACAAAGAGACACCAAGCAAGGAGGAAATCCCAGAAACTGACTCCCTTTTTTTCATCAGTTAACCACCTATCACGCAAACACAAAGCAATTGTCAGGGCTCTTCTTGGACAGGTTCTGTGGATATTTATTGTTTGGGAGTAAAAAGTAATCAAAATGCCTAGAAGAAACGTGTCTTCCAAATCAACTGTGTGCACTCAACAACGTATCTGTACAGTTGAATCGAAGGGAATGGGATGAAGGAGGGAGCTCACAGCACCTCCCACTGTCTGTGGCACCTTGGCAGGGCACCTCAAGGCTCCCCTGAGATCTCTTGTGGAGAAAGGGAGACAGAAATGCGGGGAGAAGGACCCATACAAGGTTAGAGGGAGTTAGGTGAGAGAGCAATGCTTCCTTCTTATCTTTGTAATTTTCTTTTGTGTTGGCTAGGCATCCCATGGATCCTCTGAGATCTCCCTTGGAGAAGGGAAGACATGAATGGGGGAGGGAAAAGACCATAGAGGATTGGAGGAAGTAGGGTGAGGGAGGGAGCATATATCACCTCCTAACTATCCATGGCCAGGCACCCCACAGATCCTCTGACATGTCCCTTGGAAGGGCGAAGACAGGAAGGGGGGGGGGGGGAGAGAAAGATCCTAGAAGATTGGAGGGAGTGGGGTAAGAAAGGGGAACACAGTGCCTTCCAGCTGTCTGTCACATCTTAGCCAGGCACTCAAAGGCTTCTCTGAGATCTCATGTGCCCTGATGCACATCCCCCTCCAGCTCCAGACTTTGGAACAGCCGCTCTTCTTCCTTACAAACTTTTCTGTGCATGCTCAGAGTTACAAGAAATCACCATTTTACTGATTTGAAAACACTTTTGAAAGGACCAATATTCCAGCCCTTACTTGATATTGTATTTTTTAAAAAGAAAGAAAGAAAGAAAGAAAGAAAGAAAGAAAGAAAGAAAGAAAGAAAGAAAGAAAGAAAGAAAGAAAGAAAGAAAATTGGGTTGGGGGAAATAATACTTTTTCAAGATAAGCAAGATTAGGCTTTCCAGTTTGTGTGAACTTTTAAAAATCATAACTTCAAAACTGTTGATCCAAACATCTTCACTGTTACTGTACTAAATTTGTTGGTGAGTTGATATTCAGTTTAAAAGTACCAATTTTTTGTTTGGGCTGCCCCTATTTTCAGTTTTACCTTATAGAATGTTGTTTCCCTCAGTCAGGTCAATATCATGACCAGGCACCCACCTAGCCATAATCCATGGAATACATTGCTGAATGACAAGTCAACACTTAAATAAACCCAGTGATTCAATGGGTCTATTTTACTCTACCTTTACTCTATCTAAGGTGCCTTTCTCTCTAGTTTCAGTAACTGGAAAACATCACTTTGTTGAAGGACCTCCTGAAAGAGTGGTCAGTAGCAGGTGTAACCTGCAGGACACCTTAGCAGCAATAGAATGATGTGCTTTTGTCTTCATTGTCTTCACTTTCCAGACCTACTGAACAAATCTAGACCATGCTTCAAAGAGAGAAAGCAAGTTTTGGAACCACTGTGTTGACCATTTTTATTCTTTTTCAGTATATTCCTTTAGAAACAGCTATGTGCTAGACCAACTCCTGTTTATCCTGTTGGGTAAGTGGGTGAGAAGTTGAAAGCAGTAATAACACTATAATAATTGAGGAAATGGAATAAGAGTAAACCTCATCAGTTAACAGCTCAATGAGAATACATCTGAGAATTGTTTGCCCACCTCCTTTTCTTTATTTGAAAAAGAAACCAGGGTACAAAGGCTGAAACATGGGTCCTTTAAAGAGACCTTTCAAATGGTTTCTTATAACACTGAGCCTGTGTGTACAACTTACCAGAAAGAAGAGTGGCTTTCACAAACTCTAGAGCTAAGGGTGGGGAGCAAATGTCTGGTTATCAATGATTTTTTAAGTTTTAGCACACTGACGCTTCTTGTGCTGAGTTCCCGTATAATTATTTGTCAGTAAAATTAATTTTAAAAACACTTTCTGTTTCCATCTCCTTATGATTAAAGTCAGTGTAATACCATGCCTCGAAGTGTAATACCATGTCATCGAAGCTACCAACATGAATTTGACCAAACTCCAGGAGGCAGTGGAAGACAGGAGGGCCTGGCGTGCTCTGGTCCATGGGGTCACGAAGAGTCGGACACGACTTAACAACTAAACAACAACAATACCATGCCTCCAAATTCCATCCTAGAGAAATGATCAAAGAGCATACTATGGCCAGTGATACCGAAAACTGGTGAGAAGCCCAGGAAAAATCAGTGAGGTTTTAGTACTTCTTTTATGTTGCATTTTGATCCTGATGAGGCTTGTTTATCATGCTGGTTTTTAAATTTGATAATATACTTCTAGTGTGTTGTCTTTGTCTTCAGACCTTTGGCGTGCATTCTTCCCCCCCCCCCCAAAAAAAATTATACAATGCTTAGGCATCTTATTCACATGAATAGTAAATATATAAACCATAAATATAAATAGACACAGAAAAGTTAAAGTGCCACCCACTTCTTCTTCAACAAGAAAAACTACGTTAGTTTTTTCTTTATAATGATTATGTCAATCCTGTATGTCTCTGTGTACTTACCATCAATACCCATTTCATGCATCTAAAAGTTTAACAAAATAGGCTTGACTAAACAGATAGATATTCAGTAGGCTGTCCTCGAGGGCAAAGCTGGTGTGTAAAATGTGTCATTGCATCTATAATTATTTCTTGCATCTGTACTTCTTTCAGAAGAAAGTCATCATATGTGGGAAGAAGGAGACTGCTCAAAGAACAGGATTATTTATCAGCTGGTAAATAAAGCAAAAAAAAAGAGTAGCAGTGGTTGGCAGTCATGAAAGCCCTCAAGTTTCCATGGTACTGTCTCAAAAGAAATGAGGAGACTTTGTGTCTGCTGGATTTTGAAGTCCTGTGCTTTGCCTTCCTCTCACTAGGAAAAGCAGTTGAAGGCACCAAGAATAAAAGCTGAACAGTTGACTAGGAAAACAGACAAGACTAGAGGACATGTAGCTACTCACTTCACTTCATACATTGCATCACCATCAATAAAATGGTCCTGTCTTCCTTCTGTTTCTCCTCTGCTAGACAGTGATTATTGTGAAATAGCTGAAGTTCATTTTTTCAACCAACTAAGTTCAGCATCACCCTGGATTCTACTTCTGGCCACTCCAGCTACATTTGCATTCTGTTCTCCACCTTACTCCTCTGCCCTGTTTCATCCCACATTAAATGTCACATACATTTGGGAAGTGTGCAAAAGAATATAATGAAAAGTTTGTTACTAGTAACAAAGCCCAATTGTTGATCCAAGTGCTGGTTTTAACTTATAAATCTCTAAATGGCCTGGGTCCAAGCTATCCCAAAGACCCTATCTCCCATTATGAGCTGGCTCAGGTGTAAAGATCATCAGGAGAAGCCTTTCTTTCAGTCCCACCACCTTCACAGGTGTGTCTGATGGATACACAGGAGAGGGCCTTCTCTGTTGCTACTCCCAGACTTTGGAACTCCCTCTCACAGGAGGCCAGACTGGCCCCATCTTTGATGTCCTTCTGCAAGCAGGCAAAGACCTTTCTCTTCAGGCAAGCCTTCCCTTAGTAAGCATCTATGTGTGATTTTTATATAGATTGTTATGCATTACTGCTTTGACTGGATTTTTAGTACTATTTGTGTTTTCCATTTTTGTATTTTCCATTTCTCAGAGTGACATTTTTTTAAAAAATGTATATTTATTGATCTTTACCTTAATATTGCCTGTTAATGATGCCTCTGTATTCATTGTTCATTGTTTTAAATACTGTCTTTTAATGATTTTAACCACCATTGTATACTCATTGTTTTCAACATTAAATATTATCTTCCATTGCTGTAAGCCACCTTGGGTCCTTTTCAAGAAGAAAGGTGGGATAAATTTTTTAAAAATAAATGAATACATAAAATAAATGATTAGAAAAATAACAGCTTTTTAACCAATAGGATTATTTTTTCATTCCTTAAATCTCTTCACAAAATCAAAATTGAAGATATAATCACAGAGGCACATCACTCACATTTTGGACCACTTGAGCAAGCTGTTTCCCAACTCCAATCCATGCCCAAGATGGACATTTCTGGTCCAGCAGTAGAGCTACTATGTTTTGGTGCTGGGCTGTAGTGATTTCCCCATGGACGGAAGGGAGATCACTCCTGGCAAAGCCATCATTATGGTGCAACAAGATACATACCTTTCCCACCATCTCATCACACTCTTAGTTGGGATTCTTCCTTAGTTGGGATTCTTCCTACGTACATGAATGTAAAGTTATATATAATACAGCTTCAGTGCAATACAGTTCTTGGAACATTTTCTTGGAAAAACAAAGAGGCTTGTTCCATCTTGTATTATTGATATACTTCAGCTAACATTTTTGTTGGCTTTGGCACTGTTGGGAGGACAAGCTAACAATTAGTTTCAGGCGTATTTCCTTAGACGTTCCTTGAGGCAAGGTTTCTATTTACTGCATCTCTCTTTGCCTTTCAGCTTCAGCTGCCAACATATTGCACAACAAAAGTTTACCTCTATGAACACTTGTCATTTGAAGAATATACTTCCTCTCTCTCCTGTACAAACACACAAATGTCACTCTTTTGGCAGCCTGCTGAGTAGTGTTCCAGTGTGGTGGCGGCAAGTCTTTCCCTACCAGCAGACCATTTTGAAGTATCCTTAAAAGGTCAAAGGAAAGATATTTGGGATAAATTTCAGAGAGAGAATTGTTAAACCAATGAAGCAAACTGTCAAGTTTAAAAAGAAGGTTTTTTAATAAGAAAAATTGCTTCTCGGCCTTTTGGCTAAGATCAAGTGTAGTAATAAGAAAAAGGTGAAGAAGGGGGAAAAAAACAGAGGAAACAAATCACTACATAGGAGTGAAAAATAAAATAAAAAGCAAACAACACTTAGGGTGCAACTACACTTCAGTTTACCCTACAGCTTGTGCTGGAGTTGTATTTGATGCATTCTCCCCTTGAG
This sequence comes from Intellagama lesueurii, assembly GCA_037013535.1. Taxonomy (NCBI): domain Eukaryota; kingdom Metazoa; phylum Chordata; class Lepidosauria; order Squamata; family Agamidae; genus Intellagama; species Intellagama lesueurii. The sequence continues at coordinate 228,426,908 of JBAJHW010000002.1, read as the reverse complement.
TATGTGACATAGTACTAATCATTAGTAAAATCTGGTCTTCTTTTCATGGGCTTTCATTGGTTTTTGTTCAGCCAGAAAGGGGTAGTGATTTTTTTTTGTAGTGATTCTATTTGCATCTCTTATTTCCAGTTTCTGGCATGTCTATATTGGTGAAAAGGACCAGTGGCAGGTGGTCCTAGGGTGATGTTGACAGTAGGGTGGCTTTCTTTAAAATAAAATGTTTTTGGCAAGTGACATAGCACTAAGCTGATATAAGAGCTCGTGCAACTGTAGCACTTATCTGACATTTGAAGTGTTCAAAGGGGGATATTCCTTGCATACTGCACCCCACTGAATGGTATCACAGTACAGCAGGAACAGCCCCCTCAGGTGAGCACCTCTTGCTTCTCCTCTAAAGAATTTTTCATTGTGCTTGCCCAATTTAGTCAGAGAAGCACTGCAGTCTTACAAGTTATATCGATTTGTGAATTGATATAACAAGTTATATCAGTTCAGTGCTATGTCACCTGCCAAACATTTCTTTTTTTTTAAAGTGAATGTTAATGACTGAGGTGAGTTGGTAACCTGTTATTTCTGTGGGAACTGTAGCAAATTGAAGTGTGGTGTGCTCCTTTGGGCTGAAAATTGCCCAGAATAATTAAACATTCCATGTGAATGACAAAAGTGCCATAAGAAACTTCAAATCAATCTAAATCAATGCGGAATAGACTCCATTTCTAGTAACACATTAGTTGGTTGTATTTGCTCTGCAAAAAAACATAAAAGCGCCACTGGGCCAGAACAAAGGCCTCTCTAGTTCAACCTAGCAGTCTCATAGTGGTGAAGCAGATACCTATGGAAGGCCCTATATGGACAACATGAGGGCAGTAGTCTCTCCTGCTTTTCTTCACTGGCTACTAATATTCAGAGGCAAGCTGCCTCTGCCCCTGGAGATAGTGAACAGCAGTTTTGAGGTTCAGTGCATAGGCAGATTTCTTTTCAGGAAAAACGTTCTGGGAGCCTGCAGGTCTTTACAAAGCTGATCTGGGTGGTTCAAGGAGACAAAGATATCAAGAAGATTGGAATCCTGCATTGAGGATTGGAGGTTGGACTCCATAGTCTTATAGGCCCATTCCAACTCCATGATTCCATGATTCTATAGGATACCTCACATACTTATGAAAATATGAACTTAGTTAAAGCTTAGACCTTAGCAAAGCCTAATTGTAATTTGGACCAAAGGGAAGAGAGCTTCAATTCAGAATCAAGTGTTCAAAGGTAATATAACCAAGCAGAAGCTTATTTAAACTCATTAATGATTGTGAACTCCCAAAAGAACTCATGAATGCAAATTAATTGACCTATTGTAGAAAAGGATTTCAACTGAGGAAGTATACCGGAAATAAAATCCAAAGGTTGGTATGTCTCTCATTGCAGCCTCTCTATCAGGAGGGGCAGCTTGAACCCTTGAGATGCTGTCTTGAATGAATGAGTGGGGCTCCATGTACTTCCAAACATAGCCTATTGCTCAAATGCAGATGACAAGGCATAAAGCGGCAAAGTCTCTGGGTTCTTGGAATGAAGGGATGTCATAGCAGCAGGATTGGGGCAACTAGGAACTGGGACCATGGATGAGAGGAGTTGGGTAGGAAGACTCTGGATGATGTAAGAGGAAGAAACAAATTTTCTACTCTGGATTTTTGGCTCCTAACCCAACTTGGACTTGAACAAAACTATCTGTGGGCTACTTTGTATTCATAGCTGATATTCTGCCACTGAGTGCTGGCTGTAACCTTAGCATGCCTGGAGTTCTCTCAGTAACAGACCTCTGGACTCTTAGTAAAACAAACAAATTCAATAAGCCTTTGAATGTTTATATATTTTTTAAAAAAGTCCTCTCCTCTGTTTAATATATCTAGAGCCAATGGCTCTTCTTGAGGAAGAATTTTGGTCCTCAGTTTCCAAAACCTTACACATTTGGTTCCCCTTGGGATGAGAATCATATGGATGGACAATGCAACAATTGTGCCAGGAACAGAGATGGACATGAACTGGGAAAACAGTGGTTTGTGGTTTGTTACTAGTCACGAACTACAAACCATGAACTTTCACAAACTTTCCCAAAAAATGAACCGCTTTGTGGTTCGTGTAATTTGGGAATTTCAGGAGTGGTAGAATTGCCTCCTTTGTGAGTTAGAGATGCCAAACTCCCAGAAACTCTTCAGGGGACTCTCCTCAACACCCCCATGTCAATTTTTGGTGAAGTTTGGCTTTGGGATGTCCGAGTTATAGTCCCTCAAAGCAAGTCCCCTCAAGAAAGTGGTCTTTAGCAGCTGGCAATCTTCATCATACTTGGACTGACTCTTGTGCTGACTCTCCTCCCCACCCTCTACAAGTCTGGTGAAGATTGATTTGGGATGTCCAAGTTATAGCCCATGTATGAATCACCAGTGCCAATAATAGTTCAGTGTTTCATTTCGTTATGGGCAGGCATGTTTCCCCGAAGTACCCCAAAGCGAACCATGAAACACCCCATCTCATCCAGGAACTCCTGGAGCTGAGAAGCCACAACCTGTTCCAACATCTTGCATAAGAATGGAATATTAGAGACAGGTCGGTAGTTATTCAGTATTATCAGGGTTCAACTGTGGGTCAAATATCCTTCTCCAGTGGCATTTCCACACCAAGGATATTAAATACACTATACATTTATTTCAATTTACAGTATATTTCCTTATGGCAGAGAAGCAGTCATTTGTTACGAAACTTCATGTGGGCTGCCAAGCATTGCATAATTAGGATATCTAATGTAAACACTTGTGTATATAAATCTGCTTATGCTGCATGTACACCTGAAATCTTGCTTCTGAGATCAACTCCTCTCAGAATACCAGAAGACAGTTAAACCATCATTCCTTCCATGACCATGGGCACATTTGTTGTCTTTGCTCTTGCACTTTGGTGCTTCTCAGGTGAGTTTCTCTTGCACAAAGGTATTCCCAGGCTGATGGCTGTCATGCAGTGACTCTGAATATTCTGAAAAGGTGGAGGGAAGTGGTTCTTGCTCCTTTTATTTAAGATGGAGTCCAGGCATAGGGCAGTGGTGAGTGTTCACAAGGGAGAAGTGTCCCTTCTCCCTTCCCCTGCAAAGTCCTAACTTACTTTTTATTTATATATATATATATATAAAGACAAATACACTGTATTTTATCTGCATACAGTATGTGTTCAAGTTACACAAACGTGTGGCAATGCAGGTCTGCCTCTACCTGGAAAAATTCCTGAAGACACTCTTGCAAGCTAGGGACGGAGAGGGCTAAGCACTAATCACTGACTAAGAAGACTATTAGAAGAACTGTGTGTGTGTGTGTGTGTGTGGGTGTTTCCTGATCCCTTTGCTGTGGCCAATGAGAATAATATTATGAACCTAATTAGAAACATGTTATGATTATAAGGGCAAGCTGATTCTCATCATATCAATTTTTGCCTATTGTCACATCTTTTTGCAATCTTCCATATGATGCACAATCAGAAATATTAATACCTTAATTAACATTAAGGTGGCAATTATACAGACATCTCACACTGTAACATATCAGAATTCTCATAAGGCTTGATTAATTTTCTTTCTTTTAAAAGGGCATATTCTACTTCAGAAATTCATTTGACCCTATTTTACAAAGATTACAGCTAGCAATCTCCAAGCAGATTTAACTCTCTGAATTCAAGAACATTCAAAGACATAACACAAATGCATCATTTGGTCTTTTCTCAGGTGTCATCAGCCAAGATGCAGATGAGGTGAGTCAAACTGGGATGCTCTTGTAGCTCTCGGTAGCTTGCGCTGCCATACAAATGGCATACAAATCATCCGTCTTCAGTAGGCGAGAGAAGAATGTGTCTTATAGCTACCAAACATACTACTTAATGACAACAAAATTCAGACATAATCCCTCAAGCATTACCTTGGTGCAGTTTAAATGACTTACAGCTGTGGAAGAGTGTGATCATTGCCATTTCAGTGTGGTGTGTATAAAACGGCTTCCGCTTGGATTGTGCTCAATTTTTTGTAATGCCTAGTTGAAAAACAAGGAAAATAAGTTGTTAAGGAAAACAGAAAACCAAACTTGAGACATCTCCATTTGTGGCATCCACTCTTAGACACAGGGTAGCTACTATAGGTTAGCCACAGATAGACAGGATTCTGCATGACTCCAATTCTTTGGCCCTTAGCAGGTCAAATAGAAAGTTCCATAGTGGACCTCATCATCTCCCTGGAAGGAAATGTGTCATGGGCACAAATGGCTATTCACAACACTATAAAACCACCTGCCCAGTGAAATCCAGTACCATCCTGACTGTGGCAAGGCTGGTGACAGTGCTGTGTGGCTGATCCTACCATGTGACTGAATATGAAAAATGGCTTTTGCCACCCTCAGTTCATCTATAACATGCCATGCTTGGTTATGTAGAGCCACCCAAGAATTTCATGTAGAACAAAGCTCTTGTATAGCGGCTCATGAGTAGGGATTGGACTTTCAAGGGGAAAGGAAGTCTCACAATTTAGAGGAAGCCCCATCATCCTGAATTATGGGACTGGGAGCCATAACAATCCAACAGAAGATAGTGTAGCCCTCTTACCTTCACACCATTCCTGAACCATTTATTTGTGCCCTTTAAAAAGCATGCTGGGCACCTTTGCAACTCACAAGAATTCTCTATAATTCACAAAGGTGCATGGGAGAATCCATAAAGGAAGTTCTGATGGCTATATGCATACAGGAAGCACTCCCATGAAATGTTGAGATGATTCACTCAGATTGTCCCCAAACTGCGGTTTGAAAGCATGCGAAATAAGGGAAAGCATTGGTTTCAGGAAGACCTCAATGTCCAGGTCTTTCAAGGATGGGAATTAAAGAATATGCATGGTTGTATAGGGTACTGTCAAATATGTCTGTCTCTCACTGGCAAAAGGTTCATAAGATGGTTTGGGCAAAACTATCAAGGATATATTTCATACTGGGAAGGGGATAGCTCAAGAAGTGAGGGTAAGATTCTGGAAGCAAACTAGGTGGTACATTTGATCTTACACCAGCACTGGGAGTGATGCAATGTCCTGCATTGCCACTAAGCACAGCAGGCTAGCTTAGGGGATACAGAATGGATCATATGAGATCCAAGAGATGAATGGAGTGAGGACTCAGCACTGACAACTACTGCTGCCACCAGCATTGGCAGAGTCCAATTGATTATAGGACTGGCTTTACATGCAGAGAATGAAATCAGGTTAGGGCATAAAACATAAAATCAGGGTATTAGCAATCATCTTTTGCCTTCTTACAGGACTAATCTTTCAGAACCATACAGGCAAAACTTGTCTACATTTTAATGAGTTATTTCTATTAGTTTAAGGAAATGCTTTAAGAAAACCTTACAGGCACTTTCTGAAATATTGTTTGGCTCCCTTCAAACTGTTTTCCAATCCATTTTCTCTTAAAGCCCTTGTATGGCAGTCAGGATTACATAGGCTAGCCACCTTATCTTGAGCAAACTCTATTAGAAGGACAGCACCCACTCCTTTCATACACAGTACAGAACACAGTTCACAGTTGAAAGACTCTTCAGAAATAATAAGTGTATTGTTCTGGAAACACCTGCTTGAAAACCAGGCTTCTTTACCTATCGGCCATGATGACCATGAAGGGGTAGGTGTACACTGGCGATTGTTAGTAGTTGCCACATGGGCATCAGCAGAGGACTGGGGGCTGGGACTTTGGAGCACACTATGCTTGAGACAACAACCTGGCACTGGACAGCTTTCTCCCACCATCTGTGCAAGTAGGGAAGCTTCCGGACCATCGTTTTACAGTAGCAATGACAGAGGGGAAAAGTGAGGTCAATAACATTGACTGGACTGCCTGCATTTGGAGATGTCCCACAACCACAGTTCCATCTTACTCCTCCCCCCCTCCCAAGGTCGAGGCTACCTGATGGTGAACATTTCCCTGCTGAAATAGCCTTCACATTACTACTACTTTTTTAAAAAAACCCTTTTTTCCCCCTATCAGAGCATTTAAAGAGGAAGAGACCGGTGAGGAAGTGATAATCCTGATTATCTTTTCCCACGGTAGAGTGTGGAAAAGTTATTCCCTTGGACTACATCTCTCTGATGTGGCCCTCGCTAGCAAGGCCAGTGGACATGTTGTGTATGGGAGGCTGTTCTCTGAGTAATAGCCTTCCCACCATCTGTGAAGGGCTGAATGAGAGGGCTTCTTTGGCTCTATCTGGCAGAGGAAATATCCCCTCCAAGAGGATCAGCATAGTCTTCAAGCAAGCTGGTCTGGGAAGGAGGAAGGGCATGTGTTTTCTCTCTCTCTCTGTGTGTGTGTGTATATATACAATTGGAGGAATGATGCAAGCCAACAGTAGCTTCATCCACTTTGTGGGTTGCCCTCTTACTGCTGACATGGCTCCCCATCCTTTACATTCAGAACATAATTGTTCTGTTCCTACATTTAGTGGGGCTCTAACCTGCCTCACTTGTTAGAACGTAGGCCACGTTAGGCATATTCAGTCCCATGTGGATGCATGTCTCGCCATGGAAATATGATTTTTGACTTTATTGTGGTACAGTCATGAAAAAAACTTGCAAGCTTTTCTTTTCTTTTGTATGGAGATGATGGTCTGAAGGAATACCACAGATCTAAAACACCCACAAAAATCAGTAAATACAGTGACCTGCATATTGTACAATAGCAAAAGATGAATAACATGGTAAAAATAAGATCAAGGTATCAGGAATCCTGCACTTTTTTCTACACTGAGAATCATTTGAATATTCCAGTCAAATTATTTTCTACTAGAGAAGGGGCGGAGCAACGGCAGTGAGAACAGGGGAATCCTAGGGCTCTGGGAACCCCTGTGTAAACTCCAAGTCAGCGGACCCCCCAGGCGAAGGGGGGGGGCAAGTTTTCCACAGGAGAGTGGACTTGCAGCAAGTAGGGCTTGGAAACCTCCGAATTCAGACAGCAAATCTGTCTTCCTGAGAGTTTCCCTCCTAAAGCAACTGGCTCGAGAGGCGCCATGGATGGTGAATTAGCTGCCTGGAAGGGAGGTATATGAAGAAGATTTATGCCTGACTGCATGAACAGTGAGTAATTGACTTTTATTTAGCTTCAGCAAGTATAAATCAAACTTAAGAGGCTGATTTTAAAGGAGAGAAAGTAAACTAAAAGCGGCATAGAAGCTTTTATAACCCTGTAACATCAGCAAATTTTTACTGCGTCACATCTGAGAGAAACAGAAACAGAAACTAGCTAAAGACATAGACGGAGACCTTCTTCTTCTCAACCCCCTGTCCTCCGTGGATGGAAAAATTGCTACAATATAAAATATAAAATTAGAGGTTTAAGAAGATTGAGAAACTCACTGGAAGTGATCTTGTTATGAGCTGTGTGTGGTGGATTATAAATTAAAACTGATCCTTGTCGAAGTTGGAATTTACAATTGGATTTGTCAGTAGGACTTTGAGTCTGGGCTGACTCAATTAACATGAGCTGAACTGAGTAATTGGTTTTATTGCTTTATTGCTTTATGGCTTCTGACTGGGGAAAAGAATAAATTAAAAGCCGGTTTGGTGGGCTTTGGAGAAAACAGAAGAACTTGTTTTATGCCTGTAGTGGAAAGCATCTTTCTACACGGAATTTACATCCAGGAAGCAGAGAGCACGACTTTTGCCTAATATACAAGCCCATCAAAATTCACAATGGAAGATTCCTTCAAGAATTATATACAGGAGTTTCAAATGAACATTGTCAATCAAATTAAGGAGCACATGAAGGCCCAGATCCTTGAAGTTAAGGCTATGATTTCAGGATTTAATCTAAAGGGGGACATTGTGAAGATGGAAGCCCAGTCCACCAGAGCAGCGGAAGCAGCAGAGAGAGAGACTTTAGATTTAAGATCAAAGGAGGCTATAATTCCAAAAAAAGGAGGGTAAAATAATGAGTTTGTATGGGAGGGAGGGTCAGGTGGATGAATTGGGGATTTATACTAATGAGAAGACTACTCAAAAAATTTACACTTGTTTGATAGAAGAGAATTTAAAGGAGGAAAATGTGAAGGCAATGAGGTTGGATGGGGTACAAAATTCTGGTTACAGTTTAGACATATATGATTGGCTTCAAAGGCGGAATGATAATTATAGTGGGATAAAATCAGTAAATCGGAGATAAAATGGTTTAAAGAGATTCTATAGATGGCACTTTAAAACTGGTAAAAAGGGGGTAAGAGATTAATTCAGGTTATAATACTGTAAGCAATTTGGGATTCCCGGTTTATACATGGAGCTGGAAAGTATAATAAAAAATTAGAAAGTTACTTGCTGAATATAATAACAGAAATTATTGATTGAAAGATACACACATATATAAACATGCTGTTTAACATCTACATGGAACTGCTGGGAGAGGTCATCAGGAGGTTTGGGCTGAGGAGTCAGCAATATGCTGACGACACTCAGCTCTACCTCTCGTTTTCCACCAATCCAGGTGAGGCGGTTTCTGTGCTGAACTCGTGTCTGGACCTGATAATGTACTGGATGAGGGTAAATAAATTGAAACTCAATCCAGACCAGACGGAAGTGCTGTTAGTGGGTGCTTCGCCGGACAGGCTGGAGGGCCATTTCCCTGCCCTGAATGGGGTTAAACTCCCCCTAAGGGACAGGGTCCGCAGCCTGGGGGTGCTCCTGGACCCCAGTCTAACTCTGGAAGCCCAGGTGGACTCGGTGGCCAGGGGCGCCTTCCTTCAGCTGCAGAAATTGTACCAGTTACGGCCCTACCTGGATGAGCGGAGTCTCATGACAGTTACACACGCACTGGTAACATCTCGTATAGATTATTGCAATGCGCTCTACGTGGGGCTGCCTTTGAAGATGGTCCGGCGACTGCAACTGGTCCAGAATCGAGCTGCGCGGCTGGTGAGTGGTGGGGATGCTAGGGGACATATCAAGCCGATTCTGATTAAATTACATTGGCTACCAGTTGCTGCCCGGGCCCGATTCAAAGTGCTTGTTTTGACATATAAAGCCCTAAACGGCTTGGGCCCTGGATACCTGAAGGACCGCCTCCTTCCATATGAGCCTACCCGGCAGTTAAGATCTAGCCAGCGGGCCCTTTCGAAAGAGCCGTCCCTCAAGGAGGTAAGAGGGATGGCTTGTAGACAAAGGGCCTTTTCGGCAGCTGCCCCCGGACTACGGAATGCCCTCCCAACTGAGATTCATCTGGCGCCGACGCTGATGACATTTCGGCGCCAGGTCAAAACCTTCCTGTTCCAGAAGGCTTTTAATTGAAATATTATCAACTGTGGGTCCTGATGGCAATTTTTAGAGTATCTATTTTAATTGTATTTTGTTTTATCTTTTTATTGTATTTTTATTGTATTTTAATTGTTGTAAGCCGCCCAGAGACCTTTGGGTAGAGTGGGCGGCATATAAGTTAAATAAATAAATAAATAAATAAATTAATTAATGTGGTTAATATACTGTCAGCAATTCTGGGCATTCTTTGGTTTAAGTGGTTGATAAGTACATATAACATTATAACATTAGAATATAATATTAGAAGTTATTGATTGTAAGATAGATATATAGAGATAGTAAGTATATATGAACTATAATATGATTATGTAGTTAAGGTTACATATGTGTGTGTGTGTGTGTGTGTATTCTTTTCAAAATATTGATTTTTGTTGATTTCAGGAGCATTGACACTGACGTATAATTGGAAGGATAGGGGTGCAGGAAAAAGAAACTACCAATTTATTTTTTGTTGAATAATTATACTAAGATATACTGTTAGTAACTTTGGACTTTCATCTATATAGGCAATAGATAAGCATATATAATTCTTAAACTAGAAATGTTTTATGTTAAATACAATAATAGAAACTGCTGAGTGAAAGATAAATATATGTGTATTACAATATACTCTATGTGATTAAGATTATATTTCAGATAATGTATTATGTTAATCACTTTAAAGTAGAAAGGCTTTTACTGAATTTAATATTTGAAGCATTGATTTGAAATATATATGCGTATATATACATATATATACAGAGTGGAGAATATAATATGGTTTAAAGATGTTAGTAGGGCAATATGGTTTATGCAGTCAGGACTATATATTGGATATGATTGTATGGAAAACACCTCCCTGCATATATGTTTTTGTATGTTTTGTATGTCTGTCTGTGATATAATAATAATAAAAATTATTTTCTACTAGTATTGCTCTAAAATCCTATGCAATTTTTTACAGATCGATTGCAGTTTTTATTTGGCTGTGAAAGGCAGACGTCTGGCCTGTAATAGAATGTACAGCCCACTGTGTGGAACAGATGACAAAACATATGTCAATAAATGTGAATTGTGTAACAAGAGACTGTAAGTAAGGCAGCTACCAAATGTTTTGGAGGGGAACTGATCACTATAATTCTTTGGGAAAGGACTGTGTTACGTTCATATGTGCTGCCCCATCTCCACCCCCCTATTCTCCCAGGACGCTCACAATGGCTTATAGACTCAGTATATGAGAGAAATCCTGTTTTAGGCTCAGATCCATTTTGACTGATTACTTGTTTCGGTGGGGTTTTATTACAGATTTGAATAGACATCCCAGTATTGGAATCCACACATGTGGAGCGTTTTGTTGCTGGAACTACTGGAATGACCCAGTGCATCCCAGCACCCACTGTCCACACACATCTAGAATTGCTGCCTGAAGTCTCACGCCCAACACAGATTGCCATCCCCTTTTACCAATCTTCTCCACCCTCTCCACACCTACTTTACTCTCGCTCGCTCGCTCCCCTTCCCTTCTTCTTGCACTGGCCCACCATTCTCAACTCCTCATGGCTTCTCTGCTGTTCATTTTAATTTTAAGGTTCTTATTTTTATGTTTAAAGTGATAATATTCGGGGGGGGGGGGGATAAAAAAAGCAGAACACAGGAGCAGCTCACACGTCCTCTGCTCTCTCCCCAACTACTTCAGTCTTTCTTGCCTTCCCGCCCTGCTTATCCTTCTCAAATCTTCACCTTTTTCCTGCAATGCTTTCTGCAATGTTAAGGTTTACTGTTTTCCATTTTTTAACTTGTGTGTTGTGGTGCAAAAATTGCAACATTAAAGAAAATATTTTAAAAGCAGAACACGGGGAGGAGCTGTTATCCCAAGAAACAGGAACAGCAATGAGGCATGAAGGGATGGAAACAGACTGGAAGAAATGCACCCATAAGGGCAACTCAAAAAAAAAAAAGACACACACCTACAACGTATTGACATCAACATGGTACTGGTGTCCACATGAGCAGATTGCATGCTGGAGCAAACTTAAGCAAAGTTTTGTGTGTTTTTAGTCCCTCTTTGACTCTTTCAAAACTAGTTTCAGCCTAGCATCACATGGATGTAGAACCTGTATCACGGGAACAATGAAAATTTAACAAATACTCAGTGTAGATGGGCACTTATACCTCTAGGTACCTACATAAAGCTAAGTGACTCACTATGAAGCCCTGGAAAGTAATGCCAAGTTTCCCTTTCATTTTCTCTTTCTTTCCCTCATTCAGGGAATCCGGAGTAAATATTGCTAAGAAACATGACAACGAATGTATTTCGGTAAGTCAGAGAAAAAATAAATGGTTCACAGTTAAGCTCTCCAAATTCAAATGGCAAGTTTTTATTGCAATTTATTCATTTATTTTATTTGACCTTTATACCGCCTGTCTGCCTACCAGGCTACTCTGGGGGGGGGGGGGGGGGGGTTTACAGTTTTTATGCAGAAATCATTTTGTGTTTTAGGGAATGAGATGGGAGCCCTGTGCAGGCATGGGGACTTTATATCCCTAAGGACTGGAGATGCAAGAACATGTGAAGAGAGCAATATCAATAGATATCAGGCATTGAGAATCTCTGGCTAGATTCAGGTGGCTAAGTTCCCCTGTCAAGCCCACCACCCTCTTTTCCAGACCATGATCCTTTCTTCCCAGTCAAAAGGTTTCATCTCCCATCCACTATTTGTCTAAGATAGGACCTTTCCCTCACTTACCACTGCGCATCAGAAATGAGAACTTTTTCCTGCTCTGTGCTGGCAATCAATTCTCTGAGAAAAACCCTTTCATGAGCTACTGAAAGAATCTGCTGGAAAATGGGTCTGTGAATTGTGTGTGGGAATGAGTACAGGTTAACAGTAGCCCCACCCACTTTGAGTTAGAGACCTTGCTACTGCTTTGTATGTCCCCCACCATCACATTATGAGGCCAAATTGGCTTGTAGCTTGATACAGTTCTATCCTGATAGATAATTTTTTAATTGGTCTGCTCTAAGCATTATGGAAGTATAACCTACTTTGTGGGTCTCTCTTTCTCTTTGATCCAAGTGCTTTTCTTCTAACTGCCTGGCCTTCCTTCAGATGAAATTTTGCTTTCATGTTGTTTGTAGTAATACTGCTTCATGAACAGAGTTCTACTGGGTAAGAAGATTGCTTGTACTGCTGATAAAATCAACCTGCTTGCAGTCATGGGAAGCAGGGGAAATATCCTTACACATTTGGCATACATCAGATCCTTCTGCATACACAGCATAATCCCTACCTCTCCTAATTATCAAGCAATTGTGCCAGTGCTCATATGCTCAAATGCTGCAATTGTCACTACATAATATTGCTTTTATTCTTGGTTGTCTCTGACTTACAGTGGCCCTATGAATGAGAGATCTCCTAACAGCCCTGCTCAGCTCTTGCAAACTCAAGCCTGTGGTTTTCTTTAGGGAGTCAGTCCATCTCATACACAGTCTTCCTCTTTTCCTGCTGCCTTCCACCTTTACCCAAAATCAAGAGGGAAACATGGTGCACTAAAAGCCTAACAATATAAACAAAACCCGTGTTAACTTACTAAGCACAATATCCTACAAGAATTTACTTATATACTCCTATACTCATGCATGTTATAAAAATATGAGTCATGTATACAGTATGAAAGTTTATAATATTCAAACCACATTAATTGAGATATATACAGCCACAGAGAAGCCAGGAATATTTCTCAAGGCTAGTATATGTTTATGATGTGTATAATTCCTATATTGATACATACATATCCACTGGGAAGTCTAGAAAATAGTTCATGAGAAATGCTAAACACATTCATAGAGGTGCTTAATTCATATAGTCCATGTCTTGTTAGGCTTGGAGTTTCCTTGAGAGCTTTTTTGAAATTCTCTCCATTTTTCTTCAGAATCTAGTTTTGCTTTGGTAACAAACTGTCCATTGCTGCTGACTAAGATGCTTGGTTTCGGTTTTCTTCATCAAAGTGCTAGGACTCAGTATTACCAACAAGGAATCTGAAGTATAGAAAATAGAAATTCACAATCCATGCACCTTCAATAAAATACTTAATTCAAATCATTGTTATTATTATTACTAAATACTCACAAACTTCAGTACAAGTGAACTTCCCAGGGAGAAAAAACTCTCCAGTAATCAGTTTGCACCTCTTTAAATGCTTTCAAGGCACAACCATGCAGCTGTTAAACTTCTTTCATAGTGACTCTTAAAGTAATAGTTGTCAACTAATATGAAATACAGACAAGCCCCCATAATTCATGAAAAACATGTAAAGTCCACATTAGCATTTAGGCCATTAGTGATTTTAACCTAAAAATCCATACCATTTCCAGCTCTAGTACTTGCTTCTTCATTTTTCTTTTCACTTACATATAAAACAAAAATTTTAAAGCTGTTTGCCTTGACATCTGTTTCTGTAAAGTGACTAACTAATAGTGCTTCACTTGTTTATTTATTATGCGTGATTGATGCTCTTGTATTCAAATTTTTACTGGCCTAGTGGTAGCCACGTATAGTTTTAAACAGTCACAGACTATTAAGCAGACCACACTAGGTGTTGAGCATGTTGAAAACACTTTAGACCTAAAATAAAAATTCACCCTTGGGATAATTAATGTGGAAAATGTAATGTCTGCTGTCAAGCGATTGAGGGTTCAGGTTCATGCTGCCATATGGATTTGCTTTAATAAATATAATGTAATTGAAAAGCGAGCTCTCAAATCTAGAAATTTACGAGCAGACCTATGCGTGAGATTCCCTTAGTGTAGCACCTGATCATCTCCTTCTCTCCTTTGTTTACAAACCAGTTGTCTTTGTTTTCTGTTAAAAAAAGCTTGTTCTTCCCTCATGCCAAGAGGCAGCAAATCCTATGACATTCCTATGGATACAAGCAGATTGTTTTGCAGAGTCACTGAATTTGTTTTGGCTCCTACAGGCCAGGGTTATCAATACAACTTAGACACTCGGAAGGAAGAATCACTGGCTTGTGGATAGAGAAGTGTAATTAACTGATCTTCACATAGTCATTTTCATTCTGACACTTCCAAAACATCTTATTACCTATTCCTTTAGTGGAGGGACAAAAATGGCCATTTATCTCAGGTATTTAAGGCCTAAAATGTGTGTCTCTGTGTCTGTGTCTGTTGAATTAGATGCAATAACCACAGTCCTGCAATGTTTCGTATTATTCCAGATTTCTTCCATGCATATATTAGAAATACAAATTTAATTTTAATGTGACAAGGTCAGAAACAGAATCTTGTGAGAGTAGTTCTTAAAAGGGAAGGAAATGTTTTCTCAGCTAGGAGGTTCCTGACCAAAAAAAAGAAAGCAATATAAATCAACTGAGGAATCTGTTGCCCTCAAATAAGTATTGTAATCCCTAATAGCCACCAAAAAAATATTTCATTTATTCAGCATTCATTCAATGAACCAGGTGAAAAAAATATGGAAAAAGTGTAGAACTAATTGAAAACAAATTCTATTGCCTAAAGAAGCGAGACTAATTCAAAAGTAACCTTTTATTTCAAAGTAACTGTTTTTGTGCATGCTGACACTAGGTATGGCATACGTCTGCCTATGGAATACACTTACTCAATGTGAAACATACATTGTAGAGCAGTGGTTCTTAACCTTGGGTCCCTAGATGTTTTTGGACTAAAATTCCCAGAAGTCTTCACCACTAGCTGTTCTGGCCAGGATTTCTGGGAGTTATATTCCAAGTTATAGTCCAAGAACATCTGGGGACCCAAGGTTGGGAACCACTGTTGTAGAGGAAAGAACTAAACCTAAAGAAAGTAATACAGAGAAAAGCAACTTGGCAGCCCCTTGAAAAGCAATGACTATAAAGGGAGCTAACAGTGCCGCCATGGAACGAATAAACCTATGTGGCAAACTGCTGCACAGAGTCATCACTGCACTGCTTATTTTGTGATTGTGGACTAAGTCTTGTTTAACAGGAGGACTGATTCAGAATTCCATGACTCTTTGTTTGCAGGATCTCTGCCAACAATTTTCTTCACACCAAGGACTGTGTACAATGGAATATAGCCCTCAATGCGGTTCTGATAACAAAACATATGGTAACCAATGCACTTTCTGCACCTCAGCCTTGTAAGTATAGAGGTGGTTAATGCATTCTAAATAACTGAAGTAATAACTGAATAATATGAATTGGATTGAAATGAATTGAAAGGTGACTTGAAGAAATCGCTAGGGATTTCCTCATCTACCCTGTTTCCCCGAAAATAAGACCTAACCTGAAAATAAGACCTAGTATGATTTTTCAGGATGCTTGTAATATAAGCCCTACCCCAAAAATAAGCCCTAGTTAAGTGAAACCCCGCCCTCCACCATTGTGCAGCAACCAGAAGAAGATGGCATGACTGTATTTGGATAAATGTAGATTGTTGTCCATGAAAAAAATAAAACACCCCCTGAAAATAAGCCCTACTGCATTTTTTGGAGCAAAAATTAATACAAGACCCTGTCTTATTTTCGGGGAAACACGGTACCTGTTAGTACGTTGGTATGTTTGTGCAAGGATGAGAAACAGCTAACTAATTCAGTCATTATCCAGAATTTGAGTACAATATATAGCCAATATATATTGATCAATGGAGTTTGATCAATGGAGAAAAATTAAAATGTGATCTCAGAACCACACTGTCAGCCAGATTATGTTCTGAAGTTGTTTCCTTGTTTACAAAGGGTTTTTCCAGTCAGCATATTTATACCCCTTTAAGTTCCCCACATCCAGATGATGTTCTTTTTTTATCAACCTTTGTAAATAAAATAAAATAAAATAAAATCTGCATGGATTCTCAGACCTTTTTCTCTCTTCCAAACATCTTGCTGTGTTTCTTATATTGGTTTGTGCTCAGGTAGACTTTAACAGTTCTCATTAGCGGTGTCCATTTCTTCCACCAAAGGAAACAGTTCTGCTAGAAGAAAGGACTCAGTGTAGCTCTCTACATGGGGCTGCCTATGGCAAGTGTCAGGAAACGTCAGCAGGTCCAAAATGCAGCAGCCAGATTGCTAACTGGAGTTGGACACAGGGATCACACAACCCCTATTATTGCAGCAGCTCCACTGGCTGTCAATGTATTTCTGACAGAACACAGAGTGACGGTTATAAGTTATAACCTATAAAGCCCTAAGCAGCTCGCATCCAAGCTATCTCAAGGACCGCCTCTCCCTTTATGAACCTGCTCAAGTGTTAAGATCATCTGGAGAGACCTTCTTCTCAGTGCCACAACCTTCACAGGTACCTTTGGTGGGGACATTGGAGAGAGCTTTCTCTGTTGCTGCTCCCAGACTCGGGAACTCCTTCCAATCAGAGGCCAGACTGGCTCCATCTTTGCTGTCCTTCCACAAGCAGGCAAAGACCTTTCCCTTCAGACAAGCTTTCCCTGAAAGACTGATTGCCTGAGAAAATTTTTTTCAGTGGGTGGTTGTACCTTACTGCACTGAATGCACTTTGGTGTTGCTTATGTTTTTTGGTACTGTATTCGCTGAATCTTTTAGCATTGCATACTGTTTGTTACTCATCTCAGATACTGTCTTTTAATTGTCATAAGCTTCCTTCAGTCCTTTTTAAGGAGAAAGGTGGGTTAAAAATATTTTAAATAAATCAATTAATTAATATATCTCATTAATTATGAGCTGTGCCTCTGGGTAACTTTGTTTCACAACTCCAGTTACTTAATTTTAATAATGGGCTTCTCTTTTTTTGTAGGAGGAGCAGCGAGACGTTATTCCTCAAGCATGTGGGAGCCTGCAGGGAGGAGTGAACACAGGTCTTCTTTGCCTCATTTCCAGAAAACAGATATTGCACCAGGAGATGCAATCCGGCATTAAAAAATTAGTTTAAAGCAGTGTTTTGTCTGGATTTTTAATGTTGCACCATGTTTCACATAAAATAATTTTTCTGTTGTTTTTGTTGCTCTGTGCTATGCTAGACACAGTTTTGAGGTTCTATCTGGTGTTACGGCTTCAACCACAGGAGTTGAAAATATTATGGTAGAGCGTGTCTGCTGCCTAATTTGTTAAGACAATGCTAATTGGTTGCACAGTCACCAACAAAGGACTTATTCCATCCCTTCCTGAAATTTGTTACCTGAGGATATATTTTTATTTATTTAAAATATTTTACCCCACCTTTCTCCTTAAAAAGAACCCAAGCCAGCTTACATCATTGAAAGACAATATTTAAAGCCACAACTAATGAGTATAAAAAGGCAGCTTATATCAAGTAAAATGTAATATTAAAGCTAAAAACAATACATGTACTAATATTAAAAAGAAAGAAAGAAATACCACTCTAAATGGTAAGTGGCAAATGGTAAAAGCAAGCAGTACTAAAAACACAGTCAATCCATCTAAAAATCAAACTCAGGTAGCCAATCACGGAGGGAAAGCTTGCTTGAGGATAAAGGTCTTTGCCTGCTTGCAGAAGTAAAGATAATGCCAGTAGGAGGGAGTTCCAGAGTCTGGGAGCAGCAACAGAGAAGGCCCTCTTCTGTGTCCCCACCAAGTGCACCTGTGAGGGTGGTGAGACCACCTTCATGTCATAAATGGCCATGAAAACTCCTCCATTTGCCTGCAGAGGGCTTATTTTACTCATCGTTGTCCCAGGTGGAATCAAGCCTCCCTTTTATTTCTTTGCCACTCGCCTAGGCGCAGGCATGGGAAGGAGAAGGGGTTAAGAAAGTAAAAAAAAAAAACAAAAAAAAAAAACAGTTATTAAAAGGAATAAATTTCAAATTTAAAGATATATGCTGCATTTAGAATTGTGTAGGGGATTTTTGGGGCCACCTCTTTCCATAATACATCAACCCGA
Source organism: Intellagama lesueurii (assembly GCA_037013535.1). Classification (NCBI taxonomy): domain Eukaryota; kingdom Metazoa; phylum Chordata; class Lepidosauria; order Squamata; family Agamidae; genus Intellagama; species Intellagama lesueurii. Next base: position 228,408,691 of record JBAJHW010000002.1, on the reverse strand, counting down.
AGGAACCAGGTTAGAAGGTATTATTTCCAGACTCAGCTCAGGAGCAAGTGGGACATGCAGGCAGTTGGTGGTGAAGAGAAAGGCATCACCACCACCACCTCGTTCTTTCTTCCTCCCACTGAGAGTTGTGGGGTGAAAGGTTATACTTCAGCCAGGGTATGCAGCAGGGCAGCAGTAGTGAGGGGGAAAAGAAAGGGGCTCGTGACAGCAGCTGGCTCAGACAGAGGGAAAAGAGTAGTGGTGATTCTCTCTGTCACTGCCCCAGCACGCCACTGCCTGAGATGATCACTTCAGTCTGACTCATGGGCAGGCTGGCTGTAGGCTGCAAGGACAGAAGTGTAGGAAGTCTGGGTGAGGGTCCACTGAAGGGGCCTTGCCAATCCATTCATCAAAATACTGTATATATAGGCAGCCTAAGACCCATAATTATCACCATTCAGAAAGCAGCTCAGATTTATCCTTCATGCACCCATTACTATTCTCATTCCACACCACCGTATACAACCACTGTGTCCAAGTGGGTTAGCAATTCTGTACCGCAGGACCAACTCTCCTCAAGGTGACCCCAAGTGCCCTACTTTCCAGAGGATAGCCCTCTATTTGAAGGGACATTCATTCCAAGCCTGGTTTATAAATAAAGCGAAAACCCTAAGAAGGGAGAGCCGTTGCCAGCTGTGGGTGGGGGGGTGAAATATGTCTGAGAACTAAAGTTGGAGTTGTATGCTCTAAAACACAGGATTTCATCTAAAGAAAGAGACCCTTGCACCTCTAACAACACTGACTTTACTCACTGGGAGAAAAGGTAAAGGTAAAGGTTCCCCTTGACATTTAGTCCAGTCGTGTCCGACTCTAGGGAACGGTGCTCATCCCCATTTCCAAGCCATAGAGCCAGCGTTTGTCCGTAGACAGTTTCTGTGGTCACATGGCCAGCGCGACTAGACACGGAACGCCGTTACCTTCCCACCGAGGTGGTACCTATTTATCTACTTGCATTTGCATGCTTTCGAACTGCTAGGTTCCTAAGTGGCCTAGAAAAAAAGAAAAGAAAACAAACAAACAAACAAACAAAGCCAATTCTTTTACCATTTCCCCATAGCATTTTTTAAGTATAATGCTAGAGAAGCTGTTGTAGGAAGTCTAGTGACTTCTTGCCAAGAAAAACCCCAGTTTCCTCTCCTACATGACTATTTCAGGTCACAACAAACCCCCTCCCTGCTCAAACAATGCTTTCTGGGTATGGGAATAGGAACGAGTGTCAGCACTTCCCTTAGGCTACTTTTGTTTTTTCTGGGTATTTCATAGATTGCAAATAGAGATGGGGATATTCGCATTTGTAAATGAATACAAATATTCCCATCCCTAATGCCGGTCCGGCCCTCGGAACCAGCCCGTCCACTCACACACCAATGGGCCGCCAGCCTCCCGCTTTTCTCGCCAATCACAGAAGTAGCTCCGCCGTCTCCTGGCTCAGCTAGCCACTCCATGCAGGGGGCGGGAGAACAAGTCTCTGTCTGATATAGAGCAGCAGATGTCCCTGCACCAACAGTCTGTCACAGCACATAATGCTCAAGACTGAAGTTGTTGTTATATGTCATCTTATAGCAACCCCATGAATGAATGATCTCCAAAATGTCCTGTCCTCAACAGCCCCACCCAGCTCCTGCGAATTCAAGCCTGTGGTTTCTTCAGGGAGTCAATCCATCTCATATTTGGTCTTCCTCTTTTCCTGTTGCCATCCACCAGTACTATCTTTTCCAGAGAATCTGGCCTTCTCATGATGTGCCCAAAGTAGGGCAGCTTCACTTTCAACAGTTTTGCCTCTAGAGATAGTTCAGACTTGATTTGATTTTTGACCCAATTGTTTCTCTTTCTAGCAGTCCAGGGTGTCCACATAGCTGTCCTCCAGCACCACATTTTAAACAAATCTATTTTTTTTCCCCTGTCAGCTGTCTACCTTTCACACCCGTACATGTGAGAAAGGTATGTGACTGTGTGGATGATGCTGGTCTTGGTCTTCAATGACACATCCTTAAACTTGATGTTTTCTAATCCCTTCATTGCTGTCCTTCCAAGTCTCAGTCTTCTGATTTCTTAGCTGCCGTCTCCATTTAGATTGATGATTGAAGCAAAGTGTACAAAATCTCTGACAATTTCAATTCCTTCACTGTCAGCACTGAAATTGTGTGGTTCCTCTATTCTATAGTCATGATTTTTGTATTTTTAACACGCAAGACTAACCAAGCCATTTTGGCCCCAGCGCTAGAAAAATCCCTGATGCACCTCTTGCTGGTGGTGCAAGTTTAATGGTAGGGTTGGCTCTTCACAAGGTTTTTTACAAGGTGCCACCTGATGTGCCTCCCTCTTTCCTGCAACATCTGTCATGTGGATAGCAATAAATGTGCAAACATTTTTACTGTCTCCATCAAGATCTGAAGGTTTCCATCTCAAACAATGAAACAAAGAAGGATATCTCCTGATTAACAAGATGACAAAGTAGCATATAGTCTATAGTCCCTGAATTTTTTCAGGTTTGAAACACAGCTGGTCAGCAAGGGATTTGCCTTGGGCCAAATACTTAATCTAACCATAGCAAAACCTGTGTTGGAGTTTTTGAAACTTGCATTTTGCCTTTAGTCTGTTTGGCTGGGAAGGACCTTTCTGAGCTTGATGACTATCAATCAATCCAGCACTAACCAATCATTCCTTCCCTGCTTTTAAATTCAAAGAGAGCCCTACCTCTCTGCTCAATGTTTCTTTCCATCTCTTGAGTCTGATGAAGTTTGTTGCTGAAAGCAATCATGTTTGTCAGTTTGCTGTTTGATCTGTTCAATTGTAATTAAACATGTTATTCTTTCTACTACTAATGTCTCAGACTGAGTTATTGAGACTGAACGTGCAAGTTGATGAGAAAAGGGGTAGACTACTCTGCAGAATATGAAGCTATTCTGCTCTGTGAATCCCTGCACTTCTGCTGCACAGCTAAAGGAATTTAACCAAAAATTCAAAACTCTGCAATAACTTGTGGGTTTTTTGCTGTTCACTGTGGATGTACTTTTCTTCTGTTTAGGTGAGTTATATGTCTTTTTTGTGATCTTTATTTGTTATCTGCCATTCAACTGTTTTTGGTGATACACAGACCATTTTCTTTAAGGAATATAACCAATTATCCTATTCAATATTGATGAATCCAGAACTCCACTGCAAGAGCTGCACCAAACTAATGAGCTGCCAGTGACTGGCACCTCATTAAATTGCTGCAGGAGATTTGCCAGGTGGAGCTGCAGCTCCATGTACAGTAAATACTGAATGGGATACAGGCCATTGAGTTTAAACATCTATTAAATTAAGGTAAAAACAGCCTTATTCTTAACTGGATCAGGATTCAGTGGCTAGAAGAGAGAGAATCCAATGTGTTCAAATACTGCTTGTTCTTTCCAGAGAATCCCGTCCTCTCATGATGTGCTCAAAGTAGGACAAACTCAGTTTTGTCAAGTTTGCCTCCAGAGATTTTTCAGGCTTGCTTTGATCTAGCACCCACTTGATCATTTTTCTGGCAGCCCAGGGTATCTGCAGAGCTCTCCTCTGGTGCCACATTTCAGACAAATCAATTTTTTTCCTGTCTGCTTTCTTCACTGTCCAGCTCTCACACCCACACTATACCTTTAAATCATTTTCCAAATCCTCATATCTCTACCAACATCTTTATTGTTGGCCATTCCACATAATCAAAGGCTTTAAAAATATCCAATGCTATTGTACCAGCTTTTAATTTTTGTTTACCTATAACATCTATTGCATTTAAAACCCTTCTAGTCAAATCTACCATCTGTCTTCCTACTATAAAACCACTTTGATCCACTTTAATATACTGAGCATAAAATTATTCATTCTATTTGCTAATATTGCCATAAAAAATTCATCTTGGTTTATCAAGGAAATAGGTCTATAACACCCAAGGTCTGTTAGGTTTTGGAATTAATACTATTAAAGTATATTTCCAAGACAATGAAATTTTTCCTCCTTCCGATATTTTGTCACTACCTTTATCAGTGGTGTTGGCAAGTCTTTGGATCTGAGTCCCAAGTCCGAGTCTTTGGTACCAAGTCCTGAATCCCTATTAAAAACAAGCTTTCTCCCCAGAAAAAGGGAGGGGTGAGTGGGTTCGGAGTTGCAAGTCAAGTTTGAATCATTGACGGGGGGGGGGGAACAAGTCGAGTCACTGGTGCGACTTAAGTCTGACTTGACAGCAAGTCCCACAACTTGAGTCCTCATCCCTGGTCTTCAAAGGTATCAATAAAATGAACTCAGTAACACTATCTGTCAATTTGTTTTGGGAGATCATGAAGTCTCTGAATGGACACAGACCAAGAGTAGGCTTGAGAAAAGCAAGAATGAGAAGGTGGGACTTGAGAAAAGCAAGTTAAATTCTCCCTTGTAACATGCTCAGTTATGGGTACTGTATAGAAAAAGATGGAGAAAAACAAAGAATTTCTACGTACTTCCTGTACAAACTCATACTGCCACCTCTTTAATTAGTACTATGAACTTATTGAATTGAATTGATGGCAGCTACATCTACGTGGAATTTTTTTTTTTAGCAAAAACAACCAGAGAAAGAGGATATCTTAACAAAGTCCTTAGCTTTTTCCTACAGAAGAGGTTAGGCCTCTCTTTGATTCCTCTTTTATATCGGATGAGAAGGAGTCTGGTACTGTGGTTACAATTCACAACTGCAGCCCATGTGATTGAGCAAACAGTGGTCTTATTATTGCTAAGCCTACTGCATCTCCTACTTCTTGTGAGTTAGAAAGTCAGTCCTACTATCTCTGTTGTGAGTTTAGCTCTGTAGGGTTTTTTTTAACCTTTATGTAGATTCAACCAGTAGAGTTCCATTTGATGCATACCATTTCTTTAACAGTGCCAATGCCAGAAATCTCAAAAAGAATACCCAGGGGGAAAACTAGGTTAGGAGGACAACATCCACATACATTTCCAGCTATCTATATTCAAAGGCTGATGTTTTATCAGCTTGGGTGTGCTCCTGAATTAATCTCTGAGCCTGGATTTCCAGGTTTCAATGGAGACCAAGAGTGCATCTGGACAGTTAAAACTATTGTGTCAGCTGTGTCTCTTCCTTGAAATGTCTGATTTCCCCAAGGTGACACATGCCTTAGTTACATCCCAGTTGTGTTATTGTAATGCACAGTACATGGGGCTGCTCTTGGAAAGTGTTTGGAAAATTCAACAGGTCCAAGATGTTGCAGCCTGATTGTTAACTCTGGCTGGTTACAAGAAACATACACAACATATCCACTGGTTGATGATCCATTTGCAGGTCTGAAGTACAGATTTTGACATATAAAGTCCCAAACCATTGGGGTCCAAGCTATCTGAAAGACTCATCTCCCTATTTGGGTCTGACTGGGTTTTCAGCTCATCAGGGAGGCCTTTCTTTCAGTCCTGTCACCCCCACAGGAGCATTTGGTGAGAACACGAGAAAAAGCATTCTCTGTCACTACTCTCAATTGCAGAACTCCCTCCCATGGGAGGCCAGCCTGGTCCCCTCTTTGCTGTCCTTCAGCTGGCAAACATAGACTTTTCAGACAGGCATTTCTCCAGGAACCGGCTGCCTATGAGGGGGACTTTTTGAAATTAGGTTGTCTATTTCAATGTATTTTGAAAATTGTTCTCAACTAGACATGGGGATGAATATAAAAATGAATTGTGATATTTGACAAATATCACCAATTCTCTGCATAGTCGTCACTTCGTATTCATCAGTTCCAGAGACCCTGATGAATACAAAGTGATGACTATTTACCCGGTTTTATTCATCGAGTCATCAATTCTTCTCTAGTCATCAATTTGTCACCTTTTGGGGGGCCTCCTGTGCCACGTGCAGCCTGCTGGTCCCAATCAGGTGTTCAGGGCAACCCTAGGAGTGACCTAGAGATCCCTGGATTGGCAGGGCAGGCAACCAATAGAGCTGGTGAAAGGGCTGTGGGGGTGTACCTTTTTCAGAAGTTTTATCATCTCAATTGTTCTTATGTACTAGTTTTAGGATGATATTGGTTTAATTGCTGTTTAATATTTATTTATTTATTTATTTATTTATTTATTTATTATACTGCCCACCTGGCTATCAAGGCTACTCTGGGAGGTTTACAAATACCATCATACAAAACAACAATATACAAATAACCAATTAACAACTAAAACAAAGTGCAACACTAATGAAAATAAAATAATTAAAATTATAAAGGCATGGCGAAGGGTTGAATATATAGTTATTAAAAGCATAACTATCTTAAGATGTTCTAGAGTCCAGGAAGGCCTGTCTAAACAGCATATTTTTAGTAATATTTTAAAAGTTCCCAGTGAAGGGGCCAGGTGAATTTTGGGCAGGAGACTATTCCAAAGTTGCGGAGTGATTGCCGAGAAGGCCTGATTTCTGGACATTGTTTTCCGGGCCTCTCTTGGAGTCAAAACTCTCAACCGCCCAGCCTGAGAAGATCTTACAGGATGGGCAGATCTAGTTGGAAGGAGGTGTTCTGCCAGATATCGAGGTCCTAAACTATTTAGGGCTGTATATGTTAACACCATCACCTTGAAGCTGGCATGGAAACGGACAGGTAACCAGTGCAGGGCGGCCAGAATGGGGGAAATGTGTTGATGTCTCCTTACCCCATTCAATAATCTGGCCACCGAGTTTTGGACCTTCTGAAGTCTCCATAGCAGCCTCATGGACAGTCCCACGTAGAAAGCATTACAATAGTCTAATCTTGAGACTACCGATGCATGAACCAGCGTGGTGAGGGACCCGTGTCAAGGTAGGGACACAGCTGGGTAATCCACCTTAGATAGGCAGTGAGGACCACAGATGCTATCTGAGATTCTATTGATAGTGCTGTGTCCAGGAGTACCTCCAAGCTGCAAATCTCATCCTTCACAGAAAGAGTGCCCCACCCAAAAGAGAGGGAAACTCCCAGACCGCAGACACTAGGGGCACCCACCCACAGGATTTCCGTCTTGTTGAGGTTCATCCTCAGTCTATTATCCCTCATCCACCCCAGCACACCATACAGGCAGCGCTCAAGGGACAGGACAGCATCCATTGCAGAAGGATGGAAGGAGAGATAGAGCTGGGTGTCATCTGCATATTGGTGGCATGAAGCTCCAAAACTCTTGATGAACTCCCCCAGGGGCCTCATATAGATTTTAAACAGCACTGGGGAGATGATCGACCCCTGTGGGACTCCACAATTGAGAGTCCATGGAGCAGACAGCATCTCCCCAAGCTGTACTCTCTGAGGATGGTCTTCTAGAAAGGACCAGAGCCAGGCCCTCAAGGAGAGACTCATTAATAACAGCCATAGCCCACTCTGTTGTTAAAGGTCTGGCTGCTATAATAATTTATAATAATTTATTGTAATTTTTAAGCTTTCAATCCTGTCAGTTTTAATATTGCCTTGGGTCTTCTTGGGAAGAAAAGTTCAACAACCTCCAAAATTCCTTGAATTGAAGATGGTCGGGCATCAGGAACATTTTGATTGTCCCATTATAACTTTAGCTTTCTATAATTTGACCTGGAAACCTACTGAATAGAAATCTCTTAAGTAAAATCAAATAAATAGAGGGGATCCTTCAATTCTGTCAAGCTCTGTGCAGAAAACTAAGTACATAAGATGTTAAAACCCACCAAAGAACTCTGCAACATTAAATTTCAACACTGAAATATTACTTAAGAGAGAGATTGCATAATCTAGGTTTCAGATATATCTATCCATATATGTATTAGATGGATACATATCTGGAAGACGTAGCAGAGATCGAAAACATTATCTTGCCGGTAGACTCTCAGAAGTATCTCCTTAGAAGAAAGGACCAAACTCTGTCAGACAGTCATAAGGGTGGTGTGCTTTCTGCTCCTTGCTTTGGCACTGTTTGCCTTGTACTCAGGTGAGTCATTCATCATATTGTAAAGGAACCTTGTTTCATCAAACAAGCCATTAGGAACTCAGATCATAGAATGTCTTCCATGCCGCAGAGGAACACAATGATCCATCGACATTCTAAGAGCTGCTTCACTTCTCATGAAATGACTCTATGTATGAAGTCCTTAAAAAAATGCAAATGCTTTATGTGTGAACTTGATACTAACAGCTGGAGAGAGGCAACTCCACCATTGCCAATTTCCAGAACCACTTGACACAGATGTCTGTTGCCCTCCATGTAACAATTCATGTGGTAAGCTGCATGGCAATATAAAATCCTACTTGAAACATCAACACAAAACAAACAAAAAACAAAAAGCAGTCCATGTTTCTGGTGGTCCCCACGTGGCTGCTGTAACATAAAAAGTAAACCTTAGGTGCAATTCTGTGTATGTAGGTGGAAGTCCCAGCAAGACTAAATTTCAGAAAAGGGGAGTTCAAAGTCTAAGAAAAAAAAAACCTTCAATTAGTATTGTCAACTTGTTAAATAATTTGAATTGCCCTGATAATCTTCATTTTAAGTTTCTGTCGATCAATTACATTTATATTAATTTTGCACATTGTACAACCTCAATATGCATTCCCTTTTGAAATATGTAATCCACTATCAGATAAAGGATATTCAATTTTTTGTGGCAAAGAAAATTATCTTCGAGAAACTGAGAAATCAGTTGTGTTTATTTAAAATTTGTTTTTTGTTGACTTGACCTAAATACATTTGAATACCCAAGTTATAACCCCCCACCCCAGTCATATGCCTTAAAACTCACATTCAGCAAAAGAAGTTGCAAGAAGGGGAAATGATGGGAAGAAATCCCCAGAAAGAATTGGTTCCTACACGGAGACAGGGTGCATAAGGGACTGCAGAAGACAATGATTTGGGTGTATTCTGCCTCCAGAAAATGGAGGAAAGAATCTAAAACTATTGTTTGGTCCCTTGGTGCTACCTTTAGAGGCTGGTATATCAATTTAAAAGACGGGCTGGATAGCCCAGTGAATCAGACATCTGGCTGTAGAGTTTGACTTTGCACTGTGCCTCCCAGGAGAAGAGCCAGCTTGTGTAACCATGAGAAAAACCTGGAAAGGGTCGTCGTAAGTCAGAATTGACTTGATAGCATGTGATTATTATTATATTGGTAAAAACACAGGAGAGCTGATAGCTTTTGTGATGTAAGAGAAGAAGAGGGGAAAAAAGCTAGGGTCAAAATGTTTTAATTGTTGTTCCACTGACTCATTCACCGTCTCCAGGCTGTGATGAACACTGTCCACCCACCACCCAGAAAATACATTCAGAGGGACCTAAATCAGAACGTAGTTTAATGAGGACAAAGAAGGTTTGGATGTGACTGCTTTCTTTCAGAGCATAGAGCATTATTTAAAATATTACATTTACTTTTTCTCAGTGTAATGTTTTAGCCATGACTCAGTGCTTTACACCATCATCATTACCATCTCCACCACCCTAATTATCATTAAGAAAAATACGCTGAAAAAGGAAAAGTCCCCACCCCAAAATGCCCCTGAACAATGTTTTAAAAGTGGTGTTCTCAGTATATGAAGATAAGAATATGTTTTCGCATTTGTTCTACTATTTAAAAATGTTAATAGTGTTAAAGTAACAAGCATCTTCTCACTGGTGGCATATAATACTCCTGTTTGTTTGCCTGCCATGTTGGAGCTGTGTTCAAAAGGCAATGTTTATTTTCACCCCACAGTGAGAGATCTTGTTTGGTTTAAAATAAAATGAGATGCCCAAAGAGACATTTTCTGTGTCTCATTGTGTTACAGTTTGTTGCCACACAGTGTCATCATAGACTGTTTCCAGGACAAGAATGGGTGGCTTCTCTTTTCTTCCAGTCTGGTTTGGACCAACCATAAAATAAGACAGTGGTATCTCCTTAGACAAAGGAGTCCCCTACAATAAAGAAATATGTTACTTTGTAAATTTGGGGGGCAGAGGGAGAGATTTGCCTACAATCTGTTGTGCAGTACCTGGTCACCTTAAGTCAAGAACAGTATATAATTTTGTGATGAGATGGATTTGTGTGTATGACTTGTGAGGTTAAGTATCTCCTATGCCCTCCAGAATACGGGAAGTTTGCCAAAGATAGGAAAAGAAAATGGAGACCCTTTTCCTTTCCCATTGTGCCAGAGCAAGGAGCTGCTATCACCTGCATGGAGCTGAGCAATATCAAGAGTAGATTCATCATACTTGACTTGGTTTTAACAGACGGTAAACTATCTGAATTGAGGAAAAAGACAACTTAAAGTAAAATAGTAGACTGAGTTGCTGGCCCCCAAAAGGAAGGCGAGTAACAGATGATCCCCTTTAAAAACCACAGTATTTCCCCATGACTCTTCAGCCACTGAACCACAAGAGAGGGCTCAGTGTATCTCGCCTCACAGCCACTCTGGCAGCCATTTCTCAGAGCTGTAGGGCAAGGAGAAAGATTTGTTTGTTTAGACAGTCTTTTAGTGCTCTGGAGTATCCTTCCTTTTCTTCAGTGTCCCATTCAGCCCAGCTTACTAAACTTTGTTGAAACATTATTCCACTTGTAGGAATGAGTGTGGGTCTGCCTGTGGAAGGATAATTGTATGTTTGAGCATATAGGTCACGGAACTGGAATTCTGCATAGCTGAGCCCTGGTCATAGTCATATAAATTCACTCCCCTTCTCCCATGCAGAGTAATTTTTTTTAAAAATGGAGATTTGGAAACAGAGATAAATAACAGATCTAGGGGAAAAGTGGTTGGAACATAGCAGGGCTCCAATCTATAGATCCTTTATTCAGATACAGAGCAGGTTTGGGGGTTTCTGAACATCCTCCAAGGAAACACCTTGGTTCCTTTTGGGGAGAAAGGTGGGATAGGAATATTTTCAATCAATCAATCAATCAATCAATCAATCAATTGTAGGGCTGGGTTTTCTGATTTTTTGAACTACAGATCCCATAATTCTACATTCTGGAAGTTTGACCTGACAGACAGAGTCACAGATCTGTGCCTATCCTGACACAGTGAAATAGATAAGCAGGCCAGGGTTCTGTATGGTTATACACCTCTGCCATGGCAAATGCCCTTCTGTCTCCACTCACTTTGATAAAGTTTGTGATAACAACGTGTTCCTGTTGGCTGAAGGAGAAAGGCTTGAAAACATGCCCTTGTTTTCTCTGCAGCATTCCTGCCACAGCTATCCCACACATGTATGCAACATGCTGTACAGTCCAATTTGTGGTTCCAATAACCGAATATACAGCAATGAATGGTATTTCTGTAATGCTTACATATAAGTGTGGACAACATTTGGCTAAATAGATGTATAGTAATAAATTGTAGGCTGCTCTCAGGGGCAAAGCAGAGGGTATGTTAAATGTGTCAATGCATGCACTGTTGTTCTTGTTTTTTTAATGATCTAGATGGGAACAATTAAAATGGTGATTTTAATCCTTTCTCTGTGCTGCAGGCCAATGAAAATAGTACCACCTATTTGCTCCAAAATTTAAAATGCAGTCAACAACTGTGGGACCTACTCTTCAGTGTCCACTTGTTTATGTTACTGTCATCATCCACAGTTTGTTTGAAATACACCCCGTCCTTTCTTAGTGCAGAGCTATTGATGAGCCATCTCTTGTTAACTAGCGCTGTTGTAAGCCCAGACGTTGCAAAGTGGACTTTTGCCACAGAACCGGTGAAGAGTCATATGGCTTCTTAAAGACTAGTCAGCTTTATTTGGCATAAGGTCTCCAAGGCTGCCATCCACAAAAACGTATACCAAACAAAATGTGTTAGGCTTTATGGTGTCACAAGATGTTCTCTCACACAGAGAGGCTGCTTCTCCAGCTCAAAATAACCAAAAGGGGATATTGATTGATTGATTGATTGATTGATTGATTGATTGATTATACCACCCCATTAGTACAAAAGCACTACTTCAGGCAGTTTAAAAAGGTAAAGGTAAAGGTTCCCCTTGACATTTAGTCCAGTCGTGTCCGACTCTAGGGCACGGTGCTCATCCCCGTTTCCAAGCCGTAGAGCCAGCGTTTGTCCATAGACAGTTTCCGTGGTCACGTGGCCAGCGTGACTAGACACGGAGCGCTGTTACCTTCCCACCGAGGTGGTACCTATTTATCTACTTGCATTTTTACATGCTTTCGAACTGCTAGGTTGGCAGGAGGTGGGACAAGCGACGGGAGCTCACTCCATCGCGTGGATTTGATCTTACGACTGCTGGTCTTCTGACCTTGCAGCACAGAGGCTTCTGCAGTTTAACCCGCAGCGCCACCACGTCCCTGATTCAGGCAGTTTACAATCATCTAAAACAATAAATGTAAATAAATACAACTAAATAACAATCAGCACATTGAGTGGTGGAAATATAAAATGAAATATGGCATGGGCATTTCACCATATAGAGCAGCATGGAACGGGTCATGCGGGGCTGCCAAAAAAGGCCTCTCTGTAAAGCAGTGGTTTCAGTGATCTATCAAAGGAGGGGAGGGAGGGGGCCAGGCACAGTTCCACCAACAGTCAGTTCCACAGTGTTGAAGCCACCACAAAGAAGGCCCTACTTCTGGTAGAGGATTTCTTGGCCTTCCTTGGAGTGGCTACCTGGAGGATCATGGCCTGGGAAGAGCTAGTGGGTCAGGTGGATGACCTTAGGAAAATGCACTCTGCCAAGGAATGTGGTCCCAAACCATGAAGGGCTTTATAGGTGATCATCAAAACCTTGAATCTGATTTGGGAGGTGACAGGTAACCAGTGCAGGTGAGCCAAGACAGGGAAGATGTGGTCAAACCTGTGCACACCAGTCACCAGTCTGGCTGCCATGTTCTGGACCCGTTGCAATCTCCGGATCAGACCCAAGGAAAACCCCACATAGAGAGCATTGCAGTGGTTGATGCGGGAAATAACCAGTATGTGCACCAATGTCCTGAGGTACTCTTTGTCCAGGAAGGGGCGGAGTTGGGAAAATATGTTTCAAGTGAATGAAGGCAGCTCTGGACACAGCCATAACCTGGGAATCCCAAGATAGAGCCAGGTCCATGAGCACGCTTAGATTACAGACTTGATCCCTGACCAGAAGGACAACACCACCCAGTCTAGGGAAAATCCCACCCCCACCCTGCCTGTTCAAGAAGACTCCCAGGAGCAAAATCTCAGTTTTGCCCGGGTTCAGTTTAAGCCTGTTAGCCATGGTCCATTCAAAAACTGACTCCAGTCAGATCTTTATTCCTTTTCCACCTTTATGCCACCTTTAGCTCCTTGGAAGAAAAACAGAATATAGATTGCAACAATGTTGGGGGGGGGAAACACCATACACGGTTACACTGGAATATTTACTGCATAACCTAGGAAGAATATTGCAGACTATTCTCAGCTACTGTTATGTCTCTGATTTCACATCTCATTATTTAGCAGGTAGTTTTAAGTAGAACAAATTGAAAGGACAAATCAAACTGACTCCCTCCGAGAGCAAAATTGACTAAACTGAGTCTACTGTACTTTGGTAGATGACCCTCTTGAAAAGATGATAATGCTAGAGACGATTAAAGGCAGCAGGACAAGAAATGGACTGCAAAAGAGATGGGCTGACTCAATAAAGCAAGCCATGGAAGTCTACTGCATTTTGGGGTACTTTTTGTACCAGTCAGCACAATGTAGTGGGGCAGAAAAGGTCCCATGCCATTTGGGGGGGGGGGAGTGTCATGAGCAGAGAAGATTCCCTGGAAAAGACCCTGATGTTGGGAAAGTGTGAAGGCAAGAGGAGAAGGGGACGACAGAGGACGAGATGGTTAGACAGTGTCACTGAAGCTACTAAAATGAATTTGACCAAACTCCGGGAGGCAGTGGAAGACAGGAGGGCCTGGCGTGCTCTGGTCCATGGGGTCACGAAGAGTTGGACACAACTTAACGACTAAACAACAACAACAGTGTCATGATGCAAAAAGCAGAAGTGGCTCATTCTAGTGGTCAGAAGGTTGCTCCCCGCCACCTTCAGTGGAGACACTAGAATTCTCAGTGGGTTGAGGAAACCTAAGACTTACTAACCCAACTTGAAACTCTTATGGCATTCCCATGTGGTCAGAAAATAGAGTAGAAGTCTCCCAATGCATTTTTAAAGAAATCGATCTGGATGAAGGTTAAGACAGCTTTGACAACTTGCGGTTGTCCAGATACTGTTAGACAGAAACTCCCCATATTCCTCGCTAAGGTTGACTAGGGTTGCAAATTTCCTATATTGACTGAAAACAGGTTTCTTTTTAAATGCCATGGATTCCTTTCCTATATCAGTGTGTAAAAGACTGTGTGCAAAAGGTGTGGACTTCCTGTACAATCAGCCAATATTGCTAATTGGTTTTTTTTAAAAAAATTAACATTAGAAAAGAAATGTCACGTTCACTTGCGTGCTACTTTATCTCATTATTCCCCTTTGAAGGGACCAAGGTCTAACATCTGGCTTTAACAACACGGATTCTGTCAACAAAAGATCAGAAGTTTCATTTGTCATCAACAACAGGTTTGAAGGAAACTAGATAGTGTTCGCTTTTGCAGCCATGAAAATTGTATCACTCTTTGAGAAATATATGAAGAATTTACATAGGCATTTGATTGACAGGGAATGTTGATACATACATTCTTAGCTTAAATATTGTTCTTGTGGACTACAATATATATGGTCAGCATACTCTGAAGACTCAATGCCACGTGGTCCATGGTGAACCCCACTTGCTCCTCACTGAAAGACTAGTTGCCAAATTTCCTTGCATTCTGGGCTCTAAACCAAAAGGAAGCTGCAAAATTGTTGCAGCTCAAGACCTTTGTACTCCCTTATTTCCACACTCAAATGTTACAGTGGAAAGGACTCTTTCATCATAAAATCTGCATAAACATTTAAGCTGTGTGTGTCTACATATATAAATATGCGAGGAAGGCATGAAAAGACATATTGCGCCTACCAGCAGAATCCAAGACTCACCTACAGCCTGGGTAACTGCAGTCACCTTGGACAAACCCCATTAAGACGATCATGAAGGCCCTTGGAGGTTTCCTGCTCCTCACTCTGATGGTGTTCTCCCTCTACTCAGGTGAGCTGCATTTCCCATGGCAAGGGTTCCCCTTTTTGTACAGATTTGCCTTTTACAACTCAATTCCCATTATACACTTAATCCCATAAAGGAATGACAATAATCTCTAGACATTCTCAAGGCCTTTTCTATATGAAACGTTTCAAAGGCTTCCATATAAATATCTGAATTAATTACTGGAAGACAATTGTCGTGATGGGTTGCCTCTGTCATATGGAGATACTCTGTATCTATGCAGCCCATTCTTCAGTGTTCTTGCCACTCTCTATGCTGTGAGCACAATCCTCTTAAAGCCAGCACCAACCTTTCCTTTCTTGATAGCCTCCACATGGTACCTATGTCAAGTGGGACCGAATGGAAGTTGAAGCACAGATTGTATGGCCACAAGTTCCACTGATCAATGGGACTGGCTTCTAAGTAGATTGGTTTTCAATCAGTCTTATGCAAACAAGCAGCAGCATATTTAGACTTGTCTATTGATGAAAGAATCACTCACAGATTTCATTGTCTTCCCGTCACCTGGTCAGTCACTAAGGGTAAACAGGCATTATAGTCCAAAAGAGGCAAAGTGGGCAGAAGGAATGATAGAGTTCCTATGATCTGCTGGGCAGATTTTCATTCCTTTTCCATTTTCACTCTCCCCTTCCCCCCCCCCACCTTTCCTTCTGAATCCTACCAATAGGAAAGGAGTAAACTATGTACGCTTCAGGTTTACATCTTTGCAGGAAATCCCTCTTTGCTCACAGACCTTGCTAGAACATATGGAGAGGGCTTTCCGGTAAATGGTACTGTACTTTGCTTGCCATCCTGAGAACGGTAGGATGCCCAGACCAAAGGATGCCATTTAGCTTGCAGCCTAAGCTGCATGCTGGTGAAACTCACTGTGACTCTCTAAAGTCATTTTCTTGTACTGAAACGGATGCTTCCCATTGAACTCTTATGGATTTGCTGTACAGTATAGTTACACATAGCATGTTTTGTTTTTAGATGCCGCTGTTGAAGCAATAAATCTAAAGGTGAGTATTCATTATGTATTCTTACCTCAACCTGCAGTAACGTAAACACATAGATACCAGTTTAATTCTGCAGAAAGCCACACATTCTGTTTTTCTATATGGCAGAGTATGACAGAATGTTAAGGACAACTTTTGAGATTTGCTGAATATGTGACCCTTCAAAATTAGAACACAAATGGTCTAAACTCCATCATGGAGAAGCTGCTGGAATGATTTTTTTAAATTAGCATTTCCCTTTCCATTCTGCAGTTCCCAATAATTTACCCACAATGAAGGGGATCCCACAGAAGCCTCAGGATCTTTGGGAGAGGATCAGAAATGTTTAATTTCTGAAAAATAGCTGCAGCTGGTGACATCATCATCCTTAAGCGATGTAACTTCTGGAAACAAGATTATAGACAATTAACACTTTTCTTCCTATAATAAATAATTCCAGACAACCTCTCCTACTGGTCTCATGTTGATGTAAAACAGCATAGGGGACAAAAGAGGGCCCTGAGGAACCCCACAGGCCAATGGCCACAGTGTCAAACAGGAGTTGCTTCCACACCCCGCCCCACACCACCTTCTCCCTTCCAGGAAGGACCAGTGCCCTTGTAGAACAGGGCCTCCAAGTCCCACCTGAGAGACATGGCCCAGGAGGATACCATGGACAATTACTGCAACATGTCGTGATGGTATCTTAACAAGGCACATCATCGCTAGTTTTATGGCACAATTGTGACGGTATCTTTTACTTAAAGATATGGGTCTGTCTGCTTAACTCAGTGGAAATGACTAAGCTGTCATAGGATGATGCTCTGAAACCCAACTACTTAATTATTTCTGAGAAATGGTAATGTGAAGTCTTTTTTTTTAAAAAAAAAGTAACCGTAATGGTAACTATGTTCTGAATTTCTGTATCCAAGTACTGGTTTTGTTGCAGTCACAGTTCAGAGTGATCTTTTAGCACTGTAATACTAATCACAATTAAGGCTGAGCTAGCATGGTAACAGAGAATGTTAATGCTTTCCAGCTACTTTCTGATCAAGAAGAAAACTAATCCCACTTGCACTGGCTTTATCTATAGGTCTATTGTCGTGGGTATCCAACACAAATATGTACTATGGAGTATCAAGCTCATTGTGGTTCCGATAACAGAACATATGGCAATAGGTGTATTTTCTGCAACGCATATGTGTGAGTACATGTTTCAGTCACAAGGTGCATCTGAAAAGAGGGAACAACACTGCTCTGTATACAGACTATTTAAAAGAAATGTTACAATTGATCCCAGTTTTAAGAACATTTACTTTGAAAGAATTTTATGATCAATGAAGCTTAGAAGTGTGTGTGTGTGGGGGGTTGTCTTTCCACCTTTTGGTGCCAACAGGAAACATAGCAGTAGTGAAAAAATTGAACAGCTTTCACCTTGCCTTCTTCAGAAGGCAATCCAAAATGGTGAACAGCCTGGGTCCAACTGAAGATGAACCAAGTCCAAACCACTTTCAGCCTAGTGATGCTGGAGATTACCTAGGCTTACCCTTGCACAGGCCTCACTGTTTGCCAGTATTGTAGCTGAATCCCTGAATTTGAGAAAGGTTAGATCTAGAGGACCTCTGCTTTTCTCTCTCCCTGCCTATTCTCCACTCCCCCCCCCCTCCAGATCTTCTATTAGCTAAACTAAGGCAGCAGAGCAGGTCTGCCACCAGATTACTCTACTGGCAGATGTCCGAGTTCAGTTGACAGAAAAGAGTTCTTCTGGCAGAAAAGGCTTGTGCCTAATCCTGACCTAGCCTAACCTAGCACTGCCAAATAATCTTTTTATTTATTGAATAATGTGAAACTTTGCATCTTCTGGATTCTCACACTGAGTTCTTTTCTTGGCTGTCTCTCACCAGTCGGAGTGGAAGAAGACTTAGACTGAAATACTTTGGACAATGCTGATAATCTGAAGATGCACAAGAATAAGAACATTTATGACAAAGAAGAGCCATCCCTCTTTATCCCTTGCTTACAGCATCACTAGAAATGAATCACTTCTTTCTATTGTTAACTGATGAAAATCTTGCAGCATTTTTATTTGATTTATCAATAAATGATCTAAACAGCATTATCTATTTGGGATCTCTTTTTTAAAAAACAAATAGCTCTCTATAGCATTTTAAAGTTTGAAATACATGCCATACATTAACACATATATTCAAAGTTACTGCTTTTCTGTTTTTCCGATGTGCAGCATAAAAACATTTACTCACAGGGTAGCCATCTCATTAGGCAGAGTAAGGAAGCAGGCAAAGGGTAAAAGATCCTCCATTCCCACACACGTTATTGGAAGGACCTAAGGACCTTTCCAGGATGGCTGTTCTGGGTGTGGGGGTGGATCAGGCTACAAAAGGTCTTTTTAGACCAGGGGAGGGGGGAGAAACAATGTTCCTTCCATCCAAACAGCAAACAATCCCTTGAAATCTGACCAGCTGCAGTTAAGCACTTCTGATTGTTTGAGGGTCAGGGGAAGTTTTTTAAAAAATTACATCACTCCTCACTCCCTTTGTCAGTGTGGTTTTGTTTTTTTCCTTCCCTTCCCTCCCTCTCTTACTCTCCCTCGAAATCTGCAGCCATGATAGGCAGTTGGAAGCGGAGGCTGCTAGAGGCTGCTATCTCCTGGTTTAACAGGCTAAACAACGAGCATGCCAAAAAAAAATGCAGGCCCTACCACTGAGCCAGAAAGCTCAAGGATGTCTTAGAAGGATGGCTCAATCTAAGTAGAAAAGGACAAGCAAGTTGTAAAAGGTCACACGCAGCACAGAAGTCACAACAGGAGTCAGAAATATAAGTTGTGGTGGGCAAAGCCCAAATATAATTAGACATTGTTTCTACTAACTCTTCTGTCCCAAAACAGTGACTATTGAAACTGCACTGGTCTCACTTCTACAAAGAATTCTGCCATAGGCCTTTAGCATAAGGAGTCCTCAGGAGGAGGGCACTTGAGTCAATGAAACTCTCACTACCAAAATGGCTCCTGCTCCTGAGAAAGCCTCCCCTACTGAGAGCACACCTTCACCAAGACACCCTCCTTTCACACTTGGGCTCAGAAAAGCCCTTGCCTCCTGTGCTGACACCAGGCCAGGGCTTCCTGCCACTTCAGGGACCTTCATGGCATCGTGGATAAACTGCTATACTGCACTCCAGACCACCCCGAGAGTGCTCTGAGAGCTATGGGTGTTTTTCTGCTACTCTCTCTCTCAAGGGTCCAAATATTTGGAGGTGCTCTGTTCCTCTGTGGTTTCTGGTCCTGGATGCTACAGCTTCATTTGAGCCCCCTTACTTTCAAGTAATGCAAGACTATGTGACTAAAATAGAAGGAGTAGAGTGGGAACAGAATGGAATATTTTTGACAAGGGCATCGCTAATTGGCTGGAGCACTGTACTGATTTACCATTTTGTGCTGCAAGTTTTTGTGGCAGAACCCTCATGTCTTTATACACCTGGAGACACTGCTGGCATGTAAGCATCAGCTGCATTTTAATCCAGGAGTGTCTAGCAATTTTGTTTCTTTTGTTGATGAAAACTGTCCCAAATATACAGCAAAGGGAGTACGTCTGCTCCTGCTGTCTGGATGTGCCTGTCATAATAGAAAACTGGATAGCTCAGTGGTTTAGGTATTTGACTGAGGAGCCAGAAGTTGGGAGTGTGGATTTCCCACTGTGCCTCCTTGATAGAAGTAGGACTCAGTGACCCATACGATCCCTTCCAGCTCTGCATTTCTAAGATGATGATGATGATGATTACAAAAGGCAAACTTTGTAAAAGTGAAATGCTTTTGCACAGGGATCTTGCTTGAGCATCATAATGAGGTATATGGAAAAACAGGACAGAAACTTTGCAAGCTATTAATTCAGATAAACAGTACAAAGTTACTCATTTTGCCCAGTATCATGAGACCAAACTCAGCCAGCCTAATGAATAACATTATATGGGGAGCTGGCAGCACAACCTGGGATTGGAGGGACTAAAATGTAATACATCCCCATCTCTTAGAGCAGAGATTCTCCCTACCAGCACCACATTATGCACACAATTTGCAAGGCAGTTCCTGCCTTGAGGGACTTCCATATGTATGCCACATACTTTCTGAAGGACAGCTCTGGAGTTCATGGCTGTTGTGACAATCACAGTCCTGTCCCATCTGATACATGGAAATAAATACATAGCATGGGCATGTTCTGTTCTCTAGTGCAGGCGAAATAATAATCAAAATGCAAGCCGAAATAGTAATCAAAGTTGTGCCATAAAGCACAGTCCTACCGGGTTGTCCACTGAAACAGGGGATACCTGGACAGTATTTGGAGGAATGTCAAGGTCAGGTGGCCTGAAGATAAAACAAGCTAGCAAACAAAATGGCAAGAGCACAAGAGAAAACCAAGATACGGACTAGGTCATTCACATGCAGGCAAAAGGTTCAAGGTTCTGATGGAATGTCAGATTTCTGGGACTAGCAGAGAACACTTGCAATAATTTATTTGGGCTTCAGTTGAGCCTTCCACAGCTAAGCTGACCTGTGGCCCACTAGGGCTCAGCTCTTCCAAGGAGACCTCCCTTGGAGCCAGGTACTGCACTGATTCCTGTGTGACCTGTGCCATTGTTCGACACTATTCTCTTGGTTTGGAAGCAAGTCCTCTTAGACTCTGGGCCTGGATTCTGCAACCCCCTCTGTGACTCCTGGGTCACTAGTGGCTGCCGTTTCCTCTATGTCATTTGTTCCAGGGGCCTCCTCTGAGAAGAATTCGGCCAAATTAGAATCGACACCTCCATCTTCTTGATCTGCTTTAGTAGATGCTCTAAAGGTCCCACTTGGGAAGACAAAGCTTCATTTTATACAAATTGCCTTGTAGACTTCTAAAGGGAGATACAGGTTTTTAAAATAAGAGAGAGAGAGAAAGAGATGGGAGTCTCTCTGTCACAATCAGATCTGTTATGTTTAGAGTATGTGTTGCATTTATATAGGGCACCAAGTAGGATCTCCAGCTCATGGAAGCTAATGGGTCTAAATACTTTACTGACAGCTCAGTGTGTGTGGTGGTGGTATTGATGGTGGTATGGCTGGCAATACTTTTGATACTCTAATCTGGTGCATCTGCCTTGTACTAGGTCCCTTCTTGACTGTTTTTGGCCTTCTCCTCTGACTTCCTGGTAAATCTGTGTGCCAAAATGCCTCAGGACAGATACCAAACTGCCACACTAAGGTGTTCATATTGTTGATTATATTGATTTGCTGAGTTGTATCTCCTCCCCATTGCACACACAGTATGATCGTTAAATTGCACTGCCACAGTTGCAGAAATAACCACAAAATGTAACACATTACTCAAAAATGGTTCTTCAAAGAACAACCGGCAGCTCATATGATCCTGTGGTCTCCTGTTTTGCAATTCTAACTTGTACTGGAAACATAATCTAGTAGGCATGGTGGATATGCAGCAGTCACCAATTTTGATCAGAGCAGTGGCATAACGTGGGTTGCCAGCACCTGGGGCAAAGCAAGTATTGTGCCCCCTAGACTGCAGCTCCAATGCACCAGGGTGTGTCAGTGCCTGTCTCCCCATCTGGTCATCAACAGGAAGGCCAGCCAGGGACTCAGGCCTCGGTAGCCCCACTCATGTCAGTATTCGGTAGCTAACAGTGGCCAGCTCTCTGGCCACCTGGATAGGGTCAGCTGGCTGGCTGCACCTCCAGAGGAAGCCAGTTGCATGTTCTCTCCTTGTGATGTGTCGAGGCAAAGCAGCTGCCTCAGGCGGCAGATGATGAGATGCAACCACGTGGGATCTGCAGCCAGGGCCTTGCCCACATTGCCTTCAGGTGGAATGGGGTTCGGCTGGAGTGTCAGCCTCAAACCCCCTTTCCACTGCCTGAGGGGGTGACTTTGTGTGCCCATGGGGTTTCCAGCCATGACTGATGCTGGGCTGCTCTAACGCAGGACAGACAGTGAAATACGGTGCACCCGGTGGTGTGGCAGCCAGACATC
Source organism: Intellagama lesueurii (assembly GCA_037013535.1). Classification (NCBI taxonomy): domain Eukaryota; kingdom Metazoa; phylum Chordata; class Lepidosauria; order Squamata; family Agamidae; genus Intellagama; species Intellagama lesueurii. Next base: position 228,386,592 of record JBAJHW010000002.1, on the reverse strand, counting down.
AATACAGCCTTGGTGGGGGTGCCGCTGTCCCTTCCCCAAACCCAGCCCTGTCCCCTCCTCAAATGACCAAGCCCGGTAGGGGCAACTCTGAAAATTTGCACCCCCTAAGAATTTTGCCTTTTGTTTCTGTCCATGGAGTTTTCTTGGCAAAGATACTGGAGTGGCTTGCCAGTTCCTGCTCCAGGTGGATCGCGTTTAGTCAGAACTCTCCACTATGACCTGTCCATTTTGGGTGGCCCTGCACAGCATAGCCCATAGCTTCTCTGAATTACTCAAGCCCCTTCGCCATGACAAGGCAGCAATCCATGAAGCTGACGCTGTTGAGGCGCTACACTTAATATGCCAGCAAGTTTGGAAAACTCAGCAGTGGCCAGAGGATTGGAAAAGATCAGTCTACATCCCAATCCCAAAGAAGGGCAGTGCCAAAGAATGCTCCAACTACCGTACAATTGCACTCATTTCACACGCTAGCAAGGTTATTCTCAAAATCCTACAAGATAGGCTTCAGCAGTATGTGGACCGAGAACTCCCAGAAGCACAAGCTGGATTTCAAAGGGGTAGAGGAACTAGAGACCAAATTGCTAACATGTGCTGGATTATGGAGAAAGCCAGAGAGTTCCAGAAAAACATCTACTTCTGCTTCATTGACTACGCAAAAGCCTTTGACTGTGTGGACCACAACAAACTATGGCAAGTTCTTAAAGAAATGGGAGTGCCTGACCACCTTATCTATCTCCTGAGAAATCTATATGTGGGACAGGAAGCAACAGTTAGAACTGGATATGGAACAACTGATTGGTTCAAAATTGGGAAAGGAGTACGACAAGGCTGTATATTGTCTCCTTGCTTATTTAACTTATATGCAGAATACATCATGCGAAAGGCTGGACTGGATGAATCCCAAACCGGAATTAAGATTGCCGGAAGAAATATCAACAACCTCAGATATGCAGATGATACCACTCTGATGGCAGAAAGTGAGGAGGAATTAAAGAACCTCTTAGTGAGGGTGAAAGAGGAGAGCGCAAAAAATGGTCCGAAGCTCAACATCAAAAAAACTAAGATCATGGCCACTGGTCCCATCACCTCCTGGCAAATAGAAGGGGAAGATATGGAGGCAGTGACAGATTTTACTTTCTTGGGCTCCATGGTCACTGCAGATGGTGACAGCAGCCACAAAATTAAAAGACACCTGCTTCTTGGGAGGAAAGTGATGACAAACCTAGACAGCATCTTAAAAAGCAGAGACATCACCTTGCCGACAAAGGTCTACATAGTCAAAGCTATGGTTTTTCCAGTAGCGATGTATGGAAGTGAGAGCTGGACCATAAAGAAGGCTGACCGCCAAAGAATTGATGCTTTTGAATTGTGGTGCTGGAGGAAACTCTTGAGAGTCCCCTGGACTGCAAGGAGATCAAACCTATCCATTTTGAAGGAAATCAACCCTGAGTGCTCACTGGAAGGACAGATCCTGAAGCTGAGGCTTCAATACTTTGGCCATCTCATGAGAAGAAAAATCTCCCTGGAAAAGACCCTGATGTTGGGAAAGTGTGAAGGCAAGAGGAGAAGAGGACGACAGAGGACGAGATGGTTGGACATTGTCATCGAAGCTACCAACAAGAATTTGATGAAACTCCGGGAGGCAGTGGAAGACAGGAGGGCCTGCCGTGCTCTGATCCATGGGGTCACAAAGAGTCGGATCCAACTTAACAACAACAAGAATTTTGCACCCAGGGCAACCACCCCTTTGGGAGAGGCATGCTGTGTTGTGGGATCGGAGTGCACATATGCTGTTACAAGAAACCAGAATCCAGGGAACTAACTCATTCTCAGTCTCAGAAGCTGGATAAGGCTCAAGATGTGAATGTTCAGCACCTATTTATGCATGTGGTTAGCAACCCAGTTCATGATGCATATGTCGAAGAGGGTTTCTCTGCATGCCTTGCCCTTACTGGGATTGGGGTACCAGTTGCTAAAAGGGATTTACTTCTAAACATTTTAGCAGGGTGCACTACATTTTAGGTCCTAATGTAGCTCATCCAGGGGTCTATCTACTATGAAACTAATGAAGCTTAAGTTTCAGGGCTCCTAATCTTGGATGAGAAAGAATGTCTGAAACCGTTTTCCTGACTGAAGCCACTCTCGTAAGATTAACTTGCTCTATTGTGGAATTAGCAAAAGGCAATAAAAAGTGCCTGCAGCCATATGATAGGGGCCATATGAGGCTGAAGTGATGGAAACAGCATGAGTGGGATGGGATGGTTTCAGAGCAGGATAGGTCGTGACGTGTATCTTGTCCTTCACTTGGGCCTTGGGTAGTCTCAAATATCCCCTCAAACTGGAAGGAATTAAATGAGGCATCCAGAACAACTTACTTTCTCGACAATGAGCTATCCAGTACCTGAAGCTGTACTCCCAGCCACACTCCTTCTGGGATTAAGCCCTGCATGCACTCACAGAGAGATAGAGGCATGCACACACAGAGAGGGGATGGAGAAGGAGAGAGAGCAATGGAATGGGCAGCCGCGTCTGACAAGAGGAAAGAAAAATTGATCAGATAAATTGACAAGTCCAGCAGCTTCTAGGATTGTGAAGGAGGGAGCACTTCCTCCCCACCCAACCATTCTCTCTCTGCTGGCTCTCTTTTCTGATGTTTTTAAAAACCTACACTATATTTTGTGCTTGCCTTGGGGCACAAGCCAATCCTATTCTTCTTATTCTATTTCATAATTCTCTGTGGCTTCAAGTGCAAGCTGGAGGGTGCAGCACAAAGCCTCAAATGGAATGAGTTTGCAATATCTTCCTGCCCTCGCACTGGCTGCCTCTCACAGCCACTCACCGCTGCCAGTGTTATTTTAAATAATTAATTTGTTTTATTTTGTTATTTAACTATTTTGTTATTACAGATAGAAAAAAATAAAACAACTCAGACTGCATACTTTCCCTGCAGCCCAAAACCTGTGCTCCTGGCATCCGTTACTTGACAAACTCCACAGGCACAATTTACAGCGGCAGGGGTGTTCACATGTGATTGAAACAATTCAAAATAAATTGATTTCACAAGGAAATGAAATAAATGACCCACTCATGGCTGATTAAAACACCTTGTTTTCCGATCAAAAATATACTTAGTAAAAAATAATCCACGCTTCCCTGTGCATTGTGTAGTCTGAAATTTTTAATCAATTTTAAATATGCTAAACGCAATTCAAAGGCAGGATTTTTTTTATGTGTATTCATCAAACCTCTTCTACTAACAGAAGCTTCATGTTCTTGATAAATCCAAGGAAGCTGCTGAATTCAGGCTAGAAACATACCTTAGAAATAACCTGTAATGAGAGCTGAAAGTCCATTAACATTGCTGAGAGTTGAATAAGGCAACTTTTCACTTTAATGAAGTCACTTCAAAGGAAATCTGTGCGTAAGTCCTGAAGACCAATCACCAGCAACTGGAATTGCAGATTCTTAGAATGAGAGAAGCTCCTGCTGTAATATATAGACCTTTTTATTAGTTAAAAACTGTTCTAATTGCTCTGTGTTCATTGCTAATATATCCTTTTAATGTGTTTTAAATGATTTTTTATATTTAATCTGTTTTATATGATCATTTTAATCATCATCATCTTAGAACTGCAGAGTTGGAAGGGACCCTATGGATCATCGAGTCCAGACCCTGCAAGGAGGCGCAGTGGGTAACCAAACCTCCAACTTCTGGCTTCATAGCCAGATACCTAAACGACTGAGCTATCCAGCAGTTCAATTTTTCATTGTTTAATAATTTTTAAATTGTTGTTTATATCTTGTTTTTAATTCTTGTTCTTTTAATGATTTGTGAATCACTGAGTACCACTATTGGGAGAAAGGTAGCACAGATATTTATGGAATAAATAAATTAAATTAAATAAGGAAAAAATATGTTAACTATTTGTTTACCACTCCAGATTCATCAACACAGAGATACAAAGGTTCTTATTCTCCAAAGCAAGAGCCTAATATGCACCCACAGGACAGGAAACTGAGCTGAATCAATTTAAGGCAAACCAACCCAATCCATATTGTATAAACTAAATCCTGTTCTTTGCATGTAAACACTCATAACTGCCAGCCACTTTTCTGTATAACATACTGAGGCAACATGTACTGCCCTCAGAGATAATAGCACAACAATAGGTATTGCTGGTGATGCTGATAATTTAGCTCATTTGACAACTCTGAACTGGGTTTGGAACTTTGGTTAGGTATGGAATGCTGACTCGGTGCCAGGGAGTGGGAATGGAGGAGAACACAATGGATAACCACCAGCCCATTTTCCAAGTGAGTTGAGGAGCGTAGCCTAAAGGTGAAAATGTCTGGTTGGCCGAAAAACCTGAACAACAGGAGCTGCAGTGTCACATGTTGTAGGTCCTGATGTACTGGAAAACATTTGAAACAACCAGGCTGATAATAATTTCTCTTGCAAATTTGCAGGAAGTTACCACTTACAAAACTGCAGTGGATTCTATGGCAATTTGCAACAAGAGATGGATTTCCAAAAGATAAGGTAAATGTTGCAAAAGCAGCATGCCTCTTTTGCACAACTCAGGATTCAGTGTGGCCATAGGAACTGAAGGAAGAGCAAGTCAGTCCTTGAAAATCACCTACAGTTGGTCAGAGTTCGTATTTGCTATGACAGTGGTTCTAAACCTTGGGTAACCCAGGCGTTCTTGGACTTCAGTTCCCAGAAGTCTTCACCACTAGTTGAGCTGCCAGGGTTTCTGGGAGTTGCAATCCAAGAACACCTTGGTTACTCAAGGTTTGGAATCACTGTGCTATGACAACAATGGACCTGCCTCACAGTTGGGGAGACGTGCACTGACTCCAGCAAAGAAGTTGGAATCCCGTGGAATAAAGGGCAAGACTTTTGTCTCCCCATAGGACTTATATCACCATCACACCTTTATGCGTATAGTTCCCAATGCAGCATCTTATCATGCAGAACTGCACCAGGAAGTGGCCAATATACAGCATGCAAGCTACGCTGAGCACCCTAGGCCATTTTCTAAGGCTCAGGTTGCCCATCCCATTATTTTTGTTTAAATAGAAACTATGTTTTGGTTCCCAAAGGGAGTTTTTCTGTTAACCTTTTTTTAAAATGTGAAACCCATCGTTCCAATAATAAAAACACAATGTAGCAAACTTTGCAATACATAGTCACAGCATTTGTGTATAATAACAAGAAAATCAAATGCCCAAATGAAACCTTTTAACCCTAATTCCTTTGGGTATGCAGTTCTTTGACTCACAACAAATCTTAAAAAATGGCCGTCATCCACACTAATGCAGTGTTGCTCGTCTCTGACCTACAATAGCTATCTTGTGAAGGGCACCCTTGGAGTTTGTGTTTTCTTTGACAACAATGGGGCAATTGCACTTACACTTCTGTAACCAGCCGATAGGATACTGGCCACTGTTGTCAACTCTTCCTTGCATCCATGTTGCATCCTTTGTACAGAAATGTAAGCTCTGAAATTACAACACTCACCACATTTCATGTAATGTCAAACGTCCATGTCTTGAGAGAGGGAGATTTCATAATTGAGGTTTATGTTTTATACACAGAGAGAGAGAGAGAGAGACAGATATACAGATACAGAGATATACATACATTATATATGAAAGAGGCTTGGCTGAGATGTGAAACATCATCACCGTCACTGGAAGCTGAGAAACGTCTCCTCAGAAGATTTCCAGCAGAGACTCAGTCAGGATAAGACCCTCTCACGCAAGCATGAAGGTGGCATATATTCTCCTGGCCCTGGCCCTGCTTGTCCTGTACTCAGTTGAGTACATGTTGCAGTTCTTCATCCCACATATTAATACAATAATCCATGATTGTTCTAAAACAGTGGTGGGCAACCTGTGCCATTAGACAGCAAGACTCAGGAGGACCCATCATCCCTGCCAATCCTGGTTATGGCTGATGGAACTGCAGTTCAACAACATCTAGAGGGCTGCACATTGCCCACCCCTTTTCTAAGGGATTCCACATGCAAAATGAGGCCAAGTATTGAAAACCATAGTGAAATGTCGGTTTGTCTACCCCCTTTTGGGGCCTTTTGGGGCCTCCTGTCTCCATCTGCAGCCTGCTGCCGCCAATGAGAGGCTCTGGTCAACCCTGGGACAGACCTAGAGCCTCCTGGATTGGCAGGGCAGGCAGCCAATGGCGCTGCTGAAAGGGCTGTGGGAAAGTTCCTTGTTAATAGGTTTTATAAAGCATTTTTCTGCAGCCATTTTGCACTTCTACTACAAGTCTTGCTGCTATTGTGCTGTCTGTGCTTTAGGCAGTCAGCAGTTTTTCACTGTGGAAGCAAAGAATTTAAAATAACTTTTTCATTTCTTTCATTATTATTATTATTATTATTTCAATACCGGGAATTTGGGGAGTGCTTTTTTTAGCTGGACACATTTTAGTTCAGAGGCTAGTTATTTTTTGAGGTTTAGGGTTAGGGTAGGGTGAGTGATCTCTGGTGTGTGGCTTTGTGTGTATGTATTTTACTTCCCCCCCCCATTTATTCCAGAGTGATTTTGTGTGTGTGTGTGTGTGTGTATGTGTGTTGCTTGCTGGTGGCTGTGTGTGTTCCAACCAGTACTCCTGTGTGCTCCAAAAGCACATACTCAATTTTAAAAACGTTTTTTTTTCTTTAATATTTTCATTATTGGGACACTGGGGGATGGCCTTTTTTAGGCAGGTCAATTTTAGTTGAGAAATTAGTTATTTTCTGAGGCATGCATTCGGGCAGACTGGGTGTTCTCTGGCGTGTGTGTGTGTGTGTGTATTTTGCCCTTTTGCCTCATTATTCCAGAGTACTTGTGTGTGTGTGTTTGTGGTGGGGACTGGGTGTCTAGTTAGTTATTTAGGGGTATAATATTAATTTTCATGCTCCTTAACACCCCCCCCATTACTCTCTTTTAAAAAAAAAAAATTTAAAAAAATCCTTCAGTTCCTCGCCCACCATCCTGTTTCTCCTTTTAAAAATATTACCTGAGTTACCCCATCTCTTTCCTATATTACCCCACTTAATTTTTTCTTCCTCTCTCATTTATTTGTAAAGCGTGGTTTGACAGGCAGGGTTATATAGAGAGCAGATGAAAAGGGGGGGGGCAGTGGCTAAGAGGAAAAGCACCTAACTAGACCAGGCACCACCACCGTTCCTCCTCTGGTGGCCTTGCAGCCGGGTGTGGAAGCAGAGCTTCCTCCAGTGCCTAAAGAACTGCTGCTCCTCTTCCTGGAGGAATTTGGGGAGTTACTGGTTCCAGAGGATCCAAAAAACTCCCAGTTCTCACAACCAATAATGACAGGGCAGGTCTTTCCCAACACCGCCAACACTATTCCCAGGCTCGTCTCCTCCCTCCTCCCAGACCAGCACCACTGGTCTTCCCAGGCCAGCAGCAGGCAGTGGCAGGCAGTGGGTCATCATTTTGTCAAACAGGGCAGAGGGTCTCTGTGGGGTCATTTCACCATGATGAACATTGACCCACAGCTGGTGCGCTGCAATTCCTGCCTCGTGGTGGTCCGGAGGGGGTCGGACTCCAGGCATCTGTCCTCTACTGCCCTCTGCCAACATCTAGAGAGGCACCACCCAAGGCTCTTGTCTGGGGAAGGCTGTTTGTCACCACCGTCTGGAGGAGGAAGAGAGCAGCCCCAGGGGGAGAAGTAGGAAGGCAGAAGGAGGCAACTCCTTTCCAAAAGGACAGGCACAGGGGAGGGGGGGGGGGTTACTGGGGCTGGGAGTATGAAGCAGGCCACACTCCACAAAGTTGCACCCAATGGGTCTGCATTGACCCTTAGCCTGTGGTCTAAGGGCAATGCATAGGAGGCAGCCACTTGTAACGATTGCCTTGCCTGTTGACTGTGGAAGCCCCAGCCTTCCACCATTTGCTGCATTTTTTCACCCCCTGGTACAACCCCCCCCCCCCCCGGGAAAACGATCAGTTGTCAAGTCCTGCCCTCGTTCTATGACTCCATGTGGGAGGAGGTCCGTGACAAGCCTTCATGGGCACAGGAGCGGAATGTGCATTCCATGGCTGACCTGTGGAGTGGAGGCCACCACAGGTACCTCTTGTTCAGAGCCCATTGGTGGCAGCCGGAGGACCTGAGGAGTGGCAGGGCATTGGTGACAAGGCCACAGGAAGAGACCCTTGTCCTTTTACTTAGAAAATACCCCCTTTGACAGAATTCTTCTAGAATCAGAGGGAAAATGTATTAAGTTATTGTGACGATTGCCCCACGTCACTCCTGTCACTCATAGTCAGGATCTCATTTGCATGAGCCTATGAGAGGATTGGAGGGGCGGAGTCAGCGGATATATAAAGGTTTGGCAGGAGGAGATAAGATAGATAAGAGATAAGATAAGAGAAAGATAGAACTTGGAGATAGAATTTGGATAGAGATAGAATTTTCAGATAGTCAGATAGTCAGAGAGATAGTGAGAGAAGAGAGAGAAGGAACAGATACTAATAGAGATAAGCTGGTTAAGATAAATAGATAGATCAGGTGGTAATTGAGTAGATGGCAAGCTATATGATATTTTAATGATTTGATTGTGTACAATGAACCTCTGAAGAACATCTGTGATTATTATTAAATTTGCTACACTCCAATAAATAAGTTATGTTGGCAGTTACCAGACAAGTGTTTGACTAACGTCTGTTATATTGTGGATAAAGGAAATCCACTGGTGGCAGTGAGGGAAAGAAAAGACTGGACCCTTTGTGAGGGCACAACACGTAGGTGCTTCATAGAGGAGAATGTCACAGTTATTATATAATTTTCTGTTAGATTTTGAAACACAAGATGAAGTGGTAAAGGCATGTATGATTAAATGGGCACAGAATGTAGGACATAATATTGAACTGGATCAATGGGAACGAATTTGGAAAACAAATATAAAATTAACTAAATCTGTTGTATTTAAAGAGAATATATACAAAATGTTCTACAGATGGTACATGACCCCCACAACACTGGCTAAAATAAGAACCAGGTTTCAAATATATGTTGGAAATGTAAACAGAAAGAAGGAACATTTTATCACATGTGGTGGATGTGCAAAGACGCCCAAAGATACTGGAGTAAAGTGAATCAGATGCTACAAGAGATATTAGAAACTTCAATATTGATGGTACCAGAACTATTCCTATTAAATATCTTGCCAGATATACTAGATTCTGAAAAATCATATTTAACTATTCATATTATAACAGCAGCAAGAATAGTTTTTGCGAAACACTGGAAAGAACCTATAACACTGCAAATAGATGAAGTGATAGATAAAATCCTTGAAACCGCAGAAATGGACATACTATCAGATTGGCTAGATGCAAAAAAGAAAAAAGACCATCAGAAAATTTGGTCACAATTATATACATGGTTACATGGTAGATAGAATAGTGGACTGATATATAGTTATCTGTATGGCTGCAGAAGAGACAGAATAAATGATGGATAAAGATTATCAGCTACATAATCAATACAGTGGTGCCTCGACTTACGAACGTCCCTACATACGAATAATTCGACTTACGAACAGCTCCGTTCACATAATTTTGCTTCGACTTGCGAATGGAGCTTCGACTTACGAACAAAAAAAAAACGCGGAAAAAGCGGGAAATGCACTTTGGACTGCCCGGTACTGCCTGGTACTGCCTGGTACTGTAATTTTAAAATGCAAAAAATTGGTTTAAAAGGTGCTTGGTTTGGTTTAAAGCTGCTTGGTTTTAAAGGTGTTTTGTTTAAAAGCTGTTCGTTCCCTCCCTCCCTCCTTTCCTGCCCTTTTTTTAACCTTAGGTCATCTTAGGTTTAAAAAAAATTTCTCCCCCTAGTGGTAGAGGATGGATTAAACGATTTTGCATTAGTTCCTATGGGAATGAATGCTTCGAACATTAAGTTATAAAAATTAAAGATTGGAATTAAAGTATGTATAATATAGAGAGAATAAAAGAGATACTAGGAGGAGAAGGAATTACTTGGTTAAATATAAGACAGATAACTGGACTAAGGAATGGGGGGGGGGGAAAGGAAGGAGAATGTATGGGGATGACTAAATTTGAAGAAATTATTGAAAAGAAGGAAGAGATGGATGATAATATTCAAAGAAAAGGAATAATAAGTATAATATAAAAGATGTTAGTAGAGAATGAATATAAAACAATAGCTTTGAAAGAGATATGGCAAGGAGATTTAAATCAGTGAAGAAGTATCAAAGGGGATCTGGGGGGAAAGAATAATGAAAAAGATGTCAGTTATGGTAAAGGGAAACTGTATTCTCGAACCCTAACCCTAACCCTAAAGGGAAACTGTTATAAAGTAATATGGAGATGTTATTTAATACCAATGAAATTGACTACATTGAATAAAGAGTCATCTATATGTTGGAGATGTAAAAAAGAAAGGGGAACATACGTGGTGGGCATGTGAAGAGAGACAGAAAGAATGGATGATTATATTTAATGAGATTAAAGAAATTCTAGAGACAGATATACCAAGATGTCCAATGTTAGCATTGTTAAATATATTTGGAAACTGTCAGTAAGATAGGGAAAAATTGGAACTAATTGTTATGTTAACAACAGCTAGATTGATATTTGCAAGGAACTGGAAAAATAATAATCAGTTGATGTTGGAAGAATGGTATAATGAGATATGGAATCTAGCTGTTAACGATAAATTAACTTGTGAATTGAAAATTAGAAAAGGATTATTGAAGGAAAATAGTTTTAATGGGATTTGGAACCCTTATATAGAATACATATTTACAAAACATAAAGGTTATACCCCAACACAAGATTCATTATATTTTTGGAAAGAGATGGGGCACATGATATAAATTAAGATGAAACATATTGATGAGAATATATATCTATAAATTTATATTCCCAATGGTGGTGGGTTACACTGTATATTTGAGTTTTAATTCTATTTATCATTTATGTTTTTGTTATATTTTGTTATGTTAAAAAAAATAAAAAAATTGTTACAACTAATGATTCAAGGTAAAATTGAGAGAGATATGTAAGAAGGAGCAGAATATCTTGACCAAAAAACCTTCAAGACTCATTCGGATGCACTCTCAGTCTGTGTATCATCGCCTTCCTCCTTCATATCAAGCTCAGGTTGCAGAAGGATCGACACAGTGTCAGCTAGGAAAGGTTCAACATACTGGTCTTCTTTCCCTGTTTTGTCAGATTTTTTTGTTCATCCAAAAGAACCATATGTCTTACTCTGACTGTTAGGATGCAGCGAGATATCATTGTTTAGAGCTGCCTGTCCCATGCTAAGCCAGTATATTTATGATGAGCTCCAAGATGCATTGTGAGAGAAACAAGAAGGTTCCCAAACAAGAACCCCTTAATGTAGTTGAATGTCCATTCCTAAAAGCCCCAGCCGGCATAGACAACAGTCAAGGAGGCTGGGAAGTGTAGCCCACAATACAGCAGGAATAAAGGTTTGAAACTGCTGTGTTACAACCATTAGGGAAAGGAAGGCTACAATTTAGTGAAAATGAAGTTTAGTACTCAGAATATGCACTAAGTCCCACTGGCATACTTTGATATGCCACTCAAAAAGCAAAACAACCTGCACTACAATAATAATAACACCAATAATAACGCCCAAAATAAAATAGTTAATCAATGAAATCTCAGCTTCAGTGTCTCTGGCCCCATCCTGCCAACAGTCTTGTGGTATTTTTTGCAAGTATTTGAGCAGGTAACATGGTAATACAAGATGGTATTGCCACTAAACAGCTGAGGTTATAACAGTTGTAGATGTGTGAATATTCTGGGCTAATGGTTGTGGGTTTTTCGAACTGTTTGGCCATGTTCTGGAGGTTTTTCTTCCTAATGTTTCACCAGTCTCTGCACCAGAACACAGACAGAATTATAGCTCATGGCCTCTGAAGATGCCAGTCACAGAGACTGGTGAAACGTTAGGAAGAAAAACCTCCAAAACATGGCCAAACAGCCCAAAAAAACCCACAACAACCAGCTGTGAAAGCCTTTGAGAACACATTCTGGGCTGAGTCTGTGTGCACACACAAGGTTACATTTGCCTGTCCATATTTTGCTGATTACAGGAAGAAGAAAATGGAATGCTCATAGTTCTAAGTTTACGGAATCAAATGGTATTTCTATATATTGATGCTTCTTCCATTAATTTGTCTAACCCTACTTTGAATCTAATCCATTTGATTCTTCCTTTGTCTTTGGGAAACTTCCATATTTTCAAATAAAAATATGTCAAAATTAGGTTCTCCTTTTAACAAGAGAGGCTGACAACCTCTCTCTCTCTCTCTCTCAAGGGTCACGTGCAGCAAAAGGCAGGTGTGAGCAGGTAATAAACACACAAAGCCTTCCCTCTGACATCTCTCTTAAACACACAAATGCAGACTCACAGATACACACACACTCCCTACCCTCATCTCAGTGTATGATTATGGGGAGGTTATATAAAATGGAACCTGATAAAATGCCAAATAAAATGGAACCTGAAATTTACAGCCATGAACACTAAGCACAGAGATCACATACAGAGTGTGAACAGGTGTGCCTGACAAGGGCACTGGAATACACATCTTAAGGGTGAAGATGATGTAATGTCTCTGACAACCAAGTGGACAGTGATAGTATATATAGACACTGTGTAATGATTTCTCTTCTTGGCTAATATAAATGGTCGTGGACTGTAATGCTGTTGCTGCTGTATATATTTGTAAATAGACTTAGTGCTAGAAGTCTATTGTCTCTGCCTGATTTTCTTGACTGCTGGGACTGGAACAAGGAGCTTCTGGAACAGACACTACTAAAAATGGTGCCACTCTGGCAGTATAAACCTCTCTTCCCATTAGCAGTGATCATTTTATGTCTCCCCCTCCATGAATACATTAGGTAGGCAGACATGCATGATTGAAATGGGGAAATAAGCATGAGGGGATGGTTTGCTGCGTGTAAGATCTTTCCCATTTAGGGTAAGGTCCCTGAAAGTCTACCCAATAGCTATCATACCCCATGTTTGCTGCATGAGAAAGCACATCTGTGTTTGTATCTTCCCCTCTTAAATTGTGCTCCTGAAACTTGCCAGATGGCCAGTTGTCATGAGGCAATTCTCCTGGAGAAAAAGTATGGCTTTCCTCCCACACCTAACATAGTTACAGCAGAGGTAGCAGCTTGGAAAGCTATGGTGGACCATACCGATGACCTGTACGCACCACAGTTTGCCCACTGGTGTTTTACAAAGTCATTCCATTGCACCAGACTCAATGGATCCCTTGTTGACAGTAGTCCATTGTATCCCAACAGACATGGTCCTGAAATAAAGTAAATACAAGGGGAGAGATATCTGATCCAGAAGAAATAATTCAGGGCAGAGTAGGATGCTTAGCTTGCTTTATTAATAAATGGACAGAGTCCTATTGGTGTTTGAAGAAGATCTGCACAGTGGTTCATTTGACCAGACATACACCCAAGATATGCCTCAGTACCTCACCAATTAACTCTAATTAGCTATGTGAAGTTACACAAACCCTTCACACTGATAGGCTTTTAGCCAATGAAAATAAGACATTTTGAAGATATGCACTGGAAAACAAAGCAGAACCCGAAGGATTTCCTTGTTGCGAGGCTTTGGGCGAAACATCAAGTGAGCTGGGTATTCCTTAATGGGTTTTAGTCCTATGCATCTTCATATTTAACGGCATTTTCCACGGTACTTCAGTCTAAGTGTTCTTCCACTTGCACTGGTGAGAGAAAAACAAAAAACAGAATGAAAATCCAGCTGTTCTGAATTCCCTTATGTCAACAGGTTTAGAACTGCTGGATAGCTCAGTGGCTTAGGTCTCTGGCTGCAGAGCCAGAGGTTGGAAGTTCTATTCCTCACTGTGCCTCGTTGACAGGGGCTGGACTCGATGGTCCATAGGGTCCCTTCCAGCTCTGCAGTTCTATTATTAAGTGAAGAGTGTTAACTAAAAATGTCTCTGTGTGCAGTGGGTTTTTGTTTTGTTTTGTTTTTTAATTGCCAACTCTCTAGCTGTGTTGGCAAAATGAAAAACAAGAACACAAAACATTCCAAATCTCATGACTGATAGCTTGTTGCCATCATAAGTATATTTGCAGGGAGAATTGCACAACCTAACTGAAATGTGTATAGTGTGTAAAGCAGACTGCAAGATAAGGGTTGTGTAGAGAAACTTTTCTGAAGGTGCATGATAAGTGAAAGTTATACTCACATATATGCATTACAGAAAAAACACTTGTTATCATAGGTCTGACCATCAGAACCACAGTGGGGATTATATTCCTTTGTGCACACAGTTTTCCGATTGCGAAAACAATTAGCCTGAAAAGAAAACAACACCATTTTAAGGGCTACCTAGGGCTTGATTCTACTGACAATAAGAACTGCTGCAGTATCACATTCTCCTTTTTTAAAAAATAGTTTAAAATAAGGTGTCTCTGTGACATAAATGGAAGCATGAATTATTTTGCATGGGAAGTGTGTCTTCTGATTGAAAAGCAACACAAAATACCATTCCGCCTCATTTATTTCAGTTGTTTCCACATATGTAAACCCCTTTGTTGTTGCAAATTGTGCCTTTGGGTAACCAGTGGAGGTGGTGGGAGTGGCAGCACCAGCAACAAGAGCCACAGCCATGGAAAGAAAGGAGGGATGGACAGAAGCAGGGAGTCTGAAAGGGAAGGGAAGAACACAGCCTGTCCTTCTTTCACAACCACTCCCCACTCCTGCTGTAGGTTTTTTCCCTCTTTGGCAAGCAACCTCTTTTCCTTCCCATTTGCCCAGGCAGTGGGTGCACAAACTTCCCTTCCTTGCCTTACTCATCCCCACTTTCCTCACCAGGCAGCCTTTCATGGAACAAAATTAAAAATGGGCAGGAAAAACCAGTGGGGCTGCTTAGGAAATCAGATTGCTTAAAGCTACCCATAAATGTCACCTCTGTGTGTGTGTGTGTGTGTGTGTGTGTCTTGGGAGCAAATGGGAAAGCCTGAGGTGCAGGATTGGAGGAGGGAAGAACTAGTCTCTGGCATCTCTCTCTCTTTTGCCTCTTTCCTTAAATGCTGCTTATCTCTGCCTTCCAGGGAACAGTAGGATAATTTTTAAAGGGACAGAAGCTGACAAACTTTCTAATGGGACAAGTAGTTTTGCCAATAGACCCTTCCTCTCTCTCTCTCTCTCCTCCTCTCCCCTCCCTCTCCCCCTCCCTCTCTCTCCCTCTCCCTCTCCTCCCCCTCCCTCTCTCCCTTACCACAGCAGCAGGGGTGAATGGACAGCATGAGGACAAAGTGGGAAGGCACAGGACAACACGTCAAATGCAGTGATTCTAAAAGACAGTGTATCCCCTCAACTGAGAGACAAAGCAGCTTAAAAAAAGATTAGAAGTTTTCTCAAGAGGGAAAACCCAAATACTGTGTGAGTACCACACACAAATCCAAATACTATGTGATTACCACAAGATTTCTAAATTGATTCAATTGATTCAATTTAGAATGGCGCTTATTGTGAGACAAATGTAAATGTAAACAAGCCCTTAGTCCCCTTTGGCTTGGGGTTGCAAGACTTCTTTTATTGTCACAAAGTAATTGATATGAAGCCACAGTGATTTAGATCAAAGATTATGAGATACCAAATATCAGGACTTTCTGGCAAGGAAAACATATATTTAAAAACTTTAGCTAAATGTAATAAGCACTGGAATAAGAAGACATCGCTGGCACTCACCCCTTTGGCTTCGATGACACGAGCTAGAATCAAAACAAAAAATGTGTCAAAGGTGTAACTCAGCCTTGCATACCTAATAATAGCCCATTGGAGAACATTCTCTTCACCACAGAAAAATGAAACACATTTTATGTAATACTTCCTTCAGTGAACACATAGTTATGTTTGACAAAATACAAAATTAAGTTAAATGCTGTTTATTGACAGGACATTTAAAAAGAATCAATCAGGGTGGGGCTTCGTTGCAGCAAGTCCTGAAACTGACCGATACCATTCAGTTTCGACCCCTCCAAACTTGGGGGGGAAAGGACTTTTACTAGGAGAAGTGAAAGTCTGAAGCAACAGAATCTGACTGAGAAGGGGGGTGACCTGGGAGATTCCTGGATTGGCCTCTTTTTGAAGTCGCAATCTGGAAGCAGAACTGAGTGGGTGCCGTCTTTGGCACAGAGCTGTGAATGCCCCAAGACAGAGAGCGGAAAAGTACAGGAGGATTTTGGAAAAATAATCTTGACCAAACTTGAAGTGGCTTGTTTTACATATGGAACTGCTAAGGACCTAATACAATGAAGAGACTGGGTGTAATCTGCAAGAGAAAGTGACTAGACCTATATCTGGCCAGACCGGCAAACACTCCCCCTGCCTTCATCTGAGGCTTGGCTGAAAGAGAAAGGAAGGGGGAGGGAGAAAAAACAACTTTGCTTCTATTGCGGCAATAAAACTCACTCCCACAGGACAATATAACTATAAACTACTGATGGATTGAAATCTGTGAAGCAGCCAGAAACAGTCTTGGGAAAAGCCCTTCCTCCTGTCAACCTTCTGCCCCAAGCTACTATTGTGAATAACTACTGTGGTCACTACCTAATAGAAAGAAATCCAGATACTTAATGGACTGCACCAATGAAAACAGAGATGGATCAGCTATTTGAACTAATTAAAGACGTGGGGACACACATGGCATTTAAAGTGAAGACGGAGAAAGAAATGAAACTACGACAGGGAATCAATCTTTTAAAACCACACACAGAGACAGACAATTGTATTCTTAAACCCCAGAAGGTTCTAGAAGAAAAAGGTGAAGATACAATGCAGCAGAGAGCCAATTTGTTAATCCCCCTTATGGAGATGTTAACAGCAGAAGTGCAGCAAATAGCAAAGTTTACTATGAGCTTCAATATGAAAGGGAGAAGAATCGAGATGATGGGACTCATGCTGTGGCAGATGAGGCAAAGGAAACAATATATGGAGTGGATGAAGCTCTTGAGAATGGATGCATGGTCCATAAGATGGAAAAAGAAAGACAACATGATAAGAGGGGCACTGAATGTTGGTTAGAATATGGAGATAGAGTAGTGGAGATAAACGTTGTTAAATTTAAGAAGGTATTTTGTGGTGAAGGAATATATGATAAAATCAACACAAACTAATGGTTGTGGCAGTGATTTGGAGTAATGGATATGAAATGGCAGAATAATATTAAACCTATAAAACTAGTAAGCTTAAAGATGAAAAGAAAGAGAAGGTCCAAGAAAATGGAAGATTAGTAATGATAAATATTATCGAAAATAGTTATAATTTTTTTCTCTTTGTATGATTTCCATCTTTAATACAATTGTATAAGCGGATGTAAGAATACTTTTCGCTCTTTGGAATTTTACGCTTTCTTACCTTCCCCCCCCCCCTTACCTGGCCCCCTATTTGTACCATAACCCCAATCTCTATGAAAATGAAAAAAAATATTTAAAAAATAAAAATAAAAAGAATCAATCAAAGTCAGTGAAAATCTTCAATCTATTGATAATACTAATTTAATTTTTCAGACCTTGCACTCTCCTCTGTCTGAAATCAGGGACTATTCCTTAGGTTAACCTCCACCTAAGTGTCTAATTCTACCCAAGGACAATCTGAATTTTATGGCAACCATGTGGGGGGGGGGGGGGCTATCCAAAACAGTTGTGATTGGTGCAGGCAAAAGAGGGTGTTAATGTTTGAAAGCCTCTGCATTCACTATGGTTTTCAATACTTGGCCTCATTTTGCATGAAGAATCCCTTAGAAAAGGGGTGGGCAACATGCAGCCCTCTAGATATTGTTGAACTGCAATTCCATCAGCCATAACCAGGATTGGCAGGGATGATGGGTCCTCCTGAGTCTTGCTGTCTAATGACACAGGTTGCCCACCACTGTCTTAGAATGATCATGGATTATTGTATTAATATGTGGGATGAAGAACTGCAACATGTACTCACCTGAGTACAAGATAAACAGGGTCAGGGCCAGGAGAATATATGCCACCTTCATGCTTGCATGAGGGGGGGTCTTATCCTGACTGAGTCTCTGCTGGAAATCTTCTGAGGAGACGTTTCTCAGCTTCCAGTGACAGTTGGTAATGATGTTTCACATCTCAGCCAAGTCTCTTTCATATATATGCAAGTATCTAAATCACTGATTATGAAACCTACCTACCTCAAGACATGGACATTTGACATTTCAGTGGAATGTGGTGAGTGTTGTAATTTCAGTTTACATATCTGTACAAAGGATGCAACATGGAAAGAAGAATCAATATGATCCAGGAAAGCTAATTGCCAGAATGGTATCTCCTGTTTGACTATATTGCTGAATCAACAATATTACATTGGTATATCCAGTGATTTCCCCTAAGGAACAGCATAATACAGCATCCTTTAAAAGAGGTCGCATTCATCCCAGCAATTTGGATCACAAAGTGCTTTGCAAATCAATTACGAAAGGTTTCTAATAGATCTGCTCTCTCTCTCTCTCTCTCTCTCTCTCTCTCTCTCTGAGTATCCATCTGCAAGAACTCCATTCATCACTTGTTAGTTACTTGCTGGTACTGTATGATTGTACACCAGTAGAAGTAAGTTGCAAAGCTTGTAAAGCAGCCATGCAGAGAGATAAAGAATGGGTGCTTGTCTCTTGTTCTATCATATCTACCAAGAATCTTCTTTCTTTCACATGACAGTATAATTCCATCATTCCATTACGCATAGTATGATGAACAATGGAATTTCATCTGCTTTAATCCAGAGAAGGGGGACACTAGGAGCTTCAGTTGCCTAAACCTTCTCCAGAACGTGATTGGAAATTCAGGAAAATATTGAGATCCCTAAATCTCCAGAGGGAAGACATCTTAATTGATCACTCCTGAAATTGTCCAGTTCACAACCGTCTAAACCTAACCAGAGAGGGGGATCTTTTCTGTTTTTTTGCATTTCTACATTGCCCTTCAGCTGGAATTCACTGGTCAAGTGCCATGAAATGATCTTTTAACTCCCTGTTAACTTCAACCTGCTGAACTTTAGAGCAAGAGTGTGTTCTACAGTATGCTGGGTCCTATAGAATAAGGATGCCAGGCAGTCCCATTGTTGTCAAAGAAAACACAGACTTCAAGGGTGCGTTCCATAAGATAGCCAGTGTAGGTCAGGGATGAGCAACACTGTGTTAGTGTGGCTTAGGGCCATTTTTTAGATTTGCCAGGAGCCCAAGAGTGCATACCTGAGGGAGTTAGGGCTAAAAGGTTTCATTTGGGCATTTGATTTTCTTTTTATTATACACAAATGCAGTGGTTGTCTACAGCACAGTTTGCTACAGTGTGTTTTTATTAATTGAAAAAAGGATTTAATTTCTTTTTTTAAAAAAAAGGTTAACTGAAAAACTCCCTTTGAGGATTCTAGAAACCAATTTAAATATATATATATATATTTCACAGATGGCATGCTGGGAACAAAATTGCTTCTCATGCTCCCAAGAGGACATAGAGGGACTTTTTGAGCAAAGCATAGTTTACATTTTAAAAATAATTATGGGTGGGTGGCAAGGCCTGGGGGCTAGAAATGGCCCAGGGAGCTCAATGTACCTCACAGGCTGTATATAGCTGAGTTCCTGGTGTAGATGCTGCATTGAGAATCATACACATAAAAGGGTGATGATCATGTAAATCCTATCCCCAAGCAGATGGGGAGACAAAAGTATTGCCCTTTAATCCACTAGATTCCAGCTTCTTTTTTGGAGTTGGTGCACATGTTCCCAACTGAGGCAGGTCTGTTGTTGTCATAGCACAGTGATTCCCAACCTTTGGGTAATCCAGGTGTGCTTCGACTGTAACTCCTGGAAAGCCTAGACAGCACAGCTGGTGGTGAAGACTTCTGGGAACTGCAGTCAAGAACGCCTGGGCAGCTATGAACTCTGACCATCCATGAGTGACTTTTAAGGACTGACTTGCTCGTCCTTCAGTTCCTATGGCCACACTGATCCTGAGTTGTGCAAAAGAGGCATGCTGCTTTTGCAACATTTGCCTTATCTTTTGGAAATCCATACCTTGTTGCAAATTGCCATAGACTCCACTGCAGTTTTGTAAGTGGTAATTTCCTGCAAATTTGCAAGAGAAATTACCATCAGCCTGGTGGTTTCAAATGTTTTCCAGTACATCAGGACCTACAACATGTGACACTGCAGCTCCTGTTGTTCAGGTTTTTCGGCCAACCAGACATTTTCACCTTTAGGCTACGCTCCTCAACTCACTTGGAAAATGGGCTGGTGGTTATCCATTGTGTTCTCCTCCATTCCCACTCCCTGGCACCGAGTCAGCATTCCATACCTAACCAAAGTTCCAAACCCAGTTCAGAGTTGTCAAATGAGCTAAATTATCAGCATCACCAGCAATACCTATTGTTGGGCTATTATCCCTGAGGGCAGTACATGTTGCCTCAGTATGCTATACAGAAAAGTGGATTGGTTTGGTTTGTCTTAGACTGATTCAGCTCAGTTTCCTGTCCCATGGGTTGAAATCAGACTCTTCCTTTGGAGAATACGAACCTTTGCATCTCTCCATTGATGAATCTGTGATAATCAACAAATAGTTAACATTTCTTTACCCAAAGCTGCTTCTACAAGAAGGACACTGTCAAAGATCAAGGTTTGGCAAATTTCTCAGCAGTTTCCATGTCCATTAAAGATTTCTATAATAGTGAAAAGGCCTAAGATGTTTCTAAACAGCCTATTTTGAACACATCTATGCAAGAATGGTGATGTTCTATTTTTTCCCAACTCATTATGTAAGGTTATGAGTCTTGTCTTGATGTTTTGTCTTGGGCAATTCTTGTAATGAGTAGCTCCAGGATAAAAGATAGGCCCCTTGGTTACACTGGCAGCTCTCTAATCAAGTTGGTTCCTTTAAGGCACAAATGAAGCCTGAGTCCACCAATGGTGCCCTAGGAGCCATCCATTCCCCTTTCCTCACTGTTCAGAGGAATGGTCATCAGCAAAATAGTAGAGAAGTGATGGTCATCCTGGATCTGCTACCTGTGACAAGGATCTGGGTCTGGTTTGTAATAGTGTGGGGAGGAGTGGACAAGCCTTTCAACATTGTCCCCAAACAATCTTGATGTAGCAAAGATAAATGTTTTCCACAAGGGAAACAACAATTTTAATCCAGATCACTTGGGTGGAGAGATGTTTATTTATTTATGGGTCAGTTTATTTTTATGAGTCTGGTGTGTTAATTCTTGACTTTGGCTTCATTCTTGCCTGGCAGCATGCAGATCCTGACTTCTTCCACATGTGGATATGTGATCACTGACTCTAAAATATTTGCCGAACCCTGCACTAAGCAACTGTTTGATACTTCCATCATGATTTTTGTAAGTGCAACTAAGAGTGAATTAAAACACTCAGGCCAGTACCCTACTGCTAGTCCCAATTTGAGTAGAGAAACTGAAATAGGGTACTGGTGTTAATTACATTGGTTTTAAGTCATGTAGCAGTCATGAGGTATTTTAATCATGGTGAATCTGGGTCGTGGCACTGTTAATCCATGTTGTGGTGCTCTAGGAAAAAAATAAATTAAATTAAAAGTGGGATGGTGGTGAAGAAGCCCAGCTGCTAAGCAGCTAGGAATCCCTTTGTTCATTCACTCATATTTATTTTATTTATTTATTTATTGTATTTATATCCCACCCATTTAGTCAATTGACCACTCTGGGCGGCTAACAACACATAAAAATAAAACAATTTAAAATATAACAACAATATTTGTTGTTGTTTAGTCGTTTAGTCGTGTCCGACTCTTCGTGACCCCATGGACCAGAGCACGCCAGGCCCTCCTGTCTTCCACTGCCTCCTGAAGTTGGGTCAAATTCATGTTGGTAGCTTCGATGACACTGTCCAACCATCTCATCCTCTGTCGTCCCCTTCTCCTCTTGCCTTCACACTTTCCCAACATCAGGGTCTTTTCCAGGGAGTCTTCTCTTCTCATGAGATGCCAAAGTATTGGAGCCTCAGCTTCAGGATCTGTCCTTCCAGTGAGCACTCAGGGTTGATTTCCTTCAAAATGGATAGGTTTGTTCTCCTTGCAGTCCAGGGGACTCTCAAGAGTCTCCTCCAGCACCACAATTCAAAAGCATCAATTCTTCGGCGGTCAGCCTTCTTTATGGTCCAGCTCTCACTTCCATACATCACTACTGGAAAAACCATCGCTTTGACTATGCGGACCTTTGTCGGCAAGGTGATGTCTCTGCTTTTTAAGATGCTGTCTAGGTTTCTCATCGCTTTCCTCCCAAGAAGCAGGCGTCTTTTAATTTCGTGGCTGCTGTCACCATCTGCAGTGATCGTGGAGCCCAGGAAGGTAAACTCTGTCACTGCCTCCATATCTTCCCCTTCTATTTGCCAGGAGGTGATGGGGCCCGTGGCCATGATCTTCGTTTTTTTGATGTTGACCTTCAGACCATTTTTTGCGCTCTCCTCTTTCACTCTCATTAAGAGGTTCTTTAATTCCTCCTCCTCACTTTCTGCCATCAGAGTGGTATCATCTGCATATCTGAGGTTGTTGATATTTCTTCCGGCAATCTTAATTCCGGCTTGGGATTCATCCAGTCCAGCCTTTCGCATGATGTATTCTGCATATAAGTTAAATAAGCAGGGGGACAATATACATCCTTTCCCAATTTTGAACCAATCAGTTGTTCCATACCCAGTTCTAACTGTTGCTTCCTGTCCCACATAGAGATTTCTCAGGAGATGGATAAGGTGGTCAGGCACTCCCATTTCTTGAAGAACTTGCCATAGTTTGCTGTGGTCCACACAGTCAAAGGCTTTTGCGTAGTCAATGAAGCAGAAGTAGATGTTTTTCTGGAACTCTCTGGCTTTCTCCATAATCCAGCGCATGTTAGCAATTTGGTCTCTAGTTCCTCTGCCCCTTCGAAATCCAGCTTGTACTTCTGGGAGTTCTCGGTCCACATACTGCTGAAGCCTGCCTTGGAGGATTTTGAGCATAACCTTGCTAGCGTGTGACATGAGTGCAATTGTACGGTAGTTGGAGCATTCTTTAGCACTTCCCTTCTTTGGGATTGGGATGTAGACTGATCTTTTCCAATCCTCTGGCCACTGCTGAGTTTTCCAAACTTGCTGGCATATTGAGTGTAGCACCTTAACGGCGTCATCTTTTAAGATTTTAAATAGTTCAACTGGAATGCCATCACCTCCACTGGCCTTGTTGTTAGCCATGCTTTCTAAGGCCCACTTGACTTCACTCTCCAGGATGTCTGGCTCAAGGTCAGCAACCACACTATCTGGGTTGTCTGGGACATCCAGATCTTTCTGGTATAATTCCTCTGTGTATTCTTGCCACCTCTTCTTGATGTCTTCTGCTTCTGTAAGGTCCCTCCCATTTTTGTCCTTTATCATGTCCATCTTTGCACAAAATGTTCCTTTAACATCTCCAATTTTCTTGAACAGATCTCTGGTTTTTCCCTTTCTATTATTTTCCTCTATTTCTTTGCACTGTTCATTTAAGAAGGCCCTCTTGTCTCTCCTTGCTATTCTTTGGAAGTCAGCATTCAATTTTCTGTAACTTTCCCCATCTCCCCTGCATTTTGTTTCCCTTCTCTTCTCTGCTATTTGTAAGGCCTCGTTGGACAGCCACTTTGCTTTCTTGCATTTCCTTTTCTTCGGGATGGTTCTTGTTGCTGCCTCCTGTACAATGCTATGAGCCTCCATCCATAATTCTTCAGGCACTTTTTCCACCAAATCTAGTTCCTTAAATCTGTTCTTCACTTCCACTGTGTACTCATAAGGGATTTGGTTTAGATTATACCTGACTAGCCCAGTGGTTTTTCCTACTTTCTTCAGTTTAAGCTTGAATTTTGCTATAAGAAGCTGATGGTCAGAGCCACAATCAGCTCCAGGTCTTGTTTTTGCTGACTGTATAGAGCTTCTCCATCTTTGGCTGCAGAGAATATAATCAATCTGATTTCGGTATTGCCCATTTGGTGATGTCCATGTGTAGAGTCGCCTCTTGTGTTGTTGGAAAAGAGTGTTTGTGATGACCAGCTTGTTCTCTTGACAAAACTCTATTAGCCTTTGCCCTGCTTCATTCTGAACTCCAAGGCCAAACTTACCTGTTGTTCCTTTTATCTCTTGACTCCCTACTTTAGCATTCCAGTCCCCTATAATGAGAAGAACATCTTTCTTTGGTGTCAGTTCTAGAAGGTGTTGTAGGTCTTCATAGAATTGGTCAATTTCAGCCTCTTCAGCATCGGTGGTTGGTGCATAAACTTGGATTACTGTGATGTTGAAAGGTCTGCCTTGGACTCGTATTGAAATCATTCTATCATTTTTGAGATTGTATCCCAGTACAGCTTTCCCCACTCTTTTGTTGACTATGAGGGCTACTCCATTTCTTCTACGGGATTCTTGCCCACAATAGTAGATATGGTAATCATCTGAATTGAATTCGCCCATTCCCGTCCATTTTAGTTCACTGATGCCCAGGATGTCAATGTTGATTCTTGCCATCTCCTGTTTGACCACATCCAACTTATCAAGGTTCATAGATCTCACATTCCAGGTTCCTATGCAGTATTCTTCTTTGCAGCATCGGACTTTCCTTTCACTTCCAGGCGCGTCCACAGCTGAGCATCCTTTCGGCTTTGGCCCAAACACTTCATTAGCTCTGGAGCTACTTGTACTTGTCCTCCGCTCTTCCTCAGTAGCATGTTGGACGCCTTCCGACCTGAGGGGCCCATCTTCCAGCGTCATATCTTTTAGCCTTTTGTTTCTGTTCATGGGGTTTTCTTGGCAAAGATACTGGAGTGGCTTGCCAGTTCCTGCTCCAGGTGGATCGCGTTTAGTCAGAACTCTCCACTATGACCTGTCCGTCTTGGGTGTCCCTGCACGGCATAGCCCATAGCTTCTCTGAATTACTCAAGCCCCTTCGCCACGACAAGGCAGCAATCCGTGAAGGGGAACAATATACAACATCAGTAATCAATTGTTCAAGATGGAAAAGAAAAAATAAATCAAATAGTGGCTGGAGGGAAGGCCTGCTTAAACAGCCAGGTTTTCAATTGGCTTTTGAAAATGCCCAGCGAAGGGGCCATGTGGATCTCAGGGGGGAGTTTATTCCAAAGGCGAGGAGCCACTGCCGAGAAGGCCCGGTTTCTTGTTTTTTCCTTCCGGGCCTCCCTTGGCGTTAGGCTCCTCAACCTCACCTCCTGACTAGATCGAGTGATACGGGTAGATTTTGGTGGGAGTAGGCGTTCCGCCAAATATCGAGGCCCTAAACCGTTTAGGGCTTTATACGTAAGCATTAAAACTTTGAAGTCAACGCGGAACCGAACGGGCAGCCAATGCAAAGCGGCCAGAGTGGGAGAGATATGATGGTATTTTCTCACCCCACTAAGGAGTCTGGCCTCTGCATTCTGCACCATTTGAAGCTTCCGCATCAACTTCAAAGGTAGCCCCACGTAGAGCACATTACAGTGGTCTAATCTCGAGATTACAAGCGCATGTACCAAAGTGGTGAGCGCCCCAACATCAAGATAGGGACGCAGCTGGGCAATCCACCACAGATGGAAATAGGCGGAACGGACCACCGACGCCACCTGCGTTTCCATGGTGAGCGCTGGGTCCAGATGGATCCCCAAGCTGCGAACCTCACTCTTCGCGGTGAGAGTCACCCCCCCCCAAATAAGAGGGAGTTTCCCAAACCACTGATGGTGGGGCCACCCACCCTCAGAACCTCCGTCTTGTCCGGATTCAACCTCAGCCCATTTTCTTGCATCCATTGCAGTACAGCCTCCAAGCAACGCTGAAGGGACAGAACGGCATCCTCTGCAGTTGGTGAAAAGGAGATGTAGAGCTGAGTGTCATCAGCGTACTGATGGCACGATGCCCCACACCTGCTGATGACCCCACCCAGCGGCCTCATGTAGATATTAAACAGCATTGGGGAGATGATCGAGCCCTGCGGGACCCCACAATTGAGGCTCCACGGGGCCGAAACACTCTCCCCAAGCTGTACTCTCTGAGGACAGTCCTCCAAGAAGGATTGGAGCCAGGCTAACGCAAGGCCACCAATTCCCAACTCGGAGAGCCTCCACAGGAGGATACCGTGGTCGATGGTATCAAAGGCGGCTGAGATATTGAGGAGGACCAACAGAGACATTGACCCTCAATAGGTCATCATACAGGGTGACCAATGCCGTTTCTGTACCATGGCGCGGCCTAAAACCTGACTGGAACGGATCCAGGGCATTTGTTTCATCCAAATGAGCCTGAAGCTGATCGGCCACCACCCTCTCCACCACTTTGCTAATGAAAGAAACGTTGGCGACGGGCCTATAATTGCCAATTTCGTCCGCCACCAAACTACGTTTCTTCCTTATGGGCCTAATGAGTGTCTCCTTGAGGGCAGGGGTACCCTGCCCTCAAGGAAAGACCCATTAATTATTGCTGTGGCCCATTCAATTGTTATAGGCCTGGCTACTTTGATTAGCCAGGCTGGGCAAGGGTCAAGGGATGAGGTGGTGGCCCGACAGCAATCAAGCACTTTGTCCACAATATCTGGCATCACAGGTTGAAAGAGATCAATAACCGCCGGGCAAGGCGGAGCGCTGGACATCTCTGCTCGATCCACTGTATCCAAAAAAGGAGAGAGCTCTCGGCAGATGGCCTCCACTTTAGATTTAAAGAATGCTGCAAATTGGTCTGGTGAAATACTAGAGGGAGGCCCATCACTTTGACCAATTCCGGATAGGTCGCGCACTATACGGAAAAGCTCCGCCTGCTGGTTTGAAGCTTCGCTTATCCGGGTAGCGAGATGTGCTCGGCTAGCAGCCTTTACCTTGGCATGGTAAAGGTTAGTTGCGACCCTGACAGCTATCCAATTATAAACCGTCGGGTTCTTTCTCCACTTGCGCTCTAGCCTTCTCCTAAATTGCTTCATCACTCATAGGTCCTGATTAAACCAGGACGCAGGCCGAGCTCTGCATTAGAGAGGGCGTTTAGAAGCAATCGTATCTACAGCCCTGGTGGCGGCGGTATACCAGCCATCAACCAGAGCCTCGACAGGAGCACCAGCAAGATCAGCCAAAATCCCTCTCATGGAATCCTGGAATCCTATGGGATCCAGTAGCCTTCGAGGGCGGACCATTAAAATAGGTCCATGCTCCCTGCGAGGGGGGAGAGCCACTGAGAGATTACATTTTATTAGGTGGTGATCTGACCATGACAAGGGAACCGACACAAGGTCAGTCACCATCAGACCACGCTCACGCCAATTGGTGGAAAGAAACAGGTCTAGCATATGACCACCCACATGGGTGGGGCCGTTGACATGTTGGGACATGTTCAAGGAAGCCATGGTTTCCAGGAACTCAAGAGCTGGCCCAGAGATCTCTGCCTCAGCGTGTATGTTGAAGTCACCCAAGACCAATAGCCTCGGGGACCCCAGCAATGCCGCGGAGACAAAGTCCGCCAGCTCTGGTAAGG
The DNA here is from genome assembly GCA_037013535.1 of Intellagama lesueurii. Classification (NCBI taxonomy): domain Eukaryota; kingdom Metazoa; phylum Chordata; class Lepidosauria; order Squamata; family Agamidae; genus Intellagama; species Intellagama lesueurii. The sequence continues at coordinate 228,359,035 of JBAJHW010000002.1, read as the reverse complement.
AAATGGCTTGGTCGCGGGGAGCGCGGTAACCCAGCAAGATCCCAATACCATCCCTGGCCCCTATCGACATGTGGAGGGCCTCCAGACCCGGCTTTACCACCGTGGAGCACCTAGTAACCTCCAAGGTGTTTTTATATACAATGGCTACTCCCCCCCCCCGCCCCTCCAGTCTACCCTGGTGTTGGACAGCATAACCGGGCGGACAGACGAGCGCTAGGGGTGGACCCCCCCTCCGCCTATCCACGTTTTGTTTATGCACGCCAGGTCTGCATCCTCCTCCAGAATAAGATCGTGAATAACCTGGAATTTATTAGATACAGACCTGGCATTCAACAACACTTTAGAGTGGAGGGTCGGCTTCCACTCTAAATATCTTCCATATCTTCTTCCAGTCCCAGGTTGTGGTGTGGGGGGATGGATAAGGCAAGATTAACCCAAGGAGGAGTCTCTTGACCGAGCCAGCACTCAAACCCCAGAACTGGCAGCAGGAAGACATGCAGGCAAAACACCATAACCACCAACACCACTTCCTCTTTCTTCCTCCCCTCCTCCCAGCCAGGTCAGTGGTTTCCCAAGCCTTGAGCTCCAAAGAGGAGGCAGCCAAGCAAAAAAAAAAAAAGGAACTTTTACCAGGGCCAAAAGATGAGTCCTCCTTAACACTCCTGATTCTTTGGTGCAATGTGGCTGTTCCAACTTTTCCTCTGAGATTGGCTCTAAGCCAGGGGAAGAGAACTGCTACAGAAGGCTGGAAAGCACCTGCCTGGCTGCTGAACAGTTAATGACATGCCATCAAACAGATGACTACGTAGTGGGCCCTGCAGAAAGCAGAGCAAAGCTCTCTGGTTTAATTTTTAATTTTTTAAAATTATTGCTATCTGGTATAGCACTGTCTCAGATAGGAGGAATTTAAAAATAAAAAATAAAACAACATCAGGGTTGTGGCTGTGAGAGCCAACCAGTGGGAGAACTACTTAAAAATTAACAAGGACAGAGGGATTCACATAGGAGGAATTAATTTAAATTAATCAATTACACATCCACATGAAAATTAATGGACTTCTGGCAGAGGAGTAAAAAAACTGATTCCACCTCATATTAAACCATGATTAGACTATTTTTTATAGCATTTCAAAACATGCTAAACTCAATTTAAATAGAACCAAATCACTAAATCTGCTGAGATAAGGAAGGGCAAGGAATAAGGGATTTAAACTCAACAGAATTAGCAACTGTGAGATATTCTTAATTAGAATCCCCCAGGCAATTGTGCTCAGAATTTTGAAACTACCTTCTAAAATATATTTGTAATAGATCTATTCATTGATCTAGTCTGGGATTCCAGGATGTCCTGGATTAGGAATTTCTCCACCCCAGGACAATAAATATTGGCAGAGCAAGTGGAAGTTCAAGGGAGATCTGGATAGAGATATAGCTGTCTCCTTGGTGGTGGGACAATTCTAACTCAAGATTCTTGTTTACTGGAGTCCCAGGTATCTGAGGCCAGCAGCAGACTTCAGAAATAGTCCACAACCAAGAGCAGAAAAATATTCATTTAATTTAATTTATTTATTGAAGCTTGTCTCCTACTATTGCATCAATATCTGTGCTGCCTTTCTCCCAACAGCGGGACTCAAGGTGGCTCACAAATCATTTAAAAGAACAAGAATTAAAAACAGCATATAAACAACAATTTAAAATTCTTCAACAACTAATAATTAAAACGGCCATATAGAACATATTAAAATATCAAAACATTTAAAACATATCAAAAGGATATGTTAGCAATGAACATAGAGCAACAAGGGCAATCTTTAACTAATAAAAAGGTCTCATATTACAAGAGCTTATCTCACTCTGAGAATGTGCAAACCTGATTCTTTGGTCTTTAAAATTTAAGCACAGGATTCCTTTGAAGTGTGATTTCATTAACTTGAAAAGTTGCCTTAGTCACCTCTCTGTTATGTTGATGGGCTTTCAGCTCAAATTACAGGTTATTTCTAAGGTATTTTCTGGCTTGAATACAACATCTTCCTTGGATTTAGCAAGAACATGGAGCTTTTGATAGTGGAAGAGGTTCTACACCACCACCCCCAAGCTGTCAGCAAAGTATTTAGAACCATTAGCTTCGATGACATGGAGATCCGACTTGAAGTGTAGGCATCCTTCAGTCTTGAGAGACTATGGTAACCTGCTCTAAATAGAGGTCTTGGGAAAGCGTCTAGTGTGGCTGCGAAGGCTAATTCGAGAGTGACAATCCCTTCCACACTGAAGAGAAATACAATCTGTCTCCTGTCCAGCTCCCTGATTTTGCTGGTTTTGGGACTGCCTCTTTGCCTCAGCCTGCTGAACAAGTGTCTCTTCAAATTAGGAGAGGCCATGCTGCACCTTTTGTTTCTGTCCATGGAGTTTTCTTGGCAAAGATACTGGAGTGGCTTGCCAGTTCCTGCTCCAGGTGAATTGAATTGTGGTGCTGGAGGAGACTCTTGAGAGTCCCCTGGACTGCAAGGAGATAAAACCTATCCGTTCTGAGGGAAATCAACCCTGAGTGCTCACTGGAAGGACAGATCCTGAAGCTGAGGCTCCAATACTTTGGCCATCTCATGAGAAGAGAAGACTCCCTGGAAAAGACCCTGATGTTGGGAAAATGTGAAGGCAAAAGGAGAAGGGGACGACAGAGGACGAGATGGTTGGACGGTGTCATCGAACCTACCAACATGAATTTGACCCAACTCCGGGAGGCAGTGGAAGACAGGAGGGCCTGGCGTGCTCTTGTCCATGGGGTCACGAAGAGTCGGACACAACTTAACGACTAAACAAGAACAACATGCTGCACCGCCTGCCTCCAGGCTGAATGCTCAGATGTCAAGGTTTCCCATCTGTTGAAGTCCATTCCTAAGGCCTTCAGATCCCGCTTGCAGATCTCCTTGTATCGCAGCTGTGGTCTTCCTCTGGGGCGCTTTCCCTGCACTAATTCTCCATACGGGAGATATTTTGGAATCCAACCACCAGCCATTCTCACGACATACCCAAGCCAACGTGGACGTCGCTGTTTCAATAATGTATACATGCTAAAAATTCCAGCTCATTCTAGGACTACCCTATTTGGAACTTTGTCCTGCGGTGATACCAAAAATGCATCGGAGACAACGCAGATGGAACGTGTTCAGCTTCCTCTCCTGCCATGCACAAAGGGTCCAGGACTCGCTGCAGTACAGGAGTGTACTCAGGTCACAGGCTCTATAGACCTGGATCTTGGTATATGCCATCAGCTTCTTATTAAGCCATACTCTCTTTGTGGGTCTAGAGAACATGGTAGCTGCTTTGCCAATGCGTTTATCCAGCTCGACATCTAGGGAGAGAGTGTCAGAGATCATTGAGCCAAGGTACACAAAGTCAAGAACAACCTCCAGTTCTTGTGTAGATATGGTAATAGAGGGAGGTGAGTCCACGCCCTGGCCCATGACTTGTGTTTTCTTCAGGCTGATTGTTAATCCAAAATCTTGGCAGGTCTTACTAAAACGATTCATGGGTTGTTGGAGGTCTTCAGCAGAATGGGCAACAACAGCTGCATCATCGGCGAAGAGGAAGTCCCGCATGCATTTCAGCTGGACTTTGGTCTTTGCTCTCAGTCTAGAGAGATCAAGGAGTTTTCCAGCTGATCTAGTCCGGAGATAGACACCTTCTGATGCAGTTCCAAAAGTGTGCTTCAGCATGACAGCAAAAAGGATCCCAAACAGAGTCGGTGCGAGGACACAGCCCTGTTTCACTCCGCTTTGGATGTCAAAGGGATCTGACGTTGAGCCATCAAAAACTACAGTGCCCTTCATTTCCTCATGAAAGGACCTGATGATGTTAAGGAGTCAAGGTGGACATCCAATCTTGGGAAGTATTTTAAAAAGGCCATCCCTGCTAACCAAATCAAAGGCCTTTGTAAGATCTATGAAGGCTGCAAAGAGTGGCTGTCATCGTTCCCTACATTTCTCCTGCAACTGTCTGAGGGAAAATACCATGTCAGTGGTGGATATATTAGCTCGAAATCCACACTGTGATACTGGATGGACTCTGTCTGCAAGCACCTGGAGCCTCTTCAGCACAACACAGGCAAGCAGCTTCCCTACGACGCTGAGAAGAGAGATGCCACGGTAGTTATTGCAGTTGCCCCTGTCACCTTTGTTCTTGTACAATGTGACGATGTTTGCATCCTTCATGTCCTGTGGTACTCCACCTTCCCTCCAGCAAAGACAGAAGATTTCATACAGCTCAGTGGTGATGATCTCTTTACAACACTTCAGCACTTCAACAGGGATGTTGTCCTTCCCAGGTGCCTTGCCAGAGTCGACGGAATCCAAGGCCGCTTTTATTTCTGCTAAAGTTGGTTCGCTGTCCAACTCTTCCAAGACAGGCAGGCACTCGATGTTATTTAATGCCTCTTCGGTTACTACATTCTCTCCAGAATATAGCTCAGAGTAGTGCTGCACCCAGCGTTCCATTTGCTGTGCTTGGTCCTGGATGATCATGTCTGTGGCAGACTTCAAAGGAGCAGATTTCTTCTGTATTGGACCTAAAGCCTGCTTGATACATTCCCTTGAGAGATCCTACTTGGTGCCCCGTATAACTGTAATACTCTAAACCTAACAGATCTAATTGTGACAGAGGGACTCTTTCCTGTCTGTCTGTTTATCTGTCATTTTAAAAATCTTCATGTCCCTCTAGAAATATACATGACATCAAATGAAGTTTTACCTTCCCAAGAAGACCCTCAAGCTTAGGGGCCTTGGAAGGGATCCCTCAACTCCAAATAAAAATAGAACATGCCAGTCCAGGCACTTCTCTTTTCTTGCTTATCTATCTGACCATTTCTAGGCCTGGTGCAGCCCACAGTGAGGTCTGGGGGCACGCATGTGGTTCCTAAGCACACTGACATCACCCACCCTTGTAATAAAGAAAAAGACTTACCACTTTTGCGAGCACATTTAGTGAGGGCTTGAGAGAGTTTTCCTGTGGCTGCACCCAGATATTCCGAATGTCTTTCCTTATGAGATTGGACTGCCTACCCCCTTTCCTTCTGCTGGCAATTGAAAACCTATTTCTTTAGAGAACTTTTGGGTAGTCAGCAGGCAGCTGGGATGAGGGTTGTGGTTTTTTTTTTTTTAAAAAAAATCTGGTTATAGTTTTTAAATAATTTTTGAAAATATTGGTGTGTTGTAGTGTTACATTTTAATTGGCATGTCTTTATTTGTGGATTAAAACACTCTTTTGTACGCTACCTTGGGTCACCACCAACGTACCCACTAATTTTCAACCCTGCTGGGTGGGGCTCCACTTCTCCGTTGTGCAACTTCACCCTTTATTTTTTAAAGACCCAGTTGCTTCAGCTAAGGGTTGGATCAACTGAACCAATTGCACTTTTTTCTCTTTTTCTTTTTAGAGGCAGCCACCAGCCTGTATAAAATAATAATAATAATATCAGCCGGGCTTTTTTCTTTCTTTCTTCTTTTCTTAGAGGCAACCAGCCTCAGGAGCCAGTCAGGCTGCCTCTCAAGATGGCGGCAGTGGAGGAGGAGGAGGAAGAAGAAGTGGCAGCAAAAGGTAGGGAGGTGATGGGGCAGTGGGAAGAGGGCTGGGGCAGGCTGTGGGGGTGGCGGGAACGAACCAGGAGGTTCAGGAAAATGCTTAAAAGCTTGTGGTTCATGTCACTTCAGGTTCTCCGGTTTGGAGGAATCTGAACCAACCAACCCAGTGATTTTCCCTGACCTTCCTGGTTCATTTTTGGTTTGTGCCCACCTGTACTTCAGAGAATGTGTATGGAGAGGTGAATGTCTTTTACCTCATGCCTGCTTCCTCACTCTGTCTGATGAGATGCTCACACTGAAAGTCAATGTTTTATGCCACATGTCAAAAAAGAAGAAGAAGAAGAAGTAATAATCTTGAATATATGTGTTAATGTATGAAATGTATTTTAAAAATTTAAATACTATAGAAAGTTATTTGTTTTCAAATAGGGATCCAAAATAGATAATGCTATTTAGATTATTTATTGATAATTCAAATTGAGCTGTTACACGAATTTCATCAGCTAACAATAGAACGAAGTGATTCTAGTGATGCTGTTAGCAAGGGATAAAGAAGGATGGCCCATCTTCATAATAAATGTTCTTATTTTTGTCACTTTTCAGATTCACTGCATTCCTTGAAGTCATTCAGTGTAAGTGCTTTAAAACTTTAAAATGCTATAGCGAGCTATTTGTTTTAAAAAGAGAGAGAGATCCCAAATAGATAATGCTGTTTAGATCATTTATTGATAAATCAAATAAAAATGCTGCAAGATTTTCATCAGTTAACAACAGAAAGAAATGATTCTGTAAGCAAGAGATAAAGAGGGATGGCTCTTCTTTATCATAAATGTTCTTATTCTTGTGCAGCTTCAGATTACCAGCATCGTCCAAAGTATTTCAGTCTAAGTCTTCTTCCACTATGACTGGTGAGAGAAAGTCAAGAAAGGAACTCAGTATGAGAATCTAGAAATTGCAAATGTTCACATTATTCAGTAAACAGAAAGAAAACTTTACATGGCAGTGTTAGAATAGGAAAACTCGGCATTAGGCACAAGCCTCTTCTGCCACCTGATCTCAGCCATCTGAGTAGAGTCAGTAGAGTAATCTGGTGGCAGACCTGCTCTGATGCCTAAATTCAGCTACATAAGAACATTAAGAAGAGCCCTCTTGGATCAGGCCAAGGGCCCATCTAGTCCAGCTCCCTGTATCTCACGGTGGCCCCACCAGATGCCTCTGGGAGCACACGAGACAACTAGATACCTGTCTTCTGATACCCCTCCCCTGCATCTGGCATTTTTAGGTACCTTCCTTCTAAGCCTGGAGATTATACATCCCCATCATGGCTTGTAACTAGCTTGTAACTAGAGGGAAGAGCAGAGGTCCTCTAGATCTAAACTTTCTCAAATTCAGGGATGCAGCTACAATACTGGCAAACAGTGAGGCCTGTGCAAGGGTAAGCCTAGGTAATCTCCAGCATCACTAGGCTGAAAGTGGTTTGGACTTGGTTCATCTTCAGTTGGACCCAGGCTGTTCACCATTTTGGATTGCCTTCTGAAGAAGGCAAGGTGAAAGCTGTTCAAATTTTTCATTACTGCTATATTTCCTGTTGGCACCAAAAGGTGGAAACACACCCCTCACACACTTCTGAGCTTCATTGATCATAAAATTCTTTCAAAGCAAACGTTCTTAAAACTGGAATCAATTGTAACATTTCTTTTAAATAGTCAGTATACAGAGCAGTGTCACCGTATTTTTCCGTTTATAAGATGACCCAATGTATAAGACGACACCCCCCTTTTCTAACCCCAAATTAGAAAATTTGATCCCTGCTTTTCCCTTCCTTTTGCTAAGCCACGGAGCTTAGCAAAAGGAAGGGAAAAGCAGGGATCAGAGGGCTCCCTTTGACTGCCGCTTTTCCTTGCCTTTTGCGAAGCCACGGGGCTTAGCAAAAAGGGAGGGAAGGCTCCCTTCGGGTAACGCAGCTTTGAAAGGGCTTCAGTATCAAAGGACTGCGATCATGAAGCCCTTTCATGGCTGCATTATCCACTTCCTAAGCCCCGCTTCGCAAAAGGCAGGGAAAAACGGCTGCCTTCCGTGTATAAAATGACCCTCAATTTTTTGTCTAATTATTTAAGGAAAAAGTGTTGTTTTATACACAGAAAAATACGGTATTCCCTCTTTTCAGATGCACCTTGTGACTGAAATATGTACTCACATATATGCGTTGCAGAAAATACACCTATTGCTATATATTCTGTTATCGGAACCACAATGAGCTTGATACTCCATAGTACATATTAGTCTTGGATACCCACGACAATAGTCCTATAGACAAAGCCAGTGCAAGTGGGATTAGTTTTCTTCTTGATCAGAAAGCAGCTGGAAAGCATTAACATTCTCTGTTACCATGCTAGCTCAGCCTTAATTGTGATTAGTATTACAGTGCTAAAAGATCACTCTGAACTGTGAGTGCAACAAACCCAGTACTTGGGTACAGAAGTTCAGAACATAGTTACCATTATGGTTACTTTTTTTAAAAAAAGACTTCACGTTACCATTTCTCAGAAATAATTAAGTAGTTGGGTTTCAGAGCATCATCCTATGACAGCTTAGTCATTTCCACTGAGTTAAGCAGACAGACCCATATCTTTAAGTAAAAGATACCGTCACAATTGCGCCATAAAACTAGCGATGATGTCCTTTGTTAAGATACCATCATGACATGTTGCAGTAATTGGCCATGGTATCCTCCTGGGCCATGTCTCTCGGGTGGGACTTGGAGCCCCTGTTCTACAAGGGCACTGGTCCTTCCTGGAAGAGAGAACTCAGAAGGTGGTGTGGGGCGGGGGGGGGGGGCAAGCAACTCCTGTTTGACACCGTGGCCATTGGCCTGTGGGGTCCCTCAGGGCCCTCTTTTGTCCCCTATGCTGTTTTACATCAACATGAAACTGTTGCCTTACCTAACTCCTGGCAACAAGATTTCAACCAATACATGCAATTAGTTAGTTTAAACCATTTCTGTTCTAATTTAGAAGGGTCAGAAGTGCAAAAGTTAGCTCTAAGCTAAGAATACATAATGAATACTCACCGTTAGATCTCTCATTTCAACAGCAGCATCTGAAAACAAAACATCCTATGTGTAACTATAGTAAATCCATAAGAGTCCAGTGGGAAGCATCCGTTTCAATACAAGAAAATGACTTTAGAGAGTCACAGTGAGGTTCACCAGCATGCAGCTTAGGCTGCAACCTAAATGGCATCTTATGGTCTGGGCATGCTACCGTTCTCAGGATGACAAGCAAAGTACAGTACCATATACCAGAAAGCCCTCTCCATATGTTCCAGCAAGGTTTGTGAGCAAAGAGGGATTTCCTGCAAAGATGTAAACCTGAAGCATACATAGTTTACTCCCTTCCTATTGGTAGGATTCAGAAGGAAAGGTGGGGGAGAAGGGAAGGGTGAAAATGGAAAAGGAATTAAAATCACCCCAGCAGCTCATAGAAATTGAGAAATTCATCTACCATTTCTTTTGCCTCTCTTTCCTCTTTTGTACTGTAATGCCTGTTTACAGTTAGTGACTGACAGGTGACAGAGAGACAAATCTCTGGATAATTCTTTCATCAATAGGCAAGCCAAAATAAGTGTGCCACTGATTGAAAATCTACTTGGAAGCCAATCCCATAGATCAGTGGAACTTTTAGCCATACGATGCATGCTCCAAAGTCCACTTGGTCCCCCTTAACAGGTTATAGTTGCTGTCATGATGATGGGATATGTAGTCAGAGAAATGTAAGATGGGGTCAGACAGGTTCTGTGTGAAGATTTATTTATTTATTTATTAGATTTCTATCCCGCCCTTTTAGACAGAGTCTACTCTGGGCGGGTTCCATTAAATATTGTAATCTAAAACAGTTAAAAACAATTCAGATGATCTGAGAGACATTGGAATGTGTTTCTCTAAGTGCTTTGAGAATGTTTTTCTGAAGACCGTTACAGCCTGGTTCGAGATAGCGCTGAAAGCCGAACCGAGAGGCCTGTGGAAAACTCAACATTCCGAGTTAATTGGAGAAGAGATAAAACACCTGGACTTCCATGGGAATTAAGGGAGGAGGAAGGTGTTGCAGCCCCTTGAGGCTAATTGGTTAACAGCCAGAATTGTCAAGAAGAAGGGAGGAGTTAGAGAGTGTAGAAAATGGACGATGGGTTATGTGAATGGAGATTTGAGTGTTGTTCTGTTCTGGATTTCGATTCCATGATGATGGGAGAGAAAGGAGCTTGATTGAGAGAGGATGTAAGTAAAGAGAAAGAAGGAGGTGGGGCTAACCCACTGTAGACCACCTTAGCCCAGCTTAGTAGTGTTTATTATTTTAATGGGAAATAGTTATTTTATTTAACTGTAATAATCTTTGAATATGTTCTTTATGCTAAAGCTTGTGCAATATAAACTGATTCTATGAAACTCTATTTTTCTAATAAAAATTAATTATAAAAATTCTACAAAAGGACTGGTCTCTTGAACAGCAGGGTCTGGCTAAATCCAGGAGGTGGAGAGGGCCACAAACTAGCTATCTTTAAGAGTCCTACCTAACTGAGCTGTTGTGAGTTCTAAGGAATCACAAAGCCCATGTGTCTGTGCTTGCAAAGTACTGGTTAAGAGTAAAGTGTTCTTTTAAGGTCAGACTTGTTCAAAGGGCTTACACTACGCACTGCTGAGGTCTTGGGACTTGCCCCAGCGCAAAGGTGGTAGGTAAGTGGCCTGTCGAACTCTCTGACCGAGTGGCATGCGCTCCTTAGGGAGACCTAGGGCACCACAGTTGCCATGTGGAGGCTATCAAGAAAGGAAAGGTTGGTGCTGGCTTTAAGAGGATTGTGCTCACAGCGTAGAGAGTGGCAAGAACACTGAAGAATGGGCGGCACAGATACAGAGTATCTCCATGTGACAGAGGCAACCCATCAGGACAATTGTCTTCCAGTAATTAATTCAGATATTTGTATGGAAGCCTTTGAAATGTATCATATAGAAAAGGCCTTGAGAATGTCTAGAGATTATTGTCATTCCTTTATGGGATTAAGTGTATAGTGAGTTGTAAAAGGCAAATCTGTACAAAAAGGGGAACCCTTGCCATGGGAAATGCAGCTCACCTGAGTAGAGGGAGAACACCATCAGAGTGAGGAGCAGGAAACCTCCAAGGGCCTTCATGATCGTCTTAATGGGGTTTGTCCAAGGTGACTGAAGTTACCCAGGCTGTAGGTGAGTCTTGGATTCTGCTGGTAGGCGCAATATGTCTTTTCATGCCTTCCTCGCATATTTATATATGTAGACACACACAGCTTAAATGTTTATGCAGATTTTATGATGAAAGAGTCCACAGTAACAATTGGGCGTGGAACTAAGGGAGTACAAAGGTCTTGAGTTGCAATAATTTTCCAGCTTCGTTTTTGTTTAGAGCCCAGAATGCAAGGAAATTTGGCAACTAGTCTTTCAGTGAGGAGCAAGTGGGGTTCACCCTGGACCACGTTGCATTGAGTCTTCAGAATATGCTGACCATATATATTGTGGTCTACAAGAACAATATCTAAGCTAAGAATGTATGTATCAACATTCCCTGTTAATCAAATGCCTATGTAAATTCTTCATATATTTCTCAAAGAGTGATACAATTTTCATGGCTGCAAAAGCGAACACTATCTAGTTTCCTTCAAACCTGTTGTTGATGACAAATGAAACTTCTGATCTTTTGTTGACAGAATCCATGTTGTCAAAGCCAGATGTTAGACCTTGGTCCCTTCAAAGGGGAATAATGAGATAAAGTAGCACGCAAGTAAACGTGACATTTCTTCTCTAATGTTATATTTTTTTTAAAAAAACAAATACAATTCGCAATATTGGCTGATTGTACAGGAAGTCCTTTTGCACACACTCTTTTGTAGGCATCCTTCAATCTCGAGAGACTATGGTAACGTGCTCTGAATAGAAGTCTTGGAACAACGTCTAATGTGGCTGAGAAGGCCAATTCGAGAGTGACAATCCCTTCCACACTGAAGACAAATACAATCTGTCCCCTGTCCAGCTCCCTGATTTTGCTGCTTTCGGGACTGCCTCTTTGCCTCGGCCTGCTGAACAAGTGTCTCTTCAAATTAGGAGAGGCCATGCTGCACCACCTGCCTCCAGGCTGAACGCTCAGATGTCAGGTTTTCCCATCTGTTGAGGTCCATTCCTACAGCCTTCAGATCCTGCTTGCAGATCTCCTTGTATCGCAGCTGTGGTCTCCCTCTGGGGTGCTTTCCCTGCACTAATTCGCCATACAGGAGATCTTTGGGAATCTGACCGTCAGCCATTCTCACGACATGCCCAAGCCAACGTAGACCTGATGATGTTAAGGAGTCGAGGTGGACATCCAATCTAGGGAAGTATTTTAAAAAGGCTGTCCCTGCTAACCAAGTCAAAAGCCTTTGTAAGATCTATGAAGGCCACAAAGAGTAGCTGTTGTTGTTCCCTACATTTCTCCTGCAACTGTCTGAGGCGTTCCGTGTCTAGTCATGCTGGCCACGTGACCACGGAGGATTGTCTGCGGACAAACGCTAGCTCTATAGCTTGGAAACGGAGATGAGCACCACCTCCTAGAGTCGGAAACGACTGGACAAATTGTCAAGGGGAACCTTGTCTGAGGGAAAATACCATGTCAGTGGTGGATCTATTAGCTTGGAATCTACACTGTGATTCTGGATGGACTCTGTCTGCAAGCACCTGGAGTCTCTTCAGCACAACACGAGCAAGCAGCTTCCCTACGACGCTGAGAAGAGAGATGCCACGGTACTTATTGCAGTCACCCCTGTCGCCTTTGTTCTTATACAATGTGACAATGTTTGCATCCTTCATGTCCTGTGGTACTCCACCTTCCCTCCAGCAAAGATAAAAGATTTCATACAGCTCGGTGGTGATGATCTCTTTACAGCACTTCAGCAGGGATGTTATCCTTCCGAGGTGCCTTGCCGGAGGCGAGGGAATCCAAGGCCGCTTTTATTTCTGCTAAAGTTGGTTCGCTGTCCAACTCTTCCAAGACAGGCAGGCACTCAATGTTATTTAATGCCTCTTCAGTTACTGCATTCTCTCTGGAATATAGCTGAGACTAGTGCTGCACCCAGAGTTCCATCTGCTGTCCTCGGTCCTGTATGATCACGCCTGTAGCAGACTTCAAAGGAGCAGATTTCTTCTGTATTGGACATAAAGCCTGCTTGATACCATCATACATTCCCTTGATGTTACCTGTGTCTGCTGCTATCTGTATCTGAGAGCAGAGCTGAGGCCAATAATCATTAGAACATCTCCTGGCAGCCTGTTGAACTTTGCTGCAAGCAGCTCGAAGAGCCTGCAAGTTGTACTCACTAGGACAGGCTTTGTATGCTGCTAGAGCTCTCCTCTTTTCCTCGATGGCTGGCATCAACTCCTCCGAATGGGCTTCAAACCAGTCTGCCGTCTTTTTGGTCTTCTTGCCAAATGTGGACAAGGCGGTGTTATAAGCAGCATTCTTGAAATGTTCCCATCGTTCAGGTGCATTTGCATCAGCCAGGCCTGGAAGGGTTTCCTTAAGCGCTTGGGCAAATTCCTCCACTTTTCTTTGATCGCACGTCTTACTGATGTCAATATGTGGTCTTCCTTCCTTTTTCGTGTGATACAATATCTTTGCTCGCAGTTTTCCTTTCCACCCTTCCAGGGTCCTCTCCACCCCATTTCCTTTCCACCCCTTCCAGGGTCCTCTCCACCCCCATTTCCTTTTCCACCCCTTCTAAACTCCCTTCCTTCCCGTTTCCTCTTCCACTTCATCTGAACTCTTCTCCACCCCTTCCTTTTCCACCCCTTCTAAACTTTCTATGCCTGAAAAGCACTTTAATCTATGCACCTGGGTAGATGGGGCTCGTTAGCCTTGGAAGGCAGCCCATCTAGGAGAAGGAAAACTCCAATTTCAAACCTCCACTGCCTTGTGGCTATATCCATCAATGGAAAAGGCCTCAGGAGTAAACCTTGAGGCAAAATCTGGAGCCAGAGTCCCGGAGGCAGTTTGTGATGTTCTGGCAACTCCTGCGACATCGCTGGAACCAGTTGTATTGGCTCTTGCCTTTCCATTGGACTATTTCAGTGACGTGGAGAGGGGGGATTTGCTGCTTGGGTAACAATATCCTCCATATTATTTTACCCAGGCTTCGTGCTCTGGAGAGGACACTCCAGCTTCGCATACAGCATCAAAATAACACAGGAAGTAGCACTTACCGGTTATAATTCTCTGCTTGATTGGCATAGAGCGTGATGCCAGGGGCTACTTCCGATGGTGGGAGAGGTCATTGCACCTCACTAGGTAGCTACCTCCCACCTTAAGCTGGGCAGCCCCCAGCCAGTAAGGTGCTACCTCGCCACGGTCTGTTAACCTCACAGGGTGCGTGGGGTTTAGGGTGAAAGCCGACAAGCAGATCGATAACCCTGCACCATGCAACAATCATAAGAAAACGTCTGCCCTAAAGTTTGGCACCTGGAATGTTCGGACAATGACCCCTGGCTTTTCTGACGACCTGCAGGAAATAGACGACACGCGCAAGACAGCTGTCATCGACATGGAACTGAGTAGACTGCAGATGGACATTGTTGCCCTGCAAGAGATGAGATTGCCAGACATGGGATCTGTCAAAAAAAAACTTTCTCATTCTTCTGGCAGGGAAAACCATTGAATGAGACCAGGGAATATGGTGTTGGCTTTGCGGTTAGAAATACTCTGCTGAGATCCATTGATCCACCTACTCAGAGAGTGAAATAATCCTGTCTCTGCAGCTCCACTCATCAGCAGGACCTGTCACCCTCATTAGTGCATATGCACCATGACAGGGGCTTTATGGATGAGGCGGTGCCTTTTCCTATGCCCCAGCAGAGATTTATCCAATTCAGGGTATCAGTAATCAGACAGACAATGGTATTGAGAGCAGTAAAGTAAAGAAATTGTATTGTAGCAATATTGTAGCAGTAGTAATACATACAGAATTGTCCTTTCTTCAGTCCTTTGGTCATACACGTTACAGCATTCAATGTCAGTCCATTTACCGTAGCATAAATCAAGAGTTAGTAGTAATATTCTGTTTCATAAATCAATCCTGCAGAGTAACTCCTTCTTCTCTCCATTCGACCCCCCAACAAACAGTGTTCTGAGGCTGTTAGCTTTATTGCCCCTTGTGGCCAATTAGAGATTAGCTTCTACAGGCTTCTTCTCTAGCATTTTATTTCCACAGCTGTATTAAATCTAATAGGTAAGCTTGTTGCTAGCATAGCTGTAGTATTTGATCAAACTCTTTCTACAAACTTTCTACAAACTTTGATCATCAATTCCTACAGGGATGTTTAAGACCTGACACACCAACACTGTCATCTACAACAGAAGTCAAAGACAAATTCTATGACGATCTGGCAGCTGCTATCAAAAAATCCCCAAGAGAGAGCTGCTGTTTATTCTCAGAAACTTTAACACTAGAGTTGGTGCTGATCACAATTCTTGGCCCACTTGTCTAAGCTGTTTTGGCAGTGGGAAGATGAATGAAAATGGCCAACGCTTGCTGGAGTTTTCCTGTTATTATGGTCTTTGTGTCAGCAACACGTTCTTTAATACGAAGCTTCAACACAGAGTTTCCTGGAGACATCCAAGATCAAAGCATTGGCATCAGCTTAATTTGACCCTCATTAGATGCTCTAGCCTTCCTAGTATTATGATCACACACAGTTATCAGGGTGCTGATTTTGATACTGATCACTCCCTGGTGTGTAGTAGAGTAAAACACCCTTTTACACACTGGTATAAGAAAGGAATACATGGCATTTAAAAAGAAACCTGCTTTAAGCCAATACGGGCAATTTGCAACCCTAGTCAACCTTAGCAAGGAATACGGGAAGTTGCTGTCTAACAGTATCTGGACAACTGCAAGTTGTCAAAGCTGGATTAACCTTCATCCAGATCGATTTCTTTAAAAATGCATTGGGAGGCTTCTACTCTATTTTCTGACCACATGGGAATGCCATAAGAGCTTCAAGTTGGGTTAGTAAGTCTTGGGTTTCCTCAACCCACTGAGAATTCTAGTGTCTCCACTGAAGGTGGGGGGGAGCAACCTTCTGACCACTAGAATGAGCCACTTTTGCTTTTTGCATCATGACACTGCCCCCCCCCCAAAATGGCATGGGACCTTTTCTGCCCCACTACATTGTGCTGACTGGTACAAAAAGTACCCCAAAATGCAGTAGACTTCCATGGCTTGCTTTATTGAGTCAGCCCATCTCTTTTGCAGTCCATGTCTTATCCTGCTGCCTTTAATCATCTCTAGCATTATCATCTTTTCAAGAGGGTCATCTACCAAAGTACAGTAGACTCAATTTTGCTCTCGGAGGGAGTCAGTTTGATTTGTCCTTTCAATTTGTTCTGCTTAAAACTACCTGC
Source organism: Intellagama lesueurii (assembly GCA_037013535.1). Lineage (NCBI taxonomy): Eukaryota > Metazoa > Chordata > Lepidosauria > Squamata > Agamidae > Intellagama > Intellagama lesueurii. Next base: position 228,343,014 of record JBAJHW010000002.1, on the reverse strand, counting down.
TAAATAATGAGATGTGAAATCAGAGACATAACAGTAGCTGAGAATAGTCTGCAATGTTCTTCCTAGGTTATGCAGTAAATATTCCAGTGTAACCGTGTATGGTGCTTTTTTCCCCCAACATGGTTGCAATCTATGCTCTGTTTTTCTTCCAAGGAGCTAAAGGTGGCATCTTATGTTTCTCCTTCTGTTGACTTTGTCCCCTGTGAGGTATGTTATGTAGAGGAAGTATGACTGGTAGGGATGTGCTATATGGATTTTTTAGACTTCGGCTCCCAGAATTCTCCATTCTTGGAGTTCCACCTCGGAGACGTACCCTACAGATAACCTAAGTGTGGCTCACCTGGAGAAAGACCCATCTGGAAGTCTTCATGGCCTAGTTTCCTATTTAAAAAGAAGAAGCTGCCATGGTACTTGCACTATTTATTTCTAGCAACTCTTCCTATTCCCTTGTGGTTCTAGTCCTGTGAGCATATCTGACTGGCTGGAGTTTAGGCTGTGGACTTTCTTTAGATGAGATTTGTACTTTGTCTGCTCTGAGCCTTTCACAACTAACTAAGCACAGTCAGTAATGCTTTAAGAGACCTCATCAAAGCTGTTTTTGAAAAGTTCTTGAAGGGGTGGTCTTGAAGAGCCAGCTGTAACTCGGGTGTCTGGCAGGGTGAGGAGTAATGTGAAAGTACAGTAGCAGTACCAAGCAGCAGCAGTAGCTATTGCAGTAATGGTCCAGTTGTTGCTGAAGGTACAGGAGCAGGAATTTAACTGGCAGCTATTTTCCCAGAGGCCATGAGCTGAAGGGCTGTCACTTGTGTCTCTTGGTTGATGGATCATAGCCTACAATCTATTTCCAAACTGGACATGTTCCAGCGGTTTGGTCTCACTGTAGTGCTATAGAATAATAAATTTTAACTCAATTAATGTTACTAATTTTACTGCTCGTGCAGATCAATGTTTGGGCTTTGTTACTAGCAACAAACTTTTCAGTATACTATTTCTTGATGGCACATAATACAATGCACTTAACTGAGTTCTCCATCTTGCCAATTCCCTCTAAAGGTCCCATTGCTTTCTACATATTCCTTAAAAAAAGGAGGAGAGTATTTGCCTCCACATCTGGTTGGTAATGTCTTCAATACTGAAGACCTTTCCAGAAGACTCAGAGTAGTTATGTGACAGTCATCAGCCTGTGAATACCTTTGTGCAAGAGAGACTCACCTGAAAAGCACCAAAGCATTGGAGCAGTGGTTCCCAACCTTGAATAACCCAGGTGTCCTTGGACTGCAATTCCCAGAAGCCTTCACCACCAGCTGTGCTGGCCGGGCTTTCTGTGAGTTGCAGTACATCTGGGTTACCTGAGGCTGGGAACCACTACACTAAAGCAAAGACCAGAAGCATGTCTATGGTCATGGAAGAAACACTAGCCCTACTGCCTGAAAAAAAACAATGTTTCATGAAAAAAAGACCAGACTTACTCATGATTAGTACTATGTCACAAACTTGAGGGGGGAATGCATCAAATACAACTCCAGTACACGCTGCAGGGTAAATTGATGTATAGTTGCATCCTAAGTGTTGTTGGCTTTTTCTTTTATTCACTCCGGTGTATGTGATTTGTTTCCTCTGTCCCCCCCCCCCCTTTCATCTTTTTCTTTTTAGACTTGACAGTTTGCTTCATTGATCTAACAGTTATCTCTCTGCAATTTATCACAAATATCTTTCCTTCCATCTTTCAAAGATACCTCAGAATGGTCTGCTGGTAGGGAAGGACTTGCTACCACCACACAGGAACAAGACCAAGCAGGCTGCCAAAAGAGTGACATTTGTGTGTTTGTACAAGAGAGAGAAGTGTATTCATCAAATGACAATGGTTCATAGAGCTTGTAAGCTAAAGTTTTGTTGTGCAATATGTTGGCAGCTGAAGCTGAAAGGCAAAGAGAGAGGCAATAAATGGAGACTTTGCCTCAAGGAGTTCCTAAACCAATATACCTGAAACTCACTCTTAGCTTTTCCTTCCTCCAGTGCCAAAGCCAACAAAAATGTTAGCTGAAGTATATCAATAATACAAGGTAGAACAAGCCTCTTGTTCTTCCAAGAAAGATAGTTTGCTTCATTGGTTTAACAGTTATCTCTCCTGAATTTATCACAAATATCTTCCTTTGTTCTTTTAAGGATAGCTCAAAATAGTCTGCTGGTAGGGAAAGAGTTGCCGCCACCACACAGGAGCAATACACAACAGTCTACCAAAAAAGTGGCATTTGTGTTTCTACAAGAGAGAATGAGAATAGAGGAAGTGTATTTATCAAAGGACAATTGTAAGGTAAATTTGAGCTTGTATGGTAAGGGTTTCATTGTATTAAAAAGCACAATAGTTCTCTAAGGTAGTTCAATAGTAGGCGGCTGAACTTGAAAGAAGCACAATGATGCAATTAAAACGATGATGGAAACTTCACCTGAAGGAGTTTCTGAGCAAATACAATTCAAACTAACCATCAGAATATTCTCTATCTAGTGTCAAATCCTACAAAACCATTATTTGAACTCTATCTATAATGCAAAATTGAACAAGTCTATTTGTTCTTCCAAGAAAATGTTCCAAGAATTTTATTCTACTAAAGCTATGTTATAATACTAATAAACATGTTGCATCAAATCAAATTCTGACTTTTGGCAACCCTTTCTAGGGTTTTTCAGGTAGTGAATACTCAGAAGTGGTTTACTATTCTCTTCTTCTGGGGGAGCCCTGGGACTGTTCAGCTTGCCCAGGGCTACTCAGGACAGCTCTACTCACAGGAGGCACAGTGGGGAATCGAACTCCCAGCCTCTGTCTCCGCAGCCAGAAGCCAGATACCTAAACCACTGAGCTATCCAGCCAGCTCTGAAGCTATGTTATATACAGTCATGGCCAAAAATATTGGCACCCTTGCAATTCTGTCAGAAAATGCAACCCTTCTCTCAGAAAATCATTGCAGTTGCAAATGTTTTGGTACTCACATGTTCATTTCTTTGGTTTGCGTTGGAACAACACAAAAACACAGAGAAGAAAAGTCAAATCTGATATAATCCCACACAGAAACCTCCCGGAGTTTGGTCAAATTCTTGTTGGTAGCTTCGACGATACTGTGAATAGTAATGTATGCATAAGCAGCATACAATTTTTTTTTGGGGGGGGGGGGAAGAATGCATAGCAAAGATATGCTGAGAAGTATGTTATTAAATTTAGAAACCAGCATGTTAAACAAGCCATATAGAATACAGGTTTTTTTTAAAGGAACAAAAACCACCATAAAATAAGTACTAAAGCCTCACTGATTTTTCCTGGGCCTCTCACCGGTTTTTTATATCACTGGCCATGGTATGCTTTTTGATCATTTCTCTAGGATGGAATTTGGAGGCATGGTATTACACGGATTTCAATCATAGGGAGATAGGAAGAGAAAGGGTTTGTTGGTTTTTTTGTTTTTTTGTTTTTTTTGTTTTTTTTAAGATACATGGTTGGGGAGGAAATCCTGAAAGGTGGGGGCCTTGGTTATCCCCTTCTCAGTCAATTTATCTGGGGTATTATGATTCTAAATCCTAAATCTCCTGTAGCACCAGAGTAAGCCTTTGTGTTATGCCTGAATTAGAGAGTGCAATTACCAAAATGAGATGACTTGAAACTCCTTGAGAAATTCCTCCTACAAAGAGGAAGCATTGGCGATCCTTTCTGTGACATACTCATGTGGTGGTAGGGCTGACACCGCCCTTTCAGGCCATCATAGAGATACTTTATGAAGTTTCACATAGATTGTACGTCTGCCAAGCAAAGGTGCCCAGAAACTCCTGAAGCTGTTTTCATAGAACTTTATGCACATGCATGTACTGTCTGATGCCGTGTCAGAAAGCCTGCAATTTCCCATGGTTGTACAGATATTCTAAGTATATTTCAATGCCAACAAAAACAAGGACTAGCAAGAGCTTAAGTTCTATTCTATGCCAAGGAAACACCAAGCTTCTTACTTAGCAAGGGGAGATTATTTTTCAAATGAATGCACTGTGTAGAGGCAGGTGCTCTGGCAAACTAGAAATCGTCCAAATTGTGAGCCATGTTAAATCTGTATGTCACTTTAAAACCCAGACTGAAAGGGAGATGGAGTGCTACAGAATAGGAAATGAAACCCATTGGCAAGGCCTATGAGTGATAGATAGATAGATAAAACTTTATTACGGTCAAAAGACCAGCCACACCTATCAGTGCAGATAATATCAATATTGATAAATATATTGATATATAAAATCTTGAAAGGAAGATCACAATAGGTCAAAATACTCTGGATGAAATGGAAGGTGGTAGAAAGCCACCTCACTGTCTTGCCTCACTAAGAGATCATCTTTCCTGCAGTGCCAAATCACACGAAGGGCATTGTCATGTGGAAGGTGCATCTGCTAGGGGTTCATTAAGAGAACTGTGACAAGGTGTGAATTAATCCAAATTCCCAAAGATGATTTTTAAGAGGAACGCCTACAGACTAAGATACTAGCTGAGCCTTCCTCATGCTGATATGTTTGAAATGTGCTGGGTGGTCATGTTATCCCAACCACTACTAGGAAGGCATCCAGAAGACAGTCTGGTATGGGCATCCATGAGGGTCCTCCCCTCAAAAAATCATTTTTATATTTTTTGTAATGTATCTGGATGGTAGCCCACTCCCAATGCCCAGAAGTGCTCAAACAGAGAATTTTTTTGTAGATGGCCAATTCTGTGCAGAACAAGACAGAAGCTTATGAGAAAGTTAGGCTTTGGGTTCCCTTTTCTTACTCTTTAGAGAAGAGCAGTGTAAATTTGGGCCCTGTCTGTAGCAGTAATTAAACAGTAGTGGGAATGGAACACTAGCTGTTTGGTGGCTTTCGGCGAAAAGGATATTCACGGGGAAGGAGTCCTTGTTTGAAGTTACAAGGCAGGTCTGAAGTCAATGCAAGGATTTGCAGATGGTTGTCATTTGGTGAAGGCACACATCAGGTAGAGGAAGGTAAAATGAATGCCAAGGGGAGTCAGTTTGTTTATTAGATGGCACATGGGTCATCCAGTGCCCTGTGCTGTGTCATGCCTCTTCAGCTATAATCAACAAAACTGTGTCCAATTTTATACTCCATCCACGTAGTTGTGTGCATTTATTGTTTGGCTCCTTCTCCAGCATTGAAAGTCCAGTACTGTCATGAGAAGGGGGCTGAGATAATTTTGAGATCCCTTTCCAACTCAGCCACTTTTCTAAGGCTAACAGCGGGCCAACTGAAGAACTTCTTAGGACTGAACAAACCCACCAAACAGGTCAGTCTTTGCCTGGCACCTTTCTTTTTGTCAAGGAGAATACTCTTTATAGTCCTGTGCCATCAAGTCTCTTGTCAAAAAGCTGCAAGTTTAGTTTTGTGGAGCAGAGAAAGTTACATCTCAGGAGAGATTCAGACAAGATCAGGCTTAAGGTGTGAGGACTGAATTAAGAGTGTGGAGACATCTTTAGGATGCTTTGGGACCTTGCAACTTGACCAAGCCCACACCAGTGGTAGAGCACATAATCTCATCCGCCACACATGTTCCTGGTGAGAATCATTAGCAAAGAAGATCTGCTGGAACCAATGGGCCTTAGGTGATTACTTTAACGTAACTAAGCCTGGAGCCAACCTTCTTCACGTTCAAGGGGGCTAAAAAGCGGGCAACCTGTTTTCTATTTGTGTTTTAGCAAGCCTTATGGTGCATAACCTTTAGCTAAACTGATGACAACATGAAGTAGAGAGACAATAAATGGGTCTTATGAGACAGAATTGTCTTGACTTGGCTTACTTCTTCGAGTGATCAGACATCTCCCTTTGTTGTTGTTGTTGTGTGTTCTTCCTACTTACTCACTTGTCCTCAAAAGTGCACATTAAAATATAGCAGTTAAGTCTTTAAGGTGTCACAATGGTTTTGCCTTCTTTATTTTTTAATTTTGCTTTTGCTTTTGATCTGATACACTTCCTACTTATGCACTGTGTGGGCCTTGATTCTTTACGCTACTGTAATTCTGAAGGCTGATCTCCAGAAGGATGAGAAAGGACTAGCTGTCTTTGGGAAAGGGATTTGGGTATTTTACTTCTGTCCCGTTATTCTGTAGCAAATGGCTTACTCATCTCCAAATGTTGAAGAGCTGCTCAGTAACACCTTGAGAAAGCTGATTGCATCTGAAAGATGATTACAAAATGATGACGTGCAAGGTGATATGGAGAAAACCAATACATTGTTACCAAGGCTGGACATCACATTAGCCTGGACAATCAAACGCACATCAAGGGTCAAGATTGGGCTGCAGCCAATTGTGTCATTTCTGCCAGTGGACACAACATCAGCCCTTAGAACCCAGCATCCAACTTGCTTGGCAGCAGGCTTCAGAACTAGGTTATTAGATCATTGGTTCTCGTTGATGGATTGGCAGAGGGGGGCATTTATGACGCACACACCCAAGCGGGTTGCTTCTGTATAGCTTTCACTCTTAATCAGCATGTGGAGTATGGTTCCTCCTGTCAAATGCTGTTGTGACAGCCCAGCGCCTACATAGCTGTAAGCAATGTTGTGTTTTTGTTGGGGGAGGGTCCTCCCCCCTGCTTTCAATTCTCTCAGCTGCATGTCATGGGAAACGGCCAAGCGATTTCAATTATATATTTCAGATGTTTTCAAGACTCAGAACAAAGCAGCACGTAATTGTCTCACTTGTTCCTACAAATTGGTCAGAAGCAGAAACACCTTGGGTTTCTATTGTTTGCTCCTAATTAGGGGAGAAAACAAGATTTCATCACCACAAGCTTAAGGGAAATAGGGCTTCTTGGTTATATATACCTGGGTGCCACAACTAGGAGGCATCTGAAAGGTGGACATTCAAAAAAGCATCAGCAGCACGAATTTACACTCTAGGCATCATGAAAGTGGCAACCATGCTAGCCTTCCTTCTTCTGGCACTCCTGTGCAGCTTCTTTGCCTCAGGTGAGTGGACATGTAATACCCATTGCCTTTGCTTAGACGTAGCCAGCTCTTAGAACCCCATGCAGCTCAAAAAGAGTGATTCTTGAAATATTGGATGGAGTTGCCAAAATGGCAAAACTGACTTCTGGGTATACGAGAGAAAGAGAAAGGCAGAAGTGGGGACCCTAGTATTTGCACAACACATGCAATTATTTTGTATCCGCCACAGAAAGATGGCAAAACATCTCTCATTGCAATTGATAGGGCTTTATTATTATTATTATTTTACCAGTACTTAGGGTAAAATATTAAAGGTGCAGGGAACTAGCAGGGAACACCCCTAAGGCATTGCAGGTCTGAAGCTTCTTTAGCTGATACATAAACCCAGCACTGACTACTGCAGAAAGTTCTGTGGTGGTTGAGAAGGGCCGAGATCATGGGACAGGCCAGGATTGGGCACGGGAACTGAGACTGTTGCTCCCCATCTAAGGTTGCTGCTGCATCTGGTTTTATCACAACCCTATAGAAGAGATCCGTTCTTTCCTATGGCCCTGGGGCTGCCTTCCTGGGATCACAGTGACACAATCTTGGTAATATTTGGGATATACGGAGAGGTTTTCCTAAGTGCGCAAAATACTTCCTCTACCTTATGAAATGGGAGCCAGTGTGATGTAGTGGATGGAGGGGTGGACTAGGACCTGGGAGTTCTGGGTTCAGATCTCCACTTGGCCGTGGAAACACGCTGAGAGATGGCACTCCTATGTCTCACATATCTTGAAATTCCTCTTGCGGTTGATATGAGTCAGAAGCGACTTCATGGCACACCACATTACAGCAGCAACCCTGTAAAACAGGGCAGTCCTCTTATCCCAACCTTGCAGGTAAGTATCCAAGGACTAATTAGAGATAATCCATAAATCCACAGCTGAAATCACATTACTGTTCAAGAGCTGTGCCTAGGATAATCTGAGAAATCAAAGGAAAAATTTTCAAAGGAAGAATATGATCTGAAAATGAACTGCAAAACAAAGGAGACGAATCCACAAATCGCAAGAGATTTGAAAGGCCCCTGCTGTGACAATCTCACAAAATCAGCACTTAAGGATTTCCCTTTTCTAATGATATGCACCGGGGCAAACTAGACTATCCAATTGTTATTCTAAGAACTCCATTCCTGGAAGTGGAGTTCAGTTGGGGGGAGGGGGGGAGTTTGTTCTAGCATGAGCTTGCCTCAGTCTGCTCTTCTTTTGTACTGGTCAATGAGAGATAATTACGGGTTTGCTTCCATGTCTGATTTCTTAGGTGAGTAGCTCTGAAAGATATCCATACCTAAAGGCTTGATATGGAAAGGGAGGAAATATGTGTTTGCCTCTATCCTGTGATGGGATCTGTAGTGGCTTCTCTAAGATGTTACGAGAAAGAGGGAAATAACAAGTCAAGTAATCAGTCATTATGTCAAACATAAAAACAAGCCTTTGCCGAGTGGCAGTAAGTGCGAGGAGTTGCTCCCACCACTGTGCAAATTGTTTTAAACCAAAACTAGAGAGCTTGCTCCGAGTAACTACCAAGCAGCACTTGTCAAGCTGGTATGAGCACAGACATCTTTATAGAGCAGCACCAGTGTGAATAGATAACCCCTTTTTACTGTTCCCAAAGACATCTGCACAGGCATACTGACATTGTACTGTTTTTCAGGTATTGGCTTATTGTTTCCCAGACTGATTTTATGACCGCACGCAACAGCAGCCACGTGAAGGCTGATGCTGCGCACATTCAATGAGCACAGTGACAATCCCTGCATTTCCTGCAGTGTGTCAAATGTGAAGGCATGCATGCTCCTGTGTCTGTCACTGGGCTTCTAATGACCATTTCCTGATATGGTGTTAGCCCCCAGAAGGGAATAAAGGACAGAGAACTACCATATTAGAAATGATCATGGAAATCAGCCTTACACTGTACCCCTTAAAAATATGCAAGTAAAAGCAAAAAAATAAAAATAAAAGCATGCTGCTAATATACCACACCATAATGCTTAAAGCTCTCTCTGGGCGGTTTACAATTTTTATTTATGCAGGTTTCATATTGCAGCCCCCTCTCCCCTGCTAGTTGGGTATTCAGTTTACCAGCCTCAGAAGGATGGAAGACTGAGTCAACCTCGAGCCAGCTACCTGAGCCTAGGATTGAACCCAGGTTGTGAGCAGAGTCTTGACTGCAGTACTGCAGTTTAACTACTGCACCATGAGACTTCAAGTGTTTTCCCAGGCCCAGTAACTCTCAATGCATTACTATGGCTTGCTGTTTCTGGTGGTGGTGGTCATGTCACAACAGCAACAATCACAGAACAACTTTTTCCACAGCTTTTAATTTAGTTTAAAAGATTTTGAATATATATATATATATATATTTCTCTTCTTCTTTTCTCTGTTGCAGGTGTACCTCATGAACCACTGGTGAGTCCATCTGTTGGTTTCACTGCTGTTTCCTTTCAATCATTTAGATAGCAATAAGATTCATGAGCAAGATTGCTGTGTATTATATAACTAGCTTAATACTAGTGTGATCATATTGTCATATACACAAATTCATACTATGTGCTTCAGATATCTCTGCTATGCCTGGAATTCACATACATCTGATCTCACTGATCAGATGGCAGATGAGATCACAGAGAAAGAAGTGGCCCTTTGAGCAGCAAAGTCTGAGAAAATTGGGGAGGTTTTCATTTAAGATTCCAATACCCAAAACTTTTTCCAAGATTTTGGGGTAGTGTCATCCAAAACAGTAAGCTCCCCATGCTCTGTCCCAAATCCTGAACTTCACATTTTCATTGTGAATTCATAGCCATGTACTGTATGTCTATACAGACACTGATCAAGGACTCTGGCCGTATCTCAGAATGTAAGGGTACACATCAGTTCATTCTGCTAAGACTCTGACAAAGCAATATCTTATGTTGAAGTCAGCATGGCATTTCTTTGCTGCTTCCCAGTAATTTAAAACTGCAAATTGTTCTGCTTTCCAGTGTGTCAAGCTGTCAAATAAAATACTGTTGATTTGGTCGTTATTGGTCCCGTTGAAGAATCCAGCTACTCATAGAAAGTAAACAGGAAAAAGTAATTTCTGTCCCAATGTAATCCAATGTGTTGTGAACACAATGGGGTAAAATGTAATCATTCTCCATCATCTTATGTCTCATCCCTTAGCAGTAGACTCTTTTCAGGTATACAGTATAATATACTTTGATCATTATAACAATAAACACCCACGCCTTTAAAATATAGATCCTATATGGATCTAAAATAAAGACTCGTGGATTTACAATCTACAGCTTTACTAGGGACAGCTGCTTATATAAGTCTTCAGTTACTCTCTTGCCACTGGAATATGCAAATGGATTTTAGTTCCAGGGAATGCCTTATGTATTGTTAATAGCAAATGAGGTCTGATTCTGCAGAACTGAATTAAGACAGAACAGATAAAAGAGAGTTTAAATAAAGAGTTGCCTAAAAATGTCAACTGCCTGTAAGTTCATAAAAGGCTTTGCTAATAGGATTCCTTGCCATGAGATGCAGTGATAGTGCTTACCTTTGACAGCTTTTTAAAGGAATTAGAGAAAGAGAGGAATCTTGGTGGTGGATTCAGCTGCGGGCAGGTTCTCAACTAGACCTTTAAGAAAAGTCAAAGAAAAGTGTGTGGGGGGGGAGCACCTCATTGTCCCCTCCTGTCTCTTCCTGCTTCTAGGAGGAAGTTTTCAGGTTTTGAAACTCAGGTCATGAGCAGAGGCTTGGCTGCAGTACTGCAGTTTAACCACTGCGTCACAAGCCTTAAGCCACTTTGTGATACCAGAAATTCCCAGCAGAAGGAGCTGAACCAAATGAGATTGCTTGTGGTCGAACATGCAATTTGGATGTGAGGACTGCACTAAATGGCATACTGTACCTACCAAAAGAGCCTGTGTAAACAAGCCCTAAAAGTGGTATCTAACACTAGCAGAATTTGCATTTTTGTCTCACCCCCTGCTATTTCAGCTGCTGCTCTCTGTGGTTTTGGAAACCTGCTCCAGGTCTCCAGAAATAGCTCTTAAGATACATCAGAGTGAGGCTGCAAGAGGGAAAGGGGTTGCAGATTTTTGCAGATGCAGTGGGATACTGGCAAAAAGTCTATTGAGAGGTTTAGCTGTCCTCTTTCTATCAAACATTAATCCGTAACATTTTACTTACAGTGTTCTGTTCCAAGAGTTTTCTCAAACCACAAAATGTTTGTTTCGAATGTATTATACTTTCTACAGGAGTAAGAGCTGAAGTTAGCAGTTAAATAAGGATTCTTAAAAGTGGTAAGATTTTTAAGAGAGATTATATCCATTATACAGATCGATTGCAGTGGTTACCAGAAGCCCAAACCTGCAAGATGTACCTTGGAGTATTTCCCAATTTGTGGTGCCAACGGCCAAACATACATCAACAAATGTCTCTTTTGCAGCGCAGTGGTGTAAGTACCAAAATATTGCTCTTGAATAGTGTGTTCCTCCTCAAGGGCTAAATCACATTTCAAAGCTAAAGCATAACTGCATACTCCCTGACCACTGGACATGCTCCACGGACTGATGAGAATTAGAAAGCAACAGCATCAGGAGGGCCACAAGTTGCCGACCCCAGCTAAGGCTCAGCAAGAATATTAAATTGATCTAAAACCTTTTCAGTGTTCAATACTTGGATGATATAAACATGTGAAGAAAGGTGTGCACAAGCTCCACCCCCGCAGTCATCACTTCACCCAAATGAAAAACTGGTTGGAAGAGAAGAGTCTTGTATATGCATGGAGGGTCCCCAAGTGAGCATGATCCCTGGACAATTCTGAGTTCTGCATGGCACAGTGATCGTGTTTGAGGTGGCAGGAGACTCTTTGCTACTGCTTGGTTCCCTGCTGGCTATGGTCCCACCACCACCATGCAGGAACACTTTTGGAGGGTCTAGAATGGTGATTCCCAACCTTGGGTCTCTAGATGTTTTTGGACTAAAACTCCCGGAAGACTTCACCACCAGCTGTGCTGGCCAGGATTTCTGGGAGTTGCAGTCCAAGAACATCTGGGGACCCACGGTTGGGGATCAGTAGTCTAGAACAAAGAGGAAGAAGAAGAGGAGGAGGATTCTGGCAGTAAAAGTGTTGGGTTGTTTTGAAAGATGGCCAGATAATTCAGTCAGCAGCAGTTCAGAACATCCTGCAAGGAAGCATGTGCAGCAGGCAGTGAGGGTGGTGGAGAGCCTTCTCCTCCTGCCTCAGATAGCAGGACAGCATCACTGAGCCTCAGAAGAGACTAAAGTAACTATCTAGCTTCACATTTCGGAAATAAATGTTCATTTCTAGAATCTGCCTCAGTCCACATTTATATCCAGGGCAGGGGTTAAATGGTGCACCCTACAAATACTCCGTCATCAGCTCTGGTTTAAATGTTATACTATCAACGTGTGAGTCTGTGGAGATGTAACCATTCATAGCATCTGTTATATCATCAGTCTCCCATCTCCAGTGATGGAGTGTCACAGTTACAGCTAAAAAGCATGTGTGAAACACAAACATTAAGTATTAATACTAGTAGTTTTGCTTTCTTGCTTTCTTCTCAGGGCAAGTCAAGGGAAGATCCATTTTAAGCATTATGGGAAATGCTGAGCCATTGCCGTTAACAGTCTGTGAGGAAGCAAGTTTTGTTGAACTGCAGTAACTCTTCTTTGTTCATCTCTTCTCCCCATGAGCCATTCTAGCCCACTTGACTCCATATTTTCTTCAAGCTGTTCCTGATCTTAAATGAAACTGGTCTGTTGGTTTAAAATAAAATTTTAAAAAAATCAAATTTACCAATCTGTTGGTTTTCAATAAAAAGCTCTCAGTAGGATTCAGGAAGGGGTTTCTACTGCTGTTCCTATGGAAACATGCATAGTGGTACATCAAATCTGTGCCTAAACAAGGGAATGGAATACTTTACAGCATTGTGGTTACATTATTTAGATTCTGGACCTCATGGTTTAATGGGGGAGGTTAATTAAATGGCAATGTGAACTAGTTCATGTATTTCAAACAGTGATATGTTAAACCTCTTGCTCTATTTGGGGCCAAGCCTAGAAGGCCAGTTTCAAGAACATAGAATGTAATGACATTCCAAAACCATCCATAACCGAGAGTGGCAAGATACTGCTCTGCACCTTCAGATCTTCAGTGATGGGTCTTCTACAGTTGCTTCCTGCAGCTGAAGTGAGATGAATGATTAGGAGACAAAGTTCTCAGTAGCAATATAGTTGTGGGACACTTTCTTCTGAAAGCTTTAGTTGTCATCTACTTCACGTTAGCAGGCAAAGGCCCTTTCTACATTTTTTCAGGTTTTCCAGGCACAATGTTACTAATGTTGCTTTATGATCCTTTGGAATTTGTTATTTTTTAAAATTCATTCTTTTGCTTACAACATTTTAGTTTAGTACAATTTCGTCTTACTATTTTAATCATTTTTGTAAGTCATTCTGGGAACATGACTGAAGAGAAGAATAAAAGTTGTGTGCTCTGCACTGTCCAATTGGAACCAGCTTATACTGACTGCACTATGGCTTCCAAGGCAATTGAGATATTTATGGAGTAGTTTTACGTGTTACACACACACACACAATTTTCCACAGTAGAGCGGGGATTTGAACCCAGGTCTCCTGAGTTCTATTCTACCTACACCACCACACTAGGTTTCCATAATAAAGGTCCCTGCAATAACTGGATACCAACATTTAATCTCTCTGGTATGAAGGAATTAAGACAATCATATTTGGTATCCGTTGCTTTGATACTGACTTTCACTGTCAGTGTTCCTAAAGAGATCCAAGAGTTTCAGTGTTCCATTTAGCCCTATGTGCCTGTTATTCAAAAGGCAGCAGCTATTTTAAGTGTACTTCAACTTTTCTATGAATTATTGCTGCATGAGAGTCTTGTGCTGGCAAAGCAAATCAACATTCTATAAGGTAGTTCTAAAAATGAGGACAGGCCAAACAAAAATGTACAATTTTAGAACAGGGTTTCAGATCAGCACCAAATTTGGCACAGTTGTAGAAGACAGTCTGCGCTTGCTCTGTGCCAAATTTGGGGATGTTTTTCTAAAAGCACTTTGTTATAATTTATCATTTAATATTTTTATTTAAAAAGCAAATGTGTTTTATCCCCTATTCAGAAACAGGAAAACCCAAGACTGCAAAGGCCAATCTTGCTTATCTTGAAAGAGAATGGTTGGCCCCACCTGGTTTTTGCTGTTGTTTTGTTTTGTAAGAATACAGACTGTAGAGGATAAAATACTAGTCCTCAAGGTCTTTCAAAAGGGAAAACAGTGATTTCTTATCACACTGAGCATGTCGTGGAACAGGCTCACCAACAAGAACAGTACTTTTGCAGGTTCAAGGGCAGGGCAGGGAGATATTTGGAGAGCTATACGGCAATTATTAAAGCAACGTATGATCTTAAGTGCTGCATGTAGGAAGTCCTCATGTTCAGTCTCTGACATTTGCAGTTAATCTATTTTAGACAGAAAAGATGGGAAAGGCCTCTGCCCAAAGTGTTGAGTAACCACTGTCAGTTGGAAGAAGTTGACCATAGTAGGTTAGATGGTCTCAGTACAAAGGCAGCTTGATAATGTTCACAGACAGCTGCTCAGAGAGTAGGACATCTAGTGAGAGCTCAGGCACACAGCACATCTAGTGACGTGCATGTTCACATTCCTATTATCATTTATCCAAAAACTGATTCAATCTTACCTAAAGGCAAAGGACTCCTACATGCAATTAACTCAACGAAAGGCATCTGACTCAAGAAGCTATTTTGTAATCACTCTTTATAACAACTGAAACCTTTCACCTTCCAATTAAATTTACACACAAAAGTGCCAGCCATCCCAATGCACTGAGGATTGTTGTATTAGGCTTAATGGGCTTAATGAGGTAGATGTGACTACCACGAGTCACTGATGAGTCAAGCTGAAAAGGTACTGATATTGTGAAGAAGAAAAAGTTCCCTGGCAGTTTCCAGAGAATTCTACATTCCACCTGGAGAATACCTACTCGCTTAAGAATACAGAAGGCTACCTTAGTCTATATTCCCATTTCCACATAGCTGACTTTAGAAAATCATCTTGCAGCAGTTCTCATATCCATAGCTTCACAGCATGAATGGCTCCCTTTCCTTATCAATTACCATGTCATGTGTTTATGATACGTGTGTTATTTGCCATCAAGTCACATCCAATTTACAACAATGCTAATAGGGGTTTCACCTTGTGAGTTTCCATGGCTGGGCAGAGATTTGAACCCAGGTCTCCTGAGTCCTAGTCCATCACTCTATTCACCACATCACACTGGGAACCAGTGTTTATGATAATCTACCATTTTTATCACATTTCCTGTTGCTCTACAACAAGGGTGAATAACTTCCAGGGGCAGCAAAGGATGGGCTATCAAATTTACCATAGAGACAAAATTTCCACTTTTTAACATGCAAATGAGGTGCCCACAGGCTTAAGTGTGGGACCTGTTCTGTAGGCATCCTTCAGACTCGAGAGACTATGGCAGTGGAGGCAAACCTTTTTGGGCTCGCGTGCCCAAAATGAGGGGGGGGGGGAGAAACCAGTGGCTGTCGTGCAGCCCGGAAGTCCGGAACCGGAAGTGGCGGTTTCAGGGGGAATCATAGGGACGGACCCAGAGGACCAAGAAGTGGCAGCGGAAGGGGGAATCCCAGCTGCAGCCGGCTCATAAGGTTTGCCTCCACAAGGGAGGGTGGGTGGGCCACTACCTCGCGTGCCATAAGAAAGGGCTTCACATGCCACCTGGGGCACGCGTGCCATAGGTTCACCATCACTGGACTATGGTAACGTGCTCTGTATGGAGGACTTGGAACAGCGTCTAGTGTGGCTGAGAAGGCCAATTCGAGAGTGACAATCCCTTCCACACTGAAGACAAATACAATCTGTCCCCTGTCCAGCTCCCTGATTTTGCTGGTTTTGGGACTGCCTCTTTGCCTCGGCCTGCTGGACCTGTATACTTTATGTATTATAAGTCAACAATTATGGTGGCCACTGTATTTGCTGCTTCAACAGCAAACATCACTACCTTTTTACCATGTAAACAAGGCAAACACCTTGTGTTTAAGTAGTACTGCCCTTCCTGGAAACTCCTGGGCTGCCACAGAATCTTCAACACTTTACCCTGGTAGATGCTATTAAGGAGTATCCTATACATCGTGAACTAATACAACAAATTAAAATCCTATCTCTTTCATATCAGACAAAACTGAAAAAGAGAAAACAAGTCTTGTGGTACTTTGAAAGCTCATACTTATTGTCACACAAGCTCTGGTGGATTTTTTGTGGACTACAATTCAGAAAAGCTCACACTAAAATCTGTCAGTCCTAAAGGTGCTACAAAACTTTTATTTTCTCTTTTGTTGAGCTGAAACAGAGTAACATGGCCGCATCTTTGAAGATTAAGAGAAATCTGAGAGCAGGACAGTGAAATTGGAGAACAAGAGACTATAGTTTTTAAGAAACAGCATTTTTTTTATTATTCTTGGTGCAGCTGCTATAGTTCCTTAAGAACAATACAAACTACCTGGATTTGAAAGGCTGCCTTTCAAATGCAAGAACGGGGATGATGAGGGACTGCCAGCAATTCAAGACAGTAAGCACATCACACTTTCACAGTGTAGGTTAAAGTTGCGTGATACTTTAGAACAGCTGTGGCTGAGTACTGCGATCAAGGGAGCTTGTATCCTGACAAAGTATAACTAATTTCGTGCTTTGAGCTCTTTCAGCCTTCAGCTCTCTTCAGGTTTAAACTTTTCCTCTGGTTAGAAATATTTTTTGTTTAGAAGAAAAGAATACTTTTCAACCAGGCATTAAAGTATTTTTTTTATTCTTCCTCCTCTCCTAACAGTTTCACAGACGAGATCTACACATAAAGGCACCTTTGCCCTCTAGTGGTGTTTGCCTTCCTTAAAACTGTCTTGCACAAAGGAAACAACTTCACATATTAATACATAATTAGACAGCTTATAATTCATAGATTTAAATACCATAACAGGAAAAGGAAATTGTTCCAAGAACGGAGAATGCCAAAAGTAGCTTCAAAATAAACATCTCTGTTTGGAAGTGTTTTTTTCTTTTTTTTTTCTTTTTGGTCTGACATTTGTTCCATCCCCCCCCCTCCGTTTCAGAAAAACATGGCCTCTTAAAACTTGGGAGAATACTACAGAAGCAGTAAAAGTGACATGGTTCTAAATTGATAACATCCGAAATAAATGCAAGAAAGACGAGCCAGTCTTCCATTCTGCTGTCAGTGCTGGTCTTCAAAAAAGAGGGGAGAGAGAGAGAGAGATACACGCAGAACTAGAGCAAACCAAAGGGAAGACCAGGTATAAGCAGTCATTCTGCTCTTTAAGTCAGTGTCCAGCACTACTTTAGTCTAGATTAGAGAAGAGGAGAGGTCAGAGGGTCTCTATGTTCTGTTTGGTTTCCATGTCACAAATTAAAGCTATTTGTCCTTGCTTCTTTGAAAGGTACCTAAAGAAAAAGCCAAATATTCAATATTTATAATATGATTGGACATTTGAGGAAAACTGCATTAACATGCAGTACATAGTCAAGAATACTGTGCTGTTACAACCCCGTAGAATTATTACCATGATGGTCAGAGTCCAACTAAATATCCTCCCTGAAGCAGGACTACAAGAGATTATGGGTTTGGTAGTGTTTCTTTGTAGAGGATTCCATACAGAGCCTAACAGGCAGAGACTACCCATAATCCCTCGCAACTCCCCACAGACCTCAGTCCCTGGCCGACCCATGTCCCCTTGTCTTCTGCACAGGATGACAATGGCCATCTGAGAAATTTCAAGAGAAATTTAGACAACCACCTGGCAGATATCCTTTGATTTGTATTCCTGCACTGAACAGAGGGTTGGACTCAATGGCCTTATAGGCCCCTTCCAACTTCATTATTCTATAATTCTATGGTTGATGGAATCTGAATTCATTAGTCTTGAAAACACCTTTATTTTCTTGATTAAAGACTTCAGAAGTCAGGTTGGAGAAATTCCTCCACCTGTTGGAGGTGTAGCCCACAAATTCACATGCTACTGTGTGGTTTGGTACTCAATGACTCAGAATTCCATCAGGGGCATACTTAGTGGCTATTTACTGACCCATGTTACACCATTTCACTTACGATGGTGTAAATATTCAATTGGATGGCCTATATAGTTATAATTATATTTCAGAAATCTATGTAGTGGTAAAAAACAACAACAGAATCTTAGGTACCTAGAATGGCCTTTCTGAGTTTTTGGAGCGGGGGCTAAAACTCCTAGCAGCCCTACACATTACACGTGCTATAGCCAATGCCGAGGGAGTTGTAGCCTATATATACGTCTAGAATTACCTACTCATGTCTTAGAGACTGACATACTGATTATACAGTAAGATGATCTGGGCAAGACAATGCAAGATAGTGTCACTTTTGCTGGAACAAATACTGAAATACACACACAGTTATTAAAAGTTACTTTCTGTTTTCTGTAAGCCTTAGAAAAATAGAAGCAGCTTTGATTTAGTAAGGATCTTTTTTAAAAAAAAAACCACATACACAAAACCCGATCTCCCATAAATTGTTGGCTGAGCCTGATTAAAAACCTATATCACCGAAAAAGAGTTCTCCATAATTCCATAGGCTTTGAGTGGACAGCACAACTTAATGTTGTAGCAGAGGAAGCAAACTTTGAAATCAACACTTTCATTCAATTTAAGATCCAACCAGTATAACCACACCAAGTATGTAAGGATGGATTTCAGCAACCTGGTATCTGAGATGTCGAAACACTACAGATGGGCACCATCCTCTGACCAAAGTACAAAAAGTGGCTGAATCAGAGGTACCCCTGTAATTACAGGGCAACTACAGGGTGCATCAAAGAATCTCTGGTCATACTTGGTGCAAAGTGTTACGCCTACGGATCCTTTGTTTTTACAGGGTTGATACGTTTGAAAAGGAGCTCAGCTATTTGAATGGAGGAAAAAGGAATGGAAAGCATACACAGTGCCAACAGACAGAGCTGCTGGTGCCAAAGGAAAATGTGAGTGACAAGTGAAGCCCAAGAAGTCCCCTGGACATTGTGCAGGGCTGCTGGACAAAATGAGGGAGTTCCGTCACTCTGCAGATGTCAGTTTCCTAAACTCTACTTATTAGTATTTAACTGTTAGAACTGAGTGTGCATGACTTGTGGAAGAATACTGAGTAAATTTGTATAGAAGAGCTTTGTACAGGCTTAGAATGGATAAATCTGCTGACCTTTATGTCACAAGGATGCTGAGTTTTGATGATCTCACAACAATGAGGGCTTCAGGGTCCGTCTAAACCCTCCCTTTCTTCTTTTTTTTTTTACTTACTGCTGCAGTCAGTAGTGCAAATACCACTGCCAGCTGACCCTTATTTCACAGGGTCTCTATGAAGCCAGCTCTCCTCTGTGGAGTAGCTTGTTTAATGTAATGGACCTCTCAACCTTTTTGTCTTCTCCTTTTTTCAATTGTTGTTATGGTATGGTAGTACAAACAGAGGCAGGAAAGGAGCTCCCTGCGGGTAAGGGGAGAATTGAGTAACTCTAGAGGCCACATCTATATAGGATCCAGGACGGGAGGGAGCTGAACAGTAAGGGTACAAGTAAATCTCAAGTACCAAATTTAGATTGCCACACCATGTATATTGCTTGCAGTTAGTAGAATTCTGAGAACTGCAGGCATCTCCAACCCAAATCTGAAAAAAAATCACATACACTGCTGAGGACATCAGAAACCACCAAGAACATTAGGGTTACTCCTTTTATCAGCTGTGATGTCAGCTGATGTGATTTGTTCTTGATTTAATGATTTTCATTGTTTGATTTCTTTTTTGTTGCTTGATTTTATTGTTTCTTAACCACACAGAATAGTGCTATGCACTAATAGGGTGGTAGACAAATGTATGAAATAAAGAAATATAAATGTATGAAATTACATGATATGGCAAAGCCCTGGTAACAGGCACAATGGTTACACCAATTGTTTTGGTTATTTCATTGCATTATGGCTTCAGCCCTAGTGTATTCAGGAATTCAGAACAACTACTCTGTGTTCACCTCCTAAAACTCCCTGTATTGAGTGGAAAAGTATGAATAAAAGCCATTTCATAAAATTTCACACATTTATATTTCTTCATTTCATATATTTATATATCACCCCATTAGTACATAGCACTATTCTGGGTGGTAGTGCTTGAACTCTGTTCAAGAGTTCATGTGTATATGTTTGGCTGTACACAGTTAAAATCTTCCTGGGGATTGGGAAGCCCTGTTCCAGGAAGGGCTGTAACTATATACAGCCAGACCAAAAACTGGGAAAGACACTTTTAAAACGAGTTTTCAGAATCTCCCAGTCAACTTGCCTGGATGCCTAGGGATTCTGAGATTTGTAGTCCAGAACTAATGTTTCCAAGCTCACTTACAATCATTTTCCAGACTTCGCTGCTTAATACAAGGCTAGAAGTGAGTGGGCAAAATTAGCATGCATGGCTTGCTGTTCGTCCATGAATGGAACTCCCATTTGCCTCAATATAGGACAGATGTCCTTTCTGCTTTCCTAAACATCTGTTATCTAGAAAAGCAAAATGCCAAATAAATTGAGCTGGCACTTTAAGAATATATTCAACATTGTCAACGAAGGCCAGAGACTGCAGTTCTCCTAACAATTGCTACAGGAAATGCATGTCTCTTGACCTCTGGTTAATGTTCATAACCATTTTGTTCAGGCTTAGAGGCAGGGCCATTTGACACTGCTGTGATACAGCATCAGGCAGTAACAGCATTTAAGTCCTTACCTTTCCCAATGTTTGTGGTTCAGCTCCAAAAAGTTATCTAATTTTGCTATTTCCTTGAGATACTGAGTAAGTTTTAAAAGCTCTTTATCTTTATCTCTGTTTAAATGTGCTTTCATGAAGGGTTTTATCTGTGGAGAAAAAAACAGGTGCAAATGACACTTTAAAAAAGACCTATTGAACCTAACATGTTAGCATTCATTAAAAAGATTAGGCTACCTGATTCTGTAGCACAGGTTTCGCTGGCTATTGCTCCTTCCTAAGTCCTGGCAACCTGCACCCTTCTCTTCTAGCAGATGTCTACACAGACATTTAACAACTCCTACAGATTCTGTGCAAGGGTGTGTTTTAGGGGTTGGGTGTTTTAAAAAAAAAAATCATTCTTCTGTATGCTATCCATATCCACTTTGCAGCTCAATAGAGCAAGCTGTTGGAGCATAAACAAATAATATTTTTACAAGTGACAGAGCCACATCCAACAACATCCACAGCGGCTGAACTCAAGGGCAACAATCAACTCCCCACTTTTTTTGGTTTTTTTACAAGATTCTTTCTGTTCAAAGCAAATTAGTAAATTCTCTGCTTTGAAAAGTTTGTCAGGCCTCTCTTGTGATGGGAGCTCAGAACATTGGCACTCTGCACTGAGAAACTACATTATTGCCTCTGTATCTAATATACCATATATGTGTGTGTGTGTATATGTGTGTGTGTGTGTGTGTGTGTGTGTGTGTGTGTACACACACACACACACACATATAAAATCTTCTCTTTGCCTTGTCTAAAGGGCCGGACCACAGGCAAATCCGTTGCCATGGATTTGGCTATCAGCAGTTTTCCAACAGGCCCTTTAAGGTGAGGCAAAGAAAGGACTTTAGCATAGAAAGTCACAGCTAGAGTAGGCCCATTTGAATCAATGGAACTCATGCAGAAGTTGATTCAATGGGTCTACTCTAATGCAATTTGCTATGCTAGGCAATAATCTTGGCTAATAACAAACACAGCATATGCAAATCTAGAGGGCAAAGACTTTTCATTCAGCAATAAGTTGCGTCCTCTGATCTGTTTTAAATAATATTTTTTTTGGTTGTTTCTTGTGGTTATACTGTATACTTGTATTGCTTTAAACTGTTTATCATAGTGGCGACCCTGTTATCCTCCACATGTAAGAGGGCAACACAACTGGAACTTTCCTCTCAACCTCTGGTAATTAAATGCAATTAGATAGTGACTGTATAGGATTCAAGATTTAGCATAAGACAACTCACTGTTTATAACTAACCCTGTATTGTCTGCTGAGACTGTCAGGGCATCTGAAGAAACCAAGCAATGGTCTGCCACAACACTGCCACTTGAGACCCCTCATCATCACGGTATCTCCCCTGCCAAGTAAGTACTTGAGACCCAGTGGCATTTAAGTTGAACAAGTAAGGACCTGGGTCTCTTTCTTTTCAGAGCATGTACTCTGCTGGTACTATTTGGTATTACAGCCTTTTGTTTTATCCCACATTGCTGTTGGCCTGTGGCTTCAGCTACTCCTTTCAGGAGGAAACAAAATTAGCCCATGTGTGCTTAATTCTTAGGGAAAAAACACATGTAAGTAGGATGACCACTACATCGCTGTCGTAGCAATACGCAGTAGTGACCGAGAGGCTTATGAAATTTAACCCAACACACTGCTTGTCACATTTATCAAAGGGTTCCAGACAATAAGTTAATCCCTCATGGAATGGTTGATTAAAGTCTGTTGCCTCTGGTAGAACATCTGATCTTGATTCCTTCTACAGCAACATTTCTCATAAACAGTCACCTCCAATTTGTTTTGCTGTCAGTAAAGCCTGAGCTTCAGCAGCACACTGGCTCTTGTTTTCCCAAGAGAAGGCAATGATACCATTCTGTCAGCATCACACTCTGTCAAGTCTCCATCCAGTTGAGCAGCACTTTTAAAGCAATTTGCACTCGTCTGTTACCATTTCTCAAAAAGGAGGGAGATTTCACAGAGGACAAGACTAGCATCATGAGAGTCAGACATCTTTTCTAGGACCAACACTTCCCAAAAGCCCTGAGATATTTGGGAAGCAGGGAATACAGGGACAGAAAGCTACTAATATACGACTTTGACAACCACTTCAAAACTTGGTACACACAGTACCTTAATTTCATTCAGATCAAATTTTTCCCCATCTGACCGAGATATCTCTCAAGCCCCTGAAAAAGTCTTTCTCACTGGCTTTTTATTACAGCAAAGGCACCCTAAGCCACCTTTTAACTGGTCACTAATGTCACAAACAGGAAAACGATTTCCATTGAACACAATTTTTGCTGAGCACAATGGGCATAAATACAGTAGCTGTTGTAGTAGCTAAGGCTACAATCTTATGGCTAATTGCCTGAGAGTAAATTCCACCCAATGCAACATAATGTACTTCTGGGTAGACAAGTAAAATGCTTTGGACACTATGCATGTTATAAATTCCAACTATCATCTCTTCATTTCAGAATGTTGTTTTAATGTATTATTCTACTAAACTATGAACTGCCCCTCTATAGCAAGATATTTCCAGCTCCTTCAAACACTGTCACATCAAAAACTTTGTAGGCAACCACAGATCTTGACAAAACCAACTGCAAAGCATAATGGTGAGATGGAGGAAGGAGACACATAGACAGTGGTGTGATTGTCCAACTTGCATAATTTACAATCCTATACCAATAGTGCAAACAGGATGACAGATGTGTTCAATGAGTGAAATATAAATGAGTAAAACCCCTTATCTTTGGCATAACACTTTCCAGATGTGAACCTGTTTGAACATCATCCTTTACACAGACAGCATTTCCCCAAGAACTTTAGAGATTACCTTTAGTCCATTTTGGGGGTTCATCAGAAAATTCCGTCCAATGTCATCAAACATAATAGTATTTTTCTTGCTGTAATATTCTGAAAATTTGCC
The DNA here is from genome assembly GCA_037013535.1 of Intellagama lesueurii. Lineage (NCBI taxonomy): Eukaryota > Metazoa > Chordata > Lepidosauria > Squamata > Agamidae > Intellagama > Intellagama lesueurii. The sequence continues at coordinate 228,319,186 of JBAJHW010000002.1, read as the reverse complement.
CCATATGACCCCAAGAGGTTTCACCTATGAAAGCAAAGCCAGTAGAAATGATGATGCAAAATAGTATCTCAACACAAGAGTCAATTATTTATTTTCTAATGTTACCATATAAAGTTATTTACTATCCTTCTTCTCCACACCTTGAAAAATCAAAGTTTGGAAAAGAAAATGTTTGTAACAGTATCAACTGGGAGTAAACTCCACTTAATTCAGTGAAGCTAAATACTGATCCAGCAGGCAGGATTGCACAGGAATATTTCCATTTTGCAAATAAGGAATCAAGGCCAAAAGAACAGCACGGCCTGAAAATGGGGGCTCTAAGGAAGACCTGGGATAAATGTAGGTTTCCCACTACCTCTGAGGGAGATGTTTTGCTGCAAGTGATAACTTCAGTTTCTTTTAATAAAAATATTGTGTTACACATTCAGAAGAAAAGTACAAAAGTGTTAAAATCATTTTAATTTTCATGAAATGAAAGAAAGTGAGTTTAAAAATATTCAAGTTAAACTAGTGTTGTTCTACTTTTTGCTCTATAGCAGCCCTTCTCAATCTTTTTTTTTAATCACGGCAATAAACACAATATGAAAGAAATATAGACTGAATCAGGATTGTATATGTTGCATAACAAACCTTCTAAGCTGGGTATGAATACTTGTTTCCAGTCTGCGGCCCCCTTCAAATGTGCCAGGACCTCTGGGGGCGGCATATGGCTCCCACTGAGAATGGTTGCTATACATTAAAGAACATTTTAGATACATCTGTGGAAGGACTATCTCTAACGCTTCCCTAAAGTAGGCTGAGTTCCTCAAATGCAGTTCACCATCATCACCAAGATCAAACCTATGTAAACTCCTCAGCATGCAGTATACTATGGTTCATATAGTAAGATTCCTGAAGAACAGATCTGAGCAAGCGTACCAAGCTGCATGTGAGAAAAGAATCTGATTTCTTAAGTTGCCTAGAGATACTTTCTTAGTGCACTCTTGATCTGGGCAACTTCAGAAGACTCAAGCAAGGAAACCAAGCTTCATTTCTATTATTGCACATGGCTTAGCACACTAATTCAAGTAATCTAGAACTGTTGTAACTCAGGCATCTTGCCAAGATTAAACTGTTACTTTGGAGATTTTTTTCCACAGTACCTGTTCACAGCTTGTTTATGGTCTAAACAGTTTACACTAATCTTTTAAGGAAGGATTCTGAGGAGCAAAGGTTTCTGCTTCAAAGGAAGATGTTGCAGTAGATGGCCATTGACATTAGAATTCTGCATTTTTAGAAAAGTGTATGTTATTCTTCTAAACCTAAAGAAAACAATCCCATATAGAGGGGGAAAAATGTCCCTACATCAATTAATCCTCGTCTTGGAGTATGCACAGTTATCATGGCAGCACTGTCCAACATGAAGGTGATCTTGTAGTTTGCATTGGTGCTCACTCCCAGCTCCTGCAATACCAAAAAAAAAACAGGTGATGACATTTTGCACACTGGGTACTCCACCACTGCAACTTCTGAAGCCTGAACTTGTCAAGTGACAACACTAAAGGAAAAAAACAGGACATGCTAAAAATAGACATCTACTCTACTCTCCAAGGAGATTTATTACGATGGGGTGAAAGCTATATTGCAACTTGCTATGACTCAATGCAATCTAAGAGCATAAAAATAGTTGCTTTGTGTAAAAGGCAGGCTTGGATCTGTCTTATTCTTCTGAAATAGCAAGAAAAAACAACATAGCATTCTTACCCATGAAAGCTATTGAACTCTCTGCCTTTGCTAAGCTATCCTGGTCAAAAGAAAGAACTGTCATTTTTAATTTTTAATTTCGCTTTCCATTTCACTTCCCATTACACTCAGCCTCAGAAGCAGTAGTAAAATAAATAGGTTGTCCGAGAAAATGACATTCAAGAATTCAAAGGGGTTGCTATTTAAAAATATACTGGCTTTGTGGGACATGAAGCTACTTCTAGAAACTAAATCTCTGAAGGGAAACAAGTTATTTGGGGCTAGAAAAAAATCAAGTCTGCAGCTGTACAGCTTAGTATTGTTTCAGTTTTTGAAAAATGCTTCCAAAAGTAAAGTGTGTTCAGATCATGGGGGTTGGATACTGGTATGGAAAGAGCACATTCTGGGCTCAGCTGCATGTTGCACAGGGAACCAAACTGGGCTTTTACATTCAAAAGCTCATAGCCATGCACAGTATTTCAGATCTGATAAACTTACCAACTTAATTGATAAAATCCCAGTGCTGCGACAACTTTATTTTAAAAAATCATATTAATTCTTGAGCTTCCTACACCTACATTACAGTGTATGAAATCCTGTTGCACAGCTCTAGCTATACAATGGGGAATGACATGAACAGCAGCAGCAGATTGTTGCTGATTAAAGGCTTTCTTTTTTTGTTTTGGGGCAAGCAGGGCTTGTATACAAAGTCATGTGCACCCTGAAATCACAAAAGGAAATGTTCAGTCCAAGGCAATCTGCTGCTACCAATGAAGTCATCCCTATTGAGTGGATGGACCATGCCCAACAGGATTTTGGCCTATACCAAACATCATATTGAACTGTCATATGCAAGTGCTCTGATTCAATGTAAAGCAGCTTCCTATGTTCTTAGCTGGAGTGTAAATTTTAATACATTATATTTGCTAAGACGAGAACCATCGCACACATTATTTGCCAGTTGGGGAGCATGAGAGGAGCGGCAGAGGAGAGATAAGATCTCTTCCTCTTTCTTCTATTGCATTCCACTGTTCTATCAGTGCAGGTCCACCGTGAGAAACTGCCCTTGAAAACCATGTGCATATTACATTAATTCACTGGCTGAAGTCCTATTGCTTAGCATAGTAAGTCACACTAGAGTAAACCCACTGAATCAGTGGAGATTTGATGAGTGTACTCCTCCACAGGTTCCACTGATTCAAAAGGAATCTAGTTGCAACTTACTATGCTAAGCAATAGGATTTCAGCTACTGAATATACCACATGTGGCAAGCAATTAAATGAACTGGAGAGAGGGGCAGAGCAGAGGGAAGCAGATTTCCTCTTCACTCTTGCTCCCCACCCAGCTATAGACCCTTTGGGAAAAATTTCCACAGAAATGCTGCAAAGAGCCTGGTGGGAAAGGATACAGGGCTGTGTTTTTATGGTTCTCAGTTTGGCAGTTACCTAGCAGCTGAAGATCTCTTTGAAACAAGAGATGTAGCAAGATGGAACAAGAGACTTTGCCAGGCACATTCTTTCAAAATACAGGTCCCCATGATGTCATAGGCAAATTTGCTCTTCACATCATCATTAAACTAAATGCCCTACGTGAATGGTGGAACAGTTTTCTCAAGACAAATCTGAGGGAGTTGTTCCGACTGACTGGACGTCTGAGTTCTCTCTGTGAATGAAAGGGCCTGTTGTGTTCACAGAAAGGGCACTGATCCAACAAAGGGAGGAGACTTTCACCCAGTACTCTTCCTTTTCTCCACAGTCCTCAGTGATCTGAAGTTCCCTCAACTCGGTTTTTAAGCGGTGAGTGGAGCTTCTGGGGCATCATCAGAAACACCCTCCTACTTTAACAGTTCCATCAGCAGGAGCACCCCAAGAGCAAAGGTCCCCTCATGTGAATTTAAGATCCAAGCCAAATGTGATGCCACCTTAGCACTTGCCACATAATTCTGCATTACAGTTAAAAGACCCTTCACACTTTTTGTGTACAGAGCATTCAAAGAAAAGTCTAGCAAACTAATCTCCTAGACAAGCCAAAACACATATTCATTGAACTTACTTTCATTTTAGCTTCAATCCACTTCATATTAGTAGCAGCTGAAAAGGAGGGAAAATGAATTTTGAAGCGTATAAGCACAGATGAATAGACATGCTATTATTAAAACATATTTTTCCTATCACATAATCATTTCCTAAATATGAGCTACTTGTTATTCACGGACTACATAATCCCAATCTTTTTAAGATACAGCAAAGCCCCTATAATCTGTAATGGTTTTTAGTTCCGCTCAACTCACTCCTTATTCATGGCAAGCAGGTCATCTAATCTGTTCAAGCAGACTGATTGTGTGAACTGAGTCACTTGCCAATCCCACACGACCCTGTATCAGAGGAGGTTTTTTTTTTTAAAACTATGAATTACTGTAAATTTGTTGAAATTGAATGCACATGGCATTTGATTTACTAATGAGAAACAAATTAAAATATGTATGTGCAGCACAGTAATACTCTGCTTAACCATTTGGTTTGACAAAAGTAGGATCAAAGGGAAGGACTAGAGCTAATTCTGTAAAACAAGAACACAAAACAAATTGCATCTTAATAAACTGGTGCAGTAACTCCTATACAGTGGCTGAAGTCTAGTGGGAAGTCACAACTAAAGTAGGCCCATCAGATCAGTGGAGAATCTGGTGAGTCAACTCCTCCATTAAGTTTCATTGCTTCAGTGGATCTAGTCGAGGCTTACTGCTAGATTTCAGCCAGCATTTTGCATCTCTCAGCCTAGACCCGCAGAACCATGCAAATAATTCCACATACTCCAAAGTCAAATTCGCATTATTCCGTTCATCTACCCCCCCCCGCGTTCCCCCAATGCAACATGACAAATCTTGTCTGAAATTAAATTATAGGAAGTTTCGTAAACAGTCTCTGAGAAAACATGGGGATCTGCCATTTAGAGGGAAATGGCTAAAGAGTCCACTAAGCATCCCCAAGGGCTACTTGGCTTACAGTACCCCTTTAAATTGAAGCACACATTTACTGCCTGCAAAGGTTCATGAGCAACTTCCCCCAGAGAATACTGTGCTTTATCACAGTTGTTATGATGGATGTTTGCATGTGGCACAGGGATTTTGTGCTTACTGTTCTACACAAATTAAAGCTTCCATTTAATCACCTCTTACGACTGCCAAATGAGATCAGACAGCTGACTTGAGGAATTTAACAGAGGAGAAAAGATGAGCATCAAGAGCCATGGAATCTGATGACATCTCTAAACGGGATGTCTGTGTTGTAAATAACAACAGCAGTGACATCAGAACAATTGTGGTATGCAAGGTAAACAACTTACACCAAATAACTATGTCATAATCTTCATAAGCAGATGTCAGGAACTCATGAAGGTATGGCCTCATCAGCTCAACCCCAGTTTCTGCACATGACCTGTGGTCTGAGAAGAAATTCAGCCTATTTCAGTGGTTCAGCATTTTCTTCTAATTTGTGCTCTGGTACAGACCTACCCCCCAACCCAAAGGAATATATATAGAACACCCAAAACTGGACTGCCTGGAGCATTTTCAGTAAGGCTAAAACTTCACAAATCAACTGTTTGGTAAAAAAAGTGAATCAGCATGGCTGAATCTGGCCCACCCCTGCTCCCTGAGAGGCAGGAATTTTAATCTTTTCAACCTCTTTGACAAGATCCAGGTGTGCAGCACTACAGGTTGGACCAAAAAAGAGAATTGTGCATACAGAAGATATTTGACCAAAGGTTTCCCCAGCACAGTTTAACTGAAGATATGATCTGAGATGAGTGAAAAGTTTCTTCACCTGAGCAATAATGTCAGACGACATGAAAAATAAATGATCCCATTCATGGTCTAAAGCAACAAGAACTCTGTCCCTTCTGGACATCATTTTTCCAGCTTGCTACTATGAGCGTTCTTATCCCATCCTACCTCTTCACTGTCTTCCTCTATGTATTAGTTTCAGCACACAATTTGTAGTTAGCCTACTAATTAACTAAGCAGTTACACTTTTTCATTACAAATGGAACAGGGGACTATAATTTAATTCCAGTTTATTAACCATAATCTTAATGAATGGTTTGAGCAGGAACATGAAGACTGGACAGAGCCAATGATTTCAGGCTCCCATACACATGTTAATAGAAGTCTGAATCAAGATTTCCCTATGTAGCTGGTCCAAAGATTCAGAATCTCCCAATGTTTTTGCCAAAAATCAGGTTTTTCTACATACGTTGTTCCTCAGAGTAACCTTGTAAGTATAAGCAAATATATATCCTAAAAACACGCACTGAGTCTATCTAGCAGGGATTCAGTAAAAATTGATGAATGACAGTCATTGGTAATGAAAAATATTAAGAGACCAAGATTTCTTGTACAACAGACACTAGTTCATCAAATGCATCCACAAAAGCATATTGTGCAATACATACAGTATATCACATGAGTATACCCCCTCACATTTTATAAATATTTTAGTATATCTTTTCATGTGACAACACTGAAGAAATGACACTTGGCTACAATGTAAAGCAGTTAGTATACAGCTTGTATAACAGTGTAAATGTGCTGTCCCCTCAAAATAACGCAACACACAGCCATTAATGTCTAAACCGCTGGCAACAAAAGTGAGTACGCTCCTAAGTGACAATGTCCAAATTGGGCCCAAGTAGCCATTTTCCCTCCTTCGTGTCATGAGACCCATTAGTGTCACAAGTCTCAGGTGTGAAGGGGGAGCAGGTGCTATCACTCACTCTCTCAGACTGGTCACTGGAAGTTCCACATGGCACCTCATGGTCATGAACTATCTGAGGATCTGAAAAAACAAATTGTTGCTCTGCATAAAGATGGCCTAGGCTATAAGAAGATTGCCAAAACCCTGAAACTGAGCTGCAGCACGGTGACCAAGACCATACAGCGGTTTAACAGGACAGGTTCCACTCAGAACAGGCCTTGCCATGGTCGACCCAAGAAGTTGAGAGCCAATGCTCAGCGTCATAGCTTTGGGAAATAGACGTATGAGTGCTGCCAGCATTGCTGCAGAGGTTGAAGGGGTGGGGGGGTCAGCCTGTCAGTGATCAGACCATACGCCACACACTGCATCAAATTGGTCTCCAGGGCTGTCGTCCCAGAAGGAAGCCTCTTCTAAAGATGATGCACAAGAAAGCCCGCATACGGTTTGCTGCAGACAAGCAGACTAAGCACATGAATTTCTGGAACCATGTCCTGTGGTCTAATGAGACCAAGATAAACTTATTTGGTTCAGATGGTGTCAAGCACGTGTGGTGGCAACCAGGTGAGGAGTACAAAGACAAGTGTGTTGTGCCTACAGTCAAGCATGGGGTGGGAGTGTCATGGTCTGGGGCTGCATGAGTGCTGCCGGCACTGGGGAGCTACAGTTCATTGAGGGAACCATGAATGCCAACATGCACTGTGACATACTGAAGCAGAGCATGATCCCCTTTTCGGAGACTGGGCCGCAGGGCAGTATTTCAAGATGATAACGACCCCAAACACACCTCCAAAATGACCACTGCCTTGCTAAAGAAGCTGAGGGTAAAGGTGATGGCCTGGCCAAGCATGTCTCCAGACCTAAACCCTATTGAGCATCTGTGGGGCATCCTGAAATGGAAGGTGGAGGTGCGCAAGGTCTCTAACATCCACCAGGTCTGTGATGTCGTCATGGAGGAGTGGAAGAGGACTCCAGTGGCAACCTGTGAAGCTCTGGTGAACTCTATGCCCAAGAGGGTTAAGGCAGTGCTGGAAAATAATGGTGGCCACACAAAATATTGACACTTTGTGCCCAGTTTGGACATTGTCACTTAGGGGTGTACTCACTTTTGTTGCCAGCAGTTTAGACATTAATGGCTGTGTGTTGCGTTATTTTGAGGGGACAGCACATTTACATCGTTATACAAGCTGTATATTCACTGCTTTACATTATAGCCAAGTGTCATTTCTTCAGTGTTGTCACATGAAAAGATATACTAAAATATTTATGAAATGTGAGGGGGTGTACTCACTTGTGTGATATACTGTACATACATCCTCAAGGTGCTGCAAGTTTTGTTCTTGTTGCAATGGAGAGGGTAACTATTCCTCTCGGTTGTTAATTGATTTGCTTTGATATTTTTACTTTTTCAAATACTATATTAGAAGCTACTTTATAAGGATAAGAATAAACAGAGAAAGATAGAAATAAATTAAACAAACAAATAAGCTGGTTATAAAACTAAACTGAGTACAGAGCAAAACTGAACCTAAGATATTTCACTTACCAAATAGTGTGTAATCAACATCCAGAACCAACAATTTCTTCCCTTCTCGTGGAGGATTCAATATTTCCACTTTGTACTCCTTAACTCTGCGGGATATTTTTAGTAGATTCTCTTCCCTAAATATAAATAACATGAACAATATGTGGTTGCTGCACCTTTATTTTATTATATAGAAATCATTCAGTTATTTCTCCACACAGTAACAATTCACCTGTTCTCTACTTCAACAACTTCCTCTTCAATATCAAAATCATTAACAACATCTTCATTATCAGGAGGTGGCCCAAGGACATCTTCCTGTAATAAAGGTAATTAAGAGGAAGGGAAAAATTAGAGTGTTTTCTCCTCAAAAATGTGTTGCACAAAAGCCAGAAATGGACACATTTGAAAAGAATACTAGCTTATTGTGAATGAGCTTCATGCTAGCATATACATCCTGTTCACACCTGTCTGGCTCTTCCTGCTAGTGAGACTGGCTAAACAAACCAAAATAGTTTGCTTCACATGTCATCAGACCCTAGGATGTTGGTTTGTAGTTCCCAAAAAAGCCAGGATTTGTAAACCAAGAACAAACCCTGTTTTATAATCCTGGCTTGTAAAAAACACAAAAGGCTAGGTCCCAGGTTCCAATGACACCAAAATGGAACATTTTTTGTTCGTTTGTCCATCTGTTCTTCTAAGTAGGAGTAGAGAAGAGGACCAACACTCTGGGTTCATAGTAAGACATGATGAACCAGAATCCTAACTTGCTATTCTGGGTGAATGAATTTATTTATTTATTTATTTATTTACAAGACCTTTTTAGCCGCACCATTACCAATGGTCTCTGAGCGGCGTACAACAATATTAAAACTTTAGAAAAACATTAAAACCATTAAAAATACCCAATATTATAATAATACCCTATATTAAAAGTCAATTTATCATTAATAAATCCTGCTGCTCATACGGCCAGCTAAAGGATACTATTTAATTAAAATGCTGGCTAAACAGAAAGGTCTTTCGCCTGGCGCCGAAAAGCCAAAAGTGTCGGAGCCAGGCAGATCTCTATAGGGAGGGTGTTCCAAAGTTGGGGGGCAACAGCCGAGAAGGCCCTATTTTGACATGCCATCCCCCTCACCTCTTTCAGGGATGGCACCTTCAGAAGGGCCGCCTTTAGGCAATGATTCATCATTCCCTGCCCCAAATCTACATTTTTGCTAGATGTTTGCACCTCCAGGAATATGATCCATACTTTATATTGAGCCAAAATATAGTTTGAGTTCTGTTCAAGAAGACAATATAAACTGAATTAAAGTTGATATCCATAATAAAAAGAAGAGCAAAGTCATTCAGCCAGATGAACTGGAAAGTGAAAGTAGCCACAGAGGAAAACATAGAACATTTTCTACACATTTTAACTGTATTGAAAAAAATGTTGTTACAGCCAGAGAGAGAAAAAGGAAAATATTTCTGAAGTTCTCTAAGTCAGTGGTCCCCAACCTTGGGCCTCCAGATGTTCTTGGACTACAACTCCCAGAAGCCTTCACCACCACCTCTGCTGGCCAGGATTTCTGGGAGTTGAAATCCAAGAACATCTGGAGGCCCAAAGTTGGGGACCACTGCTCTAAGCAATACAGTCAAGGAACTGAAGCCAGGAGCATGGAGAGAGTTTAACAAACAGGGGTTTTTGAGGTTAAGGGGAAGGGAATCCCATGAGTGAAGCTGCAAGTGAAAAGGCATGTGCTTACACTTCTGGGCATCTACAGTATTCTATGCTGCATTCACACCCTAAATCTTATGAACTTTCCAGTGTAGCCTACACTCAAAGATACACAGACTATAGTGGGTTTGGAAGAGGCAGAAACTTCTGTTGCCAGCACAACCCCCTTTATGTTGGCTGATCTCATATCTGCTAACAAAACTGAGGGCCTGTTCCCACTGCTGGGATAAACTGGTAGAGGGGTCATTTTCTTGGATTTGGGCTAAAGTCACATGGACTTAAGCCTGAATCCAAAACCTTTGTGGTGGTGTGTGCATCCTCACCCTGCTGCTGCCTCAGGCTCCCTGCTGCCACCACGTGCTCCCCATTGCCATCGCTATCACTGCTACCATCTCCTATCAAGTGTGTCCAACGGGGGCGGTTGGGGAGAATGGAAAGAGAAGGGGAGAAGGATAAGAGGGAAAGAGGCAAGGGGTGAGGCTGTGGATGGGTGCCTGAGAGACTGTGCACCAAGCAAGTGAGGGGGGGGGGATGACCAGACAGGCAAAGGAGCGACCAGGCAGGCAGGGAGAGGGCAGCAAACAAGGGGGATTACCAGGAAGGTGAAGGGGGGTGATCAAGTGGGAGGGGCAAGTGAGCAGGGGGATGATCAGGCAAGTGAGGGGGTGAGCAAGTAATGGGGCAAGGAGGCCAGCGCTGGCTTTTCAGCAAGCCTGGTGCTTCTTCTTTTTTTTAAATTCCTGCCATCTGGTAGCAGGAATTTTTTTGAAGAGGATGGGACATTCACAAATCCACCCCAAAATAAATGGACCTCTGGCAGGGGAGCAGAAAAACTCACTGCCCTGGCACAGTGCTCCACCCGTGCACGTTTCTCATGTGTACGCTAAAATTTAATTCTTTTTTTTTAAAGGATAACCTAGTAAAATAGCATGGAGTTTTGTCAGTGGGATCAAGCCCGGAGTCTTAGGACACAACTGCTGCACTGTGGCTGAAATCAGCCAGCAGAACCACCAAAAGTCGGGCAGAGAAGGGGAGGCACTGAGTTGTGATGGATCCACACATACGTCAGGACTCTCTGCCGCTGTGCTGGCACAAAGCTAGGCCAGGGCACTAAATTCCAACAACCCTGGGATGGGAGGGATTTGAATGCAATTCAGCCAAGCCTCAGCTACCTGGGTTGGAAAGGATTGTGTTTTTAAAAGTTAGTGTTTTAAATAGTGAGAGAGGAATTATGAAGATTGAGATGGACTTGCACAAGAGTTTTTATATAGTGTGACTGTCTAAATAGTTTACAATCAGCACAACAGTAAATCAGTAAGAAGATCAACATTAACATAATGTAACATGGAAACAGCTACTGAAGACAGCACTGAAGCAATAATGTATTTTTTCAGTCAGGTTTTTGATTGACTTCTTTCTAAAGGCTGCCAAAAGTCTATGGGATAAAATATAGTAAAAATCAAAGTAGATTTTTACACAGTATATTTTAAGCATTAGAAATTGGTGTGTATATTTAATACAAAAAGGTATTTTACCAAGCTTTCCTCACGAGTCCCCATCATCATGATTTTAGTATTAGGTTTCAGTTTTAATGATCCAAGTTTTACGTCATTCTCTGCTGGTTTGCCTGGAAAATACAGAGATTACAGCTTCTTCTGTGAACACAAACAATTGTCTCTGCAATTGTTTTTTCCTCTTTTCACATGCTCACAATAGAACAGTTGTAAACACTGACATATTAAGGACATCATCAAAGTACTGCCTCTACTATATTTTGTTGATACCACCATTCTATGTCCAAGTTGCAAATTTAACTTAGGTAACCCTATCCCAAATGATAAGTGCTAAGCACTTTGTTCTACGTCACCTGCCACCTGGCATCCCTATAATAAATGTTGAACTACAGAAGATTTGAGAGCAACGTACCCTTTAATTTTCAGCCACGCTGGGTGGGACTCCGCCTCTCTCTTGCGTGACTTCAACCCTGTGTGTGCACATGACTCCGCCCCCCATGTGCAGGGTTCTGTCACAACCGGAACCAAAGGGGTTGAATGCAATCGCTGCATGGAAAAGGAAGGAAGCTGCACAGAGGGAGGCGGAGGCGCATGCGCACAGAGCTTAGAGGGAACCTTGCTTGAGAGGACTGAACAAAGCACCCAGGTTATTAAACAGTGTACACATACCATCACTTAACAGTAGTTCCACGTCTCCACTCTTGCTTTGCAGATGTGTGTTAACACATTAGTGAACCTTTCTATTAGTTAACATAGGACTGAACTCATCCAATCTGTTGGATACGACATACTTAAAACCTATGTCAAATTAATTCAGTAGATATGTATAGATATGTCTCAACCTCTCGCCCATTTAGCAACAACCTTTGGTTTGACAATCTCATCTGACAATGAAAAAAATGGGAAAAGAAAAAATACCTTTTACTTTAAGTCCAAGAAGCTTTTGGCGCTCTGGTAGCACCCCAGTGAGTCCTTTGAGAGACTGCTTCAGATCCAGCACTGTATCCTCTTCTGACAAGGTGGTTATCAAAAATTCTTGACCACCCCATTTTATAATAAGAGAGACAGCCATGTTTGCAACATATGTTCAAAATAAACCTGTGGTCAAGCAAGAAATGATTGTCAATGAATTTCAGAGCTCCATCTTGTTTTCTGATCTACTTGGAACAATGGTCTAAATCAGGGGTCTCCAAACTACAACCCATGGGCCACATCTGGCCTACCTTGTGGTTTTATCCGGCCCGTTCCCTTCAGGTGGGTGGGTGGGTAGACGTATGTGTGGGCAGGGGGGTGGCCGCACGCACGGACGTTCCTATGGCCCTCAAAAATGTGAAAAATATACAATGTGGCCCTCAAGCTCAAAAGTTTGGAGATCTGAATAAATATCTATGCTCAGGCTCAAATTGTGTACAAGTTAATTGAAAACAAGACTCATTGAATTCTATAGAAATGTAGAGGATCAGACTTTTAAGAACCCAGCAGGACATTTCTTAGATCTACAAAGGCTTGTGCCAGATAAACTATATTAGTTTTTAAGATAAGATTGGTTGTTGTTTTTGCTGCAGCAGATTAACACAGCTATTTATATAAATCACTTCCAACTCATGGCAGGCCTATGAATTAATGCCTTCTAAATGTTGCCTCTACAATATCTTAATGTGGTGAAAAACGGGAAAGAGCTAGAGATAACTACCAATAGTGCTGCTCCAAATAAAACAACTGGACTAAATCTGAAAGAAAATTCACCTACTGACTTGCACAGATGCAAAAACAAAGTCTGAAGCTTCACAACACATATTATCGGAACTTGGAATGTTAGAAGTATGAATCAAGCTTGAAATTGTAACACAAGAAATGAAATGTACAAATATCGCAATATTATTATTGTCTAAAGCTGATGATTTCCTAGAAATACCTTTTTGGAAATTTATATAAACAAATATAAAACATATATAATTTATATAAAAAATATAAAACATTTATATAAATGTTATTACTGTCTTATTCAGTTGTAATCTGTCCAGTGTGGCATTTGGAGCCAGATGGGTGGTATACAAATTAAACAAATAAACAAACAAACAGGAAGATTTATATAGTCCAATCCTATACACATCTACTCACAAGCTCCCCACACCAGGCATTCTTCCAGGTAAATATGTATAGCCAGAGGGGAGTTTAGACAAGGGCTGGGGGGTGGGAGAAGATAAGCAGGGATGGTAATAATGTACTACATTTGCATTTCCATGGTACATCTGTCCATATGCAAACCAGCACCAAAACTGATGCAGCATCATAGGAGGGTCAGAAGAAGTCTCAAAAAAGAATGCAGTACCCTTAACTAAACAGCCAGAACAACTTGCCTATATGCAGAACTGCTAAGAAAATAAGCAAGCAAACAAAAAGGATTCTTTCTCACTTCAGCTCTGAGTAAGAATACAAGAATGGTCCTTTAATCACAAATAAGTGCTTTGTATACTCCACAAGATGATGCTGTTAAGGTGCTACACTCAATATGCCAGCAAGTTTGGAAAACTCAGCAGTGGCCAGAGGATTGGAAAAGATCAGTCTACATCCCAATCCCAAAGAAGGGAAGTGCTAAAGAATGCTCCAACTACCGTACAATTGCACTCATTTCACACGCTAGCAAGGTTATGCTCAAAATCCTCCAAGGCAGGCTTCAGCAGTATGTGGACCGAGAACTCCCAGAAGTACAAGCTGGATTTCGAAGGGGCAGAGGAACTAGAGACCAAATTGCTAACATGCGCTGGATTATGGAGAAAGCCAGAGAGTTCCAGAAAAAGATCTACTTCTGCTTCATTGACTATGCAAAAGCCTTTGACAGTGTGGACCACAACAAACTATGGCAAGTTCTTAAAGAAATGGGAGTGCCTGACCACCTTATCTATCTCCTGAGAAATCTATATGTGGGACAGGAAGCAACAGTTAGAACTGGATATGGAACAACTGATTGGTTCAAAATTGGGAAAGGAGTACGACAAGGCTGTATATTGTCTCCCTGCTTATTTAACTTATATGCAGAATACATCATGCGGAAGGCTGGACTGGAGGAATCCCAAGACGGAATTAAGATTGCCGGAAGAAATATCAACAACCTCAGATATGCAGATGATACCACTCTGATGGCAGAAAGTGAGGAGGAATTAAAGCACCTCTTAATGAGAGTGAAAGAGGAGAGCGCCAAAAATGGTCTGAAGCTCAACATCAAAAAAACGAAGATCATGGCCACTGGTCCCACCTCCTGGCAAATAGAAGGGGAAGATATGGAGGCAGTGACAGAGTTTACCTTCCTGGGCTCCACGATCACTGCAGATGGTGACAGCAGCCACGATATTAAAAGACGCCTGCTTCTTGGGAGGAAAGCGATGAGAAACCTAGACAGCATCTTAAAAAGCAGAGACATCACCTTGCCGACAAAGGTCCGCATAGTCAAAGCGATGGTTTTTCCAGTAGTGATGTATGGAAGTGAGATCTGGACCATAAAGAAGGCTGACCGCCGAAGAATTGATGCTTTTGAATTGTGGTGCTGGAGGAGACTCTTGAGAGTCCCCTGGACTGCAAGGAGAACAAACCTATCCATTTTGAAGGAAATCAACCCTGAGTGTTCACTGGAAGGACAGATCCTGAAACTGAGGCTCCAATACTTTGGCCATCTCATGAGAAGAGAAGACTCCCTGGAAAAGACCCTGATGTTGGGAAAGTGTGAAGGCAAGAGGAGAAGGGGACGACAGAGGATGAGATGGTTGAACAGTGTCATCGAAGCAACCAACATGAATTTGACCCAACTTCGGGAGGCAGTGGAAGACAGGAGAGCCTGGCGTGCTCTGGCCCATGGGGTCACGAAGAGTCGGACATGACTAAACGACTAAACAACAAATACTCCACCTACAGGACACAAATTATACCAAAAGCAGCCAACCATTGAAAAGTTCATTTGAAAGGTCTAATTAAGTCTGCTGGCAACATGATTCCTCAGGGAAAGCTTAACACAACACATAACAATCAGGGATATAATACAGACAAGCCTGTCTGCACTTCCAGTCTGCACTAAGTGACCATTCTCATTTCAGCCAATGCTCAATGCTTGATTATAAGATTATCTAATACGGTTTGCTTTAAAGGGAAGCAACAGTTAGAACTGGACATGGAACAACTGATTGGTTCAAAATTGGGAAAGGAGTACGACAAGGCTGTATATTGTCTCCCTGCTTATTTAACTTATATGCAGAATACATCATGCGAAAGGCTGGACTGGAGGAATCCCAAAACGGAATTAAGATTGCCGGAAGAAATATCAACAACCTCAGATATGTAGATAATATCACTCTGATGGCAGAAAGTGAGGAGGAGGAATTAAAGAACCTCTTAATGAGGGTGAAAGAGGAGAGCGCAAAAAATGGTCTGAAGCTCAACATCAAAAAAACTAAGATCATGGCCACTGGTCCCATCACCTCCTGGCAAATAGAAGGGGAAGATATGGAGGCGGTGACAGATTTTACTTTCTTGGGCTCCATGATCACTGCAGATGGTGACAGCAGCCACGAAATTAAAAGACGCCTGCTTCTTGGGACGAAAGCGATGACAAACCTAGACAGCATCTTAAAAAGCAGAGACATCACCTTGCCGACAAAGGTCCGCATAATCAAAGCGATGGTTTTTCCAGTAGCGATGTATGGAAGTGAGAGCTGGACCATAAAGAAGGCTGACCGCCGAAGAATTGATGCTTTTGAATTGTGGTGCTGGAGGAGACTCTTGAGAGTCTCCTGGACTGCAAGGAGAACAAACCTATCCATTCTGAAGGAAATCAACCCTGAGTGCTCACTGGAAGGACAGATCCTGAAGCTGAGGCTCCAATACTTTGGCCATCTCATGAGAAGAGAAGACTCCCTGTAAAAGACCCTGATGTTGGGAAAGAGTGAAGGCAAGAGGAGAAGGGGACGACAGAGGACGAGATGGTTGGGCAGTGTCATCGAAGCTACCAACATGAATTTGACCAAACTCTGGAAGGCAGTGGAAGACAGGAGGGCCTGGCGTGCTTTGGTCCATGGGGTCATGAAGAGTCGGACACGACTTAATGACTAAACAACAACAATTTTGGTAAACATGAAAACTCTGTGGGGAATGGGAATGGTGAACTGCTGCTTAAATATCTCAAATACTTTGAAACCCCTGCTATCAGGATCACCATATGTCAGGAATGACTTGATGGCACATGGCAGAATATATTTGCAAAGTGCAATATCAGTGTGGACTACTAGAGAAAACCAGAGAGTTAATTATTTAGCTTGCAGTCAACTATTAATAACTATGCTTCATCAAGATTCTGACTGATGGCAACCCTATCAGAGTTTTCTTTAGTTTTAAAGTATTTTGACATGGTTATTAGACCCTCCTGGTGGCACTCTGGAACCATGCAGCTTTCTCAAGGTTGCAGAGCTGCTATATACACTATAATGCAAACACTTGCATGTTGAAATCAGTAATAAAAACAAGAACACCCTGGGTGCCCAAGAGTAATGAGTAAGGCAATGAGTTCCTCCTAAAAACTAACATTCAACAATTTGGTTCTCATACTTCTATTCTGCTACCACAGTGAACGATGCTCTCAATTCCCACAGAGCTTCAAAATGATTGATATTATGGGTACCGTTAAACTTCAGGATATACACAATAAGACATACATAAACCAACAATATAAGATTAGATACTTACTCACCAAAATCCTGTTGTTTAGTGCAGTAAATTGCCCCAGAGTAAGCCCACCACCTCAATGAAGATTTGAGGAGTCAACTCCATAAGCTCCACTGATTCAAGTGAGCCTACTCTAACTGCCACTTTATTATACTAAAGTAAATCACAAGAGTAGGCCCATTTGAATCAATGGGATTACAGAGGAATTGACTTATCACATTCCTAATGACTCAATGAGCCTACTTTAGTGCCATTGACTATGCTAAGCAACAGGATGTTGACCACTATGTTCTACAACACATGTGGGTAATTGTAGCCCTCCAGTTATATCTTTGAGGAGAGACCTGATCACACCTCAAGCTGATTCATCAAGCCTGCAGCATCCTCCACCTTAGAGTCAGGATTATTTTCAAACTTTTATGTTTCTCATCTTACCTCAAATTCAGGAATACCTATCATCCCACAGGCTCCTGAGGACTCAGAAATGTCTCTTTTTAGAATATTTTAGCAAATCCTATAAAGATATTACCCCTCCCTGATTTTAGACGTGGTCCTGTGAAGGTTTTTGGCCTATAGCACCCATCAGCCCTAGCCTGCACAGCCAATGCTGAAGGATTATGGGAGCTGCCTATCCCTCTTCTAAAAGTTTACTTGAATTCAGAAACTATACCTTGTTTCAGTAAAGTATTTTCAGTTTTAAGAATCAGATTAGGCAAATCCTGATCTTGTAGTTCTAAGGAGTTCATTGAAAACACCTGCCAGGGAAACATTTCCTTTCAAATGCAGCCGCAGTTCAATGATGAAGGAGATAGTTTGCATGGAAAACATCCCCTGTGCCATTTGTGGCAGCATAATTCAGGAGTGGCCTTTTGTCTCAAATTTTAGTGAGCAATTCCCAGCCAGTGCAGGCAATATTGGCTGATACATTCTAACTGTCTTACCTCCTATGGTTCCTGAAACAGAAACAAAATGACAGAACAAGCCCCACCAGGGAGGACTTTCTCTTTATGCACTTCTCCATCACCTCTTACCCACAAGAACACTATGTGTTATACAAGAAACATAGATCAATTCACTTTAGCACTCCTGTGAAGGCAGAATGCTATAATATAATGTAAAGCTTAAAACCCCATTAAATGCACCATTTCCTTGGAAAGAAGCGCAGTAGGGCTTAACAACTCCCAAATTACTATCTACGGGAGTACAACCGTTACAGCATAAAAGACCTCTCAGAGACTGGGCGACCACGTCCATCGCTGGTGGGGAGACTATAGGACACTCCTTGTTTGTAAGGTTTACCCCTTAATGTCATCACCGGCCTCTGGTGATCTAAAACGGGAAGGCACACCCGCACTCTCTTTGGGCCTGCAAGAGCAGCATCAGCTCCGGCTCCACCAAGCAAAGAAGAAGGACCACCAGCCCCTTCTCACCCCCAAGCGATCGTCCCGGTAACCAGAAGTGGGCCCCGCGCGAACCGGAAGTCCTCGGTGAAATCCCTGAACGTGACGAGCGGGTCGATGAAAACATAGAGGTAGGAAAGAGAGAGTGAGACATCTCAGCCCCTGTGTGCATGATTTTCGAGTTCACGTTGGCGGATCCATTTTTAAACGTCCCCCGAGGCGGCAAAAACCTAAGCCTTCACTGTAGCTGTTCCAGGGCGGCAGCATGTTCCCTCCTGCACCCCGGTTAAAAGGCAGTAAGAAAGAGAACTCCTTCTCTTTTAAAATCAGGTCTGATTTCGTGTGTGAAAACTTTATTAGCATTCTGAAAGTGTCCAATGCATTTTTTCAAAAACAGTCCTGCTTAGGCAGATTGCTTTCAATGCCAAGACACCCCGTCATATTACAGGTTAGCAAGCGTCAGGCTGAGCGTTTACAAACGCGCTGCAACGTCAGCAAGTGCTAATATTTCAGGTGGCGCAAGCAGGCTAAAATCTGCAATAACCCTTGCAGCGTAGCGCAGGTTTGGTAACGGGCTGGACAGAGGACTTCTTCGGTGCAGCTGTCTGGAGACCAGTCCCAACCAGTTTTCCAGGATGCAGTTCGAAACAGATATGCCAAAGAAACTGGCTTTTCATTTTGTAGGAAGCGGCAATCAGGCAAAAAGGAGTTTGCAACAACCTCACAGTATGAGTCAATATTGTTGACGTGTATGGATGACAAAGTAGTGTCTAGAACAAACCTTCAGTCTAGCCCAGTATTACTATTAGTTGAGACTAGAGGTGTCACTGAGGCTAGTATGACTTTCTAACCAAAAAATTTCCCGAGAAGAATAGACCTCAAACTGTTGCAGTGCTCCATTACATAGCCTGCCACCCACAACTGCCTTCGAGCCCAAATTCGGTGCTGAAATGCATCTTAAAGACTAGACTGTATTTCAGCGTCAGCTCTGGCGGATTCAAATCCGCTTCTTCAAACACAACGCTAGGCTTCGACTCCTCCGTTGATTTCTTCGGCCACGTTCTGGAAGGGGAGGGGCAGGGCCCGTGCGGAACCTGGCTATGTGAGTTCCCTCTACACAGTATAGGTTTACGGACCATAACACGAAGGCCACCTCAACGTAAACAAACACAGACCCGCAGAAGCCGAGAGGAAGGAGGGTGACCTTTGACCCGACCTTCCTTTGCCGCTCGGCCTCTCCCGCTGTCGTACAGGGACAGTTGTTTCCTGGGCAACGACGCCGAGAACGGGAGGGGCCTAAGGGCCGCTAGAAGGGAAGCGGAAGGAGCGAGAGAACGTGTGGAAGCGCTACTCCCGGCTAGAGGGATGACTAGGGGGGCGCCGCTCGGCAACGACCCTTGCCAGGGGACCGCGGGTTGGGGGTGGGGGCACAATCCAGCTCCTAAGGTGTTTTCGGCAACGTTCAAGAAACATTTTGTACGAAGGAACATTCAGGAATAACACGTCTTCGTTTGAAGGCTCCGTGAAACCGTGCGGTGTAGTTTATATGTGAAGATGGATCTCAGTCATCCAGGTGAGGTTATCTGGAAGTTGAGTCATGGCAACTGGACTTTTCTTGTTAGGTTGAAACGTTTCGCTCCTCATCCATGACCGAAGAAGCTACTTGGATGAGGAGCGAAACGTTTCAACCTGACAAGAAGTCCAGTTGCCATGACTCAGCTTCCAGGTAGTGTGGTGTAGTGGTTGCTGTACTTGGGAACTGCAGGTCCACGTCCTGGCTGAACCGGGAGATTTATTGGGTAACGTTGGGATTGGCTCGCTCTGTCTGTCTTCTGACCCAACGGTTTTTCTGAGCATGTTGTGTTGAAAAGGACAGTCAAGTACCAAGAGCTCACTGAAGGAAAGGGGGAGGGCAATATGACTAAGAAACAAATGGAGGCTTTTAGAGATTCAGCGGTTCCCAACCTTGGGCAACCTAGGTGTTCTTGGACTACAGTTTCCAGAAGCCTTCACCGCCACCTGTGCTGGCCGGGGTTTCTGGGAGTTGCAGTCCAAGAAGGCCTGGGTTACCCTGGCGGCTATACGTACTGTATGCTTACTTGCTATTTAACAACCCAGTTCTATTATGACATTATGCCATAGTAAATCCCAGTAACTTTGATGTAATTTGCTTCTGTAAAAGAGAATATGACGCTCAGACTCTCACCTAGGGCTACAATCCAATGTGTACTTCTGAAAGACTAAAATCCTACTGAGACCTCTTCAGACTTAGGATGCGTCTAGATGCAGTTTTATTGCACAATCAACCTGCCTTATTCGCAGACTTTTATGGAGGCACACAATGCCATCACCCTTTATGTTTTTTCCAGAACTGCTTTTGTCTTTTTATTTGACACATTTTTTTAAAAAAAATCAATGCCTTTTGATTGGTAACACTAGGGGCTGTCTATCTGGAAGCACACTTACTGGCTTTTATTTTATTTCTGCACTGTTGTCTTGTAATAAATTGGCTTACAAAGGATGAAACTCAGTAATGTAATAACACTGGATGTGATTTGGAATGATCTAACATAGTATAAAAGCACACTCAGGTCACAACATTTGAACAAATTTTATTTTCCCAGGGATTTTCAGGTAAGGAAAAATTTCTAAAGAGGGTAATTGAAAAAAAAAATCAACTCAAAAAAGAAAGATGATAAAGTGAGCAGAGGCAGGCAGTTTCGTAAACAGGGCACTGCTGCTGAGCTAGCTGTCCTCTCTTTTGCATCTCAATGGATTTCTGACACTGGTAGTAACCTCAGTAGTAACCTCTCAAAGTATGATACAAAGAAAACGTTTTCCTTCAGGTAGCCGGCATCAAGGTTGAATAGAGCTTTAAAGATCAAACACAGTACTAGAAACTTTGTGTGGAAATTGGTGCAGCTGTTTAAGAACTGGAATCATAGGATCTTTCAGGATAGACCTCTTTAGGCATTTGAATCCTGTATTCTAGACCAGCTGTAACTCCTTTTCAGAAGCATGGGCAGCTTGTGGATCAGGCAATGGGGTTTCCTGAAGTGCCCCCCTCTCCAGTAACAGCACCTGTATTTAGATAAGTAATCCCAAATAGGCATAGATATCTTAATTTAAGCTATAGTTTACGCTAACATAAATGATGGAGGACAGGTGCTGCATCTGTTAGGAATATGCAACTGGCATACCAAAATTCTATGTACAATACAGTGATGGCACTTGTAATGTAGTCCTAGCATAATTTGTGTATTTGAGAATGCATTGAATCCCATTCTATGTTCTACATCTGTAGTTTTGCTTATGGGGAATATGTATTTAATCTATCTCGCAGCCCCCAAATAGCATGCCTTATAACAGCAAGAATAAAACTTGTTCTTTTTGTTACAATGTTGAATATTTTCAAACTGCTGTTTAAACTACTGCTCTCTATGAGAGAGATGAAGTCCTGGTGGGTGGGAGTGGGGACAGGATTTTTCAGGGGACTTCTTATGCTGAAAGAAAAATAAGATATTTTGAAAAACTTGGCAGGAAAAACTCCTATGAACTGGATTCTCTTTTGGAATGAGTGCTATCCTTTTTAGGACAAGAGTTTCATCAGAGGTGACTAATGCTGTAAGGAGGGATGAAGCGCCCCTCTACCTTGGAACATGAATTGCCTCAAAGGTAGTGTTGCAAGGTCAACAGCTCTCCATTCCTGGAGAAATCAGGCCTAAAACCTGAGTCCAGGAAGTAGGTCTTTGTGAAGTCACAGGGAATAGTCACTTAATAATTGCATACTGTTCAGCTCTTACACAAATATTATGTGTCCAACCTGCATTCAGATATCTTCACCACTTAGCCTGGTGGTGGTTAGGGCTGAGGATGAGCCATCACACATGATAAAATCAAACTTTTTCTCTAGAACCACCCAGCCAGATTTGTCATCCTGCCTGGAGACCTGGGGAAGCACAGCAATTCCCTGAGATTTTGGCCAGCACACTGTAACCTGGCAACTCCGCTTATCAGTAGTTTTATGTCAGACAAGCTATAGCATTCTAAAATTATAGCAGTATAACCTATAGGTGTATGTTTTTGTTGTTACATGCTGTCAATTTGCCTCTGGCTTATGATGATCCTATAAATTTATGACCGTCAAAACATCCTATCATTAACATTTTGCAATTTAAGGACCTAAAGTACATCTTCACCTTCATCCTCTTCATGAGGATCATACTGGTGCAAGTTGGGACTATTCTGTACCATAGTGGCAAGGCCTGCATAAAATTCATGCCAAGCCTTGCACACCTGGAAGTAACTAAAAAGATTGAGCTTTTCTTCTGATTAGGGTTTCTCCGAATTTTTCATAATCCCAATAGTAAAGCTTTTTATCCTGGGTAATAATGCATTTTTTGTCAATCATCACCATCTGCTGTCAAGTAAACTCTGACTTATGGTGACCCTTTTCAGAGTTTTCCAGGTAGAGAATATTCAGAAGTGGTTTACCATTCCCTTCTTCTGGGGTGCCCTGGGGCTGTACAGCTTGCCCAAGGCCACATAGGCTGGCTCTACTCATAGGAAGCACAGTGGGGAATCTCTCCCAACCTCTAATTGCACAGCCAAATACCTAAGCCACTGAGCTATTTACCAGTGAAATAAGTTTAGACTTGATGACTTTAAAAAGAAAAACCCACCCAGAAAACCAATTTACCATGGCTTTGAAAATTCTTGAAACACTACATTTCTACCTCCTAAAGCAAGGGTGGGCAACTTATGTGGGGTCAAGAACTACTTTTCCTGTTGGCCAGCTGCTTGAGAGCAGCACACACAAACAGGAATGTGCATATCTCAGTGGGTTTGTTAGGGCCTAAAACTTTTTAATGTAATACTGAGTTAATGCAAATACAGGTGGGAATAGAAAGGACACCTTTTTTTCTTTTGTTCTTAGCTATCTGAATTTCTTACTATCATATCTTACTAATAACATGCTTCCTTGGTGTTAATATCAATAGCCAATAATCTATCTTGATACTGTTTTTACATGCACACCACACATACACTGACTCAGGATAAAACAAAGCTGTGTAAAATTTCACTTATATAAAATAAATGTGTTGAAGGACAGTGTACTCCCAATTATAAGAGCAAAGCATAAACAAAAGAAAACTGGCTATCTCCATGCTGATCCCCTTTCAGAGGCATTTGGCTGCCTGTACTGATGTAAACTGGACTAGTAGATGAACTGAAGTACATCTGATTTGGCATGGCAATTTTTATGTCCTTACTTTGAATCAAAGTATAAAATTCAAAATGAAAGGTTATTACTCTGAGTGTCAGTATCTTTATCTGAGTGTCTGTATTCTGTATCTTTCTCTGCAGAAAACACATATAAATAAATGGGTGGAAGGAAAATCTGTATGCGCATATAGTTTTTCTACTAAGCAGTTCACAGTTCTGCTATCCAGTTGCCTTCAGATATCCCTGTATAAAGGACTGTTTTGCCCTAAGGCCTCTGTTCTAGTTTCTCTGACAGAAAAAAAGTATTTTTGATTGCAGCCCTATACCTCTTTACCTTGCAGTAAGATGACTGAGCTTTATGGGGCTTACATCCGCTATAGGACTTGTTTGAGGCCACAGCTCCCAGAACAGGAGTTCCTCTGAATGTAAATAACAGAAAAGCATGAGATATTTACCTGATCGTCCATCCTCCTACCATCCACACATCCACCCAGATATACGACCAAGGGTTTTCCTTAGCTAGGAAAGCAAAGTATAAGCTCCCACATCCACCTGAGAAGTTGTGGAAAATAGAAAGCAAAATGAAAAAGCTCACACTTTCAAAAATTATTTCTCCTGGACTAGAACTCTAGTCGGAGTCTGTTAAGACAAGTGAAGCAGAAAGGAGAAGAATTCCAATGCAGACAAGTTCGAAATGTTTTCAATGTGTGATCATTGAGTGTCTGGCATAAAATGTAAATCCAGAGGTCATGTTACAATTGTAGTAGCAAATTAAAACATTTTATTTCCCATTTTGCAACAGTAACTCAATAGTTACATTTTACAAATACTGTATAAAAATGATCTGAATGTTTCAAGTCACTGGATTTAGTACTCTCAAAATAGACAGGAGGAGAGCTTGAACAGCATCACAAGGCACAGCACCAGCCAATACCTGAACCATGTGCATTCTTCTTCCACCTCTTAGGGGGTAACTACATTGGCAAATAATAAAGGAAACACTCCGGAATTTCACTACTTTTTTGGAACTGAATGCAATCTCATTGTTTCAGGTGGTGTGATTACTTGAGCCAAGGTGGAGGAGTTTGTAGCCATCCAAAGCCATTCCTCCTGGCTACAACAGTAGTGAGAGAGGTGTCACTGGGTGGCTGTGGATGGTTCCTGTGGCATTCAAGAGTATTTGCTCTGAAAACGTTTTCTGCATGGGGTAGGGTAAGTCCAGACCCTTGAAACAGCCAGCCTAAGAAATGGGAAATGTTACATTTTTGTGCTATAATCTCCTGAATCTGTGGGATTGGATATTGCAGTTGAAACAAGTACCTTGTTTCCCCGAAAATAAGACCTAACCTGAAAATAAGCCCTATTAAGATTTTTCAGGATGCTCCTAATATAAGCCCTACCTCAAAAATAAGCCCCAATTAAGTGAAACCCCGCCCTCCACCATTGTGCAGCAACCAGAAAATGATGACAGGACTGTATTTGAATAAATGTAGACTGTTGTACATGAAAAAAATAAAACATCCCCTGAAAGCACTAATGCGTTTTTTGGAGGAAAAATTAATATAAGACCCTGTCTTATTTTCGGGGAAACACGGTAGCTTTTCATATGTGTGGCATAAATGAGTCCTTCAGATCTGCATGTTTTAAGTATACCATCAATACCGTACAGGACTTAGGTGTTTTTCTTAATGTTTCATCGTGTAATAACTTGATGGAGAACTCAAGACTTTTGCTCAATCCATTTTCAGGATATGTTGTGTTTCCTCTAATAACATTTGTTCCTGCTGCTTTCAAAATTCCTCAAAGGAATTAATTTTCTGACCAATTTAAGGTGATGGCTTTTGTCCAGCAACTGTCATCAGGCCTCCACATTATCTCTCCATTATGAGAAAACCTTTTGAAAGTTTTAATGAGATTCCTCTGCATACTCCAAGCTTTTATTCTTTAGACTTCAACAGAGCTTTTGTTTCTGAGACTGAGAGTGACTCTGTCTCAATTGATGGCTGAAAGTTGAGAAATGCAATTTCTATAAAGCTCTGTTAATAATGGGATAAATTATAACTGTGGGCACTGTAGCAACAACATGAGACTCACAGGAGGCTTTTGAAATGCTCGACATATGCATGATTCTTCAGGAACAGAATAAGGCTATAATTCTCTACTGGAAGATTTATGTGTTTCTAAATTATTTTTTTGTTTTTTTGTTTAAAAAAAAATGCTCTCCATATTTGAGACATTTTTCTTATCAAACAGATACTACTTCAAGAACACAGAAGAACAGGGACGGGGGAGTTGTAAAAATCATTCTATCTTCTCATAGACATATTTCTGGATTTCTGTGCCCAAAATAATTTTCTCTGTCCTTCCTAAGACTTGCAGCCCTATCACATTTTAATCCAGGAGCAGACAGGGTAGATCTTATTGGGGTGACATGGCAAGACCTCCTAACCCCCAACCATTTAACTACAGCTCTGAAGCCCCATCTTAAATTACGCTCATGGAATGAAGGACATGCTGGAGAGGCAGGGAAATAGTAATGAACTTTGATGTGAAAGAACTATAAACAGCTCTCAACTTTCCAGAGGAAGACTTGGAAAATATGCTTTTTGGGAAGCAAAGTCACACCTCCAAAAATTCCCCAGCTAGCATGGCCAGTGGGAGGCATCAACCAAAACACTTCAAAGATCTGGATCAGAGATACCTACTCCTTATTCCTGGTACCACCTTACCACTACTGTGTACCTGACTTCAGTTGATCGAACTTATGATTCTGCTTTAAAAGAGAAAAGTAGATCTTCCAAGAGTGAACTCTGCCCACCATTTTCCAGTGTAAGGTAAGAAGGTGCATGTCTTCCTAAGCGTATAACAAAGGAAGTTGTAGAGGAGATTGAGATTTCATGCTTCCCTTCCCAGTACTTGCATATATAAACATCTGGCCATGCCTGAGTTCATATTGATATGTATATTATGCAGCTCTACAAGAAGAGAGAAACTTCATTGGGTATAGATAAGCAGTATTAGCCCCTGCACCATGTTTTCCAGTTAAAGCCCTGCTCCAGAAAATACCCTGTTTGCTGTTATTTAACAACTCAAAGAAGAGGGGTTTCCAGAGGGAACATATGCAGGGAAAAGGTCAAACTTCAATCTTCCTATCCCAAAATTGGCCTTGTCAGGGGAAAGGAGGACCATCCAGAATCTCAAACAAGGAATCCAAAGCCATATTTAGAGTAACAGCTTCACGTATATTCTATCAACTAAAATGTTTTGAAGGGGTGAGCAGAAGCACGAACACCATTTTATCTGAAGGCACAGTAGTGTTTTATTACAATCTCATTCCCAATGGAGACTTCCAAAGGAGAGCAATCCTTTAAACAAACTCCTGAAAAGGGCAGATAAATAACTTCATGCACTGCACAGTTACAATGTAGAATTCAGTCCCCAAAATGTAGAGATAGCTGCCATCTTGGAATGGCTTTGAAAAGGAGTTAGTCAAATTCATGGAGGATGGGACTATCAAGAGCTACTAATGATTCCTCTCATTCTTTCTGTGAAGATTCTCAGTCATCCAGGTGAGGTTATCTGGAAGTTGAGTCATGGCAACTGGACTTCTTTCTTGTTAGGTTAAAACATTTTGCTACTCATCAAAGTAGCTTCTTCAGTCTGAGAAGAATTGGTAGGAGATCCCCGATATATCCTCCATGTTAGTTACACTTCCCCCTGATCTGAATAGGTCTTTCTGGTGTGAGTGCCCCTAATCTTTCTGGGGACGGATGAAAGGGCAGCATGATAAATAGGAGACAGATTGTGTCTTAAGGCATGTACATATAGAAAATCCTTCACTCAACAGGGGTGGAGGCCTTAGACACACTAGATTAGGCATCCTTCAGTCTCAAGAAACTATGGTAATGTGCTCTGAATAGAGGACTTGGAACAGCATCTAGTGTGGCTGAGAAGGCCAATTCGAGAGTGACAATCCCTTCCACACTGAAGACAAATACAATCTGTCCCCTGTCCAGCTCCCTGATTTTGCTGGTTTCGGGACTGCCTCTTTGCCTCGGCCTGCTGGACAATAGACACACTATCTCACACCAGAAAGACCACTGTTAACTACTGTTAACGACCCATGACAATGGGTGGAGAAGGACTGCAGAAGTGGGATTATTTATTTATTTTATTTTATTTATATACTGCCCATCTGGCAGCCATGGCCACTCACCCCCAGCCCTTTGTAATTCTAACGAGTCTATTCAGACTAGGGGGAAGTGTAACCAATAGAGATGGGGGTATTCATATACGAATACCCCCACACAGGTGAACATAACGAGGGTCCAGCCCCCTGGGGCCAGACTGTCCACTCACCTTCTGCTGTTGCTGTGGGCTCTGCATTCCCTTCCTATCACTCTGGAGCTCGCAGTCTGCGAGCCACTCTTCGACCTGGCAGCGAGGCTCATCCTCCCGCTTCCTGCCAGGAAGATACCCCCATCTCTAGTAACCAATGTGGAGGATATATTACGGATCCCCTACCAACTGTCCTCAGACTGAAGAAGCTACTTGGATGAGTAATGAAATGTTTCAACCTAACAAGAAAGAAGTCCAGTTGCCATGACTCAACTTCCAGATAACCTTATTCTTGTTCATCTCCTACCAAAGGCAGGACACCATCACAGCTACTCTGACTTTGGATGAAGCAGCACTAAACAATGTTGCTGTGTTATATCCAAACCAGTCTCTGAGCTCCCTCAGCCAAGAAGTTCTTTTTTCTACACTTCTTTTCTGATTACTTTTCCTTGAACAGTCAGTTGTAACAATCTGTACTTTTTGTTTTTCATTATATTTTATTTATTTATTTAACTTATATGCCGCCCACTCTACCCAAAGGTCTCTGGGTGGCTTACAACAATGAATATAAACAACATATTCTAGATTTCTGCATTTTATGTTTTTATTTCTTGGTCTTTGTTTGCTTCATTACTCCTTTCTTTGTAATCTTCTCTATTCAAGAAACTCTTAGCGTCCTGTGATAAATTCACAGGTAACTGGCTGGCTACTGTATAGCCAGAATACTAAACTAGATAGGCCTATGGCTTGATCTAGCACAGTTCTTTCTATGTTTCTCTCTGTGCAGTCCTTACATATTGTTGGAAAAAGAGTATGGATTCAACATTAAGCTGTGGATTCAGCCCTTTGAGATTGGAATGATTACCTGAACAGGTTTCCCCCATTGTAAAGGAATCATGTCTACACTTCCTTCTCAGAAAACAAAGCTTGTGTTTATTTGAGAAATAAACTTGGGATAGAACAGGTGATAGAAGTCCTAGTTCTAGCTAACTAAGGTGGGGATGTCAGGTGCACTGGCAGCCCCTTTCATCTCTAGAGAACAAAGGCAGGGACAAGAGAAAAGGTGTGAGAAAAAGCAAGCAGTGTCAGCAACCCGAGGAACAGTCATCTAAGGTTGAAAGGAGTCCAGCACACAGAACAGTGAAGGACAGTCTAGGAAACCTGTGGAGGTCCTCTCTCCCTCCTCTTCCCCATAAAAAGACATGCATCTTCTCAAGGACAACCTGAGTTGCACCTGGTGACTTCCAACACACATGACTCCCCCACTTGCTCCACTATTCTTTGTTGTTATAAATGACACATGTGAACTTGCCACGAAGAAGGAAGCACTCACTGGACTCTTGGAATATCCTGAACCTCCTGGTTGCCAGTGGGTATATTGGTTTTCAGGGTTTCCTACTGTGCAATCACAGTGAATTTTTACTCACGTATTCAAGACCTTAAGGACCGTGCTTGCAGAGAGGAAGAACAAGACCTTTAGTGCTGACAAATCCTTGCTCTGAGTAGATTTTTGTGAAGAGAAATACTCTTTAGGAATGACTGTAATACCTCTTGTCTTTGCAATACCCTTGCACCCCATCACGCAGAGACTGCTTGACAAGTGTTCAAAGATGGGGGGGCATTGTGACTGCAGGAGGTTTACTATTTCTGGGAGACAAGAACTCTGTCTGCTCCTTTAAACAGCAACAAATACAAATGGGAAACAAGCACTTCAATGCTGGAGGGTGAAACAAAAAAGCATATCCTTCAAAGAAAAGCAGCAGAGCAAGAAAAATAAGGTTCTAAGATGGCATGTCATTGCTTTGGGGCAGTTGTGAGCCATCAACAGTGATGTTATGGGCGCTTTCCCAGAAGTAACCGAGTCAATCACACAGCTATATTAAATGCAACAGCAATCTCATTGGCAAATAGAAATGCTGGCTTGTGGGCAGAACCTTGATTTACCAGTAATATCACATTAGAGCTTATGTCTGCAGAATTCCCTATAAAAGACACAGAAAACATCATTATGTAAAGGGGGGAAAGGCCATAAAGGCTGTGAACCTGAGCCTTTTCTAAATCGTATATATGACTTCAGAGCCAGAATGGTGAAGCAGTCCAACCCTACTTGATTCCTGCCACAGTGGATCAAAGTTTAAATCACTCTTCAGAAAGACTCAAGTTAATCGGGTTGATATTTTTTTCACATTTTTAAAAAAATCACATTTTTTTCACAATGTTCCTGCCCGGATCATCTCTACCTCCAATAATCTTCTATTCATTCACACTTCCAGTGTCTGAAAGTATGCACTTCAAAGAAAGAAGTAAGTGTTTGATTTTATCTGTGCAAAGTTGCAGAGGGATAATAGCTAGGGTTGTCAACTCTAAAGGGAACAGAAGCATTCAAGGAAACTACAGAGAGCCATCCTAGAGATCTAGTTAGGTCTCCCTGTTGAGAAGAGAAAAAAGGCTCCACAACTAACTTCAGTTACAGATGGAAAACATGGCTAATCAGTTTTGTTACTATTTATCCCACATAGTGCTATTAATTTCTGGAGACAAAAAGCCAGTCTGAGAACAGATTTTTCTGATGGTATCTACCAGCCTGACTTCTAGGGGAGACAGAAAGATTGAATTGAATAAACTATACAGAAGGCTATGGAACCACATAAAATTAAGGCCATTTCAAGAACTGTTAGGCCTTACTTGCAAAACATTTTAGAAAATATTATATGAATTAATTGTCTTATAATACAGAAACAGGATTTATTATCCTTATTCCTTTGAACTATAACACATTTCAAATTAAAACTAACATCACAAACAGCTTTTTTTTTAAAAAGCATTCTAACAACTAAAAATGTGATTCAAATAAAAAATCTATTTACATTTTTAAAATCAATTTTAATTTTAAAAATCATATATTTTTATCCACCCTGATTCCTTCCTATGTCCCACAGGATTCCATAAAAGCACCTGCTGCATAAATCTCTGTTTGTGCTACAGCTGTTACAGGAAAGAACAGCCTGACCATTTTTATACACTTAAAAGTAAGAAAACCTAATGTCCTTCACTCCCAGGTTCCCTTCTGCATGTGTGTGTATGTGCACACACATACACAAATGCACCCACCCACACACACATACATATACACAGCTCCTCCACACACACACACCCCACATCTTAATGAACAAGTGGAGAATGCATCACTGTGGAACTTTCTCCTATCCCACAACAATCACCACCAAAACCACTCATGGTTTCCAATTGTCTTCTTCACTTTGTGTAAAGAAATGGATTAGAATCCACTAAAGCTCACACTGAAATAAATTTGTCAGCCATAAAAATGCCCCAAGATGTTTGTTTTTCTTGCTGCTTGAACAAAGAAACCTCACTACCTCTCAGGAAATGACCAAGATCACCGCTTCTTCATCATTACTAGTGCCCCATGAAAGGCAAATAGAAGTCTACACAGGGAGCAGCTGAGGGGACTTTGAAAACTATAAAATGCAGATGATGTGCACCAGTGCCAACACACGGCCTGTACTTATTTCCTGTGTTCTGCTGCTGCACAGGGCAGAAAGGAAAGCTTTCTTGCCTAGCTTCTGAAGAGACCTGGCATCAGAAGGATTTGCTCCTACCAGCCACAGAAATGGAAGTGCCATTCTTAGCACAGTTCTTCGCATGCTTTGTCACAACCATTGACTTGGCCCCAGTTTTCAAAGACCATTTTCAGCATGTCTATAAAAGACAAAACAAATCTATTAAAAAAAACCCCAAAAGTATTGTGTTGCCTTAAAGAACAAAAGATTTCTTTCAGCACCAGCTTTTGTGGATTACAACAGGCCAGGGCTCTCCCTGCAGCTACACCTCTGGTTGTGCAGCTCCTGTCTGAAGGGAAGTCAGGCCAGCTCCATTTAAAAATTGGCTTTCTAAATTATTTTAAATCTGTTTTTTAAAAGAATGTTTTATTATTTCTTCTTGTACTTTTGGGGAGGCATGGTGAGGAGAAAACTAAACAATATTTTATTTTATATGCTGCCTTTCTCCCCAAGGCGGCTCACAGTCAATTGAAACAATTCCCACACTTTAATAACACCGTAAAATAGAAAAATCAATCCATCAACTCTAACTCAATAATAGATGAAGTCCCACTCCGTTCAAAGGCATTCAAGACACATCTGCTGAAATCCTCTACTCGCAACTCCATCGTTACCTCCAACGAACTGAAGGGGAACGGCTTTACTATATACAGTATACCGAGAAAGGAAGGAGGGTATCTGCCATCGTGAAGATCCGTGTCTCGCTCTGGGGGGGGGGGGGGGGAATTGACATCCGAGGGATGAGTGTTCAGCAGGAAGATGGCCGCAGGGCTCTGAATGAGAGGCAGCCGGAGGGATTCTGTGGAAGATGATGATGACCATCCAACACCTTCGGTGCGGGGACGGAATCTGCAAGCACCGGCTTCCCCAGGAGAGGGCAAGCCAGCGAGGGCTCCCTCTCCCCGCCCTTCCCCAGTTTCCTGGCCGAGCCTGCTACTTTGTCTCGGTGGCGTCGGGCGCATGCGCCGTCCAGTGGCCAGGATTGGGGGGCGGCGGCGGCGGCGATCGCTGATCTTGGAAGCTCTCGCAGGAGGCGCAAAGCGCAGCGGAGAGCGAGAAGGGGCCATGGGTGCCCGTTAAGAGAGGGAAAGGGAGCTCACTGGGGACCGGCGCTTGGAGCCATAACGGGACGACCATGACGACGATGCTGTTTGAAGGAGCCGATCGGTTGCCGCTACGCCAGGCCAGGCCAGGCAGGGAGCCGCGGCAGCTATTGCCCTGAGAGAGGGAGGGAAGGAAGGAGCAACCAGGAATCAAACCCACCCCCGCCCCCCGGCCTGGGGTAGCAACAGATCGCACGGCCAGGTAATGGAGAAATCTCACAAAAGGTTCCCCCCCCCCACGATCCTGATTCCCCCTTTTGAACCTCCCCTTCCGCTTGCTTTAGATCCTTCCTCACATAGACCCTTTCCTCCAAGGCTCCTGTTTTATATGGCCTCTATATCCCCTCGTCTTCCCCGTGTTTCCCTCCCCAATACGATCCCCCCCCCTTTAATTCTCCGGTCTTGCAGATTCTTTGCCCAAGGAGCCTCCTCCCCCTTCCCCGCCCCCACCTCCTAGTTGTTTGCCAACGTGCCTCGCAGGCATGTTCAAATCCTAGCCCGCCCGCCCTCCTTCCCTCCCGAAGGGCTTTTCTCCACCCCACGCCTTCCATCTTCGCGTCCTTTCCCACCCAAAACCCCTGTGGAAATAAATGGATGGTGCCTGCCTTTGCCTTTGCCTTGCCTTGCCGGCCTGGGGTTTCTTTGGAATGCTTGGGGGCGCTCCCCCCCCTCCCTACCCATTCTGCCCACCCCTTAAGGAGTTGAGAAGCCATTTAGTAGCCTCTCATTCCTGCTTCCCCCCCCCCCCCCAAGGGAAAAAACCCACGAAACTGGCACACAGAGCCGTGCTGGGAAGTCGTCCCTTCGCGGTCTTTGCGCGGCGGCCCGGGCTTTTGGCCGCCAGCTTGGCCGGGGTTACTAGAGTTCAAACGCGGCTGAGCTCCTCGGGGGGGGGGCTGGGAAGCGGCGGGGGCGGGATCCGCAGCAAAGACGTTGCAGAGGCTTGGGTTGCAGTCAGCAGCAGCCGGGGGGGGGGGGAGGTGGGTGTCCATGGCCCTGGAGAGAAGGGAACAATTCCTGACTTCGGGTGAGTTGGGGGGGGGAACCCCTTTTTTATGTCCGAAAAGCCCGCTGCTGCGGGTGGGGTGAGAGTTAAGGTCGGCCTACCCCCTCGCCAAGGGCGCCCTCCGGCTGTGGTGGAAATCGCCCTGCCGCTGGCTTTGATGGTCAGACTTTGTGGGCCTCTGGCTTCCTCTTAATAGTTTCGGTCTGTTTACATTCCAGCCTTGGCCAGCGGGAGGGATGTAAACCCCAGTAGCCCCTAAGCCTCTTGATCTGGTCACCGCTGAGTGGAAATAAAGGCTTCCCTGAGATCAACCCCGTGAGGTCATCGGTGTTACTTTGGCGCCTTACCTTTGCTTCTTGATCAGGCAGGGCCAACATGGGACACTTGGGAATCCCCCCCCCCCAATGCTTCAAAACTTGGTGTTAAACCCAGGATTAAATAAGAGGGAAATAGACAGGCTTCATGGTACCTAAAACAAATGCTTACATAAGACTTATTTCCCCGTCTCAGTCTGGTGAGCCAGGCACTCTGTCTGTCTGTGTGTGTGTCTCTCAGATGTCACCTGTTTCCATTCTTTTATGCACCTCCCTTTCCCTCAAACTAAAACCTGTAAAATATATCTAGGTACAGATACTGGTGGTGGTGGTGTGTTTCTAAACACCTCTTTAGGACTGCAGTTCAGTTCCACTTCCCCAGTGTAGGTTGACAGATGGATTGCTGTTGGAAAGCTGCCTCCATGTCGGGTATTACTTTGTCCTCCAGCAAGTACAGGAAAGGAACGCATGAGTGTGTGCTAGAGAAGCAGGTTGGGTTGCTATCTTTAAGATAGTGTAACAGGCTCCTACACTTTTTTTAGAAAAGTGTACTTTATCTGTTAACCACTTGTTCCCATGCTAATTTGCCCTCAGTAATGCATTTCTTTGTGAAACTCATTTCATCTGGGGACAAGAATCATTCCTTTAGCTTTCAATGCAATGTTTCTTTATAAATGTGTAAATACAGACATCTATTTTAATGTTGAATTTGAATTGTTAAGATGTAGCAGAGGCAAAGTAATTCAGTTCAGTATTGAGCTATAATGCAGAGTTTATGTTAATCTGCCCCCCTTTTTTCTTCTTACTGCAGAGTGCAAAGCTGCAATTCTGTATACACTTTCTTGGGAGTAAATCCACCGTACTTAGCAGAACTTGCAATAATAGGTTCAGGCTGGCCATTGTGTTGTTTAGAAGTAATGTTTTTACAGTGTAGAATGTAAGGGGAGAGATCGTCAGAGAATGGTGGTTTAACTTTTAAATTTCTTCAAATATTAATTTGCATAGCTCAGTGACTCAGGTTAGGCTGTGGACCCAGAGGTTTGGAATTCAATTCCTGACTGTGCTTGCCTTGTGGGAATATAGCCAGCCTGTGTAGCTTTGGGCAAGATGCAAACTCACGGAAGAAGGGAATAGTGAACCATTCCTCAGTATGCCTAGAAAACACTTGAAAGGACTGCTATAAGTCAGAATTGACTTGATGGTACATAATGATAATGATTTGTGGTTGGTGATACACCTCTAGCTTGTGGCACATCATCAGCTATTCTTGAGAGCAGGGATTTGGTAGGTTTCAAGTTGTCTGTTTTATAGTTAGGAAATGTTTGTGTCAAATTAATAAGGAAGCAGAGTTACTAATTCTTTCCCCAGCAACACTTCTGTGTTCAGGGACCTTTGTGGGAAAGCAGAAGAGCAGCTTTTGAAAATGTGGTTTTGATACTGTAAAAGTAATATTTGCTGTGTTCATGCATGTGTTGTAGCTGTTATAAAAACCCAGGGGCCCTTTTAAAAAGAAAAGTGGCAACCCGTTACTGTGCTCTCACATGGGATGAATGACTACCCAATGGGGAGAAGCTAGCTCTTTCTTAGCATTACAGCACATATTTTTTTAAAAAACAAATAGTTTAATCACAGCTGTGAGTTGTTCATATGCTTTTCTGTCTGGTCCCTGAGCTTACAGAAATAAGGAGAGAAGTCAAAAGTGCACAAAATGAGCAAATATGTTTGAATAGATACCAGAAGGTGGTTTCCCCTCCTTAAAGGTGATGGAAATAGCTTTTTTCAGTTCCTTCAACATTTCATGTCTCTGAGGAGAATATCTGCAAATGAAGAGCTTGCTTGCACTGTTAAAAAAGGTCTCATTTTTATTGTGTTTTACAATATTTTGAGTAAACATACTCAGCAGAATTTCCATTGAATCCTTGAATTTTGTTTATTATAGTTAGTCTTCTTGGCTATTCATACTCTTAGAGTTCTGATTAGTGTTATTTTATTCAAGTCACTCTGTTGAACCAATGCACTGCGTGATGCAGCCATACTCTATTTAATTCCAAGTACTACTCGACTTTACCTTACT
This sequence comes from Intellagama lesueurii, assembly GCA_037013535.1. Taxonomy (NCBI): domain Eukaryota; kingdom Metazoa; phylum Chordata; class Lepidosauria; order Squamata; family Agamidae; genus Intellagama; species Intellagama lesueurii. The sequence goes on along the minus strand of JBAJHW010000002.1, from coordinate 228,283,202 downwards.
TGACTGCAGTGACATTTTTTTAAAAAAAGAACCAAATACGGTTTTAATGTGTGCTTGATTTGAATACTAAATGTAAGATAAAAATAGTGCTATTAAACATTGATATAGATCTAGATATGTGTGTATGTATTAAATTTTACAGTTGCTAAAATTCTCTTCATGAAACCGTAGAATATTTGATCCTTTAAGACCTTTGCAGGCCAGGCCAGGCACTTTGTGCGGATGGCATTCTGTCCTCCCCTACAAGTCAGTGGGCCAGTACTTCCCACACTGGGGGGGGGGGGGGGAGAGAAATGACCAGAGAGAGAGAGAAATAATGTTGCCAGAAACCCTTGGTGAGAGTAACATCTTTTAAATAAATAAAAAAAATCCAAAGGTCAAATAGAGCAGGGCAGAAAGACCCTGTCAGACTGCACAGTGTCCATCTCTCTTTTAGACAAATAATGCTCCAGATTCAGCACATTCTTTATAGAAATGATTTCTGAGAATACCATTGAATTCTGTAAAATGTCCTCTCATTTGCATAAGGTCACTTGCGCATGTCAGTGTGAATATGATCTAAAGTCGTTTGCCTCAAATGTTTGCAGGATCACAGGTGTGTTGTACAGCACACCAAAATAGAGCTTTGCACTCTTCCCACTTTTCATTTGAACTTTGTGGAATGTCTGGATTTGTACTTCCAGGTCTGCATCCTGAACTTTTTTTTTTTTTGCTCTTTGCTTGTCAAGACAAGAGTTACTTCTAGAGTCCATATGTAGGAACTTTTATAATTTGAAATTAGCTTCCCCCAATCTGGCTCCTTTCAGATAGATCGGATCATAACTCCCATCATACCTGGTTGGAGGGTTCTCAGCATGTCTAGAAAGTCCTCTGAGATGCATGGAAGACCGACATATGCTTGTTTTTTCTGAATTTGTTGTATATGTGAATTATATTAGCCACATTAAAGTTTGTCTGTTCTAAGAAGCTTGATCTGTACCCTTTGGTGAGCTGCTTCATCCAGACAGTTACACTGTGAAGGGGGTTAAACCCAATAAAGTTCCATGAGAACCAGGTGAAATAATCAGCTCTTAGTGAAGGAGAATGCTTAGCAATCTTCCAAGGATGGTTCTGACATCTCTAGATACAGACGTGAATATGCTAGCACAGACTAACACAGCTACCTCCTCTAAGACCTGAATATTGTATTTCTCATCTTAAACTTTCACCCTTCTAAGGCATGAATGTGTTTATTTATTTCATTAATTATTTAAAGCATTTTTTTAGCCTACTGCTTAGCTGATAGGCTTCCAGACAAAAAGCAAAGTAATCCTTGCCTGTAGGTTTTCAATCTAAGGACATGACCCAAAAGGAAAAGGGGATGGGAAAGAGAGAAGAAAGGGGAGAAAACCTACGTAATCTTTCTGCTGGATTGGTGGAATAGCCCTGCTTCCCATTTCATCTCCCTCTCTTGCAGTCTGCTGGACAAGCTGCTGGTAGTGACAACTGGCAAGGAGCTTTTCAGGATGCATACATCAGAATCTTCAATGCAGCTTGTGAAATGGCCTCAAGAATTATTTTCTCTGAGCTGCCTTCTTTCAGAGGGGAGAAGATGTCAGAGGAGCATCCTTAGAGACCTGAAATATTTCACTTACTTGACAGGCACAGTCAAAAGTGGATCTGTGGTGGCTTTCATTGAGTCGAAGTATTTCAGAGCCTTGTCTGGAAAATAGTGTCGGTAGTCTGTTGGTCAGCTTGCCGATTTCTCTATTGCATGTATTGTCTACTGCCAGCCCTAGGTACAGGAAGCATGTATCAGAAAGGGATGAAACTGTTCCTTAGCAGTTAGCGGATTTTCCTGTAGTAGATATAGTTTGTATCTTCCCACTTTATGCTAAGACACAGTTATCTGATCCTTTAGAGTAAATTAAGTTCTTTCTTCCAAATCTTTGTTCAAGTAAGAGCATGTTTCCTTTTCTGCTGTTGACACTATTATTTTGATCCTCACAGAGACATAGTGTGAGGCAGACAGGCAGGCAGAACACTCATCAGACAGCCGCAAAGAATCATCCATTTCAATTGTATTACAAAAGTTTGCTACTAGAGGTTAAAGATGTTGCGTTAACTAGCTAGATATGGACATTTTTAGGGTTCTGAATAAGAGAAATCCTGCCTCTACCATCCAGTCCATTCTTCCAATTCATTGTGGGCGTACCTGCTTTGCTTTTTGTGACATCTGTGAGTGATGACTGTTGCTTATATAGCTGTGCTGTCTTATAGGTACAGAATCATAGATGTGAATGCTACAAGTCATCATGTTGTCCTAGTACAGCAAAATCCCAGATGCTCAGCTGTTGCTACAGAGGCCCATAGGATTGGACTTCTGGCCTAATACTGGCTAGTTTCCATGTCACAGAAAAAATAATAATAAGACATTGAAGGTGTCATTAAACATTTTTACAATGCTTTTTAAAATTTATAATGTTTAGTAATGCTTCAATGTATAATGCCAGTTACTACATTTCAGTGGAAGGCAAGTTGGGAAGCCCAAGTAGTATGTTTCCGAATATATTGTGGCACATTTAACACAAATGACTAAAATTTAGTAGCGTCTCTGTAACAGGAAAATGGGAATGGCAGAAAAAATGCTCTAGAACGTAGAGCATTGTCATTCTTGCCTTCAAAGCATGTACTGTAAGGCAAGCTTGTTCTCCCACATATCATCACTCCAGTGTTAGTGAGCACACATCTCATCATAGGGGTCTTCAAGATATATTACAATAGATAAATGTTGATTTGAAAGACTTCTGGATGAAACCTTGGAAAGTCGCTGTCAGTCAGAGTAGACAGTACTCAGCAAGTTGGAGAAGTCTGACCTGTTCACCTTCTTGTGCTTTCCATTGGCACTGAATGAATAATCATCTTAGAAATGCAAAGCCGGAATGGACCTTATGGATCCAGCCCTTATCAAGGAGGCCCAGTGGGGAATTGAACTCCCAACTTCTGGTTCCACAGCCTGATACCTAAACCATTGAGCTATCCAGCAGTTCATGGCCTACACCATTTTCAGAATTCCAACAGTACCTGTTTGTACAGCTACAAACTGATTTCCTGTGCTGGCCCTGGAGGCAAGTGCAGCTATTCTGACATCCCACTGTTTAGTTTGCACACCTGAAAACAGCAAGTTTATGCACACTTGTTATCATATTCTCAAGATCTCATTAAAACCATCAGCCTATACCTAGGAACTACTGGCCTCATCGTACAAGGGGCAGTAGAATTTCTACCAATAGGACATGCATGCTTGCAGCTGGTTCACATACAGTAATATGAGTGGCTGACTCACATTAAAGACAATTTATCATCTGGTTGTCCCTGTGCTTAGACACCCTTCCCTAACTACGAGATTGATTCACGCAATCTGTCATTTCCTGTTATGTCAAAATCTGTGGATTGGATTTCTGTTTGCCTCCAGGGCCACCACTGGAGACCAGTTCTTAGCTATATGTGTTAAATGGTACATCTTCATCATGTCTGAAGCAAGCGAAGATCCCTTGAACATTTTGTTTTTCTTCTTTCATCAGCCCCAGCAGTTAGGTCAGGCCAAAAATATTTTAAATGTGACACTTCTGCAAGATTATTTGGAGGAGAAAATGTTGTCAGGTAGGCGAGGCTGAGAGAGAGAGTGACTTATGTAAGGACTATCCCGTGAGCTTCACATTTTATTAGTGATGTAGATTAAGTCACCCACATCACAGTTTGAATACCAAGCAGTTCCTCTTGACATACTGCACCATACAGTAGTCCCCTCAGGGATTCTCCTTTAAGAAATACTGAAGAGGCAAGGGAAAGGGACAACCCTGCTTCAGGCTGTCATGTATGGGTTAATGAAGTTATTCAGCTTCAGTAATTGTAGTTTCCAGTTCCTGCTGTAGGCTCGATTGGGAAATGGTACCTTGACTAATGTGCTTGCCTTGACAGCGAGAATGCCTCCTTCCGTTATATGTGAACTTGCTGCTGTAGTTAAGAAGTTAATTCATTCCATCCCATGGTGAGATGCTTTCTGGAAAAGGCCATTCCATACTCAGATGTACTGAATGTTTTAAAATCCATAGCTTAGACTGCACGCCTTCTGAAATGCGTTGACCATCATTTAACAATACAGAGCTGCTCTGGTACCTGCCAGAAACGGGGGGAAATGAGCTGGAATGCAGTGCAGATTCTGAGAATATCACGACTACAGTATTGCTATGTGGATGCTTCCTTTGTTAATCCCTTTTTATTTCAATCTTCAAATGTGAAGATAATGGAGCACTGGAGATCATAGTCACCAAGCCAACACAAAGATTTTCCCTGGTTTTTTTTAACTTGAGTCCAGTATAATGCTGACAGAGCAGAAAGTTCTGCCAGTAGGTTTGCATGGACTCTCAGGTGGAGAGCACCACAACTGAGACTTCGTGGATGGCCAGAACAGTGTTGGTTTGTTCTGGCCTCGGCACCACCAGCTGGGAGCTTCCAGCACCTCTTTCCCAGCCATTAGATACTGTAGTTGTCGGGTGATGGAGCTGTGATGGGTGGAAAAAGGAATTGCTTGTGCAGGATAGTATTGAGTCCTTCCTTGCATGAGCTCCCAAAATTAAAACATATCACACAGCCAGGGGCTGCATGACTATAATGCCTGAATAGGGTCCTGACACCTCGCTTTGGTTAGTCTAAATTCTGCTCCATGTACCCTAGTATTGATCCTGCATGGAAGAATGAGTTACAAGTATTTGCCAAGTTGTACGAATGACTGGAATTAAGTATACATGGGGCATCAAACTGGTAGCACGTGAACCACATGTGGCGATCAGAGGCTCCTTGACCAGTTTCTGTCTTTCCTCCTTATCTTTACTCACTACAGCTCTTGGGTTTTTAAACTTCCGTAAATGCCAGGAGAAATAGAGTGCCAGAGAGAGAGATATGCTGGACAGGGTGGGTTTAATGCTTATCTCACTAGTTTCTGGAGCTTTGTAATGAGTATTCATCATTGCATATGCAATTGCAAAAATGGACTGGCTGGGTCCTACCACAGAACTATGTTGTCACATGTTCTGTTCCATGACAATGGCGAGCCAGAGGCTGTGGGAAGCTCATAAGCAGAACCTGCTAGTAATAGATGTCCTGTCTTGTTTCTACACAGCAGAAGGCAGCAGCAAGGTTCTACTGTTTATGGACATAACAATCTCTCTTTATCTCTATTGGTGCAATCAAAATATTTATTTGCACAGGGTTTTAATTTCTAATTGGTTGGTGCTGAGTTTGGACTTACTGCCATCTTGTTTTTGTTATGACTGAGCATAGTCATTATTTAGTGTTATTGACAGCTTAATGTTTTTGTTAAATGAGTTTGTTAACTACTCTGACATTTTTAAGAGAATAGAAGGATGCACATATATTGAAAGTAATCTATGATCATTTCTGATTTCTTTTGAAAGTCATGTAAATTAGTGAGCATTGTTATATTTTGGAGGAATGGAATTGTATAAATTTAATCACCTAGGTTAAAATTTGTTATCTCCTAGGTTAAAATCCCCTAGGTTAAAATCTGTAGAACAGAGACTTGTCTCCTAACAAATATTTAAGCCAATATTATGTCTCATTTTAGTAATTTTTAAAATACTAAATTGAATATCCTTTGCTGCCTTAGTTCTTCCCTGTTGACTCCATATTGTTATATATTTTAAGACAGTAGCAAAAGCATATTTGTTTCTCATTCTGCACTTCAATTCTGTGTTTCAATAGAAACAATGACTTCGAAAGATGAAATATTGGTGCATCCCTTAAGGCTTTCTTGGTGACTGCTTCCAGTGCTCTGGAATTTGCTTTGGAGGGAGTCTAGCTTGGCTTCCTCCCTGTTTTGCCACCAATAGGCAGAAAGCTTTTTATTGAGGCAGGCCTTTGGCAGTTCAGGTTATCTGCTGCAGTGGAGGTTTTCACTGGATGGGTGATGCTTTTATTAATAAGTATTAAAATAATGCTTTAATTTTTTGTGTTTTTAATCTGTTTGTAAAATACATTGACGACTTCTACTCATGGGAGAAAGGTAGGGGGAAAAGCCATGAAGAATGATGAACTGATTATTGGTGTGTTGTGTGTTGTATGTGCTGTCAAGTCAGAACCATCTTACAGCAACCCTAATAGAGTTGTCAAGGCAAGTGAGATATTTAACAATTAAAAAAAAAACAACCACTACCACCCCACCTCCACTGAGTATCTGTGTCCAAGGAATGATGGTTTAGGTCATACTTTTTAAAGACCACTAACACTGTAAAATCTGCTATCTTCCATGGGTCAAAGCCTACGTCATCATGCACATACAAGTGCCTTGTTTTTAGGGCAGAGAATTTAGAGTCCCAAAATTCATGGGAGATGGATGTGCCAGGTTTGTTTCTTAGGGTTAAGTTAGAAAAGGTGCGGGCTCTATGTCCAAGGAGGGATTCAAATCTAGATCTAGATGCCGCCGAGTAGACCTTTGGTCTAGATGGGCGGGGTAGAAGTCTAATAAAATAAATAAATAAATCTCCTGGATCCTAATCTGTCATTCTGTACACTACATACACCACACTGGGTACCGGTTGGTTGGTACATCAGTACATTAAAGTGGTGTGATGTAGAACAAGATGCACAGCCTAAGCTGATGGCAAATTAAGGTTGCAGTCGTAGACAAACTTATTTGGAACAGAGTAATTCTTGTTAGAGGTTTCAGATCAGATTGTGTTTTTATTTGGGGTCATAGATGAAGAGAAAAGTGGTATGGAAGAAAGAAGAAGTACACATATATCCTGCATCTTTGTCTACAATTAGCACTGTAGTCAATTAACCAGGCAAATCACCATCTATTATTACTCATGGTGAAATCTTATCAGATATTCCTTAAAATAGGTACTGCTTCAAGAATGGTCTCTTGCTACTTAGCAGAATTGAATCTAGCATTTTACCTCAGTATTTTAATAGTTGCTATCAACATACCTTACTTCTTCTTTTTGGGTGGGCAAAGCATGACTCCCAAAGGGCCTCAAAGGCACACTCCAGGACCCACCAGGACCCAAAAAAGTTCTGTAATATTAAAAAAAAAAGTTTGGGCTGCTTGATTATGTATTCAGTTCAAAAAGTCATTTTAAAAGAAAAAATATTTTTGCAGTAGGTGGGTTCAGCCCTTCAAAATCTGTGGGTGGGCATGTGTGACTTTGGAGGTTGCCCACCCCATTGTAATATATAACTGCGCTATTCAAATATATCGAAACCCTGACCTTTATGATGTAAGAAACTACAATAATAATTGCCAATTTAAAATTAGGGTTTTTTTAAAAATTCATCACCTCAGTAGGGTTTTGTTGTTATTCTGGTGATTAGCATAAATGTCAAGGCTGTTGGTGGGGAAAGCACAATTTTTCTGTCAACTCATCTAATTCATCTAATCTTTAGCAAATACATAACTTGCTCTTAGAACATATGTAGCTGGTCAAAGGGTTAATCCCATCTCAGTCACATGCAAATGAGACCTACGGCTTTTGTCAATTGGGCAATATTGCAATAGCCATTTCTCCCAAGATTATGAAGGCTTGCTTATTCCCTTTACATAATTGCAACTTCCAAAGATGCTGTCGATCTTCAGCCATCAAGCATCATATGCCTCTCCCTATGTACGGATAATACTATCAGCAACTTTTCATATTTAGTGAATTGAACATTTTTTTGGTTTCACAGGAAAAGTTAGTGTAAATTGTGACTTTAGTGCCAGAATTTCTTTGGTATGACATGGGAGCAGAAATATATCTTAGTATGGCTATAACTTCTAACACTTTGCTTAACTCGAAGCAAAGTAGGAAAATCCAATAGTCAATTAAAATGGGGCTACCTAGATACAGGACAAAAATTCTGTGACTGTGGAGAAATTCAATCAATGTAACATTTATTTATTTTATTTTATTTTATTTTATTTAACTTATATGCCACCCACACTACCCAAAGGTCTCTGGGTGACTTACAACAATTTGAATACAATAAAAAGATAAAACAATTAAAATACAGTTAAAAATACAGTGCTCTAAAAACTGCCATCAGGACCCACAGTTGATATTATTTCAATTAAAAACCTCCTGGAACAGGAAGGTTTTGACCTGGCGCCGAAACGTCATCACCGTTGGCGCCAGATGGATCTGACTCAGGATGGTGTTCCATAGTGCATGCAATCTATGCCCCCACCATATGTACAAAAGAAGATGTAGCAAATGGCCAAGATAACACTATTGAAGTAACCTGCTTATGTTCAAAAGTAGTCTAATTATCTTAACACTTGAATTTATTTTTAATTTTACCTATATTTCATATACATCTATAATTTTAAATTGTGCAGCGCTTTGATACAAATAAATAAATAAATACAGAATAGCTATAACTGAATGATAGGCTGCTGTACTAGTTTCCTTAGATTCAATGGTGTAGATTTGAACGAGGTTTTGACATTTGGTAAGGGCTTACGTCACTAAAAATTCTAAGGCTTTCCCTAGGCAGTTTTTTACACACTCACCTCACATCGACACGTAAAATAGAATCCATTAGAAATAATTTTGCCAGCATTTCCTTTCTGTGGATCTGCAGAAGGGGGTTGGGTGTTCTGTGAGGATGGGTTTACCTCTTGAGCTTATTCTCAAACAAACATTTATAGGATTATACCCCTTGCATTGGCGCAGAGCTTTAAAAAGTTACTTTTTTGGACTATAATCTCCATGCCATTCTGGCTGGAGGAGTCTGGGAGTTCTGGTCCAAAATGCAACTTTTCCAAGCTGTGTGTAGCCTAAACACCTCTTTTGTCACAACCTTGCTGTGCTACATGGTGATATGCTATGGACGTTACAACTCCTAGTAGTGCTGAATTCTGAAAAAGAGAGAAACTGTCACTACAGGAGCTCTCTCAGTCATTTGAGATAAATTCACATTCAGGTTTGTTTATCTCTATCAGCCATGGGCCTTTGCAAGCAGTACATCATTTGGTATCAAAGGATAAAACTGACACACCAAAAAGAAAAGAAAAAAAAAAACCAGGAAGAAATTACATAACACATCTCTGATACCAAACAAAACTGGATAAGATCAAGTAACTAACATTTGTAAAGAAGTAAGAATTCAGAATGTTGAATTAATCCTTATTTTGATAGCAGCTGCTAAGAATTTTGCAGATTTTGCTGTCACCTGTTTGTCTTCAACTGCAAGGAGAAACAATACCTGCCTGGGATAGAAACCAATTGTGGGGTAATTAATTTTTTCTGCTGATCTCTATAAAAAGAACAGAACCACATGTGAACCAATACTATCACCACAAGAGTGTATACAGTTCTGTCATAAAGTTCTCCTGAAACAACCCTGGAGCAATGCTGAGGGCAAAACATTAAGTCAGACCCTTGAAAAAGCTTTTCTATATTTAGAAATTGTTACATCCTGCAAGGTAACTTCAATTACAGAGCAGTTATTTGTGTGTGGAGTCTTAAAACTAACCAATGCAAGAGAGTTTTTAAAATTAAAGGGGGAAAAGGTATCTAAATATAACTTTTCACCAGTTTCCATTTATTTTTGACTGATACACTAATTTATGGAAGTGGGTGCTTTTCACTTGTGTTCAACACCTACTCATACAGTGTTTTCCTAATTACTGTAGAATTCACTAGAATTCTGAAGGATCTCTTATAGCAGTGGGTCCCAATCTTGGGTAACCCAGGTGTTCTTGGACTGCAATTCCCAGAAGCCTTCAGCACCAGCTGTGCTGCCCAGGGTTTCTAGGAGTTGCAGCTCAAGAACACCTGGGTTATCCAAGTTTGGGGACCCACTGTCTTATAAGGTCACTTGATGACTGATAGCAGTGAAAGCTAAAATCACATTTAACCACCAAAAAGACACAGGATGACAGTGCAAACTAAGACAATTTCTCAATGGAGAAAAATGTAAAGAACAACCCTGTTGGATCAAATTAAAGACTTGTCTATAGCAGGTAATCGAAATATGCACTGGTGCTTAAGAACAGAACATGTGCCTTCCTGATTCATACCAAGAGCTATCTATTCAAGCACTCTTTAGAAGAAAGCTAGAAACTGGCAGAGAGAAAGAGACCCACCAGAAATGTGAACTGTTTTCTCTCTCTACCTGTAATAGATGGTCAGATTGTGGTATGGATTCTGTTAATGCAGGTCACTAAAGGCAGAGTTAAGGTCCCAGATTCTTTCTAACAATCTTCAGACCCCTATTATAAAAGGCCAAGTAAGTGATTTGGAGGTCATGCAAAAATAGCCAAAGAAATATTGAGTACTTACAAAGGAAAAAAGGCAGACATGCTGGTTTGCAGAACAAAACATGCAAGAGTAACAGATAAATAAATGGAGATAGTAGTAGACTACTGGCTGTACTATACCCAGGTAGCTCTTAGAGCACTCATGTAGACACAGGTTGAAAATGTGGCCGTTTGGATTTTAGCCCCCAGAATCCCTCAGACAGCATGATCATTCCATGTTCTGCACATAAATGACTACATCATTGGGATGTGTTATTTTATTCTAGAATAGTTAGGCCATTTCTGTTATTCTATCAAGCAATAAAGAGGGGTTCACTTCACATTGGAAGCGGATGTGGTGTAGAATATGGAGTGAAGGGTTCATTTGCATGACTTTATAGTGAATTAGAATGTCAACCCAAGCACGATAGGATGAGTTTCTCAGGCATGTCACAAATACAAACAGAAAGGAACAAAATGTACAGAACCCTTGTTATCCATCATTCAGCTCTTGTTGCCAATTATTACCGGAAGATCTCCTTTGTTTGACACACAAGCTGAAATTCTGGTGCTTAGCAAATATCATATAATTTTCAACCTGTTCCTAACCATCAAATAAAGGGTGCCTGCCATGATTGATGGGGTGTGTGTATGCATGCCAGCCAGCTTGGGGCATATGTCCCTGAGAATTGTGGTGGAGATTTTTTTTTCCTAGTTAGGAATAGACTTTTCTTATGCTAAGCAACTGGATTTAAGACATAGTGTGGAAATTGCCTGTGTTAAAACCCAATTACTAAAAAAAAAAAAAAAATTAAAAAAAACCCAATTACTGGCTGGAATAGACAGAAAAAGGAATTTGCTGAATTTTGACTGCTAGATTTTTTACAAGATAGCAAAATTTGTTCCTCTGTTGATTGATTCTCAGCATTTTCCATGTACAAAAGAAATACTAATGTACAGGTGACTCTCAGAAGATGTGTTGAGCTGAAAGAGGAAACAGATTAATAATAATTAATAAAAAAGGCAGTCACGATGGCTCAGTGGCACCTCCCAAGTTAGAGGCAGTGTCTCTCTGAATCATTACTTCCTTTGTGGCCTGTTTGTGGCCTGTAGAGGAATCCAGCTGCCAGTTGGCAGCAGAAAGAATACTGAGCTAGACCAAAGTGTTGGGTGATCCAGCAGGAAGTGGGGAAGGGTCATCGTTCATTGAGAGAGCACATGTTTTGCACATTGAATGTCCCACACTGGATTTCCACTTTATTTCATTAAGGGATCTAATAAGAAGTGACGAGAAAGATCTGTTCCTCAGCAGCTGGAGAGTAGAGCTTGAAAATGTTACTTTTTAAAACTACAGCTTCCAGAATTCTGAATGGGGGATTCTGGGAACTGAGATATAAAAAGGATTCCACCTCCTGCCCCACCCCACCCCCTGCAAGCTCTACTCAGCTCAATGAGTACTGACTAGATTTATGCCAATAGCCTGGTTTGGTAGAAAGCAGTTTCTTGTCTTTTAATGTCATGGATGCTTTTTGTATGCTGAAATGTACTTGTTGATTTCTGCTCCTTATACAGGCTGGTACATATTCATCAATAGGAAACAGAATGGCCGCAAAGGAGAAGTTGGAAGCAATGTTGAACGTGGCCTTGCGTGTCCCGAGCATCATGCTTTTGGACGTCTTGTACAGATGGGATGTCAGTTCCTTCTTCCAGCAGATCCAGAGAAGTAGCCTGAACAATAATCCTCTCTTCCAGTACAAGTACTTGGCTCTTAATATGCATTATGTGGGTAAGTATACTGTGACTGAAGAAGAGCTTGTGTTTGCTGTATTGTTACATTCTCAGAAAAATCCTCCCTCTGAAAATTCCAAACATCCCAAGATGACTTCGCTAAGCTTTTAGCTTGAATTTGTGGTTGTGTGGTTCCTAGTTTGTGACTGTGTCTGAATTGCAGCAGACTGTGGTTGGTTTAAATTACGGTTTGTCTCAACAAGATGAGTCGAAATTAACGGTTATGGTAGCAGCTTGTTCAGATTTTTCATTATTAGGAAAAACAGCAGTTCACAGTTTGAAATGAAAGCAAATGCTTCTGATCTCTGTATCTCAGATGTGCCAGAGAAAACCTGAGGAGACAAAGTGGAGCCAAAGGCTTGCCCAGGCTCATTCCCATAGTGTTGAACTGTTGTTTAATACAGGGATACATGTATCCCTTCAGGTGCTGTTGGATTGCTGCTCCCAGGTCTCCTCTCAATGGGTTGTGCTGGCTAAGGGTGATTCTCCCATTTCTATTTGTGTAATACATTGTGAATTGTTTTTCCTCTCTCATCAGAGCACTTTTTCTTATTTGGCCTTTAGACTCTGTAGAAATAACTTTATGGGAAAAGTTAAACTGATTTGCTGTATTTTGGCTTCTGCAGACTTTAAAGGATAGTAGTCTTTAAACTTCATTTCTCTTTCAGCGATCTCATAATCCCACTGTGCACTGTTAAGTAGGATTAAGTGCCTTATGTTAATGCTTCTGACTTATGGGTTCCCTATGAATTTATGACCTTCAAAAGGCCCTGGAAATAACACCAATGCTTGGGTCTTGTAAACTAAAGCCATGGTTTCCTTTACTGGGTAAATATCTCTCATGTGTGATCTACCTCTGTTCTGCTGCCTTAAGTGCGGATCATGAGGTTAAATGGAAGGAAAGAAGTAACTTAATTCATTTTCTTGGGATATTGGTAGAGTGCTTGACCACTGATTCCCAACCTTCGATCCTTGACATTGTTGGAGTACGTGTCCTTGACCATTGACTATGTTGGCTGAGAGTTTTGGAAAATGGTCTGAAACACGAGAGGCTCCAGGTTGGGAACCACTGCTTTAGAAAGTATACCTTAGGTTCCTGGACAGTTGTCAGTTCAATTGCTGACCAAAGTGGAACCTGCTCAACTTCAGCCATGTTATTCTGCATCAAATGCTTTCAGACCATAAACCTGGCCTAGGACTGTATATAGTATGGACTGATATGGTCCTCTAGATCAGCTGTTCTCAGCAGGAGCCATATGGTGCCCTGGAGGGCCCTGGAATATTTGAAGGGAGCCACAGACTGGAAACAATTATTTGTGCATCACCTTATAAGGATCATTATGTGACTTATGCAATCCTATATTTTTTTCATATTGTATATATGGCCATGGCTAAAGAAGATTGAGAATGGCTGCTCCAGATGTTGGATTATAGTTCTCATCATTCCTGATTCTTGGGTATTCTACCTAGGGAGGCAGGCCTGGCATCAGCAGCTGTCATGGTTGGGCAACTGCTTGGGTCAACATCTCACGACAGCTCACAAATCTAGCACCCAGTGTATTGTTTCTTAATATCTCTTTATTATTTCAAGGGCCTTCCTCTTTTGGTACCAGTTCGGATGGCTCTGCAGTGACCACCAGGTCCACAGCACCTTGAAAATAATTTCTTTAGGCCCACTCTCAATATAAAAGTGGAAGGGTTCAGAGGCATTGGAAGAAAGTGGAACATGAGGGCATGATGCTATGATGGGAAGCTCTAATTGCAAAGAGCACTGGGGCCTCCTCTGCCCCAGGGTGAGGCTACTCATGAGAGGTCTTTGATTTTGCAGCCACTGGCCATGGTAGTAAACATTGTTAAGTCAGTGTGACTGGAGGTAATAGTCAGACAAATGGTAGAGGGACACAGATGAACCCTGATCTCTCCCCTAGCAACAGCGACTCAAACTAATTTAGAATTCCTTCACTTTGTTCTGGAACATTGCTGCTATAGCAGTATTTGTGGGAATGAAGTTCATTAAAGATTGGCAGTTCTGCAGTGCCTATCAGTTATTTAGGAAGAACACCGCCTGGGCTTTCCAGAGGATGGATTGTTGGCATACTGCCATTCCGTTACGTTTGGCAGCACTTCTTCGTAAAACCTGGCTCAGCGAATAAAAGATTGTGCAGCTATGACCAGTTAAGTGTGTAAATAACAAGTGTTATTTGGTTTGGACAAGGAATTGTTTTAATCTCACAATTGTGGGCATGTGATAATTAACAGCTTACATGTCTGTTGCCTGTGGCATATTGATTTTTATCACAGATTAAATGTTAACTATTCTTTGGTTGCTGCAGATTAACATCCGACTTGGAAGAGGGTATTTAGGACTATATGGAAGAATTCCATCCCCGTTTTCTCATCCCCCTCCTTCCCTTGACGGTTCTGCCATGATCAGCCCATATTCTGCCTGGTTACACCTAGCCAGAATATGACAATACCCTCGTAGCTGCAGGAATAACCATGAATTTCATGAAGAGAGCTCTTGGTGGAATATATAAACAAATAAGCAGAACGACAAAGGTTACTTCCTTGGTCTAAAGCACCCAGAATCATGCAAGCGGGTTGGCTAGAGGAGATTGAGAGTTGCACTCCAAAAGAGTAACCTTTCCAAGCTTTGCAGATAAGAAAAGGTACAAACAGGAAAAGGTGTCAAGAGTATCACTGAGTAGACTTAGTTTCAAATCCCTTCTGGGTCATGAAGCTAGCTTGGTGTTCTTGATCCAGTCATTAGTCAAGCTATGGCTGAGTATTTTAGCCATGTCCCCAACCCCTTCACTTCTTCCTTTGTGCAAATAAGAAAACTGCCCATTAACTGTAATCCTGAGCTTTCTTCACAAAGGGAAATCAAGGTAATGACTTCAGAACAAGCTAAGATACTACGTTGGAGTTTGAACTTGGCTTCTAGCCTTATGGCATTAACCACAGTTTCCCAGCAGTAATTAACAGAAGACTTTCTGATTGGTTTGTTCCCTTGCACAAAGGAAAAAAGTGAAAGGGTGGGATCTAAGTGTGTGGTGTGTCTTTTATGGTATGCAATGATGGGTAGAACAAAATAGGAGAGGATGAAAAGGGGATTTCATGGCAAATATGGTTTTAGGAGAATTATAAGAAATTGTGTGTGCTATTAAAATTGCTTACAGTGCACTTAAGTGCAGCATTGTAACAACAAAAGGTATTAGCCTGCAGATAATATTTAATATTAATAATAATAATAATAATAATAATAATAATAATAAATACATTGCCTCTTTCTTAAAGGTTAGTAGCTGGTAGTTCCAGTCTGGTTTGGAGGGGTATTCAGGACTATATGTAGGAAGGTCAATCCCCATGATAGGAAGGCTCTCCTCTTAGCTCCTTCCCCCCCCCCCCAGGAGATCCTTCTAAAGGTGGTAAAGAAGGACTGTTGTAATCTGTTTCCCTTCTACAAGCCTAGTGAATTTCTGTGTGGGTTGTACAGGAAGAGAAAATCTTTTCTCGGCAGCTAGCATGGGAACTACAGAGATTGGGGAGAAATGGAGCAATCTCTCCCACCACCCCAGCCATTTAATTTTTTTGCCTACACAGATTTCTTGGTTATCTACAACTGTTAGGAGAGGAATTGGTTACATGCCTGTTTGAACAGAGTTGGATTAATCTTGAACACCATATAAAACACTATGAAGCTGCATTGTAATTTACAGCATATCACATTAGCTATCTTGTCAAAGGTAAATTGTTGAAATTAAAGTTTGGCTTTTCATTGCTAGTTCTTTTTAAATGTTTTCTAAGGATCTCTGCTACTTCAGGCATTTATTTAATTATTTATGTGGTAGAAGTATTAATTGCTTTTCAGATCCCAAAGCAATGCATGACTGTGAAAAGTTAAAGTATTCTTTAAAAAAAAAAGATTTAACTCAATGTAAAAACCATTTAAAAGAACTCTGAAAGACAGTTTTAAAAGCCAGTTACATATGCCAAAGGCAATATCGAACTATAGTCTGGGCTACCTGCCAGAAGGTCATCAGGGAATGGAGCCAGCCCATCCTCCTGTGGAAGGGGGTTCCATAGTTGAGGAGCTGCTATGAAGAAAGCCCTGTCTTTCTAATGTTTTTATTCACCAGTCCATATTCCTTCAGGTGATAGGCTCCATACCAGGGCTTTTGTTAAAGATCTCAAATTCTGGGCAGAAACATATGGGAGGAGGTGGCTTTTTAAATATCCTGGCACCACGTTGTTAGGACTTTATAAGTCAAAAACAGATTTATTTATTAGAATTTTTTTATTTTTTAGATGATAATATGCCCCCTAAAGAGCATATGGTTGCTACAAACCCTTAGGAGCATACATAGTAGTCTGCCTTCTGCTGCCACACTTTGCAGCATCTCTGGCTGAACATTTTTCAAAGAGAGTCCCACATAGAGCACATTACAGTAGTCTAACCAGAGATTAAAGAAGCCATGAATCACTGTGGTCAAACTCCCCTTCCCTAGGAAGGAGCACAACTGGTGTATCAGCCGAAATTGGACAAGGGTGCTCTGACCACACCAGCTGCAGTATCATTTAGTACCAAGTGCCGTGTCCATAAAAAACAGTTTGGAATTCCAATCTGATTTTTGTGTTGACCAGGAGAACTTTTGTCCAGCTTTGATTGATGAAGCCTTGCTTTATATCTAACAAAAGTCCTCTTGAAACTTGCTTGTCTTCCATGGTTCAGCCACTTCCTCTTTCTCTTACCAACTTGTTCTTCTCCCCCTGCTTGCCTCTGAGTCCTACAGTAGGCTTGCTTTCCACGTGTGGGAAGACATTCAGGCATTTGACTTCACCTTAGCTGTACTTGGCATCTGGCTTTTTTGAGGGGGGAAAAATTAAGATGTGCAATTCGGCACATCATGTCCTTCACTCTGGTCAACATTAATCAAAGTTCTCACCCATTGTCATGCATACAGGAAGTGTGCTCGGGGGATAGAGAGCAATAGTCCTGGTTAAACATTTCTAAAAGACGTCTTCATTGTCTGTTCCATGCTCAGGCAGACATTCAACTGAGTGACAGATTTAATTTTCAGATGTTCTATTTTAGTGAGTAGCTATTTATAAGTGAACTCATAATCTTATGACTTGGTCCTCTCTCTCTCTTTTTTTTTTTTATCATACCAATGGAGGAAAGAACTCTGGTATCAATCACTAGCTTGAGATATTTGCAGAAAATTAGTAATTTAATACAACGAGAAGGCACTTGAGATCCAAAGTGTTATTTGGGCATTCAGAACTCACTGTGGGATCTGTTTCGGTTCCCTCCTCTGTCCTTGCTTGTTGATAAAATGTGTGTGGTGCTGTTTAAAGTACAAAAAGAAGAAGAAGAATGGGGAATGTTGACTGAGGAAATCTCATTTGGTCAGTCAGCATGATAGGTTCACCAGCTTGACTCCTCTTGATATGCAATTCCCTAAGCTAATTGAGTGAGATGGATTTCACACATCCTAGTCATTTAGAAACCACAATTGAGAAGTAATGGGCATAATTTGTGGACTATCTCAAGGTTTGTTATTGGCTTCAGCTAGAAATAATTGAAAGAAACTATTGAACTGCATAGCTTGGATAACATATTATCTTTGTAGCCAGAGTTGAGTGTTTGTAGAGCATGATGGTTAAGATCTGTCTGTGCAAGCCATTAGAGGGTTTTTTATGGTTTGCCAACCCTGAATTTGTCATTCAGGGTAGTTACCTTTTTCATGTAGTTGCACAGAATAGGGATTGTAAAGACCAGCAGTGAATATCTGGTGCCCCAAGTAAAAGCATTGTGCAGATTGACCACGTTTGAAACAGCAGAGAAGTCTGCTATAGACTGGTTCAGGAACATTGTGATAAGTCAGCCTTCCATTACAATTCTAGCTTATTGTAGAAGAACGAGCATACTCTCTTGACTGCCAATTACTCCTGCCTTCAGGTAAACCAACCATGGACTTTTGATCTTTGGTTTAGTCATTTTGATATCCTTCCCCAGAAAGCTAGATGAACAAATGTCAAAATAAGTCATGGACCACCACCACCACCCTGGGCTGGCTTGTTAGGAGAAGGACAAGAAAGAGTACTAATGATTGCTGGGTACAAGCATCACAATAAACAGTCTGTGGCAGGGTGGATTTGATTTAAATCATGTCACGTTAATTACGATTTAAATCACTAGTCAGTAAGACTTGATTTAAATCATGATTTTTAAATGTAAAGACTTGTTCTTGCTGGTAGTTATAATCTTCAATACTTGAACCAGGTGAAGATTTCATATTTAGAAGAATAATAACCTGTCAAATTAGTAAAACAACTATATCAGAACTGATTTTAGTTTAATAGGTTAATCACTCATATTTCAAGAACTAGTTGTTTTAATTTGTTTTATTTAACTAAAACAAGAATATTATATAGCATGCATATTCTTGTATTTGCTTAAACATCAATGTTTATTAACTGAAGTGGTTAAACAAAATATCTTTAAAAAAAAACAACTTCAAACTACAATATGTGCACAAAGATCCCAAACTTTGTAAGCTGCTCAGGTTTCACTTTCATTTTTTCTGCTTGCCCCTACCTTCTCACACTTAGAGCCTAGTACAGATGTATTTCACTCCAAACAATCTTCAAGCCTAGCATTTAAGGTTCATTGTTTGTACATAGATTTGCAGAACAACACTGGGATTGAGGTCTTTTCCTGAACTTTGTTTATTTTATACTGTTTTTACTGTGAAGAGAGCATGTTATCTCATCTTGGATAACTTGGATTAACTGAATTAGTTTACCAAAAATGTAAATATTGCATGATATATAACCTCATCTTACATAACTAGCTCTATTTGAACTGCAATGTACCTTAAATAGAAAACTACCTTTAGATAGATTTTTCCTCCAAAAGCATTTCATTACAATAAATTTGGTTTAAATTTTAAAAATCCTATTGTTTCAATTTTCTTTTTAAAAATCATCTGTTTTAATCCACCCTGGTCTGTGGACCAAAAGGAGAAGTGGTTTGACGGCAACTCACCCATGATAAGCCAAGGTTATCACAGCATCCAAGCCCATTGCAACTGTTGAATATGCCCACTCTGTTGATCTGGTTATCACTGCTACCTTAGGATGGCTTTGCATATCTTTGGAAGTGCTGCTGAGAAAATGACTTGTGCCTTCCCATGTTTTGTATGTTGATGTAATGTGCGAGTGTTACATTTTCCCTCTAAGGAAAGTTCTCCAGTCTCCCAGTATCTCTTATTTGCACACTATAAGTTTCCTCTGTAGCATAACTGTTGTAAAGAAAGGTACTGAAATGGCTTGTGCTTGTGAGACAGCACTTCCGGAGGCAATCATCCCAAAGGCTCATGTGTAGAGATTTAGTTTCAAAAAGTGTACTGTCCAGATCAAAGAAAGTAATAGTGCTACTCTTTTTTTTGCTTTGATGAAACCTCATCTAGAGAGCTGTTTCCAGTTTGAGGCAACACAGATTTCTTTCTTTCTTTTTAAAAAAGATATTAGCAAGCTGGCATGTGTCCAGAGAAAGATGACCGAGATGGTAAATGGTCTAAAAACTAAGCGCTATTAGGAATGGTTGAGGGAGCTGTGAGATGAGGAAATTGAAATGCTGTAGCTATGTTCATGTATTCAAAGGGCTGCCTTAGAATATATGAATATAGGGGGAAACCTTGTTTTCTCTTGCTCTAGAGAGCAGGACCTGAACCAGTGGACTCAAATTACAAGAGAGGCATTCTTGATTGTACGTTGGGAACAACTTGATGGAAAAAGCTGTTTGACAGTGGAAACTCAGAGGGAGGTGGGCCCTTATTCACTGGAGGTTTTCAAACAGAGGGCAAATGGCCATCTGTCAGGGATGCTTCAGCTGTGGATATTCTGCATCAACAAGGTGTTGGGTCCTCTCCAGCACTACATTTCTGTGGTTCAGCATTGGTAGCAAGCCAGTGTTTAGCCTTGAGAAGAAAAGATTGAGAGGCTATAGAAAGCTCAAAACTATCACGTGTTGGGCAGGTGTTGCCACATATCACTAACATGTTGAAGATCTTAGAATCATTTTAGGATGCCAATGTTGTTGATTAGTGTAGTGAAGGTTGTGTGAACAGGGGGCTCTTGCAGAATAAGAGAGAAATCCACAACATAATGCTTGGAAAATATTTTGACTTCTTGTGACTTCACAACTGCAGCAAGCATAAAAGTAGAGTGAATGCTGAGATATTGGCTTAAGCTCAAAAGCAGCCGGATTGTCACACAAAAACTGCTGCAGTGACCTTGACTCTTCTGGCTTTGGCCATTCGTTTCAGTATTGTACATTTGTTATGGTTTGCTTTGGCTGACTTTTATGAAGAGGCTTTGCCCCACTCTTCAGGGTATGAGTATGGTCTAGCTTGCAGCTTAGTTTGTGAATTGATCAGACTGAAACTTTACACACAGGAATTGTCCACACACTAAATTTATTGGGGGGTGTGTGTATGTGTCAGAATCACGCCTGCTGTTCCTACTTGCAAATGCACTTGTTCAGGTGAAGGTGAACATACTATGTAGATTTAGGTTTTCCCTCTGCATGATCAGGAGTTTTGCAAAATGCAACTGCAGACCCTTAGAACCCACAGTTGTATGTAGGCAAGGTCTGTTTGTATCTTTGTTGAATACACAGAGGTCAAGGCAATTTGTTGTTCACTTTATAATTATTCACTTTTGAGTCTGCAGATTTTGCTGAGTTGACTCACTTGTAAAAAACAGAGCCCACTAATAAATCACAGTAGAGGAAAATTGAAATAGATGAACTCAGGCCCTGCTGATGACTGGGAGGAAGGTGCAGAGGCAGGCAGCTGGGATTGTCTTAGCCTCTTTTGCTTATTTTTTCATTCCTTCCACAGGACAGTTGATAGTGACGGCCTTCTCTATATGTATGTAGGGGAGCAGTGTAACTAGAGTCAACTCCAGTATTGCCTTCAGCTCCTTCTCTGACTATTTGGGGGCTTTTCCTAGAACACTGCCTGTGAATGTGTAGTTCTTGCCTGAGAGGCACATTTGACAATATATTTCTTTCTTGATTTGTTCATACCGTAGATTTCCACTCACTGAATGCTAAGCTTGTATGTTCCAAGTGAACTCTCAATAAACCAGTGGGATGTGTTGTGACTGAAATGTCAGATGGGGATGTGGAAGACATAGGTTCAAATTTCCACTCAGTCATGAAACTCGTCAAGTGATTGATTGTAAGCCAGTCATGCCCTGTCAGCTGAGCTTGCCTCACACATTTATTGTGAGAATACCATGAGTGGGAGGAGGAGAACAGCATGTGCCATACGTAGCATTTTGTAGGGACAGACACATTAAAATATCAGAAACGACAGGCAGAATTAGCAGGGAGAAGAAGGGAGAAGCATAGCAGCTACCTGTGTATGGTGCAGTACCCTATCATATCTGGAAAAAAACTTCTTAACTGTTAGAGCAGTATGACAATGGAACCAATGAACTCAGGAGCTGGGGAGCACTCCAGTGCTGGAAGCATTGAAGAGAAAATTGGGCAACTATCTGTCAGATCTGGATTCCTGCATTGAGCAGGAGGTTGTAAGTGGCCTTATAGGTCCCTTCCAACTCAATTATTCTATGATTCTATAATAGTAGATATGCATCGTCTGGAATATAATCATAGGCTACATCATATTGTCCTTTTAAAAATATGGGAGGGGGATGCAATGGTATTCTTTATTCTAAATGTCTGAGGAAGTGGATTGTAATCAATGTTCCCTCTATGGTGCGTGCCCGTGCGACTCTGCCCCCCCATCTATGGAGGGCTGTGTCCTCTGCACACCCACAGCAATCGGTATCAGCCCCTTTGGTTCTGGTTGTGGAGGAACACCATTCGGGGTGGGTGGGTGCGAGGTGCGTACGCACATGGGTGAAGTCATGTGTGCAAGGAGGGCAGAGCCGTGTCCAGTGAGGCTGAAAATTAGAGGGAACATTGATTGTAATCCATACATTGGATTCACAGTGAAATGGAAGAGAATTGCAGTCTCTACACTGAATACGTACAGAAATGAGTTTATCTTAAAGGTGTCATAATACTTTTTGGTTTTGGTTTTCTTGTAGCTGAAGAAAACTAACACGGCTACCTCTCTAGAAAGTCATATTCTGTCATTCTCAGCATTCTTTTACACCAGGATCTCCTGACACTTTAGATGCTTTTCAAAATTTAGGAAAATGTCATGGGCGCCATCACAAATAACTGCAATTATGTGGGACCCGCTATCAGAGACAAGTAAATGCTTTGTACCGAGGAAATGATTACAAGGTTGAGGTTGGATTTGAAGCTCAAATGCCAAATCACATATTTGAACCCCTGTCACACATTTCCCTAAGGGAAAAAAATATTGTTATGCTCCAGGAAACATATGTACACTGACACAGAGTCTGTGGCCCTTCCTAACACAAAGCACTAAGGCCACAAAGGTACAAAGATGCATATGAACCGATCCTATCCACCTCTCTCCCCACCTCCAGCACACATACATAGAGATGTTTGGAAAGTAGGTTGATTCAGTTCAACTTGGCTCTGAATTTTTCTTAAAAAGTCCAAATCTTTATGTCTGGAAATCAATGAATTTCTATAATTGCTTGCCTCTTCAGTAGAACGAGATGTAATTTGCAGGCACCATAACCCATTATGAGGTAATTATGCCTGCCATAATGTCAGTTTTCATGTTTTTGTTTTTTGGTTTGTTGGTTTTGTTTTTTAAAGGGAACTCCCTATAATGTCGGTTTGTTTCTTAGTAGAACTGCGCAGAATTTTCAGCAGCAGTTTTCTTTTCAGAAGAATTGAGCCAGGTTTCAGATGGATAGATGCAGAGTTTTGCAGAAGCATGTTCTTTACAATTTAAGCATTTCCCAGTGCTTCCCCCCCCCTCCCGCCAGTGTTTGGGGAGGGCAGTGTTTATGTATATGACATACAGCAGAAAGATGTCCCCAGGAAATGTTCAGACACCTGTCAAGGTTCAGAAGAGTAGGTTGCTTTTTGTAGAAGCAGGTTGCTCCCATTCTCAGCGTATGTGTGATTTCATCTCACTCCCATCCTTTGGTGTTTTGTATGAAAACAGATCATGTCATAGAGCAGTTCCAAGACAAGTAATCTGGCAACATTTCAGAAAGGAGAGGCTAAGAAGCTATTGACAAATGAAAAGCAGTATAAGGCTTTGGCAGGGAATGGGGCTTTCTGTAAAGGTGGATCCATACAGAAACCTAAGCCTGTAACTTTGGTGTATAAATGCTTGATAGATGTTGGTAAGATAGTTGTTCAAGAGCTTGGAGAGATATGGAATGGAAAATTAGAAGGTGATATACAACCTAAACAATGGGAAATCATATTAGAATCTATATGGGATATCTCTTTAGATTTGATATTGAACAAAGAATAATATTCAGAGTATATTGAATTCCACAGTGGTTGTTTAGGAAGGGGTTGTCAAACTTGAATGGATGTTGGAGATATTGGGAGTGCTTCCTTGAGACGTATGACATGGGCTTGTCCGGTAACTTACTTATTTTGGTTTGAAACAGGGTGGATTTGATTTAAATCAATTTGATTTTTTAAAATTTTATCCACCCTGATTTGAAGTCATTTCTCATACTCATTCTGAACTGGGGAAGTCTCTGATGTTTGCAAATGTTCATGTTCTTTTAAAACGCATCACTGTCCTATGCGGTCTAATAAAGGGACAATGAAGAAGGACTTTACGGGCCTTTATGGTGGCTAAGAGACTTCTACAAGCTTGGAAAGACAGGTGCCCACTATCTGCTATATAATGATAGGAAGGTTTTCTAACACTAGCTATATTTGAGCATATATCATATAGGTACCAACTTCATGAGGACGTTTACTTCGCTATATGATGGGTCTACACTGATCTATATGCTTAACTTGAGATATATGTAGTCATCGTTATAACTATATTCATATAACAAATTTACAGTAGTTTATAGTATTTTTTATTACTGTTAGTAATATATTTTGTTTTCTGTTTCTCTTTTTTAATTCAATTTATTTTTGTTATTGATCTTTTTTCTTTATGTTAAATCTGCAAAAGTATTTTTTTAAAAGTGGCACAAATGGCCCATAAAGTGCAGTTATGATAGAGGTGGATGATGAATGTGGAGCAAATAATACCAAAGGCAAAAGAGCTTGAACACAACTGCATTTTCTATGTAAGCACCCAAGTGTTACATGTGCCACCCGAACTCATTGAATATTCCTGAATTAAAGACTTATTAAAGATCACTAACACTGCAAAAGTACTATGATGTATTAGATCAGCATCTCTCTCCCAACACAATAGGACTGGAAATCCCTGTTATTAGAAACTAGAGCTGCCAGCCATAAAATTACAACCCTCCTTGGAGGTACATTATCTGAGTGTGTGTCCAGTATCTAGTTATTTACAGTCTGTGTGAGATGAACACACAAGAAACGAGAGCAAACTAACCCTATTCCCTCTGGAACTGCTTTATGTTACATTATCGTAATTGTTGTGAGCTGTCTTGGGTCATCTGTGGGGAGAAAGGAGGCATATAAAGGAAGGAAGGAAAGGAACGAACAAACAAACAAATGTGAGCTGACCCTACTCCCTCTGGCACTGCTTTACTTACAAGAAGCGACAGGTGTGAAGAGAGAATCTCTTTAAACATGAAAGGCCTTCAAGAAAGCCATGTTACATAATTTCTTTCTTTCTAAAAAGGCCTTGCAGAAGAAAATATCTTTACCTATTTCAGCAATGTGTCCATTTGTCCTAAAAAAAATTCTGACTCTTTAAATAGAAAATAAAGTTATCCTAACCACTTATTTTAGAACTACAAATGAAAAACTTCGTTCTATTGATGACTGAATAAAGCACTTTTGCTGGTGGTATTCAGTTACTCAGAATAATCCAGTACTGTGAGTCTGAATGAACTATTGATGCTTTGGTTGCTTTGCTTGGTGAAATATTCTTAAGATTACACGCATCATCAGCTGCTTTTTCAACAAATGTCCTGTTGTGCTTGAAGGAAGATTGGATTAGGAGTGAAGCATTGGTTCGGAGTGTTTTGTTACAAATAAACATTTTTTCTTCTCCAAATTATTTTTACCTTTGGTTTTGCTGACCCAAGTTGTATGGAAGAGCTATAACAGGATATCCTAAAGATGATGTGTTTTTAGACATATTTTAATACAAAGCTAAAGAGAAAGTGGGATTAGCCCTCCTTGGCCATTTCTTTGATTTGTCACACACCCTACTAGCAATTTCAGGAACATTTCAGTCAGGGAAATGACAGGTAGGTTAACTCTCCCCTCTCCCAATACCTCTGCCCCAATCGCCTTTTGAGATACCTTTGTAGGAGAAATGATCTCATGCATCACTTGTTTGTCCCAGTGAGTCCTGGGTGAATAATTTTAGGGGGACCAAGAGTCCCTTATTAGTTTGGTCGGCAGCTTGGAGACCATGCTCCTGTGAGGTTTGTGGCCAAAGTGAGAAGGGTATGCCCAACTGGCTAACTAGATTATTTTTAAAAAACAATTATTTACTTATTAATTATATTAAAACAATATCAACGTGCTATGCCACTGTAATGCTGTTATTAATGTTCTCTTATCAGGAGAAGCAGCAGTAGCAGGTGCTTCTCAGCCTTTCCCCCCTGCTCCATACCAGCAATTTACTGCTTGTTTTACCTTATTTTAGCTGATTTAGGAGTTAAGCATTGTTTACTGCTTTTCTTTGTGTTTAAAACTGAAGTTCATGACCTTAATTGTACGAGGAAGTCTTCAAGCAATGTATTTTCTTCCTGGCTTCCTTCTGTGTTCCTTGGAGATTGTTATTTCCCCTATTACATGTCTGCAGGGTTATGGATTCTTTAGGCAGCTGGGAAAAAATAAATCAAAGCTCTGTGGTTTTCTGATGCCTAAATAGTCATTAACCATCAAGATATAATAGGATATGAGACTCTTCAGTGAACGTGGAAGGAAATCACATTTCAAAAAGTAAATATTGTGATTGAAAACTTTCTCATGTAATTAAAACAATTAAGGCTTAGAACTGCAGTTTTACACAAAAAGAAAAGCAGTAAACAATGATTCCCCTTCATGGATTGCTGCCTTGTCGTGGCGAAGGGGCTTGAGTAATTCAGAGAAGCTATGGGCTATGCCGTGCAGGGACACCCAAGACGGACAGGTCATAGTGGAGAGTTCTGACTTAAACGCGATCCACCTGGAGCAGGAACTGGCAAGCCACTCCAGTATCTTTGCCAAGAAAACTCCATGGACAGAAACAAAAGGCTAAAAGATATGACGCTGGAAGATGAGCCCCTCAGGTCGGAAGGCGTCCAACATGCTACTGAGGAAGAGCGGAGGACAAGTACGAGTAACTCCAGAGCTAATGAACTGGTTGGGCCAAAGCCGAAAGGACGCTCAGCTGTGGACGCGCCTGGAAGTGAAAGGAAAGTCCGATGCTGCAAAGAAAAATACCGCATAGGAACCTGGAATGTAAGATCTATGAACCTTGGTAAGCTGGATGTGGTCAAACAGGAGATGGCAAGAATCAACATTGACATCCTGGGCGTCAGTGAACTAAAATGGATGAGAATGGGCGAATTCAATTCAGATGATTATCATATCTACTATTGTGGGCAAGAATCCCGTACAAGAAATGGAGTAGCCCTCATAGTCAACAAAAGAGTGGGAAAAGCTGTACTGGGATACAATCTCAAAAATGATAGAATGATTTCAATACGAATCCAAGGCAGACCTTTCAACATCACAGTAATCCAAGTTTATGCACCAACCACCCATGCTGAAGAGGCTGAAATTGACCAATTCTATGAAGACTTACAACACCTTATAGAACTGACACCAAAGAAAGATGTTATTATAGGGGACTGGAATGCTAAAGTAGGGAGTCAAGAGATAAAAGGAACAACAGGTAAGTTTGGCCTTGGAGTTCAAAACAAAGCAGGGCAAAGGCTAATAGAGTTTTCTCAAAAGAACAAGCTGGTCATCACAAACACACTTTTCCAACAACACAAGAGGCGACTCTACACATGGACATCACCAGATGGGCAATACCGAAATCAGATTGATTATGTTCTCTGCAGCCAAAGATGGAGAAGCTCTGTATAGTCAGCAAAAACAAGACCTGGAGCTGATTGTGGCTCTGATCATCAGCTTCTTATAGCAAAATTCAAACTTAAACTGAAGAAAGCCCACTGGGCTAGTCAGGTATAATCTAAACCAAATCCCTTATGAATACACAGTGGAAGTGAAGAACAGATTTAAGGAACTCGATTTGGTGGACAGAGTGCCTGAAGAACTATGGATGGAGGCTCGTAACATTGTACAGGAGGCAGCAACAAAAACCATCCCAAAGAAAAGGAAATGCAAGAAAGCAAAGTGGCTGTCCAACGAGGCCTTACAAATAGCAGAGAAGAGAAGGGAAACAAAATGCAAGGGAGATAGGGAAAGTTACAGAAAATTGAATGCAGACTTCCAAAGAATAGCAAGGAGAGACAAGAGGGCCTTCTTAAACGAACAGTGCAAAGAAATAGAGGAAAATAATAGAAAGGGAAAAACCAGAGATCTGTTCAAGAAAATTGGAGATATTAGAGGAACATTTTGTGCAAAGATGGACATGATAAGGCACAAAAATGGTAGGGACATAACAGAAGCAGAAGACATCAAGAAAAGGTGGCAAGAATACACAGAGGAATTATACCAGAAAGATCTGGATGTCCCAGACAACCCAGATAGTGTGGTTGCTGACCTTGAGCCAGACATCCAGGAGAGTGAAGTCAAGTGGGCCTTAGAAAGCATGGCTAACAACAAGGCCAGTGGAGGTGATGGCATTCCAGTTGAATTATTTAAAATCTTAAAAGATGAGGCTGTTAAGGTGCTACACTCAATATGCCAGCAAGTTTGGAAAACTCAGCAGTGGCCAGAGGATTGGAAAAGATCAGTCTACATCCCAATCCCAAAGAAGGGCAGTGCCAAAGAATGCTCCAACTACCGTACAATTGCACTCATTTTACACGCTAGCAAGGTTATGCTGAAAATCCTACAAGGTAGGCTTCAGCAGTATGTGGACCGAGAACTCCCAGAAGTACAAGCTGGATTTCGAAGGGGCAGAGGAACTCGAGACCAAATTGCTAACATGCGCTGGATTATGGAGAAAGCCAGAGAGTTCTAGAAAAACATCTACTTCTGCTTCATTGACTACGCAAAAGCCTTTGACTGTGTCGAACACAACAAACTATGGCAAGTTCTTAAAGAAATGGGAGTGCCTGACCACCTTATCTATCTCCTGAGAAATCTATATGTGGGACAGGAAGCAACAGTTAGAACTGGATATGGAACAACTGATTGGTTCAAAATTGGGAAAGGAGTACGACAAGGCTGTATATTGTCTCCCTGCTTATTTAACATATGCAGAATACATCATGCGAAAGGCTGGACTGGATGAATCCCAAGACGGAATTAAGATTGCCGGAAGAAATATCAACAATCTCAGATATGCAGATGATACCACTCTGATGGCAGAAAGTGAGGAGGAATTAAAGAACCTCTTAATGAGGGTGAAAGAGGAGAGCGCCAAAAATGGTCTGAAGCTCAACATCAAAAAAACGAAGATCATGGCCACTGGTCCCATCACCTCCTGGCAAATAGAAGGGGAAGATATGGAGGCAGTGACAGATTTTACTTTCTTGGGCTCCATGATCACTGCAGATGGTGACAGCAGCCACGAAATTAAAAGACACCTGCTTCTTGGAAGGAAAGCAATGACAAACCTAGACAGCATCTTAAAAAGCAGAGACATCACCTTGCCGACAAAGGTCCGCATAGTCAAAGCTATGGTTTTTCCAGTAGCGATGTATGGAAGTGAGAGCTGGACCATAAAGAAGACTGACCGCCAAAGAATTGATGCTTTTGAATTGTGGTGCTGAAGGAGACTCTTGAGAGTCCCCTGGACTGCAAAGAGAACAAACCTATCCATTTTGAATGAAATCAACCCTGAGTGCTCACTGGAAGGACAGATCCTGAAGCTGAGGCTCCAATACTTTGGCCATCTCATGAGAAGAGAAGACTCCCTGATGTTGGGAAAGTGTGAAGGCAAGAGGAGAAGGGGACGACAGAGGATGAGATGGTTGGACAGTGTCACCGAAGCTACCAACATGAATTTGACCCATCTCCGGGAGGCAGTGAAAGACAGGAAGGCCTGGCGTGCTCTGGTCCATGGGGTCACGAAGAGTCGGACACAACTTAACGACTAAACAACAACAAACAGTGTTTACTCACTCAGAAAGTGAAAATAAGTTAACTGGAAGCTGAATTGCTGATTTTTCAGTAGTGCATTTGGGCACCAATTTTCACCTGCTTTTTAAATATATATATTTCTAGGGGAGGGGGGTCTTCAGACCATAAATATTGTGTGGGGGTCCCATGTAGCTTGCAGGCTGCTTGATGCCCATCCCTGCTTTAGGTAGCCCTTCAGATACCCTGTTTTCCTGAAATAAGACCTATCCTGAAAATAAGCCCTAGTATGATTTTTCAGGATGCTTGTAATATAAGCCCTACCCCCAAAATAAGCCCCATTTAAGAGAAACCCTGCCCTCCACCATTGTGCAGCAACCAGAAGAAGATGACATGACTGTATTTGAATAAATGTAGATTGTTGTACAAGAAAAAAATAAAACATCCCCTGAAAATAAGCCTTAATGCGTTTTTTGGAGCAAAAAATGAATATAAGACCCTGTCTTATTTTGGGGGAAACACAGTACCTCTTTTTTTTTAGCCCCCCCCCCCACAGATCCTTCATCTATAAAAGCTACATGGCACTGTAGATAGCATAGTAGATTTTACTGTGCATATGCATGTTGGCTAGGGATGATGGGAGTTGTAATCAGCACATGGAGGACACCATGTTGTCCTGACACTGAGAAACCAGAGGCTTTCATAGTAACTATGAAACTAAACGACTAAACAACAACAAAATGTATATATTTGAACGATACATTTTGTGTTGTTAGACACTACAGTGTGATGTTGGACTGAACCTTAAATTGGACTAAAATACATGATTTGAGTGTTGAATTGGTTTGTTATGTTTTGATTGTGATTTACCTTTTTTCCTTCTTGTGCAGTATTCTAGATATACTCATTCCTGGGTGAACTTTAAGACTGGATTCCTAAGTTATTAACTTGAAATTCAGATCCCTGTTCTCCATTCTATACAATGAACAGATTAAATGATGCTGTAAGAACTATGTAATTGCTGCCTTCTGCCATCGTGTATGAGTGCATTCTGTTATGTTATTGTCTGTGGGAATTAGGCTTTGTTTCCAACAACCTTGACATTTTTAAAGTATTTCTGTGGAAAATGAAGGCCGTTTTCAAAAGAACATTTCAATGAGGCCTTTGCCATCACCACCATAGGCGATTGGTAGCTGTCATTTTGCAGGGAGAAAGCAGTCACATGGACCCTCCGTTTATGATGAATCCTCAGATGGTTATCTGTTTTTATTGCTCTCTGGTTATAAGGAATTTGAAGGAGATGGGTAATTTATTTATTTAAAATATTTCTATGCCAGCCTTCTCCTCAAAAGGACCCGATATGTTAAGGAATTTTATGTATATGGTCTAATGGCTGGCATACATATGACAGAATCATTTTCTTTCCAGTCATCAACAGCTGAGTACAGTGGTGCCTCCACTTACGAACGCCCCTACCTATGAACATTTCGACTTACAAACAGCTCCGCTTGCAAAATTTTGCTTCCACTTGCGACCAGAGCTTCCACTTACAAACAAAAAAAGGCAGGGGGAAAAGGCGGGAAATTTAAACCGTTGGTGGCGAAGAGGCTGCTTCTTGTACAGCTCTTTCGCCCCAATGGTTAGGAAAAGGGATGGTGGTGGCAGTGGGGACCCAGCGCTGGGTCCGTCCCTGCTGCTGCCTCCGCCGCTGTCGGGAGGCGAGCCGCTGGACCATCCCGGCCGGGCTGTGCCTCCTGGCACTGGGTCGGTCCCCGCTGCTCGCCTCCCGGCCGGGCTCTTCCTCCCGGCGCTGGGTTGGTCCCCGCTGCTCACCTCCCGGCCGGCTGCTCCCAGCAGGGACCGACCCAGCGCCAGGAGGCAGAGCCCGGCTGGGATGGTCCGGCGGCTCGCCTCCCAGCAGCGGCGGCAGCGGAGGCAGCAGCGGGGACCGACCCAGCACCGGGGTAAGGTGCTGCTTTTTGCTTTTTTAAAACTGTTCTGTTTTGATTTTATTTTATTTTATTTATTTTTTTGGTATTTTTTTGAAATGCTGGAACGGATTAATCCCGTTCCCATGCATTTCAATGGGAAATGGTGCTTCGACTTACGAACATTTCGACTTACAAACATCTTCTGGGACAGATTAAGTTCGTAAGTCGAGGCACCACTGTAGCTGTTATAATACCCATGCTGGTGGTGCAAAGCAGAGAGTAGGCAAGTAAGTCAGTTACAAAGTCTTCTGTTCCAAAATTGGGTTCTGGTTCACTGTTTTTCAGAATTAAGGTTACTTTCCAGTGTAGAAGACACTTCTCTTACTGGCAGGAAAATGCTGTCTTAAGTGGAAGAATGGAGACCCCAGTTGTTTTTTTAGTAATTTCCAGAGTGGTAGCCATGTGTCTGTTGTAAGAAAACTAACAAAGCGTATTGAGGCATCTTGGTAATGCTGACAAAAAAATTATGCGTTTTGTGGTCCTATATAGTTGGTGTCCGTTTCTATGCTTGCCTGTTTAAGATTACACTTCCTGTAGCTGATGAAATGAACTCTAGTTGACAACAACTTTGACCTTTTTTGCCATAAGATTCTTTGTTCTAATTCTGCTTTTTCTATATTTCTTCTAAATGCTCACAGATTAAGGCCCTATGGGTTTTTAACTGGTGGGAAGGTACAGGTTACACTCTTTTGATAAATGAACAGATTAACAAGCCAATGCTGCTTGAAAGAGGAGTGTTTTTAATTTAATGCAGGAGTTTAGGAGGTGACCTTCTTTTCCCTTCCTGCGACACAACTGTCTGTATAAAGTGAGGTTGGTGTGTTTCACAGGTGATTTGTTTATGGATGTCCAGATGCACAGGCATGGTCAGCTGATGGACTTCCAGCTCTTGAACTGCAACTCCCAGCATCCCCCACCCTTTGCTTTGCTAGCTAAATTGAGTTGTAGTCCAGCACCGAATGTTGCCCAGTCAGAGGTCTGGTGTGGTGTGCCGTTTATCAGCCTCTTAACAAGGTGTAGCATTCCTGGCACAGAGATGCATGCCCTTTAAAAACAAAAAATTGCTGTTAGCCATGGTTTTCAATTTGAAAAGAAAGAATGAAAAATCTTCTGTAAAGAATCATGCATTTAGCTGTGAATTATTTCCATTTCTTTTCCAGGTTATATCTTAAGTGTTGTGCTCTTAACCTTGCCCAGACAACACCTGGTTCAACTTTACTTGTATTTTCTAACTGCAGTGTTGTTGTATGCTGGACATCAGATCTCCAGGTAAGCCTAGCAGGAACTGATATTCCCTCTATGCTTTTGTTGTTGTTGTTGTTCTTCAAATATTAATTATATTCCATCAAGCTGATTCTAACTTGTGGTGGGTATAAACTATTCAGAAATGGTTTTCCAGGCCTCCTCCTGGTGGCACTCTGGGATTGTGTAGCTTGTGCCAGACTGCACAGTGGGAAGGGCACGTAGTCCCCTCAGCCCCACATTTTCCAGGTGATTTCCTAGGAGTCCCTTAGCTCTGTATCCAGCCCACTCCAGCCCACTGAACTGCACTAGCTCTTGGTGTTCATAGCTCTATCAATATTTGTAGGAGCATCTGTTTCTTAAATTTATATCATCCAAGGCATTTAAGCCAGTGAACATTGCTTCCTACCACTCCATTTTATCCTGACACCAACCTTGAGTTATAGGATAGGGTGAGAGAGAGAGAGACCTGTAATAAGCCATTGTCCTGTTAACCTTAAAAAAAATAATACTCAGATGGAAAGGGAAAAAATGATGTGTAATGTAGTAGGTTGCTTCAGTGGTGGCCAGGCATAGGGTGAGGCACTTGAAGGAATGATCCTGTACTGTAGAATGTCCTTTTTCCCATGGCTAGACATATAAGCAGTTACTTTTAATTTCAGAAATCTTCTTCTGAGAACAAGAAATTCATATGTGGTAATGGCATGGGCAAAAC
Organism: Intellagama lesueurii; assembly: GCA_037013535.1. NCBI lineage: Eukaryota > Metazoa > Chordata > Lepidosauria > Squamata > Agamidae > Intellagama > Intellagama lesueurii. The sequence goes on along the minus strand of JBAJHW010000002.1, from coordinate 228,249,882 downwards.
CATGCTGAGCTGCTATTGAACCACTAAAATTGCTTTAGGCAAAGCAGTATATTAAGCCAAAGCATGATAATTGCTTGTGAACCTGCCGTTGGATTCATTATTCAACAGAAATGTGGGAAAGGGCAGCTGGGAAGGTGGCCAGAGCATAAAGTGTAATTGCTATGCCAGTTATTGTTGATATTTATTAGTTTGTAGTTTGGTTGTTAAGATAAGGATTTTACAGACCTTGAAGTCTGAAGTTAGATAATAGCTGAGCGTGGAGAATTGGCTATAATAAAGCTCTTATTTGCCTTCTGAATGTCTCTGCATATATTCAGCTTTCAAGAAGGATTTAGCTCTTTAATTTAGACTATGAGTTGAAGCTGACAAACTTTTCGTTGCAGATTTTTGAGTGGAAATAAATGGAATGTAGAATCAGAGCCAGTTCTTTTCAGGGTTCTGTGTGGTCAAATTGGTATTTTAAAATGGTGTCTGGAAAGTAGTCTGTTGACTTCCAAAATCAACAGAATTTCTCTTCCAGCAAATGTTTTGGAACTGAAACTAAAAAGTAAATGGTTTTAGAAACAAGGCAGTTCTGATAATTATACTGTTGTATACAAGACAGAATTTTAAAATGAATACTCGCAAAGTAAGTTGAGAAAAAATGTGACTTCTTTTTCTTTTCTGGCTTTTTAAAAAACTCCCTAGGTAATATGTTTTAATACTTTCTGTCCTATTTGAAACTGGGCCCATTTTTCTTCTTGGCCACATAATCTATTCTCAGGTGCTGCATACGGACTTTATGATGAACTGCGGTTAATTATAAACTATGGTTTATCATCACCTAAATGAGTCCCAGACTCATCACAGTCTTTCCATCGCTCTCCCCCTCTGATATGGCTATAAAGCAGAGATTAGAAATATTTGCTTTTGTTTTTGACAAACCACAGTTTTTTGTTTTATTTGATCATGAACAAACTGTGGTTAGTTTTAACTAGTACTGGTTTGCTTAAACAAGTGAACAGTAAGATGAGAATGTATAAATTTGGCTTATATTCATGAACTGTAGTTTGGGTTATTCACAGTTTAGGGTTCAGACTTAACAATAAATTGCAGTTACTTGAAAACTTAAGATTCCCTGGCTCTGATGAGGGGGCGGGGGAGAGAACATAAGACTTACGTTTGTTTACTGTAATGTAGAAGGGGTAACCATGTTAGTCTGTGCAAGTGTTATAGATAAAGGCAAAATAGTAATAAAAAGTTAAAAAAGACAAAAATATGGTGATACCTTGAAGACTACCCTGTTTCCCCGAAAATAAGACAGGGTCTTATATTAATTTTTGCTCCAAAAAACGCATTAGGGCTTGTTTTCAGGGGATGCTTTATTTTTTTCATGTACAATCTACGTTTATTCAAATACAGTCACGTCATCTTCTTCTGATTGCTGCACAATGGTGGAGGGCGGGCTTTCACTTAACTAGGGCTTATTTTTGGGGTAGGGCTTATATTACAAGCATCCTGAAAAATCATACTAGGACTTATTTTCAGGTTAGGTCTTATTTTCAGGGAAACAGGGTAACTTCTATATTTTTTTAATGTGAGCTTTTGTGGACACGTCCACTTCATCCGATGTCTCATGAAGTGGAACTTTCTACAAAAGCTCACATTAAAAAATATAGAAATTAGTCTTTAAGGTGTGACCATGTTTTTGTCTTTTTTAACCTTTTATTTCTATTTTGCATTTACCTATAATTCATTGTAATGGTAACCCATATTTACCATTAATCTACAGCCAGTTAATAAAAAGAAAGAAATCTGTGTGGCCCTTGTATGTGAGCCAAAGACAAGGGTGGGCAATACCTTTACTAGACCACTAAAATCTCACACAGAGAGACTGTTGTTGTTGTTTTTTTACTCTAAACAAGTCTTCATCAGGTTGTGCATTACCGAGTGATTCAGAAAAGAAGTTCCAAACTCCATGGATAGATGTGTGGGCCAAGTTTCTTGTTTAGAGCAAGCTCCAAAATGGGGGCTACCGAATCCGCTCAGAGATGGTAGGTTTCAGATTGGGCAATGAGGATTAGAATAATCCAAACATGGTTAGACAAAGAGCTGCCAGTCCGTCAGTACCTCACCTCAACCCACAGTGCCTTATATGAAAATATATGGGGGAGGCGGGTTGCCTGCCATACAGAGGCACACGGAAGCATGTTAATATGTCTCTTCTGTGTCTGGAAATACTTTTTGGTTTTGTCAGCCTGTTTTGACAAAGCTGTTCTTGCCGAGGTTCTGCTAACTTCATGTAGAGATTACATAGTAAGTGTAATACTCAAAAGTATAAAAGAACCTTTATCAAAGTATTGACAAAATAGGACATGCTCAGAAGTCTGCCTTCTGCAATCTTCAGCAGTCATGTTGATCCCAAGCATTTGCCAGCTTCTCTTTTATCACAGCTTAATTCACAGTGGAAACCTGGCTCATTCATTAAGCTTTTTAAATGTTGTATTTTCTTTTTCTGTCAAGGTACTGCCATTTTCTCTCCATACCACAGTTCCCTATTTTTCCCCAATTTTATATTTATATATAAAAATAGGGAACTGTGGTATGGAGAGAAAATGGCAGTACCTTGACAGAAAAAGAAAATACAACATTTAAAAAGCTTAATGAATGAGCCAGGTTTCCACTGTGAATTAGATATATTTTCTTGTATGCAAATTAGAACAGTCTCTTTTTACCCCATAATTGTTACTTTTCCAAAATAGTCTCTCATGTTTCCCTCTCAAATTTCAAATATTTTGTGGCAGAGTTGCTTATTTTTCTGCCCAGATGCCTTTCTCCTTGTTTACTTGTTTACTTCTAGTGATGTGGCCTCTTCCTCAGCCTCACAGGTTTGAAATTGATCTTAACTGTCCATGTCTTTTTGTGAGATCAGCCCTTCCTTTTCAAAACTCCAGCCCTTTCTCACTTTCACTTTTATACATCCTTGGCCTTGCTCACTTTCCTTCCTCTCTTTGTATTGTTCCATCCAATTCAGCAGGTGAAGACCTCTTAAAATTATCTCCTACAATAGGTTATCTCCCATTTCTGATGATTCTATTTAATGCTTGTGGTTTCCTTTCTTGTTCCCTTTTGTGCTTTATTAAGGACAATCTGATGGTCTCTATTTGTCCTCTTCCTCTCTTCATATCTTTCTTCCTTATTTCTTTATCATGCCAGATAGTTCTTTTCTATCTTTTTTTTTTCAAAGCAAGTTTGCTGTTTATATGGTAACCGTGTCTCCTCTATGCATGACAATGTCTACTATTTTGGCATCTAATAATATGTATAGGTCTTAGAAAGAAAGAAGCAACCCACACTGGAATTGTGGTTAAACTTGTGTGCTTGTTTTAAAAGAGTCCTCTTGTCTTAAAGTGGGAGCACAATCAGCCCCCATTCATTCCATATAAAGGCAAGGATGCTGCTGCCTTCATACATGCAAAGTTGAAGCACCTTTATCGGTTGGTAGTATTACTCACTGTGCATAATGATGACTGGATTTACTGTTGAAGAATAACATTTTGTCAGACTGTGTGTCTGAAATATTTGTGTGTGGACCTGATGTAGAACATTATAAGTTTCTTTGTTGTTGATGAATTGAATCTTAAAACACACTGGCAGGGTGGGTTAGGGGAAAGGTACATTTCACATCACCCTCATCCCTGTTGCCCAACTAAGCTTCTCCCAAGGGTCAGGGCACCCTGCTGCATAATGTGGCATAAAGAGGAAGAAGGGGATGGCTGAAGTTCAGGCAGAGGCACCACTGAGGAAGGGCAATTCCTACTTCCAGAAGGTGACACTGTCCAATTCTGGCAATTCTTCACATCCTCCTCAAGCTATCTGACTGCTAAGAAGTTTTTTTCCCCCCAAGAGGCTTAGATAGATAGATAACCCCTTGAAACTACATTTCTCAGGATCCAAACCTGCATAGCATGTAACAGTTCCATTGGCTGAAATCCTGTTGCTTGGTGTAGTAAGTCACAACTAAAGTAGACCTGTCAATTTAGTGAGTCAACCCCACTATAATTTCTATTGATTTCAATGGGCCTACTGTTGTTCTGACTTCCTACACTAGGCAACAGAATTTCAGCCATTAAGTGCATGCCCTGTGTATTTCCGTTGGGGTTTTCCCCTTGATTTTTACATTTTCTTCTAGCAGGGTTACTACTCTCTCTGTCATTGTTAGTTCTTGCCATCTTTGTATAGCCTCTGCGTGCAGATAACTGACTTCCCTGTTTCACACATCTGGGAAAATGTATGGGATCATGCTCACAAGCTACCAGTTTGAGTGGTAAGGCTGTGGTCTGTGCATGAGTTAGTGTTAGTTGTTGAGCAGACAAAGGAAGCAAGGAGGTTTTGTTTGCTTCCCAGAGGATGGTATCTGGGGTAGCAGAGGTTGGTTTGCCAAGCTCTCCACTGCCCATGATCTCTGGGACACAGTGCAGGTTTTGCAGAGCCTCTTCCTGCTCATTGTGAACTCTTACCTGCAATAAAGGGCAGGGTTGTGCTCAAAGACTTCATTAATGCATCCTTGGCTGCTGTATCATGCAGTTCTTTCCACCACCTCTTTTACATAATAGCGTTATACCCCCATGAGGCTGATCAACAACCTATTTGCAATAACAGGGTAAAAGAAGTGCTAATGAAGCAAGATGTATATTTTTAATATTAAATCCATGTGTTCAAGTGCTCCTTAATGGCAGTTTAATAAGTAGGACTATTATTTAGCTAATTTGTATTGCAGTTTAGCTGTTGCTATACTGGAAACATCATTTAGTGGCTTTTCCTGAAATATCTAAAAGAGTTTTGCATGTATTATTGCTGTAATGGCTATTAAAATGAGAGAAGAGTGCTGGATGCATGGAATTGGAATGACAAAGTATCCTGATCCATATAGCACAGGGATGTGGATTTTCTCGAGCAAATATTAATCCCCTGTGTTATACCTGTTTGTTACAGATATGAATATGGCAGTGGTTGCCAAACTTTTTTTACTGTCTTGTTATTGAGAGTCAGTTCAGGATCCCAGTTTTGGGCGGACTCACTAAGATCTCAGTTTTTAGCAGTGAGCTTGTTTCCTTTCTGTGCACTGGCTGTTTCTTTTCTGGCTTCAGCAATGCTGGTAGCTGATAGTCCAGGGATATCTGAAGAGCCACATGTTCCTCAGCCTTTGTTTAAAAGCTCTACAAGGCAGGATGGGGAGATCTGTGCCTGGTGCTAGAAAGAACACAGGAAACCTCCATTGTGGGGGTGCATTCTGGGGCAAAGGGATGTGAGGATCTTCCTGCTCAGTTGCCATTGCCTTCATTTCAGAAGGCATGAATATCCACAGTAGAATTTCCGAAGGTTTTCATATATGTAGACAGCTTTTTTGAAGGGAAAGTTGATCCTTCATGTACATAAGCCCCAAGCCATCCAGGGCTTTAAAGGTAGGCGCCACCGCTTTGACTTGTGACTGGAGATGGACAGACAGTGATGGAAAGGGACCAGCAGTCAGATGGCCAGTCCCACGGAGCAAAGTAACTGTATTTTCTAATGTACTTTTGACTAACAATACAATGGGCAAAATTCTCTTGTGTAACTTTGCACCTGGCATGACCTGGATCAGGCACCTGAAAAATGTAATTTATACTAATTAAAAGCTTCCTACCCCCCCCTTTTTTTTTAGGTTATCAATCTGGCAGTAATTCTTCACTTACAAGACTCCCCTCACCATCCTTGGACTCCCAAAGGTTCCCCAGGTCAAAAAGGAGCCTTAGAGAGTCTCATAATCTAAAACGGAGGTGCAGGGGAGAAAAATGAAGCTTTTGATTATTGGTTTCCAGCATCCAATCCGAAAGTTATGCAACATAATTTTGCCCAAGATTAGATATCTGAAGTTAGAAGTCCCATTGAATGCCATGACACGCCAGGCAAAAAATAAATAAATAAATAAAGGTGACCAAAAAATGTTTGTGGCACCTTAAAGACTACTTGCTATATTTTAATGTGAGCTTTCGTGGCCATGGCTGAAGAAGTGGACTACTTTATTTATTTTTTAAAAATCGTTTTGCTTTTGCCTAACTTGCCAGCACAGACTAACATGGCTACCTCTTCTAAAACTACAACTATGAATTCCATGGGACTTGCCGAGATCTAGGCAGGTATAGTATTGCGGTCTCAGTCAAATTTCTGAATACTGCTCAACAGCAGCCCCACATACAGCTGCAGTCATCTCATTTGGATAATAGTGTTAATATTCCTCTTCTTTTGGGAGAAATTAAAAAAAATGGGTAGGGAATAAAAGTGCTGGTGGGAAATCCTCCCTGCCCACCCCCAAAATGGATTTCCTGAATGTGAGATCACTCACTCTTGGCTAAAGGAACAAAGAGAGAAAGTGTGTAATAAAGAGGGAAGAAGGACAACATGTACCACCACAACTGATTTGCTAGATTTTTTGTGCCTTCTCATGCATTTTAATTTCAGGTTGTGGCCTAAAGAGAGCCACTTCAGCATAATCTCCATGTACTTGTGTCAAGTCATTACTTAAATATCTGCAGTGAAGTAGCAAGCCTGTCACAGGTATATGGAAGAAATGCTTGAAGTGTGTACTACTTCAGAATACTTCAGTTTGGTAATGTAGAAGATAAACGTAATGTGTGGTGAGTGCATAAGAAAACATTGCTATTGAGCAAACCTAGAATATTTCCCTCTCCATCTCTGTGATTGGCAAAGGTCCAAGAACAGAATTAGAGTTGGCTATGCAGTTGGCTATGCAGGATAAATGGACCAGAGAGACGCCTGCATAAACAAGTAATAAAATTAATATTGTATCTCTCAGTGCTGAATAGAGACAAAGGTTGGTCTTTCTCTTGGTTTATAGCTCATAACTGTTCCATCAGTTGTTTGGTTTAATGGTTATATTGCTCTGTTTTTGCAGACCAGGCTTTTGAAGATCGCATTCTTCTGTCAGGAGTGAAGATCAAATTTCACAATCTAGTTCCACAAATTTTCCCCCTCATTTGTTTGTTCCTCACTGGAAAAACAGACTTGGGGGAGTGGGCTGTAATCTTAAGCAGCATAGAGGGTTGCTAAAGAGGCATGAGCTCGGTACTCCTCCTGCTAGCTGTTTTGTTGTTCAGGTTGATCTCCATTCACAGGGAAATAATGTATAGATCACAATTTTCTGTCAAAAGAGAGGGAAAAAACTTGGGAGGTGTTAATGAGGGTTAACATGAGAATGGTTCAACAGCATCTTACTGTTCTATGCTTAAAATTCTAGCCTCCTGTACATGTTTTCCCTTAGATGTAGGAGAGAGAAAGGTCCTAGAACTATACACGATATAAAATATTGTATATACGTAATGTGGAAGAACTGACTGGAAAAAATATGGCTTCAGATGTTCCTGGACTGTCAGTTCTAGCCAACGTGATCAGGAGTGCTGTCTTCCCTTGTCTTGTCCAACCCTTTTGGTTTCAAAGCTTCTTTGTTTGAAGCTGCAGCACCTTCAATATTTAATACTTTGATTGGGATACAGATGTCATATTTACATGAAAGTTGCTCTGCTTGATGGTAGAGCAGTAGTTTCAAGGTTTGTGTTCCTAATCTCAAAACAAGAAGAGAGCATGAGTCATAAAGATTTTTTAAAGAAAAAAAAAGTTTGACACCATTTTTAAAAATATAATAGGATGGTTGAGCTAGTTACAGACATTGGGTTTTTGTAATTCCCTTTTCAATGGCTGGCGTTCAATTTGAATACATTTCTAGACTTACAAAAGACATGGCATATGGTTTAATTTACAAAAATAAAAATTCAAAGATGAGCTCACTTACAGATTCCCTGAAGACTGCTTCACATAGAATGTTTTGCTGAATGTTTCTAGAGTAATTTGTTGGCAAAATGTGTATATCACCATTTCTAAAGACTGAGCGACCACCACTTTTTAGGATGCTTGGATGTAACAGTGGTTTCCAGACATGCACAATTGTGAAACAGCCAGCTGTATAATTTTAACTCTTAACATTGACCAGGTTCAGATGTAATCGTCTTGGACCAAAAAGCTGTGGTTTCTCTGAGAGTAAATGATGTGCCTGCTCTCATGTTCTCTTTTCTTGCTTTTCACCGCCTTAGATGTTGATATCTTGGTTTCATACCTCGGCTAGTAAGCAGAAATAAAACTGCAATTATTGTGGTTCATGTATAGTGATTGCATTTGCAAGCCGGCATATAAGTGCTGAAACTGAGCACACAAAGGGAGGAGTGTACAAAGTGAGCAGGCAAGCACATGATTGGTTTTCTGTACATGCTTGTATGGAAAATTCACAAAGCCCTGTAGTGCTAACAAGGGGAGAAGGCAACAGTTCAAATTGCTGGAGGAATAATCCATGAAAATCAGTTTGAGCCTTGAAGTATTTTCTGTGTAAAGTTAGCACATGCCTGGCATCGTTTTCCCTCTCTATAAAGCAAAACTGCTTACAGGGAGTGGTCTTTCATCTATAAAGTTAAAAGATTATTCACCTCCGTTTTTAAAAGGTATACTAATATATTTCATTGTGTTCTTCAGGGATTATGTGAGGAGTGAACTGGAATCTGGCTATGAAGGGCCAATGTATTTAGAACCTCTTTCCATGAATCGTTTTATGACAGCCTTAATTGGTGAGTACCCACATATATTGTTGTCTTCCAAAAAATAAAGTCTGCTGCTATTTTGGAATAACATGCTGTTGCTTAGGACATTTAGTAATAAAACTATATCACCAAAAGCATAGCTAGTCTGAAGAACATTTTCTTCTACCTTTGCTATAATGGACCGCAACTGCATGTTACCTTTTTGAGTATTAGAAAGCTGTAATAAAGGAACGATTTGCACAGTTCATAGGCCATGTTGGGATTTTGCCCAATTTGCCTCAGTATTCGGCAAATGTTTTGTTCTGTCATCTTTAAAAGAGTGCTCCTTGTTTGCTCGTGTTTCTTCTTCTGCCACACTGTGATCTCAGCTGTGTGGAGTGAACACCAGGGACTATAACAGTAGTCCCCATTTTGGGGAGGGGGACTTTCATTCCACCTCACCTCTCATCTGCCATCATCCAAACCCCTTTTCATAAATTAAAAAAAAATGTCCTCATCTCTTCTGACTTATGAGAACCCTACTAGGGTTTTTGAGGTATGTGAGATGTTTACCCCACACATACCCAGTGATTTTTTTTGTTTTGTTTTTTTATTCATTTTTCATTAGGTAGGGGATTTTTTTATGGCCAAGTGAGGATTTGGGGGGGGGGTGTAGGTTTTTTGGGCTGTTTGGCCGTGTTCTGAAGGTTTTTTTTCCTAACGTTTCGCCAGTCTCTGTGGCCGGCATCTTCAGAGGACAGGAGTCAGAACTCTGTTCTCTGTTCTGTTCTAACTCCTATCCTCTGAAGATGCTGGCCAGAGACTGGCGAAACGTTAGGAAGAAAAACCTTAAGAACACGGCCAAACAGCCCAAAAAACCTACAACAACCATCGGATCCCGGCTGTGAAAGCCTTCGAGAATTTTTTGGGGGGGGGGGGGGTTAATATATTTTTATTCATTTTCATAGGGATAGGGGTTATGGTACAAATAGGGGGCCAAGTAAGAGGGGGGGGGAAGGTAAGAAAGGGTAAAATTCCAGAGAGCGAAAAGTATTCTTACATCTGCTTATGCAATTGTATTAAAGATGGAAATCATACAAAGAGGAAAAAAACATTATAACAATTTTCCATAATATTTATCATTTCTAATCTTCCATTTTCTTGGACTTTCTCTTTCTTTTTATCTTTAAATTTACTAGTTTTATAGGTTTAATATTATTCTGCCATCTTATATCTATTGTTATAAATTGCTCTATTGCTCTAAATCACTGTTATAACCATTAGTTTCTGTTTATTTTATCATATATTCCTTTACCAAAAAATAACTTCTTAAATTTAACAACGTTTATCTCCACTGCTCTATCTCCATATTCCAACCAATATTTTGTACCCCTCTTATCATGTTGTCTTTCTTTTTCCATCTTATGGACCATGCATCCATTCTCAAGAGCTTCATCCACTCCATATATTGTCTCCTTTACCTCATCTGCCATAGCATGTGTCCCATCATCTTGATTCTTCTCCCTTTCATATCAAAGTTCATAGCAAACTTCGCCATTTGTTGCACTTCTGCTGTTGACATCTCCATAAGCGGGATTAACAAATTGGCTCTCTGCTACATTGTATCTTCACCTTTTTCTTCTAGAACCTTCTGGGGTTTAAGAATAAAATTGTCTGTCTCTGTGTGTGGTTTTAAAAGATTGATTCCCTGTCGTAGTTTCATTTCTTTCTCCGTCTTCACTGTAAATTCCATTTGTGTCCCCACGTCTTTCATTTGTTCAAATAGCTTGATCCATCTCTGTTTTCATCTGGTGCAGTCCATTAAGTATCTGGATTTCTTTCTAGCAGGTAGTGACCACAGTAGTTATTCACAATAGTAGCTTGGGGCAGAAGGTTGACAGGAGGAAGGGCTTTTCCCAAGACTGTTTCTGGCTGCTTCACAGATTTCAATCCATCAGTAGTTTATAGTTATATTGTCCTGTGGGAGCGGGTTTTATTGCCGCAATAGAAGCAAAGCTGTTTTTTTCTCCCTCCCTCTTCCTTTCTCTTTCAGCCAAGCCTCAGATGAAGGCGGGGGGGGGGGGGGGGGGAGTGTTTGCCGGTCTGGCTAGATATAGGTCTAGTCACTTTCTCTTGCAGATTACACCCAGTCTCTTCATTGTATTAGGTCCTTAGCAGTTCCATATGTAAAACAAGCCACTTCAAGTTTGGTCAAGATTATTTTTCCAAAATCCTCCTGTACTTTTCCGCTCTCTGTCTTGGAGCATTCACAGCTCTGTGCCAAAGACGGCACCCACTCAGTTCTGCTTCCAGATTACGACTTCAAAAAGAGGCCAATCCAGGAATCTCCTGGGGCACCTCCCTTCTCAGTCAGATTCTGTTGCTTCAGACTTTCACTTCTCCTAGTAAAAGTCCTTCCCCCCCCCCCAAGTTTGGAGGGGTCAAAACCGAATGGTCTCGGTCAGTTTCAGGAGCCTCCTGAAACCTGACCAATCTCGCTGCAACGAAGCCCTGTGGAATCTGGCCAAGTGAGGATTTGACTCCAGGTGTCGTGAGCCTTAGTCCAGCACTTTGTCTACAACAGTGTACTGCCTTTCTCTAGAGCAGTGGTTCCCAGCCTTGGATCCCCAGATGTTCTTGGACTGCAACTCCCAGAAATCCTGGCCAACACAACTATTGGTGAAGCTTTCTGGAAGTTTTAGTCCAAGAACATATGGGAACTCAAGGGTACCTAGAAGGTGCAAGGGAGATTTTTTTCAGTGGAGGAAAAATAAAGAAAAATATTTTGAGGGTGGAGAGCTTGGTTCCAGTCCTCTTAAGGTCCAGGGGTGGGCAGATGTGGGCACTCAGACATTGGAAAATTATCTACTCCTGGTTTACTGTGTATGGAACATCCTAATTTTTGAGTTGTTTAGTATGCTGCTGCTTAAAAATTAAATGATTTAATTGAAGTCATTTTTCAAATAACTGTCCAATCCACAATAACTAAATATCCTAGTCATCTTATATTTCAGCACACAACAGAAATATAAATATTATGAAAATGAATTAGAGAACTCAGTTCTTATAGGAAGGAAAAATCAATATCAGCTGGTTCAAAGAATTTGCTAGTGTACTCCAGACTAACAGGGACAGCTTATTTCACAAATGCATTTTTCCTTGTGTCTTCAACTTGACTTTTAATGAGCCGTCTTTCAAAAGGGAAAAATGTTGCAGCCCTACAGCTTCAAAGCCACTTGTCTGCTCCCCTTCATGGGAATGTTTTGGTCGGCTTGACTAGGAGTCAGTCGGTCCTCTGGCAATACATTTTTAACAGCTCGCTTACCGGAAATGTGGCATGTGGCCTTCCTGAAGAAGCCTCACTTTTCTGTTTTTTTGTACTGATAGATATTTGGTGCTTTTTGAGGAAGGAGCTGGAAATTTGAAAGTTTCCTCCGCAGAATCTGTTCTCATGCAGCAATGAAAGGTGACACTGTTCTCCTTTCTGAGCTAATTTCACAACACCCACTGCTTCTGACCTTATGAAAACAAAAGAATAGGGACATTTGCAATTTTGAAAATGTTTAATTATTTCTTTTCAGTTTCACAAATGTATTTTCCCATTCATTTTCCATCTTACATTTGCTGAGATGTACATTTAGTTAAGAGGAAAACATCAAATGTACTTGGCATTAAGAATAAAAAGGGTGTATGGTCTTTCAACCACTACTGGTTTTGTGAGAGTTTACTGATTTGACTGAGGGTCAATTGAACTTCTCACCTTGGGGTAGGGCATGGGATGATTATGAAATGCTGTCAGCTCTAACTTTTATAAACTTCCAGTTACTGTTTATTGGCCCCAGTTAAGGGCTAATATGTTGATTCACGTTACCAGGAGCCTTTGCATGCATTTTCCCTTTCCTTAAATAAAGTTTATTTAGTTTCCCCCATTGTTTAGTTGAATCAGCTTCATAACCTTGGTTCTACCCTTCTTTCCAAAACTGGTAACACTGCAACTGGTTACCTTGTGCTAAGAGTTCTGTTCAAGAGTTTTAGCTTGTCACAGTGCAGTGCCTAGGACTCTACAAAAAACAAAACCAAACCAAAAAAACTTAGTATCTTTTTTTATTACAAGGGTCATCATCATGGCAACCTGGGCTAACTGCACCCTGCACCATTGTCCATGCATTAGAGAATATGTAGAAACTCCCTACCACCACATACCAGCTGCCTTGGGTCCTTTTAAGGAGAAAGGTGGGGTAAAAATATTATGAATGAATGAATGAATGAATGAATGAATGAATGAATGGCTCTGTCCATTGCAACTATCAGGCTCAGATCTAGATGAGCACCTACTTGTTTGTCTAGATTGGAACCCGAGCAGCTATCTCAATGGGACCATTGCATGACTGGTGAGGTTCAGAGCTGGCTGAGAAGGAAGCTGTTCACATGCAGCAGTTCTGCTGTGCAGTCAAGAAAGTTTCCAACGTCACCACACACACAGTGTCTCTTTCTCCTCTTCTCTCTGGCCATGTGCTTTTTTTCCCACTTTAAAAAGCCGCGTTTATAAACATGTTAAGTTTATTCTGTGGGAGTCGGCAGGTAGCCTGCTAGAGATATGCCCAAGAATCTGTTAGGATTCTGTACATGAAACAGAACAGCTTTTCATTATCAAATCTGTCTCCGCTTGTTCCAGTGTCCACACAGCAATGATATTTACATTTAGCTCAGAACTTGGGATGTTTGTTTATATTTTCTCAAGTGAGACAATAACAAAAAAATAAGTCAAAATGTACAAGTGTTTTGTGCTGATATTTTCTAGTTCACATAATGATAAGCTAAGTCAATGCAAACTAGCCTCCAGCTGTGATTAAAGTCTTGAAGTGTCATAGTTCAGGGGCAAGGACTTGACAATTAAAACACATGGTTTCTATTCTAAAACTAAAGAGCAAATAATTTTTAAAATCCTAATTCCCAGCATTCATAATAGTTTAGTAGTGAAAGACACATTTAAAAAGGTACTCAACTGTTAGCTAGCTAGCAGTTACACCTCACTTTCCTAAGACAATGTTTATTTCTCTCTCTCTCTCTCTCTCTCTCTCTCTCTCTCTCTCTCCTTTCTTTCTGAGTCAGATTTGCTGCTAGATAACAGGAGCATAGACTATTCACTCACTTGCTCATAGATAATTCTATAGTACACATGAGTGCAATGGCTAACTGGTGGGCATTTGCTGGTAATTTTTGTTAACCAGTCTTTTTCTTGACCGAGTTTGATAAGCCTCACATAGAATTGCAAAGGAGATTAGGTGCAGATTATTCTGGTTTTGTTCCAGTCAAGATGCAATGTTACAAAAATGTAATTTATTAAGAAGCGGCAGTTATGTCTGAATAGGTACTAAGAAAATGTTCTTGGATGGCTTAAAAGACTGACAGCAGTTTTTGAAGCGGTGCTCCCTACTGCTGTAGAACATTGGAAAACAAAATATGAACAGAGCCACATTTAATGTTTTCCTTGAAGGCAGAATGTTGTTTCTTAAAAATTTAGGAGTGGGGGAGGAGATCAGCATTTCATCAGTAGGGATAGAAAAATACTTGCTTAATTCCTCTTCTTATCAGTTTTGGCTATCACAAAGCAAACACTTCAAAGAGGGATGCTAAGGTCCTGCGAGTGAGACAAAGAACTCTTTACCCACCTCTACGTCCCTGTCATTTGTGTAAAAGATTTTAGCCACCTTCTCTTTTGAAGCAAAGCACAAACACAGAAGTATACTAAGCAGCCAATGACAATATGTGAAAAGGGCAATATGTGAAAGTGTGCAAAGTAGGCATTTTTGCACAAAACAGTGTTCTCACCAATGTGCAAACTCCATCAAAAGTGAGCAAGGACAATAATGTAGTTCTCCCTCCCTGCCTATGAGGGCAAAACAAATGAGGATTTACACACACTTTTCAGTGATTAGCTAGAAGGTGCAGCTCATTGGGAGCATGGATTTTTAGTAGGCAGAAAACCAGCCCCCATTATTCTGACAATTATTCTCACTGCAGAAGGCAATGAGATCTCAAGTGTACTTCAGGAGAGCTTTCCATCTTAGGAGTGATGCAGGAAATTCTGATAACACTTCAGAGCCCTACCTTAAGTGCTGCACCTGAAAGCAAAGGGAGGTATAGTTCAGGGAAGTTATGAGTGCATATGTTTTGAAGAAGTTGTGCTTAACATCTTAAACAGATACTTCAATTTCTCTCTATTTTATATATTGCAATTATTTAACTGTTTGGTGTGATCTTCCTATATATGTGGGTGTATGTGTGTCTATTGCTCTACCCTAGATTTGATTTTGAAGTTGTACCTCAGACTGGACAACTGCAAATAAAAATATGTGAAATTGAGCAATGGGAGAAGAAATCAAGGAATTGTTAAATTGGTTTCTTTGCTTAATTACTTTAGTTTGATCTCTTGCTTTTAGATTGCTCATTCTCATGCTCGGCTTTGTCACCCGTATTGTGTGAACTATGTTCTGCACTCTAGTTACTTATGGGATGCAAATCTGAGATCGTTAAGGTCAAAGTCATACATTGCACCTTTAACTGGAACATTTGCCGGTCCTCAGTAATGAATAGAAATGAGGAAACATCCTATTTTTCTGGATGAGATTAGAAGATGAGTGTGACGATTGCCCCACGTCACTCCTGTCACTCATAGGCAGGATCTAATTTGCATGAGCCTATGAGAGGATTGGAGGGGCGGAGTCAGCAGATATATAAAGGTTTGGCAGGAGGAGATAAGATAGATGAGATAGAAATAAGAGATGAGAGAGAGAGAGAGAGAGAGAAGGAGAGAAGAGATATAGGAGTCAGAGAGAGTTAGTCAGAGAAGAGAGAGAAGGAATAGATACTAATAGAGATAAGCTGGTTAAGGTAAATAGATAGAGCAGGTGGTAATTGAGTATATGGCAAGATATATGATATGTTAATGATTTGATTGAATACAATGAACAACTGAAGAATACCTTAGATTATTAATAACTGTGGCTACACTTCAATAAATAAAAGTTCTGTTTGCATATACCAGACAAGTGTTTGGACTAAAGTCTTTTATATTGTGGATAAAGGAAATCCACTGGTGGCAGTGAGGGAAAGAGAAGACTGAACCCTTTGTGAGGGCACAAAAGAAAGGTGCTTCAAAGGAGTGGACGTCACAATTGGGGTCAGCTGGTGGGAAGACATAGCGTGAGATCTCTGTTTGGTGAAACAAGCAGGGGCCACGTGGTAAACGTCACAATGAGTTTAGGCACTAACTCTTCATAGATACCATTGAGTGGCATAGATCACCACCTTGGGAAGGAAAGATTGCACGGCCTGAAGGGGAGAAGCAATGATAGGCAACTTGGTGCTCTTGTGTCACTGATGACATGGATTTTAGCTCATAAGGATTTTATTCCCTTAAAAGGCTTATTGTGTAATGCTTTAAGACAGCTGTAGTGTGCTGCTACACGTGGTTTCTTGGCACAAGAGAAGAATAGAATAAGATTTTAGAGAGGAGAGGGAGGCCAAACCACTCAGTCCTTTAAAAAAGAAAAAAGCCTACAAGACTGTCTTCTAAATAAATGTCTCCACAGTTGGGGCATTTATCACTTCTGTGAACTGACTTCTGTTCTGCAACCTTCATTATTGGAACATGAATGTGAACTGATTTATCTGAAAAACATTTTTTTTCCTCTGACATATCTAAATGAGACTCTATTACTTCAAAAGCTATCCAATCCCAATATTGGCCTGTTTAAAAATTATTCTTTTACAAATAATTTCAAAACATTTTCAGCAGAAGAACAAATGGGATTGTCACTTGTTGTTTAGTAGCCAAAAATAATCAGTTTATCCTTAAAATGCGTACCAGTACTATAAATACAGTAGAAGTCAAGGGCTTTGTAAGTCTTTTCATGTTGCGCTATCATTTACATGTATGCATACAGTGGTTAACAGAACACACTTGCCATATCCATCTTAGTAACACATCATGCTTCTTTGGATATAAAAACTGGTGAGAGGCCTTAGAAAGTTATTGGGTCTAGATGTTCTCCTGTTTCTCTAACTATGGCTGTTGTTTTTTTCTGATTACGTAAGAGAATCCTGGTGACTTGGAAGGAGCCTTGCCCAGAATGAAGTGGCTCCTGGCTACCTTCTTGAAAAAGGGCAAAACGAAGAGCCAGTCCTAGCAGTTCAAACATGTTGCCTTAAGATTCAGTACATCATTGTCATTTTCTGTTTCACTGTCTGGCTTCTCTACCTTTTATGTTTTTCCACATTTTCAAGCTATTATTGAACAAGAGGCATGGGTGAAGCCTTCTAATTATTAAAGTTAGAAGCCTGGCGACTTTATAAAAATATACTGGATATGACCTCATAAGCCAGGAGTAAGGTGTGTCTGAGGCACATTAATCTTACTGCTCATGTTTAATGCCTTATGACTAGCACAACATACTTCGTTAGATTGACATCATTGGTTATGGTGGAATGTGCTTCATGCATTCATAGTAATTACATATGTTGTAATAATTACATATGTTGTATCTGCAACAGAAGCTACCATGGTAAATGTTTCTTCTTTAAAAGCCTATACATACACTATAAGGTCACATAACACACAGCAGTTTAGCTCTACCCAGATCTTAGGACTGCAGTCTTGTGCACACTTATCAACATGGGAAGGCACCTGGCCAACAGTCCATCTAGCTCAGTTTTGTCTACTGGCAGTCTGCCCTCTGCGGCTTCTGGCAGGGTCTTTTCCAGCCCATCATGGAGATGCCTGGGGTTAGAGACTGAGACCTTTTGCACACGAGAGATATCTTCCTCCCCTAAAAGTAAATGCCATCAAGCTGAATGAGAATTCTGGGTCAGCTCTACTTAAGATTGTGTTGTTTGCAGGATGTACACCTCTGTAGTTTGCTCACTAAAGTGTAATGAGTAAGGCAGGCCTTTAGAATCACTACCTAATTCTATTTTTGTTATGGTTGTTGTATGTCTTCACACAGTATGCAGCTATTTTGCTTCTGTTAAACATTGGCAACTAGCTGAGCAATTCTTAGGAACTGTATTCAGATTTGCATATAGATTTTAAAGTTATAGATTCAGCAGTGTTGCAGTTTTTAAAAAGAATCCGAATTGGAACTTGGTTGTTTGTTGTCATTGCAGTATAAAAGGGTCAGTGTATTTCAAGAAGATGCATTTCAGGCTATCTTCTAGATGTGTTAATGTTTGCTGACTGTTCAGAGGAAAGGAGCACCATAATGATACTGTGGTTTTCTCTCTCTCTCTCTCTCTCTCTGTTCATTCTGCAGGTCAACTTGTGGTATGCACCCTTTGCTCTTGTGTCATGAAAACCAAACAGATCTGGCTCTTCTCTGCTCACATGCTCCCTCTGCTGGCACGGCTTTGCCTGGTCCCACTGGAAACTATTGTTATCATTAACAAATTTGCAATGATTTTCACTGGCTTGGAAGTTCTTTATTTTCTGGCGTCCAATCTTCTGGTCCCGTACAACTTGGCAAAATCTGCATATAGAGAACTTGTCCAGGTAATGTAGGCTTCAAAAAGGAAGCTGGCTTTATTTGTTCGGTTGATGTACTTTTCATAACTTGTGTTGATGGCATAAGTGGAAATGAAGTGCTCCTCCCAGTGTTCAGACTTCTGAGAGCTAGATCATCATCTTAGAACTGCAGAGCTGGAAGGGAACTTATGGATCATCAAGTCCAGCCCTTGACAACGAGGCCACAGTGAGGAATCGAACTCCCAACCTCTGGCTCCCCAACCAAGATACCTAAACCACTAAGAGAGTACAAGATGAAACCCGATGTGACAAGACATGGGAGATTTTGGAGAATAAATGAAAAAGATCTATGGGAAAAGCCTGAAAAGCTACTTTGGAGTATGGGAATTACTTTGCAGATTACTGATTTCTGCACCCTCTGAAGAGAGATTTTGAGCCTTTAAATCAACCAGCACAGAAAATGAACTGGGTTACACAATAGTATACAACATCTCCCTTCAGGAATCTTTCTGTATTAAAAAAATAACCAGAGAGGCCTTTCTCTCAGTCCTGCCACCCTCAGAAGTGCATTAGGTGAGAACTGCCTTCTCTGTTGCTGCTCCCAAACTCTGGGACCCCCCTCTCACAGGAGGCCAGGCTGGCCCCGGCTTTGTTGTCCTTCCATAAGTAGGTGGAGACCTTCCTCTCCAGGCAGGCTTTGTGACTGGCTGTTGCAAAGGAAATTAGTTAAACAAAAAGGCAATTTGCACTTGAAAGAGATTGATTGAAAGAGATATCATGCACAACATTTGTGCAAAGCATTTAATCTCTATGCAAAAGCAGAATTTTCCCCACAGTCCCCACCCCTATTTATATGGTTTCAAAGAAGAAATAGGTTAAAATAGGTTGCCTTATAAGGAAGTCTTTGATTCTTCTTTAGCGACTTCCTATGACTTAAAACAATTTCCTTTGAGAATACCTGCCATTTCCTTTCTGCTGCTTTCAGCAACCTTCAGTGCTGCAGACAGGCAGGCTCAATTAAAAACTGCATTTGGAAGTACTACAAATACCATCTGAATTACTTTTTTAAATTTCGTCATCATGCAGAATACAACCTAATATGTAAAATGTATTGAAATATCTTTTGTTTTCTCTTACACTAAGAGGGTTTTTTTTAAAAATGCCTTTCTAGAATGGCTGGCAACTATTTTTAACCTCCAGTTTTTAATTTGATATCTTCTCATTCTTTTTAATATTGCAAGATTTTATTTTAGTTTTTTGTCTATTTTAATATTTTAAGTCACCTTGGGTCCTCTTGAGAAGAAAGGCAGAGTATAAATATTTTAAATAAATTAATAATTAATAGTAATTAAATGTCCAAAGAATTAGCCATGTTAGTCTGTCTCAGCATGTTGGAAAGAGAAAAAGAGGAAAAAAGGCAAAATATTACACCACATTAAAGACTAACAATTTTATTTCATTGTGAGGTTTTTTGGATAGTTCAGGGGTTTAGGTCTCTGTCTGTGGAGCCACAAGTTGGGAGTTCGATTCCCCACTGTGTCCCCTTGACAGGGGCTATAGTGAATGATCCTTATGATCCCTTCCAGCTCTGCAATTCTAAGATGATGACGATGATGATGATTAGAATCCACTTCCTCGGATATAAGGAGTGCAATACTATGTCCTCTATACTTATACATATCCCTATGACCATGTGAGATAATACAAGCAATAAAGAAAGTGGCAATGGCCCATTAACATAGGGAAAGGGACTATTAACCTCTTCAGTTAGCATGTCCTAGCCAGCATGATAGACCTGACTATCACAGGAACATCAAAAGACGTTTCTTTGACAGAGACCAGAGTTTGGTCAAGGGAGACAACTGTTTTATACCTATACAATATTAATAGAAAGCTGAGTTACTAATATATGTAGTGCCCTAAGAAGCCTTGATCTCTGTTGGGGCAATTAGAGATGCACTGCAACTTGTTTATCTAGTCAGGTTCTTGTTGACCTCCTTGGTGATTCCCTTTTTCTACATTCTCTCTCTTGGGTCTGTCTTGGAACAGTTTGTTCTTAGGCACCAGCCTGGACCTGTCAGTTTGCTTTTTCACAATGTTGAGTGGGGGTTTGTAGTTTCAGGAATGCCTCTTTTAACTCCATGTATTTGAATCTTGTGGTTCTGAGTAAATCCAATTATATTAGGTAGAGAGCTTGGCTGTAGAGAGTTGACTTGGCGGCACATTCTAGGTGGAAGCTGAAAGCATGTATGTGTGTGTAATTGTTGGTGAATTTCCAGTATAACAATAGTATTGATAGATCCCTTATGCAGTTGCACCATGGCATCTTAAAAGTATACTTGTGTGGACTGGTCCAGGCTTAAATTGATGGAAGGCTCAAAGTTATTAAGTCTTTGTGCAATTTCTCCAGCATTCCATGCTGTAAGTCCAGATGGTGAAGATGTCATCTATGAATCTCAGAGGAGAGTTTTCTAGATACAGGAACTGAGGAAACATTGTTCCAGGTCAGCAATGAATACCTTTGCATACTGTGGAGCCAACCATGGGCCCATAGCTGATCTGGAGACACGTGTCATTTCCAAAGATATCATGTGTGCATATAAAATAGTTATGTGTGCTTATAAAATGGCTTGGTGGCCAAATTCAGCATGGCGAGTGTTTTGTTGTTGTTGTTGTTGGGGTGGATGGTTTGTAGATATTTCTTTGTGAGAAATATCTGTGAAGTGCTTGTACATCCATCATGGCTACGATGGTGTCATCTGAAAAGCTGTGGATGGACTATTATTTCCTTGAGAAGTTGGCAGCTATTTCTTACATAGCTGGGGTTTTTGGAGATTTATGGTTTGAGAATAATGTCTGTATCCAGATACACCAACAGTGGTAGTACCAATATGCAATATGGTGGGTTGTCCAGACTTCCCCAGTTTGTCTAGATAGAAGAAGCTCATGGTATGTCTTGTGGTAGAGGATCCTGTGCATATGTTATGATTTAGTCTCAGACATTTCCAGGGAATGCTTTCATTAGTTATTTTTAGTATTCAGCAGTTGCATCTATGGTTAGAGTGTGTAAAAATTACTCAGGTCTTGGTGACTTGAAATTAATTGCTCACACAAGTGTGTTGGAATTGATGTGAAATGATCTGCATTTTTTTCTGTTTTTGTTTGTTTGTTTGTGAGTGATGAATCTAAGTATTAGCTTGACCTGAGACTGCTAATTTGATTATTGCAAAGTGTACTGCAATTACATACCATACAGTATATTTCAGTTTTGCCTGATGCAATGAACTAGTAGCAGTCTCAGTGCTCCTATTATCTTCATCTCCTAAACTGTTTTTTTTTTCCTTTGTGAAATATTCACTAAACACAATGTCACATTTCAACACGAATTCCACTGTGCTAGATCTGAAGCCTGATAACTGTTCCTAAGCATTGCCCCTTCTCTCCTCCCTCTGTATGTATGTGGTGAATCCTTGGCCCCCCAAATACTATGTATCTACGAAACTGTAAAGTTAATGAAACACTGAAATAGCTAATAATTAAATTCCTGCATTTTCAAATGCAGCTATAGCATTGAAGACACATAAATAACCATCAGCTTGTTAATTAACAAGTTGTTCTGTTCTGTTTCTGGTAACAAGTCTTTCTCTCTCTCTCTTTATATGCAAGTGTGCAAAAATGGGCATAAGAAGGCAAGGCTCTTTCAGTTTTTAGTTCAAAGAATGAACTATATTCCCAATATCTAAAGGGAAATTAATATGCTAATTAAACATTAAGTATAGGAACTGTCATCACTGGAGAATGTGTTAATGGGATTACTTAATGTTGGATCTTAATGGTCTTACATTTGTTGTCCTGATGTGGACTGCATTCTAGGGTGGCTTACACTCTTATGATATCATTCACAAAGGCCCCACGTCTACTATTGCTTGAATTGTGGGCAAGCTGCATGAAGGAGAGCTCTAAGATAGCATCTAGATGACATGTGTTCATACTTCTTCTGTGGGACAGACTTCCTCAAAAGGTGGACAGCCACATGTCAGGGATGCTTTAGCTGTGTGATTTCTTGCTTTGGTAGGGGAGTAGACCCAAAGACTGTTGGTTTTTTTCTACAATTCTGTGATTCTGCTAGTTTGCTTTACTTTCTCAACAAGTGTGGGCTGGGAGATGGAAGGGCCCTGTTCCTAGTCTTACCGTAGCCACAGATTCATTAGCTGGACCTTAGCTATGCCTCTCTTGCTTCAGACCGTCTCTGGGTTCTGAGCACAACACTGGCCCAGGATTCAATGACATACTTCAATGCCCTGTTCCGGCAGCATGGGGACTTTCTCCATCTGCTGTTGGTTTTCAACTTTCTGGAGCAGGTTTTTGAATGGCACTGGTAGGTCGGCTGCAGGAGATGAGGGCGACTGCTGAATCTGACAAAAGCAGTGAGATCCAGCAGAGGCATACTTTCCTGGCCTGTCCCCTGGGCTAGGCTACCTCTTGACAGGGTGCAAAGGTAAGGGATGTAAAATTCTCTGGAGACTGGAAACACACAGCCTGCGATATAAATGCTAAATCATATACAGGGGGGGCGATATGCAACTGATGGGGGGGGGGGGCGCCAGTCCGGTATTGATATGTTTGCAGCCAGACCCTCCCAGGGAATTGCAGAGCCCTTATCAAAGAAGCTACCAAACTGGACTGGTAAGCCTTCTGGCAGGATGAAGGAAGAAATAATGCCCCCCCCCCAATTACCTTAGGAGTGACAGTTGTGTCCAAAGGGATGAAAAATACCACACAGACATTTTACATTGGATCGGAGAGCTGGGCGGACTTTCCTACTCTCCTTCCTTTCTTCACAATTCCATTTTATTTGTTGTGTCCTGCCCTTGTGTTTGAAGAGCAGCATCGATGCAGTCCTATTGGCTAGTTTCAAAACAGTTATTGCACTTGGGGAGTTCATTTTATTGTGCATTTATTACATTTTATTTGTGTGTGTGTGTTTTACAGTAACAGCAGCAAGACGCTATGCAACCTGACATTTATTCCTTTTATAGTATTCCATCTGCCTGATGAAACAAAAACAACATACCTTTCCTCAGAAACCTGAGGAAAGATGGACATAGACACAGTTCTTTGGGGAAGAAATTAGAGATGCTGTGTAACTACCGAGAAGGCTCCTCTACGGGCAGCCACTCCGTTCCAACATGCCTCTAGAAGTAAATGAATCACACCGCAAGGCCTTTCCAGAAAGTCTCATTATGACCAATATGTTGTAAATGATTTAGATTACCTCTGTTCTGATTAATTTAAAGGCAGTAAACATAACCTGTCTTTCTAACACTATCTGTGTGTGAAATCTGAAGCCCCATCATGAAATCCTAAATTCCCCGAGCATTTGAAGAAAGGGCCTGTTGTCCTTGAGAAGCAGTACTCGTTGCATCAGTTCCCTGTACAGATAGTAGCATTAACATATTCACGATGTCTGAACAATCTGGAAGATATTTGCAACCTACTGTTTGTATAATGGAGAATCTGATTAAAAAATGAGCTGTGATTAAGAATAGCAGTGTGTAATATATTCTTCAGATAACAAAATGGTGTTATAAAAGAAGGTGATTGCCACTAAGTTGAATGTTGGCTCTCAATTATGTCTCAGACAATTTTCCTACACTCAGAACATAATTATAGTTCTGCGCTGGTTTTGTATTAAGGTTGTAATCTAGTGTAATGTAGGGTGAGGGAACAACAACTTTTCTGATAACATGTTATAATCAGAATCTTCCTCTGAAATAAGAAAGCATATAAAGGTGAAAATGAAACAGGGGTCTTTATAAGAAAACTAAAAACTCCAAATGAGGTGTGTGCATTCATAAGCGAAGGCAAATGCGTATGCTACCTTCAGCACTTGTCTTGTCCCATCTTGTCCAAGCTTGGCTGAACAAATGATTTTCTGACTTTGTGTTCCAGTTGCTCTCGCTTGCAGGGTCAGTTGCCTTTGCTCAGCTTGAATTAATTCAGCGTAAATCAATATGTGGCTCGTAGGCTTCCTTCTGAAATTTGGAGGTGACATTGCTGTCAATAGAGTTCTTCGAATGCCAGATGAATAAAAAATGCACCAAAGTAGAATTTTGAATCTACATATTGTGCATTGCTTGCAGCTGTCTTTCGAGTGAACTGCAGTTCTTTGGAGTGATAACATTGGTTCCACAGGCCACCACACCACTGTATCTCTCTTCTCTCTGGTGAATTTGCTATTAACTGTCATCAGCTGCTAATATCTAGTTGAGTGGAATACACTCCTTGACTCAGTGGGACTTTGGTGAGTCAACACTTACCTTAGTTACTTTGGTTCTGAGTTCTCTCTGATGAGTTGTGTGCATCTTTGTCCCTCAGTCAAAGGAAGCATTTCTGAAGAAGCTGGAAAGGTCTTCATGTGTGTTCAGACAAACATGTAAACAAGCCAAGCAGAAGGAGTATTTGCATGCACCAAGTATTTTGCTTCTTACCAGTACTTGAAGCACTTGAGAGCTTCTGAGGATATGGGTACACTCCATTACTTCCAGTTCTGAGCATATTTTTTCAAAATCTAGCCGACCCCAAAGAAAACAGCCACACCCCCATTTCACCTGAGTGAAACCTGGATGTTTTGTGTAGCATCTCAAATCATGGTTCTATTCAAAAACTCTCATAAAGCCAAGCATAGAATCACAGAATAATTGAGTTGGAGACCATCGAGTCAAACCCCCATAGATTGCTGCACATCCAAGAAAAAACAACTTGCTTTTATTTCCCTTTAGTTTATTTCCACACTTCCTTGGTACTGTTGTTGCTTGGAGAGAACTACAGAGTTCAAAGGTATACGAATTTTCCATATCAGTGGAAACTGCACTGAGCATGAGAGTCACCTGCTATTATTTAGCCGGGGGGGGGGGGTGTCAATAAAGTATCAAGTCACAAAAGTGTGCTGTGAATACCATAAATATCCCAAAAGACTGCCATGTATGCAGCTTGATAATTAGCATTACAGTGTTGATTAATCAGCAAAAGAACAACAACAAAAGAGGAGCTGGTGGCTCAGATGTATCACGCCTGCTCTTTTAAAAGCACTTTGTCAGGAAGAACGTAGCAACAAATAGTTGGTGTTTGCTGATTTGTTTTTCGATTCTGAAGTATTATAAACTCTTCCACCGCCACTTGCACTTTGAGTGAAGAATACGCTGAATGTTTCCTTTGTAGCTGAGGTTTTTAGAGGAGAGGAGAAAGCAAAGAAATAAACCCAACCTTCCCTTCTTTCCATTTGTCCAGGTGGTTGAAGTGTACGGCCTCCTTGCCCTCGGAATGTCTCTGTGGAACCAGCTGGTGGTGCCCGTTCTTTTCATGGTCTTCTGGCTTGTACTGTTTGCGCTTCAGATCTACTCTTACTTCAGCACCCGGGATCAACCTGCCTCACGGGAGAGGCTCCTATTTCTTTTCCTAACCAGGTAAAGATTTCCTAAAATCTTCCATTTGTTGCCGTGAGAAAAACTGCTATAATGCTATAAATGAGAAGAGAAAGCAGCTGTAGGTAGGATCGTGCACGCCACCATCATCAAAATGCTAGACTTGGGATGAATCATGCGCCACAGGGCATATGCATACCTAACTACAGGACTCATTTTTAGACCTAGAAAAAGTGGGGGTGTTGGGAGTTCTTGTTTTAGTTTATTTTTCCTCTGCAGTGAAATGATTTAGAGGTTGCACTATGGGGAGATCTCAGAGAAGGCTTGTTGTCAGACAGACGAGCCAGAGGTACCAAAAGTGGGTGGCAGAGAAATATCTTAACACTACAAATAAAATAACAGCATGGAAAAAAACAACAACACATGTGCGCATCCAGTCCATCCCATCTTTAGAGTCATGTACACCCCGTGACTCAATAGAGAAAGAACAGAAGTAGAAACTTACACAATAAGGCACGTAATAATGGATTCCCAACTACCAATAAGCAACCTGTTTCTAATGTTTGGCCAAATGGGAAGTGATGCAGATAATGCCCGTGTTTAGCTTTGCATTTTTATTGACTTTTTTTTAAAAAAAAAATTGAAATGTCAGTGAGTGAACAAGAAGACTTCATTTTTCTTTTGGATTCCTAAATAATAATTTATCATAAAATGCCAGTAGAGAAGCAGCCCAAGAGGGTGCTAATTTTACTAGACAGTGACAGAGCCCAACGTTAATCACCTTGTGATAAGTATCGCTACATGTTGTATGTGTGGTTTGTTCTCAGTCAGCACATTTTAGACTCATTCTACTCTGCTAGATCTGCAGACTGTAAGTCCCATGGAGACACTGACCTCTCACATCTATGCCATAAGTCTTTGAACATACTATAATGGTTCAACATTTTTAATTTATTTATTTTCTCTATTTCTCTGGATGTTTGCCCTCGCAGTATTGCAGAATGCTGCAGCACTCCCTATTCTCTTCTGGGATTGGTGTTTACCGTCTCCTTCGTGGCACTTGGCGTCCTCACCCTCTGCAAGTTTTATTTGCAAGGCTACCGAGCATTCATGAATGACCCAGCTATGAATAGGTAAGCTGCATGGCAAGGACATATGATATTTTTCACATATTAAGCTTTGCTGGTGTACGGCATAGTTTTTAAGGCATGTACACTAGAATGAGATATTTTAATAATCAGATGTGAGAGTGGCTGATACCTTTTATTGGAGCACTACACAATCATACAAATTGCAAGCTTTTGTGGAGGAACTCCACTTCCTCAAGCTGAGCACAACCCTTTCATGGATACTACAAAAAATTGTAGACAAGAGGCCAAAAATTGATGGCCCATGTCTGTGAGAGGTAATTTCAGTTCTCTTGAGGCTGCAATCTCAAGGATGCTGGTAGCTTGGTTGGAATTTTTACACCCCACCCTTGATACCAAAAGGCTGCCAGTTACTCTGTGAGTTACCCTGAGCCCATTGGGATCAAACTCAGGTCATGAGCAGAGCCTTCACTGCAGTATTGCAGTTTAACTACCATACCACAAGGCTTGTAGGGGGAATATCTAACACTGAAAAATAATGACTTGCCCAGAGCTATGCAGGGAGCTTATGAAAAGAGACTTGAAATCAAGAAACCAGCCCTCTGTTAGGGAGTTGAAGCTGACAGCTAATATGCACAGTCTGGTTGGAGGAAAGCCATTAGCTGAGAGTGTGTACAAAAGACAGAAACACTGAACAGCGTAGGAAGACAGCCTCATGTTAGTAGTGCGGTACTAGAATTGAGTCAAGTCAAGCTCTCAAGGGTTGACTCTTGATGCTTATCTTTCTTTTTTAATTTTTAACTGCAAAGAGGGATGACAGAAGGAGTTACACTTCTGATCCTGGCTGTGCAAACTGGGTTGATTGAACTGCAAGTTGTTCACCGCGCCTTCCTGCTCAGTATTATCCTCTTCATTGTGGTGGCATCCATCCTGCAGTCAATGCTGGAGATTGCAGATCCCATTGTCCTAGCTCTGGGAGCTTCAAGAGACAAGTAAGATGTGTATTCCCTAATGCTGATGTCTGTCTTTCACTTTTTGTGGTTTTGGAAGTAAATCCATTAAATTGTGGGTCATTTAAGCCAAACAGAAGCAGCAAATTGTGAACTCATTCTGGCATCTCATGTTGTGCTTGTGCTGCAAGAAGAAACTTTTCATGAGCTTCAGCCTCATGTGCCCCTTTCCTTCTCTTGCACAAGACAGTTTCTTTGCTAGTTTGAGACAAGCCACTGTTTAGTGCCTCATTTGAACAAACTATGGGATTTGCAGAGCAAGCGCAGGCTATAGTTCTATCAGTTTGGGAAATGGAATAGCATACAGTAGTTTGTCTTAAACCAAGAAAAGGGACAAGAAACTGCTGTCTGTGAGTAGAGGAGAAACCACCAGAACCCAAAACACAATCCTGTCTACACCTGAAACAATTGTCCCTGTCTGGGAGGCTTAAAATCTTTGCAACAGGAGACAACCTTACAAGTAAAATATGCAACCTACTCAATGAGGTTCAGTCTGCTCTACCTGGTACTATTTCCGATACAAAGGAATAGTTCCTCAGACTTAGCAGTTACTGTGTTTTTAAGGAAATATGTATACGCTGTTGCCATAATGTCATGAGAGTTGACTCATCACTTCTTCTAAACACCTACCAAGATGTATTTGTAGCACACACATGCATGTGTATTTGTTGTACACCTTTGTGAAACAATACATTGAGTTCATTTATTAGGGTATAGTGTGGTTGAAATCACCCTGAGAGGAATAAGATGTAACAGAATAGGTAATTTGGATGTGCATGGTTACGCATCAGAATGTGGAATAGCAACAGAATGCAATAAATTAGAAAGCAGGAGAGAGAGAAAAGAAACTTAAAAAGAAAGGTTGAAACTTGAAATTGTTTAGGGTCCTTGCCAGTCTTCTGAGCAGGTTGTCTTCCACTTTTTTCTGTGCAGCCTAAGAGACCTGTTAAGTAAGAGAAAGTTTATTTATATCCCCTGTCTGTTTCACTTAGAGATTACTTGTGACCCGCGCAGGTATCTGCACCATGTTAATGCTAAATTTATCAGCAGAGGGGGGAAAGGGTACGTCCAGAGCTGCTGGATGGTGGCTGGCTGGCTTCTCTAAGTTGGCAGCAGACTGCCAATCCCAGTGGCAGCAGACTGCCAATCCCAGTGGCAGCAGACTGTCAATCCGCTCTGCACTGTTCAAACCAGACTGTGAAAAGAAGATCTGGGAAAGACTGTAGATGGTGCTTCAGTGTAGGCTTTATAAATTTAAAGATCCTGATATCGTACCTTGATATTCCCATGAATGATTGATAAAAAGATATGTCAGTCCTCCCACAAGATACGTTTTAAGTCAGTGCTGGAATTTTTTTTTCCTGGTAGATGTATCTGGGTTTCTGCACTTCATGCATACATTACTCCTGAGGAGTAATAACTCTTTCAGGAGGATGTAAAGCGTTAAATTAGTTGTCTTCAGCTGAATGAGGTCATGAGTAAGAAGCAACACGACACTGTTAGTAAGTTAATAATCATGCTCTGAAAGCTATAGGAACACTCTCTCCCCAGCTGAAATGGAAGGCTGACTGTCGAAAGCAGTAAGAACTCTGTTTTACTGACATATACTGTCTGTAGTTTCCTTGGGTAGGTTCTTGCCAGAAGATGCTGTAGCATTAATATGAGGATTTCCTTTAATTTGAAAAAAAGAAATTATTTTATACAGGGCCCTAAAATTCATTTCTAATGTTGGTTAATCAAAAAATCTGGATACTGCATTAGCAATGCAAGGAATATAGCATTCTGTCACTTGTTCTTGCAGGTGAAGAAATGGCCTTCCATATGAATAAACAAATACTGGGTATAACCCAGAAACCCCTATAGAGACAGACTCCATGGTTAGTGAGCACTCTGCCCTTGAGACTCTTACTTTAATATGACAAGGGGAACAGAGTGGGACACTGGCAGCATACTTTCCTTCCTCATATGTTCAAACATGTAAATCATGAGTCAGGTCATATACACAGAACTGGACATGTGCTGAATGTAAGCTGTTATTCTGAAATCGAGATGATATCTGTGTGAATTCTTGAGCAACTCTTATGAACAATATTCATTGATGAACTTACTCTGGGGCTAAAACTATTGCATTTACTGGTGCCACTGTGGGATTGCCCCCGAAGTTCACAAATGTTTCTCAAAAAGATGGTGTGTTCTTGTTCTTGACGGTTCTGTATCTTCAGGAAAAAAGGTTAAAACGTTCTTGCTCCAGTCAAAATGTTCTGTAGGGATTGTGATAGCCCACACTAAATAATGCCTAGTGTGTCACATCTGACTTTGTCTGTGTGTGTGTGTGTGAAGTTTAAAGGCCACTTTTTAAAAAACTGTTTAAATGGCCTTGTTTTTACAGGAGCCTCTGGAAGCATTTCCGTGCAGTGAGTCTGTGCTTGTTCTTACTGGTCTTCCCAGCATACATGGCCTACATGATCTGTCAGTTTTTCCACATGGATTTCTGGTTGTTAATCATTATTTCTAGCAGCATTCTCACCTCTCTCCAGGTAAGGCACAATAGCTACTTTCATGCATAATAGCTTCTTGATGATTTATCTCTCAGAATAAAAGTATCAGAGCAGAATTTCCCATCTTTGTCCTCTTCATTTTATGAAATAAGACAATCTATGTTCCTGTTGAAGCATATTTGATCGTACAGCATAGATTACAAGGGATCAATGGCTGCCACAGTGCATGCAACAATTCTGAAATTCTAACTTATTTGACTTACTAGCACATTTTTCTCCTAGGGACTCAAGGTAGCTAAGAACTAGTTTAAAACAGGTACAAGTAAAAAAAGCAAGTAGATTTTTAAAAACCAGGCAAGAAGTTATGATGTTAAAATGCAGTTACATTAATTATAGTATCAGAACACTATAGAGTTAATAACCAATTTAAGAACACACTTTTAAAAAAAAAGTACAGCATCAGTGCATTAAAATAGTTTTTTCTGCAGCCAGTAATATTAGATATATGGGATTAAATCCAGTTGCTAGTTCCAACTCAAGTAGATACATGAAATTTCTGAGTGGTAGGTCAACATTTATTTTAAATGCTATTCAGTTGGTCCCCTCTGGTTGGGACTGGCAGCTGGTTTTAGGCTATGGATTAATCCTAAACACGTTGTAATGTGTGTGTTGAAACTATGGATGTTGAGATACAGTCTTCCATCCCAAATACATGGAAGTGTTCAAACAAAATGTTGCACTTGCGTCTTGTTAAATAAAAATGTATACAAGCATTTTGTTTATTGTTATGAGTTACGTAGGTGTTTCACTAGTTTAAGGACCACAAACAGCGACAGCTGTCAGTGACGTATCCAGCTCTTTGGAGTTATTCAGTTTGAATGGAGTATTTTCTGGGAGTGTTGTAGTATGTGCATCACATTACTCATTTGCAAATTGGGGATCTCCTAAAACTCAGGCAAACTAAATATTGAAAAGTTCTAGTCTTGTAGCTTGCCTGTTAATTAGGTGATATGATTCTTCCCAGGTACTTGGAACACTTTTCATTTACGTCTTGTTTATGGTGGAGGAGTTCAGGAAAGAGCCTGTGGAAAACATGGACGATGTCATTTACTATGTGAACGGCACCTATCGCTTGTTAGAATTCCTGGTGGCTCTCTGCGTTGTGGCCTATGGTGTATCAGAAACCATCTTTGGAGAATGGACTGTGATGGGCTCCATGATCATCTTCATTCACTCCTATTACAATGTGTGGCTTCGTGCTCAGTTGGGGTGGAAAAGCTTTCTTCTCCGCAGGGATGCTGTGAATAAGATCAAGTCCCTGCCCACAGCTACCAAAGACCAGCTGGAACAACACAATGATATCTGTGCCATCTGCTACCAGGTATGGAGCTGTATGGAGAAGACTCGGTCTCCCCCTTCTGAGATTTTGTATGAAGGGCTAAGGTGGTGTGTTGAAATGGGCCGTCAATGTACTGCACTGGGAAATTGCTTAGTTCAGACCCTTACAAGGTTAGCACTGCAAATGGCATGGTGGCCTGGCTCCTTCGTGCGAAGGACTGAAAAATCAAATGAACCAAGCTCCAGGTATAATACGCTCACATTGCATGTTACATGATGTAGAAGAATAATTGCCAGGGTGTGGTATGTGCCCACTTCCCTTGCATACCAGTTGCAGCAGCAGCCGCCGCCGCCACCTGATGAGTGTGTCAGTCCCTGCACCAGTCTCCATAAAATATCGTTAAAAGCAGATGACAGTGTACTGCCACAGAACCACTTCTGAGTTTTGTAAAGGGTATATAACTTAGAAATAGCGTTTTATTTTATTATTTAAAGCAGGAGTGGGTAGCTTGTAGGCTTCCAGATGTGATTAGCCTGCAGTTCCCCTCCGCTCTTGCCGGCATAGCCAGTATTGAGGGATGAATGAAACTGAATTCCAGTCTCTGGAGGACCAGGGTTTATCCCAGCCCTGATTTTTATAGCTCAACGCATACCTGCTTTGGAGCCAAACCTGTTGGGAACGCAGGCAGCCAATTTGTATTAAAAGGCCACACATGGATAGCTGTGGCAAAAATGGATTGTGGAGAACTTACTGAGAATAAGATGCTGATAAGTTGCGCTGTAAATGTACAGCAAACATTGTAGGAGTAAACTGTTCCTTTTGCTAGATAAACATTTAACAAACTACCAGTGACTTTATAACACTGGGTTAATCTTTGAGGCCCTTTTTCTTTTCTTTTTTAACATTTCCCCGTTTTTCTAAAGCAAAGTCTTCAAGGTAACAATAGTAATGGTCAAATACATTTCCAAACATATTTCAGAAGGCAATCTTATCTAGATCATATAGCAGCAGTTCTGAGAAGAAATGGTTTACCATAGGCAAATCCAGTGTCTCCAGGAAACGGGTGCAGCTGGCACTGTAGCCTGCGAACCGACCCTAGCCACCATCAAATCCTTGACATTCTGGTTCAGTGGTGAATCCAGGAGAGCACTCAAACTGTAAAACTGAGTCTGCAAAGGAAGCATAGCATAAACTCCCATCAAACACAGCCTAAAGCTCCTGATCTGCCTTTGACTGGTCCAGAGTACCTCTTGACTTTTCTGCTCTATGTTTCAATTTGTTTGCTCTTACCCAATCCCTTGCTGCCACTGGGCACTCATTTAGAAACAGAACAGCTTCTTTGAATTTAGATGGAAAAAGTGCATGTGTGACACTACACCTGCAAATTCCAAACTCCTCCTCCCAGCCGTTAAATCTGTGAGAAAGAAGACTGAACCATGATGCCCAGCAAAACAGTGTCTCCCAAGTCCCAGGCAGCCCAGTGGGAGGATACACTCAAAAGCTCCTATGAGATCCAAATTAGGACACTTTCCCTGTCAGGTTCTTGGCATAAATTATCTAACGACATAACCAAAGCAGTCTCTGTCCCATAAAAAGGCCTGAAGGCAGATTTCAATTGATTTAGATAATGCACCATATCCTGATAATCTCATTTTGCTTGAGATGCCACCACATTACTTGCTTCATCACTTTGCCAAAAAAGGAATATTGATGATTGGCTTAAGATTATCTCAATACAGTGGATTCAGAGGGATTTTTTTGCTAGGAAGGCAAAGGGCAAGCGCATGCACCTTTCAACATTTATAGGCAGTACATATTGAAAAGAACCACTATAGTTAAATGCAGCAGCAACGAAGGCTACAACCGCTGGACCTGTATTGATTGTGGCATCCAAATTAGAATGGATCCAAATGATTTTATCTGCAAAGCATTGTGCAGATTGGTCATAATGAGCTGTCAAGTGATCCTTACTCTCTTCTCTTGAGGCAGAACATAATATGCCCCTGATCACCAGGAAGTGCTCTGTTGGGTGACTCTGTGCAGATCCATTACAAAAGCAGTGGCAAGAAATTAAAAGGCTGTTCCTTTAAATTAATTCTAGCCGTTTAGGCAAGCCTATGTAATGAAGTGAAAATTAGTCCGGAAGTGACTTTTTCGTATTGTGCTTTAAACACCTTCTGAGAGGGTAATTGGTTGTGCATACCAGTGTTCTTATATGAATAATACATTAAAGGCTATTTGAATCAAGCCTTCCATGTGTGTTCTAATTTCAGTCTAGGGATTGTGAATCCTTAGCCATACAGGTTTCTAACAGGAATATGCTCTGCTTATATATAAGGATCCAGATTTGATGGTAACGCCACTGAAAAGAAATTTAAACAGGAATCTATGAGTGTCAGGTAGTCTTGCTGGCTAATCAACAATTTATTGTTTCCAGACCTTAGCCCTCCCTAAATGGTGGGGTCTGATCCCTAATCTCATGCAATACTTCCTGAACTCACGCTGAGGGCAGCACCCTTCCAGACATCGTGGTTAGAGTGTCATTTGTGGGATCGTGTGGTTTTCCTGCATCTGGGATCGTGCTGTGACACCAAAGCAGCAGGCCTTAGCCTCCCTTGGAACTGGAAAAGGACCTGGGGATATCTCAACATTGCACTTCATTTTAGAAACTCTTGAAGGGCCTCCAAGGTTGAAAGAGTGGATTGACCTCATTCATTCTGTGAGAGAATCATGAGAAAAATCACCTCAGCAAGAGGAACCTTTTTTTTACTGTACCCCATATTTCAGTTAACAGAATAAGATCATAGATGGATGGACTAGATCCAGGGTGGTCAATCTGGTGCCCCCCATGGGTTTCGTCTGCAGCCCCCATGGTCCCTGACCATTGCACATGCTGCTTTAGATTTATGGGAGTTACAGTTCAATATATCCAAAGAGCACCAGTTGCTTACCCCTATGGTGAATGGACCAATGATCTGACTTGCTGTAAAGCAGCTTCTTCCATCCCTTAATTGTAATAGTTTCTAGGTTTTTTTAGTGAAAATTGATAATGTTAGAAACTGGATGAGCACTTTCTTACTGTTCTGTGCAGATCTGCACAGTTCTGCTGTACCTTGTAGCTCCTAACCCAATGCATTCTATGTAGCTATTACACTGCACAAAAATTCACCAAGAATGGGGAACCTTCTGATTGTTTGGGCTTCCACTCCCAGAAACCCTAGATCAGTGTTTTCCAACCTTGGTGTTGAGAAAAAAATGAACAGTTTGAACACCATGGTAGGCCAGTTCCAGTTACCTACAAGGTGGGAGAAAAAGAGAACACCCACTACAAAATAACTTATTATTATTTAATTATTTATTCTGCAGAATAAGGAGTACACATGGGTTAATACCGGAAAAGTGGGTCTCGGAGTTTACAGATGTTTTAGCATTTATATATCCTACTAATTACGTATCCTTGACCTTATCTTCATTCCTCATCTGGCTGGTACAACTGACTTCTGCCCTCTGTTTTATGCTTAGGCTTCTGTCCTTGCTGTCTCATATAGAACCATTCCCATCTCACCCCATTCTTGTTTTCCTTAATTCTTGTAACAACACATTCAACACATTCTTTTCCTTATGTGAGTCAAGGTCAGGGCTTATGCTTATAAGCGTCTTAGTATCTACCGTGGTGAGCTAATACAAAATGGTATACTGTTTATCTTAACCATGGCTAAGTCCTGGCCTTCACAGCTAGTGGTGAAGGCTTCTGGGAATTTGAGTCCAGGAACATCTGGGAACCCAAGATTGGGAACCACTATCCTAAATGATACAGCTGGTTGTCAAGGATTGTGACTCCAAACGTCGGGAGAGCTAGAGGTTTCCTAACCCTGGTCTAACCCTCACAACCTTTTCCTATAACAAAATTTCAGTCCTTGTGTTCTCCTCTTTTATTAACACAGATGGGTATTAAGCAAGTCTACTCTGTTTGTGAGTAAAGCATGACAGTTGATAAAGGTCAGTTGAAGATGGCCAGCTGGGTCACCATGGCTTTCCTTGATTAGTCTACCTGGGCCTTGTTGAGGATTAGGAGTTGTCATTTGCAACTGGACTTTATGTCTCTCTTGTGCTTTTCCCTTTCAGGACATGAAGTCGGCAATCATCACACCTTGTGGCCATTTCTTTCATGCGGGCTGCCTTAAGAAATGGCTATATGTGCAAGAAACCTGCCCTCTGTGTCACTGCCAACTTAAAAATACCACTCAGACTCTGGGACTGGGATCGGAGCCCATGCCGCCACCAAATCCTGAAGCAGCACAAAATACTGCCCAGCAAGAAGCCATTGAGCCCCATGGTGTGGAGCGCCAGGAGAGGCCAGGCAGCGAAGCTGAGGACAGTGGACAAGCTGTCAAAGGGCTAGGTTCCCGGCAGGACCCTGCCGATGCCAAGGATGGCTCTGTCAGTCTGGACGATGCATCTGCCAGTGAGGCCAGCCAGAAAGAGGCGGCTGCAAAAGGGCTGGCTGAAGACGAGGCAGAGACTGTGACGCAAGACCCGGGAGGAGGTTGCATCCAGAACTGAATTAGGAGAGGCTGGTACATGAATAAGCACTCCGGGTCCTCCTGGCTTAGCTATCAGAATCCGACCCTTTTTACTGTCATGAACAGGTTTAACTCTCAGAATGCTGGCCAAAATGTATTTATGAGATCCCATGCTGATTTCTGTGAGCTGCTTGGTTTACAGGGCTGCCAGTGGATTTCACTGGAAACTACTTTAGAACCTGCCACCCTGTTGTAGAAGGGCAGAGTTTGGGAATCAAAAAACTAAGTATTTCTGGAAGGGAAATAGGTGGAGGAAGGGCTAGAAGAAACACGAGGATCGATGGAGGTGGGACCGAAAGAGTCAGGTGAGACAAAAGGCAGTGTGGCTGATACTAGAAAGAGGAATAAAACTGAAGGATAGAAGAGGCGATTTTTTAAAATTATTTTTATTTTTATTATTATCCTTGGCCTCGTCTTTCGGCAATGAATGGAGCTCAGTCAAGGATATTGGCAAAACTCCAGAAGAAGCTGGAAGTTATACAAATAAAGTAGAAGGATTGTGTTTGAACAGGGCAGCACTCCAGTATGTCGGATGTGGTGCTTGGGCATGTTCGGTTGGGCATTTGCATCCATGTAATCTATAGCAATTCTTGACTTTTTATGATGGAGTCGTCCATGCGTTAATGTTTAGGATCCCTCTCTTTTTTTTTTTTCTTTTTCTTTTTTTTTTCTTTTGGTTACTGAACATTCTGGACAGAATGGGCTGCGTGAAGTCAACTAGAGCTCCAGTGAACTTTCTCTCTCTACTCTGCTAAAGAGTCCAGGGGAGAAGTGGGAGGAGTTTTAGGTCACTGATTGAAGCCCCTTGGTGCTGTTCAGTTCCATGTAGTATATTGGTAGCTGAATTAAAGCAAACACAGTATTAAATCTCCTGGCAATATTTGCACCTTTGGGAATGAGTACATGAAATGTATGATCAAATGCCGCAAATGCCACTCCTGAAGCTGTTAATAGGATTTGCACCTTTTTCTCCTTTGACAACAATGTGTGTGTACTGAAATTTTTACATTCATCATGGCTTTCAGGTAGAGCTAGCGATGCGGGGGTGGGATGGAAGCTGGCAATTTTTTATGTGAATTTTGATATGAAAAAGGAACCAGTCACTTATTTATACACTAGGCTTGGTGCTCAAAAGTGTTTTTTTTCCCCTTCAAGAGTTGTTGTTCCAAATGTGACATGTGGACATTCATTATTTTATTTTTTGGTAGTGGGTTTGGATGTAGACTGGCAGACATAGCTGAATGTCTCAATAAACTACATTTGAAGATTTTTTTTTAATTTCTATTTTTATTTTTTACATTTGATTGCCTTGTTCTTTCATAGTAGAGGTTTTCTTCACAAACTGTGCTTGTGAATAAATGAGCTTGACCTATGCCCATGGTTTGACCCATTTGGGATGAAGAGTTGGAAGCAGTCTCCTAACATTAATAGCTAGGTGGCCTGCTGGCGGCACCCTTTCTTACATGGATTTTGGAAGAATCGCTACTTGTCGTGCTGGCTCAGGGATTTTGGAAGTGGCAGTCCAAAAAATTAACCTCTCCCAAGCCCTGTTATGCCTTGTGAGCTTCTCAGTTGTTCCACAAGGCGAGAGGTCAGGTATACGTTTGTTCTTTTGCCTGAGGTACACATTAGTCAGTAGGGCTGCGTGGCCACAGTTTCACTGTAGAATGTAACACCTAAAATGGAACCTACCTGTTCCAGCAGGCTCCTTTGAACTTTGGGTTGTTGTTGTTTTTAATTACTTTCTGGCTTGTTTTGCTACCATACACAGAGAAAACCACTGAAAATATCCTGTTAAATGTTTCTTTAAGAAGGACAAAATTATATTTCTCTCCTTATATTTGTCACCACCAGTCCAACCTAATTCTCATTGAGCTTGGAAAAGGGGTTATTGTCCTTCATGCCATGCCAATTGCGGAAGTAGCCCGGCTGAGGGGATGACAAGCCTCCCTGCTCAGCTGCTGATTGGTTAGCAGCACAGGGAGGCAGGGAAGCCCCAGCCCGACTTCTGCGATTGCCGTGCCCTTCTGTAAGTGATAAGTGGACGCCTGGTTCGAGGGGGAGGGTCCAATTGGACTGGCCACCTGTGGTGGCGAACTTCGTATTCGTCTCCTTCAGGAGACGAATACAAAAGCTCCCCATCTATTCACTACCTCCCATAAGAACTACACTTTGGTCGCCTAGCACAAATCATGCAATGTTCAACCCAATATAAGTGGCTAGATCTTTTATTTTTAGTAAAATTAATTCTCAGAACTATATTATACCTTTCCTTCTCTCATCCCCTTTGTGGTGGTAAGTTTAAGGATGAAAATCTCCAGTGGCATCTTCAGTCTACATTACAAGCCTGTGGTGGACATTACATATCGTTTCAAGGCTAAGTATGGAGGCATGGAGAATTGTAGCTTTCAATATAAAGTTCCTAGGTTGTTCCCATCAAAAGAAGGCCCTGCAGAAAGGACAGGGCTGTGGTTTATCCTTACAATTCTGTGAAGCAAAGCAGTATTATTTCCATTTCAGTAAGGCCAAGATTGCAATCTTAAACATAACAGGACATATTCTAAGAGAGATGTTGTCAGGTTGTGGTACCTGCCATCAAGTCACATCTGACTTACAGCAACCCTAATGGGATTTTCAAGGCATTTGAGATAGGTAAGGAGTGGCTTTACCATTGCCACCCCTCTTAAGAGTTTCTTTGGCTTATTGGGGATTTAAGCCCAGGGTTTCCTGAGTCCCAGTCTGTCACTCTGTCCACTACACCACAGTGGCTCACTGGCCCTCAATAGAGATGCTACTTATCCTTACATTGTCAAATCTACACCATTCATACACAAAACAGGAGGCATCAACAGGCTTGATGAAAGTGTTGTGACAGAGGTTCAAAAACGGTTTCAAAATCCTGAGAAGAGCATATCCCAGTCTCTAGGGAGCACATTCAGAAGACATGGGATGCTGGTGGGTTGTTTTTTGTTTTTTGAGGTGAGAAAGAAAAGAGAACTGCATGGTCATGTATAGGATCAGACTGTGTAGAGAAATGGAGTAGAGTGGCTGCTCACTGACATTTTCCTGCAGATCCCACTTATCTGCTTTGTCCCTTGTCCACAGCCTCAGCTGGCTGAAGCGGGAGCCAGAGTACGACAAGATCCATCTGTTCCTTATCTGCCACCTGAGATGCTTAACTTAAGTCAGATTTGTAGATGTATGGAGCTGTTTGTCTGATTTGTAGGCCACCTTTCTCCTAGTGAAGGGACCCTAGGTGGCTCACAACTTTCTCCTAGTGAAGGGACCCTAGGTGACTCACAACATTAAAGCACATAAAAATAAAAACATAAAATTACTAATTAAAAAGCAAAAACTATATCAGTTTCAATTTGTTTCACAGCTACGAAGTAGTTTTATTTATTTGTTTGTTTGTTTCTGGTTTTTAAAAGCACTCTGCTTAAAAACAACAATGATGAGGTGCTTGTAAAAAATACAACCGGGAAAGTGATTTAACCATGCCACATAAACTACTGTACAGTGTAGTGATGTCAAGCTCCCTCTGCTGGTTTGATCTGGCACTTCATGCATACTGGTGGAATTCAGTGAAATAAAAGGGACATATAGCCAACACAGCACATAGAATAAAAGAATAGAAAAATCAGCAACAATAAAACTAGATGAAGATCTGAAGCATTCAAAATCCAGTCTTGCAATCGTCAGGAAATGCTTTTTAAGGCAATAGGTTTTCAGCAAATGACAGAGCAATGGTTGTCAGGACTGGACTTACACCCAAGGGAGACTATTTGGAAGCACAGATGCCATCACTGCAAACACCCTCTCTTTTGTGATTGCCAGGTGGGCAGCTGATACCTCTGGCACTAACAAGAGTTATTTCATCCATTAATGTTTGTGGGTGGACAGAACAATGTGGAAGAAAGATGGCATTCAGGTAAACTGGTCCCAAGTTGTTCAGAGCTTCAAGAACAAACAAAGAAGCCCTAAATCTGTTTGGTAGCATATTGGAAGCTAGCGCCATCTGCTTGGGTAACCCATGGAGTCTGCTTGCTTGCGTTGACCACTTGAATGAGCAGCCTAGCCATTATTTTCTGTACTGGCTTCAAGCCCAGCCCTCTGCAGAATACATTGCAGTAATCCAGCTTTAGGGATGCATGGGTGACTGTGGCTAAGCTTATTGCACTAGCTAAAGCTTGTAAAAAGCCCTCTGAACCAGTGGTGGGTGGGTGAGCACTTGATTTCATGCCATTCGCATTCTGCTGCCTGAAGTGTGGGAATCACCCTACCTCAGGGAAAGGTGGGGCCTCGCATACTTGCTCCTTCTGAAAGATTGCTGTCCAGCCAGTGTAGACCAATTCTCTACTTCCTGGTTCACTTACAGGGCATTCATTTTTCCAGGATTCAGTTCCAGCCATTTGTTCTTCACCTATCCTACACCTGTAGCTCATGGCAAGAGACAGCTGCTAGTCAAAGTGAATTGACATTTGTTCACATTGATTATGTCTCTTTGCTAGTACAGATTGGCGTTTCAGGGTAAACATATTAAGAAAGATGCTTCCTTGATGCACTGTGTGATCAATGGTCTTGAGGATTCATGGAGGATGGAAAGGATTTGACAGGGACCTTGGAATGCAGATACTTGGCCCATGCTGTTAACTTTTTCCTGAACGTATAAAATGAGGATGCTCTGTGGCCAAGGTGGGGGACAGAGGACAGTGAAGATGGCCAGATATTTGTTTCATTCTTGTAGCAACTCTTCCATCTCCTCTTAGCATGACTTTCTGCCCTTCAGTCTGCTGTCCAGCGGTCAACTTTTGACAGGTCACTTAGAGACACACACACCCCTTTCCTCTTTCAGTTAGACTCTAAAGGTGGCCATCTGTCCCATAGAGAACAGTCCTCTAACTGTTAGAGGGCTGTTCTCTATGGGACAGATGGCCACCTTAAAGGTGAGACAGATGGGAATGATCCTTCTTCACCCTGAGACCTTGGGAACCTCCTGCCAGTGGGAATTAATTAGACAGGACTGTGTCCCCTCCTTAATGCAGAAGATAGTAAAAAGCCATAAGAGCCCATGTGGTGTAGCGCAGTGGTCCCCAACCTTGGGTAAGCCAAGAGTTCTTGGACTGCAGCTCCCAGAAACCCTGCCCAGCATAGCTGGTGGTGAAGGCTTCTGGGAATTGCAGTCCAAGAACACCTGGATTACCCAAGGTTGGGGACCACTGGTGTAGTGGACTGAGTGTCAGACTAGGACTTGGGAGACCTAAGTCCCAACCAGCGCTCAGCCATGGAAATCCATGGGGCAGAGGCAGGTTTGCCAATGATAAACCACTCCTTAGACATCTCACGTACCTTTAAAATCTGGTTATCTGGATGTTAAATGTTCATAGGAGCTGCTGCCTGAATGCAAACAGAACAAAGACTATGGTGTCACCTTAAAGCAACTTGACGGTGCATAACAACATCAGGCTAAGGTCCAATCTCATCCTTTGCTTTCTGCCTTGGGTGGGCCCCTGTTTTTCATTGTTGTTCTTATATGTGGAAGTAGCAAACAAACCTGCCCCAGCCCATTTCATTTGCTCATAAAATTTCAAGGGAGACATGGAGGGAACCAATATCCCTACCTAACCCACACTTCCAATTGGTGGTCATTCTAAGTTGTGACATTAAGTGTGGCTATAGGGAGCAAATGCCTCATGCATTTAAAGCAGGACTCCCCTCGCAGGGGAGAGATCTGTTAGACCTGCATCCATATGTGTACAGAATCCTTCTCACACTCACCGAACATTCAGCCTGAAAGAGAGGTGTCTATTGTGTAATGACACAACTAACAAGCAAAAGCTCATTTGCATTTTTCTTGCATGATGGGAATTCATTTGAACAAAGAAGTGGCATCAACAAGCAAATAGATCATGGATGCTAAATCCTTTTTCCAGCATATATATATTTGCATGTGTGCCTGCATACCTATATACACAAGGAGGAGCCAAAGTAAAGTATGTGACACCAAGATTTCATTGTTACAGATCTGAACATATTCTCATTTAGCGTACAAGGCCCAGCTCGATTCTATGAATTACACAGAAGCAAACTCAAGTCAGGGGCTTGTCAGGCTGCAAACCAGAGCGCTTACTGGGCTGCAAACCAAACTAAATGTTAGATATGCACCCCTATTCAAACAAAAACTTTAAAAACTTGCCAATTTTAATTATAGATAAGGGCTGAGCAAAGTGTGGCCATCCAGATGTTGCTGGTCTGCAAACCCCAGTATTCCTCATGACGGCCTAACTGGATCAGGGCTGCTGGGAGTTAGATTAGTGCCCACTTCATCCCACACATCAGTAGCTGTAAGGTTAGGGCCAGTGGAATGTTTATCCCTCTAAGGGACCTTTAGCATACCCTGCTGAGGAGTACTCCGCTCTTACTTTCTGAACCTTTGTCGTTGGTACGACTACTGGTGGTGCTAAATACCAAAGCTCTTTGTCGGAACAGATGTGAAACACAGTCCAAAGGGGAAGGGGCAGTGATATTTTCAGGCCTTGCTTAAAGGAAGAGAGATATGGTGGACATAACTTCCTTTGCAGATTGGAGAAAATGTTTTCTTTTTCCAAGACCTCTTCTAGCTTTTGCCTTCAAAGCTGAGAAAAGAAAACAGAAGTCCCGGTTGGAATGCAGAGGGATTACATTTTTATTTATTTCTCCTGCTCAGAGCTTGTCCTGTGCAGTTGGAAAGGAAATGTCCTTGAAAGATGGGTTCCTCCATAAACTGTCCCAGCTTCTGTTTGTTTTGAAGATGGAAATTATTTTCTCAGAGGCCCTGCCTGTAAGGAAGCGAGTGTTGATAAGTAAGGCAAAATAAGAAATCGCTGCCTGTGATACTAGGGAACAATCTCCCTGCCCCCCACCTTGAAGACTGGAAGCAAATTCTTTTTAGCTATATATGTCCATTTTATTGTCTTTATCTTTGTCAAATCACTTTCCCAGGGCATGCTAAACAGTCTGACTTGTTTTAAAGGAAGACAAGAAAGAGGTTGCTGATGTTATTAGATGCTACAGTCCTTCCTTTATTCTCCATTCAAATTATTGCTATTTGACAAGCCCTTGGGTAAATCCAGAAACCTACCTTCAGTTGGACAGTTCTTACTGTCCAAGATTTGCTCATCACCTGAAGTCCTAGGGTGGGGATAGCTAGTTTCCATATTGAAAGGGAAGATGCTAGTCTTCAGAGATTCCTCTAGGAGCTGGAAAAATTGAATCCCTCATAGATGGTCCAGCTCATTAATCAAACAAGTGGAACCAACAAGCGAAATGCTGCAGCATCACTTCACCCCTTCTTGACAAGAATGCTTCTGAGTAGGTGAGTCAGGCATAACTTCCTCCAGGAGATTCTAAACTGAAGGAGGGCATTCCATCCATCCATCCATCTATCCATCCATCCATTCTCTCTTTCTCTCTCTCACTCCAGCTGATACTCAACAGTCTGCGGACACCAAGCGTGCTTCCTCCTTGCTGAAATGTTTAAGCAGAGCCCAGGCAAGTTATTTTTTTTTTACAGACCACAACCAGAATCCTCCAGACTGCAGAGCCGATGAAGGTTTCTGGAACTTACAGTTGAAAGAAGTAACTTTTCCAAGTTTTTGTTTCAGGGAGAACTCGCCTTCATATTTCCAAAACAAATTTGTATTTCTGCAAACTGTCAAATACTGTATGTAGATATATCCTGTTTCTCAGCGACCCTCTTCTCGCTCCAATCCTGCCACCGCTCAACAACTGAGTTTGCCTGTTATTTCTTTTTATTTTTTTCTATTTATTACAGCAGAGTCCAGAGTTATTTATTTATTTAATCTATTTCTATACTGTTTCCCATATCTACAACAATACATGAACAAGTATTGAAAAAGGTGTAACAAAAACCTCCAGACTATTGTCTTGCACCAGACTATAGATGATGGACAAGCCTCATCATCTGTGAAGTACTTACTACCTGTATAACTATCATGTACATGCTACACAGAAGTTTGAAGTCCCCTGAGTTGGCATCACATCTGAGGGCTGTAATGTCTGGAAGAAATACCTAGAGAAACACGGGATCTTGTATTGCTTGATTTTAAAAATTACTTTCCTTG
The DNA here is from genome assembly GCA_037013535.1 of Intellagama lesueurii. Lineage (NCBI taxonomy): Eukaryota > Metazoa > Chordata > Lepidosauria > Squamata > Agamidae > Intellagama > Intellagama lesueurii. Next base: position 228,205,691 of record JBAJHW010000002.1, on the reverse strand, counting down.
AGGTTTTAATCTTTATATGTTCTTGTAGGATATTGATGTCCTTGAGAAAGAATAAATATGTAAGCATAAACTATTTCCCACCTCACACAAAGTAATAACAAGTATCTGTTAAAAAAACATACACAGTAAGTCAATTTGTACTGTTAAACTGATCTTAAGCTAGATACTATATTTCTCCCACAGTTGGAAAAAATGTGTCATCTGGAAAAGACTTTAAAAATTATATCAAAAGTCACCAGTAAAGAAAAACATTAGAATGAACTTTGTTTTGTCAAATTGCCCTCAAGAATCTTGAGGAAATCTTATGCCTGCCCTCCTGCCCTCTCTCTCTCTGTCTCTCTCTCTCTCTCTCTCAGTCATAAACAACAGCATGTGATGGTAAATCATCTCTTGAAATGTTTTCAAATGTTTTCACTTTTGAATTTTTGAGGTTTTTGAAACTAACTCCGAACCATCCTATCACTTCTTCCCACAAAATTAGCTCGAGATTTGTGTTTTATGAAAAGTAACTCAGGAATTCCATCTTCATTCATTCTGGTTTGCAAACTGACCTTAGTTGTATCTCCTGGAAAAGTGTATGTGGAGATCAAACACAATTATCCTTCAGATCTTGCATTCTGTAAGAAAACACATCAGACTTGCCTACTTATACATGATTATTCAAGTGACATATTAATGCTGAAGTAGGATGGAATGGGTGTAAGAATAAAGAAGTATGAGGCAGAAGTGCATTGGAATGACACTGATGTATTTCTTTTTTACAGTCATATTTGGGGATTTCAGTGAAGAAAAAGAAATTACTCCCATTTTTTCATAAAGTGAGCTGAAGTGAAAGACTTGTCCATGTCTAGCATGTATGTCTGTGACTGATCTAATACATCCTCCCTCTCTCCTTCTATCCACAGGCCATGCTGGTTTGTAAGGAGAAAGCATTATGTGAACAATGTACGGGTTATCTCTAAAAGACCATGTGCATTCCCAGGAATTTAACAGGTTGATGCTGTGAAGAGTTTGAACGTAAAGCTCACTGATTTTAAGTTGTATACTTTCCTCTATTTCTATAATTGTCACACTCACTTAAAAAAACATTGACAAAACTAAATGAGGGATTACATAAAAAATATTACCACTTGTTACCATTAGATGGCCCCATGGTTTTGGAGACCAGTTTAAAGTGGTGCGTGATTCCTTCAGATGCAAATAGCCGAGGCTTTGGAGGAAATGTAATAAAACGGTATGTTTATTATATCGCAGTCGGTATAAACACCAAGTGTGTTTGGCAGTGTCCTGGCTTTGAAAAATATAAATTGGAATTGAAGCGCAAACACTTTGTTTGCAGTTCTGTTTGCCTTCATTTGTAATGCTATTTTTCCACAGGTGAGCTTTAAAAAACAGACCAATTGCACGGCAGAAAATAACAGAGCAATCCTAAAAACAGCCAAAGGTTGGTGAGGAGTCAACAGATACGACAGCAGTGCTACTCCGCTCTCAGGATGACACTTCTTCTACAGAGTCCTCCTCCTGAATAACCCATGGACCTAAATAGACCACTGATGGCTGGACCTGAATTGGCATGTTCTGTGGGTGTCTTCCAGAGAATCTGAGAGTCCTCGCTTCCCAGACCTGCCTCCCCCAAAGGCCAAGAACTGTGCCTGTCCTAGAGATAACTTCATTCCTTCTACTATGCAATATATTTCTTTCCTAATGGAGACAAGTGGGGCAGGAGTGGATTCACACAGGCACCATGAAATACAATCCCACTGGAAAACAGTGCTACACCTGCCACCACCATTAGGTTACTCTGCAAATGATATTTCACAGGATCCAACCTACCATCATCTTGATGTGTCAGAAACACCTTTACCTAAAATACATGGACCCCATTTCCTCCTTGCATCTGATAACCTTCCTTCCTTCCTTCCTTCCTTCCTTCCTTCCTTCCTTCCTTCCTTCCTTCCTTCCTTCCTTCCTTCCTTCCTTCCTTCCTTCCTTCCTTCCTTCCCACCAAAAGCATTTCGGGCATCTAGCACCAGATCTTCCATGGCGTGTGTTGAAGGGCATAGACTACACTGACATATGTGTGAAGTTGACTGTAAATGAAACTTCACTGCTTTCCCCCCCCCCCCTACTAAATGCTTTCAATCTTTCATTATTAGCTGCTGCCTCTGTTGCCCATATGTAACTGGGTGCAATACCTGCCAAGTAACTGATATTAGCACTAGGGGTTGCCTTCAGACATCCAGTTACAATTCCCCAGCTTTCATGAGTGCTACAGCTCCCTGTTTTGCACAGATTGAACTATACCACACTAAGCTGCCATATTTGCCTGGGGAACAGCATAGGGCCAAGGCTGTACTTCTTAGCGTCTGTGTTTGTGTTGCCTCAATTGCTTGCTGATAGCTTTTGAAGAATATTGTTCCTTATGAAGATACTTTTGCTTTGACTTTTGGCAGTTTTTCTTATAAATCAGCATTTGTTTGTCTTATTATTTTATTTTATTTTTACCCCACCTTTCTCCTCTCCTTGCCACCTAAATCCAAGGAAGCTGCTAACCAATGAAGGGGTGGCAGATGGAAGGGAATGACCTCTGTGTAAATGCCCTGCCCCCCCTTTTTTTCTCGCCTGTTACATTTTGGTCTCTAATGAACTGAATGTCAGTATTTGCTATACAGTTGGACCCCCATATCCATGGGGGGGATTGACTGCAAGCCCTCCGCAGATGCTGAAAAATGCAGAACACTATTCTAATAGTGAACACTATAAATGGCTTCACAGAGCTGTGAGACTCATGCTGATGTTTGATTGCCTTAGCCCACTATAATATACTATAATGACATTATAAAATTATAAGATTATCTTCAATTTAGACAAAGGAATCCTGCATTATGCTAGAAATCTAATTTCTTGCTTTGAGTCTGAATCCTTTCCCTGTATCTCCACTCTGGATGATTGTAAACTTGTTACAGTGGTTAAGACTTTTGATAGTTTTTCCTTTTTAATTCATTCCTTGGTTCTCAAAACGCTTCACTAGCAGTCTAAGGCTGTGGTCACACCAGCAAAATGTTTCCAAGTTATTCCTCGTGAATTTTGACCTTTTTTTTTTTTTGGTTCAGACTACACAAAGCTATTAGCAATTCTTTTGTTCCCCATCATCTCCACATCAAATCCAGCCCACTGGGAGGCTACTACTCTATTTGCTCGACATTTCATTGTGCAGCACAATCAACATCCCATTGAGTGTGTACTCCAAAACCGATTCATTTCCTATCCATCCAGTGTGTAGTCCCACCTCCCTCACATGCTGTCATTCAACTCCCTTAATTTTTTTTAAAATTAATTTTCAAACAGGAATGTTGGTGTGCCGGTATACTTCTGTCAAATATGGAGCATTGGTCCCCTTACTGTCTTTTGTCCACCACTACAGTGTGCTGTGGGTTCTCCTCCATAGAGGGTAACAAAGCACAGAAATAGGAAGAAATGGCCCAAATGAGTACGTGACCATCAAGGGCTCAGATCAGTATGTGGCCAGCAAGACAATACTTCTACTCCAGAAGCACAATGCAAAATCCTGACAAAAAGTGTCTGCTTCTACTTTGTACCTCCCATCCATATGCATGAATGGGATCTTCTCTGCTCACCTGCTATTTGCAGTGCAGGTAAAGGAGGGTTGAAACTCCCTTCCCAGATGTTGCAGCCCTAATAAAAACAGGATTTTCATATTTCTGCTCTGCCCTACCTTAAGCTATTTGAAACTTCCTGGGCGTTTTACATTACAAAAGGATCTACAAACACCCCCCTCTTTTAAAAAAAAATACATAAAACTTCAGAAACTGAAATTATGTAGATTCAGCACAAGCCACTATATACCACAACAGGGCATAATTTATGAAACAGGATGTATTCAGAGCCAGACAGGTTTTAAAATATTTTCCAGCTACCTGGTTGCTAATGCTAATTTCAGAATATTTTTGAATAAATACCTTACTCATTATGTTCTGTTAATGGCTCATGTTTTCAAATATTGCAAGCAAATTATGAATTAATTCACAGTAAGAACATATCTGCTTTGAATTGAGACTGTTCTATTTCAAAGTCTTTTCTCCTGTGAAAGTCAGAGGATTCTGTTCTCAATGGCAAAGTAATTATATGTCCACAAGCCAATTTCTAACTTAGGTATTTCCTACAGATAGAGATTTATGAGAATGAAATTATGCAGCAGAGGTCATGATTTCTTCACTGCAATGTTACCCAAAGGGATTCTTAGCAGTGCTCAAATTTTTATCCAGTTCCCACGGGATGCTAATCAACAAGCCATCCAACTTCAATTATGGGTTCAGAGGGTTGGTTTCCCCCCCCCCCCACAACTTCATTACTCTGAATTTTAAAGCTATGTGCTGAAATGCCTCTGACATTTTCTAATTTTAGTCTTTTGCTTCCCCTAATTGTGAGTTTATTCTTTGTGTAAATAATTTGCCAGTCCAAATTAGCACGAGGTATATTTGTTTTTAAATGGAATGCTTTACATTCAGCAGTGTACTAGTAGATACTCTGATAACTGTGTACACCTACTGCCTGTCCATTGCCCTCCTCTTTCAAATTCTTCTGCATCGCTCATTTCATTACAAACCTCTCTGAACTTCTGAACCTGCATAATATCAAGTCAGATGTTTTGTCCGTAATAGTCCACTGTAGTATAGTCCACAGCAGTCTCAAACAGAGGTCTCCGGGAGCCATTTAAAATAGAGATCCTGCAGATTGAATCTGGAACCTTCTCTATGCAAGCCATGCATTCAGGGGCAGATCTTGCAAATGTTATTTCTTTGAACTACAACTCCCACTACTCAGTGGGGGATTCTGTGAATTGTAGTCAAAAAGTTACTTTTCCAATCTATGCTACAGAAGATCATTCAGAATGGAATATGGGGCTTCAGAAGGGGAGACTGTTGGGTTTTTATGGACCTTTGAGGTAATATGGTCTTTTGTGAATCCTGCTGGGGGGGGGGAGGTTTAGTCTCTTGGTGGGGAGTTGCTCAGTCTAGCCCTTCTCTGGCCTTCATTGCTGATGATCTGACTGACCCATCTGTGCCTGGGTTGAAGTCTAAGCTGCAGCCCTACATGGAGGCCATTACACACCCTGAGCCATAAAGGACAAGGCTAACCCATGGCATTTTTCTGTCTAAGGCAGAAGAACAAATGTTACCCCCAGCCCTGTTTACCTCCCCAGATCACAATGCATACAGCCAAGCCTCATTGAGTTACTCTGGCAACCAAGAAAATTCCACAAGAGGCTTCTCACATCTCTGGGGAAGGGAAACAAATTTAATTTAAAAACTAACTATTTCCTTTCTTTTCATTTCATCCAAATCTAAGGTGGTTGCCCCCCCCTTACATAATGGTAGGATCAGCCCTCACAAGGGGAAGTTACAATAGGAAGAAGCCAAGCTGGAACTATGGCGGGGGAGGCAGTCATACATGCTTCTCTTTTGGACCACATCTGCATACCCTCTAGTTGAGCTGAAATAGCTTTGTCTTTTTGAAAAGCCTTTTCAGGAAAGTTACCAAATGACAATATTAAGTGAATTTTTAAAAATAAAGCTTTGTACAAGTCTCTATTTTTTGTTTTTGTTTTTTAACTCACCAAAATGCAGAGTAAGTTCACCTGTACGAGAGAACTTATATAACAGTTCCACAATATGTGGAATATATTTGGTCATACAAAATGAAAAAGTATTACTGTTTGTATTTTGAAGATTAAACAACAATAAATAATTGAAATAAACCTAAAACCTAACTGCAAAGGTGTTTGCTCTATTTTTTTTACCCACATACAAAGCATTTGTCTACCACCAAGTAAGGCAGGGAATAGATGGCAAAGCAAAAAATTGTCCCTCTTGTATGACAAAAATAAAAAATAAAGAAGATGAAAATGTAGTCTTACCTTAAAGACTAACTGCTATATTTTAATGTGAGCTTTCGTGGACAAGTCCACTTCCTCAGATACAAGAGAAATGTCTTTTATGGGGCACTGCATAAAACGTAAATGGTGTTAGATTATGGTTCAACCATGGATGAACAGTAAGAGAACTTAGGGTTCAATCCAGCCTCCAGTGGTTTTCCATGGGTGGCCTGGAACAGAATTCAACCCTGTATCCTAACTCCCCTTTCTATACAAACTGTATACAACCACGTCCCTCACGCAATCTGAAATAAAACACACACACACACACGTACATAAACACCAAAGATCATCCATTTGGCGGCAAGAGGCCTGTCCCTTGTCCATGAAGAAAAACTTGTGACCGAACCCTCTCCTACATGTATAAAATAAGGCCCAGCAGTCGGGGATAAGCTGCTCAGGTGTCTGAGGATGCTGACGAAGGTGCTTCCAGGCAGGGCCAGTTTGCCCCCCTGCTTACTGCTTTGTTTTGTCCTTCTAAATTCTGTTTAGTCCACAGGTTGTACTGGTATCTGCAGCCACAAGAGCTTCAGAAAACTGAAAAGTGGGGAGGAGATGAGGGAGTGGGAAGTGTTTCCCTGGAAGACCAATCACACACTCCTTTTTGGAGGCAGCCAGGATAGTACTAGGACGAAACAAATGAACAACGAAGGAAAAATCCAGGAAAATCATTAGGGTTCAGGGAGGTGAGAAGAAGACTACTTAAAAATGGCTGTTCCACTGATGATCTTAAAGAACTGCCAAAAAAAAAGAAAGAGAGAGAGAGAGAGAGCAAAAGCAAAAGTGCCACTTCTTTTCTTTAATTTTCATTAATCTCCCCAATCTCCTCCTTTTATTCTTGCTTGGGAAAGCACCACAGCACAACTCTTCAGTTGTGCTAGGAGTTAAAAGGATTTTTAAAAGCAGCTTCAGACTGACTAGAAGAGCCACCAAGTAAAGTCTGATGACATCATAGCTTGCACTGTCTTTAATCTTACAGAGACATTTCCCACTTTTCTTCTTTCTTGCACCCTTTTCACCCCTTCTTCAGCAGCAACCTTTTTCTCTCTGCTTTTTTCTCCTCTATCTTTTTTTTTAATTCTTCTACATTTTCCTCGCTGCCTTAGGGTTTGTCAGGCACAAAATATGTTTAATAAGTAAGGGAGAGCTTCTCTGCTGAATAATAATAAATGGCTTTGTACAAATCGGGATCTAGCTTTGCGCCATCTGGATGGTAGGAAAAACCCACCATGATCAACAATGCAGAACCCACTGCTTTTATCAGATGTTTTTACTCATCTGGAAGAGACCCAAGCCTGCTCAAAAAGAAATTAACTTTTTTTGCCTGTTTCTCAGATTTTGCAGGAGATGATCACTGGGCATAACTAGGCTCGCTCCAGCACTTACTCAGTTCGAAATGCTTAAACATAAGCTGTCAGGTTAGAAGTTATGGAACTGAAACAAATTAGAACAAATCTCTCCCCCTGCCCCCACATCTGCTTAAACACTACAGGATGCTCCCCAACAGCACGTAATGAAGCCTGTACAAAAATCAGATGTTCTCAAAATGAGCCATTTTCTACCTCAGCTTTCTTCAACCTCGGTCCCTCCAGATGTATTGGATGACAGATGCCATTGACTGGGTTGTCGTCTGACATGCCAGTGGGGAAGCAAGTTCAGGAAGGCTGCAAGACCCAGTCGATAATGAGGCAATGCAAAATCAATCTTTCAAATTTTGTCACAGTGTTTTGAACAGAGGTTTTTGCATATAACTTTTTGCATTTTAAGACTGCGCATCTACACCCTTTAGAGAGCAACATCAAGGGAGTCGTCGCCTGCAGTAATATGACTCGGGGCTCTGATGATGTAATGGTTCTTTGTGGAGACATTTTTAAGAGCCCATGGGGAACAATGACAATAGCAGTGTAAGCATGTGAGATGTTCTTTGGAGTAAAAAGGAAACAAATAAATGTCCCCATTAAACTCTGCGAGGTCAAGAGCATTCTCCAGACCATTTGATTCATACTTTCACTGACACTTTTTTCCTGACTTATCTTTTAGAAGGAGTGTAAAATGGAGGTTCTGCTCCTAACCTTTGTACACAGAACATGACAAAGAATTTTGTATCTGTCCAAATCCTCGCATTTTTTTTCTCTTCCTCAGAATAGGGAAGGAAAACAACCCCTCATTGTTGAAGAAACTTATAGAAGTGTTACTAGGGCTCTCTCCACATTCAAATTCACTTCTATGGTAAACTTTCTATTTCTATCTGACAAGAAACAAAACAAAACATTTAAAAAATGACAAAACCATTGTGGCACCTTAAAGGCTGTGATATTATAACGTGAGATTTTGTGGATCAAGTCCATTTCCTCAGACCCGAATCAAAGCTGAACAAGTGGACTTGATCCACAAAAGCTTACATTATAGCTGCACAGTATTGTGCAGCAGAGCAAATCAATATTCTACAAGGCACTTCTAAAAATGGGGAAAACCCAAACAAAAAAATTTATAACTTTGAAACTGAACTGTGGATCAGCACCAAATTTGGCACACATGTAGCAGGCAGCCTGATCTTGTGCTGTGCTAAATTTGGGGAAATTTTTCCAAAGGGTTTTCAAGTTATGATTTTTTTTAAAGTAAAACTGTCCCCCCCCCCCGCCGCAGAAACAAGTGGTCCATAACATCTCCAGATTTAAACAGCTCATATGAGTTCAAAAGACCTGCTTATCTTGAAAAGACAGTTGGTCCCATCTGATATTTTTTTAAAATAACTCATTTAAGCTATGAAATTACTGATGTTTTACTATGTGGCTGGGGAATAGTCTTACTCAATGTTAACAGAGCTTTTGTGCCTGTATCCTGTCATTGTTTCAACCATTCCACCCATTTTGTCACTATTAATTGTTGAAAAAAAACTCCAAGGATGTTATGTGCCATCAAGTCACTTCTGATGTGTGATGGCTATATGTGTTAATGACCTCCAAAATGTCATATTATTAATAGTTCTGCTCAGATCTTTCAAACCAATAACATCTTGTGTTAGGTTGTTCTTTCTTCCTTGCAAAATTGTCTTTTCCAGCAAGTTCTGCTCAGGTCTAGCAAACTAACAGTTGTGGCTTCCTTTATTGAGACAATCTGTTTCATGTCAGGTCTTCGTCTCTTCCTATTGCTCACCTCAACACCCACTTTTCCTAGCAATATTGTCTTTTTGGTCAGTTCTGTATTTTGATTATACATACATGGTAGGATAGCCTCAGTTTAATTATTTTTGCTTTAGTGAGAGTTCGGGCTGGATTTGATTGAGCATTCACATATCTGCCTTTCTGGCTGCCTGTGGTATCTGTAAGGTTCTCCTTCAACACCACATTTCAAATGAGTTGATTTTTGCCCCTGTCTGTTTTCATTGTCTTTCTCTCACGTAGAATGGATGGTGTTGACCTTGGTTTCCAGTGCCAGTCTTTGCTAACTTCTAGTTCTCTCTCTTTTTATTTCAAAAGAGTGAGGGAAATCTCTTTTGGAAAACATGCACACAACATGTTCATGGAGCCTTTGGTCTGATATAGCTTTTCTTCCTCAGGTTGTCTACCCCAAGGAAAGGATCTTGACATTCGAAGACAGCTTTCTAGTCTGCATTGCACGGAGTGAGCATGGCAACCTTAGTTTACCTGAGAGCTTAAAGGGTGTGTAAAGTAGGTTTCTCCATTGTACCTGTTACACATGCTCACACCTTTGCTTCACTATTTCATTAAGTCCAAAAACAGTCCTCTAAAATATTTTAGCACCGAGAGACCACAGCCACATCCCAGCTGTTCTTGTTTCTCTCCTTCCCCAGCAGATCATCTTCTGTGGTCATCTTCTGGAATTCTCTTGCACTGGGTAATTCTACATGGGAAAAGTTTCTGTTCGAATTTGTATGTAGTGTATGTACACATAAACCTTCATTTTAAAAAGCCAGGAAATTGAATTATTCAAAAAACATCTGGTTCATGAATATGGGTTATTGTGCTTCAGTATCCATGATTCAAAATGCCAGGAAATTGCCTGATATTGGAAAAAAGCATGCATCTTGACAGCACCAATGGCAGCAGTCAAGATTGTCTATAGGATACTGTCTTGTACTCATTCAATAACCCAAATTATGTTTGGGTGAAAAGTGGTTAACTGATGAAAAAAGGAGTCAGCTTCTTTGTGGTGGTTTGCTTGAAATATAGCTGATTTTGGTTGTTCAGCACCTTGAATTCCATCTCTAGAAAACAGCATTTACAGCAATAAACAATTAAACAAACCAAATAAAAATTTCACAGTGATTTGCCCCTGGCTGAATCTGAGAATCTAGGTTCCAGTTAAAAAACAACAACTGAACTTTAAAGCATGCCTTAAAAGTTAGCTCCCAGCAGCTTGATTTTGTTTATGATTGACTTGTACAGCTCTTTGAATAAGAAAGGAATTGGAAGTGCAAATGAGTTATTTGCACAAGCAGACACTAGATGTCAATGTAGTTCCACATAAATGGGAGAGAAGTGCTTGCCTCTGCTTTTTAATTTAGAAAATCTTGAGCATTTAATAGGATGATATTTAGAAAACGTATTTTCAGGAAAAAGACACATTTACCCGGAATCTGGGAAATAAACAAAACAGTGAGGCAACATTTATTTTAAAATGCATACTCTTATTTTTTTTTTCCCCTGCCGGTACATTCCAAAGCAGGTCATTTTGTGGTCAGAAGATGTCTAATTAGAGAACTCTAATTAGAACCAATGTTAAACACATTCAGTCTGACCAACTGGAAGAACCTGAATTATTTAGAGCAGTGAGCCACTGAACCATAGACACAATAGACCACTCTCTTGAGCTACCTATGCTAGGTACAATCCTAGCCTCTTAAAGAGGAAATATACATCTCTGTATCTAAAGAACTGTTGGTTTGCCACACACAATATGTTCTGGTGTGTGAAATACTCCATGGTTGAGAGTAACATGATAGAGTTCTAGTTGATTCATGCTACTCAGGAACGTTTATTTGTGTATTGGTTTTAGTTCTTAAACTGTTAAGCATAGGGCATGAAGGCTTTTAATGACTACATTGCCTTCCTTTATGGGGTATTAAAATCACGTTAGATATATATTTCTAGGGGAAAAAAGCATTTGGAAGAAATGGGACATACAAAGGCTGCTGCTAACATTGTACAGTATGATTCTCATTCTCTCTCTCTCTCTCTCTCTCTCTCTCTCTCTTCATCCATACACTTTAGTCCTATAAACGTCTGGTAAAAAATTTAAGCCCCATCTAATTGAAAAGCCGTTACTCTCAAGTAAATGACCCTGACCTAAATTATACTGTATACATTGAGAGAGGAACGATGGGATATAAATTATTTATTTATATAAAACATACAAACCAACCAACCAACAAACATGAAAATAATACTAGAATCATAGCCTGGCTACCAGAACCTAAGCAAAAATCTCTTTTCAAGGTGCCTCTTACCTCATATGTTATTGCAGGGGGAGGATCACATCAATTTAAAAATTAATTAAACTTTTATCAAATTAAAATTCCTGGATTCCTCACCCTACCCTCTTGAAAAGTCTAGGGAAATAGCCCCATTAACCCTATTTCCCCCCTTCTTTTAAGATTGCCAACTATTTACAGCAAAACTAATCCAGCTGTTAAAAATTTTCATGATTACACTGTATATAACAACAAGGTCGCCTACTGAAGTTTCGTTCCTTAGTCTGATACAAATCTACCTGCGGAGATGTTTCACGGTTGTTTACTCACTTTTAAATCACCCTTTCCTACATTTTAGGATGATAAAGATGGACCCAAGATGGATAAGGGACAGATGGCTGTTGTAAGAAAGAAGAGATTGATGTCAAATCTTGGAAAAACTGTGTTGGGTCTCCTGTGTTGTCTGGGCTTGGAGCTCTTGGTTTGACGTGACTTCTTACTCATTAAAAAGTTGGACATTTTAGGCTTCAGTCTTACAACTCCAAGAGTAGTGTCCTGTCTCAGGAACTATAGGTCCCTTCCTCTGAGAGCACAGAGAGGGGTCTGACCTCTGACGCATGATTTGAACTCACTAACCCCCTTACAACAGGCATAGAAACTACAGTGGCTCTCAACGTTTTGTTGGAGGCACTCGTAAATTCACTTTGGGAAAGACAGTGGTGGTGGTGATGGTGATGGTGGTGGTAGGGCAACTTGTTGGATAGCTCAGGAGTAGACTGAGGGAAGGCTGAGAAACAACCACCACATCTACTGTATAGCTTCTCATTCTTCTCATGTATTTTTCTGAAATTGAAGAAAGTCCCTAGTCTATTATGCCAGCCCTGACACTGCAGCCAGGATTGGCCAAACACATTTTGCTGCCTGAGAGAAAGAGAAAGATAGCAGACTTCAAAAGAGGTGGGGGTGGGGAGTCAGTGCTAAGGAACAAATTGCTCAGATCGTTGTGCTTTATGCATAGCGCTTTACACAGTCGCCCAATGTTTTAAGTCAAAGTAATAAGACTAAACCACAGAGATGACATGGATCTTAGCAACATTATTCACTGATCAATGGAAGTAGACCAATGGCTTCAAACTGATCTACAGTCAGCAATCAGCACTGCTTCCCTCCAGGCAAGCTAACCAAAGACCAGAAAAGAAAAGAAAATACTCCTGTGTGGGGAGGATAAGGGCCAACAAGTGGAGTATACACATTCATGGAGGACAGGGCTGTCAGTAGCTACTAACCATCAAGACTATTTTCTTCTTCCAGGATCAGAGACAAGAATATCAGCCAGCAGGAGAGGGCTACTCCATTGAAGATCTGCTTTAGGAGGTGTAATCTGGTTGGCCATAGTGGGAAACAGGATGCTAGCCTTGTTAGGCATTTCATCTGATCCAGTGTGCCTCTTCTTAGACTGTTAGGTTTAAGAATCTAACCATGATAAGAACTATGGAAAACATGGAAAGTTAACTTGACTCCATCCCTTTCAATAATTGGAGTTGTGGCACCTTGGTCACTAAGAGATTTATTTTGGTGTGAACTTCTACTGATGGCACATGAAGGTAGGCAAGCAGAAGAAATCTGAGGAAATGGCTTGTAATCCACAGAAGCCCACACAGAAATGAATCCGACCGTCTTTAAACTGCTGCAACTTTCAATTTTTGTTATGCTGGAACAGACTAACACTGAAAATTTCCAATAGTTGAGGAATATTTTAATTCTGGCAGGCTTTGAATGGGATTGGGATCTGAACATTTCTGGCTGTGTGTTGTGGGTGTTTCAAAATCTGCAATTCTGTCTTTTAAATTTTTTAAATTCTGTTTGTCATTGTTTTAAAAACTGTTCTTGGTTATCTTAATTATTTTAATCTAAAGATCATATTAATCTAGATTATCTTAATCTAAAGATGCTTTAGATGCTTTTCTTAAAACGGAAAGTTGGGACAAAACCCCTTCTCCAAATGAAGAAGAAGCAAGTGGACAGAGAGAAGTCAGATATTCACCCGTTTTGTAAAAGCAAAGAGACCTGTGGTTTTTTTGTACACACACTGAAAAGGTATAAGCATGAGAGCCTGTTTACATTTCACACTCATAGTCATGCTGATCAGAAATACAAGAGAGCCAAAAAGTAGTCTTAAAATTTAATTTATAGTCTGCCTTCATTCCATGAAAATCAAGACAGTTTATATAGAATTTGCAGATGTTAAGTTTCTGGATCACAACTCCCAGAATTCTCCAGTATACTAGGTGGGGGACTCTGGGAGCTGAGGTAAAAAAAAGTAATGTTCACATGCTCTAAGTATGTTAGGTTTCTAAGTATCTTCCATTCAAGCACTGACCCAATACAGCCTTTCACAGCACCATCACACCAGCATGTGTCCTCAGACCAATCTTGTGAAGTAGAGACATGGCTAAGATTATTATTCTTATTCTTCATCCAATGTTCACCCGGAAGCCATCTTCTGCTCCATCAACAGAGGTTTGTATTGGACTGGCTAATTTGTTATTATGCTCTGTCAAGTCATCTCTGACTTACAGCAGCACTTTGAATTGGTGATCTTCAAAAAGTCCTATTTTCAACAGTCCTGTGCAGCTCTTGCAAGCTCAAGGCCATGGCTTCCTTTCTTGTGTCAATCCATCTCTTGTCTGGCCTTCCTCGTTTCCTGTAGCATTCAACTTTTCCAAGCACTATTGTCTTTTCCAGTCAGTCTTGCCTTCTCAGCTTCTGGGGGAGAGTTCAGCTTAATTTGATCAGGAACTCGTTTATTTGCCTTTCTGGCAATCCATGATATCCAATGTCACACTTCAAATCAATATTTCTTTTCCTGTCAGATTTCTCCATTGTTAATTTTTTACACCCATATACAGTAATCAAGAATCTTATCATTTAGATGACCATCAGCTTGGTTTCCAGTGACACATCATCGCACATTTTCTCGTTCATTCATTGCTACCGTTCTGAGTGTTAGCCTTCATGTGATCTCTTCGCTGCAGTCTCCATTTGGATTGATGACTTAGCCAAGGCAAACAAAATCTTGCACTATTTCAATTTCTTCACTCTCAACATCAAAGTTATATAATTCTTCCGTAGACATGATTTTTGTCTTCTAAATGTTCAGCTATAGTCCTGATTTTGACAAGTTTCTTTCACCTTTATCATGAGTCATTTCAAGCCATTGCTGCTTTCTTCTAGTAATTTGGTGTCTGCACATTTTCAATTATTGGCTTTCTTTCACAGATTTTTCACTCCTTATTAATCTAAATCTAATCCAGTTTTCCATATGCATGCATACTCAACAGATAGTGACATAAAATACACTTTTGTTTGACATCTATGAGAAACCAATCTGTTTCTCCATATTCTTCCTAACAGTAGTTTTTGTCCACAGTATAGATTATGCTCCAAAACAATCAAATGTTGAGGCACGCCTATTTATTTTAGAATGATACATAAATTATCATGATCCACACAGTCAAAAGCTTTGTTGTAGTTTATAAATCAGAGAGTGGTTTTCTTCAGAAATTATTTGAAATGCTCCAGTAGTCAACGTATATTTGCAATATGATCTCTAGTGCCTCTTTGTTTCCTAACTAGGTCTTATACATCGGGCATTTTTGTTCCATATATGGTAAAAGTTTTGTTGGAAAACCTTGAACATCATTTTGCTTGCATGGGAAATTAATGCAATGGTCTTATAGTTGCACTCTTTGACATCTCCTTTGCTGGAGACTAGAAGGTATACAGATCATTTCCTGTCTGTAGGCCACAGTTTTGCTTTTCATATTTGCGGGCATATTCTTGTGAGGACTTTGGCAGATTGAGTGCATGTCCTGGTGGGCATATAGCTTATTTGGACCACTTTGGGTGTTGTTTGGTTCAAATCAAATTACGCATCGACATATATTTTGACTGAAATAGAATGGGGGGATAGCAACATGGCCCTTGGGCTACTTATCCCCTAGCTTCACAGTCCTGGAAAGCAAATGCTCTGGATAACGCAGACGGAGAATCCCCTCCTCTATTTTCATCTACTATTTTACATTTTTAATATTTTCCTATTGATGCAGCACTTTTCTAGATACATGAGATATATTGTTGCTATTGTGTGTACCATTCTAGATAGATGCATTGCTGTTTTGGCTTTTTGGTGGGTGGGTGGATGGTGGTGGCTGGAGAGAACAGTGGCAGTGACAGTGGTAGTTGTAATGACAGCAGCAACATCAGGGGCATCTTTGAGGGCTGAGGAGATCACCACCACCACCACTGCTGCTGTTGCCACCAACATATGCTTCCCAACTTTTTTTTTTCCTGTTTAGGATTTTGACAGATTCAGTCTCTGTGGCTTGAAATAGTTCTATTGTATCTCATCTACCCCTGGTGATTTATTTCATCCCAGTAGTTTCCAAGCAGTTTTCACTTCACTTTCTAGAATAATAGGTTCTTCATTATAGGATTCCTCTTCAAAGGAGTCTGTCATCCTTTTATTTATTCTGTATAGGTCTTCAGCATACTTTCCATCTCGTCTTGATTTTCTCCTGGTCAGTGTGCTTCCCTTTCAACATTCCTATTCTAGGCTTAAATTTGCCTTTGATTTCTTGGATCTCCTGGAAGAGATTTCTTCTTTTTCCTCTTTTGTTGTTCTCTTCTATATCTTTGCACTGACCATTATAATAGTTCTGTTTGTCTCTATATGACATTTGTTAAAAAGCTGCATTCAGGATTCTGACCCTGCTTCTGTCATCTTTTACTTTTGCTTCTCACCTCTCATTAACAATTTTAAGTGTTTTCTTCATCATCCCTCAATGTTTTCCTAGCTACATTCAGGATTCTAACCCTATTTCTAACACCTTTTCTTTTGCAATTTTAAGTATTTATTTTGTCATCCATCTAGGTTTTTCTTTCCTGTTTGCTACAGGAATTGTCAGTCTGTATTCTTCCCTAAAATATATATCTAGATTCAGTCCACAGTTTTTCTGGTTCATGGTCAATTGAGTTTAGTAGTGCAACCCTGTTCTTCATGTGGACTTTAAATTCATCAGGAATATTGTTTAAATTATTATTTTGGCACTAGGATTCTTTTAGTGTTCTTTTGCAGCTTTCCTCTAATGTTGGATATTAACTGTTCATGATCGGTACTGCAATCTGTTCCTGATACTGTTTTGGCAGAAAGAATACAGTTTCTCCATCTCCTCCTTCAAATTACACAGTCTATTTGATTTCCATATTGACCCTCTTGAGATGTCCCTGTGTACAGTTGTTTGTTTGGTTGCTTGAAGCACATGCTTGCAATAAACAGATTGTTGGCTACACAGAATTCTACAGATCATTCTTGTTCTTTGTTTTTGACAGACCAAATTCTCTAACAACATGTGGTTCTGCTTTATTTCCTAGTTTTGCATTCCAGTTACCTATGATAATCAGCACATTTTGTTTTGGTGTATGATCAATTTCCTCCTGGACACTTGCATAAAAACTTTCAACTTTCTTCTTCTGCATCTTAATTGGAGCATAGACTTCAGTGATTGTTATGTTGATTTTGCAAGAATTCTGATTAATATTATTTGGTCAGAGTTTGCATTATCATATCTTACTGCTTGTGCTACATCTTGCCTCTCAGATTCTTTTGATTTTGTCATTTCAAGAGCAACGCACTTTGTAATTGTCTGATTAAAAATGTTGGATGCATACCTTAATGGCGTGAGGCATCTGAGTGTCAGAGAAGCCAAGAGTAATGCTGCCAGGAGACTAGATTCCATTCTGAGTCTGATCACCCGAACCGAAATGATCAAAACTTAAGACACCAGACTAATATGCATCTGCTCTCTTCAGGAGTGACAGTCCCATCAGCAGAAGGGAATGGATAGTTTCAATAGTGATGGGGACATAGAGACTCTTGGAGTACAGCTACTGGGCAGCAGCAGTAGCAGAGGATAACATTGGAACAGTATTTTTTCCAGACAATGACAGTGACAGCCAAGCTAGCTTTGTTGGTACTCCACAGAAGGCAGCAATGGTCAACCATAGTTGAATATTTCTTACCTTGAAAACCTTATGATGAGACAATCCCAATGAAACAAGTGATAGTGCTGGAAGATTGGACTCCCAGGTCAGAAGGCACTCAATCTGCTACTGGAGAAGAGCAAAGGACAATTTTTTTTAATTTTTCTTTTTATATATTTATTATTTATAAGATCCATCCGTGCTTATTTAACATCGTATCGCCTGGGTTCCGCTTATAATCATTTGTTAATACAACTACAGTGCAAAGGACAATTATGAATAGCACTGTTGCTAATGAAGCAACTAAATTAAAGCTGAAAGGATGTCTAGTGGCTGATGTGTGCAGGGTTGAAAGGAAAGTCCAGTGCTGCATGACCCATGCAACTGGAAAATGAAACATGAGTAATATAAATTGAAGTAAACTGAATCCTATAAAGTAAGAAATGGAATATTTAAAACTTGCATTTTTGTGAATTAAAATGGACAGGAACAGGACATTTTCAGCCAGACAATTACAACACGTTTTACTCTGGAAATTATTTTAAAAAGTATTAATTTTTTTTTAAATTACTGGCCTATATCCTGTTGAGGATCTACTAAGTGAAACATCCCACTTGCCTAATAATATGAGATTGTGCTACTCCCACTAACATTGCTGCTGTGGAAATGGAGAGTGGGGATTTCTCCAGGGAGATCACTGTCTGTGCAACATCAACACTGACAAAGTAGGACTCGCCTGCCTTGCTGGGCTGGGGGTACTTTCTGCTGAGCAGAGGCTGGACAGAATACTGGCCACTGTTCTGAGCACTAACATGATTATAATATCCTCTCATCTTACAAACAGGAAAATGTCTAACTTGAATGACCTGAGCATGACACCTGTTTGCCTCTTTTCTAAAGAAAGAAAAGAGGAACCATCTACAACACTAACCTTAAAGGTCAAGGTAAATGAAATATATATTCAGAATGTGTTAATATGTGTACATTCATGTTCCATGTATGAACAAACACTTGCCAGTTCCTTTAAACAACAGTGTAGCATTGTCTTCCTCCTCTGGTTTAAATAAGTAAAACCAAAACCAGAATAAATAAAGATTAAATAAATGGCTTGTGGCACCATCAGAAATAACAGATTTCTTTCTGTGTGAGCTTTTGTGAATTAGGACCTACTTCATCAGATACATGGAGCACCATGTTGAGACCACAGGTTTACGTACATGTTGTACAAGGTTGTGGGGTGACGACTAAGCAAAATGGGATACAGAGGGTGCCAATTGAATTATTAACATGGGTAGTGAGTGTTCCAGATGTTAGTAACAAAAAGATTTTGGCAATAGAAGTGAAACTTCTGTTGGCTAATACATAACAGTTAAGCGTTAATCTTTGAAGTGCTGAAGCAAGGGCCAGAATCCTGCTGTTTATTTCATCTGGTGTAACTTTTTGCACCATATTCCTTGGAAGTTAAGAAGTCAGCACAGATATTTTGTATTGCACACCAAGTCACACAACTGATGGGAGATGGAAAATCCCTACTTGACATTTTAGCATGTGGCAATTGGCAGCAGAAAGGTATACTGAAAGATATACTGAGAGTGGACCCTTATACAGGTTTAGTCAACAGCAGTAAGAATTAATTTCCAGATAATTGTGTATAGGGACGTGGTGGCACGGAGGGTTAAACTGCAGAAGCCTCTGGGCTGCAAGGATGGAAGACCAGCAGTCGTAAGATCAAATCCATGTGACGGAGTGAGCTCCTGTCGCTTGTCCCAGCTCCTGCCAACCTAGCAGTTTGAAAGCATGAAAAAATGCAAGTAGATAAATAGGTAGGGTAACAGCGTTCTGTGTCTAGTCACGCTGGCCACATGACCACGGAAACTGTCTACGGACAAACGCTGGCTCTATGGCTTGGAAATGGGGATGAGCACCGCCCCCTAGAGTCGGACATGACTGGACTAAATGTCAAGGGGAACCTTTACCTTTACTTTACCTAGTAAGAATTTATTTCCAGATAATTGTGTATAGGATGACAACCTATGAGTGCCTGTTTCCAGCTTCTTCTTTTCTATGAACAAACCCTATTGGAGATAAGATTTTTAAAATTTACTCTTCTCCTTCTCCTTTCTTTTCCTTTCCATTCCTTTCCTTCAACTAACGAATTTATTAGATAATTTCCTACCAATAACAGGCACGATCAAAAGCATTTGGGGCAGCCAAATTCTTTGCTTGGAAATGAATTTACCCCATAACCCATGATCCATTCTGTCAAATACTCAAGTGCCATATATGTTTGCTTCCCCACATCTTTTCTTTCTTTCTTTCTTTCTTTCTTTCTTTCTTTCTTTCTTTCTTTCTTTCTTTCTTTCTTTCTTTCTTTCTTTCTTTCTTTCTGTGTGTAACAACAGCCACAGAATAGAGTCTGCAACCTACAACTGGACCCCCTGGGAGGCAGGTTGTGAAAAAGGCAGCATTGCCCCACTTCCCTTAAATCACACATGACTGATCAAGATCTGTGAGCCTGAATGAAACCACTGAAAATATGAATTTAAATATCTCGTTTGAAAGAAAATGGAAATTTAAATACTTTTTTCCAGATAAAATCATGCATACAGACCTAAGTATTTTGAAAGGGTGTTTTTTTTTTGTAGAATTGCAGATTAAGGCAGAATTTAACTGGAATTGTGGGTTAAAACATATGAATGTGATATGGATCAGAGATGGATTGATCTACACATTGGAAACTCTCAAAGTGAGGAGGACAGGGGACAGCAGACAATGTGGGTCGTCAGCCTGGAACTACAGGTGAATGCAGTGAAGCAAGCAACAAAGGATAGCAAAGGGTGAGCAGTAAATAGGCCCCTACTGCCCAGCCTGTCAGGAGGAGGCGAGGGCCACCTGAATGCCCAAAATCACAGCTGAGTATGATTTCCTTGCTGAAAGAAATTCATTTCCAGAACTCATCAGGTGTGTAAGATTATACTATACAGTCTTTTGTTTTCAACAACAACAACAACAACAATCATCATCATCATCTCTTAAAACTGCAGAGCTAGAAGGGACCCTATGGACCATCAAGTCCAGCCCCTCTCAGGGAGGCACAGTGGGGAATCGAACTCCCTGACCTCTGGCTCCGCAGCCAGATAACTAAACCACCAAGAAGGCTCATTTTGGCCCCAAAGGGAAGTAGAACCATCTTGCTGGATCCATGGGACAATAGGAAAACAGATTACTGTGTGCAATGGGGCTGTCTTGTCCCATTTCCCAGGAAGTATGTGTCATGTGAACTCTTGGCAAAGCAAAGCGAGGACATAATGTCCCTTTTCTTCTCACTAAATGAGGAAAAAAAAAATTTGAAAAGCTTTGGTGTAAGACATTAACCTTGCCTGCGCTTCATTTGATGCGAGGCAGACCACTGCCTTGAGCATGGATGGGAGAGAATCTTTCAGCACAAGGGTGAACTGTATGGGGCTTCCTAACTGTCCATCATATGTCCTAGAGTTTGGAAGTAAAGCACTGTAAGTTATCTTAACATGTTGCTTTTGCTTGCAATGAAAGTTTAACCATGTTCTTTTTGCAAAATAATGTGATGCCTGGAAACACTGCATGTGTTGTTCATGCAACAAATGTCATTTACTTGTTACTTTTCCTCATCATTTTTAAAAGCTTTTTAAAAGGTTTAATAGATCTGTAAATATTTATTCAGTTCTTCCCTCCTCAACAAAAAGGAGCTAAAGAAAGCAAAGAGTAATATGGTTTGTGTGTCTACAGCAAAAACAACATCATGGTACTTGGGGGAAGGCTTGGTTCAGACCAAAATTATGAGTTGCTTTAAAAACAACAACAAAAGAGAAAACTTTTGAAGCTCTGGTTCGCCCTGTTCATTCCTCTTTGGGAAAGCAGGGAATGCCCAAAGCAGGATATGCAAAGGGAGTATTCCACTGGGGTCCTCTCAGCCACCAGGAAAGCAATCCGTGAAACCATCACCTTGAGTTTCAGGCAACGGGTTCTTTCAGAGAGAGACTCTCCGGTCCCCCCGTTTTCCCCAAGCAAAACAGAGCCCTGTGTTCATAGAACGAGTAGAACACAGAGACACTAAGCCAATGCTGTTGGCAAAAGCATACTGGCACAGCCTTCCCCTAGATTAAGTGAACGCAGTGGAGTTTTGAATGGGCAACAAACTATTATTTTACATTATTCTTATCATATTCTGACTGTCAGGGAGGGGAGAGGTGCTTGAATGACAACTGGCCTCGCTTTGCAACTTGACTTCCAGAGGGAAGGGGGTTACCCTTGCTTTTTCCTATCAAGAAGCAAAATGCCTTTGGAACGCCCCATTCCACTCATGCCCGTCCAGCCCCCTGGCAGGGGATGGTGGGGACTGTAGTGAGTTTCAGGCTGAGGAGAGCTTCCTTTTCTGTACTAGAGTAATTTAAAAGTTCTTTACAAGTCCACAGCCCAGACCACTCTCCATTCTGCCTATGGACTGACTGATAGAACTGGTTTCTTCTTTCTTCAGTAAGATACAAGTCTGCCCTGATACAGATGAAGCTGTTACATTCCTTGCCCCACCTCCTTGTGTTGTATAAACCAAGCCACAGCTACTGCACACTTAACAATTACAGATGAATAAATGCAGAAGCTGTTTTCCTGTGATTCTTTCAACCAGCTCTAGTTCTGTCAGTGTCCATGCAGTGGCTTTCTCTTGGGAGGAAATTTACCCAACCCGTTCTCTTTTCCACGAGGCCTTTGTCCTTTCCCCTTGCTCCTCACTTTCCTCTCTGTGACTGTCCAGACGCTGTTGGACGGCAATTCCCATGAGTCCTAGTCAGGACAGCCAGTCATAGGGTTACAGTCCAACACCATTTAGGGGGCCACCACCTGCACACCCCTAGTGCACTGAAACTGAGTCAGACTCCAGCTCACTGAACTGAGCTTGAGTATCTACAGGAGGGATGAAGGATGTCCTTCCTCTTACTCCACATAACCCACAATTTATTACTTTCTTTTCATATATGCAGACAGGCAGAAGTTTGGTTAGTTAATTAACAAGACACTTAGAATGATCTTTGGGACCATGAGTATTGAAAGCCTAGCTGTCAGATTTGGACTCTCTCCATTGTTCTAGGGATAGCCTTCCTGGATGATGATGCTTCTGTAATGGTAGTCATGTTGAATGCCTTCAAAATACTGTGTTAAGGTATGAGGGACGATTAGTTCTACTGACTCTGCAAAGCAGTCCATTTCTGTTAAGCCTGTTATGTTGCAGGAAGTTAGAAAGTTCTGTGATGACCCTACAGTGTAGTCCAGTGTTGTCCTTCAGCTCTTGATTTAAGTACAGAAATGCAGGGGTGGAACTGTGACGGTGATTGTAGCTAGAGCACACGTCACCCTCCTCCTCATCTTAGAACCACAGAGCTGGAAGGGACTCTTTGGATCACGGAGTCCAGCCCCTGACAAGGAAGGCCAGCGGGGAATTGACTCCCAACCTCTTTCTCTGCAGCCAGATGCCTAAACCACTGAGCTATCCATTAAAGGGCAGAGGGCCATCGCTCCAGGATGAACAAAAACACCAAAATAATTGAATATATCAGCTTAATTTGGAAAGATCTATGCCTGACCTCAAATATGGTCTCTGGGAATGACACAACCTGGCATAGGTTTCACATAGGGCAGATCCACCAGTCTTAATAGACCTGATGCCCATGAGGGCTCAAAATGTAAGCTTCAAAAAATATATTTAGAAACGTTCAATGTTCAAGGAGAAGAAAAGTCCTCTTATATTATTAGGTGAAAATAAAAAGTGGCTAATAATGATATAGAAAGTAAAATTAACAGGCCATGATCCAGAATCCCTAAATCTTTGCAAACACAGCACTGTCTCCCTTCTCTGCTAAGCACTCCCTGCAGATTCCATGGAGGGGGAAACTGGACAGGAATTTTATCACCTTCCCAGCTTGCATATAAGATGGGAGATACTGCTAGATGTTCCATTACCATAATGACACACACCTTATCTCAACATAGCATGTGTGGAATTCCATGAGGAAGTGGTGCATGCTGGAACCAGCACCCCTAGCAAGATCTGTCTTTAGAAAGGCACATGGGTTGTTTTGCAGCCTTTTTGAAGTGTTTGCTCCTAGGCACCGAATGTTGCAGTGTGTGTGTGTATGTTTTGTGGCCAATCAGGGCAGTGATGGGTGTGTGCCTTCGTTCTGTTGGATTTCCACTTCACCTTTTCCATGTCTCTTCGCAGTGCCATTTCCAGCCCAAAGGGAAGTAAGTAGGCAGTGCCAGTCAGTTGGGAAGCAAAAGGCAAGAAAATACAACAGGAAAAATTATGGTAAGGTAAGCACCTACAATGACATTCAATGGACTACAGTGGGGTAAAGTGCAGTTTTCCTTCTCTCTGATACCTTCTACAGAGTGATCTCTAGGGCTGTTTGCTAGAGTTCATAATGCCTCTTGTGTTCTATATGTTGTTATGTGCCATTAAGTAGCTTCTGACTTAAGCCATCTCTTTTGTTGTTGTTGTTTAGTCGTTAAGTCATGTCCGACTCTTCGTGACCCCATGGACCAGAGCACACCCGGCCCTCCTGTCTTCCACTGCCTCCCGGAGTTTGGTCAAATTCATGTTGGTAGCTTCGATGACACAGTCCAACCATCTTGTCCTCTGTCATCCCCTTCTCCTCTTGCCCTCACACTTCAGGGTCTTTTCCAGGGAGTCTTCTCTTCTCATGAGATGGCCAAAGTATTGAAGCCTCAGCTTCAGGATCTGTCCTTCCAGTGAGCACTCAGGGTTGATTTCCTTCAGTATGGATAGGTTTCTTCTCCTTGCAGTCCAGGGGATTCTCAAGAGTCTCCTCCAGCACCACAATTCAAAAGCATCAATTCTTCGGCGGTCAGCCTTCTTTATGGTTCAGCTCTCACTTCCATACATTGCTACTGGAAAAACCATAGCTTGGACTATGCGGACCTTTGTCGGCAAGGTGATGTCTCTGCTTTTTAAGATGCTGTCTAGGTTTGTCCTCACTTTCCTCCCAAGAAGCAGGAGTCTTTTAATTTTGTGGCTGCTGTCACCATCTGCAGTGGTCATGGAGCCCAATAAGGTAAAATCTGTCACTGCCTCCATATCTTCCCCTTCTATTTGCCAGGAGGTGATGGGACCAGTGGCCATGATCTTCGTTTTTTTGATGTTGAGCTTCAGACCATTTTTTGCGCTCTCCTCTTTCACCCTCATTAAGAGGTTCTTTAATTCCTTCTCACTTTCTGCCTTCAGAGTGGTATCATCTGCATATCGGAGGTTGTTGATATTTCTTCCGGCAATCTTAATTCCGCCTTGGGATTCATCCAGTCCTGCCTTTCACATGATGTATTCTGCATATAAGTTAAATAAGCAGGGAGACAATATACAGCCTTGTCGTACTCCTTTCCCAATTTTGAACCAATCAGTCGTTCCATATCCAGTTCTAACTGTTGCTTCCTGTCCCACATATAGATTTCTCAGGGGATAGATAAGGTGGTCAGGCACTCCCATTTCTTTAAGATCTTGCCATAGTTTGCTGTGGTCCACACAGTCAAAGGCTTTTGCGTAGTCAATGAAGCAGAAGTAGATGTTTTTCTGGAACTCTCTGGCTTTCTCCATAATCCAGCGCATGTTAGCAATTTGGTCTCTAGTTCCTCTGCCCCTTCGAAATCCAGCTTGTACTTCTGGGAGTTCTCGGTCCACATACTGCTGAAGCCTACCTTGTAGGATTTTGAGCATAACCTTGCTAGCGTGTAAAATGAGTGCAATTGTACGGTAGTTGGAGCATTCTTTGGCACTGCCCTTCTTTGGGATTGGGATGTAGACTGATCTTTTCCAATCCTCTGGCCACTGCTGAGTTTTCCAAACTTGCTGGCATATTAAGTGTAGCACCTTAACAGCGTCATCTCTTAAGATTTTAAATAGTTCAACTGGAATGCCATCACCTCCACTGGCCTTGTTGTTAGCCATGCTTTCTAAGGCCCACTTGACTTCGCTCTCCAGGATGTCTGGCTCAAGGTCAGCAACCACACTATCTGGGTTGTCCGGGACATCCAGATCTTTCTGGTATTCTTGCCTCTGTGTATTCTTGCCACCTCTTCTTGATGTCTTCTGCTTCTGTTAGGTCCCTACTATTTTTGTTCTTTATCATGTCCTTCTTTATGCCATCTCTATGAGTAACCTCCCAAAAGTCTGTCATTACCAGCCCTGCTCAGGTCTGGCAAATTCAAGACTGTGGTTCTGTTACTGAGTCCATCCATCTCATATTTGGTCTTCCTCTTTTCGTGCTGCGTTCAGCTTTTCCCAACATTACTATCTTTCCTAGTGAGTCTTGTCTCCTCAGGATATGCTCATGATGTGTCCTATGCAATACTGTCAAATTCCAGACTATTGAGGATTTTCCTTCTACTGTTTGTGGACTCCTAAATGTCATTGTATGTAATGCTCAGAATAAAGGCATATGTGCACAGACATGGAAGCAAATGCACAGGTGTGTTATAGCTCTGGATGCTGTATGTGCAAATAACGTTAACACACCACTAAGCTGCTTTTGCTGCCCACCCCTAATCCCACAGACACCCTTGGGATTAAGTGCACATTTTCCTTTTTCACGCTCACTTTCAACTTCTTTCCCGCCCCTGTTTTTCCCCAGACCTGAACTACATTCTTCAGAGAATATATCCAGACTGACTCTCTCATTAGGTACCAGGAGGCTAACATCTCAGGCAACAGAATGTGGGCGTCATGATAAAATAATATTAATTTACTTAATTACTTAATGCTGAAGATTGTATTTCCACTCCCAGCTCATGCCCTAGAGCTTAAGATGAGAGTGGAAATACAACATTCAGCAGAAAGACAGTTGTCCATACTGGTTTAAACCACTCAGAAGCACAGTCCCAGTCAATTCCCAGTTTACGTCACTTACTGTTTTGAAGGGACACACATGGAATATTGTACAGATCTACCGTTCAGATTTGAGGGGGAACAAACCCCCTGAGTCCAAAATGCAAAAGGTGATTTGGCTCTTCCTGTTGTCATGAAAAGCTGCTAATTTTTAAAATGTATTTTGTGCATCCACATACTGTATATATATGTGTGCTTTTCCTTGCAACCTGTACGCTTCTCTTCATATTGTTTCATCTTAGGAACATTTGCTTCTCCGGGTGCCTTCTGCTCTTTTCATACAATCTGTGCTGTTGGGTGATCTCAAATTGGGTTGAGGTCCCCGGCATCTTTCATTTATTCAGGTAAAGGTTGTTTTTAGAAGTGCACTGATGCACCAGTCATCACCACTATTTCTGTTGAACCAGAGCAATGAATAAGCATGTGAAATATCAATTAATCCAGCCATCTGACAAAAATGATAGGAAAATGTTACAACCAATAACAATTATGCTTACATGCTCTACCAGAGGTATTTAAGGTCCCAGTCCCTGCAAGTAACTTTCACTGAATTCAATGGGTCTTGTTTTCTGTATAGGATTGCACTGTCACACCCCTTCTTAAAAGCATCTAGATTTTAACCAGGATCAACTTTGATTTGTTGTTTTGTTGTTGCTGTTGTTTCATTTTTATTGACAGTGCTGTGTGGCTGGGGCACCCTAAGGTTTAGGCTAGAGCAATTTAAAATTAATTTCAAGTGTGATTTGGAACTGTGATCAAGAACTTTGTTACAACTTTTTTTCCAAAGGGCTCAAAAGCCTGTAAAAATAAAAGGGAATGCAAGGTACTCATTTTTGCAAGTGCATTTAGAAATTTGCTACAAGAATTCATTGTGTTTGGGCCAATTTAAAGCCAGGAATATAGCTGAGGGTTTTTAGAGTTTTAGTTGCTTTTAACTGCTTTGGCCCACGTAACAGAAAACAAAGTAAAAACATATTTAAAAAAACAAATAAACAAGGGAGGATCGGCTGCTGCAAAACACACATGAAACTCTGAGAACTACTACTTGGTTTGTTGTTGTTTTTGCAGAATTTCCTCTGTTTAAATTTTATTTCTTGCCACAACCTTTCTGTTGGGTCAAACCCAAACACATTCATTTGGAACCTGAAAATGAAAAACATTGGCATGACCGTGCTTTGAAGGACATAAAAATGTACACTCAAGAAAGTTATATATGGGGTGCTGGAGAGTGGGGGACAGGTGTAGTGTTGGGACTTGAAATATCCAAGTTCAAGTTTTCACTGATCCATAAAACTCACAAGGGGATCCTTGGTCTGTCACTGCCTCTCATTCAGAATTGCTTCTTAGGGTTGTGGTGAGAATAAAGTGAGGAAAACCAGAGCAATCTATGGCACTTTGAACTCATTGGAATAATGGGCTTCTAAATGTTACTATATCTATATCTATACCTATAGGGAACAGGCTGGATTTGAATCTAGTCTGTCACTATATCCACTACACCACACTGGGTACTGCCATTAGCATTATGCCTAAGTAAATACACAAGAGGATTTTGAACAATGGAGTGTATACTCATGCTGATTAGACAAGACCCAGTCATCTCAATGGGTCTACTCCAGTTGGAATTATAATTGGCTTTAACTCCTGGTGCATTTGTTGAGACAATACGTCATGGAAACATGTAATGTCTTTTTTCCTGTCACAACATCTGTACAGTAACATACCACAATAGTTGATATTTCACAGTTGGCTTCCTGGCCAAACCAGGATAATCAATAAGCTAAAAGAATATAATTTTTTGAGTCGAAACCATTATGCTGAGTAAACTCAGGACTTGAGTTTTGCTTTGAAATTCTCCATCAACTAAAATAAATGCAAATTTCTCCTTCAGAATCAAAATTCCTCATTCAAAGCCAAAATCATACAGAATGATAAAGCTTGAAAATCTGGCTCAACGTTTAATATTTGGGAGCATCTGTTTGACCTCCAGTCTCTTCTTCTTTTTAGTATCAATTCATGATTTATTTATTTTTCTACTGAATTATTACTTCCAGGGCTGGAGTTCTGCAAAAGGCTTGAGTAGCCTACATGAGCACTGGATCAAATGCATTCCCATGCCAGGAGCCAAGTACATGCCGTCCCTCCTTGGGTTTCAGCTGCTCAATTCTGAGATACAACTTACAATTAAAAGCAATTTAAACTTATACCATGTGTTTCTTTCTCAGGGTTCTGCACATGGCAAGAGAAAAGGAGCAACAGTCAGACAAATGTAATGCTTAGATCAATGCAATGAGCTTGTTGGCAACTTTTGCTCTCCAGGTCTGTTCAAGTGGCCAAGAATATAGTTGCCAGCTTTAACAATGTTAGGCAAGATCATACCAGCACTTAGAGCATATGTACGCCCTCTCCTCTCCCCTCCCCAGGGCATCATGAAACTAATTGCATCTCTGATGACCTCACTTTAGACCTTAGAATTAAAGTTTCCCATTATTATTGTTTTATTTATTTATTCCATTTACATGCTGTTTGTCTGTCCAAAGACACCCAGAACAGCACACACCACAGCACTGTTACATATTGAACAAACACAACAATCAAATAACAAAATATTTAATAAAAATGCATACAAAAGTTGGTAACAACCTAAAGACTACCGGACCATTTAATCATATATAAACTACCCTATATTGAATGCTTGCTACATAAGAGGTGAGTCCCATCCCATTGTTTATACCAGAAATAGTCATGTAGCCCCTCCAAGACTATTTTTCACACACTTTTGTGTGTCTGAGCATACTTCTTCAGATGAATGGAGTGCTTAGATGCTCAAGAGTTTGAGGGAAAATAAAAGCTAGTTAGTCTTAGAGGGGCTACATGACTATTTCTGGTGTGATGTGTTGCAACAGACTTGCAAAGGTACGTCCTACATTACTATTCCATTGTTTTCACTGCTATCAGTATACACTTATAAATAACTCTACATATGCACCAGATATTTACATTAGCACACATTAAAATGAATTTGTCCAGTCAGTGACTATCTGTACATACAGACTCACATGCATGCACAGAAGCAGACCAGGCTGTCTATATATCTAGAATAATATTAATCATGTACTGTCAAGTCAATTCTGACTTATGGTGACCTTTTCCAGGGTTTTCCAGATAAAGAATACTCAGAAGTGATTTGCCATTCCTTTTTCAGGGGGTGCCCTGTGGCTGTGCAGCTTTCCCAAGGCCACACAGGCTGACTGTACTTTCATGAGGCACAGTGGGTAAAACCTCTCCTTAAATATCTCACTTACCTTGAAAGCCATATAAAGGTCCATTCTGACTTGATGGTACACTACAAGAAAGGCTAATGGCCTACTGTTTGAAGGCAAATTGCCTCAAGTAAATAAATCATTGTAAACATTATCTATTGCACACTGAGTCACATGACTTAGTACCTGACAGATAGTATCTACAGTGACTTCTGGAGACAGTCCTCCTCCAAAGCTTATGCCATTATCGGTGTGCCAGTGTCACTATGCAAGAGGATACTGGCCTCTGCCTTCAATTGGTCTACTCTAGTTTAGACCCAGGATTTGTTACCTAATAAATATAATCTAATAATACATTTTTTTTCCTGTACTACCCATCAAATCATGTCCCATATTCTTGTGGGCTTGAACATATCTTCTTGAGAAC
The DNA here is from genome assembly GCA_037013535.1 of Intellagama lesueurii. Lineage (NCBI taxonomy): Eukaryota > Metazoa > Chordata > Lepidosauria > Squamata > Agamidae > Intellagama > Intellagama lesueurii. Next base: position 228,175,643 of record JBAJHW010000002.1, on the reverse strand, counting down.
TCTGGGTCCTTTCTAAGTTTATTTGGGTGGGGGTGTTGGAGTCCTCCATGAGAAGAAGAGCTGAAAGACAATTTTGCAACTAGCAGGGAGCTTATTCCTCAGTTTTCAAGCACAGTGGAATGTTGACTGTGTTCCAGGCTAAAACAGACAATGCACAGTATTAGAGATACCCAATGCTGTCCCATGTGAAGTGTGCAGAACTTTCCTCAAAGCTTTCTGCAGTCTTGCAGAATACACAGTTTCCTGGCAGATATTGCTATGGAATATATTCTTTTAACATTTGAAAAATGTGGTGGTATTGCAACTTTTCTATTAACTAGTAATACAGTCAAATACTAAATGCCATTGCATGTTGATTGTCAAATGAAATCAAATATCACATGCCCAATATGAAATATTAAAACACTGTCAAATATAGACTAAACACAGAATTTTCCTAGCATATCTAAGCCTCCATTAACACCTCGAGAATGTCTGACACCACATTTGTGAAAAAGTTTAAAAATAACATTTGGGATGCACTTCATTTCAGCTGTAAAACAAAATGTTTTTAAGCATGTGCAGAGGATCCTTTCTTCACTGTCCAGTAACTGTAACCAGGTTTCAAATCTGGGATATAAAGAGCAAGCTAACAGATCGAGCACTGGGGCTTCTAGGCAAATCTTGATCCTAGAACATCACAATGGAAAAACAGATTATGCATGTGTTGTGATAAGTATTACTTGAATGATGAATCAACATGAACACAGGTAATTGTTCTCATGGACAATTGTGCAGGATACAACAATATAGGTTCAATATATGTCACATGGACAAGGTGAGGATTTTCCTATCCATGCTCCCTGTTCCTGCACATTCTCTACCACTTTCTTTCACTTTGCATTACAAGAGGTAGTCTTCCAATACTAGAGAATGTATGCAAGTGAACAGCAGCAGCTAGATAAATGCAAATTTTAAAATCACCTTGTGTATTCTCTATTTAAGGACTTATATATTGCTCTAGAAATGTTCAAAATCTAGACAGGGGCCGTGTGTATTTCCCCCAGAAATGTGCAAACTATCTGTGATCAGCTGTGGCTTCAAGTAGGCATTGGTTCTTGTAACAGGGCAATGCATGAATTATTTTTGGACCATGTAAATTTGTGCATATTCTCTATGTTCTGATGTGAATGCACATGACAAGACTGATTCCTCTTTCAGTCTATCCTTCCTGTCTATTCAGTGGGGCTCTGGTGGTCTGACCAGAGCTAGCACTCCTGGTCTAAATAGCTGTGCAGTGGAGAAAAGCAAAATAAAACTGGATTTTGCTCCTACAGGACCTTTTAATTTACGGCATTTCAAAGGCAATTCCATCCCTCTTTACTCAACATTCCTTGGAAATGCACACCAACAGAAATACAGACAAAAAATTTCTAGTGTTTAATGCCATCCCTCTGAAATCAGTGAAATCACAATCTGTGTCAGTTTATAAACACGTGTGTGTGTGAGCATGTGTGTGTGTTCACATCTGTCTGTCATCTTATCTTTATTCTAACACGACTGAATTGGGGAGGGAAAGGCTTCTCAATATATTACAGTCCAAATGTAGATACTGTATCTTACAAGTCTGAACGATGTAGATATAACACCTGTACACATTCATACACATGCATACAAGGCAGGAAGGAAGGACAAACTGCCTTGAATTCAATCAGGAATTTTTCTTCCCCAACGGTCTCCTCTTCCTTCCGTGTGAAAAGAACTGCCAGGGAATCCTAAGTCACTCTCAACTCCAGCCGCCTGTCTTCGACAAGAAAGAAAGAAAGAAAGAAAGAAAGAGGCAGGGTACGAGGAGTACGAGGACAGCACGTGGCGCAACCTCAGGAGACGCGCCATATCTTCTCTTCAAGGATCCAGGAGCCACGGAGCCATTAAGGAGGGGGGGGAGGGCAATTAGTCTGTTGAGGGGAAAACTGAAGAAACTTGTGACACCTTGAAGACTCAAAAGCGGACGTCTTTAGGTGCATCTGGAAACGTGGTCTACTAGGAAAGCTTATTCCCAGTAACACTTGTTTCAAGTGCCACAGACTATTGTGACCAGAGTGGAAGAGTTTGATTCATCCTCGTTGAGGGCGAAAGAGACTTTTTATTCGCCCCTCGCCCCGCGCCCGCCAAACGACTCTCGGGCACCACATATGAGGGAAAGGCAGACCACGCCACCCAAGAAGGAAGAGCCCCGCTTTGCTGGTTCCCGCTTCACGGTTTCTTGCGCGGAGGGGGGGGCGGGGCGGCGGGGGAGGCTGGTAAACAAATTCTGAGGCGTTCGTTGACTGGGTGGGGAGCTTCGCTTCCTTTGGGGGACCCGAACAGTTAGGGGGCCGACACCCGTGTCGTTGGCTGGCGGCCGCTTAGGCGACCACCAAGGCGGTAGAGAAAGCGAAGCGAAGCGAGGGGTACGTGCGTTTACACGAGCGCCCTGGGCGGTGGGGTGAATTCGACGTACAGAAACTTCAAGCAGGGCCGGTTCCTGAAGAAAGAAAGACAGAAAGAAAGAAAGACAGACAGACAGAAAGAAAGATGTGTGGAAACATATGTGACGCTTGGGTAATTGACAGAATGGATCCCGGGTTGCGTGGGCTAGCAAAACATTTAGCAAGCTATTCCTTTCTTCCTTGCGTTGATTTCAATTTTCTTCGTCTTCTCTTTCCCGCCTTCTTTTTGAGGAAAGAGAACAAGATAGGGGGAAATTACTTGGGGGGGGGGCAGACATTTCTTTGTTTTTAAACCCCCAATTGCGCCTTCTAGTTGAACTGTGGCGTCCTAATCGGAACATGTGTTTCCAGCACGACGGCTAACAATAATGAAAAACAATAAGCTTGCTATATGAACAAGGAAATCGATCGATTCGAGGGAAACAGTTCTTTTCACGAGGGGAATCTCCTTTTCTTTCTTTTTCCCTTCTTCTTCTTCTTCCTTCTTCTCTCTCTTTCTCCTTCTTTCTGTCTTTCTCTCTGCCTCCACCAACAGACCTCCGACCTTGCCCGGACCGAAAGGGGAACCCTTTGAGCCAAATAGGTACTTTTTAAACATTGATCGAGGGGAGAGAGGGTGACCATTTTAAAGTCTTTTTGAGAATGAGGAAAGATACTTCCTTGTCAGATTAGAAAGTCCCTCTATTTCTTCAGGGCCAAGAAAGAAAAAAAGAGACGCAATGGCTACTTACGAAAACCACTGTTGTTGTTTTTTAATTAATAAATATACGAAACCAACATCTTGCTACGATTATTCTACACGGCGCGTCTACTGGGGTTGGGTTAGGTTGTCTGGCTCACCACCGCGTCGGATTATAAATTAAAAATAAATTACATTAATCTTTTGATGATGATGAAAAACTGTACCAGCACGGGCTGTAGAAATGAGATGTAACAACCCTGTTACCCCTTTTAAGAAAAACAACATACCGGCTAGATGGGTGACATAACAAATCATCTTCATTGGTTAAATGTTTTATAATTTGTTTATTATCTTTTAAATCGGCGGTCTGAAGAGCCTGTCACTGATGAGCGCCTGTGCTTCAGACGACTATTTATTATTATTATTTGTAGGGCGGGGCACCGTATGGGACAAATTTAGGCTCATCGTCCCCGTTTCGCGACTAACTTTTCGAGGTTGGCGTCGAGGCAGCGGCACTAAAAGAGGATGTACTGCGTCCGCGTTGCGGGGCTCGTTTCTCTTACGATCTCTTTTCACAACTCGGAACTTCTACCGAGTCGTGGCTCCCTTATTTATGTACGTGGGAAACCTTCCCGGGGGCGGTGTGTGCTGCGATCGGATCGAAGGAGCGCAACGCTACGCCGTTCCAAAATAAATTAAAATTTAAAAAACACGCAAAACTTTCGCAGGGTCTCGCTCCCAAATGGCAAGCGCGCGGCTTACGATCCGGCTGGAACCAAGCCTATCTATCGCCTGCCTTTCCGACCGCGATCTCTTCCCCGCGCAGCGCCCTCCTTCCCCCCACGCGGAGCTTGGCTCGCCCGCGGCTCTCCGCCGCCTTCAATCTCAACTTTCTCCTCCGGCCCTGCCTGGCCGAAAGGGGAGCAGAGAGAGAGAGAGAGAGAGAGAGGTGGGGGGGCGGGGAGATGCTAATAAGGGGGGCGTCTCCCTCCCGCCCGGTCGCGGCAGCGGCCTCGCCGCTCCTACCCGGCGATTGGCCAGCGTGGCGCGGCCGAGGAAGTGGCGACGCTATGCAAATGAGAGGGGGGCGGTCCCGGGCCCGTAGGGTGCCGCCCCCTGCCCATTGGGGCTGGGGCGCTCGCGTTGAGCTGCGGGGTTAGTCAAAGTGGATTCCATTGGGAGAGACTGCAAATCACTCCGGTTTTGGGGCTGGGGGGAAGGCGAGGAGGGGGGGAGGGAAAGGAGCCAAGAGGATCGCCTTCCACCGAGGGGTGTCGGTGCTTACCTTTCCCGGCGGAGGCGCGCCGCGTGTCTTCCTCTCCTCTCCCCTTCCCTCTCTCTCTCTCTCTCTCTCTCTCTTTCTCGCTCTCTCTGCAAGAAGCCAGCCAGCCAGCCAGCTTCCTGCGCTGGGGAAGAAAGGCGAAAGAGCGGAGGCGGAGAAGCCGGAGAGAAAGAGAGAGAGGGAGAAAGAGGGGGCAAAAAGAGAAAAGAAGAAGAAGGGGAGAAGAAGAAGAAAAAGAGGAAAAGACGAGAAGAAAGCATCGATCGTTGGCTGGGAGGAAAAGCGGGCGGAGAGACCGGCGAGCCCCCGAGCGAGGAAGGCGTCCGCGGGAGAGAGACAGCAAACTTGCCGCTATCTTGTCACTGGAAAATGACACTTGATGTAGCCAAGGGCGCCGCCGCCGCCGCCAAAGCCGCCGCCTCCTCTCCAGTTGATCCCATTGTTTCTTAAACTGCCTTCTTCCTCCGGCGATCCAAAAGAAGGGGGACTTCAGCGCCGCGGGGACCGCCACTTCGTCCCCCGGCTTCTTCGGGAGAGCCCCGCAGGCCAAGAAGCGAGCATTCTCCTTTTTTGTATTTTTGTTGTGTTTTTTTTAAAAAAATATATAGAAAGGGCGAAAGGCAGAAGGAGAAAGGCCACCCCGTCACACACGCAACACACCCTCGGAGAGAACGAGCGCGCCTCCGGCAGTCGAGAGCATCAAGCCGCCCACCTTGAGGGGGGCGATTTTTGTTTGTGGTTCTCCGTTGGATCCCGCGTCCCCGTCCCCCGTCCCCCCCGCGCGCTTCTTCTCTTTCCGCGTTCAGTGTCTGTGTTTCATTTGCTTTGATACCCAGCTGCTGCTGGAGAGAAGGAAAGAATTTTAAAAGAAAGAAAGAACGAACTCTCTGGCGATTTTTTTCCTCCTCTGTCATCAACATTACTCTTTGTTGTTGTGTTTTGTGTCGTGGTTGTGGTTGTCGGTTTTCGGTTTTTGTTTTGAGGTTGTTTTCTTTTTTAAAAAATATATATATTATTTTTTGCTTTTTTTATTTTATTTTTTGCTGCCCCCCCACTTTGTTTTTCAAGAAGAAGAGCGGGTTTTGGTCGCTTTTAATTCATGTTTGGGATTCAGGAAAGCATTCAGAGGAGTGGGAGCAGCATGAAGGAAGAGCCGCTGGGCGCGGGGATGAACGCGGTCAGGACCTGGATGCAGGGAGCCGGCGTTCTGGATGCAAACACAGCCGCGCAGAGGTACGTACCTAGGGCGAGCGGGCGGGCGGGCGGGCGGGCGGCAGCAGCAGCAGCATCCGCCGCTTCCACTCCCCTTCCTTTCCTTTCCCGGCTGCTGCACGCAGGCCAGGGAGAGCTCCAGCCCGCTTTCAGGGCTGCAGCCCATAGGCAGCGCTTTCCCGTTACGGCGAGCCCTACACGACTTTTTAAAAAGAATGAGAGAAAGAGGAATTGGAAAGAATCGTTGGCTTCGAACCTGCTTTGATCAGTTTCTCTGAATTTCGACTGACTTTTAAAACCTTCTGTTTCGTTTGCCTTGTTTCGGAGGGACTCGGGCGCGTGCGCCTCTTTTTCCCCCCAACTGGGCAAACAGAGAGATGCCGCGCGCTCCAACTTTCACTTTCCCCCCCTCTCCCCCCCCAAACGGTGGCATTTCAGAATGACCGCCGAGGGGGAAAATGTGGGTGTTTAGGTTCCTCATGCTCCCCGCTCTCCTTCAGAAGGGAAAGCTGTGCCTCGCGTGGATTTCAACGGCTGGCCGGGGCTCCCCCGTGTCCCTTTCTTACCTGCACACGCCAACCCTAGTAAGTTTTACGGCCAGGGTCTGTCAGAGCCACCGGCTTCCCCCCACTTCTCTTAAAAGCCTCACTTTTAAAAAGAAACAACAACCACCCTGTGTGGCAACAGGAGAGTAACTTTTATAGAAGTCAGGCCGGGCTTGTTTGGGTTTTTTGCTGGCTTTCCTCCTTATATAAAACCTCTTCCCCACCTTGGGATCGATGTGATTTGTTTGAAACCACCCTGCACAAATCCTCCTCGCTCCCCCTCTTCCTCAGCATCGCCTTTGGCAAAGCTGAGTCCAGGGCATCTGTTTAAAAAGACCTTCCAGCCCCTTCCTGTCTATGGAAGTGAAGTCCGATTCATCTCAGGGGGACTTACTTCCAAGTAAGTCCGTGCCTTGGATTTACTTTCCAGTGAGAAAGCCATTAGGTTTGCCGTCTGAGGCACTCCTTTAAATATGCAGCCGGAACCGATCGACCTGCATCTCTCAGTTTTAATGTTGACATCTTCTGGGGTCTCCCACCCCCTTTATTTCCCAGCTTCTCTACTTCCCTCCACCACCCCCCTTCCGTCCTGGAGCCCTGTCAGGAAAGGACAAGTTCTGTAGGGTCAGCCGAAAGGGTAAAATATTTAAAGCTTTCTGCGCTACTTGTTCTGGGATGTTTATCATCCGAAAGAGAGAGAGAGAGAGAGATGCTTGATTCTTCGTGCTGGGACGACCAGATAAGGCACATGGCGGCCTGACTGACAGCTCAGGCCGAGAGTTTGAGGGAACTTCAGAAAGCGACACTTCGAAAGGAAGCCGGCGGCTCCTGACAACGACGATCGTTTAATTGGCCATTAGAAACTAGGGGAGATCGAGGAGCCCCCTTCAAGACTGAAATAAGTTTTTGATTAGATTTTTTAAAAAATAAATAGATCATCGCAATAATTTTGGAGAGGATATTTTCTGCTGTTGGGTTAGAAAGAACCAGGCGCCGGTCAGGTTTGGTAGTGAGGCAGGAGCGCCATAATAATAATAACAATAATCGGTGAATCCCCGAAGTTTTCCTTCCTCCGGGGCAGAGCCACTTCCCTCCTCCTTTGGGCCAGCGAGTTTCACTTGGTCTATTGACCCGAGGTAGGGAGCGAGAGGGCGAGAGCGAGCCAGCTGCCCTCCTGGCCTGAGACGGGCATCGGTTCCGTTACAGGAGAGGCAGGTGCCCCCCTAACATGGCTTGTGTACGACCATAGTAATCCTAATCATCCTCATGGAGGCCCCTTGGCAGAGGCTGGCCCAGGACGTCGGCCGCTGTCTGAGGGCCACCCGGCTAGTTCGGATCCCCTCCTCCCCCGGCCGGGCTCCGAATGCCCCTCTCGGCGGTCGGGAGGGTCAAAAGGGCGGGAAGCAGCGGGCGCGGGTCGGTCGGGTTTCCCTCCGAAGGGCCGTCGGGGTGTGTGTGGAATGGACGTCTCTCTCTCGGACTAATTCGGACTCTTTGGCCGCAGCGGGGTGGGCCTGGCCCGGGCTCATTTCGAGAAGCAGCCGCCTTCCAACTTGAGGAAATCCAACTTCTTCCACTTCGTGCTGGCTCTGTACGACCGGCAGGGGCAGCCGGTGGAGATCGAGCGCACCGCCTTCGTGGGCTTCGTGGAGAAGGAGAAAGTAAGTGTGAACGCGCGAAGGGCGTGACGTTTGGGGAAGGGGCTCAGGCCGGCCGACCTGCGGCGCCGAGCCCTGCCCTCGGCGGCCCTTTCAACGGCTCTTCCTTCCCGCCTGCCGGCCCTGGCGCACATGACAGCGGCGGCATCGCTCGACTCCCTCGATCGCCTGCGTCCCACCGTAGGAATCACCCTTCCAGACTCTCCCGGGGTTACTTTCTGCCTCGTTCTCCCTTCAGCGAGGGAGGTTGGTTAGGGTTCCTCTGCGGCCCCCTCCCCTCCGCCCCCCCCCGTGCTTGCAGGGAGTGGGGCCACTTCATGACACCACCACGGCCAGCCCTGCCTGGCATCCGTGACCTCTAGGCGCGTCCCTTCCCCGCCCCTTGCCTGCCTTAGGAGGACCCTTCCCGGTGCCATGTCGCTCTTGAATTAAGTTCTTCCCGCCAAATAGGAACCGAAAGGAACGGGGTAGGGATGGGTGGGGAGGCCTAAGAAACCAACCCCTCTTCCCCCCCCCCCAATCCTGGAATCTAGGGCTCCTAAGGATTGCCTTGGGGTTGTTGCTGTTTTTGTTGTGATCGCCACACCCCCCCTCCTCATTCTTATTTGTGTGTCCTTCTAATTCAGGAAGCCAACAGCGAAAAGACCAACAACGGGATCCATTACCGGCTGCAGCTCCTCTACAGCAATGGTGAGCCCCCCTTGCCTTGTTCGGCCGAAGTCCGACAGCCCGCGAGTGGGTTTCCCTTGGCGCGGAGTTTCGTGGTATAACCGTACGGTTTCTCTCTGAAAATGAGGAAAAGTCTGCGGGTGGGTGCCCTCCGCGCACGCACACACACACACACACACACACACACACACACCCCGGCTCAACCTCGGATGCTTTAGAGCGGAGCAGACCCTTTCCGGCTGCAGCCCCCCGAGAAAACAGCCGGAATAAAATCGCGTTTTCTCACCTCGGGGCCACGCTTACAGGCATGTCAGTTTCTGGCTTTCCGGACGCAACTTTCTGCCTCCTTTGTCGCGGCCAAACCAAATACAATAATAAATCGAACTTTTCCACTTCTCTCCCTCTTTCTCCCTCACTTCTCTCTTGTAAGACTTTCCACACACCCCTCCCCATCTTGTCAGCGGGAGAGGAAAAATGGCTGTTTTCCCCAAATGTCAAAACAGGGAGGGAGAAAACGTGGGTTTGGGGGCAAAGGGGCACCCGCAGATATCCGAAGGAGGGGACGAGATTCCGACCCCCTTTTACTTGCCACCAAACTAAGGGACTTTTAAGAATGTTTGGATGGGGAGGGGGAAAAAAAGCAGAACTCCCCCCCAAAAAGCTTTCGAGAATTTATTTCTGCTGAGCCAATATATTTACGACCCAGCCCAATTTACCTGATTATGTGTGACTGTGCCTGATTATGAATAATAATAATAATAATAATAATAATAATAATAATAATAATAATAATAATAATAATAATAATAGGCCCCAAGGCCTTTTCTTTCTGGTCGGGGTTCGTAAAGAAATGGACAGACGAAGTTCCCGAAAGAAAAGATTTTGTCTGTGTTGCCCATTTTGTGCCATGTGAAGCTAAATGAGGATGGCTGATTTTTGGATGATCTAATTTTCCTCCTCTTGCCTCTCTCTCCTCCTTCTCGTCCGTCTGCCGCTCCTAGGGATAAGGACCGAGCAGGATTTTTACGTCCGCTTAATCGACTCGATGACGAAACAAGTAAGTCCTGCTCCTTCACTTCATTCATTCATTCATTCATTCCTGGCTCGTCCTTCCTGCCCTCCGTTGGGATTGGGCGAGAGGAGGACTATCGAGATGGCTTGACCGGGTGGGGAGGAAGCCTTTGAATCGCTTGAACCGAGGGAGCCCCAAGAAGGCCTGCGGGGTGGGAGCAGAGGCCGGGGGCCGGTGGCCTGACCCGGGTCCCAGGCACGGCTACGCGAAGGCGACCCGCCAGGCTGAGACCCCTGAGCGAGAAGGCGGAGAGATCGCCCCGCGACCCTGAGGCTGGCCTTTGGACTGCCCCCCCCCCCCAGGCTGCCAGTCCCCCGGGGGAGTGAGCGCAGCACCTCCGGCCTGCCTGCCGCCGCGGAAGAGCGACCTGACCCAGCGGGGCTGGCAGGATCTCTCCCGCTCCCTTTTCCCCGAGACTCCGAGTTCGCTTCCTTGCCGTCCGATCCTGGCCAAGCGTGTTCAGAAGAAAAGCCGCCGCCCCCCCCCCCCGGCCTTTTCCTTCTGTGCGATCCCTTCTGTGCGATCCTTCCTAAAACCGACCGGGGGGGGGCAAACAGACCCCCAACCTTAAAGGCGCCCGTCCGCGTCACGCACGCACAGAAGCAGAGCGAGCGCCTCTGCCTAGTTGAGTTCGCTCGCCCCTCGCCCACCTTCTGGTGCCGGTGGGAAAAAGCCGTGCGGGACCGACGCCTGGAGGGGACCCCCCCCCCCCCGTTCTCTCCTTCTCTCCCGCAACTCAGAGGCTTCCCCTCCCCCAATTCCTTCCTCCTTTGGGACATCAGAAAGGGGAAAGCCCACCTAAAACTGGAATGAGAACAGTCAGGTTGTCCTCCCTCCCTCTCCTCCCCCCCCCATCGAAAGATGACCCCCCCCCACCCCTGTACTGATGTATTTATTCTGAAAGGGGACTCTCCTGTTCCAACCTCAAGGAGATATCCTTGCCCTGAGCCGAGGGTCTGGCTGCCAGACGGCTTTTAAATTGGCCGGGGCAGAGGGAAGGAAGGGAGGCCTTAAGGGTACAGCACCCCCCCCCCGTTGCAACCCCCAAGGGGTGCCAGAGGGACGAAGAAGCGGCTGAGATCGGAGTCAGGCCAAACGCGCGCCGCAAGGGCCGGCTGTTTCTGAGCAAAAAGAGAGAAAGACATCAATCCTGGCTCCCCCCCAAATCCGAAGTTTTAATTAGGCACAGTAACTGCCTGCCCCCCCACCCCCAAATAAATAAATCGCAGCTTCTTATTCCCCGCGGGCGTTCAGATCACAGGATCCTCCCCACTTCCCCTCCTCACACATTAATTATACCAATGAAAAGGAATAAAACAAACAAACAGAGGAGCACAAAAACGGCAGCCAGTCAATGTGGCAAACATTTATCCTTTGTTGATTTGCTGTTATTTGGTTACTGTTCATTGGAGTCAGCAGTTGGATCGTGGCAGATTTGCTCTGTGTAACTAGGCAGTGAAATGTATGCATGGATGATAAGTAATGATGATGATGATATTAGAAATGTTACATTCAAAGATTCCTGTTTTTAATCTGGAGTAGGAAGAGCTCCCTGGGTTGCCGACTGATTTTGAGCCTGACATTCAAGGCAGACAGCTCAAGTGTGTGCGCACACTCATAGGCACATAGTAGGGGTTGCCCATACAAGGCTCCGTGCATGCACACACAAAAGCTGGTGAACAAAAGGAGACAGTTGTGTTTTTGTCAAATCGCTGCATTTTTTTGGTGCACTGGTTTAATTAAAAACCTCTCCCTAAGATGTTATGTATGTCATCACACCTGATTACAATTTTATTAATGTTTTGAAAATTATGAAGTAGTGGCTTTTAGATGCTTTCCCCCAGGATGGGAAGAGGTGATGTGCTGGGGGTGGGGTTGTTTGTGTGTGTGTGTGTCTGTGTTTTTGTTGTTCTTCGAAGTGCAGAGAAGACCAGCGGTATTCGCACACATGTATAAACCAGCTTCTGAGTGTTTCAGACTTCTGAAACTTTCATTGCTTTACGTACTTTGTTTTTGGTGGCTTTTCCACACCAAACCAGAAAGCTCAAAGTGTTGAGTTTGTTTTAGAACATTGTCTTTGATGCTCCTAAAGTCTTTTCCTGCTATTGATGGCTGCTTTACAATGGGAGGGGGTTGGGGGGGGGGGGAGAAGGAAAGGAAAAGAAAATCAGCTATGTTAGATAATTCTGTCATTCAGATAAAACTAGTTAAAAGATGTTGCTTTAAAATGCAGTATAGAGCCAGTAAGAGCTGAAGGAGAAACAGCATCACGCTTTAAACAGCAAATCTTGAAAAGTACTGGGTGGCAACTAGATTCGGTTGGCATCAATCTAAGAGTTCAGATGTAAAGAGGCAGGCGCCTGTCGAATGTTTGGTGGGGGAGGTCTGTTTTGCGAGGGCAATTGTACAAAAATATCATTAACTGTTATAATTGAGCAGTGTTCATATGACAGTCAGGCAAGAGATAATGTTTTCCCCCTTTCATGATTATGATCCCCGGTGGAAAGCCACTATTTGAGTTTCTATAGCTTTAAAGCACTTTCCATAACAAGGCACTTTGCTTATGATTGCATTTATTGTCAATTCACGGGTGAGATTTCTTGATGAAAAGTAAAAGATGTTGCCTCTGAAATCCTGCACATGCTGAAGCCTCTTCAATTACAGTGAGTTCAGCAAGCTTTAAACAACCTAAGCGCAGGATTGCAGCCTCTGCTTATTTGCAACATTTTGGAATACAGATAATAAGCCATAACCACCTTTAGGAGGATTTTCCTAAAGTAAAAATAAATAAATCAGTAAAATCCTTTGGCATCTAAACCAGAAATTAGGACAAAGCATGGACTGGGAGTTTAGGACAAAAGATTAGAAAAGTAACACTGCTGAATAACTTAAGTCCAGATTTGAAGAATAAATTTGATGAGGGAAGCTATGGAAGCAATTGTCTAGATGAAAAAGAAAATACTAATGTGGTAGTGGCACTTGTTTTCTAGATTCACTCAGTGTTGGCATATCATCTGATATTTATTTTGCTTCTAGTCAGTGTTTTGATATCAGTATGCTGTGAACTGATTATTATTTCTTGAAACTGCTTGCTAGATTTGTATAGGAAAACTATATTTTGGAGGTGTGTTAGGTTATGCTCAGTAAGACGGGTCGGGGCTACATATGGCACACCAGTGTACATGCTTTAGCAGAGTGTGTGAATAATATAGGAGGTTCTCAAGTAACTTCCAGCTTGTAATTAAACTGTGCAAAGCCTGGTTGAAAATTTCTTCAATTTTTAATGCAAGTTAAATATATATTGTCAGCCTACTTAGAGGGATGGTATTCCCGTACACAACTTTCAGAACAAATTGGATAATGGAATTATGACTTTTAAATGAAACTGTGGCAGGAGCCTGCATGTTTTAATGGTGTGGTGCCAGCTGGAGACATGCGCACATGGATTCTCATCAACATGACTTTCCCAGACTGCAGCCACTGTTTCACAGACGCTTTTGTGAATATTTAAAAAAATATCCACAGCCGTTACTGCTTGACTAAATTGCCCTTTTTGTCTCTAGGAGTATGCCAGTAAAGTAAGATGGCATTGACATAAAAGGGAAGGGTTGGTTTGTATTTTGAAATCAATAGTGATAATGTCATAGGTTCACTCCAAAGCTTCAGAAACTAAATTGCAAAACCATTTGATTTGGAATATTAACTTAATCTTTTTCCTGAAAGAGATGTTTATTTCTTAGCTAAAGAGTTTGCAATAACTTTATTTAAGTTGAATTATCCTGCTCATTATTATGAGTAGTTTTTCTCTGTTTCTTTGTTGTTATATCTGGATGATACCGTGCTTGATACTGAAAACTCATGGAAAGATGTTGGGTTTGCTATTTAAACAGTGGCAATCATAGTAGCATTTCATAAGATATGGATATTATCAGTGTTAGTCCTATTCAAATAAAACCATTCAGATTGAATAAAACTAGTAAGTCACAACTAACTTCCATCCCACTGATATCAGTGGACTTAACTAACACTGAATTTAGCCCTTTAGCTGAACATTTTCAGCATACTAAAGCATAAGAATAGACCAGGTTATAGTTGGGGAAGAAATCTTGAAACACTTTACTCATAATTAATCCCTGTACCTTCAGTGGTACTATAGTACTTGACTGTTTCCTTATATTTGTGTCATCTCTGCTTTTCCCCTGGACAGTAGGAGTGGCACCAATGTTACCAGATTAGAGTTTGGGTTAGAATTTTGCCTTTGGTTCAGATAGGGTTGATAATTTGGTGTTTACATCGTATGTATGAACCAATAGGTAAGCTTACTTTCCCTGCCCTATATGTGAAATGATCCTAAAATTCTGACCAGAGTGAAGGAAGTTTTAATGTTTGTCATGCATTCTGCATGTGAATATTTCACTTTGTGTGTCAATATCACACTTGGTCTCAGCTGTTTCAGAGATCTTAAGCTAAACTCTGTGTGTGTGTGAGTATGTGTACGCTCCTGTGTATGTTTGCTTTGGAATGATGAATACACAAATATGTACACACAACCCAGTAGATTCCAGTCAATGGAAAATTCTAAATATTAGATCAAACTCTTTAGTGCTGAACTCAGTTTTTCCTCACAGCTCAACCCTAACATACTGCTATGCAGCCTTAAGTCTAGGCGATTTCTGGAGAATTTGCTTCTCTTTAATGTATATGACATTCTGGATGCTATAGTGAATCATTGGTGGGAACACTGTTTCAGATAATTTTCAATCCTCCCCCTCCCGCCCCCCAGAAAACCCACACACATTTCTGTTAATGAAGCAAATACCACTTTTCATTTATGGCACAATCATTTGGGGGCAATGGATGCAGATATGCAATCAGCTCTTGACTTCGTGTATGGCAGGGCTCTGGTGCTGGCACAGATGTGATTAGAATATTATGAATTCAGTCGGAAAGGAACTCAGCAGAAGCACAGGCGCTGAGCACAAAGCACCTTTGAAACGATTGGAAGTTTGCAGTCAAGCCAGGTTTTAGCAGCTTCGGCATCCCTTTGGTTCTGTGTCAGAAAGTGCAGGTGATTTCAATTTCCTCGTAAGGAGAAGAATGCTGAAGCCTGAAATGCGCATGTACGCTCAGGACCTGTATGTTTGGGAAAATGTAAACTCATCACAGTGGAAAATGTGTTGTTTGGAGTCTGGGGGTGAAAACAAAGCTGAGGATTTTGGAGAGACTGCCTGGGCCAGATGGCCCGAGTGCATTCCCAGTCTGGCATCCCAACTGCTCCCTCCTGTATAATATACAGCCATTTGTTCTGGGATATTTACGCTAGAGTTGTTTCCATGTGAATATTTGAGAAGCCTTCCAAATGAACACGTTGGGGGGGGGGATTTATTTAACTCCTATGACTTCATGTTGATAAGTGGGCAGACATGTCAGGAGCAAGAAAATGGAAACGGTATTTAGCAGCTTCTCATTTACTGCTGTTGAGCAACAAAATATTGGTTATATTTAGGGAGCTCAATCTGGGCATTCTTTATTGTTTTTTCTATTAAATCTCTTATTACAGTGAGCAGGATTCAGGTCTTTCACTCATATGATCTTCAAAGCTGCTTATAAACAACAGGTTATAATAACACCAAAAAATCTGAAATTCAATTATTATTGTTTTTCGACTTATATATCATTCTGTAGTGCTAAAGCACTCTCGGGGCAGTTTACAACTATGTAATTTTGCAAAGAACACTTAATTGTGGAACACATAATTAGGCACCTATTTAGTTGCTTGTGTGTTTATACATGTGGACATGTGAAGTTAGTTGTTGATGAATCCTGTCAAAACAGATGCAAAAAGTTAACTCTGACAACACACTGTTATACTGTTATTTGTTGTCATATTTATTCTCATATATGGAGACCCTACTAAGGTCATTTAGCTGGCTGGATAACTCAGTGAGCTGCACAGACAGAGGTCAGGTATACGATGCCTCACTGTGCCTCCTGAGAGAAAAGCCAGCCTGTGTAGCCTTGGGCAATCTGCATAGTCCCAGAGCACTTCCACAAAATAACAGCAACAACAACAACAATAATGGTAAACTACTTTTGAATATTCTACACCTTGAGAATCCTGGGAAAAATAGAATTGACTTGATGTATTATTATTATTATTATTATTATTATTATTATTATTATTATTATTATTATTATTATTATTATTATTGCTTTTAGGTAGGTGAGATGCTTAAGGAGTGGTTTACCACTACCAGCTCCTAGTAAATTTCCAGGGCCAAGCAGAGATTTGAACTCAAAACTCTTGAGTCCTAGTAGACACTCTGTCTACTGCACCACATTAGCTCTCAAACACAAATTAATCCTCTGCTAATTTGTCACATGGCTGTCCTATTCCATTTGTAATGTCACCATCTATGTGGAATATAAAAAACATTGAGTTAAAAACAAGAAACAAGGTTGGGATTCAACCTTACTCCTTGCCGTAGGCAGCGAAATGTCTCTGAAACTGCTCTGCTGGCCATTCTTGCATATATCATCTGTAGAACTTGGAAAAATCACTTTCTTGTGCTACAAAAGTGGAGGATCAGGATAGAGCTGTCCCAGATCAGAAATGCAAGAGGGATGGTTCAAATGACAAACCTCCCAGTTTTCCTGGGTTGGTGCCTAACCTAACTATCTATGGATAGAAGGCCTCCTTTTGTCCATTCAAGGCTTTATCTATTGGAATTTACAATGATGGGATGGAGGAGGATGCCATTTTTGCCAGTTCTCTCAATATGAACTCTCTACCCCATTATTCTGGAGAGTCCTCCAACACCGTGTGGTGGTAGGTGTTTGAAAGGTGCAATGCCAAGGAATACATTGGGAAGTGGAGCTTAGCAAAACTCACCTCTCCTAGGCCGTTGGTGGAACAAAGTCAGAATCCCAGTTCCTTCCTGCCTATAAATCTGTGATCTCACTGTATGCTATGCATCAGATTAAAACTACCAAAAAAGAACACAAAAGAATTACATCATGCAGTTTTTCTTCTCTTTACCCATGGGGATCCCTTTGTACATTTGCAAATCAGGGTTAGTTCTATTGTTATGTACCATCAAGTCACTTCTGAATTATGGCAACCCTAGTAGGGTTTTTAAAGTATTTGAAACGTTCAAGGAGTGGTTTACCATTGCCAGTTCTCAAAGAGTTTCCATGGCTGAGCGGGGATTTGAACCCAGCACTTCTGAATCCCATCTGGCACTCTACTAGAACACCACACTGGCTTCCAAGCTCTACTGTGGCGTAATGCATATCCAGAGACTTTCACTTCATTTGCTTTCTTCTTCTTCTTCTTCTTCTTCTTCTTCTTCTTCTTCTTCTTCTTCTTCTTCTTCTTCTTCTTCTTCTCCTCCTCCTCCTCCTCCTCCTCCTCCTCCTCCTTAATTTAATTTAATTTTTTTTATTAGTAGCTAAGCTTCTTTGGACCGGAACTCTGTAGAATGGCTTTAGCTCATTACCTCTCTACTAGTCTGCATTTCACAAACAGAGCATGAAAAAAAATCCTTGCAAAATTAGACTAATATGCTATTTTTGTTTAATGTGTACAAAATATGTTTTGGGGGAAAGAGCAATATTTTACTGACTTCCTGTAGTGCAGAGGAACTGGTGTTTCTGTCAGCTGTGAGGGTCTGAGACCTGAAGCGTTCTCACTTCCTTTCTGAAACCAACATATTTATTTGCAACCAGGGCTTATGAGTCCCGACAGTGACTTGAGCCAACAGTTGTGCTGTATGTTTGTTAAAGTGTGCTATAGTGCTCAATATATTTGATGGAAGAGATGAAATCGTAAAAAAGAATGATTGAGAGCCAAGATATTGAGTGGAATATTGTATATCTTGGTATCCAGGATATACAAGATTGGTTCATGAACTAAACCAATCTTTGCTTTGGCCATCTAGGATGTTTGTTGCAGTTCCAGGTTAACAAATTTCAGTGATATTTACACATGTTGTAAACGTAAAAGGAAGGGCAGGAGGTAGCTGCTCACCCCAGAGTAGTGCTGAAATGGTATATGTATATTGGGGTGCAGGCACCCACTGTGACAGTTTCTATCATCACACATCCAAGAAGAGTCCAAAATTGCTTGTACCTGTTTTTACCATATCAATAAACCAGTTCTAACAGCTTTAATCTCCACAAGGAACAGGTCTTTTGTAAAGCTAACTGGTCCTAATGATGTATTCAAGATCAAGCCACCTCCCAAACCTTTGCATTACAGCTGAGTTTCCACACAATGATATACAGTCTTGTTGCTGGAAATCCATCGCCCCTCCCCTTCTTCTCAAGCTACTGACAACACTGCAGCTAAAATGAGAGGGAACCGAGTATAAAGGCAGATGATGCCATTATCCCTGCTCATCAAAAAATCCCAGTACTCAGATCCTGTGTGTCCTGGCTCCACTATAGCCCTGCCTAGATCCTTAGTGAGATTACAGGCGTACCTCGATTTACGAAATTAATGCGCCCTCCGGGACGTTACGTCATGCGGAAATTTCGTAAACCAATATGTGGACTGCGCTAGGAACGGGGGCGGCACTAGAACCCTCCAGGCGCAATGCATCCTGGGGAGACCTTTTCGTACAGCAGAAAAAAGAAGAAGAAAAAGAACATAAACCAGGGCATAATTTTCTATGGATTTCAGTTCGTAAACCGAAATTTACGTAAACCGAGGCTTTTGTAAAGCGAGGTACCGCTGTATTACTATCGGCCTCATTTGAGAAATAAAGGCTTTGGTCACATACCTCCTTCTCCAACTATGTTGTAAACTGGTTGGGAATATCATAGTAATGCCAGGTGCTGTAAAGGACAATTTTAGCTTTTTGTGTACATTTCACCGTGTGCAAGGTGAAGGGATTGTGTGATTCAATCACTGGGAACACACACAGGTATTTCTCTGCGCTCTTGCTTGTGTACGCCTTTGGCTGCGTGCTGTACCCTGGCTGGGATGAATGAAACAAGGGCCAATCCTTCTCAGAATGGTTATGCACTTTGGATCTAATTTTCCCAGTTCTGGCACACAACTCCGAATTGCTTTGGATGGCCGTGTGGGCTTGCCTTACCTTTAGGCAGAGTGAATGCTGCAGATGTCAGGAGGTGGCAGGACAGTGTTGGAAGAGGGAGAGGTGGGCCCTGGGCCCTCCAAGGTAGCCAGCTGCTTCCAGGTATAATGGAGGATGCTGCTCCATCACCGGGATTGGAAAAAAAAAGCAGCTTCTGGTTGAGTCACCCTTTGCACTCGGAGTGGGGGTCAGGCGCCAACATGATTCTTGCCTGAGACAGGAAAGTCTCAGGGACAGCCCATCTCATCACTGTTACCTGTAGCACAGGTAGAGCTTGGAAATGTTACTTTGTCCGACTACTGGCCTTCCTGGCTGGGGGATTCAGAGAGCAGTAGCCCCACAAAGTAACTTGTCCAGTACGTATTATCCAAAGTCCTTTGAGCATTGGTGAGGACATGGGACATTTTCTTGTAGTGATTCCAGACATGAATCTAACAGGCTTAGAGTTCTCTGCAGGGTCTCAGGCAGGAGTTCTTCTGAGCCAGGACGTGAATCTGGGACCTCCTTGCATGCAAGCCGTGCACTCTGCCACCAAATGCTGATCCTTCTCGATAGTTGTACCATTCTTCATGTTATTCACTGAATGGCTAATAGGAAGGGATTTTAAAAGGGGTGCGTGAGAGGTTGCATTAGGGTAAGCATGCTGTCAGGATCAGCTTCCTTTTTCCCTTCTGTAGATTTATCAGTAAAGGAAGTCACATCTGCAGGATTCAAATCTCTGGGTAAGGAATTGGCTTGCCTGTCTTCAGCCTGATTCAGATAGTTGTTCCTTGAATGCTAGTTTGAACTGCAGGTTCTAGTATTTAGCTCCAGGCTAAACAGTAGCAGGGCCAGGCTGTTGTTTTTTCATTGTCCTTCTTTGGCAACCTTATAAGGGAGATGAAAAAGTCATGGGCCAGAATCCTGCTGGGAAATACTGCACAGATAAGAACAATCTCACCAGTGGTTCTCCCATGTTGACAGCTGTTGGCCACACGCTTTGGAGTGCGAAGGAGTGCTTGGCCAAATGTGTGGCCCAGGCGTGTCTGGATGCACGGGGGACAGCTGTCCAGGCTGTGCCTGCCGCTTCCATAATTGCCGGCTTATGTCCATGATTCCAATCAGAATCTGTTCTTGGTGACTTTTTTCTGTATGAGGCTCGTGGAAGAGGGTCCTCAGAGTAGTGAGGGTCATTTTGTGTCTCTCCCCCTGCCCTTCCAGCAAACAATGCCTGTCCACTTGGATACAGTTTTCTTTTGAAAACAACCAGCACCATAGAAGTTTGGCCCCCGTGGATTGCAAGGCTAAAGATGTTACACACACAAGCTGCTGATGTTAAACACAATAGACAGGTGATTAGATACCGCACTGTTTGACTCTGTTTCTTCATTATTGTTATTTAGCTGGCTGATTATTATTTTTTAAAGGAGGTACCTGGAGGTTAAGTAAGCATAACAGGAGCAAGAAGAGAGGGAGAGGAAGTGGAGAAAGAGAGGGAATTAAATCCACTTGTTCTTGATTGTAGCTGCTAGTGATGTTGATATTGCTGCAATTAAACCCACACTGACTCTGGTGCTTGCAAGACTGGTGTATGAGGAGCATGCCCAATAGCAGGGCTTCGGTGTCTTTAGTTCTGATTTCAGGAAAGATTCCTTTGGGGCCCTCCTGTGCTGTATTAAGTGCACAATCAATTATTCAGCACAGAATGCCTTCGCCCCACCGGCTGCATTAGCTTTTTTGGGGAAAGCCCAGATAACGTGACTCATCAAACACAATAAAGCCTTTGGTATTCTTCCCTTCCTGCAGTCCCCTCTCAATCACGTACTGGCTCCTCCTCCTGCAATCCTAGTCCTTTGCAGGGCCTTTTAATTATGCTTGAGACATTTTGGAACTGCTGGACAGCTCAGTGGTTTAGGCAGAGGTTGCGAGTTCCAATTCCTCACCATGCCTCCTTGACAGGGGCTGGATTCCAGATCCAGAGGGTCCCTTTCAGCTCTGCAGTTCTAAGAGTATTATTATTACTATTTTTAAGGCTTAAACCTGTCAGATCCACAACACATTGACCCTGCTTTCCAAAACAATAAAAATAAAAAATTACAACCTATATCTGGTTATGATGGTTTGTAAAATAAACTCCAAATGCAGTGTAAAAAATAATAAATAAATCCAAGAGTTTCTTGAGTTGAATCCAAGCATTTACTGAATTGAAAGCACCCCAAGTTCTGTTCTCCTTGCACATAACGGGATGTCTCATTCTGCATAACAGTGCTGCATGAAAGGAGACTGTTGATGGGGTCCTTTGAGAAATGTGACCCTTTCCATGGATGCCTGCTTGTTAAAAGCCTTTGTTAAAGGTAGAAATTAGCTCAAAATTGCTCTGAAAATGGTGTAGTGCACATATAAAGGTATTGAGACGTTAAATAGCATGTAAACCTGAATATGAATATGACTAGGAAATGTGAAGCTACGTTATGGAGGGCCAAAAGACTTGGGCCTCTTGGCCCAGTATAATTTGTATGGTAGCACCTTTTCAAAATTTTAGGCACAATCCATTTCATTGCAGGTAACAAGGATTGAATCAAAACCTTCTGCTATGTATTTTAAAATACAAATAAAATTCAAAGCCCTGCTATGTATTTTATTTATTTAAAATATTTTTACCCCAAATAAAATATTCTTATCTCCTGAAAAGGGCCCAAGGCAGCTTACATCATTAAAAAAAGATGATATTGAAAAGCTAAAAGCAGTAAGTATACAAAAAGAATTGATCAAGTATTATTGTTGTAAGCTGCCCAGAGACCTTTGGGTAGTGTGGGCGGCATATAAGTTAAATAAATAAATAAATAAATATTAAAAATTGTAATTAAGATCAATATTAAAAACACATTAAAAGCAACTGAGCACAACAATCCATACAAAACTCTTGGAAAAAATTACTTTTATCACTACAGCTTCCAGAATCTCCCTACTGGTGACTGCGTTGGACAGGGCATTATCTGGAAGTCCAAAAAAATAAAAAAAAAATAAAGAGAGATTGAGAGAGAGAGAAACGTGGTACGTGTGAGCACCATTAAAGATTTTTCAAACACTGAAGTTGGTTGCAATGCTGTGGAAAGCTACAGCAACATCAGTGGTATTATTTATGGCCATACTAAATCATACTAAAATATAGTCTACAGTGCTGGAGTGGGATAATACTGTGTTTAAGCAACTACTTTTGCTGGCTAAGATTCATGACTGCTGCTCAGGCAATCTCCATTCTTTTCTCCTATTCCCATAGCAAAGTTACAATCCTGCCCAGTTGCCTCATGCGGTGTTTTATCTCATGTATTTTTAGCTGCTGTTCCCCTTCCTGACATATTAGGGAGTTTTCCTGATTGTATTTAGGGATCCCACTGCATCCTCTGATAAGCATTAGTTTGACATAATAGTAGGTTTAATAAGGACCTGCAAAGCACTCCTGTTGATTGCAACAGTGGCATCCAAGGTGATGTTAGTTGTGCCCCATCAATACAAAGCCATGTGAAGCACATTATTAAGTTAGGTGTAACCTGCAAGTTCCTACATTCCGGTGGCCTTAGGGTAATCAGAACTGAAATGGAGCCCCTCACATTCAGGAGCAGTATAACTCATAATAGTGGGATGAAAGAATTTCGATGGCCACCATGCAAGAGAAAATAGCTACGTAGAACTTTTATCTATCTAGTGAGGCAAGTCTTCTATTATTCTGTATGTTGTGCAGAAACTGACAAACTGATGAACTGTAAGTGATTCAAGAGTTGTCTGAGGATATGACGATGCTTATTAAAGTTTCTAGACACTGGAAACAGTGATTAAATAATAATATTACTACAATAAAGAAGGCATACACATCATCATCATTTCTTCTTTTCCCGTCTTTTTGCAAAATATGAATTGCTCATCTGTTTTGACACCTCTAACTTGCAAAATGCAGGACAAGCAGATATAATGGACAGGAGGGTTTCTTTCCTTTTCACTGTTGTGTAGAGGAAGCTGTTTGAGGAGGGGCACGTTTACTTACCTTTGCAGGAGAAACTTCTCCTGATTAAACCCTTTCCTCCGTGTAATTAGCAAAGAACGACACAGGAGCCCAGCCCTCTTCTGTATTTGCTCAACATAGTAAAAGGCCTTTACTAATGGCCTACTTTTAACAAGATGGCAGCAAAGGTTAAGTCTTGCAAATGCAGAGCTCAGTCCTGCAAAAACATATGCCCACTGCACAGCAGTATTCCCTGCGTGAGGCTGCTTGCCATTTTTATGGGACCTCCATAAATTTGTTTGCTACAGTTTTCAGCAGTAAGCTCTTTTTCCTTGGGATGGCCACTGCCTTTGCAGGCCCCTGTAACAGTTTCTTCCACATAACTTTGATCACCATGTGCAGGTGGGCAGAGTTTTGTGCCGTGAAAAACCTAGTGATTTCTCTATATAAAACCTCTTCTTCTTCTTTTTAATGGGAGGCACATGCCAGGCTGATTTCCCCACCTGCCCCATTGGTATTCCCCTTTGTTTCCCATTCATTACATAAAGTCTCTTTCCTGGGTATTTGCTGTCTTGCTTACTTCTTGCATTTTTAAACTAAGTGTATGTTTTGTGCAGGGAGAAATGCCATATTTCCTCCAGGTAGAGAACTCAGATTTCTGTTCTGGTTCCTATATGGAATGTTATTTTAGATAAATAGTAATGTGGCCATATGATCGGGAAAGTCAGACCTGGCTAAACGGTCTCTTCTTTATTTATTTACTCAGCTGTTAGTCCCCCTTGACTTCAAAGCAACATAGGATTACAGCCTTAAGGTACAGGAGGAATGGAAACAGACAACTGCTGTCAAAGTTCCCATCATTTTTGAATTGAAAAATGAAGGATAATTTCACCCATGACATGGCAACAAACTTGGATTTTGTCACCAGGAATTCCTGAGACACGGAACTGGAACTGACAAATATACCTGTCCACCCTGAAGGATTGGACAGGTACTAAGGTGGCTGAAACAAGGACGCTGTGTTTGGCCCGATCGTTAATGATGCAGCATCCACAGGGTAGAACTTGGGAGACAAGAAAGTCCTGCACAATCTTTCTCCTGCTCACCCATTTTCCTCCATGGCTCTTCCACATGACCTGTTGCCTCTGCCCACTTTTTTCTACCTTTTGTGTCTGGGACCAGTAAGATGCCATGTCTGGGGCAGGGGCTTGGGTGTCTGTAGAGGTGAGTGGAATTTGACAGATAGGCTCAGTAGCCCTCCTACATTGGTTCTTCTTACAAAGGAACTCCAAGACCCCATTTAGTTTTGACAGCCAAGGACATGTTTGGTGGCTTAGTGCAGCCTTCCTCACCCTGGTGCAATTCAGCGGACTACAGTTCCCACCTTCCCTGTCCCACCATGCAGAGCAGGGCAAGTTGGGGAAAGCTGTTATAATGCGTCATTCCATCCTGAGCGGTACATCTAAAAATATAACCCATAAAGCAGACAGAAATCTCGCTAAGGGAGACCAGATACTGGAGTGTCTGTTACACTGTCTTCTCCTCTTGTTTTCCTGAACTTGTTTATTTGCATTTACAGGAATTTGCTTTGCTTTAATTTGTTAGCACAGTTAACTAGGCTGGAGTTTTACCGAGCGTGGTGTGAATCAGTTTCTGTACTCATGTGGTAGCTAGTTAAGTGCACAGCCATGCTTTTTGAATTAAAAATATATTAACTTTTTTTAATCTTATGAATAGGCCCTATAGTGTTTGACTGAGCCTTCCTGTATGTGCTTTTTTTTCTTCTTCTTACACTATTAAGTTTATATTTTATTCTGAATTGAAAAGAACATTGTGGTTGTCTTGACTACTAAAAAAACCCCCTAACCTACAGACTGGTTGAAAGATGTGCATAATGCGTTGGTTAAAGCAGAGGAGAGAGAGAGAGAGAGAGAGAGACTGAGGCGGGTGAAGCTCTCTCCGCTTGGCTTGTGGGGCTCACCAACAACAAAAATCTCAAGGCACTTTTTTTTTTTTGCAACAATGCCGTCTGTTTAAGCGAAGCTAACTGTCTTGCCACATAGTTATGCATTTATGTACTGTGACAGTGATCATTTTTCTCCAGGCACATTTG
This sequence comes from Intellagama lesueurii, assembly GCA_037013535.1. Lineage (NCBI taxonomy): Eukaryota > Metazoa > Chordata > Lepidosauria > Squamata > Agamidae > Intellagama > Intellagama lesueurii. The sequence continues at coordinate 228,150,859 of JBAJHW010000002.1, read as the reverse complement.
TTCTGCAGTTTTTCCTTTAAAAAAAAAAATGAAATCAAATCAAATCCCCCGTCTTTTCTTTCTAGGCGATAGTATATGAAGGCCAAGACAAGAACCCAGAAATGTGCAGAGTTCTGCTCACCCATGAAATCATGTGCAGGTAAGGAAGATCCCAATGCCATTTAATTAGCACGGAGAAAACGCTTTTCTGCCTTGAAAACTAGGTTGAACCTGAACCTGGGACTTAAACTGTAGCTTCGGTTGCCTCCAAGAAGCTCAAAATAACACAGATCTGTGTATCTAATTAGCAGCAAAGTCACAGTTGTTGTGCCCATTTCCTATTATCTATTAGAGCTCAGTTCTGAACAATATGTGAGAGGTTTCCATTTAGACATTGGACCCTAAATAGATATGGAAAATACTTTCATACTCAGACAAGCAAATACAGAAGCAAGCAAACAAGGCATTTAAGTGGCAGACTTCAGACTTCATAAATAATTATCTGGCAGAAATTCCAGTGGTACACATTAAATTATTACAGTCACAATGGACTTTAGTTCAGCTGGATCAAGATGGAAGTGAGATTGTTGCCTATACCTTACATTTATTCTCAGCACTGAGATACAATCTCAGCTGCTTATGAAGGGAATTTGGAGGCCAAGGAAGGGAATATGGTCTGTGGTCAAGGTGATGATATCTGTAATGCAGACGTAAGGCTTGGATGCCACAAAGATATTCAGGCTTAGGTTTACTATGCCTTCTTCATTTCAATGACTGCATTCATGGTAGCAAATGTATACCCATTTCGAAGCCTTGCATAAGAGGTCATTGGCTCTGTACAAGGTTTGTCCTTGTCTGGAACTCTTTCCATACCTCTCTTTATTCAGTCCTGGCTCCTTTGAAACGGACCAAAGTTAGAAACAACAGGAACCCTACAGGTGCTATTTCCAAAGGACTGAATTTCCTGATTCCATGAAGGACTGCATCAAGGTTGCCAGCTTTTGAACCAGTCCTGGTCACTTTCCCTTTAACAGTCATTTGATTAGGACCACTTAGCAACTGAACCTGTTTAGCTCTATGGCAAGAAAATATTTGCCCACTTATGCTTTTTGGCAGAGCTAGTATCTCTAAAAAAAAGACAGATCAGGGTATTTTTTTTTTCTTGTGCAATCAAGCCCCCCCCCCCCCCCCAGGATATGTTGGATTGCAACTCCCATTATCCACACCAGCTTGAGATGGTACTTTTTAGAGGTACAATACACGTGTAAGGCATGGGTTGAAAAAGAATTGCTTGACATAATGTGGCAAACATTCAGGAAGGCCCTTAAGGGTATGTTGATGATCATGGCCCAGCAGTTTAGAAGACGTTCGTGAATGTTTAGGTATTTCAGGAATGTCCATGTAGAGAAGCTCTGATGTGAAGGAAAGTTCCTCAGATGATTACCATAAATTCTGTTGTAGCTTACTAGGATCCATTTTGGAATAATGACCATCTTCCTAGTAAGTTTCAAAGTATGGCATGGGCCTCCTTTTCATAGTTGTTACCTATTTCCCTTGACATAGAGAGCATTTTTACCTATATGAGGGGCAGAAATCCAACAAGGAAATGTGTGCTAGTTACTGCTAGTTATGTGGATTTGTGGCTGGCCAATAAACCACACCTGACTCATCGACGAATTCTTGTTAACCTGGACTGAATTGACAAGTGTAGTGAATTAAGAGTTCTCACCTAGGCTTGGTGTTGTTCAGCAAATTTAGAATGACTTGGATGAAGGAGTAGAGGGATGTACAGCAAATTTGCAAATAATTCCCAGTTGGAAGGGTCAGCTGATACCTTAAAAGAAAAAAAAAAAGATTGAAGAAGATCAGGACAGGATAGAGAACTGAGCAAAAACAAAGAAAATCAATGGAGTGCTTCATGCAGAAAAAAAGGAACATGGGTTGAATTTCTGCCTATTATGCAGCTGTTAACATTTATCTCTGAGAAGATGGCAGTCCCTGCAGTGGGTAGAACTGAAGAAAGTTCAGAGGAATGTTGTGTATACTTATGTGGAAGTGCTTTCAGATAGACTTTAGTATACTTAAGACCTAGTTCTATTCTAGATAATGGTGACATTTCCTGTGATTTTGTAAACAGATGGCCAATAGAATTTTAATACTGATAAAACTTTCTTTCATTTCCAGTACCACCATAAATTACTTGGCTATCTTTAAAATGTGCACAATTCAACTTATTTATTTTAACTATGAATATTTAAAGATAATATCTATTCATAGCTGAGTGGTAGCTGCTACGATTGCTGCTGTTGTTACTATAAATTTATGTTTCTCAGTGTTTCTGGTGAAGGGGCAGACCCAAAGGTCAAGACAAAAAAAATTAAGGTTCAAGTCCTAAACATTTATGGCTGAGGTGACATGTTGGATACTACTACTACTACTACTACTACTACTACTCAGATTACAAAGTTAGACATGGTAGAGTGGAAAAGTTAGTGCACTGGTCATTATGCAAAAAATATAACTTGCCGGCCTCCAAAGACTCATGGAAACTTCAGGTAGAAAAGGTGTCAGAAAATGAGGAAGTCAAGATCTTGTGGGATTTCCCGATCCAAATGGACAGACACCTTGAACATAACACACCAGACATAATAGTAGTAGAACGAAGAAATGTCCGGATCATTGACATTGCAATTCCAGGGGATGCCAGAGTTGAAAATAAAGAATTGGAAAAACTAACAAAGTACAGAGACCTGGCAATCGAAACATCTTGCCTCTGGAAGAAACACACTTCAGCGGCCCCGTAGTCGTTGGGGCTTTGGGAACAATATCAAGAAATTTCACATAGTACTATAAGCAGTTGCAGATCTCAGAAATCAGACCAGCAGAACTACAAAAACAATATTAGGAACAGCATACATACTGCGCTGATATTTAACAGATACTTAGGTTTTTGGTTAAAACTTGTATCTGTTATATAATACTAGTTAATGTTATTACTTTAACTTGAATAGTGCCATCTATAGAACTGGGTCTTTAAAAAGAATGGGTATGTCCTGTTCTGTCCCAATCCCTTGCAATCTAAGATAAGAAAAAGGAACCAACCAAAGAAGGGCCTGTAGGAAGATTACTTAATTTTCTCAATCACTTTCGCAATATTGTTTCTTGATATGTTTCTAGGGAAGAATGGAAAACAATTGCCAGTGTCTACTTGAAATATGAAGCTAAACCCCCTATTAACATATTTTATGGCTAAGCTAAATCATAGGTGTAGATGTTGACAGAAGTATCAAGGATGTTGTTTATATGTCAGGAGCCTGATCTTTCTACACAAATCTATGATCAATGGTGCCAATGTCACACTTTCAGACAATAAGGAAGGTTTACTCTTTCTGTGTACACGTGTGCATGCGTGTTGGGGGGGGGATTTCTGATTTCACTGCTCATTGCTTTCCTGCCCTTTGTAAGTGAAAGTTGGGATGTGCTGAATCTGCACCAGGGGTTCAAATGCAGTCTCAATTATAAGCATAAAATTAGAGTCTGTTCCCCATTAATCAGCCCAGCTAATTGCTATGCACTACCATTAGCCATATGGTGTGAAAGACAGCTTGCTCTCTCTAAGATGAAATTTCTTCATTCCAGACATGAAATAGTGAAGGCCTGTGCTTCAAAATAGCTTGTTTTAGATATTTAATTCCCAAACAACTTTCAGCAGTGCCTTCGATCAAGGCTAACGGCATAATAAAACTTTGAGTGTATGTCACCAAAACCGAGTACTTTACAGCATTGGAGTTGTGGTGGGGGAAAATAAGCTGTGTAGTGGAAGAGGAGACAAAGAACTCAAATGTTAGAGGATGAGAGGGGATAAGAAATGACAATGCTGAATTGGGATTTCAGACAGCTATTTGTTTATTCAGAATTTCATAGTATCTTAAAGAGATAATTCCTTTGATGATAAAACAAAATGCTGAGCACAAGCAACCATATTCTAGTCACTTTTTCCATCATAATTCATATTACAGGAGTATCTTCCAAAGCTAATTTGTGATAGTAGCCCTTGTGCTGGGTAGACAGAAAGAAAGATCACCAACCTGTGAGCAAGGGCTCTTTTTTAACAGCTCTCTCACTTTTGTTTGTCTCTGTGTTTGCTTTTTTGTTACTTGGTTTTTCAGTGCCAATAGACAGGTATGCAAGTTGCCTTTGATGAGGTTTGGGAAGTGTATCACAATTTTTTAAAAGTGGCCCTAGATTAGGTTTTGGCTTTGTGTCACAGCATCGTGGAAGCTGCCATAGACAAGAGAAGTCATGATATTAGCCAAAAGGGGTGAGAAGCAATGTGCATGTGACCCAGATCTCCCAGAGAAAGCTTCCTTGATTCTTGGCTTAGCTGCTTAGAATTTAGCTGCACAGATTTGTTGTTGTTTACTATAAAAGCCTACTTCTAACATATATATATATACAGTATTTGCCATTGCTTTCTGAACAGCAGCGGCTGGTCAAGGTGAGACAATTCAAACTATACCTAGGTATACATAGCTGATAGATAGAACTAACCAGCATGACCCTTCTAACTGGGATTCTAGCTATAGAAATTTACAAATGAACTTCTTGAAGCTCCTCAAGCATCAAATCCAGCAATCATTATAACAACTAAGTGGGAGTGATTGATATTTTTGTTATAATATATAAACATGTAAGTGTGCTTAGAGTTTGAGAATGGTTTCAGGTTCAAATAGTACTTCTCGAACTGCTCTTAGTGGGTTGAGAAGAAAACCTGTAGGCACGTGTCTTGTGCCTTTTTGCTTTCTCATCTCTGGCTCGTAGTAATCTCGAGATTTTTGTGGTTTGGATCTGAGCCTTAATGCTAGGAGGAAATAGTTAATTCCCTCATCCCATTCATTGATAGTCAAATCCATATTGGATCCTCCCAGAGTCATTTTGAAGAGGAACCCAGAACTCTTATAAAGCTTGGTTTGGCTCTCAGTTACTTCCTTGAACCATTTCTGTTACTTTTTGGCTTAATTGTTTTTCATCGCCATAACCGGCATGAATTCACTTTGAATAACTGACGTGATTAACATGTTTGTATAAATTTAAAAAAATGAATTTGATGTAGTAGAAGTATCCTTTATTTAAAGCTTAATCTCACAAAGGTTATATTGCTTAAAATGTGTATTTATAATACTCTTGAGGAAGTTCTACAATCTGTTACCTTTCAGGTCCCAGTTTTCCACTTAGTCTGCTGAACTCCTTTTGGGGGAAAATTTAATGCACAGGTCCTAATAAGATTTATATGTAGGGTATCAGTGAGAGAGTGTCTGTCTCATACCAGTGTACACACTCTAACTTACACACTGACAAAGTCAATGTGGAAGATGCAGAGGGATGCATTCCCTCAGCTTTAGCAGGGGGTGCTATGAATAACTTCTTATTAACTCACCTTTCCTTTTTAGGTATCGACACAGTCACTAAACAGAGTGATGAGGGCACAGTTGGTGGCTCATCAAAGCAAAGCTCAGGCCTTCAAAGTGTGTATAGTAAACATGATGACATTAGGTTGAACCATGTCTGTATTCCTGACTTACAGACTCATTAGAATATCAAGATTCCCAGGAAAGTTCAATGGCTGCTCTTTGACTTGTTTAAGATTTGCTGCAGGGGCGGGAAAGCTTTTGGTTTTGGGCTATCATTCTCATCATCCCCAGCCTGCAAAGCCAGTGGTAAGAGACTGAGAGTTGTAGTACAAATATGAATAGTTGATAGTCAGTTTTTCATTCTGATTTACAGCATAATTCTACACAGGTTTATTCACAAGAAAGTCCCATGTGAAAGCTTGTGTAGGACTACAGCCTAAATTGCACCAGAGCGTTTGTCATCTCCTTAAAGATCCCTCATAACTATAGCAGTAGTATGACAACACACATATTTATGCGTCAGTCAAAAAAGGTTCTTTCCCTTTTTTGGATACATGGGTGAATGCTGTGTTAGGCTTGCATCTTTGATTCAACACTCTCTCTGTGTGAGGGAAATAGCATGGCAAACTGGACAGAAAAAAATGGGGTGCTCCTCTGTCTTAGCAGTGGTTCCAGTCTTTAGAAACCAACATGTTATTCTTTTAATGGAAGTCAACATGATCACCTTGCTATTTGCTGCAGATCAAACAGCTGTTGAAGGGGTTGGTTCAGAAGCTGGTAGCTCAAAAGGGGGAGCATCTCTTTTTAGACAACACTTTTGCCAGCTGTCATTTTTGTAAGGATGTCTGTTATGAATAGTTTGAGTTTTTCATTTAGTTTTTGTCTGGCGTGTGTGTGTTTTTGATTGGAAGGGTTTTAACTGAGTGACCTGACTAAATGGTTGACCAAAAATTCTGGTTAGCAGTTAGTTTTTCTGGAAAGATGTGATTAATTGAAGAGACCTATTAGTAAACATGATTGCTCCACTTTGCCCTTCTGTGGTAACTACTGAAGGAAATAGCTTTTGCTCAAGGTTTACTGACTGGTGAGCCTATTTTGAAGAGGTGTGCAGTGCAGTCTTATGTATGTTTTTCAGAGACAGGTCCTGCTCCATTCAGTGAAACTTGCCCCCTAAGAAATGTGTTTAAGATTACAACCCTGGCTATATCATCCTATAAAGATATAGCCTTTCTCCAGTACCATGTAGTGGTAATTGTTGTGGTACTGGTGGTTATTTAAATAGGACTAGTTCCATGAGTGAACGAAGGTCAGTTAATAATTGGAAAAATGATTCCTTTTTTGGTAGAAAATGTTAAATTATGTAAGATTCGTTAGATGATTAGCCTTTCACTGGATATTGATCCCGCAGCATGAAGTCCTAAGTAAAAAAGCAGCTCAATGCTAAGGCATGCTTGTTTAAGATGTTTATACATTTTTCAGCATTTGGAGTCAAAGAGAAATACATCATGTTGGAAATTGTCTATTATCTGCTAGTAAGGCATAAATGCAAAGCTACGGCTCACAACTAGATTTCATTTGTTCAGTGATTGTCTTTATTCCAGATGGATTTCAGGCAGCACCCCTGCAGAAAATTCAAGAATGTGGCCTTAAATAATACAATTTGAAAAACATGAGCTTAGGATGTATGCCTCTCCTCCCCCGCCCCCCCCTCCACTTGCTTTCAGGATTCGTACAACAACTTTACAGTCATGAAGTGCAGAAAGTTCTGCTGCTGTTTTTGTTGTCTTCAGAGAAAAAACCCAGATCCTCAGGCCTTAGAACGGGATTGCTAAAACCATCTGTTCCCTATAGGGGTTAGGTACCTACTCCTTGTTTTCATTTACTTATAGGACACCTCGGACTATTTGCCATGTTGACGGAGAAGACCATTATAGTTATCTCAATAACTCTGGCATTATTATCTGTGAAAGAGGGGGAACCCCCCTCCCCACCCTGGTTCGTCCTTTCTGCCCATTTGTGGCTGGGGCGTGCCTGCCAGCTGTACAAGAAGTTAAACCTAGTAATTAACCCCTATGTGACCCACCATATTCGACTGACTTCCAGGCAGGGAGAGAATGGTAACTCTAGCTGGCAATGTGAACCCGCCTGTATTTGTAATTATGATTTGGAGAGTGTAATGGCTGCACTAAATCCTCTCCCTTTTGCTCTGCAGCCGCTGTTGTGACAAGAAAAGCTGCGGCAACAGAAATGAGACTCCTTCGGATCCAGTGATAATTGACAGGTAAGGACTGCTATCCTTTTTCTGTGAATTTATGTCGCCGTCATTTATTTATTTATTTGGTGCGGCTCATTATAATGAAACACCTGCCTGGTGTTGCTAATGGGCAAAGAGTGATGTTGTGCCTCCATGGGCGTAATTTTGCTGTTTGTGAGCAATTGGTGGTGCTGTAAGGTTTTGATTCTCATGGAAAGGCCATATGGGATTGTAAAAGCAGGAGGAGGCTCTATGGAGCTCCCGAGTGATAGTATCTGATTCATGCTCCTGAAGGGATATTATTCTTTGCCACCCCTCCCCTCCTCTGGTTGCCTTGTTTCCAGACTGCTTCCTTTGGTTTGAGTGCCGTTTTGATTGTATTGTCAGCTGATTAATTCATTTTGCCTGTCTTAGTTATTATGGTTTCCAAACCGATCCAAATTACTAATCTGACATGACCAAATAAATCACTATAGAACAATAAATTCACTGGAGTCCTTCTGTGCAATTTGCAGGTTTGAGAATTAGATGACACCGTGACCAAATTGTCATGTTTGCATTTTAATTTTTGAAACTTGTCATATGGAAACATATGATAAACTCTTACAATGTTGTGCTACTCCGGGAGAATCTAGTGACCACACAAGGCTGGTATTGTCTATCATCACTTAAGAGAATAAGTCCTTTATAATTGTAAAACTGAATTCTGCCTCTTGCTTTATCGTCTAAATTAATGTCCATTATCTTAGGCTCTTCGTGTTTTCTTTGTTGGATTGTACAGAAAGTACAGTGTCTGGTGGTGGTGCAAAGAGGTATTCTGTTATCTGTGAAAACAAGATTTACAGTATATGCAATTGTGTTTGGTGGTACTTAAGCATAGATGATAGATGGAAAGCTCTGTTGAGATCAGTGGAACTTTATTTGGAGAAAAGGCATGTAGAAATATGTAGAATCAGTTCTATATCTTTTTTTTTTATTATTATTATTATTATTATTATTATTATTATTATTATTATTATTATTATTATTATTATTATTATTATTATTATTATTATTAAATATGACAGCTTCTGTTGTAGTGGCATCTAGCAAACGTCTTCGAAAATATTCCTCAGGTAGTTTGTTGCAAAGGTGAACATTACGTACATGATGGAGCCAGCCCATGTCATTGTGGGAATCACAAAGTGTATTGTAGAGTGTCCAAGGAGTATCATAGAGTGCTGCGGTATTAATAGTGGCACTGTTGGATGCATCAGAAGGAACTAAATTGATATTTTCTTTCTCAGTATTGTTCCTAACAGTCAAGCAGAAAGATGCTTAATAGTGACTTGATGGAAATGTCTGCAGTGTTTTGCTCACCAGATTGAGTTTGGTTGGCTCTGGTGTTACAAAGCCTCAGCTGCTGCATGTGGTCAGGTGATCACATCTTTTCATAATAAGCCAAGACGTGAAAGAAGTTTATGTTCATTTGTAGGGACAATGGCTTCAGTCCTCCATCTGTGCTGAATGCAATCAAACCAGAAAGTCTCTAGTCAGCCATACTTTCTCATTTCATCTGAAATCAGGAAGTATGGTTGCTAGCTTCAGAACAGGCTGGGATGTTATACTAACTTCAAGCCATGATTTACTATCATTGGTCTTTCTGCAACTGGTAATTGGAGTTTCCCAGTGAAGACAAAATGAGAACCTATGGTGAATTAAGCTATTAGGAAAGGACTAATCTGGACACATGAAGAGAAAACATTGTCTCTGTTCTCTCATCTTCACTTGGAAAGCAACCGAATGAAAAGGAGAGCTTCTCCCTGTGTTTGGCATATGGAGCTTCTCCCTGTGTTTGGCAGCCCTTCTTCAGACATTTGCTGTCCACTGTAATGGTGGTAGGCAAGATTAGTATTTTCTCTTCACACATAGAGTCAGATTAACCCTTTACTGAATAAGGTTTTAGAGGCTTCCTGATTTGCTTTTCCTCAAGGCATTGGCTTGGAAGGACAGAAGGTTTGTTCATAGCTTCTCTAAGTAAATCAAGATACAATAATCTGAACTTCTCTGAATCCTACTTCCTAAGAAAAAGCTCTTCCATAGTTATGATTGATTTTGGTCACACAGGACTTAAGCTGATACAAGCAAGATTTTAAAATGTTTTACTGAGACAGAAAACAGCTGAATTTGGTTTGAGAGACTGGGGCTATAATCAATTTTACCTGACCACACATTTTGAATGTGAACTAGTTAATCTTTTTTTAAAAATTCTTCTCTCAGTTTTAAATTGTGACTTTGATAGAGAAGGTTGATATGACTGTGGTTTGAATAACATTTGATTTTGACCTGTTCCCGCGGGTTGCAGTGGCACAAGAAATTTGACTCAGCAGTGCTGTAATTAGCCTTGCCTGTGTTTTTGAAACAGGATTGGGTTACCTGGATCGCATTAGTGTGGCTTCTATTGTTGCCGCTTAGCATCTGTCCCAGTAGGGTACTTAAAACCTTTTTCTTGGCCGGGGCTAGTTCAAACAATTTAGACAAAATAAAGTATGTGCTTTGTACAGTTAGTGGCTCTGGTGATGTTACTACTGACATTTACTGGTACACTTTTTCTCTCTCTCTTTTTCTTGCCCTGGTAAAGCATAAAGCAAGCTATACGAAACCCGTGTCTTAAATGAGTACTTTACAAATTGTTTTAACATTAAAAAGCCGTCATGAGCTGGAACATATGTCGAGTTGCTCTGTGCTGTCACTCCTGCGTGCGTAAAATTATAAGCTCTTATACCAATTGATATGCAAAACTGTATTTAGCACACACATATTCTCTCTCTCTCTCTCTCTCTCTCTCTCTCTCTCTCACACACACACACACACACACACACACACACACACACACACTTACTTAATTTCTAAGTGATCCTTCACAGGACACTGAGTGAGTGGGGATGGCTTGCAAAAATGTCCTCTTATGCCTAACGGACTGCTCAGCCACATATTGGGCCTCAATTAGCTTTAACACTGAATGGCTATCTTCAGTTCCACATTTAAGCAGGCAAGGAGCACATTTAAATCACATGCATGGTTCTACGAAAGAATTATCGTCTTTTCTATACATTGTAGCATGCAGATTTGGGGAGATCTAGAACAGAATTACTCTTGTGTGAACTGACAAAAGGACAGAGAACGGAACAGCAACAAGGCAGGGGCAACTGGAGGCCATGAATTTGCCCACCTGAATTTATATTTTGAGATAAATGTACATACATACAGAAAGTGCCTTTTTTTTACTGCAGAGTTATATAACATGCTCTTTTGTAACTACTTAATTGGCATATTAATTTATAATATTCACAATAATCAATATAAAGTGCTGCCATTGTATCATAAATGTGGGAATAAATCTATCACTCTCATGCACTTTTTATGAGACCAAAAATTGCTTTATACCAGGTCAGATGATTCATCCATTATCTACCTTGTTGTTGCTCCACATTTGAAGAAACAATGGGAACAGTGTCCTCTTATGAGCCACTTCCTCCACCACTGGGATCTAGGTATAGTGGACAGTGCTCCATCTAGTTCGGGAAGTTTGGTCTAGCTTCCTTTTCTTTTTCCCATAGTTCTTCATAGCAGCGCCTCAGAACTGATGGGAATTGCTGGGTTCCTGTTACTGCCAGCTTTGCTTATGTTTGGAGAGACACTGGTTCTTCTGTCCTGGGTTGGATCCAGCTGTCTACTGCTGCTTGCAAAGCAGAATCAAAAGATAAAAAAAAAAGAGGGAGAACATGGTGGGATGCGCCACAACAACAGGATATAGACCAGGGCTTTGGATGATTGACAAAGAAACCATCCGCCCAGAGACCTTTGGGTAGTGTGGGCGGCATATAAGTTAAATAAATAAATAAATAAATAAAATAATACCAGTTGTCCTTATTGCATTCACTGACTGGCAGCGGGCTCTCCAGGATTTCAAGACAGTGATATTTTCCCCATCCAGACCCAGAGATGGCAAGGTCCAAATGCTGGGCTTTGTGAATGCCATGCATGCACTTCACCAGCAAACTACAAATCAGTGGACAACAGAACAAAACGAAAAGGAAAAAACTGGGAATAACAACAGGGTTTAGTGTATAGTAACTGTTAGCGGTGCTGGAATATATCAACTGGAGCACACATTCAAATGGAAGCCAAGAAACTGAAGACAAAGAAAGATAAACAAAGAGCTCTTATATGAGTGAGGCACCATTTACAGAATGTACAGTAATATGTGGTACAACCTAAAATCTATTTTAAGACAATGATTTGAAAGGGAAGGTGCCCTTAAGAAAACAGTGAATCTCATAAAAACACCTGTGAAACTCTGGAGGGAGGGGACATGAGAACGTAAACCTGTACAGGAAGTGAACCCGATGCAGAACAATTCAGTGTGCAACAAATGACTGTTACAAGTGACACTGTGCATTTTCGGTCTAGCCAAAAAAAAAAAAAAAAAAAAAAAAAAAAAAAAAAAAAAGGGAACCCATTCCTGTTATTACATCCTATATAGATTTAACATTCAAATGGTAACTGAAATTTGAATTTAAAAGGTTTGCAATAAAATTCCTGGGCCGGAATTGAATAAATTGTACTTTTATTGCCACACGGGATATTCCCATGTCCTAACCTTTCTTCCCATATAGTTATTCTCGTTCAATAAATAAAACCTCATTAGACTATTCCCATTTCAATGAGTTTATTAAATTTTACAGGAGTAATTAGCATAAGCTGTGCTAATTTTTCTGGAAGACTAATGAGAGAGCTTCCTAATTAGGTTTGCTTTGTAAGAATCTGAAAAGATGATAATGAAAAAAGTCACATAGGGTGCGATACAACAGGAAGGAAGAGTCTTATTATTTCTTGATTTGTGAAAGACGATTCTGTGTCTTGGCGTGGCTTCAAATTGGAGCGCGCCGATGCCTGCTCGTGTGCGCATACACCTGAAGTAGATTTTTGGCTAAGGTATCTCTGCTTAACATTTAGGTTTTTTCCTCCCCATTTGTATGGATGAATCAAGTGTACAGTAGCTTTCTTGCTGAAGATAAACATGGAAAGTAATTTACATTTCCAATACATGTAGCAGAATCTCTCCAGTGTAAACACTAGTTTCTAGCACACTGTATTCCTCTATTCCCTGTTGTTTTGAGAGAATATTGACTCTAGCACTGGAAAAATCCTAGATTATTACTGAAGGCCCTAAAATATGGGTGAGAACATTTGACCATCCAGATGTTTTGAATCACAAGTCCTGTAATTCCTTATCATTGTCCATGTAGGCTGGGGCTTGGAGGACTTCAAGTCCTAAATATCTGGAAGGCCAAAGGCTCCCCACCTGTGCTCTAAACACGGGTTTCATGGCTGAAGAGTAGCAGGAGAAGAGTAGCAGGAGAAGAGTAGCAGGAGAAAGAGGATACAGACCCAAGAGCCATATGATGGATGCAGAATTCTCCCAGGGTGTATGCCTATCCCATTATTGTTTCTGGCACATAAGTATTGTAGGCTTTTAAGAGGCTTTTGAAAAACAAACAAACGGTAACACTCATGTGCAATGTCTCTTTGAGCAGAGATGATTGTGGGGCAAAGAAACTTTAGAAGGCAACCATTTTTCTATTGCAGCGTCTTCAGCTTTCTTTAAATACTTGTGTGTTTTTTCATCTTTGCTGAGGTTGTTTTCCAAAACTAATAAAACATTTTAGACTGGTGCCAACTTGAAGGCTCTGGTCACACGAGGGAAATGCTTTCTAGTTCTTCCAGTACTTTCCATACCTCTGTTGTACTGAATTGTGGTCATATTGTTTTTATCCCAGGATGAACGTCCCAAGAACGTCCCTGATTTATTTCCTCCTATTTGAATAGTTATGGCTACAGCATGGTACCGGTTTATTTTCTGTCTTGCTTCAAGGGGCAATTAAGCCCCTTTACACACACACACACACACACACACACACACACACACACACACACACACACACACACACACACACACACACACACTTTTAAAAAAAATCAATACATTGATATATCAGGAACAAGGTTCCCTCTAAGATGCAGGACTGCACAAATGTGTGTGACTCTGCCCCCTCCACACAGCTTTCCTCCTTTCCTGTGAACCCACAGCAATAGTTTCCAGCTCCTTTTGTTCTGGTCGCAACAGAATCCCACATGAGAAGGTGGACTCGCACACATGGTGGGGCAGACTTGTGCATGGGGGATGAAGCCCCACCCAGCAGGGCTGAAAATTAGAGGGAATGTTGATTGGGAAAGGGTTTCTGTTTAGGAAAGTGCCCTCTGTTGCATTGGCTGTTCCTGCAGAAATGCATCGCACACAATGGACATGGGATATCCGCACGGCAGTACTGGCAACCCCCCCCCCCCACACACACACATGACATTGGCATACCAACAGTTCAATGTATCTTCTCATAGAAATAAAAAATATTATTACTCACCAGTAATGTAAGAGCGGTGCCCCCCTGGTGACATACTTTTACCAGCGTATCAATGTATCAGGCACAAAAAATAAAATAAAAATCAATATGTGCACTGCAACAGTGGCAGCCACCTTCCTGGCTTCAATTTTGAAAAGAAGTGGAGCAAGTCATACACATGGTCAATCCCAGCAAGGAATGCACCAATACAACAAAAGTACAAAATAACACAATCCTCCCGGCGATGGGGAAATGTTCTGCAGTTACACCGATGGCCGGGAAAATGTCTTGATCTGTGTGTCGTGTGACCAGAAAAAAAAAAAAAAAGCAATGAACTAACTGGGGGATAACTGGAGAACATTTCCCTCACGTGACCAGGGCCTTGGTGGGAAAAATGCTTGAGCTCCAATGTACACAGATCTGTTAACTTTGGGTATAACTGGACCCAGCCGCCACTGCTCTCCAATGGATGTATTATTCTTTCACAGGCTTGTTCTGTGAAGGCTATCACCTGGTTGGTTGGTTTTTGTTTTTTTGACCAGTCTGGCTGGCTCTTGGTGTTGTCATTTTAAAATGCCCATTCCCCAACTCATTTGTTTAATCAGTAGGGGCATTTAAAAAATATATTACTCTAGGTATGTGCTCAAGTGCATGTATACACACGCAGGCGTGCATGCATGCACACACACACACACACACACACACACACACACAGATTTAGCAAGATAATTTCTGATGTTGTTTCCCTCTTCCCAGTGTACACTAAAATCCAGTGGAAAACATCTGCTGTGTAAGTCATCACACAGTGTGCTGGGATACTTTGCCAGATTGCTCTGTGGAAGAGTAGCCAGTGTGCTGTTCCTTCCTGAGAGAACTGTTGTATGACCACAGCCTCAGAAGCCCTGAAATCTCTGATTTTGCCTCAGTGCCTATATCTTTTTGCTGATGCATTGCTACGGATTTGAGAAGGGTTTGTACCTTAGAGATCACTGGCACAAACAGTTGACGGCAGTCGTGGGATATCTAGATGTTGTCATGCCAAGGCAAGGCAGCTGTGTGAAAATATTACATGGGTTTAATTCAGCAAGTGTCTGTGGGTTTTCAGGAGATGGCAGGAGACGACCATGGCCATCTTGAACAGTAGGAAGTTGACAGCACATGACTGCCTGATTTGGCATGAATCTGCTGATTAAGTCTGGCTAAGCCTTTTGGGTAATTTCATATTTTAAAATGGTTACATGATTCAGGCATGGGGAATTTCCTGTGCAACTCCAATCATTCCCTGGCTATTCTTGCTAACGACGGATGGTTGATGGGAGTTGGAGCACAGCAACATGACACGAGGACATCCCACCACATGCAGTGAGCAAGTGTGCCTGTTTAATCCTGCTATTCCATCTGGAATAGCAGAAACTGGAGGAGGGTACAGCTTCCTGCAGATACCCTTTTGGGGTGATTAGTTTAAAAAACTTGCTTATGATGTGGAAAATCCCATGGGGCGGAACCAAAATGGTTACTATAACCTAAAAGATAGTGTGTATACAATCTCTTTCCAACCAACCCCCCCCCCCCATGCAATTTTATCCATATCCAGTCTACATCAAGTCTGTTCCATGAGAGGTCTGATCTGGACATGGTGACACATGCCTTAGGTACATCTTGGCTGGATTACTGTAACACACTCTACATGGGGATGCCTTTGGAAAGTGTTCAGAAACTTCAGCAGGTCCAAAATGCTGCCACCAGATTGTTAATTGGGGCTAGTTAAAGGGATCATATAACCCCCCCCCCCCCCCGTTACAGTGGCTTCACTGGCTGCTGATCCGTTTCTGTTGATCGATTGCTGGTTCTAACCTATAAAGCCCTAAACAGCTTGGGTCCATATTAGATTGGAGGTGTCACCAAGTTGTGCAGGCTTGCTCTACATGATAAAAAATAATGCTATTCTACATTTTTTTTGTTTTGTTACCCTTTCCCCAAAGCCAGAGCAGAAGACAAATTTCTCTTGCATTTTAATCACAGAAATACCCTGTAAAGGTGAGCTAGACTGGGGGGGGGGGGGGGGAATAGTGACTGTCTGAAGTACTCTACTGAACTTTGTGGCCAAATGGGGTATGCAAGTCTTCTTGACTCACCAGAAGTCCCAGCGCTTTATCCACAACACGCCTCCTCTTTCCGGGCTTTTTATTTTATTTTATTTATTTATTTAATTACAAGATTTTTTTTTAGCTGCGCCATTACCAGTGGTCTCTGAGCGGCTTCTTCTTCTTCCTCTTTGAACCATGGCAAACAGTAGCTTGAACTAGCATGATAGCAGACTAAAAGGAGCAAGTGATTACTGGCTTTGGAATTAACTGGACATGATGGAGGTAAAGGCTTATTTCTTTTGATAGCCAAAAAGGGTCAAGAGAAAAAATGACAGAGAGGTTAAACTGAGTGTGCTACTCTGGACTGGGCAACTTCTAGAGAGCTGGGGGCTGCCCTTACCTCCAAGATTTTGTCCCAGGATCTTGTGGGGGCCACATCTGCTATCTGACCTCCCTGCTCCCCGCACTGTTATTTGATTATTTAAATGTGCCCTGAAATGGCAACTCAAGCCTTCTAGAATCTGTCTGCTTAAAAAAGGAACTGCAGCCTCTGTTTTCCCAGGGGAGCGGGGGGGGGGGGGGGGGGAACCAGAGCTTGGAATAAATGCATTACTAGTAATGACATTACCTCTGTAACACATTATTTTGGGAAATAAAGATATCAAAATAATACTATTCTTGAGGACTAATGCAATGACTAGTATGGTCTTTGTGTGTGTGTGTGTGTGTGTGTGTGTGTGTGTGTGTGTGTGTGTGTGTGTACCTAGTACCATTTATTTGTTACGTGTTTTTGGAGAGAGGGTGATTTGGCAGGATTTGAGGAAGGTGTGAACAATTTTCCTATTTTTAAGATGTATTTTTGCAACTACAGAAAAAGTAGATAAAAGGTAACATGTTATTACCATAACAGTCTCAAAGTAATAACTGCCATATTAGCTTTTAAAAATAATGAGCAATGCCTAATCCATTCCTGTCTTTTTAGAATAATGCTACCACTTCAGGAAGACTCAACGCATAGCATAACCTAAGGGCCACATTCCAGTTGTCACCAGATGGAGATGAGCTTTTGGTTTAGAGTGTGTGATTTCTGCTGCCCTCTCATTCCTAGAAAGATGATAGTGGGAGAGCACATCCCTTGTTTCAAGGTCAAACTCTGTTGAGAATAGGTACTATGTGCTTTTGGTCTAAGAAAGCCATTGAAATGCGTGGCTAAAAGGGAGGGCCTGATTCTGGCATGGTAGCAGATAAAGCAGAGAGCACTCCCCACCCAACCTTGCAGGGGTTACTACCTTAAAGGACTGGGTTTTTCTTTTGTTTCTCTTCACAAAACTTCAAATATCCTATTCATAGCTATTGATTTCTTAATGCTAGCTGCTACTTCAAAGTGAGCACAGGGGCAAAGAGGACAGAGGCGGCCCATAGGATTACCTGGGTCAACAGAACTAAGAATCTTTTATTCCATTTCATGTATTATTAAAAAGAGAGTTTTTTGGGATGTGTAGAAAGATATTTTCCCCTCTCCCACTTTTTTGTTTGATGGATTGTAGGAGGGAGAAAATCTGGAAATACCTCATCTCTGAAGGATCGCAGTAGGGTAAATTTGTTTTTCAGAATCCCACCCCTCCCCTTTTTTTTTAATGTACTTGCAGTGGAAACACATGTTTGAGGATGATAATAATGATAGCTTTTGACTAGCTAATGCTGAGTATGTCCATGTGAAACAACTCTGTCCGTGTGATGGTCAGCAACCTTTTCTTATCAAGGAGTGTAGGGACCCCTGAGCAACAAGTGTCTGTTTCGCTGTGGCAATGTGCTTTTCCAACTTAAATTCTTTATGGAGATGCAGCTTGTCCCTTTAAGGCTCAGAACCTCTTCACATCGGGTGGAAGAAGGAACACTGTCACATGGGAAGCTACAATATTATGCCACAGGGTCACTGCTAGTTGGAGTTCCCTGTGTCGCTACTTGCAGACCTCTTTAGTGGTCTTTTAATGTGATGAGGTGTATAAGCTGTGTATGCACTTGCATGGTGTGCATATTTTATTGATTGTTAACATTTGAAGCAGCCCTGATACCACCTGGGCGGATGTACTCCTATAATAAATTTCTCAAACATTCTGTATATCCAAGGATGTAAACAGCAGCAGCAACAATAGCAACTTGAAAACAATTCCAGACTTTTTTGTTGTTGTTTAGTCGTTAAGTCATGTCTGACTCTTCGTGACCCCATGAGCCAGAGCACGCCAGGCCCTCCTGTCTTCCACTGCCTCCCGGAGTTGGGTCAAATTCATTTTGGTAGCTTCGGTGACACTGTCCAGCCATCTCGTCCTCTGTCGTCCCCTTCTCCTCTTGCCCTCACACTTTCCCAACATCAGGGTCTTTTCCAGGGAGTCTTCTCTTCTCATGAGATGGCCAAAGTATTGGAGCCTCAGCTTCAGGATCTGTCCTTCCAGTGAGCACTCAGGGTTAATTTCCTTCAGAATGGATAGGTTTGTTCTCCTTGCAGTGCAGGGGACTCTCAAGAGTCTCCTCCAGCACCACAATTCAAAAGCATCAATTCTTTGGCGGTCAGCCTTCTTTATGGTCCAGCTCTCACTTCCGTACATCGCTACTGGAAAAACCATAGCTTTGACTATGCGGACCTTTGTCGGCAAGGTGATGTCTCTGCTTTTTAAGATGCTGTCTAGGTTTGTCCTCGCTTTCCTCCCAAGAAGCAGGAGTCTTTTAATTTTGTGGCTGCTGTCACCATCTGCAGTGATCATGGAGCCCAAGAAAGTAAAATCGGTCACTGCCTCCATATCTTCCCCTTCTATTTGCCAGGAGGTGATGGGACCAGTGGCCATGATCTTCATTTTTTTGATGTCGAGCTTCAGACCATTTTTTTTTGCGCTCTCCTCTTTCACCCTCATTAAGAGGTTCTTTAATTCCTCCTCACTTTCTGCCATCAGAGTGGTATCATCTGCATATCTGAGGTTGTTGATATTTCTTCCGGCAATCTTAATTCCGTCTTGGGATTCCTCCAGTCCAGCCTTTCGCATGATGTATTCTGCATATAAGTTAAATGAGCAGGGAGACAATGTACAGCCTTGTCGTACTCCTTTCTCAATTTTGAACCAATCAGTTGTTCCATATCCAGTTCTAACTGTTGCTTCCTGTCCCACATATAGATTTCTCAGGAGATAGATAAGGTGGTCAGGCACTCCCATTTCTTTAAGGATTTGCCATAGTTTGCTGTGGTCCACACAGTCAAAGGCTTTTGCGTAGTCAATGAAGCAGAAGTAGATGTTTTTCTGGAACTCTCTGGCTTTCTCCATAATCCAGCGCATGTTAGCAATTTGGTATCTAGTTCCTCTGCCCCTTCGAAATCCAGCTTATACATCTGGAAGTTCTCGGTCCACATACTGCTGAAGCCTACCTTGTAGGATTTTGAGCATAACCTTGCTAGCGTGTGAAATGAGTGCAATTGTACGGTAGTTGGAGCATTCTATGGCACTACCCTTCTTTGGGATTGGGATGTAGACTGATCTTTTCCAATCCTCTGGCCACTGCTGAGTTTTCCAAACTTGCTGGCATATTGAGTGTAGCACCTTAACAGCGTCATCTTTTAAGATTTTAAATAGTTCAACTGGAATGCCATCACCTCCACTGGCCTTGTTGTTAGCCATGCTTTCTAAGGCCCACTTGACTTCACACTCCAGGATGTCTGGCTCAAGGTCAGCAACCACATTATCTGGGTTGTCCGGGACATCCAGATCTTTCTGGTATAATTCCTCTGTGTATTCTTGCCACCTCTTCTTGATGTCTTCTGCTTCTGTGAGGTCCCTACCATTTTTGTCCTTTATCATGTCCATCTTTGCACAAAATGTTCCTTTAATATCTCCAATTTTCTTGAACAGATCTCTGGTTTTTCCCTTTCTATTATTTTCCTCTATTTCTTTGCACTGTTCATTTAAGAAGGCCCTCTTGTCTCTCCTTGCTATTCTTTGGAAGTCTGCATTCCATTTTCTGTAACTTTCCCTATTTCCCTTGCATTTTGTTTCCCTTCTCTTCTCTGCTATTTGTAAGGCCTCGTTGGACAGCCACTTTGCTTTCTTGCTTTTCCTTTTCTTTTGGATGGTTTTTGTTGCTGCCTCCTGTACAATGTTACGGGCCTCCAGCCATAGTTCTTCAGGCACTCTGTCCACCAAATCTAGTTCCTTAAATCTGTTCTTCACTTCCACTGTGTATTCATAAGGGATTTGATTTAGATTATACCTGACTAGCCCAGTGGTTTTTCCTACTTTCTTCAGTTTAAGCTTGAATTTTGCTATAAGAAGCTGATGATCAGAGCCACAATCAGCTCCAGGTCTTGTTTTTGCTGACTGTATAGAGCTTCTCCATCTTTGGCTGCAGAGAATATAATCAATCTGATTTCGGTATTGCCCATTTGGTGATGTCCATGTGTAGAGTCGCCTCTTGTGTTGTTGGAAAAGAGTGTTTGTGATGACCAGCTTGTTCTCTTGACAGAACTCTATTAGCCTTTGCCCTGCTTTGTTTTGAACTCCAAGGCCAAACTTCCCTGTTGTTCCTTTTATCTCTTGACTCCCTACTTTAGCATTCCAGTCCCCTATAATGAGAATAACATCTTTCTTTGGTGTCAGTTCTAGAAGGTGTTGTAAGTCTTCATAGAATTGGTCAATTTCAGCCTCTTCAGCATTGGTGGTTGGTGCATAAACTTGGATTACTGTGATGTTGAAAGGTCTGCCTTGGATTCGTATTGAAATCATTCTATCATTTTTGAGATTGTATCCCAGTACAGCTTTTCCCACTCTTTTGTTGACTATGAGGGCTACTCCATTTCTTCTACGGGATTCTTGCCCACAATAGTAGATATGATAATAGTCTGAATTGAATTCGCCCATTCCCGTCCATTTTAGTTCACTGACGCCCAGAATGTCAATGTTTATTCTTGCCATCTCCTGTTTGACCACATCCAGCTTACCAAGGTTCATCGATCTTACATTCCAGGTTCCTATGCAGTATTTTTCTTTGCAGCATCGGACTTTCCTTTCACTTCCAGGCACGTCCGCAGCTGAGCGTCCTTTCGGTTTTGGCCCAACCACTTCATTAGCTCTGGAGCTACTTGTACTTGTCCTCCACTTTTCCTCAGTAGCATGTTGGACGCCTTCCGACCTGAGGGGCTCATCTTCCAGCGTCATCTCTTTTAGCCTTTTGTTTCTGTTCATGGAGTTTTCTTGGCAAAGATACTGGAGTGGCTTGCCAGTTCCTGCTCCAGGTGAATCGCGTTTAGTCAGAACTCTCCACTATGACCTGTCCGTCTTGGGTGTCCCTGCACAGCATAGCCAATAACTTCTCTGAATTACTGAAGCCCCTTCGCCACGACAAGGCAGCAATCCGTGCAGGGGTAAGACTTTTTAGCACCCTCTACTGGAAGATGAACTTGAAGTATCTAAACTCAACACATTGCCTTACAAGACCTTAGATAGAAAGGGGTAGACACACTGGACTGTTACCTTCTTCAAAACAATTCATCACTATATGTTCGCAACAGTAAACCCCTGAGCAGCTCTGCACCCTTTGATCACACTGGCCATTGGGAAGCTGTCTCTGAGTTGTGGGGGGAGGAAGGTGTGAATCTTGGGCAAGATGCCTCAGTGGGCCCACCTCTCTGAGTGGGTCACCCCTTCCTTGTTACTATCACTGTTGCCCCCACACATGGGCAGCAGTGATAGTCATTGTGAACAATTACTCCACCTGAAAGAGAATGTAAGGCAGAGAATGTTGCCCCATCATTTCTTTCACACTCAGAGGGGCAGGGGAACAGGTAGTGAAAGCAAGGAGGAGAAGAGCAACAGGGTAAAGAAGTTCTAGGCATTGGCAACAAGTTTCCTGCATCAGTTTCCTGCATTTCCTGGTCCAGGCATCAGCAGAGGCCAAAGACATCAACCTTTGATGCCAACTTTCTGTCAGCCAAAGGGGTAGAAATGCATCACTTAAAAAACAACACAGGTCTATTTTCTCTCTCTCTAAATTATAAGCAGAGATACAAACTCAGAAATGATTGCTGTAAAGACTCTGCCAATATGCTGTGTTCTGTGGCATCAAGGGTTTATGGGAGATGGGGCTGATGGGCACAATGTCTATGGACTTCTGGTATAGATACTTGGCGTTTGGACATTTGGTGCTTGTATTCCTACTGTCAGTGCTGAATCCATAAAGCAAGGCTGATCAGGCTGCAGATGTGTGTGTGTGTGTGTGTGTGTGTGTGAGAGAGAGAGAGAGAGAGAGAGAGGGAGAGAGGGAGGGAGGGAGGGACAATTTAACTTGACCAGATGTTTGTTTTAGGGTGACAAAGAACTGAGGGTCTTCTTTAAATGGAGGACTGCTGCTGAGAGCCCATCACATGAAGGACTGTTCTTTGTAAAGAGGGACAGAGGAGCATCTTAGGCATTCCTGTGAATGTACAAATCACCAAACTGAATGACCAGAAGAGCAGAGGATCAAGTTCATGGATGCAGATATCTTAGTACTCAGGTCTTTAGTGGCTGGCATCAATCAGTTTGGAAACTGTTCCATATACTGTTCTGGAGCTCCCCTGCTTAGGCAAAATATAACAGCACCTTAACCACTTAAAACCAGTTATTTTGCTTCTCAGTTTCCACTTGGTAGTGGTATCATCATAAGCAGCAGCAGCTCCCACTACCACTGCCACCAATAAATGCCGCAAAGTTTAAATGCAAACATTTATATCAGCCATCTGCACTTTTCTATAGCCTTTTGTTGTTTTGTTGTTGTTTAGTCATTAAGTTGTGTCCGACTCTTTGTGGCCCCATGGGCCAGAGCACGCCAGGCCCTCCTGTCTTCCACTGCCTCCCGGAGTTGGGTCAAATTCATTTTGGTAGCTTCAGTGACACTGTCCAACCATCTCGTCCTCTGTCGTCCCCTTCTCCTCTTGCCTTCACATTTTCCCAACATCAGGGTCTTTTCCAGGGAGTCTTCTCTTCTCATGAGATGGCCAAAGTATTGGAGCCTCAGCTTCAGGATCTGTCCTTCCAGTGAGCACTCAGGGTTGATTTCCTTCAGAATGGATAGGTTTGTTCTCCTTGCAGTCCAGGGGACTCTCAAGAGTCTCCTCCAGCACCACAATTCAAAAGCATCAATTCTTTGGCGGTCAGCCTTCTTTATGGTCCAGCTCTCACTTCCGTACATCGCTACTGGAAAAACCATAGCTTTGACTATGCGGACCTTTGTCGGCAAGGTGATGTCTCTGCTTTTTAAGATGCTGTCTAGGCCTAGTAAAGTAATAATCTATCAGGTACTGCTAATTTTCAATGAATCTAAATAAGCAGTTATTCAGTGGAAACTGGCAGATTCATCCCCTGCCACTTCCAAAGATATTGCATACAGCCTCAGAAAACAAGCAGCATATGTAGGGAACAGCAATGCCATAATGCACTCTGAATTTTCTCTTTCTCTGTTAACATCCTTGCTTATTTCCTGGCAGAGTTGTGGAAAAGTACAGACAAGTTACATGAAGTTGTATGTGTATCATTTTGGGAAGTTTGCACTGGGAATTGTGATCAGCTATATTACAATATAAGGGGGTGGGAGTGTTTGCTTTAAAATTATTATGGGTAAAACATTAGATTTAAATAACAATGATTAAAAGATCTCTTGCTTTATTCATGATACTGCTTTAAAACACTTGTGACATTTTTCTAGTATATGAAAATCTATATTCAGAATGAATGTGACATGCTTGGTGCTGTTAATCTGCTCTCTGTATGAAGTAGGTCGTTAAAATGTGTTATTTCATTACCTTGAAATTATATCCTGGACATTATTAAAGTGACCCAGATATAGACTTTCACAGCAACTGTTGAAACGCTGTGAACAGTACGGTTTTGTCTTCAGTTCCTAAGTCCTGGAAAGGTGTAGGCAGATGTAGATAAATCTAGTGCGGGCTGTTTCTCCAGTTACAAACCTTTGTTCCAGTGCAAATAAAGGTTCTAGATATACAGGGTTCATTATAACAGAATTTTAATTGCCTTAATCTGGCAAAACTCCTAGTCAGACAGGAGGGTTTTTTCTTTTCTTTTTTAAGATGTTGTGGAAAGTATCCCTTCCTGAATTCTGCAGCTTCTGTGCCCTGTTTGTTTGGGGGGGGGGGGGAATCTACAGATTACAACTGTAACAAAATTATGTTGGAGATTGATAACATTGGGCTTTGTTGCGATAACCACGTTTTCACATTCTTGAAAAGCACTCCTTCCAGATATGAAGTTGAAGGTGAAGCACTTGGGAAGTGTGAAGGCAGGGGGAGAGAGGATGAAGAGGGAGCAGTGGAGAATAGCCTTGTTCGCCCTTGGAACGGACTTTTTGGCAAATCTTTATAGCCTTAGAGCAACACAAAACCTCTCCAGCACCACATTCTCCAACTGTATCATTTAGCTAACTCTCAGAGGCACAATAGTTTTGTTATATATTTTATATATATAGTCTTTAATAAGATATTGTCTCCTGCCCTGCCATATGCTACAGAGCAGCCTCCCGCTCTGTGGGGCTTTTGATTCCTCTCAATAAGATTATTTCAAATACTCTAATCCTGAATCATTGACATGAATACAAAAGCCTAGTGACATCTAATAGATGCCTCTTAGCTTTGCTTTTTTCCTCTTGTTCCTTCCCTTTTTCTTCTTTTTTTTACCTGACAAAAAGCTTACAGACACTTGGGCTCTCTCTCTCTCAGTAGCAGCATGGGGAGGCTGCTCATGAAATATAAAGGAGGAAAAAGGACTGACATCGGGCTGATAAGCCACAGAGCAAAGGACCATAGATTAAAAGTAAATGCCAGTAAATCCTATCCTGTACACTCACTTGTTCTTTTATTGTTTTCTTTAACTCTTCCAGTGCTGGAGGGAAATGGAGACTTAATATGACCTAGAGAGGCAGGATGATAGAGCAAACTGAAATCAGTATTTCTCACCCCCAACCCGTGCGTCAGTTTTTCAGCTGAGAAAAAATTCAGCAGATTTTGGTTGCTAAAGACATGCTAGGCTGAGATTTGAGTCAGTCTGTAAATCAACAGGATACTCTAATGTAATACAAGAGACACTAAACAGTTAACCAGGCAATACATTTCCCACTCTGCAGTAAATACTTTCTAAAGTAGGGCTATTTATTTAGTTAAAGTGACTTATACCCACTTTTGTAAAATCATTACAAAATCACTTTTGTAAAAGTTCATAATGACTTCCAGCAAAGATATAAGACTGCTGAAACCAACATAGCAAAATATCTTAAAAATGCAAAACAATGAACCCAATCTACCTAAGGCAGTATCCTGAAGGTTCCAGGGGTTTATGCAGTTGTTTGTAAATAAAAGAAGGGAAGGAAATAATTTTGGAGATAATTTTGGCATGTTGGGGCTACATCAGTTAAGACCCTGCTCATAGTTGCTAGTATCTGTTTGTTATTCTACATTTGTGCTACCTGATTGAGGTCCTTTTTTTCAGACTGGTAGAGATGGTCTTGAATTTGTAGGTTTAAGAGGTTATGAACAGTACTGTGGATCTGAACTATAATCTTGAATTTGGAATGTAGGCGAACTGGAATAAAATCTAGCTAATGAAGGTTTTTCCCCTCAGAAGGACTAATATATATCATCTGCACAAAATGACCACATTCTAGGTGTGTCGTTTCTCATTTAAAATATTGCTGTGGTGATAAGAGTTAAGATGCAGTTTGTTTTCTTACTGAGGGTAGAGTGGGCAGCAAGAAAAACTGGTACCACAAATTCTTCATAAGCAATTTTTTAGTGTCATGAACTGTCGCTAAAAAGAATTCCTAGTATAGACTATACCCACTATCATAATAGTTTATTGACACTGCAGAAGCCTATTAAATTATGATGATACCAGGATTTTGCTTTTGTCTGCATGAGATCACATTTGGAACTGTACAATTTATCTACTCAAAAGCAAGCTCCATTCCATTCCATGTCGCTTCCTCCCGGGCAAGTGGGGAAGTCGTTGGTACAGAATTACAACTCTAAGGATTTTGGTGTAGCCACCTGAATTCAAATGTGGATTGCCTTTCAATTTATAAAAAGAAAAGAAAAAAGAAAAGAGGGATAACTCCTGAGTCAAAGCTTTAGCTTTCTCTGTGATCTCTGCGAAATTAACCTTTCAGTTAGATTTTTTGGCATCTGTCTACCATTGGCTGACATCCCAGATGTTAAGTCTCTCTAAGTGGTTGTTAAAGAACATTTTACCTAGCTCAAATTTTGTAGAATGACAAGAGCAAGGAATAAATGTTTTCCATAATCACTGCCTATAGTTCTTTCCAAGAACTGGATTAGCAAATTTCAGCATTGTACCGGGATTTGTGTCAAGGTGCCAGTGCTTCAGCAGCATGGTGTCTTTGGTCGTCTGACACCTATATTTAGGACTATGGCACATGTTGATATGAATGTCCATGCTCTGGGATATGGATAAGCCCTCTGCCTGTGAAGCAAGGACTGTTACATTAGGTACAGGGTTCTATGTCACAAGAGTCTCAGCTTTCGTTTGGCAAATTTCACGTCTAGCTTTAACATGGGTCTTCCTTAATGGAGAATCAGGTTTTGTTTGTTTTGTTTAGGACAAGATATTTCCCTTCCTGATAAATATATGTACAGGAGGAATCCCTGAGAAATGCATTCTTAAACACGTTAGACTTTTGCCCTAATTTTTTCTTTTAAACAATGTGTCCCGAATGCTCCTAGAATGTGGCTTCTTAAGCTGGTTTTACACTCCTCTTCAACTAACATACTGATTCTTAATTGTATCTGTCCATCTAGGTGGGATCCCACCACCCAACTAAAGGGTAGAAAGGTCATGATCTCTGACCTCTTGTTTGTGACACCTCTTTCAATACAACCCTCCAGACAGAGAGCACTAGAGTCCTTCTAATGGGCAACTCCATAGACATTGCTTGTTTATCAGTGAAGTTGCTTCGGCAAGGAATGAATGAATGAATGACTCTGTGTGTTCTGCGGCTCCTTAAATTAATGGAGCATCATTGTTGCTTTCTGTGTGCATGTGTCTACGTGTGCATTTGTCTAGGAGGATGGTGAAAGCAAAAGAAGCAAATAGCTGTCTTATTTTCATTTCATCTAATAGTCAGTTATCAGAACTGAGTTTGTTTTGCTGTATTTTCCCTCTGCATGGCCTTAGGTAAGGGGCAGAAATCTGCAGATGGCAAAGAAAGCCTTATCTACTAATTTCATCCCCTTACACAGCTATTGGAGGTTTCAAGGCTCTGATCGACAATCAGTTCAAGACGATCCACACTGGGCTTGGATTTACAGAATGGCATAAAGTTCAAGCACCCAATCTCACCGAGCCAGATTCTGAAATATTTTTTACAGGCAATTTCTGCCAAAACCTAGGTATACGTATGATTTCTTATTTAGAGAGGGGAGTCCTTCATTCCGTATGGCCTGATTGGAGAAAGGTGATGGGCTTTGAATGAGGAACAGAGTCAAGCCAGCAAACCTTATTCCTGACCCATGTATATACATTTTTTAAAACATAATCTTTCTTTCTTTCTTTCTTTCTTTCTTTCTTTCTTTCTTTCTTTCTTTCTTTCTTTCTTTCTTTCTTTCTTTCTTTCCGGGGGACCACATTATCCTCTTTTTTTCATCTGTGGGGCTTATGTCCAAGCCTTAGGCTCAAAAAGATGGGAAATTGTACCTCTTGTCAAAGTTCTGTGAACATGCTTTAATCCTAAAAATTGTCCACAAGCAGAAATTGTAGATACAGTTGAAAGTTGGTACAACAGAGCAGAGTTGGCTGGTTTGATCCCACTCCTCACCCTATAAACATTTGCCTTACATTCTTTGACCATGTAAAAGGGGCCTGTGATATAGTATTCCATTCATTTCCGATGACCTTTTTCAACAGACAAACATGCTCAGCTCTCTTCTGGGCAACCAGAAATCTCACATTCTTCTCAACATTCATCAAAATTCTCTTCTTCCCAATGTGCTGATGAAGCTTTAAGCTAGAGGAGGAGAACCATTGGGCCTCCAGAAGCCAGCAGGACCAATAGTTAGGAATTATGGGAGCTGTAGTTCAAAATATCTGAATGACCAAAGAGCCCCAATCAAAAATACCTGGAACTACCTCAATGCAGCTTTATTGAGTATCAGTGACAACTGTTCAACTCCAGTAATGTCTCTGCTTTAGCTACATATCTTTCCTACCTAGCCCAATACATGTCTGTAAGCAGGTAGCCATATGGGCTAATTTCAGTTATTTTTCATAATGTTCATTTCCAGCTTTGCCCACACAAAAAGAGTAATCTTAATTACTGAAAAAAAAATTAATTTGGATGAAAATATGCCACCTAAACAGCAGGAAAAGAGTAAGACAGAATAGGAGATGGATTGACTCAATAAAGGAAGCCACAGTCTTGCTTCGTACGACCTGAGCAGGACTGTTAATGATGAGACTTTTTGGAGGGTTGCCTAAGTCGCAAGCAACTTGATGGCACGGAACATGAACAAATCTATGAAGTGTTTTCTGTCAAACGTTTTACAGAAGATCTAATGATATACATCACAGATCATTTTGATTCATATCGTACCAGAGAATTATTGCTAATATCCGTATATTTAAGCTTCACAGAGATGCAAAGATAATCAATTCCAAAATCATTTGCACGTGATCCAATTAGCACTTGATTGGCAGCCTGGTCCTGTATGTGTCTATGGGGAAATAAATTCCACTTATTTCAAGGAGATGTGGCTCACTTAAAAAATCTGTGCAGGATTGCAGCCTTAGTTACCATTCACTGGGATATTTATTGGGCAAGCCAGCTCTCGTTACCATTTTCACTTCTCCCTCTCTTTATTATAAAGAATATTTACATCTCCTTTAGGAATGATAAAGATTATTTCTCAAATATTATTCCCCAGGAAACCAGGGAGCATTTAGGGAAGATTCCCCTTCCCCACTTATCTTGTTCGCCAGTCGAGAATGAGGCAGGTTCCAAGTGGTGAGAGGCATGAGGAGAAGCCATTGTTTTCTGGGATGAGACGCTCCCCCATGTGTGCTCGGCCTCCTTCCTCCCAGGCAGGTTTTATTTGCATGTCCTGCTGCCTTGGTTATTGAGGGGTTAATGAATGGTCGCCTGCTCCCGGCAATCCCATCATGTGCCTGGTTGACTCTGAAAGCGGGGCTCGCCATCGCCTACAGGGCATCCTTTCCCAGCGTTCTCCCAGGCCACCTGGGCAGATGAGATCCTGCACAGTCTGTCCTGAGGACACAAAATCTAATCAGGCGCTGCCTCTTCTAGTCTAAGTGACCTGCCTGCTTAAGAAGGGAAGAAGAAACGAGGGGTGGGCAGCTAATCATGAATAGGCTACCACATCTATCAGGCTTTAGAGAACTCGTGTATCTCCATAAGGGAGGAAGTCTCCCTCCTTGCCCCCCCCATTCATTTTCAAGATAAGGTGTCATTCATGTGAGCACTGTGCTGAACTAATCAGGTTAATTGAAGAGCCCTGAATAAGGCTCATTCAGTTGATCTCTTTCTGCTGTTACAGACCGATAGGACAGTCAGAGATTTTGCGTGTTGTCACATTTTCTTTGTTGCACCTTCTGTGCTGACTCTCTGGAGAATCAGATCTGAGAAATGTGCTGCCTTTCGTGGCTTGCGTGAGCAAGGTGTGTATGCACATATTCTGGGCTCTATGAAGGTGGAATTTTATGTTTCCAATGCACACACACATGGACACACTTGAACGGTGCATCCCCTACCACAGTAATCCCCAGAATACATGAGATGAAGCAAGTTACTAGGACTATTGATTGCTGCATGCAGAAGAGTTGAAACTGCTCGGCAAATTCATTCCAACAAGTATCATTTGAGAGATCATCATGCTCAGGCCCTTGTAAAATCTTTCTTTCTTTCTTTCTTTCTTTCTTTCTTTCTTTCTTTCTTTCTTTCTTTCTTTCTTTCTTTCTTTCTTTCTTTCTTTCTTTCTTTCTTTCTTTCTTTCTTTCTCTCTTAAAAATGCTGTCTAAGTATGGCTTGACAGCATTGCCTAAACTGCTTTGATTATCCTAGTGGATATTTTTGTCATGTGTTATATGTATGCTTTGTGCTGTTGAGTCACATCTGACGTATGATGACAGTGTAGCTTCCAAGGTGTGTGAGATATTTAAGGAGTAGTTTTACCACTGTCACCCTCCTTGGCAGGCCTCCTTGGCTCAAAAGAGATTTTTATCCAGACCTCCTACTGCATCACTCTATCCACTACACCACACACCCTTTCTTACTTAGTTTCTTGCTGTTGCCTGTGCAGCAACACTGTGAAAAAGGGGCAATTTGTATGCCACCTTTCTGGAAGGTGATCTGCTCTGGTTATGAGATGTACATGTGGGTGCATGTAGGGCTTTCTACATGCACCCACATGCAAAGCTGAGAGGTTTAGGGGAAATGTTAATAGGAGAGTAAAAAGATTGCACCTGTAATAACTTCACAAACACCAGCTAAAAGCTGTTAGAAGCAAGGCAGGCCTTCTTCTAATTTCTTGATACATAATTGATAACTGAAAACTGCCACAAGTGAAAAGTGCTACTAAATATAAGTATCTTTTAAAATCTCTTATTGAATTCTGTCAAAGTAATTATTTAGGTCAGACCACCTTCTTAGTTATCCGTAAGAGATATTTGCCAAAACACAGCAGCGCCAGTGTGAGATCCTAGTTAGAAATGATTTTGGACTGCAATATGTTATAGCTTGAGCAATATCTTCTGTCTGCTGTACTTCATGGTAATTTATAATGGTTGAATTGTAAGAAAGAAAACAGGTAGATGTGGGGGTGGGGAGAGTTGCCAAAGGCCCAGGGTATCTGGAAAGCCCATGCTCTGAATGCCAGAAGTGTGTGGGCAGGCAAAAGATAATAGTCTTTGTTGAGGTAAAGCATGCATTCTGGACATGCTCAAAGCCAAGCCTTATGTTGCATACCACCTAGCTGAATTCTACTGCAGAGTCTCTAGCTAGAGTGCTGGTCTTCAGTGTGGAGATACTAGGTTCAAATTCCTACTCAGTGGCAAAGCTTTCTTGAGTGCCTTGAAGTGAACTAGTTCACTATCTCTTCACACAACATCTGTAGTAAGGCTGTGAGTTCCGTAAAGAGAGCTTAGGACACCCACCCATCCAAAAAAAGTGTCCCCATAGCTGAGCCCTTGTTCACGTGATGCTTATTTCTTTCATCAGCTAGGGATGCAGAACAATGAGAACTCGATCACTAAACACTTGATACAGGAAACATGGTCTTAAAAAACTATCAGCAATAAGACAATAGTTTAACTATGGGTGTAGCTCTTTGTGGTTTCTTTCTCTGTTCTTGAATTGGGTGCTACTTTTAAACATGTGCAAATGCTCTTGCTCTGTCTTGAGTGCGAACATCTGCATACAAACAAACAAACACAGAGCTTTTTGCAAAGCTGTTTCTCTTCCAACTCATTCACCAGAGGCTTTTTCCCTTAGTCCATCATAGGCTAAACCGTTTCCATGAAAATCCTCTGTCTAAATTAGATATAGCTAGCCTACAACATCTCCCATAGTCTTCCTACTGACTCCA
Source organism: Intellagama lesueurii (assembly GCA_037013535.1). Classification (NCBI taxonomy): domain Eukaryota; kingdom Metazoa; phylum Chordata; class Lepidosauria; order Squamata; family Agamidae; genus Intellagama; species Intellagama lesueurii. The sequence continues at coordinate 228,119,048 of JBAJHW010000002.1, read as the reverse complement.
ATTCCAAGTTTATACTTTGCAAATGTTAGACCCATTAGAGTAAAGATGAAACTAGTTCAGAGAGAAATGGAAGTTTATGGAACCAGCACAAACATTCTTTCTTTCTTTCTTTCTTTCTTTCTTTCTTTCTTTCTTTCTTTCTTTCTTTCTTTCTTTCTTTCTTTCTTTCTTTCTTCCTTCCTTCCTTCCTTCCTTCCTTCCTTCCTTCCTTCCTTCCTTCCTTCCTTCCTTCCTTCCTTCCTAAAATTTCTGTGGTTTGTGTGTGTGTGCATTTAAAATATAGTTTCTCCATATTTGAAATGTTGTCCTTCCATATCATTATTCTTCTGGAAATGTCAGAAATAACTATCTATAATCACATTTCCTCCAAGAGCATGTAGTTGTGGATTGCCCAGATCATCATCATCACCATCATCATCACTTGGCAATAGAATAACAGCTTGTTTCCAAATAAGAGCCAGCTGGGTTCTCATAGCTATCATTTAAGGGAGAGCCAACTCTGCACACAAAAACCAAAGCTCAGGTTAGTCATTAACTAAAACCCTAAATAAGCAGTGTTTGGTTTACCACACTTCAGAATACAATGCCAGGAACCATTCTGTCAGTCTAATTAATGTGCATCGTTAATGCTGCTACTGCCAGACTTTCATTCAAGACCCACCACTATCTAGACTTTGTTGTTATGAAGAAAGTCCTCCACCAGGAGGTGTTTTGCTTCTAAAACTCCCTCCCCCAATTGCTTGCAGTGCAGACCTTAAAATGCAACATGGTTGAGGAAAGTTGTATCTGTCATGTAGCGAGCAAAGGAGAGGTGTGATGCTGAAATAGGAGAGGAAACCCCATTTATCTCTCAAAATTTTGTATTTATTTTCCATTCAGGCAAGATGCAAATGTTCTCTATTGGGAACACAGTATTCCTGTCTTTCTGGCTTAGACAGACTAGCTGTTTGTCACTTCTTATTAATCAGTGGTGGTGCCAAGTTTAATTTGAAGTTAGGCTCACACTATTAGTCCAAGATTATGTAAAATGAAATCTTTCCTCAGCGTTTTCTTTTTCTCAGAGAGGAAGGGAGAAAGGGAGGAAAAGGAGAACAGAAAAAGGTGCTTATATCTTGATTTTGGTGTCACAGTTAAAGTTAGTTATTTATCCACTGAATCTTAATAAAACGATCCATTTTGAGGTTGGGAGAGAAATGTCCTAGTTATATTTTAAATGTGATACATAAACGTATTGTGCTGAAATGAAAACAATGGAGCCATGAACTGGTCCACATGTGAATGCTTAAAACTAAAATTAATTATTATTTTTTAAAAGGTAAGATTTGTAAGAGAAAGGGGTATATGAAAATGAGACCTTCTGTATGTCTTTTTTTTCTCCCCAGGAAAACTTGTAGCAGCAAAATGATGGATTGCTCAGCTCTGCACAACTAATTTGAAAAGCCTTAATGTAGTTCTTTTTTTAAAAAAATGCTCCCACTGATGCCTGGAATATAACATGTTTCTGACACTATTAATAACCTGCTCAAGCACAACTGAAGTATTTTTAAACAAGGTTGAAACCATTTAGCACTGTACATATTCAGATCATTATCTGACCCGAATATTCTGACATACTGTATAAGCCTTTCAGAGAATTACACGTTGAAACAAATAATTTTAAAGTCCTAATGACTCAGATTTTCAGGACTCATTTTCTCTCTCTCTGTGTGATGCGATTACTTAATGTTTCCATTTGTTATTATGCTTTATGATCTGTCTTTACATTTATTTTTAAAGCTAAATCCCTCTTCCTATTTTGTTTTAAGCTGGTATATTTCTAGAAATTCAAATTTGGACAGAATTTTACTTCCTGTTTCAAAGGTCAAGGAAAGCTGACCTCAACAGCAGTGCAGAGACTGCTGAATTATTCATATCATTGACTTTGTGTCAGCTTCCACATTTGTGCAGAGGGATGTTTTATTCATTTATCTCATTTAGGGTCCTTCTCTGCACCTGTTTCTACCATTAAGTACCCTGTAATTTGCATTTGATGCTAATTTAGTTTCATATCAGCCTGGTCCCCCCTTGTTAATTTAATTTTCTAAGACCCTTTTCATTATACTAGAAATGTTTCCCTCTTTAAAGCAAACATCTATACAAGTAATTGTATAAACTGCCTTTTAAATAATATCTTTTAGAAGATTCCATCGTTTAATTCCTTAATTCCTATAATTAGTCATGGTTTGATTAATGTTTCAAAGGGTTAAATTAAAATGCAAAGTTACTTGAATGCACACTTGAATAATTTTATCTGCAGTCTATAACAGTTTCTGCATTGCTGCCTTTTATTCCACTTGTGGTTTTGAAAATTATATGTGTTAACAAGTCCTAATTTCCTTTATTTAGTGTCTTTGTTTTTTGTCAGCTATTAACCATTGCAAAATGCATATTGGACATGAAATATTGGCAATGAAATGCTTCGAATTTTCTTCTAGTAGATTTGAAATGGTAAAGGAGAGATGGTTTGAAGGGAATGGAGAGCTCCCTTTCGTTTGCTCTTCCTTAAATTACAATTGAAAACACCAACAGCACTGTATTACTTACAAATGTAGAATTAAATAGCTTTATTAAATACCATAACAGTGGTGCTCTGTCAAAAATCTAATCCAGCCATTAGTTCAGAGTAGTAGCATTGTGTAGGCACTTTGTGTGTGTATTTTCCGTCCTCTCTTTTGTATCTTTTAATGAGAATTGCTGCAAGATACATCCTCCCGTCTTTAAAAAAAGAGTTGTAAGATCTTTTTCTTCCCAAGTAGCTTACAGAATTTCTTCACTCATTTACTCTATTACAACACTTTGGAAGAAAGTGTGAATCTGCACTTGGCTAATTTTGCCTCTTTTTTTTGTTTTGAACCTATTATATTGTTGCAACCGGACATAGGTATTATATTATGTTAATCTATAATTGTTCAGTGCTGGATTTTTCATCCACTGTTCCCTAGTTTTATTAGTTTAAGATGAAATGCAAGGGAAAGAATCTCTTGTTTCACATACATGTTAAGTTTCAGTTTTCTCCTATTAGCACAGTAGTCCTGAAGATACTGTAAAAGGAGCAGTGTGAGAAATGAGGGGGGGAAACAAAGGGAGTCAGCGGGCCATTAGCAGTTGGACTTAATGTAGGCAGTGCAAAGTATGCCTTTATTTATAGGAAGAACTGCTTTACCATGCTGTATACAAATCATTTTTAAACCTCACTAATCGGTGGTTAAGTATGGCTTTGCTTCCTCACCAATTGCCAATCTTCTTACTTTGCCAAAATTGTTGGGGGGGGGGGGAATCATTAGCAATACTTAGTATCAACGTGTATACCATTCTGCTGCAATTCTTCTGCAACTTTGTGCTATCAGAACAGTGTTACCGTCTCCATGCTGAACTAAGCATTAAGGGAGAGCTTCAGTGGGAATGTTTGTAATCTCTGTCTGTATGTGTATACCCACCCATGTGTCAGTGTGCCTATGCGTGTTTATGTGGAACCTTCCATATATATGTTGCTGATGTTTATTGCACCAGAAAGACATCAGTTCAGAAGTGGCTTGAAGATTTGTCTACAGCCCTCAGAACACAGTGGGGTTTTACTTCCAAGAAAACTTGCATAACATAGAGCTGAAATTGGGTCATTATTGTAACCTAGTCGGCAAATCTGCTTGTTTTGTTCTGTTTCTATTAAAATCCAGCTAGAACTTTGGAAGAGGTTTATCCTCTCCCTGCAGGATGCTGTTGTTACTTTACTATAGTTTTTTTAGGAACATATCTTTTGCTGGGTGGTGGTGGGGGAGGGGGACAGAAGGAGAGATAGATGATATAGAATATTTAGTTTCTTAGATGACATTTCATTTGAGGAAGGATGAATCAGCCTGAGTTGTGAGACATTACAACTTTAATATGTCCATGTTTACTTGGGAACTGTTCCCACAGTTCTGAGTAGGACTTATCTCAAGTACCTTGCTCAGGATTGTCACCTTGAGGATGTTAAGTAAGTTGCCTTTGTAAAGAGCATAGGTGAATACCATTCCTTTGTTCTTTACAGCCTTTAACAGATAAAATAATATTTGTTCACTTGTTTTAGCCGGAATCATAGTCAAGTATTTCTTTGTCTGCTCAGAGGCTGAATCAAATGTTCACTCTGGAATGCAATAACCTGTGGATATTTATTAATATATTATATAGAAAGTGAAAGAGAGCCATGTTTAAATTCATAATCCTAATAAGGACTGTTAAAAGAGGACTGATGTTCATCCACGTTCTCATCCTGTTGCATCTCAATTAGAGCTGATAGACTTAATTTGTATCTTGCTTTCATTCCGTCAAATCAAGACAGACATCCATCAGTTTAATTTTCTTCCAATTCCTGCATTTCAGTGTTTCCCAAAGTGATATGTTCCAAGGACTATTTGGAAACCGGGAGGAAAGCACACGGGTAGAACTTGACCGGCGTACCTCTGTGTATGTTTCTTTTTCAGCAACATTTTATTTTATTTTAAGAATTGCTATGAAATACAGCAAAGGATGAGAAGAAATCTAGTTGAAGAGAACTGCTTGAAAGTACTGTTGAAAACATGTCCCAATGAATGTGCATACCCTTCTCACACCATACATATCACAGAGAATGTTTTGGGAAGACACACAGACACACACATACTCTGATACAGGAGTTAGCGGTGCTAGCTTCTTCCAATATGGCGAGGTTTCATCAGCTGGATAAAAAGATGGTAGATGAAGTGTAATCCAAGAACCCTGACATGTATGATCATAAACATACAGTGGACCCTCGACTTACAGACGGCTCGACCTGCAGACTTTTCGAGTTACAGACTTCTCTGGCGGCAAAATTTAGGTTCGACTTGCGGCCGGAGAATCGACCTACAGACCGGAAAATCAAACAAAATGGACCAAAAATGGCCGGTTACGGATTAATCGGTTTTCAATGCATTGTAGGTCAATGGAGCCTCGACCTACAGACTTTTCGACCTGCAGCCACCGTTCCAATACGGATTAATTCCATAAGTCGAGGGTCCACTGTATTCAGACACACCAGACAAATGCATCCAAGAGAAGAATGTTGTTATTTTTTATAATGATCTCCCTCTGTCCCAGTTATTCTTCAAAACCCAATCCTGATAAAGTCAGTCATGTTTAACTGAAGCCAATAGAACCACCACTAAGATCTGGTTGTTCATTTTCGAATTAAATTTAATCATTATTAACTTTAGGCGGATTTTGGGCAAAGTGTCTGTTTGTGACATCTGCTAAATGCGGAATTACTTTCTTTCCATTATTGTTATGTTGTCATATTTATTAGATTTCAGAGTACTTGAATGGACGTACAAAAGTAAGATGCTTTCTAAAAAGCCACTTAGGCAACAAAATATAGATTATAAAATCTTTAAATATTCAGAATGGAAATATATACTATAGTTCACCTCTCTTGTTATCTATACAACCATGATGCAGGTGATTTTTTTATTTCATATTTTATTATTTGTATGTCTGGAGAAATAATGGGCAAATGGCTGCAGAGTTCAGCCTTCGCTATATTAGGAAATATCCTGAAAAGAACTCATTGTTGAGAGATGGTTCAAGCAGTTGATTGGGCTTAATGTAGAGAGCGCTAAGTGCCAAGTGCAATAAAAATGAAACCGTATCACCCTTAAGCATTGTCAACAAAAACCATAGGCATATTACTTTCCTCCCATTTTTGTCTTGCATTCATATGATGACCTCAGCATAGGGCATTTCCTGAGTATTAATGACCATTCAGAGTTAATGGCCCTCAGTTTTGCCTCGAGACATCAACTCCTCCTAACTGGTCATTAATTCCCAGGAAATGCCCCATGCCGAGGTCATTATTGCTTAATTATCTCCATACACTTTAATGCCAGTTTTGACAATGTACAGTCTTCTACTGTGACTTATGTGTGTTTTACAGTTCGTTTAATAGCTCATCATTAAAACTGCAGATGATCTTTATTATTATTTATTAATGCTTTTCCTTTAATTTTTGTGATGTGTTCATACATGCCTTATGTGAGGGGCAAAGGTGTGCTGCATGATACTAAGAGGTGACCCCAAGCAACATCCTAGGTAGTGGCATAAGCACGCTTGCTTGGTAGAGTCAGTGTTTGGAGATGCTGGAAGGAGGAAATAAAGCAGCTTCCAATCATCAGCCACATCAGACTCATAGCACAAATATCTGCTCCAAGTAACACAGCCAAGTGATTTAACTCAAAATCATTCCACACTTGACATTGCTTGAATCTCGCATACAATATAACTGGTGTCAAGAGTACACATAGCTAGTTTGCTTCAACAGTACATAGCAGGCAGCTGATGCCCATTTTCCTTCCTTAAGATTATGTGCTGAGAGACATGCAGTTTCCTACGCAGAAGTAAGCTCTTTGAAGAAGTAACCTTTTGCTGTAGAAAAACTCAGATGCTGTGTTAGACATCACTGGCATCTTGCATTAAATAGTTGTGTCACCACTGTGAAATGTGCTGAGTCAGGTTTTTACTCCTAGTAAAATTTGGGAGTGGAAACTGAAAGAGCTGAGCACCGTCTCCAAATTGAGTAAATGGGAACGACTCAGAACAAAGTGTTGTCAGTGAGACATAACAAGAGGAATGTATTGTATATAATGAACTAGGAAACATGGACTGTAGAGTTCAAGAAAGTACCTGTATACTAAACAGTGTCTCACAGAAAAAACGAACAGAAAATTCATGGGTGGAGAAAGGGGAATGATGGCAAAAAAAAGAGCATGCTGTGGTGTGTAAGAGGATGTGCTTATCTCTCTGATAGGCCACACTGGAACAATATAAGTGTGAGGACTACAACTGTAGCGTAGAGTTTAGGCATGCGAAATCTGAATTTTTGTACTGGCAAGTGTTGGGTTCGGTGTGCTGAGGCTTATAGGAGTTGTTTGGTTCTGAGAAACCTGGAACAGAATAGTCTTAATGAGTGTTTGTGGAAGGGGTGGAGGACTGAATAAAAGGTGCAGATTGTGAAAGTCAGTTTAAATATAAAGCTGGAAATATAAAGAAAAAGGGTTAGCAAGGCAAATAAAGAATCCCAGACATTAGCGTAGAGGATCTTCAAAGGCTATGTGTACAAGTAGGGAGGTGGTTTCATGATCTTTCATGGTCCGGCAGTAACTTAGAAATAAGGCATAATTTTATCCACAACGTGCTCCATCTTAAACATCACTTGCCAGAAAGTCAAGCATCTCTTTATCTGAATCTTTCACCAGTGAATGTGTTTCCAAACTAAATGAGCCTCCTATGTCATTTTAACGGCCTTACTTTCCTCTCTTTTGCTCTCATCCCCTCCCCTCTTTTTTAAAAAAGCACGTCTGCTCTTATTTCAAAGAAAGCCATGGTGGCTCATTCTCATTTATGTGTAAGCCAATTTGCACTACTCTGGCAGTGTGAAGGGCTCTTGAAGTGGGAGTAAACATTATTTGCACCAACCTGGAGAGCTCTTTATGCAACTTACTGAAGCGCATAAGTGCTCTTAGCGGAGAAGATCTGTGTTGTAATGTCGTTCAAAAGAAACAAATAAAAAAGCTTATGGAAAGTTTGAGAGTCGCTCATTTTAAACAAGAAAAAAATTATCAATGGCCAAATTGTTAGTAATCTCTGGGGAAGGAGAATACTCCAACAACAGAAATGAAAAGTTGAGAATTTTGGCAAAGTCAAAACTAAAGGTCTTTTTTCCCCTGTTAATGAAATGTAAGATTTTTGTGCTCTGAATAAATAGAGTTTGCAGAAGTGATGCAGAGTGGAGAGCTAAGATCCAGATTGAGGCAGAAGCACTAAAGCACTGGGAACTCTCTGGCACCCCCCCTCCCCGCACCTTCAGTCAGTAGTGGCATTGTAGCTTGCCATGAATCAGCTCTTAGATTGGTGTCTCCTTGCTATAAATCCTGACCGTAAGGCTGTGCTCATGGTGGGCAGTGAAGCTCGGACATGAAGGGGGCCAGGCTCTGTTTGTGTTGTTGTTAGCGACATGTAGCAGAGTTCCCCTTGAACGGAAAAGCTCTGGCTCCAGCGTGTCGCCAGTGAAAGTAGAAACATAAGTCGCACATGGGGTGAGAAGCAAAGAGCATTGCCTCAACTATCAAGATTCACTTTGGAGACGCAGGCAGGCAGGATGGTTTGGGACACTGGGTGTTTGTTTGGAGATTTAAATGAAGTGGAAGAGAGTGGGGTGGTGTGGGGGTGGTCAGGAGAAGCTCTTTCAGGCAGTATTCAAATCATTAATGTCTTTTTATTTAGAAACAAGAGCAATCCATGCCATATCTGGAATTTTTTAAAAAAGAGAATTAAAAAATTAGTATCATCAGAACACGTGTTTGTTCCTTTGCTTCCTCTTCACTTCATTCTATTTTCGTTTACCGTGTTTCCCCGAAAATAAGACAGGGTCTTATATTAATTTTTGCTCCAAATAAAGCATTAGGGCTTATTTTCAGGGGATTTTTTTTTTCATGTATAACAATCTACATTTATTCAAATACAGTCATGTCATCTTCTGGTTGCTGCACAATGGTGGAGGGCGGGGTTTCACTTAACTGGGGCTTATTTTTGGGGTAGGGCTTATATTACGAGCATCCTGAAAAATCATACTAGGGCTTATTTTCAGGGAAACAGGGTATCTTTCTTTTTATTTTATTTTTATGATGGCTCCTTTAAGAGGCAAAAGCGTGTCACTAGGTGTAAGGAACTTTTAACACTTTTTCATCTTTTCCACATTTGTATAATTACTGTTAAGCCACATTGGAAAGCCTGGGGCCTAGTGATCACTTTGCTTGTATTAGGTTTCAGAAGCAAGAAGCAGGGAAAATCATGAACTTGCTCAAAACAACTGGCTACCATTCTGTGTCCTTTGGAGTAAAGACTAAATAACAAGAACAGCAGCAGCAAAGGCCCCCTCAGATTTCCACCATCCGAAAAGTGACGTCTTTAGTTTTGACTTCAGAATATTTAATTTCCCATCAAGTAAATCATGTTCCTGTGCATTTGGAGGCAGAACATATGTAGAAATAAAATGTTTTCAGGAGGAAAAAGTCAACACTTTTGGTGATGCCTGCTTTTTTAAAACAAGTGTGGAAGATATTAGGGAGCAACGGCAATTAAGAGGATAAGAAATAAATTATTGTAATGAAAGGCTGTTTTTCAAGACAGCTTTTTTTTTGGTTTACATTTTCTGAGAAACCAAAATGACACAGCTAGGCATAAAAATAGAGATAAATAAACGGGTGAAGGATAGTATCAAATAGGAATGAAATGCAAAAAAAGTGTGGGGTGGTGGTGAAAAAGAGAAGGTTTTATAACATGGAGTGATCTTCTGCATGGCCAAGTGATCTCTTTCTTTCTCTTTGGCAAGTGGCACATTGAATGACTAACAAGAGATCCAGATACATTTGTTGACCTGCAATTAAAGTGTATTAGGTTTGAATGTCACGGTTGGCCAGAGAGTTTCTTTGTGAAGGTAGATTACGTATTATGTATTTTTACAAGCAGTTTTTCTATTGAATGAAAGCTGTTAGTGAACATCCACCTGAATATATTAATACATGTCTGTCACACTGTTTCAAAGGTAGACATTTATTTGTTTGTTTGTGGGTAGTTTACTGTATATTAAATATATATATAAATACAACAAATATCTAACAATAAACGCATAACATGGATAAAATCCTATCCCTAGCTAACACTTAACTTTCCATAAAATTAAACAAATTAAAACAAATTTGCACATCTCGGGTAGTTAACAAAAGAGAGCTCTGAGTAATACAGTTGTTACTCATTTCTTTAAAAAAGAGGGACAGTGCCTGATAAACCTCTGTTGGAAGTTTGTTCCAAAGGGAAGAGGCAACAACTGAAAAAGCATGGTTTCTTGTATTGCCTCTTTTGGCCTCCTTCCGTGTCACCATCTTGAACATCATGGACTGCAAGGTGTATGTATGTTTGTGTGTGTTTAGCAAATTGCATTGACAAACTTTGGAAAAATACAAATGTTGGCATTCAGTTTTGTTCTGGCTCAGTTTCAGGCTGTGCTGAAACGAAAACCAAATTCCGCACCCAGTCTTAATTTAGATATACTGTAAGAATACTAATGTATCATATGTGCATCAGTACTGGAATGGTGAGGCACGAAGATGAGCACTCAAAGTCTGTTTTACTAGAGAATAAATAAAATGGTTTGTTATTCCAATAAGAAGCATGTTTGGCAGTGGATATTGGACCTAGTTATGGGTACAGTAAAGGCAGCCACGACCCTTGGTCTGCAAGGCTTGAGCAGAGCTGTTAGGACTTTTCGTACATTTCATGAGTTGCCATAAATTGGAAGTGACTTGATGGCACATAACATATCCATGGATACAATAGTATATCGTTAGATAGGCTGATCCAGAAAAGTTTTTTGTATTTACATCTCAGGCATAATAACTCAAGCAGCATATGTTTTAAAGCCTTCCCCATCAGACATCAGTTTAAGCAATTATCATCTGACTTGAGAAGAGAAACAAAAGGTAAATAGAAGGAATTATAAAACGCTTGCCATATTTGAAGAGTTCCTGGAGTATTCTGGCAGAGGAGAAAGCCCTCATATCACCTTGTAAAGAACCCCGGTTGAGAAGGACTAGGACAAATATCATTCAGGCTTTGAGGCCTGGCAGCGGCAGCCAGATAGCTCAGGGGATAGATAGCAATTAGGATTTTGAAGCAACCTGGGAGATAAGGAGGCGCAGAGGATTTATTGCGTATGTATGGACAGGAAGAAAAACTCAGTTCAGACAGGGTGGTGGAATATATTAAATCTCCAGTGACTCCCGTATTGTTTCCTGCTTCTGCATCATAACAGCCATCTCTGTTTCTGTTGCAGAGGGCTATTACCTTTTTGCCTTTGACTCCAACATGCCTTTTCCATCTTATGGCCAGCCATCTCTGCACCCTCTTTCCTCCATTTGCTTCTTCTACCTGTCCCTGCCCTTTATGTCCAAACCTGCTGCTTATTCTCTCACCTGTTCTTTGGTCATAATATTAACCTAAGTACTTATTGCCACATAGACTGAAAACTTTTTTTTTGGGGGGGGTTGTACCCAAATGCACACATTTGATTACAAAAATGAATACAAGCATTCTGCACTAGCTAAGGAAGGGGCAAGTGGAACAAAATTCATGGAAGTGGAGATCAGGCAAAGATCTCCCTTGCAAGCATGTCTCTGTGTCTACCTTCAATAATGAAAGTGGTGTGTCATGTGCACACTATACTTGATCATCTATATGTCTGCATTCAAAACCTTGGAAATAAGACACAGGAAAAATTGGGGATGGAGTGGACAAGAATCAGTATCATCCTTATAACTACTTTAATGTATGCATTAAATGTCTGCTAAAATGCATTAATTTCCTAAGTTCACTAATGTTGAGAAATTGACATGTTCTTTCAAAGGAAGATTCTCTCTTAAGTACATAAAGGCTGCAATCCTGTAATTCCAGGAATACGTCTGTTAGGGGCATAGGATTGGAGAAGATGCGGTTAGGGATTGGTAATGGATAGAAATATATGTATGGATACTCAGTATGGTGTAGTGGATGGAGTGATGGACTAGGACTCAGGAGGCCTGGGTTCAAATCCCTGCTCAGCCATGGGAACTCACGGGACGGGGGTTCAAACTAGTAAAACCACTCCTTAAATATCTCCTTAAACATCTCACTTACCTTGAAAGCTTTATTAGGTTCACTATAAGTCGGTTTGGACTTGACAGCACATAACAATGGATGGAAATGGAGAAGACATGTATCCTTCACCCCAGAGTCATGCCCCCACCATCCAGGGGAATTTAAATAAGATCTAAATAAGGATCCTTGTTTTAATCCTGGCTTAATATTTTGTAAAAAGCCTTGTAGGACTTCTAAAGATGAAAAATGGCTCCATTGTTATTTTTACCTTGCTGATACCACCTTTTGGGGTTTTTGGCTTGAGTGTGGACTCTCATTTCTGAGAAACTTGTTGTTAAGACACCTTCCTCTTAGCATTTGTACCATACTGACTCTATATAGTCACTAAAGCGAGTATTTTCACCTGTGGTGCAGTGGTGCTCCAACCCTACCCCTTTCGCTTTTGTCAATCTCCTACACATGGAGAACGATGAGTCTGAAGAGAGGAGCATTCACCATCTCTTGGGGCTTCCCACGTGAGTCATCCTGATTCAACTGAGCCACGTAAGCATCCTGATTCAACTGGAGAGCCCCCATGGAGAGTAGAGGCCCTCTTCATTCAGCAGAGAGTGATGAAACTGGAAACAGAAAGGAGCAGGGCTGGAGTATTTTCCTCTCAATCAATGTGTATTGATTTAGAAATGACTACATAGGGCTAGTGACTAGATCTTTTGATTTGGACCATCATGACTGCATAGTCCTAAAGCTTTAATTCATCTTGGACATTTGGGGAAAGTGACAACTTTTAGGAAAGTATCCTAGCTCAACATGGGAAGGACTTTCTGCATGGATCCCAATCTCCCATTAAATGGATCAAACAGCATATCATGAGAAACACCTCACCCAGAGACACGGGAGACATGCTGCCAGTTATAGTAGAAAATTTGGACTAAAATGACAGTCTGACCTGGCATAAAGGAACTTTATGCATGATTATGATTTCTCTTTTCTCATTTTTTTTTTCACTGAGGTAAAATTATGTATTATAATTTTTATTATAATGGCTGGGATAAGAGGAAAAAAACCGAAACATTTTCCATTCTCTTCTCAGCAAACCTATAGCTTCTCATTGAGAAACAGCCATCTCATTAATCAGGAGAAGGTTGATTATAGCAAGGGAGTGTGTGCCTGAGGAACCAGCTACCTGTTACACTCATTGTGTAGATTTGTATGTTTCACCAGCTTTTTGTGTGAAGTAGTGAGTCAAGATTGGGATACGGCTCTTTGAAAACTGCCTCTCCTTGACTCCTTAATTGGCACAGAAGGAAAACTGCCTTTGGTATCAATATAAATTTGCTGTCTGTGCCAAATAGTAGCAGAGGTGGGAGGCCTTATTCTCAGTGCACTTTGACTTGAACAATTAAATTTCTTTCCAGATATTTCCCTGTGGTCCTTATGCCAATGGTTGCAAAATTAAGAAGAGAGTTCCTCAACACTAAAACTAATTATTTTGGTTCTTACAGTGTCTTGCATAAATGACCACATGTTTAAGATAAATATACAGAAAATGCACCATATTTTTTAAATTATCAATGGGAGAAGGAATGAGCATGCTTTTGTTAAGGCACTTCCCACCCAGAGACAACTAGAGTTGTTAGCATTCAAGGCTCATAGGGCATAATAGAAGTTGGTCTGTTCTAAATCCCATAACCTTGTACAGAGTTGAGCAGATCGCCCCACAGTTTTTCCTGTAAAGCTTTGTCTGTGTAGTTATCCTAGCTGCAGGACATACTATATAGACTGAAAGAAGAATGGGCAATATCCGTAAAATGCAAGCTGTCAACAAGAATGTTCAAGGTTTCCTGTGATATTTATTTTCTTCTCCACTTGGAGTTACAACACAGTAATCCCCAAAAGATGACTTGATATAGTGATAAGGTGCATGGATCTTAGTCTTTTAAATTATACCTATATGGTCTAAATCAGTGGTTCCCAATCTTGGGTAACCCAGGTGTTCTTGGACTGCAACTCCCAGAAACCCCAGCCAGCAGAGCTAGTGGTGAAGATTTCTGTGAGTTGCAGTCCAAGAACATCTGGGTTATCCAAGATTGGGAACCACTGGTCTAAATCCAAAGTTGCCGTAGTGGCCATCTGCTAACTGTATGGAACTTTATTTCCTCTCTAGTGCAGTCCTCTGTGCTGCTCAAAAAAACAGTGAAACAAACAAACAAACAAACAAAAAACCCACACACTCCTCATTCAAAGGAGTTCCAGATGTCTAGAACAGATTTGGAAGGTGCTCAGGGGCATACTGGGGGTGGTGGAGGAGATGGAATCGCCTCTCCCTCCAGTTCCCCTGATGCCAGCCTTTCTCTCTGCAGAACAACCACACTGGAGCTTGACTATTGGAGCATCTGTATTTGGATAATTTCAATTAATTGTTTTTCATCTTACATATTCAGATATCCCCCACCCCAATTTAGGTGGTATTTAAAAGGATTATTTTATTACATCGTGCATGCTAGCAATCATGTTTTGATTTGCTCCAATTCATACTGGTATATTACTAATGGTTAATTGGTGTAGGTTTAGATCAACTAAATATTTTTCTTAGATGTATAATTGATTGTGTAGGGAAGGAAGAGCTGCAAGAATGGAAATCATACATCATTTCATTATTAATGGCAATGTCTAAATAAAATGCAGACCTTGTCATATTTAATGGATGGCTGAGTACATTCTGCTCCAAAATGCAAAAGGCTCTTTTTTTAAAAAAGTGCCTGTTATGATTTTAACTGGCTTGGGTGGGATTTAACTTTGCTAGAAATAGATTCATATCAGTTTAGTTGTAGATACCTTGGGAGATAAAGAAAAGACAGAATGATAGTTTAATGACTTTGCGCATCCATGCTGTCTAGGGGAAAAAAGAATATGTAATCCTAAAACAAATTATATAACCTTAATTCTAACTGTAATCCTAACAATTTTTTTATTATCTGCGTATAGTTATAGTTACTAAAAAAGTGTGAAATTATATATACATCAGTGCCATGCCACTTATGGAATTTGGAGGGCTGTAGTCCAGAAAAAAATAACTTTTCCAAGTTCTGGTTGTGATGCCAAACTCTCTTGAACACTATCTGTGAAAACAAACACAACTTTGCAGCCCAGAGTAGACTTCGGTCTAGATGGGCGGGGTATAAATTTAATAAATAAAATAAAATAAAATAAATAAATAAACTTTCCCAGTTCAGACTAAGAGGTTTAAGGATTTATGTTGGGGTAGGTGTATGTTGCTTATCCTGTGTTTAGCCAGGCTTTTAAATTTTTATTTTCTGACCTCTTTAATGCTGCCTGCCTTTCAACACTTAAACTACTGTGGCTGATTCTTGAAATGTATAGCTTTCAAGAAAGCCCCTTTTAACCGTGGTGCTTTTATAGCATTTCAGGAGCAAAAAAAAGTTCAGACGTTTGGAAAACTATGGAAATTAAGTACTGAGTGCTGAGAAATTGGTTCAGCTGTAGGGTCTAGTCCATATCAGACACTGACTCTCAAAATTAAACAGCTGAGAAATTGGGTCATTCTGAAATTAAGGGAATCCACTGTATGATTTCTTTAGAAATAAGGGTTGCTCCCTGAAGATGAAACATAGCTTGTAAAAACAAAGGCATTGTTTAAAATGACAAGCAAAATTAACATGTATGTTTGTAGCTGCTGTCCAGAGCCAGGCCTCTTCCTGCATTTCTGTAATAGATTCAGTTCCATGGAGGACCAGGAGATGTCAACTATATCAGTGAGCTGCTCTGGGTTGAGAGTATTTTCCTGTGGTAAAAAAAATGTTTGTAGGCGGCTGCAAACACACTGATCTTTAATTATTGTTTCCCAGTTACTTCCTGCTGCCCCTTGCTTAATATGCAGTCAAAATGAGATGTCAGCACTGACAGTGAGAGTGGGCATGGTCAAGCTTCAGTCCCGCACTTAATTTCATCATGTAAAGAGTTGTAAAGTAAGCTATCCTTCAAGCCATGGTCAAAGACCCATCAAAATCGATTCATGATGATGGCATTTTCACTGGATCTGCTTACCAAAATGTAGTGGAAGACACTTGCCATCCCATCCCAGTGTTGTTCTGAGTGGATATCAATTGCAGCAGTATTAGTAAACTCCATGAACCTAAAGTCCTTTGTTTGCTTATGCGGGAATAAGCCCCGTTGAATGCAATGGGATCTGCTTTTGAATGGATGTTTTCTTGAATTGTCTAGGTTCCTCATACAGTAGTAGTTTAGTATTATTTATTATTATGGAATGGATTGTTGAATTTCTTATTTATTCTTATTGAAAGTAATTATTAATGAAGTTATTGTAAAAACTCCCTGAGTCTGAAAGAACAGAATGAGAGATACTTACTTTTACTGTTTAGATTTGTGACAAAAACATACAGAACAGAAGCCAAGGTCAAGGCCTTGCAATCTGGCCATCATTTTTTTTAAAGAAGTATTTCTTTATTATATGTATTTTCTGCTTTTTCATGTATCTGTTCCCTGTGATTTCCCAACCAGATTCCTGACCAAGGCCACACACACCTGCCTTCAGTCATGCTAGAGCATCTGTTTTCAAACCATCAGCTGACCCTTTGTCTGCCATATTTATGAGGAATTTGGAGGATTTTTAAAAAAAATAAACCCCACATCTCTCAGAATAATCACTGTGGTTGCAATATTTAACAGAACAGCAACCGTCTCTTTCTGGTCTAGTCTCCAGGAGTTTTTAGATTTTAATTCTAGAGAACAGCATTTCATCTCATCATAAAATCTTTTATGTATGGCAAATATGCTAGTCTTTTTAAAGCTTTCAACTCAAACCTTTGATGTGGCTTTTAGGAAGTTAACTAATATGCCACAGCGTTCCCCTTAAATGAGTGCCCCTGAAAATGTTGCTTTACAATGTGCAGAAGGAAAACATAAATAAATGATACTCAAATATTTGTAAAAGCATTCAGCAGATCAAAATGGCTTATTATGCCTTTAGATTATTCTTTCATAATTGAGGAATCTTCCGCCCTGGTTATGTCCTATAGATTGGGGATTTGTTTTGTTTCTTTAATTCACATCTAATTAATTATTTCCATACATTTGGGCAGATTAACCAAAAGAAGATTCAGTGTTCAGTGTTCAGAATGGGATGCTTCAGGGAACAGGATGTTCCACATGCTCTTGGGTAGAAACCTGCTTCACTGGTTGTTGTGAAAAGAAATAATCTTAGACATTGCCATGCTGAAACTGTCACATACTTGAAAAACAGTAATTCACATCTCAGTTTGATGGAACAGAGACCTAACAGATTGGCATGCTTGGGAAAATGTGCATTGGACAAGAGGCAACTTTTGGATCTCCGGATGTTTTGCCCTACAATTCCTATGAGCCTCACCCAGCATGGCTGATGGCAAGGGAGTGTGGGAATTGTTGTCCAAAACATTTAAACAGACAACTGCTCCCCTCCCCTGATGATAAATGGACTATGCCTGTATTCTAGGGAGAGACTCATGGCCAGTATGATCTACTGCCTCTCTTTGAAGCAATGGGACTGGTTTATGTTGTCTCTGTATGGCAGAAGTGTTGCTTCTGCATGACTTCTGTGATCATAGCAGTCAGTGGCCGTCAATGAGGCAGGCCATAGAGCTGCTGCCAGTGAGCACCATTGGGGTTGAGGGCAGCCTTGCGGTGGATGTTTAATGGAGGCGGCAGAGCCAGGCAGGCAGTCATCCAGGCACACTATTGGTAAGTGGTCTTAGGTGCCCAGTAGAGCCAGCTCTACCGTTAGAAAGAGTGAGGCGGCTGCCCCAGGTAGCAGATTTGGGATGTCACAAATTGTTATTTGCTTAATTTGTTATTATTGCCGGACAGGGGGAAGAGATGTTTGCTAGGGATGGGGAAATATGTTTCATGGGATTTTGTATCTCACATGTCAGAGTGTCTGATTTCCCATGTAATCCCTTTCATGATAAGAAAGCCATGGAAGCCACAGGAAGAGAGGAAGAAGTCTTTAATTGCCAAAAATTGCTGCCCTAGATATCACCGGCAAGGGGGGGGGGCTTTCAAAAGACATAATCACCCCTTCCACAGGAGTAAGTTATGCAACAGGATTTCAGCCTAAAGAGAGAAACTTTAGGAGAACGGGGATGGGATCGTCTTGTCCTTGTGCTGTAGCTAGGAGATTTTGTGGAGAGTTGAAGTGAGTAGAAAGGGTTAAAGTGGTTAGGATTACTGCCATTGACTGTTTCATCTCATCAGGGCTGCTTCTTTGTTTGTGTCAAAAGCAATCCAGTGGTGTTTTCAGAGTGGAAGGATCAGCCGAAGGTGCACTGTAGTTATTGTTCAGGGGACGTACAAATGTGCGCACATTCTTAAGGGAGACCCTTCCACATCCCCTATCAGAACTTGGAAAGTTACCTTTAAGAAGAATGGAGTGAATGGCTTGATGAAGCCTTCCATAACTGAGCAGTGCTGTGAAGATAATATTACTGTTGCTCCTTTATGGGTGGCTTTGCCATTATAGCGATTCTTCTTAAAATTCTGCATCTCAGGCAGCAAAACATCTTGGGCTTCACTTAACAACATGTGCCAATACATGACAAGTAGCTGCCGGGCTTTGCCACCTCCAACTGATAGCCACTGGAAAGGCTGCAGGAATCTCTGTCAAATCACCAGTTGGTGGCAGAGTGGTTTGTTGCTTTCAGTCTCACCTCACTGGTGGCCACTGAAGCACCAACTCTGTTAATCCCAATTTTGGGATTAACTAGTCAAGTGGGATGTTACATTAGTGTAGTACTTCCCAAAGGTGAACACGGATGGTATGTTTGCCATATTTTGTTGCTGCATGCATGAGTAGGGTTATATTTTCTGGAAAACAATCCTTCCAGGTGTTACCTAATACACAAAGTTTCTGCAAAACGATGACAAGGCATGGAGTTCTTGGGAATTCATCGATGCTCAAAATAAAACTTCTTGATACAGTATTTATAATGGTGCCTGCACTGAAGCTGAGCACTTCAGGAAGCCTAACCTCCAGTAACTGTATCGCATTACTCTCAGTAATGTCTTGCTCTGCCTGAAACTGGGCCATGTGCTGTTTTCTTCCTGAAAAGTTTGGTGGAAATGTGAAATATAGCCTGACACCTGTCATTTTTTTCCCCTCTGAAAGAAAGCAGCTTTGTGCTGTGGGCACCGTTTTGGAAGGCAGTGAGTCATTCAGACTAGCCACTGCGTAGGAAGGTCAAGCATGGAAGAGGCCTGCCAGGATTGCTAGCTTGATTGGCACAGCTCAAACCACATGCCACCCAGAAAGGAATGGAAATTGGAGAGGACTAGGAGCCATAGACATATGGGCAGAGACCTCGCCTTGGACTCTCCATAGGCAATGGCTTGCTTTGCTGTGCTACCCACCCTCCTTCTGAAAGAAGCATAGGGACAAATGCACAGACAAAATGAAGTCTGCCCAGCTGAAAAGACCCTATTAATTCATCAAAGTCTGGCACATGGCAAACACTGAACAAGTGAAACTACAGCTATTTCAAAGTCCTGTTTGTTTATAGATACGGCCCTCCCTTTTAGCACTGTTTAGGCATTTGCCCCACACAACTGCACAAGGGGAACAGCTTTGTTCCTGTCACTCAGATGCTGTATTCTTCCTGTGTCAAAGGGCAAGTGGCTGCAGTAGGGAACATGCTTTACTCATGTAGGTCCCCTGTATGATTTAGCACCCATTGTGCCTATCTGTAGATGCTACATCAATATGGCAGGAACCTTTTGCTCACATTATCTCATGCAGAAGCACTCTGGAGAAATGGAGATAGTGACCATGGCAAGGAGGTACTTTGGTCTGCAGTATGCTCATCTGACTGCTTCCCATAATTTGGAAAAGTTACTTTGGAGACCACAAATTCCATGATTGCCTGCCCTCCAAGTGATTCCATGCTATCTTAGCTCTCCAAGTGAGTCAACTGTTGTCCAAATAGATTTCAGAAGTCCCAAAGGTAACTTTTATGTGGTGTTTTTTTTTTCCTGATCACATGGAAAGCAAGCAAGAGGCAAGAAAGCAGAGCAGCCAAAGCAATGGAAGAAGGAGAGAAGACAGTGGGAGTTAGAGATAGTGGGGTAGCAGTGCAGCAGCCAGGCTGGCATGGAAGGGAGCAATCTCTAAGAACACATGAAACAGCACCTCACTTAGGCCTTCCCCAACTTGGCCGGAACTGCTGAACAGTAGTGGACAGCCTTACTAGATGCACCAGTCTTGGCTCCCAACATTCCCTACACCAGGAGGGAAAAGTGCAGCTCAAAAATGGTCAGGCATATGACTTGGGTGATATAACTGGCCACTTAGAAGATATTTTAGACCTTTTTAGGCCTAAGATAGTTTTAAAAATTTCAGCCTAAAGAAAAGCCTGCTTTATAGAAAGAGCGTTTAAAATAGCCAACTACAGGTCCCAGGAACGTCTTGTAAACATTTGTGGAAACAAAAATTAAAAACAAAACAACATTGGAGGACTGTACTTGGAGGTCTTTCAGAGCTGGCTAGGGGGTCTCCCTTGCCGCCACACCATCAAGTTCGGATTAGTCATCATAAAACAACACAAATTTTGATTGTTGGCTGCTATGGAAGGTCCTGATGATTTTTCAGTAGATTTTCTGATAGGGTTGGGTTCTAGAAGACTTGGATTCATAATCCAGCCTTGCCACTGGTCGGTTTGAAGGTCAGCAGTCAGTTTTTATGTGCCTGCAAGACTGAAGTAATTTTAATTGATAGCATAGATTTGGGGGAATGGGGGCTTAATGAGCAAAAACAAAAAATCATTTTAAAATACATTCTGTGTATTACAGAATTACTGTACTGTGTAGATTATGACAAGCATTTCCAAAAACATGTGGGACGGCTGCATCTTGGCTGTTGCAGGCCATTGTTTTAGGAATGTTTTTATAGTACATTGTGCCTTTAAGAGCACTTCAGTTGCCTTGGAATGAGAGTTTCTCAGTGTTAATCCAAAAGGAACAAGCATATTCAGAGCCACATGACTCCCCATAATAATAAACATTCATGCATTCTTCAGCTTTAAATAGCCACACTTGTAAGCATACATGTTTATTCTGACGTTTGTTCAAATGGTACTCCTTTTATGCTCAGGGTTTTCCATGTTTCTGTAAAAGGTGCGATTTTTGTACCCGTTTTAATTTAATAAGATCTGTTTCTAAATAACTTGGGGGTGGGATATCAGATATGTAATGAAACTAATTCAGAGAACCTTGTATCTTACTGTTTGGCAGTTTGAATACAGCTTTAGTACATGGGGAAAATATTTTCTTCCAATTACACAGCAGTTCTGTGGCAGCAGAGCACTATAATGGGAACTTTTTTTTGCTGCCAACGATATCTCATTCATAAATCCTTCTGCTCCACTCTGTAATTCTGATTCTTTTTTTGATAGAGCATTGTTCTGTGGTCATATCAGCAACAATCATAACAAGCTAAAAGGAGTAATTCAATACTGTAAGAGTCCTGTAAGCCTTCTTAAGCCTTTGCACATAAGCTGTTAGTCAAACGTGTCACCTGATGTGCAAAAGAAAATTGACCCTTCACTAATATTTTCCAGCAAAGCAGATCATTAAAAAGGTGAGAGTTAAGTTAGGTGTTCCGTTTATTAATTTTGTAGTAAAATTCAGACTGCTCAGTCCTGTTTGGATAAATGATAATTAAAAATGCATGTGGACCTTATCCTTACATGCACGCTTGCTTTCTGCATTGTGTTTATGTCCTTTGTATTCATTCCTCTTTATCTGTAGGAATAGACCTAGCAACGCAAATATTATTTATATCTGGGAATATGGTGGAATCTCCTTTGTAAATTTTGTAAATGGAGCTTGTTAAATAGAACCTATCCACAGATCTTTCCCTCACTGGCAGCAGATTGGACTGTGTAGTCTCTTCCACTTCTACAATTCTTTGATTGTGTGATTATTGATATCATGAAATAATAGGTATCAGGTCTATTAGTAGTAGTACTATCCATTACCTTCTATTAAACTGATATCCTCTAATGAGTTCAAGGAGGCCTATGTGGCAGTCACTTCATTTGCATAACAACTGTTCATCTCAATGACTTTCGTGATTCCATCAGAAAGTAAACCCAAGTCTTTTGAGTCCTAGTCCAACACTCTTCTTACATGTTGCAAATGTTTTTACACTTTGATTACGATGGAACTTATGCCAATATCCTTGACTGAAGGATATCACAAGGACCTGACTCAAAAGTGAATGGGAACGTTGGGAGAACTGGATAGCCCAATTGTCTGTTTAAATTAGTAGATGGACACATACATTTGTTCTGCAAGGCAAGGCTGTGACAATCAAAACAATGGAAGACATTTTAATCCAATTAACAGAACAAGCTAATTATACATTTAAGATGTTGTCTACAAATTTAGTTCAAGAATGGTATGTGTAATGCCTATTTCCAAATAATATGACTCCTTTCATCCTCCTTGTGCAGAAATTTGTTGGAAGAATGTTGGACTTGATTTTATTTTTCATGGAGGCTTGATAACTGATGGCTTTACTTTGGGCTGCAATTTAAATGAACAATTTCCCTTTGTGTCAGTTAAACTAGTTTTGTTTCTACAGAGAGAGAGAGAGAGAGAGAGAGAGAGAGTGAGAGAGTGAGAGAGTTTCTTAGTCTTTCCCTCTCGTTGTCTTTCTCTTCTCTATTTTGTTGTTTCTGGCTATGATAAGGTGACCTTGTTAACTCTTGTTCTCTGTTTATAGTCTGGATTATATGATTTGCAAAGTGATCCTACCCATGTTTATTTGGAAGGAACAAGCAAGTTCCTTTTGGTTCACTGGGACTTACTTCCAAGTACGATTTTTTTTTTAAATTGCTGCCTAAATCTGTGTGCGTAGAAGAATGAGTGGATTTGTAGCAGTAATAGTATGAGCAGGTTTGGTGTTGATGACTTTTCTGGCCCTTTGAAAACGTACAAGCTTCAAGAATCTCTAGTGTTAATGCAGAATATGCATCTTTCATTGGCATGTATTGGATGTTTTTGAAAAGGACCATTCTTTTTTTTCTTTTTTCTGTTGGATTTGCATTCAGTAAATACACTCTATGTAACAGTGGTTGGGAATGCCATCAGGGTCATAAGACATAGTGAGCTAGAAAGAAGACAATTAGTTTGTATACCTATATAAAAATGTTTGTTTTTCATTGTATCTGTTTAAATCCCTTGCACTCCAAAATGTATGTAAGAGAATTAATGTGTATCCTGAGCTTCTGAGTGAAAGAACAACAACATCAAAAATCCAAGGGAATACGAAAAATGGCGGATGTAGAACATGTGACTCTTTGTATGTGCTTTCCCTGCACGTCTGGATCTCTGTAGGCAGGATAGCTAACAGTGAGGGGTGATGGGAATTGCCAATCACCACCTCAAAGACCACACATTCTCAATTTTGATACAGATCCACAATGCAGCTACTTTTATAATACTATATAAACTTCTTTTTTTGACTAAGTTGGAAGAAGTGCAGAATAAGGCGATCAAAATGTTGGGATGGATTGGAACAGCTTCCTCAGAAGAAAAAGCTGAAGCATTTGGCATGGAGTTTAAGTAGAGGAAAGGCATGATAGAGCATCCTAAAATTAGGTAGAAAACAGAAATCAGAGTCCCAGAATCTCTCATCCAGCATGGTCCTTGGGTTTCCTGGCACTTGCAGTACTAAAAAGTAACTTTTCAAAGCTTTGAAAATGCATAGAGAAGTACTGAATATTGAAGCCTCCAAGTTCTGAGACCGTATGCCACACTGCAGGCTGTTTTCTAGGAAGAAATGGTAGGAAGAGAGGGCTCATGCCTTCATGGTCTGCATATACACTGAATGAGTGATTGTCCTGGGCAGGCCCTATGGAGACAGGGTGGTCATGGATGGGGGAATGGGAGCTCACATCAGCCTAAAGCTTAAAGTTAAATAAAATTACGCTATTGTGCATTCTATGAATATTTTTTTGAGAATCAGAGTGAAAATCCTTTTTTAAAAGATACCAAACTAGGTTACTCCATCTTAGCACCTGTGATGCTATGTGGACTATGATATTCGACTCCATGACATTGACAATGTTGCTAGTAAGAAGAAATGTCTCTGGGAATGTTTTAGAAAATGACACTGAAATAATAGCTGGTAAATGCAGCCAAAGCCAGGGAGCTGATTAGGGAAAGGTAAACTTTTTGAAAGATCTTTCCGAGAATATTCTTCCCCAACCCCCCCCCCCCCCGCCAAATTGCCAGGCAAGATATTTGGATATTTGAAACAATGAAGGTCTAGAACTACACAGACACATTTTGTATATCTTCTGCAGAGCTTGGCTGTCCATAAATTGACACAGCAAGAGGTCTAGTTATCCATTAATAAGCAGCATGTGCAAGTCCCATTAGTGTCAATGAAAGCTGTACAGGCATATCAAAGGGGGAACAGATTCATGTGCTGTGAGCAGGGTCCAAAACTGTGATTTACGGGCAGCAGTGCATTTAATGGGAGGCTGCTTGGCACAGAGCTTAAGAACTCTGTGGTGGTTAAAACACTCTACTCTCTTCTTGTTAATCCAGAGCAGTGCTAAGGAGGGAAATGATAGCAGCATCTGTATGGCATATACCTTCATTTTAATGAAGGCATTGCTCGTCTAGTATTTTATTGCTCTTTGATTTCTCAGAAATGTCTTCTCTCTCTCTCTCTCTCTCTCTCTCCTTCCCTCCCTCCCTTCTTAAAAAAAAAAAAATATGTGGCCACACAGTGTGGCTAGTGAGTGACCAAGGAGCAAGGTAAGGTGGTATGCATGATATTCTGAAAGGTTTCCTGGAAGGTCTGTTGGCTGAGGGAAAAAAAGTCCCCTTGTAATCTGGATCACAGCCACTTTCAGGGCCCCTTGCATGAACGCTGAGATGAGAGTGCTTTCCAAGAGTTAGCTCAGAGCTTATGCTGATTTGCTGATTAAATATTTAAGCTTTCCTTTTCCTCTCTGTTCCCCCATCTCAAACCCTCCCCCCCCATGCCTCTAATTTGGCTGTGGTGAGGATAAGAGCAGCAGTTTTTCAGCATTGGCTAAAACTGTATCTTGCATTCGTTTTGTGCAGTGCCTGAGAGCACCCAATTTTGGAGGACAAGATTTAGCCCTTGTCATGCGATCGCTTTGGTAGGAAATATACAGCAGAAATGCTCCAATATTTATGAACCCCACCCCCACCCCCACCCCCACTAGATGACAAATAATGTGGAACTAGCATGACAAATGAGCCTGTGGTCCTTCTGGCTGAGTATAATGCTATCTTTTCTGTTGGTTTCACTTAGATCAGATTTCCATTTTGTGACAATATCTGATGGCTTGAAACATGATCTTCCGAATCTTGCCTTTTAGCTACATTGTTACGTTCCCTGTGTGCTTTTTCCTGTTTTCTGTTCCTTTAAAGAGGTCTAAATGTTTTCTCTTCTCCTAACAGAGATATCCATTGTAATGGGGATTAAAATATCCTCAAACCTGGGGAAAAAGATGTTTCTTCTATAATTCTTAATTTGTATAGCAAGAAAACCAATTGGTTTTTAAGACTGTGAAATAAGTAAGTAAAGTAAATATACTTTTTTTTGTTTTCACATATGAATCAACATTTTACTCACATGACAATATTGCAAGTCATTGGTGGGAAAGTCTGACATGTCCAAAAGGCCCTCAAGTGTGAAGCACATTTGAGTAAGGATTAGAACTCAGGGCCAGTGCTCCAACATGCATCTAAAATTGTTATGTACAGTGCCCCGTTCATTTTAATGGAGATAGCAGACGAGCATATGCAAAAACTGCTTTTCCTTGAGTCCTTCCCTTGAAATGAATGGACAGCTGTGGATGTTACGTTCTAGTTAGTGTAGCGCTAAAGAAAAAAATGAAATGAGATCAGGATTGGAACTTTGCAGCAATTATTGGTAATGCCAGTTGGTTCAAAAGTGTGTTGCAAATATTCGTTACATTTTGAAATATTGTTTTGGCCGTTAGGTTTACTTAGGAAAAATGTACCATAAAGCTAAGCATGTAAGTGTGAACATATGATTGGCTTCCGGTGATGAGTGAGTTAAACAGCAGGGACTCACTTCAATCTCAATAAACAAAACAAACACAAGAAATGCAGTTAATATTTAAAATGAGATTTTGAGGAGGAAACTAGCCCTTTAAACCACATGAAGGCAGTTTTATAGTTGAATTACTTTGGTAACTGAATTTACTGCTTTTTAAAAATCATTACCAATCCTGAGAAAGAATGATGCTGAAATTTAAAACATATACAGCTTGAAACATTTTCCTCCCAGTGATACTGTGTAGTGGGGATATAAATGTATGCAGAAGCCTAGAGCAGTTTTATTTTAACTAGTACAATATAACAACATGACACACTGTGCAAAATAAATAACTTTTGAAAATGCATTTCCTAGGAATGGAAGTAATATTGAAAAATGACTGAAGTAATCACTTTTGTACAGGTCTTGAGAATGAATGAGAGAAATATAATAACTCATGCCTTAATGCATGGAACCTTACAAATGTGTGAAAGGCCTTTCCAGAATAAACTGCTTAAGACCCAGTTTTAATGTTAGGGCTGATGTCTGACAGTTTTCCATTTGTGAGCACTTCTCTTATGCAGTCAGCCTCCTTAATAGTGCAAAGATTATTGAGGTAGAAGTGGGTGCTACTCAATACGGGTAATTGTAAGAACATACTATTCATTGGCAGAGAGTAGTACATTTCTTTTAAATATTGACAAATACATTGGCTCCTTCAGGAAAGGGTTGGTCGGGGAGAACCATACAGGAAAGCTGCCTTGAGTAACACGTAACAACAAGCTGTAAGGAGAATTGTAGTGCCAACCTCCCATAATTTACACAGGTATATCATCTCTCTCCATTCTAGATTTTCCTATAAACACCTGGATAGCCCTGGAAGAATTCCAGACAGCCTTCGGTCTATATAGACACAAGCATCTGTAGTGATGAGAACTGGTTTATTTACTGATTATGCTGTATGTGGTTAATAGAGAGGATGTCACCACACAAACAGTTTATAAAGCAAATGACTACAGTTCCACTTGATTTTCAAGAGAATTAATGTGCAAGGTTTGGCCTCACACACATCTGAAATAAGTGTACAGGTGGGGGCAAGGCCTGGTTGTCTGCCAGTGTTTCTCTCCCTGGAGTAAGTCTTTGTTTCTGGAATATTGCATGAAAATTAGAACAAAGGAGAATGGGGCTCTCCTGCTCGAACACCCTGGCAGATTTCATGTTGTATTGATCTTTGCGCCTGCCTTGTTCTCTGGTGGCTTTAGCTTCCCAAGAATGTTGCAGAGTCGCTGATTTTGATGAGTGAGTCACATCTTCAAGTAGACTTTGTATATATAGTGCCTCACCTTCTGATTGATTGATTGACTGATTTGCAAAATTGTAATCTCCTTTTCAATCCACAAGAATTTGCAGAGTGGAGAACGACAGTATGCTCTGATGCTGGCGCCATTGGGCCTTCTGAGTGCCATGAACAGACCAATTAAACAGTCCCCAAAGTGGTTTATGTGGTTTATGTTGATTGTAATTTCCTGGTGGAAAATGCTATTAATCGTTAGTGGTCTCCTTTACACTAGTAAGAAACTCACTCAGGACTTGTAAGTCAGCCTTGCTGAAGTCAGTGGACCTTTCTTTAAAGTAGAGAGACTGGATTACAAAGCATGATCTAGTACTTGAAACAGCGTGCTTTCAGGCACCTTCCTTTGATTTGGTTGTGAACTTCTTTGCATCCTGTAAGATCTGTTTGTCTTCAGATGCACTTGAAAATGCCCCTTTCCTGGCAAACTAGAGTGTGCTGAAATACCACAGTGATGTTTAGTAGTCTTCCTCTTACTTCCTCTTACTGAGAGCATATCCTTAAGTGAACAGGTCTGTAGCCTTCTTGTTCCATCTGTACTGGATGTGTAGAGTGCTATACAGGCAAGATGGAGTTAATTCAATAAAATAAATATAAAATACTCTCTAGGCTGTCAGATGGAGCTGGAAGCAGGTCAGAGGTCGCCGAGCTGCTTCACGAGCACACTAATCGATTTGCTGTCAAGGTAGTGGTGCCGAGGTTTCGAGTAACAGGAGAATTGAGTGCCACTCGGGCCCAATTTCCATAATTGCTCACTGCCTTTAGTGTACAACCTTTTATGAAACACAAAAAATATATCACTGAATTGTATTGATTAGACATTGGGTTGAATAATTCACTTAGTATTTATTACCTGACCCTCAGAGGTTAAATAAATCCACTATCTAACTTCAGCTTGTGAAAAATATTACTTATTCATTGAAATCTGTACTGATTATTACACAATGGGATCCTCTTTCTGTTGTTCCTTTACTAAATTCTTTCTTTCTTTTTTTAAACAACTCCACCTTACATCATTGGCACTTTTTAATGGCAAAGTTAAAAAGAAATATTTATTGATAGCCAGCGGCACTTTGGAAAAGAAATCCTGTTAGATCCGCAATGATGCCATGTCTTGTCCTTCTTTTGAAGAATTTTTTTTCTGGCTTCCCATCCTGCTTCATCCCCATGTTTCTAAAATAATTGGGACTCTCAAGAAAAGTATACTAGAAATTTAAAAGCAATGATGCAAACAATTTTTAAACAAATGCTAGTGGAAAAATGGAGCTGTGTAATTTTGCTTCTATCTTTTCCATATGATAGGACAGTATTGTTTTTTGGATAGCTGCTGAAAGGCATGAATCATTCTATCGTGTTAAACATCCTCTGATAATTAAATTCCCAAAGACAACAGAAACCTTTTTCTAACACAGTAAAATAAAATTTAAACCAGTCAACCATGGACAGCTCACAGTCATTACAATAAAAATGATTTCCTATCACCTTAAAATGTTGTGGATGCAATCTGTAGGGCATTTTACAGCTTTAAACATTAAAGTAATGATCAACTATTTATCTGTAGATATTATTTAAACAATGCTTTTAGTGCTTTTGAAGACTACAACTTTTTTCTGTACTGTATGTCATTCACAACCGTGCCATCTCCAAATCTAATTATTTATCCAATTACCATTTAGTCACATCATCTGGATGCAACTGTGAAACAGTTTCTCTCTAAAAAAGATTTCCTAACTTTGTGAAAAGTCTTTCCTCAATTTCCGGACTGCATCCTCCAGTCCCTCCAAGTATTGTTTTTGAAGTTTGATGGAATTTACGCCAGGTCAAGTGGAGGAAACTGTGTGAAGCTTTCTTTCCCTTAAAGTGTAAAGGAAAAACCTTATGTTTTACTTTGTATTTGTTGATACTGCGTGCGTCTGTATCCAGGATCTCAGCTTACTGTTAGCAAGACTAAGAAGCCGGTCTTCTTCGTGTTTTATAAAATAACCCTCTTTTCCTGTATCACATAATGGAAGGAAAAGTCTGCCAGAAAATAGTGGCATGTGATATGCCCCAAATTACCTCAGGTTTGTTCAGGTGTCCAACTTCCTGTTTTCTGCTCTTATAAGTGCCATAGCATTTAACATTGTTTATCATTTCTATAGCCCATTTTAGTGCCTAAAATGTTGATGAGCCAAAAGGGGAGTGTATTTTGCTGATTTTGGGGAAAGGCATTTGAAAGGCAACAGAACCCACCCCCCACCCCCCAAAAAAATCCATGTTCACTTCTGTGGCCTGTCAGCATCTTCTCCTGCTGCTTCATATTCCCATTTCTGTTTCCCTCCTTTGCACATTTTTAGATAAGTTGCATCTCTCATTGCCCCTTTCTTACCTTTTCTTTAAAAGTCAGCCACCTTTTAGAAACTGAGATCGTCATGAGATCAATCAGATTTGGCTGTATGACATCACTGACAACAAGCAAAGCTCTCTTTGTTTGCCTTCAGTGATGTCATTTTGTGTCTAAATCTGATTGGCTGCGTGACCAATAACACCATGACAAAGTTGCCAATGCTACAAGTAGAAGGCTAATGAATAGACATATAAATATAGATATATGACCTTGAAAGCCATCAAACAGCACTTCTGACAAGTCTGTTCTGGATCCGAGAAGAGTGCATGTAATCACTTTAAAACATATTTAGTAGAGTGGCTAACAAAACAAAAACATTGAAATGTTGTGTCAAGACAGTTAGGCTCACCTTCTTCAACTGCTCTGAAAGAAAGTGTGCTGTATCCAGAACACAGAGGACACCAAGGCTTTTCCTCTATAGTCAACCCATAGGGTGCACCCTAGCACCTAATGGCCTGAACCCGGAACATGACACCTGGCAAGCTCTGTGTTCTATTTCTGCCACTTTGGATAGAGCACACTTTTATTCAGTGCAGCCGAAGAATATTTCAATTTTTCTGTGGGTTAATTAGTATACTATATATATATATATGTACAATAATTCAGTCAGAAGGAACCTTGTAAGGTAACATGTTTATCTTCTAATTACCATTTTACAATTTCACTTCATTACTTTGTGAAGCATGGTCAAGGTGATCAGATGATCTTCCTTGGCTCTACTGAAATTTAAGCCTTGATCTTTGACCCATAGTTGCACATGGAAAGGAAACCGTATTTCTGTGCAGCATAAAAGCCCGTTTATCTGCCTTATGTGGAGCAGAGAGACTTTAAGCTGAGAGCTCTCAAGTATCTGTGTACTGTATTGCTCAAGAAAATGAGCAGTTCTATTGATTTTTTTTTAAAAGACGGTGAGGAACAATTCATAGTACTAAACTTGAGAGAGAAGTCTAGGCAAGCCTCCTCATTACTATAGAGGTTTTCAAGCTGTGAAGTTGTTAAAATGAGGGAAAGTACCAAGTTGTCTCATAAATGAGGAAGAGACTATATAGGGAGGCAAAGATATGTGAATGCATCTCTGTATGGTTTTTCCCCCTAACCCCAGTAGCAGCCTTGGAGTGTGTGGTCTGGGGAGACTGGTGTGGCGGGATGATAATATGATAACTCCATTTTTGTTTTCCTCTTAAATCCTGCCGTCTTGTTAGGAAAACAAAAGAACCATGTGTGCAGTGCTTGTCTAGCTGGGGAAATAGTAGCTTTGGGGTGGGAATTTTCAGCCAGTGAGCAGTGGGTTAAAATAACTTACCCTCATGCGTGATTCAGGTTGTGCTTTTCTGCAGCTGGGGTTTGACTTTTCAAAAAGAAAAAAGAAAAAGGCAAAGTGACGGAAATGTATGCAGCCCATTATCTTAGCTCCTTCCCTTATACAGCTTTGGAAAAAGTAGTTGGAAACACTGATTCTGCCATTAAACTGGACTTCTCAGATGTCAGGTCTGGATAAATCTGGCTCTTCCCAGTTAGGACTGTTAGAGAAGAGAGAGGGGGCACATTTGGAAGGTCTGGGAATTAATCCTTCTCTGGCTCCTCAATGGTCCCCTTTTGTTTTGTTTCTTTGAGGGGGAGAGGGGGGAGAGAAATAGTTGTTTTATAGGGTATTGTGCTCTTTGGAGGCTACCTGGAGTCATATTCTCCTTGTTTTAACTGAGGAAAAAAAATAAGATTCAGGGATTACCAGGGCCACAAATACAGCAGAGGTGTCTGCAGGCTGCCCTTTTCCTTAGTGCAACAGTCTTTCTATTTACTGTCATTGTCTCCAGTGGGCTAATGCTATTTATAGAGCAACACGTGTAGAAATTCTAACTTCTGTAGAGTACTTAAATTTTAGCTAGCAGAATTTGGCAAGGAAAACAAGAAAATCTGTAGCTAGATAACTTTCCAAAAATGTTCAAAACTAAAGTAATTTGGTAGCTGAAGTCTTCAGTGACAACAATCCAACATGGAAGAGAAAATAAGTCTAAGTGAAACATTATTAAATAAAATGTTAGTATCATTTCAATTTTCTTTTCTTATAGTCAGGGAAATACATACATACATACATACATACATACATATAATGTTTTCATGGTACTCAGTAGTGTAATAAACAAACTGTAAAGAATCACTTCATTCTTATAGGAACTGCTAGCTGAGAATTTCTGGTAAAAATGAATCACCTTAATGAGTTTATGATAGCATCTCTGCATAATTTGTTTCATGCATTATGAGAAAGATGTTATCTGGAATGGTCTTGTGTAAAAACCTAGTTGTACAAATAGCAGCATAAAGGAATACAATATCATAACCAAGCCTCCATAAGAGGTAAACAAGTCATATGAAGGAGAAAGGCCACTAGCATCTCAATTAAGAAAGCATGTCCTGTTGTGGCTTTATTTATTTTATTTATTTTATTAGATTTATACCCCGCCCATCTAGACAGTCTACTCTGGCTGACATGTTATATACTTTTTCTTTCTTTGTGGCAGAAGCAATCCAGTGGAAGGATCATCTGACAGGGTGCTGTTGTTGCCCAGGGGATACTCAAATATATCCACAGTCCTCACATTCTTCAAAAGGAAGCTCCTTCCATGTCCCCCATGTTGTATCCATTGTCATAGTAATGCATCCTGTTACACCACATTTTCAGTTTCTTACTCTTTAGGCATGTTCAAATTAGTTTATTTTTGCATTCATTATATTTCATTTATTATTTATTATTTATTATTGCATGTTTATCCTGGCCTCCCTCCAAGTGTTGTGTGCATAGGTGTTTGCCTCATCTTATCCTTAAAAACAACCTTGTGAGACAAGTTATGCAAAGACAGCATAACTAGCCCAAGGTTACACAGTAAGCTTCCTGGCCGTGTGGGAGTTTGAACCTGGCTTTTCCTCATCCTAGTCTAACACCCAAACTGCTATACCACATTGGCATCATTATGGAACCCAAATACCTGGTTGGTTGGTTGATTTAATACTATCTGAGAGTGCAAGGTTTCTCTGGTGGAAAAATGTGTACTTCCCACATAATACTACACATGGGAAACTGGCTATACAGGGCTTGCACATGTGTTGAAACAAATTGGATGGATAGGGGACTGCAGAGGTCTCAAAAATTATGGCCAAGTAGACTCCAAGGATGCGAGCATAGGAAGCTGCCTGGCAGGTCAGATTATTTGTCCACCTAGCCTGTAGCTGTGTGTGTCTGTGATGTGCCATCAAATCAGAATCAATTTATAACAATCCTAATAGGGCTTTCAAGCTGAAATATTTGAGAAGTTGTTTTACCAGTGCCACTCCCTCACTGAGTTTTCATGAGTGATGGGAGATTTAAACCCAGATCTCCTGAGTCCTAGTTCATCACTTTATTCACTTCAACACACTAGGTCTCCTCTATCTATCCTAGTATCACCTAATTATGGCAATGACTCTCCAGACTCTTAGGCAGAGGTCTTTCAATTGATACCCATTTTTTTAAATTAAAGATGCCAGGGATTGTACCTGGGACTGTTTGGTATGCAGAGGATGTGCTGCTACTGAGTAATGGGAGCCTTCCTTTGTGATGCACTGAACTTGCTGATGAAACCCATGCCCATGTGTTGTCATGCATATGCTCTAATCCACAGCAGTTGAGTTATTCCTGCACTCTTGTGGGTGGGACTTTTTTTTTTTTTTTTTTTTTTAGTTTCAGGGCATTGACTACACAGATGTTTCTCCTTGGCTGACGCAAATTTATCTATATCACATCTTGGCATTTTAATCTCTGTGTCAATTCACACTGAAATGTTTAATTATCCTGGGAAGGTGTCTTTCAAGGGTCCACACATCACGTGCCCCCCTCCCCCTTCTCTGTCATTATTCCCACCTGTTTACTCACCCCCTTTGTTGGCATTCAAATTCCTTCTTTAAAGAAAATAAATTTAGCAAGTGAAATAGCACTCAACCGATAAGACGCAGGAAACATTTGAATTCATGCTGTATCAGTTTAAAAATACAAATTTACAAATTACGTTGCACTTATTTATAGTCCTTACCAGTGTGAGCAGGAGGCAGCAAGGAGTAGGGTTCACTCCCACAACATGCCCCCCCATCAGTGATGTCATCTGGAACTCCCCAAATTTGCCCTAAACAGGCAGTCACACATGGCAAAAAAGAAGATGAAACAATGTGAGCAGAAACACTACAAAAACACACAATCTCTCCCAATGAGACAAAATATATTGCATACTCATGCCAAAAGATTGGATATACTCAGATTAGTGCTAAATGTTACGTTCAGTAGAATAAATATTTTAAGGGCCAGTGAGAAACACAGCACAAACATTGCACAATACCCATCCAGCCATTCCCTGTATTTTGATGAAAAAGCACATTCCAGATTTGCAATGGTGTAGTACATTCATCAAAGTAAACCATAGTAGTGATTCATCAGAGAGAACCTTGTCTTTAGCCAAAAGGGAATAAGAAATTCCCCATTATTTTTTGACAATTGTTAAAGTGTTTTTGCTTTGGAAATTAAAGGCTTATTTTCCAAACTGCTCCTCGCCAGCAAGGGGAAAAAAAACTTGGGTGCTTCCTTTAGGTTCGCTGAAGATCTGTTTGGAGCAAGATTATCAAAATTATGTTAGCCCTGTGCTATTGAATGTTCACATCAACTGTGTTTCAGGAACTCATTCATATCCAAACAAATAGCTTCAAATCATCATCATCATCATCATCTTAGAACTGCAGAGCTGGAAGGGACCCTATGGATCATTGAGTCCAGTCCCTGTCAAGGAGGCACCGTGGGGAATTGAACTCCCAACCTCTGGCTCTGCAGCTAGAGACCCAAACCACTAAGCTATCCATATGTCTAGTTTTACTGGAATGTCCCCTTCTCTCCCTCCTCCCCCTCTCATTCTATTCCTATGTGTAAAATTCTGATTTTGGGGAGCACTGGTAGTATGAAAAATCGAATGTAGCATTTCCTCAAAAGACTGGAGTCCATTTCTCATCCAGCACTATTACCAGCATGCTACTGCATGCTTACCCTGCTCAAGCTCTCTTGAGCTTCTTAAATTCATTATCCTTTTGTAGGCGCCACACATTTAACTATCCTAGCTGTGGAAATTTCCCATTTGTCGCCCAGCTTTCATCTCTGACTCTTTTGAATATCTCCCACCCTCCTGCCACCCCTCTTGTTGTTGATATGTATCGGTTAATTCATTTTGCACAACATGTCCTTTGGAATGGACTGTGCGTTAGAAGGCCAGGTTAAAGGTGGAGAACTTCCAGTCTGCTTGAAGATTTTAGCTGCCCCAGTGAATTGAACCGCCAAACCTCCAGTGATAGCTTTGAGAATACCACTGGAGCACCTACAGTGGTTCTCCCCGCCCCCCCCCCCCCCCGTTCTGTTTTGTGTTGTTTTTGCACGAGAATGCAAAATAACTGGCATTTTGGAGGCAGCTTCCTGGACAGAATCACACAGGGTCTGTTTGTTTGAATGCATTAATGAAGCTGAAGGTTTCAGTGGGAAGTAACAAGATGAAAGTGGCTACACAAAATATTCTTTTTAAAAAACACACAAGTTAAATAGCTCAAGAAAGGTAAAGAAAACCTGGTTGAATTTTTAGTCCAGTTTGTTTCAACCATGTGCAGGGGATGTGTCAGCAGGGGGAGAAAAAAAAAGGCCTGGAATAAAGAAACATTGGGAGAAATTTCTCAGATTTTAATGGATGTTGTTTGTGTTCACTTGCTGAACCTAAGAAGAGTTCGCTGAATTTTTTCCCTTTATTCTCTTCTTCTCTTTCGTGCTAAAACAGCAGCAGCAAAAGCAAGAGTTTTTAATAGATAGACAGACAGTTTGGATGGTGACCTTGGTGTATGGAGAAGGAAGGGGTGGGGTGTTTGTCCCACCCTCTTTTTCTCAGTGAGCAGCGCAAGGGGAAGGGTTGGTTTCCCATATGGCTTATGACTTGGGGAAGAAAAGGTTCATCCTTTGGTCTTCTCTATAGCCAGGAGTCCTAATCCAGATTCACCTGTCTTTAGCACTTACACCACAAGTTCTGCTGAAAGTGAAAGAGATCTGTGTTGCCTGAAAAGATAGATAAATACCCTCAATAGATAATATTGAGGAGAACCTGCTTTAGGTTAGGCGCTCCTGTTTCCATTCCCCACCCCCACTTTTCCCCCTGAAAAACACAATGATGTTAATATCATCATTAAGGCTAGGCATCTTTTGTAAGTGTGTTCACAACACCGGCTTAGGTAAAGCCTGAGCAGGGCTATATTCTCTTTTAATGTGCACAGTGCTATTAGGATGGGAGTAACTCTGTGAGTCTTTTCTGGGGAATGTGGTGAGATTAGGTACAGTCCATATGCTGCTAAACAGCATTACCAGGTATATGTTTGATGTATTTCCTCAAAGAGTTCATTTTTGGGCCAGAACTCCCAGAATCCTCCAGTTGGGTGCCAAAAATAACAATATTTCCCACCTGTAACCTGATGAATTCTCATAAGAGACTTGATGAGGTAGGATGATAATGCACGCAACATATACTGGGATCTTATGAATGCTGATTGATTTGGGGCTTGCTCCTAGGTAAATATGCAGAGGTTGCTATTTTTGGTAGCAGCTCTGTTCCTTTAGGCTCTTCAGGATTCCTCCTCTTGCTGCTTCTTTTGCTTTAACATAAAAAAACTGATGTTTAGCATACAAAGACGTATTCTTTACCAAAGCAGAAATAGACAGCTGGGATCAGCCATGGTATATTACAGGATGAACTGCTCCCAGCATCCTGTACAGGCGTTTCTGTTCAGTCGTCCTGCCATGCTCTTTTCTAGCTTATTATGTTCCAATTCTGTTTGTTTGCTTCTCTCCCTCCAAACAATCATCTGCCTTTTGGCAGTCACTCTGCATAATCAAACCTCATGGGTCTGTTCTGAATTTCTGCTCTCCTCTTTGCTCCCCTCCCCAAAGGATTTTTATTTATTTATTTCAGACATTTATAGACCACTTGACTTAGTGCTGAGTGCTATTCTAAGCGGTTTACAACAATGAATAATCAACATACATGAACCAAAATACACGTCCACAAATAAACACGCATCACATTAAACCTAAATAGTGACGGCAACAGAAAACACAGATATCCATTAACTTAAACGAGGATGTCTTTAAATGCTTCTCGAAAGAGAACAATCTTTTGTTGTTGTTGTTGTTTAGTCGTTTAGTCGTGTCCGACTCTTCGTGACCCCATGGACCAGAGCACGCCAGGCCCTCCTGTCTTCCACTGCCTCCCGAAGTTGGGTCAAATTCATGTTGGTAGCTTCGATGACACTGTCCAACCATCTCATCCTCTGCCGTCCCCTTCTCCTCTTGCCTTCACACTTTCCCAACATCAGGGGCTTTTCCAGGGAGTCTTCTCTTCTCATGAGATGGCCAAAGTATTGGAGCCTCAGCTTCAGGATCTGTCCTTCCAGTGAACACTCAGGGTTGATTTCCTTCAGAATGGATAGGTTTGTTCTCCTTGCAGTCCAGGGGACTCCCAAGAGTCTCCTCCAGCACCACAATTCAAAAGCATCAATTCTTTGGCGGTCAGCCTTCTTTATGGTCCAGCTCTCACTTCCATACATCACTACTGGAAAAACTATCGCTTTGACAATGCGGACCTTTGTCGGCAAGGTGATGTCTCTGCTTTTTAAGATGCTGTCTAGGTTTGTCATCGCTTTTCTCCCAAGAAGCAGGCGTCTTTTAATTTCGTGGCTGCTGTCACCATCTGCAGTGATCATGGAGCCCAGGAAGGTAAACTCTGTCACTGCCTCCATATCTTCCCCTTCTATTTGCCAGGAGGTGATGGGGCCCGTGGCCATGATCTTAGTTTTTTTGATGTTGAGCTTCAGACCATTTTTTGCGCTCTCCTCTTTCACTCTCATTAAGAGGTTCTTTAATTCCTCCTCAATTTCTGCCATCAGAGTGGTATCATCTGCATATCTGAGGTTGTTGATATTTCTTCCGGCAATCTTAATTCCGGTTTGGGATTCATCCAGTCCAGCCTTCCGCATGATGTATTCTGCATATAAGTTAAATAAGCAGGGGGACAATATACAGCCTTGTCGTACTCCTTTCCCAATTTTGAACCAATCAGTTGTTCCATATCCAGTTCTAACTGTTGCTTCCTGTCCCACATATAGATTTCTCAGGAGATGGATAAGGTGGTCAGGCACTCCCATTTCTTTAAGAACTTGCCATAGTTTGCTGTGGTCCACACAGTCAAAGGCTTTTGCGTAGTCAATGAAGCAGAAGTAGATGTTTTTCTGGAACTCTCTGGCTTTCTCCATAATCCAGCGCATGTTAGCAATTTGGTCTCTAGTTCCTCTGCCCCTTCGAAATCCAGCTTGTACTTCTGGGAGTTCTCGGTCCACATATTGCTGAAGCCTGCCTTGGAGGATTTTGAGCATAACCTTGCTAGCATGTGAAATGAGTGCAATCTTTAACATCCTCTTAAAGGATAGGAGAAAGAGGACCTGACGTACTACTGGTGGGAGTCCATTCCATAGAGATGGAATTCTGCAGGCTTTGGCGTTTCTTCTGGCCTATTGATACATGTATCTTGTGTGTGGCCAAAGCTTCACTTGGAGAAGTATTTCAGGTGCTTAGTAGTTGGAGCTGCTGCTTAACAGCTTAGGATCAGAGTATGTGAAGGACACTATCAAGACCATCTAAAGCAGTGGTTCCTAACCTTGGGTAACCGAGATGTTCTTGGACTACAACTCCCAGAAATGCTGGCCAGCACAGCTAGTGGTGAAGGCTTCTGGGAATTGCAGTCCAAGAACACTTGGGTTACCCAAGGTTGGGAACCATTAATTTAGAGTGTTTTGACTCCTGCTAAATTCAAAACTGTACTCAATGGGAGCAAGGGAAGGGGCTTTTTGAATAGATTTCTTTCCCTACCTTACCTCACATCCTCACTGATAGTTTTTTTTACTACTGAATGAAAGACTTCCTGTTTTGACCAGCCATTATCTGTAGGGTTATGGATCTTATGCTCTCACTGCTGTTTTTAATGGTTGTAACTTTTCCATCACATTTAACTGCTCATTGGTTTTTATTTTTCTATATGATTGTTTGCTGTTTTTAATAGTTTTACTGTCTTAACTTTTAGTTGTATTCTTATTTTACCCACTTTGGTCATGTTTCATGGAAAGATAGGACATTAGTATCCATTTGTTATGTAAGTGTTCATAAGACATATAATAAATAATAAGAAAGTTTGGTGAAAATCTTGTTCTAGGACCAATAATAATAATAACAATAATAACAATAATAACAATAACAATAACAATAATAATAAAGGAATTAGTGCTAACAGCAAATGTCGACTCTGCCAAGAAAAAGATGAAACTGTCACATATCATCTATGAATGTCCAAGGATTGCACAAACAGATTACAAAGTTAGACATGATAGAGTGGCAAAGTTAGTGCACTGGTCATTATGCAAAAAATATAACTTGTCAGCCTCCAAAAGCCCGTGGGAACATCAGCTAGAGAATGTGTCACAAAATGAGGAAGTCAAGATCTTGTGGGATTTCCGGATCCAAACAGATAGACACCTTGAACATAACACACTAGACATAGTAGTAATACAGTGAAGAAATGTCTGGATCATTGACATTGCAATTCCAGGGGATGCCAGAATTGAAAATAAAGAATTGGAAAAACTAATAAAGTACAGAGACCTGACAATCGAAACACCTCTGGAAGAAACACACTTCAGTGGTCCCCGTAGTCATTGGAGCTTTGGGAACAATATCAAGAAATTTCACCCAGTACTATAAGCAGTTGTAGATCTCAGAAATCACACCACCATCAGAGCTACAAAAAACGGCAATATTAGGAACAGCATACATACTGCGCCGATATTTAACAGATACTTAGGTTTTTGGTTAAAACTTGTATCTGTTATATAATACTAGTCAATGTTTTTATAATGTTGACTGTGCCTGGTGTTTCTCAATAATAATAATAATAATAATAATAATAATAATAATAATAATAGCATGCTGTCAATTAGATTCTGACTTATGGTGACCCTTTCCAGATTTGTACACAGAAGTGGTTTACCATTCCTTTCTCCTGGGGGTATCTAGCTTGCCCATGGCTACAGAGGCTGGCTCTTATCCCAGGAGGCACAGTGTGGAGTTGAACTCCCAACCCCTGGCTCTGCAGACAGATACCTAAACTGCTGAGCTATCCAGCCAGCTTAGGACCCATAAATCATGTGGGAAAAGAGCAGATCCAGTTTCTCTGTTTTTCTTTAAAGCTATATTTTTCTATACTAGACCTAGACCTATAATCATGGATTCATCGCTACATGGTAGATCTTTTTGGAAAAGGTTGTGTATACCTTCAGGAACTGACTTTCTTGCATATGGCGATGTCATGCTGTTCAGTAAGGTCATGCTGTGAAAGACAGTCACTAGAACCCATATTTTCTTTAAGTAAAGGAAAGAGTGGGGGGAAGGATGATGAAATTAAAATCATTGTGTTTCTCTGGGGAAAAAGTGGGGTTGGGGGAAGGGAATAAAAATAAAAATTTCCACTTAATGCATCTTGGAACTTGCATTTCCTTTCCCTTTTAGGTTGGATTTTACATAACATTTGAAAAGTACTGTCAAAACAACTCATAAAGGGGAAAAATGTAATTGTCTTGACATGCAATGATTACCAAGAACTTAAGCTGCAGAGAAGGGACTTGTTTTGTTTGTCATTTTTTCTCTCTTTCTTTCTTGAACTAGAAATGTCTATGATTTCCCAACTGTTCTATTTTTATTAAGGCAAAAGTCTCATGGAAGGGTCAGATTTGGGCTTTTGTGTGGGAAATAACAGATACTGCCAGCAAACAGGGCAAAATCATAGCTGTTTTGTGGTCGACGTGTTTTACAACATTCCAGGCATGTCTTAACTGTATACCAAATTGATAAGTCTAAATCTCCAGTACTTTGTGTGAATTAGCAACCTTTTGATTTAATCTGAAAGGGATATATTATTTTCAACTTGAGATGTTTACAGCCATCCGGCCATGATCTCCCTCTTCCCAGTGTGGTCAGCTCACAGCACAGGAAATGTTTGGAACTGTTTCTAATAAAGCTATGGTAGTTCCATACTTTCCATCTCTCTTACTCATCATTTTCTCGTGTGACCTTAATCATCTAGTCATCTAACCATTTAGTCAGCTAGAAGAAGAGCTAATGGGTATGGAGGAAAAGAGCATCAGTATATAGTTTCATGCATAGTAGTGATGAGCGGACTGAAAGATGGTTGCACATTGGATTAATGCTTAGAGCCCTTCCTGATATGCAATGGTGGAAGGTAAAAGACCCGCAGTGAAAATATCCGTAGACTTTGCAGGGTGAGTGGGTGGAGAAGTGCACTGTTGCACAGCGGTATGTTTACATAATTCACGTGTGTGGGGCACCTCTCTACAACACGGTGCCTCTGTCTCTGTACTTTAAAATAATAAATACCTTTAAGGCTTTCGCAGGGCAGTGGCCTCTTGCTCCCACTTCTAACATTGAGGACCACTAGTTCTAATTCAGTGGTAACTGAGGAGGACCTGATTCCCTATAGAAAGAATAAGCATACACTGGCCTTTTCAAAAGCATTGGAGTGTATTCCTCACCTTTGGCTCTGCTGTGTGGGGCTTATGGAGAATGCAGTCCAGTATTGTCTGAAGGACCACTCCTTGCTCATCCTGGCCTTATAGCCAGTGGATCTTGTAAAGCAGTGACTAATAGGGGAGCTAGAATCGGTTCTTTTTGTGGGTCTCACATATATTTCCAAACATAAGTGCCCATCCTGTCTCTCTGTTTCTGCATCTGTGTTCTTTTTTTAAAAAAATACACAAAAGTTCATACACATCTCCCTACGCATTTTTAAAATAGAAAACTTTATGCACATTTTTGTATGTACAATGTTTGTGAGAGCATTTTATTAATATATGCCTCTTCTCTTTGTATGCTCTTTTCAAACTTTGGAAGAGTGTCAGAACTTAAAAATAAATTCTATTTGGTTCATGTATTAGTATAAATTATGTTAGTCCATACTGCAGTGAATCAAATTAATTTCTTCCCTGTTCCTTGGAACATGGGCACGGGGAGTGCAGTGTTAGCATGACTCTGACAACCTTGTATGGTGCTGATTGAATAACCCCATTCTTGTGCTGCTGCCTTGTGACGCCTGCCAATCAGAGGGCTCTCTCTTTTATTTCTTAGTGCACTACCTCATCAACCACTGCTAGAAGTAATTTGAACTCTAGAAATACAACACAGATAGAAGATGGCTGCCATCTCCCAATTTACTCTCTTGCTGCTTGGAAATTGGGGAGGATGGGAGAAAAGAATGCCAGAGATGAATTTGGGGGGGGGGGGGAGAGAAATCACAGGGTGAATTGGAAGTAGATCACAGAGTAGGGAAGGAAGTTGTCCTGAATTGTATTTTCAAAATCTATTTTATAGTCACTGGACTGGGATTTTGGCTTTGGTATAAGAATAAAATTGTGCCAATTTACTTATGGTTGGGTAGTGGTGGTGTTTTTCTTGAAAGGTGATACTCATGGCAAGGTCTTTGTCTGACACATGAGATGTGAGTATATACAGCCAGCACAATATGCTTCTACTTCAGCCCATTTCCAAAAGCCTTTGCAGCAGAACTCCAGACCTGTCCTCTGTGCTCATACCAGTGATCCAGACACCTTACAAACCAGGGCAGTTAGTTTACCCTTAAATTTACTTTTAAATTCTTAAATTTACCCTTTAATTTTATGTAGATAGGAACTGTTTGTTTAATCCTGGTGGCCAATTCAGCAAGCTTTCCTGGTCAATTAGACTTAAGTGTGTTTGTAGTCTAATTTTGAAGAAAACGGTTTTTCCCAAGGCAGTCAAATTTTGACTCATAGTATTCCTAACCCTTTCTGTGCTAACCTCTTATTCTGCATATTTGTGTTGCTGTGTTCATGTAATGCCTAATTTAGTTGGAAGGCCTGAACCTTGCCACTCATGTGAAATAAATAACTGCTTTGGTTGTACAGTACATTATGATGGGTATCATCTGTAATTACTGACCTGAATTCATTGCATTTAGGCTACCCATGCATGCTGAATAACTGAGCCAAGGACATCAACCTATTGTGTGATTTCTTTAATGTTCTACTTAAACCCAGCATTCTAGTTCAAAAGAATAGTCACAGCTGTTCTGTTCTTATACTTAAACTGAGAAAATGAAAGATACCTTCAAGTTGAAGTTCTGTGGACATTCTTTTCTTTTTTTAAGTGCTATAATGCTTGAAAAGAATGTCAGAGAAGTTGTTTCATATCACATTTACCAGGGTCTTTTACTAAAAGGGAAAAGTTACTCCTCATATTCCATTATCAGTAACTTAAAGTTAGCAGGGATCTGATTCCATTTTTAACAACCAGACAGACCTGTAGAGACGCATTAAGTCAAAAACCCACAGAAAAAGAGAAATTGCCTATAGGAAATCTTGCAGGGTTCAGGGAAGGGCAGTTTCATGTGACCTCGTATATTGGAAATAAAAAGGCTGCTATTAGTTCCGTGTCAGTTCTTATAGCGAATGTTGCAGAGTAATCGAGGGTGTTAAGCTGTCAAATACTATCAGGGGTTAATAAGGTTAAGGAAGAAGTAAAAGGAGGCCAACAATAAAGAACCATGGATAAATATGTCACAATAAATAAGAGGTGTCATTCCATTTGGGGGACACTTAAATCATAACTGAAAAGCATAACAGTAACAGATTGCTGCTGGTTAAGAAGATAAGAAGAGCCCAGATGGATCGACCCAAAGGCACCTTTGGTCTAACATCCTGTTTCCCATCATAGCCCATGAGATTCACCAAGTAAGACACAAAAACAATAGTCCTCTCCTCCCGTTGTTCATATATATTGCTTCTTGAACAGGGAGGTTCTGTTTAGCCATCAAGACTACTCAGCGCCATTCAGAGTCACGTCCTCCATGAATCTGACTAACTAACCTCCTTTGAAAGTCTTTTCAGCTAGTCCCTGTGCTTACAGTGCTTCCGCACTGGTGGCTCTTTCTGCATTGCTTTCATCATGCATGTCAATGTTTAGAATATTTTCTCTTAGTGTTTCACACAGAGAGAGGAAAGAGAGGACTTTGTAACTCAATGCCTGGAATGTTCCAAAGACAGTTAAGTAATAGATATGGATGTGACCGAGACCTAAAGGCAGTGTCTGAGGGCATAATCTATTGCAGGGGTAGAGATCCTTTGGCCCACCAATAGTTTTGGACTTAACCCCTCATAATCCCCAACCAGCATGGCCAATGGGAAGGGATAATGGATGTTGTGGTCCGAAAATACCTAGAGAACCAGAGGTCCCCCAACCTGGATCTACTGAGAAGTTCTGTTTTTCAGATCTACTGCAATAATTTGTGTGCAGAAATATTTTGGGTGGATTGTGTCATAAAATAACAATATTTGCTATTGTACTATATCCCAACAACTTCTGGGAAAATATTGGTTGATAGTTTCTTTGTGATCAGTACCAGCAGATCTTTTCTATGTTTCAAAACAGTAAGATCCATCTTATCATTCAAAAAAGTTTCATTATTGTAGCTTTTTGTTTGATTTTACTGCATCTATTTGAAGCTTTTCTATTTGGGCAGAACTGTAAGAACTGAGTTTCTACAGAATTCTGTCCCTTAGGTTTCTATAACTAACCAGCTTCTACAGGGATTTTGCATGTGGCACATAGTGGCCTTCTCTATCCCCTTGTTTCAGTGCCAGCTGATGATTGACAAATTAAACAAATGGGAGAACCTTCCTTCTCCTCCTTCTCATACAGGTGCTCAATTCACCAATCTTCTTAACTGTTTACCTGAAGACTTTGTAACTGCGGCTGGGGCTTTTCATCAGCTAGGGTTCCTCTTATCATCACAGAGCTCTACAAGTTTACTGTTGGTAGATAAACCTGCAAATGTAGTTACCAGAGGCAACAGTGAAATTAGCGTGCCTACCATTGAAAAATACTCTTGCCTGTTACTGTCCCTAAATATATAATAAATAACAAGTGTCTGTCCTCATTTCTTTTAAGTTATTAAAAGTGTTTCAAAAGAGCAGACATGTTCATGGTGATTGATTTATCTGTCTGTAACTGAAGGGAAAAATGAACTAATTGCA
Source organism: Intellagama lesueurii (assembly GCA_037013535.1). Taxonomy (NCBI): domain Eukaryota; kingdom Metazoa; phylum Chordata; class Lepidosauria; order Squamata; family Agamidae; genus Intellagama; species Intellagama lesueurii. The sequence goes on along the minus strand of JBAJHW010000002.1, from coordinate 228,074,252 downwards.
TTAACAAACCTGTGCAGTATTCCCCCCTTCATCTACAAATATATGCATATATGGTGTTGCACTAGCCACCAGCTCAGAGTTTAGTCCCTACTCCCCACCCCCAGTCTTGCTTGTACTTTGTTGGGACATGATTGAGGCTTCTGAGGTGCAGCTGATTGATGTGGTGAACCCAGGGCCTTAACTAGGGTGGGACAATGGGGACTTTGCCCCAAATTTAGAGGGTTTGCCCCTCCCTTAGTTGTCAGTGATTGGCCTGGTAGCCTGCTCTTTGTTGTAGGCAAAGGCAAGATAGACCAGGCCTCCAAAGCAGGCACCAATGTTCATAGGCTGCCAAGGGTTTCCAAACATTGACACCAAATACTAATAATCGGTAGACCAGGCCTTGCTCAAACAGTGGAGTGCAGTTCTACCAGAGGCTTAGTGGACCAAACCTTTGGCCCAAGGCAGGACCAGGAGGCAGGCAATGGCATTCAGATGAAGGGCTGGCCTCCCAATCAGAAGGCTAGTCTACATGAAGCTCAATAGACCACACGTTTGGTCCAGATGAGCAGGAAGTGTGATCCAGAGGGACAGCTGGTCTACCAGGTTCATGGGTAGAGCAGCCCTTTCTTATAGGAAAATAGGTCTCCCTAGGATTTGGTATCTCAGGCCTCTGGGCACATGTTTGTGTTGTGTTAGTTTTTGTAGCTCTGACAGTGCTGCTTGAGCAGTGTTCCTCCTGTGGAGGAGGAAGGATGCTGACAGGGTGTTCAGTGCTGTAATTACCATTTGTATTACTTCCATAATGTGAATTACAAAGTTGATTTGGAGCTACTTGTCTCAAGTGCAAACATTTCTAAGTACGCCTGTGAGTGAACCCATGCACACAAAGGCACACTGACTGTGTGGAGTGGATGCAGTCCAGAGGAGTTTGTACCTGAGAGCAAACTGCACAGGAAGAGGGTCACAGAAGCAAACATGTGCAACAGGCAAAGTGGTGTGAGCCATCCATTTGGCTAATGCCTTGCCTTTGCTAGATAGTCAGGAGCAAAGCTTTAAGGTTTTGGCAAGGCTCTTACCTACATCCATTAATTCCACGATTTCTCCTTAATTAGCATTCTTTATAGCTAATCATTGTGCTGCAGATTTATAGAGTTTTCACTTGAGCTGGCTTCCCACAAGCTTTATAGCATTCAAAATACTTAGCAGGAACATGCTGGCAACCGTGTTATGGTGGGAAATAGATGCTCTCCACCATGAAGGAGGAGGGATGGCTGTTAGTTCTAATTGATTGCTCGGTAGAGCTTGCCCTGGTGCTTTACCCCCAAGGCTTGACTTTACGCCATCTGCCTGGTGTCAATGTTTGGAAACCAGCTGGTCAGTCGAAGTACATCCTGTGGGAAGCTGGCAGTTTAGAGCAGGCAAGAGCATAGCCGTCAGCATGCAAGAGAATGCCTTTTGCTGGTGTTTTGATAATAGTTCTGTACGCCTTAATTACACTGTACGGCAACACTATTCAAGAACTATCAAAATAAACAATTTAGAGGGATTCACCATTAATAGGTTTGGGAGAAACAGGAAGGTGGCCTTTCGTCGTCGTCTTTTTTATGTACTATGTAGATCAGCTCTGTTGGGTTTTTCCCACATCACCCCCCCCCTTCTAGGGGCATTTATGAAAAGTGTGTGAAAGGCACACATGATTGAAGCATTGAAATCCATGCTTTCACAGCTACTTGAAAAGATAGTTTAGTCTTGTCAGGATACTCCTTTTAGCGGAAGCAGTCTGGTGGTTTCTGTGAGACCTCCCCTAATATCTGTAATTGGAAAAGCAAGCAGTATAGGGTCCATTAAGGCCATTTAAAGTTGAGACTTACTCTAATGGCATTAAATTGTTATAGTAACTGCAAATGAGGCATTATAATGTAATGCTCATAAACTGTAAGCAGAGTTTGTGCATTCTCTCTGTCAACACAGCAGTACTTTAAGAAGGCTTAGTTGTTGGGGAGTGTTTAGGTCTCATGCTCTGGCATTTTTTTGTCTTTGTAAGTAACAGTGCAGGGCTGGGGTGATAGTTTTTGATTAAGCTTGTCTTGGAAAGTAATGAAATTTGGCAGGATTGTTAATTTTGTTATGTGAATATGCCGGGGTACAAGGTTCCTTTATGAATCATGCTTTATTGGATTCCAAGAATGAGAAGTGGGTTGTTTCACCTTTGAAACAGAAAGAGTGCCCTCTATGAGAGTCTCATCTCTAAAATAGTTTTTCTATCACCAATTCCTTGCTTTCCTTCTGACAAAACCCAACACAATTCAGTCTGTAAACCGTGCATAGTGAAACGGAAACTGGTCTCTCCCTTTTTAATGGAATAATCCTGATTGGGATGGGGGAGTGGGATCAGCAGATCTCCTGTTGCATCCCATGGTGTGCTTGCCACTTCGATCATCCAGGGCAGAAGAAGTGCTCTACAGGTGGTTCCCCTAGGTTTTTCAGGTCTTTGCTGTTACAATCTGCCCCCAAACTCTCATTGACAGAAGTATGGGTGGTGGGAAATAGCTAAATGACTCCCGGACTTGTGATGGGAACAGAGTAGCTTTTAATTCAACCAATCCAGAGCTAGGCTCTCCCCAAACCCTGTTTCTGGGCTTTCATCTACCTACTGCTAGTACTGCTTTCTCCCTGCTCAGGCATAGTGGAAGCTTTCACTGGAGTGGGAATCCCCACCTCCAATAGCACTGCACTATACCGGTGGAGAGCCACTCACATTTATTTTATTTTATTTTAAATATTTTTTATCCTGCCTTTCCTCTTAAAAAGAACCCAAGGCGGCTTACATAATTAAAAATACAGTATGTAGAAGCTAAAAACAGTAGATATACAAATATTAAAAAAGAATTAAAGAAATATTACATTAAAAACAGTAATAAAATCAATACTAAAACATTTAAAACAACAGAGCACAATAATTCATTAAAAAACCCTCTCAGCACACCAGTTATCAAGGGAAAGCCGGCCTGAACAGAAAGGTCTTTGCCTGCTTGCAGAAGGATAGCAATGATGGGGCCAGCCTAGCTTCCCATGGGAGGGAGTTCCAGAGTCTGGGAGCAGCAACAGAGGAGGCCCTCTCCCATCTCCCCACCAAGCGTACCTGTGATGGTGGCTGGACTGAGAGAAAGGCCTCCGCTGATGATCTTAAAGCCTGGGCAGGCTCATAGAGGGAGATGCAGTCTTTTAGATAGCCTTGACCTAAGCCATTTAGGGCTTTATAGGTTAAGACCAGCACTTTGAATTGTACCCAGAAACGGATCAGCAGCCAGTGAAGCTGCTGTAACAGGGGGTCCCATGTCTACCTAACCCTCTTTAAGCCTCAGTGCAGGTAACATGGAATTATTCACTACAGCTCTATTCATATTAATTGGCCCCTTTTGGGGGCTCTGAATAGTAGTTATGTGTTTCCAGTGTATACTCCTTTTCCCTACCTGCAACTAAAACTCAAAGTTTTAATTTTTAAAAAAATTATTTCACTTTTTATTTTTAAAAAACAAACTAAAGCTTGCATTTGTGTCATTCTTTAGGGTCTACATATGCATGGACTATTCAGCAGGTTTTATGTGAGATGTTGATGTGGTTGCAACATACCCTGTTTTCATGAGCCAGGTTTTTAACTTCTGCATGAGTACAATGCCCAGAATATGTATGAGAAATAAATAGCTTCCCACACTAGAGTTGGGAAGACAGTAAGAGGGACAGCATGACATTTAGGCTTCTGGCCGTTATGCAGGACATCCCACTGACATCTGTAGGACTTCCTTTCTGTAGATATGTATAGGACTGTGACACAACATGCCTGTACCCCTTTAAAAGCATGCTTTTAATGATTATTATTTTTTGTATGAGTAGGTTTATAAACACACCCTAAGTAGCATCCATTTACAAGATACAATTTGGAATATTTACTCTCCCTGCCGGATATCTATAGTAGAACCGAAATTTAGGTTTCAGTGGGATTTTCAGTGGGAGGGGTAAGAGCCACAGCCAAGAGTCAAGGTCTTGGTTATTAATTTATTAAATACCAGATTGCAAAAAGCAGGGTGTTTTCAAAATGTTTGGTTGTTGCCACTTTTAAAATGCTATATCATAATTAAGGAAGTGATTGTTTAGAAGTTTGTGAAATAAATTGACATGGGTTGAACTGTCACCATTTGGGGGCACCCACACTTTGTACCTGTGCCAATTTATACCTGTGGTTCAGCACATAAATGAGACAGGTGAGTAGAGATTTTATGTTCCTCCGGAAAAATAATTTGTAAGCTGAAAATATGATGAAGGAAGTTGCTCCCCCTCTCTAAATGAAACCCCTGAACAGATTATGTTTAAACCTGTAAGTGTAGGTATAGATGAAGAAAAAGACGAATCTGGAGGAGAAATGTGTAAGATGCGGGGCTTCAACTAAGCAATGCTATTGACATTGTACCCAAGAGAGAGAAATGCCAGAAGCAATATTGATAAGTGTCTGTCCTTGCACCACCAAGGGTGGTGGGTCAGGCACGTTCACAGCCAGTAGGAATTCAGGCAAAACAAACCAAAAATTGCCATTATTTCCTTTCATTCTTGGTTTTAAGGTACTGGTGGCAAAATCTTGGAGTTGTGAGCCCAGCTTTATTTCCATTTTACACCCTCTGTCCATTGGCATTAAAGGGACACAGCTGATATTTCTTCACAGTCAGTCCATGGTATTAAGTGGCATTCCATGATGAATCTATTTGACAGTTTCAATCCAGAGTGAAAATATTTGTTGCCATCTTTAAAATACTGACTCTGGAAACCTCTGCAGAACCAAGGAGAAATGCAAATATTAATGAGCCTGATATAAAAACATTTTTGCCTATCATTTTTATAGTTGCTATAGAAACACCTTGGCCTTCACTCTTGCTAATTAGTTGGATTTTGCACATTTTATATTTGGAAATGCAAATCAGTTTTCATAAATTATTACTTATTTTTCCATTTATATATTTACAGTACTGGTGTGCATATACACACAGGAAGCCTGAGATATTAATTAGCTGCATAATACAAATAAGTGCGACATTTATGGTCACAAGACAAACCTGGTCTGCTTTTTAAATGTTTGGAGAAATTGTATAGCAGATCTTTTTAAAAGAGAAATAAAAACAAATTCTTAGCAATTTGGGGATTGGTGGTAAAATATTGTTGTTGGAAGATACCATATGTTTTTATGCATGCAAATTTAACAGGTTTAATTTAAAGAACTCCAGTTCTACCCCATGTGTGTAAGCAAGTTGAGAACATGTGTGTCTCATTCTTCTCTCATTTGTGCCATTATAAATGGATTAAGGCTTGACTTAGTACAGGGGTTATTATTTCTTTCTTGAACTGTGGAGGCATTAGGATCCTGCTGGTTATTTTGGCAACGATCTTGGCCAGCCCTTCAGGATACATTAGTCAATACAAAAGACTTCTAGGCAGCTATTCAGATTATTCACTTTGGTGGTGGGTGGGTAGGATGGGATTTTGGCAGGTGGGAGAGGATGCTCTTGATAATCTTCATGGCCACTGAGAAATCATAGTAAACATGATGTTGAGTGTGTCATGGATTTTCTTCTCATGGGTCAGATCAAATGCACTCCCTCCTTCTCAAGAAGCCATGTCTGTCCTGGCTAAACATTCTCCAGGATAACAGCAATATATAACACAAACTGAAGCTAGCCATAATGACACCACCCGCAGTATCATTTTAAGATTTTCCTGCATCACTATAATGTGTTAATAAAGTAGAGGCAATACTAGTTGTACATGGTTCTTGCAGTCACAATGAAAGGGGAGAAAAATAGTGATGTTGTTCAGCAGCAGTGGTACCAAACGTTGGGTTTCCAACTATTGGACTTTAATTCCCAGAATTTTAGTCACTGGCTATGTGGTCTGGGTCTTCAGAGGGATGAAGTACATCAACATCTGGGGATGCAAGTCAAGAAACATTCATCTAGAGCAGTGGTTCCCAACAACTTGCAGTCCAAGATGTTCTTGGACTGCAGCTCCTGGAAGCCCTTGCCAGAACAGCTAGTGGTTAAGGCTTCTGGGAGTTTCAATCCAAGAATGTCTGGGGATGTAAGGCTGGGGACCACTGATCTAGAGGATTCAGCAGCATAATGGGGTTAGTCATGCTGCAAAAATTTTAACATTTAAATATACCTTATAATAGGATTCTGGGACTGATGGTGAACATAGGAGTCATGCTAGATCAGACCAAAACCTTGTGTATTTCAACATTTTCTTTCCCACATTGGTTGACCAGATGCTAAAGGGAGGTTTACAACTAGGATATGGAGAGAATGGCACATTTCTGTTTAGATTCCTGGGCATGCTGCACCTTATAGCCATCATGACAAATAGCCATTAATAGCTTCATCCTTAATAAAATAGTCTAATCTGGTCTGAAAGGCATCCAGGTTTGTGACAGTCACTGCATCTTGTGGTAGTGAGTTCCACCATTTAAGTGGAAGAGTCTAATAGATCCATTCATATTCTCTAGTGAAGTCACAGGTCTTGGCTGCTGAAAGTTAAGGCCATTAGACATTTTATTTTAGGTGTTCTACTGTTTCCCTTCCTTTTAAATTATTTTTCTTCTTAATTCAAAGTGAGTGTGAACTTGCATGCTTAAACCTGTAGATTACTTGCACTCAGCAGACTTTTGAGTAGGCCCCCATAAATATTGCTGTTTTCAAGCAGTTGTGTATAAAATGTTGTCCACATAAATGATCCTCCTTCGATTTTATTCTATTTAAAGATACAGAACCACGAGATATAAATTCCCACAGTTTTTGTCAGATACAGAAAAGGTCCCAATCACCAGTCCTTTGCTTTGGATTAAATATTATTAGATTATGAAATGTATTAATAGCAATTACAATGAAGCGAAGATTTGATGTGTGCACTGATAATGCATGTGAATAAAGATTTGTGTTTGGCACAACTCTGCTGATGGACAAAAGCATGAGCCAGTGTTCTGACATTGTTTTAAATTCTATTTCCAGCCATTTAAGTCCTAAGCTTCTTTATGTGATGAATTAGTACAGTACTAATTTAGTAAACAATTAAGGGGGAAAAATTCTCTTCTTTGTGATTCTTCTCTACCACTTCTGCTAATTCCTGACCATTCTTGCTGTTTTGTTTGAATATCTTTGTCGGTCTGTTCATTTATTTGAACTATCTCCTACCTTTCCGTGTCACATTCAGAGTGGCTAAAACATTAAATATTATTGTCATCTGTGTGATAGAAACGTCTTTGTAGTATCTGTGTTCTCATCAGTAATACGTTCAGTGCTAAGTTTATTCTACTAGCACTAATAAATGCAGAGTACATATACCTCTGAAGGTTACTGTTGGCCGTTGTTTATTTCTAACAAGTTTTGGTGCTTTGCTTACTGTGTGTATGGCTGGCCATAAAGTTTCAGGTTGTACTTCATGCTTGGCAATTAGAAGCATTTGATCTGTCGGAAGAATGCAAAGCATCTTTTGTATGGGAGCACATTAGCTTACAACAGCAATGGAAGGGGCTTTCCTTTTCCCATGTTGCTTGTTGGCATATTAAGCTACAGTGGGATGGGCAAAAAAACTGTGATTTTATACACTGGCAAAGTTCTGTTAAGTTTCTTGTTTTCATCTGTACTAAACCTCTTTAAGGAAGTCTGCTTACGGGAGGTCACGGAAGGACTTGTGGCTAGGTTTCTTAGACTGAAGTGCAAGCCTCTCTCTTGTGGACCACGTTGCAATATCTAAGACTAAATCTTGGTGGCCCTTGACAAGGGAACCTTTTGGATCTTCCCACCTCTAGTTTTTGTTTGTTAATTTGAAGAGCTGGTGTCACAAGAATCATAGTATCTCCTGCAGAGTTGAACGTGGGCTTAAGGAAGGGGTGGAGAGCAGCTAGAATCAAGACTAGCCAGGGAGAAAATATTTTTTAAAGGTTTTACCGAGCCACATGTTGTGAGAAATTGGGGGAGGGGAGGCTACCAGGTCAGGTGCAAAGCCCTACATGAGAGAGAAAAAAAGACTCTAACATGTTTCTTCATTCTTTGCAAAATATCTCCATTCTTTTACAAAGAAAATGTTGTTAATTGTAACATTTGCTCTGTATATGAGGAAATGCCCTACTGTAGTCTTGTATAAGAAACATTAGTAAGCAGACCAAGCAATAAGAAAGATACAAGAGAGTTTTAGTGACAAAAAGGATTATTTTCCCTGCATGGAGCAATAACCACAGTTGCTTAAAATAGGCTTTGTGCCTGTTTTATGTTGCTCTGGCAAAGAAGGGTACGGAAGAAGAAGAAGAAGAAAAAGAACAAGAAAGAATTTGCTTTTCTCCAGCCCACCAAAGCAAACAAGCTCTTGAATTCTGTGCTGTCATCAGGCCCAGGAAGGTCCTTGCAGGATCACAAAACAAATCAAGCAGTTGAGGGCTTCCGGGCAGCGAGCTAACAAAAATATACTATCAGAGGATGCAGCCCAGCAAGCTCTGCGGCAGTCACAGCAGTAGGCCTCAATTGTGGGCACCCGTTCAAGAGCTTCACTGCCACATCTGGTGAAGCTGCGACAATCAGTGTCTGACCATTTTAGAAATCAGATACCCTGGGTACCAGGAAGTTGATTTGCCTTCCACTTCCTTAACAAAACACACATTAATATTTAAGCTTTGCCTTCATAAAACAGTGTTCTGTTTTCATCTCAGGCAAAAGTTATGTGCTGAGAAAGTTCACTTGAATGCAGCCAACCATTTATACATTTCAAATATTCCTTAAGACTTTTCAAAAAGCAAGCCAATTGAATCCTGCTGGCTTATTATTGCTGTTTGACAGATTTATATGTGCATTAAATCATGCTTTTAAAAAAATTATCTCTACCCAAAAGCAAGAAATGAAGCCTATGAAATATTTCTCTGTTAAGTAAAATAAAGACATTAAATGTCTCTCACCTTATTCCTACTATTGTTTTTAGCATCTTTCTTCAATTAGACGTCCAAATGACATAAGGTTATCACATCATTTTCATTACTGTGCACAGTGTCTTAACTATCAAGGACCTCTTGCTTTTCCTTTTCCTTTAAAGATAATTCCTTTAAAGCAGTCCTGGGTTGTTGTTTCTTAATGGGGTGTCATAAAAATTTTGAATGTAGTGCAGCAATCCAGTTCCTGGTTCAGCAAACAACTAATTTATCTTATTTTGTCCATGGGTTTTGACATTAGTGAATTACAATTCCATCTTCCTCTAACTCCTTTGTCTCTTAAAAGTATGAGTACACAATAACTAGAAGATGAAGTTTTCTAAGGACAGCATTCTAAACAAAAGAATATGTTTTTCCAAATTAATGTATTTGTTTATGCAAATCTTTTATCTGAAGTTTTGTTCTAACAGATGTTCACTGAAGTAGAAGTCAAAGGCTTAAATTCAGGTACTGAATATTTCTCCTGTGGGAAGTTTATTTTCTGTGGAGAGTTGTTTTTCCCCTTTCCCTTCCCTTCCCTTCCCTTTTTACATATGTGATAAATCTTCAGTGTTAGTTTGGCTGTGCATGAATATTTGAAAGGACACATAATTTATTGAAAAATGCCAAACCAAAAGATTCTCACATTTGGATTACACTGAATGCATTGGCCCTGTGCAAAACAAGCAGATAGAAAGAAGCAGCTCATTCTTTTTACTTGTTTTTAAATTTTACACCAACTTTTCTACAAAATAACCCACTTAATGTAGTAATTATGTTGATGATGAGGGTGATGATAATAGTACCTCCTGATTTTTAAGACAATTGAAAATTATATGTAACAGCTAAAACAGCACTTCTGTGTTTTAACTTGGGCACACTCCAGATTCTATGACTGAGAAAACCTATCTACTACCTAGTTCTCAATGAAGTGATAAGCTTGTACTTGGGTTAGGGATATCATACTGATCTATAAAGGTGCTGGCTCAGATCTTACCTCTGCCATGAACTCAGTAAGTGGGTTCAGGCCAGCCAGCCACTTTCTCTCAGCCTCAGCCTCCCCCATATAAAGAGTAACAAATATCAACTTACCTTAATGGAAAGTCTTATACAAATATTAAGGGTAGGATCCAGGAACAGCAGACAGCAACAATGCTCCCTTCACAGTGCAACCTCATGTGTGCCCTAAAACCAACACGTGTGAAATCCTCTAGAGTGGGTTTCAGGAGCTATGCCTAGACTGCTGGGTCGTGGGGAAGAAAAAGGAAGAACTTACCATTGTGGCTACAGTGTAATGCTGATTTTTATTTTTAAAAAGTAACTTTTTCAAACTGAGGTGCTAGCTTCAGCCACCCAAAATCTTCTAGTGTCCAAAACAAGTATGTATGCTATGGCTTCCTGAGCAAGGAGACTGTAGAGCAGGTGAAAGAAGCAACCTACGGGGTTGCCAACATGGGAATAAGACTGCTTGAACAGTTTAACAGTGATGTGATTCCCAAGCAATGGGAAGCACCAGAAAGCTATTGGTGGCAAAAAAAAGTTTAAAATGTTAAGATATTTGTAACTTCTACTGTTTGTGGATAAATTGATAGAATTTGCTTTCCTTAAAAAATATTTCTTATCTTTCTCAGTTGATGTACTAATTCTGTGCAGACTACTGAAGTGCAATTAGGAATAGCATCAGTTATCATGCAGTGAAGTAGTCAATAATGCCTGTGGAGGGGTCTTACCCACAGCTTCTGCAGGACGCTCTCCATCCAGGACTGCTCTTCAATTTCTAGACATCATTCTTTAAAAGAATGGGTCAAAGAACTCCCAGTGCATTTGATGTGTTGTCCACCAAGCACAGAGCCACAGCATTGCACACAAGCAAAGCATACAAAAGATATCCAATGGTCTCAAGAAAAATTCACTATACTGAACAAGCACTAGCTCTAGTACCACTAAAGAAGTCAAAGATTTTCTGTCCTTATTTTGGAATTTCTGCCTTTTTTCTCTCCTCACACACCACATGCATAAGGTAAGATTCTGCCTTACAACTTTGATTTGTTAGGATGGCAACAAGCTAGGGTTTCTGGTGCAGATATCATAGAAAGAAAATAAACAATGAGAAAGCTTCCTAGAATCCCAGTCCTCCAGGTTTCAGGGATCCCCCTTATCCTGGGGCAGCCTTTAGGAGCTGTGGAATGGGAGGACTAATTGTTTAAAGCTGGAAAATGGCCAGCATTGTTCCTGGTTAAATCATTCTCCCTCTGCTGCTCCCAAAGGCTGCTTCAGGATGAAAGGGATCCATAGAGATCCCCCAAACCCAGAGGGGGCTCTATGATGTTTTTTATTGCCCTGAAATAGCTGCAGCATGGCCATGACTGATGACATCATCCTCACTGCATGATACAGCTCCACCAACAGGTTTATTTTAGTGAAAAAGGTCATGCTAAGTCTATGATAGAGGATGGACTGATGTTAATATAGTGACTTTTGTCCTCTTTCATGAGAAGGCTTAGCTAGTATCTATTCAGTCACAACCGGATCATCACTTTGCTTTAAAAATATTGACATGACTGGCTAATATTATTTTAAGAAAATTACCCCCCCCCCCCCCGGTGTCCTTTAGTTGAAGTGTTATTTCCCGCTTTAAGTATAAATGTTTCCTTTTATACTCTAAATGCTTCTTGGCTTGTCTGCTCCCTTAGGTGCCAGAGCAGTAGCCATTGGGCAATTTCAAGAGCAAAAATACACTTAACAGATGGTCTTTCAACCTTCCCTTTCTTAGGAGTGATGGCTGGTACATTCCTTGCTATTCCTGAAGTATCACTGACTGATTTTCAGGCATAGAGAGTAAATGTGTGTGCCTGAAAAGTTACTTTCATCAGTGTCTAGGAAAACTGTGTGAAAGTATAGCCGAGTCTATATTTTGTAAGACAGCCTAAAATGCCTATTTAAAATATAAATACTCTTCCCTCAGAATTGCATAACCGCAGCCACAGGTTCCTAAAAATAGTTCTGTGCTGGGAAATTATTCTCAGGATACATTTGTTGTGTGCTTTTAAAAATGCCTGACTATACTCTGTTAATCAGTTTCTAACATAAGCCTCTTAGTGTTTGAGATGTCTGAAAACTGGAGCAAAATTTTTCAATGGAAGAAGAGTCAGTTGAGAGAAAACAGTGAGTATAAGGAAGAACGACGATGACAACAACAAAAGGCACATGACAGCTCTTTCCTTGGCTCATCCTACTGAAGTGCTGCCATGTGAATGCAATATTCAGTTTGCCAAGGTTGTCTCTATGCTCCTTTAGTGAGCTAGCTGCCTCAGGCAAAACATGCGCGTATGTGGAAAATGGGGGTGAGGTGTTGGAGGACAGTTTCTTGTATGCTACACAGCCTGTTCTGTACCCTCTAGGTAGCTCCCTCATTCAAATCTGGTGAAGGATTTTGCCACACTATTGCCAGTGTTGAAGGAAAATTTACCTGCCCATCTGGTCAACATCCTCACATGGAATAGAGAGACATCCTATTCATTGCCTCAGGTTACAAAATAGTTTAGGTGGACCTTTCCCCTTGCTCAAAGAGGAGTAGAGCCCGTTCTGGTTCTCTTCATTTCATATCATGTCATCCCACATGTTCTCCACATCCATCACTGCTTCATATTTTTTAAATTACTGGATTCCTGCCCCAAATCATTCTCAGTTCCCCTCATTTGGTCCCTGTGGCTTAGTTGTCACCAACAGAAAAAGCATTAAATCTTACCTTGAATTGTTCCTTCATGGGGTTGAGAGACTAACAGGGAAAGCCTATACACGTCTATTGAAAAACAAGTCCTATTAACTCCTAGGTATATATAAATTTTGTTTTTCCATCCTGTGCGCACCAACTTCAGAGTGAATCACAATGAACATAATGGGGCTTTCTTCTGAATAGCTGTATATAGGAATATATTACAACTCTTGTAGCCCTTCATAGGTGTCAGGCTCATTCTAGGCTACTTTGGAGAATGCTGTATTCCCCCCCCCCCCCTTCTACTCTTTTCCTAAATACATTTGCTAGGAAATAACTTCCATTAATGTCATGGACATAGCTTGTGCATATGTATATGTTGGATTTGCTCTATTTAAGTTGTGGGGGACCTTGTGGCCCTCTTGGTCTGGTTTGAATCTGACTCCCATCAGCCTTAGCCCACACAGGAAGTGGTGAGGGTTCATGGGAGCTGGAGCCCAGAAATAGCTGGAAGGGCATTTGTTTGCCATCCTTATCATCTATTTGTTTCCTCCTTTTTCAGTACCTTGTTGCTCTTGAGTTTGTTTGCAGTCTCTGTCCTGCCCTTTGTCCCACCACAGGCCCTTAGGGCAGTCTGTAATAATGAATATATTTCTCCAGGTGTGTGTGCATAAAGGTTGTAGGTTACCGTTCTTCTCCTGAATGTCTTTGATTAGAAGCAGGTTTTAAATGGAAGCATACTTCTAATTAACCATTATTTTGATAACATCCAGGTGCATAAACACATTAGGGAGGAGAGAACCCGTGTCCTGTAGTTCACAGAGCGATGGACTAGGATGCAGGAGACTTGGGTTGAAATCTCATCTTGACCATACAAACTCAATGGAGGGGTGACACTCCTTAAATATTTCATATACCTTGAAAACCCGACTGTCACTGTAAGTCTGATGTGACTTGATAACAACAATCAACACATTAGGATAGTGGAAAATTATATGCATCGTACTGTAGATATGGAGAAGGACCTGATTATATACTAGTAGAATGAGTGTGGTGATTGCCCCCCACCCCCACAGAGTTAAGCCAGAATTATATAATAATTGAAGAAATGGAATGTCTTTGAATGAATTGCACAGACAATTTGACTAATGGAAACTTTCCATATGGGAAATTTTTACCTCTTTGTTGCTGCATTACTAATAACATTCAATACAGTTCAGTAATTTTTCTTACTAGCAATTCAATCCACAAAGGACCTTATTCAGTGACTCTGGTTGCAGGGATACATTCTGCTTTATGTATTTTTAAAGAGATACTTACCCTATTATAAGCCTCATTTATGCAGAGCATTAGAAGTTCTTCCAAGATGGGCTTTATTTGTTCTCTAGATGTGGATTATCTCAGAGTAGCCACCTTCCTAGACCCCAATACAGTGATTATTGTACTTGACATTTTTCTTTGGATGGGGGGAGAGAGGAAGAAAGAGCTTCTTGGCAGTGTATTCTGCTGTGATAATCATATCCTATGTGTAGAACAAGCGTCTTTACTATCTACTGATACCCTTTCGGAAGTTAATCTATTGTAAAATTAGATTGTAAAAATGGACACAGTTCCCACATTTGCATACCAGTGCTTAAAGACTCTATGAAACAATTCAAATGCTGTAAGATTCTTCTTACTGCTGAAGTTGCAGCACAATTCATGTGTAAGTGATTTGTAAACCATGCAAATGAGCATGGATCCTTTCTCCTTTCAATTCATCTTTCAGAGGCTGTTACCCTCCCAATTCGATTGCCTTAAGAACACAGATTGTCTTCTCTTGATGGCGAAACAGCTCTAATCCCCTTTTCTCAAAGGTCAACTAATCTCTAGTCTTAAGTGCAATAGATGCAAATACACTTCTCTTGCTATGTTCCTCCTAATTTAATTCCCTTCTAAGCTTTCATGTATAAACCTAGTAATGGATCCAGTTTGGAAGGGGGTCAAAAGGTTCCTGTTCCAGTAAAATTTCAATTGACATCATACCCTGATAATGGTATGCATTGGTCTACTATAAACATTGACCACCACTCTTCCTGTGTATCATTTTGTAGAGTAGCAGCCAAGCATTGAAGAAAGGTGCTGCTTTGTTTTAGCTTATGTTGCAGTTTTTGCTGTTCTGTAAATTCTGCAACTTGGTACACATAGAAGGCAAGAATAACACCTTCCCTCCCCCCATACTTCTGTGATAAATGTGCAAAGAGCAGCCATGTAGGTACTGCAACTTCCAGTAACCCTAGCTAGCATATGCAATAGAGAGGAATGCTGGGGTGTGCAGTCCAAAATAAATAAATAAAAATAAATAAATAAATAAATAAATAAATAAATAAATAAATAAAAGTGTAACACCAGACATTGTCCATTTGTTTCCTTATTGATTATCCACAGATGAACTCAGCAACATGTATTGCAACTGTTTGACAGGTATTGTACTAATTTTCTCTAGGTATAGCTTCATACAGGAATTTCTCCCTAAGATTCATCTTCTCCCTTAGCTGGTGGCACAAAAACCTCTAGGCTAGCTCTTTTCCCAGGAGACACCCTGGGAATCAAACTTCCAACCCCTCGCTGAAAAGCCAGGTGCTCCAAACCACTGAGCTACTTTCATATTTTTATGGCTCCACTGTTCACTTACAATCAAAAGTGTATCTACATGCATATCCAATGAACTCCAGCAGCTTTAATGTGAAAAAGATATGATGAGAGCTGTTGGCTCCTCAGGCTTTCATTCTCCAGTAAGCTTACCAATACAAACTTCTCAGTGCAAAGTTCCAGTACTATTCCAGGGTTTCTTTGCCTTCTGTAAGGACTTGGGTGCCGTGTCTAATTATTATTGCCCTGACAGCTTTCTATTGCTAAGACTATTGCAAAATTTAGGAGATAAAAAAATCTTTTTACAGAGAGCAACTGCCAGAATCTCCTCATCAGCATGGCTGCCATGTTGGCTGGGGGATTCTGGGAGTAGCAGTCCAAAAAAGGAACTCTTTGAAGGTCCATGCTGTTTGACCTAACAAAAGCCCAAGGAGCAATCTTTCTTGTTTGAACCATCCTCCCGTCGTCATTGCTGGCAGATCAGTTTTGTAGGAAGGAAAGGGAGACATTGGAGCTACTTGTGTGGCAACACTGGAAGGCTGGCAGGCAAACTTTTATAATGCACAAGGGCTTTCTAAGGTTTCAAATGCCTTTTGGGGAAAGTCCAAATGTTTTGCCTCCCAGCAGTTCCCTGGAAAAACTTGGAAAAAATTAAACTCAAACAGGGAGAATTCAATTCTACATAAAAGTTTTGTGTGATAATGTGCTTTCAAGAACCCTAAAGCTGAGCCTGTATGTTTCTCTTTTCCCTTGTTGCATATTCCATTTGTTTTCCTTTTCTCTCTAAGCCCTCTGTCTTTTTATAAAGAATATCTATTTTCCTAATGAAGCTAGATAAGGAAATGTCAATCCTACTGTACATTATTGCCTGCTATGACATAATAATGCTGATAACAGTAATAAGCCATTAGACAGCATTTTGTGATTGTTCATAGCTCTACACATGTAAATATACAGTATGGTGGCCTGTATAGCGAAACTCTAGACACATTAGCTTTATCAGGAAAGGATGTTTTACCAATACTTGCCTGATAAATCTACTGTTTTTATGCATTATTTCTTCCCTTGATGCAGGAACTTTGGCTATGTCAAAGCTTGGTCCTGACAGAATCCAGAGCATGCAACCATTCTGATTTATTATTTAAGGCAGTGGGGAGCCAGTAGCTTGCTGAACAAGCTGTGGTGACAATGAGGACCAGGCCTGGGTTATGTTGGGTGGCACTTTTCCCTCTTCAAGACACATGACAGATTTCTGTTACTTTAACATGCAGTAAATGTGATATCCATTTGAAGGGGGGGAGGGAGGGAGGGAGGAGAAATTAACAGTTTTACTCATTTAACAGTCTTTTTTTTTAAAGGGAAAAATTGGGTAGGCTTCAGGATTGAGGGGTATCTTTTATGCGTCCAGTAGCTTGGTTCAAAAGTTGTTCTGAGCCTTTTGTCTTTTGATTACCAGAACTGAACTGAGCTGAGTTTTCCCACATTAAAATAATCAAAATTAAAATCCTGGCAACACTGTTTTCTTCATGTCACTGGCAGAAGATAGGGTTGGGAGTGGGCAACGATTTTCTTGTTGTCCGTAAATAAACAAGAGTCAGAAATCCTTGCCGGTCTACTGCAAATCACCCAGAGAGCTACCTTCCGCCCACCCTTGTTTCTTAATATATATAAAATGTTATTAAGTTTCATAAACTAGTATCCTGTTGGGGAATACAACATGTGAAATGAAATTTGCAGGCATTTGAAAGGGACCTTGCTGTGTCTACAACTATAGTTCTGTGCACGGTAATCTCCAGAAAGATACTGTCTGTAAAGTTGACCTGAAGTGTTAATCGCATTCAATTTTCTGAATTGAATCAGGTTATAATAATAATTAAAAAAAATAGGTGGCCAACGTTCTGTAAAATACATTATGTCTGCATAAGGAGTTCCTGCTTCCATCCTGAGGCCCACCAATTTACACACACTGAGACTGATTATGTGAAAGTGGTGAGAGTCCTGGGATCAAAGTAGAAAACTCTTTAATTACCAATGGTATCTTTCCCCCACCATTGACATCATCACCCTTACATAGGAATTTATTCAGTAGGATTTGGGCCAGTAAATGAAAGAGAGGACCTTATAAGTCTCACTCCTTGATGAAAGCTATTTCTGCATTAAGAAATTGGATGATTTTCATGAAAATTATGACAATAAAAACATTCTCTTTTCAATATCTTCTTAATGAACTCTAGTCACTAACCAGGCCCTAGTTATGCAATTAATTCTCCAAATAACATAATATTATTGCAGTCTCAGCCGTAAAAAGCGTGCTGCTGAATTCTTCTTTTCTTGTGTGTCCCAGCTGGATTTAACATTACCCCTGTTTCAGCAACCACAAGAAACAGAAACTTTTCCTAACCCAAAAACAGAACATCTTATAATTGTGCACATGTACAAAGGCTATAAAAGGAAAATAAAATAAGATTAATTAGCCA
This sequence comes from Intellagama lesueurii, assembly GCA_037013535.1. NCBI lineage: Eukaryota > Metazoa > Chordata > Lepidosauria > Squamata > Agamidae > Intellagama > Intellagama lesueurii. Next base: position 228,056,452 of record JBAJHW010000002.1, on the reverse strand, counting down.
GTAACTCTACAGCTGGGGTCCAAAGACTGAGCCTTGGAGGGGGCCCTTGCCATTCCTGCCAAAGCTTACTATAAAGCTTCCCTCCGTATCACAGCCCATGTAGCTCTTGTGACTCTTTCCCAGAGTGTTCGGAATCCTTTTTGGCAGTTCATGTAGAAGATGAAGGAACTGAAGAAGACTCTCTCTGTGTAGGGCTCATGGAAAGCCATGATATTTATCAGGATTAGTCAGAGAAAGTGAAGGAAGGAGCCTACACTGTACTGGTTTAGGCAAGCATATCCTTATGAAAAGGTGGAAGTCAAGGAAGCTACTGGAATTGTTGAATCTGAGTGGAAAACTTTAGAAGAGAATGACCTGACCCGGTGCTGAAGCTGTGCAGCTCTGCTGTCAAACAGACAAATACAGAAGCCCATAGTTGGAATCCATGGTGTTTGCATCATCCCTTGGGTGATGGCAGCCTTCCCTGTTCACTGTCACTTCAACACTTGCCTCCAGTCTTGTGTAAGCAGGCACACTACTGAGGTATATAGCTGGCAGAAGTGAGAAGCATTACCTTTTTTGGACTGCAATTCCCAGAATACCCATGGGCCACAGGAACATAGAAAGATGTCTTATATTGAGTTAGATGATTTGTTCATAGAGCTCAGGACTGTCTACACTGACTGGCAGCAGTTATTCAGGATTTCAGGCAGGTGTTTATCGAGCCTATCTGGAAATACCGGGGATTGAACATGGAGCCTTTTGCACACAAAAGCTTCCTTGGGTGCCTCCAGAAGAAGGGAATGGTAAACCACGTCTTAGTATTCTCTACCTAGAAAACCCTGAAAAGGGTTGCCATAAATCAGAATTGATGTGATGTCACATGGTGATGATGATGATGATACATTGGGTATAGTGAAGATATATTTTAAAAAATAATGTATCAGGTGAGAATGCTGTTTTACTGCCAGTGTTAACAAGTAATTTTTCTAGCTAAGGTAAAGGTAAAGGTTCCCCTTGACATTTAGTCCAGTCGTGTCCGACTCTAGGGGGCGGTGCTCATCCCCGTCTCCAAGCCGTAGAGCCAGCGTTTGTCTGTAGACAGTTTCCGTGGTCACGTGGCCAGCGTGACTAGACACGGAACGCCGTTACCTTCCCACCGTGGTGGTACCTATTTATCTACTTGCATTTGCATGCTTTCAAACTGCTAGGTTGGCAGGAGCTGGGACAAGCGACGGGAGCTCACTCCGTCGCGTGGATTCCATCTTATGATGGCTGGTCTTCTGACCTTGCAGCACAGAGGCTTCTGCGGTTAAACCCGCAGCGCCACCACGTCCCTACTACTTTCGAAATTTATTTTTAAAGGACATTTGAATACATTTTAGAGGGATTTTGAACAGAATTTTTCAAGTTTTATGCCATTCACCTAAAGGGTTTTTTTTTAAGGTACCAAAAGATAGTGAAAATTCAATTAGCAATGTGAGAAGTTACTTTCTAGAACTGTAGTGAGGAATGTGAGTGAATTGCTTCTCAACCTCTGCAATAAATAGCAGGAACTAATTACTTTTAAAAAGTAACCTTGCTAGCTCTTCAGTAACTTCACCCATATCTTTATTGCTTTTAAAGCAGACTCTTAAAGTGTGCCTTAGGAACTCTTCCAAGAAGGAGTCACAAGGGGGCTCACTGGGTCAGAGCTTGAGAATCTATGTTTTGAAGATGAAAGAAACAAATCCTATCTCATTACCTCCTTTCCCCTGAAAGATGTCCCCAACAGATATGTGGCAAACATGTATGCAGGGAAGCATTCAGTGGCTGATCCTGAGAAGAAAATGCAAAAGAATTCTGAGAGCCAAAGCTTTTTCCAAAAATCTTGTCTTGAATGTTCCTCTCCCTGTGATCTCACTTTCCACCTACCACACTGATGGCTGTTTGGGACACAACTGCCACCCTCTGTTAATCAGAGTTTTGACTAGGTTAAGATTGCTGGGTCATTTTTCTTTATTGCTCCTTCTAGAGGGAATGGCTGCAAAATTTAGCAAGCATGGCTTTCATTAGATTTTCTACCACTAAACCCCTTTTTCTCAATCCTTGAAACATGCCCTTGTCAGCCTGGAGTCCTCGTCACAGGCCTGGAATCCATTTCCCACAACTTTAAGAAGCCACAAAAACCGACCTGTGCGTTTGGGCTGTAGGAGGACTGCTGATATGCAGCTGAGCTGTCATTTTAACAGGAAACCATCCATCATCTGCCTGCTAGTCCTCAATAATCACCTTCAATTACAGTCAGATTGAATCTTCAATTGGTGGCATTACGCCAGGTTTCCTACAGCTCTCGATTTCCTGTACTTTACAAAGGTATTCACAATAATTTACCGTTTAGTTGAGGAGACGGATTCCTCCTGGAAAATATTATTGTCATTAACCTGTTGCTGCCAAAAAGTTTGGGAAATGGAAGGATTTCTTTCCTCTGATTGTACATTGTAATACTGGTTGGTTTGTTGTGTTGCTCTTGTAATACACATTGGTGCAACATAAAAATTGGGAATATGGTGGGCAATGACCCTCTCACTAACCAGATGAGCAATGACCTGATTATCAAGATTACGTCAAGCAGAAAGGTAAGGGTACCAGTGCAAGGAATAATCGAGCAAATGGAGAAGATAGCAACTGGTAGGAAATAGGTGGAAGGGTTGTCTTGATATTGCATTTTTTTTAGCCAGAGTAAATTCTGTTTCTTTGCTAGAACTCACTGTAGCTGGAGAAGGCAACCAGTGGATTGTTAGAAGCATATTGCTATTTCTTGGTCCAGAATGGAACCCTAGGGATTCAGAAGTGGAAAGAAATCCCTCCCTCTCTCTCTCCCTCCCTCCCTCCCTCCCCCTCTTCCCTCATTATGCTTTGCTTTTTCAACCATTCTTTTAAATGGGTTGTGCTGTGTATGAATTATATCTTGTGTAGATGAAGCATGACCACAACCCTGCTTTTGTTTTGCACACTGGTTGTTGATCCCAGGCTTTGCATGCACTCAATTCCATCTGTATCCTTTTGTATTTTTAGCAGTAGCCTACATTTAGAGGAACTACTGAACTGAGTATATTGGTATGTTATTTGCTTTGCCAGTGATTAATTTCTAAGTTCCTTTAAAAAAAAAAGGCTCAAGTCTGGAAATTGCTTTTTCTTATTATTATTTGCAAGCCACATCCTCAATCCTAGAGGCGAACAGGTGTGTAGCCCTACTGAGGCAGTTGCCTACCTGCAGGTAGGGCTAATGTGGTGGTGGGAAGGTGGGCAAGTGTGTAAGTACCACTCCGGAACACTCAGCAGGGCAAAATTCCAGATCTTTGCACATTTTGCATGAGCTTCTACATAGGGTTTGAGGAGGGCTTATTTTCCATGTGTGGGGTGACTCCAAAATTTAAGAGTTTTTTACACACACACACACACTGCTGAAACCAAAGGCAACCTATACCACAGGGCTCTCTAACCTTTGCACTGAAGACATGGAGGTCTGGAATGGGGACCATTTTGGGATGGGTCATATGTGCCTGACTCCTAACTCTATAGAAGAGCTGACAAATGTATGAGTTTGTGTAGCACAGTTTTCAGTAATCAGGATAAGACAATCTGTACATGTTGCCTCAAAGGAACTTTTTATTGTTGTTTAACATGTCCCTAAAGTGAGATAAGATAATGGAGGCCTTCCTGATCTAAATCTTGCCTTGTGCTATACACCATATTTGGCTGTCCTACAGATTCCAGTGCCCACGACTTTCACACACTTTGGTACATTTGACAGCAAGCTTGTAAAAAAGGTATAATTGCTCCATTTTACTAACTCCTTCTCCTTTGAGGACATTGGGCGAGCATATGCTTGACCTTGCCCAGTTGCTGGATCTATAAAGTTCAGGGTTTGCTTTATCATAAGTGTCTGCACCCTCCATCTTCTTTTATTGATTCTTTCTCTTCAAATAAATAGTTCCCAATCTTGGATCTTTAACCATTTCAATTTTTTCATTGTTGAAAAAGTAAGATTTCAGGGGCTGAAGTCCTGTTTCTCAGTGTAGTAACTTGTAATTAGAATAGACCTATTGATTTAGAGGAGATCTGGTGAGTCAAGTCCTCTGTAAGCTCCATTGATTAATGGGCCTATTCTAGTTGCAACTTCCTACACTAAGCAATAGGATTTCAGCCAATATATATTTCTGATGTGATCTAGTGCCTCTAGTACTTCTTCCTTTTCAGAATCCAGCTTAAATATCAGACATTTCTTGCTTTTCATACAGAAATAGTCTAGATGGAACCCTAGATAACATCTAGATAGAATTCTTTAAATTCCTGTCATTTTTATGAGAAATGTTGTATTCTGATTAGTATGACTTTGCTTTTACATTTTACTACTTGTATGCAGTCTCTAATTTCTTTTCCTTCCTCTTCTCTTATTCTAAATTGGTCGTAATTTCTCAGCTTCTAACTTCCGCCTAGTCTTTACTATTTCTGTTTCTCTTTCTTTTTCACTCACCATGCTATTGTTTATGCAAACCTGCAAGTGTAAGTGTTACAGTTTGTGCTGAGTTATACAATTTTTTTAAAAAATTGGCACACATTTCATGGCAAATATTTGACTTAGGTCTATTATTGAAGCATTGTGGAAGGTAGATTTAAACTGTTTCTGTAGAAAACTGTTCACAGATTTGTGGTAATAGTTTAAATGCTTCCTTCATTGGGTGATACAATAGTAGTATCTAGATTTTAGATACATTATTTCAGTAATAAGTCCATGTAGTTTGCAAACGTTTCTGGTAACACGGAAGTTCTTTTTTTTAACTAACCTGTTTCCCCGAAAATAAGACCTAATCTGAAAATAAGCCCTAGTATGTTTTTTTCAGGATGCTTGTAATATAAGCCGTACCCCAAAAATAAGCCCCAATTAAGTGAAACCCTGCCCTCCACCATTGTGCAGCATTGTGCAGCAGCCAGAAGAAGATTACATGACTGTATTTGAATAAATGTAGATTGTTCTACATGAAAAAAATAAAACATCCCCTGAAAATAAGCCCTAATGTGTTTTTTGGAGCAAAAATTAATATAAGACCCTGTCTTATTTTCGGGGGAACACGGTATTGAGTCAAGAAATTTCATCCCCATTACTTGTACTTTATGCAACCTTTCTTTAAAAATCAAGACCAAACCAACCAGCCAAACAAAACAAAACCTGGCTGCATAACATTCAATCATCTCGAGCTGGCAATGAATGAGTTGCTGCCGAAATTCTTGGGAGCATCCATTCCTGCTGAGTTAGTATGTAGTTTTCCCCAGCAGGGACTCACAGATTGCAAAATAGCAAAATAGACACTGCCTCCTGCATGTGTAACGAAGCAACAGGATTTTGGCCACTATGTGGGGAAAATGAAGCTGGAGAATTGGGATGATGGTTAGGAACAGAAACAGTGCAAGATCTATTTCCAGATTAATTATGTAAAAGCTTACACTGTGAAAGATGACATAGACTATCCTTGCGTAGTTTTTTAAAATAGCAGACTGTGTGGAGAAAATGCCATTCGGGATGAACCGTTTGTATCACTGTCAGTAAAATGTGGACGAAGCCCTCAAAGGATGGGGGAAGATTTAGGGTTTTGCAAGTCTAGGTGTGTCCTGTGATCAGTAAGGGTTTGACCTGAATTTCGCACATTTTTCAAAATACCCTGAGAGTACCTTGTTCATATGCAACTAAAATATGAATAGCATCTTTGACTTGTGACCTTCAGTGCGTTCTGATGTGTTACCAAGTGGAAAGTACTTTGTCCTGTCATAGGTTCTCATCTGGAGGGGGGGGGGGGAAAGACTCAGTACTTCCAAATTACTGTTTTCTGTTCTTTCCAGCATTTGTTACAAACAAATTTTGTTTTGTTTGCTTTAAAATGTGCCACCCAGTTTCTTATACTTAGCAGTAAAAATGGCAGTGAGTGTTCGTGGGGGAGTGGGTGTGCCGTTGTGCATGCCTCATATCCAGCAGAAGAAAAGAGGAAATATTTTGCCCTGGCTTGAAAAGGGTGGGGATTTCTTTGTTTCTTTTTATATTTATCCAGGAAAAGCTGACAATCGTCCCACATTAATGAACAACACCATCAATCACAGCACTGACAATGAGCGGAAAAGCGAGGTATATGTCAGACTGACGACATATTGCTTTTTTCAGCTCAGGCATGGCTGTTTATAGCACTTTTTCAGGTCTGGCAAAAGGCTTACTGATTTGGGATGGAACTACAAAGAGGACTCTGTAATAAATCTGCTAGGAATATGCTTTGTTGCTTTAGAGTTTTTAGCACTCATTTGTTTTCATGAAACTTCCTGAAGTTGGAGCATAAAATGCATGCAAGCATTTTCCTCAGCCCCTAAGCTGATGTCTGTTCTAAGCAAGAGAAAAAGGAATCTTACCATCCGTGTCCAGCTAGGGCAGAGTTTGCTTATTATTTGCATTTATATCTTGTTTCCTGGGCAAATATTTTGCCTCCAAACTGGCCACCATAAATGAACTGCAAAAACAACTTAAGTGCAGGGCTGCTCTTAGAGTCACACAGTTGGAGGTCAGGCGACCAGATCATTCCTCCTCCTCCTCCTCCTCCTCGAACTGCCGAGCTGTAAGGGACCGTATGGTATCCAGTAGCATATTGAAAAGAAAGCCTTGACTTTTCCCTAATGTGTTCATTTATATAGACAGCTTTTTAAAAAAACATAGGGAAACATTCGTAAACATCACCTTCTTACCTACAGTCTGAACTGATATAGTCCTAAATTCAGTTCCATCATTTAGCCCCTTTATTCTGTGCAATGCGAAGAATGAAAATACTGCAAACAAGAGCTTTTATAGCCAGGACATCCTGGCTATATCATATATATATCATATTTTAGTCACAGAGGGGACAAATTGAACAAAAAATTTAACCTTTGTTGCACGAGGATTAGCCATTTCTGGGCACCTCTTTAACATTTGCTTCTTTCATATGTCTGCAGTTTAGAAATAAGACATGTTTGGCTGAATGGCTTCCCAGTGTTGTCTGTGCAAAGAGAAAACCAGATGGATGCTGTCCCTGAGAGTGAAGGGAGTTCATAGCATTTTATCACGTATAGGGTTGTTTCATTTTAGTGCAGATGGAAGGTTGGTCTCAGTTAACTTCCTTTTCCTATCCCCCGTCTTCTCACAGTGAGACATGCAAGGCACATACCTACTGGTTTTCTCTGTGGCATATCTTTCGGTTCACTGAAATCTATTAGATGCACACACACACACTCTTAGACCTTACTCTGCTGTCTTGTCAGGAATAACCCCTGGTGATATTGTACCGGGTTTGTGGGAAAATCCTGCATGCCAGATAGATGATACTTGGCCTTTGTAAAGGCATGTGAGGCACTGTGCTTTGGGATAATACAAATTTTGGATTCTTGTCTTTTTCTTGCAAATGCTAAATGTACCCCTGAAAGTTCTTTTAAAAACTATAGACTTTATTCATTTTTCATAATATGTGTCAAATGCAACACAAAGTGTATCTTCAGATCAAAATGTCCTAGTGCTAGCTTTAAAAAGACCTTGTGCCATAGTCCAGTTTCCCGTCATTGAAAAAAAAATCTTTTGCAAAAAGCAAAATGAGAAAAGAAACTGGAACATTACAGGTAGAAGGCAATGCCATTGGGATCCACCAAATGCCATGGGTGAGGCTGGCCTATTCCACAGTAAATAACATAGTCGTAATCAGTGCAATAGTGGGAGAAAAAACATTAGAACCTCCTGACCCATATCCAGCCAGTAACAAACATTAGGAGAACTAATAACAGGTTCCTGTGGAAATTTATTCAGTTTACCATTGTGTTTGATGGAAATTACTCTGTAGTATGTTAGTTTAAGATTTAAATTTAGGCTGCAGTCCTATGCACATATACTTGGGAGTAGCTTCCATTTAATTCAGTTGGACGTTCTTCTGAGTAGACACACATAGGTGTGCACTCTTAATGGCATTGTGAATTGAATAATACTCAACACAACAGTAAAATTGTTTACTCTGGTATAATTCCAGTGTACGTCATGTAACATGCAGTGTTCTTTCTCTATTTCCTCTTTATAGACCTGTCTTTGACAAGAAAAGTGTTGTTCAGTTACTGCACAACTAGCAGTATTATTAAGATAAGCGCGCTGGTCTAGTTCTTGCATGAAGGAGCAGTCATGAAATGACATCTGTGTATGTTAAAATTGTGCATATAAATGGATGCCTGATTTCTTCAACTAGAAGCTTGATTACAGGGGGCACTTATTTGGCTCAAAGCTTTTCATCTCCATGCCATGGGAGGAACCATTGTTGGACTACTTTCCAGACGAGTGGCTTGCTCTTTTCCTGAACTCTTTCCATTCTTCTAAGGAAGATTTTTCCAACAAGAAACGGAAGAACTAAAGGGAAGACACAAGATAGCAAGGGCTAAATGATGGATGTGGTTGCTCTACAGAAAGTAAGTGAAGGAAACATGGCAATTTCACACGAGGTGCCTAGTAAACAACCTGCATGTGAGAAACGTTATGAAGGAAATAGCAAGATCTAATTCTTCTTTAGGGACTTTTGTTTTAAGCCCATGTACTGTGGCTCTATTAATAAGAATGCACATAGGGTGATCCATGTTACCATAGGACAGTGTAAACAGACCAAGACACTGTGATTTCCCCCCTTTAAATAAGGCATACAGTGCTTGAGAGACACCATGGTGTGATGGAAATAATGACTACATTGAGTTCAGAAAATCAGCCACCCCTAAATCTCTTCCATCATCTGAAGTATAAAATGAAAGTCAGACCGATTCATTTCGTGATGCTGTTCCCAGATGTTTTGTTTATAAGGGAATATTTCCTTATGTGCTGTCTAACTGAAAACATGAAATACAAGAGCTCAAAAACATATATATTTCTCAACCCTTAACAGTCTATCTAGAGAAAATTACAGCTACTTGATGAGAAAGATATTTTCACCTTATCAGCCTAAAAGACAGAAATTCTCATCCAAAAATGGTATGTAAATAAATAATCTCTAATTGGGTTGAGAGTGCCCCCTTTCCTGGCAGTGCCAAAAATCCTAGCATTGTAATTACACAGTGCTGGGCAGACATGTGGTATCCATTAAGCAGGACTTGTGATTGACGGAACTCATGAGGCATGTCAGAAAAAACACATCAATGTCTTCATAAAAGTAGGGAATGGAAAGAGAGAGAAAAAGCACAAACTCCAGAGGAAGTGGACTTTTGTAAAAGGTTCAAAATGGGTAGAATAACGCAAGAAGTAGAGGGGGTCAAAACTCAAGAAAGCATGATGACATATACATTTGGAAAGGCCAGAATGCTGTTTGTATTTTTTAAAAAATATATTCTCTCTCACACACACTCTCACTCTCTCATTTTTTTGAGGGGAAAATATTTGTCTCTATCTGGCATGTGCTGAAATGTTTTCAGTTAAAATTAGAAATATATTCAATGACTGTTTTGTGGGGCTGGCATCATAGGAAAATGCCCCCTCCCAACTTTTTAAGAGCTGCAAATGCTTTTTCACAAGAAAGGGAGCAAGTAACTTGTGAGGAAGGGAAAGGAAGTTCCTAGTAAGAAAATTTTAAGCTACACTAAAAACAAGGGGGAAAAAACCCAAAGCTAACAATTTGCCTTAATCACCTAAAGTGACTGAAATGTTGGAAGGTTTATTTCTGTGCATTAGCATAAATACTTTTAAAATGACAAACATCTTAAGATAGTGCCAAATAGTATTATCTCTTGGCAACCTTACCATTATATGCTAGATGTGTTTTCTTGACAACAAAACAATTTTCTGGGGGCCCCCCCGCCCCATTTCATTAAGAGAGAGAGAGAGAGAGAGAGTGCAAAATATACAGTGGCTCTTAAGAGGGTTATCTTTTGGGAATATCCTTTTCTATGGAGCGTTTTAAAAAGAAATGTAACATTTAAAGGATTTTAAAACTGTCACAATCTGATAATTTTGGAAAACTTGTTTTGCAGAATTAATCATATCAATAAATTAGAATCTGCAGCAACTGGCCTCAGCCTGTCTACTAAAATCACTCTGCTTGAAATGTTCTGTGATGGGCTGAGGCCGTTGAACCTTGCTTTAGACTGAGGATGGACTTTGATGTGACATTATATATGACAGAACATAGCTATGCCATATACCTGTATCAGTTTTTTTATGCCACTTGCTCAGAGCTTCAAAGAATGCTGGTGTGTGTATTTTGATGAGGAGATTGTTGTTGTTTTGTTGTCGTTGTTAATGATGATGATCCATAGACTCTTCCTGACCTGTGTTTCCTCGGATTTGCTGGCAAGTGGTAAGATCTGTAGTGTTTATATGCATTTTAGCTACTTAGTTTTATATTAGAGATGTTGTGAATACAGGCTGTGCTGGTCTTAGTCTTGTTAGCTGCCATGATCATTTCCCGCCTTCTTTGCCCAAAGGTCCAGAAAAACTCCCTTGGGGCAGGGACAGGTGGTACTGGGTGCATCCAGATTCTAAATTGTGGACAATGAAGTTCAGCTTCAGACTAAACATCAAGCTGCATATAATAAAAAGTGGAAATGAAAAACGCTTCTACCCTCCTCTTTTCACCTGTACTACAGGAGGCATGTCCCTTTACTCCACAATAAAGCAACATGGTGTCCTGAATCAGACCACAACCTAAGGTGGGAAGCTCTAAAGAGAAATATGTTCCTTTTTTCCTCTTCTCCTTGCTTCCTCCTCTTCTTTTTCTCTTTTAGCTTAGTGTATGAATAAAAGCTTGTTAAGACTTTCACTGGCCATGTCAGCTGGGATTCTGAAGGGAATGGACAAATACCTCTTATTCCAAAACACGGCTGCTTTTGGATTTCTTCTTTAAGATGCCCCTTTGAAGCCTTTTTGAAAAGGAAGAACTATTTACCAAGATATTTTTTTCATGCTACCCTACTGAGAGGGTGGCTGCAATGTGGATATGTTCCCCAGGCCGGATGGAAAGTGGTCCAGAGATGCTTGGCCTTGGACAACCTCCTCACTGGAACACGGCCTCACTGTGTCTGTTTAGATTGTGCTTTCCACCAAGTTGACCAGATCATGCCTTGATAAGTATGTCATAAACCCTCAAGTAGCAGCCAGTCGGTACCCTAAAATATGCAATGTCTGGTGGTTGGATCTCTTCATCTTCCACGTGATAAGGAATTCCCACAGCCAGTTCATATTTAATTACAGAAACCTTTAATTTAATGTTTGGACTCTTTAGGGCTTTTTTTTTTTTGGTAGTCCATTTTCATCAAACTCTATTTTCCCTGACTTTATTGTACCTTTATCTTATTTTTATTGTTGAGATGTGCTAGAAGGGCTTAGAAAGCAAACAATAAAAAGGAATGAAAGCTTATTTTCCATCAATATTGGCTGTGTAAGTAATAAGTATTATCCTTAACGGATATTTAGAAAAGTACTAAAAATAATTAAACTATACTGCTAAAGCAATTTGTCTATATATATTCCTGCCAAAAAAGACACCTAAAACAGCTGATAATGAGAATGTTTAAATTAAAAATAAATATGATTGAAACATAGAAACAGTTTTAAAACATGGTTAAAATAGGTTAGTTAAATAAAACAGGAATCTCCATCAGTATCCTTTTTGCTCTTTGAGCTATTAAGCAGTACAAGTACATTATAACTATTTTTAGAGTGAAGAAATGAACAAATGATATATTTTTTTAAATGGTTCTGTTAATGGAACTCTTAAGGAATTAGTTTGAAAGTGTCTGAAAAATAAACTTCTTTTTCCAAATAACAGAAAATTTTCTTTAAAAGGGACAGTAGGAATCCCTTGCATTCATGTTCTAGACTAGTGGTCCCCAATCTTGGGTCCCTAGATGTTCTTGGATATAGCTCCCAGAAATCCTGATCAGCACACGCTAGTGGTGAAGGCTTCTGGGAGTTTTAGTTCAAGAACATCTGGGAACTCAAGGTTTATGACCACTGCTCTACATATTTTCTCTTGAAGAGCCCACTGTATAGATAGAGATTTTCCTTCCTTCCTTCCTTTCTTTGTTGATCCATCAGTATGGACCTAATGGTGGCTCACAGGTTTGGTCTTAGTGGCTGTCCATATTTGCTCCTATAAATGTTCTAGGTTTCAGGCCCACAAACCTGAACCAGCGCAGCAAATGGTAAAGGATTCTAGCAGCTGAAGTTCAAAATAGCTGTAGGATCCAAGGTTGAGAACCATTGACCTAGAGTGACTTGAGCGATGTGCCTCACTGTTATGTCTAGATTCATGTTTGATGCTTTGTTGTTGATCCTGAATTGGAATTCACATGAGTCAAAAATATGCAGATGTTTTTACCTGTCATGACATCTCTCTTTCCTTGTTGTTGCCTCCTTACAAAAATTACCAGGGCCGTTTTACTTATGACTACTCAGAAGTAAGTCTGACTGCTTTCAATTGGACTTGTTTCCATATAAGTGTGGTTAGGAACTGCAACCTTAATGTACTTTGAAACAATATTGGTTCTTGAGTCTTTCGACACCATTTAATCAGCTCGGCTTTGTCCTGTGGCTTCCCATCACCATGCAATCAATAGCACTCTTGAGAACATTCTGTTGGTGTTGGAAATGGACGCCTCCAGTTCTAAGGTGTGGCCTCTATGCAGTTCAGCTTATGATGTGAAATAGTTTTGGACCCAAGTACAGAGTCAATTATGCATCCAGGAAGGCTGATAAATGAATGTACCTTTTGGAAAAATCTGCAGCTTATGTACACAAAAATGATTTCTCATGTTGCTTCTGGTTCTACTGCCATCCTCAGCATTCCATGAAACATGACCAAATATAAGACAAAGCTTTTCAGTGCATCTGCCAAGTAAGGTGTTTGTCTTATTTATGCACACTACACTGCTCTGGCATTAGACTTTACTGCAGCAAAGTCACTTTGTTTAGAAGTGTGTGTCGTGTAAATTACCAACAATCTTTTCATTACCATCTATGGCAAATCACTGCTGAGTTTCTACTGGTTAATAATATTCTGATCATAAAAATTCATGGAGTGAGCGGAGCGTAATTTCTGATCTTTGAAACACAAGGATTATGTTTCATTAAAGATATTAGCATGAAATGCCATAACTTTCAAAAGAAGCAAAACATGGCATTTCCCCCCCTCCCCCCAATATCAACCACACTTTTAAAGACAGTGATTCATGTGGGTCAGGCACACTTTGAAAGGCAGTCTCTTTACCTGTGTCTCATCATCATGATCTATAATTGAAGACAATAAATTGCGAATATAACAGCCCTCGTACAACTCCTAATCAGAGTATGAGCGCTTCTCAGAAGTTGCTCCCATATCAATCTACAAAAGTGTAAACACTGTTATCTAAATTGTTCATCATGTGGAGATATGCAAGTGACAGAATAATGACGAACCAGACATTGCTTATATAGCGTCCAAAGACAAATGGAGAGGAGACCTATTTTGGTGGAAACCTTTACAGTGAGGGGACATAGGAGCAGCAGTGCCCATGCGAAACATACTACAAGAAGGGGCATGTCTATTATCCACAGATTCTCATGTTCACAGCAGAAGATGTGACAAAAACCCAGTCACCTGCAGTTAGGGTATTCCAGTCCAGTAAGGAAACTTCCCATGTAGCATTCTTTTATTTAGTGGGGAGATTCGGAAGAGAATTGCAGGTGGAGGGAGCCTATAGACTTCTTCCTTGAATTGCACAGGTTCGAACAGCACGGTTTTGGTTATACACTGACTTTTTCCTAATAAATAAATACATACATAAATAAATACAGAAATATTAAATAAATAAGTATTAAATAAATTACTGTGCTGCTTTTTGGCTTCAGGAAGTATTCTTGGCCATGACAGGTGATGTTATCCTCTCTATCTTTTATTTTATTTTATTTTATTAGTAAATAAAATTTACTTTCATTTCATTTCATTTCATTTATTAGTAAATGAAATACGATAACTTTGCACAGTTAGTTCCCTGCTATCATTTGCAAGTTCTTTATGCCAGTCTAAGTACTGGTTGGTCTTCCCCCCCAATTAGAGACATTTTTGGGGACAAGGAGGGCTGGGGATCCTATGAATCTAAGGTCTCCTTGCCCCAGATATGACTTTTTTGAAAACTTCCCGAATGCTAGAGTGCCATTGTCATCAATGTAAGAAATGAAGAACTTTCCACAGAAGTTGGAAAGGATAATATGAGTTTGGAGCACCTCTGAAGTTGGAGTTCTCTCTTTACAAACTAAAAAATGGGCATGTGGTATTTCCTAGATCATTTCTAAGACACCTGCTAAGGAACCATAGGACTGTACCATAGACGTTTTGGAATTATTTTAAGATCTTTTATTTGGGGTAGATTTTTCTAGTTAGCAGAAAGTAGATTTCAGTGTAAAACGTCCATAAAAAAAATCTAAAAAATGTCCTTGTCCACTATAAACTGCTTGGAAAATCTTGAACAAACATAAAACATGTGATACTTGCCATTTAAGATTACTGCCTGAGGGATATGCCATTTTATAGAGTTGTATAGTTAAACAAATAAGCCGGCTGTTAGAACTGTGCATTGTGTATTACTTCATTAAAACTAGAATCTTGTTTGAAAACATAACCTTCCTCTCCCAGAGAAGTCCTGTCTATTCTAATATCTGAAGGCTTTTAAAATTATAATGCACTATATATTATGATTCTACAGTGTGTTATAGATATTCACATCCATTCCAGAGTCTATTTCCCATGTAGCATGGAATTTGTATTGATTAATGAGTTTTCTGGATGTGGAACAGGATTTGGGAACCTGAAATACAGAGAAAATAAGACTGGGTTTTTAATATGTATATTGTCCACAAAAATCCCAGTAATAAAGGGATTCTATGTTGATTAACAGAGAATAAGGTGTTGGTGCCTGCAAAAATGGATGTAGTAGTGTGATGGAGTGTGGACTGACAGTCTGCCCTCCAGGCCAGACTATTGACCTGTGCCTCATAATTGTATCAATACAGTAGAAAATGTTCCCCCCCCCCAAAAAAAAACACCCTGTGTAGTTGTATCGTTCGAAGTATGGACTCCATTACAGGTTGAATACTGTGTAAATAAAATACAACAGGCCTAATCTTTAGGAACAGAATAAATATTGCAAGGTATTTATGGTAGTACTGATAGTGACCAATCTGAGTGATAATAAATTGGCGAAGGATATCCAGTGAATTTGAGATTTGTCACCTTGTGGATCCAGGTAAAAAGCGATGTCAGTGAGGCTGTTAGTGGGGATCCATAGAGGTTTGAATAAGAGGGTAATATCTATGTTGTGCCACAATAAATATGGGACACTAGCACACCTAATAATAGAATACAGAAGTATACATTTTAAAGTACTGAGTGAAATGTTCTGTTTTGTTAAAAATTACATTTTAATGAGTTACAATACAATATTTCAATCTCATCCAAGATTTTCAGCTTAGGCTGTGTTTTTTCCTCCCTCTTCCTTCTGTATAAAACAATACTTATACTTTCCTTTCATGGAATAATGTTTAATTAAAATATACTAATTTATGTATTTGCTTATTATTTGTATCCCTAAAGCAGTGAAAATTCATGGCATGATTTTATGAAAAATGTAAATGAGGATGTCAGCATTGCTAATAAAATGAAATTAGCATAGGATCTTTTTAAAAACAACAACAAATGCATACTCACCATTTTGTTTTTTGCATAAAATAAAAATGAGATGAAAATCAACATTTAGCTGTGTGCTGCAATCTTGTGAGGAATTCCCGGAGGGCAAGGGTTGACTTTAGGGTACTAGATTTGGGACCCATACATGTATTCCTTATTTAGGTGTTATCATCAAAGGCAGATACCTAATTTGAGTTATCCATATCTGTACCTCTGTCTCATTTTAAACAGCTACTCTATCTATATATTCAAAACAAAACAAAACACTAGCTGTAGAATTAGGCCTCCTTTGCCAGCTCCCACTCAGTTTCTATGGCCAAGCAGAGATTTGAACTCAGACCCTAGTCTGACAGTCTATCCACAGCACCACAGTGGGTCTTTGTAAGTGGGATAATTTGTGTATTTTCTTCTGTGATACAATGTATTCATCTAATTGGGGAGGGAATTAAAGGTGTGTTGCCTGAAGTTTAGCATGATGCTTTGAAAAAAGATCAGTCTATTGTTTGGCTTAAAATGAAACATACAATGTTGCTTTGCATGTGAGTGATTTTTGTTACCATTGTTCTTAGCACTTTGCATTAGTATAAGGGCTGGAAAAAAATGAGGATTTATTTAATTATTCCTATCACCTAGTGGTTATTATACCATAGGTTATTGGTGGCTTGCATTTTAGGTCAATTTTTTTGACCAAAAATAATTAAGGTTTTTATATTTTTCAGTCCATGCCAGATCTAAGTGATCTTAATAAACACTCCCCCTCAAAAGCACACCTCAAAAATTGGGCGGGTTTCCATAAATGTGCCATAAGTAATGTGCCATTACTAGTGGCAATGACATTCTGGACGTCAACATTCCATACTAAGTTTTATTGTAAAAATGCATATTCTAAGGTACAACTTCACCCAAAACTGCGTGAGGAAAATTCTACTGAGCAGGGCAGGCCCAAGGTATTTTGTTGCCAGAGACAAAGAACGCCCCCTTCCCATTTCACATGCCAAAAAGCAACTGGTCAGGCAGTTAACCTTTATTACCATGCTAGTAACTGAACGGTGGAATGGTGCTCCCAAACTAGGGAGCAGCTCAAGAGGTCATGAGGACAGGAAGGGGGCTGTGTCCACTGCACCCCCCTTGCCCCTGAAGCAAACAACACCCTGATGGTCAGATAAGTGGGAATGACTTTACCATAACTTTTCATGAGAACTTGAATTGGTGGAGAAAAATAATTAATTGCCTAGTTTAGCTGAAATAACGCAGCATCAGACTGCAGCAAACAGTCAACATCGAGATGTGCCCCGAGACTCTTTAACACATTCTTCCTTTGTTAGTTATTTATATTCACACTTCTTTACAGTTCTTGAGTAAACAGCTTGTGGGCCTCTGCTGTATTGTCAACGAACTGTCAATAAACATACAGCTTTCTCTATCTATCTATCTATCTATCTATCTATCTATCTATCTATCTATCTATCTATCTATCTATCTATCTATCTATCTATCTATCTATCTATCTATCTATCTATCTATCTATCTATCTATCTAATTGTCAGTTGAATGAGAACTGTTTTAGCCATTGTGATGGAGGACAAAAATCAGCCTCTTGGCTTAGAATGGCTCCATTGCTGCAGGCTATACAGTATAGCATGAAAAGACTCCAAACCTGAGCCCTGGGGAGGTGGCAGATTGTTTACAGAAGAGGTGCTCATAGTCATTAGGAAAGGCCTGTGAAACATTTGGAAAGATGGGTGTTGTTAGATTTCTCCATAAAGCATGAGCACAGTTTAACAGAAGAAGAGAGAGGGAATACATATGTTCTAATGCACTGTGTCTCTTATCCATTCACAGGAGGTAGAAATGAGAGCCAGAACTGTTTGCTCTTGCATAGAGCATCTAAGAATTGAGCTGTTGTTCTTTCTCCTTTCCTTGCTGTAATTTCCTTTCTAAATTATCCACCTTGCTTAAATATTCTGTTGAGGAATAATCACAATTTTTTAAAAAGTCAGCTCATGAGGTGTTGTTCCAAGTACTCCCCACTTTTACAGTTTGATCTTCCTAACGCTTTTAGATTGCAAATGAGAGAGAGCCTTTATGGATAAGCTTTTGTAATAAAATATGTAATAAAAGTATAGCAAGAAGGCTCTTTAATCTTTTGCTGGTTAGAAGCAGGAGCAAATATTACAGAGGGAACAGAACAGCATTTTGGGAGAAACAATCAGAGATAAAAGATATCTTCTCTGTGTGTGAATACTGTAAGAACTAATGTGACAGGGTGGGATAAAATTGTTCTTAATACATAAATATGTGGTGATCCTCAATTTGATGATAGTTGAAACTGAGTTGTGAATGAAAGTTCACCAAACCACTTTTTTCTGACTACACCTGACTTTTTGCCAATGTTCTGAAATCAGCTTCAGCAGCATTTGACTTTTTTGGAAAAACACAGCCAGTACAAAGATCTTCTCACTCAGTAATGGCCTAGGAACCCAGCTGGTGAAGTTAGTCCTTTTTAGGGCAGAATTCAACCGGAATCACACTTAGATTTCTGTGCTAACTACTTAATTAAAAGAAAGAGATAGAGAACCCCCTGCAGGGTGAAAAGATAGGTGCATGTTTTCTCTGCCTCTTCTATACACACCAGAGGAAACCACTATGGACATAATGAGTGCGTATCTGATGGTGGAGCAGCACAAGATGCTGCCTGGTTAGGGTGGCCCAGTCAGCAGCATCCCGTTCTCTGAAATGTCTGGGCCAAAACATGAGCCCAGTGGACAAGTCCCTGTGATGTCATAGGAGCAGGCTAGGCAAGGAGGGGGCTGCTTCTTCACCATCTGATTGTGGGGATGGGCACAGGGGGCAGTCTGGGTAAATAAGCACAAACCCAGAACCAGGGAGGGGAGACCCCTTTGGGCAGCTAGATTGGCAGCAAATTGTACACATTTGTAGCCAGTATGCTATATGACTTACCTGATACCTGGGGAGTTAATCCAGGCTCTCTTGTCCTGCTGGGACTTTAGGAAGGCTGCCCACCAGCCCATTGGGTATTCTTCCTCAGACCTTCTTCTCTTGCTGCCAAGTTTTGTGCAATAAGAAGGTCCACAAGTCATGATACTACTTACCCCCTGAACCCATTTAACCCAAGCTGCCTTCCCTCACTCCAAGCTGTTTGGTATGCTGATGCTGCAAAACATCATACATGCAAACAGTTTCTTGCTGAGCCAGTGAGTCCTGGTGCCAGCCGGAACAGATGGAGATGGACATTCTAGCTTTAAAGCTACCTCACACAGAAACCTCCCCCTCCTTCCAGATTTTCTCCTTCTGCCACAATGCTCACCCTGAGATTGGTCTCCTTGGCCAGAGATGATAGCAACTCTCTGAAACTTCAGATGGGGCCTTGGGTAAAAGACTGTGGAGAAGATGAGTATACGTACATAGCTGGTAAT
This sequence comes from Intellagama lesueurii, assembly GCA_037013535.1. Taxonomy (NCBI): domain Eukaryota; kingdom Metazoa; phylum Chordata; class Lepidosauria; order Squamata; family Agamidae; genus Intellagama; species Intellagama lesueurii. The sequence continues at coordinate 228,037,308 of JBAJHW010000002.1, read as the reverse complement.
ATGAATCCCGGACATCAAGTAGATATAGTTCTGCTAAAACAATGTGGCAAAGAGGGAGATCTGTGGAGGGGAGATGAAACAAGCAGTCTGTTGCTCACATCTAAGAGAACATCTGGACCAGTAACGTTAGTGATGTGACGAGTACTTGTAGAATTTCTCATTCTCGAACATTCTCCTTGTCAAGACCTCCCCCTGAATCACTGAGATTTCGCAGCTTTCATCAAAAATAATATCACACTCATTTTTCCCCTTTTAAAAACTTTTTTTGGGGGGCCCATTTTTCTGCACAGGAAACGGCCTTATCCATTCGGCCTGATGCTTTTTCCAATGAATCCTGTGCAGGAAAGGTGCAATTTTCCCCAGAAGAAATGTAACAAATCTGTACATCTTGGTATTTCTTCTATTATTTTCAATATAGGAAGGGTGCTGTTCTGTGTGGGAATTGTAATAACCATGCACAATTTTTTTGGCATTTAATCTGGAAAAAAATCAATGAGGAAAATTTAGCGAAATCCTGTGAGATTTCTCAGGTGTGTGTGGGGTCACCTTGGATAATTCTTACTGTGAGGAATTTTGACCCTTTTCTCAATTTGTCTCTAAGAGTGAGCGCCTACATGATTCACATTCCTAATTGTGTGGTCTTGTTGCATAAGCTCACTGCAGTTATACCTAGAAGTTGTTCTGAGTAAACCCATGGATTATCCTGCTCCTGAGGGTCTTTTCTCATGGCATGTTTATTTCCTTTGGACTTGAGTCCTTGTATATACACACAGAACTTAGTGAATTTCAGGTTGTTGGCTTTCCTGATCACTGCATTTGCATGAGGTTGTGTTTGGAACTCAGCAAAACATGTCATTCAGCAAGCATACTGTTTTGGTAAGGCAGAAAATTTCCGTGTCTATTGCAGCTTGCAGAGTAAATCCAGCCATGAGTTTACACAGGCAAGCTCCATCTCTCAGACTGTATTGACCTACCAGGTTTGAGGCGGGTGAAAAATACCGCAGTTTTATTAGGTAACCGGCATAGCCTTGATGCTTCACAGGGAAATGGATCCAGGTATTGGACAACCTGCTTTCTACCTAAAGAATCACCAGCCAGCCTGGTTTCTGAGAAAACCAAGGGATGACAGGAAATGGACCCCACTCATGCAGACTTCATGTAGGAGGTCCTTCATGCTTCCATCACCCATAAAAGATGATGGCTTGACATCTATCTTCCCAGCCCCTGCTTCAGGATCACAAGATGTGCCTGGATTGAGTCAAGGAGGCACCCGGCTTGTTGCTGTCATTACATGAAACTCAGTATGAGATGCCACCCCACATCCTTTTAAAGCTGAGCCTAAAGCCATCCCCTTTCTATATAATGGACAACACAGGACAGCAGTATCACACCAGTATTGCATAAACTCACTTTCCCCTGACTGGAGCTATTTGTGGAGCTAGAAGAAATGGCATTTGCAAAGATAACTTCTTCCACAACCGCATCTGCTGGACTTGATCCTTGGAAGATGGTGGAACTGCCTGTTCTAGTTACGGATGCCAGTCCACTGAGGGTTTAGAGCCAAAATTTGACAGCCTTTGGGAAATCACAAGTGGTGGGCCCTTGTTTCACTACTCCAAAATGCTACCTGTGTGAAAGTAAGTGTGTGTGTGTGTGTGTGTGTGTGTGTGGTAGGGGGAGAGAATGTTTGCTCTATGTCCTGTTAAACAAATGTTTGTACAGCACACATACAGGCATTACCCTGAGCCAGCAACAGGATTGCCATTGTATACATTTGTCCGGGTTTTACTAGGATTTTAGATGTGTCAATGAATGCCTATTTAGTCCATTACTTGGCTCAGATTCTAAGCTTTCATTCAAAAGAAAACTAAACAAAACCCAATCCACGACCTCGTGACCTGTGGGGTCTGTTCCAGATCTACAATAGTACGACTCTATGGCTAGAATCATGTTGTGCAGCTCTGTGTGTGAAGGCCAATGACATCATCAGCTATGGACTTTAATCTTTAATTTGAATTTTCCTGATCATTCCCCCATTCAGGTTCCTAGGCTCCCAAGAGATCACTTTCAAGCTGTCAAAGCCCCTGGGAGCGTCAGGATGCCAGGGAGAGGGGTGGGAGACTTTAATATAAGAAAATTGCCACTGCTGCTCCCACAACCCTAGTCAGTGAGGCTTAGCACTTGCTGGAAGAGCAAAGGAGATGGGTGCCCAGGTTTAAAACTGCCCCATACAGTGCATTCAAATGGTCTCTTGTGTCTAGCCCTTGTGCCTGAGATTTGCCTCCATCCTGGGAAAAATGGGGAAGCAAAGCAATTCCCTGATAATTCAGCTGAGGTTCCACTGGCAACTCCAGCTCAATTGCCTGCTTGGCCCTGAGATGCCACTTGATCCTCATTCCCAGACAGTTCTGGGTAGAAGGCTGACTATTCTGTTCCATGGCAAAGAAGTGAGGTTGCTTAAGGTATGCTTGAAAATCAGGGGACTGGCACCCCACCATACTCCCTCCATGAATATTGTAGGTTTGTCCTAATTTATGGCAACTTTGTATGATGCCTCTAGCAGCAAAGCATGAATAGGGCTTGCAATGGACAAATGATACGTTATGTGAGCGTATGTTAGCACGCCTCTCCCTTTTGGTTTTTGTTTATTTATGTAATAAGCATGCTTTTCGCTCTCTAAATTAATTGTGGATCAGATTCAAGTTCTCATACGTGGGAAACTTGAATTCTGACCTTCCCAGCTATGACCACTCCTGATCATCCCTGTCCAATGTTTGCAGGGTTTACTGCTAGGATTTTTGGAAAAGGAAAAAGAAAGGAAAGGAAAGGAAAAACCTACTGGCAGTTTGGAACAATTAAATCACAAGATAAAGGATTAAGCCAACCCACCTACCCACTGCATTCCTGATCTGTATCAGCCCTGTGCTGACTCTAGAGTAAACAAAATCAGAAGGCAAGAATTAGAATACATAGATAACATAGAGTTTGACCATAAGATGTTTATCCCCCCCCACATATAGATACAGGAAAACTGAAATTCTACAAAGAGTTGGGCTCCATAATTCCTATGCTGAATCACAAGAGCTGAGATGTACACATCAGTCATTATAAACCTATCCATTTCTCTAGAACTGGTACATGTTTCGTACATGTATTGTACATCGTGTTTTTCACCAGCTTTTGTACTGGTATGTTTTTATACATTATTTCCTTGCTATTATATGTTTGTATCTGTTATATCATCAGTTCTATGTGTCACATGAGTTTTATTATTATTATTATTCACATAAAAATATGTGAGACCTGTTTATTGGTGTTTGGAATATTATTGAGAACCTCTCTGTGTTCCTGCACTTTTTTCTTTCTCTAAGAAAATACATTTTTTTTATTAAAGAAAAAGTCAAGTCTAACTCACAAATGCATCCTTTTTCTCATGTATATTTGATACGAGGCTCCAGCCTAATCTGATAAAGTGCACTTTGCCTGTGGTGTCTTACAATAAGCTGGGCTGCATTAGTGCCGGGAAAAATCAATACCGATTTATAATTTACCATCGCAAAAACCTATCACTTTTTATGACCCTCCATCCTGGCTCATTAATATTACATTAAAACACACCCATACCCACTGCAACAGGATGAAATGGTGGGCTTGTCAAGCTGATGGTAGTAAAGAAGCCTTTAATTGGTCTTAGCTGGAAAATCCAAGACCAAGAATTGTTTAGTTGCTCCATTTAAAAACAAAAACAAAAAACACACACATGAATTTGTTCTTTTTTCTTCTTCTTCTTTAAACACATCTTGGTACTGTGTCTTTTATTTTGGCTGCTAGAGATTTCCTTTGGCATTCCAAGGGCAAAAGATTCTGCTTTCGTAAAAGTAGATCTCATCTGATCTACTTGGACACTACTTGGACACTGTGTTTCTGATTTATTCTGTCTTGGGGAAGCTCTGTTTGCATCTTTTTGGTTTTTAGATGGAATTGTTATAGATAGTAAGTTACCTGCTTCAGCAACTTACTTTGGTTTTTGTTTTTACGTACTGTAATACTTGTATGGGCGATAAGATTAGGAGGATCTTAGGATACATTGCATCAGAGTCTGAGCCCCTCCTATTTGAAATAAGGTTGCACAAGATTAAGTGGGAGAAATGAAAGCTTCGTTGCTTTACTAACCAGGCTAGGTGAAGGGGTGGTATAGGAAAACCCAGCTACTGTTATGTGGATTTGTAAGGATTATACCCAAACAGTGTTTGCCAATGGTTTCACGTTATGTGGAATTGACTTCTTTGGAAGATGTTAGGGACGTTTAAACAGAGGTTGCATGGCAATTGGTTAGGGATGCTGTTAGTGAATAAACCTCACTGACTTACATTCCATTCTGAGCCCATGTTATGTCTGTGACCATCGCACAGGACAGGCAAGGAGAGAGGGGACTGGATGATATTCTGTCTCTTTTACCCTGTACCGTGGTTCCAGACAAACCACAGAGTCTAAAAGAAGAGAAGTAGGGAGTCATCCAATTTCCAATCTTTTCTTGCCTGTAGGATGTTGAATGGCATAGCACCGATGGGAACATGGAGCAAGCTAAGTACCGTGTTTCCCCGAAAATAAGACAGGGTCTTATATTAATTTTTGCTCCAAAAATGCATTAGGGCTTATTTTCGGGGGATGTTTTATTTTACAGTCATGTCATCTTCTGGTTGCTGCACAATGGTGGAGGGCGGGGTTTCACTTAACTAGGGCTTATTTTTGGGGTAGGGCTTATATTACGAGCATCCTGAAAAATCATACTAGGACTTATTTTCAGGTTAGGTCTTATTTTCGGGGAAACAGGGTATCACAGCAGAGTGAGGAAGCGATCAAGCAATCACCTGGGCAACTGTGTTTTCCCTGCACTACACTGCAAGTCGCCTTACTTGTTCTGTTGTTGTTGTTTAGTCGTTAAGTCGTGTCTGACTCTTCATGACCCCATGGACCAGAGCACACCAGGCCCTCCTGTCTTCCACTGCCTCCCCGAGTTTGGTCAAATTCATGTTGGTAGCTTCGATGACACTGTCCAACCATCTCGTCCTCTGTCATCCCCTTCTCCTCTTGCCCTCACACTTTCCCAACATCAGGGTCTTTTCCAGGGAGTCTTCTCTTCTCATGAGATGGCCAAAGTATTGAAGCCTCAGCTTAAGGATCTGTCCTTCCAGTGAGCACTCAAGGTTGATTTCCTTCAGAATGGATAGGTTTGTTCTCTTTGCAGTCCAGGGGACTTTCAAGAGACTCCTCCAGCACCACAATTCAAAAGCATCAATACTTTGGCGGTCAGCCTTCTTTATGGTCCAGCTCTCACTTCCATACATCACTACTGGAAAAACCATAGCTTTGACTATGCGGACCTTTGTCGGCAAGGTGATGTCTCTGCTTTTTAAGATGCTGTCTAGGTTTGTCATCGCTTTCCTACCAAGAAGCAGGCGTCTTTTAATTTCGTGGCTGCTGTCACCATCTGCAGTGATCATGGAGCCCAAGAAAGTAAAATCTGTCTCTGCCTCCATATCTTTCCCTTCTATTTGCCAGGAGGTGATGGGACCAGTGGCCATGATCTTCGTTTTTTTGATGTTGAGCTTCAGACCATTTTTTGCGCTCTCCTCTTTCACCCTCATTAAGAGGTTCTTTAATTCCTCCTCACTTTCTGCCATCAGAGTGGTATCATCTGCATATCTGAGGCTGTTGATATTTCTACCGGCAATCTTAATTCCGTTTTGGGATTCATCCAGTCCAGCCTTTCGCATGATGTATTCTGCATATAAGTTAAATAAGCAGGGAGACAATATACAGCCTTGTCGTACTCCTTTTCCAATTTTGAACCAATCAGTTGTTCCATATCCAGTTCTAACTGTTGCTTCCTGTCCCACATATAGATTTCTCAGGAGGTAGATAAAGTGGTCAGGCACTCCCATTTCTTTAAGAACTTGCCATAGTTTGTTGTGGTCCACACAGTCAAAGGCTTTTGCGTAGTCAATGAAGCAGAAGTAGATGTTTTTCTGGAACTCTCTGGCTTTCTCCATAATCCAGCGCATGTTAGCAATTTGGTCTCTAGTTCCTCTGCCCCTTCGAAATCCAGCTTATACATCTGGAAGTTCTCGGTCCACATACTGCTGAAGCCTACCTTGTAGGATTTTGAGCATAACCTTGCTAGCGTGTGAAATGAGTGCAATTGTACGGTAGTTGGAGCATTCTTTGGCACTACCCTTCTTTGGGATTGGGATGTAGATTGATCTTTTCTAATCCTCTGGCCACTGCTGAGTTTTCCAAACTTGCTGGCATATTGAGTGTATCTGCTTAACAGCGTCATCTTTTAAGATTTTAAATAGTTCAACTGGAATGCCATCACCTCCACTGGCCTTGTTGTTAGCCATGCTTTCTAAGGCCCACTTGACTTCGCTCTCCAGGATGTCTGGCTCAAGGTCAGCAACCACACTATCTGGGTTGTCCGGGACATCCAGATCTTTCTGGTATAATTCCTCTGTGTATTCTTGCCACCTCTTCTTGATGTCTTCTGCTTCTGTGAGGTCCCTACCATTTTTGTCCTTTATCATGTCCATCTTTTAAAATGTTCCTTTAATATCTCCAATTTTCTTGAACAGATCTCTGGTTTTTCCCTTTCTATTATTTTCCTCTATTTCTTTGCACTGTTCATTTAAGAAGGCCCTCTTGTCTCTCCTTTCTATTCTTTGGAAGTCAGCATTAAATTTTCTGTAACTTTCCTTATATCCTCTGCGTTTTGTTTCCCTTCTCTTCTCTGCTATTTGTAAGGCCTCGTTGGACAGCCACTTACTTTCTTGCATTTCCTTTTCTTTGGGATGGTTTTTGTTGCTGCCTCCTGTACAATGTTACGAGCCTCCATCCATAGTTCTTCAGGCACTCTGTCCACCAAATCTAGTTCCTTAAATCTGTTCTTCACTTTTACTGTGTATTCATAAGGGATTTGGTTTAGATTATACTTGACTAGCCCAGTGGTTTTACCTACTTTCTTCAGTTTAAGCTTGAATTTTGCTATAAGAAGCTGATGATCATAGCCACAATCAGCTCCAGGTCTTGTTTTTGCTGACTGTATAGAGCTTCTCCTTCTTTGGCTGCAGAGAATATAATCAATCTGATTTCGGTATTGCCCATCTGGTGATGTCCATGTGTAGAGTCGCCTCTTGTGTTGTTGGAAAAGAGTGTTTGTGATGACCAGCTTGTTCTCTTGACAAAACTCTATTAGCCTGTGCCCTGCTTCATTTTGAACTCCAAGGCCAAACTTACCTGTTGTTCCTTTTATCTCTTGACTCCCTACTTTAGCATTCCAGTCCCCTATAATGACAAGAACATCTTTCTTTGGTGTCAGTTCTAGAAGGTGTTGTAAGTCTTCATAGAATTGGTCAATCTCAGCCTCTTCAGCATGGGTGGTTGGTGCATAAACTTGGATTACTGTGATGTTGAAAGGTCTGCCTTGGATTCGTATTGAAATCATTCTATCATTTTTGAGATTGTATCCCAGTACAGCTTTTCCCACTCTTTTGTTGACTATGAGGGCTACTCCATTTCTTCTACGGGATTTTTGCCCACAATGTTGTTGTTGTTGTTTAGTCGTTAAGTCGTGTCCGACTCTTCGTGATCCCATTGACCAGAGCACGTCAGGCCCTCCTGTCTTCCACTGCCTCCCGGAGTTTGGTCAAATGCCCACAATAGTAGATATGATAATCGTCTGAATTGAATTTGCCCATTCCCGTCCATTTTAGTTCACTGACACCCTTTTTATTCTTGCCATCTCCTGTTTGACCACATCCAGCTTACCATGGTTCATAGATCTTACATTCCAGGTTCCTATGCAGTATTTGTCTTTGAAGCATCGGACTTTCCTTTCATTTCCAGGCGCGTCCGCAGCTGAGCGTCCTTTCGGCTTTGGCCCAACCACTTCATTAGCTCTGGAGCTACTTGTACTTGTCCTCCGCTCTTCCTCAGTAGCATGTTGGATGCCTTCCGACCTGAGGGGCTCATCTTCCAGCGTCATCTCTTTTAGCCTTTTGTTTCTGTTCATGGGGTTTTCTTGGCAAAGATACTGGAGTGGCTTGCCAGTTCCTGCTCCAGATGAATCGTGTTTAGTCAGAACTCTCCACTATGACCTGTCCGTCTTGGGTGTCCCTGCACGGCATAGCCCATAGCTTCTCTGATTTACTCAAGCCCCTTCGCCATGACAAGGCAGCAATCCGTGAATGGGGTACTTGTTCTGTAGCTGCAAAGATTCCAAAGAGTGACTGAAAGGGCAGATTAAAGGATATGTTGCAGGAGGTGGCTGGAAGGGGAATTTAGTGCTGTTCATCCCACCCTGTGTAGCTTGAAGGCATTTAGTCTGAGGCTCATATATGAATGCAGCTCCAGAAAAAAGAAGCAGCTCTACACGGACACACACAGAGTGTTTCATGAATAGAGTTTGGCTAGAATGCCTTCTTTGGGCATTTATTGTTTGGTGCAACTACATCATTGTATATGCAAGTCCCATGAGTCTCCACCTGCAGTCTGAAATGGTATAGTTCAGGTATTGGTTGGTCACCTTAGTGGGAAAACTAGGCCATAGACTGGGATTGGGAAGTCTGTATTTCCCTTTCATCTTTGTATGATTTATGTTGTGCGGATTTTGTATTTGCTTTAACCCCACAAAAGTACTCTGTGCTGCTGAGTTTCAAAGAGTTTGACTGCCTTGAAAAATGGTATTGGTAGAACAGAAGACATACATGTTGGAATGATGGTCTTGCCATTGTGTTCTCCAAGTGCTCATAAGCCCATCTCAAGAAATACCACAGCAAAAATAAAAGGGAGAGGGGAATCAGTTGGTCTCTCAGATGTTTTAGAAAACAAAAACAGAACAATACTTGCTGCAGCATAAACTGAGTTAAATCGGTTCCACGCTCATATGTTTTTCAGATTCCCGAATGCCTTTATCTCCCAGATCATTCCAGATAACATCTAAAACAACAATGTCAGTGTTTCTACTAGGGTGCGAAAGGTGTTCTTTATTCACTTTCTGGAAAATATCCTCTCCACTTGTTAATATCACACAGAGGTTTCAAATTTAACAAGATTATTTGCTCTCTTCATATAACTGTATTATATGTGAAGGAGTAAATAGGTAAGTAGAGAAGTTAAAAAGAAAGGCGGGCGGGGGGGGGGGAGAGGAAGAGAAAGAGAGCCTAGAGATAATAAACAGAAAAACCCGGATATCCAGTGTGTTCTCAAGTGTGCAGTAGAGGCACACTATGCAGCAAGTACATGTCGTGATTGGGTTTTTAAAAGACGTTTGCCTCCCCACTGACTGACAGGGCCTATTGATTTTTTAGGTTTCTGCCGTCATCAGTTTTCAGCCTCACAGCGGCCATATGTCGAGGTCAGGGCGCGCAGGGGCTCAGCCAGGCAGCCTTCGCCACAGCCAAAAGTGAAGGGCCGCTGAAAGAAAATCAATCATGTCATAAGTGGGAAGCATCAAAAATTTTCCCCCTCTATGGCCAAGGCCCATCAGGCTGTCTCCGCTCAGTAGCTAAGGTTAGGCATCTGTCAAGTCAACCTAGGTGAAAAGTATTAGAAATGCCAGTTAACCCATGGAAAGGCTGAGCCACGTTGAGCTTTCTTTTCCCTTTGTTTGCCTGCCAAGTATGACAAGGTTAGCATTTCCACTTAATTTTTGAGACAGCAGTTTCCCCCACCTCTCTCTCTCTCTCTCTCTCTCTCTCTCTCTCTCTAAAATGTGGACTGTAACTTGCATGTGATTTCAGCAAAGGATTCAGAAAAAAAACACCCACTGCCAACTAGTACTTTGTCACTGATGAGTATATAACACTCGTGCACACTGTAAAGGTGATTCATATAGTTTTGAAATAGTGTATTTCCTTCATAAATGTCCCTGAGACAGGTTAGATCATTTTCACTTTTGTTTCCGCTGGTGCAATTGAGGATGCAGCCTGGTGACTTGTCCAGAGGCACTTCCTGTCTTCAGCTGCACCCTCTATATGCATTCCAGTATGAACACAGAGGCACCACACATTTGGGCCTCTCCACTGACTCTGGGGTCAGAAGGCGCACACCCATACAATTCCAAGAGCCCCCGTTTCTGTATTTGTTCCCAGATGTTAAAGTCAATGGGGGAAAGTTCTGTCTTTGGGAATAATGTGGACCTCTGGGTTCCTAAGTGTTCAAGGAACTTCTGAATGGGGATGAACTGGAAACAGGTTTGAACTTTGGCCAAGCCTATATATGAATGCACATCTGAATATACCACCAGATGCTCTCCTTTGGTGGGGACCACGGTGCAGGGTAAAAGAGACAGAATGTCATCCAGTCCCCTCTCTCCTTGCCAGCAAAAATTGTTTGTATTTCTACATCTCACCCACGATATTTTGTACAAGTGGGATCCAGCCAGGTTCCTCTGTAGAGGCAGAGCTTGGGAACATTGTTTTCAAAAAAGTAATTCATTTCTGTTCTTTATAGTGTTTAAAAATAATCTGCCCTGGCATATTTTCCTAGTTGCTACTTTTTACAGATTACATCTTTTTTACTTTCTATCCCTTTTTTGAGGCGAAACCTTACAACTGATAAAAGAGTAGCATACATTTTAAAAAGCTCTTCTGGAAAGGCCCCCAAGATGCTTAAAAATGCCTTTCAAAAACAAGTAGAAAATGCAACTCGTTACATCATTAAAGTCATTTGCACTTACTATGTTACTTTTGAAATGTAACTTCATTTCTCATTTGGGGCCCAGAAAAGTAATTTCTAACCAGCAAATTATGTTACTTGTACCTTTCTGCTTCCAAGTTCTTTATCAATGGAACTACTTTTGTCAGTCGAAGTGAAAGGGGTGTAGTTCTCCCCACCCTGCAGCCTCTCCATGCTCTCCTCCATAGGCTGGGCAGCAGGGAGAGTTGCATGAGTAGCGGAGCGGGGAGGAAGAAGTTACCGTTACACTAGGAGAGATTTGTTTGTACAACATTGGATTTAGACCTGTGCAATTCATTGTCTGAATACATCTTTCTGGGTCTGATAAGTCTTACTGCAACTTTAGCACATTAGTGTGAATTTTCATGATCATAATGTAGATAATTTAATAAATACTTTCATTTCTTCTTTGATTGGTGAAGACTTTTTTTATATAAAAGTATACTGCTGTGTTGTATAATTATAATCATTCTTTGTTTATTCCATTCAAAACCTATACAATTAGATTGTGGAATTATGCTAAGTAATCTATTTTTCTTTTCTTTTTTTGTTTGCTGCTTATATCGAGCTTCCTGCAGAGAGGAAAAACACGTCTGTCTATGTCCATTACATATGAAATACTGATTGCACAATCAGCTGGGATGTTTAAGGTGACGATGGCTATTTTGAAGGGTTTTGAGTCAATCATGCATGCTGATTTAAGGCAACACCATCAGCTGTCATGATGGACATCAAGGGGAGCAGTGGTAGCTATAGAGATAAGTTTGGACACACTAATTGTCTCGAGAACTACACAGGTCATTTTAAATCTTATTTGGAGTAGATGGAGCCTTCCTTGGAAGAATAATAATAGTTAACTGTAAGAAACAGTTGAATAGAGTTGTAATTTTTAAAACCAACTGAAGACCTGGTTATTCAGACAGGCCTTCCCTCCAGGCACTACTTAATTTATTTTTTCATCCCATCTTGAACTATTGTTATCATTGTATATTGCTGATAAATTGTTATTATATATTAATTGTTTTTATTTTGTCTGTTGTGAGCCGCCCAGAGTAGACAATGTCTAGATGGGCAGCATATAAGTGTAATAAATAAATAAATAAATAAAATAAATAATTGGATAATTGTTGTTTCATACCATTTCATGCTTCCAACAGATGGAGACCCTAAGAGAGTTTTCAAGTTCAAAGACTGGTTGAGAATGAGTTTCCATGACACAGCAGGAATTTAAACCTAGATTTCCTGAGCTCTTATCCTACCTACTATTCCAAACTGGGTTTCACCCGGACAATACTGGAAACAAAAAGTAATGGAAAAAACAGGAGTTGAGGCTCTTTCTGTGATCCTGTTTTATCTGATATTTTGATTTATTGCTGAGTTTTTAAACATTACAAAAATCTGGAGGAGAAAATGGAGGAGCCCACCATTATGAGTGCTTGTTAATCATTGGCCTTTATTTTATCTGTGCCTAAGGCTGGGTAGCTCAGTGAGTTGGGTACCTGGCTGGCCAGAGACAAGGATTTTGGTTCCTTACTGTGCCTCCTGGGAGAAGAGCCAGTCCATGTAGCCATGGGCAAACTATATAGCACCAGAATACCACCAGATGGAGGGAATGGCAAACCATGTCTAATTACTCTATTCATAGAACCCAATAGAAAGGCCAGTGATCAGCTGGAATCAGCTTGATGGCACATTGTTAATTAATTAATTAAACAGGACAAACAATCAAGCTATTAAGTGAGCAGTGGTATGCTATCCCACCAAATAATTTTTGGAAAATTTATTGAGCATCTGGTGCAAATTAGCATGCACAAATCCTATTCTCAGATATGTCTGGTTGTTTTCTTTTCCTTTTTCTTCTTTCTTTCTTTTTTTTTAGTGTTCTATGCTTAGAAGACCTTGGGATGGATCACCATTAGTTGGAATCAAGGTGATAGCATGTGATTACTGATTATAATTTCCAAATGAAGACCAGCCTAGAGCAGTTCTGTGGGAAAGACCTATAAACATATAGCCTGATCTTTTGGGGAGTATCTTCATTTGGAGTAGAGAGAAGCTAGATGTTGTTATTTGAGTCTGTGCAACATTTGCAATAGGGAATGATCCCTCTTTTGAGTCTTCCAGTCGGGCCAGTCTCTCAGATGCTCAGGCTAAGGCGGTAATTGCCAACATGGTACTTGGAAGGTTACTCTTAAAAAGCAAATTACAGTTCCAATTCTAATGTAACTTATGTATGCCTTAGTTGTTAAAAAAAAGGGACCAACTACAAGTTACTCTTTATTAGTAAATCCTGCATTCCACCTCTTCCTAATCCCATTTAATCTTTTCTTTATGATCCTAATCTTCAATTTTGATTGCCTAACCTCAGATCATACTTTCCCCTATGCTGCCAACACCACTGTAAAACAGAGTACAGAAGGAAGACTGTTGTAAAATGGCCAATATATATAAAATGCTGTGACAGAGGCTTCAATTCTGTGTGCATACTTACCAGAGAGTAAATCTCTATGGTATTTACATGGAAATGTCACATTATAACAATACTATTGTAAACACACCCACTCAAAAGTTAAGTCCCATTGTATTCAGCAGGGCTTTCTCCCAGCCAGGTAGGTGGGTGTAGGATTATCTCCCCCGCCCCCTTTCTTCTTCTTGATATATGTATAACAACAAAAACAAAAAATAAAATCAGAAAACCTAAAAGTGCTAAGGTGGGCCAAAAAAAGCAAGCAAGCAGGAAACTACGCTGGGAGCGCAGAGAAAATTGGACAACCAACTGTCAAACCTGCTTTGATCTGGATTTCTGCATTGTGCAGGGGGTTGAACTCACTGGCCTTATAGGCCCCTTCCAACTAAATTATTCTGTGATTCTATGAAAGTATATTAAAAAAGCAACATTCCAGTTCTCATGAGCCTGAGCCCACATAGCCAGTGGTAAGGGATCACTAGAGTTACATTCCAAAAACATCTGGAGAACCACTGTAAAGCATTGAAGAGGGTGGTTTGGAGTAGTAAATCAATAGACAGAAGAGGTGGCTGAACTCTTTCCAAATCCCCAATGCACATTGTATAATTAGCCAGTAATTCACATGATATACAGTGGAAGCTGCCTGGATTTGGGGAACTGGAATCTAGCAGTCCTGATTAGTTACACACAGAATTGATGTTAGATCAGACTTGCTATACGTTGCAATAACATTATTAACAGAGCAAGCCAAATGCATTCCAGTCCTACTTGCTACTACTATTGGTCCTGTAAATGTAACATACTGTAGTATTTTATCCATCCAGAGCAGAAACCTCAATTGTGTGAGTGGTTGGACATTTTCTGAGCTTGTGCAAGGAGGCATTCTGTACCTTGTTGTGCAAGTTTAAGCCTCATTTGTTTTAAGGGTGTGATCTTTGCATGCTAGCATATCAAGCACAGCACTATACCAGCAGGTGTTGCACTCTGTGGTGCTAAACAGGATATAGGCCCTGGTGGTTTGAATTAAGTTTTGTAGCTAGAAATTGGCCACGTCTGTGTTAGGTAACCATGAATACCACCAAGTTCTCTGTTCTTCACCTCCTTTCTCTTCCTAGTTCTGTGTTACATCATGTAAATACAGCTTCTGTTCCTGAGGTATCAAGTATCTGAGTTATTTCAGGAAGTGGTACTGTATCAGTGGCACCATTATTCTAAGGCACTGTTAGGAGCCAAACAGAGAGTGTTTTAAGCAAGAGTTGAGAAGAAAGCAAGTCTAATAGTGTGTTCCTTGTTGTCAGTTTGCTTCCAGTCCAGTTGAACTGGCAGAATGGCTCATGCTCTACTCTCTGAAGACAAATAAAAATATAAAATTAAAATAAATTGGAAAGCTGGGTTCAAATAAACCAATTACATTTGAGCTGTGCCCTTGTCCTAAATTGATGTTCATTGTTTGAACAAGATGCTTTTATTTACTAATATAAATATTTGAGCTCATGCTCCTAGAGTGACTACTTACCATTTCATATAAATAAAAATAAAATTATTTCATTAGTACAGTGAGGTAATTAAAATAAACTATGGGAGTCTTAAAATGGGACTGTGGTCATCACAATGACAATTGCATGAAGTAAAGCACATTGTCTGAAAGCAGGAAAAATGTTCAAGATCCAAACCATTATATGCTCTAGACCAGTGGTTCTTAACCTGGGCGATATCGCCCCCCAGAGGGCAATTTCATTTTTCAGGGGGGCGATGGAATGAAAAGGGGTGACGTGGGGGCGAAGGAACAGAAGGGGGCGGTATGGGGGCGATGGAGCGAGCCAAACCTGAGAAGGCGGCTGCAGCCGCGGTGCTGGCAGCGGATCCGGCAGGCGGATCCAGAGCAGCTGGTGCTGGCAGCGGATCCAGTTCCACCGCCACGGGGAGGGGGGCGATGATAACTTCCTCAATGGCTCAAGGGGGCATTTCTTTCAAAAAGGTTAAGAACCACTGCTCTAGACCATATACGTAGACTAGTTTTGAACTGCTGGATAGCTCAGTGTTTTAGTTATCGAGCTGTGGAGTCAGATGTTGGGAGTTTGATTCTTTGCTGCACCTCCTTGACAGGAGCTGGACTTGATGATTCATAGGGTCCCTTTCAGCTCTGCAGTTATAAGATAATGATGATGGTGGTGTTGTGTTTAGCCTTTGTTTGACTGCTGTTTTTCTGAAAGTCTGGCTGAATGGTCAACAGAGATACTGGAGTGGTGGGGCTGGAACTTACATAACTAGACTTCAGTGGCTAGGCCTCTATGTAGATGTTGGAAGGCAGAACCAGTAAGAAACCCCCAGTCCATGCCTATGCTTGCATTTTTACCTGAATGGACTACAGACATGAACTGAGAAGGAGAGCTTGATAGGGTTGCCATGTTCATATCCCGAACAGGAGGACATCCATCACTCAAACAGGAGGGCAAGATTTGTATCAGATTGCATATGCTGGTTTATACGCATAGGTTCAAAATTTGAAATGAATTTTGTAATTTAAACAGACTTGTTTAAATTACAAACAGTTTAAATTATTAAACAGACTTGTTTAAACAGACTTACTCAAGTGGGGAAGGCAGTAACCTCATGACTTGTGGGCCTGCTGCATTTCCTGTCCTGGCGCTTGCTAGGGATGGGCAACCTCAAACTTCCTGATATCCTACCTGGGTTGGACAGCCCTTCAAATGAAGGACTGTCCTCCATCATAGATGGCATGTTGTCAGCTTATCAACTGGAATCTTAAATTTGCAGTCTTTTCTAGCATAACTGATTCAGCAAGCTTTTCAAAACAGTTTTGGATCCTTGTGGATTTAAAAAAACCCAATAATCTCAAACTGGTCACTATTCTTATGTTTACAAATCAAAGGTGTTGAAAAAGCCTGTGCTTGAAAATCAGTAAAGAAAAAACACCAAATAACTTGAATTTCTGATAGCAGAAACATGTTAATTCTGTACTGTTTTGGAAATACATCGCTATATATAGACTAATATGTATGTCATATAAACTGAGATTTGTTTGTAGCAATGAAAATCAGCATTAAAATCAAAGATGAATATATTTAAAAATAAATATATAAAACAGGCTAACAGACACTACATAGTTAATTTTATTCTGGAAGTGGAGAAAACTGTAACAGAAAATATTTTGGAAAGAAAGTAGATTTACTGTGGAGCTTATCCTAATTACATTATCCTTTTTGTGCACTAAGTGCTTATAATTTTGTTATAATCAAATCCTGCTAGTGATCCATGAAGCCTGAATTAACCAGACATAACCTATCTATAACAGGTAACACTTAGAAGGAAGTGCCAAATACACTCTGGAATGCTCAAGTGTAAAATTACTTTAAATGCAACAAAGCTAGCTGGATGGTTTCTAGGTCTCTTGGTTGGCAAGCAATTCATTGGGACAGTGAGGGCACAGCCACATTTTAATGTGAATCTAATTTAAGAGATCATAAGTTGTTTGTTGAAAAATGCTACTGCTCAACACAAAGATTTCTTTCCAACAGAAACATTTTCCTGACAAATTTGATGGGTGATGGAAATACCACTATGGAAGGCTGGCCCAATCACCCTACCTGTTTATCACTATATGATTTGTAATTAATGTAAGTAGGCACAGAATTTTGGCTGTGAGTATCTGTGATAATTTCTACTGTTGATCTATTACTTAACTTTTATCATACAGAAGAAGGATGGAAACATAATAATCATCACCATTTTAGAACTGCAGGGATGGAAGGAACCCTATGGATCATCAAGTCCAGCCCCTGTCAAGGAAGCACTGTGGGGAATCGAACTCCCAGCCTCTGGCTCTGCAGTCAGATACCTAAGCCACTAAGCTATCTTGGGCCCTTGATGCTGTTGGACTGCCGCTTTCATAGGCAGTGGTGAGGAATAATGGGAGGAACTTCTGGAGTTCCCTTTCCCTGAAGCAGAATATAATTGTCCAGATCACTAGATGCACAAACATAGGATTACTTGTATCTTTGTGAGCTGAGCAGCAGGCACAAAATTTTACACGTACAACGTGTGCTACAGATAACAGCTGTATGGGTTTCTGTTTTCCTCTAGCAGCCTTCTACATTTGGTAACTAAGCGAAGCTTACATAGGGAAAAAAACCTATTCTGCATTTGGTTTCCCCCTTATTGAGCTACGGATATTGGCCCGAATCCCATAGCTGATTTACACTTGCATAAAGAAACTGTGTAAGTGCCTCATGGTGTAGAGATTAAATAGCAGTACTGCAGCCAAGACTCTGCTCATGACCTGGGTTCAATCCCAATAGGCTCAGGTAGCCGGCTCAAGGTTGACTCAGCCTTCCATCCTTCCAGGTCAATAAATTCAGTAATCAGCTCGCTGTGGGAGCAATGTGTAGCCTACACAATTACATTGTAAACTGCCCAGAGAGTGCTTTAAGCAGCACACTTTAGGTCTTGCTGGTGTATTGCCACTCACTGATGTGATGCTTTTGTGTTCCTGAATGTGAACCCAATCATGTGATTGGGAGTGTGTGCCCAGGAACACAACCTGTAACCTGTTAATGAGCAGGTGTTTACCACCAAGATTTAATGTGAATTCCCTTATAGAAGTGTAAATTAGCAACCAATGTCTGGCCAATGTGTTTTAGTGGTAACTTAATAACAATAACAATAACCTTAGAACTGCATAGCTGGAGGGGATCCTATGGATCATCGAGTCCACCCCCTGTCAAGGAGGTATAGTGGGAAACTGAACTCCCATCCTCTGGCTCCACAGCCAGATACCTCTGGATCAGTTACCAGGAAGGAGTTGTAAATTCCAACTCTAGCCTGTGGGTTGGCTTTCGTTAAAATGGCTGAAGTCCAATTTGGAATCCACATCATGTGGATGGGTCAGGGTGAGGATACAGGTGTCAGCATGTACAGTATGTTGGTTTCCTGGTTCTGTTGTGGTGCAAGATAAAAAGGTAAAGAAAATCCTACAAGCATTTAAGACTGCAGCTCATATTTGACCATAGGTTGTAAGAAGGGTCAAAGCAGAAGTGATTAGAGAAGCAGCATTAAATCATAATCTAGATCCTGCTCTTGTCAAGAGCGTTCTCGCTACTTCGCTGTTCAAGATCAAAATATCAGTTTGCAGTTTTCTAGTATTGTTGTCATTTAATTTGCATTCACATTTTTGTGATCACAAATCCAAGCACTACTCAGCAGCCACCTAGTGCAACTCTTCAGATACCTGACAGCTCCTCTGACTTTGCATGCTCTGACACGGCGGGGCAGCACAAACAGGAAATTTAATCCTTGACAGGCATCCTCCAAACCTGGCTAGTGGACTGTGTTAAGCTTGGTAGGTCACATCCTTTGCAGACCTGAACCCACACTTCCATTATACATATCCTTCTGTTAATATGAGGATTTGGCAAAAACAAGTTTGGATAATGGATGTTCTACCTAATTGATGTTGAGCTCCATATAGTGTTGCAACATCCTGAGCACAAAACTGAAGAATGAAACCAAGGAGTTTGAGGCGGCCTGGAATTTTCCTATGTTCTTTGTTTCCCCAAGAGGGAATATTCAGAGTTCCTGTAATTTTTCACTTACCAGTAAGTATTTGATCCTCTGCATCATTCTGGGTGGTTTCACATGAAATTAGGGTCAACTTCCTCAAATTCTAGAAGGCTTATTTATGGTATTAAACCATCCTATTCAGTCATTATGGCAGCTGATTTCCACTGTGGACGAGAGTTCCTATAAACTGATTGCCTTGTTTAATGCCTTGACTGTTACAACAAAATGAGTGGGGGATAATTATTAAAACGTGCCAGTGACCTTGAAAATTGTTATTGTTTCCTATTCCTGTAAACAAACCCAGTTTCCTTTTATTATTATCATTTTTTTCTGCATGTGGCAATTTGGCATAAACACTAGTTTTCGTATAATTTCCCCAGTTGACTTTTGTCTCCTTGGCAATTTCCGGCTTTAATAAAGAAAACCTAATTAAGAAGGAGCTGTTGATTGGTTTGCTAGTGTAATTAACACAGGTGATGCTAATGAGTTTTGATGAAAGCAATGGTTTATGGGGGAGAATAAACAGAGCAATACTGCGTATGGGCTTGAGTGATATCTGCACTTTGGGAAGATATTATTATGATTTTGAAGCCTTGTGTGAGTGGTTTGTGACCATGGGAAGAGGAGATAAAATGTTTTATAATATTCATTAGTAGAGCTGGACTGGGCTTGGTAAATCTTGTGGATTGGAGGTATTAAAAATCAGATTTCTTCTGACCCCATTAATTGCTTTCATAAGGTTTATCTTGCTGAGGAAAGGGAGGAAAATTACTAAAGGTTTGCCTCTGCAGCGTTCATTAAATCTGTACTATAACTTTGTAGCTTGATGGCTTTAAAATACCCTCACTGTTTACATTCTCAAGCTCTTGACTGTAGTCTCAGAGGTATTAGGACCCTAGTTCTTTTAGTCTGAAAAATTAAAATATGTTATGAAAAAAATGTGTTAACTGGGGAATTAGGAAATGTAGATTTCCACATTCCTTATCTTTATCCCAATCTACCCCCCTCTCAATGTGTAATCCCACCTTCATTTCCTACAATTTTCTCTCCTTCACAATTTAACTTGCTTATCTTTTTAAAATGTAGAAGTATCAGTATGGAAGTTACCTCAGTCAGTGACCAGGAACAGGTGTTAGATATAGCCTGTGCTTAGAACAGGGAAATCCATAACTAATGAAAGCATCTGAGTGTCACAGCAAGAGTTTCCCTCATTTCTGCGAGGTTGCAAATAAGCTTGCTTGGTTTGGTGATTGGTCTTCAGGGCTTAAGCATGAATTCTTTTTGAATCCTGATTTCACAAGCTTGAAAAGAGGGTCTGAAACGCCTCTCTGCAACATGAACATACTTTTGGAAAAATGACACAGTGTCTTTAAACTGAGAAATACATTTATAAATACAATTACATGTAATATTTGGTTTTTGTTAAAATTAATTTCAAAACCATTTTCTTGTGACATATGACATGTTTTCAAAAATGATTTCTGTCCTATACATTTTTATGACATTTGAAAGTACAATGGCTAAGAAGCTTTAACATTCATTTTAAAGTAGTATTTTGATTTAGTCTCATAATCTGAATGGTGGTTCCTTGGCTGGAGTTCTTATTTTCAAAACTTGTGGTTGAAACTGCCATAAGAGGAATTCAAAATATTTCTCTCCCAGCTTGTGTTGAAGTGGATGGCTCTCTAAACTAAACCTCATTTACTAAGCATTGCAACTGAGCTACTTGTGACATATTTGAGGTCTTCGCCCAAACTGCAGGCAATATTATGATCTCTGGCTTGGTCTTTCCCAAAGCCGTTCTATCAAGGGAGTTAAGGATGATAAACAAGACAGGAAAAATCTCTCCTATCTCCATTTTTGTCATCTCATATTTATGACATTAACTTATTTGCCAATGAGTTCCTACCAAAAATGAATCCTGTGACATTGTTCATCTGCACTGGCCAGATCTGATGGGTTCAGCTATCTCTAATATGGACATCATCCTGCTGTGTTTGTTTGTTTATAATATTTGTTACCTCACCTTTCTTCTAAAAAAGGACTAAAAACACAATATTACAGACAATAGATTATTCAAATATTTAAAAATAATTAATAACATACTTGAAATGTTAGGTAAAAACAATATGAAAGACAGATTTAGAACCAACAAAATATAAACCATCTCGTTTATTGTCTCAGGCAGCCCGTCACTCAGGGAAACCTTGCCTGACAGGTCTTCACCTGTTTGCAGAAGGACAGCAAAGATGGGGCCATCCTAGCCTCCTGTGGGAGAGAGTTCCAGAGTCTGGGAGCAGTAGCAGAGAAGGCCTTCTCCCGCATCTTCACCAAATCCACCTGGGAGGGGGGTAGGACTGAGAGAAAAGCCTCCCCTGATTATCTTAGTACCTGGGCAAGCTCATAAAGGGAGATACAGATTTCGAGATAAGTTAGACCCAAGTTGTTTAGGGCTTTATGTCTGGAATCGGATTGGCAGGCAGTGGAACTGTTGTAATGGAGGGTTTGTGATCCCTGTAATCAGCCCCAGTTAACAGTCTGGCTGCTGCATTTTGGACCCCTCTGAAGTTTCTGAGCACTTTTCAAGGCAGACCTACACGAAGCATGTTACAGTAATCCAACTGGAATGCAACTAAGGCATGTGTCACCATTGCCAGGTCAGATCTCTCAGAGAACAGGTGCAGCTGGTACACCAGCTTTAGCTGTGCAAATGCACTCCTGGCCACCGCCGAAACCTGGGCATCCAGGCTCAGAGACAAATCCAGGAGCACCCCCAAGCTGCATACCTGTGTTTTCAGAGGGAGTGTAACCCCATCCAACACAGGCTGAATCCCTATTCCTTGATGTGGCTTTTGACTGGCCAGTCTTGTCCAGATTAAGTTTAAGATAGAGCTGAAACAGCTACCTCGGATTTAGATGGCAAGGAGAGATAGACTTGGGTGTCATCTGCATACTGATGACAGTGAACCCCCAAACCCCAGACAATCTCTCCCAGAGGTTTCATGAAGATATTAAATAGCACAGGGTACAAAACAGAACCCTGAAGGACACCAGAGGCCAGCAGTCAGGGTGTCGAACAGGAGTCCCCCAGCACCATCCTCTGAGTTTTTCCAGGAAGGACTGGAGCCATTGTAAAACTATGACTATTGGTCATGAAACTATGGAGGATGAGACGCCTATGAGAAAAATATGTGGCAACTGTAATTTAACATCACTATCATGGTTGAATACATAGGGATTCAAAGCACAACCTTTGGGAGGCAAGTAGCTAGAGCTCTTTGCCTGGGTGGGTTAATGTCCCAAATTTTCTTTATTACACATTAAGAAAAATCTCTAGCTTCCCCTGTCCCTCCATTGAACTGAGGAAAAAATGTGCATATTTTGGAAAGTTATTTAAAAAAAAAAATGAACCAAAGAAAACTGTCACCCATCCCAATTGGGGAAACTTTCCTTTCTCCTCCATTTGTGAGCCTCCCCACTTGTTCACGGGCATAGGAAGAAAATTCCTATGCCTCTCCCCACTGCCATCTGACAGCTGTGCTTAGGGACAACGGAACTTTTGCTGGAAACTGTCTCTATAAAGATTGCCCGTCGCCCTTTATGCTCTGCCATCTCCTCATCACAAGCACTTCTGATTTTGTGTAATAACACTGACAGCCCTTTTTTTCTGAGAGGGTCTGTGTTGCAAAAAGGCATTTGTTGTCGCCTGATTTGCATAGCTTTCATTTTGCAAGGTGAATGCCAGAGTAATGTTTATATGTTCAAGGGTATGCTCTTCTTTTGTTCCTCTCATCCTTTCTTTAAACCTTCCTTTTTATTTGCCTCTCTCCCCTTATCCTTTTCTTTCTCATCTCATTTTTCATCATCGTGTGGTTAATTCTCTCCCCCCCCCCCCTTCAGCTCGTGGTACACTTTGTCTTGTCTATTGCTATGTGACAGAAAAGCCAAAGACATTCCATGTCTGGCAGTACACCTCCAGGGACATCTTTTGAACTCTCATAATTTGTATTTATTGCCACCCACTTTGTAAGTTCACAGTTTAATTTGCCAGCAGTGGCAGTGTTAGGCCGACACAGTAAAACAAGATAACGTTAAAATGTCAGAACGAGAGGGGGCATGAATGATGCATTACTCACTGCAGGAACTTGCACTTGTCATGCCTTTCCACCAAAGTGATGTTAACTACCTTTTGAGAGCCTTATTGGGCTGGTATTACTTAGAAATAGGATCATTAGTTCACCAGTCTGATTAGGAGGTTGCTATGGTTGATTAACTCTTCTGGAGCTGGGATCATGGTTGGGACATTAAATGAATTGCATCGGGTTATGCTTCTAGAACTAATTTTACAATTATTTTGGTGCAATTACTTATGGTCGTTTACATGTGTATTTCCTTAACAAGGTGCTAAACTTATTGAATGAAAGAAGGAGGCAGGAATTCCACCCCCGGCCTGTGCTTCAGGGCAAGAGTGAGCTGAAGGGTGGATTAAAACCTGCTGGTAGACCTAGTAGATCACCAAGGGTTTCTGTTTCAGGGCACTTGAACAGCGGCAATAGAAAAACATCTATCCTTCCTATTGTTCCTATTTGACATCGGGTCGCTTCCCACATATGGCAGACCTACGAATTTCATGCTAAACTACTTATCTTATGTATATTCCACCTTTGCCCCAATATGGGAACCCAAGGATGACTCCAAAATATTTAAAAACGCATGCTAGAAAGACAGTAAGCTGTAATATTAAAATGAAATTAAACATAGTGTTGAATTATCATATTATGATGAACTCTGCCTATTCCTCCTCTGGGTGGCCAGCTGGCCAGTTCTTTTGCCTTTAAAAGTAACGATGTGTAGAGAGCGACTTGTATAGACAGCTACATGTGTGGAGAGCTGCATGTAGAGGTTTCCACAGTACAGACAGGGACATTAACCCTTGTGAATGTTGCAGGTTAAGCTGCTGTGAAAGGCAGACCTGCAGCTGGAAAGCTGGCAACCCTAATATGCTCATCTAATGCTAAGATTTGTATCTCTTTCACCAGCAAGCTTTCGTTTGTTCTACTTGCAGTTTAGGTTTCCAGTTTTATTTTGATCTAGCTTTTGTGTCTTGAATGCCAGCTAGATATGCAGAATTGTAGCTGGGAAAGCTTTTGCTGATGTGGAGATTAGGTGATAGGAAATGGTTCTCCTGTAAATTTTCTGCACACCAACCTCCTGATAAAGGCTGAGGAACAAGGCTAGCAATAAAATTAGCACCCCTGCTTGTAATTCGCTGGCACCATTATGTGATTAATATGATTGAAGGTGCCATAATACACTATTAAATATAGTATATGTAGTAGAACAAGAGGTGGGAGTTATTCTAGATTAATCAATGCAGAATATAATGGTCTGATCTTATTTATCGAGGTTTTCAGCACTCCTGTGTTATAGCAAGCATCCAGTACCTTTGGAGTAGTAGTAATATTGGACTTTAAGAGTGGCTGAAGCCCTTCTAAGGAAAAAAAAGCAGGATTAAAGATGTCCACATAATAGAAGTTGTACTGCATGTGAAAATTGTAGGATTACCAGACAGGAATGATAAGAAATATATGTCATGGACATGGATGCACCTTAGTTGAATAATCTAGAGAGTGTTTACAAGCTGAATGCTTTTTATTTCTGCACTTGGTTCATTGTGGAGGGAGTTCATTTAATGCATCCACCTGCCATGGATAATCTCTATTCTGATTTAAGAGAGTGCACCCTGAAAGTGTTATATGAAATAAGGGCTTGACCCTAGGCTCATTGAAGTTGGTGGAAAATCTCCAGTCCTTTATGATGTTCTATTGCTGTTGTGAATAATAATAATCATGAAAAAAGAGTCTTGTTGCTATCAGTGGGAGTTGAATCATTCCATAATAGATAAGGGGCCAACGTATGTCACTTTCACACCAGTTAGAAATTCTGCAGAAATAAATAAATAAAAAAACAGGCTTGAACCTGAAAATCAAGCTGTTAACAATTATCTGAGAAGGGAGGGTTGAAGAAACATAAATCGAGGACAAATAGACTTTTATAGCCCCAAATACTTTTGTATGTGGATAAAACCATAACATGATGTCTAATTCCAAACAAGCAGACATTTCTGTTGCCTCCTGCCCTTGTATCATCTGAAGTGTAAGTGAGATAACCTTTCAACCTTTGCTGAATGCTCTGAGGTCAGACACAAATGAAGTAATTGCCACTGTTTGGGCCATGACTTCATCAGGACTTGACTCAGAGCCTGAAGGAGTAAAAAAAGAGAAGACATTATAGATTATTGCATATCTTTTGATGTGTCATCCTTCCATCTGATGTGGATGCAGCTTGCTACAGAAGCTAATCTTTGTTCTTGTCTTGGAGCATCCTCCTGCCCTCTTGGGTTGAACTACAGCCCTACTTCTCAAGGTTACCTAGTTCCCTCAGTGCTGTCCCCTACAATGGGTGGTAATTACACCTTGAAACTAGGCTAGGTGAGAAATGTCCTCAGTCTGCATTTGAGTTCAGACTTAACTGACCTGTCGCTGAACCTAAGCATGTCCTTGAGTGTGGTTTGCCTTCTAAATCTAAAGCATATTTCCAAAGAAGATAAAGTGATATGTAAATATATGTGTAAATAAATAAAATAAACATATCTAACAATAAACCCAACAGCTTTTTTAAAAAAGTGCACAAACTATCTGTTTTTGAAAAAATGTGCACAAAGGTGCTTTACTCATTAGAAAATAGTTGGGAATTGTGTACATTTGCAAGGAGCGCTTACAAAAGTGCATGCATCTGAAAAATTGCATGCAGTAAGTATGGATTGTTTAAAATGTGCGTGCCAGATTGAGGGACAAACAAAGCGACCCAACGTGGAATAGCCTTAGTGTTGAGAAGATGAGAACCTGACGTTTAGGGCAGCTTCACACTTTGTATGGCAAATAATGATTCCTGTTAGCAACAAAGAAACAACAGGACAAAACATGTGAAACTTGCAGCAACATGTTGCACCGCACAGTGTTTCTGCTTAAGGTTCCTGTCAGCAAGCCATGCCCCTTTCCAGTCCTTCAAGATGGGTGACTGTATATTTCTCTACATATCACATGTTTGCTACAGGAAATTCTGCTGCCCTTGGTTACCTGTAGCACTTACTCATACCATGGAAATTATGGGGTTGCCCTCAGACTGACTTCAGAGCCAGAGTCTACCAGAAACTAATTTGTATATTGGGTTGCTGGATGGGTTCCTTGTTTTTGAGATGTCTTTTATAACAACTGAGGGTCTGGGGCGGGCTGAAAGAAGGGTCTTCCCAATGCTCCCTACCTTTCTCGCTAAGAGCCAAGCCTTCTGCAGCACCATTAGAATGTAGATTATCATATTTAAAACCTGTGATGACACCACTGTACCCATCTGAATGATTAATCTGCTCATTAAAAGAGTGCCGATGGGCTAGTCTAATTAGAACATGGATCTTCTTAAAGGACATTGCAGGGTCGGGAATAGGAAATATTACTCATAACATAAAGTAGGGATTAATTACACTACTAAATACTATTGTATGAAATTTGCATATGGGTCTGGTCACAGGCAAGAGGTTAGCAGAAGTATGGCATCCTATTTTTTTATTACCTTTACGAATAAGTGAGATACTCCTTGAAGATTGTGCAGCTTGAAAAATTATATGATATCCAGTTTTACACCCTTTTAAAAGATGACTGGATGACACAGGTTATATCAAGCCCTAAAGCAATACTTTGCCAGGTCTAGGTTAACCCTATAACATGCCTTATCTATTGCATTCTAGACAGACCCTTGCTGTCAAGTCAGTTCTGATTTTATGGCAACCCTTTTTAGGGTTTTTTTTTAAAGGTAGAGAGTACTCAAAAGTGGTTTACCATCACCTTCTGGGGGCACCCTGGGAACGTGCAGCTTGCCCAAGGCCACACAGGCTGTCTCTTCTGGGATGCATAGGGGGGCTTTGAACTCCCAACCCTTGGCTCTGCAGCCAGATACCTTACTCATTGAGCCATCCAGTCAGCAGACAGATACTTGTGACCGTGCTATTTCTTTTTCCACCATTATCCTCTTCCACTCTTTCTCTTCACTGAGGTGCCTGGCTCACTACCTACTGTCTGCAGAATAACCGGAACCAGATTCTCAGTCTCCTTAGCTTCTGCTCCAACAGACGAAAGTGTGGATGTTTTTCCTTACTCTTCTAATGATGGAAGGGTGAATGGGAGAGCCTTACACAAATGTTTCATAGCACAGGGCAGGTTAACCCAAGGGGTTTTGCCAGTGGATACGATAGGACCCTGATCCCTGTTTCATGTGCAGAAGCCATTTGTGAGGATTGTGTATCAGGCAAAACCCAAAGAGGGAAAAATATTTTGGCACTTTACAAATAAACTGTTATATTTTAATGTGAGCTTTGATGGATTAGTAATGTCAGCATACCTGGGTTAGTAAACTGAATATTAATGCAGTCCTAGCAATGGGAAGCATCCTTCACCACACTTCAGAGTGGAAGGCAAGCTTGGAGAATGCAAGGCAGTCTGCATGTCTCTCCCACCACTGCCCTCCCTGATACTTCTCTTAGCAAATGTTCCCTAGCAGCTACCAGCTGGGGTGATTCTACCTCATGGCAGGCCCACACCTGATGCTATGTGTGACATGTGTTATCCCTTTTTAAGTGGAAGTATTGATGCTAATAATTATGAGCAAAGGAAAGAGTCATTTGTTGCAGTGGCAGAAGCACTGCCTTATAATGGAAGGGAAGCACTACATATTCCATATAACACTCTGAATTTTTTAATTATTTTTTATTTTTTGATGACTGAGTAGTTCCTAAAGGAGCAGGTGCTGCATACATGGGGCCCTACAGCTTAACAGAGGTGACTTCTAAAGGCTGGATCTCTGTTTAATGACTATCATTAGAGCACAGAATGCTGTTATCCTGATGCACTTGAGGCACTTAGATGCATACAAAAAACAAAAGGCATGGGATCTTCTTGATTCAGTGTCTTCATATGTTAGCTATTCATGTGCTGTAGCTCTCTTTCTTTACGTCACTGCAGGAATGTTCTGGAGCAGTGAAGAAGACATTTGTTAGTGATAGATCCAGAAGCTAATAATTTGGTTAAAACAGGCCTCACTGTTGCTGCATGATCCAAGAACTGATGGAAGATCTTTGTGAGACTTCTCTTTAAAATGGGTTTTCACATGCATCCCCTTTAACTTCAGCTTCCTATAGCACATCATGTACATTTTGGTAAAATGAACATCATAACTAAGCATTTGTCACTAAACAATGAGATCATTTGGGTGTGGATAGGAAATCTGAATGACATAGTTTTCCAGTAACTCAGAGATAAGCTGGCCAAATCGTTTGCATTTATTCAAACATGTAATAAAAATGGAGACGAATAAGGGAGACCTTACAAACGAAAGGCACAATTTTTTTAGTCAGAAAAGAATGTATTTATTTATTTATTATATTTATTTATTTCATTTTTATTTCACCTTTCTCCCAATGCAGAAACTGAAGGCAACTATTAGAAATGTTTTTTTAAAGATATAGAAATTAATTTGTATAAGTTAAGTTACATTTTTAGAAGATACATAATATAGTTATATAGTAAAAGACCACTAGCATAATGTGATTGAAAGCATGAAACACACACACACACAAACTGCTGCAGCATCTCCCATTAGAAGCTCCTTTCTCTGCAGCCAGTTCAGTTGCTAAAGTTCAGTATGAAGAAAAAGGTCTTTGTGAGCCAGGCAGGAGGGAACCAAGAGATGGACTTCCTTGGAGATCTTAATATCTGAGGAGACATCTATGGGAAGATGGGGTCCTTCAGATATCCTGGACCAGAATTGTATGGGGCTTTTGCTCACACCAGACTCACCCCACCATAACTATGTAATTAAAAATATACCGTATTTTTCCGTGTATACGACCCCCCCAATGTATAAAACGACCCCCTAATTTTGACCCTTGATGGAGGCGGAGGAGCAGTTAATGGGCAACTGCTCCTCCACCTCCGTCTCTTCTGCTGCTGCTGTCTCCATTGCCCGCCCGTTTCCCTCCTCCAGTGCTACTGCCTGGGCTCACCTCCAGCTCACGTTGCGGCCTTGTCCCCTGCCCTAAAGAGATGATCGATCGCTGGAGGAGGTAATCCAGCGGCGGCGGCAGGAAGAGGCACCCGAGCGCGCGAGAGTGCTTGTTTGCCTCCGCCTCTGCCTCCTGCTGCCTCCGCCACTGGAGGGGACAAGGTGGTGATGTGAGCTGAGCCCGTCAGTCCCACTGGAGGTGGTGATCGGGCGGGCGGGGAAGGCAGCAGCAAGAGGCACCTGAGCACATGTGAATGCTCCTTCGCCTCCGTCTCCACCTCCTGCTGCTGCCTCAGCCACCGGAGGGGACAAGCTGTAAGCTCTGGAAGAGGCAATTGGGCAGTGGCAGCGGTGGCTCCTTCCGTGTATAAAACGACACTCAATTTTTCCTCTATTTTAGGAAAAAGTGTCGTTTTATACATGGAAAAATACGGTATTTACTCCATTACTGAGATTTGTGTGTGGAACACGTCTCAGTTGGGTTGCTTATAGTGGGATCCATAATTTGATTCATATCTCCTTGTGCCTCTAAATGAGCATTCCTCTCCATATTTTGCCACAGTAAATCCCCCATCCCCATAACAATTTTTACACATAACGTCAGCTGAATTGTGGCATGTAGTTTTAAGGGAAATAATTTGCTCCCCCTGAAACATGAGCTCCAGTGTTGTCTGCTCTGTCAAATTCAGGCCTCTTACCTTAGGGCCATCATCATTTTTGTGAGTTTCATTTAGCCTAAAATGGCTTCTTTATTTGTAGCCCCATATAGGATTCACTTTTAAACTGTTTTCAAGTTTGTTGTAGAGTATGATTTCCTACCTTCTACGATATGAGGCGTTAAACCAATTCAGAGGAGTAGGGGCTGCAGGTGGCCTGGAGCCATCCTGATGCCCACCATCTTTCATACCCTTTATATTCTGATAAGTATCATTTATATTTGTGCAAGAGGAGGTGATACCTTTATAAGACCACTAAAAAAGCAAGCAAGTATTGAAGCTAATAAGATTATGAGCAAACGAGAAAATCATTTGTTGCAGCCACAGTAATGCTGCTTTGTAATAAAAGGTAGCATTACGGTAGCTTTCATATAATTCTCTGATTTCTTTTTTTTGGTGAATGAGTGGTTGCTGAAGGAGCAGTTGCTGTGTATGTGGAGCCCTGAAATTTAACAGAGGTGATTGATTTTTTAGCGGTCTAATAAAGGTATCACTTGCTCTTATATTTGCATTGTTTGAGGGACCTCACAGCCTTTTTCTAATTTATATTTGTAACTTTCGAGTCCTTGAGGCATGCATTCAAGGATAGAATTCTTTTTTTATAGAAGTAGTTGGGATCTTGATGTTGTGTATGTGTCTGCTATTTATGGTGCATGAGAATCTCTCAGACAAAGAGGTAGTTTGGAAGTGCAGATGCTGGGTCTGGCTATCTGATCAGCATTGCTTGTGCCTTCCTTGAACACCAAAGGTATGGTTTCAGGGAGAGAAAGAATCATGTTTTTGGTTTGGTGTTGCTTGGCCTTGAATTCATTGGGCAAATCACCACCTCACAGCAGGTTTCTGTTTGTGAGCATTACAAACAAAAACAACTCCCCCAACCTTTCCTTTGTCAATATTAAGTTGATTCCAATTGCTGAGGATTTTGCTGCTGATTTGTTTTCAGCAAAGCGTGTGTATTAGATGGATGGCTGAGGGAAGCCGGCTGCATTTACTGATAGGCGGGCTGTTGACTCTGTTGTTTACATGTTTGGAATGACACCGCCCCTCAATCTGTTTCAGGCTTATCAAATCACTTCAACTAACTCCCGCACCACCATCAATATTGGTCCAAATCTGTCACTCTGGCAACCTTCAGCATTTGTTTGAAAAGCTGGTTAAACCATTGCAGAAAGCAGTAAAGTTGCAAGGCACGTAGAGGTTTATTGCATATATCACGATGAGTACAGCAAGCTATAAGCTTGCTGTACTCATCATAAGAGGAAAGTTAGAGTCTGCTCCCTGAGATAAATATCTGAGGATATGCACATGAGTTCTATTTTTTCTTTTATTCTCTAACTTGTCTTTTATTCTATAACTTGCAAATTAGGAGCAAAATGCTAGGCAAAAAGTCAGAGCAAAAACAACAAAAAGCATATACAAAATAAAGTTCCCACCACATCAGCGTTAAAGAAAGGGAAATGAATCTATCATTGGGACCCTGTTCAAAAGCACTGGTTTGTTTGTTTTTTCTCCAGCTATCAAACCATGCAAAACCCACACAAAATACCTTCCGTGGCCCTTTACAGGATATGGAAGGCAAGAAAGCAAGAAAGCATCTTGTGTGAAAAAAGCCCTCCTTTGGCGTACAAAGTCTTACCAAGTTATGTGAATGGGGAAAGTTTTGTAACTGGCCTTAGAGTTTGACATAATATCTCTCAGTTGGAGTTGGTGCTTGTTAGTGTGAATAACAAGGATTTTGTGTGTGTGTGTGTGTGTGTGCATGTGTGCCATAAAAGCAGTCGGGTCACTATTAGTGGAGCAATGATGGCAGCTATGCCTATTTCAACATACAGTCAGGGGTTCTTTTGGGAGTGAAAAGGAGGAAGAAAAAGATGGATATTGTTGTGGTAATTGCAATCTGAACATGCTTGCGTGTAAAACATGCCTGGTGTTAATCAAGAATAGATGAGAGGGAATCCAGGATCCAGCACATAATGCAGTAGAAAGCAACTGCATGTCACATTTTCAAATAAAAATATTACGAAGTGGTGTTCAGCCTAAGAGGTGGATGATCATTGAAGGTAAAGATGTGGGCAGCCCAATCAGCAGCACAAATTAGAGCCATTTGATTTGCATGGATTAACAAGGGGAGGTCACAACCTCATGGCAGGTCGGTGATGCCACTGGGGATCAAGAAACAAACTTTGATTCATCTTCATTTCTTTCTCCTTTTACTTCTTTCTATTAAGTAATCATGCTGTTCCATTGTAACCGGAGCACCACTGCTGATAAAGGAAGGCTTGTCATTTAAATTCATCTAAGTTAGGACCCCACTGAGCTCTGTCAGATATCAATCACAATGCAGTGGGGAGATGTTTTCTGACAGATGCCTGTCTTCCTTTCTCTCTTATACACAGTGGCAGAATAAAGGGGTGTGTGTGTGTGTATATACATGCGCGCGTGCGCACGCACGCACACACACACACACACATCCTGCCCAGTACTGTTCTTACCATTTCCAGCTTGCAGATACTTTCAAAATATCTCCTAAAATGAGCACTGCTTTTGCAAGAGCAAGGGGGGAAGGGATCTGCCCCATGCTGTCTTAAAATTGAAGGCATGCGGGAGAGATCTGTCAAGAATTTGTTTTCTCCACCAGATTGGGCTTATGGGATAGCTTTTCATTTACGCTACTCCAAACTAAGAAATCGCAAGTTCCTTCACAGTGTAAGAACAATGCTATTGATTCCCATTCAGTTCTAGAATTGCTCTCTGCCTTTGCAGAGACAAGCACTTGTACATGATACCTGCAACAACCGTGAGAATGAACACTACAGGTATTGTGAACTTCATTCTAGATATCAGCTGCTCAATCTAGGTTTGGGGTGGGTAACTTTGACCATCCAGCCCACAGTGAATGTAAGAAATGGAGGGCTGTTAGGGTTGCAGCAGTTGACAAGCACTGTTTGAAATTGTCTGTTTTAAGGAAGATTGTAGAAAGAACATATCCATCCCATTTGCAAGCCCTTGATAGGTTTCTGATATTAAGTTTTAATTTAGTGACTACCTGAAACAGTCGCAAGAAACTGACCGTTCAAGCCATGCAAAAGTATGGAGCTGGGCAGCAGAAAAGACCAGAAAGTTTTTACAGGATCCTGTGATTACCAAGATAACTTGACATTATTGGCCACTGTGTCAAGAGTGCCATAGATAGACTGTTGGATAAGGACATGTTTGAGTTCCTGGTCAGCCATTTGTCACAATCACTTTGCTTTGATTTCCCACTGGCCAGCTAGAAGCCACAGCATGTGATATATCAACAGCATGGATATGGTTCCACAGAAGATCTGGAGAATAGTTATGCCAAAAAGGAGTGGGAGTTCCTTTTCTGTGGAATGTGACGGGACCATACTGGAATTTGCTTTAGACAAGAAAAAGTGGGCGAATTGTCGAGTCTGTTTGTGTTTTAGAAGAAGAACAGATGCTGAACTTGGAAGTAACTGGTTTGTAAGACATGGTGTTTAGGGAGTTTCTTGGCAAAGATGTGGGACCATTTGTGCCAGTAGGTGTGGCTATAGTCAGTCCCTGGAAATGGCCAACACTGTGTATTGAAGAGCAATTAATGTTCTGTATTTTAGATTGAAAAAAAATGCACTAACATGCTTGTCTTGCTTTTAATATGAACCTAAAACACATAACTGCATTTCCCACCAGCATTTTTTTCAGAGTGATGAAATGTAAGTTTCGTTGAGATCCATACTTTTAGCTAAAATTCAACTGAGGTTTTATTTTAGACCACGAGGACTTTGGGTCTCAGGACCTATGATGCGTTGATTTAACAAATGGCAGGCAGTTAGCTGGGCCTTAAAAGGCCCAGAGAAAAATGATGCTTAATCAACTGGAAAATGTTACTATTTGCATCAGCACAATAAGTAGGGAAATAACTTCTACTTTCAGTTCCTCAGAGAAAATAAATGGCATAATGAAATGCTGTATGAGGTTGAACATCACTTTGTACACAAAAGTCAATTAATGCTTTATTTTTTTTAAGATCCAAAAACCCCTATTATGAAAAAAACAAAACAAAAAAACAAAACAAAACAAAAACCGGGGGGGGGGGGGGGAGAGAACAATGTTTCCTGAATAAAGGTAGGTGCTCTTTGTAACAGGAGTACCTGTGATTCCTTTTGATTCCATTAGCATTTTGGTCACTGAAAGAAAAATGTGGTGAAAGAAGTTGCTTTCCACATATGTATCTTGCTTTTAGCTTGGTAAAGTATCTCCTTAAGCTTTCAATAGGTGTTTCGTATCCTGACAATTTTAAGATACTAGTATCACTTTTTTTGTTGGAATTCTTCCATCCTGAAGTCAGTGATGTACTTGTCTGAAGCCAGGTAACCAGAAGACAGAGTAATGACCTCTTAATATGAATGACTTTTAAAGTGGATGGATGGACGGATGGACGGATTGACGGATTGATTTAAAATATTTTTACCCCGCCTTTCTCATTGAGAAGGACCCAAGGTGGCTTACAACAATTAAAAACAATATTTAAAGTTGAAAATGATAAGTCTACAACAGTGGTTAACAACATTAAAAGACAATATTTAAAACTATGAACAATGAATAAGGAGGCATCTTACGACATTAACAGGCAATATTGAGGAAAAGATCAATAAGTATGTAACAGGGGGGTTATGTGATCCCTGTAGCCAGCCCCAGTCAGCAATCTGGCTGCCGCGTTTTGAACCCGTTGAAGTTTCCTAACACTTTCCATTGGCAGCCCCACATAGAGTGCATTACATAATCTAGCCGGGAAGTAACTAGGGAGTGTATCACAGTGGCCAGATCAGATCTCTCAAGAAACAGACATAGCTGGTGCACTAGTTTTAATTGTGCAAATGCACACCTGGCCACCACTGCAACCTGGGCATCCACTTCAGAGATGAATCCAGGAGCACCCCCAAACTGCGTACTGTACCTGTTTTTTCAATGGGAGTGCAATCCCATCCAGTACCAACTGCATTCCTATTCGTTGATCTGCCTTCTGACTGACCAGGAGCACCTCTGTCTTGTCTGGATTAAGTTTCAGTTTATTCACCCTCACCCAGTCCATTACTGATACCAAACACTGATCTAGAGCTGAAGTAGCTTCCTTGGATTTAGGTGGCAAGGAGAGGTAGAGTTGGGTGTCACCCACATACTGATGGCATAGAACCCCAAAATTCTGGATAATCTCTTCCAGTGGTTTCATGTAGATGATTAATAACATAGGAAACTAAACAGAACCCTGAGGGACTCTACAGGGTTTTGAACAGAAGTTCTCCAGCACGACCTTCTGAGTTCTCTTCTCCAGGAAGGACTAGAGCCACCATAAAACAGTGCTCCCAAGTCCCATTCCAGAGAGACGGGTCAGGAGGATATTGTGGTTGATAATATCGAAAGCCGCTGAGAGGTCCAGCAAAACCAACAGGGGCACAGATCCCCTATCCAGTTCCTATCATAGGTCATCTACCAAGGCAACCAAAACTTTCTCTGTCCCATAACCAGGCCTGAAGACAGATTGAAATGGATCTCGATAGTCTGTCTCATCCAGGAACCCTTGGAGCTGAGAGGCCACTACCTGCTCTAGTACCTTTCCCAAGAATGGGATATTAGATACTGGTCAGTAATTATTCAGTATTGTGGGATCCAAAGGGGGCTGCCATCACTCCCATGGAATAGGCCTTCCAATGGGCCCTCTTTTTTGAGCAGATTCACTCCAAGTTTTCCTTCATCGTCGCTCAGAGTTTTTTGACAGATTTGTTGGGGATAATGCTATAATTGACTACTATTGGTTATAGCTACATATTATCAGCAACTAGTAGCCATAACACTGAATACCAGTTGCTGGAGAACACCAGTAGAATGGAGCTGTAACACTCATAAGGGCTTCCCTTGGACATCTGGCTGGTAGAACTTGGAATTCTCTTCCACTTTCAATCTGATCTGGCATCTGTCTTTGTATGTTGTTATTTCTGTCTTGCACTAGACCAAGTTAAAATAATGTATTGGTAGGGCAACAACACAAAACAAAAAGTTCCCCTTCGCCAGTATATTATAATAAGGAACGATAACATGCATTTAAGACATATTTTAACAAGGAATCAGGAGAAATAGCTCTATGAGGAAAGAGTGAAAGAACTGGGCATGTTTAGCTTTGAGAAAAGAAAACTGAGGGGAGATATAATAACACTTTTCAAATAGAGGGGAGAGGCGGGAAATGTTCTCAATCACACCACAGTGCAGGGCAAGTAATAATGGGCTCAAGCTACAGGAAGCCAGTTTTAGGTTCAATATCAGGGAAAAAAAACTTCTTAACTGTTAGAGCAGTACAACAATGGAACCAATTACCTTGGGAGGTGGTGATCATTCCAACACTGGAGGCATTCAAGAGAAAATTGGACACCCATCTGTAGGATCTGCTCTGATTTGGATTCCTGCATTGAGCAGGGGTTGGGATTCAATGGTCTTACATGCCCCTTCAACCTCCATTATGCTATGATTTTATGAATATTTATTTCATTTCTTCATGGTTTCACATATTTAAAATCTCACATTCATCCTCCACCGCAAATATTAATTTGTTTGCTTATTTTGATCCATTCTTACAAAGCCTAACAAATTAAACTGTGGCCCATCCCAATTTTTAATCCCATGCTGGAACTATTTTTTAAATATAACCAATAAAATATTTTGTATATTTTTAGTTGTGCACATCAAATTCAGTAGATGTACAATTGACATACAGTATAGCGACCAGTGCAAAAGACTGAACATAGTAGATGGCAGTAATGAAAACCATTTACTATGTTGGGATAATGTCTACTACATTTATTAAAACAGGCAGTATATTTAAGATGAAGGGCTAAAGCCATTTGTTAGTTCCTCCTAGAAGAGACATTTCAATTGAATCAAAGTTTTTAAGCCAACACTCATGTAAATTCTGTTGATTCAGTGCATTTAAAATTAATAGCACTTGATAATACATCAGAATCAAGGACTCTGCAAGACCCTGGATGATGGCCCTGGATGCTGGCACTTTTCAGATTATCCTTATTGTTAAGTCACTGATACAGCCCATGGAACCTTAGGAAGCTCTGTCCACAATTCCCTGCAGTCCAGCTGATCAGCCATTGGTTAGACAGGTGGGAACAATTATTAGCAGTGGCAAAGCCACCACTTCTTATCAGGATTGTTGGGGGAGTAGAGGTTAAAGATTCTGCTCCTAAATAGGGGTGGAATGAGTTTCTGTGCCCTGGTGCTAAACACCCCGCCAACTTGTGTTGTCCCCCAAATAATTTAGTGGGTGGTAGTTTGTCCACCTCTGGTTTAGGTAATCAGGGAGGAGTTTTGGTATGAGAAAAAGTGGAAGCCTCTGGGGAAACTTTGAAAGAAAGTGTACTTCCATGTTACTTCAGGAACTGTGGTTTCTTCTAGCCAAACCTAGTTAAGAAATCTGGCACTGAAAACATACTTTGATCCTGGTTTGTTTAAGGAGTAACAGTTCTCTGTTCAAAATGCATAAATGTCATTAATGAATGTGGAAATTTTTACATTCTTACTGTTGTGGATGAAAGAGAAAAGGAGTGGAGGAAGAGCAAATGATTGTGAAGCTTGCTGGAGTTCATTCCCAATTAATCCATGGTGATTATTTGAATGATGTCAGTGTATTCTTCTGCAGTAGCACACTGGGTTTGATTTCTAATAGACTTGGCTTGCTTCCTGTATCACACTAGGCTATTTATATTTGTAAAAGAGTTTACATTATGTTAGATAAATTTTCAGCAGAGAACTTTATACAGCCATTTATTTTCAGGGGGCTGACAAGAGAATATAATGGTAGATTTTGCCCATCAACTGTGCATTTTGTTACTACTGTGCTTTTACTGCCAGATATTGAGAGGATGCTTGTGAAATTTTCCAACCCTTGTTCCAGAAAACGTGCCTTGCTTAGGGTGCTGTGGACTTTGATTTGGCAGAAGGAGAGGGCTTGTTGTTTTGGCTCTCCCTCAGACAGCAAAGTGCATTGGGTCATCCCAAGACGTTTTCTGAGTAAGCTACATGAAATCAGTATTAGCTGTTCCAGGAGCCTATTCATGTTTGTTTCCCCACCTTTTGCTGGGTTATAGTTCCCATTAATTTCACCCTGAACCCCAGGAGGGGCTTGAGTAGATTATGCCCATTCTCAAGGCATACCTTCTGAACTTGTGCTCTTTTACACATAAATACACAGTTCAGGGAAGCTGCCATGTGACTGGTGGGTGGGGGGAGCGGCACATTGACTTACTGTTTACTGGTGCTGTTAACAGATGGATAAGCCAACTGATTCACAGATGTGCAGCTTATAAATATAAACTAACATCGTACTGGTGATGTATATCAGCAAGCGGCAACAAATTACTTCCTATTTAACTGTTATAGTTTGGAATGGCCAAGTAGCTGTCAATAGAACCTGTGAACATTCTAACAGTCAAGTAATAACAAATGAAGACAGATAAAAAAAATTACTGGAATTTAGGAATGAAATCACTAAATATGTTAATGCTTTTGTGTGCATCTGTGTTATGCAACTTTTCAGTTACTATTCTGTCCCATTCCAGCACTCATTGGGCATTTGAGCATAGAACAATATTTTGAAGGAACTGAGTTATGGTCCACTCAACCAATTTATTCCTGCTTTGCTCTTTCTGACTAGCAAGACTTGTAATCAAACTAGCTTGTTTGCCTGAGCCAGAATTCTCCAGAATTTTTGTGTTTATCATAGAATCATAGAAAAGTGAAGTTGGAAGGGGCCTACAAGGCCATCAAGTCCAACCCCCTGCTCAATGCAGGAATTGGCGTCCCTGGGTGGGCGCGAACCACCAACCTTTCGGTTAACAGCCAAAAGGTTGCTTAATTCCTTGCAAACAGAACTCAGGGGAAAGAGGAGAATTTCTCCAAATTTTTCAATTTCTTGTGAGCAATGCCATTGTTTATTACCAAAAAGAGAAAGCCCCAGTTCTAAGTATTCCATAGTCTTCTTGGGGGAGAAGACAAGATAATGAAGAATAGAATGGCTTTATAATTTGGGAGTCCAACCTTTTAACGGATAGATAGATAGATAGATAGATAGATAGATAGATAGATAGATAGATAGATAGATAGATAGATAGATAGATAGATAGATAGATAGATAGATAGAGATATGTTTGAATTAATAACAAATACCTTTGAATCATGCATTGATGAAAGGTGGGGGGAGGTTGAGAATATACAGGAGGGGGATGGAGAGAAGCATTCTATTGTTATATTTGCTGTTTAAATAATTTAGTTGCAAAATCTGAAGGCTGCTTTAGCTGCAATTAATTATTCATTAATGACATGCTAATTGCACAGTATCTCTGAATATTTAACAAAATGCAAAAACATGCATGTAGTGAAGGGGGTTTTGGTGGGTTTTTTTCCCCCTTCCCAAATATAAGGCATGGGGGAAGGTTTCCCTTCTCTGCCAGTGCTGGTTTTTCGGGGAGGGAGGGGAGCAAGTCTCTTTCCAGCGGGGGGTTAGGAAAAGTAGTAGTCTGATGGCCTACTTTCCATTCACTCTCTTCAGTCGTTCTTTGTTCCGCGGGGATATATTGTCCTTATCTAGCCTTCAGAATTGACAGGGTGGCAATGGCTTGACTTTTGTCCAAACGATTTCTCAACACAGAAATGGGTTAATTATCACTTTCCATAGCTTTTTGACTAACAAAAGGCCGCAGCTCTCTTTCTTCCTTTTCTTTCCTATTTACTGTATGGGAGCCCTTTGAAATGCGATAGTTTAATCGGTGACACCTTCTAAACGGAGGAATTCTGAGTGCCCCCAAGGCCTGCCGGGCGATGAGCTCGGATTGCGGGGTGGCGAACATTACCATGATTAAGAGATACGGGTCTTTATTATGCCGAAGCCACCCTGGACTTTCCGGATGAAGATCTCATAGGCTTCTAAACAGAAGGGTAGATTGATTCCCTTCCTCCTCTCCTTCCAGCTGATAAAAGTGAAGCTGCCTGCCTGCCATACCCCTTTCAAATCAACGAAAAGGGGAAAGTCAGCAGTGGTTTGATGCTAAGAGGCCTGTCTTTTGCTAGCACGGTGGCCCCCATGGTGCAGGCTGCCCCTTTGCATTTTGGGGATCGCTGGCCCATTCCAGATCAGATCAGGGATCGTTCCGCTTTGAGAGCACTCATTAGCAAAAGCATTTGTTTTGAGTTTTTACAAAGGAGGGTGTTAACATGATACATCACAGTCCAGTTTCTTTGGGCCAAAAGGCTTGGGAGGCATCCAAACTATGCAGATAATCAGACATTTGGACAACGGGGAGAGATCTAATATCCCAGGGGTTACCTTGGCCATGGGATACATGGAGGGAAGGACAAAATCCAGTACTGTATCTCGGATGTGCTTAATAACCGAGGCTTTTGAATGACAGTGTTCTCCTGTGTGTCACTGCCAGAGCGGCGACTTCTCTTGCACTCTCATGCAATGGTCGTAAGACGGACGTTCCACAACAGCAGCAGGACTGGGATCAAATCATTGCAATAGGGCTAAGGGCAGTGTGGGAGCAGGAAGGTGAGAGTTGTTTGGAGGCCAGAGGAACCCACCAACTGGAGTCCAGAAGAGCAGTATCTCTGCTAGATTGTGTGTGTGAGGGAGAGGGAGAAGAAGAGGGAGGGAGGGAGGGACGGGGGCGGGTCTTAAGAGGTCAGCCTACAGTCAGTCCAACTGATGCACCACCTGGTTGGTCAGATTTAAACTTCCTTATGAACCTGTTGCCTTGGTGTTTTGGCTACAACTGAATGAGCTGCTCTGATATCACAGAGGGGCTGGGCACTCGGACTGTAACTGGCTGAGCTACTCTGATGTGAGAAGGATAGTGTGGGCAACTGTCTGCTGAACCTGTATTGGCTGTCCATGTCAAAGCTACAAAGTGTATACAAAGATAGTACCTGGGAGTATTCTTAGGAAGCTAAGGTGAAGAAGTAAAAACTGAGATAGAGGATATGGAGAAAGGGGAAGATATACTGTATAACCAGGAGCTGGGGAGCAGCCTATCCTGAGCCAGTCCATCTAGCTTAGAACTCTCTGCTCCCTATTTCGTTGGCCCTCCAGAGAGTCAAACAGGAGGCTTTTTCACTTTTTCATGAAGTGCTGGGGATTGAACAAGGCCCTAGGGATCTTCTGCAGCTTCCACGTGTTCTCTACAATAGACCTGAGCTCATAATAATCATTTTGTGACTACAGCAGGGAAGGCACTCCCACCCAGTTGCACAGTCCCAAAGCTGCCCCCAGAGGACGATGCCGTTCCAATATTAATTCAAGAGAATTACACAGGTGTTTGGCTCCAAACACAACATTCTTTAATAACTTTGTGTGCATGTTTCCTTCAGAGCTCTAAGTTAGAGAACACATTCCAGCTATCAGCCTTGAGTACAGGCTGATAGCCTGAACTGCAACAAGCTGTGAAGGCTGTGGCAGGGGAAGACTGGAGTTTTGTTTTGTTCAAATTAGCTACCCGTCAGAAGAAAAGCCACGTCCTGTTCACCTTTTCTGCTAGGTAGCTGGGGTCAATACAGACAGTGGGTATTAGCAGTATTGCTCTCTTATTTACTTTAAATTACTTTAATCAGGTGGATTTCAATCTTGTCCATTAATAGAAGTCTGAAAGCTGAATTATAAACTCAGACAAATATGATGTGCTTTGACCCATTTTAACCCATCTGGGAAAGGTAGCAACTTCATATAATAATCATGCGCTGTTAAGTCAATTCTGGCTTATGGCAACCCCTTTCAGGGTATTCCAGATAGGGAGTACTCAGAAGTGGTTTACCATTCCCTTCTTCTGCTGGCTCTCTGGGACTGTGCAGCTTGCCCAAGGCCCCATAGTCTGGCTGTACTCACAGAAGGTGCAGTGGGGAATCAAACTCCCAACCTCTGGCTCCACAACCAGCTACCTAAGCCACTGAACTATCCAGCAACCTTATAGTTATATTTAAAATGTGACAGAGATTGCTTGGTCATCAGACCCTGATTCCTAACATTCTGGCCTCTGATCTAGTATTTCAATGCAAGATTCTTTTCATGCTGTGAATTTTCTCTGGTGTTTGAGGTACCAGATAACTTAATGACTTATCACTGAGGATGTTGTATCCGTAGAGTTCTTTCCCAGGGTTCTAGATCATGGGGACAACCATCAGTTGTGTACCTTGTCTTCCAATGTGAGGCTGAGGGTGAGAGTCTCATGATTCCAGCCCACTCTTTTCATGCTATTTTATTGATTTCTTTGTTATTTTATTTCTGTGAGCTTCTGATGGTGTACATGACTGTCTGCCACACCACTTTATTCTCAAAACAGCTATGTAATGTAGATCAGGCTAAGAAAAAG
Organism: Intellagama lesueurii; assembly: GCA_037013535.1. Lineage (NCBI taxonomy): Eukaryota > Metazoa > Chordata > Lepidosauria > Squamata > Agamidae > Intellagama > Intellagama lesueurii. Next base: position 227,995,276 of record JBAJHW010000002.1, on the reverse strand, counting down.
AGAATGAGACGAGTCTATGAGCTGTAGGGACCTATGAGCAGTGGGACCTTCAGCCTGGATCCATGAAGTGGTGTTCCAGCACTCTACCATTATACCACGCTGAGTTTGTTAATAGTGTGAAGGGAGAAAACCACATTCAAATAGGTCTCAGCTATCGATAAGACTATAGATATTGTATCATTGGGGTGATCCAACACAGATTACACATACAACAAAAATAGACTCAAGGAGAATTTCAAAATTATATCCCTTGATTATCAGTATGTTTGCCTGAATAACATGCTGACATATAGATTTGCTTGTCTCATAGTTTTGCCCATTTGACTCTCAGATTATACATATGATAATATTTTTACATTTATTTTTATGTGCAAATGGATCTTCACAGAATAATGATGGAGAAATCTGACTCACAGATTTTTGTCCAAATTCTGCATCATTTTGCAAGTGTGTGCTATTTTAAGACTGTGTTTACATTTGTTTGCATTTTTGTGTGACTCTATCTGACTATAAACCTTTGCACACAATGTTGTCTAATGCATTTTTTCAGGCATGATCTGCCAATGTATTCCATCTTCGTACGGTATTTTCACAAAGATGCTCATTTCTATACGCACTCTTAGATCAGAAACCTGCACTGCAAAATTCGGGGAAATATACGTACGAGTGGAGAGCTGCATTTTAAATAGCATATTGGTTTGGCAAATACCATTTAAAATGCATTCATTTATGAGAACATTCATGACTGTCTGATTTCTGTAGGTTGTAGTGTGGCATTAACAGCGAACCTTGGAATGCTTACTTTTAAAAGCATGCCTGCCCTCTACTGCAAAACATCTATACACTTTACAATCAGCACAGATTTTCATAGTTTGACCCCCCCTCCCCTGCAGTGTCTTTTTAATACTTTCATTTGTCCGGTTATAATTCCGTACATGTGAGAAAGCCTGTATCCTACAAATTGCATGCTTAAACTGGAAGTAGGTACCACCCTGATGATATTATAAAAACAAATGGATGGAAAGAATGCAGGACTTGCCTGGGGCCATTAGATGCATACATACTCAGCCACACACACCCATAGCCTCACTTCTCCTATCCTGTCTGTTCATCGGTCCTACTGACTCTTTTGGGACAAGGACTGATTTTCACTTTTATTTTCCGGAAGCGTCTCACTTTCCCTTTTACGCTAATCATGCAACATAGAGCACAAAGGGCAACAAATCAAAGCCTGGCCCTGAAAGCCCATCATGTGAAGCACAGATCCACATATGCAGATGCTAGTGGGAGTGGCTGCCAGATGGCTTCCTCACCCAACATATGGTCAGCATTCAACCGTAGGTAGATAGATATAGTTTTGGGAGCTTGCTTGAAATAAACGTCTGAGTCTTTGTTGCCTGACATAGCAGCACTGGCTTTGTAAGTATACTGCATAAGCTACAAAGGCTGACAGTATGTATATAAGTACATAAATGGTCTTTCATGCGACTGGCTGACAATAGATAGAGCCAAAGAGATGATTATTCCAAAACTGTATTCCCAAGCTGTGGTATTGTGGCTGCTGCTGTTGTTGTTTCCATTTAATTTGCATGCTTTGGCCTTTAGCTAATGGGTGAGATAACTGGCAGAGTGTATATTTCAGGCAGAGTGTATATTTCAACCCAGCTTAAATATGGTGATGCTAACCGTGGCCAGTTCCAAGAACTAATGAGCCAAATGACAGCTTTGGAAAATCACTGACTTCTGCATAATTGTAATTATGCACTGTGGGGGGCCCTGAATTGTTCCAAAACTATATTTCAGTGCTATAGGAAATGATAATAGTAATAATTATATTAACGGCAATTTGTTTATTGCTGCAGACAGATGCTTTACAATACAGATAAACACACACAATCCTGCTCCTAAGGCACTTACCAAAGAAATGTTTTGCTGCTGTCAAAAGCAGAGGAGTAATACAAGAGGCATGGAAAGATATCAAGAGTTAAAAAGAAATCATTTAAATTAGGACAATGTCCTCAGGAGTGTTCCTTTGGAGAAGCTTTGCTGATATCAACACAAGTATTGCAAACTGAGCTTTTGAGGAATTTTAAAGGGCCCATTAATAATTATTATCCAATCTTCAATGAAATTTTGACCTTTTCCAGGGTATACGTAAAGGATTCAGAAAAGGTTTACCAGTTCCTGGTGGCACTCTGGGACTGGGCACAGAATCTCATCAGCCTCACACACTCTGGCTGATCTTGGCCGGCCCATGTTCCAGGAAGCCCAGTGGGCATTCAGAGTCCTGTCCCTGACTCTGCAACCAAGTGCTCCAGCCCACTGAGTTACAGCAGCTTAGGCTGAGACTTTTTCAGTTGGAACTGGCATACTCCTGCATAATGGATGGTCAGAAAGATGTTTGTTGTTTAAAGAACTCTGCAGAGATTGGGCAAAAGCAACTATTTGAACGACAACTCACAGAATCCCCAAGTTGCACTCCCACAGCTATAATGTTGGGGGATTCTTAGTTTTCTTATCACAAAAAGCAAATCTTACAGGTTTGGAAACCTGAGCATCTATCTCGTCCTTGAGCTCCTCTTTCCACATGTAGCTAGTGATGGTAGAGTTGTGGTGACTTGCTTTTCAGCATTGTCAAACAATAGCTGTCTTGCATTGCATTTCAAGGAAAGTCTGTTCAGGAACTGAAGTGATCTAAATCAGAATTCTCAATTTTTATTTTTATTTTTGCTACTGCTATAAACACAATATAAAAGAAATATAGACTGAATCAGGATGGTATCAGTCACATAAAGAACCTTATAAGGTGAGGTGTGAAGAATTGTTTTCAGCCTGTGCCCCCTTCAAATGTGCCATGGGCCCCCATTTGAGAATGGCTGGACTAAATTATGGTAAGCTCAGTCTAGTTGTCCTATAGTATCTCAGACAAAATTCAAACAAACAAGACAAAACAAAACAAAACAAAACAAGACAAAAATATGTAGCACCTTAAAGACTAACTATTATATTTTAATGTGAGCTTTCATGGACATGTCCACTTCATCAGACATATGGAAACAGAATGAAATGTTGAATAAAATATCAGTTTCATACTAAATATTGATTGGCTCTTGGATGTATGTTACATTTACGTGCAGTAATTTATGGCTCCTGTTGTTTTAGGGCTATGTTGTAAAAATTCCTCAGGAGACAGAAAAAGACACCAGGCCTGGGCAAAAAGGGGAGAGAGAAGGGTGGAGGTGGGTTTTTTTAAATTTTTAAATTATTTTTTTAAGATTGGGGATTTACTTAAAACTCAAGATGGAGAGAAAAAGAAAATATTAAATATAAAGGTGAAAGAAGATGGCAGAGGAATCACATGTGTTAACGTAGGGAATATTGACGGTATTTACCTTTGAGCCTTGTGATGAGAGATGGGCTTGGTAGTTGTGAAGAAAATAACAGTGGCAGTTGATAATAGCAGAAGTATTACATTTGGTAATGATGTAAGAAACCTAGGCTTATATTCAGTCCATTTATATGAGTGTCCATCATGCATATAAATTTTATCTTTGCTGTTTCCCTCTGTATTCTTGATTTGTAATGATTCTGTTCTAAAATAGTGACTTTCAAATCTTCCATGGAGTGTCCTGGTAGATTGAAATGGTTGAAGACAGGTTTTTATGTGTTGTGGTTTCTGATGCCAGATTTGTGACCGTTGATCCATTTTCATAGAGATTGTCCCGTTTGTCCTATGTAGAGTGCAGAGGGGCATCGTTGGCAAAAGTGTGGACAAGCAGCCTGGTTTTTAAGAAGTTGTATTCTGCTGCCCCAGAATTACGTTCTTTACTGAAAAAAACATCTTTCAGTAAAGAACATAGCCTTGGGATCTAAAAAGTGACAGGATTCCAGATTCTGCCCTGGTTCTGTGTTTGTCTCCACCTAGCTTTGTTTTGCATTCCTTCTCTAACTTTGAAATTGAAAATTGAAAGTCTTACCAGTGCTGCCATCTGCGAATAGATTCACATGGCTACAAATTAGCCTTGGATATGCCATGTGAGTTCAGCTGTGTGATACCACTGCAACCATATTGAAGCGGTTACCTATTTTTTCCTGCAGTCTTCCTTCAATGGAGGAGTGGCAGAATCTAAAGGTTGTCCCATGTGAGTTACACTGTGACTGGAAAGACAGCCATTGCCTAGAACAGTGGTTCCCAACCTTGTGCTCTCAGTATTTTTGGGAGCTGCAGTCCAAGAACACCTGGGTTACCCAAGGTTGGGAGCCAGTGGCCTAGAAGCATCAGCAGTAATGCCTTGAGGAACCCATTTCTATGTACAACCACAGGGCCTACAATTATTTTGTCATATTTATACTGGTCATTCACGTGTATCCTGTTTTTCCTCCTGTGAGATCAAGGCTCTCCTCTTTGTCATTACAACAACCCTGTGTGATAGAACAGACTAAGAGGGAGTGCCTAGACTAAGGTCTCCTAGTTAGTTGACGCGGCAACTCAGCACAGACTTGGATCTTCCATCGTGGCTTCTGATTCATCCTTACATTATATAGCCGTGATTAGGGCCATGAGATGAGGCATTTGAAAAATTACAACCTAGAGGAAGTGATGCTTTCTTTTGTTTTGAAAATATGCTGCTTAGCACCACTGTCTTTACTAGGAATAGGGACCTGTAACATTATCAAAAATGAGTTTTTACTTTCAGCCAAGCCACCCCAGTCTAAAGGAAGGCTGCTATGGTGTGCACTGTCTTGCAGGAGAGGCTTTTTGCAAATGTGAATTTCAGTGTTGTCTGGCAATTAAGTACCACTTGAAAAACCCTTGAGAATAATTAAGGGTTTAGATGATGAGTCCTTCTTTTGAGGGCTTTAATGGTATCAAATAAAGCAAACTGCATGGGGGTGGGGATGGGGAGAGGGTAGAAGCTGTAACTAAGAGAAAGGTCCTACTGAAACATATTCAGACATGACATTTTCTTATGTCGATAACCATCAACAGCTTTGCTTCCCCATCCATGAAGACAAGAATGTCACATGTCAGTCAAAGGAGAGTCTCCAACAATAGATCAAGAATGAATTCAATAGAACAATGCTTGGCTTTGAAAGGCATCAGCTGCTAGGGTGGTTGTTCTGTTAAGGTATAGAGGTGGCAGGCATCAAATATTACAATGCCTCTTCCCCTTTTAAATGGTGCTCATTCTTAGAAAGATATCCTATCATTATAAATTATGAACAGTGGCAACAAAACAAATTTGAAGAGTTTTGATGACAAGGGAAGTCTCCCTAACTTCTTACTGCTAGTCTGTTAAGTGACTGCTTCTATTGTACTGTGTGTGAAAGTACTCTGTAAGGAGACATCAGTAATTATTTAATTCCTGCTTCTTTTCTGCTCATCATTAGTCCAGTCTGGCAAGAAAGCAGGGGAACAAACCTACATTTCAGCCAAATTATCTGTGCACCTCATGGTGCATACAACCATAGACACAATCACACTTTGTGCAGATTTGGCCTGCTACAAATCTCTGTCTCTTTTTTCTTCACTGGGACCCTCAAATGTGTCAACTTTAAGTCTGACAGGTTCTGTCTCTCTTTATGATTGTGACTCCAAATTATTTTATTTATTAATGTATTATGAATTCATAAGTCACTTTTTGAAACTGCAGTTGTGCCAAGGTGACTTATGATTAAATGTCATAAAAACATTTTAGGAATATACCTAAGTGTTTTTATAAAGAAAAAAACTCCAAACAACAGCATGCAATAATTTCCACGGCAGCTGAATAAAATAGTGTTGCAGCTTAAAACAGAGAGAATAAAGACTGTTTAACAGTCCAGCCTGTTAGTTCAACGTAAATCAGATTGAAATAAAAAGGGTTTTATTACTTGAAAACAAACAGAGAGAAAGAGCCAAATATTTCCTCTGAGAAGGAATTCTAGAAATAGGGGACCAAACACATGAGCTTGAAATAGTTACCTTTGGAGACTTCAATCCTGGAATCTTCCAGACAGCATGGCCAACAGCATAGTTTAGCATGAGTAATGGGTAGATCAGAAAACTAGGTGGGAGCCCCACGATAACCCAGGTGCAAGGCCTGAATAGAGATAGAGCTGCTCTGTTTACTAGTGGGTTGATTTTTCTAATCCTGTAATCCATCCTGGGCCAAGTTACCATCTGGCCCACTGTAGCTCATGATCTCAAGTAGGGTGAGCTTGGAATGAAGTCTTCAGTGCTCAGGCAGGAGCTGCCCATGCCTTTGGCTTGCGCAGTTAGCCAGGGAGGCATATATTCCTCTGATGAGAACAACTAACATACCAGCAGCAAATCACTCTCAGTTAGATGCAGAGGTACCAACATGACCCTCCCGCTGCTTTTATCCCCCATGCTAAGACTAAGGCAGGTTGTCTGACTGACTTGGGGTTCTTTTGGGGAATACTTTAGAATTTATTTCTTATCATTCAAATGTCCTATGGCCAAAAACAAAGAAACCAAACCAAACAAAAAACACCAGCCCCCCAGACCTGCAAAGCAGGGTGTAGCCCTGCTTTTGGACCAAGGCAAAGGTAATACTAGGGTCATCATAGAAGTAAAGCATCATGTCTTGTTATATATGATGATAATATTTTCATGGACAGCAGAAGGAACAAGGAAAGGACTGAAAAAATAGTGTAGACTGTCAGGAACAGTTAAGGCAGGCATTTGGAGAGAAATTAATTCAAGTTTCCGTAAAGAAGTCATTATAGTGCTTTAGTCTAAGGGCAGTTCCACTGACTTCTGAGTTAGGGTTGCAGTCCAGCATGCCCAAGGGTGCCAAGTTGTCCCAAGTGCTGAAAGACCTTAGATGGCACTTTCTTTCTGCTTTGCAGCAGTATATTCTGACATATGCTCCCTTTTTCCTCTTTCATTATACTTTTGCTAAGAAATAAGTGCTTACCAATAACAAGAACATATAATACCTAGAATTTATTGTTAAACTCACTCACTAGGATATAAGAAGTAAGTCCTTTTCCTCAGTGGGAGTTACTATATGATTAGGCCAGAAACATAAAACTGTTGTTCTAGAGTGAGTTCAGAGGAGTTGTTCTAAACTAATGCAAACTGGATTGAATCACTTACCGTTTATAAACTTGAGACCTGTGCTGCCGATGCAGCATTTCAACATTCTGTACCATGCTTGTACGATCTCCTGCATTTGGGGGTCCTCCTGCTCTTTTAGCTAAGTGCGGTCCTGGATTTCCACCCTCAACTCCTGTCTCAGTGGCAATATTGCCATCAACACACCAATTTCCCTTTAAACCGGTGGAGCAAACAAACAGACAAACAGGCATGTTTTTGTCTGACTGTACACTCTGAATTAAAATGCCACATTCTGGAATGGCCAGAATCATCCTGATTTTCAGGTAAATGTCTGTGGGAATTCCTGAAGAGACACTAATGTCTCCCTTTGCACTATTTAGGACCAACCACCCTATTGACCTCTTGATTTTGAAGTGACAAGACTGCTTATTCAGTACATCTGTGTTTTTGTCTCTGTTTTTGTCTGTAATTATGTTCTCTGCAGTGATGATAGTGGTTTATCCTGCTATAGAAATGTTATACTTTGAGGCTAACTTTCCCATGGGGAAAAGCTTCTTTTGTTACTTCTTTCCTTTTTCTCCCCTTGTGTAAAACAAACAAAAACATAAAATCCTATTTGAAGAAAAGAACACAGGAAACAACCCATTCTGAGGAGTTAAAGCATCTTGCTTAGAGACTGTGTGTGTCATTGGAAAATATTGAACCACATTCTTGCTTCCCAATGGCAAAGAAGGCCAGATTGTACCGAACAGAAACAGACAAATGTCACAGAGCCCAAAGGGAAAAAGGAAGGTAAGATTAGGGGGTCATGTGACCTAAACACATACCACCCCAGGACCCCCCACTGTCTGTGTAAGGAAAAACACTGTTTCCACGGCTTTCATCCTTTCTTGACTTTGGGGCTGTATTGACTCTGCAGTAATTTATGGGTCTCGTTCAGCATTGTTGGACTTGCATCTTAAGGGGTGAAGGGAGAATTGAATCTCTAGACTGTAGAACACAAACCTTTTCAACGGTATCTTGTTAGACCTAGGATCCAGTGCTGTCAATCTTCCAAATCTAGTTTTAAAGTTGCTTTTGGACACACTGGACATTTTAATTATCTGTCTGCTTTTGTGCTTTAGTTATTCATTTCTGCTGTCAATCTGAGCTGCGTCACAAAGGAGGGGTGAATTTTCTTGCCTTCAACTGTACAGATGACATATAGCCTCAGCTAAGCACTTGGTGTACTATAAGGGCCATGCTCATGTCTCTTTCTCTTCTGCATCAAATCCAGGTCTGTGTGATGCTTCACCATGACACCAACCAGCCCTATGCAAGACTTGACATTCATATTAATTGCCTGATTTAGACTCGATGGGGGCTGTGTGGTGGAGGGGAGGAGTCCATACCATGCTTTCAACACATGAAAGAAAGTCTGCCCTGGGAAAAATCTGAACTAAGGCTAAAAGTCAACAATATTTTAAACATTAGTTCCTTTGAAAAGTGTATCTGCATGGGAATGTTTTGCAGCACATGGAGGACACCAACAAGGTTGGTCTGATCTCAGATGTCAGGGAGCTGATCCCAGTGAATAGGGACTACATAACTGCCATACTGTGGGGCATCTATGCAAGGCTGTTCTAGATCTTAAATGATTGATTGAAGCAGTCAGGGAAGTATATTAAACATTAGGTAATGACAGCACTGTGGAACCTAACTAGAAGTTTGAAGTGTCTGTAGCTTACACATACCCTGCAAGAGGAGCCCCACATGGAGCAAGCTGCCTTAATCGGTTCTGGAAGTTACAGGGACTTAAATGACTGTTGCCAGATCACTACTTTCTAGGAAGGCTTCTGTACCAGGTGGCATCGGTATGACACTGTCCATGTCACAAATAATACACTAGAGCTGTAGGAAGTGAAACAGAGGTACCTTTTGCTAGATTCTTACAAATCTTAATATGTTGTGTTCTGTACGAAGGCATGAACACCACAATCACCTTATTTTTGAACTGTTCTTTTGCGAAGTCTAATATATACAATACAGCCATTTAGATGTTGCTACCCAACCAGAAAAAGGTAGAGGCAAGTCAGTTGATTAACTACTTTTAGCTGTATCAGCTAGCTTGCTTGCACTCTGAAGTCATCAATAGTTGCCCTTCCCATTCACCTGCCACAAAAGTGATAGGTTTTTCAATCCTGGCCCCCATTTCTGGAATCAGTGTCCATTGCACGACATCCTCAGTCCCTGCTTTGCATGCATTTGGGAAAACTCTGTAAGCAAGCAGTTTTCACTTGTCTTTTCTGAAGTTCGTCTTCATAGACTCATGGAATCATAGAATAATGGTGTTGGAAGGGTCTCTGTAATGCCATCAAGTCCAACCCCCTGCTCAATGCAGAAATCCAAAACAGATCTGACAGATGACTGTCCAATTTTCTCTTGTCCAATGACTTATTGGAGGCATTCAACTCAGTTAATGACTCAATAGTCATTACTATTTTTTTTGTTTTTTTGTTATTGTATTGTATGGTCACTTCTTTGTATTGTTTTTAAAGTTTCATCTTAAAGGCAACCTAAAAACAATAGTAATGCTTGGGAAGTCCAGTTCTTTATTTGAAACAATGAAAGGAAACATTCTGGTTTGTACATTTTTGGGAGGGATGTTGTAATCACTTTTAGTAATGCATCACTATGCACTCCATCTGATTGTAACTTCAGAGGGAGGGCTACATTTGGGGGAAATTTCAAGCCTTCCCTTTTTTAAATCAAGCAGGATTTTTCCTCTTAGTATTCTGTCCTTCACCAAATAATTACCTATTCTTGATTTTCCACCTGCAAATCTTATTATTGCCTTATCAAGACTTTTAGAAGAAAGCCAATCAGGAATCACAATAAACAACAATGTTACTTAGAGGACCAATAGGCAAAACGTTGGACAGGCTTCCCTTGAGTAAACAGTTGTCCAGGCAGAATTCTAAGAGACAGACTACACTGGCTGCTTAGCCCGCTTTTTGGAGTGCTTCAGAGCCAGGTTGGTGCATTCCTAAAGACGGCGATCAGATGACATCTTTGCAAGAGCACACCAGCCCACCCCCAGAGCATTCCTACCTGTAGCTTTCTGGCCCTTGTCAAGGGGCTTGTACTTTTATGCTGGGGGTAGGATCACTCTTGTTTGGATTGGTTCCAGCAAATGTGATCAATCCAGAGCAAGCCGCTGCCTTTCAATTTGCCAATATTGAGAAATGGCTTAATAAGTGAGCCACTTCAGGATATTGAGAAAATAATTGCTCCCCCTGTTTGGCAGAGAGCAGGCTAAGTGGAAGAATTTGGTTTTGACTGTATGTGGACTGTCGCTGATGCTCTACATCAGTTATAAAAATGTTTTTTAAATTTCCCTTTTCCTTGTCTTAAAGGACCAGTTGAAAAACTACCCATAGTCAAATCCACAGCAGTGGCTTCAGCTGCCAGCAGTTTCTCAACTAGCCTTTTAAATAAAACATTTAAATAAGATAAAACATTTAAAAAAAATTTTTTTGTACAACTGATGCAGTGCATCACCAATAGTCTATATACAGCAAAAAATATATTATTTTTTCACTTCCCCTACCATCTGCCAAGTAGGCGAAGTGATTAATCTGCCAATATCCTGAAGTGGATTGTTTATGAAGCCACCTTACAATATTGACAGGAGCCATTTCCATGTGAACAGTAAGGCTTGATTAGACTGTTCCCAAGCAGCTCTCACTAGATCATTCCCTACTGCTAGTATAGCCATACCCTTAGTTAGATACATTTATAGCATGCACATTTTCAAAAAACGATAATCAGGGCTAGATTCTGAATGGCACTAACTAGTTTGAGCATTTTTCTAAAGGTTTAAAAAAGGAATCAATGTTGCACTCTGAAGTGAAGTTTAAGTATGTGATCATTTGGAAAGGCAGATTAAAGGCAATATGTAACAGAAGCACACCTGACTAACTCACATCTTCTGTTTCTTTCACATGGAAGTACAATGCTTATGGTAATGAATTTTATCTATTACAAGGGAAAACAATAACCTTTGATGACATTATAGAATAAACACATTTAACAGCATGCTGAATTGCTGAAGTATCATTTTCAACGACCTCATTAGTGTCACTTAATTAAAACTTCCTTGCTCTTGACTTTGATGCTGGTGCAGGCAAAAACACAGAGGGAATTGAACAAACAACTAAAAAGGAAAGGGGCATCTTCTCGTGATAAATAGCAGTAGTTGCTAATGAAACCAAATTATGTACCTTTTTCCTGCAACTTCGATAAAATAATATGAAACACGCAGCAACTTTGCATCAAATAAATTAATCAGCCGTCAGCAGATTTGCCTGATAATAATCTCCTGCCCTTATTGATCATTTAAAGAAAGTTCCCCCCCCCCCCCCTGTACACAAGCATTAGGGTTGGTGATAATTAAAGCTTCAGCTTCAGGAATGCCATAATAACCGTTAATTAGCAGGATGCTATTTTCAACATAATTTGCTAATTAGGCAGGGAGCTGGTATAGTGTACGTACCTAATTATGAAAGGGTCTTGCGCTTTAAGCTCATGTGACTGGAGTGTAAATGACACCATTACAGGGGATCTGGCAGGGTTGATTTTCTCTTTAAAGTGTGTTTTCCTCTGGAATATTTAGCCAATTTGATTCCATGGGTTAACCATTTATTTTAAACAGGAATGCTTTTGTGTAATGCCTTTTAATTGTGTACAACAAGTAATTGAAAGGGCATCACATCAACAGCTCACCAAACTCAGAATGTCAACCCTTGGATGGGGCCCTCTCTGATTTTATTTTTACTCAGCTCTTAATAAGTTTAACCACTGATAAAATAATAATATCAAGAGAAAGAGTTAGGTCCAGCATGTTTCTTGCATATAAATTTTGCAGGAGACATATTCTGAAATCATTTTGATGGCTATGTTTTGGTGCTGCAGTTTAGGCAGAGAGGTGAATGTATGGGATTAATCTCTGACTTTCAGTCATGATTCTTCCTCTCTATAGGAGAGCATTACAGATCTCTTTGCTCTCATTACAGATTATGGTCACCAAATATTAACAATATGAGAGTTTAAAATATTTATTGTTGTTATGTGCTGCCAAGTCAGGTCTGATTTACCACAATCCTATGAATTAATGATCTTCAAAAGGTCTTATAATAAACAGACCTGATTAGATCTTGCAAAATAAAGGCAACAGGTTTTCTTCATTGAGTCAACACATCTTATGGTCTACCTTTTTCCAACTGCCTTCCAGTTTTTATTTTATTTATTTTATTAGATTTCTACCCCACCCATCTAGACCAAAGTTCTACTCTAGGCAGCAAAGTTTTCCAAGCGTTATTGCCTTTTCTATGATATCAGAAAAGGCCTCCTCCAATACTATACCATGAATGAAACTTTTTTTCCTGCTAGTTTTCTTCATTGGCCAGCTTTCACGTCCATGCTCTGTAATCAGGAATGATCTTGGGCCATGACACATCCTTACATTTAAGAGTCTTTTCTTGTTCTTTCATAGTTACCCTTTTCTTGGATGCACCCATCTCAGATGCACGACATAATATGATGAAGGGGTTTCATCATATTATGTGTGTCAGAGAAGCTGAGAACAATATTATTGGGAGGCTAGGCTCTCTTGTGAGTTTAGACTCCTAGTAAACTGGCTCGAGGCACCAGACTAAGGTGCATTCACCTCTTCAAGAATTAATGGTTATATCAGCAGAAGAGAGTTCCAGTGATGATGGGGGTGGAGAAACTCCTGAAGGGTAGCTACAGGATGGGCAGCAGTAGTGGAAGTGACACTGGAAGAGGACCTTTCATAGACAACAGCAGAGATACTCAAATTAACTCTTTCAGTACTGCGTAAACCACAAAGTGTAATATTTTACACCTTGAAAACACTATGATGGGGCAATCTTAAATGAAGGAAGAAAATAATTACAGCATTTATATCCTGTAATCAGCAGCAATATTTTCTGTGGGGAAAAGTAAGGGATGGGTGATGTAAAAACCTATTTTATGATATTGTAATTTTGCTTTTCCTGAAAGAAACAAGTCACTGAGCACTGAAACAGGATCACAGTGCAAGTGGTTCAGTCTTGCATTACTACACTAATAGGACTTTCCACTCAGTGGGAACTCAGTAGGATACCATCCTTTCTAACTATTCTAAAGGACCTTAACATTCCTGCAACTTGCACTCTTGTTTTGCTTAAGATTTGGGTTAATACACAAGAACAGCTCTTTGCTGTCTGATATAAATGGGAGTCAGTTTAGATTTTCCTAAATTCATTTATAATCCCCTTACGCTTTGGCAGTATACAGAAGGAAGGAAGGAAGGAAGGAAGCAAGCAGGCAAGCAAGCAAGCAAGCAAGCAAGCAAGCAAGCAAGCCAGCGGGGGCTTGAATATCAAACTATCAGAAGTATCAATGCTGTGTTGGATTTGGGATGCCTTGGGTTGGAATGTACAAAAGATCCATTTGTTCTAGAAAAGTTCTGCCGCTTGTGGAGATGAAAACAACTAGAATGGGTTTGTTCACTTTGGGATAAATTATTTCTTTCTGATGTTTGGAATAGACATTCATTGAAAATCTTGAGCTTCTGGTCTAAGGCAAGTTGAGGAAATGTTGCATCCTTCTTTTTCTTTTTCATGGAATCCTATATCAAAGTGTAACTCCTTCAATGTGACACTACATCCACCCTTGCCAGCTTGCTATTGCTACTGTCAGCCAGTCCTAATAAATGGGTTAATATACTTTATGAGCTTTCTTTGATAGGCATTCAGGGATGCATTGAGGATGCAAATCTTCATTTATTTCAGTTTTCTAGTTGAGACAATTTTTTTTAAAGAATATTTTTTGCTGTATAAAAGTGATGTAAATTTCTTTGTGTGTATTTATTTATTTATTATTTCAGCTTGTACACTGCCCCATAGTGCACACTCTCTCTGGGTAGTTTACAATACATTATGTGTGTGTGGTTTTGCATTTTGGTGGTTACATTACAATGAAAACACTGTGAGTCTTGTTTTGTTTTGTTTGAGAAACCACATTCTCCAACAAGAGTGTTTTAATGCAAAAATAATAAGATGAAGACCTCTTATTTTTCAATATATACTGGTTGCCTAATTTTTCAACCAGGTATCTTTGTGTGTCAAGACACCCTTTTTGTTTGAGGATCAGAATAGCTATGATGGTTCATTCTGTTTTTTTAATGTGTATATATGCACACAGAGAGAGACAGAGACACAGGTGTGGATATGGATAAACCCAAATGGAGATGCCTCCATTTTTGGTGGGAGGATGTGGCTATGACAGCTGTCATGGCGAGTGCCCATATTTCAAAACTGACTATTACACCAATGGAGAAATGATTAAAAAAATATAAGAAATTGAAATTGTCCTGCAGAATACCTCCTCCTGAGGAATTTGTTATTAGGTCACTCTCAAGAGATACCAATATCATGGATTCAAAATGTCTTCTGTCCTCTACCATTGCATAATCAATCTGTGCTTACTGTGAACCAGAAAGTCAGTCGTTCACATCTTGTCTATACTAAGTACAGGCTAAGTATTCATAAAACCAGAACTTGGACCGAAACTCCCAGAATCGCCAAACCAGCAAAGCCAGTGGCTATGTGCAAGTGGGAAAAATATGCAACCATGTGTATATTCACTCCCATACACGCCCTGTAATCAATATAAAATGCTTTAGCTGGCATAATTCTTAGATATATAAACTTCCCTTGCAGATTGTACTAGCTGCTTTCTTTGAACAATTTTACCTTGTTTAATATAAAGCAATATTTCTCTTTTCCCTTTAAAAGGAATGAAAATTTAATTCTATAATAAATGAGCTCCAGCACAGCATAAGAGTCACTTAACTTAAATCTTTTTCTAGAGGTTCCCACTTAAGAAGCTTGAAAGAGAGTAAATCATGTTGTGGGGTGGGGGGGGGAATGGACATCCTTGTTTCATTGCCACACAGTGGAGCTCTAAATTAATGGACGTCTCTTTAGAATGTATGGATAAGCCTTCCAGCTGTTGGGCCTTGACAGCGTTATAGCTCAATTAATGTGATTTTGAGGTAATTGCAGACTGGGAACATAGCCCCTAAAAGTTATATTTTTTCATAAGAATGGCCTTTTATCCCTTTCAAATGTAAAGATGAATAGGCTAAGTAGGCTTCTATTTATTAAATAATTATTACTGCTTATTTAAAAGACATGCACAATGCATGGTTTTCTGCCCTCGCACCTTAATTCATCCAAGTGTCAAAGAGCAGGATGCAAAGGACCTAATATGTTTAGATAATCAGAAGTTTGGGGGAAAGGGATTGAAATCGGTCTTGAAATAACAATAATGCCTTCACTGGAAAAAGCTAATTGTTTTTGCAGAATACACAGTACATAGAAACAGAGAAAAACTGGAAAAAGCTTGCCAAGGAAGGATGTGTAGGAACAAGATTATCCAAAGACAGGGAATTTACCTTTCACCAACTGTTCCAAAGGGGATGTAGAATTCCAGAAGTCTATGGAATAATGACACTGGAAAAAGTAACCTCTCTAATACAGTATTTGCTCTTCAAAACTCTGGTCTCAGAAGCTGTTTGTACCTGTGCACCCAACAATGCCATCTGTGTGTCCAAAATGCCTGAATCCACCTACACACCAAATCCCTGCTCCAATACTGATGTTTCCTGTTGGTTCCTTGTTTCATTTTTTTCTCAGTGATTTGAGATAACCAAGTTTCCTGCATGTGGAATTATGACTTGTTTCATTTATGCTTGTTTCATCGTGTGTTTGTTTTATCTGTTGAGTTTTCTTCAATTTTATGAAAGATATGGACATTCTGAATGTATCAGATATAACATCAGGAAGGGCTATGAACAATTTTGCCAGGGTGCTACACCAGAACTGGCACCAGAAATGGGCATCAGTGAGCACCTACTAAAGTCCATGCCTACTCATGGAATTGATTGGCCTTTCTGATACTTGTTGCTGTTACTGTCCCTTTCTCTTACTCACTCACTCATTCACTCACTCACTTTAATGCAGGCTCCCATTTGCAGAGTGAAATGGGAGCAACCCTGTGTCCTCCAGGATGCACATTGTGGTGTTGTATGAGTCTGAGTTCCTTCCTATGATCTTAATGGCTTGATTCCTTCAATGAGTGAAGGATTATTTATGACTGCCCCTTTGCTTTTCTCAGATGAGGCACTGCTCTGCCACCCAAACATTATAGCTGGAATATAACACTGATGGGAAAAAATAAAATATGCTGCTTATTGTGTGTTGTAGGATGGAAGTGCTATGCTGTTATATAAGTGACATAATTGGTGGCTGAGGGAGGGGGCATCACTGCACTAATACAGTCAGTACAAAATGTCTCAACCAGACTATGTAGCACTGAACCTGTTTTAGAGATTGTGCTTCTTGCTATAGAAGTCCAGATTATCTTCTAGAATAGTGGCTGTTTTAAGAGAAATTGTATGAAAGCGGCTAAAAGGCATTTGGGTAGTCTCCTGTTTAAGGTCTGTTAGAATCCTTTCCTTGTCCAAAATGGCTTGTCAAAAGGAAGGCTTTTCTGAGGCTGGATAAATCAGTTGTCAACATAAACAATGATTTATCGTGATGGGTATGGGCCTAGGCTCCCTTCAAGTATGCAAGTTCCCACTCTGCTCTCCTCCTCTGGTTGTTGTTGTTGTTTAGTCATTAAGTCATGTCCGACTCTTCGTGACCCCATGGACCAGAGCACGCCAGGCCCTCCTGTCTTCCACTGCCTCCTGGAGTTGGGTCAAATTCATGTTGGTAGCTTCAATGACACTGTCCATCCATCTCGTCCTCTGTTGTCCCCTTCTCCTCTTGCCTTCACACTTTCCCAACATCAGGGTCTTTTCCAGGGAGTCTTCTCTTCTCATGAGATGGCCAAAGTATTGGAGCCTCAGCTTCAGCATCTGTCCTTCCAGTGAGCACTCAGGGTTGATTTCCTTCAAAATGGATAGGTTAGTTCTCTTTGCAGTCCAGGGGACTCTCAAGAGTCTCCTCCAGCACCACAGTTCAAAAGCATCAATACTTTGGCGGTCAGCCTTCTTTATGGTCCAGCTCTCACTTCCATACATCGCTACTGGAAAAACCATAGCTTTGACTATGCGGACCTTTGTCGGCAAGGTGATGTCTCTGTTTTTTAAGATGCTGTCTAGGTTTGTACCTCCTCTGGTACAGCTGTGAAATGCCCATTTTCATTTTTGATTAAACATTGCTTGCCAGTTATTCAAGCTTAATAGTGGTTTTGTTGGAAACACGTCAGTTTCAATCCATGGTTTATGAAGCCAGGTTATTCTAGCAAACCATAATTAAGGCTGACCACAGTTTGAAGTCTGGCTGATGTGCTATTCCTCAGTAGGAGAATATCACATGAGCCAGCAAAGGAGAGGCCAGACTTCTTTCCATCACAATAAATCATGCTTTCCTGGTTTGAATGCATGCAGTTTAGAATTAAATGGCTCTTTTACATGAAATAAAAGTGAAGGGTCAACAGATCTATATAGGAGTGATTTAGTTTATTCTTGCCACTTTGAAGAGCAGCAAACAATTCCAGATATTAAAGGCCACACTCATCTGGAGAATATGTAATCTAATCAGCTACGTCAGCCCACCAAAACAAGTATTGGCAGAAACTACAACCACTAATGATGAATTCCGTATTCATCACATGGACTAATTAATGCACTATCACATATCCCCATGCAATTTGCAAGTCACAGATTGCATTAGGTGATACAAATGACTCATTTGTGAACCTGAAGGGTGACCTTTGGCAGGACTAGCTTCTGACCTCAGAAATATTAAAGAAAGGTTATTTCACCTTGCCATTGTCTCCAAATGCCAAAATAGCCCAATTAAAAGCCTTGACATGGAAGCATAGGAGCAGATGTGAGTCCTAAAGGGCATTAATTATTTTCAGTGTCAGCTGGTTGTATAACGGAGGCCAAATGAGAGTTTGGAAAGCTATTAAGCCCCTGTCTTACATGCACTGGGTCTAAGGTTTGAATTCAAAATAAGGGGTGTAGGGGTGTATTTCATTTGGGTAAGCTGTGCTGAATTAAACAGCATGGTGTGCTAGTTAGACTCAGGGTCTGCCTTTATGATAAGATGCTGATCTTTAAAATATATCCCAGCAGCAACAATCTGCCTAGTTTTCACTATATTTATGAAATAATCATAAGCTACCATCCCATGAGGTCAAAAGCATGTGAGTGTTTTCATTTCTGCGTCCTTGTGTGTTGTTTTCCTTCCCTCCAAGTCTCGGTGCCAGGACTGTGTGCGAGCATGTGTGCTTTCTCCAAATGTGGTGACAGATGAAGATACTGTACCAAAACTAAGTCTCCATATGGCTAATTTTTACATTTGTTTTAACAACATGCAGATTTAAAATAAATGAAAACACAAAGCCTTGAGTCATCTCAGCTTCCTTCCTACTGCTCTGTAATTCCTTACTCCAGGTGGGCTTTTATTGACATGCACTGAAATGCCTTGATGTGTCTGTAAAAAGAAACTAGTCAGACCTTAATGTACTCAAAGGATCCCATTTGTTCAGGGCACAGTGTGGCAGGATGCTCATCCCATATTGCTTCCACTAACCAAAATAGCTTGACAGTCTTGCTGCTAATGAATGTGGTTGTGAAATTGCTCAAGCAAGGGAATAAATGGATAGACATATTTCTGTTACTACTGTACAATCTTCCTAAAGTTGGGGGAAAATTAATAATTCCCCTTCCTTTGACATTGTTTCCATTCTATCTATCTATCTATCTATCTATCTATCTATCTATCTATCTATCTAGTGAAGAGTTCTGGTCTGAAAAAACAAAAACTAAAAGCAAAAGAAGTTTTTTTTAACATTCTGTTGGGGCAGGAATAGTCTTTCGCAGTGAAGTGTTGAGATGGTCACTCATTCATACACACACCCTTAGAATTTCGGCACTGGATCGAAAACCATTTACTGGGGTTCAGAATTTATTTATTTTTTATTTCACTTTATTTTATTTTACTGTTATCCCTGTTATTTACTAGATATCAGACCATGTCACAAAGTGACTTTGGAATTCCTCTCAGTTCTGAAAGCATTTTGCCACGTAGCCTTGGCAGAGTGTATGTGGGGAGAAGACTCTCTTAGAGACAATAAATTCTAAGGTATTCTAGTTCTCCAAAATGTTGCTAATAATACATTTACATTTTGTCATTTCCTATTATTATTGCACTAATGGGGCGGTATACTAACTAACTAACTAACTAACTAACTAACTAACTAACTAACTAACTATTCTTGGGGGTTTTCTAGACTGTAAAGCATCATGAGCTTAAGGGGTAATACCTAGAAATCCCCTCCCTCCTTAGTACTCCCACAATATTTTAAATAATCACTTACCATTTTCTTGTTTACCTCTGCCTCTCTTTCCCTCCAGTTCCTCTGATTTGACAAATGTGGACATAAGCTCCTCAGGGCAGAGGGTCTATCGTCTTGTATTCTGTAAAGTGTCATGCCTACTGATGATGCTGTGAATGTAAACCAATAGAATGCATTTAACAGCAAAGATTATGCGGGGTCATTTTGTAGGCACTACCAACATGTGGGATTGCTGGGATGAAACCAAAGTGGCTGCATGACTGTCCTTTTGCTGAAGCCATTTAATGGTCTTGAGAAATGGGAAGCTTCATTCCCACTAACTTGCAGAGGGGAAAAGTGAAGTCTATCTTTTCTTTTTAATTGTTGCTAGCAGACACAATGCATTAGGGGAAAAGGCCCTTCAAAGCATCCTATATCAGTTAGTAACAATTAAAAAGAAATGGAAAACTTTCTCTCCCTTCCCCTCTGCAGGGAAGTGGGAAGGAAGCTTCCTATTTCTGCAGACGTTAAGCAGCTTAGGCAAAGCATGGAGGAGACAAGAGGGAGATTTTTTTTGTTCTGTTTTGTTTCTTTCCTTTTAAAGGTAAAGATGATTAGTGATTAGTCTAGATTATGCTAAATAGGGTCCTGTGAGATGTGATGTGGTTGATCTTTGCATGTGAATACAAGAATTGCCCCAAATGACATACCACACCTCAAAGCTACCCTGTTTAGTGTGATCTAGACTGATCCAGGCCAGGCCAATTGTGCCATCTGGTTGCACCCTGAGTGTCAGAGCAGTGCTCAGGAAGTCAGGGTTCAAATCCTTTTTTCAGCCATGGAAACTCATGAGGGGGTGGCAATATGAACTGATCCATGAATATCATGTCTACCTTGCAAACCATATTAGGGTTGCCAGAAATCAGAAATGACTTGGCAACACATAATATGTGCATCCCCATTGTAATGTAAAGTATCCAAAGGTTTTCTGGTCTTAAATTCACAGTTAAGGATCATTAGTTTTACAAAAGACCTGTTTCTCTTTTGCTGATCTAGGCAGAATCATAGAATAATGGTGTTGGAAGAGGCCTATAAGGTCAACAGATCCAACGTCCTGCTTCCTACAGGATAAATTGATCCTTCTGCTTGCATTTTTGGGTTTTCCTTGTACTGGGAGTGTGGCTGGTCATCTCTGGTTTCCCTAACCATAGGCAAAATTATTCAGAGTTTTAATTTCCTACAAGCCCTGTGGAACTGAAAAGGAGCACGGTGTATACTGTGATGTACGCACCTGAGCAGAAACAAGTCACACTGAAAGGTGATCTCCCTTTGTCTCCAGACCAAGAAATATGGATAATATTTAACTGTGGTCAGTTTTTTAAAGTCTGCTTCAGAAACCTATAAATTGTGGTGAAGCAAAACTTGAAAGGGAAACTTTTCCAAACCTCTTGTTGTGACAGAGGAAGAGAGAGTAAGGAAGAGTACACTAGGCTTCCGTTCTGAGCAGCTTGTTCCTGCTTTGGCAAGTTGTACTGATTTGTAGATTAGTCGCATAAAAGCTACCTTTCCCGCTTCCATCCATGCCACTGCTTATGATTCCAATGATGCCACTAAGTGTGAAGGCACAAGGATCTTGGTGGAGCTGGCCCGCTCTTTAGTTTGTCTAACTTTTTAAAAAATAAATTAAGACCATGTACACACATACATAGGAACTTTCTCTCTCTCTCTCTCTCTCTCTCTCTCTCTGTCTTTAATTCATTAAAAAAAATTCGAGAAACCAGAAGACTAATTTTCTATCCCAGTTTTCAAGAGAAAACAATGGACCAAAAGCCAGGTGTAGGAGAGATACCTTTCATTAGTGGTAACCTAATGTAAAATAATTTTAGTGATGATTCCACATGGCTTGGGTTGTTCCTTCTTACATTTATTGTGCAAGCATTTTTTGCTTCTTATGGAAGCAGCTGGAGAGTGTAAATTTCAGATTTAACTAGCTGCTAGCCAGTGGCTTGTGCATTTCTTCTTTCCCCCCCCCCTCACCCCCACTATGGGGTAATGCTCAGACACAATGCTATCATCTGAGCAGACTATTCCAAGCACACCATCACATATCACACAGCTGAAATGTCCCTTTAAACATGGCACACAGAGTTCACTTTCTTAAGTTCACTGGCTTCTGTTATCAATAATTTAGAATAATATTCTAGTCGTGTCTGAGTGCCTGGACCGCCCCATTTTCCCTGTCAGCTTTCTCATAGCCTAGCAGTCCAGTGAACTTGATAAGTGTCCCATCATCCAGTTAATCAAATTACTTATGAACCAAAATTGACAGTTTTCATTAATTATAAAGGATTATTCTAATTGCAATTCAAATTTATTCATTTAGAACAGACGGCATTCAGTAATATTTCAGGAAATTTGCATATTAAATGGAGGGGGTCGTCCATTAAGTATGGTAATGTATGCATATTTCCTTATTTTTAACTTCTGGGCCATATGCACGGCTGCTACTTCAGCAGGTGAAAAACCAGAACGTGCTTAATTTGTTCAACAAACACAAGGGCTGTAACGCATCTTTTGGCACTAACCACCATTGTCCTTTCCCTTCTCTGTTTGTCTCATCCACTGTCCTCCCTTGCAAAATGACTGGTATGTTTTTCCACTCTGTTTTTTTATTTATTTACAAACCATTTTTTTTACAAAAAAAATTATAAAAAAATCCAAATAAAAATAGATTGTAGGCACAGCTGGTAGGAGCTGATTGAAATGTTTTGCCATCAAATCTGTGTTCATTAATTTCTTCAAGATGCTGAAACAGGCATTAAGGTTGCCTGTTGGAGTCCTTCCCAGTGTCGTGTGGAACAGCAAGGGGGCTAATCGTCAGCCTTGTAACATCAACTGGTTACCCCCCTCGTGCGGTGTGAACCTTTCCCCTCCCGTGAAAAATGAACCTGTCTGAGCCAAAAGCACAAACTAGGCAGGCAACGAGACAATGCCATTACTCAAACCCTTATATAGGTCTCTGTTCCCAAATCATTAAGAATCATATCTTCATGATATTAATAAACACCTTTCCCAAAGCCCAGACCTCAACCTGCATGCAGGTATATTTATATTCGCCTCTTTGTCAATATCACTCACACTGTGCTTCACTTTCCTCCTTTTGGGGCCCAACTTTCCATGAGTTAATCTTTTTCCTCTCACCTTGGGTGAGGAGAGGGGCTGTCATCTATCAAGTGGCCCAGTCAGCAAGGAATTTAACTAACACCCCCAGAAATTATTTCTATCACGTCTTAATGATTTTACTAAAACATTTGTCATCTCATTCATCTTTGGGAAGCAGAGCAGAGGGTGAGAGTGGAGGAAATAGTCCTTCCAGAAAATCATTTCTTCCTTTAAAAAATTTTTTTTAGCAGTTTTCTTTCATGTTTTACAGGTAAACTCTCTGAAGGAGTGTGTGTATGTGTGTTTATTTCTGTTGGATTAATTTGTTCTGTTTAAATATTAACTTGGATCATTTTTAAAGTTAGACCACATATCCTTGAGTGACTAGAATTTTGTATTCCAAGCATTGGTACATGTGTCAGATGGCTGTGCTTGAGGTGGCTGAGATTTTGCTAGATGGGACAGAATATAGCAGTTGGGGGAGGTGAATTGGTTTGTGCATGTAGCATGCATCTCTTCAAATAACATGTGCCTTTTATTAAAAATTCAGTTCCATATCCATCAGTCCAATACACATGAAGAAATGACAACGATTTATAAGACAATTTTTTGGATGACCCATCCTGTTCACACCCAGTGAATAGTTGCAGCTAGCAATGAATGAATGTACTCTGTCAGAACCTCAAATTAGCTCAGCATGTTACAGGTCCAGCACTGCAAGTTTTCATGGCATCCTCCATTTGAGATGTCAGAAATGCTTGTGCATACGTAGGTGACACCAAAGTGCATTGCAAAATCATGGTTCCACAATCAAAGAGGACTATCTTTTTTATACTATTTCACACAGAGACACACAGACACACACACACACACACACACACATATGCACGCGCACACACGGTGATTTTCTTCAAGCACAAATATGTTCTCGAAGGCTTTCATGGCCGGAATTCAACGGTTCTGGCCAAACAACCCGAAAAACCCACAACAGCCATCGAAGCACAAATAATTTGTTGTTGTTGTTTAGTTGTTAAGTCATGTCCGACTCTTCGTGACCCTATGGACCAGAGCATGCCAGGCCCTCCTGTCTTCCACTGCCTTCCACCGCCTCCTTCATTTGACCATGAGTTTGGTCAAATTCATGTTGGTCGCTTCGGTGACACTGTCCAGCCATCTCGTCCTCTGTCGTCCCCTTCTCCTCTTGCCTTCACACTTTCCCAACATCAGGGTCTTTTCCAGGGAGTCTTCTCTTCTCATGAGATGGCCAAAGTATTGGAGCCTCAGCTTCAGGATCTGTCCTTCCAGTGAGCACTCAGGGTTGATTTCCTTCAGAATGGATAGGTTTGTTCTCCTTGCAGTCCAGGGGACTCTCAAGAGTCTCCTCCAGCACCACAATTTAAAAGCATCAATTATTTGGCGGTCAGCCTTCTTTATGGTCCAGCTCTCACTTCCATACATCGCTACTGGAAAAACCATAGCTTTGACTATGCGGACCTTTGTCGGCAAGGTGATGTCTCTGCTTTTTAAGATGCTGTCTAGGTTTGTCATCGCTTTCCTCCCAAGAGGAAATAATTACATCCTCATATAGCAAATTATGTGAACACAAAAATGTTCTCTGAAGTGTCATTATATAGAAGTCCTCAGATTAAGATCCTATGCCAGAGGGGAGCAAAGCATGATCTAATGTCCCTCCCACTGGAAAAATAAAAGACTTGACCCAGATAATTACCCAAGGATTCTTACAAAGTTGTCTGCTCTTTCTTTTTGCTGTGTTGGAACTTGATGGCATAACTTTTATTGACTTGGTTTCTCTGTCTAATGTTGTTATATGAATGAGCATATACAGTATCTATCTTCTGCAGCTGATTAGAGGTTTGGTAGTCACGTTGCTCCACAGAAACAAAAGGACAGAATCAGCAAAAATATGGCTTCCCCATGTCCAGTCATTGTGAAAAGAATGTATAGCAATCGGGAGCTATTTTAACCAATCGCAGTGCACAGAAGAACTTTGTGGCCCAGTGGTTAAACTGAAGTACTGCAGTCAAAGCCTCTGCTCATTACCTGAGTTTGATTCTGATGGGTTCATGTATCTGGCTTAAGGTTGACTCAGTCTTTCATCCCTTTGAGGTTGGTAAAATGGCTCTATAGGTAGATGCCTAAACCACTGAACTATCCAGCAGGTAGATTAGTGCATAGAATCTCATGTTTGGAGATAGTTAACAACATAAGAAATTACATTAGCAATGTGCCATGAAATATTTCAAAGTGGCCAAAATCCTGCTGCTTAGTGTAGTAACTCACAACTAGAGTAGGCCCATTGAATCAGTGGGGATTTGGTGAGTCAACTCCACTGTACATTGCAACTTACTATACTAAGCAATGGGATTTCACTCAGTGCTAGTCATCATGTGACAAGCCAAATAGGGCAATATGTGTTGCAGGAAGGTCCCTGCAAGCAGCAGAATCCATGCAGTCTAGGACTAATATGGAAACAATGTAAGATTTAAAGGGACTATGTGTGATTTATTGCTGCGTTCTCCAACTTGGATGCCTCCAGATGTGTTGGACTATTTATCCCATCACTCCCTATAGCCCTGTTCACAGAGATGATGAGAGCTATAGTTTAAGGCATCTAGAAGGCAGAGTGAGCAAGACTGGTTTATGTTAACTGACTGTAGGCATGCATTTGCCAACCCTGACATACATGGTGAAACAAATAAATCTTTAAAATAAACAAATAACTACTTTTCCTAGGCAACACATTAAGAGTCCAAGCTTTTCTTAAAATATCATGCCATCTCCAGCTAGTTTGAAGTTCTAAAATTTTCTTCTATAAAAGATGACAGTGAGAGATACCCCAAACAGAAGCAAGAAGGCAGATACCTCTTCAACCTGTGCTAAGTTACCCAAATCCATTTGTTCTGTGAAATATTTAAAGATGAGAAAAAAAATTACTAGGTATGACTGAGATTAGTCAGACAGCACACATCAATGAATTTTTTATTCTGAAAAGGAATTTATATCTAAATAAAATATATATGATTAAAAAAACCACAGTTCTGCTTTCTAGATTAAACATGCTGCTTCTTTTCTGTGTTCTCTGATATTACTGAGGCAGATGGAAATGACAAACCTCTCTGAGTCCTTGATTCTCTGTATAACTCTGAGTCTTATAGCTACTGTTAATTGTGAGAAATACATTTAAGGAAGCTCTGTAGCTCCGTGCGAGAGAGAACACGTGCTTTGTAAGCCAAAAGTCCAAGACCTGCCTCTCTTCTCCACTTAAAAAAAATAAATCAGATAAACACAGGTCTTTCATATCTGGTGCTCTGTGGAGTTCTTGCCACCCAGAGTAGCCAGTATTAGGACAGTGGGATGAATAACCTGATATACCGTAATATAAGCCATCTTCCTGTGCTTCTTTTTTCTGTCATGGAAATGACATGTAATTAGAATCACTACCGTCCCCACATGTTGCTGGCTGACAACAAGGTGTGGTGTGCTTCTTCCCATGCTATGTGCAAAAAACTGGATGGACTGTTGAATTTCAGCATCAGGGATGGGAGGGGATCCTGTCCCACAGCTGGGGTGGGGAGGAGAAGCACAGGGCATGTGTCTTGGCACAGAGCTCTGTCTTTCTGCATCACAGCTACTGCTGCCTAATAAATCTCCCCTCACTTTGCCTAACGGTAGGACTGGCTCTAGTGAAGACAGAGACATGAGGGGTGCCTTTTGTGTTTCTCAGAGTTGTGTCATGGCTAGTATTGTCATCAGATGAATTCTCTGAGAACAGGATCAGAGTAAAGAAAGAGGGGACAACAAGAAGGACTGTATGCAGTTGCTGAACTTTTCACCCACATACTTTTTTTTGTGGTACAGCAAACTGAGGAAAGAAAACATTGCCAACCTCAAATCAGTCCAAGTATTTCAGTGTGGTAACATCATGGCAGCAGTGATCCCTAGATAATTTCCATGAGATTACAATTGTGGAGACCTCAAACTGGTATTTGTGATAAACAGACAAAACAATTCTGGGAGAGATGTACAGAGTAATAAACCCCATACATATGATAGAACATGAAGATCTTGATCTATCTCTTACTTTCTGTCCTTACCAGGAAGCTTGCACACACAGTTTGTGTAACTATGTGGAGTCAAATGAAATAAAACTGCTGTTCAGTAACTTGTTGTTCTTTGACTCACCAAGGGAATTATACCCTTATCCCTCCAATTCCATTCAAAATAGACTAAGCCAAAGTATCAATTCCATATGTGTTTATTATTTTCAAGCAAGGGAAGACATCGGATTAATTTTTTGGATCGGTTGGGACTGAAGAATTTCCTCATGGGGCAGATTCACCTAAGGGATGTTATAGCCCAAAGTCTGTTTTCTTAAACCTTCCAAACAAAACTGCTATTTAGTGTTTCAGATAATTTTTGGCTGCTGTCAACTTTATGCTTATAATTTTGAAAGAACTGTCCCATGGGACTGACACTGGGTCATCATGTAGCTTTATTCTTATGAGGCACTCAATCCTAATTTCAGAGGGAACACCATTGGGCTGCTGAGGATAGCTAAATTAATACTTTAAAACAGTGCTTCCCAACCTTGACTCCCCAGCTGTTCTTGGGCTACAACTCCCAGAAATTCTGGTCAACACAGCTAGTGGTGAAGGCTTCTGGGAGTTTTAGTCCGACAACATCTGGGGACCCAAAGTTGGGAAACATTGCTTTGAAGGGCAAGATCTTTTCTCAGTTTAGGTCCTTAAGTCACAAGGAAGTTTCTCTTCCTCCTTCCTTTATCTATAGATTCCCTGTTTTGTGGTGTGGTTGCTTCTCTAATAGATGCTGGATAATATGGCTTCCCTTCCCCAGCAGTTTACTTGGCCCACATGAAACAAGGCATCAGACATTCTCGCACCTGAAAGAAGCCTCAGTCATAGCCATTAGTTAGAGTGAGGCAGCTGCCTCTGTACCAGATGCTTGAGAAGGCAGCAATGGCAGGCCCTCCAGCTGTTCTTCCTAGTAGGTACCAGATTAGAGAAGGCTGCAGTAGATCAGGAATAGCATGTCTCTGACCCTCACCCTCTGCACCTCTGAGTGGACAGCACTGTGTCCACCACATAGCCTGTAGTGTATCTTCTAAACTATCTTGATGCTCTCAGGTGTAGTGATGGATGCCATTCCCTTGGCAGTGGTAAATTAAGTTTCAGTCCAGTTTGCATCTGAACTTGAAATGGAAGGGGATACCATCTTCTCCTCTTGCAACAGGGAGCAAACTATCTTGGGCAAAAGGGGGTCTTCAGTTGTCCCACAGGTGAGGAGAAGGGCCTTACATCATGATTCCTTTATGATAAAGGTAGAGAAGACATTTTCTTTGTTTTATTTAGGCCATATCCATTTAAATTGGGTTGTAAAATGGAGAGTATGAAACACAGTAACACCGTAGCCAGCACCCAGTTTTTTTTCTGCCATTTGTTTTGCATGTGACTCCAGTTTGTGAGTGTTTTTAAGTGCTTGATGCCATGTGCAAGAGGCAGTATCACATGTCACTCCGTAATTCACTTGCTGGCACTGATGAAGGATGATTTTTCCCCTCAGTGTGGCATAATATTAATGTTTCTCCCCGCTGGCTTCCAAGTTTGTGGGTCAAAGCTCATGTTTCACAACACAGAACAGCCAATCGTAAATCTCCTTAAATCATACCCAAGGCAGGAGAGGGTCACTGCAGGGAAAGTTAGTCAGTTTGAACAAAATGGCACTGATGCATGGGGGGAGGAGGAGACTCGTTTTGATGTTTCTGGAAGCTCCTGGCAGTCTTTGAAAGACTGCTATGTCGACTGATGTAACATATTACATCTGGACCATTCCCAGAGAGTTCAACTTGGAGAGAGTGTATCGGCCCTGTGGCTCCTCAATTGTGGGGTGCCGCAGGGCTCGATCATCTCTCCAATTCTGTTTAATATCTATATGAGGCTGCTGGGAGGGGTCATCCGGGGGTGTGGGGCTTCGTGTCATCAGTACGCTGATGACATGCAGCTCTACATCTCCTTTTTTTCAACAGCAGTGGATGCCATTGCGTCCCTTGAGCGCTGCCTGGGGGCTGTACTGCAATGGATGCAGGAGAATGGACTGAGGCTGAACCCAGACAAGACGGAGGTCTTGAGGGTGGGCGCCCCTCCTATCAGTGGTTTGGGAAGCTCCCTCTCTTTTGGGAGGGCGACTCTCACCACAAAGAGTGTGGTCCGCAGCTTGGGGGTCCATCTTGACCCAGTGCTTACTATGGAGTCCCAGGTAGTGTCTGTGGTCTGCACTGCCCATCTACATCTTCGGCAGATTGCCCAGCTGCACTCTTATCTTGATGTTGGGGCGCTCACCACTCTGGTCCGTGCACTCGTAATCTCGAGATTAGACTACTGTAATGCGCTCTACATGGGGCTACCCTTGAGATTGATGCGGAAACTACAAATGGTCCAGTACACGGCCACCAGATTATTAACTGGGGTGAAAAAATACCATCACATTTCCCCCGCTCTGGCGGCCTTACACTGGTTGCCCATTCGTTTCCGCATTGACTTCGAGGTGTTAATGCTTACATATAAAGCCCTAAATGGTTTAGGACCTCGATACCTGACAGAGTGCCTGCTCCCACCTAGCTCTACTCGTATCACTCAATCTAGCCAGACCGGAAGGTTGAGGGGCTTGACCCCGAGAGAGCCCGGAAGGAGAGAACTAGAAACCGGGCCTTCTCGGCGGTGGCCCCTCGCCTCTGGAACATATTGCCCCTTGAGATTCACCTGGCACCCTCGCTGGGAGTTTTTAAGAACAAGCTGAAGACTTGGTTCTTCAGGCAGGCCTTTCCCCCTTCCATTTCTTAATTCCCTATGTCTTACCATCTTGGTATTTGCTTATCTCTATGTTGTTTGATATTGTGTGTTCTAAATTTTGTTTTATATTTGAAATGTAAGCCGCCCAGAGTAGATTCATTGAATCTAGATGGGCGGGGTAAACGCTGGAAAAATAAATAAATAAATAAATAAATATCAGGGAGACAATTTTGGTGGTGATGATGGTGAGGATAGTGTCTTTTACATACATAGTGATTTACAGTGGAAGCAAAAAGGGCAGGCTCTGCTCTAAAGAGCAATCAAGTCATCGGACAGTGTGTAGAGAACAGAGATAAAACGATCAAGGATGGAAAAAAATGGGATGAAGAATATAAAAAAAATACATTTTGGAGCAGGAGTTATATGATGCTTTATAGCTGATCTGTAATTAGTTTTGATTGGTCAGTTTTCAAGTGAATGTACATATACATGTGTGCATGTTTATGTCTTTATCTATGTATGTGCCCAAGAATAAGACACTGGCCAAAATCTTCTTGCATAACTTTATGCTGCAGAAGTAGGATGGCATCATTATCTGGTGTAGGTTTTGGCTATTAAAGGCTTCCCTACCCCATTCCAAGGCTCCTGAGGGCTTCCCTAGGGCAAAAGGAAGACCAAGGGGGCCTCAAAACTG
This sequence comes from Intellagama lesueurii, assembly GCA_037013535.1. Taxonomy (NCBI): domain Eukaryota; kingdom Metazoa; phylum Chordata; class Lepidosauria; order Squamata; family Agamidae; genus Intellagama; species Intellagama lesueurii. Next base: position 227,965,125 of record JBAJHW010000002.1, on the reverse strand, counting down.
AAAGTACGATGACAGGAAGCTTTCCGTTAATTTAAATTAAATATTCCAATTGCCAAATTATGACATGATCTATTTTATGCAGCTTCCGTTATGGCAAGAAGATACTGGCCAGTGATGGCCAAGAGTCATATTCATACATCACTTTGTTTTCATGCATTACATAGGATCACTCCATCAGCAATCCACAGAAATTACTGATCTTTCTCCTTTTGATTATCACTAGGTCACATAATAGAAACTCATTAGGTGAGTCTTCCTTACTAATTGTGATAAGTTTCCTATAATTTTCAAAAAACTGCAGTTATTGGATGCTCTTTATTCTATCTGGAATGACTTAGGTGGTTTAGCAAATAGTTACATCTTTCATAATTCACTTTTGCTCAATCAGTGTTGCATTGATGGGTTGGCTTGAACTGGAGAGTGCCGCTATGAAGCTGTTCTTAGAAAATGCCATGCTTTTGGAAGTTTTCCCTTTAAAATCGTACAAAGTAAGAAATTGCATCTTTGTCGTAATATATGTCAAATAACTCAAGGAGGAAGGATTATCCTGATATTGTTATTTACTTTTGAGGATCCATTTTGATGGGACTTTTAAGTGCCAAAACTCTTGCTTGTAATCAGCATCGGCTGCTGCTAACATTTCTGCAGCTTAAGCGAAAACAACTATTACACAAGCCCCCTGCAGTGATAAGTGAATGTGTCAGTGAAATTATTTTAAACACTTCCAATTCACTAAAAGTGTGTATTTATTCTCTGTATTTGCAAGCTGTTCATATAATTCCCCCTTTTATTTTGTTGCTGTATAATATCAAATTACGTCTAAACCATTTTTGTGTAAAACATCTTGAAATATATATATGTAGATACAGATAGAGATACACACACTCACAAATATAGAAAATGCATGGAAATAAACATTGCACTCTATTCCACACATTTTTCTTCCCCTTCTTCAGAGACAATTTATTTAAGTTCAGGTGGTGTCAGGTGGGCCAAACCCTCCAAAACAATTTGCTACAACTGGGAACACTGAGGATGCTGTGGAGAAGACTAAAGTTTCTGAAGTACATTTTTGCTGTCAGCAAGGAGGGTTTTAATTATGCTGAAGATAAATATCAGCCTGCTTGTGGCTGATAGGAATGTTGTTCTTAGGGATTTATTTATTTAATTTGTATTTCATTCATAGATTTCTAGGCTGCCTTTCAGAGCAGAATATTTCACAAAGTGGAGTGCAACACAAGCTAAAATAAAGGGCAGCTGGGTCCATGTATTCGCCTGCAGAAGAAGGTGGATGAAATCTGCCTATCCCCTTTATTGACTGGCAAAGCAATGGCTCCCGTAAAGCTTCCTTCAACGGCCAGGGTACTTTACTGAGTTAAGTGGCCTGGGTTGGACTGTGGACCAAGTGCTGAGTGACAAGAGCATCAAATAGACACTTTGGAAGGGGCACAGATAGTGAGCAGAGGAGAAGATTTCCATCCCCTGCTTTCAGCTCATCCTTCTGTACAACCACCTACTCCACTGAGCTATATCTGCTGATCAATAGAGGGGTTTTGGGGGGCAGGATGGAGCTGATGAGGACAGGTGGGAAAGACTGCCCCACAGATAGAGGTCTGGATTCAATCCATTATAGATAATCATAAAAACAATGGATGATATGCCACAAATTACCAGCAGCAATTAAACCCCTAGTTAAAAGTAAGTATCTGAATCCTGCAGCCTCTCACTCTTGGAAAGTAATAGGGGGGAAGGAGCACTTTTTTTTCCTTGCAGCAAGATTTCTTCCTGTAATATATATATATGTTTAACCTGAGAAGACCTGCTAGATTTCTCAGAAATTTTGCAGTCTTTTTTATTTTTATTTTTCAGGAAGAAAGCTGAGCTTCACAGTCTTTTTACAATTCCTGTGCAGAATGGCAACTTTCTTGCATAGGCTTATCTGGAAAGTGCATTAAGCTGGCAGTTTCCCACACATAAGAGCGGGAGAAAAAAGGCAGGGTGGAGAAGAAGGGGAAAATGAGACTAGCGTCTCTTTTTATGAGAGGCCAAGAAATCTCACTGATTCAGTGGGACGTATCAGCAGCGAGTTTTAGCATGGTGAGACTCAGAAAATGGAAAGTCAGAAATTGTGTGAGTACTCATCACATCCCTAGTTAAAAGCATAGCTCACTTTATTAGCCAATGCAGATATAAATAAGTCTTTAAAATGGGCCGCCATGTTTTCTTGGTGAATCTATTTGCCAAAATATGGAGATATGGAGTCACCACAGAAAAGGCCCTGCCTTTGTTACATTAGATAGTGGTAGCCAACAAATGGGTTTGGTTGATAAAGAGTTTCCATTTATCTCTTTCATAAAAATCAGGGGTGGCGGCTGTCTTTTCTTCCTCTTTTTGGTAACTTTTTCTTACATTTTAAATTTTCTGATCCTGCAGTTCTTCCTTTCAACTCTGCTACCTTCTGAAAGTCTAAAGTCTCTACTTGTGACTTTAGTCCAAACCGACAATTTGTAGAATACAAATGCAAGATGAAAAATTATGCTCTTTTAACCTCACTATTTGGTGGAATGTCTGATTCTGAAATATGTTTCCTGCAGGGGAGGGGGGAGGATAGCTTTGAGCAATTGAGTGGTATGCAGAATCTGCCTCTTTTAAAAGAGAGGCTTAAGTGGCAACTCTCTCCTTTACATGCAACTATGATTTCTTGATAGAACCATCTGTGAGATGTTACGAAGTCCGTTGTGTTTTGTTGCACTTGACTGGTTGCTTTTTTTTTTTTTTACAGAACGGCATCTTAAAATTTCTCTTACCTTGGTTGAAATCCTGTTGCTTAGTATAGTAAGGTGCACTAGAGTAGGCCCACTGAATCATTGCAGTTTGATGAGTCAGTTCCTCTGTAAGGTCCATGGATTCATTGGGCCTGCTCTAGTGCAACTTACTACAGTAAGTAACAAGATTTCTGCCTTTGAATAGAATTTATTCAGTAATTTTCACTTTTATTTAAGTATTTGTTCACATTTACTTTAATGAAGGGCCAGCAGCACTAAAGAATCATAGGTATGAGATTCTCTGATAGTTAATGGTCCTCAGATTTTTTTTAAGGAACATTTAACCTCTGTTTAAGGAAGAGAAATGCTGGGAAGAGGGTGGCAACTCATTTCCTTCTTAAATTCACAGTGACAGAAAAGTTTGCTTACTGCCTTATTGAAATTCCTATATAGAATTCAGTGGCAAGACATTTTCTTTTTGAGCGGGGGCATGGGGACCAAAAAAATTGCTTGGGTGCTGCATGTGCCTATGGGTTCCATTTTGCGCCCCCCCCCCCCTTAAAAAGCAGAAGTTATTGACTGGGCTAAGAAATGGCAACTAACATACAGGAAATCTAAAAAAGGACAAGATATAGGAGAATATCAGCTCCTTCAAGAATATTTTAACCTTTCAAATGCCCAGTTGCTCGCATGTCAGTCAAGTTTCACATCACTCTGAAAGGGAAAATGGTGAAGTGGTTAAGTAACACCATCTTAAATCAGTCTTCTTTCAGCTTCCCTTTATTTCATTAACTGTTGTGAGGAAGAGGGTGCTGTAGTATATTTGTCATTTCAGAAATGCCAGCCAAGACCTCTTGTGATACTGAAGGCTTTTTATCTTCCATACTCCAGTTACAAACAAGAAAGGTTGTTTTACGATGGATTCTTAGAACAGGAGACAAATCCTGGCCCTGTGCAAAAGGACTGAATTACACACTCCATGAACCAAATTAGTAGCACAGTGCTTTGCTTTGTTTGAAAGGTGATGTTCGTTGTTTATGAGGCCATTTTTCTGCGAGATAAATATGACACGTGCCAAGTCTTCCCTGAAGTAAATATTGTAAATAATAAAAGACCCTGCCAAAGAAAGCTGAGGAATGACTTAACTCTCGCCCATTTGTACTGCGTGATTCAAAAATGCCACTGGCCAAATTTGTGTAATACACTACCCATTTAGTCTTCTAATGTATTATGGCACAGTTCTCCTTAACTCCCTGCAATCCTCAACATGGCTAGGTTTAATTGTGTAGCATTCAAGTGGAAGCATAATGCATGCTGAAGGAAGAGATTTTTCTTCTTTTAAGGGCAGGATTTTTCAACTTTGCCCACCCAAGGGCTCCTCCAGGACACACACTCCCTTTCCCGTAAAGCAAAATAATGCATCCTGCCTCTCCTTCATAACATGACTCCATTGAGAAGCAAAGCCTACAGATATGATGGACACCTAGGCTGCTGTTCAGTTATCTGGCCCCATTTGTCATTTAGGCTGCATTGCATTGCATGGTCCAAAATAACAGTAATAATAATATGTCACTATGCATACCTGTATGGACCTATCCGTTCTAGTAATTTTTACCTTTAGCGGAACCAGGTATTTTGTAAAGCTAATGACTCTTAATTAAAGACCATGCTACCTGCCCCAATACTTTGCATAACAAAATGGATGTTGTTGCTGAGGGAAAATTAGCTTTTGCATTTTGAGGAATGTAACTAAGTTCAAAAGGAACAGGCAAGCCGTGGGAAGTGAGGCAGATCATGTCACTGGCCTGCTAATCAAAAAGTCCCAGTGCTTGAGCTCCATCAGGCCAACACCACTACATTGCTGGTTGGTTGAGTTGGCCGTACAGGCAATCAGGCCAATAGAAACATCATCAATTTCCACAAGTGTTGTGCCTTTTGGGTTCAGGTATTTGTGTATGGGATGGGTGTGTGTGATCAAGATAATAGATGGCACTGTGATGGTACCTTTGCATGATCATTTATATGACTGCATTTATATGATTACATATAAGGCTGATTTCTACCAAACAGATTATATATGACCAAATGTGCATAGGAAACTCAAGGACAAAAAAGTGCATGTCTTTAACTGACAGTTAGTGAAAGATTGCCTCAAGCAAAACGGTAATTGATGCAGGAAAGGAAGAAAACCACTTGGCTTCGAAACAAAGGGAATCCCTCTCTTCCCACAAGGGTGATGCAGAGGATCCCAGATTCAATCCATGACATTTCAGTGTAAAGGGATCAGGTAGCAGATGGTGGGAAAGAGTTAATTGAATTCTCCAGAGCACTGGATAAAATCTGACAGTAATAATATTTTTTTAAAGAAAAGGAGAATGGGCTAAGATGTCCCTTTCTCACCACAAGGCAAGGAGCAAGGAAACAGAGTGAATGGCCAGGATGCCTATGGGGGAAGAAAGGTGGACAGCAGGGACACCAGCAGGATGTTGTGGGAGCCCTGGAGACATCTTTTGAGAGTCCTTTTAATACCAACAGCATGGTTGGTCCCCAAAGGTTGTCCTGTATCTTTAAGCAGACTCCACTAGGTATGCTCCCAGCATGGTATCCCGGGCTGGTGACATTTTATTTCTTAAAGGTACAGGTGTCTTCTGAGAGTATGAATTTGAGATGCCTTAAAGCGGGGGGAGGGGGGGAAAGGAAAAGAATCAATCTAGCCTAGCATCCTGATGGATCAAGTCAGTAATAAGAAAGCTGTGACCTGGAAATTTCTCACAGAACACCTGCTTGTAAAGATGATAAAGAATACAGCTGTGAACATATACTTACTCTCAGCAGGAGTTGAATTCTTCTGTCAGGTTAGCAATTTTCCTAACCTTCTGAATCGATAACTGCTTTGCTTGAGATAACCCAGTAATGTGAATAATTTATTATTATTATTATTATTATTATTATTATTATTATTATTATTATTATTATTATTATTATTATCATCATCATCATCATCATCATCATCATCATCATCATCACCATTATTATTATTATTATTATTATTATTATTATTATTATTATTCAAAGTATTCATATAAAATGCTCATGGTTAGAAAGCAGCACAGATGATATTAGTCACTTTCCTTCTCAGCTCAGAAATATTTTGCCTTTTAGGATAAGCAATTAGTGGTGCTCTAACCTTTATAGCTAGAAAGATCCTGTTGGGATACGGGAGACTTCAGACATTCACTTCTGGACCATCACCGCTCCCCCGCCCCCGGACACACACATACATAGATCGGGTATCATCATGCCCAAAGATGCATCATTGCTTTTAAACTAACACTTGCCTTTGGTTTTTTGTCCTGGCTAAACATAGCAGTACAGTACTTTTCTTGGGGCACTTTACATGTAAGCATGGTGTGTGTGCATGAGCTTTAAAAAAGGAAAGTGTCTTACTTGTTATAGTAGAGACATTCAAAAGCTTAATATTTTACTGATAGGCTTGATGATCAAAATTGACTGTATGTTGTCTTAATTCTTACTCCAACCACAACACTTTAGCTCCTCTTGTTAATTCAGTCCTTGATCTTTTGGATGAATTTGAGGTTATCAATATTTTACCATGTTGTGATCAATTAAAAGTTCTTCTCTGAAAATAGCCTGAGATAACTAAGAATGCAGGTGAGTGGAAATGTTGGTTAATATGGCTTTAAGGATATAGTAAAGGCACAGAGTAATATTAGTAACAGGATTTTCTGCAAGCGTGGAGGTTGGATAATTCTTCCAAATAGAAAAATAAAACATTGTTTTATTACATTCATATATCTCATTATTTTAACCTTTGTGAACTGCTGAGAGAACTTCAGCTTCTAGACAGACCGGGAGAGGGGAGGCCAATATCTTGTTGTGTACTTACGCCAGGGGAAAGGGAATGACATAAGTTGCAGTGACAAATTGCCACTAATTACCAGGTCCCCGCTTGAATGTAAGTCGAGTGGCTTGGCGCATGACCAGGAACCAAGCAGGTACTTGTTAATTAGTTGCAATTTGCCACTGTAAGTTACACCATTTCCCTTCCCCCAGCATAACCATGAAACAGCATTTTGGCCAACAAATAATAGGAAAATGAGATATATTTTTTTAAGGGGACCCATTTGTTTAAAAAGTAGAACAGTTACCTTCATCTGGGTAGCAATAAAATGATAAAGTACATTCCGGTTCTGACTGAGTTTTGAAGCAGGTGCTCTGCTTCCTAAACATAAAAGAATATTACATCCAGTCTGTATAGTATACTTCAGCTACACTCCCAGGCATACTTGCTTGAGAGTATGTGTGATGGATTTCCACAGGATGCACTTCTGAGTAAACACACAGAGAATCAGGATGTTCATATAACACATAACTGAAGGATGCACTGGCAGCATTCTTGACTAGAATATTATGTGAACGGCTGGCTTATAATCACAAATCAGAGATACCTTTGTGCTTATAGTGTCTTTGCATGCATCTGTGAGTGGATGATGAGCATTAAGATAGAATTTACCTTCCCTTTTGGAGATATGAGGAAGCTAAATTTGACACAGTCATATAGTTTGCTGACATGTGGTTATGTAGAGGGTTGCGCCTGGCTGCACAAGCGTTAAGGAACACAGTAACTGCAGTATGTGCTTATTTTTTAAGTGACCTGTTAAATTTTCATCTAATGCTTTGCATCCTGATAAATGGCTAGAAAACAGAAACATAAAACATACTTACTGCATCTGTCCTGTAATAATTGAACAATGCTATTTTCAGCAGGATAATTTGGCCCACATAGTTGTTTCTTTTGGGCGGGAAAAACAACCAAGAAGCATCCAAGAAATCCCGTGAGATTTTTCAAACAAAAAACAAAGGAAACTTGCACACAGCAAGCTTTCTCTGAGGGAAAAAAGGAGGGATTTTTACCCTTCAGTTTCTCACTGAGAGGGAGAGGCTGCGTGATTTACATCCCCAGTTGAGAATATGTTGCTTTACGCCAAGCAGAGTTCATCAGAGGGAAGAGTTGCATGTTTCTTTCACCACATCTCCAGCTCTCAATTCAGACACAGCTGAGGTTGTATTTACCCAGCTTACCTCAATGCTGTCTGCAGATTTTTTGGGGATGGGGTGGGAGCTGTATAATGATATGTTGACATGGTGTTTGTGGATAATACAATCAAGCACATCAATCTCTGTTCATTAAAATTATATAAATTCAGGATTCCAGGGGGACTAAATTTGCTCCCACACAGACACAAGCTGTGTCTGCAGCTGTACCTCTTATGAAAATGTTATAATTTTCCTTCTATTTTTACAGTGGCTAGTGTCCTGTTATGTCGTCCAGCATAGCCACATCAGTGTAAATCTCAATGGTGAATTTCAGTGGAGAATTTGCTGAGAGGTTGGTTGAGAAGCTAGTGTAGGCATTTACTGTTGCATACAAATCATGTGACAGCAAAAGCCTACACTGAAATCTGCCAATTCACCACTGAAATTTATGCTGATGAAGTTGTTTCAGCGTATATTTTCATCTGATCATTGTATTTATAAAGGCAGCAGCTGGTAAAATCTAACTTTAAAACAATGGTTTGTAATCAGCACTGTCCTTCCATTCCCAAAACCTTCTTTGACCCAGCAGAGTGCCCTGTGGTTGGAATAGGGAGGTCTGCTGTTTCACGACCCCATCCTGTTCTGTTTCCCACCTTGATGGGGAAAATTGTCTCTCTCACACACCTTCTAGTTAGGCAGGTTTCCCTATTTATATAGAATTTCCAATATGCACAGATTCCCTAAAAATATCAAAAGGAGCATACAATCTACGGGCCAAATTAGGCATGGTGTTAATGAAATGTATCAGCGCTTCTCACCCACCAGTCAGTTAGCAATTCAAATGGCATCATTTGGCAGGGTGTGCTTGTAATTACAGGGACCTCAGCAGGCCTGGAGGGGGGATTTAACCACCCCATGCCATTGCAGTCTTGGGAAGTATGTTTCCTTGCCACTCATGCTTTGGGTGGAAATCCTACACTGGCACTAGTGGGGAATTCCTGTTCAAAACAATCACTAATTTAAAAAGCGATTTTCTTGGGCGCTATAGTTGGGAAAAGAAAGGGTTAAATCCCCCTTCTATGCCTGCTCTGCTCTTGCTCTGATCTAATTCATGGTAAGAACTCTTTAATGGTTGAGTTTGACATTTTTCTCTTCTATTCTTGCCCCTCCCCCCTTTTTTTTGCTCTTGTATTTTAGGCCACATATAGATAAAGATAGACTTTTACTGGAACAGGGAGATTCTTAACTAACATGAACATCTGAGTCTCATTGCCCAAGCTTCTCTAAGCATTGGGATTTTGCAAATTTGCTTGGTTTGGTGACTGTTTTGCAAGACTCAAGCATGGGAAAGCCTGCCTCTGTCATCACCTCTCCCCAATGGTAGCATAGTTTTAACTGTAATTATGGGCAATCTCTAATGTCAGTTTTTGTCCTTGGCTTGTGAGCCCAAGTGACATGTTACTGATCTTTGTCATCTTTGCTGGAATAAAATGCATTGGAGAAAGAATCTAATGTGACTATGTGATAGACTGGGCAAGAGAAGACTTTAATTGCTGTAACCCAATGTGACAGTAAAAACGTGGATCCTGAAGAGGTATGACTGAAAGATGTTCTCTTTCCAGATTTAAAGTGGATGGTTGAAGAAAAGTGTCCTTGATTTACGTATCCATTGATTCCTGTGTTGTTCCTGAGTGACAAGAATCTCCATCAAGCAATATAGGATCTTTTTGCCTACATAAGGAGCCTGGTCAAATCCAGACTAATGTTTTGAAGATTTCATTATCTTTTCCAATATAGCACATTCCAGCTTCTCCTGTTGATCTTTCAGTCCCAGTTTTGTGTTTCCTTCTTGCTCTCTTCACTCAGTGAAGCTTTTATCATATGCACACACCATGCTGCCAGCGTTAAAAGGAAAGAAGAGTTATAGGAAGAAGGGCAGTAAAAGGATCTGCCATGGGAGTCCTCCTCCAGATGGAGATTTTCCTGGCAGATTAATTTTCTGGCTTTATAGCCATTTTGTGCCAGCAAACAGCTGCACTAGAAGCCACCAGAAGGTTTTCGCTTTGCTTTTTGGATTGTAGTAACAGTGTAAAATATTACACATAGCAACAATCAGGCATGTGGGAGGAAGTTAAAGGAAACCAGGACTGGACCAAGGACATTTTGGTTTCTGAGGAGAAGACGAGATGGAGCATTCTAAGTACAAAGTGAGTTGGATCCATCTTCAGAGTACTGGTGCTTTGACAGCGTGCTCCAGGCTAGCTCAGAGGATGTAGGGCAAGGAACATGGCACACATACGTCTGTGCTCCAGCATCTTGCTGCCACTTCCTCGGTATCTGGCACCTGAGCCAGCTGCCTCATTTTGCTTAGTGGCAGGGCTGCCCTTGCATAACTCATACACAACAGGGCTGTTACTTCAGAATTGCTTAATATGGAGGCCAACTTCAGGATCCATGGAATTCAATGAGAGTTGTTCAGTTTTCTTCAGTTGTCGTCAGAGCTGGTTTGACTCTCCTAACTTTACTCTAAGAATCTGGAAGAATAGGTAAAATGTATAGGATCTGGGTTTACCACACCATCAAGGAACATCTTGGGCCTCCTTCTGTCGTCTGCTTTCGTGATCCATTTTCTCTCCTTGGTGGTGATGCTTAAGTACTGTCATGACAGATGTTTGTATGGTCCTCCTGGTGGTCCTTGATTAGCTTTTATGTTACACTGATTTTACAGGCATATCTAGCAGAGGAGCCAGGCTTCTTTAAAAGACAAGCGGGGGTGGGGAGGAGGGGAAGAAGAGCATACACTATAACTGCACTCCTTTTTGTTTTCCCAAAAAGGCCAGCAAATATCACCATTGCTATAAAATGTTAAGTTCTATAGATCTTGTACAGTTCTAGCTGGACACCTTTAAAAGTCAATTTTCAGTGACACTCCCCCTCCCCCTCTTATATTATATCATATATATTTTAGTGACATATGCCTCTAATCATACTAGATGCTTTTGCTGAGCTCCGAAGGACGCACAGCCTCTGTAACATCTCTCAGATAATATTGTCATATTCTTGGAGCACAAGGAGCACACGGCCCATTTTGAAACAGTAATTTGGTCCCTAAAGAGCTTTTTAGCCTCTGCCTTGCCTGCCCACCCTGGCCAAGTGTTGAAGAGAGCAGCTGAAGATAGATGGTCTGGACTTGTGTGGAGTAATTTAAACCTTCCTGCCTTTTTTTTAAAAAAACTTGCTTTCCTAGAGGAGAAAATGTACTGAAGAATGTATTTCCATTTTGTGTGTGTGTGCATGTGCTCTGAATTATTTCTTTTCATCCTAGCGTGTATGTGTTGTTGTTTACTCTCCATTTTCCATAGGAGCCTTTATTAGAATGCAGATGAAACTTGACTTCTATGAAGGGATTAAGTGGAGGTTCTTTAAGTAATAAATCTAAAAGCATATTACAAGCACGGAAAAGGGATTTCCCTAGTGTTTTTGGATTTATAAGTGCCAGAGGCTAAACAACTTACAAGGGCACTAAGATTGCTCATTTTTTTCTCCCCGCCACCCCCACCCAAAGTGTAGGACATGTTCTAATATTGTGACCTAGCTGAAAATTAAGCTGGTTTACTAAGTAGAAAACATGTATAGTAATTGAAAATGTGCCATGCAGACAGGAATGTTCCATGTTACATTGTCCTGTTGGAAAGATTACACTGATTTGTAGGGAATGTCTTAACTCTTAATCTCAGGGACAACAAGATCACATTGACCGTATATATATATATTTTTCATAACTGGCAGAGTACAAAGGGGGGGGGGTTAATAATATGAATTGTAGACACTGAAATGCGAGTCCTGGTAGTCTTTCTTTCTTTCTTTCTTTCTTTCTTTCTTTCTTTCTTTCTTTCTTTCTTTCTTTCTTTCTTTCTTTCCCAGTCTAAATTTCTGAATTGTATTTTTGTATAGTTTGAGACATGCCCTCTATTTCCCAAATGGAAAAGTGAGAAAAAATAAATAAAAGGAATAAATAGGACTATGTTTCAGGCCCTTGAGAGAGCTGGGTGGGAAAGCAGTGGTTGTGAGAATCCAGTTAGGCAGAGCAAGTTCTCTTGGAATAACGCATAGTCAGGAAGAGGCTGCAAAAGAAACAGAATCTGTATGACATGAAACCAACAAATCATCACAAGAAGAGGTGTTGAAAGTAAGGATTTCCTTAAGTTGTTGATTTCCAAACTGTGTTCTGTGGCCACACTGGTGAAATAAAATGCAGATGCATTTGATCCCACAAGGGAACGATTAGAAGGACAGACTCCTACTGCCATTTTGGATCTGTAGCAGCTGAGAATTTGAATTCTGATAGGAGGAAGCAGATGGTGGTCTGTGACATACTATGAAGAACGTTGGCTATTTTAGTGTTTATAAAAGGGCTATGTATCTGTGACCCAGGGTAAGACAGTTCACAAGTCTGCATCCTTCTCTAATTATTGATCCCCATGAGAGGCTGCTAAAGGAGTTCAGTCTGTGTATGGCTTCGCATGACACAGAATAATTAAATGAAAAAAGGTACATTGGGATGCTGGGTCTCTTCCATAAACTTTCACTGAAGCCATGTTCACTGTGAGTGCTTCGGAATCAGCAAGATTTATGCACAATCATGTTTCATAGTCTGTTGAGTTTGTACATTTGCACTATGAACAAGCAGTCAGCCATTCACAAGGGCAACATTCAAAGGATTATAGAATCACAGAATCGTCGTAGGGTTGGAAGGGACCTTGGAGGAGACCTCATACCATCCCGGACAGATGGCTGTCCAATCTACTATGCACCATCATATCTACTCTATGTGTGTGTTCTGTGCCATCACTTCGGAAACGACTTATAGCAACACTAATAGGGCTTTCAAGGTAAGTGAGATATTTAAGGAGTGGTTTTACCAGTTCCACTCCCCCAGTGAGTGTCCATGGCCGTGTGAGGATTCAAATCCTGTTCTCCTGAGTCCTAGTCCGTCACTCTGGCCACTACACTACACTGGAAATTCTCTTTACTATGAAAAAACAAGTTCAGGGTGAGGGGAGAAACATTAATTGTTTTTCCTTAGATCATCTACCGCAAAGTCAGTTACAATTCTTGTGACAATGTGGTATTTAGAGTATCAATGTCTTATTTTGCACTTTAAAATGAAAATCCAGGTTTATTTAACGTCTAGCCTTTTGAAAGGTACCCGGTATACTGGATAGAGTAACAAATTAGGACTCAGGAGACCTAGGTTCGAGTCCCAGCTCAGCCATGGAAACTCACTGAGGGTGCAGAACTGGTAAAACCACTCCTTAAAATCTCACTGATCTTGAAAGCCCCATTAGGGTTGCTGTAAGTCAGTTCCAACTTGAAGGCATAAAACAGCAGCCTGTTGGATCTCACTTTTCTAAAAATAAAAAAAAAATACTCAGATGGTAGATCAAGGTAGGCAACTATGGCCCCCTAGTTGCCTTTTTTTGCCTCCAACTTCCAGAAGTCCTAGCAAGCACAACTGAAAGGGGAGGATTATGGGAGCTGTAGTTCAAAAACATATGGACACCTGTACAGCTACCCATTCAGTGTACCCTAGACAATATAGTAGGCCAGTGGTTCCCAACCTTGGGTAACCAGATGTTCTTTGGATGACAACTCCCAGAAGTCCCAGCCAGCACAGCTGGTGGTGAAGGCTTCTGGGAGTTGCCATCCAAGAACATCTGGGTTGCCCAAATTTGGGAAACACTGTACTAAATGAAGCAGTGGCACATCCCTGGTCCTTTGCTTTGGTGACAAGATGAAACTTTGTGTCTCATGCAGCTTGCCCTGTGCCCTCTAAACTAGTTCATTATCCTGAGGTGCTATGGAGGAAGAATCAGCTGCCATAGCTGTGTATAGAAGGGGACCCCTACTTGGTCTGTTGCCTCAGGCAGCCAAGTGTTTTGAGCCAGCCGTCTGGGCTCAGGCCGGTAACTGGTTCAGCCGCGCTCCTTACTTATTGTGGAGCTAACAGCCAGCACCCACTCTTTCTACATCACATGAAGCAAGCAAGCCAACTCTGATTGACATATGGGAGCTAACCAGAGAGCATCCCTGGTCAGGCATTGCTGTAATTGTTCCTCTCCACTGTGCCATGCAGCTTCTGTCTGTGCAGAAACAGAATTTTTCTTCCTCCTCTTCATTCCCCCACTCTGTCCCCCAGCATTTCTTTCTGCTAGCCTGCTGATTTCACTTGTAACATTGACATTCACTGGGCGCCCTCTCCACACACAAATGTATGGAGAGTACTGTGCATTTTAAGAGGCCCCTTTTTTTATTCTCCCCCTCACTGGGAAGGATGGCACAGAAACCAGCACTGGAAACTGTCAATATACGATGCCTTTTGCAGCTCTCTTTCGTGATCAAATAAATAATTTGTAAGGTTTTGATGACAAAAGGATGTATCCTCTGCTCAGCTATCACCTGCCAGCACTACCCTGTGCAATCTGATTTAGAGATTTAAGCATAGAAATCTTCCTTTCTGCTGTTTCCCCTGGAAACAGGAGCCCAGCAGAGAGGTTAATCATTTGGGTTTGCGATTCATAGTCCGGATGGTGATAGTGGTGGTGGTGGGAGAGCCAAAAATAATAATAAAAAATCTTGCCTTTGTACAACCAAAAGGCATTACAGAACAAAACAAAAGGAGCGCTCTTATAAATTACTGGTTAAACCACAGGTCTCAAAATGCCTATATAAACATTTATAATGCATTTATATGTATTTACCAGAAATTGTTTGTGAATATATTTATTCTTTATACTAATGCAGGCTCAAATCAGGTCCTTTTATTTAAATACACTGAGGTTCAATGACCTAAACCCTCTTGTACTATCTTTGGTGCTTATGTTTATTTGTTTTTACTTACATTTATAGCTCATTTCCCACAGTCCCCAACCCACTCCAAAGGGCTTCACAACAGAAATAGGAAGAAGACCCTTTATTTATATACTTATTGCATCATCAGAAAAAGAATGGCTTATCTTAACAAAATCAAGATCTGCAAGGTTCCTTCAAACTACAGCAGTCTGGTGCAGGCTGATATATATCACCTGATTTTCAGATTTATCCTCTCAACCTACTATGCAGTTTAAAGAAATAGTGGTTTGCTTATTTGATATACGAGGAACTGAAGCACAAAGAGATTGATTTATTTTCCTCTTCACAAATACTAAATAAAACTAGTGAGCTATAAGCTACAGATGCTACATTTCAGTTGGTTAGGGTTAGGCATGGGACTTTTGTTTCTTTTGGAATGCAAAACCCAGAATTCACTAGGAGTTACCCCAGGCTGAGTTCTGGGAGCTGCAGCTCAAAATCAGTAGTGGCTACCTCAGATGTGGCTACGTCACAAATGAATCCTGAGTCTAGATCATTTATAAATATGAAATACTAAGAGCATACTCAATACCGATCACTGAATCTAGTGCTCCCTTTCCTCAAATATGAGAACTACTTACTACTTCCACTTGCTTCCTACACTTTAACAAATTGCTAGTTTATAAGAAGTACCACAGAATTAAACAGATGGCTTGCTCCAGCAGATGTTGATCTGAAAGGAACAAAACAGTCCATGGAGTATGCGGGTGAGAAAAATTCAGTGGGAGTAGAATCCACTTGTTGCTTGTAAGCAGTCAGATTGAAATGTAAGTGGAACACTGTCACTTTTATGGCTTGAATGGAGAATTCTGTTATTCTATTGATACTCTTGTGGCAGAGATTTAAATAGGAAAATAAATCTCATTTGCAATGAATTTCATCCATAGAGAAATCCATGGACATTTAATTGAATTTGTACTATTTTTCCTGCATAAACTATCATGATTCAGTATAACTGTCTGATATTTACAAGATGGTGCATATGAGGCGTTTAGGTTGTCATCTACTAAGTAGGCACTAATTTGCTAAGCAATGCTAATCTACAGAGTGAAAGGAGAGTACCACTCTGTCACTAATGTGTTAACATTACACATGCCCTGTGTAATGCTCTGTTGCCATATGCAGAGATGATCATGTAACTGCTGGTCATTTGTGTACCCTTCTACTTTTTACATGCTACTGTGAGTTGCACTTTCAGATTCACACAGTTATATCAGGATATGATATCTGGGAGTGTGGACTCTTATTACTAAATTAGATGCATTTGGTTTGGAAACCCATACTCAGGCATAAAATACATGCCTATAGCTTATGATCAGAGCTTAGGAAAGTATATTTGCTTATTACAATGAACAGATAGATCAATATTTTTCTTATTCATATCATGTTTACCTATCTGGAAGCTGAGTCATGGCAACTGGACTTCTTTCTTGTTAGGTTGAAACGTTTCGCTACTCATCCAAGTAGCTTCTTCAGTCTGAGGAGAGTTGGGAGGAGACCCCTGATATATCCTCCATGTTGGTTTCATTTCCCCCTGGTCTGAATAGGCTTGTTAGAAGGACAAAGGACTAGGGGTGAGGGATAATCCCACTTCTGCAGTCCTTCTCCATTGTCATGGGTTTTTATCAGTTGTTAACAGTGGTCTTTCTGGTTTGTGTGGTCCTAATCTTTCTGGGGATGAATGAAAGGGCAGCACGATAAATAGGAGACAGATTGTATCTAAGGCCTCCACCCCTGTTGAGTGATGGATTTTCTGTATGCACATGTATGGCCTCCCTGACCCCTCTCTCAAACCACCTACCTTCTGGGTCCAAAATAAGTATATCTTGGTCATCAAATGAGTGTCCTTTGTCCTTCAGATGAAGAAACACTGCTGATAGTGGTCTTGAGCCATTGCCCCTCCTGTGCTGGGCCATTCTCCTGTTTAGTGACTGTTTGGTTTCTCCAATGTCGAGCTCCGAACACTCCTCTTTGCATTGGACCGCATATACTATATTGTTCCTGTTGTGTTTTGGTGTCCGGTCTTTTGGGTGGGTGATTTTCTGCCTTAGTGTGTTTGTGGGTTTGAAGTGCACGGTTATGTAGTGTTTACCAAAAATCCTTTTGACCTTTTCAGACGCACCCGCCATGTAAGGAATGACCAGTTTCTTCTGTCGGCTGTGGGTCTCAAACTGTTCCATTGTCCTCCTGGGTCAGGACATTGCCTTGTTAAAGGCCCAATTTGGATATCCACAGGCCTTAAGGGCTGTCCTCAGATGTCCATCTTCCTTCTTCTTGGCTTCTGTGGAGGTGGGGATGTTTCTTGCTCTGTGGCTTAACATCCTGATGGCCCCTAGTTTGTGTTTTAATGGGTGAAGAGAGTCAAATCGCAGGTATTGATCAGTGTGTGTAGGTTTTCTGTAGATTTTTATTCCTAAGCTGTTGTTGGATCCTATGATGACTGCACAGTCCAGGAAATCCAGCCAGTTGTCTTTTGTGTCTTCCCTGGGGAACTTGATATTTTGGTCCACTGCGTTTATGTGGTCTGTGAAGGCCTGTACTTCCTGAATCTTGATCTTCACCCCGGTGTCGTCCACATACCTGAACCAATGGGTTAGAGTCGTCCCCTGGAAGGTGTTTAGTGCCTTCTTTCCCACTTCTTCCATGCATAAGTTGGCAACAATGGGTGACACCGGGGAACCCATGGCACAGCCATGTTTCTGTCTGTAAAAGTCACCTCTGTAGGTGAAGTAAGTGGTGCTCAGACACAGGCCCAGGAGCAGGTATATCTGGTCCGGGTTGAGGCTGGTTATGGTGGAGAGTATTTTGTCTTCTTCCAGTCTCCTTTTTACAGTAGTTAGGGCATCAGGGGTGGGAATGCTGGTGAAGAGGGATGTGACATCAAAGGACGCCATGGTTTCGTCAGTAGTTTCAGTTCCCTGACCTTGGAAACAAACTCCTCTGCGTTCTGAATGTGGCGGTCCGAGTGTCCAACAAATGGTGCTAAGATGATGGTCAGGTAACGACCCATGACAATGGGTGGAGAAGGACTGCAGAAGGGGGATTATCCCTCACCTCCAGTCCTTTGTCCTTCTAACGAGCCTATTCAGGCCAGGGGGAAGTGAAACCAATGTGGAGGGTATATCAAGGATCTCCTACCATATATTGTTGTTTTATTTTATTTTAATATTGTTGTTAGCCGCCCAGAGTAGACTTCGGTCTAAATGGGTGGGATATAAATTAAATGAATAAATAAAATACCAACTCTCCTCAGACTGAAGAAGCTACTTGGATGAGTAGCGAAATGTTTCAACTTAACAAGAAATAAGTCCAGTTGCCATGACTCAACTTCCAGATAACCTCTCCTGGATGACTGAGAATCTTCACAGATATCATGTTTACCTGTCTCCATTTTTATATATATAAGGCATGGTTCCTTAAGGTTACAAATCATGATCAGATTGGATGATTTATTTATTTTTTCCTAAATGGATCCAAATTGTGTAGTCCTTTCTAGTGGAAAGCCTTCTGAGATGCTTGGAAGGACACATGAATGTCTTTTGCTCTTAGATTTCCAATTTACAAGATGAACTGCCATGTTTTATTCATTTTTGTGTGTGCTTTTTAAAAAATTATAACATCTGTCCAAAACAGCTTTATTCTGCAGCTTCCAACAAAATAAAGTGCTAAGACTATTAATGCAACACACACAAGATAAGCAAGGAAACAAAACAATAATAAATATAAGAGACTTGTCAGTAAGAATAACACAGGGCCATAATATCTACTCAGTAGCCATAGGCCTTCTGAAAGAGCTAAGTTTGACATCCTCATCCTCATTGTGGTAGCACTGCCTATAGCCTTCAGTTAGTTAACGAGTAGCATATCACTTGCTATGGCAAGTACTTATCCTCAAACATGGTTATGTAGCAGGGATGGTGGGTCATATATTTAGCTTTCAAAAATGCCCAGGTGGAAAGTCTTGATGGGCAGTAGCAATTTGGCAACAGAATAGTTATCACTTAAAATGAGAAAAAAAAATCACTACAGAAAATTCTACCAGCAAACTCACGTCAGAGAAAAATGGCTAAGACTTGTTATGGCGATAAATATGACATTCATGCACTCACACTTGATAACTGATTTGAAGCTTTTACACAGAACTGCAAGGCATTACTAAATGAACCTTTCTGCCTCTTGTGTAAATAGATAGATTAATGACATTAAGCGAAACTCAAGCCTGCTGAAATGTTTGCTTCCTTGTTGGGTTTTCAATTTCCCTTATTTTTGATGAATGAAGCAATCTGGCAATAAAATCTTTGCACAGTAGGTTAATAACGTCATAGCTGAACTGTGAAATAGTAATGTTGTACTATCTCTTTGGAAACAATAATCTTTGAAGTCTGATAAATCTATTTCCAACCAACTTATGTGTTGGTTGTTGCCGGGTCCTCCTCTATCCTGTATGGGCACAAAGTACTCTCTCTCTCTCTCTCTCTCTCTCTCTCTCTCTCTCTCTCTCTCTCTCTCTCTGTGTGTGTGTTTGTGTGTGTGTGTATGTGTGTGTTAACAGAAGGCAACTTAGGTCAGGAGGAAAAGGACGCAAGTTTCCAGGACAAAAAGCAGATTAACCTTTCTTCCTTGGCACCATCACCTGCCTTTTTCTCTAAATAGCTTTCAAGAAGTTTTAAGATATGAGGTCTCCTTCTCTGCCTCTGGAGTCGTCATAGCTCACTGCTCTGTCTGTCTGTGCAACATTCATCTGATGTTTGTCAAAAGAGTCCTTCCTGTCTGTCACTCAGAACAGGAACTGGACTTTCTTTCAAAATAGAAGTCTGTGTTGTTTTCCTTGCCTACTGGAACAGTATTGCTATCCATCCTGTATTTTACAGGTCTGGTCAGATATCCTGATTCTCTCCCCACCCATGTTACTTAAACAAGTTGTGTAGGTCTCAACAGAGTGTAGAATGGACTCACTCATCACTGTATGCACTAAACTCCATCGGAGTTTCATTATAGGTGCTTTCTCTAAGGTGCGTATGGAGAGTTTGATTGCAGTTATTTCCACTGTGGATACTCTTCTGTGTGAATATGCAAAACCCACAGTTACGGTATTTCAATTGAAAGGATTTAAAATATGGGATTACACTTCCTTAGAGGTAACTGTTGCAAATCAGTAGAACTTTCTTCTAGGTGGATAGATTCAATATTTACAGCGTGGCATCAGTGGTACAAGTGATGTGCTTGCAAACCATCAGCTTCTGCTGCTGAAGAGGGAAAGGGGACAAGGCTTTCTTTCCAGAGGGTATCTGAAGCTGGAGACACCAAAGCTGCCATTTCAGCATTGTGAAAACACATGGATGCTGAGTAGGTAGCAACTTTTAGTGTGAACTGTACCAGCACTGGTGCTGTTGTCTATTTGCAGAGCACTTGCCACCAACAGATGGAAAAGTTTGCTTGTGATGAATTCATTACTGAATTAGTTATTAATGGAATGAGGGCCAATTCATTGGAGTGTCCATTGCATCATAAAAATAAAGGCTACTTATACTTTGCCAGAAGTCTGAGCACTTTCATTAAGATGATGATGTATTTTGTTTTTAAAGTACAGGTTCTATACACTGTAGCTCAGCTGAAGGTTGTGGTCTGGGTAGGGCCACTAAGTTGGTCTGTGGCTAACCTTTCCAGAGTGTGCCCATGACCACCAACTGCACCAGCTAGGTATTTCTAATAGCATTCCTTCTGAGTTTTAATTCATGCTCACAGGGCCTTAGTCCCAGACGTCTAAGACATGATGCTAGCACAAACTGATGCTTAATGTTTCAGAGTGATGAGTCATCCCTTAATCTTGCAGATATTGCTATGAAGTGTGTTTGGAAAAGGCTAGTATTTCTTGCCACTCTTGCCTCAGATGAGAAACTGAGGGTTCCAGTTGCAAGGAGTACTCTGTTCCCAAAATGCTCTCCTGAACTACCATGAATGATCAGGAAGTCATGATGGGCTGGAAACCCATGTGCATATTCTGACCTGGGTTTTTTGTTTGTTTATTTTGTTTTGTTTTGTTTTTTAACTAAGTGTTTTGTTCATGCTGGTGAATGGTCCAGCATGGCCATCAATTTCACCAGTGTCTTCCTCACTTTTTGCAGTCTCAAATATTTGAAGGGGAGGAAAATCAGAATTGCAAAACCACAGATTAACTTTTCTAGTCATTTCGGGATTCATGGCTTAATGCAGCAGCTTGCTTGCTGCTAAAAATCAAAGTTTCAGTTGACATTTTATGTACTTCATTATGTAACAAACCTTGAAACATTTGTTTTTAATATGACGTATAATTTCAGAAATCAATTAATTATTTAGGCTTAATTATTTATTGTTACTCAGTAAAAAGGAAATAACCATGGCAATGCTCATGAGTGACATGGTGCTTGTCAGTTACTCTAAGACTGTTAAATACACATAAATTGCAAAAATGACTCCAAATTCTCTCCTCTGAAAAATCTCAAATGTTTTAGACGTGATAAGTAAAGACTGCTTGTTTCAGTAGAAGAAACTATGATGTTACTAGTGATCATATTAAGTAAATATATTGAAGGGATAATTGTGGAAAGGTCATAATGTTACAAGTTACATGGTTTGTAACACATTCCTTCTAACCTGTTGATTATAGCAGCAGCAGTGCCCCCCCCCCCCCCCGTCATGATGAGATCCTTAAGTTGTGGAGACTTGCTAAAAATCCTGTTGTGCACAACTATGATGAAGCCATCAGCAGCAACCTCAAATAAATTAATTAAAAGCTTCCTTTAGGAATTTCGGGTGCACATGACTGTGTTGCATTGTCTACAAGTTACATGTACCCTGAAATCACTTTTAAATAGTGGCGATTTGCAGCTGATGATTATGTCATTTTCAGTGCACACGTAGAACTCCACAACAGGATTTCAACCACTACATTCTTTTAAAAGGCCATCTGAATAATCATGGTGAGAGAACATGAGTTTGTACAATGATTTTTTGGGGTCAAGGTCATCAGATACTTTAACCAAATTATAGGAATTGGGTTTAATTGGACTGGAATTAATTGCATTGTAAGTTGATAAATGTAGGGAGGAATGGTAGGCCTAAAGGGCTTTGTTGATAGCTATGTGTTATCTCAATTAACAGGAAAATATGAATGGACCAAAAGGCTTAATATATGATAAGATATCAAATTAGTTTTATTTTACTATTTTTAAACTATTTTTTTACTATTTGACTTGAAAGGGTAACTTGGCTCTTTTGTATAATTTTAAGAATATAATATATTTTTCAATTAATGATAACAACAAATCCCAGATAAGTCCAAATTATTTTTTTAATTTTAGTGTCTAAATGGCCCCAGATAGAGCACATAAACTTGACAAACAGACTGCTTTAAAGCTGTCTGCTTCAGTCCATACAATGTGGCAAGGAAGCTTTTATTCTCTGAAAGAGATGCTGAATTTGATTGACAGGTCAGTTTGCCTGAACACCATAACCCCTTTCCTCTAACACTTTACTGCTATCAATTACAGTTTTGAATGTGGATTGTTTCTAATGTAAAATAATGCCAGCCTCTGCTTCTTACCTCAGGCGAGAAAGCTCTTTTGTTCTCTACCACCCACTCCCTACTCCACTTTTATTTGCATATATATATTTATATTCTTTCATGCTATAAACATCAGAGTGCTGTCCTTAGAAATAAGTTTCATTAAAAAAAAATCCCTCATCCATAACTTTGTGGACAAATGGGCTGTATCAGTGGTTAAAGCAGGAAAGCTACTGAGATTTTGTGATAGCTTGATCTTGCTTTCATTCAGTATATGAAAATGTAGCCTTCTAAATGCATGTATTAGTGGCAGTAATATTGTGCACAGCTACAAGTTGGCCAGGCTCCTCTATAGCATGGTTTCCCTCTGGCAGTCAAGTTAAATTCTCGTCGGCAAATTTGCCTGACTGAATTGAATACAGATCTTATTTAAATCAGGTGATTTGCTTTAGCTGCCATCTGTTGGCCAGTTTGCTATTATTATTCTGCTGTTGTAGTAGCTACCTGTCGCCTATATTGTAGCAAGTCAGAAATCACATTTAATAAATATTTGAGGTATTACGCAACGGTTTTAACCTCAGGGAATTTACGTTAGTTTTGTGTACAAGAGGTTATATATAATCTCTCTATACATTGGTATGAAATGAAAAGGTACTGTCTAGGCTCGCTGGAAATCTGTGCTTCAAGATCCCCATCTAACTGTTTCCAAGCAATTCCCACAGATTGAGAGAAAGAGAAAGAGAGGGTTATATTTGTTAAAGCTCGGAATTGCTCTTGCTACGGAGCCCTGTATGCCCAAAATGAATGACACATATTCCGTACCACTCAAAAATAGACCTGTGAGACTACTACACTGCACTATTGAGAATCTCTTGTGAAGTCTGCAGTCTCTTGAAGGAGCATTTTGTAATTTACTATATACTATATGTCTCCTTTTATGAGGCCTCTGAAACTTTTACATGAAGGGTTCGACTTGTGCCTACCTGACGTCTGATTTTAATCTGTGCCTTTGATCCCAACATGCACCTTTTCAACACTCAATCAGAAATGCCTGTGGTCCAGATAAAGAGGCAGGCTTGGTTATCCTCCTTTTATTCCTTTCCCTTCTAATTTTGGAAAGTCTGTGAAGTACTTTCAAGGTGGATTGTAGAGAAGTAACTCTGGCCTGGATCTCCGAAATGATACTTGAAGCAGCATCCTCGTCACTGGTGGATGCCCGCTTCACAATGCCTGCCCTGATAATGCCTAGATATTTTCTTTTAGCCCTGCCCTGACATGTTGTTCCTTCTGCCTCTGGTACTTGTGGAGACTCCTTGTGCAGTTTAGGAACCTACCAGGTCCCTGGAAGCTGCACTGTTAAGTACAGGAGGGAGCACCACCGCCTTCAGGGCCACGCCCCCCAGTGTCATCTGCTGTTAGACTCTGAAATCTAAAGGGACCAAAGCTTTAAGTTCCATGCATTCCAACATAATTTGGCTTCCCTCAAGCCCACATACTATGTTGATCTGGGGTTGGTTAGTTGGGCAACCTGTGTAAATACTGGAATATCTTGGAATAACAATGAGTGGTCAGGGATAGGGCAAAGTTGAGGTGAAGCAGGCTTGACTGGAAAAACAGTTCCTAAGGAAAAGAGTTGGGCAGTCCTCCTCCCACCTCTCCACTTCTTTGCTCAAAATCACAGTCCTCACAAATCTGTAAAACACAAAATAAACCTGCCAGAGCTCTGTTGTGCCCATTTGCATGGAATGTTTTATTTGCCCCTACTTGCGACAGACAGCGTTTCACTGTATTTTGCCCTGAGGCTAAGGTTTCTTTAATTATTGATGAATTATTCATTCTATATAGCCTACCCTATCTGGTAGCCTCAGGGCAAGTTGCTGTGATTTCATCAAAGACAAATCTATCAATTACTTTTCCCAAATGGCTCACTACCTAAGAGCTCACAATTTAATTTCTCTGTTTATCCATTAATGTCCTCATAGGCATAAGAAAGGAAGTTTCCCTTTTCCCCTTTTGTTTTCCTGAGAAAGTTATCCTGAAATCTAGCCATCTTGAGAAGGTAGAAGGGAAGGGGGATGATTATGTACTGTCAGAACTGGTACAGATGCTGATCGACTGTGTCAAGAGCAAAGACATTCGGATCCTCCCCCCTTTTTACTATTTTTTTTAAATTTTTTTGGCATGTATAAATCCCTAAAGGACTTGGTCTAGTTCTCAGAAAAAGCAGATGACTAGAGACTGCAAGTGAGGGTTCAGATAGTAAAATGCTGGACCATGATAAAATTATGTCCAGGAAAGGTCATTTGTATTTTTCCTCCCTGGATATCTTACCTTACAGATTTGGGGTTGGGTGGGTATTGTTCCCTAACTGAAATTGTACAGTCCATCTTATTTACTGCTTGTAAGAGCTAAGCCTTTGTTAATTTTTGAGAAAAGGAGTGCAGAAACTAAAACAGATGAAAATGCCAATTATTCATACTTAGTGGTGGAATCTCTGTACTTAGTTCTCCTCCAATTTTACTCAGCCTTCAGCTGTAACATTTAGAATGGCTAACTGTAGAGGTGGATGTGGAAAACCTTCTGATTTGCCCAGAAGGAAGGTGATAATGCCCTTTCACATGGTATGCTGTGTATATAATATGGTGGAAACTAGAGAAATTATCAGATAGTTAATATGGGGAATATAATGTGTAAACTGGGTAGCTTGTGAACCAACACGATGTGTTCAGAATCCTACACATGACTGTAGCAGCTGCTGTCAAAACCAATAGCTGACAGAAGCCATGGAGCCTGCCTTTCTGGTCTTCTTCATGCTATCAACTTTAACTACTCAATTGTCACTCACTTATTCCCTGTCAACTCCATATCCTGGTTTCCACCATAGAAAGGACTAAGAAGGTTGCAGTCACTTCCTTGATTTCCTTTACTTGTGGGTGGATAGGTGTGCTGAACTTCTACTATGAAAGCTAGAAGGTAGCTCTGATGTCTATACGTATGAGTTTTGGCAGCTTTTGATATAGTCATCTGGAAACTTGAACACATGTGACTGGTTCACGCATCTCAGGGCGTGGTTATACTGACAATAAGAACAGCTTTTGAATTGGGTTTTGCATAATTAAAACAGATTTGAAAAATTTGGACTACATAAGGCATGGCGACGCTCGCTTCTTTTGGCTTCAGAGCAAGTTTTTTTTTAAAGAGTACAGTGGGTATTTTTTTAATTTAACAAGCTTGTGAAATAGATTCTTTTTTGAATTGCTTCAAACAATATGAATGCCCCTGTTGTATTAAATATTGCCTTTGCGAGCAGTTGCGGGTTTCTGAAATAATGTCACTATGGTATGTCACTTAAAATGTAATTTTTAAAAAGAGGAGGGAAATGCACGCAATCCAAAGGATGCCTGAAAACCAAAGAAATAATGCACAACATTGAAAATGAATGGGAAAGAGAAGGTTGCAATCATTGATGATGCGCTGGAATCAGCAACAATGAAAACTCTGCGTTCTGCAACTATACTGGCTAATGAAATGATTAAAAATCTCACATATAATTTCCTGAAGCAGTTTTAAGCCCCTACTTTATATCGGAATAATAATTTTAAAAGTGAACACACACAGCAGTACAAAAACCACATGACTGAAAATCGATTTAAAATACATAAGAGCTGAAACATATACAAATCAGGGGTACAACTGTGCCCCAAGTTTGCTGGATAACATTATGGCCAATAGCATAGCTTCATATAAATTCAATATGCCATGTAAGATTCCTGCTTTTTTGTTTATTCATTTAAGAAAGGAAGAGTTGGAAATGATCACAAAAAATATTGCCGTGGTTTTTATATTAGTTGACTAATACCTCCAGTGGAGTTGTGTCATCTTCAGCAAAATGGATTTCTGTGAAATGCCTAAGACCTAAAGTTTTGAGCTGAATACTTGATCCAAAAAACCAAACTTCCATTTACTCAGTATTATGCTGATTTTGAGTATTGGCCAGATGGAAGTGAATATCTTCTTGGTTAGTTGGGTAATTTGGTTGTTTGAAACACCGATGCACCACTAGTGAGTGACAGAATCAGAGTTTGGGTTAGTAATATACAAAAATGCAACCAGGGTATGTTTCTTCCAGTGTACCTCTCTGCTTACATTTGCATGCAAAGTCAAGCTGCCGTACAGTCATCCAAAGCCATTATTTTCATTGCAACTGATGGCAGATGGAAATGACTTCTCCTTCTTACTTTACCAGAACTCAGGCATCATCCTGCATTAATGAGGTGGGTCATATTTCTCACCACAATACCGCAGAACTCCCATTATACAGCACATCTCCCATTATACAAATCACTGTAAACCTCTGTGAATAAAACTGCTGCTTATATGAATTTCTGATTCATTCAAATATTTTGGATGCCCCCCCCCCATCACTTAATCACATATAAAGTGCTTGGAAGCAATTCCAAATGATTTCAGTGGGATTTTATCATCGATAAGGTTCTTGGAATGAGTCTGAGATGAAGAGTGCCTTAATCAGATCATCACTTCCAAATTATTTTCTCCTCCATGGAGTCTATGATATGTGGAGAGTTTTACACAGGAGATTGTGAGGCATCAAGTAGCTAAATTTGTGTTACCTTTCACAGTATACAGCTGGCTGGGTAGCTTAGTGAGTTAGGTATCTGGCTGTGGAGCCAGAGATTGGGAGTTCAATCCCCCACTGTGTGTCCCAGAAGAACCATCCTGTGTAGCCTTGGGCAAACTCTACAGTCCCAGGATGTCTCCATAAGAAGGGAATGGGAAACCACTTCTGAGTATTCTCTACCTAGAAAATCCTGAAAAGGGTCACCATAATTCAGATTGACTTGGTGGCACACAATTATTATTTTATCATAGTATTCAGGGACATTCAGGTGGAGAACTTTAGAACTCAGACATATATATGTTTACCAGGATGTCAGTACCCACATGCTGTGTTCAGTGGGACTTACTCCCAAGTTAGTTTGCACAAGATTGCAGCTTAACTGTAGAATTTCCCAAAGAAGGAATATTTTGGAAGAGTCAGCAGGATTCTGCTTGAGTCCTGTGAACATGTTACAGTGCTTGGAATGTGTCTCTGTGGTGATAAATAAGCTGTCAATTCATGATGAAGAAAATCAAACTTGTGCAGTTTGTTTTGGCCAGAGTTGCTTGCAAAAAATATGAGAGAAATTCCTGACAAGCCATGGAATGGTCCATATGTTAGCATTTAGCGTTCCTACTCTTTATTGTTCCTGTGATAGCTTTGTGGAAAGGTAAACAGGAATGTCAAAAATAAAGAAAAATTTAAAAACACACACATACAGAATGGATTTTTTTTTTTAAAAAAAGAATGCTTTCACAGGTTCTAATTAAACACAAAAAAAGATTGATTCTGCAAAACAAACAAGGCTGACATTTTTGCCAGTTGCCTGTGTCCCAGTCTCCCAAGCCCTACATTCTGAATGACTAAACAAAAATCCAGAAAGTGCAGGAGCTGTGCCAAGCATTTTGAAGCCAGCTTACTTCGTTTGTAAAACATTGCCTTTCTGTTTGGGGTCTCATGAGACGAATTCCTTCCCACCATGGTGCACGAAGTTTAAATCAGGAAAAAGCATGCTTCCTGATCCTCCTGTTCATAGGGGCCATCTCCTGAGTACCAATCGAAATCTTCCCAACATTCATGCCAGATGCACTGGACTATACAGAAGACAACACTCAACAATATACTGGGTTGCAATATTGGTTTCTGTGTAGCTTTAAACATTTCGCCCCAACATCTGTCATCCATGCCAAGTTGGTAACAGCAACAGCTCAGGAATGGATAAACACAGAAAATGAAAAACAAACAAACCCTGTACACACATTTTAATAGCTTACTATTAATAATATCCATGTAGTATTTTTACTGCATAATTAGTCCTTGCAATTAATCAGAATCTTATACTGTGCTTAGTCAGATCCAAAGTCACTAGATTAAGGGGCCAATCAAGAGGAGTAAGGTTGCTTCTGAGTAGTCGAGTGTCTCCCACTGTGTCAGTTCAGGAGATTCCCCCTCCCAGTGCTGTGGGGAATGTATGTAGGCAGAGCAAGCTTTTTCTACATTGCAAGTACAATCCTACTGAGCTTTTCAGTGCCCGTAAGAGGAATCACAGCAGCCAAATCGACTAATGGATTAAGTTCCCCTCTTACGTTAAATCATGTGCCTGGTCACATGTTGAGCACTTTGTCCATCAACCTTAACTACCCACAGCAATTTATGTGATTCCATGTGTGTGTGTGTGTGTGTGTGTGTGTGTGTGTGTGTGTGTGTGTGAGAGAGAGAGAGAGAGAGAGAGAGAGAGAGAGAGAGAGAGAGAAAGACACACAGAGAGAAACTCAAAGAGTATAATGCCCAGTGCTTTTCATAAAATGCAAGCTTCTCACCCATCTACCAGAATGCTCTTTCAAAGTGAACCCTCTGTAGCTTGCATAATTTTAGGCAGGATATAATTCTAATGACAGAATGAACAACAGCTCCCAGGGACACTTTCTCAGCTTCTTTGAACTCTTTATCATCCCTGTGTCCCTTGTTACCACTCTTCTTTAAGATGGCTTCATTTTGGTGGCTTCAGTTCACATATCAGCATCCAAAGCTGTTGTGTAACCTGCCTTTAGGAGCCTGGCATTACAGACCTCTTGCCAAGTGTGCACCCGAGTGACACCACTATCGCTCCATTTCACAATCCCTTAGCCTCAGTCATAAATGCTAGTTCCAATGTCTCCCATGGTGGCAGCCACAATCTATCTGGAACAATTGCTTGTTGTGTTTGCCAAACCCACAAAATTACAAAATTGCAGCAGTCTCTGTGAAATAACTAACAATTCCAGCTCCTTCATAATCATGTTTTTCTCTGTGACCCCATGAACTTGCTGCAGAGAACTGGTCACACGATTTCCAGCCTTTGTCCATGGATTGTAGCTTTCCTCTTTTACCGATAATCACACATTATTTTTTCTTTACCTAGCTTGTGAAGGTAATGACAAACATTCAAAACGTTTGGAGAGCAGTAAGCACTCATGTTTCCTATCCACCCGGCCCCCTAAACAAATGTTGGGAGTATCTCTAACTAAGAAAGATGAGGGATTGTTACAAGTTCAAATGGTGGCAAACCATGTTACTGAATTTTGGAAGTACTTGTGTATGGTAGAATGGGATGAGAGAGACAATGTTGTATCTTTAGAGCTATGAGAAAGGCCGTTTTCTGTGTGGTCAGCAGAGTTGCCAGATCTGAGGACACTAGCTGAAATATCAGGGAATTGCTGTGCTGCTCTCGTTCTCTAGACGGAAAGACAACTCTCAGGGTGAAAAGCGCTGGAATGGGAGAAAATTTGGTTCTTTTGTGTGAGGGATTTTTTAAAAAGCTTTGCCACCCATCTCCACTCTTTGCACAAAAACCCACTGACTTATCAGGAAGGTGTTTTAATGTGTTTTGGGTTTGAACAATGATGGTACACTGAAAAGCTAGGGCTGAGGAGAAGGGACTGAGGAAAGAGTTGGTGGGTGTATGTGGGTCCATCCTGTGGTTTGGAGCAGGGCCCTCTGGTTGCCCAAGCCCCAGAATCATGTCGTTTTTAATATTGCTTGTATTTATGAGTTTTAATATGATATCTGTTTAATGCTTTTAAAATATTTTAATAATTTATTATTTTAGTTTTTAACTTTGTTTCTTTTATAAGCTGCCTTGGATCCTTAGGAGAAAGGTGGCCGATAGATAGATAGATAGATAGATAGATAGATAGATAGATAGATAGATAGATAGATAGATAGATAGATAGATAGATAGATAGATAGATAGATAGATAGATAGATACTTCTGTAGGTAGAGTGAAGCTTAAATAATCCCAAAGAGCAGTACAGGGCCAAGAAAAGCTCCCCATGTGTCATGGAGTTAAGTCTAATGTGATACACATCTAAGCACAAATACGTAGTGAGTAATCGCTGCTGCCAGGGATGTTTTACAGCCCTTCTAGCCATCCCAAAACAGGCTTTTGTCGTTGGCTTTGGGGTGCCATGTGACCTATTTATCCTGGTTTTAGACACATTCTGGGCCCGTTTACCTAACTTCCCCTCATGCCCATCTTCACAATCACAATTGGTTCTGCCCCTTCCCCACCCTTCCCTGCTCCTGTGACATCACAATGTCCTGCTCCATTGCATAGGAAGGGCCTGCCCCCTGGTGCCAATTTTTGGCCCTAACATCTCAGGGAATGGGCCTCAGAGTGATTCATTGTAAAGCAGAGTCTTCTCTGGCTTTTTGATTTCATTGACCAAGTAAGTCATCTGCCAAATGAAAATGTCCTTATCCAAATGAAGAAAAATGTCACTAATTTTTTATTTACACATACCAATCAGAAACATTTTTTACTTTGATTTATACTGTGTATAAACCATGGGATGAATTAGAAGACAGTCCTTCAAAAAGGAAATGACTTCTGTGATTGTCAACTGAAATGATGCATTATCAAAACCAAAAATTGATCATGGCATTGCCAAAAAACAAACAAACAAACAAACAGACAGACAGACAAACAAAAAGAAAAAGAAAAGTTTGGCCTCATTCTCTTTCAATAAAATGCAAATCACACAGAACAGTTGCTGACAGGATGCCACTGAAATGCACTCAAAGAAACTACCCATACAATCTATCAATATTCAATATTTATACCGTTGGACTCAACTTTAACATCAAGTCTCAGTTTATCTCAGTTTTTCAAATGCCGTCTGGGAAAATGGGTAAGCAAGGATTTATACTTGGAGAACAAAGCTGACAGGAAAAAAAATGATTCATTCAAAATGTAGTTTTGGAGCAGAGCTTTATGGATACTGTGGGCTACCAGGAAGACAAACCAGTTGGTTCTGCGTCAAAGCAATCCTGAACTCTCCCTAGAAGCCAAAACAACAAAACTGCACTTCTTGTACTTTGGGCATATTGTGAGAAATCAGGACTCCCTGGAAAAGACAGTAATGCTAGGAAAAGTTGAAGCCTGTAGGAAATGAAGAAGATCTAACATGAGAGGGATTGACTCAGTAAAGGAAGCGACAATGCTTACGTTTGCAAAACCTGAGTAGGACTGGTAGTAGCAGGACCCTTTGGAAGTCAACAACTCACAAAATCACCATATAACCTAATGGCTTATAATTTATTGTTTTTATAATAACAAAAAGGTGTTCAATGGTTGATTTGTTTCTTAGGTTCAGGAGCTATCATGTACTTATCCCCTGAAAAAATAAAGGCCTATTGTATTCAGTAGAGTGTGCTTCCAGGTACAGAAGTTGAGTTTCAGGATTTATTTCTTAAGGTGGTGGTTCTCCATAAAGATGTAAAACAATGTGGGTTTTATTTATTTATTTATTTAAAACATTTATTGTTGTGATGTGCTCTCAAGTCATACCTGACTTAGAGTGATCCTAAAAGGGTTTTCAAGATAAGTGAGGTATTTAAGGAGTGGTTTTACGAGTTCCACACACACACCCAGCGAGTTTCCATGCCAGAGCTGGGGAACCCAGGTCTCCTGAGTCCTAATCCATTACTCTGTCCACTACAGAACACTGGGTACATTTATAGCATTTATAGCCCACCCGATTATCGCAGGATCTCAGGGCAAATTACAGAGCTGTATAAAACAATATTAAAACACAATATAATTAAATTAATTTAAAATCAAACCATTTTAAACACAAAATTAGAGCATTCAAACATTGAAACCATTGCACTCAAACCTACACAGGTCACTATCTCCCACTCCGGAAGGCTCTCATAAATAAGTACGTCTTGACTTGGTGCTGCAATGATGCCAATGTCAGCGCCAATTGAGCCTCCAAGGGGACGACATTCCACACTTGGGGTGCTACAAAAGGCATGCAAAATTCAAAATTATTCTTGGCGTTCTCACATTACCTTATGCAAACACAGCCTAGGTGAATACTTCATGATACTTGTTTGTTGTGAAGAAAAGAATCATTTATTCTCACGAACTTAATCTTACACCAAAGAAAAGGGTGGCTTAGTTTTTTTTTGGGCATATGGGGAGTGGGAGTGTGTGTTTGTTTCTGTGTGTATGAGACAGAGAGATAGGTTGCTGATTTGTATCATCTTGCAGTTTAAATATTCTCATCTTCCCCCTCCGTTCCCCACTGATATTTTCCCTTCTTTAATGTGAAAACCTATTTTAGCATTTACAAAAAATTCAGATAGTATTTGTGTTTTTCAGGGCAGGTTTGTTGGTTCTTCTTCTTCTTTAAGGTGGGTGATCTGAGGCTCAGATGTACAGCATGTCTGGAAGCAATACTTGGCCAGTGAGTAAGTGTGTGTGTGTGTGTGTGTGTGTGTGTGTGTGTGTGTGTGTGGTGTGTTCATCTATCCATGATTCATTCTGAGGGCTGTTTTAGCCTTCATAAAATATTCATGCTGGTTGTGCATGGCTCTATAATTGCCATCTCAGGCCTTGAATTATTTATAGGTTGTACTGTTCACATAGTCTCATTTACTGATAGAGCAGATAACACCATACAAGAGGATCCCAAACACTCTAATGCCTGTTACTTTGCATTAAGTAGTGGAATTATATTACTGTAGGTGTAAAATGCTGGCCTTCCCCCCCCCCTCACGTTAATATATGGCTTTTTTGTATTTATCATATGCTAATTGTCAAGATGCCGTTAAGCCTCATAATTCCTGCCAAGTTTTGCAGAAATCAAGTTGTGGACTGAACCGATTTAGTTCTTGATCCCAAAATGATTGTTCTGGAGAACCTTCCCCTCTCTTTCTCTCTCCAATAATTTATTGAAATGGATGTGCAAGAACACATTCATACCTGGCCTCCTTTGTTTTGCACTATTGATCAGTTTGCCTGTTCTAATGGTTAACAAACATTCAGCAGTTCGGCTTACACAGATGTTTACTGAGCTTTTTGGTGTTGTTTTTTCCCTCAGCCCCCATCCCCATGCGGCCCTTTTGCCAGGTTTGCTGTGCTAGTTAATGGCTTCTGAGTGAGTGGAGGGGAGAGGGATGAGATCAGCCCATACCATTTTTCCAATAATAAATTCTGTCCTTTGGGGAAAAAAGAAAGAAAGAAAATAGAAGAAAAACATAAACCAAATATTTTTGTCCTTATTTTTGTGCCTGGATTTTGAAGGTTGCTTGTATATACTGTATATAGTCTTATAAAAATCAATAGGATTATATGCTAGAACAGTGAGAGTGTAAGGGTATAGCTACACCAGCATTTGCCATGCCTATGCTCATTGTACATCCTAAGAAACAAGAATGCACTAGCAGTTTGACCTCTTAGAACAGGAGCAATCCAGCATGGAAAAACCATAATCCCGCATTAGTTCTGACACGGTATAGCGCAAGGTTGGGAAACTTGAACCCTACCGGACTTATTGAGGACTTACTTGCACATCATTCATCCTCATTGGCCAGATTGGTTGAACTGATGCAAACTGAAACCATTCGCCTCTGGAAGGTTCTCCAGCCCAGCCATCTTGTGGCTGACTTCAGGTCGAGGAACTCCTAGGCAAAATGCCATCCCTGTGTTATGATTTTGGACCCCTGTATGGTTCAGAAGGGATGTGGTGGCTCTGCGGGTTAAACCGCAGAAGTCTCTGTGCTGCAAGGTCAGAAGACCAGCAGTCGTAAGATCGAATCCATGCGACGGAGTGAGGTCCCGTCGCTTGTCCCAGCTCCTGCCAACCTAGCAGTACGAAAGCATGTAAAAATGCGAGTAGATAAATACGTACCACCTCGGTGGGAAGGTAACGGCGTTCTGTGTCTAGTCGTGCTGGCCACGTGACCACGGAAACGGTATTCGGACAAACGCTGGCTCTATGGCTTGGAAACGGGGATGAGCACCGCGCCCTAGAGTCAGACACGACTGGACTAAATGTCAAGGGGAACCTTTACCTTTACCTATGGTTCAGAAGTGTTCAAGAACCTTTTGGAGAGCTTAATTTGCTTATAGCAGGTTATTTGTAGCTGCCATCTTGTGACATTTTTTAAAAAGCCATATAAATGTGACTGGTTCTCCTCTCCTGAGGAGTAGTGGCCATTTCCCCTGTGTGTGCCACAACAAATTAAGTTCTCAGGGTTCATTCAGAACAAAGGTGGCTATGCATTGTCTTCCACCAGTACAAGTATTGATATGTGGGGTTGTTTTTTTTCTTTTTACGTGTCCCGGGATGGGCCTCAACAGAAGGCCCTGCTGGGGCACTGGGATCTTAACAACTGTCAGTTGTGCACTTACTCCCTCTTGATATTGCCTCCTTGCTACAATGCAAGCACCTGAAGAACTGGCAGTGTGGCAGTAGATATTTTACAAGCTGCCGGAACCAAATCCAGATCCAAATACATCCCAAATAGAGCCAGCTTTCAAGCAACTGTCTCTGGAAACAGTTGAGGGACAGGTGATTTTATTTAAAAAATATCCAGAGTAATCAGTCTGTTGTTAACATTGCCACAGTTTTTATGAAGCTATTTTTTTTAAAAAAAATCACAAGTAATGGCATGAGAACACATCTTTTTTGCTATGCTATAAATATGCAAATGACCTGATGCCCCCAACCTGTGCTATATAAACTTGAAAATAAGATTATATTATGAAAATAAGATTATACTAGATAAGCTTTCAAACTTTCCTCCTCCTCTCACTGAAATATAAGAGTACCCTACCACACCTGCTAAGCACTTTCTCCTGTCTTTAGACTGATCTTTGCATTGAACCTTAGCTCTTCTGTCTGAAGAACTTTTCCAGCATGACTTTACAGTGAATTGTTAATGCTCGAAAAGTACAGCTTCCAGTTTGATATATCATTAATTACAAGAATGCTAGCCTGTAGTAGTGAGTACTGATACTCAAAATCCTTACATAGCAGAAAAGAAGCAGCAGCAGGTAACAGAGTAGGGGGAAAAAAAATAAATGACTGCTATAAAATGAAAAGCGAACTGTGGATGAAAGCAAGTCTATGAGAGAGCCACAGGAAACTGCCAGGAAAAAAAAACATGGAGAAAAGAAATATTTTCCCCTGCCCAAAACAAACCATTTTGGTGAACAATAAATCCTTTAGAAAATATGTATCTGCTTGAACCTTTATTTTTTTTCTGATAACAAGTCATTATTATAAAATAAACTATGACATTTATGTTCATTATCATGATACAAATTGTAAAATGCTGTGTTTTTCCTTTACAATTCGTTAGTCAGTCAAAGAGAAGGCTATTTTTAGTCTTGTGTAGATTCCTTTACTTTCCAGGACAGTTTCACAGATATATTTTATATATATATTAACACACTTTTGTTAAACAGAATTTTCATTGGGGAGATGGCATTTGAGACTTCATGGAAGCTCCCCAGCTATCAGTATTTTGTTTCTTGTACTTGTCTAGTAGTGTTCACAAAGCATAGGGATCGCCCGTTAACTACTGTTTGAGGATATGATACTACATTCCTTTCTAGTCACCTGTTTGTTTTTGCTTACTACTTTTACTCAGCACTTAACCAATAAAGAAAGTTTGCTGTAGCAGCTGAACCATTTTAAGCACAGAGAAACATTCCTCAGAAATCTCTCCACCACTTCTTGTTATGGGAAGAGCATGAGTCGCTGTTGCAAATAACTAGCTCTCAAAAAGCCAGTGGATTTCTTTAAACCAATTGCCTAGAACAAATTTGCATACTTTCTGGACTGCCGCTGCCCATACAAGCCCCCTTGCCAGCTAAGGTCATCTGGAACTGCCCTTCTAAAGGTGCCAACCACCAAGGCAAGTCCAGCTTGAGTGTATTTTAAATAGATCCTTCTGTGTGGTCGTCCCCATGCTTTGGAATTCTCTTTCTGAGTCTCTATGAAGTATGACATCTCTGCAGAGATTCAGGAGGGGATGTAAAGCAGAGTTGTTTTGGAGGCTAGGAACGGCTATTCCACAACTTAGGTGGCATTCATTTTTATATATTAATGTTTTATATATTAATTGTTTTTAGTTTTTATTGCATTTTATCATTGATATAGAGCATTTTATTGCTATATATATATTGCTTTTGTGATGTGTGCCATTCTGGGTCTTTGGCGAGAAGAATGGCATATACATTAAAATTATATACTCTATATATTTATGTATGAAATTTACCTGGCCAGAATGACCCGAACCTGTTTCAAAATGTGCACTTTCAACTTGATCAAGAGTGGAATAGGAATGGGAGTTCCAAATGGACTCATATCGAACATGAATCCCTGACGTTAGGCACAGTTAGATTTAAGTTGATATAATAAGTTGTGTGTTTGCATCATAATGTCTTTGTAGTTCTCTTTCCATGCCCCTATTTCCAGTGCATTTGTTCATTGTCTAGTTACTGTCCTGTAGGCAGAGCTGTGCAAACAGAAAAACTGTGCACATTGAATGAAGCTCATACAGGACTGATCTAGTTGGCATCCCAGTATTTTGGTCCATCTGTCACTGGTGTGCCTTGAGGCTGCCCATTCCACAGTGTCCTTTATGATAAGAAATTTATAAGCAATTGTACTGTATCATGGGATATTACTTGTTATTTGCAGTTGGCTTCTTATCAATATCTTCCCTATTTAGAGCCTCATCCTGACTGACAATTGTCTAGAGCTCGTGTGCTTGATCATTATTTTTAAGCATCTGGTGTATATTCTAATGTGACTAAAACACACCGAAAGACACGCTAGTTGAGAAAGAGACACAGTAACAGTGAAGTATTACTCAAATAAGCAGAATCAAGCGGGTTAGAAACTCTTCTGTAGCACTATTAATATTTGCCAGGTATTTATTAATTCTTACTAGCTTTGGTAATGGTTTGAGATTAGGGATGGGGAAAAAGTGCTTTCTGGCACAATTGTATAATAGATTTGAACATTCATTCTTAGTTTCTTTTTTGGTTTAATTGAAAATTCAGTTGTATATAATTGAATGTTTGAATATTTAATATGTTAAGGACCATTCCCCCCCATATGTGTGTGTGTGTGCGTGTGCGTGCGTGCGTGTGTGTGTGTGTGTGTGTGTGTGTGTGTGTGTGTTCCAAAGTGTGCTCTGTCTGTCTTGTTTGGCTGGCATACAGTCCTTTTAAAGTTGTGCAAACACCTGCAGGGTGCTCTGGAAGCCAAGTCATCACTTAGCCTTAATTGGTCAACTAGCCTTTGCTGTGATGGGCTGTATGCTACATCTCATTGTCTGACCTCAGTGTGCACTCTGAAAGAGGTGACTTCAGCGCTAGTCGTTTCCCAATTATGCAGAGTGTTGGAACAGCAGTGCCCTTGGTTCTCCACCAAATTTTACCCCTAACTATTAACATTGATATATTTTGGCATTTAACAGCTTGGGGGAATGAATCATAGATGACTTCCAAGAACAAAGTAGATAAAAACTTTTTTCACAGATACTTTTCTCCTCCACCCCAAGATTATTCCCATAACTCGAGTAGCATTTGTTTTTATTACCAACTTCTTTCTGAAATTGAGAAATGAGTAAAATGCCTCCTGTTGGTGTGATATCTCAGCTGGGGATGTGAATCCTGTAGCCTCTTGAACTTGGTGATAAGCTAAGAAAAAGCTCCTCTCCCCCCCCCTCCCCAGAATGATTTCTTTGTCTGATGGCAGGGGTGGGGAGTGGGTTCCCTGAGAAACCTTGTGGGAAATTTAGTGGGATTTTTCAATTTTTAATTTTTATTTTTTTTGCATTTTTCCCCCCAACAGAAACACCAATCTGTACAAAATTCCTACAATTATGAATAAAATGGAATCTTTCCTCTATGTGATTTCCTGGAAGGAGGATCATGCAAAAGAGTGGGTAACAAAGAAATAAACAAACTATAAACAGGAAAAAACGTGACACAGGGTCTCATTTTTATGGAAATCTTGCTGGTGCAGGGGGAAGTCTTGTTGAAGCATCCTAGCATGGAGAGATGCAAAAATTTGCCAAGAATAAGGATTTTTTAAAATAAACTTGTGACATTCCCATTCTCTGCTGAGCAGTTTCTGAAGTTGCAAAATATGATTTGTGATATTTGAAATGTGGTTGCCATTGTTCATTTAAATGTACCCAATAATCTGTTCTGGTCAAGTTTTTGATAGTATCTGTCAAGTCCCTTTCACTGCTAAAATGTCCCTTTTCATGTCAGCGGAGATGCTTCTGTGAGATGGAAACAGAAATTGTGCGCAAGGAAGCAAAGCAAGTGTTTTGGGCATTACAGTGCCATAGGCATTTGGACTGAGACAACAATTTATTTACTAGACACATATGGAAGGATGGTATGTATGTCCCCAGAATAGATATTCATTGCTATTTTTCAGTGCAAGCGCATGGATTAGTGTCTGTATGTCTGAGCACATATCTGCGACTATATAGTTATAACTACCGTGGTCTCTAGTGCATACTTTGTATTTTGGAGAGAAATCACTTTCTATCATTCGTCATTGCCTGGCTGCAGCAGACTGGGCCAGCACATCATTTGTTAGCAACGACAAAGCCGCACTCATAAACGCCGACATGTTACATTAATTTATAGGCACTGAGTGACTTATTAAATGTGACGTGTGAAATATAACAGGGCCTGGTATGGATGATTAGGTTTGGGGCTTTGAATTGTTGACAAGGCAGAGGTAATGAATTGCGGGACACAAGCTAGAATGTTTCTCCCTCATTAGTCAGTATTAGCTGCATTAATAGTAATAATTGGATATATTCATCATTTTAAATGTTTTAATAAAATGTTTGGACAGCACCTGATCAAGGCAGTCAAGTGTTAGGCTGAAAGGTTTTGTGACAGCTGAAGACTGATGGCGCATTTTGGGTGGAGATGTACATGACCCTATTAAGGTGATGTCTTAACCAATGTCCTTTCAGTAGTGGAAAGTTGAAGACAGTTAGAAAGCAATTGAAGTGATGGCAGCACCCAGCACCACAGCTTCCAGTTGAAATCGCAGAGGAACCAAGTTTTAAAATGATTGGTGCCCTGGTAGTTTCTCAATGAATGTCTTAAGATGCATAATATTGATTTCACTCATTTGTTGAAAGTATAGAGAGTTCCTGTAAATCAAGTAAAACAAAGCAAACAAATAATTAAAAGCACAAAACCAAAAACATTGTGGCAGTTTTATTTCCATGTGAGCTTTTTTGGATTACAGTTCACTTGGAAGATATATTTAGCCACATATTTGCAGACAAGTATGCATTGGGGTATAGAGGCCCAGAAGAGAGGCCCAGAAAATGAAATTTCAAAGTGGCCACAGCATTAGTAACGCCAGCAATGAACTTCAAGAGTGTCAATAAACATCTTGGCACAGCCAGAGTAGTTAACTGCCTAGTGTAGACCACTTATGAGGAAGTGACCTGTATTTTTCTGAATTAGCTTCTGATCTATAGTTCTGGGTCTTTACTGGTGGTGGATTTTTTTTTTTTTTTGGACACACTCTGGAATCTGTGGATAAAACCTACCTCTGGTGGCTCCATCTGCATTCTCCCTTGGTAATTCCATGTTCCTATAACACTATCCTTCAGATCAGTAACAGAGCACCCTGGGAGGTCGAAGTGTTCTGAAACTGGTTTTTCTTTTTTCCCATTTCTGAGGTTGAATTTCTGCCCGTTTGTTCTCTTGTGTAGAGAATGTCTTATACAACCTATGTAGAACTCAGAGGGGTACTGCTGACAAAGGATGGCATAAATCAGATTGGCAGAGGAGCAAGTATATGAGCCCCTAATGTCATGGGTCATATTACTGGGGCTGTAATGGTGGTGCTAGATGGGGACATGGTTGGCATCTAGCTTTATGGTGGGATCTAGTTCCTGTCACTGTACCCATACTGTGTGGTCTCTTGTATGTCAGTAGTGGTTTAAGATGTGAGGCTGTCTGGAAGCAAGTCCGTGTCTGCCACTCAGAGCCTGGGAGAGGAAAATATTATGGCAAAGCAAAAGTATCACAGTTTAAGGGCATCATCTAGTGTGAAGGATCTTTGAAAGATTATTAAGAACATACATTTCAGTTTGAGCACTGTGAAAGCACAGTGTACTCCTCTCCCAGGAGAAAGACTTTGGTTATTTTCTAGTATCAGGACATTAAGTTTTCTTGTGGCACTCATTTCTTCTATCTCTGCATTAATCCTTTTGACTTCTGACAAGGGGAGAGAAGGCTAAATTATAATTGTTAAGCTTCTAAGACACAATTGTTGCACTTACATTGGCATAACTAACAAATAAAATTCTGGCCTTTGGGTGAGACACATTTATCACAGTAGAAATTGTGATACCGCTACAAAACCATTGATTCTTCAGAGTTTTCATTTTCTGCTTATACTTGTGTGAAAATAATAATAGTTAATGGTTATGTGCTGTCAAGTCCATTCTGACTGATGGCGACCTTTTCCAGGGTTTTCTAGATATTGAGTATTCAGACGTAGTCTACTGTTCCCTTCTTCTGGGGGTGCTTTGGGGCCATGTGGCTTGCGCAAGACCATACAGGCCGGTTCTTCTCCCAGGAGGCACAGTGGGGAATTGAACTCCTCCTGATCCCTAGCTTAGCCGCCCCATCTCACTGAGCTCTCCAGACACCTTTTATTAAAATATATCTAGGCAAATTGTTTAGCAATCTGTGACCAGAATCCTGTTGCATGACTAGCACTTGTGGAAGGGAAATGGCTTAACTCATAGTGTTGTATTTCTTCTAATTAAAGAGTCTGTCCTTGGATTCCTTATTGGGTGCCTATTAACATGAGGCCAGGAATCCAAGTAGGGGCTCATTAATCAGCAGCAATTTTCTGCTGTGAGCTATGCCATTCTCTTCCTCTGGTGTAAGTGGGCAATAAGATTTTGGCCTATACTATTATAAAATATATAATACAACCTATGTATGATATCAAGCTGGCAGGATCGCTCAGTGGTTTAGGTATCTGGTTGTGGAGCCAGAGTTTGAGAGTTTGATTCCCCACTGTACCTCCTGTGAGTAGAGCCAGCCCGTGTAGCCATGGATAAGCTGCACAGTCCCAGGGCACCCCCAGACGGAGGGAATGGTAAACCACTTCTGAGTATTCTCTACATGGAAAGCCCTGAAGCGGGTTGCCATAAGTCAGAATCAACTTGAAGGCAAACAATAACTATTATCATCAAAATCAAAATCATCATCATCATCATCATCATCATCATCATCATTATTATTATTATTATTATTATTATTATTATTATTATTATTAGTATTAGTATTAGTATTAGTATTAGTATTAGTATTATTACTAATGAGATCATCCTTTATTCACATGTCATTTAACTTTATGTCTGTTAGTCATATTATTTTGTTGTTTAGTCATTAATTTGTGTCCAACTCTTCATGACCCCATGGACCAGAGCACGCCAGGCCCTCCTGTCTTCCACTGCCTCCTGGAGTTTGGTCAAATTCATGTTGGTAGCTTCGATGACACTGTCCAACCATCTCGTCCTCTGTCATCCCCTTCTCCTCTTGCCTTCACACTTTCCCAACATCAGGGTATTTTCCAGGGAGTCTTCTCTTCTCATGAGATGGCCAAAGTATTGGAGCCTCAGCTTCAGGATCTGTCCTTCCAGTGAGCACTCAGGGTTGATTTCCTTCAGAATGGATAGGTTTGTTCTCCTTGCAGTCCAGGGGACTCTCAAGAGTCTCCTCCAGCACCACAATTCAAAAGCATCAATTCTTTGGCGGTCAGCCTTCTTTATGGTCCAGCTCTCACTTCCATACATCGCTACTGGAAAAACCATAGCTTTGACTATGCGGACCTTTGTCGGCAAGGTGATGTCTCTGCTTTTTAAGATGCTGTCTAGGTTTGTCATCGCTTTCCTCCCAAGAAGCAGGCGTCTTTCAATTTCGTGGCTGCTGTCACCATCTGCAGTGATCATGGAGCCCAAGAAAGTAAAATCTGTCACTGCCTCCATATCGTCCCCTTCTATTTGCCAGGAGGTGATGGGACCAGTCATATTATGCCTGTGCTTGAGAAATTTGCTTTTGGAGCTGCAAATAGAAACTGATCTGATTCACACAGATAAATATATTTAGAAATGCATAGTTGAATGTTTGTGAGAATATACTTTTTTTTTTCATTCAGGTGTGTAAACAAGTCACAATCAACATGGTAAAAGGATGAAATAGAGTTATGAATGATCACAGGGGAACCTGACATGACAAATTATATGTGGAATTCTCTAATCTCTGTGTTTCTAGCTTCTGGGTAGTGTTATGCTCCAGTAAAGGATATTCAAGCTGAAGTCCAGCATAACAAAGGAAAACAAGGGAACAATGAATCCCTTTGCTTCTCATAATCCTACTCAGCCATTATTTTTACAGATGAGAGAAACATGTAGCCCGTCCCCCTCTGTCACTCTTTCTATGCATAGAAAGTCATATGTCTACAAGCAAGAAGTTTTTGCTTATACGTAGGCTCTACACATGAGCAAGAACCTTGGACCACTCCCTTGCAGATGCACTGCTTTCTCATTCAAGTTACACGGCCAACAGTCTTTCTGTGCAGGTAACACTGAGTAGGGCTCATCCACCCTAAAGATGCAGGAGAAGGTCTGGAACTGGTCACATACAAAGGCTTGAGAGAGGTGCCTCTCCTTTGTTGGAGAAAGGAACTCTGACTCACCATATAGATACAGGCACTTAGTATGAGCAAATAGTTCAAAGTTCAGTCTGCTTAATGGAAATATTCTGCGTATTCTGCTCCATTAATAGATAAATAGTAGATGGGCTTTTCCTCTCATAGTAATTTTAATGACAACTGTAAGTGATGGAAACATTTGTGTTGTTCTGATGGAAGAAGTTGATGATTGTGTGAAGTACAGATTGGATATTGCCAGCTGTCAGCATCAAAGCTTAGTGTCTTTGGCTTGCTTAGAACAACTGGATAGTTCAGTGGTTTCGGTATCTGGCTGTGGAGCCAGAGGCTGGGAGTTCAATAGTTCAATACCCCGCTGTGCCTCCTTGACAGGGACTGGACTTGATGATCCATAGGGTCCCTTCCACCTCTGCAGTTCTAAGATGATGATGATGATGATGGCCACATTGCCAGGGTTTCTTGATTTATACCAGAGAACAGATTACAGAAGATAGCACCTATATTTGCATTGTTTTGGCAGTCCCAAGTTAAACTGCTTTGACAGCCCGTTTGCCGCATTTATACGTTTATAGATAACATACTTTAGAGGCTAGGTTAATTATTGTGCAATTAGAGTCTTAATAAATAACCCTTTCATTGTGTCCTGGCACAGGCTGTACGATTCAGCAAAATAACGAAAAAAACTACCCGGCTCTTGACATCTCAGTATTGATGTACTCTCATTGATGCTTTCTGACTGGACTTCCCAGTAGAAGGGTTTCAGATGGAGCTGCCTGATTAAGTTTACATTAAGGGTGAATTAATTTTTGTCAGGGTTTTTGTGAAGAGCCTCAGCTGTAAATTTTTGTTGATTTTCCTTGCTCTCAGCCAGTTGGCAGCATAGCAATTATCAAAGTAATGAAGGGGATATGGGCCTGGTTATAATTTTTAATACTCTGCACTCAGTGCGATAGTTAGCTGAAATATTTGTGTTTTGTTGCACTGCAGATAGGTGAGAGTGTCAAGCTGTTCATCTAATACCTTTGTGCCAGCAGCCACAATCATTGCTGCTGTAGGATGAAGACTTATAAGAATTAGGTGAGGATATGGCAATAGTATAAATAAGGCAAGCACACAAAAAAACCTTGCAGATTAGAAAACATATTGTTTATTATACATATTCTGTTGATCCAGATCAACTTGTGATGTAGACAGGATGGGCTCACAGAAAACTGATTTTTTAATTTAAAAAGATGCTAGTGTGACACTCAGAAAAAAGTAAATTAATGGCTGAAATCCTGTTGCTTATAAGTTGCAACTAGAGTAAGCCCATTTAAATCAATGGAGTTTATAAAGGAGTTGATTCACCAAATTACCACTGATTCAATTGACCTATTTGTGTGCAACTTACTATGCAAAGCAGTGGAATTTCAGCTAATGTAATTAAATCAGAGCTTGGGAGCATCAAGTTGCAAATAAAAAAATTACTTGCTCTTTTGGCAACAACTAAGGCATATCTGAGATACATTGTAATTCTAATATAATGAGCAATAATTTCACTGTTTTCATACTGTGACTGTTCTGTTTTTATAGTTACATTGTATGTGGTTTTGCACTATAAACCCACAACTTGTAGGATCTGGGTTTTTTTTTTAAAAAAAGGTAATTAAAAAGTAACTGTTGCATACGTTTTCATAATGTGAAAAGAAGAGTTACTTTAAAATGTACCTATAATGACAGC
Source organism: Intellagama lesueurii (assembly GCA_037013535.1). Lineage (NCBI taxonomy): Eukaryota > Metazoa > Chordata > Lepidosauria > Squamata > Agamidae > Intellagama > Intellagama lesueurii. The sequence continues at coordinate 227,920,483 of JBAJHW010000002.1, read as the reverse complement.
TAACTTTTAGGGTGTTTGGAAGTGTAACTAATGATAATTAGTTGCTTCTTAAAAGTAATTTTTTCAAGCTCTGCTTTTCACCAGCAAAATTACTTCTCTTCTTTGAGGGATACCTTCCTTTGGAAGAAAACAAACTCTGGATCCACCTGAATTGTTATTCTTTATTGTCTTGGTTTAAAATAGCTATTTCCATATTCTGAGCTGTGTAGTGAAAGAGTTATGCTGATGAGAAAAACTTGCTTGTCTTTGTCTGCTGCATCCTTGTTGTCTGTATTACACTATTAAGCAACTTCAGCTCTGACTGTGCAGGTGTGATGCCATGTTTTGAGAGGCTGTAAGAGATAGCTCTACCATTCAGGAAGCTGATCTGCGGTGTCACCAAAAAGCAGCCAATTGTGCACCATTCACGTGCAATCTAAGTTGGATGTTTGAGGAAGCTGAAGATCCTCTTAAAGGCCAAAGGTTGTCATAGGCAGCCAAAGAAGCTTGTCCTTTGAAAGAATTCTGGGCCAACTCAAGCTCACCAATCTAACAAAGTGAGAGGCTAGCCAAGTTGTTATTTGGCACCTGAAGCAACATCTTCCAAGAGTTTTTTTTCTTTTTCTGGGAGTGAAAAGGCATCAGTCCAGTAAACAACAACTTGCTGCTTTTTTTGTAACATCCCAAATTAGCTTCCTGAATGGTCGGGCCATCTCTTAGGGCCTCCTAAAAAATGTCTGGTGTGGACAGATTCCTTTTTCTCTTCCAGCATCACTAGAGAACTCAGATGGGATTCTTCCAGATGTTGTTTCTGACATGACTAATTAAACTCTCCCCATGTCTTGTTACTGTAAAATTGACATGCCCCTGCAATGTACCCAATGTGTATTGATTCCAGAACAACTCAAGATGTCACTGCTTGGACAACAAAGCACAACAAATAAAAAAGGCAACAACAAAATACCATACCTTTTGAACAACAGCTTGTAGGAGTAGCATAGGGCCTTAAAAAAAAAACAGTCAAAAATCCCACTAGGATTTGTTGTACTCCTTCGTGGGAGAGAGGGGAAAATACCAGAAATGGGGGAGGGGGGAAACACAGTTAACTTGTGGAACTTAGCCATCCTTTTAACACAGGAATAGAGAGACATGTTTCCCGGCTGCTCCACTATGAGTATACATGCTGCTCAAATGAAGCACTTTGGCCTTTCCACGTACAGTCCCTTCCTTGCAACCCTTAAAATAGCAACCACATGCTATATTCCATCCTCATTGCCAAGACTCCCTGCTGCAAAGGAAGTGAGAGTTTTATTCTCGAAGTGCTGCCGAACAATGGGGGAACCACTGGTTAGAACTGCTTTTAAATACGACCTTGCAGAAGGCAATGGCAGATTTGAGCCTCTTGAATGGTTCCATCTCAGGTATCCCTTTAGGTCAGCTAATACCTGAAGTGTGAAAAGCAATGAGGAAAAGTAAAATGCATATAACAGAAGGTACAAAGGGAAGGCACAGTTCTGCTGTTGCAGAGCAGCCCTGCGGTGGCCGGGCAGGGATAGTGCCCAACTATTCACATTTGGGGGATTTTCTCTGCTGCCTTTGTGCTATGATGTTGTGGCCAAAGGAGAAGCAGGAAAGGGAGGGAAAGCAGGAATAGGTGTGCCTTGCAACTGTGGGCCTGACATGCACAGGACTCACTGATGAGTTACCGATATAGCTTGCTGCATTTGCTCGGCTTTTGACTGCTTGTTTTGATTTCCAGGCACTGAACCAAAGAGGAAAAGAAATAGGACAACAAACTACTAGAGCAATCCTCGTGGGGGGGGGGGGGGGAGAGAGGCATTTGGATGCTGTAAATCTGTAGTTTGTGGCTTGTAGCCCATTTTATTCCTTCACAGAGGAATAGCACCGATTTTAAACAGAGTGGGCTTGGCCATCGTCTAGCATCTTTCAGCTGCTAAGGCCTATTGCTGTAGGCAAGTAACAACAGGGGACTGTGGCCCACTGCCATTGGTGATGCCTCCCACAGCCACCATTATAGGCTCTCCAGGGCTGCAGTTGTTCTCTTATTTTTACAAATATGGAGTGCCGCAGTATTTTTTTTCATTCAGTAGCTTTGACCCCTTCTGTCTTTATGGCAGGTGCCTTTGTTCATCCACAGTGCCACACTGGTGGAATTTCCAGGACGTTGCATTGGGGGGAAAACTAAGATTAAGACGGACACTGTGGCTGACAACAATTATTGGATGATGCCTTTGCCTTGGCATTGACAGAAAGCTCACAAGCTCTGAATTAAGTAAAGATGGGTCACATGTATGCTTTCCTTTTAATCCAATTTGATCTCAAGTTCAGAGGTCATGAGGACAGGAAGGGGGCTGTGTCCACTGCACCCCCTTGCCCCTGAAGCAAACAACACCCTGATGGTCAGATAAGTGGGAATGACTTTACCATAACTTTCCATGAGAACTTGAATTGGTAGAGAAAAAAAATTAATTGCCTAGTTTAGCTGAAATAACGCAGCATCAGACTGCAGCAAACAGTCAACATCGAGATGTGCCCCGAGACTCTTTAACACATTCTTCCTTTGTTAGTTATTTATATTCACACTTCTTTACAGTTCTTGAGTAAACAGCTTGTGGGCCTCTGCTGTATTGTTAATGAACTGTCAACAAACATACAGCTTTCTCTGTCTGTCTGTCTGTCTGTCTGTCTGTCTGTCTGTCTATCTATCTATCTATCTATCTATCTATCTATCTATCTATCTATCTATCTATCTATCTATCTATCTATCTATCTATCTATCTATCTATCTATCTATCTGATTCTTCTCCCTCTCTTCCGCAAAGAGCTGAAGGTAGTGCACATGTTCCTCCAAATTACTCTCAGGGCAAACCTGTGAGATAGCGTAGGAGGTACCTTATGTCTGGGAGATTGGCTGGGAATGGTTTGCCTCTTTGAACAGTCTCTTCTCAATCATTTAGTTGGTCTTTAAAAGAAACAAATAAAAGATTGTGATCATATGATAAGAACATTAGGTCAGATCAATAGAAATAGGTTTAAATTTTTTTGTTTGTGTGCAAAAATCTGGTATTTCACCCAGAAGACATGCATTTTGTTTAAAACCCCACACATTTTGTACAAACGTGTATTTTGTGCAAAATACGAGGTTTGTTCTGATCTAATGCTGCTGCCATCCGGAAAAAAGCTCTTGTGTTTTCAGTCTCATGCAGGAGTGAGAAACTTCGTAGCAGTTGACTACTTTACTTACTTTGATAGGGAGTCTCAGTATATCAAGATGCCAATTTTTTCCTGAGGATGAGAAGACTTGTGAATATTTGTCACTTGTACATACACACAGGGAAGGATTGAATTGGGTGTATCCAGCTGCCCCTTAAAGTATGGATAGTGTTCTTCTGAGCATCACTTAAAAGCACAGCTAAACAGACATGCAGTAATAGGTCAAGGAAGCAAGAGTGTAGTTATAGAGTGTAGTTGGCCAAAAGATTGTCTATGAGTTTCATATCCTAAGAAATGTTTAAATAGAATAGAGCAGACTCTTCCTATATTTGTTCAAGGGAGGTACTGTTGCTGGGTCCACCATATACTATGAAAACAGCATCTCTCCTTAATTTGCTGTGTTCTAGCAACATTGTCGGATTCTGGAACATTATCCTTTGCCAACTCGCTCTTTCCATTTCAAACCAAGCAGAAAAGATATTCTAATCTCCCCCCTCCCCCAGCCGATGGCGTTAAACTTCTCTTGAATTTAGGGGGAAAACTATATTTCTAAACATGCATCTGGAGTGTTGTTGTTTTTTAAAATGCTACTGTCTTAACCGTAACAGACACTCCTCATGGACTTGTTGAAGCATTTATCTGTAACAGAGGTCTCCCCGGTGCTTCCTTGTGTTGATACCTGCAGGGCTCTTTATGTAAAATACCTCAATTGGTTGGCAAGGAAATCTTTTCACTCATCCTTTTAGAAAGACAGTATAAGGAGAAGATTTACAGTTTAGGTTCTAAATCAGCCATGGCTGTTACAGCTTTGGCGGGGATTTAGTATGGCTAAGGCTGAAACTGGGTGTCATCCCTGAGGTTAATCCCTAGTCTCTGGAATGCATCTCACACTCTCCCTGATACTGACACAGTGGAACAGCTGAAGCCAAGAGGCCTTTTTGCTGGCGCTATGGGTAGAATGTGGAAGCAAATGTAATGATGGCAATGTAAATGTTGCAAGCTGAAAGGCAGTAGCTTACAGACGTGACTGCATACCTTGGAAAAGACATGAGGCACAAGCGGGCAAAAGGCAGTTTGATCTTTGGTGATGATTGACCTGAAATGGTAGAAGACCATTAGGAGCAATTAGACATGAATGCTACCCTTGTTACTTGAAAGACATTATTGGCATCTCTTAAAATGTTGCCTTCAACTGTGTTTGAGTAGCTGATATAACTGTGAATTGATGTACTAGGATGGGGGGTGGGGATATAAGGCAACAATTCAAACTGTGCACAAGTGTTAATAGCATGGAAGACTTGAAGAAAATCCAGATCTGACTCACATTGCAGAATGGGCACTTTCCCCCCCAAATGCCACCTCTAGCTTTGATATCTATGACAACTGTATAAGAAATGACCTGTCTCAGAATCTGATGTTAATGTCCAGTTAGCAATCAGTTCATCTTATTGTGTTATCAGTGGTGCTGGCAAGACCCATCAACTGATTTTGCTATGGGTACACAGCATAAATGTGACTTCAAATGCCTGTAGTTTGAAGATAGCAGAACCTCCCCATATATCCCATTTACTGTCCATTTGTTCTCCAGAACTGGAAACATTTAGGCATACATGTCTTTGTGATTGGTGTGTTTGTTTGCACCAGAACAGAAACCTGATCAAGAGGAAACACAATGGCAGAAACGAAATGAAACAAAATATTTTTGCTTCTATTTCTCTTTCAGAAAAACTTTTCCCTCATTATTTCCTCTGATCTTGTGTTAGTCAGAAGCAGATCAAATGAGGTTGAGAGAGTGGGGAAAGTAAAGAAAGCAAACAGTATTAAATTGAAATAATTATGTTGTGACAGGGGAGGAGGCTGATAACTCAAATCTTCTAAATATCACCTGGGTGTGGGTAAATCCTTTTTTCTTTTAATTATGACCTTTTGTTGTTGTTGTTTAGTCGTTAAGTCGTGTCCGACTCTTCGTGACCCCATGGACCAGAGCACGCCAGGCCCTCCTGTCTTCCACTGCCTCCCGGAGTTCGGTCAAATAATTATGACCTTTTGTTGTTGTTGTTTAGTCATTAAGTTGTGTCCGACTCTTCGTGACCCCATGGACTAGAGCATGCCAGGCCCTCCTGTCTTCCACTGCCTCCTGGAGTTGGGTCAAATTCATGTTGGTAGCTTCGATGACACTGTCCAACCATCTCATCCTCTGTCGTCCCCTTCTCCTCTTGCCCTCACACTTTCCCAACATCAGGGTCTTTTCCAGGAAGTCTTCTCTTCTCATGAGATGGCCAAAGTATTGGAGCCTCAGCTTCAGGATCTGTCTTTCCAGTGAGCACTCAGGGTTGATTTCCTTCAGAATGGATAGGTTTGTTCTCCTTGCAGTCCAGGGGACTCTCAAGACTCTCCTCCAGCACCACAATTCAAAAGCATCAATTCTTCGGCGGTCAGCCTTCTTTATGGTCCAGCTGTCACTTCCATACATCGCTACTGGAAAAACCATAGCTTTGACTATGCAGACCTTTGTCGGCAAGGTGATGTCTCTGCTTTTTAAGATGCTGTCTATTATGACCTAGCTAATTCCAAAGATGTTTAAAATAAGTTTACTAAATTCTCTTGTGGAATATTTTGGAACAGCTGGAACACCTGTGCAGGACTGAGTTTTGATTTTTTAAATATGATAGTTGGACCAGCTAGGGGCAACTTTTGAAGAAATCACTTTGTGTGTGTTTGTGTGTCTGTGTCTATCTGTCTGTTTTGTAGTAGCTTTGTCCTGCATATTTACATTAGAAGATCTGCCAGCGTTACGTCTGCTAGAGCTAACAGTCTTGATGTCAGAGTAAAATTAATACTTCTAAAAATGGTGGTGCAATACACAATGTTGTTCATCTTATACATTTATTTGGATATGTAGTGACTGCTTAGATTTGGTGCTCTGTGTACTGTGACTGTAATTTGCTTTTACCAAATGATGAATTGCTAGAGATCCTAGCCTGATGAGTAAGAAGAACACCTGGAGTGTTTTTCCTGAATATTAGCAGTATGGCCTGACTCTGGAACCAGAGCACTGATTGCTGCTGTGCTGTGCCAGATCATTCCAGATCATTCCCATCCCACACACCCCTAGGTTCAGCTATGCAAGGCCCTCATCTTTCTTATCTGGCAGGCATCATCCTGCCTTCCAGAGTTTTGTTTGTTATGTCATCAGCAACTGTGCAAGCCATTGCTTTCTATAGCAGTCTGATCACAAAAATGTATAGTAAATACTGTATGACAATAGAGAGCATTAGCTTGGTGATATTTTAAGATCAGTGCAAAATTGTGTTCTGCCTGTGTGCCATAATCAAGGTGTCTTTGGATTAGTCAGGTGACTGTGTAGCACCACTGAACTGGAAAAAAATGTAAATCAGCAGCTGATCTTCACTGTTTATGCAGAAGAAGCATCTGAACTTATACAAGAACTCCTGGAAGTGTTTCCGTGATTCAGATTCCATCTGCTCTTGAAAAGATAAGGCATCTTTAAACCATGAGATGCAAAAGTCAATAGACCTGAATCCATGCTTGGTTATCACTTGAAGTATACTAGCAATTGTTTCATTTTAAGGACTGTTGTTTCAGGTTTGCAGATAGAGCATAAAAATCCTGAGGTGATAGAATGGATGGCATCATTTCATGCTGCAAGTTGCAGATGTAATTTTAATGCTCCTCTCCATAACTAATTTGCAAGTAGAAAGCTAGCATATCAGGCAGAAATACCTGCCTTCTTCCTTTAGTACTAGTTTTCTATTGTCAGAAAAGTGTTGTTTTTTTCTATATAAGTAGTTCAGTCTGTTCTAACCTCTCAGAACTCTCCCATCACATTCCTACCCAATTCTGTTCCATGCGTAAATCCAGCCTTAAGCACTGCTAGTGTCCTTAGCCACTCATACTACTGTATACGAGTATTTTACCCTGAGATAACAAGCACTTGAATGTTAGTGTCAGATTACAGTTAATGGCAATTCTGCTATATGTCATCACTTAATAGAGGTTCTAGCAAAAATATCATACTGGCATGACTGCTAACTGGGTGGCAGCTTGTGAACTGTAGTAGACTCTGATGCTGGATTTTATGTATAGTTGGATGAACAGTGTCTAGCGTCATAAGTGGAATTTAAAAGGAGATTTCACACATTTCTGTACTCTAGTACTTGAGGGGTCAAGGAAGAAAAAAATAGTGTAAAGGAAAGTAATTAAACAGAGGCAGATTGATTGAATATTAGTGCTTTTACTGAATAAATGAGGATAAATTCCGTTAATTATGTGACTTTTCCCTGTACTAATGTGATAATAAAGTACTCTAATTCTGGAGAGGCCTGTCACCATCTCAGGAAAAGCAATGACTTCTAGTTCCTTAAGATCAGTGATTACAAAGCAGGCAAAGGAAAGGGTAGCTTGGATGCTTCTTCTGTTCAACGGTAGGAGCACAAAGGCCAGAGTCTTGCCTTCTTATGTCACTGCAGAATTGTGAATTAATAGGGGAAGCTTGCAGTTCTGGGTTCCAGCCTCATTTTGAGAGAAGGGTATTTTTCTATAGGAATACTGCTGTTGCCATTCCTGCCTCACTCTTTGTGCCCTTCCTCTACTGTTGTAGAGAAAGGGGTTTAGCCTGGGTGTGTGCTTGTGTAGGTCCTATATGCTCATTGTGTGCCAAATCATGAATCTTCATTATTCATTCAATAGCCAAAAGAAACTGATCAATAAGAAGCTATCTTAGAACTCTTTATGACCTGGGGCATTTAACATATTTTTTGAAATGTTTGTTTATTGACTTGTGAATCTATCTGGCCCTGTTGCCAGAGAAATTGAGAGTGCATGCTAGCCTGAAAAAACAATGATCTTGGGTTTAATTTAATAAACCACAGATGGAATTCTGCCCAGATGGCTGGGCTTTCTTGACCTTTCCTTCCCATGATACCTGCCTTGTGCCTCTCAATGAGCCAGCTGTAGACTCTCCCTGGCTAACAGAACCATTACTATTCAGACATATAGATACTGAAAATATTTATTGAAAACAGAAATTTGAACTCCTTCCTTTTATATTTTCCCTGCCACTGCCTGCCACATGAAATAAAACAGCATGCCTTGGTAAGAAAATCAATATAAAATCAGACAACAGGAAGAAAAATTGAATTGGGGGCGGGGTGTGTGTTGTAAAATCTTACTGCTGAATTATTTTATGTACGCTTTGGCTTTGGTTTAGTTTGGGTTTTGGTGGCAATGTTCTATCTGTGTACAACATTGACATGTTGTGTGGCCTCTTTGTTTTCTTCTGACGAGTCGGAGTACTTATGTAGGGATGTCATCCTCGTAGAAGGGAATGGCAAAATAACTCTGGCACACTTTTTAAAATGGGCTGAATTTCTGTGAAGTGTGGAAACTCTTGAAAGTAGGGAAGTCGGAAGAGAGAGGCTGCGAGATTAAAAATTGATGTGCTGTGCTCCAGTGCACAGAGCACACAGAGGCCAATAGAAAAGCCACTTGAAAACTTTGGTGAAGCAGGCTGTGAGTCGTTGAAGGCTGCCTCTAGGCAAGACTAGCTTCTGCTTCAGTGATTAGGTAGGTTCTTTCCAACTGCTTGCAGTGTTGAAATAAATATCATCTATATCCAGAGCAACCCATTGTGGCGATCACTAGAAGGTACATCAAATCATGCAATATGCCTTGTTATTATCATCCACAACCAGGTTGCTTATTTGACAAATGAGACATTTGTCCTGAGAGCTTACAAGCAAAAAGACACAGAGAAGTTAGGCATGTTCAAGCTATGGGCAATTCAGCTACTAAAGCCCTATTAGCTTAATTCATTTGCTAGCTAGTGCTGCTGCTAGGAGTACATGTACTTCAGTCCTTGCATAGCCCTTTGGTTATTTTGAAAATGGGTTTAAATTGTGAGTCCATTGTTATGCTGGCAGAATACTCACTGTTAGTAACATCTCACAACAGACTCCTTGCATATTATTGAAACAAGTATGGCCACTTTTTTACTTCCAGTGTAGTACATCAGTCTCCTCCTGTAGATGGTATGTGAACACCAGACAAGATTCTAGAACACCGCATGCACACAATCCCCCTCAACTACTTCTATGAGATCCCTCTCAATATTCAGTGTACATTAACCACTCCTACACCCTCTGACTTGCTCAGTTGCTCAGATATGATTCAACAGAAGTAAGAGCTTGGAAGACCAGCCACCATGACTGCCATATTGAATGGCTGAGCGCTGAAAACTGATTTTACTTTCTGGCAGTGATTTCCCTCTTTCCTCGTGGACCTACAGGGGATACGTTTATGGGGCATCATCCTGAAGGTGTAGATATTGGCAACATTAACTTTTTTGGACTACAACTTCTTCAACCTTCACTGGTCATGCTGGTAGAAAGATTTTGGACTTTTTAATAAAAAAACCTACAGCAATACAATCCATAACCATGTCAAGATTAGAGAAGACGATATGGGATCAAAACCTGTAACCATCTATCAAGATTTTGAACTGCACAGAATCTGAAACTAATGTCCTGGATATCCGACTGGAACCTCCTTCGCCTTAGCAGTGGTCATGATCAGATCATGAATTACTTATAAATCATTGCCTTCGTCCACTGCCATTTTTGCACAATTAGCCACTGCTTACACCTGGTTTCTATGTATTGTCTTCTTTCTGAATGCAGCATCTATCTGCTGCCTCTATCAAGCACTGCTTTCTGTTTTTCCTGTTTACACATTGCTCTGCAGCCCCACTTCTCTATGTTTTTTTTCTTCTCCATGCCTGTTTCGACTGCTTACATGGAAATGTTCTCAGGAGCCAGTACAGGTATTTGACAACGGATGTGCCCAGTCCCCCGACAAGATACATCTGATTAACCATATCATCCAGACATGCTCTGTGTGTTCATGTCTGTGGATTGCCTTCCTCTGTTGCCCACAGTGAATCAACAGCCCTGTGACAATTTCAGCTTCTGCCCAAAGCAGCACCATATACTCAGAATATGACACTATTCTTTGACTTCTAGGTTACCAATTTCATTAGGGCAAGAGAGAAAATTTGGCAGTTAAAATGTTGCCCCTTTACTTCTTTCTATAATACGTAACAGCAGAGATTACAGGGAAACATTAATTGTTTGGAATACAGCCATGCTGTTTGGAACATTCTGGAAGATGTAGTCCAACCTCCCCCCCCAAACCTTCTCCCATGTCTCAGTAGCAGCACTGATTGAGTACACTTTCATAGATGTTAATAGCATCCATTGACTTGTACAGAAGAAGCCATTAATTAATTAGTCATTGTTATCTTGATTCCATGTTTTCTAGGTATAGAGTACTCCGAAGTGGTTTACTATTCCCTTCTTCCAGAGGTGCTCTGGGATTGTGCAGTTTGCCCAAGGCTACACAGTCTGGCTCTTGTTCCACCAGGCACCATGGGTAATTGAAATCCCCACCATTTGCTCCTCAGCCAGATAACTAACTCATTAAGCTATGCAGCCAGATGAAGAAATTGTCCAGAGCGCTTTACTGACAAGAATTTCATAAAATGGATGAAGGGAAGGGGAGCACAATTTTCTGGTCCAAGACATTATGGTTAGGGTCACAGTTTTAGGTTGCATTCATGCGTACACACTTGAAGCTAACAAGAAAAATGGGTCTTCGTCAGAACTTTAAAAAGTTTACCTTTATGACTAGAACACTTAGAATTCTGGGAGTTGTAATTAACAACAACAACAACAACACTGTTCCATAATCACCAGTATAGTGGATAGTATCATAGCTGGATGTGTGTGTGTGTGTGTAAGTATACACTCTCTGGGGTGAGGTATTCTGGGAATTGTTCAAAACTCTAGTCTTGGTTGAGACAGAACAGTCCTGAGCCAGTGGCTTTGCTGGTTGGGTTAATAGCAGTGGCCATGCTGCCTATGGTTATATTTTTGTAATCCAAAAGAGAAACTTCCCAATTTCTGGTTTATTGGACTGAGAACAAGCCATGAGCTCCCTTCCTCCACATCCCTTCCTTCTGTGATTGGCTTTAGTGTTAAGATTGTGTCTTGTTTGCACTACAGTATTGATTATATTCAAATTGGGGGGGGGGGGAAGTAGGTTAATCCTTGTTTATCATCTTGTTTTCACAACTTGATTAGTAAACCAGAACTAAACCATGGTTTAAATGCAAGAGTAAACTAATTTTAAAAATCCATGATTTTAGTAGTCTGAAGATGTAGGCGTGACGAAATGGCATACAACAGTAGCCACAACTTATTGTTATCTGAGGTGTTATATGTGAACTGGTCACAGCTTGTTGTCTGAGCAGGGAGGGCACATCAATCAAAAAAATTCAGGTGGGGTACCACCCAGTTCCAGTCATCAGCCACATATGGTCTCAGCCAGATTAAAATCTCATTGAATTCAGTAAACATGCAGAGATGGAGAATTTTATAATTCCTTTTGCTAAAGCCAGAGAGCAATTTATAGCCATTGACATGTACAATTTATATTCTGAAGAATTATTGTCTTGCAGTTAGCTTGTCACAAAGGGTGGCTAATGCTGATTATTGATTGAGGAGATACGGACATGCCAGCTGTGAACATGTGGATAAAGGGAGACTCTTCCCATTTCTCTATTTGATTTTCATGTACAACCTCATGCTGATAAATACTCATGTAAGCCTTCTGTTGCTCTTTTGTAAATAGGAGGCATCACATGATTTCATACTTGTATGTATTGTGGACCAGTGGGGGGAAAATTGCCCTATTGGGAATTGACTGAAAATAATATAGCAAAGTTTTTCTTCCAGGTTTTAGTGTCTTCCAATATATTCCTCTAATAACTGGTAGTATTTGTTTTTTGTGCTGGTACTGTTCTAAATTATTTTAACCAAAGAACATACAACTGAATAATGTATGCAAGGAAATGTCTGGCTTTTGTTGGTAAACATTCAGCACTTAGGCCATCATCCATGTGTTGAACTAAACTACTACAGTAGAGAAAAACATCTACTTCTGCTTCATTGACTACGCAAAAGGCTTTGACTGTGTCGACCACAACAAACTATGGCAAGTCCTTAAAGAAATGGGAGTGCCTGACCACCTTATCTATCTCCTGAGAAATCTATATGTGGGACAGGAAGCAACAGTTAGAACTGGATATGGAACAACTCATTGGTTCAAAATTGGGAAAGGAGTACGACAGGGCTGTATATTGTCTCCCTGCTTATTTAACTTATATGGAAATCAACCCTGAGTGCTCACTGGAAGGACAGATCCTGAAGCTGAGGCTCCAATACTTTGGCCATCTCATGAGAAGAGAAGACTCCCTGGAAAAGACCCTGATGTTGGGAAAGTGTGAAGGCAAGAGGAGAAGGGGACGACAGAGAACGAGATGGTTGGACAGTGTCACCAAAGCTACCAACATGAATTTGACCAAACTCCGGGAGGCAGTAGAAAACACTACAGCTAGCACCAGTTGCTTTATTAATGGATATGTGAGGGTTTAGGATCTAAAATTCAGCCTATACTCTTGACTTGGAAAACAATATTAATCCAAATTGTCTGCAATTTGAACTAAAAAAACAAAACAAATATTAAGTATCAAAGCAAATAATTAAAAAATTATATAATTTATATATATATATATACTATATATATATGCTATATATATAGCAGTAGAAGCAGGTAAGCAGATACCTGGAAGAAACAAGTACACCTGGTCCAGTTGGAAACAAGAACAGAATGATAACCAGCTCAACATTCTGGATGTCCCCGTCTGCTGCTCAAATGCCAACTTTCATATAGTGGAAAAATTATTAAAGTTGTGAAACAAACTAATTGTGTCTTTCTTCAGAAACAAATTTATATCCATAGATATATCTAGTGATAACAGACTGGTTTGCTACCCTAACCAAATTTATATGTGCAGTTGAATTCCTGTTTTCTCTAAGGACCTACAGAAGAGTCAATGTGACATGAATTATCTGCATACCTACTACACAAAATTCTATTGCATAAATTTATGCTGGTGGGAGCTGGTGATGTCATCATCTGGTACTGGTAAACTTTAGTTCAAATTAAAGCTTCCTATCTCCCTATTTCAGGTTCTAAGGCTTTCTTGTGCTCCCTTTTGCCCTGGGGAAGCCTTTGGGAGTCTTTGAATGGGGAAGAAGTCTCTAATATTCAAACGTCAATGCCGGATCACCTGCATCAGAGATCCAGCTGTGACTTTTGGCTGTTAAAGTCTTCCCATCTCAAAAAAAAAAAAAAAAAAAAAAAAAAAAGACAAGGAGACCCTTCCAGATGCCTTCAAACAGTCCTCCTCTCCACATCATTATTCTGTCCCTAGACCTATTCTGGTTCCACACATTCACCCTGGGTTTCAGGCACTGCATTCCTCTCTTCTTCAAGGCAAGGCAACTAAGGCTTTGCTCTAGGGTTCCAACATTTAGAGGACACTGAAATCTAGAAATGAATCTACTGCTGAGTGTTATGAAAATAAACAGCAACACTTCCCAGACGTGTTCGCTTTTCCTTTTTCAAAGAGAGAGGAAAAAAGAATCTTCTGGGGGATTCCACTTTCTCCTCCTTTGTTTGTTTGTTTGTCTGTTTGTTTGTTATTGGGAGGGGATTTAAGTCCATGCCTTAGGCACTGCCACTTTGCTGGGTCCAAAAATTGCCAGTTATGGCTCTGCTCTTTGGTGTCTCTTTTTTACTTCTCTGACCTCCAGTAGTTTATTATCATTTTAAGCGTGGAGCAGGTAGGGCTTGAATGTTTTGAAATGATGTGAAAGTTCACTGGAACTTTCTCAGTTTGAGAAAAGCTTTCTTAGCTCATCAGCATGTCCGCATGCCCCTGACGTTCATGAATGCCCAACACATCTTTTCTACTTTTGTGGTGGCTTTTTAAAAACACATTCTTGCTTCTGAGTAAAGATATTTTTAACTATTACAGCTCTCACTCGCCATCCCTGTCTGCTCCCGCCCCCCAACTCTTGGCCAATCTGTTCCATTAGGGAAGGACAGGCCAATGTGGTCAGCTGCTCAGCTCCTGCATTCTGGAAAACTCTAAAGAATTCTCCAGCAAACCTCTGGGGCAAAGCAGACTTTTCCCCAAAGAATAAAGGCTTCTGAGAGACTTTGCCACATAAGGGCCGGTTGAAGGCTCGGAGCAGGCATCAGTTGACAGAGCAATCTTTGCCTCCCAACAGATGGTCAGGCTTTTCATTTCAGCAGGCAACAGGAGAGTGATCTCTGGATTCTGCCAGCATTCCACACTGAAGGGCCAGCTTAGGGCAAGAGAGATCTAATGTCCATGCCCTTCATAACTTGAGAGCTAAATGATGAACTGATGACAGGAGAGCCATCAAGTGCTCATCCGCAAAATGTAAGATCTTCAACTTCCATCCCCTCACCACTGCATTTCATTTTGTCTCTGCGAGAATCAACGTCCTACTTCCTTGTCTCTCAGAATCCATTTTGGCATCAGTACAAACCACCTCTTGGTGGCAAGCAGTTGTCTGGATTCTAGATGCCAGGATTTCTGCTGACAGGTCTTTCTTCACATTCACAGTCAAGCTGTCACAGCTGGCCATTAGAGACTTAGAACACTCCCCACTCACACTCACATACACAAACACGAGCTAGTGCCAGCTTTTAGATATCAGGCTATACTTGATGGAATAGCACTGTAACTGACACCTCGTTTGTTTATATTTTAATTTAATATAAACAAACGAAGTTCTTCTAGTCCCTGTTCAGTTGTGCTGGAGCTGCTTTGTATAGTCACATGCATAGACAGATACATATGTATTAGCTACACTCAGAGAGAGAGAGAATGAGAGAGAGAGAGAGAGAGAGAGATGTATGTATTGACTTTACTTTCCTCAATCTCAGGTGATCATTTCAGCACTGAACTTACTTCTTTAGCATTGCCCGATTTTCTTCACATTAAAGGTGTACTATTGCAGTGTTATGCGAAGGGCCCTGCATTCTTTATTTTCCCCCAGTAGTATTTCCTTCCTTTTTTCCTTTGTAAATAATGTTAATAATATTCAAACTGCAATGAGAAAAGGGAAGTCTCCCAAAAGGTGCAAAAGATGTTCTGGTGGCGTAGAACATCCTAAACCACCTTTAAGCTTTTACATGTCATGATCAACTTAACTGCTTCTGTCTAACTATATCTTTCTTACACCACTCTGATTCCCTCTTTTGTTGGTGCTTTAGTATTTATTTAGTTTCCGTCACTCCCAGGAGAAAGGGGCACTACTTATTTCAATATGTCAAAGCAGTTATTAACATTTTTTTTAAAATGTGTCTCAGCTAGGATGAAGATAATTTTAAAAACCAAGAATTCAGCTTTTGCCCTGTTGGCTCACTCCAGAGGTGAAAGCTGGCAAAAGTAAAGAGGGAAAATGATTTTATTTTTTATTTTTTTTAAAGGAGAAAAATTGCAGGACTTTAAAAACCAATAGATTCAGTTTTGAAATCCACTTCTTTAAACACAGGGAACACAAATACATGTCACGTATATTTTTCCTGTTTCTAGAAAGCCTGAGGAAGAGAAATATTGCTGTCCACAATGTCATGTATGGCAGTAGGTCCTTGATGATATTATTGCTGCACGAGAGTGCATTATCTTGTGCTGGCATAGCAAATCAACATTCTACAAGGCAAATTCTAAAAATGGGGGCAGCCGAAACAAACAATTATAACATTGAAGCTGGACATCGGATCAGCACCAAATTTGGAACATATGTAGCAGACCATCTGCTCTTGCTGTCTGCCAAACTGGGGAAAGTTTGGGCAAAGGCTTTTCAGGTTATGAATTTTTAAAAGTAACAAAAATCTTTTATATGCTATTAGATGTTCTTATGTTTGCATGATTTTGTTTAGTAACATAAAAAATATGAATTTATGAAAGTAAAACTGTTCTACACCCCCCATTCAGAAATAGGTAGTTCTAAACAGCCCCATATTTAAAATAGAGCAAGGAAAATGAAAAGATTAGTCTTTCTTATCTTGAAAAAAGAATGGTGGACTCTAGTCACTTTTTAAAATTTGGAAAGAATCCAGGCTGTAGGGGCTGAAATATTGGTCCTTAAAAAATGACTTGCAAATGAGAGAAACAGTGATTTTTTTTACCATGCTGAACATGCATGGAACAGGATCACCAGCAAGAACTTTGTAAAATAGATGCATTTTTGCAGCTTTGTGGGCAGGGAAGCAAGATGTTTGGGGAGCTGTAGAGTAATGAAAGTTCACAGAAATGGTTAAAACACAGGTATTCTTTAAAGAGTTAAAAAAACCCACACTTGCTTTAAAGAAAGTAATGAAGTGACAGTTTTCCAGAAAGGGAGACATTTTGCCATGTATTGCCCGGGAATTAGCATACAATTTTGTAAGGCATATTCAAAGTATTTCTGCATTGCAAAAGCAGTTGTGTTTGTCCCAGCCCTGAGTGCTTTCAGTAAACATTCTCTCAAGATTTTTGAAACTAAGCTCTTAACACAGGTCTTCAAAAGGGAAATCAAATCAGGTCTAGGGCAATCTGAACTCCTCCCTGTTTTAAATCCCAAGCAGGGATTTGCGCTGGCTAATGAATTTAAAAAATATAGAACAAATCAAAACCTCACTCAATTAAGCTATGAAATCACTAGTTTTTACTTTGTGGCTGGGGAATGATCTTATTTGCTGTTAACAGAGCTTTGGTGCCTATATCATGTCATCGTCTCAACCATTCCACCCATCTTATTTATTTATTTGTTTATTTATTTATTTATTTATTTATTTACAATATTTTTTAGCCGTGCCATTACCAATGGTCTCTTGTCACTGTACAGTTGTTTGACAATTGGGAAAAATACCTTCCAAAGATGTTATGTGCTATCAAATCATTTCTGATGCGTGGTGACTTATATGAGTTAATGACCTCCAAAGTGCCATATCATTAACAGCTCTGCTCAAATCTTGAAAACCAAGAAACCATGTCATGTTAGGTTGTTCTCTCTTCCCCCTGCCCTTTCTTTCTAGCAATATTGTCTTTTCCAGTAAGTTCTGCTCGGGTCTTGCAAACTAATGACGGTGGCTTTCTTTATCGAGACAATCGGTCTCATGTTAGGCCTTCATTTCTTCCTACTGTTCCCCATTTCTCCAGCAATATTATTATTTCCCCAATTATTATTTTTTCTGGTCAGTTCTGTATTCTCATTATGTGGATTCTGTGGAGTGGTTATGGCAACATTAGTTTACCTGAGAGTTAAAGAGTGTGTATATTTTTCTGTTGTATCTGTTGCACTTAGACCTTTGCTCTGTTGTGTCTGTTCCACTTAATCACTCCTTTGCTACACAATTTGGTGAAATGGGCTCTAGTTTGTTGTTGTTGTTTAGTCGTTAAGTTGTGTCCGACTCTTCGTGACCCCATGGACCAGAGCACGCCAGGCCCTCCTGTCTTCCACTGCCTCCCGGAGTGGGGTCAAATTCATGTTGGTCGCATCGATGATACTGTCCAACCATCTCGTCCTCTGTCGTCCCCTTCTCCTCTTGCCTTCCCACTCTCCCAACATCAGGGTCTTTTCCAGGGAGTCTTCTCTTCTCATGAGATGGCCAAAGTATTGGAGCCTCAGCTTCAGGATCTGTCATTCCAGTGAGCACTCAGGGTCGATTTCCTTCAGAATGGATAGGTTTGTTCTCTTTGCAGTCCAGGGGACTCTCAAGAGTCTCCTCCAGCACCACAATTCAAAAGCATCAATTCTTCGGCGGTCAGCCTTCTTTATGGTCCAGCTCTCACTTCCATACATTGCTACTGGAAAAACTATAGCTTTGACTATGCGGACCTTTGTTGGCAAGGTGACATCTCTGCTTTTTAAGATGCTGTCTAGGTTTCTCATCGCTTTCCTCCCAAGAAGCAGGCGTCTTTTAATTTCATGGCTGCTGTCACCATCTGCAGTGATCATGAAGCCCAAGAAAGTAAAATCTGTCACTGCCTCCATATTGTCCCCTTCTATTTGCCAGGAGGTGATGGGACCAGTGGCCATGATCTTCGTTTTTTTGATGTTGAGCTTCAGACCATTTTTTGCGCTCTCCTCTTTCACCCTCATTAAGAGGTTCTTTAATTCCTCCTCACTTTCTGCCATCAGAGTGGTATCATCTGCATATCTGAGGTTGTTGATATTTCTTCCGGCAATCTTAATTCCATTTTGGGATTCATCCAGTCCAGCCTTTCGCATGATGTATTCTGCATATAAGTTAAATAATCAGGGAGACAATATACAGCCTTGTCGTACTCCTTTCCCAATTTTGAACCAATGAGTTGTTCCATATCCAGTTCTAACTGTTGCTTCCTGTCCCACATATAGATTTCTCAGGAGGTAGATAAGGTGGTCAGGCACTCCCACTTCTTTAAGAATTTGCCATAGTTTGCTGTGGTCCACACAGTCAAAGGCTTTTGCGTAGTCAATGAAGCAGAAGTAGATGTTTTTCTGGAACTCTCTGGCTTTCTCCATAATCCAGCGCATGTTAGCAATTTGGTCTCTAGTTCCTCTGCCCCTTCAAAATCCAGCTTGTACTTCTGGGAGTTCTCGGTCCACATACTGCTGAAGCCTACCTTGGAGGATTTTGAGCATAACCTTGCTAGCGTGTGAAATGAGTGCAATTGTACGGTAGTTGGAGCATTCTTTGGCACTGCCCTTCTTTGGGATTGGGATGTAGACTGATCTTTTCCAATCCTCTGGCCACTGCTGAGTTTTCCAAACTTGCTGGCATATTGAGTGTAGCACCTTAACAGCGTCATCTTTTAAGATTTTAAATAGTTCCACTGGAATGCCATCACCTCCACTGGCCTTGTTGTTAGCCATGCTTTCTAAGGCCCTCTTGACTTCGCTCTCCAGGGGCTCTAGTTACAGGAAGCCAGATTTAGGCCGAATATCAGGAAAATCTTCTTAACTGTTAGAGCAGTATGACAATGGACAATTGGTTCTAAGCAGATCTGGTTATCTTGGAGAGCTTGGCCGTAGACAGTGGACTTGATGCTAAGTTCTGGATGAAAGCTGGAGGCATTTAAGTAAGTGTAACGGTTGGTGGCTTTTCAGTATAGCATAGTGCTGGTGTGTTGCTTGTTGAATTGCACTGTAGCATCTAGAAAGCATATCTGTTGCATGGAATAGTTCAGTCTTAGGTTGATGGAAGGATGAACATTATTGGTCTTGGCAGCATTTCTCTAGTAATCCCTTGCCATAAGTCCAGATGATGAAGATGTCATCAATGCATCTCAAACAGAGGAGAGTTTTCTTGGTACTGGAATTGACAAGGTATCATTCTAGGTCCGCCGTTAATATATTTGCATACTATGGAGCGATACATGTGCCCATAGTTCTGGCACTGATCTGGAGAAGTATGTTATTGCCAAAGGTAAAATAGTTATGTGTGAGTACAAAGTGGCAAAAACTAGTAACCGAACTCACTGTGGCCTCATATGGAATGCAATTTTTTTAATGGTTTGTAGACCATCTTTGTGAGGAGTATTAGTGTAAAGTTCATGCACATCCATTGTAGCCAGGGTCGTGTCCTCTGGAAGATTGCAGATAGCCTGTAGTTTCCTTAGAGAGTCTGCCGTTAT
The DNA here is from genome assembly GCA_037013535.1 of Intellagama lesueurii. Taxonomy (NCBI): domain Eukaryota; kingdom Metazoa; phylum Chordata; class Lepidosauria; order Squamata; family Agamidae; genus Intellagama; species Intellagama lesueurii. The sequence goes on along the minus strand of JBAJHW010000002.1, from coordinate 227,900,649 downwards.
GACCAGAAACAACTAATAAAGGTAACAAAAGAATTCCCTGAAGACATCCATTACCAAATCTAACAAATAAACCATAAGATATTCAGTAAGACTCCTTCTACTTACTACCTTGACCATTGTATTGAGAATTGGTACCATCATCTCTTGGATGTTTGGAAAATGTAGAGTTTCTTATCAAACCACATGCCTCTAACACCCCCAGGTATATAAAAGATAAAGCCAACTTCATTCAGAGACAGACTAACACATCTACTTCCTTGGAAATTCTAGAATAAATAAGACTTTTCAAATGATCCATTAAAAGAATCTGGAGAAAAAAATATTTGAAAAATCTGCTGGGTTGGAATTCCTTCTTCTTAAATATTTACTTCACCTCTGTTAAAAACACTGCCCCGTCTACCTTAAATTAAATCTAAGTGTTCAGTTGAAACTAGAGGCACAAAGTTAGCTGAAACTAGCTGAAGTCCCATTGCTTTCTGTACAACTTAATATTAGTTCAATTAGAGGTGTGTTTTTATTATATATTATACACATGCACACACAAATATATGCACACACACAGATTTATGCAACTGTAATATTAACCACAAGTTTGGCATAGCTGGCTGATTTTAAAGGCAGAGGATGCCTTCCCCAAATTTTGGGTGAAGGTGCTTCCCTGTCCTGATCCATGAGCTACCCCTGACTCTTGGTAGGTATTACAGTATAGATAAGTTTGTAAATGTTTGGTATATGAGAAAGGATGGAAATGACAACCACTAAAGAAAATTAGACCTAAATTATAAAACTGTTGTTGTTATTGTTTTTAATTTTTAATTTTTCTCCACAAGATGCGCAATACTGATATAAAAGTTGTTTCAAGAGCTTTTTCCAGGGGCCTCTGTAGGTTATGTTATATTTATTGCTCCCCTTGCCTCATTAAAACTGAGATAAGAAGTAAAACCAAATTTTGTCACGATCAGCCTACATTTTTATGAATGGCAGCTGTATGGGAGCTGCAGATGTTTTCTTACAGACCAATCCTTTTTATTTTAGTGGCACTTATTTCATATACAAAAGAGGTTCCTGGTGGACTGTGCCCAAAGTAAATTGGCCTGTATATGTTAATTCAACAGTGATCATAAAAATATGTCATGGTTTTCCCCAGTTATACTGGAATTTCAGTTAGATGGTCCAGCTGTAGTTAAGACTGGTCTGTGGTTTATTTTTTTAAAGTTCATTCTTTTTTAAAAAAAGTTTTAAGGAAGAAGCTCAGAATCTGTGGACAACTGTTCTTCAAGCTCTTATTTTTATGGTCCATTGATGCAAAACACTGAAGAAAACATTTTCTGCAGGCTTTATCTCTTTGACTTGTAAAATACAGCCTTTTCTCTTGAAGAAATGTGTCAGGGTCATGGAACTATTCACTGATTTGTGCATTGTCAGGAACCCAGTTACTTAGAAATATTCTGCAAATAAGCATTTTGTAACTTCCATGAACAAAGTTAAATCTCAGCTTCTTTCCATCTTTCTTTACTTTTAATGGACAAGGCTAATTTGCCTCAATGCTCATTGATCACCACCCAAGATTTAGTAACAGATTTGATTCAGCTGATAGTGATTTACAGACCAATTGAAGTTGTGCTTTATTCATATGGGAGTGTTTATTTGTTTGTTTAATCTAATTTGAGTATTCTATAAGCACTGCTGTTTATCAAATAAGATTTCAAGGCAGCGTGTAACATGTGCAAATCATCATACAATAATATGATAAGCTCTACATTGAGGAAGGAAGGAAGGAAGGAAGGAAGGAAGGAAGGAAGGAAGGAAGGAAGGAAGGAAAACCAGCATTAATAAGGCCATAAGCACTAACTGTTTACAATTTAATTATGCAGGCTACACATTGCACAGACACACATCCAGCAAGTTGGGTACTCAGTTTACCAACCTGAGAAGGATGGAAGGCTGAGCGAATCCTGAGCTGGCTACCTGAGCCCATTGGAATTGAACTCAGTTCATGAGCAGAGTCTTGGCTGCAGTATTGCAGTTTAACCACTGTGTCACAGCAATCAGGAATAGCATAGTGTGGATGATCTTGACCTTGGTTTGTAGTCAAACGTCCTTACACCCAAGGATCTTTTCTTGTTCCTTCATAGATGCCCTACCAAGTTTCAGTTTTCTTCTGATTTCTTGGCTACAGTCTTCTATTTAATTATATCTGTGCCTATATTTATTTGTGAGTCCATGAAAGAGTTTACAAAGGTTGCAACAGGTGGGGTTTTTTGGGGTTTTTTTGCACTATAGTTCCCAGAATCCTCAATCAGCATGGTACTATCACAGTGTTGCAGAGGGAGGGAATGTGTTAGATTTTAATTCAGGTTTATTTAGATTCCAAATGAAATAAATGTTAAAACATTGAAAAGTGAGGGTCCAGGTGTGGTTTGATCTAGGACCTAGGATGAGTGCAAAACATTGTGAACTGATAACAGTTACTAAAAACATCTACAACATGAAATCAATGTTTCTATACTTTTTACTGTACAAACCTTATGGAGCAGGATTCTTATTATCTCCTCTGCCCTTGTTGTGGGGCAAAAAAGTTTCAAAACACACTGATTTCAGCAGCAGTGTTGTGTGTTAATGTGTATATGTGATTTCTGTGGCTCAGTACTCCAGTGCATTAGAACTGAGTGAAAATAGTCTTTGTTCACGTGAAACATGTAGGCAGAGAATTTTAAATAATTAAGTGTTTGCTGGATATACGAAGAAAAACAAATGAGCAAGTTGCAAACATCTGGTATACTAAACATAATTATCTCTTTCTCCAACAGGTTCTTCTTGAAATTTTTTCTTAAATGTAACCAGAACTGCCTAAAAAATGCAGGAAACCCTCGAGACATGCGGAGATTTCAGGTCAGTGTGACTTCCTCCACTTATGATTAAGCACCTTTTGAGGATGTGGGCTAGGAAAGAATTTTGGCCGAAGTGGCCTGGTTAATTAGTTACGTTCTGCCTTTTATCTAGCACTGTGGTTTGATTTTTTTGTCTGATTTTTATGAGCCACTTTGGGTCCTACTACTGCACAGCAATGCAATATTGGTTAATAATATTAAGAAGAAGTTGGGAGATGCTAAAAGTTGCAGGCATCAGCAATTAAAAAACCATTTGAAAAAGGACGATTTTCTTTCTGCATCGCTTGTCTCAGGTCTTGCACATTGCAAGCTGTGACCTCCTAATTTGAGTGTAATCCACTAATTATTTTTATTTTATTTATTTATTTATTGGATTTCTATCCCACCCATCTAGACCAAAGATCTACTCTGGGCGGTTTACAAATTTAAAAACAATAAAACCAATAAACATATATTATAGATCCAAGGTGGAGAAAGTATAAGAAATTAAGATACGGCAGGAAGGAAAGCCTGCCCAAATAACCAGGTTTTAAGTTTATTCCTGAAAACACCCAGAGAGGAAGCCAGGCGGATCTCCACTGGCAAGTTGTTCCAAAGGCGAGGGGCCACTGCCGAGAAGGCCCTGTTCCTTGTTCTTACCTTCCGGACCTCCCTCGGTGTTAGGCCCCTCAGCCGCCTGGCCTGGCTGGAACGAGTGACTCTGGCAGAACTGGGTGGGAGAAGGCGCTCTGCCAGATATCGAGGTCCTAAACCATTTAGGGTTTTATATGTAATCGTAAGAACTTTGAAATCAATGCGGAAACGAATGGGCAGCCTTTTAAATTAAGTAGTCTTTCCCATCTGTGGCTCCCCACATGTTCTTGGACTACAACTCCCAGACATCCTTGCATGATAGCTAATAGTGAAGGCTTCTGGGAGTTGTAGTCCAAGAACATCTGGGGACCCACGGTTGGGAACTACTGCACTAGGCATTTGACAGTCCTACTTTTTTGCTCCCAGGTCAACAGCAAAAATGAGAGATTCATTGAGTTACAGGTTGCTCTGCATTGTTCCTGCACTACAGTTCAAATTAGGAATCCTATGTGAGTGAATTGCATGGAGTCCCTCCAACTGAATTCCAACACACTCTTAGCCCTGTAAGGCACATTATATTAGGTATGTAGGTGCGACTTCAACTTCCATTTTAGCTAGCATAGCCAGTGGAGACAGACGGTGAGATATGCAGTCCAGCAACACCAGGAGGGCCATGCATTCCCCTTTTGCAGGACACAAAGGGAAATACCAATTGGGCAAACTGTCTACCACTAGCATACAACATTTCATGGATTCCTTGCAAACAACCCATCACCAGTTGGGGGGAGTGTATATGAATGAATATAGTATCCACCAGGAGGTAACTCCCATAAATTTCAATATGTCCTCTTCTCCCCACTCCACCACCAATGTCATCATAATGTAAAGCTATTTCAGTGGAGTCGCTTCTGCCTGCTTGGGAAATAAAATAAGCTGTATTCAGATGTTGCAGAATTGAATGTGACTGGTTAGCAAGACATTGGGAGAGAATGTGGGGGCATAGGCTCAGTCTATTCTCCTGCAGATAGTGAAGTTTCAGGATGAATTTGAAACTACCCCCTGCCACCTAGAGAAGGAGAACTGTCTTGAAAATAAGAGGTGTATATTAGACTTTAATGGCTTAACTCCATCCAATGTGCGCTGTTGTTTGTCACACTTGATAGATCACATGCTTATTTATTGTAACATTTTGATTCAATTTTTAGTAAAATTAACTCTATTTCTGTTCCTGAGAACAGTCCAGAAGGACATGGCCCACACACTGTTTCTCAGACAGTCAATGTCTGCATTTAACTCGAGGGAAGCTGAATTCTGGAGGTCTATGCAACAAGGAAATCACGATGTTATTGTTGCCTGATGTCTATGTGCTTCTCATTCACCTTAGAAACTGGACCTGGTTATTAGTGAATTTAATTCTATGATATTTCTGTGAAAAGTTGTTTCCTTGGTCACAGAATTTGTGTTCTCTTGACCCACCATTTTGGAAATGTAGAGGGAGGATTCTTAAGGACTTCCAATCTTCCCTCCTTCAGAATCTCTTGCTGTCGCCACATAATTATTAAGCTGTTGGTTATTCCTCGAGAATGTCCTCCAGTCAGACAGGTTCTCACAGGCAGGGCAATCTAGCGTGAACAGCCAGGGCCGAAGCCTGTCAACGCAACAGTTCATGCTTCCCTCCGTGCTGGCAGTTTGCAACTCCCCCAAAATGTAAACTGATTTTCATATGGTAATGCTTCTGCATGTTCTGTCAGAGGAGCAATCAGAAGCTTGTGTAGCCAACTAGGTAGGACATAAGAGGGTGGCTGATCTCTTGACTTGTAAAGACGTTCTGTCAGGCAAAACCAGCCTCACAGCAGTTGAGTTCTCCTTATGTAAACAGAGACTGCTTAATTACACAGGTCATGTCAATTAGAGTGACCTTAGCATTTTAAAGAAATTAATCACTTTGAGCAGAGCAAATCACGTCTCATACTTTAATATTCAGAGTGGCAGCAAAGTGTGTTGAAACACATTCAATTGCATTATGGCTCCCCACCCCACCCCCGTCTTTGCTTTGGACCTGTTGCTTGAACATAACAAAAACAAAGCTGCCTGTTGATACCATATATTAATTTTGCCAAGGCAATAATGGAATCTGCAAAAATTATTTTTCTTCTAGTCCCACACAGAGCTCTTCTGTCTCAGGTCAAAATACCACACAAAGTCTCTTGGGTGGGATTAGCAGTTCTCACTCACCTGTGTATTCCTCCAGGTTGTAGTCACGTCACCCTCCTCCAACCTTCCAGCCCATCATCTGCCTTTTCCTAATGAACATCTAATTTCTACTTGGCTTACCTCAGCCCAGCTCTAACAGAAAGGAACTAACAAGTCCTTACAATTTATTAAAGTATGACTCTGCATTTCCAGGTCAGGAGCTGTTTACAGGTGTGGGCAATTAGACACAACCATAGTGTTAAGTTCTAGAGTTGAAAGCTATATGTTGTACACCTTGTTTAGCACCACCCCCAACAATGTGCAGTTCTTCCCACTCAACCACTGGCCATATGTCAAGGGAGGATCTGAAGAGGAGACCTTAGGCTTGCACATCAGCTGGGATGCTGAGCACTCTGGGTTCCAACGTATGAGGCCAAATGTATGCACATTCAGCAGCCCTACCCCACCTTAGGCCTTTCCCCACTCATAAACAGTGTGGAGGCTAGAACTTCAGCAGGCCTCTCTCTGTTCCTGTAATGCTAATTGAGTGAAACATAAGCAGGAACAACACATTGCAGATAACCTGTAGTAAGTTTTTTTTTTACTGCAGATTACCTGAAAACAGGTGTGATACTGCCTATTTCACATGCCCAGCATTACTGTAGGATGTGGAGCAGGGCCAGTGTCTCCCCCCCCCCCCGCATTGTAAGCAGGCAGGACTGCCCTGGTCCAACACTGTCATTAGTGACAGGAAGATTCCCAATGTTGCCCGCCTGAAAGAATGGCAGGGCACAAGCAAATGAATCACAGACACACAGACACAGACACACACACACACACATTGGAAAAAGCCTTTACTAAACAGTTCCAGAACATCTGAATGTTATTGTGGGAAAAACTGGCACATGAGGTTTTCTTTGAGTTCCTGAGCTTGTGCAGAGAGATTCCATTCAACTTTCTATGATCTTGGTTCAGAATTAGGTCGATTTTCTCTGAGTTTTTCTCCAGATGTTTTTGAAGATGGTTCACGGTTAAACGAGATCCAACATTAAAAGCGTTGCAGAATTGCTTTGATATGCAAATGTGGACGGGGATATGATCGCTTTAAGCGGGTCCAGCCAGTCACTACTGTGTACAGCCAGATTCTGCAGCAAAATATCAGAACTGCCTTCTAAGCTTGTACTTAGAAAAATGTGCATTTGTTCAATATAAACATATCAAATGTACTTTTGGGGCAGCTCCACAGCATAATAATGAAACAGTTACAGTTATACATATCCAGGACAGCAAGAATACAAAGCAAAGGAAAAGCAAAGTGTGCCTAAAGAGTGCTTAAAACACTCTCTGGGCAGTTTACATTTTAATGATGCAGGCTACGCATTACCCCCCGCACCACAAGCTGGGTACTCATTTTACTGACCTTGGAAGGATGGAAGGCTGAGTGAACCTTGAGCCGGCTACCTGAGCCCAAGAGCAAACTCAGGTTGTGAACAGAGTCTTGGCTGCAGTACTGCAGTTTAGCCACTGCACCTTGTGGAGTTCTTAGCTGAAAATAGGGCTGCTGAACTGGGCTTGCAATGTACGGTTTTGGAGTAGCGGTCATTAGTGTTTTACTGCCAAGTTTTTGCCAGATACATACATAACATTTCGTAAGTCTAATTTTAAAGATCACCAACAAGAGGCTACATTTGAGTAGGCTTCAAGCAACTTCCTAAACTGGCCAAGCTTCTAATACTTTGTTGGGTCTGGCACTCGAGTTACTAGAGTAATAATAGATATATGTGTGAGGAACTGTCTGGCTAGATGTCATTTCAGCTTCTTCCACATAATGTTGGGAGGTGTAAACAGGAATATAAATTTCATTCCAGAAAAGGGATATCACTGAAAATACCAGGAATGTCCCATTAATTAATTGGCTAGCAAAACTTAATGGGCTGTGGTTAAAAATGAGGAGGAATGTGACTTGAAATATTACCTGATGCACCATAACAAACAAATAGACTTTGTGTTTCCACTCAGATAAACAGCTTGATTTCATACCCTCCATTTTTTCTTTTCCAGTATTTTTTGAACTAGCTTATAGGGCATTTTCAGCAGAACTATTCAACATTAAGCAGAAGAACATATCTACCAGCATTCAAATAATTTGCAAAACATTGTATATACCACAAATGGAAACAGCAGTAAATCTGGAGTACAAATTTTAACTGAAACATGTTTTAGCCAAAGGTCTACTGAACCTTCACTGCTGTGTATAAGATTTAAGATGATGATCAATGAGGGGGTTGATGCTAAAGCTGACAATCTTTTTCTGTTTGCCTGTCTCAAATTGAAAACTGTTTTCTTCACAATATTTGGATAGGTTTGAGATTTGGCAGGCCTGTCCCTCCCCATGTTTGTATGAGCTTGTCAGCACTTCATCAATCAGTTTTTAAACTGGGATATGCTTTTCCCTCCTCATGTGCTGGTCTGTTCTTTTGTAAAAAGTTGCTTCTCTACTTCCTTTACAACTCTTAGATTCATTAAAAAAAAAATAAAACTCAAATGATAAATGTTTCCTTTACAAATTAGTATTACATATGCTTTGATCTTTAGATTCTCCACTAATTCCATAATTAAAAGATCTTACCCTTTTTCAAAACACACAGAGATCACATTAAGGAACTCATTTGCTCTCGAGAAATACTGTTGAATTCAGCAGGATTATTTTACGTTAAACAGATTTGTACCCATAAACCAGTGACAGCTATTTAGAAGTTTTGTTGCTGCTGCTGCTGCTGTTGTTGTTTTTCTTACATTGTCACATCGCATTTAAATTATCTAGCTCAAATTTGAATTATGTAATTTAAGTGACATTTCACGAGATTAATTTTTCCCCTTTCTGATAATTGAACTCCACATTACTTTTTGTGTGTGAAAAAACCACTAGTATAATGTTTTTGCTTTTCCTACAGGTGCACTATGAATAATCACTTCTTAAAGTAGATGACCACATAACCACTTTTATTTTATTTTTTTCACATTTCCTGACCCTGGAAACAGTTTCTCTAGGGGATTCCTTTTATAGTCTTTTCTCGTAACGACTCCAGAGGAGCCACTGTGGTATGGTGTCTTTGTGGCAAACCAAATTCTCTTTGAGGAAGCTGGGTATTTAGACTCTGTTATGTAATTCGAGCCATATTTTAAAGATGAATGGTTTGAACTGAGAGCTGATCTAGCAGATATGCTGGGCAGGGAAAGTTAAGTAACCTTTCTCAGTCATATTACTCTGATAACCAAACTTGTTATTGAGCAACGTTATTTCATTCACTTTAATAAGATCAGGGCCCAAGTTACAGAAGTCTTTGAAGCTGCATTTAGTTTCTTGAAGTTGAATGATTCTGAAGCAGTTGACCTTTAACAGAGTTATATCCCAGAAATATGCACTCTTTCCTTATCTCTTAAACTTAGAATTGATAACACTTTCAGGCTATGACCATCTCCCAAATAAGCACATTGGTTTTAAAATCTACAGGGGAAAAAAAAGGAAACATAGAAGGGCAGCTACAAGCCTGGTAAATCCCCATGTATTTTCAGTATGTCTTTATCAAGGAAAAATGCTTCTATTTGTTCCTTAAGCAGTCTGCTTAGGGTAACCGCAGCGTGTAACGTCTATTGAGCAGTTTTGATAAAGACATGTCTGAAATGTACTGGGATTTTACCCATCCTTGAAGCTGTCTTTTTGTGTTTTCTTTTCTTAGAGGATGCTTTCCCTCCCCGAGAAATCCATCAGCTGACTGTGGCCTCCATCCATCAGGTAGGTGGACCACTCAGGGGAATAGCACTGTAGTGCTAAGGGGTGTGTGTGTGTGTGTGTGTGTGATGCTAAGTATTCCTCTTAAATACCTGATGTTCTGAAGGAATGGCAGAGGACTGGGGCTTGTGAGACTTCTGATCCCTCGACCCTAAGGGCAGGGAAGGAGGAGACACTTAGATTAAGAAACCACTGCCGATTCCCAAAGCAATATATTTGACAAGCCTTAGTTCTGAAAATAAGCTCCTGACATGTCACAGGGCCTTTCGTTGAACCCATGTTTTGCAGCATGACTGGAGAATTTCCACTTTCCTAGCCATGACAGTCTGTTACAGCAAAGTTAGTCTTTTTCAGTTCGGGGAGATGTGGACTTCTCGATTGCTATTTATAATTGATTTTGATGAGAGAATGGTGAAAATCTTCTTACTACATACTATAGACTGTGGTTCATGATTCTTCACTTACCAAGCTTCCCCCTTAACTCCCTGATCATACATGAGTCTCTGTTTTAAGAAATGAATTTAATTATTGTTTCTAGATTCAGGTCATATACCCTAGTGGAGAGAATGGCCCATCCTTGAAGCTGTCTTTTTGTGTTTTCTTTTCTTAGACAATGCTTTCCCTATCTGAGATATCTGTGTGTGCCAGTCCTTATTGTCTGATGTTCCATAGAAAGTTTATACAGTAATGAGTGTGTTACACGTAGGAATTATCAGTTGGAACTGCCCTGTTGGAGCAAATCAGCATTCCATAGACACTGAACAGTACTTGGTAGCTGTGAGTTGTGTAAAATTAAATTGTGGGGAAATGCAAGTGTCTTATCATTGAGTAAGCTTTTCTTTTAAGAAAATTTTCAAGGGGTGCAAACAGCCCAAACCATGCACGGGCCATTAAGAAGAACATTTTCTTGCAGGGTTCAACAAATGATGTTTTGCATGACCCTGTCTCTCTGTCTGGCGCATGCAGTCTTCTATCAATAATGCTTTTTCTTTGGATGGTAAACTGCATTTATGGATTGTAGTTGTGGGGAAATTTTAAAATGCCTTGAACAGCGAATAGTTAGAATATGAAAACAGCAATGTCCTTCTGATGTGCTACTTTAGAACAGTGGTAGCCAAAATGTGTGAGTTGAGGGAGCTAATTTTAAGCTCCTAGGACACCCCCCCCCCCCGAAACTGAATGTGGATAGAAATCCATTTCTGGTTTCATTAAAAAAACCTTTGGGGGTTTCGATCAAGGTTTATGAGGGGCTCATTTTAAAGAAGAATTGTTCCTCTTAGAGATTTTTCAGGAGCAGCCATTCTCCTTTTCCCCCCCTCAGTAGACTGGTGTGGGGGGAGGGGTTTGTGGCTGCACAACCTACTAGGGGTCATGCCAGCCACAGACTTTGTGTCTCCCCCTGTTTTAGAGTCTAATTTTCACTGCTGTACTGTAAATGAAATGAATTTTTTTCATCTACGTACCTGGCACTTTCTCTTTCAGTCTCTAAAGCTCAAATAATTTTGACCTGATTTTAACCTAATACATTTCCCCCTATTAAAGCAGGCCATAAAATGAACCAGTGGCATTCTGACAGACCCTTTCTACACATAGATCATTTTATGTTCACTGTCTTGAAGGCCTTATTATGTTTGGTGGGGAAAGATCACTCTTTTGGAATTGCTCGACTAAGCAGTGTTGTAGGTCACGATCTGACAAAATGTGTTTTTGAGAATTTTATTAGAGTTAATAAAGTGCATTTGTAGAGTTTTGTTTCATTTTCATCCCTTGCTCCTCCGATTCAAGAGATGTGCGGGAATTCTTGCAAGCACCGTTCATGCATCTTGGAGAGGGTAGGAGCTTCCTTGGAGACTCGAAGCAATGTTTGCCAATCCTTGTAAAGCATTTCACCTCTTCAGAGGCTAAAGCCTCTCAATACCAAGAACAATTAAAGCAGGAGCCTTTTGGAGCAACTGGGGAATTCAGAAAAATAAATCAGAAATCCTCTTCCTTGGCTCTGGAGGGTTGCCTCATTATAAGAGCAGATCTATTAGCCCCCTTGCCATTGTCTTTCATTTCTCAAGTGAGGTGATTCTAATTAAATTAATCTGCATGTCAATCTATCGGTGATCAATCAAAGGGGCCGAGGTCCCCCTTTGCGGCAGTATGCTTGCGGCTGACAGGGGCTGATAATGGAGGAAGAAATAAACTGTCGAGCAAAGTTAATTAGTCAACATAATAGGTGGATTAAACAGGAGCCGGCTGATTGCTGTTTCACATGTTGAAGCATGAGGTGGGAGCTGAAACTGCAATTAACAGACAATTATTATATTTGGTTGTAAGAGGTCGCATGAATAAACATATCTCAGTGGGTTTCAATTTTTAATCCCCCTTCCTTGTTTAATATAAGGAGAAGTGTAGGTCATTCCTTATTGTTGTAGCCAAAGTTCTGGAAGGCAGCGTATGTTCAGGGGGAACAGACTTGTAATCAGACCAGAATATTGAATGAGAGATAGCAAAGACAGGAACTTTGTCATTTTGTTTAATGGGAGGTTATTTAAAGCAAGCAACAAGTTGTGGTTTGATAAAATCTATGTGAAGTACCCAGTGATTTGAGAACAGTTTTGTAAAATCCCCATTCCCTCCTTTCATAGATTCAGTCATCACTTTATGAGTAAGTCCTGCTGAACTCAGAGGCCAAAATTCTGTTGAAGAAAACTGCATATGTAATGGAAATCTGGGCACACAATTGCTTTCCCAACTGGAAGAGGCAGGGTGGGTCGGTAGTATGGCCACCAGCCATTGCCCCCTTACCCCGGAATAAATATGCGATACCAGAAATATGGATTAAACACGGGCCAACACTTTATTGAATATAATCATTGTTGCCAATCCTTTGGCAAAGGGGGGTCCTGCCATAGTGCGGATTCAGGTTTCAAAATGTAGGACTAAATGGACCCTTCTAACCAACCAATGTGCGAGTCCCTGGCCCAAGTTCTCCCAGCCATGAAGACAGTGAGAAACTCTGCCGGCCCAAATTTGACCACCCCGGACCTCGAGCCACTCTCTCCTTGTTGACTGTTGGTCCGGGTGTGTCCCCAGCGCATGTTTTCCCCCAAGCACTGTAATCGCATGATCCGCAGTGCTGGGAGTTCAGATGAGCTATAATTACCTGCTATTGCTATGGGACTCCCCAAAATACCTGTTTAATCCGCACTAACCGCCAGTGTGACCGAATTTCCACCTCAAAATTGCCAGCACACCTTTTCCAGTGTGGGATAGGCAAAAAATCCCCGCCTCCAAGAGCCAATCAGGAGACGGGTCAAAAATTCCTATTCGGACCCAAAGGCGACCAGATAAACTCACACTAGAATATAGGGCGGGTAGGTGGGATGCCAGCAAGAAAGAGGAAGCGAAGAGGGGGGAACAGCCCTTAAATAGCCTATCGTTCCCCCCTCTTCTAAAGCTGCTCACGCGAGACTTAACAGAGATCTCGCATCCTCCAGAGAAGACGGCAAAGGTAAGCCACGCTGCCGAAGCCCCAGCTCAGCAGCAGCTTATTCAGTGGTGGAGGTGGAGTTGCTTGCATGAATCCCTTCAAGATTCTGGCTAAAGAAGCTTAGGTCCGATTAGAAAGACATATGATTGCACTAGGGTCCATTCCAAAGAGCCTTTAGAAATGCAACAGAGAATGGCTGTTTACCCTTTGAGTCTTCTTTGAATTTCCCCTTCCCCAAGTTTATGTGAGATATTCTCATTTATTTTTCCAAAAGAACAACAGTTTGAGACAACTCATTTAGATAGGAGTGGAAGGGCTAGAGATAGATTGTTGGAATTTTAAGCCAACTCTAGACTGGTGATCGGATTGTGTTAACAGACAATCAACTACAGAAAGTCCTTTTCAAAACAAGACTTCCGTGAAACTTTTTATGGAAAAAGACATGTTCCATGAGTTATGGTAAAAGAGGAGATGCTGTAGCACAAATGTACATTTGCTAAGTGGATAGCTGTTCTTATTGACATCAGGTTGAATCTGTGCTTGCTGCCTATGGTACTACACCTCTCTCCTTTGTCACCAGTGCTGGCTACAGGACCCAGATGTACTTTCTAGGATGCTAATGATGAGGTACTAGAAAACAGGAATGGGGTGGCTGGGTGGGGCTCCTCAGCCATAGGCTCCATAAATTCCGGACTCTCAGTTCTGTCAACACTTGCTCTTATTTGGACAGGAAAATCAGGTACAGAGTCAGGTTGAAAGCATTGAGCCACCCATCCCATGAGTCCACAGGGGGATGTAGTTTCTCTCATTAGCCCCCCCCCCCTTGCCCAATGCCTGTATTTGAGGCCGAGTTTCTGTCACTGGCCTGTCAATGTTCTTAGTTCAGGGATGGGATCATGTTCACAGTACCGACCCCAGCTTTCTGACACCCCTCAAAGGGGGCCAATAGTGTTAGACTGATGAAAGCCCCCTTGCCCCAGCAACTTCTCTCACTCCTGGAGTAGCCCCTGGTGGAGTCCCATCCTCACTTCAGACTCTTTGTATGCCAGCATAAGCTCAATACATATTGAACCAGTGAGCACCCAGACATCCACAACCTTCCTTGTCTCTTTGTCCAAGGAACGATCCTTTACTAGTACGATTGTTCTGCTGTTGGAATGGAGTCCACATGCTGTGCAGGGTCTTCAAGTGCGAAGTTCCCCAAAGGAATAGCCTCAGCTCCTTTCTTCATCCTAAACGGCACCATAGTACTTTGGGTTCCTAAATATTTGCAGAGGCATGAGCTGGCTGTGAGGTTTCTCTTTCTTTTTAGGATCAGCAAAAGGAAAGCAATTCAGTTCTGCCTTGTTGTTGTTGTTGTTTAGTCGTTAAGTCATGTCCGACTCTTCGTGACCCCATGGACCAGAGCATGCCAGGCCCTCCTGTCTTCCACTGCCTCCCGGAGTTGGGTCAAATTCATGTTGGTAGCTTCGATGACACTGTCCAACCATCTTGTCCTCTGTCGTCCCCTTCTCCTCTTGCCTTCACACTTTCCCAACATCAGGGTCTTTTCCAGGGAGTCTTCTCTTCTCATGAGATGGCCAAAGTATTGGAGCCTCAGCTTCAGGATCTGTCCTTCCAGTGAGCACTCAGGGTTGATTTCCTTAAGAATGGATAGGTTTGTTCTCTTTGCAGTCCAGGGGACTCTCAAGAGCCTCCTCCAGCACCACAATTCAAAAGCATCAATTCTTCGGCGGTCAGCCTTCTTTATGGTCCAGCTCTCACTTCCATACCTCGCTACTGGAAAAACCATAGCTTTGACTATGCGGACCTTTGTCGGCAAGGTGATGTCTCTGCTTTTTAAGATGTTGTCTAGGTTTGTCATCACTTTCATCCCAAGAAGCAGGCGTCTTTTAATTTCGTGGCTGCTGTCACCATCTGCAGTGATCATGGAGCCCAAGAAAGTAAAATCTGTCACTGCCTCCATATCTTCCCCTTCTATTTGCCAGGTGGTGATGGGACCAGTTCTGCCTTACGTGATTTTACTTTCTTGGGCTCCATGATCACTCATTCACATGATCAGTGGAACTCAGGTTCACAAAAGAATAGAACTAGGTTTCCTTGGTAAATCCAGTTGTAATCACTTTCACAAGCTAAGGAATGCCTTGAAGTGCAGCCATATAATTTAAAAATATTTGTGACCCAGATATATAATGACTGCACCTTCCTCTCTCTTATCTGATCACCTTCTTATTTAAAGATCTTTGGATCTCATTTGGTTAGAAGAGGCCCTGTCTTCTCCATAACTAGCTTCAGTTACATTATTGTGTCCTGATGTATATTGGCCGTGCATATGAAATTTGCTGGGGAATGTGTCAGCTGAGCAGCTCTCTATTTACAAACCATATTTGTACATTCTGATGACTGTGACTTTATAATACAAGATGTGTTACACTTTACTGCAAAGTGTTATCTCCATCTTAAGTTGCTTAAAAGGATTGGAAGTCAAAGTTTGCAAAGCATGTGAATTTAACCAAGATTATTTGCTAAAGAAAATGTCTACATGGACTTGAAAAGCACTATTCATTTAGGCTCTGAAATGCCTTTTTTGCACACACGCATAGAGTTCAGGGGAATTTTGGAGAAGCACAAACACCCCTGGCAGCTACAGCTAGAACAGCATGAGGAATGCAGCTGCTCTCATCCCAACTTTACAGAGCACACTTGAGCTTTTCTTTTGTTTTTCAGCCAATTCTCATTTGCAATGACAACAGCTTTATCTGTTCTGATGTGCATGCTGAAGCATGATGTGGGGTAAAACGCAGCCAGCCTTTTAAGAAGAAGTTGTTAATAACTGTGCTCTTGTTAAAATGATGGTTAAGAGAGTAAGTTCCACAATACAGCTACAAACCATGCAAATTGACTTAAAAAGACATCAAATGCCTATGATGCCAAAGACCCACTCATCAGCAGCACGCCTTCTTAGAGTCATACAGTCTAAGCACTAGTTATTATGCACCATAGCTGTGCAATTTTCTGCAGCTCCCAGCTGTTATATTTAAGATTCTGGGTTTATTATACTCTGTGGTTATTTCATGATACCTTGTATTAAAGCGTTTCCTTATGCTCTGGTTCCATTCACAGGTTGTGGTATCTACAACAGTCAATGTGGACGGCCATGTCTTGGCAGTGTCGGATAACATGTTTGTACACAACAACTCCAAACATGGGCGGCGAGCTCGAAGGCTTGATCCTTCGGAAGGTACGCCTTCTTATCTGGAACATGGTAGGCATTTTTTGTTGGTTGCCATTGTTTCTTTAATTGTTGGTCCTTTGGCCCTTTTGGTTGTTGCTATTTTCTCCTCCCTGCCCCCTTGCCCGCTAAAGTAGGGTTATGTTATGAATGGGTCAGTTTCTTTCTTTCTTCCTTAAAAAAGGAGTACATTGCTAAAAACTGGTGCAGAATTTCCCACTCTCCCGAAAATAAGTGATGTTTTTCTAGTGATGAGACGGGCTCATATGCTTATTGTGGAAAAACTCCTGCCACCACATTTATGCTTATTATTTAATAAGTGTGTGCCGTCAAGTCAGTTCTGGCATGTAGTGACCCTTTTCAGGGTGTTCCAGGTAGAAAGTACTCGGAATGGTTTACCCTTCCCTTCTTCTGGGAGCTCCCTGGGACTGTGCAGCTTGCTCATGACTAAGCAGGTTAATTCTTCTCCCAGGAAGCACAGTGGGGAATCAAACTCCCAGCCTCTGGCTCTACAGCCAGAGACTTAAACCACTCAGCTATCTAGCCAGCTAACTGTGTGTTGTCAAGGCGATTCCGACTTATGGTGACATTTTCCAGGTTTTCTAGTAGGTAATACATTTAAGTGGTTTACCATTCCCTTCTTCTGGGGGGTGCTCTGGTACAGTGCAGCTTGCCCAAAGCCACAAAGGCTGGATAACTCAATGGTTTCGGTATCTTGAAGAATCACAGTTTTCACAAAGCATAAGAAACAGGAGGAACCTCTGCACTTTTATAAATACCATATATACGGATAGAGGAAGTTATGGCTAACCATCACACTGGTGTTACCATTGCTACATGAGAAACATTGCTGTGTGAATCCACTCCTGCATTATAAGAAACCTTCTCAAAAATAGACTTTAATAAAGTGATTGAGTTTGAAGAAATATTATTCCTTATCCAACATTTATATTGGCCATAATATATTTCTTCACACTATGCACATACTCATACATAAGTTGAAATCCAGTAGTAACTTGCAGCTAGAGTAAGCCCACGGAATCAATAGAATTCACAGAGGGATTAGCTCACTAAATCAATGGGCCTACTCTCTGACTTAACTACTGGATTTCAGCTATTGTGTATACATACTGTGGTCAAGCTGTCTGAACATGTTATGTGTTTTATTTTTCATACTGTGGTTAAGGAGCAGTTTTGCCCTTCTCCCCTGAAGTGTTAGGTGTTTTCAAGCATCAAGAAGATACTCATATGACCTATATATCAGAGAATGATCTTGCCAGTAGCTGGCTCAGAAAGAACTGAGGTTGGATTTCAATAGCTAGCCTGCAGAACAAATACTATAATAGTATGTTTACATGTGCCTCTCAAGGCTCTCATCCTGATTTGGACTTAGGTCTGGACCTAGCACATCTGTCTGAATATACTTTTAGAATTGGATCGGGAAATCCAGAACTGCAAAATAACCTTGGGAAAAGCTACTTTTTATTGTCCTCTCATTCCTACTATATTTAAAATAGAAAAAAACTGTACTATTATTTATTTAAAATATTTTTATCCTATCATTTTGCATTAAAAGGGGGAATAAATAAAACAACCACAATATATATATAGGAAACCCAATAAATCCAAATTGGCATAAAAGCATCAAAACACTTTCAACCCTGTCAATAATGAAGAAACCACATAACACACTAATTAAAAAAAACAATGCAACCAAAGGTTATACTCATCACGTGGGTGCATTGGGTACATTAAGAAATCCCTCGGAAAGGCATGTTTCGTCAATCTATTTTAAAAAGATGTATGATAAAGGTACCTTACTGGGGAGGTGAACTGTAGCTGAAATGATCTTCCCCTCCACCTCATGGCTGTTGACCTGGACTTTGGTAGAGATGAAACATCAGGAGGGCACCAGCTTAGCTTTCTCCAAGAAGTAAAGGAATACACTTTTATGTATATCTACGTTGGGTCCTGGGTTCAGCATTTCTCTCTATCCTAAGTCAATTGGTGCACTCTGCAGTGGGTCTGATCTACAACGTTCTCTTTATCTATTTCCATATATAAGTGCCTTGTTTGGCTGAAAGCAGCCAAACAGTTTCACTTCAAAGTTATTTATTATGGCTATTGCCAGTCATATTAATGGAAATGCCTAATTCCAGGTATATGCAAGCCTCAGGTTTTTTAAAGAGCTTCTAACCCTTAATATTCCAGAGGAATGTCTAATAATATCTTCAAAAACACATTATTGAGAACAGAGCTTGGAAACAATGCATTAAATTAACATGTTGGTATTGGATTTGTTGTTTGAATGGAGAAAGGACATATTTACCATATTTTTTCTGTGTATAAGACGCCCCCATGTATAAGACGCCCCCCCACTTTTCTAACCCAAAATTTCTTTCTTTGAAAGAAAGGGGGGGGGAAGAGGCAGGGATCAAAGCATTTTGATTCCTACTTTCCCCCTCCACTTTCTTGCAAGGAAAGTGCTTTCCACAAAAAGTGGAGGAGGAAAGCAGCTTTTTGCAAAGAAAGTGGAGGGGGAAAGCAGCTTTTTGCAAAGAAAGTGGAGGGGGAAAGCACTTTCTTCGCAAGAAAGTGGAGGGGGAAAGCAGGGATCAAAGTGCTTTGATTCCTCCCCCCTTACTACCGTGTATAAAACGACCCTCAATTTTTCCTCTAATTATTTTAGGAAAAAGTGTTGTTTTATACATGGAAAAATACGGTATATATTGTTTTATAAACCATGTTTCAAAAGTTATGTTAATGAGTTTTCTACTTGAGAAAATTATTACTTATGCCATGTCTGCATGTCCTCCTCTTGAAAAGTAGCTATATACTAATGATTCCCAGCTGTGACAATTTGGAGCAAAATGGAAGAATAAATAAGATGGGATGATTTGTATAGGCTCTCTACTAAATCTTTCTGTATCTAGTTTGTTACCTTGCTGTAGCAAAGACAGAGACCTTTTACACTAGAGAGACATTTGAGGAAGTCATGCAAATCATCCCAGTGTACTTATTCCTCCTGTTGCTGGTTTTCTTCCAAATGCAAACTTCAAAAGTATCTCTGATATTAAATTATTCATGGGAGACTAGAAGCCAGCACTTTTCAGTTATGTGAATGTCCTGTGGAACATGATAGGTGTCATAGAAATTTGTTGCTGTGATTTGTACAGGGAATAAGGCTCGGGTTGGGGGAGATGAGTTTATCCTATCCTATCCTATCCTATCAGGCAAAGCCTCTATAGCTATCATTCACAACCTTGTGTCCCCAGATGTTCTTGAACTAAAACTCACAGAGCTAGCTGTGCTGGCCAGGGTTTATGAGAGCTATAATCCAAGAACATCTGGGAACCCAAGGTTGGGAAGCACTGTTTTCTGTAATGTTCTGCTAGTGAAGTATATTTGAAAGTGTTCAAAGAAATTATTGGCTCTTTACAGAGTTAGTCTTGTTGGATATGAATGGTGTCTCTTTCTTTAGGGGTGGAGAGGTGAAAAGTTCTGTTTTAAGTATCACATCCTTTTCACAATCTGATACATTTTGAAACATCTACACACATCCCCAACTAACAATCCTATAGTGGGATTTGTCATCCATCTGTCAGACTAGGGATGGCAACTGCAACATGACAAAAAGATCATTTTCAAATGACTTAATAATGATTGTAACCTTAGCTGTCAGATTCTCTGTAAATGTAGCTGAAGGGGTCAATTAGAAATTCTCTATAAATCCTACTAACTAATATTTTAATAAACGAATCAAGAACATTATACCTACAAATTCAATGTTGACAAGTCTAAACATTAACAGCAACAACTTTCCCCATTTCTAACAGTTAACAGCAATTAATTGTGTTTCATTCCTAAAGCTCTGAAGATCTGATTGAGAAATTACGCATGTTACTAAAATATTATTTGTGCTAGTATTATTTTAGTAATATCTTTGTTTTAACATTTATGATTTTGGGGAATTTCCTGTTTATCAATATTGCTTCCATGGAACGAGCACTTTAAAAAAATCCTCCTGCCCGAGCAGATACTTTTTTTTGGTCCACCTTTTATACAGCTTATACAATTGAGCCTTTAAAATGAGGCTGGAGTCCTGCAGTTTGTGAACAGACCTACAGCAGACTCTAAGATGTTGTAAAAGTGGTGCTTCACTAGTGGAAGGGAACTTTTCCAGTGAGGCATCATCTACAAGCCCAGGAACACCCACCCCCACCCCAGTTCATTGGCAGAAAGCTGAACCAGAATGGTTTGCTCAGATGTAGGTGAAAAGAGACCGGTTGAGGCAGATCCATGGATCTGAAGCCCCCTCATTCCCCTAACACCTACCTCCTATTCCAGTCCAGGAACCAGTGTAATGAATTTACTTTGGAATTAACATCCATGAGCAGGGGTTTAAAGGACAGAAAAGAAAAGAAAAAAGAAAAGTCTGGTTCCAGGTATCTACTATGGCAGATGCAAGCTGGCAGAACTTAAGAAATAACTTATTCCACCCCTCACATAGGAGAAGAGCTCAACCCCTCCCCCCCCCAACTTTTGGGGACCGTGACTCTCAGAATCCCAGGGTGACTTCTGAGCATTGTAATACAGTATAGAAATGTAACCTTCCCTTTTGTCTTTCCATCGTCAAGCAAAGACCTTCCTTTTCAGGCAGGCTTTTCTAGGGAGCGTGCTCTACTTACAAGATTTAGATGTTTTAATATTTTTTTTAAAAACCTGTTTTTAATCTTGATTCATGATCCATTGTTTTTAATATAAATGTGTATAGTATTTTAAAATGGTTATTATTGTGCAGTTTTAATTGTTGTGAGCCGCCCAGGGTCCCCTATGGAGAGAAAGGCGACGTAATGAATGAGTGAATGAATGAATGAATAAGGTTCTCCGACCTCTGTATGGGATTGCTCTGTATGTTTGCTGCTTTGAAACAAGCCTCATTGAGCAAAATAGATCTATCCAGCAGGCACTGGATTTTGCTGTTAGATAAGGCAGATGGGTCTGGAATGGCAAGGCTTTCCCAGAGTGAAGACTTCTAGGGTTCGGATATATCACATTTCTGATTGAAAGTAGCATTTCTAGATTGTCCTTTGTGTTTAATTTTTTTCCTTTCTCTCCTGGAGTACTCCCCCCCCCCAAAAAAAAAGCTAGTGGAGAGGATGTAAGAATGTAAAGAATGTAAATGCCATTTAAAATTGCAGAGGGAAAATGTGCTTCCCCATCATTCAATGAACCAAGCAGGTGGTAGTGGGAATTCTCTCTTGCCCCAGTGTTATGCTATCATATCCTTAAATTGTACCACTTTACTTTGCATATATGCAAAACATCCCTCTTGCTGTTACTAGAATTACTGCCATTGGTACATTTGGTTATTGTGGTAAATGTATAATGGATCAGGGCCATAACTTTGCATTTTCCTTACCTAAAATTCTTAGCTCAGCAGTGTTTTTTATAATATAAATATAACTTACATCTGTATTTGTTTAGGTTTAACATTTTGTGTAGACCATGAACAATTTTAGGCTATAACTCATGCAGTAGATTTTTTTATTTTTATTTTTATTTTTTTGCGTTCCGGCCAGCAACCTAATTTAATAAACAAACCACAGTGACAATTTTTGCTTGATTTTACGAAGGAATGTGCAAACTATTATTTTATTAATTAGCAAGAAGCATAGCTATACAGAAGGTATCTATTTATTCATCCTTGAATCTTGCATAAACCAAAGCCTGATTTTTGTTTGTGTTTTTAAGGAGGATAAAGCGAGATATCCCTTTCCCCTCGAGAGGCCCCACAAACACTTACCAATTTTGGATTCCTTCAGATTGGAAATATTCCTATTCTCACACACAGAGTAAAGCTATCTGCTGTAAATAGTTCCATTCCATGAGATGAGATAATGTGTTGGGGGAAATGAGCAAAAAAATGCTTCACCTATAGTGGCTATCATACAAGTTCAGCATATACCTGGTGACACCATATTTTGTAATTCCACAACTGTTTCCTAAAACTGGAGGTCTTTCCTTTCGTCTTTCCTTCATAAGTTTACATTAACAGAGGTCCAAACTACAGTGGTGCCTCGCTAGACGATTGCCTCGCAGGACGAGGAATTCGCTAGACGATGGCTTTTTGCGATCGCTACTGCGCTTCACAAAACAATGTTTCTCTATGGGCGATTTTCGCTAGACGACGACTTTTCCCCATTGGAATGCATTGACTAGCGGTCAATAGCTGTCAGTGCATTCCAACGGGGACCCGCGCTCGCTAGACGAGGTTTCCCTATGGACGATCTTCGCAAGATGACGACTTTTCCCTTGGAACGCATTGAAGAGATTTCAATGCATTCCAATGGGAAAACGTGCTTCGCTAGACGATGTTTTCGCAAGACAGCGATTTCC
This sequence comes from Intellagama lesueurii, assembly GCA_037013535.1. Classification (NCBI taxonomy): domain Eukaryota; kingdom Metazoa; phylum Chordata; class Lepidosauria; order Squamata; family Agamidae; genus Intellagama; species Intellagama lesueurii. The sequence goes on along the minus strand of JBAJHW010000002.1, from coordinate 227,878,090 downwards.
GCGGAACGGATTAACATCGTCTAGCGAGGCACCACTGTACATGATATGATTAGCACATTGTTTGAAGCACAGCTCCCTAAAGTCACAAAAGACATCTGATTTACAATTTACATCAGAAGTGAGCCTTACTCTGCATTTTCCTTAAGAGGTAAAGAGGGCTTTCTGATTATGCTTAGAAGACACTGTGGACTTTGCAAGGGAAAACACTGTGGTGGCAGGAAGTACATATTTCCCTTTAGTTTTTCCACACTGTGAAATGTGGTGCAATCCGGCTGGTGCTTAAAAGGTCCTTATTGTCTATTTTAACTCAAGTACTCATCCAGGAAGGCAGCACAGAGAGCTATTTTGCATCTCAATGAATCGTCCCCCAAAAATTGCATGCCCTAGCCGTGTGTTAGAAAGATATACGTAGGCCTGCTCTTAAAGGAGAAGATGTATCATTTTAAGTAGAAACACAAGTGGACAAAGTTTTTTTTCCCCATGCCGAACACTGCTATCAGGGAACCACATATCATAACTATATGCCAGTGTGGACAGGCCCTTAGCTAAGCTACCTGTGAATATTCAGCATTTCAAGAGACTATTATGAGGGAAAAGCAATCCATAATCAGGACCAAGTCTTTCGTTAATTGGAGTAAGCCAGAACTCTGTCTGTGCTTGCTAGTTTGTGGCATGAGCTGTCTGTTTATCTGTCTATTTTAACCAGTCATCTTCTCCCAGATAGTGTCACTGGAAAAGGTTGCTAATGGAGTGTGGAGGGAGAAAGCTATCATGCTAGACCACACACTCCAGCATGCATCATGTGTCTGCATGTATCGGTGTCTCATGCTGCTGCTACTGCTAGATTACAAAATTTATTTGAAGTGGCAGTAAGCAGGCATCAGATAGAGCAGTGAGCGAGTGGCAGGGCATTGTTGGATGGTGTAACTGGTTGGTATAACTGAGTGATGTGTGCTGCTTTCCATCCTCTCGGTTAGCCTGCTGTCCTTTGTGTTAGGAAGAATTTCCTGACATTAAGAGCTGTTTGTCACTTGAATGGACCTCAAGTTGTGGATTTTCCTGAGGTTCCTAGGCAAAGATTGGACAGCCATCTGTTAGGGATGCTTTAGCTGTGAATTTCTTGCTTTGGCCTTGATAACTTTTGGAGTCACTTCCAACTCTACAATTCTTTGATTCAATGTAGAGGTTAATGTGCTGTTGCCAGCATTGCAATAAGATGCACCTGCCAGGCTGTTTTGCTTCTGAATATGAAATACTTCTGTTTCCTGCCTCTGGTAGCAAAATCTCTTGGGCTTGCCCCAGCAGCAACTCATTGTCTCTTGACTTTAATAGCTTTTTGAGTCTGCAGTTTTCAGTGAGAGGCTAAGAGAAGGAAGACCTTGGATTGGCACATGGTGAACAAAGCAGTTTTTTCTATGCCACTTAATTTTGTTGCAGTGAACAATGCAGAAAGGCGCCCTAAGGCTGTTTACATATGACATCCTGTCCCCTGATGCCTTATCCTCAGTTTTAAAACCATAAGATATTGAGCACATCTTTCAAGATACATTCATTGGTAGTGGAAGGGTGAGCAGAATTGGGTACCTGATGCTTGGTTTTATTGCGGTTCCCTCTATCAGAACCTATTTTTAGAAATACTTTGTTGGTATTGAACCAGGGTGATATGGCTGTCACCTTCAAGAAGAGGGTTTGTTTTTTGTTCTGTTGTTTTGTTTTGTCTCTAAGACTGGATCTAACCCTTTCAAGTTCTATATTTTAGGGATGATCTAGCCTATCATTTATAATCCAAATGTCAGACAGTTAAAAGGACAGTTTTTCTCATGGTAATCAAAAGCATGCTGTTGCATCCATGGAGTTCTCCTGGATCCCCATGCATTAATAAACATATTGCTGAAGCAAATGCTCCTGTATTTCACAGCAATAGCTGACAGATGCTAATTTAAATAACAATAAATGGTTTGACCAGGGAAAACCCATCAATGACTTGGTATCATTATTTTTAGTCATTCCACCATAATAAGTGATAGAATCTAATAGCTAATGGTTTGCCTTTGCTTCTCCTTTCTTGGCTTCAAATTATCTACATAAAGATTTTTATAGAGAAACCAATGTATTTGAATCAATATGGAACTCCAGGATGTATCTGCAAAAGGAAGACTTCCCGCCTCATACCATATATGGTTTGAAGTAAAAGTGATGAAAAGGAGGATTCTCAAATGATGAACTCATCTAGGCTTGAAGGAGAATTGCCGTTTACTCTCTCACCTTTTCTGCCCTCAGAAAGGATCTTCACATTTTAAATGTAAGAAATGATGAGATTTAGGCCCAAGTCTTGTCAGTCCTGTCACAAATATTTTGTGTGGCTTATGGGCATGCTTATAAAGTATAACTTTTTAAAAGGGTAACGTTGATAATATCAGAAGGGAAGAAATGCGATTTTTAAGCTCTGAGTTGATCAGACTGATTTTTTTCTTTTCTTAGTGTGGAGTAGATTCTTTCCTATGCATGGATGTTCATTTGTGTGTGTGTGTGTGTGTGTGTGTGAGAGAGAGAGAGAGAGAGAATTTATTTGTATGTTGGTGAATGTATTTGTATGTATGTGTGTATCAGACATATATTAAGCCATGTACTGTAAAATCTTACAGTGGGATAAACTGCATTGAACAACTTTTCTCACATACCACTTATATCTTAGAAAAGTTTCTATTCAGTTTCACATCCATGAAGTGCTTTTATAGGGGTTGTTGTCAGCCTGATGCTGTTAACTCCATTCCGTAATATTTTGACAACTATACACCAAAGCAGTTATTACTTTCAGTGATTACTTGCCATGACGCTGTGTGCCCTTTGATTGTTATCCCTGTGGGCTGCTCTATTCATAGCTCCCAGAAACACTTTTGAAGTGATCTTCATTTGGTAACTGCGGACACACAGGCATGTGTGGAAATGGGGAAGTTAGTTTTGTTTGTTTTCCCAAATGTGCTTCCTCTAAAATTCCTTATGATAGTTACCTTTAAGAACACTATAAAACAAAGAAATGAAAGCAGTGAGAATGTATATAGACAGTTTTTATGGTACCAAACACCATGGATGGTATGGAAAGGGTGGCATTCAGATTACTTTGAGTTACGACTTGCCAAGGCTTAAAACATGTTTTCAGGAAGACAGGGTAGCAGTCATAGTTTTTCTGTGCAGAATGCCTTTCTCTCCTCACTGAGATTGACTTCAGATGAAGAGCTGAGGCAGTGGAAAAGAGGTTGCAAAACAAACTTCCCTAACCTTCCAATGTGTTTGGACTACAACTCCTATCATCCCCCAGTCAGCAATGAGAGATGTTGTAGTCCAAAAGGTCTGGAGGGCTCCAGATTGAGAATGACTGTTGTAAAACCACCATTGACCAATTCTTGGACAATGGCAAGAATTATGTGAATCTACCGCCATCTGTGTCTGATCACTTTGTCTGAAATCTCCAGTGATTGTGATTCTTGCAACCTGCATCCTTTTCAAGTTGCATTGTTCAAGTTGTACTAGCTTCCTGTATAACATGGGGTGGTTTGGTCAGAGAGTGGGACACCTCAGTGGAACTCAGCCTGAGCCACACTCTCTCTTTGAACTGAATATTGGCTGCTCTCTTTCCTAAAATAAATACATAGTTACATAGGAGACTTTGAATAAAGACAACTGGAAATGGATTGCAGCCATGCGGCAGCTGTTGAACTCTTACTTCATGTTATCTGTAACCAGAAGGGGGGCAGTGAAGTGTACCACTTCATCACATTGTGAATCCCAGTGATGCCATTCCTTCCATCCTGCGGATTTTCAAATGATTGCAAAGGAGCAGCAGTACAAGCTTTAACTGTGTTGTCAATGCTGACAGAAGCTCACTTCCCTGAGCTTTAAGGTGGAACATGAAAAACAAATCGAGCCATCTACACAGCAAGCAGCTCAGCACGGTACAAACTGAGCAGCCACTACTTGCAGGCTTGTTTATGGAATCTACCTGATTAAGGGAATAATATGCAAATCAGCCATACGCAACCTGGGGAAAACATGAAAGGGGAAGAAAGACCATGTAGAGACATCCCCTCCGAAACACATCATTTCTAAAGTTAGATAAACTGGCAGCAGAAAATGCAATACATGAGCACAGAATTCCATTTTGAAGGGGTGGAGAACTCTTGGCCCTCCACATGTTTTAGGCCATAGTCCAAACAGACCTTTATTATTCTTCATGCTTACTAGGACTTCTGGGAACTGAAGTCCAAATGTCTGGAGGGCCAAAGTCTTCCCACCTCTGTCCTAGTGTAAAATAAACTTGTTAGTGTTCTATTATTACTTGCTCTGAGGTTAGCTCAGACCTTGTATTCCTGCCATTAAAGGGCTGCACTAAATAAGGACTTGTCCAGACAGGCATTTTCCCCACTGTTTTGTGTGCTGTGGGGGCAGATTGGTTTGCCCTTTTTTCCCACTGTCCATATGATGAGCAGACCAATTTGCCCCCAATTTGCCTCCAGGACACCCCAGTACACACCTTTTTGAGTTCCTGTCAGAGGCTTCTACTTTTTTGGTGTGGGTTGCTGCACTCTAGTTTAGTCCTTTCCTAGCCTGTGCAGTTTCTGGGAAGGGACTAAAATTGAGCCTTGCAGCTGTAAAAGCTGCCAAGGCTCTTTCTGGTTTGAATTCTCAGTATCGTGAAGAAGGTGAATAAACAGGCTGCTACAGGATATTGGCAAACTGTACACTTACTCTGTTCCTCGTGGAAACATGTTGTTGTTTAGTCGTTATGTCGTGTCCGACTCTTCGTGACCCCATGGACTAGAGCACGCCAGGCCCTCCTGTCTTCCACTGCCTCCAGGAGTTGGTTCAAATTCATGTTGGTAGCTTCGATGACACTGTCCAACCATCTTGTCCTCTGTCGTCCCCTTCTCCTCTTGCCTTCACACTTTCCCAACATCAGGGTCTTTTCCAGGGAGTCTTCTCTTCTCATGAGATGGCCAAAGTATTGGAGCCTCAGCTTCAGCATCTGTCCTTCCAGTGAGCACTCAGGGTTGATTTCCTTCAGAATGGATAGGTTTGTTCTCCTTGCAGTGCAGGGGACTCTCAAGAGTCTCCTCCAGCACCACAGTTCAAAAGCATCAATTCTTCGGTGGTCAGCCTTCTTTATGGTCCAGCTCTCACTTCCATACATCGCTACCAGAAAAACCATAGCTTGGACTATGCGGACCTTTGTCGGCAAGGTTATGTCTCTGCTTTTTAAGATGCTGTCTAGGTTTGTCATCGCTTTCCTCCCAAGAAGCAGGCGTCTTTTAATTTTGTGGCTGCTGTCACCATCTGCAGTGATCATGGAGCCCAAGAAAGTAAAATCTTTCACTGCCTCCATATTGTCCCCTTCTATTTGCCAGGAGGTGATGGGGCCAGTGGCCATGATCTTAGTTTTTTTGATGTTGAGCTTCAGACCATTTTTTGCGCTCTCCTCTTTCACCCTCGTTAAGAGGTTCTTTAATTCCTCCTCACTTTCTGCCATCAGAGTGGTATCATCTGCATATCTGAGGTTGTTGATATTTCTTCCGGCAATCTTAATTCCGGCTTGGGATTCATCCAGTCCAGCCTTTCGCATGATGTATTCTGCATATAAGTTAAATAAGCAGGGAGACAATATACAGCCTTGTCGTACTCCTTTCCCAATTTTGAACCAATCAATTGTTCCATATCCAGTTCTAACTGTTGCTTCCTGTCCCACATATAGATATCTCAGGAGATAGATAAGGTGGTCAGGCACCCCCATTTCTTTAAGAACTTGCCATAGTTTGTTTTGGTTGACACAGTCAAAGGCTTTTGCGTAGTCAATTAAGCAGAAGTAGATGTTTTTCTGGAAGCATAGGGGAAGTGAAATTAATATTTGTGTGTGTGTCTGCTAGACCATCGCTGATGCACTGAATCACTTAGATTAATTTTTTTAATTGCCTTTATATGAAATGTCGATCAAGACCTTGCCTATGAGCAGTTTCTCAATTGGCACTACACAACAGGCAAAGATGTTCTAAAAAGAAAATCAATCTAAATGATTCATCACATCAGTGATAGTCTCGCATTTATTTTTCCTCTCCCTCTCCATTGAGTCTGCTTTAGATATTTTGCCAGAAGACACAGGTGAGCATGTTTGGGGGATGCATGCGCCTGCAGCTTAACAAATGCCTTGAAACTTATGAAAGTAAAACAAAACAAAACAAAAAATGCTTTCCCCCTCTTTTTCGTTTTTCCAAGGGGGAGTTGTCTGTTGCATGCAAAAGAGGCGGAAAAAGCAAGTGTGCTTGGAAGGCAAAGTGTGAACAGAGAGGTGTGTGTAGATCCACAGCAGAGTATTAAACGTCTGTTATTTTTACATGGACACAGATATCTTGTTGGGGAGGCGTCTTGTTCAGATGCATACACACCCTTTTCTTTTTAATCTGCTTTGTGCCCTCCATACAATTCTCATCTCGTCTTGTTTATGTTTGCGTGTAATGTAAAAAAGGAGGGATCCCTTTCTTTTGTCTGCACTGGGGAGGTGGGAGATTGCACCCCCTTCCCTGTGTATCCTGCTTCTTACTCTCTGCCTCCCCCTCCTTCCCTCTCCCGCTCCAAACTCAGTGTAGCACAAAGGGCAGACAGGTGTGTTTTGGCTTTTGGCCAGTGATTGTCTGCTTCTTCTCCCCATGCACTGCCATGCCACAGCTTACCTTTATCTCTTTATCCACCTCTGCTGCCTGCCCTTCCCAGGCGTACTTCAACTCCCCATTTCCTTTCTCCTAAACTCTGACTTTGCACAAATTTGCCACTTCAGGATACTGGATAAGATTGCATGAAGTTGATATGCCATTCGGACAAGAGGGTCACACCAAATGGCATATTGCTCCTCCTCACACCCCACAACCTCAACCATCCCTATTTAGACTGCACCAGCCCACCTCAAAAGGTCCAGTCTGGACATGTCCTAAGATATCAGATATATGTTGGTGAAATCCTGTCTTGCGCTGACCTGATTTCTCCATCGAGATGGGCAATAGCTTTGCACTACAGTAATTATTGAGCCTGGGGGTTGCATATCTTTGAATTTAAAGGGAAATTGCACAATTGGTGTCTCTTTCTCTCTTTTCTCTCTTTCATAGCATAATGCAGTAGCCTCAAAATTATAGTGCTAGGGACCCTGTCGGTTTGCATGCTCTAACACTTTATTATCTAATGATCTAATATGCAACAAGGCAAAGAGGAGGTGCTCATCACTGTGACAGGATGCCTAAGAGAAGTGACTAAATTACTTTATGTACCATTAGCGCTAGCAGCCATGGTGAACTCACCGTGAGCGTTTATGCAAATGCTCCTGAATATATTCAAGTGGCCTTGTCAAGCTGACAACTGACAAGCAGTTTAAATGGCTCTTATTTTAAGGGGCAGCGCTATGCTTTTTCCTTCCCACTTTTCCCCTGCACTATGTGAAATGACAGAGGCTTTTTGGCAGTTGCTTTGATTCTGTATCATTCTCAACAAATAGCTGCAGCCCCCCTCCCCAAAATGAGAGGGGACACCCAATCCTGACAGTATACATTTTTCATGAGATACAGTACAAATCCTGTGACTGTGGCAAACTGCATTATGAATAAGATCAGTCTGATGGGACCATTCTGTTGGTCCATCGTGGGTACTGCCCACTACAATAACTCAAAGGGCACTCATGGAACATTTTTTTCTCCTGTCAGAGGACTGGTAAACAGAGGATGAAAGATGCATTTGGCTGTCCAATGTTTGGTTCAGTTCAGCAATGCTGTGAAGCTGTATGTGTAGACTGTGTCAATTAAATTTTACATAAGGTGCTACTTTTTGAAATACAAATCATTATATTATCATTGGCTGTACTATTACTATCAGTACTGTGTACAGTGCTACTATTACTATACTACTGCTAGTAAGAGGAGGATGAGTAATGACAACAAATCTGATTGCATAACATATTTGTCTGGCATACTGTTGTAAACCACCTAGAGTAGCTGGTTTGCTAGATGGGTGGTATAAAAATCTAAGTAAGTAAGTAAGTAAGTAAGTAAGTAAGTAAGTAAGTAAGTAAGTAAGTAAGTAAGTAAGTAAGTATAATCATTGCCCTCTCTTTGGAGTTGTACAGCACTCTGGAAGCATGCCTAATATGCAATGCAAAGATAGTGGGTATTGAAACTAACTCTATTTTGTTTCATTTGGTAAACTTTCTGAAATACAGCTATGTAATAGGAAGGCTTCACAGAATGTGCATGTCTGAAGTAGTAATAGCTATGATGTCACAGTCAGGCTTTAACACAGAAACCTGAGCAAGAGCAAAAAGACCAGGGCTTGTCAACAGCAACATATTAACAAAATCTTGCATTCTGTGCAAAAAAATTGTACTTACCACAAAGACTTACATTTTGTGCAAAATCCAGGTATTTTGCCTTAAAAACCTCGTATCATGTAGGAAATGAAAATTTCTGAGCAAAGCCAAGTACAAAAATCAGTTCTGTAATTTTTTTTTGCAAAAAATCCTTTTTTTGCAAAATTAAAACAAAAAAAAACGCAAGAACTGTCATAATATCACCCAGCAAGGATAAAGCTTTTAAAAATACAATACTAAGCAGACTTATTTAAGAGTGGTCTTCACTTGACTTAAAAATAACTAAATGTGTGTTGTTAGTCTATAATTTGAAGATTCAAATGATCTTTGACTCAGGCGTATTTCAGTGTAGGAAATATTAAATAGCAGATGAGGAGGTAGAATTTCTAGAAGTGGCTTGTCCATGCTCACAAATAAAGCACTGTCTGAACAAGGGACAAGGGAGAAAAGTGATGATCCTCATTTATTTCAGCTCAAAGTACTGAGATGGCCTAGCATACAGGTGACTACTGAGTGGGAATATTGAGTCGGAATATTGTGCCCATGCAGTGGCATGAGGTATTATTGGCTGCTGCTTGAAATGCAGTTCAGAAGGTTAGCCTTACATTAAGCACAGGCCTGGTGGCCATCAGTGTCAAGGGAGTGCCAAGAATTGTGAGTTCAAGAAATTCCCAACATGTGGGTCAAGAGAAGGAAAACAGTGTGCTTCACCCTTCCTTTGCCTCTAGCATAGATACCAAATAGACCTGCAGGAAACGGAAACCTTCTCCCAAACATCCACCTTACAAATGCAGTGGGCTACCTGCACAAGCGGGCATGAGATCATCTCTCTTCTCCCCAAACTCCCAGCAGCTGAGTATTTATTCGTTCAGGCTCATTACTTCTGTGGGCTTAGTCAGTACTGCTGCAGCACCATCATCAGAAGTCTAGCCTGAGCTTGATATTCCACTTCAAAGCCTTTCTTTGCATTACTGGCATCAACTGAATAATTCTATTTATTTTTCTTTAGTCTCTCCCTATTCTCAGTACCAATTGATAGGGAGAGCTTACCGGCTATTCAAGCTATTCATCCAGTTGGGTTAACCATCAGCACCTTTAGGAAGCAGCCAAATCCTCTACCTGTATTTTCTTGCCCAGATTTTGGACATCTGCAACTTTCTATAGCCTTAATTGTTTCTGTTGGTTCGGTGGTGCAATTTACAAAGTTGAATGTTTGTAGATGACGAATATACATCCTTCCTGCAAATGGCATCAGCAAAAATAAATGCTGAAGCTGTGACATCAATAGTTCATAGCGGTGATAAAACTAAGAATTGTTTTCTTTTACAAAGCCAGGCTCCTTTTCTATATTATTCTGCCACTGCTCCCCACCCCCATCTTCAGCTGGAGTGAAACAAAAATAACTTGCAACCATTTGTTTCTTACTGATTCAGAATATTTAACATCCAGAGTGTCAGAATAAAGCTGTATCTTGCATTCTAGTAACGTATAGTGTTTTTCCAAGATTAAGAGTCTCCCTGCTTTGTGTGCAGTCATACTTTCATCTATGAATTTATGGTGGCATTATGGTTTAATGAATTGAACAAGTCCCAGAACAACAACAAACATCCTTTTTTGTTCAAATTTAGATACTACACACTTTGTTCTTCAGATGAATAGTAAATCCAATATGTTTCTTCAGCAGTAAACTTCAAGCTACCTTTATTACACATTACTAATAAGTGCTCAAGGGTGTGTGTGTGTGTGTTTGTAAAGTGCCTGTGTTACTCATGCTGCAAAAGAGGCTGCAAATTTATATTCCAGTAGGCAGACGTGGACCTTAGAGAACAGATGGAGCAGAGTTCAGCACAAAGGTTTAATCCTATCAGGGTGATTCCTCTGTGGCCATCTGGATTATCCAGTGCACACATTCAGCGCTTGTTAAAAATACAACTTAGGCCAAGATTTACGTCACAGATTTTCCAGTAGACTTGTTCATGTTTGACTTTATGATTCCCAGGCTCTGGAAAATTGCATTAAATGGTATCCTCTTATTTGGAAGAGAAATAAAAGTAAAAAAATAAGAGCTCTTGGAACCCTTGTGTTTTTATTTGTAGAAACTAAAGGACAGTACCTCCTTCCCTGATAGCTTCCTTCTATATAAAGCAACTGCGTTTTTAATGGATTCTTTCGCTTTGGTGTCATTTTGCAGAATCCAAATTTATCCAAAAGACATTTTAGTTGGGAGCAAAAAATAAAAAAATTAAAAAAAATCTAAACCAGGAAAATGTTTCTTTCTGAAATCCACAAAAGCTCAGACTGAAATAAATCTGTCAGGCCCTGGTCACATGAGGGAAATGTTCTCTAGTTATCCACCAGTTGTATCATGCTGTTTTTTTCTAGTCACACGATGCAGTCAAGATTGAAACATTTTCCCTGCCAGTGGTGTAACTGTGGTTTATTTTCCACTCCCTGAGAGGCTTGTGTTATTTTGTACTTCTGTTGTACCGGTGCATTCCTTACTGGGTTTGCCTGTGTGCACGACCCACCCCCTTCTTTTCTGAGGCGAAGGCTATAAGGGTGCCACCATTACTGCAGCTCAAGTATTATATATATTTTTCCAGTCCTGTCCAGTTCATTGATATGTTTCTAAAAGTACATTACAGCTGAGAATTTTTTTTTAAAATGCCATATTAACAATACATCAAGCTGAGGGTAGTCATCATTACTGGCCATCCGGAAAGAAAAAGGTCTTATGGTTGCTCCTTCCTAACTGCCTGTGTATTTGTATATGTAGGCAGAGTATGCTGCCCTTACTACCGAGAGTGTGCCTTTTTTGTATTCGTGGCCTGTAAATTGATAATTGGGCGAACTTATGCCTAGGTTTTTAGATAGATGATACCTGCGTGGCTACTTCTGTGTTCCAGTGTCCAATGGATATACAGTGACATATGGTGTCCATTGTGCGCAATGTGTTTCCGCAGGATCAACCAATGCAATGGAGGACACTTCTCAAAACAGAAACCCTTAGACTTATATTGATATATCAATAAAGTTAATAATTTATTTATTTTTAATTTGAGGATAGAGAAAAAAATAAAAGGGCAACATTGTGTAGCCGGCCACATTGTCAAATAGGAGGAAATAAACTGCTGCCACTAAAAGTGCTTGGGACGTTCATACCGGTATATATATCACGTGACCGCAATCCCATACAACAGAGATATGGAAAGTATTGGAAGAACTAGAGAACATTTCCCTCATGTGACCAGGGCCTTAGTCTTTAAAGTCCTACCACTCTTTTGCTTTTATTTTTGTCATACATACTGGAAGAGATGAACAGGTATACCTCTTTGAAAACTTTTAGACCGTGTTTGTTACTTACTTCATTGCCTTTACTCAGTATTGACCTCACTTCATTGAATGTATTGTTGTATTTAGTTAGGGATGTGAATCTCAAAAAGAAACCAAGGGGTGTGTGTGTGGGGGGGAGGGGAACACATCTTTTCTTCTTACTGTGGAATTTCTCTGTACAAGAGTCTAACCCCACCCCCCTAATACTGTGTTTCCCTGAAAATAAGACAGGGTCTTATATTAATTTTTGCTCCAAAAAACGCATTAGGGCTTATTTTCAGGGGATGTTTTATTTTTATTTTTTTCATGTACAACAATCTACATTTATTCAAATACAGTCATGTCATCTTCTTCTGGTTGCTGCACAAGGGTGGAGGGCGGGGTTTCACTTCACTGGAGCTTATTTTGCGGGTAGGGCTTATATTATGAGCATCCTGAAAAATCATACTAGGGCTTATTTTCAGGGTAGGCCTTATTTTCAGGAAAACAGGGGAAACCTTGTGATATTTCTCAAAATACAGGATTGCATAGGATTATTACATCTCAATGACTTTGTGATTCTATGATTACAATTTTAGTACAGAATGGCATCTTCCCTATGCAGGATTGATTTGGAAAGGGTAGAATTAAAACCAAGCTATATAGGATTTTTACAGTTCTTGTGCAGAATGGAATCTTTCCTGCACAGGATTATCTGGAAGATCAATAAGCTTTGTAGAATTTGGCAGTTTCCTATACAGAACAGCAGGAAAAAATGGGGAAGGGAGGTAGAGGAAATTAGACTGCTGTCTCTTTTCACAAGAAGCCAAGATATCGTGCTGACACAGTAGGAAGTCTTGGTGGGGAATCTCACCATAGCAAAACTCAGAAGATTGCAGAAAATGAGAAATTTTGACATAGAGAGTTCTGGACTGGATTGCCATCTCAATTCTGCCTGCAGTCCTGATGCACTATCTTTCTGGTGCAGCCAAAATGTGATAATATGCTTTTATAACTGTGGATCACTTAGTGCGTAAACTGCATGTTTGTATATATGGGAGTGGATGAGATGGCTTTATTTCAGCTTATTAAATTTAAAAATATTCTAGGCTTAATATAGCCTATGATGCAGGTTGCTGGGTTTTAGCTGGCATCTGAAACCTCGGCATCTCCAGGTGGGGCAGATCTCAGGGGATGTAGTGCTGAGAGAGAAGAAACTTTGACCTCTCTATATCAGGTGACTGTCTGGACACACATGCTTACCCCTTCCCAGCTGGTGCCCAGCTGGCTCAGTGCAAATCTGTTTGTATCTGTCTTATGGAATATCAGCACACCGAAAAGCCGGGCATGAGGAGAGGAGGCTACAGATAGAGCTCCTGGGTCCTATGTGCTAGTCACCTTCACACTATTTAGAGCAACACAGGAAGTGGAATGCCAGCATCTCATGTCATGAGCTTTCTTGTTCCAGAAGCCATGGCTCAGGGACTGGGGAGTGGATGGTAGGAGACCTCCAGGATGGCTAGCTGTTTGCCTTGCATGAATGTAGGTTGCCAGGTATCAGAATGCTCACTGGGAGACTGATGCACTTCTCTGACAGTGCAGATGAGGAAACAGATCTCACAGTCAGTAACAGTGGAGAAGGGGAAATACTGGGTTTTATATTTTAGGTGGTCTTCAATTACTGGGCACTCATCTCCACCCATTTCCAGCTGGCACCAAGACTCAACAGCTCAGCGTAAAGTTTGCATGAGTGTAAGGCTTGGTTCCCTCCCAACCCTTGCCTGCCCTACTATAGTCATATTTAAGCAATGTCTTAAGTAGAGATGGGGACGAATATAAAAACGGATCGGTTTTTCTGACGAATATAGTCGATTCGTTAAATATTTGTCGATCCGTATTTGTGGGTTCCAGAGACCCCCACGAATACGAAGGGATGAATATTTACCCATTTTTATTCATCCTTCGTATTAAAAAAGCAAACAAAAAACCATCCTGCCTACCGGCCGCCGATCACCTGATCAGCGGCAGAACCCCACACAGCCACCCAATACCACAGCCTACCCCACCCCCTTCCTTTCCCTACCTTAGGCCCCACGTCACCCCACCCCACGCCCACCAACACCCTCTTACCTTAATTGCTGCTGCCGAGGTCTTCTGGCCTCACTGCCATCTTTGCAAAGGGCAGCCTGGATTCCCTTAGCCTGCCTTAAGGGAATCCAGGCTGCCCTTTGCAAAGATGGCTGTTGCAGCTTCCCTACCCTAAATGAAGCCACAGCCGCCATCTTTGCAAAGGGCAGCCAGTCTCCCTTTTTACACGCCACAGACCTCAGCAGCAGCTATTAAGGTAAGGGGGTGTCGGTGGGAGTGGGGTGGGGGCTAAGGTAGGGAAAGGAAGGGGTGTGGGGGTAGGCTGTTGGGGTGGCTGCCTGCCTGTCGGCTTCTGATAAGCTGATCGGTGGCCGGTAGGCAGAAAGGGCTTCTGTGCCGTGTGGTAAACTCTCCTGGGGGGACCCAATTTGTGGGTGAATAACATTGATGTCCAATATCCAATCTTCACCAAAGTTGGCAGGCGTGTTGGGGAAAGACATAGGAAGCTCCGTTGTGATTCTGGATTCTCTAAGTACCTGGGGGGAGCTTTCCTGGGGGGTCCTCTTTGTGACTATATAACTCGGGGGTCCATGATCCATTGTTCACCAACCTTTCAGGGTTTGTAGAAAAGCATCTGAGGAAGCTTCCCTGCAAATTTGGTGTCTCTAGGTCATTGGGGGCCAGTGTTATAGCTGTTTAAATTGCAGATGAATCGACAGATCAATCAGTCGATTCGTCGAAGAATATTCGTATATTCGTATTCGTTGATCCGTTAACCTTGACAAATAACGGATAAAAATGAACCACCATTTTTTTTATTTGTCCCCATCTCTAGTCTTAAGCAGTGCAGGGCTTCAGAGACAGGTTACTAGGCATAATAAACAGTTTAGAATTATATTAGACAAGGGGCAGGCAGAAAGCGGATGAGGGTGACTGATGGTAGTTCTTTGTGTGACTTGCAGTAGATGGGAAAGGATTAAAAAAGGTAAAGGTTCCCCTTGACATTTAGTCCAGTCGTGTCCGACTCTAGGGGGCGGTGCTCACCCGTTTCCAAGCCGTAGAGCCAGCGTTTGTCCGTAGACAGTTTCCATGGTCACGTGGCCAGCGCGACTAGACATGGAACGCCGTTACCTTCCCACTATGGTGGTACCTATTTATCTACTCACATTTTTACATGGTTTCGAACTGCTAGGTTGGCAGGAGCTGGGACAAGCAACGGGAGCTCACTCCATCGCATGGATTCGAACTGCTGATCTTTCAACTTTGCAGCCCAGAGGCTTTGCGGTTTAACCCACAGCACCACCACATCCTTGGGAAAGAATTACTGACTCCCAATTATTCAACCATTGCAACAGTTAAAAATATTTGTAAATTAGGCCACATTAATTACGACACTTGGAGAAATGTTCATATGCATGTACTCATTGCTGGCAGCAGAAATACCTGAGCTAGGCATGTATGCAGAGTTATTAATGTTCTTCATACTAAGGGTAAGTCCCTGGACCATGGGTGTGTATCTTTCTCTGAATGATAGACTTTGGGATTCTGGTTAAAAAAATGAAGTAGATGTTAGAAATTTATTGGCACCTCTAGGGTTCCACACCTAGGCAAAAGGGAATCTAACAAGAGTCACTGCATTGGTTCCTCTTTGCTACTGGACCCCACATCTCATTGTTGCCTAGATCACAATGATATGAGCATAGGAGCTGTAAATGCCATTGCCTGATCATTTGGAACCCTCTGAGTATCAGGTGGCAGCATCAGAATCGTTTTCTTGTGCAATTCTTGGCCGTCACTACTTTTCTGAAGATGACAAAAGTACAAGTCATATTAGGCTCCTCTACCTTCTCCCCCCCCCCCCCCAAGGATGTGTGTGGCTCTAAGGTCAGTGGAGACCATGCTTGATTTAGGTTCCTGGGATAACTGCATATGATGACAAAGCCAGTTCAAAATCTAGTGAGCAATTTTTCCTTCCTTCCTGAGTGTGAAGAGAAAGCAATATAACAAAATATCTTTCCTTCTTTATTCTAGGCATAGTGAGTGGCTAGGTTGGGGACAGCAGTTAATTAGGGTGTGACATAAAATAGAATTATCTCTCTTTGTGTGTGTAGAGGAGGGGATATCTGATCTGGGATGTACTCTTTGCAAATAAGGAACAGATATATTTCTATCTCCCCAAAAAGTATTTAAATCAAGTTTCACGGGTGGGCAAATTCTACAGTAAAGAATTTATTTTCACACTGCACTTCTCCCTTGAATTGCATAGCAAAAGAAAGAAAGAAAAGGAAAAAAGGGTGCTGCACAGGTTTGAGCAGCATGGTTTTGATTATATGTAGATTTCTCCCCAATAAATAAATAAATAAATGCTGTGCCCCTGACCACTCAGAACCCCATGAGTTCAACACTGTAGGTGTCAAAGTGGTCTACTTGCCCACAAACATGACACCTCTAATTCAGCTTCTAGATAGGGGGTCATAAGGACCTTTAAGGCTCATTATACACAGTACAGTATGGAAAGGATTGTCAGTACTAGGGAAGAGAACCCTGATAGAGAAAACTGGTGTGTGCACATGTATGTGTGTGTGAATCAACTGTTTATGCTTTGCAGTTACATTGCGGGGGGAATAAGAGTTATACACAGATTTTGAACTATACGGGCATCCAGCGCCCCTAATTCCAGCGTTGTTGAAGGGAGAAGTGTATTTAATAAAATTGTTAAAGCAAGTTGCGTTGTAGTTCTTCAAGCACAACTGTTACAATATGGTTCTATTATGTATTTATTTAGGATTAGCTTTCCAATTTGTGTGTGTGTGTGTGTGTGTGTGTGTGTGTGTGTGTGTGTGTGTGTTTGAGAGAGAGAGAGAGAAAGAGAGAGAGAGAGAGAGAATGAATGAATGAGAGAATGAGCAAGAAAGAACAGATTTAGATTACTAAAAAGAAATTCATTTATTATTGAAAGGAATACGGATAAAGATGCCCTGATAACTCTGTAGTGGATGACTGATCTTGCTTTTCAGAACCTGAACAGAGAAACTGCCCCCATATGTTTTTAAAAAATCAAACTCTACAGATTTACAAAATGTGAGTGTATAGTTCAAAATGATTTTCAGCAAGAATTCAGATTTAAAAGAGGGATACCTGCGTTATACTGTGGCAAGCCTTGTCAGAGTTCAATCCCTGAAGATAATGAGATGGGATTCTTTGTGTTGGTACAGGCTCTGTATCTCAGAGGCTGAACATGTGGGTTTTGTGGAGAGAAAAGTCCCAGGCCTGTCCCCAGCATCTCCTGTTTGGGCTTGGCAAAATTCTGGTAGTCTGTCGCCAAGATCCTGCTGACATAAATTTATACCAATGGAAGCCAATGATGTCATCATTCAGTGCAAGAAAATTTAATTTAAATTAATTGAAAGCTTTGTATCCCTTCCTTTCAGTTTCTGGGGCTCCCTAGGACTCCAGTTTGCCCTGGGGAAGGTTTAGAAGCCTTGGCCTGGGGGTGGGGGAGAGTCTTTAATAATCAAAATTGCCATGGGACTGCCACCAGTTGTTCTGATCCCACTAGAATCTCTTATTTTTTACGATAAAAGCCACCCCACCCCCATCAATACTGAGGCTCTCAAAGGCTTTCTCAGGGCAAAAAGTACCATAGGGAGACTCAGAACAGTGGGGGACAGGAAGCTTCCAATTAACTTTAATTAAATATTACCAGCACCAGATCATGATGTATTTGGCTTCCACTGGCATACATTTACACAAGAGGATTTTGTTGGAGTTTTAGCAACCCCAAATGCTGCCTTTAGTAGATATGGCTGGGAGGGACCTTTCTGGGCTGGGGTGACTGTCAGTCAATCGCGCATTAACCAATTGTTCCTTCCATGCCTCTGAGTTCAAAGGGAGCATTGCCTCTCTGCTCTTTGTCTTTTTCCCTCTCTTTTAGTCTGCTAGCAGTTAGTGCATTATTCAGTTAGTACAGTTATGTGAGTGTAGTCTGCTGGAAGTCTGTTGGGACCTATTGTTGTAAGCAGTCATTTTTTTCCTGTACATTTTGAGTAAATAGAACCTTTTATTCCTTCTCTTACCAATGTCTAAGAGTGAGATACTGAAACTAAATGCCAGTTGATGAGACAAGAAGGGGCTGACGACTCTGGAGAGAATTCGGCTCTGTAAGTCCCTGCATTTCTGCTGCACAGCAAGAGGAAATATAACCAAAATTCAAAACTCTGCAACAAATTTTGCCCAGTATATTGAATGGAACTAATATAATATAATATAATATAATATAATATAATATAATATATTTCTAGATATAGGTTCTCTAGATATAAGATATGGAAATATGAACTTCTTGTACACTGGGTTCTTGAACCTGCTTATACAATCCTAATTTTGCAAGGAGCATTCAGAGGATTCTGGATTTGCAAATTGAAGATGTTTATTGCCAGATTTAACTTTCCCTAGTTTAACAGATAAAGTTAGAGTGCTTTAGCCATTTCATTCAATTCAGGTGCATAGACATGGCAACAGCATAGCTCTCTTCAGACTCTATGGCATATGGAAGCTAACCCAACATTTTATAATAAATACTAGAGAAGGAGGTTAAGGGGTAGGTTAGTCTTACAAGCACCGGGACAAACTGGGTATTAATCATAGCACAAATGGAGTACAAGGACTAATAAGAGCAATAGCAGAACCTGCCTGATAGCTGTACATGCCACTAATTCGCCTCAGTAAACCTGCAGCTCTGAGTTCAATTAACCCTGATTTCCAAGGCCACCCATAAACTCTGAAGTAAGCACTGTGCTTCTTTGTTTTATATCAATGAAATAGATTTTTCCCCCTCTGTTTGATACTGCGTATAAATACTGGTTGCTAACGAAGGGTGCGATAGGACCACTGCATGTTTGCGAGGATTTGAATCACTATCCCTTCGATCCACCAAATCGCAATGTTTGACCCTGCCAGTAGCTTCTTAATTTATGTGCATCATTAGAAGCGCTGGTGGCTCAGCAGGCGACGTTGGGGGCATCCCTGGTAAAATTGTTTGCATACATAGAACATTAACTGTTAAATAAGTACAGAAGAAGCAGAAACAGTCCCCCTCCCCATTATAATTATTTTTAGTATTCATTTCCCCCTGCCTCCGCCATGGTGCTGAAGCAAATTGGAAATCGGGTAATTAGGCTGTGACTCTTAGTGTAGTATTAGAGTCCCAAGCCAAAGTTCAACACCCTGAAATGAAATTTAAACCAATTAATCAGTTAGATTTTTACCGCTTGTCCATGTTTTCTCAGCAATTCCCACAGCACGTAGCCTTTGATCAATTCTCCTGCAAAAGCGAAAATGTGTGCCTGCTGCTAGCGAGATGGGGATCACATTAACATGGCACTCATAAAACAATCAGAGCAGTGAAGCCCTCAAACAGAACAGGGCATAGTAATATTTAATAAAAGCATGCACATAATCTTCAGAATTAGCATTTTGTGCCTTGCGGTACCTTTGGGAGAAGAGCTTTTATTTGTGGAGTGATCATTATTATAACAAAGAACAGCTACCTAATAATTTCCACTTTAACTCTGCAATATGCTACAAGCATTTCTGAACCATTATGCTAAACTGAGGCGGGGTAATCATTTTATTGTCACTATTTGAAGGGTGGAAATTCTCCTCTACTTTTAGTGGCTAGAAAAATGGGAGAACCATCCGCTCCCACATAGAAATACATACATACATACATACATACATACATACATACATACATACATACATACATACATACATACATACATACATACATACATGCTAGAGGGTCACATACTCCATATGTCATAGAACCCTTTGTGTCCAAAATTGCTGTGAAAACCGCGTAGCTTCTGGTAGGATGAAAAGTATTATTATTATTATTGCTTCTGTTGATCTAGTTTGCAGAAGTGGCAGCATGAAGATGGAATATCATCAGTCTCAGAAGTATTACTTTCCCCCCCCCCTTCATTAGGTGACCCATGAGAAGTGAATAATTCATGTTATTGTAGGAACATGGCGAGACGTGTTTATTTTTATCACTGTTCAATGTTAGTCTTTGGCAGGAAGACAGCCAGGAGTCAAATGGCACCTGAAATCGTACTTCTTAGTCTTTAAGGTGTCACTGGAGTCTTTGATGTACTTTCCAAGACTATTTTTCCATCAAAATTGGGGAGATAGTTTGACTGAGCAGGAAACACCATATTTACCTCAAACTGTTCCTTTAGATGAAATCTTGGCTGTATCCTGAGAGCATGCAAACCACTCCATCCCCAAGAAAGACAACTTCATCATTGCCAGTGAGATCTCTTGGTCAAAAATCTCATCATTCACCCCCCAAAATAGATTCAGATAAGGAGGCAACACTAGATAAGAGGGGGTTGTTTTTGATATAAATTACTAGTAGTGAGATATTGTGGTAGCATGATTAAGTCATGGAATCTTACTTTTCCCCTATACATTGCTTGAAAAGTTAGCCTTCATTTAATTTTACAATATTAGTAAGAATTCTAGACAAATACTTTGTATAATTGGTGATGATGTGATAAAGATATGCTTGTAAGTGTTGAAAAGTTTCTGGCTCTCAGATGTTCCAGTTGTATGTTGACTCAGGATGTCTTAAGCGCAGTTAAAAAGTTGATTACTATGCCAAGAAATGGCAACATCTAGTGGCAATCTACAGAGATATCTAATGACCAAATTGTGTTAATTGTACGTACAGTTTTGTTTTTTAATAAACAAATTGGCAAGTGTAGTAAGGACTGTGTAGTAAGTTTAGTCAGGTATAATCTAAACCAAATCCCTTATGAATACACAGTGGAAGTGAAGAACAGATTTAAGGAACTAGATTTGGTGGACAGAGTGCCTGAAGAACTATGGATGGAGGCTCGTAACATTGTACAGGAGGCAGCAACAAAAACCATCCCAAAGAAAAGGAAATGCAAGAAAGCAAAGTGGCTATCCAACGAGGCCTTACAAATAGCAGAGAAGAGAAGGGAAACAAAATGCAAGGGAGATAGGGAAAGTTACAGGAAATGGAATGCAGACTTCCAAAGAATAGCAAGGAGAGACAAGAGGGCCTTCTTAAATGAACAGTGCAAAGATATAGAGGAAAAAAATAGAAAGGGAAAAACCAGAGATCTGTTCAAGAAAACTGGAGATATTAAAGGAACATTTTGTGCAAAGATGGACATGATAAAGGACAAAAATGGTAGGGACCTAACAGAAGCAGAAGACATCAAGAAGAGGTGGCAAGAATACACAGAGGAACTCTACCAGAAAGATCTGGATGTCCCGGACAACCCAGATAGTGTGGTTGCTGACCTTGAGCCAGACATCCTGGAGAGCGAAGTCAAGTGGGCCTTAGAAAGCATGGCTAACAAGAAGGCCAGTGGAGGTGATGGCATTCCAGTCGAACTATTTAAAATCTTAAAAGATGATGCTGTTAAGGTGCTACACTCAATATGCCAGCAAGTTTGGAAAACTCAGCAGTGGCCAGAGGATTGGGAAAGATCAGCCTACATCCCAATCCCAAAGAAGGGCAGTGCCAAAGAATGCTCCAACTACGGTACAATTGCACTCATTTCACATGCTAGCAAGTTTATGCTCAAAATCCTACAAGATAGGCTTCAGCAGTATGTGGACCGAAAACTCCCAGAAGTACAAGCTGGATTTCGAAGGGGCAAAGGAACTAGAGACCAAATTGCTAACATGCGCTGGATTATGGAGAAAGCCAGAGAGTTCCAGAAAAACATCTACTTCTGCTTCATTGACTACGCAAAAGCCTTTGACTGTGTGGACCACAGCAAACTATGGCAAGTTCTTAAAGAAATGGGAGTGCCTGACCACTTTATCTATCTCCTGAGAAATCTATATGTGGGACAGGAAGCAACAGTTAGAACTAGATATGGAACAACTGATTGGTTCAAAATTGGAAAAGGAGTACGACAAGGCTGTATATTGTCTCCCTGCTCATTTAACTTATATGCATAATACATCATGCGAAAGGCTGGACTGGATGAATCCCAAGACGGAATTAAGATTGCCGGTAGAAATATCAACAACCTCAGATATGCAGATGATACCACTCTGATGGCAGAAAGTGAGGAGGAATTAAAGAACCTCTTAATGAGGGTGAAAGAGGAGAGTGCAAAAAATGGTCTGAAGCTCAACATCAAAAAAACTAAGATCATGGCCACTGGCCCCATTACCTCCTGGCAAATAGAAGGGGACAATATGGAGGCAGTGAGAGATTTTACTTTCTTGGGCTCCATGATCACTGCAGATGGTGACAGCAGCCACAAAATTAAAAGACGCCTGCTTCTTGGGAGGAAAGCGATGAGAAACCTAGACAGCTTCTTAAAAAGCAGAGACTTTACCTCACCGACAAAGGTCCACATAGTCAAAGCTATGGTTTTTCCAGTAGCGATGTAAGGAAGGGAGAGCTGGACCATAAAGAAGGCTGACTGCCGAAGAACTGATGCTTTTGAATTGTGGTGCTGGAGGAGACTCTTGAGAGTCCCCTGCACTGCAAGGAGAACAAACCTATCCATTCTGAAGGAAATCAACCCTGAGTGCTCACTGGAAGGACAGATCCTGAAGCTGAGGCTCTAATACTTTGGCCATCTCATGAGAAGAGAAGACTCCCTGGAAAAGACCCTGATGTTGGGAAAGTGTGAAGGCAAGAGGAGAAGGGGACGACAGAGGACGAGATGGTTGGACAGTGTCATTGAAGCTACCAACATGAATTTGACCCAACTCCGGGAGGCAGTGGAAGACAGGAGGGCCTGGCGTGCTCTGGTCCATGGGGTCACGAAGAGTCAGACACGACTTAACGACTAAACAACAACAAGTAAGGACTGGGAGGTGTTAAACAGATGGGTTTTACCTCTTCCTGCCTTGTTCTGGTTCCAATGGAAATCACCTTTCTGAGGTTAATTAGTTCAGCAAGATGAAACCTCTATACAAATAACATCTTCTAGAATCTAGAGGATGTACTTTTGTTGGGAATGCATTCCAACAAAGGGTGGAACTTTTAACTTTGTGGGATTCCATTGCTACTTGTTCCTCCTGTGGCTGCTTTTCTAGTTTGACCCTGACTGATCATGTAAGCTCATGTATAGTTCAAGTGAAAAAAAAATGACACACCTGGTTTTCATGAATCATTGAACATTTTGTATGTTCACTCTGACCAATTGAGGCTTCCTCTCATATCCTTTCACACCAGAAACTGCAGCCTGCTTCTCTTGCTTAGTGCTAGTTACTCAAAACCATATATTCCATGCCAGTTACAAAAAAGCTGTGTCTTTTGTAATAGAATTTTGATTTCACTGTTTGCAGTTTATCTTGTTCACAATTCATTTGTGAACTAAGTTTTCATTTTGTCAACATGGTGCTTGTTTTAGGTCAAACTCTCGTCAGACTAAGATCTGGAGACCTTATGCAGATCCCCTTTTGTTTTTTAAAAAAGGAAAACAGTCCTTTGCACACACCTTCCCACTAATCATCTGTTTGGCAGGAAAGAAAGGAGACCTGCAAGCTTTATTGTGTTCATTGAGCTCATGATTATTTGAATTTGAATTTTTTAGAAAATAGTTCCTCACAAAGCCATGTAAAATATTTTGTTATCTTTGGCTTATAAGATGGGGGGGCATGTGCATGCACCATCAGGAAGTGTGTAATTGAGAAGCAATTTTAATTTTACTCACGCTCTGATTTAATCAGAGTATTTGATTCCTTTGAGGGCGTGGGATGATATTTTTAAATGCTGCTTTTATTAGCTGCAAGCCAGCCCAGAACTATGAGTTGCACTTTTAAAAAAAGTGAGAAGCTTTCTGGAGTTTTTACACATGGTTTTATGAGTGAACTTTGAATCCAAATTAAACATATCAAAGTTACTTCTCTGTGTGATTCCACACACATATTCAGCAGTTCCATGACTTTAATGTTACACGTTTTCTTTTGTTAAATAAAAATATATATTCTGAGATATAGAGTTTGAAGTTGTGCAATGCTGTGTCTTTCTCTGTTCCCCCCCACACATCTTAAAAAGATAACGACTGGATTTTTAAAATATAGAGACCACAATGTGCCTAAATGCTCAATTTTTTTTAAACAGCCTCAAAATCTTTGGAGAAAACTGTGGCCAGTGCCTTTGACACTGACAAGTGCTACTGAGAGCAGAAAAGTTCAGAAGAGTCTTGTGAAAACTACTCAGACTAATACATTATTTTAAAGTACTTTTGTGTAGGTACAGGGGTAGGTACCTCTGTACTGCAAGGTTAGAAGACCAGCAGTCGTAAGATCGAATCCACACGATGGAGTGAGCTCCCGTCGCTTGTCCCAGCTCCTGCCAACCTAGCAGTTCGAAAGCATGTAAATGTGAGTAGATAAATAGGTACCACCACGGTGGGAAGGTAAGGGTGTTCCGTGTCTAGTCGCACTGACCACGTGACCATGGAAACTGTCTTCGGACAAACACTGGCTCTATGGCTTGGAAACGGGGATGAGCACTGCGCCCTAGAGTCGGACACAACTGGACTAAATGTCAAGGGGAACCTTTACCTTACCTTACTTTTGTGTAGTAGTAGTAAGTGTCAGGAACACTGAGATTGTTACTACGTGCAGCTTTTTAAAAACATCAAAATATTTATGCTGATTAATCCATTGTGGTCTATGTACAGAAAAGGATTCCTAGAACTGAGTATGAGATGCTCTTCTGCAATACAGTGGCTGAAATCCTGTTGCTTAGCATAACACATTGCAGCTAGAGTAGGATCACTGAATGAGTGGAACCTATGGAAGAACTGAATCACCAAATCCCCTCTGATTTAATGGCCCTGCTGTTGCTTTGACTTACTACGCTAAGCAACAGGAATTTAACCAGTGGAGCGTCAAGGCAGAAATGGGGAGCTTATTCCAGCCCACAAGCTGCAATCCAGTCTGAGAGCTAAATGCATTCCTACAGTTGGAGAGAAACTGCTTGGGGACATGGCAGGTCTAAAATAAGGTGGGACTATTTCTCATTTCTTACCAATGGCTGTTTTTCCCATCAAAGCACAAATTGGTTATATGTATGTCTGCTCAGGAGCAGGCTGCAGTAAAACAGCTTTAAAGCAGGTAAACCACACTTAGTTTCCTATGCAGTTGCTTCTTGGGCCTTAAATAGTTTTTAATTTGTTACCTTAAGTCACTTATCAGAACAAAAAGGGTTGTGGGCCAAGTGGACCCCACCCCCTTCCTTACCCCACCCCTTACAAGGTGGAGGTTCCTCATTCCTGACATAAGAGATCATCAGCTCTGTCCTAGCTATGGTAGTGCTTCCTTATAGAATGGGATGATTGCCAGTTCCACTCTTAATGCTGGTTTTTGTTTGCTTGCCAACCTAAACACTTACTGACATTGTTAGAGCTGATGCCTCCTAATTACCTGCCACGTGGGGAGGAGCTGCCCCATGAATACCTAACCTCATTCTGTGCTCAATGGTCTCTTGTATTGGAGAACTGTCCATATATACCATTTTACTTTCAAATTGTTGGTTCTCTTTCTTTCTGCAATTCCATGAAATATGAATTTCCATATTTTATCACAGTGAAAAAAACTAATCAATTTATAGCTTGCTCTTTACATCATATTAATTTGGTGTTGATATGGGTGTTTTCGATTTTGGTGTTAGTGTTAATTTAATGTTAATTTTGGTTTGTCATTTGAGCAATGCTAATTTGGAACTCAAGGTCTAATATTACACTGAAACAAACTCCAGTTGTTCAAAAGCAAAGCAAAGCGTGCTGCTTAAAACACTCTCTGGGCAGTTTACAAGTTAATTATGCAGGCTACACGTTGCTTCCCCCCCCCCCCCCCCAGCAAGCTGGGTACTCATTTTACCGACCTCGGAAGGATAGAAGGCTGAGTCAACCTTGAGCCAGCTACCTGAGATTGAACCCCGGGTCGTGAGCACAGCTTTGGCTGCAGTACAGCAGTTTAACCACTGCACACCAAGAGGCTCTTCAGTCAGTTTTTATTATATTGCAACCACTTTGACATTTTTCTTCAATATTTTTTAAAATGTTTTGTTTTGCTTTGGTTTGTCCTTTGAGAAACAGTCTGAAGTGTTAAAAACTGTAGTAAAAGCAATCTTGGTGGTGGTGGTGGTGATCTCTGTGCAATTAATAACTATTTTTTGTTATTCACTATTATTAACTATAGATATTTTCTTTGTCTACTCAAAATATTTATTCCAAGTTATATTTTTCCTTTATATAACTTCCCCAAATCACCAGTACTTCTTACTTCACATATATCAGTCAGCAACTTTTGTTTAAGTATTTTGAAAATGAGACTTACCTGAAGGAACAAATTACTCTATTGTTAGTTTTCCAGTTATACATCGTTTATGGAACTCTTGTTAAATTGCTCTTTATCTTCACAGCAATGCTGGGTAGTGGATGGATATTATTCCATTTTACCAGTCAAGAGCTGAGTCTGAGATGAACTGAGAGGGAAGAATTTGTTCTAGGCCAGAATTTGAAAAAGCCATTTTTTAAAAACTGGAACTTTCATGTCACTTTGTAATGATACAGCATCACCAAACTCATTGGCAGACTCTGGGATTTGTAGTCTAGTGATTTTTCAAAAGTTCTCCTCAAGGCTATTCAAGATTGTTTTGCTCTCTAGCATTTTAGTGCAGTTTGTATTCAGATGCAAAGCTTGTTAATTATGGGGAGTACCTGCATGCTTGAAACTAGGACTGAACTGATTTAGAACTCCTGTGTGGAGTAAGAGAGAGATACTTTTCATAGGAATGGCAGACAAAATATCAGAAGTGTTTCTCTGTTTTTTAAAAGATCATTTGTCTTGGAAACTAAGCACTATTTAGAATGAGCTTGGTAAAAGCCCCAAAGGGCTGACATTTCAAGGCTTCAAATAGTTGTGCAAATTTGGAACTGCAGAATACTACCCAGTGAAATTTCTGAGCTTTGGGAATGGGGGAGGTTTTTTTTAAAAAAAACCCTTGACATTGTCAGTAAGGATGAATGAGCTCCACCCTAAGTCCTTTCCCCCAACCTGACTTAACAGGCTCGCTAGATGTGAGTTTGCATATGGTTGCAAAGGACTCTGTCTAAGTTTTGAGCTCTGTCCAAGATCATCAGGTCAGGTTGAGGAGCTTTCCTGAGCCTAGTTCATGCATGCAGGCTCATGGAGCACAGACTGAGCGTGAAAGAGTGATTCCCACTCTTCCTGGTTAATAGAAGGAGAAAGACAATGAATCAAGAAAAATAATGAAATCTGCATCTCAGGTAAATCAGGATAAGGAAAACTCTTTGATTTAATGCCATTTGGTAGGTCAGTCTCTCCTTAAACAGTTGTGCCTGGTGTGCAGTGTGATTGGTGGGGCAGAAGGAATAGCCAGGTGTGAACAGAAACTGGGTGGTCACTTCTGTCTACCAACTCTTCCTTCTTTTCCCACTCTTCCCACTTCTCTTTTTCACAGACATGTGTAGAAGCACATATATGCACTTGTACACACAAATAAAGTGCAATGAAGCTAGCTGTTCAGCAGGAGAGGAACACAGCCAGAGTCATGACCTCCTACGTCTGTTAAGAAAGAAGACAGGAATGGCCTGGCTGAGCATATCCTAAACCTGAGGTGGAACATCACCCCATTTGCTTTAGAGGACCAGGCAGTACCGTTTTTAAATGTGTTATTCACGATTTGAGGGAGCAAACATGACTATCAATTGTCTGGTCCCTGCCTTACCACTGGCCTTTCTCACCCTTGCATCATAGTTCCTGTTCGTATGGGTCAAACCTGGATCTTCTGGACTGACTCTAGTGCTGAAAAATTCCATTGTTGGAGATCTTTTCTGGCATTACCTATAGATTCTTGTACTTTTTGATTTTAACATATCCTATCTTAAATATTGACATTTGTCTTTTCACTTTAAAAGGTGAATCAACTGTATAATCTGACCAGCTCTAGATTCATCAAAAAGTGTGTTGTTTCTTGGGGTGAGGATGGGTGGGAATGTGTCTTAGACACATGTAAGATATGATATGAATAAGGCTGTTGAATAATATCATAGTATAAAACAATTAACACTAAAACATGTTTAATTATTTTGCAAAACTGAATTTCTCAGAGAGCAACTACTACATGCCATGTATGTTGTGCATTTTAATAACTACAGAATACTGTAATTGCTTTTTTTAAAGTGTAATTAGATAATCTGTAATTAGAGAATAGCCAAACTTCAACCTGGTGCCCTCTAGATCTATTGGATTACAATTCCCATTATCACCAGCTAGTATTGTCCAATGGTGGGCAATGTAACCCACACATTTGGAGGGCATCCTATTGGGGAAAGAAGTTATAGACACAGCAGGTCCACCTAAGAATCCCTGAGTTTCATTATGGGAGAGAGAGAGAGCCCACGATCATGTTTCATAATGACATGAACTGAGTATTACAAGAATGTGCTCTATTCTCTAGTCAGTCTTCAGCCAGCTATGCTGCTGTTTTCTTTCTACGGGCTGCCAAACATGATTATCTTTTCAAGAGAAAGAATGGAAACAAAATAAAAATTTAATGGGCAAACATTCCATTTTCAAATATCTGGTCTGGGATCTCTCTCACACACAACATAGAGAATGTGTGTGTGTGTGTGAGAGAGAGAGATCTAGAATCTTCATGTTATTCAACAGAAAAAGAAAATCAAAGCTGTTTCTCCCCTTCCCCTTCACAAGTCTTCTATCATTAAAATCTTGTTCTAACGGCCAAATACTTTTTTTTCATGTGTGTTGGAAAGCAGCTACACCATGTATCAAAGCCATCAGTCCAAGTGAAGGATGGACTACAGGAGGTGCCACTGTCATCATCATAGGAGACAATTTCTTTGATGGGTTACAGGTCATATTCGGCACCATGCTGGTCTGGAGTGAGGTAGGTGTTGTCTGCACATTAATATCCAGTTAACATGGTCTAGTTTATAGACAGCTTTCTTTCTTTTAGGCCCTGCTCTGTTATAGTAACAATGGAAATATTTTACAGTTTCTCTCATTTTGCACAGGGAAGATATTGGAGACACTGGGCCTCATATCAGGTGTTTTTATGCTGTTATTAACATTATGAGTTCCAGCTCCTTCTACTGTTTTAGGCAGAATAATCTCTGTGGAAATTCCTATAATCTTTTTTTAAGGGAGCCGCCTGCAAATGAACTACTGGTAGTCTCAAATATCTCAAACAGCAGTAACCCACCTTAACCTAATCATGGATTTTCTAATGAACAAGATACTCTTCTTAAACCAGGCACTGATTTTATGCTCCGTATCCATTCAGGTTGTTCTTTTATTAATTCAATGCAGCTTTCCATTCTTTTCCCACTGACCATTAATTTATGGCCTTTATAGAAACTGCTGCAAATCTATGGGCATATGTACTATCATCGTAAGTAATGGAGCTGTTGAAATTACTGCTTCCGGTAGCAATTGTATTAATTATAATCGAACCCTGTCATGAAACAAGATTGAAAAATGGCAAAACTCGAAGCATGTGCCAACCTCAATGTGTGTGGTGGAACACTCAACTGAGGGTCTCTCATGCCAGCATATCCCCATAGTTTGAAAACGAGTAAGAGATGAAAGTCTTCAAGGTTCACTTTACTCTGTTGTGTTAGGCCTTCATGTGCCAATGCATTGATTTTTCACAATTTCTTTCATTGATTTCTATGGTAGCAGACTTAATCTCATAGTAGTTTTGCACTTCTTTCTTTCTTTCTTTCTTTCTTTCTTTCTTTCTTTCTTTCTTTCTTTCTTTCTTTCTTTCTTTCTTGTTTCTCCCCAAAGTATTACCATTTTTTTAGTAGCTTTCCTTACTAAAGTGAGCTATGAAACATCCTCTTCTATTTGTTTTCGCAGAGGTCTGACTCACAGATCAGCCCTTAGTAGCTATGCTATTGGTTGCAAGAAAAGTTTCCCCATGCCGGCTAGATTACCAAGATCTCCCAAAACACCACCCAATTTTGCAGAAAACAGAATGACAATTTTTTAAATACCAGCTGGTCCTTAGGTATATTGACTTGCATGCAAAGTCGAATCATCTTGTATATTTATTTTCCCCTGATGAATATTGTCAAGACTTTAAGTCACAAAAAATATTTTTAGAAAACCCAGTACTATTTGCATCTTTCTGCATGGCTGCATCATTTTCACTAGAGCCTGGGCTTTTTTGCTGGGCTTTTTTTTCTGTTGCTTCTATATTTTTTTAACCCTCTTTAAAATGTCAACAAGGGCTGAGACATAAAAGAAAAGAGGCTGCAACACGTTACCTAATTTTCATTACTGTCCATAAAGAATCAGCTTAGTGCCTTTAAAGCAATTTTAAAAGACCTTCGTTCAGATTTCCTACTCAAACATAAATCCAAAGAGTATTTTGCCTGTACATTTGAGAAAGAGGAACACAGGCTGAAGTGATCATTTCTGAAATAGTCTTTCTCTTGTAATGTTCAAACTATAAGCAATCTGCAGTGTAAATATTGGAATTTAAATTTATTTTGCATGTATTCAAGCTTTCTAATTGCAGTACTTATAGGCATGAAATGGAAGCTGAGTATTTCTTAAAACTCTTTATGGTGCAAGAATTATTGAAGAAAATAGGTACTTTTTTCTAACAGCATTTTGAGGACAAGAGATGCATGTTAAATGTGTGGATTTAAAAAATGATTTTGGAAACACATATTTATTATTTAAACATACATTTCAGTTACGGCTCTCTAACATAATTACAACCTTTCTTACTCAGGGAAGTACATTGAAACATAATTTGTCACATTAATTGTGTGCAGAAATACAGATACTTGAGGCTAGGGCTTTCAATTAATCTTCAGCTGCCATAATGAAAATGATTTCAGAAATTATTTGACAAGCTTTTTTCCCCAGAAATGTAAAGAGGAACAGGTTATGGTTTATTCACTTGTATTAGGTAATTCACACACAAGCAGCAATTGTGTATAATTTGTACCAATTAAAAACAAGCAAATAATTTCATTTCCAAGAATATGTTATTAACTGAATTGTATCACTCAGATATTTTAACTATCAGTTGCAAAGAGAGCCAAAGGGTTTAGTTTCAGGAAGACTTCTCCTGATAGTGTAAAAGCTTAGAAGCTGAGATGGCTTTTAATTTATACGGCTAATGGTACAATGCTGGTACCCACTCAGTTACTTTGGAGAAAATCCAATTGAACCCAGTGAAATCTCTGATTAGACTTTCATATGATCCTGCTGTAATGTCTCTTTCTCTGTTGTTGTTTTTTTAAATCGGCCATCTTGTATCTCTTCAACTAAAGAATTAGTTGTAGTTTTAGAAGAGTTAGCCATGTTAGCCTGTGCTAGCATATTAGGAAAAACTGAAAGAAAAAGAAAAAAATAAAGAAAACAAAAACATGGTGGCACCTTCAAGACTTTAGTTTAATGTGAGCTTTCATGGACAGAAGTGGACTTGTCCACAAAAGCTCGCATTAAAATAATAATAGTAGTTAGTCTTTAAAGTGCTGAAACATTTTTGTTTCTTTATTTTTTCTTTTTCTTTTAGTTTTGCCTGGTTTTCAACTTTTTGGTATCTCTTCTTTGTGTGTGTGTGTGTGTGTGTGTGTGAGAGAGAGAGAGAGAGAGAGAAGTTTTGTGTTCTTATAATTGTTATGTAATTGTTATAATTAGAATTGTGTTATTATAATTGTTATTATTATAAATGGCCAATTCTACAGAGTTATAATGCAATTGGCATTAATCTCTGCAGGGAATTGTCAAGTTATGAAGTAAGCATGGACATTTTCTCTTCCGCACCACTTTGCCAAGCTTGGGCCATATTATTATTATTATTATTATTATTATTATTATTATTATTATTATTATTATTATTATTATTATTATTATTATTATTATTATTATTATTATTTCACACAGTATTATAAGCAGTTGCGGATTCCAGAAATAACAATAACATCAACAGAGCTACAAAGACCAGCAATATTAGGAACAGCATATATACTATGTTGTTATTTAACTGATACTTAGCTTTTTGGTTAAAACTTGTATCTGTTATGTAATACCAGTCAATGTTTTTATACTTTTGACTGACTGTGCCTGGTATTTTTTAATGATGATGATGATGATGATGATGATGATGATGATGATGATGATGATGATGGTTGTTGTGGGTTTTCCGGGCTGTTTGGCCATGTTCTTAAGGTTTTTCTTCCTAACATTTCGCCAGTCTCTGTGGCCAGCATCTTCAGAGGACAGGCGTCTTCTGACTCCTGTCCTCTGAAGATGCCGGCCACAGAGACTGGCAAAAAGTTTGGAAGAAAAACCTTAAGAACATGGCCAAACAGCCCAGAAAACCCACAACAGCCATCGGATCCCGGCTGTGAAAGCCTTCGAGAATACAATATTAATAATAATAATAGGAATGCCATGAGATGTGACGATGAGTGCTGGCTTAGGTGGGGATATATCTATCAAATGCAGATCACATTCAGGGGAGAACCATCCGTTCCTCTTGTGGAAGCTTTCTTCCCTCTGAAAACTGTAGGCACTGAGGGAGAGGATTCCAACTTGGGACCGTGGAAGAGGATGAGAGAGAAAATTATTGCCTGCTCCATGCTGATTTAGCTCTCCTTGCCATGCACACCTATTTTTAAAGCAAAAATCAGCTACAAAGTGCCAAACTATAAACATTGCCTTTAAACTGGCATTCAGTGACAAAAATAGGAGATGGCATGAAAAAAAGAGAGAGAGAGAAGACAGGAGAGCCCAATTTAAAAAGTGGACCTTCCTGCAGAGAAGAATATTGGGAATATCTATGTTTTTCAAACTCACCTAGTCCTTCCCCGCTCCACCTGAAGCCACTCCTTTCTTGAATGCATCCTCTGGATCAGAAGCTTTTACTTCTGCCTTTTAAAAAGAACTAGAGTTCCCTGAGACTGGACATAACAGAGAACTCTGGTTAATTTTAACTTTTAACGATTCATGCCAGAAGAAGGAAGAAGATGAGGCATAAATCTTATGCCCAATCTCATGCTGAACATGATAAATATTATATTCATATTGGACCATTGGGGATGATTTTAACCTAAGGCAGAGGTGGACAAGATAGAAAATATGGAGTAGAAGAGACTGCCGAAATGAAGAGATTGCATGATGTTTGTGAAGCTCAACTTATTATGCCCATACTAGAAATGCATGCTTTTCCATGCATATAGAGAAGAATAAGTCAGGTTATAGGGAGTGTCTGAAGTTTTATAGACGGGAGAGGATTGTTCTATTGCAGCATAGATGAGGTAGTGAAAGAAATGTAGCAAATAACAAAAACTCCCTCCATATTCCAAACAACTCTGTGTGTGCATGTGCATGCATATGAGCATGGATGTGTGTGTGTGCGTGCACATGTGCACATGCACACACACAAATATGTATTTGGAGATGGAAATACTCTATGAGAGTCCCTACTAACTACTGTGTTTTACCTATGTAAACGAAGCATGTTCTTTTAACTGGTATTTCACCAGGTAGAAACATTTGAAAGATTTAGTCCTGTCACTAATTGTAACCATCTTGGCCAATTAATCAGCAGTCTGCCAGCAAAGGAACAGTCAAGACAGGTGGTAGCATAATATGTTAAAGATGAGGGGAGCAGATGAGAATATGTAGGTAAATACATATTAAGGAAATTAAAAACAAATTTGCAGCAGATCAGCAGAAGATGGACATTAAAGTCTCTGTACAACTTACAGAAATTCAGAATATGTCAAGCTTTTGGGCAATACCAAATTTGGGACAGAATCCTACCAGATTTTTAGCTGTCTATTGGTGTCCATGTCTCCAGTCATTAATTTTGAGTTACTTTGATTTTTTATTCTAAAATCTTCAATTTTGTGGGTGCAAAAATATAAAAGACATAGACATAGAAAAGAAAATGAAAATGAAGTTTTGAGTCTTCATTTGTGCTGCACTAGCAAACAATACACTAGTGATCTTTCATTTTATCTTCGAAAAACAAAAAGCATTCTAGAGCTTGGAACTAATTTCAGTTCTGTAACATTAAAGACATGGCAGTCACATGGCAAGACTGCACTGCAATGTAAAGATTTGGGAAGGGTGTTTTTGTCTTCTTCTTTAAGAGTCACTATATAGGGTTGCTAGGTCTGAGGTATCAGCTGGGGCTTTAGAACTGGGGCACTTTTTCCCGGTGGACATTTTAAATGTCTAACCAATCCAGCACATCAGTACAGGCAATTTGTATCCCTTGAAACCATCCATGTATGCCTGTTAGGAATGTAGGAGAGGGAGGCCCTATGAGATTGAAAGGTTTTTCATTCAAAATTTCAGCTCAGGAAGGAGACGAGGAGGCAGTGTATAGTCATGTGAAAAAGAAAGCACACCTTTGACTTCTGTGGTTATATGTATTAGAGCATAATAAAAATCATCTGGTCCTTAGCAATTCTGAAAATTAGGTAAATACAACCTCAGATGAACAAGACATGACATATTACACTGTGTCATGATTTATTTTACAGAAATAAAGCCAAAATGGAGAAACCATGTGTGGAAAACTAAGTACACTCTCACTGCTTCCATAGGAATTAAGAGGCTAAGTAGCAGCCAGGTGCTGTTAACCAAATACCCTAGAGTCATTGGTCATCAGCAAGTGTAACCACTTCTATAAAAGTCAAAGTCTTAGCAGTTTGCTTGTCTGGAGCATTCAGGTGTGTGTTAGCATAATGCCAAGGAGGAAATATATCAACAATGATTATAGAGAAACAATTGTTGCTGCCCATCAATCTGGGAAGGGTAATAAGGCCTTTCCAAACAATTTAAAGTCCATCATTCTACACTGAGGAAGATTATTCAGAAGTGGAAAACATTCAAGACAGTTGCCAATCTTCTCAGAAGGGGATGTCCAAGGAAATTCACCCCAAGGTCAGATCATGCAATGCTCAGAGAAATTACAAAAACCCTAAGAGTTACATCTCAGACTCTACAGGCCTCAGTTAGCCTGTTAAATGTTAAAGTTCACAACAGGACAATTAAAAAGAGACTGAACAAGTATGGTTTGTTTGGAAGGGTTGCCAGGAGAAAGCCTCTTCTCTCTAAAAAGAACATGGTGGCCCAGCTTAGGTTTGCAAAGTTGCATCTGGACAAACTACAAGACTTATGGAACAATGTCCTTTGGACAGACAAGACCAAAGTAGAGCTGTTTGGCCCTAATGCACAGCACCACATTTGGCAAAAATCAGACACAGTACATCAACACAAACACCTCATACCAACTGTCAAGTATGGTGGTGGAGGGGTGATGATTTTGGACTTGTTTTGCAGCCACAGGACGTGGGCACCTTGCAGTCATTGAGTCGACTATGAACTCCTCTGTATACCAAAGTATTCTAGAGTCAAATGTGAGGCCATCTGTCTGACAGCTAAAGCTTGGCTGATATTGGGTCATGCAACAGGACAATCATCCCAAGCACACCAGCAAATCTAGAACAGAATTGCTGAAAAAGAAAAGAATCAAGGTGTTTCAATGGATCAGTCAAAAGCCAGACCTCAACCTGATTGAAATGCTGTGGTGGGATCTTAAGAGAGTTGTGCATAAACAAATGCCTGCAAACCTCAATAAACTGAAGCAACGTTGTAAAGACGAATGGGCCAGAATTCCTCCACAAAGATGTGAGAGACTGATGAAGCCGTACATAAAACAATTATTTCAAGTTATTGTTGCTAAAGGTGGTTCTACAAGCTATTGAATCATAAGGTGTGCTTCATTTTTCACATATGGCTTCCCCATTTTGGCTTTATTTCTATAAAATAGATCGGGACACGGTAATATGTTATGTGTTGCTGTTCATCTGAGGTTGTATTTAACTAATTTTCAGACCTGCTAAGGACCAGATGATTTTTATTATGTCCTGATAAAACCATAGAATACAAAGAGGGTGTACTTTCTTTTTCACATGACTGTCTATCCAATGCCAGTGCTTAGAATTAATATATTAATATTACATTCTTTTTAAAATTAAACGTTCCAAACTCTGTCCATCACATGTCATATTGGGCCAGATTTCAGATTATACTAATTTACAGATAGAAATGAAATAAATGTTATCTGTTCAGTGTGAAACTTCAGAAGTAATGGCAATTGGCCTGGACAAAATACTGCATTAGTACTTTTAAAGCTATAGTTTCTGTTTAACTTACTTTAAAAGGTTGAGGGAAAGTGTTTGTGAGGAACCATCCAGCAAATCCGCCAAACTCTTGCCAACCTTAACTCTATGCAAAAATATGTCATAAAGATGTCAGCTTCTTCATGGAAACCAGCATGTTTTTACTGGGAAATCCATGAAATAGTATTGAAAGAGAATTAAATTGATGGCAGACCTTATGCATGCTGTGAAGAGGCAATATACACGCATGCATACATGCATGCACGCACATGCACCCCTGTGTGCGCGCACACACACACATGGCAGAATAAATCTGAACCTACTGGAGCTGCCATACATTGAGCACCATTCGCCACTGTAACCCAATATTGCCTCCTCTGACTGGCCACGACTCTCCAGGGTGTCAAACAGAGAGGGAGAAGCTTAGTCCTACTATCTGAGAGCTCTTTATTCTATAGGTAAGGAACTTAACCTGGGCCTCTTCTGTTATGCCCCAATCTTTCTCAGGCTTGAGGCTTCTTTGGGCAGAGCAATCCTACTCAGAGATCAAAACATTATATTTTTTTGAACTCCATTTCCCAGAAATCCCCAACCAACATCGTCTGTCTGGGTCCTGAAGCCCCAAAGGGTAGCTTTTCTCATCTCTAATCTTACTCTACACTAGAGTGATAGGGCAGAGGACAGAACAGCTTGTGGAACAAACATCACATCCTGTGCCTCGTTGTTCTGCTCTCGATGAGATGCAAGATACAAGACAGGGTGTTTTGTTTTGTTTTTAATTTGCTTCCCACTGACAGCAACTGGAAGGAATTAATTGTGCCAGCCCCAGGGGTTGCATACCATCACATCACTTCCTGAAGCATGTTTGATGAAGAAAGAGTTATAACATACAGTATCTTCATAATAGATACACATGCACACAACCACTGGCATATCTTTTACTCTCTCTGGTAGTAAAACACCTACTCCTGCAGAACTTTCAACAGCACTTAGTTTGGTACAGCAGGATAAGTTTCCTAAGACTTTTTCCTCTTTGGATTGATCTAATTTGGAATATGGCATATTTTTTATTCATTTCCTTATTATTAGTTTAATGGAATAACCATGTACGTTGTATGTAATTTAACAAAAAGATGAATAATTGAAAGGTTATATACTTCAGGGTTCTGATATTGATTATTTTGAAAGAGCAAGGCAAGAACAAATGTCTGTAAAATTTAAAAAAACTAGTCAAAATTTAAAATGTATACAATCATATTGAAAAGGTTGTAGGAAATGCCACTTTTTCTTTTAAGGAACATAGTTCAAGAAACTATAAAATCAGTTTGATTTTTAAAAGTATTGTATGTGAGTGAATGGAAAAAAACAGTTTTAATGGGAAAATATCTAAAAGCCTATTATGTTGTATTACTTGTTTTAACATAATATTAATAAGTTTGTGGCACAGTCTAGCCAGATAAGAAGATACACAGATTTCAATCGGAGAGTCATTCTTCCATTGACATCAATAAAGCTTAAAAGGAATTTACTTTAGTGAGATGATTCTTTGTGACATGAAGTCCGTGTCAAATCTTGGATGTTTGGAATTTTCTACAAGTTTTCAGTAATGCACTAAGGAAGCTGTAGATGCCAAAATCCAGATGGAAATCTTTTGGGATTCATGAATATAAAACTAGCAAATTGCATTCAAATGTTGCAGCATGTCACAAGCAATTTTCGTACCCAGAAGTAAATGCCTGCCATGTATGAAAACAGAGTTAATATTATTATGGCTGGGAAGATGAGCACTTGCAAATATTGTTGTCATTGGCTTTTATGCTGGTTACGTCAAGAATACATTTAAACACTGACAGGTTAATTACATGTTCCAACGCTTTGTTTATGTGATCTGACAAGAATGTGTTATTAAAGAACTATTCTGCATCTAACAGATTTCCTCCCTTATATTTTCTTCTAGCTTATTACGCCTCATGCAATCAGAGTTCAGACACCGCCCCGACATATCCCTGGTGTGGTTGAAGTTACATTGTCCTACAAATCTAAGCAGTTCTGTAAGGGTACACCCGGAAGATTCATCTATACGGGTAAGGATGCTTTAATTTTCAAACATAATGGGATGGAAGGGAAGGGAAAGTATCCTTCTCCCACCTTTGTGAACATTTCTGCTTTTAGACTGAGTGTTATTGGGGTGTTTTGCCAGATTAAAACAGATTCTTCCACCACACGATCCCTCCTCCTTTTACCATATGATGATATTTATATGAACATGGACCTTGCGCAACACTGAACCATGTATACCATTAGAAGGTCTTCCAGTGATGTGCTGGCTGGCTGGCTTGACTATAAATTGGGTCCTTTCTCAGTTCCACAGGTTAGATGAATGAAGAAGGCTACCAGAACCTAGAAAAAAAACACAGTTGTATGAAATGGTTCTAGGCCAATTTCTGAGTATGGATCCTGATATTTTTAAGACATAAAGAGAAAACCATGATCATAGTATGTTCATAATAGAAATGAGGGTTATTTTGTTTATTTATCTGTATCTTATTTCCCCACCAAGTGATGCTTAGAGTTCCCAGTATCAGTGCTTTAAATAAAATAAAGTATAACTGAAGAGGATAAACCTATTGAAATCCTGCACTTAATCGATTACGGTGAGGTTCAAGGAGATTAAAGCAGAAATCTCACAGCCTCATTTTTGGGGCACAATAGAATTATATGTTCCATAGAGAGGCATTCACCATTGCTGCATGTATTTTGCTAATCTGTTCCTTGCAGTGCTTAAAAAACTAGACAGGGTAAGTTGTGAGCATACATGTGACAGGCCTCCTCTTACTACATTCTCAAGCTCCCTACGTTCTTAAGCTATAGAAACAGAAGAACACTATGCATTATAAATTTGCATGTAGGATCCAAAGCTATCTCTGCAATATGTTATTCTTGGTCCTGCTGAGTATTTGAATTAATGTTCACGACTAAGAAAGTATGCAAGAAAGTATCTATGGTGACATCATAGATACTGTCTTAGACTCCTGGTTCCTCTGCTTAGTATCGACAGCACTGATTGGCAGTGGCTCTCCATGATTCTCAGAAAGTTCATTTCCTAACCTTAAGTGGAGATTCCTGATAATCCTTGGAGATATTTCACCTAGGTACTAACCTGGTCTGGCTCTTCTTAGCTCCTCAAATCATATAATGAGATATTCATTTAGAGGCAGAAGTGCATCTTGATAGAGCTCAAAGAGAACACATGTCCCATGTAAGCCATTCCCTCCTGCTATTCTGTTTAATACATTCCAGGACTTCAGTACAAAAGCAGTTGTCCAAACATCAGCCGAGTAACAATGAACAACTAAGCTTAAGTGTATTAGCAGTGGTTTCACACCTTTACTGAACTGTCACCACAAATACATAAATCATTGATGGATTTAGGGAGAGCAGTCAAAAGAGATTGTCTGAATAAATTCAGCTCAGAATCTTTGCCAGATGGTGACACATCCATAAAATTATAACTAAGAGGTGAAAAATTGTATTTCATTAAAATATAGTCACTGGCTGAAATTCTCTAGAGGTGGCTATATCTGTGGGAGAGTGATAATGTCAAGCGAAGATTCTCAATGATGGAAGATTTCTTCCTCTTTCCTGTGGCTTTTCTGATTTCCAGATAATCTGTTT
Organism: Intellagama lesueurii; assembly: GCA_037013535.1. Lineage (NCBI taxonomy): Eukaryota > Metazoa > Chordata > Lepidosauria > Squamata > Agamidae > Intellagama > Intellagama lesueurii. Next base: position 227,838,391 of record JBAJHW010000002.1, on the reverse strand, counting down.
CAACATTTGGAAGCCATGCAAGCCTCAGGACAGGAGGAGGAAGTCTTTCATTATCACAAATTTCGGTAAAGTGATCTGGTAGTGGCAATTTTTGGTAATGGAAGACTTTCTCCTCCTGTCTGGTGGCTTGCATGTGATGAAAGGGATTATTTGCAAGTCATAAAAGTTGGGGGAGGGAAGGAAAAGTATTTCACTACTGAAAAACTTTCCCTGTTGATGACATCATCACCATCATCCTTCTGCAATATTTCAGCCGGTAGATGCTGTTTCCTTTTATCACTGCAATCTCATGTGTTTTTTTCAGGTGTATGTTTATTCTTCTGGAACTTGTTTTCAGATATGCATGTATAAGATTATAATTTTATATTTATTTATCTGGAAGTAAGTACAACTTAATAGAACTGACCTCAAAATACAGACATCATTTTCATAGGATGCTTTCAAAGGAGTGTTCTTGCCCTACCTCAGAGGGTTGTTGTGTTGATAAAATAGAGGGAGGAGAACCATGTATACCCCCTAGCTCTTATTGGAGGAAAGATGGGAATACAAATAAGTGACAGATAAATAGTGGATATTCATTCCCCTCCAGTACCAGAAACAGTATTTCTCTTTGTTTCATCTGCAAAGGAGCATGAGTGAGGGGAAGCGAGATGCTATTGCACTTATATTCTGATTGTGCACTTTTCATGGGCAACTAATTTACCACTGTGTGAACCGGATGCGACTTTGTATATGGGGAAAGATTACAAATGGCCTTGAGGATGCACACTTGGTCCACCTCTACTTGTACATCCCTGTTTGTGAAGTGCTTGTGAAGTGCTTGGGGCAAACCATTGTGCTTAGAGTGGGCAGCCATTTCTACAAGCAGAATGCATTATACTAAAAGAAAAGAAAACGCCACAGTGTATTGTTATTTACTCCACTGGCATTTGTACAGCTTTCCAAATTGACACAATGGGCTCAGGCTCAGCCTTAGAGATGCTGAGAGTAGGCTTGTTCGAACCAACCTGACTTATTAGTCATCACAAGTTGATGACCCATTGGTTTCAGTGACTTTAGTTTGAGAATGGTAAGTTCAGCATCCAGCTCGATGGACTGAATGTAGATTGTGTAGGATTAGTACTTGAAGACTTCATCCTTTAACAGGAGAAGTGTCACCTGTCATTTATTTATTTATTTCAAAAAATTCTATACCACTACTCTAAGCTGTTTACAAACAAACTGAAAACAATTAACAATAAGCAACAAATCATAAACCCATCCATCCCACACAACATTAAACATTGATAAAGAAGACATATACCATACGTTCAGAATTCTGAAAGAAAGTAATCCTAGTTGATTCTAGTGGATCTAATTTGAGTCAGGCATGCTTCTTCACCAGGGCAACATCCACATTTGATAAAATAGCAAGCTGTTCTTTCTCTCTAGGTGACTCGGTATGTCAATTTTCATTTCCTTCGTCTGCCCTCCATGGCCTACATTGTCCTGCTGCCTTTTACTCCTCTTTTCTTCACCTCTTTTACTTTGTTCTTCACCTCTTTTAAATTGACTTTCCTGGCTTAAATCCTGGCCTGCAAATGATTCCATCTTGGGGTTGAATTTTCATATGTTTCAGGACCTGTGTTGAATTTTCCTGTAGTTGAGTGCCTGGACCCATTGAAAGCAATAGGGTTTGGCCATGACTAACTTTGTAGGGCCATTCCAATTTTCAAAAAGATGTTCAAGTAAAGTGAAGGGTTTGAGGGCTGTGGAGGTTAGTTGTACAGTGTACTGTGCTTTAATCATCACAGAGAAAATGTCTAAATAATCTACATTAAACAATTCTTTTAGTTTACAAAATGTAGCATGCATATGCGTGTGTGCCCCCTCCTCCAGAAAAACCTATCACCTTCAGAAATGCCTCCAGGCCCTTCAAACATCATGTAGGCTTGGAGTAAGCCTGCCGATCAGTTTTAGTTAATTGAAAATTATAGGATTGACCCAAGAGGAAAATTTCGTTTGCACTCCAATCACTATTACAAATTAAGGAAAATTACTACAATTTAGCTAAGGTTTCACACTGAGTTCACAAAATTAGCTCAGCTGCCCTGACAAAGTCAGCACGTTTTATTTTTTAAGTGATCATGAAAAGGAGGGGAAATAATAGACTGTGGTGTGTACAAACGAAGCATAGAAAAAGCTATGATGCTTTACAGAACTAGGACAAGTGGTTTTAATTAGGATTATTAGTTCATTGTAAATTTTGAAGAACAATCAAACTAGCAGATTAGTTGTTTCATTTAAAGCTAGAATTTCTTGCCATTCATTTTTCCCATGAGAACTTCTTTAAACTCCCACATAGCCCTTAAAAAAAGAGAGAGAGAGATTAAAAATTAAAAAACAAGGTCTTGTTTGGGAAATGGACCCATTGGAAGTTCTGATACTGTAACATTCCACAGCAACGTTCCAGTAGATGGGAGCTTTTCCACAGTGTTTGTCAGTGAATTCAGTGTTCTGGAACGTTTTACAAAACCACAGAGGCCAAATGTTTTCTCAGAGGAGTTTGGCCTGTGTTTTTGGCTGAAAACAGTGAGGCATCACTTGGTGTTTATTTACTCTGCAATTGAGAATGAGAAAAAAAAAGAGCACAGAAGAGGAAAGAAAAGAGGAAAGAGAACTGGGGCTTATAGGTGACTCAAAAGCCATTCAGGCATGCTTTCCTCTCTGGTGAAAACGTCTTATCCATTAATGGCCCCATTTTGTGGTTAGGTCTCATTTAGAAGAAATTATTTTTAATCGGCATTCAGCAAAATATCCCCTCAAGCCACCTGGCTGTAAACTGATTTTTTTCCCTCCCCTTACTGTTAAGTACTTAAATTCTCTGAAGAAAACGCCTGGTGACCCATTAATTTTGGGTTCTTTTTTTTTCCCCACCTGCTTTTAACTGCCAACAACTTAGAAATTTGATCTGTGAATGCAAGTTCCATCAATGAATCAACATCTTGTACGCAGGGAGAAATGTTACGTTTAGAAAATGAGTTGTAAGAACTACATTAATATGATCTTCATTGAAAAATCTTATAACATTTTCTTGCTTTTTCCTGTGAAAGCATTTCACAGATAGCCACTTGGGGTGGGGGGAAAAGGTAAATAACATTTGTCTTTCAGTCCTTTGTGAACTGTTTGCTGGCTGGATAGCTCCGTGAGTTAGGGGAACCAGAGCCTGGGAGTGTGTTGCCTGCTGTGCCTACCCAGAGAAGAGCCAGCTTATGTGGCCTTGGGCAAGCTGCTCAGTCCAAGAGCACCCCCAGAAGAAGGGAATGGTAAACCTCTTCTGACTGTTCTCTGCCTAGAAAACCCTGCGAAGGATTGCCATAGGTCTAAACAGACTTGATGGCACTTTATTATTATTATTATTATTCAAAAATCAAACATTGACTGGTATTATATAACAGATACAAGTTTTAGCAAAAACCCTAAGTATCTATTAAATATTGACATTGTATATTTGTTGTTTAGTCGTTAAGTCGTGTCCGACTCTTTGTGACCCCATGGACCAGAGCACGCCAGGCCCTCCTGTCTTCCACTGCCTCCCGGAGTTGGGTCAAATTCATGTTGGTAGCTTCGATGACAGTGTCCAACCATCTCGTCCTCTGTCGTCCCCTTCTCTTCTTGCCTTCACACTTTCCCAACATCAGGGTCTTTTCCAGGGAGTCTTCTCTTCTCATGAGATGGCCAAAGTATTGGAGCCTCAGCTTCAGGATCTGTCCTTCCAGTGAGCACTCAGGGTTGATTTCCTTCAGAACAGATAGGTTTGTTCTCCTTGCAGTCCAGGGGACTCTCAAGAGTCTCCTCCAGCACCACAATTCAAAAGCATCAATTCTCGGTGGTCAGCCTTCTTTATGGTCCAGCTCTCACTTCCATACATTGCTACTGGAAAAACCATAGCTTTGACTATGCGGACCTTTGTCGGCAAGGACATTGTATATATCCTGTTCCTAATATTGCTTATTTATTTATTTATTTATTTATTTATTTATTTATTTATTTATTTATTTATTTATTTATTTATTTTTAAAGGATTTAAGCATAGAAAAAACACAAGTACTTCCAATCCTCTGCAGTGTTTTTTCCCCCTTGAGGATTTAAAAGGTCTGCTGTAGTATAAAACAATGACCTTTTTGAAATGCCTATTAACTACATATTGCTTGAATGAATGCTATTTCAAGGTCCACCGTTTCACCCTGGCAGTCCTACCAACCATGCAAGTCACAACTATATCACTACAACTTGTGTAACCTCCTGACTGCAGCTGTCTTTGTGTCTGGATTTGTCCTGTCACAAAAGTCACCGAAGAGAAGTGTAAAGGTGTTTTCTAGACAAGACTGACAGGTTGTTCTTACTGAAGGAAGTAGAGGGGGATGTGCTTTTGAGTCTGAATGGTTAGGTGTGAGGCAGCACCATCAAGGAATGGTTACAAATAAGGCTGATTATGTTGTGAATTCACCCTTCATAGCAATAGAACTGGATTGTCACCAGATAACGGCTGTTTGGGGGCATTAACTCAAGTGTGTTGCTGATGAGTTTACCTAAAACATCCAGTGATTTGTAAGTAGCTCTCTGTGTATGATTAGATGAATTTTAAATAACCCATGTATTATATATAAACTTCCAAGAGCTTACAAAGAAAATTGTTCAGTTGTATTATATTTTAAACACTCAAACATATTGCAGTTAAATATGAAGCACCTCTTGTGTGTGTGCAGGTGTTTTAGTTTTCCTCAGTATTAGAACTTATTCATGTGTACACCTCAGCAACCTAGTGCCTACAGCAACTCCTGGATCTATAGACACCTCCCTTAGCATCAAGGAAATGCCCACCCTACTGATCTGTTCCCTTTTTAAATTGTAAACTTAAGAAAATTTCCATGCTTTTTGGAAATAGTATCTTAAATGGAGATAAGGTTTCGGTAAAAATATCTCACTTACCCAGTCCTAAAATCCATTCAAAGAGTTATGACCCCAAAGTCGATTATTCTATGGACTGGAATTACAAAACATGAAAACTTCTGTGCTCTAGGTAAAAGCCATATATGGGTGCCTAAGGAATCTCCCATCTCCTAGACCACACCAAGAACTTGTTCATACGAAGCCAGAGTTCTAACATGCAACTAGATACCCCATTTTCCCACCAGTGGTGGCACAGTGGTTAAACTGCTGTACTGCAGTCAAAACTGTGTTCACAACCCAGGGTTTAATCCTAGGTAGCTGGCCCAAGGTTGACTCAGCCTTCCATCCTTCCGAGGTTGGTAAAATGAAAAAGCTTGCTGGAGGGCAATGTGTGGTCTGCATAATTAACTTGTAAACCACCCAGAGAGTGCTTTAAGCACTATGAGGCAGTATATAGGCAGAACTTTGCTTTGCTTTTTTAATGTTCCAAACAGAGAATAAACAATACATTTAGATAAAGAAAATATAGATTGACTGTCCAGAGTCTCATACCATCCCAGCAAACTATTTTTTTCTTTCCACCAGCTCCTTAATCCTTATTCCAATTAATGTTGGCCAAAACAACAAGCATATTTTGTTCTGCAGTATCTTAGATAAAGTGGCTGTTGTGACACACAACATTTCTAGCCTTGCAATGTCCCACTGAGGTGGGGAAACCAAGAGAAACATTGCATGTTACTGCAGAGTTATTTAATTTGTACTTCCTGAGCATAATCTGTTATACTTTGATACACTTTTCCCCCCCAAAGTTTTGTGATTCAGTTCTCTAACTAAGAATGTATAGAAAATGTCATATATTAGGATAGCATCTACACAAAAATTATACAGATTAAAAAATTATATAGAAATTTTTTATAAATATAGAACGTACAAACATGCATTATATTAGAGGAAATTGCTTGCAAAAGTGTACATATTAGAAAAAGGTGTCCAAAACAGGTGAATTAGAATTTTGCAAAAAAAATGTGTTATGATTTTCCATGTTAACTTCTTCAAAATGCAAACATGTGGAATCTGAATAAATAAACACATTGGAAGAACAGAAACTGGGTAAAACTGAAATTTGCCCATTCATCCATCTGCATCCCATCCGTTCTTTCTATTATCCAGTCATTGATGACTTAATAACTGACGCTTTGAACAGAGACAAAGATCCTATGTCTGTTGAATAAATAGAAATGCTTTGTATTATGGAATAAAATATAAAACTTTCCTCTCTGACAGTAATGGTGTATGCTGTGTCAGAGGGCAGTAAATAGTATTTTTGTTTTTTACACAAATGTTATCAATTTTTATGGAGAGCTGTGCCAGCTTTTGTTCTGTTTCCACTGTTGTACAGCAAATCAACATAAGTGAAGTACTTAGATTAAATAAGAAAACAATTTAGGCCAAACAGGCCTTCCTGGGGAGGAACACTCAAGAAAGGAGAGTCATATTTGAGAGACCCTCTTTGGCAGGAATCCCGTGATCTTGATTTGTGCCAGGAAATGGACAGGAAGCCAGTACAGCTGTTCAAGTAGGTGTAATATTGTAGTAGTTGTAATTTGACCTAACTCCAGTTAACTCAGGGTTTTCAAATGTAGCCATGTATGAATGTAATATACCATTCATTACAGTAATTTTCACCTGGAGGTTACCAGAGCAGATATCACTGCAGCTAAGCTATCTCATTTTGAAAAGAATCATAGCTGGCACATCAATATCAAGTGGCAGTGCTCTTTGTGTCTCCAGTGACAAAAGTAGACTAAGAATCACTCCCAAACGACAAATCAGATTGTGTCAGGGAGTACAACTGCATCCAGAACTGGTTGAACACCACATATCTTTACAGAGTAATCATCCACCAACATAACCTCCACTATGACTGATTTTGCTTTACATTTTTTAGTCATCACTCCATTACTGAACCCTGATATTAGCTATGCACTTTCATTGTCTCATTGACTCCTCAGCTGAATAAGCAGATCATCCCATAATGATTTCTCCTTGTCCAAGTCAATTCAATGGCTTCCTAGATCGGAGGGTCTTGACCTGCTAGTGGGACATGCAGGCAGTATAGGCAGGAATGTTAAGGTTAAGAAATATCCATCTTCTACTTTCATGAAAAAGTTGATCATTGCATTGAACATCACCAGTACAATGCAGAACAGAGCAACTAAAATATATATTTAAAATATGCTTACAGTATATGGTGTGTGTTAAATGAATGCAATTCCAGCTACTGGCAAATTCAATTCTACAGTGAGTTGAACATATTTTGCATACTGACACCCACACTTCCCAACACATGTATTTCCCCAACTTATGCTGTGGGACATTATGCAGCACAAAGTGTTTGCATCATTTCAAAAAATTAAACTCCCCAATACTGTAAGTCTAAGTGTGGCTAAAAGGCCCCTCAACCTTGAGTTTTTCTTGCTTGCTCTAAGTGAATAAGGGATCAGGCCTGAAGAGAAATAAATCACTGAAATCCCTGTCCAAAGAAAACATATTGACTACAGCCAAGCCAATAACAGCCCATAATCCATCGCCCAATTCATCATTTATGTAATCGGGGATATAAAGTATTTTCTACCTATCAGACCATAAGGAGATGGGGGGGGGGGAGAGAGAGCTGATAAGAGCCCAATCTAACCTATGTGATTTGATTATTAACGGACATGAACCGTTGTCACATCCCTTTAATCATCAAGATGTGTTGCCATTTCTAAAGTATAAATTTGCAGTAAAGGATTAGGGTACTATTAACAATAAAGGGGTAAACTAGACTTTATATGCCTTTCTAGCAATTTCCATGCAATCCTGTGAACCCTTGGATCTTGTAACCCATTTATTGTGGCATAACAGTTATCTGACCTTCATAGCCAATAAACCATTTTTCTTCTTTCCACGTTCCACAATAAATTAACCCACAGGGTCACTGGAATTTATCTTGCAAATCCTTTCCTTTATTTTTACCTACATGCTCTCATTTTCACTCTTGATTTTCAAATTTTGTTCTGTTTTATTTATCATACTAAGATTTTGTATTCTGTTATTCTCTTTTTTTTAAAGAACAGCTGCTTATATATTGTTATACTCCTTGGAAAACAAGGACTGATTTATCAAAGGAATTCCAATGAAGCAGACACACGAGATATATAGAATTGTGCTCCAGCCCAGCCCTGATCAGTCCCCTGCCTGGACCTTTTTGGTCCAGCTGTAGGGCTACTACTTTCTGAAGCTATTTCCTGGCAGATGTAAGTGTCAGTTTAAGGGAGATTGCTACCTGCAAAATGACCCTTTCCTGTAAGACACCTGCCTTTCCAGCCATTTGATCTCACCTGTTTTGATCTAAATGGAGTCCTCGGCAGGACGATTGTTTGAGTGATTCATTTATTCATTCATTGATTCATTTCATTTCATTTCATTTCTATACTGCCCCATATGTGTAGTCTCGGCCATGAACAAGATAAAGGAAACACACAAAGAAACAATAAACCAAACAATGGTAGAAACAAAAAAATTGGAAGAATAAATCAAAGACAGAAACAGGTGGCACCATGGTTCAAAGAATGGAATAGAGTAGCAGGGCATAGAGTAGTAGGGCAGTGGCAAAGAGAATCATAGGAGGCTGCCGTCAAATGCATCTCTAAAGAACATCACTTTCAGCAGCCTCTTAAATGTAGACAGGGAGGGGGCCAGGCGTAGTTCAACTGGGAGATGAACACTGCATTTTAAAGACTGAGCAGCACATAATGGAAATAGAAGTTTATGTTACAGTCCTGAAGCCATGGCAGAAGAGGGGGTGCACAGATATTGGAGGCTGTTGCTAGCAGGGCAGAAGTATCAGTGGAATCAGTTTTTACCTGATTTTCCTCTTTGGGGCTTCTTTTGTTTTTTTCAGTGAAAAAGCCCTCCACTGCAGACAACAGAAAGCAACAGTGTTGGGCACATTCTAAATTTGTCTGTTCTTGCAGGGACTGAGAGGGCCTTTGATCAAGGTCCTCTCTCTTGTGCCATCTGCTACACCTCCAAAACATATCTTTTTGCTGATCCGAGAGGTACAATTGCAACCATGTTCAGAAGTGGATAGTAGAGTTTCGGGTAGAGGAGAATGTGGACAGCAGACGTAAGGAGTACAGTTACTTTCACCCAAACTCTCCCCTTTTTTTCCTTAGTTTTTCAGAGGTTTTCACTTGCAAGCTGATTTTGATTTGGATCTGACATTTCTGTAATTTGTACTCCACTTGTGAGAAGGTATATTCATGGTCAATTAGTGATTCCCAGCAATGAAATTGCCGCCCAGAGTAGACCTTTGGTCTAGATGGGTGGGGTAGAAGTCTAATAAATAAATAAATAAATGTGAGACCCACTGATCATTTTCTGTGACTGGTGAGTGTAAGGATGGATGTAATAAAAATAGCCAGATAAGAGTTCACTTCCAAGTCATTTAAAAGCTGACCTCCACATTACATCCTTTTTTCTTTCTTTCGGAATCCCTGAATAAATAATTCAGGAAACACAGCTATACATAGTATGTAGGCCTTATTCAATCTATAGCTCAGTGGCTTAGGTATCTGGCTGTAGAGCCGGAAATTGGGAGTTCAGTTCTCCACTGTGCATCCCAGAAAAGCCAGCCTGTGTAGTTGTGGGCAAGCTGCACAATCCAAGAATGCCCCCAGAAGAAGGGAATGATAAACCACTACCTAGAAAACTAGAAAACCCTGGAAAAGGTTGCCATAAGTCAGAATTGACTTGATGACTTATCATTGTTGTTGTTGTTGTTAAACTATTAAGTACAACATGTTAAATTATAGCCCTCCTTTGTGCCAAACATATCACTGAAGATAATTAACAATAATACATTTTTAAAAAAAAGTATCATGAAAATATAAAGGCAAATTAGCCATTAAAGTAAAAGTACTATAGTGGTGGCATCGAAGAGCCTAGAGCCAGATTAGTATAACTGTTGTTTCAAGCAAATCTAGTTACAAATAAATGTGTTGATCACCCTAAATCTCTACAGCACTATAGCACATATACTTCTTTGGTGAATAAGGGATTGTTCATTTATATGAACAGATCAGGGAATAAATACACTGCTGATATTTGGATATTCAAAACAGGTTCCAGACTGTCAGCTGCGGAACTCCCGTCATAGACCTAGGCAAGTCAAAATGCCTTAGTTCAGATACGTACACCCATTAATGGTTTGCACTATTTATAGTGTAGAACTCAAACCAGGTTTTGTTTCCAAGAACACATGCAGATCATTATTTAAAACTGTTTCTTCATATTTGTATCTTCTCAGCACCCAAACCCATTTATGCTGTCTCCATATGGTAACCTCTCATGGAAACAGATCTATAGCTGTTTCTCAATTCAAAGATCATTACCAACCATAGTCAGGACAAGCTTGTAAATCTGGCTCAAACCATGTTCTTTTCAGACTTATTTTTTGGTTGATAACAAGACATTAAATATGACACACTCTCACAGACTAAACACTGATAAATCATGATTGAAGAAGCTTAGATATGGCAATACATGAATTGAAAATCCTGTTTTGCAACAGATTGGTGAACAGGAACTAGAAAACATGGCCTGAATTGGGCTCTGGTGTTTTGCTTTCAGCTAGCAAATGAGAAATAGTTGTTAGTTCAAACTATATTTCTGATTCTATCACAAATCATGGTCTCTCAATGCAGACATCATGTTAAAGCTTCCTGTATCCACCCAATGTTTGCTTATCTGCAGACGCTCTTATGGCACAGAAGCTCTTATGGGCAAAATATGGAGCTACTCTAAAATAGTGAACACCGAACTTGAAATGGCTTAATGCTAGACTTAATACATCATAATTCTCCCACAGTTGAATGCAGTATATTCCAAAGTGTGCAGAGAAATAAATATGTGTCTCTGCATATTTTTCCAGATAGTGCGTTAAATGGTGGGTGTCTTCTGAAGAATATTAAATTGATGGACGTTCGGACCTTCCTGTGATTGGCACTTGCAAGTTTATTTTATCCAGAAGTATGACAGCTGAGAGCTGTATGGTAACTTCTGGATTTCAACGGAGGCTTAAAAATGATTTTGCTTTCTTGGGCTGAATCTTTCTTTCAGCAAGGTTGAATAACAAAGAACTGTGAAAATGCCTTATCTCTCTGTTAGGAGTTCTTGTTGTCCCTTTACCCTTCCACCGTAGCCATCACAATATTTCACTTTCTTCCGGTGAGCATAAATCATGGTTAACCTCCAGGCATCAGGAGCTGCCACTTTGAACTGCTTGTTCATTTGCACCTGGGCTTGGTGCTAGTAGTTACTATCAGGAAATGTTGTCTTCCAGCAGCCATGGGGTTAATTAAAGCATCTAGAAATATCTATGAATCGTCTCCCCAACCCAGGCATCTTTTTATAGAACAGAAACTGAACATAAAGAAGTAATTGACTAAACATAAATCTGTTAAAAATTCAGATGTACGTGTGTTTTTCTTTTCTGTCAAATTACAGGGACTTCCACTTTAAGTTTCAGGAAGTATGATGAACCAGATCCTCAGTGTTTGCATACCTGCAACTTTAAAAAGAAGTAGTAGTTTCATTGCCAAAACTGGATGGCCATTTCTCTTGTATAGAGACTTTCTCTTAATTATTTTGCTACCCATGATGCAATCCTCAGAGCAGTTCCCTGGGAGCATGGAAAAATGCTATGGAAAACAGTAGGACTACTGTAATTTCAAATGAAATACATGTGAGATTTGACGTTTAAGCTGTTTATCACATGCTGTCATCATCACATCAGAAAAATGGTTTTGATTTGTTCAGATAAATGCACTGCAAGGGGAGAACAATCCTTCTTGTAACTCCCCACAGATCCTAAAATAGCTGCAGTGGGAGGGCTGGAAAGTGCTCTGGAGCCAGTTCTAGCACTGAAGAGGTCTCATGGGGTCAGAACTGAAAGTCTGGGTGCTGCCATGAGCCTCATGTCAGATTTAGTCCTGCGCTTACATAATGCCTCATCAAGAAGCTGTTGTGATTTCATCAGATAGCAATGCTTTTGGAGGCAAATTAGTCTACGTCCCTCCTATCAACTGCTCCCATGGAACCATGTGCAATTTTATATGTAGGGATATGTTGTCACTTATGCGCAGGAGAAATTCTAAGATGGTTCAGAGTTATGATCTGATGTTTCTGTAGGGATCTGTCCACCTATTTCTTTTCTTTTCTTTTTAAGCTTGATAGCTGTTTCAGGTCATGGCTTGGCTGCTACAGGAACTCAACTGTACTCTTGGGATACAGCCTCATGGCAAAGCATTGTTCCCAGAGGCATTATCTGCCAGACGGTCAACATGCTTTTGGGATTAGCCAAGGGAAGTAGCAACAAGGCTATTCTTTGTAAATCTGAGACCACAACTTTGAGACTTGTATAATTCTCCTTTACCCCTAAGGTTTAGTCAACAATGCTCTGAGAAGCTGAGAAATTTGGGGGTTTAAAAATTAAAATCCTTGAAAAGTACAATACAAAAGAAGATCTCTATCTGTCACTGGTTACTAAAAGGCCTGAGATTAATTTGACCCGTTTTTACAGCTAGAATTTGGCATCTGAAGAAACAATGAAGGCACTATTTAGTTTACTCCAGGAACATGAAAAAGGCAACCCCTACTATGTCTTCTTGTATTATCGCCAAGTTTTCAGAGAAGGTGGGATGGCATCTTGACAGGCTAAGCCACAATATCTTCATTTTTTTCCTAAAACAGCTTCCAAACTTCCAAATATAATGCCTGTATTTTTGAAAAGTTTATTTATCTTTCTTGGCCTGGATGATCCTGAGAATCTTTTACTCAGTACCAATATCTATCACTGATGTATTCAAGCTGCTTCTGCCTTGCAATTAACCTTTCCTTGGAGCATGAGGCCCTGGTCACATAAGGGAAATGTTTTCTAGTTCTTCCGATATTTTCCATACCATACCTCTGTTGTACTGAATTATGGTCACGTGGTTTATATCCCAGGACGAGTATCCCAAGAACTTTTAGCAGTACTGATTTATTTCCTCCTATTTGAATTGTTATGGCTGGCTACATTTTCTCTCTTGCTTCAAGGGGCAATTTAGCCCATTGATTTATATATATATATATTATTTATATTATTTATATATATATATATATATATATATATATATATATATATATATATATATATATATATATATATATATATATATATATATATATATATATATATATATATAATATATATTATTTTTTTTATATATATATATATATATTATATAATATTTATTGATACATCAATATATCAGAAGCAAGTCTCCCTCTAAGGTGCGTGACTGCACAAGTGTGCTTGACTCCACCCTCCCTCCGCACAGCTTTCTTCCTTCCCCATGCACACACAGCTGTTGTTTCCAGCCCCATTCATTCCTGTTGCAACAGAAGCCCGGGGGGGGGGGGGGGCGGATTCGCACACGGGGGTGGAGATTAGAAGGAACCTTGATTGGGAAGGGGTTTCTATTTAGGAAAGTGTCCCTCTGTTGCACTGGCTGCTGCAGAAATGCATTGAACACAATGGACTTGGGATATCCGTGCGTCAATATTGGCAATTATTCCCCCACCCCCATGACATTGGCATACTAATGAATTTTCCCACAGAAAAGAAAAAAAATATTACTCACCAGTAATGTAATGGTGGCATTTCACGCCCCCCCCCCATGACATACTTTTACCAACATATTGATGTATCAAGCATGAAAAATTAAAAAAATGATGTGCATGCTGCAGTAATGGCAGCCACCTTCCTGGGTTCAATTCTGAAAAGAAGCAGGGGAGGTTGTGGACACAGACAATCCCGATAAGGAATGCACTGATACAACAAAGGTCCAAAATAACACAACCCTTGTGGCGATGGGGAAATGTTCCACAATAACACTGCTAGCTGGGAAAATGTCTCGGTCTTGACTCTGCATCATGTGACCAGCGAAAAAATATCGACATAAGCAAAAAAAAAGAGCAAAGTATGCTGCTTATATACCGCCCCATAGCACTTAAAGCACTCTCTGGGTGGTTTGCAGTTTAATTAGGCAGGCTACACATTGCCGCCCCCCCCCCCCGCAAGCTGGGTACTCATTTTACTGACCTTGGAAGAATAGAAGGCTGAGTCAACCTTGAGCCGGCTACCTGGGATTGAACCCGAGGTCGTGAGCACAGTTTTGGCTGCAGTACAGCAATTTGACCACTGCACCACAAGGCTTCTAACTGTTGGATAGCTACAGAACATTTCTCTTGTGTGACCAGGGCCTGAGTTAGGATTCACAAACCAATTGTAAAGTACAAGAGAGATTTGTGGTGCAAACAAAACAGCAGACTGGATCCTTAAGAAATCAGGGGGATCTCTGGGATCATCTTGTGGCACAACTGTTGTCAAAATATAAATGAACTCTTTCAAAACCTGATGTCAGCCTCTTCCTAAATGCTTAGGAAGAAGCTGATGTTGCACTAAACCAGGTCTATAGAATCACTGGGGATGTGGTGAGTCAACTCCTCCATAAGTTCCTTTGATTCAAATGAATTTACTCTAGTTTGTAACTTAATTTGCTAAAGTTTCATCTAGTGTTGGCTCATTTGAATCCATGTGACTTTCTTACAGAGGAGTTGATTCACCAAATCACCACTGAATCAATGGGCCTCCTCTAGTGTTACTAAACAACAGAATTTCAGCTGTAATGCGAATAGCCCATAAAATGACTTCAGGGAAAAGGCTGTGGGAAATTTGCATGGCAGGAAGAAGTGGAGATTCAGAGATAAGTGAAGTTACTCTGCAAGGAGACTGGAGTTCACCAGCCTGCAAGCAGGCTCTTTCTGCATTGTTTGTAGGGTTTTGTAAGAAACTGAGTCTGGATGTGAGCAGAAAGTCTAAGATGTGCAAGGTTGAGAAATGAATTCTTACTAGAGGTGGGTGGTCCTGGTTTGTGGTCTGTCAAAACTGATGAACCACAAACCACAAAGCTCCTCCCCATGAACCAACAAACCACGAATCGGTTCGTCGGTTCTTTTTCAAAAAGCTGACCCCCACAGCCTGCCCCCTTGCCCCCTTCCCACTACCCCTATTGCCTCCATACGTTGGCTGCTGCAGTCCGTTCCGCCACTGCCATCCACAGTGGCCGGCGCCATGGCAGTCTCCACAGCCACCATCCATCGCTGCTCGTTACAATGGTCTTTGCCGCTATGGCCTGCCTTAATGGAATCCAAGCTGCCCTTTGCAAAGATGGCAGCTGCAGCTTTGCTGCCCTAAAAGAAGCCACAAAGGGCAGCCAGTGTCTCTTATAGCAGGCTGTGGCTGTGGAGGCCACTGAAGCGGGTGGCAATGGATGGTGGTGGCAGCGGGTGGCGATGGATGGTTGCGGTGGTGAATGACAGCAGCAACTGAGGTAGGGAGGGAAAGGTGGTGGGGGACAAGCTGTGGGGGTGGCTGGCTGTGGGACTGGCTGGCTGCCTATGGTCCCAGGCAGAGTGGGAAAGCCATAGGCAGATGCTTCCTATGGCAGATGAATTAAAATGGAGCAATATTGATCCCTTCGTATTCGTTGGGGTCTCTGGAACTCACGAATATAGAGGGATGAATTTTTAATGAATCAGCGATTTTTAACAAATATAATGATTCAATTTTTTATTTGTCCCCATGTCTAATCCTTACAGTAAGTTAACCTCAGCCTCATTCCTTCATTTGTCAAGATGGGAGCTGGTGGGCATTTAAAAAATCCGGTTCTTCCTGGCTTTGCAACTGTGATGCAAAAAAGGCTAAAATAAAAGTATTTGAAAGTGATGTGTATTTCATATCTCAAACCGTGGTGTGTTAACAGTGATTAGCACAAGCCATGGTTTAGTGTGAAGTTTGAACAAGCCCAGTGTCCCCCTATGCTCGTGCCCACAGCCTCGTCCTCTTTTAGAGCAAAGGAATAGATTGCAAAACAGTTCTATAAATGATTTAAAAAAGCTATGAGATTTAAAAAATCTATGAAAAACCTCTCAGAATTGTTCCTAATGAACCTTCAAGTATGTTCTAAATTTTAATTATTTTCAATCAACTCCTAAACATTTGGTTTCTTGAAAAAAGTGGTTGTGTGATTCAGTGTGGGAAATTGGATGCTCGATGTAGTGCTTAACTGTATAGCTTAGTTTATTATTATGATCATGTTACTGTTTAGAAGACTCTTATATCTTAACATCAGGATACATGCTCCAAATAGCAAATGAACACTAACAACAAAAAATTGTATGGGGCCTTAAACCTTAAGCTCTAAAGCTCTTAACCAGTTTTATTTCGTGAAAGCTTTTGTACCCCACTTCTTCAGATGCTGTCAAAAAAACCTATAGTCAAAAAAACCTTACACTAAATAAAATTTGTTAGTCTTTAACATGCCATAAGACTATTGTATTTGCTACCTGACCAACACAGCTACCTTTATCAAAACACATGAAATACACTGGCCCAGTTTTGTGAGCACCTATAGACTTTGGATTACAGTGGTACCTCAGTTTACGAACGAAAATCCATTGAAAATAATGCCTCGTTTTATGAATTTTTTCCGCAATACAAAGCAAGTTTGCATTGCGCCTGGGAGGTTTATAGCGCTGCCCCCATGCATGCATTCCTATGGGAAACCGTGTTTCGGTTTGCAAATTTTTTGCATTACAAAACGTCCCGGAGAACGCATTAAATTCGTAAACCGAGGTACCACTGTATTCTTTTGTTAGCCAAATACATGTTTGATTAGAGTAGGTAAGCTGCTGTACAGTTGGTATGTGTTTCACTGCAATACCCAAATCACTGGGTAATTAACTTATATTGCTTCCTCTCCAAGGGGTCTATGGGTAGCTTCCATTAATGTCTGAAGAAGACAGTTTCTGTTAAGGCACACTAAGAGTGCTGCAGTAGATGAGTTAACATGATTTGATTTGCAGACACTTTAAACACTTAGCAGGAGACAGCACTGGAAGCTAATTAAATCATTCTGAGGTGCACAGAATTATCTGCTTTGTAAGAAACAATTTTAGTGAATTATGCTGGCCCTTTAACTGAGATCATGCACAGAGGTGGCAGAGAGGCAAATTTTGCTCGGAATTAAATTTCAGGGGCAGTGTGTATCTCAATTCTCTCTTTCAAACCCGAGACTGTTTGAAGCTCAAGCCAATTTTTTTTTTTTTTTTTAAAGAATGCTATTTGCGTTTACGGAAACCAATTCAAGGTTTCAGCATTCCTCAGTGAAAATCTTTCTGCTCACATTTTGACAAACCTGCCTGTTTCACCCCAGTGTAGTGTCCGAGTTGTTAAAAAGGGGAGGGGGAAAAAGTCATGTTGGTATACTCACTGTCTTTCAGATACTGCATCTTATTTAGTGCACCGGAATTCCCAGTTTAAAGTAATCACAAAATTTATGGAGAAACGGATAAAAAAGGTTGTAAAATATCGATTTGGGGAAAATAATAACACAACTCATCTATAATAAGAAGAAAAATGAAGCAATAATTCAGGGGGTATTGAACGGCCTGCTGCTGGTTGTATTGATCTGGTTCTTTAGTGTGTGAAATCGCACCTGAGATTGGAACTGCATTCCTTCGCTCATTATTTCAGAGATAGTATTGCCTCGTTACATGGGCCTTGCAGGCCCAGGATTGTTAGAGAGAGAGAGGTACTCCCCCCCACACACACACACACACATATACACACAAAATAATTACAAAACAGTATGGCTTTCGAATTAGAGTTCTGTGCTGTGAAACACCAGTAGTTCTGATGGCATAAATGCTTCTCTTTCTTACTGCAACCTGGAGTGATTAGAAGGATAACACGTGAATTCATTTCACTATCATACTGTTACTCTCTCTTTACTCATGATCACCTTTGTCTCAAGTTCTTGTTCCTAACATTTGTCCTTTATTCCATTGATCTTTCTGGAATGTTTCTTCGCTTGGTGCGTCTTAACACTGAAGGTGGAAAGAACGCTCACAATATTTTTGGTTCTTGGCAGTTTAGCCTGTCTTGATACGATGCGACATGTAGACAAGGAATTTTCAAGCCCATAAGATTCCTAGCCTCCAGTGTGAAAAAGAGTGTTTTTGTAATTTACATATACTGTAATGCCTCTCTCTGGGGCCATCTACACAAAACTAGTGTCCTTCCCCTTTAAGGAGCAAAGCACACAAACACATGTAAAGAGCAAGCACAGAAGGACTCACTGATTGTTAAAAAACAGATGCAAAGAGCACATCCAATTTTTAAAAGTCTGTGTGGAGAAAAAACCCCAGCAGCAATTATAAGTTAACACAACTTGAGCAAGTTACACCACTTCCATGAGTCATGCAGTTTGTGTAAAACCATCAAGTTAATAGAAGCAGAAAATACTTAGCTGTCTTACAGGGGGAAGAGAACAAATTTGCCTGCTTATATGAAACAGGCAAGGATTTACGTGCCTATATAATGCTATGATTATATAAATAGTATCAATATGCAATTGCTATCTGTTTGGTATCCAGAAACATTTGTTATCTGTTATTCCTGGGAGACACAGGAAAATGCGACACCCTTCTGCATTTAATGCCTACAGAGAAGTGATAGGGCTCTTTGTTGAAAAACAGCTATGGCAATTGCTTTGTGTTTGGTTGAAGTGTGGTTAACTCATGAAAAAAGGACTTAAGGTTCTGGGATTTTCCCTTGCTTGGTGCCTATAAATGGTAGTGACCACAGGAGGGGAGACAGTCACATCTCTAGACCATCACATCTACTGACACTTGTGTCGATGTTCATGCTAGCCTTTGTTAAGTAAAGCTTGGCTTTACAACTACACCCACTGGTATCACCATGAACCAGTCACACTGCTGAGATAAACAGCCGTTTGGCAATTTTCTATTCATCCATTTAGCAGAAGGAGTTCTTTTTATGTACAGATACACACATGGAAAGTCCTTGTAAGTGGGAAAGGATCCTGGTCGGCTAGTTACCCTCTATGTGTGAGGCAGGTCTCCAAACATATATTTGTACATCTGGAGAACTCTCTTCGATGAACGTGGGGTAAACCTTTGTTTTGGGGGGGGGGGGGTCTGTGTTAATGATATATTGACAGCCCTGAAAATATTGTATAACTCTGCAATCTCATGTATGCACTTATTCATGCCTGGAGGGGGTTGATTCCACAGCCTTTCATCAGACCTCTGAAGAGAAATACAATGCCCATTCCCGTCACTTTTCTCACTGTATCTATGCATCTACCTGTCCTTAAACTACTCTTATTTTCTTTCCATGCAAAGGAACTTGGTTAGTAATGAGATTGTTTTTGAAATTATAAATACAAGGATTTGCATCACTTACAAAGAGTGGTCTCATTTTTAAACCATTCTTTTGAACAGCAGACTTCCTCCATCATCTAATCTCATCAATAAGCTTCAAATTGTTTGTGTATCTCTTATTCAAGAAAAAGATGGCCAGAGCCCAAGTGGAGAGACACAACTAAGTTACATGACTTTTTGTAGGGTGCCCCATGTGTTTGGATCAATAAGACTATAATTTCTATAGAATTATGCTAACATGTGAGTCAATATAAAA
Source organism: Intellagama lesueurii (assembly GCA_037013535.1). Taxonomy (NCBI): domain Eukaryota; kingdom Metazoa; phylum Chordata; class Lepidosauria; order Squamata; family Agamidae; genus Intellagama; species Intellagama lesueurii. Next base: position 227,818,806 of record JBAJHW010000002.1, on the reverse strand, counting down.
CAGGCAGTGTATGTGGATTCTATGGTAAATTGGATAAAGTGAAATAGTGTCATGGAGGAAATGTGTAGCCACAGACATTAACCTACATAATACTTACAAAACGGGCTCTGTTTTGACAACAAATGTTAGAGACGATTCACCTGCATATTGTGGTTTTCACCTAATGTTATTCAGTTGCCACATCATGTAGCACTGGGTATTTGTGTTTATCTGCTGAAGCAGCACATATAATAATTAGAAATAAATAATGTAACAGATGAGATTTTATAAAAGAAAAAAGGCACAAGTTAACACAGAATGATGAAAATCAAAGAAAAAAAATTCCATGATATGAAAACAGCGTCTGGTCTAATATACTTTATATTTCTGCCTTTCTGAAGGGAGGTATTTCCAAGGTCCCTAAACTTTTCTTAACCCTGTGGATGCCGTGGCAGGATAATTTGAGACACAGTCCATCTAGGGCTTCCTGAAGCTCAGCTCCATACTACAACCAAAATGATTAAAAAACACAGCCAAAGTCAGTTCACATTTTCCTTAAGTGGCAAAGCATTCTAAAAATTTCAATGAGTATTGATTGACCTGTGAATTGCAAAGGGATCCTTGAAAATGCCATGTAACTAAAGTCTCAGGAAAATGAATATGTTACCATGGAAGAAAAGCATACTCTGAACATAGTTTGAGGATTGCTATTTCAACAAGATGTAAAAGTTTTATTTTATTTTTCTGTGCAGCAGAAGCTACCTGAATGTATAAGGGATATATAAGCTGAAGTCTGTCATTACTACTTTTCCATCATTAAGTTCATTTATACATTACTTTAGGTGCTCCTCCCCCCCAGAATATCAAATTAACAACAAGAACAAAGTCAGTTTAATATTATTTATTATTTATGTATTTAAAATATTTATTTGCCACCTTTCTTCAGAGGATCCAAAGTGGCTCACAATATTAAAAGAAATAAAGTTAAAAAACAAATAATAAATTATTGCAATATTGCAAAAGCTTCAAACAAATATATTAGAATTCATAATAAGAACATGATTAAAACACAAGTAAAACACAGAATAAAATGATCCCTTTAAAAAAAATCCCCTAATATTTTTTGTTATACGTTTGTCATGTTCATGTATGTTCCCAAGTGCCAGGAAATTGCACTTTGTCAAGATTGTGCCTTTAATACATGTATTATTTTGGCACTATGGATAGTGAGAGGTATCCTCTGTCGTGGCTAGTTGCTGCTTCACCATTGTCTTGGACCTGGATGTCTGTTAGAGGCAGAGTGCTGGACTAAGACCTCAAATTGGTCTCTTTGCTGGGATAGAAGATGGAGTCTATGCAGCTGGACCTATCATGCAACCATTCCACATAACATATACCCAGCTGCCAACAGATGCCAGCCACCTCAGATGAGCATTTAAACAAATAAATAATCTCATCCTTCTAACCTGGCCAACATCTGCACCTGAAGTCCTCACACAACAAGGCCCTGACAAACCGGCAGGAATGATCAATGATAAACTAAAAAAGGGGGAAACATTTGACACTGACACTGACATTTTACAATCCCTTAAACATTTTCCAACCTTGCTTTCTAAAAACACAGAGTTTTCTTATTTTCTTTTAGATAATTGGATCAAAAGAATTGTCACAGCAACAGGCTAACATAACGATTCTCTTCAAATTTATTGTATGTTTTTGACCATGTATGAATGTATGGCAATTATTGCACATACTCAGCATTATATAAAATAAATTACCTGAGCCAACATGATCAGGGAATGAACAGGGCTAGTACCAGGACAGTGATGTGTAAAGAAGGGTCTTTCATGTTGCATTGGTGTGAATATAATTTTAAACATGACTAGCCAGGATTCAGTTGCTGGTTTATGTAGGCATAATTGAAATAATGTAATTCACAGTGGCAAATGGGTGGGATACTAATTAACAAGGTAGTGGTTGTGTTTCTGGGCACGTGCCTGATTGTGTAACTGGCTGTTCATCCAGGAATGCAACAAGCACCTAGTTAATTGGTGGCCACCACCACAGTTTACATATTTTCACTTACTCAAGTATAAATTGGCAATTGGATTCTGATCAGTATGTACTGTCTTAAGGGCATTCCCCATGTTCTGGTATGCTATACAGCACTCTCAGGTGCTACTTGAGAACATCTGATACCATTCCGTGGAGTACATAGAAACATAAGAAGTTGCCATGTGCTGAGATAGACCATTGATCGATCTAGCCAACAGATTTTGTCAACACTGACTGACAGTGATCCATTTCCAGAAATTCAGAGGAGATTCTTTACTAGCCCTATCTGGGATATCACCTAATCATCCAGGTATGATTCTTAGCCAAGTTGAAAAGGGCTTTAACTTATACATTGGCATAAATATTTGGCAAAGGGCAAGCGTAAAATAATTCTAGCCTCAAGAACGTTGTCTGTTCATCTCCTCCTTTTTTAAAAAAATAACTGAACATTATGCTGTTTTATTTTAGATTTTACACCCAGCTTCCAATTCCTTTTTTGAATTAAAACTGAGTCAAATTGACAGGCATTTCTTGCTATATATTGTTTCAGACAAGCCAGTGTAACTATTTTTGCTTCATTTACATTTCATCAAATTATATTTTATTTGCAGTACAGAGAAATGAGAGCTCTGCAATAAATCAAATATTTCTTCACCAAGGGCCCAGTTGAGATAAAAAATAAAGTCACAGGCATTAGTGTGTGCATGTATGTAGAATGTTGCAATAATCGTCAGGGTGAGAGAAGACTGTGATTATAAATTTTCATATGTAAGTACAGTAAATTTTCATATGTAAGTACGCGTGGACGTGGTGGCGCTGCGGGTTAAACCGCAGAAGCCTCTGTGCTGCAAGGTCAGAAGACCAGCAGTCGTAAGATCGAATCCACACGACGGAGTGAGCTCCCGTCGCTTGTCCCAGCTCCTGCCAACCTAGCAGTTCGAAAGCATGTAAAAATGCGAGTAGATAAATAGGTACCACGTCGGTGGGAAGGTAACGGCATTCCGTGTCTAGTCATGCTGGCCACGTGACCACGGAAACTGTCTTCAGACAAACGCTGGCTCTATGGCTTGGAAACGGGGATGAGCACCGCGCCTTAGAGTTGGACACGACTGGACTAAATGTCAAGGGGAACCTTTACCTTACCACCATCCAGTCTGTGGGAGATACTTCACTTACTGTCTTAGTATTTGCATAACTTAACAGGTATGTGTTGCTGTGTCCATACCTTCTTTCAAGAGGAGGATATTCATCTTAGTCTGCTTCAGCCAAAAAAAAAAAAGTGTTCGTGCGCCTTAAAGACAATTGAGTTCCATTATGGTGCAAGGGGTGGATTCCAGCTACATCGAGAGTGCTATAAAATAATGTGGTTCTCCGCATATTGCAATTAGATAATCTAAACCATGGTTATCTTAACTGTTAATCCCGAGAATTCCCTGCCCCACAATGTTCTATTTTAGTGTAACTTTTTATAAGTAACAGCTCCTGCTGTGCTTTCCCTAAAGGTTTTCAGCTGGATAAGGTTTACAGTAACTGACTTCATGGTGTGAAAGGGATGACCTTGATTATAATTAAAATGGGCAAGAATGAGGGGAGAAACGGAAACCAGTAATGATTCATAATCTGTTTTCAATTTCTACTTGTCTGAAAGTAAGACAAGTTTGAAAGTGTTTGCCTTTTCCTATGGGAAGGGCACCCCAGAATAGTTTGGGATTTCATAATGATGTTCCATTGGGGCTTTATTTTTTTTTTTACTACTGATGCTAAAAAAATTGGATTCTTTCTTCTTCATTCTTTCCTTCCCATTTCTTCCATTGTATTGTGGATGCTTTATAGTTACCAGGATTGTATTAACAACCCAATATTGAAATTAAACTTGGAGACCACAGTAACATGCAAACATATTTAGGGCCTGCACATTTTTACTAGATTTCGACATAAGTTTGTTTGTTTGTTTGCTTAATACATATATAGCTTGCCCCTATGTCTCAAGATCTCAGGGTGGATTATGGAGCCATATAAAACAAATTAAAAGCATAAAATCCTTTAAAACAAGTTAAATCAAACAGTTTAAAATACATGAAATTAAAGCATTAACACCATTGCTTTAAAACCTGCACAGGCCAAGATTCTCAGCCTCAGAGGCTGTAATAATAAACATGTTTTGTCTTGGCACTGAAATGATGCCAGTGTTGGTGTTAATTGAGCCTCCAGGACGGGCATTCCACAGAATAGTAGAGATGAGAGTGCCTTAACCCATCTCTCCACATAATGACAATTCTCAGTGGTGGGCCTCCCAAGAATATCTTGATGACTGGGCAAGTTTATATAGGGAGAGGCACTACTTCAAATATCCAGGTCCCAAGCCATTTATAGCTTTGCAAGTCATCACATATTGTTAGCCAGTGCAAATCCTGTTTGTAGTGTAGGTGCTGCATCCTGCACGTGCTGCAGCATTTGGGCAGAACACCATGAAATCTTTTTTGGCAACCATGGAAAGCACCCTTCCTTCCACTGCTTTGAGCAGAAGGCGGCAAAAGGGTACAGAAAGGTACTCTTTTGCAGAAGTAATGCTGATACTGAAAGGATTGCTCAACATTTGCGTAGTATTGTTTTGTAACTATATACTAGTCTAGGCTGAGCCTGTCAATTTGCATCTGTAGCCTAGTTGAGCTCTTTCTTCTAATGTTTGCATTAACAGGGGTGGGGGGAAGACCCTAAGATTTGTTTGAAGATCTTTTGGATCCATTGGCCATTCTGAACAGACCATATGAATTTCCTTCTGCTGGGACTGTTGGAGTTAAGAGTAGTAGTGATAGTGAACCACAGAAGCTGATGGTCTCTCCATAGCAAAGAAGCAACTTGAACTCCTTTTTGCCACAAATACACTCATTACATTATAATGTGAAGTGGAAGACTTGGTTTATAGTCTCCTGTCAGTTACAGTTTGATACATCCATTTACTCTAAATTAATTCTATGGAGTAATTCTAACTTGAAAAGAGCAAGGCAGTCCCTTTTGTGGAAGAAGTCAGTCAGTGGTGGGATTTATATGATCAGCCAGCTAATAGGTTCAGGTGGAGGTTGGTGTTTTTTTTTACCACTTTCAGTAATATTTACCTGCCAGTGCTAAATGGAATATTCATGATTACAGCAGCATTTCATGTCCATTCATTAGGTCAACAGCTTACAGTACTTATTGCATTCATACACTATTAGAGAAATGAACTGGATCTTCAGAGAAATCTAAATGTGTAATAATTGTTTATAAATATTTGCTGGAATGTAGTAAATTTGGTATTCAGGAATTTAGACCTGTGTGAAAGATGAATCTAGATAGTCTCATACAACTAAGTGCTGCTTTGACCTCTATACATACTGTTTCTCTAAATTTTAAAAAAAATGTTTGGGGAATGTTGGGAAACACAACACATTTTTAGAATCATCCTGGTTAGTTCAGATTGAATATGAAAAATGCCTCTATGAGGCTTATGATAGGTGTGTACCTTGTGATGACCTCTTTTTGGTAATTTGTATAAAATATGTCTTAGAAAAATCATTGCCAATTGCAAATATTTATGCACTGCTGAATTACATTTCGATTATATGAATTCTAGCAGTATAAAGTGAGTTTCTCAGCTTTTATGTTTGATTCCGTAAGAGCAGTTGCCATTTACAGCTAGACATGTTAGGGCACAGATATCACCAACCTCAGTTATAGGCTTAATGATGATTGTGTGATCCTGCTGTGAACTGGCTTTGAGTTTCTTAAAATTCTTTTTTATTCTGTTCTCTGTTCCTTTTTAAAACAAAACAAAACCTTAAAGACATTGAAAAGAGTTACACAAATTGGTTGGAAAAAATACTCCCAATACTAAAGTCTATGGAACTTCAATGTCAAATTGTATTCTACTACAATAAGTTCAGACAGGTAATTTGCTAGGCAACAGTATTGTCCTTCCACTGACAGAACACTGCTTCCAAGAGCACAGCAAAAATCAATTTCATGCATGGAAAATGTGGGCTGTATGGAATAATCTCCAGATTGCACTCCAACCTGACTCAATGATCCTATGCTAGTTTTAAAACATTTGGGCAAATTTAGAATAAGGTAGGAATCTCTTCTGCGTTCAGCCAGCTTTGAGTGACACCGACCAGGGTGACACATTAATCTAGTGGGGAAGTGGCCACTGATGTTGCATCTAACAAAGCAAGTCCCCAGAAACATGAAAATGGTCTATAGACCTGATAATTTTCAAAGTAATAGTGAACCACGCAGCTGTCTCACTAGTTGGTCTTTTACTACTACTCTTAGTATTTTATTATGCTTTCAGTGTTTTAAAACAGTTTTATTGCTTACATATTCCAGTTGTTCCATTGGTTTTTTTTTTATTAGCTGACCACCTTGATGGCTTTTTGCAGAAAGGTATAGAAATAATAGTAAACAAAATGACGTTTACAATCGCCTCCTCTCAACAATGTGTTATGTATGTACTACAAAACAATATTAAAAATATATCTGTTATTCACATTCAAGCTGAAAAAAGTCTAAATCCACAAGAGTGGCAGCTCCTTATTATAATCACACCTAGTTCAGGATATGTACCTCTCTATTGCACCATGATATAGACGTCATTTGATTTCTCACCACGTTTTCTCAGGGGTTGATGATTTACATCTAAAACTGTCAACCATTTTTTAAGAAGCCTTCTGTTTGACATGATATGACACAAACACTCCTTTCTGTAGTATTTTATATATGATGGTCCAGTCACACATACTAGCTACTCCTTCATGCTGTTGTCATCAAGCAGTGGACACACATGTGTGTCAGTGTGTATGCAACACATGAGAAACAGTAATGGAATGAATTGCTGATTGTTTTATAGGACTGAACACAATTATGGGTAGTCCCTAAATGAGAAATATGTGGCTCTGGGCAGCCACAAAGCTCTCATTGACTTTAGTCTGAGTGAAATGTTGGCTATTGATTTTAAACTCTACTGTTTGTAGGGCTGCACAAGCTAATGAATGAACCAGGATATCATATTTTAAGTTCAAACGTGCTTTCTTCCTCCAAGCTTCTTGTCACTATGAATACAGAAATACTTCAATAAAATGTCATCCCCAAGAAGCTTTTTTACTACAAATATGTCTCTTCTTGAAATGCCGCACTCTGAAAATCCACTTACCAAAAGCCCTAGAGCATAAGTCATTCTTGATATTTAGACAGAATAACTTCTTCTCCTTTTGCTTCTTCAAATGGTGTAACAGATAAGGACTATCTATCAGTAAGTGTTTTTACACACATTTGATAGTGTAAAAGGTATCACTGCAAACTTCAGCACTCAAGAATATTAGGTGGGTTTTCAACAAATCCCCTAAGGACTTTGCCTCCATAAAACAAAAAGTATTTGGGCTATTTTTTTAAGGAAAGATAATCCAGCTTCATTCCACTTTAAGCTACTTAAGGGAAAACTTCTTAGAAAGAGAACAGAATTTTACTATACCAAAAGAGACCATTTGACCAGCTCATTGAGAGTTCCACTTCAGACAAACAGACCATTTCTGATGCTGTAGAAGAAGTCTGTGGGGGAGGGGGCTGCAAATAAAACAAATGTTTCTCATCCATTATAGATCTTTGTGGAAAATGGAAAACAACACTATTGTGGTCAGGGCAGCCCACCTCCATGAGCTGAAGCATAAGAGTATAAAATACACTTCTGTTTTGTTGCATTGGAACAAATTTGACCTTTAGGACTGGTAATCCTGTGCTTGGTTTTGTAGATGTAATTCCTCCAAAATAATTTTGATTCATTATGCATTTCAAGACTTGAATATCATTGCACTGAGCAATGTATTTCTTTCAGGGCAGCAACATTAAGCAATTAATCAATCAATTAATCAAACTAATTAACCCAATTGAAAAATTAACATTCTCTCAACTAAAATGTGGCCAATTAATTGGGCATTAACCCTGTCCCTATCCACATGCAAATAGATGAATTTCCAAGTGCTTGTGGCCTCTGAGTTTTTTGTTATTACATATTCTAGTTACTCAGGTGTGGCCTCAGAAAATGATGGAAAAGGAACACCACATGGTTCAAGTGCAACCTTGTGCTCTGTTGTGGATGTGGAGATAACAGCATAGCATCCTGTGGAAGGGAAGACATAGTGTTTCACACCAGAGACTTGCTAATATTTTTTTAAGTAACTAAAAACTCTTTTCATACTTCTGAGAAACAGGGACATAAAGAGTTATTTTTGAAGAAATTGTCATTGGGATCACAATTAACTACTTTTTGGGGCATTGAGACTAAATTTGTATTGCAGTTACAATTTTAAAAGCAAGTTTCAAAGCTCTTATTTACTGTATGGCTGCTTTCTATTGTCCTATATGACCAATGTTCTCTGAGACATGCCTGTTGAACAATGACCATTCTTACTAAGTAAAAAGACTGAATTTTCTAACAGTTCAGGAAGGACATTAATTTGGTGGTAGAGCACATGTTATATATGCAAGAAGCCCTAGTTTCTGTCCCTTGTACTTCCAGTTATATGGATCAGGTAGCAAATCTCTGTCGAATATACATTGATATCTAAAGAGAGCCAGTCTGAGTAGACAAAACTGATGAACAGGTAGCATGATTTTATATAAAGCAAAAATCTTACACAAATCCAGTTGTGTCTTGCACCGATATTGTAAATAAGCAAATATGTTTATTCAGAAATACGTCCCATTCACATTAATGTGGTTTAGTTCCAACTAAGTATGCTTCGGATTTCTGCTTTGGAGAATACAGCTTGTCCATTGTCCATCATTATTCATTAGATTCCATTTTTACTTTCCAATTTCCCTTTACCCATCATTCAATTTCACTAAAATAGCTTTGGTATTTTACTTTGAATTCATATATTGGCAATGGGAAATGGCTTGTTGTTAATTTCTCAGTGGACTAGTGCATATCGCAGAAAAGATGTTTAGCTTTTTCCTACTTTATAACCAGTTATAAAAGTTTAAAAGACCACTACATCTTTAAACAGTCTTATGGAAGGTATTTTTTTAGCTGACTCCAAGCACTCCCCTACTGTGAGCCATAAGGTGCTTGTAGGCTTGTTCTAGGAGTGTAATAAGTATTGTTGTTTAGCAATTGTGGTGTTGAAATTCAGCTCCACTCTGTCTGCCAGTATTTATCTAAAATACTTTCCCTGGTGCGTGTTGGAGTTCCAGTAAACCGTGTCTTATTGTGCGACCTTTTCATTTTCCAGTGAAAAGGGATCAGCTCGTCAGATAAAAGCTACAAGCTGGAGTACAGGAAAAATGCGTGCTCAGAAAATCCAAGCATGATTGAAAACAAGATGTGTTAAATCAATGCAGTTTATCGCCTGCCTATTCCTGGCAATTGCTGTTCTAAGCTCATTCTGAGCACACACCGGATGATAAAAGTAGAGTGTCACAGTGCTCACCAGGGTGTGAGGGCAGGGAAACATGTTTATCAGACAGGTTGCTGTGATTTCCCCCTCCCGATAACAGTTATTGTCAAAACTCTTTGGGACATAAGCTGAACAATTATAGGAGAAAGTAATATTGCTGGCGTTGAATTTAGAGGTGACTGAAAGCTCAAGAATTATAGTTTTTTCACCATCCCTGTAAAACGGGGGGACATTATACAGGCTCCTGTGGCACTAATAATTTTAAAAATATTCTTATTATCAATCCATGATCCATTCAAAAAAAATTCTCCTCCTTTGTCCTCTTTATTGTGCGATTTGCTAATTGTGTCTGATGAGACAAACATTAATGCCTGAAAATTAATGTGTGCACCATCTGTGAAGAGGCCCCTTTTTGATACTAATATCTGGTAAAAAAAATATTCAAGAATTTGGAATAAAGCAGTAAATATTTATATTTGAAATTACTCTTCTGTTGCACATATTATGTATATGTTGACTTCTAAGTATTTCTTTGCAATATGTCATGTGACGGCATGTGTGCTTTTGTGTTCCGCTGAAAATTCCTCCCATGGGAATCTCAACCATTCTCAGTTGGTTTGGTATAAAAGAAATTCCATTTGAAAAAGAAGAGAAAATTTGAGAGAAATTCTCATAGCTAAGGTTCAGGGTTCTTGTGCTCACTGCACTCATAAAGTGGATGAGGTATGCGCGCACCTGTCTTGTTTTTCATTACACAGCCATCTCTTGTGGCAGCTTGCAGTTCACCCACCTCCAGCTTCCCACACTTCAATTAAAGTCTAGGGAAAGATGTCATAAGGAAACTCCTTCCGCAGAGATTTTTCAGATCAGAAAGTCTGGACAAGTTGTGAAGAGATGTGTAACAGAAGGGGGGGGGGATTCAGCACCCTCTGCCTCCTTACAATATGATAGTAAGCGCAAGAATATAGCCAAAATAAATTCTTAAGAGCCATGAAAATGAGACCAAAAAAAAAATGGGCATCTTTTCATGGAGAAATAAAACTATTCGGAAATTGGCGAACATAATGTGGCACAATGCTAGCTTATCCTCCATTCCCCCCATTTGGATGCAATGCTGTCCTCCATTGCACTGACTCAGAGGAAAGAAACTGTGTTACAAGGATCTAGAGTAAGACAAAATGGATGCGCAATCCACACCCACACCAACACACCATGTAATGCCCCGTTTCCCCGAAAATAAGACCTAACCTGAAAATAAGCCCTAGTATGATTTTTCAGGATGCTTGTAATACAAGCCCTACCCCAAAAATAAGCCCCAGTTAAGTGAAACACCGCCCTCCACCATTGTGCAGCAACCAGAAAAAGATGACATGACTGTATTTGAATAAATGTAGATTGTTGTAGATGAAAAAAATAAAACATCCCCTGAAAATAAAATAGTTTTTTGGAGCAAAAATTAATATAAGACCCTGTCTTATTTTCAGGGAAACACAGTATTTGGAAGGTTTTCTCAGAAGACTCCCCCCCCCCCCCCCCGAGAAATGTTCTGAGATTTTCTTTTCTTTTCTTTTCTTTCACCCCTGGAAAGAGAAGGCCACTTTGCATAATTATTTCTGAAATTTCCCCATTGTTTCTTTAGTGGTTGTCTCACTGCCACCTCCATGACATTATCCTAGAACAGTGGTTCCCAACCACTTTTCACTTGCTTACCCCTTGGCAGCCTATTTCCATAAATTGTACCCATCATTTAAGTCCCTTTCCATCTCTCTATCCACTGACTAAACCACACTGGGTATCCTTAGATTCATGGAAGGTGGGTATTAAAAGAGGCTGGAAACAAATTAAACAGAGGAACAAGATTTTCAGAGCATATTTATTTATGAATTTGTGTATAGCTGAGTGTGATTTAGAAATGTCCTTTCTTGAAGGCAAACTGTAAATCAAGATAAAACATGGTTCAAATAGATGGTACCATGCTGTAGGATGGTAGCTCTTGTTGAAGCATAGATTTTATAAAAGTTGGGAGACTGTGGAAAAATTAACCAGGAAGTTCAATTTCCAATAATAGCTTCTCTACTCTAATCTCCGCATATCTTCCACCTCCCCAGTCCAAGCAAGAAAGCACTGCTGAGACACCCCCTTCCTCTCTTCCCTCCTCCCTTCTGTGGCTACATCCAGGAATCCAAAGAAGCAGGTGGAGCTCCATGGTTCGCTCTCCTCAATCAGTCAGTCAGTCAAGGGTTGGAGGTGCTTATCGCTCAGTGAGGGGATCTGAAGAAATGGATTTAAATCTACTGAAGTGCTGACAATGTATCTTGGCCTTTTCTTGCCATTATTCTTTGTGTGTGTGTGTGTGTGTGTGTGTGTGTGTGTGCGCGCGCGCGTGTACCCTTAAATGTCCTGGTTTTTACCCCTGGGGATACGCACACCTCAGGTTGTGAAGCACTGTCCTGGACTGATCCAAAGATGATGAAATAATAGAGAAATCAAAATGGTGGCCTGGCTGCCTGCACAGCTGCTGTTGTTGCCAGTGGCAGTGGCAATGGAAAAAAAAAAAAACCTAAAATCCTTCGGGAGCAAAAGGAACAAAGCTGTGCCACAAATGAGTTGGGCCTCTGAGAAATGACTGGAGAATGCCATCTTCACCTGAAGAAATTCAGTTAACTTGCTTTCCCCCAATTCTCTTCCAAGAAATAGAGTACAGAATGTTGAGAGACCACTTGCTCTCATCTGTAATACATTTTGACCACACTTTGGGGCTGCATCCAAAGGTGTGCATGACCTAGAATGTGGCACATAGCTCTGTCAAATGATCCCCAATGAGCTATTATACAAAATAGTAGCTGTTTTGTATGGAGCAGGGGTACCACATCCAGCCTGCTCCTGCTAGAAAGCTAATCAAAACTCCATGGTAATATGCAGGTAGATCCCAAAAGCTGTATTGCAGAACTGAGCACTATATTCTGTGAACTGAACTGGATGAGTGTGGTAAACATAATCAGTGAAGGAGGGAGAGCTGTATGTTTGGAAAGAGACATGTTCTAATGCATCAATGATTTGGGAGATCATTGTCCATAAAATCACTGAGTACCAAAAGGTGCATACAATGAAACCTTATTTTCAATGCAAATCTCTTTTTGACTTCTTGAAACTGGTAGGTACCAGTGAGGAGCAGACTGCTCTAAAATGGTCATGCTTTCTCCTTCAAATGGTTGGTAACCAATCTTTCAGAAAAGAGATACTTAATTGGGAGAATAGGACATTTCTGATGACCAATGACAGCTGTTGTCCCCTGTGTTTCATCACAACAGTCAGTAGTTGGTGGGGCTGGAGTGACAGACAGAGCCCAGATATTCATAGAGAGCCAAATACGTCCAGGTGCATAATGCCAGCAAGCAGGCCTTCATATATGCACACACAGAGAAGCAGGCAGATGTCCTCTAAGAAATGGTCTCATATCTCATCCTATTCACACACTCCACAACTCAGCTGAGGAGTGGAAGAATACACCTTGCACCCAGATTATTAAAGTGCCCATCTGTTTCAGCTTCCTTCTTCTTCTTTTATTTCCTCTCTCCCTACATCACATTTTGGTTAGGCTTAGAGTTCAGCCACAGGGGAACCTAAACAAGACCCTGGGAAGAAGACAGACAGGAGTGGGCTCGTAGGGCAGAGTCTGAGCTTATGGTTAAGTGGTGCCCCCTTGGCCCTAATTAACTAGCCAAAACTGTTACTGACCGTTTATATTGTGATGGTAGCAGATGAGGTCATTCAGAATGAATAAGAGTAAGCATGGAAGTAACCAGTTAAAACTGACAGAGTTACCTGCAACTAGTTATACTTTGAGTAGCCAACAATGCAAGTAGTAGTTACAAGTTTTTTTCATGTAATTTGTAACTATTACTTGAATTATTTATGAGTAATGTCTAAGTTACCTATGTGTCATGACTAATGCTTATTTCTTTCAAATTTTATTTTTAAAAAACATTTAGAGACATTTTGACAGGAATTTTTCAGGTTTTATGCCATTCTCTGATGATTCTTGAGTGGCAAGGGAAGGATTCTTTAGTTTTGTCAAAAAAAAAATATGTCCAAGGTGCAGTGCCACAATTGGCCATAGGAAGGAACTAGAGAGTATTTTCCTCTATTCTTCTGGCCTGTTGACACATATAACACATCATGTTAATAATGTGAAACACAGCAATTTACTTGTGTGATTGACTCGACAATAATAATGGCAACCAGTCTCCCATGAAGCAATTAGTGTTGTAATGAGTTCCATTTAGACCACAAGGTCTGTACATATGGAATATGATTATGTAATATGTGTGACATACATGTAGAGGTGATACATGAATAGTTATTTGAACCAATATTTTTCAATTCTGCAAAATATTATATTCAAGAATAGAAATTGTGTTACACTTTAAAATAAATTATCTGAAGGACATAGTTCCTCTTAATTTAGTTGTACCTTTTCTTCACATTTTAATTCTTACCTTAAACCAATGGATTCTGACCGAGACCTGAGTCTTTCGGATACATTTGTCTAATTACAGACATCTAAATCTAATCCTAAAGCTCATTTGAAACATATCTTGTTCTATGTGAATAGTCAAACTGCTCTTTAATTAAGCTATATAGGTTTGATAAAATTCAGTGTGTGAGAGAGAGAGGTTGCCTCAAGCTGTCTGGCCCTGCCCCACAAGCCCAGGGGAGCCTGGGTGAGAAAGAGTCTCCTGCCTCAGATGGAGGGAGGGCCTCTGCCTGATGTGGGACAGCTGGAGGAGGGTACAATGGAGGGAGTAAGAGGATGGGAGTTGCAAGGGTTGTTCTAAACCATGTCAGATGGAGAGGAGATGTGGGAGGAGGCAGTCGAGCACTGGAACCCAATCTTTGCCTCAGCAGAGGTGCAAACAAGGCTAGCTGGAGACACAAGTGGCAACAGGCACAGAAAAGGGAGCTCTGGAAGGGGCAGAAGCACAGAGCCTCGTTCCCATTACCTGCCTTTACCAGCCCTCCCTAAAAAGACTATGCCCCAGATATTCCTACCCTCTTCTCTAGACTGGGACTTTTAGGGACCCAAGTGCAGTCCACTGGGGGCCCAGCTTGCCTGACTGTGCCCAGAGGGTTAGTGTTGGACTAGTGGGGACTCACAACATGATCTTCCATTGAGAAGCAGAATGGATTTATTCATTTGGAATGTCTGTAGGAGATCCTGAAATAGGGGACCTTTGAGGACATTGCACCTCTCACCATCTACCCTTCTCAACATATCTTACTGTCTTCTCTAGTTCTGCCTTCATGCCATAGGAAGAAGTGAAAGAAAAGATAGATGAGAGAGGATTGTGCTAGTTCCACAGCGGGGGGGGGGGGGGCTCTTCTCATTATATTACGCAGGCTTAGCATGGTTGGGCCTCCTTGTTCCTCCTTGCTACTCAAGTAGGTTAATCTCTAGGAAAACAGATGTTGAAAATAGATAACAGGATATTGTGTTTATAAATACATAATCCTGCAGAGGACTGAGCAGAGAGATAGGGCCTTCCCTGTGGTGGTCCCATGGAATGCCCTGTGTGAAAATGTATACATGGCTCTCTCCTTGACTACTTTCAAGTGACCTTAAAGACTGGGAGTCCTTGGGTGATTTTAACTTATCCTTTTCAAAAAGTCCTGGTTTTACCATTATGCTGTTGTGGTCATTTTAAATTTAGTTTTAATTAATTGTATTTCAGTTTATTTTTGGAGGAAAACTTTGCCTAGAAAGGCAGTATATGCTGTTAAAGTACATACATACATACATACATACATACATACATACATACATACATACATACATATTGTAAATAAATATTGAAAAAAATAAGAAAGTAGCTGTAATAATAGGTGCACACATGGCATTCTGAATAACATATATGTAGCACAGTATGTGTACAATAATGTTTGGCAACAAGTCTGGTCTCAGCAGCTGGGCTGCTTCATCTGTAATTCGAATAAAGAGCAGTCGCTAGAAGAAGCCACAAACACAGATTCTAGTATTGTACTTTGATTTGGCAGTTAAATGTTATTTACAATCTGATGAAGGTTCAGCTATTTATTTAGACTCTTAAGTTGTTATAAAATCGAAATTTTACATTTCTTAATAGCTACATATCTTTCTATTTCTAGTTAAGAATTACATCATGGTGCAGTACCATTAAGAAAAGGAAATTAAATTCACAGGAATAGGCTTGAGTGAGAGAGACACAGAAAGCCATAAAAACCAGGGAAACTCTGAGCTGGCCTTGCCATGGCCAATTCCAGTGTCTGAGTAGAACTTGCTCCACCTACTTCCATTTTCCATTGCCAATGGGAATAAACAGTGAGCGGCTGGGGGGAGGATTTAATGAAAAAGTTTTATAAAGAGTAGACCATATTGACAATAACCACCACAAAAATTGCTCCAGTGCTTGCATGTTTTTATTTAATATTTAATTAAGAAAGAAAACGTTATTTCCATGTGAGATCTGCAAAGTGTACCCCTTCACTTGTTGATGATGATGATGTGTGTGTTTGTGTGTGTGTGAAGTGGATTTTTATGCTCCCCTGCAGACCAATTAAAGTCCTTCTGCATACAAAGAGGCCTGGTTGGGAACTTGGTGCATTCGTCCTGTGGTTCTGTCGTCTGTCTTCTACTGCATACAGATAAATAAAAGGACAAATAGGAACACAGGGTTTCTTACCAGAGTTGGTATTTCTCACCATTGATTCTTCACTGCTTTTTTTAAAAAAAATTGCATTATTTCTAAAGCACTTTCCAGCAATGTGCCCACTGTTTGAAAATCCTTCCAGCAAGGCAGGTAACAAAACAAAATAAATGTTTGGGAAGGAATGTTGCATAGTTGTGGAAGAATTGTTGTGCTTGCAGGAAAGCAGCGGAAGACCAAACTGTACCTTACAGATGATCTGCCATTAGAACTAAAATCACACTGAAGTTCCAGAACGGTGACTTAGGTAGACTTTTGTGTCTGAGAGGTTGGCTATGCAGATAATACGTGTCTACTTCCCCAAATCCAAACGAAACAGAGACCAAAACAAAGCAAGCTAATTTGAAATTGATATGATGTGAGAAAAGTCCCTGCTGTGATATGGAGGTGCTTTCAGTAGTCATGGAAGTCCCTTTTCCAGCAGCTTTTTCTTGTGGCTTATCTGACTTTTCTTTAAGTATTTAAGGGCCAATCTACCTGTTCAACCTCCCTGGAAAGCTGCGAAACAGCATTCCAATGCAGCAGTTTCCCCAGACATACCCTCTGATATCCATTGTTACTGGCCAGAACACGGACCACACTGATTTTTTTTTTTTACACTGCTTGCCAGTGTTCTTACGCCACCCCATGGGAGTGGATTTTTTGTGCAACAGGTGGGAGGGTCTCTATCTGCAGGCTAAGGATTAAGTCATAGGGCTGCACCATAGAGGGGTCCAGGAACAGGCTTGGGAGCTGCCTGACCCTGGGTGAGGCAGAGGACATTTTTAACAGTTTGCAGTAGGGGTCGTAGTGGGGAGTGACCTTAGAACAGCAGTTTTAGGTCATGTAAAGAAACATTTTAGCATACATTTTGAAAGGTGTCACAAAGTGCTTTTTTGTATAACATAAATGTCAATTTTAATGTATATATTTTAATATGAAACAGTTATTACTATTTTGGGAGATAGCCTTGCTCTTAAACATGGATAGAATTTGGGAAGAATTTTTGCTACAAACTCCCATTGCCCTAAATCTCTGATAGGTTTATGAATTGTAAATTAAGGAGAATTTATATTCTCACATCTTCTAGGGCTTATAAATTTAGCAGCAAAAATGGTTTTTCTCACACTATTACTGGAATCAATGTCTCCACTTGTTTGTGCTTTTCCTTTCTCCTGAAAGTGGTCGGCTGATTTACACACCAAACCTGTTAATATGTTCTGAGGAACAGAACATACAGTTCTGGAGTTTAATTTCAGACATAAACTACCTTTATTTAGGCCTGTCTGAAATTCATTCTTCATTTGTTAAAAAAAAAAAAAAGGATTTTAGGGTGGTAAAAAGAACATAGAGACCTGCCTGTGTTTTTATGATTCAGTAACAGTGAAAGCAGTGAACATTTCTATCTGTGCTCACCATTACTCTTTCCTTGTTAAGATTACTTCACAAAGTTTTCCATAAAATATAGTGTGGCGCTTAAGGAATTGGAGGCACTATGTGTTGTAGGGATTGGAACTGGAAAACCAAGTTCCTTCCAGGCCAGAAAAATATCCCAATCCACTATACAACACAGTGCATCTGGAATCCAGTATAAGCTCCAGAGGAGATTGTTTGCTGGGTGATAGGAGCATATATATAATCATCTTAGAACTGCAGACCTGAAAGGAACCCTATGGATCACCCAGCCCAGCCGCTGTCAGGGAGACACCACAGGAAACTGGACTCCCAGCCTTCGGGTCCACAGTCAGAACCTAAACCACTGAGCTGTCCAGCACTTCTAATCCTTTCTATATTATGTGCTTGTACATACCTCTGGTGGAAGGAAACTTTATTTTTACAGCAGAGTGGAGCTTTCTTCCCTTGCATCTTTAGTCGGTGTGCTTCATGCTATTATATCTGATGTAAAGTAAGATGTGGTAGAGTTTAGAGGTTTGTAAGATCTCCTGTTTTGATTCCATGGAAAAGCCACACTGCTTTTGGATAGGCACTCTCTCTTCTCTATTCACATTCAGCTGCCATTCATGAGAAATGAAGGGTGACAAAGAAAAGAGAGAAGTAGGGGAAGCGGTGTCAAAAAAATTATTCAGAAGCAAAGGAAGGAGAGGATTAAAAAATTAAAACAAAACAAACCCGTGGTCTGTATGACGATCAAATACTTGACCTTGGGATTGTTAGCACCACACTCTAAGCCTGGTTCAGACTTGGTGTGTTTAGTTAATTTTCCTCAAAACAACTTCAAAATATTTAAATTTGAATATTAAGAAATGTGTGAATAACCAAGCAAACCAACACAAATATAACTTATAATTTAAGCAGAATCAGTCCTGCAGGTCCTATTTTTGTCACAACTTTTCTTCACTTTTCCTTCCAATCTCCCTAAAAGCCTGTTCAATAACTGAGACTACTTACCCTGTTGTCTCTCCCATATTCCCCATAAATAGCTGCACCTTTCCCTTCCCTAGGTTTGCTCTTCCCATATAGGCATCCATGGATAGGCAAACAAGGCTTCCTCCTGAGTGACCTTTTGCGTTCCATTGGCCAAAAAAGAATCACACCTCTAAAAGCACGACAAGGACAACGTGTGTTGCGAACCTTCCCCATGACTTGAGACCACAGATGTTTCCTAAATGACATCGTACAGTGCAGAAATTGACTCTAATGAAATTTAATCCCAGCAAGTTCTGTGGGGGAAAACAACAACAACAACTGCAGACAATACCTGCCAAACTGCTCTCAGAAATCCTCTTATCAATAGAGGATTTCCCAACCTTTTCCATCTCAAGATTGACATGGCTCATCTTCAGACCAATTCTTCCTGTGCTGCCAAGTTTCAGATCAATACAATGAGCCATTTTCTCAATCTTAGATATAGGCCCTATACCTTAGACCCCATACCTCCACACACACTCCACACACACACTTTTAGTTTAATGGGAGAAGGCAATTCAGTTGATGTGGCTTTAACATTGGGTCACTTCAACAGCCTTATAGTACTAAGCACATGGTAGTTTGCTCTACCAATGTCAGAAAAACAATGAATATCATTGTGATACCTTAAAATTAAGGGTTGAGTTAACCATCCCTTTTCAATTACTGGAGGCCAGCAATTGTTACTTATTGAAGGCTAACAATGGAGGCGGTTGCTGAGAGCCTTAGATTGAAAGGGGAACTATAGCAGCATTGTTAGTGTATGCTAACCAGAGCTCGGAAATTTTGTGTTTTTGAGCTATAACTCTCAGTCTTCTAGCTAGAGATTCTGGAAGTTGTAGTACAAAATGCAGCAAGGTTTCCAAGCCCTGATGCTGAGAAGAGAGGGATAGCAATAGCCTCATGAACATTCAGTACAAAAATGTACTGAGGACCAAGCATGAGATAAAGCAGTTAGTTGCACAATTCACATTTTGGCACAACACTTTATCAGCGCAGAGATGAATGACCAGTATGCTTTCCTTTTTCAATGTCATTTATTCCTCTTGTACTTTGAGAGCAATTCTTTTTAAAGGTAGATCTTACAAATCTGAAGTTAGCAGATTTAGCAAAAGCAAAATCAATACACGAGGCACATTTTTTTTAAAAAAAATCAACTCTCCTGTTTTTGCTCCCACAACACCAATATGTCTTCTCAAAACCATCTTTCATTATTCCCTCATTTTATAAATCTCAGATTTGCAAAATGCTTTCCCTGGAGAAGTATTAACCTTGAAACATATCAAGGAACTGGTGGGGTGAGGGAGAAAATTGTCTTGCTGGCACTGTAGTTTTAGTCATACAGTTCCAGACTGTATCTTCCTGTACACTACTGCATGCCCTTAAGGAGAGCTTTTGTCTTTTCTCATCAGCTAACTTAAGGAAAGTATCAAATAAAGTAATGGAGAAAAATGTGTGAAAACCAGCAAGAGAGAGAGAGAGAGAAATGAAAGCATAAATGCAAGGGAAACAAATAATCCAATTTTGTATTGTCTTGGGGCTTGTGCTTATCTCCAAAATGCTTCCATATACTGTGTTTATTTTTCCTCAAATAATAATATTAAAATGTGTCTAATTCAATTATTCCCCCCTGCATCTGAACGGGTTTCCCAAGACTAATCCAAACTATGGTGTTCAACATGATATTTGAACAGGTTCTTTTAATTGGTGATATTAAGTGTCAATCATTCTGATGTAAATTGGCAGCATGGCTTGAGATACAAATTCCTCTCCCCTGTATGTCAGGCAGTCATTCAATTAACAACCAAAGTTATATTGATACAGCAGGAGTTCATTATGGGAAAAATATTGAAAAAAGAAAGACAATCCTTTCCATTTTAATTTCAAAATGAAAAAAACAAAAACAAAATAGAAAATCCAGTATGTTTATTTTCAATGCAAGAAGGATGAGTTATCAGCTCATCGAGTTCCCGGTAAATATTGTTCTAAAAGATATTAAAGCAAAATTGTTGTATATTTAAGCTTTAGTTTTGAAAATATAAAAATAGTAAAATCTCAAATTCTGAATTTTAGAGATGTCTAAAATTTTTCTTATATTCAATGTGTTGGGTTTTATTACTTACAACTCAAAATACACTGTACGTATAAAGAGCTCCCAAGACTTGCTCCGTTCACGTCTAATCTGAAAGGAAGTTCTTCCTCAAGGGTTTAAGTAGTAATTCATAAAATGGAAAGAATAATAAATATTGTGCCTTAACTCATATGCAGGCATAGATAGACAGATTTTGTACACCTGGGTGTAATTTTAGTTAATTCACACAAGAGACAGGTTGAAAGTTTACTGTTCCAATAGGAGAAAATGGCTTAAATTGCATATTTGCAAAAATGATTACATTACCTTAAATGACAATGCTATTTTATTAGTTACTTCAATAAGCATTGCATTTAGAAAAGCATTTTAATATAAAAGTTGCCTAAAGTTCTACACAACTTGAAATACGTAAGTAAGGGGAAAGTACTTACTTTGATTTAGATGTCTTTTGGAGATGTAATTATTGGCTTTTTACTCACCTATGTAAAACAATGTACTTTTGTAAATGGATTTCTGGCCACTTTAATCCATTTTTTTTCTCCCCCACCCCTCTTTTTTTAAAACATAAAAAGGAAGCTCAGTCAATCAAAGATTTTTAAGGTTTATCTCCTCTTTAGAAATGATTGATAGCCTTTTAGATTTGTACGCTGACAAGTTAAAGGGTGCTATTGGTATAATTATGTACTATATTCACAGTCTTTCAATTTAAATGTCCTTTTAGAACCATGAGATTGTCATACCTGTATTTTGAAAAGTAGGCCAGTCAGTTTGGGTTGGTACACAAATTGCTTCCATTAGCCTTGGGACCTATTTGAATTTAATTCAGTTTTTTAAAGTCAGTAGTACTTTCAATACACTTCTGAAATTTAGGATGCATTTTAACTATGGTATGTGGTAACTTTGTTTTTAATGTAAGATGGATGTGAAAAAACACAAACACTTGCTGTTAGTGTAAAAGTGTTTTTTTTAAAATCTTATTGATATTTTTTCCATTTATAAAGAAGAAGGAAACACCTTTTATGGGACATTGGGGATGAGAGAACACATTTTTGTGTATATTAGAGGAAGTTGTATTCAATATGTATTTCATTAAAAACAATGGCAAAGGTATGCAAGGTATATAAATGAAGTAATTAATTCATCTCTATAAGTAGCGAGTGGATCCAGAATTTCACTAGTGCCTCCATTTATTTTCTCTGTGTTATACACATTTGGTCTTTATATCTGTATATTTGTCTGTTTGCTAATAACAACACATTTAACTTAGACTTCTAGCTTAAATTTGAAACATAGCAGCACCTGGTGCTAAAACTCTGGAAGATAGTTCAGTCTGCTCTGAACTTGAGTGCTGCATTATTTTACCTAACACAGAAATAGTCATTGAAAGGTGGAGGGAGGAATTAGTAACTCCTTTGGATTCTAATAGCATCTTAAAAAGTAATAGATTTTGTTTGGCATAAGCTCTCTGAAGACCCATAGAAAAAAAGAATGATAATAGATGAATAAGTGGGCTACAATCCATGAAAGTCAAATGTGGTATGCAGGAAACTCTTTACCATTTGTGTTGCCACAGACTAACACAGCTACCCCACCTCAACCCCCCCCCCTTTTTTTTTTTTTTTTTGGAAATGTCTATGGATTCTGCCAGTTGGAGCAGTCTGATTTACATGGCTTCTTGAGAAGCCTGGTCCTGAATAGACAGATGGCAAGGATTACCATGTCCAGAAATATAGCTAAGTAATCATAAAGGATGGATCAAAGTTGATGTGACTTGTTAAAAATAAAAATCTTAAAACTACAAACTGCCTAGCCTTCCATGGTTTATGTTTTCAGATTACCCTTATTAGTAGATGGGGGAAACTGAAGCTTGGCTGTTTGCAGAAGTTAACTACAGTACTCTAGCATTTATGCCATTCATCCTCAAGGCTATTAGAAGTAAAGAGTCATGCCATATATCAGATGCCCGGAATTGCATATAACATACAGAGTGGCCTGGGTTGCCAGATGGGCGGTATAGAAATTAAACAAACAAACAAACAAACAAATAAATGACTGCCTTTCTCCTAATGAAGAGACCCAAGATGGCTCACAACATTAAAACAAAACTATAAAATAAATAAATTGCACATTAAAGAGCAATTAAACTATAATTAAAAACAATAATTAAAATACATTAAGGGATTAAAAAATTCAAAACTTTAAAAGCAAACTTGCTTCGCTAAAAACCAGCATCCAGGGACTCTGTTATGGTTATTAAAAACCTGCCTGAAAAGACCGGTCTCCAGATATCAATAGAACGGAGGGAGCCTACCTAAGCTCTTCTGTTTTTCTTCCCTTCTCACAAGTTCTGCAGTGCTCAGCCTAACGAACAGTCCAGCAGGACTTGAAATCTTGCCTGTTTTTATTCCCTGTCTGATAAAGGTCCTGTTCACCCTTGGTTCTGGATTTTGTACAAGGGCCACATAATTACTTTCTTTTCTATGTATAATCTCAGGATAACAGCCAGCACATCATCTTCATATACTTTCTTACTCTTTCTGAATTGTGAAGCAAAACGTTTCATTGATCTCAAATGTCATGATGAAATAGTTGTATTTTTTAGTCAGCTCTGAGTTCAAATCACAAAGCCATTATCTAAAGCAGTGTCTTCAGCTGGAAAGTATGAATATTTTTAGAATTTTTCTATGCCTCCATTTGGTTTTCTGGGATTTATCACTTCTGGGGCTTTGTTGTTGTTGATGTGAAGATGACTTTTTGTTTGTTTGTTTTATTTTGTGACACTGACATATGCATCTTATGTATTGGGTTTGATTATATCTATTTCAATGTTTAAACCTGTTTTAAATTTCTTTTTGAAAGATATTCAAAAATGTTAGCATTAAAAATAAGAGAAGGGGTAAGTCACTTTACTGTAATTCCAAGTTGCCCTTTATAAGTGCTGTTCAGTACTGATTAGAGGAGAGAGCCAATGTGGTGCCATCGATAGAGTGATAGACTAGAACTCAAAAGACCTGGGTTCAAATCCCCTGTTGGCCATGGAAACTCAGGGGGGTGCTGCTGATTGGAACTGGTAAAACTACTCCTTAAATATCAGCTGTGTGTAGAATCACCATTCAGCAAGGACACTCATCTCGTGGAGAAATAATAACTGGTTATATGCAGTCTTTTTAAAAACATTTCTCCTGGTTTGTTGTGCTATTCATTCCTTGTGAGTTTTGCAGCAACCAGTGATGGCTGCAGCAGGGACAAGATCATTTTATTTATTTGTTGTTTTTAAAACACATAATGTACTTCATAAGGAAAATATGCATGGCTCTGACTATAAGTAAGATCAAATGCATAGTGGAATCCACAAGCATCAGGGGCTTTTTGGTGCCCCCTTCTTAAGATGAAATCCATCTAACAACACAACAGTGGGGGAGAAGAACTTGTAAAGCAGGAAACAAGGTGCTTGCCAAATGAATTGCATCAAACCTTCCAGGATTATAGCTGTTTCTTACTTAACATCTATTCAGAAACCACAGAACGTGCTGCCACCTTGTCACAGATACTCAAACCAAAGCCTCACATCTAACCTCAAACAGTGTTTGAACTGTAGCTTCCCAGTCATTGCTGATCTAAGAAAAAAAGAACAAGGAGGCAGTTTGCCGTGATAGTTTCCAGATATGCAAAACATTGCTGTTTAATATACTTGCCAATGGAACACTTTGTCTTCTTTCTTATTGTATGTAATTGTTATGTTTGTTGTTTCAGCTCTGAATGAACCCACCATTGACTATGGTTTCCAAAGGTTACAGAAAGTCATCCCGCGGCACCCTGGTGACCCTGAGCGCTTGCCAAAGGTCAGCAAAGAGTGGAGTATGTGTGTGTGTATGTTTGCATGTGTGAATCTGTATCTTATAATACCTAGGGCCGTAACAGCATTGTTTTCAAAAGAAACTGTAATACTTTCCAGACAACATGTGTGGAGTGGGGAAGAGTGATCATCCGTGCTCTGTGTTTCCCATTCCCCTGCAGCAATCAGCTTCTCTGCCCAGATCCTACACATGTCCAAGATATGCATGTACTCTCTGTACGTTGCCATTGTGCAAGGTTTATATTCTGCCTGTTAACTGAGCTCTCATGCTTCTATATGTTTTGGCATTGTGCAGATATCCTTATCTGTGGCTGGTTTATTTTGGTATCTAACATCACCACAGACTTTCTTTTTGCTCCCTCCTTTGAAGCAGGTTTTTCGAAGGCATGGCGGGGTGTGTGTGTGATTACAGGAGAGAGGGAGATCATAAATTCTTATGAAAGCAATGGATCCTGGGACCTCGGTGCTGCCTAGAAGTCAGAACGAGTGGGTCCCATCTCATTCCCACTCTCTGTGTTGCTTTTACATAGAGATACAGTCTGACCAATAATTTTGTCTGTACATACCTTAACCAAGGCTTACCCTGTGCAAAAAGCCCAGATTAAAGAATACATTTGTCCCGTATGAGATGGTGGTGGTGGTGGTTTTGCCTCTTCCTTTGCTATTTCCCACCATTTAGTGAAAATATACAAATTTCCAGCAAGCTTCTGCATTGCTAAGCAGATGTCATGTTATATGGTGTATCGTTTCAAGTTTTTTATTAATGCACTGAACCTGTTTCCATCCTATATTGTTTTATTTCTATTATGTTACTTCATTAGATGATATCTTACTTAACATAAGCTGCACTTGTAAACTGCTATTGAGTCATGCATGTGCATTAGAAGGGCAGGATATAAATCCCAGGATAATTAGTGTGGGATTGCACCACTACCTCTGCTTTTGATCACCACACATTTGTTCATTCTTTTACACATGCAAAAATATCTGCAGTTCATTCATACACAGCTTATTACTGCTTTGGGCTGTAAAAATAAGAGCTGTCGTGAAGAGAATGAGCCATACCAATCCATGGCTTACACTGCCATGAGACCACAAGGAAGAAATTTGAGGCTTTTGCTTCCTGTTTTATGAGCAGCCCTTTAGCATTATGCCTGGACCTAAACTGTGATTCATCTTAAACATGATTAGCTGAAAGCTTTGCATCATCCAAGCTTTGAAGCTGGGTTGTTTATGTAAACTATAGTTAAGAAGAATAATGTCCAGATTCAGATATAATGAGCTGTGGTTAATCAGAAATGGAAGGGAAAAGGTCTGATTCTCTTGTAGCTACACCAGAGGAAGAGAGAATAAGGTGAGGCATGCAAGACTAAGGTTCACAGTGGTGGAACAAGAGGCTAAACAGGCATACTGTCACTGGATTCTTCAAAATATAAACTATATTCACTCAAAGCACAATCTTGCCTGTTTAATTTTCATGTGGTTATTATGAAAAATGTCAATAGCTTATTAAAATGGACTGGTTCCAGTCTTTTCAACCATATGTTGTATTACTTTGTTTTCTTTTGTTTTCTTCTATTTTATTTTATTTATACCCAGTCTCTCAGCAGAAACAATATTGTTGGCCAGATTAAATGCTAAAAGACTTGTTAAAGACCAGTTTCTAGTCCTGCATTGTTGCTATATATTTGCCAGCAGCTAGAACAGTCAACAGGATGAGTGCCCAGCTTGATAGTGGGATATGCAATTTTCAGTTGTGTTTTAGTTTATTCTGCTGCTGTGGCCACTTCACCCATGGCATTTTTAACTGTACGTATGTGCAAGGGTATATTGGCCAGTATTCATGGTGAGAAAGATAACGGCATGCAACATCATGATGAGTGTTTGCATTTTTGTATGAACACCTGTTGAGCAACTATTGCCAACTATCATGTAGACTAAGTTAGTATATGCAAGATAATTCAGAGGTTTCTTAGGCAAAGCTTAGGAAAAAAGTATATGTCCAGCTTCAGTGGGTGTGGTCAGAAACAACTGCAGGTTTCCCATGAGTGACTGCTGCCAAAAAGGCTTAAAAATTAATAATATAAAACACACACACACACACACACAAAAGGAGACAGAAAAAGTAGACTTGAGTTTCTTCATATGAATGTTACATCATATGTTACTTCTGAAAACTCAAGTCTACTGCAATAGCTGAAGCTTCTACTTCAGCTGAAATATGATTGTTTCAAATTCACATTCTGTTTGAAACCAGGATTTAGAATTATGTCTGTTGGCTAGTATCCTGTTGTGAAGCCCCAGGTGTACAGTGAGAATGACATCATTGCCAGGGAGCTAGTTTATTTTTTGATATCAGGGTGCATGTGTCTTTGTCTAATTACATATGAATCATGCATACCCTGAAACTGATAAATGTACTATTTAATTAGTGGCAATTTTCTACTGACTATGACAGCTTTCTCATGGCACAATAGGATACTGGCTACCTGATCAGTGGCCAGGTATGATGGGAGATAGAATCCAACAATCTCTGCATTGCCAAAGGTTCCATTTAGTAGAAAATATGCATAGTTGTAGAGTGCTGTTGGAAAATGCTATGGTATTTGATTGCACAGAAGATACGAGTATCTGCAATCTGCATTACTGGAATATTTTATGCCTGTAAAACTGCAAACATATTCTAGTGGATACCAAACAATATCCGTGAACACAGAAGTGGGACCGTCCTGTTACAGTACAAAAGCAGTGAGGTTATTCTATGGTACCAAGATGGTTATGGAGCCTCGGTGTAATGCTCGTTATGCTGAGCAATAATAGTTTACAGTATTCATTGTACAGCTTGAACTGGGTCATAGGCATCCTGGTCATTCTTCCATTATATAATGAATCCAGCAATAAGCGAACATGCAGTTGTGTGGTATTTTCTGCAGTGAACACACATTTGGAATTTTAAGTTAGACCTGAAGTTCAAGACACATTGATAGAATACATCACAGGTGGACACCTGGCACTTTGTGCATTTTTGACACTAATGGCTCAATTCCTATCATTTGTTGGCTCCAGAATAACAAACAGATGTTGTGAATATGTGTTCTAGGAGAAAACCTAATCTGTTAAATTGGATAGTTCTTTGATGGAGCTTGGCCTCTTTGTGATGGCAACGTAGTTGAGAGCGCGGTTAACTTCTAAAACATCCAGGACTGACTCAGTGACTGCAATCCAGTGGTAAGTCACTACAAGAGGTCTGAGGAATCCATGAAACACACAGAGGAATTGATTTGCCAAGTCTTCAGTGGTTCAATGGGCCTCCTCTAGTTGTGACTTACTACTGGATTTCAGCTAGTGCCCATATCTGATGAAATAGCTGGCTATCCATAGAAGTCAGTGGGATTATTTGTAGAAGGCAGACTTTGGCCATATACCAAACTACATTCTTACCATTTGCTGGACTGAAGAAACAATACTAATTATGGGAAAGTTCTTACTCCAGAGTGAAACATTAAGAAGGGTATAGGGAATCTGTGAAAACCTTGTTGCTAACAACCTGTTAAATTCTGAAAGCTTGGGTCTTAGGCCTTATGAGACAGCGCACATCAGTATATATATGGAACTCCTGAATGGAACTGGGCTTCTAAGAAAAGAAGTAGAGTTGTTCTTTTATCCTTTGCCCCCTGCTGTGGTTCTGATCTGATCAAAGCCCCCATCCATTCTGTTTGGTCTAGAAAGAAATCTCCAGTCCTTAAGAATGGGACAGTTTTCATTCCGTGTAGCTAGCATACACAAAGCCCTCTGTCTCGACAGTGAACAGTTAAGGACCTCATGTTCCCTGCCAGAGATGGATCCCCTGTGCCTGATGTGTACTTTTTAAGCCTCTAATTTGATGCTAATTGCATAGAATAGCATTTTTTCCTTTTGTTTGGCCCTGATACCTATTTACTTTCTTTCGTGCTCTTCCAATGACTTTGAAAACATCTTCTTCTGTAAAACTGATCAGCAAGAAATACTTCTTGATAGGTCTTTTGTAGAGACTTAAATGCTTGTATGGTTTTATAATAAATAAATGGAAAAAAGCAATGGAATTAAATCTGTGGATGTCAATCCAGTTTCAAGGAGTGGCTGCATTTGGTGCACACTATGGTTGGGCAGTTGAGGTGTCCAGTTGGGCAGTGTTCAGAGTCCAAAATGAGGGACCACTCGGAAAGGACAGCACTCCGAAGAGCTGAAGGTCAGAACCATATTCAAACTGCTTATTGGCAAGGAGCTCTTTTATTTCGGAAGCTCTGCAGAAATGTGTATCCATTCCAGTGCATTTTCTAAGTGGGTCAGTGTTTACTCAGCAAATGATTAGAGCAGATGGTGTAATTTAGAATCTGTGGCAAAACGTTAATAGATGATGCATAGCAAGAACAGCATGGATTTCTTTACTGTACCTTTACAATGGCAAAAGATCTGGGGGGGGGATCATCTTTTCATCAGCTTTGTAGAAAATGATTTGGAGTGTTGGTGCTCCATAGTCATAATGTTTCCTTAGTGCCTAGTGGAATGGTTTCGTTTGGTCTTGGGCAGAAGGAACAAGTCTTGGGCAAGAGAATAATCTTGCAAGACTGTAGAAGAAGAGGGGACAGGTCAACAGGCCAAACCTGCAGGCTGTGACTGTTGTAACCATATGCATGTTGTGGTTCTGTGAGCACCAGCATATGAAAATAAATGGTGTGATATCTGGATTAATCTGAGGATTTATACCACAGTATGTGCAACAATGCAGTCAAACAAAGGAGTATAGGAAATTCAAACCATTTGTTCATCCACCTCAGTGTTGTCCATAATGACTGGCAGCAGTTCTGAGGGATTTCAATGATGATCTCAGCTCAATTATCATCATCATCATCATCATCATAGTAGAACTGCAGAGCTTGAAGGGACCCTATGGATGCTCTTCAGCCAGATGCCTAAACCACAGATCTATCCAGCAGTTCAACGATGCCAGTTTGAACATGGGACCTCATGGCTACAAAGCATATGATGTATGACTGAGTTGTTTGCCATCATTTATTTATTTATTTATTTATTTTATTTATTCAATTTATACCCCGTCCATCTAGACCGAAGTCTACTCTGGGCGGCTAACAATAATGGATAAAAATAAAAACAATATAATAAAATAAAGACAACAGTAACAATATATTTCAAGATGGCAAAAGTAATCAGGTGATGACAGGAGGAAAAGCCTGCCTAAAGAGCCAGGTCTTAAGTTTGCTCTTAAAAACACCCAGTGAGGGAGCCAGATAGATCTCTGCGGGCAGCCACCCATCTTGACTAAAGCGAGTAATTCGGGTAGATCTAGGTGGAAGGAGGTGTTCTGCCAGATACTGAGGTCCTAAACCATTTAGGGCTTTATATGTCACCATTAACACCTTGAAATCAATGTGGAAATGAATGGGCAGCCAATGCAAGGCAGCCAGAGTAAGGGAGATATATTGATGTTTTCTCACCCCTGTGAGAAGTCTGGCCACTGCATTCTGCACCATTTGAAGCTTCCGCATCAATCTCAAAGGTAGCCCCACGTAACCCCAATCTCGAGACTACAAGCGCATGGACCAGAGTGGTGAGGGCCCCCACATCAAGATAGGAACGCAGCTGGGCAATCCGCTAGAGATGGAAATAGGCGGAGCAGACGATTGATTTTTCTTTTCAATTTGTGCTGATTCTCACGGATACACATACACCTAAGCAAACTGAAAATACACTAGCCCAATAATCATGTTTTCTTCTTGGAGCAGTTATGCTTTTGGAAATATATATGCTGCAGTTTTGAGGAAAGCAACAATGGCTGCATTTGTGTATTTTGCTCCATGGAGCTGAAAATATCAAGCAAATTGATCCTGTGGGAGTAATAAATACACATTACTTTATCTTGTACTTCATGTCGTATACCCCTGAGCCTTGATAGAACAACACTACTTAATAGACTTTAAAAAAAGAGTAATTACAGTCATTGGTTGTGTGATTTTTCAGCCCTTCCAGCCCTGCCTGACCTTCTAATTTAGCTCACCGTGTCTAACTAATGCATTTATATTCATCTTTTATGAAGCATGTGTAGTACAAAATTGACTTTTCAGCCTTTAGCAAGCCATCTTACCAGGTTGAAGATCTGGTTTAGTCCCACATTCAGTATGTTTTGTGTGTGTGTGTGTGTGAGAGAGAGAGAGAGAGAGAGAAAGCAGGAGGGAGGGAGGGAGAGAGAGAGATTTCTCTGTAATTGTGATCAATTATTTATTTTTATCCTTTGGAAAAAAAATAAATAGTATCTGTTCCACCTACCTTTTAAAGAACTGCTATACATCCCACTATTATTTACAACCAAACATGCAAGGAAAATGATGCAAGTGTTTCTAAAATGATTACCGCTAATGTTTCTGCTTGTC
This sequence comes from Intellagama lesueurii, assembly GCA_037013535.1. NCBI lineage: Eukaryota > Metazoa > Chordata > Lepidosauria > Squamata > Agamidae > Intellagama > Intellagama lesueurii. Next base: position 227,787,817 of record JBAJHW010000002.1, on the reverse strand, counting down.
AGGAGTGCTTACATTCCCCTGCACTTTGTCTTAAAACTTAGCACGGTTACCTTTTAAGAATTACTGCTGCATAAGATCATCCTTGTAAACACTTCTGACAGTTTATGATGAATGATGTTGCAGAATGTTCCATGTGTTTCTTTGTCACATCCGTGCATGTACGTATGAAGAAGGGGATTAAGGGAAGACTAGAGGAATCCCCTTTCTGAAAGAATCCTTGAGCTAGAGAGCACCCAGACAAATCTCTCTCCTGTGTTTTCTCGGAACTTCCTCCCCGACTCACTCATCCAGTAGAGCACAATTGTTCTCTGTGCATTTCTTTTCTCACCATATGGTATCCTCATTACCATACACTAAGGGTCCATATGGGGAACTTGTGAAGTGAACTGTATTCATTTTAACTGCCAGATGAGCAGCCTTTTGCTTTGCTAGCTTAGCTTAAGTCATCTGCTGCCTTTATGTTGTTATGGCAACACAGTACCAATATAAAATTCTAATCTACTGTAAGTATCTCGGATCACAGTATTTTAAATGCTTGCCGTAACTGTCCTCTGAAGTGAGGGTGCTTGTTCTTTTAGTATGACAAAGGGTTATTGCCAGCTCCAGCAGGTGGCAGTAAAGAAATTATCCTCTCTGTCTCTCTCTCTGTCTCTCTCTCCTTTGCAGAAGAAGTAATATAATTACAAATGAGTGTAATATTGGAAATACATTTGTCAACTATTTTTTTGAATATTATTAAAGGAGAGTCCCCTTCCTTCCTTCCTTCCTTCCTTCCTTCCTTCCTTCCTTCCTTCCTTCCTTCCTTCCTTCCTTCCTTCCTTCCTTCCTTCATTCATTCATTCCTTACTTTTTGCAAGGCATGGAACAGTGCCAGTGAAAAATTGTGGGCTAATATGGGGCTTTGCTGCAGATCTTTCTTCAGGATTGCTTCAGTAAAAAATAAAAATTAAAAAAAATGGGTGGGTGGATGGGTAGATGGCTTCTCTCTCCTCCCTTGCATCCAGAATTATTCATTCAAACACCAGGCTAATTAAGAGCACCTTCCAGTAATGGAAGTAGGCAGCAACATCCTTAAATATAAATCATTTTCACCTCCGCAGGCCACATGATATGTTGCATCCCTGTCTCTCCGCCTATATTGAAAGTGAATGTTTGTAGTCTCACTTCATCAGTTCACATTAGCCTCATGCTGAATATTTAAACACCGAACAATTTGAACACACCACGAAGAGAGGCACTTTCCGTCGGAACTGCAAAGCCTCATCCAATAATAATTTAGTAAATCAGCCATTTAGTGGCTCACTTGTACTCTGCATTGTGCCAAATGCTGTACAGCTCAACTGTGCACTGGCTGGAATTGAAATTCAGATGCCAATCACGTGGTGGGCCTCTGTTGCTTATTGGAGAAATGAAACAGAAAATCTCCTTCCGAGCAGAGTATCTGTGCTTAGTGATTTATCATAAAAGAAGTAGAGTGACAAATACGAGCAGGCGTCACTGCATGATGCACAATCTATTCTAATGAGGCTAATATTGTTATTGTATGCGTGAAAAGAGCAACTTTGATATTGTATTTATAGTATTTAATCCTCTGTAAATATCAATGTAGAGCAGTAGTTGAGTAGCAGTACGAAAAAGTAAATGGAATGCTACAGCTCAATGCAAGGTACTCAATTGGATAGATGCAGAAAAATGTGTTGAGAAGCTGGATACTGCTGGCTCCTTAACAGCTCTGAAATATGTGTCAATGATATTTACATTATTTCTTGACTGCCCAGCAGCAAGAAGTTAATTGGGAACTGCTTTAATCTTTTGATCATGAAGAGATAGGAGGTCTTGATAAGCATTTTACCTTGATATGCAACATACAGTTCAGATCACTCCATAAACATCAGGACTAAATTTGTTATAATGGGCAACTGTGGTTATTCATGGGCAAAAGATTCCTAAGAGGAGCAACTGGAGGATCCTTTTAGACCCTGAATGCTGTCTCGTATTTCTCGTGGTTTATTTTCACCACTTTGCTTTGTTACAGAGAAGGAGCCTTTCCCTATATCTGTTTCATTTTCAGAGATTCTATCTTGAGGGTTGTTCATTCCCCTCCTTATTAAGTTAGTGTGAATGTACCAAAAAGTATCTAAGGTGTTTATGAATGGGAATCATTAACATTTCCCCCCAAAACCTCAAATCCAGTCTGAATTGGAGCAGGTGGAGCTATTATTTAATAAAGTGGTTTTAACTAGTTTTCATTTTATTTTGTTTTAGTTTGTTTATTATTGTAAACCGCCCAGAGTAGTGCTTTGGCACTAATGGGGAGCAGCATATAAATTTAACAAACAAACAAACAAACAAACAAATTGTGACTAAAATCCTGTTTCCTATTTATGTTTGTTTAAGGGAAACTGTGTATGTCCTTTGAGCAAATTGTATGCCAGATTGCGCAACTGGGTGCACACTCAGAAATGCAACCAGCACCTCATTAATGAGCTGCAATTTGCTGCTAAGGCTTAAGTGATTTCCTTTACACATTAGTATGACAAAAGGTTATTGCCAGCTCCAGCAGGTGGCAGTAAAACAGAGGAAAATCAGCAATAGGATTCTGGCTACTGTTCATGTAAGATTTGTGTAACTTGCTCCAGCTAATTTCAGCTAATTGATAAGGTGCCAGGGTGTGTCTCAGTTACTAACCTGGTCACACATGAGATTTTGCAACAGAGATATGGCCCAGTACCTTGTCTATTAGCTGCAATTAGTCACAGCAAGTTATGCAAGCATTCTGTGAATGCCAGTAAGATTCCAGCCATAGTTTTCCTTGTTCTTTGGTGGGACATTTTGTGAAAAGAATAGTATGCACAAACATAATCGTCTTCCTACAGCATCTCTCTGGAGTGAAAATGTGTGGGGAAAAGATCTAAACTGCTCTATTGAAGACTCAATTTAGTCCACAGTGGGGAAAAAGACCCCCATAATATCAATATCTGCAAATATGCATGAGCACATTTTGAAAGGTGGTGAAACACTAGTACTTGACTCCATGAAGAATTATTTATATTAATAATGGTTGTGGGACCAGTTGCTGTAGGGGGTATGGGGGACGGGCCCTTATCACCATATGTGGGGACTCTGCTCAGCTGCTGTTCCTTTGAGGACAAACATATTTGAGGAAAAAAATAACATATTTTCCCCAAGATAGGCATTCTGTCTGCATTTACTAATAAGAACTGCAGCCTTAAGCATAAAGGTTTGATTGTTTTTATGTTGTTGGCTGCAAGATTAGAGATTGAATGCTTCAAAAAAAGCCCCCTCTGGCTTATGAATGTGGGATATTGTCCTTCTGTACCCATGATTCAAAAAGCCAAGAAAGTATTGCTGCACTATATTATACCTGCATTACCAGCAAGAAAAAGGATGCCAAGCTTTATATAGCAAAGGGGAGCCTGAATGTTGACAACACCAATGGCAGCAGTCAAGATGGTCTACACAGGATTTTGTGCTCACTACTATTCACACTTGTTGAAAAACAGCGCTGATGACTGCTTTGTGTTTGGGTGAGAAGTGATTAACTGATGAAAAAAGGAATCAGCTTCTGGGGTTTTCCCTTGTTACATCTATACCAAACGTGGTGCAGATCCTAAGTCCACAATAACATCACTATACTCTCACTGTACTAACATACGCTGGATTATGGAGAAAGCCAGAGAGTTCCAGAAAAACATCTACTTCTACTTCATTGACTACGCAAAAGCCTTTGACTGTGTGGACCACAGCAAATTATGGCAAGTTCTTAAAGAAATGGGAGTGCCCATTGCTTTCTTTGACAGGAAGCAACAGTTAGAACTGGATATGGAACAACTGATTGGTTCAAAATTGGGAAAGGAGTACGACAAGGCTATATATTGTCTCCCTGCTTATTTAACTTATATGCAGAATACATCATGCGAAAGGCTGGACTAGATGAATCCCAAAACAGAATTAAGATTGCCGGAAGAAATATCAGCAACCTCAGATATGCAGATGATACCACTTTGATGGCAGAAAGTGAGGAGGAATTAAAGAACCTCTTAATGAGGGTGAAAGAGGAGAGCACAAAAAATGGTCTGAAGCTCAACATCCAAAAAACTAAGATCATGTCCACTGGTCCCATCACCTCCTGGCAAATAGAAGGGGAAGATATGGAGGCAGTGACAGATTTTACTTTCTTGGGCTCCATGATCACTGCAAATGGTGACAGCAGCCACGAAATTAAAAGACGCCTGCTTCTTGGGAGGAAAGCGATGACAAACCTAGACAGCATCTTAAAAAGCAGAGACATCACATTGCCGACAAAGGTCTGCATAGTCAAAGCTATGGTTTTTCCAGTAGCGAAGTATGGAAGTGAGAGCTGGACCATAAAGAAGGCTGACCGCTGAAAAATTGATGCTTTTGAATTGTGGTGCTGGAGGAGACTCTTGAGAGTCCCCTGGACTGCAAGGAGAACAAACCTATCCATTCTGAAGGAAATCAACCCTGAGTGCTCACTGGAAGGACAGATCCTGAAGCTGAGGCTTCAATACTTTGGCCATCTCATGAGAAGAGAAGAATCCCTGGAAAAGCCCCTGATGTTGGGAAAGTGTGAAGGCAAGAGGAGAAGGGGACGACAGAGGACGAGATGGTTGGACAGTGTCATCGAAGCTACCAACATGAATTTGACCCAACTCCGGGAGGCAGTGGAAGACAGGAGGGCCTGGCGTGCTTTGGTCCATGGGGTCACGAAGAGTCAGACACGACTTAACGACTAAACAACAACAACTCTCATGCAGTGATAATACCATCATAGTGCAAATTGGCAAAAACCTCTGTTTGTATACTGGAAAGCCAGGTTCTGGAATTTGTCCTTAAAGGAAGAACTGTCACAATAGATTCATATATTGATGAATTAAGTACTCAATACTCGTATATATTCTTCGCTACATGGCATCCTTTTATTAATTATCTAAATAACAACAGTGTTTCTTATTCTTCCCTCTGTAGCCCATTCCACATGGTGTATTGATGCATATGACTTAGCATGATGCCTTTGTAACAACCTCTTGTGACTAATCATAGATATAATTTTTAGATATATTTATGCATTTTGTAACTTGCTTTCAATAACAACAATTTGAAACATAGAAGCTGTGTCCAACTTAATACACTTTACCCTAGAGTGCACAGTTTCACCCATAATGAATTTGGAAATAATTAATAGATGCATTGTTCTGAATTCTTCATTAAATACCTCAGTTGTACTTTTAAGTCTGAGTACCGCTGAAAGTTGATGTAGTAAGTTTCACTATGATTCTCTTAGATTAGATTTAGGCATCCTTCAGTCTCGAGAGACTATGGTAACCTGCTCTGAATAGAGGACTTGGAACAGCGTCTAGTGTGGCTGAGAAGGCCAATTCAAGAATGACAATTCCTTCCATACTGAAGACAAATACAATCTGTCCCCTGTCCAGCTCCCTGATTTTGCTGGTTTCGGGAGTGCCTCTTTGCCTCGGCCTGCTGGACAAGTGTCTCTTCAAATTGGGAGAGGCCATGCTGCACCGCCTGCCTCCAGGCTGAATGCTCAGATGTCAAGGTTTCCCATCTGTTGAGGTCCATTCCTAAGGCCTTCAGATCCCGCTTGCAGATCTCCTTGTATCGCAGCTGTGGTCTCCCTCTGGGGCGATTTCCCTGCACTAATTCTCCATACAGGAGGTCTTTTGGAATCCAACCATCAGTCATTCTCACGACATGCCCAAGCCAACGTAGACGTCACTGTTTCAGTAATGTATACATGCTAAAAATTCCAACTCGTTCTAGGGCTACTCTATTTGGAACTTTGTCCTGCCAGGTGATATCAAGAATGTGTTGGAGACAACCCATATGGAATGCGTTCAGCTTCCTCCTCTGCCGTGCACAAAGGGTCCAGGACTCACTTCAGTACAGGAGTGTACTCAGGACACAGGCTCTATAGACCTGGATCTTGGTATATGCCGTCAGCTTCTTATTAAGCCATACTCTCTTTGTGAGTCTACAGAACATGGTAGCTGCTTTGCCAATGCGTTTATGCAGCTTGACATCTAGGGAGAGAGTGTCAGAGATTGTTGAGCCAAGGTACACCAAGGTACACTACATAGAGACTATTCTTCACATTATCTCTCTTGGCTGGTAATTGAAAGTTCTGCTCACAAGTTGTCCCAATGGGCAAGGGCACACATGCTGTGCAGCCCTGTCGTCTATGTATATTGTATGAACATCTGCAAGGGCAGAGCCTCCATATGTAGAACTGTGTGCATAGAGGCTTCCACATGAACTTGAACCCCAAACAAGCAGTGTTGTGGATCACAAGGAAGGTATGCATGTGTGGTGCCCTCCTTCTATACAGAGCGCTCGCAGAAAAATCTAGCATGATAAGAAAGCACACTTAGGATCGAAGGAGACTAGTATTTTATCAGTTATCTTGAATGGCAGTTTAAGAAAGAAATAGGATTTCAATTTTGTATTACACTTTTTACCCAGTCTTTATACAACTACATGTACATCTCTACCTCTTACAATACACAGTGGCCCATAGCATTTGACCTGAAATCACCTGTTCTATTTCCATTGTTATTGGACATTCATCCCTGCTGTCAGTTAACCCCTTTGTCCAAAACTTTTGTCAGCAGAAACAGCAATATCCTAATGGTATCCCAAATACAGCATCTCTCCCTCAAAATGATTTCGATCTTCTAGCTTGCACTAATTAGGTTTTTTTTTTCAATATCAAATTAAATTTCTTGTGATAAGCACACCCAAATCTCTAGGAATTTATCATAGCTTCTTCTTGTTATTTTTAGAATGTGAATCAGTTTTCTCAATTCCATAATGTTGGTGATATAGGACAGATACATATAGATTCATTGGTCCATACTTAAGCTTTAGATTACAAAGGTGTGTAGTATGATTTGCTTTCCTGCATGGAATATGAATATTATGTAGTTCTTTTAGCAGACTTCGGATGGTCAGTAAAGAGATCTTAATTGCTGTTGTCACAAGAAAACAATGCAATGCCATTGTCAAAATTATTTGCCAAGAAACACAAGGCTTCACAATATGTATGTAAAGCTGTCACTCGGATACTGAGCCATTTGGGTCAATGTTTCTTGACTAAGGGTTTCCTACAAAGGAAAGGGATAGGACCACAAGGAGACCAAGACCAGTGATCTATCTAGTGTTCAAACTACCTGCTTTTACAACTGTATTATTGCTTATGGAACAGTCATTACATGGTCTAATAGGCAGTGAACAATTTGCACTCAATACAATTCAAACCCAAATCATTCATTTTATAGCATTTCAACTAATTTATTTTTTGACCTTCTAATATCTAACGCTCTTCAGTAGTATTAAGTGGAAGTCGGACAAAAATCTCTTGTCTTCATTTTACTTCCATTGATTTTTTTCCCCTTAAGGCAATAGCCAGGCTCTTCCCCCCCCCTCTTGTTGTAAAAGTCAATCACTTTGCTTACAGTGATATAACTCTTCTAGACAAGAACATCCTCTAAGTACCAGTACAAGAAAACGTACGCTGCCTTTTAGAACAAAGATGTGTATTCTGCCTTTGCTACTGCTATGTCTGAAACATGCATTTTCGCTATCATAGATAATACAAAAGAGCATGTGACGTGAACCAACATCATGGTTGATTGTTTTTAAGAAATATATTTTAGTTTGCCTAGCTTTTCATTTTCAGTTTTCTTGGTCTTGTAAAATATTGAGTGAATTTTAAACTATATTATGAAAGGTGTAGCAGAGAATATATAGTCAGAATTCCCCTCAGTTGTTTAAATGCTCGATAAATTAACTTAATCAATGGCAGCAGAAACAATGAAGATGGGTCAAATGTTTTTGTGATTGTTCAAGTGTTTGATTTTTAAACCCACTTTGGGGTAAAATGCCCAAAATGTTTTGTTTGATCCCACTCCACTCCACCAACCCAAATTTTCTTAAAGACATGCTTATGAGAGAACAGTCAAATCTGTTACTGCTGAGAAAAAATGCAACAGTAATATCAGATTATGTGATATTCCTGGGTCTCCTTGGTCTAATAATAGGTAACTTGTGCCTCCACTATTTCTGAGAATATTTCTGAGATTATTTAATTTATTGGTTTGGATAACTGCTCAAGACATCTGCTAAGTGAATTAGTTACTGCCAGATTTTTTAGGACTGCTTAGATGTGTTCAGAAATTAATCATGTCTTTCTCTTGCTGATAATAAGAAAGAAAGTTGATGAAGTGCTTTAACAACATAAGGCAGGGAGCACTCCAGTAAAATAGGTCTGCTTGAGCTGAAGCCTCTCTGTGCAATAAAATACTATTAAGTCCTTTGAACACAGAGTTATAAAACATAATTGTTACACATTTGGCATTTTATGCTTCCCCAGAAATTACCTCTTGGTATCTAGACATAAGCTGTGCTCTTTCTTTTCATTTCAATTGGGTCTGAAGTGGTCCTTTATTGTAATGAGAATGCCTCATCTCAGAGACTTTTTTAAAATTATGCCTAGGATGAAATGTAACTGAATGTACTCATTTGTAGGGGTTATGACAGGACAGTATTTTTTTAACACTCCAGAATGAAAGGCTCCCCAACGTTATTGCAGCCTTTGTTTCAGCATTTTTATGATTTCAGGTTGGGAGAAATGTAACAAAATATCAGCAAAGGTCAGCCAATTTTTTTCTCCTATTTTAATAAGCCCCGCTTGAAGAAACAAAGCAGTTGTGCAGCTTGTAACAATATTCCTCTGTTGTCTAGGATTTATATGCCAGAGGATTGTCCTTGGTGGACATAAAATTATTTCTTCAATCAGTGCTCCCTTCTCATTGTAACACCACAATGTTTATGTATTTGTCCACAAAGGTATAATAATTTTTACACACCAGTTTCCCACTTGATGAAAACATTTAGACCTAGCTTAGGTGTGTACAGGAATTGAGGAGCTGGAATGTAAGGGAGAAGAAAGAGTGTAACCAAAGAAGGAGGTTCTGTTTGGGCAGTTGGGCTGTAGCTGAAGAAAAGCTGGTGCTGAAATCTGTTTCCCTAGAAGTCGTTATTTTGTAATAAAGAGAAAATCATTTTTCATTCTTTAACCACTTGGTCTAGTATGGTTAATGGCTGGTGTCAAGCCCTTTAAAGGAAGGTTATTTTAAAATGTGACAAGCCTAGGCCTAGGCCGGTCACACTCACCCTTCCCCCTTTCCCACGGCACATCTTGAGTGATTAAGTGGGCGCAAGGGCAGCAGAAGAAGCCACTGCAAGGAATGAGAGGTGTGTGTGTGTGTGTTCCATATTCCAATCCAGCCCTCTTTTACTGGGGTGTGTGCGCCAGACAAATTTGTCCCAAAATCAGGATGTGTAAGGCCTTGACCAAAGCAATATATCTTTCCAACAAGAAAGAGTATTTTTGTAAGAGCCAGTTACAAACTTGCAGGGTGCCTGCTCAATGCCTCTCCTATTCACTTCTTAGGGAACAATGCAACTTGCATCAGAGCTGCTCTGAAGCCCCAGCACAGTGACACAGGCATAGACATATAGGCACAGATACAGATGAGATACAGATATAGATGAGAACTGGAGATAGTTGAACGTCTGTCTGTCTGTCTAGGTACCTCCCTCTATTTCTCATGCTCTTGATACAGCTTTTGGGAAAGCGGTGTCAGATTCTGTTATAGAATAATTTAGAAGACAGGCACGTGCAATGCTTTTAAGTGCAATTATTCCTCAGTAGTTAGAATAGCAAACTATGTGAATGAAATTTTCTCCTCTGCTATAACATTATCACCCTGGTGATCAAGGAATGCCTTTGCTATTGATTTGTAATATATTCACGGCTTGATGCCTGCATGCATTTACCCTTCAGTGTTCAAAGATTCTGCTGTCTCACATATTCTTACTATATTTTATTTATAAATGTGGTTCGCTGTGGAGCAGGTGGCAAGGTCATGCATGAATGTTTTTGTTTGTGCCTTAGCTGTAAACCGTGGTCTTCAGCAAGGCCAACATTACTGCTGTAGCAGAATGAGGCAGCTGCCTTGGGCAGCAGGGTTGGGACATCATTGTAAAGGCAGCAAATTTGTTCCATTGTGTGCATGTAAAGTTACTGAGTGGCCATAAATATACAAGTACCAAGTGTAAATAGAAGCCAAGTTCCTACAAAGTATAAATTTAGACTCTAGATACCGTGTTTCCCCAAAAATAAGACAGAGTCTTATATTAATTTTTGCTCCAAAAAACGCATTAGGGCTTATTTTCAGGGGATGTTTTATTTTTTTCATGTACAACCATCTACGTTTATTCAAATACAGTCATGTCATCTTCTTCTGGTTGCTGCACAATGGTGATGGGTGGGCTTTCACTTAACTAGGGCTTATTTTGGGGGTAGGGCTTATATTACGAGCATCCTGAAAAATCATACTAGGGCTTATTTTCAGGTTAGGTCTTATTTTCGGGGAAACAGCGTAGTCTCTTCAAAAACAAAGGAAACCTGATTTAGCTTTAGTCTATCTTAAAAGAAAAGATTTACAATATTTGTATGGCTTGACAAATCTGTGATACGAAACAAACTGATTCATGCCCTGATTTAAGAAATGGGACATTAAGGTTTTGTGCATCAATCTTTCTTGAAAGGCTTACTCAGACAAGGTAGTCCCATTGAGGAGTTCTATGGAAAGCATTTCCCTAGAATTTTATGTAGGTTGTTCAGTAAGATTTCTCCCAAGCTGGATCCGTCCCACCCCAATAAGAGATGGTATATAGAAGTGAGTGTTTGCAGCAGCTGTGAAATTAAAAAAAAAAAAAGCAGGAGCCGAGTTAAAGATGGAAATATGGCAATTCTGAATGACATCATCTTCATTAAGTACTTTTGCTGAAGATGAATGGTTTCTCAGTTTCTTACCTTTGTCACAGTACAGTGCTAATAGAGCATTAGAAGATAATGATATTCAGACAGCACATAAGAATAAAAAGCCTCATGGTTTGCTAGAACAGCTTTCCCCTCCAAGTACATTGTCATGTCTAGTGGACAGCTCTTGCATGGAAGAAGAAGATAAACTTGTCTCCTGTAACAAATAATTTCTTGAAGTTCTTTGACATCGCTTAAATTCAGGGTCTGCTCTTTTCCACAAAATATGAATGAGAAGGTCAGAGAGAATGTTGCAGCCCATCTTCCTAAAATGTTGTGCAACATATAGTTGTCATGATGAAATTTGACCCCACTGAACCGTATATGGAAAACAGTTTTCATTCTGATGAATGAAATGATGATGAGTGGCTGAGCCTGCAAAACAAATGATCATTTACATGGGAGACTGTAATTCATTTCTAAAGCAAGTTAGATCCTTTGATGGTTCTTCTGCACCATTATGCACATCAAAAACCAAACAAAGACAATGTTATTATTGTTATAGTTGGGATTCTAAAGTAGACATGAGGTTTATGTGAGTTTAACTCTTAAAGCTCCAGTGCTATTCCTGTTACTGTTAACTCTGTCTACATCAGTATTGTATTTAACACAGTTAAACTGAATTGACTTTTATCCCTGACTCTGTGACTATGTATGGTAATATCCTTCATGTGAAAGAAGTTGACTTCCTGGGTGCCTGTAACAAAAGTACTGGTAAATTTGTTGAAGAAACAGTTCAGTCCCATTATAAAAGGAAGGGGATTTGTGGAGGATATGATTGTTCTCTATTTCTACTACCAGCCTATCTTACAAATGGGAGATTTGCCCCATCTCAGAAGAAGAAAAAGGCTGTGAGTCTTTCCCCTTCCATTGCTTGATTTAAAGCTAAACACGATAATTGTTTTTATTATTATTTTGGCCCAATATGGTTAGCATGGTGCAATTAAAAGGGGAAATGTTATTTAAAGCATTTGCAGGGAAATAATCTTTGTTGAAAAATATGTCTGTAAATTAGATTTCAGATGTAGTAAAATTCTGTTGTTTCAGAATGGTATAAGCTGGCAGGTTCAGGTAGAAGATCTCGAACAATTCCAGTATATGGTACACTAGAGGAAAACCAATTAGCAAAAATAAGTTTACCAAAAGATAAAGTAGTTTGATATGTTTATATATGATGTCTCTTTGAAAAACAATGCTTGTGGTTAAACTGACTTATTCTGGTTATGACTGTGGCTCTCATATTTGTATTTATTTTAATTTTAGATTACCTCTGTTTGGTGACTTCAAGGGGGATGTACATGCATCCAGTACTTCATAGGCTAGTCCTCCTAAACACAGAATAATGCCTGCAGAGTTCATAGAAAAAGAAAAGATTACATAGGCAGGTTGTCAGTATAATAGCACTAAAAATTATCCATCACTCTCAAGTACCTGTTTTACCAGCTACCTTTGCTTCTGGATTTCCTTCTTTCCAAACACTGAAAGGTGGCTGAAAATGTCTTCCTCCTCCAAAAAATAAATAAATAAATAAATAAATAAATAAATAATAAAAAAGAGAGGTTGCAAAAAGCAAAAATAGCCAATAGTTTCAAGAAGTATGAGGGAGCCAGCATTGTAATCTGCCTGGTCTCTGTCCCCTCAGATCTGCCCAGTCTCTGTTTGCCCAGCTGAACAAACTGAAGTTGGCTGAAATCAATGACAGCATTATTACCCTTATGGCTTTCATATCTCTTTGACCACTACAACTAACAACGGATGCAAGAAGTGGCTTCAGCCAGTTTCCCAACCTGTCAAACTCTCAGACGTGATATATCTTATTATAATCTGTAACTAAAACATATATAAATGTTACTATGAGTGCTTAAATCTGTAAAGTGTACAATTTACTTATCGCTTTATCAAAAAGGGCTATACTATTTTCAGAAAACCTCACCAAGGAGAATATTCAATACAGCAGATGTCCAGGACAAATCTTTAGCCATCATCAGACATGTTAAAACTCACTTTTTTGGACAGCATGGGATTCTGGGTGTTATAGTTTTCGTATTTATAGCCATAAAGATGTTCTTCCTCCCTATGGGTACTGTGTGGCTCCTTTTTTGTCGATGCTTGGTGAACCGTGGTGAATTGGCTTGCAGCTTGGTCCAGTTTGGGAACAATCCCTGGCACTAAACTGGGACAGGGGATCCCTGGCCCATGTTCCTTTCCACCCAATAGGTTTGAACTTCAGGTAATGCTGCAATTCTGTACATGCTTCCTGGGAGTAAGCTCCACTGAACACCGTGGAACTGCTTTCTGAGTATACAGTATGTGTCTGTCTCTGTAGTTACCTTGCAACAATGTCTGCTTAAAGTCCAGGCTTGTGTGTTAGAGAAATATTTTTCTATGCATCTCTGCTTTTCTCAGTGAATGCTTTCAGTAGCACAATATCACCTTCATTTTTGAAAGCACAGATCTTTTTATATTAGCTATCCTTCTTATAATACCATTTACAAATTTAATCAGCGCATTTTAATATTCCATATACTTTAAGTGCAATATACAATAAATAGTCAGGCTTCATCTTAAACATGCTTTAGCCCTTAAATTGTTAAAGCTACAGTGCCCTTTCAATCTACTTACATAATGTCATAAAATATACATTTCAAGGTAAATGAAGTCAGCTACTTCAATTTAGTCTCTCAAACTGGTAGTAAATGAGAGGTTAACACTATGGTGCCAAACCCATTATTGAGTAAATTTAGCACCTTGGACAGCTCTGTAAAATCTTTATTGCTTTCCTGACCTGCTCGTCATGTTCTGTCTATGTGTTCAGTGGCTCTCAGCTCTGATTGAAAGGCAATATATTAGATCCCGAACACAAACACGCTCGGGGGCTGGTTCACTGGGAGCGTAATGACATGGAGGTGAGAACAATTTTCTGGTCACTGCAATTCAAGCACCTTGCAAGGGCTGTTGCAGTAACTTAAAGAAGACTTTTAGGTGCCTCTTTATATTTGAAATAATGGCAGGATTAGTTATGGCAACTGAGTGAGAATGGCAAATGTTTTAAATTATGTTTATTACTGTATGGTTTATGGAAGACCAGACTGAATATAGATGCTCTGAACTTCTTTAGAATAATAGCTTCGAGTTATCTGACAAGGAGAGTTTTTCTGTGACATTGGCCTTGCTTAATCTAAAAGTGCTGAGTACAGAAAAGATCTTACTGTGTTGAAGAAGTCATTAAATGTATAGGTAGAATAAAGACACCTGAAACACTGATTAGCTACAAAATGTAAAGGCAATTATTCAGTATACTCCAGTAATAAACAACACATAAAACTAGGTTCTTCTATTCTATTACGTTTTTATTTTTATTTTTTTGCTGTGGTTTTCTTTTAAATAACTGCTTACCTCGGGAGAAGTGAGGTTTAAATTTCTGTCTAATATTGTAAAAGCAGTAATCCACAAACCATCTTCCCCGAGCAGTTCTACTCAAGTGAATTAAAGAACTCCAGAGTAAATAGATTGTGAATTGTAGCCTATGTCATTGCTCGTATTTGAAGCACTTTTTCTTTTCATTCAGAATTGATAACATGGGGAGAAGAAATCGCTACTGATTCCCTCACCCCACAAAAGTGATAATTATTTGGTACAAGCATATATTGTAAGACTACGACTGCAGTGGTTTCAGTCTCAACACTGCTGACTTTGATTTCACCTAGAAGGGTTTTACATTTTGAAAGTCATTTTGTCTGGACAAGAAGTCTTAGTTTACTGTGGGCTGAAGAAGTCAGATTTGACAAGAAGCTCTTCTCTCCTACTCGAGAATTTTAATCTTTTACAAGGCAGCCAGAGCTTAGTGACATTCTAAGTGGCTCAGCTACAACAGCATGGCCCGATTCCATATGGGTATCGTGTGTATTCAGTTCATACCTTTTTAAATTATTTAACGCCTTGGTCAAGATGCGCACAAAGGAGAAAGGCTATCTAGCTACTGATCGCTTCAGAAATGGTTTCAAATGTATTGATTCAGAATCCATCTGTTATATAATGGACCTGGCTGCATGCGTGAAGAACAGTTGAATTGTGCATTCTGGAAGCTGTGCACTGGTTTTGAGGAATGATAAATGTTTACTATGGGTTATGTTCACACACACACAGACACCCCTCATTTCTATGTTTAGCACATGATGCATATCATAGGTAGCTACTGCAGTATGCCAAGTATTTTATCGTATATCGTAGAGAATTTTAAATTGAAAAAAATGCTAATATGCATCTAAAAGCTTGTCATCTGAAGAGTTGTTCGTGGATTTTTGAAGAGGTTATGGTGACAGCAAAATGAATGCAATTATATCTCTATTTTCTGATCAGAGACTATAGTATATGAAAATTGAACATTACTGCTTCTTTTGGTTAGACAAGCTAGCTAGTATATAAAACATTCCTAGTTCAACTTTTCAACTTTGCTAAAGTTCAGCTTTTTAAAAAGGTTGCATTTCATTTTCTAAGGCACCTGCAGAAATATCTTTGGATCCAGTTTTGTTGTTGTGGTGCACTGTAGAGTCTGAAGAAGTGGCATTATGTTTAACTTGTATGAATTGTTGTTTGCTTTGCTTTGCTGTTGAAATGAAGACAGTAAAAATTAGCTCTGTATTAGAGAGAGCTTAGGGTCTGTAACGTACAGCTGTAGTCTGTTAAGTCAGTGCTTGTTGTTCAAGGGTTTTACATGCCTCTCATACAATGGGGAACATAGGGCTATGCAGGTAAGGACCAAGACGAAAACGTCCCTCTTGGATTCCACTGCATGTCTCCAAATCCCACTTGCATTCTCATTCCACCCTTTGTACCAAGTTGCAGGACTTTGGTTTTTTTCCCCTAGCTCATGAAAATTCGAACACATTTTTCTGTGTGCTCTTTTTCGAATGTATTTCCTTTTTCCTATTTTTGTGCCTTTTCCCCACTTCTCATGTTTTTCAGCTAGACATTTCTTTCTTTTTTTTTCTTTCTTTTTTTCTTTTTAGAGCATAGGCAAGGTTTTGGTCCCTCTTATTCTTCCAAAACACATTGCAAGCCTCCCAGGTATGCAGACCTTCTGGGGCAAAGTGTGCTTTGTCTTGTGATGAGTTTCAGAAATGGTGGAATGAATGCCTTCATTGAGAATTTTGACTGCAATGAAATCCCTTTTCCCTCCTGAGCAAATCGATGTCAGTTGCAAGGGTATGAGGATGTGACAAGATACAGGAGAATTGTTCCTAATACCAACGATTCAAAGAATATAGCAAGGGTTTGGTATATTCTGCTCAGAATTCAGACACTCCCTCCCCATCTTTGTTGCCTGTCCATGACAAAAAATTTATAAATGTCCCTCTGTAGTATTACAGTTCATCTTCAAACTCCTCCTGCTCTTTCATACTGTGGCATACTGTATAAATACCTGTTTGTCATACCTCCCTCTGATAAAAGAAGGTGAGCCAAAGAAGCTGGACATTACTTTTTTTTTTTATCAGATAAACTGCGCTCGAGAGATAGCCTCACAATGTGCGGCAAGTGTTTCTGTAATATGAAGAACCAAATAAACAGATTGGAGAGATTTGTAACATGCTCTGAATGATTGTGATCATAGTCATTCAACAAACAATTGTAGGTCATCTTTTGTAATAAGCCTACAAGTGGCTTATTTTGCTGATAGTAGACAACTGACTGTCACATTTTATTGTGCATCAGAAATATGTTTAACCTTTTAACTATATTAGGCTCTGTGCTTGAATTAGATAAACCTGTGATTTAATAATATTCTGCTCGCTAAATATATTCCTGTTAAATACATTTTTGTCTGGAACATGGTACTGATTGTGTACCATAGTATCACTACGGCAAAGCACTGTTTTCCAACAGTTTAATGAATTCGTCAGAACTGATTTCTTTATTGTCCTTCCCTTTTTACAGGAAGTAATACTCAAGAGAGCAGCTGATCTGGTGGAAGCACTCTATGGTATGCCACATAACAACCAGGTAAATGCATTCTTCATGTAATAGCTCTCAAGACTGAGTGTGCTTTGATAGGGTTACACAACACAGCTGATACAGTATAAACTTCGAGAGACAGAATTGGTGCCTAAACAACTTGAGTTGAAGACAGATGTGCAAATGTTTTCTTTATATTTCAAGGACCACTTCATATGAAGAGCTTCCATTTGCCCTGCCTATTGAATCAGAAAGTGATTTTGCACTACAAGGAAGCAGACCTCCCCCTAGGCAACCCCAAACAGGGATTGGTTAAGAGACAGAAAGGAAAAACTAGTCCTACTTTTTATAGAAAATCTAATGGTCAGTGAACTCTCTTTCCTCCTTCACAGACAAGACAATTCATTAGAGTTGTGTGTTTTTTTCCTTCTTTTTATTCACACCATGTCAGGGTAGGAAATAAAATCTTACAGCAATTTCACAGAGTAAGATCAGAGCAAAAAAGGGAATTCAGAACTCTTGAGTGCCTAAGTAATTTCAGCAAATAAGATACATTCTGCAGTGGGACACTGAAGTCCAATATTTAACACATATGAGGTCAACTTGCTTCTCAGGTATGTTAATGGCTTCCCACTGTCATAGATAAAACTGACTGCATTTCATCTTACCTTTTCCAAGAAAGATATCCATACTTTTCTAAAAGTGATGTCTATGCTTTGATCATCATCTGTTTGTTCAGGTAGTGATTTCATCATACAATCTTTTGTGCATGAGTGGATAAGAAACCTCTTGCAGTAAAAGTAAAACCAGAATGGCATGCCACAAGTCACAGCTGAAATATAGAGACATGCGCTTCCATATCTACTGTTGTTTTTCATAAAAAACACCCACTTATTCACATGTTTTGCTTTCTCTGACATAGATGTTTGCCCGTTAGGGATTGGGCCTGGATTGAAAAGTATACTCTTCTCCACTACTTTCAAAACTCATATTGTTCTTTGTTCTATGATTATGTGACTTTTTGCCATGTGCTTCTGCCATCTTGCATCTCATATTGTTTGGTAAGCTATTGTTCCTGTTATAGTCAGGAGTAAACCTTAGCCTTGTTCAGGCATTTTAAAAAAGGATTAATTTAAAAATGTGAAGTGGGCATCTGCCTGTCACACTTTCTCTATGAGAAGAGAAAAGCTCATGCTGCATGTGGAGTTTGTCCACACAGTTTAGAATCTTGCTCACATGGTCTACATTTTATCTTTTGGAGAGGCTCTATGTGTAGCAGATTGACTCCTCATCAGAGTGTCCTTCTTCATGTGAAGACAGTGGGCCTGTGCAGACTGGAATATAGATCAGTATATAGACCGCTGTTGGAATGGTTTGGTTCAGACCAAATGACGGTGTCCCCATATGTTTCTATTTAGATGGGTCCATCCTGCCCTTTAAGAGCTGTCATACACCTTTATGGCAGAGTGCTAGGGCATGTATTCTTCAGGATGATCCTAATTAACTCCTTGTAAAGCCTGTGCAGATGGTTAGTCCACACCCAAATGGAGGTGACAACCTTATGATGTATTAAGCAGATTGTGACATTAAAAGGGAGGACAGAGAAACCCCCTCTTCTATTTTCATGTATTTAAAAACATTTCTCTAACTGATGCAGTGTCATTATAATACCATGCTAGGTTGATACATTGCCCTTTCAATATATGACTTTATTTAACAAAAAAATAAAAGGAAAGCCACTGCATTTGGTTGATTGATGGCTGTGAGAAAAGGTAGGAAAGGAGGCTAGTTGATGCCTTGGGCTCCATCCCCATAAAGCAGCACAGCCCCAGCAGAGCCCTAGACCCCCTAGAATGTCTCCCCAACATTCACCCCAACATTCTCCTCTTGCACTATTACCATCCATGGGAGCTGCCCCTGTCTCTGCCGTCCTCTGCTGCTGCCTCCTTATTTGTGAGTAGACCTGGTAAACCTTGCTCATGATTAAACCATGTACACAGACACAAGTAAAATGGTGATCCAAAGACTTGTGTGGCCCCATCCCACAAGAGCATGAACATCTTCAGTGTGAACGGATTGGTCAACTGAGTGATAAAAGAGATTGCACTGAAGTGTAAACCAAACCACTCCAAATTCCCCTGTCTGTGGCCCAGTGACAGGCAAGGGTATGCCTTGAACACTCTCCCTGCTTACATGATTCCTTTTTCAAACACCTCAAGAGTTGTTCGATGGTTATATGAGATTATGGATCTACCATCCCCTGTAATCTCCTTTGAGTGATTTTTAGAGTATAACATTTACCTGTTTAACACTTGGATCAGTCTAGTCTTGTCCTGTTGCTCCTACTGTGAATGGCCACTTGATATTGACATAGGCTTGTTAACTGGGGCTGGGGCTGGGGTTGAATTTCATTTTAATTGCTATGTTACATCTCTTGGCTTTTTTCTCTAGGAAATAATACTGAAAAGAGCGGCTGATATTGCAGAAGCACTCTACAGCGTCCCTCGCAATCACAACCAACTCCCAGCACTCACCAACACATCAGTCCATGCAGGAATGATGGGTGTGAATTCCTTTAGTGGTCAGCTAGCAGTCAATGTCTCAGAAGCCTCACAGGGCACCAATCAGGGTAAGATTTTTTAAAAAACAAGGAGAAGAATCTTCCTCTTTGGACAAAAGGGGCAAGATCTTTTAAATAAATAAATAAATAAATAAATAAATAAATAAATAAAGGGCATGCCCCCAAAAATCTCTGTGAATTAAGAGAACACCCATGCTTATTTTTTAAAAAAAAACCACACACACACACAGACTGATCTATCAAATGTTGCTTCCTTCCAGAGTAATAATAAAACATGTTATTGTTGAGACACAATATATATTCCATTTCCATAGCCAGATATTCAGATAAGCAGAAATGGTTTGTTCTTGACGTCATGTATATAGAGATAAATTGCATTTTGGACTGCATCATGATCATTGAATCCAAACATTCATGTCATCCAGTTAAATGGTCTGAAAGGATGCTGCATCTTCCGTGCTGGAATATATTTAACAGTAAGCCTGTGAATTTCTAAGGTGCCACAAGCCACAAGCAGTGTAATCGAGGGCCAGCTCGTGTGACTTGGCACTCTGATCTAGAATACCATGGACTGAGTACATAGACCCAAATAAAGCATCTAAGAAGTATAAAGAAATAATAAATAAAAACATTATAAAGATTATAACCTTCACTCCTTCACCTTCCCCCCCCCCCCTTGTCTCACTGAAGTTTCCTCAAGTTTTGGTTCAGCCGAATACAGGTTCTTTTTGAAATTGAGTCAGATTCTATCTTGATCAGACACTGTCTGTCTGTTAATGTCTCCAAACAGGTTTTACTCGCAATTCAAGCAGTGTGTCACCTCATGGTTATGTGCCAAGCACTACCCCACAGCAGACAAACTACAACTCCGTCACGACCAGCATGAATGGCTATGGAAATGCTGGAATGTCTAATCTAGGAGGATCGCCAACGTTCTTGAATGGGTCTGCTGCCAACTCTCCCTATGCCAGTATGTATTCCTGTTGCACAATTTATTCTGAATTGCCTGGGAGTTCGTAATAATCACTAAGCTGAAATCCTGAATCCACTTACTGGGCTATAAGTCTAACTGATTGTAACATGGTTTTCTTTTGAGGAAACATATACAGGACTGCATGTTAAGACCTTTGGAAATGCCCCTTGAAAACATCAACATAGCGAGCAGTATGTTTTATTGCAGTTTTTATTTCTATCATATACCAATCAAAGTAGCTTCATTGATTATATATTCATGCAGTAAAACATAATTTGTCTGGATCTTTCCTTGCAGTGCTTTCTATGTCCAGAATATATTTTGTACTTCAGATACTGAGGAATGATTGTAAGTTTTATTATTTATGTGAGGATCCCAAGGACTTCCTTTCTAGGGACTAACCAGATTCACACTTGGTTAGTATCCTAGTGTTGCATCATTGGAAGCTCAATTCGAAGAATGATGATCTTCTGTTGAAGCCACACCCTTCTTGCTGAATTAGGATCATATCTGCAATGTCAAAGAGATACTTGTTGCTAGTCTGCATTGAAGAAGGTGGCTGCTTTTAGGCCTCTTGTCCCATCAAAAGGTGATTGAGATTTTACAGCTGACAGAGGCAGCTAGCTCGGAGGAGAAACTGTAGCAATACGTAAAGAGACAGACATATGAAGCTAGATCTAATGTAAATTCAAGCTAACAGTAGACCCACAAAGATGAACTGAAGCTTTAAGTCAGAAGTGACTTAGAATGGCTCTACTTTATTGGAGTCAGTGAATTGAACCTGTTTTCCAGAGCACCCTGATAGCACTCTGTCATCCTTTTTTGGGGAGATGGTGATTTTTTCAAGATGCAATGATATAAGAATACAAGCAAGCAAACATATAATTGATTGTAGGGAAAAGATTACATAGTTGAAAACACTAATTCCCCCTTAATATTGTTAAAGGATCTTTTCCTTACGTTATTGTTGTTATGTGCCTCCAAGGAACTGACTTGGGACCCTAATAGGGTTTTTAAAGTAAGTGAGATATTTAAAGAGTGGTTTTATAAGTGCCAGTCCTCCCCACAATGAGTTTCCATAGCCAAGTGGGCATTTGAACCCAGGCCTCCTGAGTCCTAGGCCATCACTCTATCTACTCCGCTCCACACTGGGTATCCATCTTATCATTAATGGTCATTATTTTTTTTTTTAAGGAAGATACTTTTACATGTTGTGTCACAACTCAAAAAGTTTCCAAAGTTTCTTAAGTTTCTTAATTTTATTATTATGATAAAAATTAGAGACGGAGGTATTTGTATTTGTATACGAATATCCCCGCACAGGTGGAAATAACGAGGGTCCGGCCCCATGGGGCTGGACTGTCCACTCACGATTTTGCCCGCGGAGGCTTCCTATCACGTTGTTGTCTGCAATCGATTACCCACTCCTGGCAGGAGGCAGGATGACAAGGCTCTTTGCCAGGTCGCAGAGTGGCTAATCCATTGCGGAGCACAGCACGATAGGAAGCCTTTGCAGAGCCGGCGGCAGCGGTGAAATCGTGAGTGGACAGTCCGGCCCCATGGGGCTGGACCCTCATTATTTCCACCTGTGTGGGGATATTCGTATTCGTATACAAATACGAATACCCCCATCTCTAATAACAATGAAATAAAATTCTAAGTTATCAAACTGAATCAAGATATCACATTTTCCACTGGAAATTATAATTTCTTTCTTGATGTTTTCCTTATTATTTGGTTCATTAAATATATTTCAGTGATGCATTTTTTCATAATTCTAGCCTGATTCACCTACTCCTGTGTTTCTCATCAAGTCACACCTTTATATTACCTTTCATGTTATTATTATTACTACCATCATCATCATCATTTTAGGAGGTTTTTTGCTGCTGGATCCCGCTGTCCTGTTAATGGCAAATATGTTCAATCAGAAAATGTTTCAATCATGACCTGAGAATTAGAAAGGTGGCATTCTTAATTAAATCAATAAACTAATTGCTGTATAGTAGCAATTCAATTTAGGCGCTTTGATTGCTCTGCCTTAACAAGTGCTTGCAGATACTGAGTGACTTTAGACCAAGATTGTATCTGTCAGACTGTGAAACTTTGAACGTTTAATTTCCATTAATTGATTTCCTCAGTGTTCACAAATACAATATCAGATCCTTGTGCAGAGATTCCAAGAGCACAATTTTTATCTACAGAAATGCAAATAAAATAATAATCCAAAGCTCGGCTGATTTGAATTTTCATTCCTCTGCCGTTTAATTATTCATAAAATGCTCTGGAACATAAACAGCTTCTAAACAAGATGGTTGGGGTGTGGGTTTTTGAGTAATTTGGCCGATGTTATGCATCTTCTTTTAGTTTCAAAGTGATGGAAGCCAACCATTCTGGACCATTTTGTCTTTCTTAAGTAAATAAAGAAAAGAAAACATCTACTCTAAAGCTAGATGATGAATACCACTGCCGCAGATGTCAATATACAAGACACCAAAAGGATATGTGAAAAAAATGTATTTGCCTACCAAAATCAAAGGATTTGTTTCATGTAAATAAAGCTACTGGAATTTGAATTCTATACACACACTGTTGTGTGCCCTAATAAAATCCTGAAGGTTCTTCATTTTTCATGGCACTGCTGCCCTGATAATTGTGTTCCCAAGACTGGATGAATGGGATTGCAACCTTCACCGAAAGAAACATTGGATACCAAAATTTATACTGTAAAAAACCAAGATAGTTTTAATTTTTTAACTCAAAACTGACATTTTACTTATGTATTTGTTTAAAGCATTTGTGTATCTTTTCTGCTCAGCAGAGGTCCCAAAGCTATTTACAATAGACTCAAATGATTAAAGATAGATTGGAAATGTTTAAAAGAGATCTGAAATATTCTTCAAAGGGAGATCCAAAACATTATTTAAAAGACATCAAATAGTGTCCTTAAAAAAAAACATCCTTCAGATGAAACACTCTTTGGAGCAATACAATTTTTGCTGCCCATCAAAAGCTCAAAAGAGATGCAGCCAGTCTAACTTCTGTTTGGAGACAGTTCCACAGTCAAAGTCTTGCCACAGAAAACAACAACCCTCTGTCACGTACCTACCCATCTAGCCTCTCCGAGTGGTGGGACTTTCAACAGGGCTTATTTTGAAGATCTCAGAATCTGGGCAGGTGTGTATAGGAGAAGCTGTCTTTCAGATCTCCTGGCCTCATGCAGTTCAGTAGATCAAAGCCAGCACCTTGAACTCAGAAGCACACTAGAAGCCAGTGCACTTGGTTCAGGACCAGTGGTAAAGACAACAGTCTGGCTCTTGCATTTTGCATCAGTTGTAGCTTCTGGAGACCGTTTCAATCAGAAAGCAACTGAGACATAACTCTCTTTGGTGAAATCTACCTTTTTAAAGGAAAGATGGAATTGGGTGAAGATACTTCTGTTCACAACAATCATTTGGTTTTCCAGGAGCAGCACGAGCCAATAGCAACATTCTATTTAATGTTAGATTAAACACCAATTAAAAACCTGGATGTTTACACAGGCCTTCCCTCCAGTGAACACTTGATTTTTTTTCCTTTTTATTTCTTTTTTCTTTTCCCTTCTCCATCTTGAACTGTTTGTCTATTGATGTTATATTTTATATTTTTTATATATTTTATACTTTTTTATGTATGATTATGTGTGTTGGAAGCCACCTAGAGTGGTCGTCTGACCAGATAGGCGGGGTAAAAATACAATAAATAAATAAATATTTTCAAAAAATTAAATCATTTCAGGATTTGAGTTTCAGGATTTGATCTCTTTCTTCAGAGATCTTTTATGTGAATTACTTAGAATCAGAGATTAGAGAGTTACTTTTAAGAATAAATATAATGACCGGTTGAAGCCCTCCATAATTGAACAATAATAGGATGATGCTGTAAGGCCTAGAGAACCATCCTATCACTGTTGTTTTGCATCTCTTTTGCCTGTCAGTGTGTTCATTCTTTCTAAAAGTAGCTTTCAGTTGTGTGTCAACAATTCACTAAGAAGAGAAGCAGGGTAAAACTGGGTGTTGGAAAATAGTAAGAAAATAGGTTTTTTTAAAAAGACAGAAAGTCTCTTTTTAGAGTTTTCATGAGCAAGGTTTTTCCTGTAGGGCATGGGAAAACTATGAGAGGGCTGTCAGTGGTGAAAGGGGACCCCTCGGAACCCCTCCTGTTTGAAATCTAATTTTTGCCAAATGGAAATCTCTGAAGCACAGCTCCGTCCTGCAACACAAAGGCAACATCCACCTCACCCATCCCCT
Organism: Intellagama lesueurii; assembly: GCA_037013535.1. Lineage (NCBI taxonomy): Eukaryota > Metazoa > Chordata > Lepidosauria > Squamata > Agamidae > Intellagama > Intellagama lesueurii. The sequence goes on along the minus strand of JBAJHW010000002.1, from coordinate 227,763,074 downwards.
CAGAAGAATTCACTGTATAGCTTCTCCCTGTGTCAGGGCCACTGGTCCAGATAGAATATTGGTATGGAAGAAGCCATAGAGCGACCACCTCCCCACATAACGTGATGCTAACCCTGAAGTGAGGGACGGTGAGAAACCCACAAATCATAAAGGTAATATCGAGCGGGACTCTTGTGTGTACTCAGGCTCCCTGCTGAGTCACCTGTGGGCATTCACAAAATGAGTTCTACTGGAGAGCTCAGTGGCTGAGGCCTTTGGCTGCGGAGCCAGAGTTGGGAGTTCAGTTCCCCACTGTGCCTCCTTGACAGGGGCTGGACTCGATGATCCATAGGGTCCTTTCCAGCTCTGCAGTTCTAAAGTGGTTGTTTTTGTTGTTAAAATTTGCAGCACTTGACAAGAACGTTTTCCTCTTCTTTCCTTCTTTCATTTTAGTAGTGCCATCAAGCCCAACCATGGCCTCTTCCACGAGTCTCCCCTCTAACTGTAGCAGCTCCTCTGGGATCTTCTCCTTCTCACCAGCCAACATGGTCTCAGCGGTGAAACAGAAGAGTGCTTTTGCCCCAGTTGTTAGGCCGCAGACTTCCCCTCCCCCCACGTGTACCAGCACCAATGGGAATAGCCTGCAAGGTAGGTCAAATCCTGTCACATTACTATTTTACAGCACCTTTTCTAGGCTTGTTTTTTTCTTGTTTTTTCTTTCTTTTTACTTTACTTTTCCTTTCTTGCACCTTATCAGAAAGGTGATGGACCTTCAATGGTTGGTCATGTGGTAGTAAGGCCTACCATTTCCTTGTTTCACAGATTCCATTCTTCCCTTGCCTGCTCAGTCTGCCTGCTCTTATAGCCTTGTTGAAGTGAGATGCGTGTCTTTAAAGCATGGTCTGAGTGTTTGCTTAAAATAAGTTATATCGCAGCTTACTAACACCAGCTTCTCTCTCTCTCTTTTTCCTTTCTTATTCCTTGTTGTTGTCTTTTATCAGACCAGTCTTTTGTGGACTCTAGCAAGTACTCCACTGCAGGGTCACTCCAGGGTCTGGCCTTCTCCTGAAGTACGTCAGTCAATCTTCCCTTGTTTTTTGTTTTGTTTTGGTTTTGGTTTTCCTTTGTCATGTCCACATGTGCAAAGTCTTTATTAATAGCAGAAATATCTGTGGGGTTTGCCCTGAAAACTAGACCATGGCAAAGCTTGATTTGCACATCATACTGTATACTAAATATATATGGTCATACATACATATATATATGTATATATGGCATTCTCCACATTTTAAAAATAATTTCCCATCTTCTGACCTTCTACAACATCAGTTGTTTGTGGTAAATGTAATGCATGTGAACTAATTTATTCTGCAAAGTGGACAGTGTCTCCTGGAAAATCTCATCAGCCATCAGCAATCTTCATTTCTACAGCATTTCCCTAGATGTCAACAAATGCTTCTCCAAATTCTGCACTTCCTTTAATTCTCATATAAACTGAAATCCTGTTTGTGTAAGTTCTGTGGCATACGACTGATGATGTCATCAGCCAGGGCAATTGTTTGCAAATTAAATATTTTCTCTTCCTATAACTTACAAGTCACAAGTAATCTCTTTCCTTGCTGAAAATTGACAGGGGCCAAGGAATAAGAAGTCTTTAATTCATGAAAATCACTGGCAGCAGTAAAGTCATCCCAACAGTGGTGATTTTCCATAATTAAGTTCATCAAACGTATGCTGCATAACTTACATCAACAGGATTTCAGCCATTGAGTGGGTGAAATATATGCATTGGGTATGAAATATACTCATGGGTTTTAATGTCTCTATTTTTATTTTTGTTTTCTATTTTACGTGTTGTGACCCACCCAGAGTAGTGCTGTGATACTAATGGCAGTGGAATTGAATGAATGAATGAATGAAAAAACAAACAAATAAATAAATATTTACAATCAATGTATTTTAAGGCCACCTTTCCACACTCAGTAGTGCAAGGAAGTCTACACCATGATACTATTTCACTCTCGTGTTCCAGTATCATCTGAAGAGTGCTTTGGTCTCATGTTGCTTTTCATGAAATCCACCAGTTTCAAAATGGGAAGACATTCCCTAAAAGGAACCAGTGAGTCATGGAATAGCACTGTTACAGCAAGATCTGGATGGGGCTCTTTGCTCAAGCAGACAACTGTTTTATCTTCCGAACAGCAAATTAAATCTGCTGTCATCTGTTACAACTTAATTTTCTTTGCTATGTTTAAACACAGGCAAGCTGGGTAAATGAGAAAAGGTAAGGTGGGTTCAACAAAGCCAATTCATGATGTGGGTGATAATGCCTCCTACTTGAACCCCACACAGCTTATGAGATTCAGATAGGTTTTGATATGTTTACTGAACATTTCTATCAGGCCATAAGAGAGTGGTCTCAGGTCTCTGTCAGGTCTCTTCTCCTTCTCCTATGGACATGTGGTGTCAGGTTTCTCATTCGTATGATTCTCTTACATGTCACCACCATCATGTGGAAAGATCAATGATTTAGAATTACCACCTAAATGCTCAGTTTATATTTTCCAAGGATACAAGCAGGATATTTATGCAAGTTGCAAGATTAGCCACAGAAAAGCATGTAAGGACTAAACTACAACTTTCACAGCCTCCACTTGCTGGTATTCTTGCATGAACAATATACCTGGTTGGAAAAGGTTGCAACAGATGGTCAGGAGAGATATCTTAGTGGCTTATAGCAACATATTAATTCTGCCCCTTATTATAGAAAGAATAGTACATTTACATAGATTGCACCTATTCATGTAAGCATCTTGCTGAGGTTTTTTTTTTCCTAAAAATTAATTTTAGCAGAAACGAATCCCTTCACCTCATGCTGTCACAAATCCAACACCAGACATTTCCCACTGGAGTTATCTTTTGTTCAAAGGGTGTTGTTGGTGGTGTTCATTTACATGCTGTAGTAGCATCATGAGAAACTACATGGTGTAAATTTAGAAAAATTCAAATTCAAAGGCAATTAAGGAAAAAAAATTAATATCAGTTTCTGAATTTCAGAGACGCGTAAGCTTAGGTCACTCAAGAACTTGGCCTGACCCAGAGAAATTTAAAACTTTAAAAACTTAGAACTGCTGCCCCCAACCCTCCTGTATCACACAGAGATTTTGTTATTGTTTAAAATTTATTACTTAAACTGTTATCCTTTGCATCAAAGCTGGATTTCTAGATATCCAAATTTTAAGCCACTGTACATAAGAACATAAGAAGAGCCCTGGTGGATCAGGCCAAGGGCCCATCTAATCCAGCTCCCTGTATCTCACAGTGGCCCCACCAGTTGCCTCTGGGAGCACACGAGACAACTAGATCCCTCTCTCCTGATACCCCTCCCCTGCATCTGGCATTTTGAAGTACCTTCCTGGGCACACAATGATATAGGAGCCCATGAACAGAGTAATTTATCCTTCCTGAAGTGAAACCTGCCTTTGCTGCACCAAGAAGTATTCTGATTGGGCAGCAGGTTTGCAAATCTTTCTTTCCCATGGAAAGAAGAGGCAGCACAACTAACATGGTGACTCCAGTTGTTCATGCAAGGTGCATCAGTGGTGCAAATCTACATTAGGTGATGCTGCTATCTGTGCTTTTGATCAGGGAACATATTCCACATACTTATAACCATCATGCTTGCATGCTATGCAGCAGTGGTTTAGATCTGCTTTGCAAAACTGTGCATCCACTTTTGCTTATAAGTTTCTGAAGCATGAAGCACCAGCACAGGATCACCATGTATATTTATTTATTTATTTATTTATTTTATTTTATTTTATTTATACCCTGCCCATCTAGACCGAAGTCTACTTTGGGCAGCTAACAACAGTACAAATAATGACAATATAAAATAGAACAACAACAATAATAGAACAAGAGATGGCAATGAAGTAAGTTAGGTATTGACAGGAGGGAAGGCCTGCCTAAAGAGTCAGGTCTTAAGTTTGTTCTTAAAAACACCCAGCGAGGGGGCCAGGCAAATTTCCAGGGGAAGATTGTTCCAAAGGCGAGGGGCCACTTCCGAGAAGGCCCACTTTCTTGTTCTTTCTCTTCGGGCCTTCCTCGGCATTAGGCCCCTCAGCCACCCATCTTGACTAAAGCAAGTGATTCGGGTAGATCTAGGTAGGAGAAGGCGTTCCACTAGATATTGAGGTCCTAAACCGTTTAGGGCTTTATATGTCACCATTAACACTTTGAAATCAATGCGGAAATGAACGGGCAGCCAATGCAGGGCAGCCAGAGTGGGGGAGAGATGTTGATGTTTTCTCACCCCAGTGAGAAGTCTGGCCACCTCATTCTGCACCTTTTGAAGCTTCCGCACCAATCTCAGAGGTAGCCCCACGTAGAGCACATTACAGTAGTCTAATCTCAAGACTATATGGGAATAAAGGGATGACTGTCACACGTCCCTAGGAGGGATTGGTCATTAATCACTACACATGTCATGTCACAATTTGAAATGCTCAGACAGCATCCTGAATCCACTTTTATCATAATTTTTAAAATAACTCCATCCCCTAATATGAGAGTGGAATTAAGATACGCAGGTCATGTTTAGGACAAACTCCATGGTGAAGTTAAAAGTGAGTTTGCCCTTCACGTTCTGCTTCTTCTACATCACCCAAGGCATGCAAGAACTGCTCAGCAACACACACACTGATTAAATGAACTTCCATGTGTGAGGATTGTCTGGCTTTCCACCCCTCTGATTGCATCAGGGACGACGTGTGTAATTTGAAATAAAAAATATTCACCAGAACAGCCATATTTTATTTGTTTTTAAACTTCTACAGTATTAAACCTGATGTGTGTTTTCATGCCCTCCCTTTTGCCTGATAGGTTAACCTCAGATACATAATGATACAATGAAAGGAGGAAAAAACTTTTCATTCAGACATATGTATACATATACATAGAACCTTCCTCTTCTCAGGTTTTGGGGTATGGGGGCAGGATAAGCTTCTGATAATTCCCTTTTAAGAATCAATTTCACATTGAACCAGGAAAAAGCCTAGGTGGTCTTGTTACACAAGGCACTTTAAGTACAAACGTAGAGCGATAAGGCCCTGGCAGAATGGAAATATGAACCCTTTTAAGGAGGAAGAAATTCAGAATGTCAGTCTGCCTTTTGACTCATAATTTAATTCAGAAGTATTTGGCTTCTTCAGTAATAATAATGATAGCTTTTCTGTGGAAAAAAAAGCCTACTTGTGTACTATATTTTATGCTACTTTTTCCTTGGCACACTCTTGCATTTATCTACTATGAAATGCTGAACCTACCTAAAAGGATGAATCATCTTTGCTTACGAGACGACTGTACATTATCATGAGTGCCCACTTCAGAAAATCTACAAAAAATATTTTTTGTCTTTCAGTTGCTCCTTTATATCTGACAACTTGGTAATGATGGATCAGAATGGATATTTAAGGGGGAAAAATAACTCTGAAGATTATGATGATGATTCTGCTCTGGGGATGGGGGGAGCAAAGACTCCGCCACCCACCCCTGTCCAGTTTATAAAATTAAAGTTTTAAACATATACAAAATCTTAGTACACTGATACCGTCTGACAGTCTGGACTGCAAGAATGCCTTTACATCCTCTGATAAAAGAACTCCCAATATCTGACCTATACATGAGTTTGGAACACCTGATCCCATGGAGTAGGCCAGCACTCCCTGATCTGGTATCCTTCAGATGTTTAGGACTACCATTTCTGTAATTCCTGATCAGGGTTGATGGAGTTGTGGTCCATATCTTTATTCTCATTGTCCCATGAGCAGGTGAGCTAATTGGTTGCCTCTTGAGTACAGAACAGGAACTTTTGTTGTGCAAAATAAGCAAAATTGCACAAATAATGCTTTAACACTAACACCTTAAGAAATGTGCAAGATTATGATGGCTACTGCTTTGTTGCATGGACCAGAAGCATTGGAGATGCTCTTTGTATCTTTTTGAACAATCACCTAGTCCTTTCATGTCAATTGTTTATGTGTACTTTGACTTCTCAAAACGAAAGGACTCCAGATTTGCATTGAAACAATGGGTAAAAGCCTGTTGCTGTAATTTATGCCACATGAGGGTTGATGTCATCAGCTGCCGTGGTTTTTTTCCTAGAAATTAAATGTTTCTGACGTATCTCTTAACATGACCAAGATTCCTGTTTAATCCCTTTTCATTGTCAGGAATTCCTGGAAGCTGTAGGATGAGAGGAGGAAGTCTCCAATTACACACACACACACACACACACACACACGAAAGACAACTGCTGGAATGGCATTGCTGGTGATGGTAAAGACTTCCCTCACCTATCCCACAGCTTCCCGACAGTCCAAAGGGATTACATGGGAGCCCCAGGAGCTACAGAAAAGAAGTCAGAAACATTTAATACTTGAAAACATGCTGCTCCTGCTGTCAGCCTTAAGGACTGTAAATTACAGCAACAGGATTTCACCCTGTTTGTGCAAAGCATGGAGAGCATGATAAGGAAAAAAACACCAATGCTCCTTGTCTTGCTGTCACCTTTCTGTAGGCAAGGAATCTCAAAAGACTTAAGCATTTCTCATTGAGGAGTCTCATTGAGTCAAAATAGGCTACATCAATGAGAATAAAGAATTTAGCACACACTGTTTACATCCCTGTATCAAACCGATGTTACAATGTAAGTGCAAATACACCTTCACTGACGGCAGGTTGTTGCAGAGGAAGGCAGTCTTTCGATTAGGGTTGGTCCAAATGCTCAGGCCAATCAAGGAGGTGGGTAATGATTAAAAACATAAGCAGTCTGTGGCCTAAGCAGGGTCAACACTTTAACTCAGAGGTTTGTGGTGAGGTGCTCCCCTTTGTTCAGATCGTGAGCCTCGTTAACCTTTCAAAGATCAAGAGGTGGGGTGAATGCTCATTTGGATTGGGGAGACTTCTGTTTGGAGTCCTTCATGAAATTTAAGGAGAGGATTGAATAGTCTTTGCTTTTTAGGTCCGTTAAAAAATTAAATAAAGCAAGACACTGTGCTCAACAAATGGCTTGCGGTTGCTTCACATATATGTTGAACATGGTGTTAAGAAAAACTCTGTGTGGTGATGTCATGTGTTTTTTAGTGTCAGTATAAACTAAAGATGGCTTCCCTCATTTTCTGTATAGCATCACTGAGAACCAGGGTAACATGATCTCCCCTACTGTGTTCTCCCCAGCACCATTTTAAACAGGTTTTTGAAACAGCCTGCAGCCATTAGATGAGTGCAGTGTCTGATCTTTGTTTTTACAAAAGAAGAAAATAAACAATCCAGAAAAGGTAGTAGGCCGTGCATAGTCTTACTTTCAGGACAATGATCAAAAGTCATGAAACCTTTCAGCAGTTTATCGAATTACATTGTAAAAAGTTAACTTGTTCTCAATGTATATCATTTCTTTTCCATGCAAAATTGCCAACAAATCATTCAGACTGGAAATGCCCAGACCTTTCCAAAACTATTGGCATAATGACAGCTTTCTAATGTCTGACTGAAACAATGTTTGCTGCTATTACCCAGATTTCAGAATTTTAAATTGTGATGGTTAAAGGTGAAATTTATGGCCTACCATTATATGTAGTCTTCCTTCTAAGAGCTGTTCATCTAATTAAAATGACACTAGAGATTAAAAAGCTGGCTTGTTTGTAAAGATTTTCATATTATGCTGGTCTTTTAAAGAACCCCCTTGAGGCAGAGACACTGGTTGTTTTTTTATTCAAGGGAATGGTTGTTGTGCTTCCGGAATAGGTCATGTCCTTAAGATGGCTGCCTCCAGCTGCACACATATATTTTGCATTCTTGTCTTCTCTTGTTTTTCCTCATTTAGTCATTGTCATTTGCTTAAACTGTCTTCCCCTTGCCGATTAGTCTTGTAATTCATGCACATATGGTCATGTTTGTGGAGAAAACATTCCCTTCCACATCGTCTACAAACCCTCCCACCCACCCCCAACCCATTTTGGCTTGGTTCTTATCAAATTACTGCAGAGGTAATTAAAGCACACTGAATTAGAACAAGCCATGGGTCCAAGTTCTTCTCCAAGAAATCACTTACCCAGATGTTTGAGATGGTTGCTCTGGTTTTAAATCATGTGCCTGTGAAGTATCATCAATCTAAAGCCAATATTCTCTTTTTGTCCTCTCACAAATAACCACACAGCTGACATTTTTAGAAGGTAGCCTTCATCACTTTGAACCATGTGCAACTCCCAGTTGTATTAATATGTTTGCTTCTGTTGGTCAGTTTTGGCAGGGTTGAGACTAGATTGCCCTTGCAGATTCCTCTAGGTTTATAAAGTGCACACATCCCAGTCCACAGATAATGGAATTATTTGATACAGAACTGGGATATGATGTTTACATTTAATGAGTAGTATGACTGCTAACGGAAATCTGCTTCATTGTGATGGCAGCTTTGCACAGCAGTATTAATTCAAGCACACCCCTGAGTTGGCCTTGTAACACGATTGCCTCTCGTGACTGCATTGTACATACATCATGGCAGCAGCTGCTACTGGCTTGCAGACTAATGAAACAATGTGGGAGACTCATATGTCCAGTGTGGTTGGGAACATCAGTGCTTCCAAGTGGACCAGATTTTCATCAGCAGGCATGTCACAGCCACCAGGGGTAAACCAAATCTGCACTGAAATTAATATGAATCACCTCCTCATGCAGATTTTTTTTTAAAAAGGGGGGGGAGGAGGAGAGTTCAAACTATTTTCCAGTTGGTTTGCATCAAGTCAGATCTTTCCTTGTGCGTTTGTTGTCAAGGAGAATAGATTACTAAAGGGCTTTGAAGTCATGGCAGATTACAGAAGACAAGGTGGTTGCACAAACACTGGAATGAAACTGGTTGGCAGCAGATTTAGAAGAGAAGGAAGAAAATACTTCTTCATCAAGTGTGTCATTAATTTATGAAGTTCAGGGTCACAATTTGTGGCAGTGGCCATTAGCTTAGATGGCTTTAAGATGTAATTGGATGCATGTACAGAGGAATGGTCGATCAACAGCTGTTATGCATGGATGTCCTACCTCATCTCTGTATAAATAACCTTCTGGAAGCTGGTGAAGGCCCTTCCTTTTAGGAAAGCATTCTGCTGTTTTTCTGATGCTCTTTTGTGTGATGTTAGAATATATTTTAAGGCACTTTGCAAATTGGATAGATATTTCAAAATTATGTAAGGCAAAGTGGCAAAATACACCTAATTAACAAGTGTTGTACCTCACCCATACCCAGTCATGTGATTGGTACATAATTAGCTGCAATTTGCTGCAACCACTCATATGTTTACTTTGGGATAAAATCCCAGTATGAATTCTGATCATTAGGAAAGGAGCAGAGGACAGGCTGGATGTTCACTAGCTTATAGATAGCTCAGTCAGCTCATTGGGATGATTTAGCCAGTCCAACAAACTGGCCAAGCTACCCCTACCTCTTTTCACACATGATGCTTCCAGAAGGTCAAAGCTGCATGCTTTATTTGTGGGCTTTCTGAAAGCTTTTGGTTGCCCCCTTTCAGGAACATGCTATTAGACAAGACAGAGCAGCTTCATTTTGTTAACTTTTTATATAGTTACTCCTGCCAACCTAGCAGTTCGAAAGCATGCAAATGCAAGTAGATAAATAGTTACCACCTCGGTGGGAAGGTAACGGCGTTCCGTGTCTAGTCGCGCTGGCCACGTGACCACGGAAACTGTCTACGGACAAACGCTGGCTCTATGGCTTGGAAATGGGGATGAGCACCGTTCCCTAGAGTCGGACACGACTGGACTAAATGTCAAGGGGAACCTTTACCTTACCTATATAGTTAGCTTGAGATTACTGAGGATTAGTGACTGATTTCCAAAAGTTACAACTGCAACTTCTGTGTCATCAAAGCATGTTGCTATTCTATGTTCACTTCTGCAGGATGTCTTAAAATTGTCCTTTTAATGACATATTATCTCCATAGGGGCCAAAATAGCTCTCTTTCTGTTCCTGACTAAGAACATCTAAATAAAATATTGGAAGAAGGACCATTTCTATGCTCTCCCAAATTATGATTTTAATTTTCTTTTGAACAGAATTTCTGATGCAAAATGCTAAAATTGACAGTATTACTTCTGATTATGAAAATGTCTAAATAAGTTTCAGTTTGAAATTATGGATTGATCTTCATTAAGCAACTTCACTTGTTTATGTGCGGCTCAGAGACTGGTTACACTTACAGTCTACATTCAGCCTTGAGGGGCATTCTCACTTTTGTTTTCGGGGATTATTATTTTGAAATGAGCTATTTCAAGGTGGCTCCCTTACTTCAAAAACAATGTTTCTTTCCCAAGCTTTTATGCAATGTAACGTGTAAATCCCAACAGAAGTATAGGTGAATGAATTGCTACCAAGTGTTTTGAACAAATGTTCTCTTACCAACCGTGACATTTCTCTCGTCTTCTTCTCTCCGTTCCCCTGCCCCACCATTCTCTTTTAACAGCTATATCTGGTATGATAGTTCCCCCCATGTGAAAGAATTGCCTTGAAGAAGCAAACTAATAGAGAAGTTGGATTCTGCTTCAGAACAACGTTCGACACAAGTCCCAGCGTGGAACTTTTAACTCAGGCCTTTTTTTTTTAATAAAAAAGGGGTAAAAGGAAGAATCTCACAATAACTGCAAAGTTTTAAACAAAGTCAAAGAAAACCAATGTACCGTCCTTTCAAAATAATACTGAAATTCACCCGGAGCCTGCAAGTGCAAGATGTTAATTTGAGCTGTCCATCCTGAGTACTTGGGAGCAAGATTTACAGGATGCCATGAAGAAAATCCAGTTATGTCCTTTTTTTGGTTTCAGTCTGACTCAGTCGCCATTTTGTCTTTTACAAATCGTAATAGGAGGACAGGCACCATTGCTGAGCCCTACCTTGAGATTTTTAAAAGAAACCGTAAAGAAGGGAGGTAAAGTGGCAATGCTTAAGAATGAATTTCTATGGAACAGACGTAGAGGTGCCAGTTAGAGGGTTGTTATTTTCCCTTAGAACAGTAATGGCTGTTCCAGTTCAGGGTTGGCTCATATGTGTAACTTATCCTCTGACAGTTCACTCTTCTAATGTTTTACATTTTAGGGAAAGGTGTGTGTGTCTGTCTGTGTGCGCGTGCAAGAACACACACAGGCACATATAGATCACTCATTAAGACTCTGGTGTAGAAGCAGTGAGAATTTTTTTTAAAAAAATCTGCACACCTGCCCCTTTTCTTAAAACATTGTGCTTAGGTGATTCTGTAAATAATGCAAGACAGAAAATTAGCAAACATGTAGCTAAGGGCATGTGTGTCCCACCTTTACCTTGGTAAGCCAGTGCCTCTGAATGTCATTCTGAAAACTGCAGAATTTGAACAGCATGGCTCTCTGCCTTCCACTTCTGTCAGACTGTCCCAAATGAGCAGCCTCCTTAAATACAGTTTAACCCCATCCACGCATGCAGATCTTTTTGGGATTTGAAAGGATAAGAAAAAGGCACAAGTGTGAGCTTCTTTAAATTTGTGCGTACCCTCAACAAAAATTTTGTAAGTTCCCTTCCCTTCCCTTGTATTTTTTTTTTAAAGTGGGGTCCAGGAGCAAATCCCGAAGTAACCCTGCCATCTGAGAGAACAGCCTTGGTGTGCGTCCATGTGTGTAGACACACACACACACACACACGTATCTGTTCTGAGCTGCAGTTACTTCTCTATCAGCCAACCCTTTCACTCTGAAACATAATCAACCCCTTAAGTAACAGGTAGTGGTGTTTTTGCTAGAAATATAATACACAAAAGGAGGGTGAAAAGACAGGAAAGTTGTGCAAAGGTTGTTAAATAAACCCTCATTTACAGGAATTTAGCTCTCATTACTTGGGAAGTGTTCTTAGTCAAAGATGCTTGCATTTCTAAGGTCAGGTTGCCAGATACAGTGGATTCCCGTCCCCCTTTCCCATTGAGTTTTGTACGTAAATGAATACTGTAGAATTTTTTTTTGGCCAAATGATCTATTTATACAATGTAATGTCTTAAGATAGTTTTCCAGTCTCTCACACACACTCACACATGGGCAAAAGAAATACTGCATATTTTGCAAACCGAGCTCACTACCTTTAAGATTGCACATGCTTGCAAAATGAATTAAAGAAAAAAAAGTTTTTTTTAAAAGAAGAATTTTGTAAAATATCCATATAAATAATGTATTTATCTTTGGAATTTGTACATTGCTTTTCCCCTTGCAACATCCCAGTTTATTTTATTGTGTATGTTTGCTATGTGAAAAGTGCTAATTTGTTTGGTCATTCACCGGTGTATTAGCTGTTTAAATGTGATTTTAATACAATTCATTTATAGCATTTTTTTAGTCATTGTTTTAAAAACATGCTTCCATTATTTTTGTTTTATTTTCACTCAAAAGCCATTGTCTATTTTTGTATTATTTGTAAGTTAAGAAGTTTTCCCCTCCCAATATATGGCAAAAAGTAGCATATTATTCTTGTAGCATTTAGTTATGTAGATTTTAAAAAGTATTCTTTGCTTTTGAGGCTTATGAAAAAAAATCTAATGCTGTTTTACTCTATTAATATGCATGGAATCTCTCCCCTTTGGAGTGACGCATTTTTTGTGCATTAAACATGGGGAGAAACTTCATAGAAATCAATGAAAATACTTTCTTTCTTGTCTGCTTGTATATTTCCTCTGTCTTTCACATAAATATAAACCAGCAGATTGGATGCCTTAACAATGCAAATCATATTCATTTCACTTGTACATTGTACTGCGCACCAGAACTGTCAGTCATCACTAACATTTTAAGGAAACAAAAGGAATTTGAAAAGCACAAAAAGGACTGTTTTGTTACCTTAAGACAATGCGACTTTTTTCTAGATGAGCAACAATGCTGCAATCGTGCATGCGTCCTGTATGGATTTTGCAATGGATTTCACTCAGATGTCACTGTGTGATCATTTGGGAAGGGCGGGGGAGGGGGTAGGAGGAGAGAGAAAAATCCCATAAGGTTTTTTTCCCCCCATGGAACAAGAAGAACACATTCACACCTAAAGAAACTGGAAAATATAAGGATCTCAATGTATTGCTTCTCTATAGTCCAAGCATTTATTCTAATTCACATAGTAAGCAATGGCACTGCAATGTAATCAAGTTTAAAGCCATATTTTGTCCGGTGATGCCCTCCACTGAACCCCATTCAGAAACAGTTGCACCTATTCAGACACTCATTTGAAGTCATACGCATATATAGCCCTTTCCTTCAATGTCCAAAGAGCCTTTGACAATATGTAGAACTTGTTTCTGTTTCCAAGTATTTATAGTGCGCTGGGGGGAGGGGGAGAATTAAATTTATATTTAAAAACAATCTCCTTACCCAAAATAGATCCTATGACTTTTACATGATTCTTAAAGACGTTGCTCTTCACAGAATATGGCTTTAAGTGGAAATTGTCATGTCTCAGTCTTTACCAAGTGAAGCCTGATGTTGGCTGGGTTGTGTGAAGGATGCCTATTTCCTCTCCATTATATCAGATTGCATCTAAAATTAAGTCATCTCTCAATCGACTAATCTTTCACCTTCTTAACTAAACCTTTTGGAATAGACACAAACACTGTACAGTTCTATTGTTAGAGAAAACTAACTACTGTAGAGATTGTTATAATTTTTTTGCAGAAATTCAAGCTGTAAAAACTTTTCAACTTTCACAATATTTAATTAAAGTTACTTCCTGTCTGTGAGTGCAGCTCCTGGATGTGTATTTATTCCTTTGGCTCTGCTAAGCCGACAAAGACACTTGATAAGCCTTTTTTTAAAAGGCAGCCAAATAAATCTGCCTTCTGTGTTCTTCGCCTGCAAAATGCAAAGCAACAAAAATGGTGTTCGTGATGGGTGGCAGAAGAGAGAATAAGACACTGTGAATCTCTTATGGCGTATTCATATAAAGTAACAAACAAAGAAAAACATTTTTGTATTTCTAAGCATTTAAGCACAATATTTTGTCCTTGCAGCTTCCAGGATGTCTCCAGAACTAGGTTTCCTGGGAGACCCCAGTCTTTATGGGGGGTGCAGTTCTTTGTGGTGCCTTTTATAGAGTCTAACGGGCAGCAAAACTGCACCTCCCAAAAAGACCTAGGCCTGCCAGGAAGCAATGGGTAGGAAGTAGGTCCAAGACAACTTGAGGCATTGTTCCAGGATGAGTGAAATATAGTTGTGAATTCAGGGACTCCCGGAATTCTACCTGAGAAATTTTTGGAGAATTCTGGGAGTTGGAATCCCCCCTCCAAAAAAAAAAAAAAAAAAAAAAAAAAAAAAAGGCACAGTCTAATAGACATTAGTCCAGCAGTTTTCTATACAGGAATGCTTTACTTCCTGGGGAACCACATATATCTCAAAATAAGGCCCACCAACTGGCAGGGACAGGCAGCCCTGGAGTCATGCAATTTATTACAGTAGTACCTCTGTTTACAAATTTAATGCATTCTACAGGACGGTACGTAATGAGAAAAATTCGTAAACTGAAACGTGGATTGCCATAGGAATGGGGGCGGTGCTACAAACCTCCAGGCACAATGCATCCTGGGAAAACTTCATTCGTACTATGGAAAAAAAAATGTAAACCGAGGCATTATTTTAAATGAATTTCCGTTCATAAACCAAATATTACGTTAACCAAGGCGTTCATAAACCGAGGTACTACTGTACTTCATCCCAGCTGCTGCCTACAGGTTCACCTCACCTCATCTGAAGACTGGCTCTGATTAGGATGGCCATTTACACATCATGGATAGAAAGAAAACATGGACTTTCATAAATTTTTGTGTGCTAATTTATGTGTACAACAGATACAACATAAGAAATGGTTTTAAAAATTTAAATAGAACTGCAATGCATTGACCCAAGGCAGGGAGAGAGGTGATATCTCCACACACTGAGTCTGTTGTCTAGGTTGTGATCTTCCTCTTTATCATTCCTTATTTTTAAAACATACTAGAGTGGACTGTCCATAAATAAAGAACATCTTCCAAAGGAGCACTGTCCCCTGGCAGGCCTTTAAATTGATGCTTGTCCTTGCTAAAAGAGGACACATGCCCCCAACCTATCAAGCAATTTCAATTCATAAGAAGTAAGTATGTATGTATTTAAATCTCCAAATTAAAAAAAAAACACCAGTGAGCTAATACAGTCCTAGGTAGGGAAGTATAGACTTGAGAAATTTTAATGTTTGCCTACAGAAGGTTTATTTTATTTATCATAGTTCATATTAAGTTTTAATCCACTCCTCTTCTGCTGCTTTTCAACTAATCCTTGGAAGACTGGTATTTTTTCATCTGTGAATGGCCAGTAATGACAAGTAGAGGACACCAAATTGCATTCATTTTTGCCTCATTATCTAAATCTAAAGAATTGGGGGGGGGGGGAGAGAGGAATTGCAATAGAGGTACAATATAGTAACTCTTATAAGAAACAAATTCTGACATAAAAATTTACAACAGCAATATAATGATGTGCTGTTAAAAGGAACCACATAATATAATTGCAAGTGGAATGAAAATAAAAAGGTTAATACTATGGAACAATGGGGGTTGCAGGAACAAAAGGCTTTGGTTGTTTCAATATAGTCTTGTATCTGTACAACAGAGCAAAATACTGTATTTAAATGGAGTACAGGACCCAGTTACTGCAGATTTATTGGATTGCTGTTGTTCAAGACAGTTCTGAAGAGGTTTGTCACCCATTAATAATGAAAAATTATTTTCAAAGGTTGAGCAGCCATTTAGCACATTGTCAATGCTTCCTCCTCTGCCAGCACCTTCCCATTCCTAAGTGAATGCAAAAGTCTTGGCCAAGAATAGGCTTTTAGTCCCTCTTGTGGCAGTTCCTATTATAGCACATGGATATTTAATGAGTGAGAATTTAAGCTGCAGTCTGTACAAACTTTTACACATGAAAGAATTCCTCGGCTGGACAAAAGTCAGTGTACCAAAACAGGCAGATGTTGTGAGAATCCCACAGTGCTCAGTGAATCCGACTCCTTGACAAGTCTGTCTAGTATTTTAGTCATGGCTTTAGCTTTAATTAAAAAATAAAAATAAAAATCTGTAATTACTCAAATAATATTTTTTGTAATAATGAAATTGGATGGACCTGTTCCTATCAGTCTGGAAATAAAACCAAGCCCATGAAAATAAAGTATATCTGAAGACAAGCAAGGTATGGATACGTTTATGAGTCAATTGATTTTTTTTAATGGTTTGAAAAGAACTTCTAAGCTTCCAGGGCCTTCAGAATGTGAAAAATATTTGGGCTATGTAGTGCTGGATGGAAGGATGGAGGAAGTGTAATGGGCCCTTGAGAGCAGGGATGAGGGACCTCCAAAACCATCATGTGATTCAACTGGCTGAGTTACATTTTAGTTTTGTCTGTTTGGATGGGGAGAGGTTGGAAACTGAATGTCTTATCTCTGGTTTTAGCTCTTTTTCCTTCCTTCCTTCTCCCTCCTCTCCAATGCATTTAAATATTTTGTGTCCCTCTTCTGTGTGTTGTTCATTTCATTTTCCCAAATAAGTGCCTCATTTGAAAACTCCAGCACTTTAGCCACACTTACCCATGTCCCCCTCTGTACACCAGTGTCTGGAGAACATGTGCATGAGAGCTCTGTTAGTTTCACATCCTGCTTGTCAGCTTCCCACAGACATTTGATTTGATGCCGTGTAAGCAGAATGCTGGGCTAGGTGGGCCTTTCATCAAATGAGGACAGCTCTCCTTTCATTGTCTAGGTGAAGCAGGCTGTTTCAGGTGGCAGGATTTTGAAAGACAGATGAAGACAGGAATTAGTGTCTACATGATATAACAAGATTTTTTAAAAAATATAGTACTTCTAGTGAGGGGGGAAGCAGCTGAAGGTCTGCTTCAGGCAGCTGAGCTTTTGCTAAAATGATCAGTCACGTCAGTTGCAAATAACTGCTCTTGACGTAATAACAATGCTGTTGCTTGCTTCATTTAGGTGTGTTTATCACTTGATGAACACAGTCAAGTGAATGTGCCATCACAGAAGCACATTTGGCTTATCCATTTGTTAGTTGCTTTCTTCCAGTAATTTAAAGAAAGCAAGTTCTTCCCTTACTTTGTCCTTGAAAGAGCCCTCTGAGGTAGACTGAACTGAGAGAGAGAATGACAAACCATAGGCACCCAGTGAGTTTCATGGTTGAGTGGGAATTTGGATTTTGACTCCAGTCCCAATCCAGCACTCTAACTACTAGGCCATATTGTTTCTGAGGGGTTGATTTCCTTATCAGACACAGCCATTGTTCTTTGCACAAACTCAAACACACACACCATATTACCATAATCAACTGCCAGTTAGCTAGCACTGTGTGATGCAGTGATGACAAATCAAGTGTTGCAAACATATGTGAGGGCTAGACCCAGCACATGATGTATGATCTGTATATAGCCTTTTAATACTTGCAGGTCATGGTTTGATGGCATAGTTATCAAGCGGTAACTGGTAGGTGCAAACACACATTTAGTGATACGTCATTTACTGGCATCCCTGAAAAAGTAGGCAATGACGAATAGATTTATAATTATTCAGGGCGGGGGGGAAACACCCTCTGGTTTATGAATGTGAAATATTGTACTTTTGTGTCCATGATTCAGAATCCAGGAAATGGCCTGATATTGCTGCACAATATCATGTCCACATTGCCAGCAGGAAAAGGTATCAGTCAAGATGGTCTACAGGATATCCTCTTGTGCTCATGGTTACAGAGGTATAATATGTTATATTCATAAACAGGATGTGTTTTTTGAATAATTGAATATCCTGGTTTTTTTAAATGGAAGTTTATATACAGTACATTACACACCATTCCAACAGAAACTTCCCCCATGTAGAATTACCCAGTGCAAGAGGATCTCAGAAGATGAGCACGTGATCTATGTATATCATGATTGCTGGGAGAAGACAGAAGTGAGAACAGCTTGGATGTGGCTGTAGTCCCTCTGTGCCAAAATAGTTTGAAAGTCTGTTTTAGATGGAATAGGGAAGCAAAGGTGAATAAGTGCAACACATACAACAGGAGGAACATACACACACTTCACCTATCAGGTAAACTAATATTGCCATGCCCACTCTGCAGAATCCAGACTAGAAAGCTAGGTTCCAGTTTCTAACCCTTTCCCTTGGGGTAGGCAAGCTGAGGAAGAAAAACTGTAGCAGATCAATGGCTCCACAAACATGTAACGTGCATGCTTTCCAAAAAAAAGTCCCTTCACCTTTTGATTTTTTTTTTTAAAAAGAGGAGAGCTGCAAGTTAGCAAAGATTGTCACTGGAAACCAATATCAAAATCATCCATACTATGTGAAAGAAAAACAATGGAGAAATATAGGGAGAAAAATCAACTCATTTGAAAGATGGTATTGAAAGAGAGCCTTACCAATATCACAGCCAACCCGAAAGGTAGAAAAGTGGATGCTCAATCAAGTCAAGCCTGAACTCTCACAACAACAAAAATAAGTAAACTGGGGCTCTTATTAAACACATATGAAAATGCAGAACTGGCCCGAAAAGACTGGGAAAAGAGAGGTGGTGATGGGAGACAATAGGAAGAGAGGAAGACCTAACATGAGACAGCTTGTCTCAATAAAGGAAGCCACAGCTGTTAGTTTGCAAGACCAGAGTAGAACTTATTGGAAAAGACAATATTCCAAAAAAGTGAGGGCAGTGAGAAGAAATAACACAAGATGTTGTTCGTCTGAAAAATCTGAGCATAACTTTTAATAATAGTACACTTTGGAGGTCATATATAGTCACCACATATCAGAAGTGACTTGATGGCACATACCATCTTTGGAGTTTTCTCTCTCTTAATTACCAGGCAATTGAATAGTGACAAGGTCGGTGGAATAGTTGGAACTATGACAGGATGTAGACACCAGAG
Source organism: Intellagama lesueurii (assembly GCA_037013535.1). Classification (NCBI taxonomy): domain Eukaryota; kingdom Metazoa; phylum Chordata; class Lepidosauria; order Squamata; family Agamidae; genus Intellagama; species Intellagama lesueurii. The sequence continues at coordinate 227,744,089 of JBAJHW010000002.1, read as the reverse complement.
CCCTGCTAATATATAGTAAGACCATCCCCAGCCACAAAAGCAAAAAACAATAATTTATTACTTTTGTCACAGTCCAGGATATCCCAGGCAGTCCAGGGGCAAGGGCACCAGGACCCAGTCCACCATGCAGAGTATCAAGCCCCATGGCACTCACTGTGCAGTTGGTCATGACTAAACAGGCAGGAGCACAAGTTTGGGAACACGGAGCATGAACCATATGCCGAGATGCAGGGGGCAAGCAGAGGCAAGAGCAGGGACCAAGGCAATAACAGGAACAGAAGCAGGTGCAGGAACACTGGAGGCAAGATGCAGAGATGTAGGTGACAAAGCAGGGACCAAGGCAGGAGCAGGAACAGGAGAAGGAATGCTGGAACACTGGAACTCTGGAGCTCAGGAGCAGCAAGGCAGTAAACACAGCATGGCCAAAAGATCTTTGTTGCTGAGGCAAGTTCTGGGAGGGAGAGCCACTCCTTAAATAGGCCTTCCCTCCAGGCCTCTAGTTGAGCCTCATGAATGGCCCAGCAGCTGCTACACAGGCCAGGGACGGGGCCTGAAAACACCAGGCCACTCCTGGCTCAGGTTGGCCCTGATCCTGCAGCTCCCAGGGTGGTACGGGCCAGATCCTGACAACTTTTTACAACTAGACACAGAATCTTTTTGCGAGCGCCAATGCCTGTTTGGCTAGGAAGGAGTTAAAAATTAGCTGACCCTCTCTTCCTGAGAGTCAGCTAATTGGGTCTTGACTAGAGATGGGGGTATTCGTATTCATACGAATACCCCCGCACAGATGGAAATAACGAGTGTCCGCAATCGATTACCCACTCCTGGCAGGAGGTGGGATGACAAGCCTCTTTGCCAGGTCACAGAGTGGCTAATCCATTGCGTACAATGACGTGATAGGAAGCCTCCGTGGAGCCGGCAGCAGCAGCGAAATCGTGAGTGGACGGTCCGGCCCCATGGGACCAGACCCTCGTTATTTCCACCTGTGAGGGTCAAAAGTTCAGATTGCCCCAGACCTTGAACTGATTTTCCCTTTAAAGACTTCTGTCAGTGACTGGTCTCAGAAATCCCAAGAGAACATTTACTGAAAGCACTCAGGGATGGGGCAAACACAACTGTTTGGTGCTTTTTGTAATGCAAAAATACTTTGAATATGCCTTGTATGCTAATTCTCTGGACATATATATTAAAAAATGGAGGACTGTCACACCATTATTTTTTTTAAAGCAGGCTGGGATTTTGTTTTGTTTTTTGACTCTTTGAAGAAAACCAGTCTTTGCCCTCCAAACATCTGCCTTTCTGGCCCATGAAGCTGCAACAGTGTATCTACTTTGGAATACTGGTTGGTAAGCCTGTTCCATGCTCAATCTTATAGCAAAATGTTTTTCCCCTTTTGAAAGGATTTTTTGGAGATCAGTGTTTCAGCCCCCGCAGCCTGGATTCTTTGCAAATTAAACAAAAGGGGTGGGGGGTGGGAGCAACTATTCTCCTTCAAGATAAGCAAGACTGGTCTTTTCAATTTATGTGATCTAATAATGAGTCATTTGGGGTTGCCTATTTCTGAACCAGGGAGGGCAAAACATGTTTAATTAAAAAAGTCATTTCTCAAAATTCTTTTGTTCAAACATGCCCAGATTTGGCACAGATCAAGAGCAGACAGTCTGTCATACCTGTGCCAAATGTGGTGCTGATTTGAAGCCCACTTTCAAAGTTATAAGTTTTTGTTTCAGCTGCCCCATTTTTAGAATTGCCTTGTAGAATCAGCTGCACCATAACATATGTAGCTGCACTACCATGCAGCTATGTTATGTTGTGCAGGAACATGGGAAATACCCATTTCTGGCTATGCTGGTTCGGAAATCCCTGGAGTTACAGTCCAAAAAAAGGATACTGTTCCACGCACACTCTGTATCATACAAAAGACAGTTGTCTATTTTCGCTGGTCAGAGATATAGAAAGTGTTCTAAGTCAGAAACAAATGCAGCTCATTCTCAACAACGCATGGTTTTGGCATCTAGATCATTGTCTCCGTGCTAGTTGAGGACAGAAGGACAGAGTCAGCAACACCTTTTGCTACAGTTGCTTTTCCAATACCAACATCCTTGGCAAGCTGGTCTGCCTGCTAGAGCATCTATCCCAGCAAACATCCCTGTGCTCTCTGTTCAGGTCCTGAGTCAGCCTGACCTTCCCTGACAAACCTTCTTGATAAAAAGTGGTTCAGCTCCACATTAGCATGACCTTTAATAATGTTAATTGAATGCAGACTTCAGTTAGGCTTTTCAGATTAATTTGCATCATAATTTTCACCATTGCTTTCTAATTATTTTGAGGCCGCTAACAATAAGGGGGAGGAGGAACCCAATACCTCTTCCAAGAGAGCTGCAAGGACAGGGCAAAACCCTCTTACATCCAGCTGTGATGCAAAAACATAATCTCTTTTGGAAGCTCCTATTTCTGAGCCTGCTGTTTTGTACATGCAGATGTGCATACCCCTCCTACCCATTCAATGTAATGGGTAGGAGGAGTGCTTCTTGGAACTTAGGGGGAAGTTATGCCTGTCCACAGGAGACACAGGTCTGCTGCCAATAATATGAAAGGCCCCCTTGTTTATGAGTGGAGAATGGTTGAAGGAGTCAGAAATCTCAGAAACATCAGCTCTGTTCTTGAGCAACAAAGGGTCAAGAAAGGACACGGGGGGGAACCTCTACTTTTTGTCCCTTAGATTAATTTTGGAAATCAATACTATTTTAAAATTGGGGAGACCTGAGCATGGAGGTTTGTGAATTTTATTCATGTATCCTTTCTATTCTGTTAGAAATCCAACACGGGGAATGCTACTGGCTACTCTTCTGCATCCACTGTGTAGCTTTCCCATCTCTTTCAGAAATTTAGAATAAACAAGTTTAGTATCAATAGAGGGCACAAGGATTCACGGGGCTGCTGAAGAATTTTTGTATGTAACTTTAAACTCTGGGAAAAGGTCCAGAAAATGGAGTGAATGGTGGCCTCAGCCGAATGTGCTGCAGAACCTCCTCTCTCCCCCTACAATCCTCCATAGTTCCAAAAAGATTGCTACCAGGGCAGGGCATTCACAGCCTTCTGAAATAGAGTGTAGGGGCTTACATAGAGGGCTACAAGGGGAAGGAGACATTTCTAGGCTGGCCATTATACCTCTTTTGGCGAGGACAGTCATCCACTTAAAGTGTTGTCCAGTCCAGGACCTTGACATCGTTCATTCACACTGAGCATCTGGACAGCAGTGTCAGCGGGCACACAGATCACTGGGTCCTTGTTGTTGTTGTTTAGTCATTAAGTCATGTCCAACTCTTTGTGACCCCATGGACCAGAGTACGCCAGGCCCTCCTGTCTTCCACTGCCTCCTGGAGTTGGGTCAAAGTCATGTTGGTAGCTTCGATGACATTGTCCAGCCATCTCGTCCTCTGTCGTCCCCTTCTCCTCTTGCCTTCACACTTTCCCAACATCAGGGTCTTTTCCAGGGAGTCTTCTCTTCTCATGAGATGGCCAAAGTATTGGAGCCTCAGCTTCAGGATCTGTCCTTCCAGTGAGCACTCAGGGTCCTAGTCATCCCATTCAATGGGGGATGTGCTGCAATTTTTGTCGAACCTATGAAAATCAGTTGTGGTTTTGTATCTGTGCACATAAATTAGCATAAGCAATGCAATGCAGATCAGGACCTCTTTTCTCTTCCTTTTATTGTGCATGTCCTCCTTTTTTTTGCTTGTGTATGAATGACCACCCTCTACTCCCTTTCCAAAAAGCATCCATATGCAGACCCATCTTATTGGATCCTGGCTGGTGTTTTGGAGACACCTCCCCTGCCCTACATTCTCTTTCAGTTCAAGATCAGTGTTGCTAGACTCTGTGGAAAATGAGGGTGATTTCTCAGCAATATTTCTAACGGTGTGCTCTGTCTTCTACATGTCAATGCGTAACATTTTGCTCCTCTGTACAACCCAGTTATACCCTCTGAGTGTTAAACAACATACAGCAACCTTCTAACAGCTCTTAATATATATTTTATTTCAACTATCACTCTTACTTGTCAGGTGAGTTCCTCCACACAGCAGGTGTTCCTTAATGGTGTTAGGGAACAAACAGAACTCAGTAACGGTTTTACACACCCATTAGCTAATGGATTCCTAAGTCAAAGGGGTTCCTGTTTAACCTTCCTGCAGTTAACCCATTCTTGAGAGCAACGCAGGGAGAGTGTGAACTACGACTCTGCTTTCTCCAGACCCCTGGGAGGTATGTTCATACTTTCAGTGCATTTGCTTTGACTGACAGGTGGATGAACATAGCTATCATTAAATAACCCCACCATCTGGGAACTGTTTATCATAATTAATCACCCACGAAACATGCACATTCTTGGAAAGCTCTTGACCAGCTTGACAAAGGCAGGGCTATTTTGATCAGCTTTGCAGAAAGAATTTGATCATGGTGGCTCCCTCGTCTCCTTTCCTTTTGCCTATGCTGGGACCTGGGTGACTTTCTAAGATTTATACATAATCTTCATACATTCTTCACACAGAAAAAAGATGAGGTTTGAATAGGGAGAAAAAGAAAGTGAACAACAGGAAGAGGGCTTTCAGTTCACAGAAGCCCAGCTTGGAATCCCCATGTATTCCTTTTACCCTCTTCATGGGATCAAATAAGGGTTGCTACCCCCTATACAGCTTCCTCACTTCTAATAGCTGTGTGGCAGACAAGCACACCATGGCCCTCTCCATACTCAAAACAGCGATGTGTTCTTACTTTGGCCAGCTAGCTAAGAACTGTGTTCAATTTATTTATTTATTTTATTTATTTATTTATTTAAACTACTTGTGGTGCAGTGGTTAAACTGCAGTACTGCAGCCAAAACCCATGACCCAGGTTCAATCCCAGGTAGCCAGTCTGAGGTTGACTCACCCTCCCATCCTTCTGAGGTTGGTAAATTGAGGACCCAGCTCACTGTGAAGGGGGGCAATGTGTAACCTGCATAATTAAATTGTAAACCACTCAGAGAGTGTTTTAAGCGCTATGGGGCAGTATACAAGCCACACACTTTGCTTTGGTTTGGTTTGATTGATTGTACTTATATACTGCCCAATTAGTGTGCAGCACTGTTCTGGGCAGTTTACATAAAACCAGCAAAATATGTAAAACATCAAGCATAACATAAACAAGAACACTAGAGAATCAGCATAAGCCCAGGTGGCACGTTAAAAAAACAGCAGCGGAACAGGGGTGGAAAATTCAAAAGAGCCTGCTTCCAAAAGCCTCTCTAAAGAGAAGCATCTTCAGCAACCTCTTAAGACGAGAGAGGGTGGGAGCCAAGCGTCACTCCACCAGAAGGCGACACCACAGGGATGGACAGTGTATACCACCGCTGAAAAGGCCTGATTTCTTGCAGAAGATTTTCTGACCTCCTTTGGCATAGTCACCCAGATGAGCATAGCCTGAGAGAATCTGGTGGCGAGGGAGATGACCTTGGGGAACGACGCTCCAACAGATACCAAGGATCCCTCAACATGAATGGAAAGAAAAGAACATGAGAATTAAATCAATACTGAAGGCACAAGAAATTAAAAAAATACAGTTTCATCCTTCTTCAGCGGAACATGAACACAGAAACCTATGACAAAATTGTCTTCCTTATGTCACCACTCATAAATCAGTCATAGGTAGGTGGCACTTCCCTATATTGCATCATTGGACTTCTGGATTGATAGTCTTTCATTACTCATTTTCCAGTTCACCATCTAGCTTTTTGATAACTACCACTTTCTCTGCACATGACTATTGATGTAGATTGGTGTTTCCTTTACTTTAGCTATTTACGTGCAGTGGTCTCTTTTACCTGTCACTACTTACAGTTCTTCTCTCCATACTGAAGTTGTGGTGGCCAGTATATTTGATGGCTTATTGCAAGCATTAAATGTGTGTCTTGTGTGGTAGGTGGGAGAGCAGCAAGAGACCAAGAAAGTGAAGGAAAGGACACAGTACCAAGACTGAACTGAAAAATAAATAATTATCAAATAGTAACAGTATTCTTGTCAACCATTAAAAAGTCATATACTTTACAAGGAGCACTGCTATTTTTAAATCTTTAAAAACACAAGCAGAAACAGAGGGCTCTATTTTTCTGACTTTCTTCCTGCTACCATTCGTGGAGATTACTCCGGGTGAAACCTCAAACCATTACATTCCTTGCTAGGGCCTCATTTGAATGTCTGCATACTTCTGTTCCTTCATTCCATCTCATTATATTATGAAGGCACCATGTCTTCAACATCAAGTCCATCCTCTCGATGGGAACTGGAAATCTTGAAATCTTGTACATATTTTGTACCCTTTTAATCAACAAAGCATATATTGTTTACTAATATGGATTTGTTAATTGAAAAAGATTTATTTTCCCTACATTTGCCAGGCCCTTTATTTGTTTTCTTATTATAATAATTTGACATATTCATCAAGAGTAGGTCTACCAGAACCTATGAGCTGCAATCCTAAGTGATACATCCATATTCAGAGCCAGAGATGTTGGAAAGAGACAATTCCATGGATTCAGCTGTGGACAGTTTCTTGACCTGTCCTTCAGACAAGGCAAAGGCAAAAAAAATATTTTAAAACTTCTTTATAAGTGATGCAGTGCATCAGTGATAGAATATCAGAGTCTGAAAAGAAAATCACTTCCCCTGCCCTTCCACCAAGGAGCAGAGGAAGTGTTTAATAGGCTGATATCCTGAAGTGGCTTGCTTATTAAGCCACTTCATAATATTGGAAATTCCAAATGAAACTAGCCTTGACAGCCAGAAGGCTCACTTTTGGTCCACTCCATGCGACCACAAATGTTGGAAGTGGACCAAACCAAAGCTATCCTTCCCATACAAAAAAATAAAATAAAATAAAATAAAAATAAGGTGCTGGAAGGGATGCTCTGTGGATGGTTTGCTTCACTCTAGCAATTATGTCATGTGATAGCTGGAGAAAAAAAAGAGAGTAAACCAACCCCTCTTCGTAGTGGATCAAACAATGGGACAAATGCCATCTGATCACTCTCACTCTTACTTGACTCAGGTCCATGAATATATTAAGACATGTCCAGACTTTTAAGTTATGTCAAGTTTAAGAGACCTTGTTGGGTCACAAGAGTGTGTATTCTGTTCTTTTTTTTAAAAAAATTGTAACACTTGAGATTGATGGGTTTTGTCTTGTTATGCTTTGTCAGTTATTGTCCATTTAAAAAGTTTTGTTTTGCTTCATTTTTAATTCAGATGCCTCTCATAATGTGAAGCCCTAAGATGTTGCTTACCTACCTTGTATATAAATCTGGCACTGCTGAGTCCTACACTTATGAAGCACACTATTTGTTTAATACTGAGGAAATCATCATCATCAACAACAACAACAACAACGTGTTGGTTTTTTTAAAAAAGCTATGGAACAATGGTCGCTGGTGTGGTGAACTGAATAGAGTGGACTCAGGAGACCTGGGTTTGAATCCTCATTTCAGCATGAAAACACACCGGAGAGTGGCAAAGGTAAAACCACTCCTTAAATACCTCACTTAACTTGAAAACCCTGTTAGGGTCACTATCAGTCAGACACAATTTGACAGCACATACCAAACAACAATGGAACAATGGCATTTAGTTGTCCCCTTGTTAATGAAATGTCAATGAAAGTAAAAGTTTTGTTCTCACATACATACTTTCTCCAACCTCTCAATACACATGGCTCATTAGTATGAGAACAAAGTAATGACTCCATTCCTCCCTGAAAATTCTTTGATTTTATTGGCCTATTAACGGCTTGATTTGTTGTCAGTAAAAAGAAGGACGGATTCTATAATATTAATCATATTAATCATATTCTATGCCATAGTGATCCACCAGAATAACTAAAGTCAGGTAAAATTTTAAAATGTGCAGAAAAGCAATATGTAGGTCTGTACACATAAAATCAACAGAACCCCTGGATCGTAAATATTAATAAAAACTCTACTAAGAGGAAATAAAGGTCATCTCAGAAATTCACTCTGAAGAACTTGATGTGAACTGGGCAAGACAGAACAACCTTCTGTCCTGGTTATCTCAATCCACTAAGGGTTAATATTGCTCACATTCCCATTGTGAAGATTATGATTTTTGGGGTTTCTTAAAGTTCCTAGTTAGGCGATTACAAAACAAACATGAGAGACTCTCATGTTCCAGACAAATTAGAGCTGTGCTTTAATTCTAAAATGAGATCCTATGCTTTTGTAACAGCGTAACGGCTTGTAGCATAGGAGCGGTATTAGTACAACACAATGGCATACATTGATTCCTGAAGGGATATACGTTAGAAATCACTGTACCCCAGCAAACACGTGTAGTCTGAAAGAGCAATAGGAAGCTTTCAATTAATTGCAATTAAATATCCGGATGGTTAATGGATGATGATGTCACCCAATTTACGTGGTGTAAGTTACACCAAGCAGATTCCAGACACTGAGTTTTTATTTTTAAAAATGGTAATGCTGATATTGCTTCCAGCAGTGTGTCTTGCCAAGAGTAGGGAATGTATGGCTCTCCAGGTGTTGTTGGAACGCAACTCTGGTCAGGCCTTAGCTAGCCTAGACTGCAACTCCAAGCAATTGTTGGCCAACCAACAGCATCTGTTGTTTTTCCTCATGATTGTTGGAGAATAACCACCATAATAAATACATAATGTTTGCCATCTCTATAGCTCCAGCCTGTAAGAATTTTTCTATAGAGTTTCAAGGCCTGTAAGTTATACATTGTGTACATTTCAGAATACAAATATAAAATCTATGGCTATTGCTTTTCTTTCTTTCTTTTTCTTTTTTGATTTTTTGTTCTCTTGATAAATCCTTGAATTTAACCTCATTCTCCCCCTCATTACCACTTAAGCATTTTTGCCAGCAGATCCACTTTTATATGTGCGTGTGAGGGGTGGGTGGGTGAGGGAAGTGTACCATTCTACCAGTAATTTATGCAAATTAAACAACTGATTAACATAACATTTCTGCCAGCATTAGAGGGGTTGCAGAAGCGGGTTGATAGGTAAAATGATCTCCTTAGCAATAATTAACTTTGATCTCTTCGGTAACAGCTAACTTTAATACACACACAAAAGAGAGAGAGTGAAAGTACAAAATGACATTTGTGGTATGGTAACAATAAACCAGGAGATCATCATTATTACTGCATGAGAGTGCAGCAATGATCTTGTGCTGGCAGAGAAAAACGAACGTTCTACAAGGCAAAATGGGGCAGCCCAAAGAAATATTTATAAATTTTACACTAGGCTTCGGATTAGCACCAAATTTGCCAAAGATGTAGCATACAGTCTGTGTCAAATTGGGGGACATTATGGCAAATAGGTTATGATTTTTTTTAATTTTTTTTTTTTTTTTTTTTTTTGGGAAGAATCCAGACTGCAAGGGCTAAAATATTGATCCTCAAAACAAACCAATTCATTGGAAAAAAAAACAACCCTGACAATTGGTTTGTCTTTGCGTGAGAAGGGGTTAACAGATGAAAAAAGGAGTCCACTTCCGGGATTTTCCACTGCTTAGTGTCTCTTTGTGAATGATATAGAGCACAAGAGGGTATCCTGTTGACCAGTGGTTCTCAACCTTGGGTCCCCAGGTGTTCCTGGACTACAACTCCTAGAAATCCTGACCAGCACAGGTAGTGGTGAAGGCTTCTGGGAGTTTTAGTCCAAGAATATCTGGAGACCCAGGATTGGGAGCCAGTGCTATATAGAGCATCTTGACTGCTGACAGGGATGGAGTCAACATTCAGGCTGCTCTTTCCTGTGTAACACTTGCCATCCTTTTACCTGCTGGCAGTGTGGGCATGATATTGTGCAGCAATTTCAAGCCATTCCTGGTGTTTTGAATCGTGGATACAGAAGCACAATATATAATGTTCATAAACTGGGTTTTTTTAAAAGTATTGAATCTGTGCTAGCACAGTGTACAATGGAAGCACTTTTCTTACAATGGCATAATAATTTAAAAGTCAGATGAAGAAAAATCTTGAAAGTGTGCTGGATTTGCATTACTTGTACATGCAGTCCTTGTTTTAAAAAAAAACCCTCTGATGTGTTGATGAAGAAAAGAACTGAGCATTGGAGCACTGACAACATCAGCAACAACACCAGTGATATTAATGGCTTTGTATTCTTTCTGAGAACATTAGGATTCAGGAGTCCTACCCGATACTTTGACAGTGATTGCTGCTGGTACCATTTTGCCCATTCTAATGTCCAAACCGTGCAATGTCCAGGACTCTTTTGTGCATCAGGGTGACCTTCTCAGTGAGATGATTTTGGCTGTCAGACAAACACATATAGAAAGCTTGTAGTAGCCGTCTGCCAGCATGTGGGATATTATTTTTAATAGGAGCTCATTGTGTTACTCACTGCTTCTCAGCACTCAGGTGGTTGTTATGATTGCTGCTTGATCACACAAGGAATCCATTACATTAGATATAATTAATGTGCCACATTAGTAATGTGCACTTGATTATTTGCAGGCCAAAAAGGAAAAAAGCTCCGTTCTTGTGGCCAATTCTGATATTACAGTTTGCAAATATTTGCAAAAATACAAGAGGCAGAGCAAAAGGGTACACTTCTGGCCACATAGGATGAGTGGAGGCTGGTCATTTGGTTCAAGTGGGGCATTGTCTTTTAAAAGTAACTTGCTAGAAAACAACAATCATTACATCTAAAAAGTAACACTGCACCTGTTTGTTGCATTACTTTTACTGGAAAGTTTAAACTATTTATTATATGACTTGTTACTCTTGCCATAACTAGTTACAGATAACCATGTGCTTGGCTATACGGCTTGGCTGGAGTGGGCTGTTGAGTGCTACATAGGGTTTCAAGGAGGTCAGGAATGCCATCTAGTGTGATCCTCGCATCAAAATGGCATACAGATCTCAAGCAACCCTGCTTGGCCCGCACCAGCCCATTGTCAATTTGCCATATTGTGAAATGTTTTAAGAAAGATATTGGTAAATAAAACACTTCCTTGGCTCTGTAAACATTTAAGTTTAAATGTGTTTAAGTGTATTAGGGCACCGCACATGCACTGCATCAATTGAATAATAATAATAATAATAATAATAATAATAATAATAATAATAATAATAATAATAATAATAATAATAATAATAATAATAATAATAATTAGAAACTTCCTCCTAGAAATGGCAGGGGATATAGGAGGGGGCAATGAAGGGGATTTTTGTTTGCTTTTCTCTTAAAGGTCTGGTCAAGAACCTGCCCACAGCTGAATCATCTCATGCCAAATGCTGATGGAGCAGAGGACCAAAATGGCATGCTGCCCATATGGATGAGCAGATTTATGTAGAGTCTGGCACAAGATGAAGCAGAGGTGAGACTGCTTCTTCCATTGAACCTGCAAACATACAATGACAGCTGGTCACAAGGCTGCAATGCAGTTACTCTGTCGGGGGAGATGCCCAGGACTGAACTTAATGCTATTTAGCAGAGATAGAAATGTATAGTCCTTCAAAGGTTTCCCTACAACTTCCATCACACCTTACTACTGCTTTGTCAGATTAGAGCTGCAGGAAGCTGTAGGCCAACAACCTGCCCATCTGTGCAGCCTTCATCCTTCTCTTCTCTCAAAGGCCCAAAATCAAGAACTGTGACGAACAAGCAACAATGGAATGAAGAAATCCATGGAATGGGCCAAGCTGTCTCATTTCTCTCTGTTCTTCTGTAGCCAAATAGAATGACTATTCTATTGACAGTCCATGACAGTGATGGACCAGTTAATTTCTGGGGCTGCAGGCCCCACCCCCGAGTACCCCACATATTCCATAATGCTGGCAATGGGAGGTTCTGGGACTTGTTGTAAAAAACAACTTTGAATTGTGCTAAAGGCTATGTATAAGCAACACACAACAAGGGAATCATAATTAATTATGAAAATGATTGAGCTAGTGAGTGTCCAAGGGGAATTACAGTACTGGATTTGACAACTGTACATGAAAATGGGGATTCCACATGTAAAAGAAGCCATCACTGCTAACAGGTAACAATTCTGTCATGACTTTTTATTTAATTACTTACTGGAATTTAAGGGAAAATATGGAAACCAATCTCTCACATGAAACATTTTAAGTGCCATCTCTTTCAATGGGAGAGATTTAAGCTCCTACTCAATTATGAGATTGAAATCACTGTGTTTTCTGTGTTTCCGTTTCAGTTCAGTGGCACCTACATGCAACTGGGACTGCCTGCTAAAGCTGAAGAAGAAGGAAAAACTCATAATAGGTTAGGAAAGATTAAAATATACATTTCATTATTCTAAATGTGTAGATGTGTCCCACTCTGCCAGCATATTAGTTGTGTGTCCTGTTAAAAGAAGGAAGTAGGGAATATGGAAACAGGAAAGGAGGGAATACAGGAGGAAATCCCCCTCCCCCATCTTGCAGTCCTTCCACCAGCAGGCAAAGACCTTTCTGTTCAGGTAGACTTTTGATGAGCAACTGCCAGGAAGGGGTTTCAATGGGAAATACATTTATTTTATTTTAAAAAATATTTTTTATTTGCTTGAAACAAATTTTTAAAAAATGTCTGTTTTAATGTGTGATTTGTTTTTTATATATATAATTTATTATGTTTTGACTACATTTACCCTTGAAAAATTGTAAGCACCTTGAATATCTTTTTGGGGGAAATGTGGCATATATATAAACAGAATAATGGATGGATGGATGGATGGATGGATGGATGGATGGATGGATGGATGGATGGATGGATGGATGGATGGATGGATGGATGGATGGATGGATGGATGGATGGATATCCAATGGCAATCCACTTTTCATCAGCCAGCTTGAGTTGCAAGTTCATCCAGAATCAGTGACAGGTGGTTATAGTTCCAGACAGTTTCTTGAGGAAAAAGAGAGCACATTTTTGTTTTGAGTGTGGCAAATTTTTTGTTGTTGTGTGCTGTCAAGTCGGAACCAACTTACAGAGACCATTATAGGGCTTTCAAGATAAGTGAGATATTCAAGGAGTGATTTTACTAATTCCACACCCCTAGTGAATTTTCATGGCTGAGTGTAAATTTGAACCCAGACCTCCTAAGTCTTAGTCTGTCACTCTATCTGCAGCATCACACTGGGTAGGTATCCTATGCCAAATTACACACACTTATATTTATAATATGGTATTATAAAATTAATGGTCCAATTTTATGCAGGTATTCTCCGAAGTAAGTCCTTCTGTATAGGTTTTATCTGTGCATGGAAGTGAAACGTCGGGAAGCTGCTGCAGCTAACTCAAGCTAGTTAAGGAGATGCACATCACATCAATGGTCTCACAACCAGATACATGATTGGCAGTTTGTTAATTAGGCTGCCACAATTTCTACAACTTTGCTTTTATGTGTGGGAAAAACCAACAGATTTCTGGCCATCAAGTTCAATGAGACTTACTTCAAGTCAAGTTGAAACAGGATTGCAGTCTAAATAGTATTGCACATTTATTTAGAATATGCCCCATTAAAGTCAGTGAGAATTCACTCCATAAATAAGCATGCATGAGATTTGCATTATATACAATTCAAAGTACTAATTCTATGTGCTCCTCCCTCTCTCCCTCCCCTCCTCTCTTTGTGTGCAGGTGTGTTGTGGTTCAAGTAATTTGAATTTTTTATCAATGTATATTCACATGAAGATTTGAAGGGTGTGAACATACTAACACCACTGGAGAACTGTACTCGTGGCACCCTTAATATCAATAATCTTTAACTAATGCTGTAACATGTAAGCAATATATCAAGTGTTCACAGAAATGTGATTTCACCCATATACAAGTATGGAATCTACAAAATCTTCAGTTCATGAGGTCTTTATGCCTTTAAATTAATGTGTGTACAGCCTTTGGTATTTCTGAACCTTCTGTGCTCAGTTCATACTAACCACAAAGAGAAAGTATGTGTGTGAGAGAGAGAAAGGGAGGGAGGGAGCTTAGATAATGGTTGCAACATCTCAATTTATGCGCTAGTTCTACGGAACCTTCTGACCACTTGCTGAATCATTTTCATTCTGACAGCTTTCTCTCTTTGTTATGGATGAACTCAAAAGGAAAAGCCTGTCCTCCTAATTTCTCTTTCCTGACAGTGTCAAGAGAGTAGAAAAAGCAAAATTTAAACTTTCAGAAAATGCATCCTTTAAAAAAAAAAAGGAGAGAGAAACATTTCCCCATCCCTTATACTATTTAACAGTCCTTCATTACAATTTAAAACTGATATGCAGGAGCTCATATATTCAAATCTCTGATGCCTATTTGAAGGTACTTCTGAAGGCACACCCTGCAACCTGTGTGTAGCAAACTCTTTTGAATCTTGTCCTTGAAACAAAAATTAGCGCCTCATGGGACCTAGGGAGTGGAGACAACTGCTAACTGCAGAGAGACTGAAAGCTAAGCTTGGAAGTTCTTACAGCTGGAAAGGGGGATGAGAGAAAAAGAGAGAGGGTGGAGGAGGGGGAAGAGAGAGAATGTGAAGATGAGAAACCGCCTTCAGGAGCCATTTGGGAGACAGTCACTGGCAAGAAGAAAGAAAGACATGCGCTAAAAACAACAGAAACACAGGTGGAAATGGCCTACTGGGAAATCAGGCTGTCAACAAACAAAAGCCGAAGGCCAGAAAGCGGTTTCAACGGCAGCCTCTGCTACCAGGGCATCAGTGTTCAGTAAATAAATTAGCAGCAGCTTTGACTGTGTGGAAATTAGTAGTGACATGACGAAAGAGGCAAATGACTGGCTTTTATCTGGTGCAAACATCCAAAGAACGACTTACTTCTGTGAGGAGAAAAGAGGTAAAGTTGGTAACTGTGGCACAGAATCTGACTGGCAGAGACGCGGCGCAAAGAAAGGAATGACGAAAAAAATAATGAAACAAATGGGAAGAAAAAGAAAGGAACAAAAAAGAGAAGAGGGAAAAGTTCCATGTCGTGTGCTAGCAGCTCAGAACTTCATTTAGAGCTAATCAGCTCTGTCTACCACCAAGTCATTTCTGACAGCAACTCCCCTTGGATAGTTTGTCACTCAGAATACGTGAAAGAAACAATCTGATAAAAATACCGCTGTCTGTCAGAAAGAATGGGATGGGGGCCACAAGGAAGGAAGGAAGAGCAATACACAGATCCAGAAACTACTTGGAAGGCAATCAAGAAAAAACTGGGTTGATTAGTTGGTTATCAACTGGCATTCCATATTTTAGCTAGTTCCAAAAGGGCAGCCATGGTCTGTTGTTGAGTTAGGAACAAAGGTCTTCTAGCACCTTCAAGACTGACTGATTTATTGTGCCAGAAGGTTTCATGGAGCAAAACTCATCAAGCATTTGACAAATGACTTCTGTTCCATAGCTGTGTATGCCCTGCCATCCATCAACTGCCTCTGGATGAGAGAGCCTAGGCACAGGAAGTGAGCAAATAAAGAAGAAGTGGGCAATACAGACCTTTTCACCCTCTATTGCTTTCCTCTTCTATAACCACATGAACAAAACATTGTCCATATGTGTTTAGCTATGTTCTGCAGGCCAACATTTTCATCTTAGTCTTTTCTCTGCTGGATAGCTCAGTGGTTTAGGTATCTGGATGTGGAGCCAGAAGTTGGCAGTTCGATTCTCCACTGTGCCTCCTAGATGGGGGCTAGGCTGAAAGATCCATAGGGTCTATTCCAGCTCTGCAGTTCTAAGATGATGATGATGATTCTCAACCCTGCCCCATCTTTCCTTAACGAGTGTATTTCAGGGAGAAGGATGCAGCTGCAGTGATATGGACATGTTTCAACTCCTGACTACACAACTACTAAAAACACAGAAGCCATCCTCTGTCAAATTGGGAACCCCAGAGGCATTTTGCAGATACAAGAGAACCTTAATTCTATCAAGAGCCCTACAATAATAATATGTTATATTCTTCCTTTCCTTCCCCTGTTCATTTTTGTAATATCTTGCCAGATGAAGACATATGTGATTTCGAGCATTTGTACAGATTTTCAGCTTATCTTAGCTGGCTGCATAGCTCAATGACTTAGATGGAGGTTGGGAATTTGATTTCCCCACCATGCCTCCCAGGAGAAAAGCCAGCCTGTGTAGCCTTGGGCAAGCTGCACAGTCCCAGAGCACCCCCAGAAGAAGTGAATGGTAAACCACTTCTGAGTATTCTCTACCTAGAAGATGCTGGAAAGGGTCACCATAAGTCTGAAATGACTTGGTGACACATTATTATTATTATTATTATTATTATTATTATTATTATTATTATTATTATTATTATTATTATTATTATTATTATTATTATTATTATTATTATTATTATTATTATAAATTAATGTCTTCTTCCACTATGTGTTGTGGATTATGTTATACTGTTGGTTTTGACTTACAGTAAGATGTATTTAGTGCATGAAGCACAATCTATATAAGAACTTCGGTACCTCAATAGAGCACTGTAATATTACATTGTTTTTTCCATAATTGTTCCTCAAACCACAATGTATATTTCCCAGAAAAGTGAAGCAATATTGCTTGGTTAATAATCAGATAAAGCCAATAGATAGAAATCTATCCAATAGCTCAGAGCCAATGAGTTGTCCTCAATGGTTTTGTGTCAGAATCCAGGAAAGGTGGTATCAATTGTTTTCCCACTGGAATTCCCACTGTGCACAGCATTAATCAATACACTCATTAACAGCAGAAGAGAATGTAAATTCAGTGATCATTAAGCTACAATGTAAATTCAGTGTTCTGCAGAAGCTACAGCAGAGAAAGGGAGGGTAGCAAATGGCAAAAAGGAGTCACTGCCCCTTTAAAATTATGGATACAACTGAATAACTTCAGGATTGTACCATATTTCAGATTGAGAAATGCCAGGAAGAACAAAGAAAGACATGCACTTAAAAGATAGGAATTATATGCTGCATCTAATCTTCCTTAGACCACCCCTTCTGAAATTATTCCTGTTCGTCGTAGCGAATGTATATGTTGTTGATTTCAAGGCACCTATCACAAGTCTAGAAGGAACGTGGTGGCACTGTGGGTTAAACCGCAGAAGCCTCTGTGCTGCAAGGTCAGAAGATCAGCAGTTGTAAGATCGAATCCAAGCGACGGAGTGAGCTCCCGTCGCTTGTCCCAGCTCCTGCCAACCTAGCAGTACGAAAGCATGTAAAAATGCGAGTAGATAAATAGGTACCACCTTGGTGGGAAGGTAACGGCGTTCCGTGTCTAGTCGTGCTGGCCACGTGACCACGGAAACTGTCTTCGGACAAACGCTGGCTCTACGGCTTGGAAACGGGGATGAGTCTAGATCCAATGTCCATTTCCAACAGTAGCCAGCTATATGACTCTGGAAGCTTATTATAAGTAGACAAAGATAGAAAACCCACTACTTTGCATTTATCCCAGTAAATCAGGTATACTGTTTCTGTCCACAGAGGTTCTATTTAGCTACTGGCAAATAAAGATAGACTAGCATTCCATGGCATAAATCCAAGGTTAGAATAGATCCACTGAAATCAATAGGATGACAATTACATGTGATGAATGTTTCCCATTCATCTCAAAGTACTTGTTATAATTGGGACTACTATTGGATTCAGACCTATGAAAGTACTACCCTGTTTCCCTGAAAATGAGACCTAACCTGAAAATAAGCCCTAGTATGATTTTTCAGGATGCTTGTAATATAAGCCCTACCCCAAAAATAAGCCCCAGTTAAGTGAAAGCCCGCCCTCCACCATTGTGCAGCAACTAGAAGAAGATGACATGACTGTATCTGAATAAATGTAGAGTCTTGTACTTGAAAAAACAAACAAAATATCTCCTGAAAATAAGCCTTAATGTGTTTTTTGGAGCAAAAATTAATATAATACCCTATCTAATTTTCGGGGAAACACGGTAGGAGTGAGATTCTATAAATTTTAGGAAGATATTGTTGGTTATTAATGAACTCTTGTCCTTCCTGCAAAGACAGACACTGGCTGTCCAACCCCCCCCCCCCCCCCGGAGAAACCAATAAAGTGATTCATGCTTCATCAATTCACCTTGGGGAAATCCATGGTTCATGGTTTGCCAACCTTCACGAACCACAAACCCAGAAGAACTGCCAGTTTGGCAGTTTGTCCCCATCTCTACATAACACTGCCTCCACCAGCTGACCTTGTTCCTATATTTCACCCAGCTGCCATCTCTTGCCTAGGTAAACAACACACATGCAGCCGGTCATCCACCTGATCGAAAAGAAAATGTGATTCATCAGACCAGGCAACCTTCCTCCATTGCTCCATGGTCTAGTTCAGGCACACACATCCCCACTGTAGGTGCTTTCTGCAGTGGACATGGGTCATCATGAGCACTCTGACTGGTCTGTGGCTACGCAGCCCCATATGTAGCAAACTGCAATGTACTGTGTGTTCTGACATCTTTCTATCATGATCAACATTAAATTTTTCAGTAGTTTGAGCTACAGTAGCTGTTCTGTGTGGTTGGACCAGATGGGCTAGCCTTCGCTCCTCATGTGTATCAGTCAGTCTTGGGAGCCTGCGTTCACCAGTTATCCATCTTTGCACCACTTTTAATAGGCACTAATCACTGCATACCGGGAACACCCCACAGGACTTGCCATTTTAGAGATGCTCTGCCCATATTTCCTGCTTCCAACACATGAAATCCAAGAACTGACTGTTCGCTGGCTACCTAATATATCCCACCCCTTAACAGATGCCATTGTAACAGTATAATCAATGCTATTCACTTCATCTGTCAGTGGTTTTAATGTTGTGTCTGATCAGAGTAATATTAAATCTAGTTGGGGAAAAACAGTTCTAAAAACATTAAAAACAACAAAACATAACAGTCCTTTTAAAAAAACTCAACTGGGTGTGACTACACTGTCGGAAAAATATAGTTTGAGCCACTGTGATTCATACTTGTGGAAACTGGCTTTCCATCTGTATCCATTCAGATGGCTATTTGGAGGAGTCAGCAGGGGCAGAGGCAGAGAACTGAGTTTGCTTGAGGTTCCAACAGTATTATATCTTCTACAATTAAAAATGGCTTCCCAGTTTGCAATTTCATACAGGTAGAGCAGAGGTTCCTGGGTAATTTTTGTTTTCTCCTCGCATTTTAGAAATCTGTTGAAAAATAATCTCCTAGTTTTTTTTGTGAAGTGTGGGAAACTACAGAGTCAGATCATCTAACTCTTACATATTTATTTATTTATTTACTTAGGTGATCTCTTCAGGCTAGGGTATATCTAAACAGTATTTCCCAAAAGGACCAAATGAACTAATGCTAGAGCATGAGATGCAAAATGAGAAAATCTGGAGGCCACATATTTTGAAAGCATGTCATTAAGATATTATTGCACAAATTCTCATCTATTTCCATAGCATTATTTTATAAATAAAGAAGTGCAGTTTCTTAAACATTTCCCCCTTTCTGGGGAAACAAATCACCCTGAACCTCTGCTGACTCTATAAACCTTCCATCCCATTTCTTTTCCTTCTTGTCATCACAGAAAAATAAATATCTGCAGGGCTGGACAAACATCGGAAGAGTTCAAAGAAATCAAGCCCAAGTTTCCCCTGTTAAAATGTTAACATGATGGAAAACCTTTGACTGAGAAGTAACAAGAGATAAGTGCTGAGATGGATTCTATAGACAACAAGTCACAAACAAATTTCACTGAAACACTGATATAATTTTCCTCCAGAGAATATCTAAGGCTGACAAAACAAACAAAGAAGTAACATGTTTCTTAAAGTGTGGAATGTGACAGTCAGTGGCATATGGCAAAACAAGAGACTAAACGGGGTGTGTGATGCTTTCTGTGAAAATAACATCTTTGTTTGGAAGTCTCTGCTCCTCCAGGTTTGTTCCCGTTATATTTATTGCCATGCTGACTGCCCATCCACGAAGATCTGATGACCAAAGAGGTGGTTTTCAAAAACTGGAAAGACATCCTGTAGCAATAATCCCATCTGCTTGCATACTCTTGCATGCCTTATTGATAAGAAACAGTGAGACAATGGTGGCCTATAAATAAGACAGATAAATAAAATAAAGAAAAAACTTCATTGTTTATCAAGACTGGCATGGGAAACTTCAGGAAAAAAGCCAAATGATAAATGCCAAATAATACAGATTTACCAGACTAACAAAAAATGCTTAGATGGCACGCCCACAGCACAGTTTATTGGATTAAATAAAAGAGGGAGGCTGGGCTTGGACTAAGGGCTGTCTATGATCAACCTCTTGGGAAAGACAGAACACAAGTGCTCCATATGCTTAGCATTCTGTACATCCTGCTCAACTTCTGGCTTGCAGCTGTGTGAGCTGAAGCTTGCTCCATGCAAATCAACTGGGCTTCAGCTTGCACTATAGGGTAGTAAGTACTTCCTTGTGCAAACAGCAGGAATGGAGCAACTGCTTGTACAATGGAGCCCTGCACACATAGGAAAATGAAGTAAGAGCAAAGACCAGATGGGCCTAAGTTTTCTTTGATCCGGCAATAGCTTAGTAAATATAACAGGACTTTGTATATCAGAAACTTTCCCTAAAGAATCTAAATATGAAATGCATGTATTGGGATTATCAGAACAAGGAAAGCTGGACAATCTTGGGCCATACAGATCATGTGATGCACGGAAGCCTTAATAAAAGGGATTATTCCTCTGGGAATATTGGGATATACTTCCCAATTTAGAAAGAGACATCTGACAGGAATTCAAGTAATTTACCAATTCCTCTCTTCTTACCTATAACCCTTGTTCCCAGTGAAGTGTCTCCTATGAAACCAGAATCAGAATACAGTTAGAAGAGGTGGGAGGAGGATATGAAACTGAGTGGTGTAGAGCTGTCCAAGCCCAGGCTGAAGCTGGGTGCATTTTTGTTTCTCCAAGCCCATAAATTCACGCGGTGACAGAACATGGCCAATGCTGTGTCCCAGAAAGCTAGAAAGCATGAAACCCACTGCTGTATCTACTGTACAAATGCAGGACCATCTTCAGCCCAGATGTGGAGAGCTGCAGGTTGAGTGCATCTTTGTGATCTTCTGGCACCTCTGTTAAGCACTGTGGTTGTACTGAAAATAATCTAGATTTTTGGGGACTTAGCACCTCCAGAAAAAATCTGGCGCAGTGTTTATTTTTCTTCCATCTTCCATCAAAGAATGTCCAATGTGTAACCATTGTAAAAAAAATGTGTGTGAGGGAGACTGCTGTGTTCCTTGCCAATATGCATTTTTAAAAGCCCTCTTGCATTGCATAATGCTATATTCCTTTCCACCCATCATCTGATAACAATAACAAGCCCTGTAATATAGAAGCTTGTACATTTATGTTGGCACTCTCCGGAAAATACTAATGTGAACTGAATCTGTCTGCCTGCAAACATTAACAAACACCATTCATTTCCTAGTGATTAGTCTCAGCCCATCAAGCACTTTTGTTGAGCCCAGAAGAATATTTCATTTATTTAGACAAATGCTGTCTGCTCACTTATGGACCACAATTCATTCAACAAGGAACAAGCTGTTCCAGTTTAGATCCCATGTTACTGTGTGTGTGTTTTTTAAAAAAGGAAATGAAACACAGCAACCAATCAGGAAGCAACAAGGTGTTTAATACTCTCAAGACAGCACATTATATGAAAATGTGCTATATCTACAAAAATAATGAATGAAGAGAAAGTAATTGCACAGGGGACGCTATATTCTTCTGGCTGATTCTTAGTTTGTCAAATGGAAAGTTTCAATTAATGGTAAAAGGGCTTCCTTTGCAATTTTATGCCTTCCCTAAAGAGAACAAAAAGCATTCTTTCACATGAACAGGGTGGGGTGGGGGGTTACTGTTGACAAAGCCTGAGTGTTCAACATAGGCTTTCTGATTAAGGATTTTGTTCTTCTAATGACACTGTCTATATTTGGCTTATGATGGATTTAGGCCTGGGCACTCTTGGTTGGCACCTAGTCCCACTGACTCAGCATGCAGGTGTCAATGTATGCATTGTGCTTGACATAAGTCTCAGTGTAAAGCATAACTCGGCTCCATGCAAGAACTTCCTAGACCACGCATTATGGCTGGGTTCCATCCACAGCTTTCCCAGGTGATAAAGCACAGTTGAGTTCTGTGCAATAGTTTGATGGACTGGGAAGTGGCACACAAAGATTCAAAAAATTTCAGCAGTCATTCTGCAATGAAAAATATGGAAATAATGATCACACTGTACAGAAGTGGGAATAAGAATATGCGGCAAATTTGTATGCTGCTTTAGAACAATTACCTTTAGGTTGGATAAGAAATGTGGCAAAATTATTTACGTGCTACAAAATATTGCTGCTACAGCTTCTAATGCCAAAATTGCAGAAAACTGAGTGTATCTGGTAGATAATGGGTATTTTTACACAAGACTTTTATACACTTGCCTGCTGTAATCTTCCTAAACTACAAGTTGTGCTTGTCCTGTTTCAATTTATAGTAATCATGGCCTTTATTCCATTTGTTTTTAACCTGGGATATTCCAGTTCCCCCCTTCCCCAATATGTATGTATGTATGTATGTATGTATGTATGTATGTATGTATGTATGTATGTATGTATTTGACTTCTATACTGACCATCTGGATGCCATTTTTAGATGGAAAGAATAAAAATCCCAAGAGCTCAGAGCAATGGGAAGTTGGAGCAAGGGAAAAATCCAGCTGAGATGCCCGGGGGGGGGGGGGGGAGGGGCGGAGGGGAACAATTTGTGAGAAGGGGGAAATAATTTAAATAAATAAATAAAAACTCATGACTGAGGAATTGCGTAATTGCAGTTTAACAAATGAAAGGAATGGGTGGACTAAAAATGTGACAGTTGTAGGTTTTGGAGGCATTGAGGTGGCTTATGAATATTCAGAGCACAGTAACAAGCATGGACAACTTGGTGGGGTTTAATCAGGGAAGGTGGTGTTTTAAAATGGAAAGTTCCTGCAGTGACAAATGAAGCTACACATTAACAAGCGCATAGATACACCTTAGAAGGCACCTGAGAGGGAGGGGAAGGACTGAAACCAAGGGGAGGAGCCAAATGGTTCACACAGAGCAATATTTCACCAGTGGTGTGCGGAGAAAGCAAAATGAATCAGTCACAATAATGTGGCTTTCCAAAAAATAAAACTGCATTAGATTTAAAATGAAGTAGTGGTGACTGGAGAGGGAAGAGAGCCTTCCATCTGCAAATATTCCATTTACACATCCATGGTATTTTTAAATGACATGTACAGTATGTCACACAGACTCTTGACGTGTTAGGAGTGATACTTTTAGGCATTTGAACCTCATACCTTCTAAAGAAAGTCAAAATAGAGCTTTCCTTCAGTTTGAGTGAGTTTGGGGGTGCAGCAGGAGCAAAACTCTGCTGGAGCTGCTATCACGAGCCAGAGTATTGTCATTCTTCATAGGCAATTGGGTGTAAACACTAGTACCTATGAAATGAATATTACAAGCATGTGTGTGTACCACCTGCTTGAAATGCAATTCCAAAGCATCATCCTTGGCCAAGACAAAACAGAAAAGCTGCACGTCCCCTTGCCACAGTCTATTAAGAGAGCTGGTCTTAAGTGTGAATGAGTAATTTTATAATCTTGATTACAAATCATACAAATTCTAGTTCTCTGCCTCAGAACATATTAAAAATATTCTCTATCAGCTACCCAGTCAGAACTAGTTAGATATGAGACATCGAAGGTTAAGAAAATGTGTATCGTGTTACATGGTTAAAAGGAGAATTGATACATTGCTATATCTGGGGTTTTACTTACAATTGAACCCACAATCTTGAAGTATACAAAGGTACACAATTATTACAAAGGACATTTTATAAATATATCATTTATTATGCATTGTGACATCGCTGCAGTGCCAACCTAGAAATGGTTAAATATTTTTAAATAATTTAATTATGCATTGTATTGCATTATTAGACTGATTGCTTCAAGCTCTTGAAATTATACAATAGGTAAGAACACTGCTAACCCACCCATTAATATCAGAAACAGAATATCTATTATTGTGTTGGAATGCTGCATGAAGTTAGAATCAACGGTCTGCTCAGCCCCATCCATTTAAAATCATCTGAAGCTAAAGATCTTTCCATGCTTTGGGAAACTGTGCCCATTTGGAATTGGATGAATTCCCAGTAGAGTTCAGTTCTACAGTCCAAGAGACTTCTTCCCTCTCTCGTCCACCCAAAATCAAAATGGCTGCTACCTAAAGCTGGCCTTGTTACATTAGTACCTGAAGCAGAAAAGCCCACAAGCACTTCTCTCTCTCCTCTGGCAGTAAAAATGCAATGAAAATAACCCAAATAACTAAACATTTGCAGTCCTTTGATGTCACCTCATAGCTGCTCTCTGAGGCCACCAGGCCCGTCACTTTGAGGGAATCACTGCTCAACAATAGGAGCAGCCCTCCAACAAGTTACAGGTATATGTCAATGTAAATTCTGAACAAGCCAAAATGTTATGGATTAGCGAGGCTTCAACATGTATAGATTAAACATCATGTTTGATATTAAACAATTTTCAAGTTACATAAATAAAACAAAAAGTTCCATAAATTCCCTCAGCAGTTGTAACCATTGAAATGTTAACATCCATGGCTTGTAAAGAAGGGAGTCATATTTCACCCTTTAAATAGCTTTTGCTTCTTATTTTCCCAAATTATTAGTATTGTGATTATTGTCTCTTTAGCTGCATTTCTTCATCAGTGTGATGCTTGCAGCCTGTGAGAATACCGACATACACTTCAAAAACTGACGACTAAGCAAAAAACAAGTCTGTTCCTTAAACCCTTTCACAGTTTATAGCCACATTTACATAACATTAAATAAGTCAACAAAGGCATCATTAGCTCCCATTAAAATATGAGCGAAGAAATTTAAATGAACAAGACAAGCTAATTGGCAAGTAATGTTGTGTATCAAAATTATGACTATAAGACTCCACAGTTAATGAGAAGCTCTACAATTGTGTTTCCTATACATTTAAAAATTAAATTAAAGGTGAACATAGCCAGAAAGTTTTCAAGTCTTCATTCTGGAAGACATGGAAGTCATGGCATTTGAGAAGCGCCACTGCCAATCTACTGTTCTTGCTGTACTGCTCTGTTCACAGATACATTGCCCAGTTCAACATGGACATCTCACATATGGATACAGGAAGCTGACATTTTCATCACTTGGCATGCAATGTGAAGGACCATCCTGTGCACCTAGGAGTGTATCTAAGGGTACAGTCTTTGTAGTATGGGTAGACTCACACCTCTCTTCAAAAACAAGTGGCAAAGTTTTTTCAAAATTGTTTTCTGAACTCATTACACAGTGCTACTACCACAAAAAAAGAGGAAGATACGTACAGAAGGTATGCAATGAAACACAAAGTCTCCTTATAGCTGGAACATCTTGAAGTCTGAGGCTAGGGACCTCCTACTTGATAATAACACATCTATTCAAACTCAGACTCCAACTTTTAAAAATAAACCTAACCCGTGTATCTATTAAAGTTGGTCATCCTATGAGGAATAATGACATCCAGGTGTATTCAATTTGCTGTTTACTACACCTGCAGTAAATCTATTATGCAAGGCTCAAAAGTGTTAGAACGTGGCTGAGTTTCCTTGCCTTTTTTGTCTCCATCCCCCTTTCCTTTTATATTTTGCCTTTATAGATAGAGGGAAATTTTTTTCCCTGAAAGTCCTTCCAACCATACCACGGCATATCTTGTCACCCAAATGCAGAACAAAACAGAAATGGCGTACGTGGCCCTCTTGCCCTAACAGGCTCTTCCTCACATAACCTTTCTCAACCTGGTTGCAAGATCTGTCGCAGAACTGGTCACACAACAGGCAGCGTGGTGGGTGGGGGGAGACTCTTACATAATTTTCCTTCAGCTCCATGCTTGGGCAACAGGATATTATCCATAGATAGAGACTGACAAATAGCAATGGTTTTTTTTAATGTATATGATATATGGAAATAATTTTTATTTCAAATAATATTTCTATATTTATACAAACACACACGTTTTGAGTTAACCAGTGCTTCACAACTTTTTGTTTTTTTATGCAATTGTTCTTCTGTCAGGACCCTTGTCTACCTATTGTTGCAGGGCAGCTTTTGTGTGATGTACCCACCAATCAGTGTAATTAACATACATTCAATGGAGGAAACAGTCTCTCTCATTTCAGTGATCAGTGTATGGGCAAGGTGGGAGTGGCCTGTTACTCTGGTGTATCCAGGCAGCATGTAGAGCACGTACAGAAGGGCCTGGGTAGATAGTGAGATGTCAGAGACAGAAAAGTTATTTATAGTTTTGGATCTGATTGGCTGGAAGGTGCAGCAGTGTGGTGGTTGTTTGCTTCGGGATGGTGTTGTATATTGTGCCTTTCCATGTACATACATGCTTGTTCCTCTTCAGCCTATGTATTTGCAAATAGATGGATGTTGCAGAAACAACACTGGGGGTTCTGGAAAGCTACTTTGGAACTTCTCTACTGAAAGGTGGGGAACATGAAAGAAATTCTCCCTTTTTGCCAATACCGACCAGAATCCTACTAGGTGTTCCTGTGTGTTTTGCATAAGTTGATGTGGCTAATTCCATGGGCTGGGGTACATCACTGCCTTGTGCCTGGTCATGTGCCCAGTTGTGCAACCAGATGCATCCTTCTCCTTGTCAAGCAGCCATAATTAGTCATGGAACGTTATGCAAACCTTACACAAACACCAGTGGGATTCCAGCCACTAAATACTATAATTTCTAGGCATTGACTTTGTTAATTGCATCTACATTGGCTTTCTCCAGTGAGCTCAAGGTGGAATACATGGCTCTTCTCCTTCCCACGATATCCCCATAACAACCATCTCAGGTTGGACAGGCAGAGACTGAGAGAGACAGAAAGACTGACCCAAAGTTCCTGTTAGTTACATGACTCAGTGTGGGTTCTTATCTCCAAAGACCCAATCCAACTCCAGAACCTGTTTTCCTTCTGCATATATTGACTTGTTTCATTTTGGAGTGTTAAACAATCAGCATCAACCAACTATTTACTTTTGTCACAGTAAAACTGAAGCATAACTTGAAGCACTTTTCTTCCTTCTGATCTTCCAGTCAATGGGACAAATTAATCATAATTTGCTTCTAATTTAAGTCTCAATGATTTCAGTCAGAATGTTTGTATAATACGATAATATACAAGCGGCTCAGAATCATAGAATAGTGAAGTTGGAAGGGGCCTACAAGGCCATCAAGTCCAACCCCCTGCTCAATGAAAGAATACAAATCAAAGGATGCCAGGTGATGGTCTAAGTTTCTCTTGAATGCCTCCAGTGTTGGAGCGCTTACCATCTCTTGAGGTAATTGGTTCCACTGTCTTACTGCTCTAACAGTTAGGAAGTTTTTTTCCTGATATTCAATCAAAATCTGGCTTCCTGTAACTTGAGCCCATTGTTGTGTGTCCTGTACTCGTGGATGATTGAGAACTGATCCTGCCCCTCATTCATATGACAGCCTTTCTAGTATTTGAAAAGTGTTATCATATCACTCCTTTGTCTTCTTTTCTCAAGGCTAAACATGCCCAATTCTTTCAGTCTTTCCTCATAGAGCTTGGTTTTCAGCCCCCAATCATAGAAAAGAAAGAAAAGAGGAAAGGATTGTCATGTCAAAACTGAACGAAAGAGAGGGAAAAGAAGGAAATATAATCACTCTAGAATATGACAAACTAGACACAAGGCATGACTACACAGCAGGAAAAATACACATGGAACTGTTGGGAAGTTTCATCCCAGGAAGTCAGGTGTCCCCAGGTAAGTTTGCTTTAGCTGACCACACAGGAGTCAGGAGTGAGAGGGGAGGAAATTGGCAATCTGCCTTGTTTGTAGGTTGTAGGGTCGCTCTGCAGTGTCCCTCCAGATTTGCAGAAGGCATAGTTACATCACAGCTACCTTAACAAGCTTCAAAGAGCTTTTAAAAAGATGCCTATTAGCAATTTCCTCCCTGCTCTCTGCTGACTCCTTGCTCTCCCTCCACACACACCTTTGGTGTCCAGCTGCTCTAGTGCACCAGTGCTTGCACTGAGCCCTTTAAAAATGATTTGGAGACCAAAAGTACTCAGTTGAGATGGACTGATACCCCCAAGAATACCCTTTTGCTTCCTCTCTTCCCATCTTGAATGCAGATGCTGAGAGAGCCAGCTTTTGATTGCCTATTCAGTCTTGAAGCTGCATTTGCTCTAGAATTACATTGCCTGAATGGATGTGAATGAATTCAACTGGGGGAAAAAGTAGAAGCCCCAGCAGTGGAGGAAAAGAATTATAGATTAGAATGGTGAAACTCTACAGGAAACTGTAGTCAATGGAAAATAATACAAATGAGACCATTCCAATTCTGGAGCATTTCCCACATTATTTGTCTATGTAGCCATTCCCACAGATACTTGAGTACTTCCATTAAATATTTCTTCCCAGTATGGAACATATAGTTCTTACTGTGTGCCATCAGTTCATTATGTACCCGGCATAGGTTTTAATGAATAATTTTCAGCAGGATTTAACCACAGCCAACATTACCACTGGTTTCCTTAGTGTTGTTACTGCTCTTGCTTTTCACATCCATTTCTTATGACCCTAAAAAGATCCTTCAAAGGCTCCCAGGTGGAGGCGTCATTGAAGATGAATGCAGAAAAACATGCAAAAGGACTACAATGATAAATATGTTCAAGACAAATAAATATAGCTTTGTTCGGATGAAAACCCAATACTGGACTAAGTAACAAAGTGAAGAAAAGCGATTTTTATATTATCCAGCTGTGCTTACAATAATACACAGAAACTCTGTGAATCATTTCATGGTTTATTAAATGAAAATTTTGTTTGCAACCGATGAGTTAGGAAAATAAACGTCCTTGGTTGTTTTCATTTTATGTATCTCTGGTTTGTCCAGATCTTTGCAGCCTTGTATGCCAGCATTGTCCTCAGGGGCTCATTAAAAAGACCACTGTTTGCTGCTCTGATTGTCCAGGGAAATCAGCAACAGATTGCCATTAACCCCTGGAGGCTGAGAGCCTGGAATCCTTAATGCATTCACCACTGCTGGCAACGGAATCCCTCTTAGTCTTTAGCACCAAAGGGTTAATTTTCTCTCTTCTATTTCTGTTGCCGGGACTCCAATAAAACAGTGTGTGACCAGTATGAGAGACTGACCACTTAATGCAGCAGTACCTGCCAAAATTGGCTTAAGATTTCAGGAGGGCAAGGGGCAGAAAAATCTTGCTTTTTTCTAAAGTACACAGCATTACCAGTGTTTACTTACAATTCTCTCTTGGAAGGAATGCTTAATCTCTGGAGCATTTCCATTCTTTCATATAGTCAGCCTGGAAGCAGAAAGCAACCGATCACAATTACATTGAGACTATTGAACAATCTCTGACAACAACATTCTTTTTGCGGGGGGCAGGGATAATGAATGATTGTGAATGAGATAGACAGTATAGGTAGTAAGCATGCTCATCTACTTTGCAATATATAGCTTTTCTACCTCTTTATATGTTTTTAATCAATATGATTTCCTTTTAAATGGCCCAGCTTTTCATAACTGAGCAGAGGATATCCCAGTTAAAGAGGCATCCAGCTTTGACATCAACCATTACGTGATCCTTTCCCCATTCTGCATAGTAGCACCTTGCTATAGACACCACGATCAGAGCAAGACATTTGCTCAAACATCCTGTTGGTGAAAGTACCTAGTTTGCTTTGGTGTCCTCAACAAAGACTGACAGTCTGGAAACAGTTTGATTGGCACTTCTGATTTCCGACGGAACATGGCTATTCGGGTGGCAATCAGTGTCAGCCAAATACATCTGATCTCAGAGAGATGTAAGCATAGATTGTCTCTCTCTGTTTGTGTCATAGTATAGCTACTAAAATGGCAACTTGCAAATGTGAAAGCTCTCTCTCTCTCTCTCTTGTGCTGTTTTGCATAATGGCATCCTGGAGACAGGTGAACCACAGTTTCCATAATCTCATCCCATAATCGCTGGTTGAGTAAATCTGATCTCGTTCATCCTTCCTTAGCTCTTGAGTCTTACAGAATTTCTCCTCTTTTCAAAAATAACTGTAGCTTGCTCAATGCCTTTCTACCAGTCACTTACATTTTATACTCCCCATCTGGCTGCCGAGGCCACTCTGGGCAGTTACATGTCCCAGAAATCTGAATAGTTGCAATATACTGTGGTCTGGCAATATTTTTCCACGATCAAGTTCTAGCAAGTTGCTGCCATTCCTTAACAGCACGATCACTGGTCAGAACATTCAATCTCTGCCTCAGAATCCAAGGGTGATACTCTCCTATGGCTTCCAGTATTGACCATGTCTTTCAAAACAAACAAAGTAACCTTTGTGCTCAGCAACTTGTTTCTATCGGTGCCCAAATCAAAGTGACATAAATGATATAAATACAAGAAAAATAAAATAAAGAATTCTGGCTCTTTTAAGCCAAGCACACTTCTATCTACATCATACATTAATAAGCTGGTTTTCACGGTCTTCTGTATGCCTGTGAACTTTCTGACTTTAGCACATTTTTTTTTAAAAAAAGAATTTTGCTTTAACATTTCAAAGAAAAATAGCAAACAGATGTATATTAACGTTAGCTATTCTCAATATTTATTCAATCAACATTTTGAAAATCCATAACCATTGTGTTCTTGGACTGCAACTCCCAGAAATCCTGGCCAACATAGCTGGTGCTGAAGGCTTCTGGGATTTGCAGTCCAAGAACACCTGGGTCAGCCAAGGTTGGGAACCACTGCTATAATGGAATGTTCCATTTGTCAACAACTTCCCAAGCAGTTTCAGGATGCTTTGGGCTTTAGGCAATGTCCAAAAGATGACAATGTTCATTGAGCACTTATATGTCCTACTCTATCCACAGAGGGACATGGTGGCGCTGCGGGTTAAACCGCAGAAGCCTCTGTGCTGCAAGGTCAGAAGACCAGCAGTCGTAAGATCGAATCCACATGATGGAGTGAGCTCCTGTCGCTTGTCCCAGCTCCTCCCAACCTAGCAGTTCGAAAGCATGTAAAATGTGAGTAGATAAATAGGTACCACCACGGTGGGAAGGTAACGGCATTCCGTGTCTAATCGCACTGGCCACGTGACCACGGAAACTGTCTACGGACAAACGCTGGCTCTATGGCTTGGAAACGGGGATGAGCACCGCCCCCTAGAGTCAGACACGACTGGACTAAATGTCAAGGGGAACCTTTACCTTTACCTATCCACATCACATTTCCTGGCTGGGGGGATTATATGCGGTACAATGCCAGGAGCAAATTTTCCAATCTTTTGGCTTGATAGGGATTGGTCCCTCAGAGCAACTATCACATGCAGCATTGAGCATGATGATATCCTAATGAGTTTTGAAGAAGCTCAGACAAATGCTTATGCAGCAAGTGTGTATGGAAGCAAAATCCAGGTACTGACTTTGACACATGTGCAAGGTTGAACATGGGTAACCTTAAATGGTATATATCTTGTGCCAGCATTCTGCAACTATGGGAGACAACCCACTCAGTGAAAGGATACATTTCTGAATGAATTTGATCAATATTCACTGGCATTACTACCTGTTGACAATGTGATGTTTCTTTATAGGCTCACGTTAGCCTATTTGGATAGTTGTGGTACCTCTTGATACATGAAACCTTGACATGAAATTTTTGAGGCTCAGGTGGCACATCCTTTAGCTTGCACTCTACAGATTACTAGCTGTGGAGTTTCTGGAGTTCAGCCTCTGGTGAAGCTCAAGATGGCTGTGGTTGTAATCAACACTATAAACTTGCCTATGGCATTATTATCCAAATCTGATGGATATAGATTACTACCACCAGCTGTGCTCTGTGTTAGTTTTATGCTCAGCGGAGAACAATTGCGGAGATGAAACAGCCTTTTATTCCTGCTGCGCTGACATTTCCTTACACAGGTGCCATGGTCCTGTGAGTCTGTGGCAGTAAATTGAGGCTGAGAATCACATTATTAGTACAAGGCGGGGGAGCTGGGCAAAAAACACAAAAGAGCTGCCAGCTTTGATGCTCTTTGCTTCACTGACAGATGCTGTGGAATGTAATATCGCCACAGGTACTTGCACCCCATAGGGAAATGGACACACACACACAAAATTAGTTCCATCAACAGCAAGTGGCAAAAAGAAAAACAGCAGCAGCAACAACAACAACAACACTCAGTGGATGGGACCGGACTTCTCTTGTAGTGGGGTCTTTGTGCAAAATTGTCTAATGAGTTCACAGGAAAGGAACAAAGAAGATTATCCAATACCTAGTCATGTTATTGGTCCATTGGGCTCAGTATAATCTTTAGTCATTGGCAGCGGCTCTTTGGGGCTCCAGACCTATCTGAAGATACCAGAGATGAAAGCTGTGAACTTCTACATGCAAAACATGGGCTCTACCCCCGTATTGCTCTCCATCAAGTCTGGAATGAGGCTGCAAACTTTCCTATGAGTCACACTCACTGACCAGCTGTGATAAGTGTCTTTTTTGACTTCTTGTCAAAAAGTGTCATGCCTGCACAGTGGTCTTCAGGTAGGTCAGACCTGTACTCAATGCTTTTATCTACTTATCCGACACAAATAGGATATATCAGTATACGTTTTACAGTGAAAATAATAAAAGGATTTTAGTTTATTAGGGCATACATTTTCACGGACAATCAGGTGGATACAGGTAAATGCTTATGCAGTTATAAAACTGTTCTTATGGTGCAACCAGTGGTCTGGGATTTATTATGCTGGTTACTATCTCAGTCCTGCTTGTTGGAATAAGGTCACAGTGCAGAATAGCTGGTCTGCTGAATGACTGGATTGTAATTCATAAGGTAGCTGATTGAAGTCTCCTCTTCTTCCTCCAGCATTACCATGACCTTCCAAACATAGAGGGTGATCTGTTGAGGAGACTTACACGGAGCTCCTATTGCATTATATTTGACAAAGTCCCCACGCCTTCTAGCTGACTAGTATTACTTTTCATTGCTGCATTCTCAACATGAAGACTGTGTTCTTAACTAAACCACAGAAGGCTTTGTCGTGGTCAGTAACAGGATTCCTTCCAATACTCAATACAGCCTACATCAGAGAAAGTGCAATCAGCCACCCAGTTCCCAAGATCTCCTCTTACAAGGCCTTATAAAAGTTATAAATAGAAAACTCTCTGTCCCTTTGTGCTCTCTGACCAATCCCCCCCACCCCACCCCTTTTCCTTTGCTAAGCAAACAGGCTGGTCATTAGGACACACAATATGGTCAGAGATGTTTTGACTTCCTATCTGCCAGATAAGATGGAACCAGAGAGAAAGAATGTCTTGTAGGAAACGTACATGTGAAATGTGGTTGAGTCCCCCCCCCCCCCCATTTTTTAAAGCGGTTAAATGAGTGTTATGAAGAATTAGCCATGGCAGCTTACTTGGGAGATTGTTGTGGCTTCCATTTTCTAATACATCATATTCTTTTATTCTCTTAATTACTTTTTTTGTGTGAAAGACAATTCCCATAAAAAGAACACTTCATTTCTTTGAACTGTTGCCAAGAATATGCACCACAATTGTTGTAGAGGGAGAGAAAGGATCTGGCATGTCTATTAAGAGTTTTGCAAAGGCACCTTATATGTTTTTCTAAAAAAATATTCCTCTTTAACCTTGTATTTCCCTTAATGCCATGATTGATTAAATGGATCTAATTTCTTTTCACATATTTACTAGTTCAATTTTTCAGGTTGATAATTCACCCTATCCCCTTTAGAAATAATTTAGACAGGTAAATGAACAATATATTTTCCCCCCTAAAAACACACATTTTAAAATAGAAGCAAGCAATTGCAGCCCTTCAGATGGTCTTTGGTTGCAGTGCCCATCAGCCTTAGCCAACACAGTGAAAAATAAGGGTGGATGGGAGGGGAAGTCTAACATCATGGAGGTTCACAATTCCCCATCTCTGCTGTAAAAAGAAGGCTGCTCCATACATGAGACTCTCTTACTCTCGATACTCTTCCCCTCTTTTTAATGTTATGTACCCATATTGTGGCACACAGAATTATGGCAATTACGCCCAGGCAATTCATACTAAAGGGCTTTACTAAGCCGAAGTTTATTTTAGCACAAACTTCCTTGGTCACGGCTGTGTTCATTTCTGATTTGGATCTTTATATAGTCAAAACATCACCATTGGTTCATAAAAAACAGTTACCGTTAGACCAGGAGAAGGGGATGGGGGAGGGACAGGATTTCCAGAATTACGTAACAAAATAATTAGGGAAAAATCCTAAGGAGAGAGAAATTCCCACCCTCAAGTAAGTGTGCTTGTATATAAAAAAAAAAAACCCCAGCAAAAATAAGGCCTCCTGGCATGCTGAGAAATATGCAGAGGTGTTGGCATGTCTTTGGGTCCAAGTCCCAAGTCCAAGATCAAGTCTTTGGTACCAAGTCCCAAGTCTGAGTCTTTGGTACCAAGTCCCGAGTCCCAAACTCCAAGTCCACGTTCCTGTTAAAAATATGCTCTTTTTTTCCAGAAAAAGGGGAGGGTTGGCTGGGTTCCAAGTTGCGAGTTGAGTCCAAATCCTATTAGTTATGCCTACCAGTGTAACTCCATTGACATAAATCTCAGCTGTAAATTGCCGGAAGTTAAGATGCTGGCACAACCATTTGCTGTCACACACCGGCCACGTGATTTGTCCTGAGTCAGCAAATGCCTACTCCAACTTCCTCTGTTCCTTTAGTGGCCTGCAGATCCAGCAGCCTCGTGGGTCCTGGGAGTTCACAGGCCTCTCTGAGGAGTTTGAAAAACAATTCCTCTTTTCCTTTAATTTAGTAACATCTCATACTTCTTTATATCTAGAGAGTATGTGAAAGCCATTAACATGGAGGTGGGTGGCCCTGTTTTTATTCCAAACTGCCAAGCTAGTTATTATAAGAACAATTATTTTTAACATTAATTTGGCAAACAACAACGACAATTCATATTTTTATTATACAAGAATGTGAAAGAACAAAAGCATGTAACCAGAAAATTTAGTGTTATAATAATTACATTAAACATTGGAATATAATAAACATGACAGAGTGAACATTTGTAATATGATAATAATAATTAATATTACATTGATTTTTTTTTAAATTTAGGTGCAGGAATGTTGCTGCTCAGTCACATCTAGGCAAAAATCCTGGGGACAGTTCTCACTTAATTGTATGATCCTAACAATTAAGCCTCTGGCAAATGTGCTTTGTTTATTTATAAAAACAAAACATGCATTTTATTTCTGTGGCAGATACTATGTTAAGATTTTGCAGGGCTGAATGAAGCAGATCTCCACTGTTCTATAAGCCAAGAAGAGACAAACATGTCTACCTCTGAATCATCTCAAGGCCAGTGTGAGTTCATTGTTTGGCCAAAGAACATGCTTCAATTTCATTAATATTTTGCTTTCTTTCCTTCATCATAAGGGGAAATGGGTAAAAACAAAAGCTGCATGGCTTATTTCAAAAAATCTCTGAAACTTGGATACTCCCAAAATTCCAGCAAGATGACATAGAAGTCTCATCTGGTAAATATTACCCGCTGTTTTTGTCTTTGCTTAAGTTTTTACACAACTTGACAGCTTGTGGTATTGTGCCCACATTTGAAAGTTAAGATCTGCAAACATATGGCAGCAGCTCAACATTCCAATCTACATGGGCCACGATGGCTCCAGCCTACGAGGGTTTGCTTCTACCAAGTGAGGTGGAAAATAAGAGTTTTCCTACAGAATCTCACAGGCAATTCAGCTTTACTTAGCTATCTGAACTTGTTTCAGTGTCCAAAAGATTAACCCATTTGTTGCTTATTGATGGCCTCGAGCAAGTCCCCATGTGGCAGCCTGAATACTGAGTGAAAAATCTAGACTTCACTCCCCTCTTAGCCAAGAAACATATTTAGTATATTATAGGAAGGTTGGAGAACATGTGACTACCAGATGTTATTGGATTGCAACTCGCATCACCATTAGCTATACAGGATAGGGCTGATGGGGATTGTAGTCCAGTAAGATCTTGGGTAGGATTGCTAAGTTTCAGGGAACTACAATGTTTCCAGGAAGGGAAGCAAATCTCAGTGAGAGCAGCACTGTAGAAAGACAAATGTGGATTTTGGGAGGGGATGTTGTGTTAAAGGACAGGCACCCATCTCCACCAGTCACCAAAACAGGTCTACTAGCTCTGACTTCTCATATTATTTAGTTAACCAGGTTTTACCTGCTTTCTGGACCCATTTATCTGAATTCCCTTTATATCTGTTTCCACAACCAGTTGACCAAGAAGCAGTTCTGCCCTCTGAAGCCCTCACCTGCTTTCCCATTGTGATATCATAGGGACATATGCCACCACTGGCCTCCAAGTTTGGCTCTCAGTGTTGTATACACATGCATGGGTCCTTGGGGGTCTTCAACAATTGCCCTAGGGACCATAAGACCTCTGGATGCTGCTGCCCAGGAGGATGCCAAAGGATTCCTGGTCCCAGGCGCTGTTTATCCTAGGCCCTGAAGCTTGCCGGGAGGCCACATATACTGCCCAACCCCACTTACACTGGTTCCCAAATAGGAGGGGCTGGTTCTGAGGTCAATGTATTATTCTCTACACAATTGCAATGGATGTTGAGGCTCCAAGATGCTGTCAAAAGTGCAACCCACTCTTGACAGTACCTGCTGTCCAATCCCCTTTTCAAGTTTGGTTTTGTTTGTTTGTTTGTTTGTTTGTTTATAATTCTTTTACCCCATCTTTCTTTTTAAAAAGGACCCAACATGTTAGACCTGGTGTTCTCCACCAAGCAAAGTGAGTGTGGTCTGATGGTGACCAACCTTGTGTCAGTTCCCTTGTCATGGTCGGATCACCGCCTAATAAAATGCAACCTCTCAGTGGCTCTCCCTCCGCGAAGGGAGCAAAGACCTATTTTAATGGTCCACCCTCGAAGGCTACTGGATCCTATAGGATTCCAGGATTCCATGAGAGGGATTCCGGCTGATTTGACTGGCCCTCCAATCGAGGCTCTGGTTGATGGCTGGCTTGCCACCGCCACTGACACGTTCGCTCCTAAACGCCCTCTCCGTTGAAGAGCTCGTCCAGTGCCCTGATTTAACCAGCAGTTGCAAGTTATGAAGCAGAATAGGAGAAGGCTAGAGTGCAATTGGACACAGAACCCGACAGAATATAATCAGAAAGCTGTCAGGATCGCAACTAACCATTACTTTACTAAGGTGAGGGCTGCCAGTCGAGCTCACTTCGCTGTCCGGATAAGCGAAGCTTCTAATCAGCAGGTGGAACGTTTCCGTATAGTCCACGATCTATCTGGAATTGGTCACAGTGATTGGCCTCCCATTAGCATCTCACCTGACCAATTTGCAGCGTTTTTAAAATCTGCCGGGATCTTATCCCCTATTTGAAAACAGTAGATCGAGCAGAGACGTCCAGCGCTCTGCCTTGCCCAATAAGATGTAATCACTTTCTGCCTGTGATGTCAGATATGGTGGACAAAGCGCTTGATTGCTGTCGTGCCACCACCACCTCCCTTGACCCTTGCCCGGCCTGGCTAATCAAAGCAGCCAGGCCTTTAACAACTGAATGGGCCACTGCAATAATTGATGGGTCTCTCCAGGAGGGCAAGGTTCCCCTTGCCCTCAAGGAGACACTCATTAGGCCCATCAGGAAGAAATCAAGTCTGGTGGCAAACGACATTGGCAATTATAGGCCCGTCGCCAATGTTTACTTCCTGAGCAAAGTGGTAGAGAGGGTGGTGGCTGACCAGCTCCAGGTCCTTTTGGATGAAACCAGTGCCCTGGACCCGTTCCAGTTGGGCTTCAGGCCACGCCACGGCACAGCAATGGCATTGGTCGCCCTGTTTGATGACCTGTTGAGGGAGGCCGACAGGGGCAAAATGTCTCTGTTGGTCCTCCTCGATATCTCAGCCGCCTTCAATACCGACGACTACGGTATCCTCCTGGGGCAGCTCTCCGAGTTGGGAATTGGTGGTCTGGTGCTTGCCTGGCTCCAATCCTTCTTGGAAGACCGTCCTCAGAGAGTACAGTTTGGGGAGAGTGTATCGGCCCCGTGGAGTCTCAATTGTGGGGTTACGCAGGGCTCGATTATCTCCCCAATGCTGTTTAATATCTATATGAGGCCGCTAGGTGGGGTCATCAGGGGGTGTGGGACTTCGTGATGACAGCATATTGATGACACCCAGTTCTACATCTCCTTTTTTCCAACAACAGTGGATGCCGTTCCGTCCCTTCAGCGCTGCCTGGAGGCTGTACTGCAATGGATGCAGGAGAATGGACTGAGGCTGAATCCAGACAAGACGGAGGTCCTGAGAGTGGGTGGCCCTGCCATTGGTGGTTTGGGAAACTCCCTCTCTTTTGGGGGAGTGACTCTCACCGCGAAGAGTGAGGTTCGCAGCTTGGGGGTCCATCTGGATCCAATGCTCACCATGGAAACCCTGGTAGCGTCAGTGGTCCCCTCTGCCTATTTCCATCTCTGGCGGATTGCCCAGCTGCGTCCCTATCTTGATGTTGGGGTGCTCACCACTCTGGTCCATGTGCTTGTAATCTCGAGATTAGACTATTGTAATGCGCTCTACATGGGGCTACCTTTGAGATTGATGCGGAAGCTTCAAATGATGCAGAATGCAGTGGCCAGACTTCTCACTGGGCTGAGAAAATATCAGCATATTTCCCCCGCTCTGGCTGCCCTGCATTGGCTGCGCATTTGTTTCCGCATTGATTTCAAAGTGTTAATGATGACATATAAAGCCCTAAATGGTTTAGCACCTTGATATCTAGCGGAACGCCTCCTCCCACCTAGATCGACCCGAATCACTCGTTCTAGCCAAGACGGGTGGCTGAGGGGCCTAACGCCGAGGGACACCTGGAGAGAAAGAACAAGAAACCGGGCCTTCTCAGCAGTGGCCCCTCACCTCTGGCTCTTTAGGCAGGCTTTTCCTCCTGTCATCACCTGATTACTTTTGCCATCTTGAATTATATTATTACTGTTGTCTTTATTTTATTATATTGTTTTTACTTTTAGCTATTATTGTTAGCCGCCCAGAGTAGACTTCGGTCTAGATGGGCGGGGTATAAATTGAATAAATAAAATAAATAAAAGAAAGTATTTAAAGCTAACAAAGGTGAGCATACAAATACGAAAAGGGATCAGATAAATACCATACTAAAGCGTGCCTCATGGCGCAGCGGTTAAACTGCAGGACTGCAGCTAAAACTCTGCTTACAACCCAGGTTCAATCCCAGGTAGCCAGCTCGAGAGTGATTCAGCCTTCCATCCTTCCAAGGTCACTAAACTGAGTACCCAGCTTGCTGCGAGGTAATGTATAGCCTGTATATTTAAATTGTAATCCACCTAGGGAGTGCTTTAAGTGCTATGGGGCCATATATAAGCAGCACACTTTACTAAAAAATATAAGTAACACCAAAACACATTACAAGCAGAAAGGTACAACAACCCATTTAACACCAATTGATTCAGGCAGCCAGTCACTCAGGGAAAAGTTTGCCTATAGAGAAAGGTCTTCACCCATTTTTGGTGGGATAGTAAAAAATGGCGCTATCCTCCTGTAGGAGGTACTTCCTAAGTCTAGGAGCAGCAACAGGGAAGGCCTTATGCTTGACA
This sequence comes from Intellagama lesueurii, assembly GCA_037013535.1. NCBI lineage: Eukaryota > Metazoa > Chordata > Lepidosauria > Squamata > Agamidae > Intellagama > Intellagama lesueurii. The sequence continues at coordinate 227,704,274 of JBAJHW010000002.1, read as the reverse complement.
GGGGAATAGGGTGGCAGCTTAAAAAGGGAGGTGGGAACAGAACATATGACATTGCACCCAGCCCCCAACACACCACAGCGGTAGTGTGCATACTTGATCAAAACAAAGAAAAAAGACCTGCAATTTGAACATGTGTTACACATAGAGTCACACCTGTTTGCAGCTAACCCACACAAGTACACTTTCTCTGGTTTATTGGAAATGTGTAGTTCCAGCCCATGAAGTCAATTCTGACTAATGGTGACCCTTTTCAGAGTTTTCTAAGGAGACAGTACTCAGAAGTGATTTTCCATTCCCTTCTTCTGGGGGCATCCTGGGACTCTGCAATGTAAAGCCACACAGCCTGGCTCTTTTGGGATGCACAGTGAATTCCCAACCTCTAGCTCAGCAGCTAGATGCCTGACTGACTGAGTTATCCAGCCAGCTGCAATGACTTGAAATGACTTCTGATGAAAGTGAAAGAAGAAAGTGCCAAAGCAGGACTGCAGTTGAACTTTAAGAAGACAAAAATCATGACTACTGAAGAACTACATAACGTTAATTTTGACAATCAAGAAACTGCAATTGGTAAAGATTTTGTATACCTTAATTCAATCATCAATTCCAATGCAGCCAAGAAATCAGAAAACTGAGACTAGAAAGGGGAGCACTGAAGGAATTGGATAAGATAATTAAGTGCAAGAATCTTTCACTGGAGACCAAGACCAAGAATATTCACGCTCTTGTATTCCCAATTACCACATATAGGTATAAAAACAAGACAGTGAAGAAAGCTAACAGGAACAAAATGGATTTGTTTGAAATATGGTGCTGGAACTTTGTGAATACTTTGGACTGCCAGTATGATGAACAAGTAGGTCCTAGATCTAATCAAGCCTGAACGATCTCTGGAAGCAAAAATGACGTAACTGAGGCTGCCCTACCTTGGGCACACTATGAGAAGGCAAGATTCACTGGAAAAGACAATAATGCTGGCAAAAGTTGAGGGCAGCATGAAAAGAAGGTCAAATATGAGATGGACTGACTCCATCAAGGAAATCATAGGCTTGAGTTTACAAGAGTTGAGCAGGGGTGTTGAGGACAGAACATTTTGAAGATCATTCACTCATAGGGACATCTTAAGTCAGAGAGAACATGATGCTATGTAACAACAAGAGCTCCAGCTCAGGTCTACCAATAGAATTTTATTGGTAGACATGGCCTCCAGGCATGCTGGAGACCAGAGCTGAATGCTGAAGTGTTCTGTACTTTTTGATAGCAATCAGCAAGGGAAGAATCCATCATGCTCCCCTCATGCTTCCAGGTAACTGATGAGCTTTTCCCAGTCACCTTGCCCAGCTGTCCCAGTTTCTCCCTTGCAAAGGAGATCATGAGGGGTAGCTACAAAAATCCCAGGGATCAGGAAAGGGGAAGGTAGGGGTGAGGCTTTCCCTGTTATGATATCACAATGATGTCTGGGGAGTTCAAATTGTGCACGTCCCATCGGAACTGGGTTTGTTTGGGACAAAGAGGGATGACACATCCTGAACTAATTGGGCTATCCAGTTTCCAAGTGAGGGAAAATAATCTGGGAGCATTAAAAAAAAGTGGGAGGGATTAATTTGGATCTGTAAGAATGTACAGATCCATAAAACAAAGCTGAATCAATAGGCGACACAGCCCTCTCTTAAACTCGAGCAAACAGGGAGGACAAATGAGCTCTTAGGTACACCAGTATTCATGCTCCTTGTCATATATCAAGTTGCCAAATCCCAGTACAGCATACCTTGCAAAGATGTTGTATGATTAAATTAGCACTCTGTTCTCTTGGGATGAAGAGTTGGTTTAAATGTAATTAGTCAGCTGTATTTACTGCACATGACAGAAATGTATTTAGTTTATTTGTTTTATTTGTAGGCTGCCTTTCTGCTGATAAGGTGACCCAAGGCAGCTGTAAGGGGACCTAAGGCGGTCAAGGAGGCCATGTCTGTACCCAACATATAGAGAAGCAGGAAATTATTAGAGTCTATTTTCATGTTCTTTTTTTAACAACAGTGTTTCTAGAATCTTCTTCTTCTTCTTCTTCTGCCCTTTTCTGTAATAAGGCAACATTTCAGGTTTATCCCTGAAATTAGTCGGGAAATGATGTAAAGCAACTCAGGATAGAGATATTGCATGGCTCATGGCAAGCTTGCTCACATGAACAGTCAAATAAGCATGAATTTAAACTGGACAGATGTTAAAGAAGGAAGTCAGTTGGGTTTCAGATAAGCTGACCTCTTTTAAATATTCAGAATCAGTTTTGCAGTAAAACTGTTACATCTGGGACTGTGGTTTACCAGACTGCTCTCAGAAACAAATTGCTGCAGCTTTTGGAGCAGTTAATACAGGGTTTGGGAATGTACAGTTTGGAGTTTGGGGATGTATAGTATAGTCCAGATGTTGTCAGACTGCAATTCCTACAAGCCCTACTAGCATAGCCAAGGGTGATAAATCATGAGTTGCAGCCCAGAAACATCTGGAGAGTCACACATTTCCCACCCCTGAGTGAATGAAAAGCACCTTTGAAGCATCTTGAAGACCAGATTACAATAGATCTGGGAGCACTTCCATTGCTGCAAATCTGAGTTACCAAGAGTGGCTAAACCCTTTAAAAAAAACAAAACTCCATTTCCCTGGTTTACATCTGGCATGATCACTCCTTGTATCTTTAGTTGCCTTCATTCAGCTCAGGGATCTGAAGTAATTCCTTGAGTCTAGACACCTGTGGGTTTGCAGGACATGTTGTCATCTGCTGTCAAGTTGCTTTTGACTTATGGCAACCCTATGAATTAGTAACACCCAAGGGTCCAGTCATTAACAGCTCTGTTCTTGCAAGCTAAAGTCCATGGGTTTCTTTTATTAAATCAACCCACCCCATATTCAGTCTTCACTCTTTTTCATGCTGCCTTCAACTTTTCCTAGCATTATTGTCTTTCCAGTGAGTCTTGTGTTCTTATGATGTGCCTGAGGTCCAGCAGTTTTAGTTTCCTCAGTTTTGCCTCTAGAGAGAGTTCAGGCTTGATTTGATCTAGGACACAATTGTTTGTCTTTTTGGCAGTCCAGGTACCCACAAAGCTGTCCACCAACACCTTATTTCAAATGAACTGACTCTTTCCTGTTGGTTTTCTTCTCAGTCCCGCTTTCACATTTGTACAGAGCAATTGGAAATACAACTATGTTGATAATCTTGGCCATGATCTCCATTGACACATTGGGGCCAGAGTGGGGTCTGCTCCTGTGCCTTTACCAGGAGGGTACCCCAAGGTTCCTTACCCATGGAACCCTGTATGAGTAGGACCACCAGCCATGGAGTCACAGATTCTTGAGTCTTGTCTTTTCACGATATGCCCAAAGTATGATAGCTTCAATTTATTCATTTCCCTTCTAGGGAAACCCTTCAGGTTTGACCTCATCATTCATTTTTTGGTCTTTCACCTGTACACAGATCTCTGCAAACACATTCCTAAACAAATATGCAGACCTACGTACGTGATAAGTCATAAGTTGTAAGCAGTCAAGAAGCCAAAGTTTGCTATCCATGTTAGAATTCACCCTGACTTGCCAAGGTGTCACAACTACAGCTATTATAAATCTTGTTATGGATTTAGCCTGACTCAGAGTAATCATCTTCCAAAGGCCTTCTAATATCCCAAATAAGGAAGTCCTCATTAATCATGTTGATGACAAAGAGAGATCCAGGAAGAGGAAGCCATATTTGCGTGCGGAACATGAGACCAAAGGTACTAAAGGGGGAAGAAATATCCCCTTTTGTCACTAGTTTGGCTGGGCATCTATATTTTTTAAAGGGGGAAAGCATGTGGAACAACTGGTAATAATTTGAGGGCATAAAAATATTATCCATCTGCTGTAGTCTAAATGTGTCCCAGCCGATGTTTGTGTTTTCCAATGGAAATGATTGCAACCTGACTTTGGCACTGGGAGATAGCAGCTACAGATAGCTTTGAGCTAGCGGAAGCTTCTGAACCGAAAATGCACTTCCAAAAATTGTCTTTGTCGGTGAAAGCATGGTACTATTCTTTCCACCCCTGAATCTGTGGATCTCAACTCAGATCATGAGGAAAGGAGGAAGTGGAAACAATGATAATATAACACAAGGTGATGTATCAGCACTCGGCAGTAACATGTCAGAAACATAAGGGAAGATCTCTTGGATTGGAACAAAGACCTATCTAGTCCAGTATTCTATTCCCACAATAACCAGCCTGTTGCCTCCGAGCACATGCATGCAAGAGCTTCCTCTACTCATGTTCTTCTGTAACTTCAAGTGCTTCTCAGTGCCACACAGTGCCACACAACACTTCTGTTGCCCACCCCACACCTCCCCTCAATCAGGGAGAACATGACGTGTATGGGGCACTTGGCCACAGAGCCCCAAAGAGCACTTCTAGGGGTTGTGCAGCTCAGTAGTGAGCTTCCTTACTTCTAATCCCTGCCTTGCTGTGACGGAATTATGGTTAGGGTTTCCACCTTGCTTGGTTGACCTCATATTAGTTTGCTGCAATTGATTATCTTAAGGTATCCAATCAGTTTAACTGTTGATCTGTCCATTGTTTTTCAGTGCCTTTTGGTCTTTGATGTCATACTGCTGCTGTTCAAAGGCCAGCACCTTTACATACAGAGACCATTTGCCTTGAACAGAAGGAAGGGCACCATCGCTTCCCGCCCCCCTCACCGTATCTCCACAGCAGTGAAAATTTCACGTTATGTCTGAGATACACAGAACCTTCCTTTCTTTAAAACACACACACACACACACACACACACACACACACACACACACACACACACACGCAACACAGAGAAGCAATTTTCCTGGTGCTTTATTTTCAAGCTGCTGTAACAAACAGGGCAAGAGCTCCACTTGGGGAACATTTGCCTCAGATCATCTGTATACCAAACAAGCAGTCATCGGTCAAATGCACTTGCCTAGGGGACCTTATGTGTACCTCCACAGGCTGCGTGTTACCACCCTAGAATGACAATCTGTGTGCACCACAGTTCTTTCTATGGAACAGCTTAACTTTGTGCCCTTGAATATTTGCAACCTGACGCCTTCTCTCTTCTGCTGGGGTGATCGTCATTTACTGAAAGACTTGTCTGTTTACCAGGAATGTCAGGAGACTAGGGAGGCGATGGTGTGTGTTTGCTATGAATATCAAGAGGCTGACATTCATAAAAATGAACAAATACTTTCTAGCCCACAGGAAAACGATGGCTCTGAGGGAAGACTCACATGCTGTTTATTCATCAGTGAGAAGAATGGAGCAAAGCCAAGCTGCATTCTTTTGTTTCTACTGAAAGATATTGAAAGGGGGAAAACACCAAGATATGGCATCATATAAATTGTCATGGTGAGTGACTTTCCTAAACCCAGCAGTTCAAGGAGGTGTAGGAGCAGCAAGAATCCTGAGTCTGCACAAGGCTCCATGTCTTTTGAATATTTCCATTCCCATCACACTTAGCAGGCTGGCTAGCTAATTCTTGTAGAGGACTTAAATCAATGGGTGACCATGGTAGGCAAGGCATTTTTTAAAAAATAAAATAGATATTGTTTCAGTTCAGTTCAGTGCCCATGACTGAGGTCCATTTTGCATTAATAGGCAAGCATGAGTTACTTAAAAGGCATTTCTCAGAGGTGTTCCACATATTATTTGGCAGAAATCTGGGTTTGCAACAGGCTAATCTTGGATCTCTGAATATGGATCTGATGCGTATCTCCCAATGTTAAGTTTCCAGGTGTCCCTTTAACAAAATCTTCAATGGTCAGCTTTCATGACAATGACATTCAATGATGTCATTTTGCTGTTTCTCAAGAAAGTCCCATATCCTGTGATTAAGGTAATATCCCGTGAGGTGCTAGTCCCCCTCTATTCAGCACTGGTTAAGCCTTACCTTGAGTATTGTGCCCAGTTCTAGACACCACACTTCAAAAAGGATGCTAACAAATTGGAACAAGTTCAGAGGGCAACAAAGATGATCAGGGGGCTGGAAACCAAACCTTATGAGGAAAGGCTGAAAGAATTGGGCATGTTTGGTCTTGAGAAAAGAAGACTGAGGGGTGATATGATAGCACTTTTCAAATATTTGAAAGGCTGTCATACAGAGGAGGGGCAGGATCTGTTCTCGATCATCCCAGAATGCAGGACACACAACAATGGGCTCAAGTTACAGGAAGCCAGATTTTGGTTGAATATCAGGAAAAACGTCCTAACTGTTAGAGCAGTGCGACAGTGGAACCAGTTACCTCGGGAGTTGGTGAGTGCTCCAACACTGGAGGCTTCAAGAAAAACTTAGATAATCACCTGGCAGATATGCTTTGATTGTATTCCTCCATTGAGCAGGGGGTTGGACTTGATGGCCTTGTAGGCCCCTTCCAACTTCACTTTTCTATGATTCTATGAATCTCATGTAAGGGCTTATGTTTCATCCAGAAAACTGAGTGTTTGTCAACAAAACTGAGCAGACGTGTCAGATAAATTACTTCAAACTTGCATTAATATTTACTGATTTACTTTGTCATGACTTCCTCCTGAAAAGGGGACCAATTCTTTACTAAAATTATCTAGATCAGGGTTATTCAGGTCTTGCATGATGGTTGTAACCAACCCATGATCAACACCCATTTGAACACCTTCCCCAGTTGTCCCCTTTATCCTCAATGTGATACAGAGATCTATGTGACATACATTTCCATGGTACCTGTAATAGGTGACTGGTGTGCAGCATTTTAGCACTATTGCCTTAATAAAGCCTGCTTCCTCCACTGTGGTATTCAGTCAAGTGTCCTGTCTACCACTTTTATCCCTATTGGTAAAGCTGGTGAAATGTATTCTTTGCCACGCTAGTCTTTTTTTATATGGAAGTAAAAGTAATCTAAGGGACGTGGTGGCGCTGTGGGTTAAACTGCAGAAGCCTCTGTGCTGCAAGGTCGGAAGACCAGCAGTCGTAAGATCGAATCCATGCGACAGAGTGAGCTCCCGTCACTTGTTCCAGCTCCTGCCAACCTAGCAGTTTGAAAGCATGCAAATGCAAGTAGATAAATAGGTACCACCACGGTGGGAAGGTAACAGCGTTCCGTGTCTAGTCGTGCTGGCCACGTGACCACGGAATCTGTCTTCGGACAATCGCTGGCTCTACAGCTTGGAAACAGGGATGAGCACCGCCCCCTAGAGTCGGACACGACTGGACTAAATGTCAAGGGGAACCTTTACCTTTACCTTTAAAAGTAATCTAGAACTGAAGATACATACTCACTGTATTCTTTCTGTGTCATGTGCCCTTCCTGGTTTTGTAGTAGGTATATGTGTGAACTGATAACACCAACTCAACCACAACTTGCATGTTGTAATTTAGTGGTTGCTACGCTTCTTCCTGTTTGTGTGTTTTGACCGTCTATTTTGCCTAGTTTATCTGTGGGTGACATTTTTATGGTACTGAGAGAATCACAAGACTGGATATCCCAGTCTGGGTCATTCCAGTCAACCAAGCCAATGATTATGAACTCCATTCAATAAAAAAGGTGTTGTTCTGTTCCAGTGTGAACTGAAACTCATTCGTCATCAGACTACCCCGTTAATTACTGAACCATCTGTTCTTTGGTGTCTGTGAGAGAGTGGACTTAATCCAGTTCCACATCCCCTTTTCCCTTAAAAAAAAGCCAGCTTTAAAAGTTGCTCCCTTCCGGATCCGAGAGAATAGTTTTATTCTATGAAAATCTCCTAGCAGTCATCTCGTAGCACCTAAATGCCAGCTGCCAGTTACTGTTGTTTTTATTAGGTTGACAGCTCCACATGGGTGGGTGCCAACTTTTATTCATTATATTTCATATTTTACAGCTTCAGCCTAGGTTTGAAAAACTGTTGGCATTTGGCACAACAGCAGCCCATGCCCCTGAGGGGCAGTCACGCTTGCCATCCTCTCCCTCACCTCTTTTTTTTTTTTTAAAGGCTGTTTCATGACAGCTGTGCTTTCTGTCAGCACTCACTGGATGCTCCACATTGAGGTCCTTGGTCTTGGCTTCTTCATTTTGGTCCTCATTTCAAATATGTCACATGCAACACAAATCTGGCTCTGAACATGAGGCTCACATATAGCAAAATTACTGCAGTTCTACATAACACACAGAGGAAACCAAGCCCTATGAGGAAAGACTGAAAGAACTGGGAAAGTTTAGCCTTGAGAAAAGAAGACTGAGGGGTGATATGATAGCACTTGCCATATACTTAAAGGTTGTCATACAGAGAAGGGGCAGGATCTGTTCTCGATCATCCCCAAGTGCAGGGCACATAATAATAGGCTCAAGCTACAGGAAGTCAGATTTAGACTGAGTATCAGGAAAACTTCCTAACTGTCAGAGCTGTATGACAATGGAACCATTTATCTTGGGAGGTAATGAGCACAACTCCAGTGCTGGAGGCATTCAAGAGAAAATTGGACAACCATCTGTCAAATCTCTTTTGACGCGGATTCCTGCATTTGTTGCTGCCGCTGACGAGTCTATGGACTTCGGGCAGCGAGGCTGACTCTTTGCCCTCCACCTCGGATAACGCGAGACTGTTTCAGTCTCTCGAGACTGGTAGGTAGGATGGAGGAACCCCAAAGGTATTTAAAGGGCGTTCCCCCCTCACTCCACCCTCTTCTTTTTCGGGCACCCACCCGCCCACCCTATTTCTAGTGTGAGTTTTTCTGGTTGCCTTAAGGGGCCGGATAGGAATTTTTGACCTTCATCCTGATTGGCCTTTGGATGGGGGGATTTTTCGCCTATCCCACACTGGAGAAGGGTCGTTGGCATTTTGGTGGAAATTTTTGGTCACACTGGTGGGTAGTGTGGAAAAAACAGGTATTTCGGTGTGTCCCACTGTAATTTCAGGTAAGCCAACAGTGCATCTGACCTCCAGGCACTGCAGATCGTGTGATTACAGTGTCTGTGGCGGGAAGATGCGCTGGGCCACTTCCGGACCAACAGTCATCAACGAAAGATGGCTTGAGGTCTAGGGGTGTTTATTAGTGGCCTGCAGGGGTCCAGCTGTCTTTAAGGCCGCTGGAACCTGAGGCCGGGGACTCGCCCATTTGCTGTTAAGGGGTATTCCATACCTCTGTCATTTACCTGTTTCCGCACTACAGCAGGCCCCCTCCTTTTGCCAAAGGATGGCAAAATTTGATTTGGAATTTAATTCAATAAAGTGTGGCCCGTATTTAACCCATATCTTTGTCTCGCGTCTTTATTCTGGGGTTGGGAGGGCAAAAGCAGAGTGGCCTAAAAGGCCCCTTCCGACTCAATTATTTTATGATTCTATGATTCTGTCTTCTAGTATTAAAGACACTGAATGGCCATTCTTGTTAATTATGAGTCCTCAGACCTCATCCTAATCAACATAAAACAATGTTTAAAATTTCTTTGATTCTCCTTATGTGGAGCAGTAATTCCTGCCTTCATCATACTAAGGAAGGTCAAGGCTCCAGTCCTAAGTGATAAGAAATGTCCAAAAGAGTGAGAGAAAAATGACAGAGAAAGTACAAATATTGTGATCCCAGATGGGGGTAACTCAAAATTTGCAGGGGGAGGCTCAACCCCTGCGTAGACCAAGAGCTGCCTCTGGTACAGAGGTATTCCCAAGGCTGGGTGCCACCAATGGAAAGGCCCTGTTTCCTGTCACCATGTAGCTGGTTTCAGATTTCAAGGGATTTCTGAACAGGCCTTTCAAATATTGGAAGATTTGATAGCATTTTCCACTGTGAATCCAATGATTCTGAAGAGATGCAATTTTTCTTAAAGAAATGATAATATAGTCATGGTACGGTAAAGGTAAAGATTCCCCTTGACATTTAGTCCAGTCGTGTCCAACTCTAGGGCGCGGTGCTCATCCCCGTTTCCAAGCCATAGAGCCAGCGTTTGTCCGAAGACAGTTTCCGTGGTCACGTGGCCAGCGAGACTAGACACGGAATGCCGTTACCTTCCCACCGAGGTGGTACCTATTTATCTACTCACATTTTTACATGCTTTCGAACTGCTAGGTTGGCAGGAGCTGGGACAAGCGACGGGAGCTCACTCCGTCGCGTGGACTCGATCTTACGACGGCTGGTCTTCTGACCTTGCAGCACAGAGGCTTCTGTGGTTTAACCCGCAGCGCCACCACATCCCTGTTATGTGATGGTAGCTAACACTAAAGTATAGAGGCCCCAGTTTTCTGTCTGGGCCATTCATGATGATACAACAGCAGCAAATAAAGAGAAGATGATTACTTTTAAAGCAGGTACAGACAAGGCAAAATCCAGCTCCAATATCTGTTTCTCTTTCTGTATAGAATGAAAGGCTGTACAAGAAGGACTCTTTTATTCTTTATTTTCTTTTTTTAAACACTGAATTAATCATAATTGCAGAAGGTCCATCTGGCTCTTTTAAAAAGGAAAGAAAATGGCAGGAAATCAATGTTTAAAGTTTCAGCTTCATAGGAAAATAAATTGATATTGGAGCAATTCAGAGGTGCTATGCATTAGCCTATCACGGATACTCATCTTTAAGCTCCCCAGCATCTGAATCACCCATTACTGAAGATAATTTACTGGAGAGTAGACATGAGAGAGGCCTTGTAGGGAAGATATTGCTGGAGATGGGAGCATATAATTGAGCCCTGGCCAGAATTATGTTTGTGTCTGTGTAAGTTTTGTGGAACTTGTCACAGCTAACTGTGGCTGACTGATGAGGTGCTGGGGTATGTCTCAGTTGTGTGCCTGGTCACATGCTTGATTATGCAACTAAAATGCATCCCATCAATTAGCCACAATTAGCCCTGACAATTTATGAAAACTTCATGCAAACACCAATAGAATTCCAACCACTTTGTAGAAATTTAAAGTCTATTTCTAGCTGTTTGCAGAAGAGCAATGCCCTATAAAGAACCAGACACAAATTTATTTCTTTTTTATTTATTTAAAACATTTTTACCCTGCCTTTCTCCTTAAAAGGACCTAAGGTGGATTACAACATTAAAAGTCAACGTTTAAAAGCTTAAAACAGTACATATACAGATATGAAAAAGAATTAAACAAGTATTATATTAAAAACAGTCAATAAAATAAATAATAAAAACACATTTAAAAATAACAGAGCACAAGAATCCATTTTAAAAAACTCTCTCAGGCTACCAGTCACTAATGAAAAGCCTGCTTGAAGAGCAAGGACTTTACCTGAATAAACCATTATGCTTAACGCGCACAAGCATTCTCTCTCTTTCTCACACACACACACAGATGTCTACATTTTACCTTTCTTCCAAAAAGCTGCAAACAGTTCTCCATTTTTTCCTCACAACAGCACTCGTTTGCAGTTGGAAAACCACCAATGAAATGGCAGAAAGGAGCAAAAGCCAAAATGTTAATTTCACTTCATCAGAACAGAAAGTGCTATCACTGTCTTCAATGAGGCATGGGAAGAAGAGCACCACTGAAGGGAATTTCCCAAGCCATAATCAGTTGTAGGACCTTGCTCTGCTCAGCTTCCTCAAAGCATCTCCTTGGTTAAAAACCCCAGTTTGAAAACATTGCTTTTTTTTTTAATCGCACCTCTTCTAATCCCTCAGTCAGCATGGACACTGACCATGCCCGTTGGCGAATTCTGGGAGCTGCAGTCTAGAAGAGCAAACAGAATACTGGCTAGATGACCTGACCTTGGTATTATATGTCAGAACTTCTCTTTGTTGTTGTTATGTGCCTTCAGGGTGGAACTGATTTACAGTGCTCTCATAGGGCTTTCAAGGTACCGGTAAGTGAGATATTTAAGGGGTGGTTTTACTAGTTCCACACCCCAGTCCGTTTCAATGACTGAGCAGAGATTTGAACTTAGGTTTGCTGACTCCTAGCCCATCACTCCACAACACTACACTGAGAATCCCAGACCTTCTTTTACATCTGCCAAACCACAATTCTTTTCTGTATCTTGCCTCTGTCTTTCTCACTGGTAAGACACAACATTCCTTCCTTGCTTCTTCCCTCAAATTGTTAAGAGTGGGGAGTTGGAAAATAGAGGTGATTTTCAAGTTGGTAGCTATTAAGTAAGATTTTGTCCTAGGTTAGGTAGACAATTGCTTCATTTATCTATTGAAAGGAATCCAGCTGAGCCCTTTGAAAAATACCTGGGCAAAATGAAAGAAATATGAATGTATGAAAATGTGCAGTTTGGGAGGATGCATAGAGAAGAACTGCCAACCTTTCTGACTCAGAGCTCCTTTGTTTATTGGACAGAAGTACAGTTTCATATTACCGTAGCTTGTGAACTAGAAGTATGACAAAACCAATATAACCCCTCCATTTAAATTTCTAGCATTTTTGCCATTTGAGGTTTTCTTCAAATTAGAAAACAATTCAGTGAAGAACCTGGCAAAGAAACAGGACCAGATGTAACAACATTTTCCCTTACTTAAAACAGCAACAACAACCAACAGCCACAAAACCAATATAATTCAATTCTTAGCTGCGGTGTAGCCAACAGTTTTTGGTACACAATAAAACAACCATTTTATCATGAGTTTGTGGTGAGAACAGACCTATAGAGTTGGATGACATTCATTTTAGTCATTTATCTTTCAATAATTTCCAGTTAACCAAGGAAGTGAACAAGGAGTCTAATAGAGTTCAGCTATTCATCCTTGCTTCTCCTGCTTCCTCCTGCTGGTTATCTCACCTGGCAAAGATGAGACAGATGGATGGGCCCAATGCACACGTACCACACCACTGTTACTGTTTTAATACCTGAAAGTCCAGATGTTTGGTAGCAAGGGTGAACAAGCAGGATTATCAGATATTCTAGAAACAATCTTCTGTAGAACAGCTATTCTTAAAAGAGCCTCATGGCGCAGTGGTTAAACTGCTGTACTGCAGCCAAAACTGTGCTCACAACCCGGGGTTCAATCCCAGGTAGCCGGCTCCAGGTCGACTCAGCCTTCTATCCTTCCGAGGTTGCAGCTCATGGGGGGGGGGGGGGGGGGGCAACATGTAGCCTGCATAATGAACTTGTAAACTGCCCAGAGAGTGCTTTAAGCACTATGGGGTGGTATATAAGCAGCATGCTTTGCTTTGACTTTTTTTTTGGGGGGGGGGGGTATGGCCATAAATACAACATGAAAGAAATATACATTGAATTGGGATTGTATAAGTCACATAATAAACCTTATAAAGTAGTGTGTGAAGAATTGTTTCCAGTATGTGCCCCCCCCCCCTTCAAATGTCCCAGGGGGCCATATGACCCCTGTTGAAAATGGCTTGTGTAGAGGATAGTATGATGGACTGGGTATAAGAGATCCAGGTCCAGGTTGTCCTGCTTCCTGTGAGGGTATCTGAGAAGCATGTTAACGCCACTACTCCAAAGAGCCAGCTATCAAAGAGCTTGGGCAGAACAGTCAGTCATGTCATACCGGCAACATTACTTTTAGACAAGAAGGAGCCACACCAAAATTTGATTATGATTATGAGCCAGTGGAAATAACACAAAGTAGGATGAAAAAGGAGTCCAGGTCACTCACAGCATGGCAACAAATGCAGCAGGTTTTGGCAGGCACAAGTTCAAATCCCATTGACCAGTTTAGTTTCCAGTTTTCAGTAAGAAGCATGGGTGAAACAGAAGCCCATAGGCTGCTGCTTTGAGGAAACTCACCCAAGGCTCAACTGTGGCCGTGGCAGGGGCTTGGTCTCAGGACAATTGATTCCTTTGAAGCACTTGCTCATGGGAAAAACTCCCTTAGGTCATTGGACTCTGTCTGAGGGCCTTGTGTTTATTCTGGGCCTCCTTTCCCTGATTCGCATATGCTGTCTCACTATGCTCAGAACTGTTCTTGGTGAGGTTCACCTGAGCTTTGAGGACTGTAAGGAAATGGCCGGCAATGAAACTACCTGTCTGTTCTCATTGCTTTGAACATGGCCACACTGTGCTTCTCTGCCCCCAGAAAGACTGAGCAGAAATAAGGAAACCAACAGCAGTAAGGTGCTGCTAATGAGTTCTGTAATTAATGCTTAAACTTAGTGCACTTGGCCTGCACAGTTGCAGTGTTAGATAAACTATGTAACACTGCAGCATTTCCTGTTTCTGACAGAATACAGGAGAGCAGCTGGAGATTTATTGGTGATCTCTAGCTCATGCCCTGCCTCTGATATTACAGATGAAAAAGAGAGAAGTGAAATAGGCTTCCCTTAGAGATGATGGATCTTCAGCATGTGTCTGTGTGTGTTTGAGAGACACAAAAAGAAAGTGTGAAAAGTTTGTTATAGAAAATGTGTCCCCTTTTGACTGTTTCCACTTATCCTTCTAAGGTATATAGGCAGGTAGCCATTATATGTATGAAATTGTGCTCAGACCACCCACCCACCTTTGACTCTGGGTTCTTACCGTTCCTGCCCACTGCAGTCACCAGAATCTTGCAGTGGCCAAAATTTGGGAATAGTTCTCAAAAAACCTAGGTTCGAATCCCCTCCTATCCATGAGGTTCACTGGGGCAATCTTGGGCCAGCCACACTCTCTTAGTCCTAGCTTACCTCACAGGCAAGGAATAGGGCCATGGATGCTGTCTTGAATTCACTAGAGAAAGCCTGAGATAGGAATGTAAAAAGTAAAGATACTGGTCTCGTTTTCTACAACTTAGTAATTTATATATGCTTGTTTTCACTGACAAACCCTAGTTTCCGAATGGTATTCTGTTCAGACTTCCCCCTCCCACATTGGGTGAGATTTCTGAATTGCTGGAATCTGAGCCAAACAGAATCACTGACATGGTTTGGTTCTTGCTTCCCAGTCATGTTGCTTCTGTGTTCGTATGCCCAGATCTCACCTCCTTCACACATACTCCTTAGACTTTCAATAGTTAGAGCACGTGGGTCAAGGATGGTGCTGGCCCCATTTGTTACAGCTCCATTCCATATGCTTCATTTTACTTGCCCGCTGTTTTGACTGCGAGGTCTTGTCCTCAGTTGGCCTTTCCCACACACCTGTTCCCACTGGCCCTAGGATCTTAAATAAAGGTGAAATTTGTAATGGCCTTGCTTATGGTAGATTGCTTAGCTATGCTTGGTGGTACTTGCAAACCCTTGTTTCTGTGGGTATTTGTGCCCTGATCCCATTCACCTTCCACTGGGGCACCTGGGTCTTAAGATTCCCAAGCACTTAGGTGAAGCGCTATATTAGTCTTGCTGACTGCAGACCACTTCCACTGTTGCTTTTAAACGTGTTTTCAGTATTGATTTGATTTACTGTCTTTAATATAATACTTGTTTAATTCTTCTTAAATCTTTTGTATACTTACCGTTTTTAGATTTTAAATGTTGTTGTTTTACTGATGTAAGCCACCTTGGGTCCTTTTAAGGAGAAAGGTGGGGTAGAAATATTTTAAATAAATAATAAATTAAAAAGAGCAGAATTGCCACTGGGTTTTGTCTCAAGAGAAGTGTTAAAGTGAATTTGTAGGTTCCTACTCACAAGTATTTAAAAGGAAATAAAAGATGTTGACAAAAATTTCCAAGGGTGAGATGTACATATCCTTTTATTCTCGTGGGATTTAATGGAAAATTAAATGCTGAAGTGAAACTGTAGGGATTCCTTCAGAAAAATTACTTAGAAAGCTCTTTATAAAGCAAATATACTTATAAAAAGATAGATGTATTTTACCTGTGAGGGTTCACTATTCCAGGTAACTGGCAAGAAAGTATGCCATTTTAGAGCTTCAAGGACTCTTTTGAGACAAGGTAGAACCAGACGGACAATCTGTTTTGTGTTATGTGCTGTGTTTAAAGAGTGGCTTTACCAGTGCCACTCTCCAGTTTTTCTGGCGGAATGGGTATTTGAACCAAGATCGTCTGAGTCTGACACTCATTGGCTTACCATGTGTGTAAGTATGTGGTACTTCATATAGTGTGTGTGTGTGTGTGTGTGTGTGTGTGTGTGTGTGTATCCTTAGCCTACCCAGGAGGGAAGTAATTGATTTAATCAGAATGTAGATTATTATAGCACTCACAAATAATAGTAAAGCTGGGATAGAAGCTAATTAGAACAGCATATCTATTGGATTTTTTAAAAAAAACCTATGTTTACAAAGAACAGGTCTCTTATTCATGGATCTGGTTTCTACCTCTGTACCTACTAATTCATGACACAAAGTTTCTCAGATACATCTAAAAAATGTTTCCTAAGGCAAACAATGAGCTTGGCAAATGAACGAACTAATTGCTTGTATGCTAATTGTGAGCTGTACTGAAGATTGAAATAAATTCCCCCCTTTCCCTCTGGGAATCAGGAACTTGAATCATGTTGACACATTCAATCTCCTTGTTTTAAGTAGGAAGATATTCTTGCTTAAGTGTGCCTTTTTCAAAAGTTGTCCTTATCTTCTCTGTTATGATCTTGCTGGATTATTTCTTCTTTTCAACCTCCACTGTACAAATAGCAGTGCGAGTCTCCTAGTCCTCTAACATGAGGAAATAAAGTCACTGGCTCCGGAACATTTTTAATTAGTGCATCCTTTGCGCTTGAGGAAAGAACCATGTTTACATTGATAACTCTCTTAAAGGCGATTATAATCCTAGCAGTGGAACACAGGGCTTGGCTAGGCAGCAATCAATAAAAACAATATGAGTAACAGTTAGGATTGCAGGGGGCTGGAGCTGATAAACTTAGCAACACACTTTGGTAATGAATTCAGAAGCTGGATGTCCTTCTAAGTAAAGCAACCCATGGCTCCGTCCTAATTCAGTTCAAACAGCACTCATTCAGACTGTGGTTGAATGGCGGTGGAATCTGAGGTATTGTTCTTGGCATCGTGAACTTAGAGCGTTTATTTTTCCCCATGCAGGCATCTACCAAATTGGAAACATTAGGGCAGGCCATTTCATATTAGTAAAGCATGCGATGTATGTCAATACAGGGGAAATCACAAATATCAAGCTGAATTTTTGTTAATCTACCTACAGTTTTGGCAACAAATTACGTTTGTGCAACCTTTTGGAAAAGCTCCGGCATTCATCAAGAGTAGAGTGCAAAAACAATGAATGTTAAAAAGGGGCACTAATGTGGGTGATTTCATGGGGAGGATGGGAAGACACGGGAGAAAGCAGAATTCAGTAAATGTGTCCTTGGAGTGACCTTATTACGGACATCAGGAAAGTGTCAATGTAGTTTTTTCCTGGGAACTGCATGAAATTAAACATCAGAAAAAGAAACAAAGCAGCAACTCCTGTTTTGGATTAGTCTGTTCTCACCTAGACCCTATATTGAGTTATGCAGTTCTTAGGTTTTTCAAATGTGACATGAATTGAAATAAGACTCAGCTGACAATTCTGGTGTCCCCCCCCCCCCCCACAAATTGTTCATCTGGCCAGCAGTAAGATGGGGGGTGGGTGGGGTGGGAAGAAATGCATGCATGGATTTCCAACAAAACTGTGCATATAAACTGGATGCAATTATCTTTGCTCATTCTCCATCCTCCACTGTTTTAAAAACTACAGCACAGACGTTATACTTTAATGGATAGAAATTAGGGGGGAAAAACACTTTTAACATGATGTATGTGCTGGGAAATACTTGGGAAAATGCTTTGGAACTTGGCACTTTTTACATACAGCCATAATGGGCTGAGCAAGTTTTCTCCTTAACCCCTAGACTAAAATTAAGTGCTTTTAAAGTGAGTAGTACTCTACTCCAAGAAAATTGCCAAGCCCTTAATATTTATTTTCATCTAAACACTGAAGAACTCCAGGTATACTTATGGGAGCGGTGGACAGGGGAAGCTGTGATGTGCTTCAGCTTTCGCATCATTTCTTGAAGGGACAAAATGAGTATTTCAAGTGAATTGCCATGTTTCATATAAAAATTCACCCCATTTTAATACTGAACTCTGCAGAAAGTACTCAGAGAAAACCAAGGCGTTTCCTTGAAAGTCATGCATGTACCTTTCCAGAGCTTCTAGAATCTTCTAGGAGCCACAATTTTTTCCCCCTGAGGACAGGGGAGCCTGAGGGGGCCCAGGGTCCACAATAAATAGTCTTGAGAGACCAGTCTGTGGCCTCAGAGTTGCAGACTTATCTACTCCTTGAGGAATAACAGAAACGTTTAGCAGCAGGGACCCTCTTCCCTCTTTTCTCTTCACAACTTAAAATTAATTTTAATATCATTGAATTACATACATAGCTAAAGCTGCAGACTAGTTACTTAGCAAGGCTTCCTCTTTTTATTCCTGGTAACCAACTATTTTAGTCCCAAGTTAAGTTCTTGTCAGGAGAAGCTTGGCAGTTTTCTCAAGCCACATTTCTGCTGCTGCTGCTGCTGGGCGAGTAATGAGAGTAAAGGGCAAAGTCACAGTGCTCTGGCGAAGACCCCCGTGGAGGCCTCAATATATGATCAGGGGAGAGACAAATACAGCATTGAAGAGATCACCAAGCCCAGGCAAAAGATGTCTGCAATGCATGAATGCACCCATCAGTGTTTTCTTGATCATGACTTTGATCTTTTACTTTAGTTTCTTGCTCTATTTCTCCCCCCCCCCCAAGCTGCAACCCTATATCTAATTACTTGTGACTATGCCCCCATTCAATTTGGTGAGACTTTTGCGTAGACATTAATAAAATTGCACTACATCTTTATTAGTCTTGAATCAGAGCCCTAGTCAGGTTTTCAACCTGAAAATGTGTAGGGCTCAAACGTTTTTGGGGATAGTTCTGACCACACTGAGAAGTCCTGAAGAACTTGGCATGTTCAGCATAATGATCTGCATAGCTGGTGTTAACAGTCTTGATTCAATGCACTTACTTTATGTGATCAGTGGCTCTGATGAATAAGGATTGCCAGTCATGGAAACAAGCACGTTCAGCTGAACATTCTTACAGTGCCAATGGAGACCTACACAGTGAACACTTAGAGAACTTTAGGACAGAAGAGTAGGTTGGGAAGATGGGGTGGGGGGCTATCACTGTTTTTTCAGCCCTACATGATTTTAGACTGAACTCCTCAATAGGGGTATCATCTACTGCTATATACAAACAGAGCAAGAGAGAAAGAACAAGGGCCAAAAAATGTTATAAAAATCTAAATAGTGAATAAATATGAATCTAGAAGACCTTCAGGAAGCCACATCTAAAGCAGCCAATCATATCAGCCAAAGAATCAAAATCTAGCTAGGAAGGAGGATGAGTTAGTTCCTTATGCTTAACATAAGATTACCTTATATTTTCTTAGTGTAGATTATATCACTGGATAACACAGACAATTCCTTGGCTCTCATTGGAGCCAATGGTGCCCCAACTGGAAGCTTAACATCAAGATAGGTCAGATGCTCAGTTCATATATAGAAGCTAATAGACCCCTTTTTTTCTCCCACATGATTTCCTCAGAGAAATGTGTCTGAACAATGAGACTTGTGAACTGAAGTCATGTTTGCCTTCCAATGACCAATCCCAAAACAAAGGTCGCTGCAATGCAACCCATAGAGTAGAAGCATGTGTTATGCTGTGTTATGCACTTAAGGAATCCCTGCTTCTAATGGCCACCTAATATAATCTAGTCAGATCTCTAATTCATGGGTATGGCCAACAGAAGCCAGTGGTGGTGTCGATTGGGATGAAATTTTCCACCATAGGTTTGCCTTTGAAGACAAGCAGCAATGCCATGTACCACCATGAAGAAGGAATGGCACAGAGGTTGAAGCGAGGGCAGCTGAGAGGCATAACTAATACATAAAATGCCAAAGTGGAAACATGGCTTGTGATTACAGCAGTCATGTCAACTGGTGAGTGATATGAATTTTAATCCCTGCTGAAACCCCAGGCATTAGCAGTATGAGGGTGGCTGAAATCCAACAATATCACATTCATTAACTGCAAGAAACACAACCACCCGCAATTTCTTCCATAAGAAAGTTTTTCTTTTTCTCGCCATCCACTCCAGAATTATACAGTTAAGCTGAATTTTCCAGCTTGATTTGCTCTAGTTAAAATGGCAAGTTATACATACTTCCCCAAAGAAAATAGGATAGCAATTTGCATAAAGCTGCACACACTAATTCATATATACTGCTACAAAATTAGAAATGACTTTTAAATTTAAACAGAATTATAATAAATTTTTCCTGAGTGGGGGAAAACTGGGACCAGGTAACCTGTGGGCCTGTGGAACCTGCTGCTGTCCAGATGCCCACCGTGGATAGGCAACCTCAAGGTTTTTGGTTTCAAGGTTTTCCGTTTTAATCAGACTTGACCTGGACAGCCCTTAAGACAGAGGACACCATCTGATGTGATATCCTCTGGAAATCCTTCAGATGCTTCCTATGTAAAACATGATACACGGCCTTGCTAGGCTTAGTGGCAATGATATCTATTGGGATTTTCACTTCCTCTTTCCTTTAGAGCAGGGCTGGAGAGAACCTGTGGTCCTGCAGATGTTGTTGAGGTCCATTGAAAACAATAACTGGTGAAATGTGGTTCTTTTTTGTTTTGTTCTTTTTGTTTTTCTCCCTTCCTAATTGGTGGCAATTAGTCATCTGCTCTTGACTTTGTCCTCATGTTAGCAAATGCCATTCAAGTTCAAACAACCCCTTCCATCCTGGCCAATGGTGAGAGCCAATGAGATGACCATCATTTCCTCATCCCATGCCTGCTTTAGAATATCCATATATAGCTGCCAGACCTACCTTAGATGCCTTACACTGATAAGTTGCATCATAACAAATAGTTCTTCATCATTGGCAGGATCTCTTTGAAGTCCTGAGACCTCTCCCTATATACACATTGCAACATTACCTTCAACAACCTCCCCTCTCCTGCTTGTGATTGCCTCTTATCCTATCAGCTGGAGGACAATGACAAGACCGTGCCTTTCCTTTCTGATCACTGTTCTATAATACGGTTTCATTTCATTTACAAAAGAAGTTTGTTTACCAAGAGGAAAGGGGGAAAGAATATATTTTGTCACCTCTGTGCGAAACCCATTGTCTCCTTCCTAAAAGCAATCATCTTTAGATATTAAAATGGCATGTCCCAGGCATTGCATAGCATTTCTTCTAATCTGCCAGCATTGCCAATTCAATTCACAGATTGCATTCATTCTTGGTTGAAAAGCTTGCATTGTTGAGTCAGAATTTTGCAAAGAAATGGCATTTGCTCACATGAGCGTTGTGTTCAGGTGGCTGAAGGACAAAGTCAAGAGCAGATGAGTGATTGCCACAGCCTATTGGAGGGAGAAAAACAACAACAACACAGCAAAAAGAACCATCTTTCACCAGTTAACGATTTCAAATTAAACAATGGACCTTTGGTGCACTCTTCTCCAGCTATAGAATAAATATGAAATGTATGCAATAAAACAACTATTGAAAATTATTACTTCTGATCCCAGTTGAAACTGGTGATTCATAAAATAGGAGTCTGTCCATTGGTGAGAGGTAACTTGTTTAAATGTATGTGTAGGATCTAAGATGGCACCCTTAGCAATAGCTCTTTGTCCCCAAAGGCAGCTCTTTTTGCCAGATGGAAAGATGTCAGACAGGTGTGCATTTTGCTGATACTTGAACAACTGGGACAGCCATTTGTAAAACAAACACACAATTTTTTTTCCCCTTATCTATTTATTGGAAATATTTTTAGAACTGTTTTTGAGGCAAAGCCTCCTTAGGGTGGTTTATAAGGTAAAATTTTGAAACAAACTATAAAGGGTAACTAATTAAAAGGGCAGCCTAAAATGTTCAAAACAACAGCAACTTTAAAAATGACAACACAAAATGGGCATCCATTCATTTAAAAGCAGATTGCAATACTGTGGTCTTTAGAGAGCCACATAAAAGAATGGGGCCACCATTGAAAAAGGTTCATATACATATATTCTTGTGGTATTTCGCTTAATTTTTACCTGGAATTAAAGCATAGATTGAAATGAATAAATCTGTTTATACTTTTGGTGTGGAAATTCAGTCTAGAATATCCTACTTGGTAGTAATGGCCAAAATTTTGTTGCTTAGTGTAATCAATTGCTCTAGAGTAGGCTTCCTGAGTCAATGGAGACTTGGTGAGTAGAGATGTGCATAAACCTCGGTTCGGAGGTTTGTGCTGGTTTGTATGCGTGGCACCACAGGTGCCAGACGTTCCCTTCCCCCGCCTCCCAGCTGGATCCCCCACTCACCAACCAGTGCATGCTCCTCTCCTCCTCCTCTTTGGTTGTTTGACCAGTCTCTGGCAGGAGCATGGGATTCCCTGCCCCACCTCCCAGACAAGAGGTGGGTTCATGCCCATCTTTATTGGTGAGTTATCTCATCTGTAAGTTCCATTGATTCAAGTGGACCTATTTTACTGTGACTTACTATGCTAAAGTTAGTCACAGATAGAGTAGGCCCATTTGAATGAAGCTTATGGAGATGACTCACCAAATCCTCATTGATTCAATGGTCCTACTGTAGTGCCATTACATATGTGCGGCAACAGGATTTTTGCCATTGAACAAAAAAGCAACATCTAAACAAGGAATCACATGGGATCTAAAGGTCATTTGCACCCACCATTCCTAACTTTTGCACCCTCATCCAAAAGTTATTATTATTTTAATGTGCATACACAGGCACACTGTGTTATAGTAGCACACTAATTTATCACTATGGCAGTTCCCCCTCCCCCAGCCAGAAAACGTCCTGCAGATTATCTTGAGGGAGCAAGCAAATCTACATGAACAATGGATATGTGGATGAACCCATTCCAGGACAATAGGCGACTGTTGTGGGAATTTTGTGCCAGATCATTATTCTATGAAAATATCATTATACAGAAGAAGCTACCCTGCAACATTGCATCGGAGGCTAAACAACAGTCTTTCTCCTTTGGAACTTGCTTTCATAAGCAGGCTATATCGTTAAAAAACAAACAAACAGGGAAAGCATTCAAATATACCATTCTTACCTGCAGTCTGAAGAGACACAGACTGAGAAAGTTTCATGTATCATTTCAGTGATTCTAAGAGAAGAGGAAGATCAAATATGAGATGCATTGACTCCCTAAGGGAACCCAAAGGCTGGAGTTTACAATAGAGCACCGGGACTGTTGGGGACAGGCCATTTTAGAGAACTCTCATTCACAGGGGCAGCGAACATTAACAAGATCTTCTGGGGAAGCCCTCCTCTCTGCCCCTTCACCTTCACAGTCATATTTGGTGGGAACATAAGAGAGGTGCTTCTTTGGAGCTGCTCCCAGGTTGTGGAAAGCCCTCTCCTGGGGTGTTAGATTGATCCCCCCCTCTTGTCCTTCTGGCAACAAGTAAAGACCATCTTTTTTAGACAGGCCTTTAACAAATAATTGGGCAGTTTTGATCTTGTTTGCTGGACGTTATTATTGTTTTGTGTTTGTGTTTGTGTGTGTGTTAAAGTGTTTTTAACAGTTGTATGTTTAATTGCTTTTTAGTGTTATAATTTATTGTGGTTTTAGTCAGTTTGCTTTTTAATAGCTTGTGAGCTGCCTTGGGTCCCTTAATTGGGAGAAAGTTGGCATAGAAATGAAAACAAACAAATGAATAAACAAACCATGCAACACTACCTGTGGGTCCCCTTAAAAAAATGTCCAGATGCTATTCCAGAATATGGCAGCTAGAGTTAAGATTCATGCCACCCCGTGGGAGCATGTGATTCCCTTTCACAACTCCAGCATTCCCCCCCCCCCCATTTCTTTCCAGGTACAATTTAAAGTGTTAGTAGTTACTCTTAATGCTTTGAATAGGAGAACTTGGATATCTGACTAGCCCAGGGATGGTTAGATCTCTGGACCTACTGGTAGCACTTCAATTGAATTTCTTATAACAAGGATTTCTTATTCCCCGAGCATTAATAATAGCAGTAACATTAATTGCCCTCCTATCCCTGGAATATCTTGTTGCTTCAAAGGAGAAATGTGGCTGAAACATGACTACATATTTTTGTAGTAAAGCTAAGCATTATGTTCAGTTTTGGTATTCAAAACAATTCATGGGCTTAGATGCTTAATTTGAAGTTTCATTAGATTTGGGGTTCTAGTTTGGGTGGGGGAAAAGAGGGAGGTTGTCAAATATGTCTGCTCCTGGTCTAAAAGGCCATCTTTTCCTATGTGAGTCTCTGCACCTTTGAACCTTGTGTGCTAGCGCTAGCAAAAAAGTAGAGGCCAGGACAAAGGCATTCAGGTGTTCTGAGGAAGCATTTCAGAGGCTTCGTTCTTTATTAATTCAGCTTACTAATACAAATGTCACACTTTTCTAAGGGCACAGATCTCTTCTACTCTCCCTATAGCGAATTCTAATAAGGACACATTCTTTAAAAAACACACACACACACACAACAAAACAGAAACCACCACCCACATGGCTACCTATTTGCATACAGTAAAATCACCAAACATGAGGGAGAAATGGGCCTGCAATTCTTAAAACTGCCTTTCAAGACAAATGACATTGTTTTTATTTATGACATCAATTTATTTTTCACTTTGCAATTACGTAAAAAAAAAAAAAACCAGCAATAACACGGTCAGGGAAATGATGGGATGGATCTAAGTGCTGAATTATTCATTGCCCTTCAGTTGTTGACTTCACATCAGATGGCATCCTATTCGATTCACTGCATAAATCACACGGGATCTTTTGGGGCACAACAACCATTCTAATAACATCCTATCTTGTTCCTTTCCCCTCTTTTGTTATCAATTCATTTAGTGTAAGTACTTAGCAGGCATGAAGGAAAATCAGGGCTTGCTTTAATGTTTTTCCCTCCTGCCACGGCTTGAGACCACTTTCCCAACCACCTTGACAATGCATTTGATGACTACACTGACTAAGCATGTCTTTGTTTGCCTTCCTCCTTACTTCCAAAAGGGCGGCCCCTTCCTTCTTTTCAAAGTACTGGTTTTAATTCAATAAGCACAGCCTTATCCAGAGTTCTTTAGCTGAAAGTCCCACTGAATGCTCTAGTTCTCCTGAATCTATAAAAACCTCCAGGGCATCAGAGTGGATCCCAAATACATATTGGTCTTACCAGCATACTTTTTAGCAGAATTGTTTATAAACATTAACAACACGTGTTGGGGGAAGTGACACAGGGAACCTCCTTGTACTGAGTCAGACCTCTGGTCCATTTGGTTCAGTACATGCCAACATTTACTAGCAGAAGCTCTGATGAGTATCAGGCAAGCAAGACTTTCCCAGCACTCTCTAGAGATGCTACAGACTGAACCTGGCATCTTTTTCAGGAAAAGGAGGTGCTCACCCAAATCCATTCCAGCAGCACCGTGAACAACTGGCTTCCTTTGTTGATATATAGAACTGCCTTCTCCTAAACTCAATCCAGGAAAGAAGGCGGTATGCCTAAGCAGAATGTGCCTCCACTTGTCTGTATGTCTGAATTCATCCTTAAATAGAAGGAGGTGGATTTGGGCCTTTTAAAAAAAATGGAACAATTTATTAATTTTTAAGATACCACAACATTTTGTTCTTTGCTTATAAAAGAAAGAAAATGGATTTTTGGGGGGGAATGATACATCTCTAAGGAACACCAGACTTCTTATAATAAGAAAATACAAAAAAAAAACAAAACACTTCTAAAGGTGGCTTTTTTTCTGGACAAATTTGGATTTTTTTTGGAAATTTTACATCTCTACCACACCCCCATTTTTCCCTTTTTAGTTGTGTCAACATATTTGGAAAAGTATGGATCTGGAGAAGATTCATTTATTTGTTTAAAATATTTTACCCCATCTTTCTCCTGAAAAATAAAGTATCCAAGGTGACTTACATCATTAAAAAGACAACATTTAAAAGCTAAAAACAGTAAGTATACAGATATTTAAAAAGAATTAAACAAATATTATATTAAAATGGTAAATAAAAGCAATACTAAAAACACATTTAAAAACAACAAGGTGTAACCCCTATGAAATGTTGGTTCAGCCTAAAGGGGTGGGACTAAGAAAGAACAGGGCTGTGAGTAAGAGATTTCAATCAGAAAGTGTGGGAGAGCTGAAGAGGCTGGAGCTGTTGCTGCCACTTAGACTGCTGAGGACCCTGCCAACTTGGATTAGGTATAATTATTATATGTTTGTGATGGAGGGTGAATTCACATCGTGAATTCATGAATTGCATACAATTGAATTGATATTTTATTTGAGGATTCGAATACTTGGTCTCCAATCTGATGCAATGGAGGGTTTTGAAGATTCCACATGTGGAGCTGCTTTTACTGAAATGAGAATCAAAACAGAAAATATGAAGTAAATACCCATGGAGAGGAAGATTGCAGAGAGTGATTGGCAGTGGGTGGCCCTTTAAATGCTGTTGTACCGAAGCTCATGTCACCTGTCCATAGGTTGTTCTAGAAAATGCTGACAGGAGTGAAAGTCCAACAACTTTTGCGAAAGGCTATATGTTGCCCATCCTGATTTAGAGGATCACTGTATCATAGCCTTCATATCACCCAGATTCAACCCCCAACCTCCAACAGGCTTTTAGTGCTTTGTAGAAGTAATTACCACTGGCTACTGGCACTTTATATACTGTAGTTCCATCCAATTGGAATGAAGTGTTTAGCTCCACGTAGCTCCTGTATGTGGCTGTGAGTTATACCCACAGAGAACATGTATAGTGGCTGACTGAGCAAGGCAATCTACACATGGAACCCTGCTTCTTTCTGGGCCTTGGCCTTGCAACATTTGGGTTGACTTATATTTAGAGTAGTTTGCATTGATTTCTATTGACATGGATATCTGGAAGTGGAGTCAGGGCAACCGGACTTCTTTCTTCAGACTGAAGAAGCTACTTGGATGAAACATTTCAACCTAGTAAGGAAGAAGTCACCAGTAACAAATGCATGCTGCAGGGGGCAAACGCTGACCTAATTTGAGGTCCAGATAACCTCACCTGGATGATTGAGAATCTTCACAGATTTACATGGATAGCTTTACTGATCCGGCTTTCCCTCGCTTTTTCATTTTTGAAGAATAAAGTATTTGTCATTTTGACTATTTCAAAGTATATCTGAAGTTACTGATCCCAGACTCTGGAACTCCCTCCCACAGGAGAAGAGACTGGCCCCATCTTTGACATTCTTCTGCAAGTGGGCAAAGACCTCTCTTTCCAGGCAGGCTTTCCCTTTAGTTGTCTAAGAGGGGGTTTAAAACAAGGTGGTTTGTACTATATTTTTGTTGTTTTAAATCTGTTTTAATGTTTTAAATTAAAATTTATTTAATTCTTTTAAATATTTGAATAACTTACTGTTTTTAGCTTTCAAATATGGTTTGTTTGTTTTTTTAATGATGTAAGCCACCTTGGGCCCTTTCTAAGGAGAAAGGTGAGCTATACATATTTTAAATAAAACAAGTAGTTCACCAATTGCTAAAAAGAGGAAGGGAGTGCCTGAGTACAGAACACTTTTTAAGTAGTAGTAGTTCTTTTTAAACTGCTTTCCGTTTTCCCCTCTCAAAATATTAGCAAGCATGTGAGAACAAAACTGCATTTTTAAACTTTTGCAAAAAATACAGTTTTTATTTAATCGGACAAATGGGGGTTGGAAGAGGCTATAGTTCCTTCCTTCCTTCATGGAAGTGTTATGCAAATAGCACTACAGAAACTCACGATGCTTTGGATATACTGTGGAGAAGAGTGGGCCACGAAATTATAAAATGTGCCACATAGTTAATTCTCATCTTGCAAAATTGGGTTTGACAGTTGTGCTGGTCAAAAACCATACTGGAAATTGCAAATCTCTGTCTGTCTGTCTGTCTGTCTGTCTGTCTGTCTGTCTGCCTGCCTGCCCCTCTCTCTCTCTCTCTCTCTGTGTGTGTGTGTATGAAAGAGAAAACAGAAGAAAAAAAACCTGGAGACTTTCAGTAGTCCTGCTTACAAACTGCTGCTTCCACACTTGCTGTTTATGTAGTCCCTTCTCTCATGAATGAACACACACACACCCATTCCATTGCAGGATTGCAGGCCAGACCTGCTGTCTTACAATCCATCACCCAGTTATGCACACATAAATCCCATTCATCTCAGGGGGATTTAAGAGCAGCTTAGCTGTTTCTGACACAGTGGCTGTGCTCTTGCACCCAGTTAAATGCACATAAGTCCCATTTGTCTCGGTTGGGCTTATGAGCACGTAATTCACTGCAGCGCTACAGATCTGGAATCAGCAACAGAGTCATTTTCTTTTTCCAGAGAAGATGGAAATGTGCACACATGAGAAGAGGTAATGTAGTCCCAGAATAGAAATTTCATCTTGGATCTGAGACACATAGGTCCAAAAGTGTGGCCTTCTCCAATTCATGTTCTGCCCACCTGAGTTCTCCAACTGTAACAGAGAGATCACAGTACGTAGCCCATTTCAAACAGCCATTGTGAAGACAAACAGAACATGAGAAAGCAAACTATTTTGAAAATTTAGACAAAACATAGCTGTTGTTGTGTGCTGCCAAATCACCTCTGATATGTAGCAAAATGTCCTGTCCTTAACAGCCTTGCCCACCTCTTGCGAACTCAAGGCTGGCTTCCTTTATCAATCTATCTCATATTTGGTCTTTATCTTTTCCTGTTGCTTTCAACTCTTCCCAGCATTGTTGTCTTCTCATGAGGTGCCCCTAGGACAACAACCCCAATATCATCATTTTTGCTTCTAGATTTGATCCAGAACACACTTGTTTGCCTATCTAGTGGTCCATGGCATCCACAAAGCTCTCTTTCAAAAACCATAATTCAAACAAATAAATCTGTTTTTTTCCTGTCTGCTTTCTTCATTGTCCAACTTTTGCTTCTGTACATAGTACTTGGGAATACAAGAATATTCCCAAGTACTATGAGTATGGATGATCTTGGCCTTGGTCTCCAGTGACATTTCCTTATAATTGAACATCTTTTCTGGTTCCTTCATAGCTGGCCTTCTGAATGTCAGTTTTCTTCTGATTTCTCATCTCCACTTGGACTGATGATTGAACTAAGGTATATCAAACAAGTTGGCCCTAAATCAAATCAATTTTGAACTATCTCTGGAGGCAAATTTTTTGAAACTGAGGCTGTCCTACTTTGGGAACATCATGAGAAGGTAGGATTCTCTGGAAAAGACAATAACACTGGGAAAGGTAGAAGGCAGCATGAAAAGAGGAAGACCAAATATGAGATGGATAGTCTTCCTAAAGAAAACCACAGGCTTGAGTTTGCAAGAGATGAGCAGAGATGTTGAGGACAGCACTAGAGATGGGCACAAACTGCTGGTTAGGCAGTTTGTGCCTATTAGTTTCTCAGCTGAACATGTGTTTAGCGGTTCCCAGCCCAGCCTCTTCCAGTGGGCGTCCACTCAGAGGCAGCACCCCAGTTTCCCTGTCCCACCTCCTCCAAGTGCTGCCTCTGAGTGGGCGCCTACTGGAGGAGGCAGGGCTGGGAACTGCTGAACACGTGTTCAGCCGAGAAACAAACCAGCACAAACCACCAAACTGGTGGTTCGTGCCCATCTCTAGACAGGACATTTTGGAGATCGCTCATTCATGACGTCGCTACAGCACATAACAACACCATACCAAAAAGAATTTTAAAGAGAGAGAAAAAGGGAATCTCAGGAGTCTTGTTAAATGCTCACTTTGCAGCTCAATCACTGGGCAAAAGCTTGACTGAAGAGAAATGTTTTTGCAAAAATGTTTTCAGACCTGTTTTCCAGATCTGTTTGTAGCCTTAGGAAAGCAGACACTGGACAGAGGGACAGTTAAACATGACAGTCTTTGTATTGGCAAAAATGTTACTGTATCTAATTATTATTCAGTTTGCTGGGAAAAGCACTATATAAATATAAATCTCACCTTTTCTGAACCTACTGAGATCTACTGGGTTCTGGATTCTCTTTAAGAGAAAAATGCAGAGGTCTCTGCTCAATCCACAGAATAAAAAGTGTTGTTATTTGTTTGTTATAACTCACAATTGTAGGCAGAAGGATTCTGGGAGTTATAGGTCTAAAGAAAATATATTTTTTAAACTGGCTCAATTCGTGTAAGTACGCAGGACACATGAAACTCCAACCCGTTACTCAAGTCAGCACCTGAGCCCTGCATATTTCTAACTCTTCTTGTACCATTTTTCATCTTGAAAATCAATTATACAGGAGGATTTATCTCTATTTTCATTGAAATTATTTAAATAAATTTCCTTGAAATACCCTCCATAATTTCTGCACTCAGTTTTTTGTCCTTATTCCTTATCTTGTAATGTTCATTATGACTAACGGTGAGAAGAAAATAAGGTCAAGTATACCTAGAGGTACAAGAATATGACTTCCATGAGCACTATACCATGGAAGAATCTTAAAAGAGGGGGAAACAGCCCATCTTTATTGTTTATTTAGCCACAGACTGTTGCTATATTGTCACCCTCAACCTAGGAATAAGCGAATTAAAAACATTTTTGGTATTAAATTAAATATTCTATGTCGACTTTCCATTTAAATATGTTAGAAACAGACTGTTAATTTTAAAGAGTCTACATGGAATCCAAGCAATAATATTCTAATAAAATGAAAATGAAACATATCAGTATGCACAAAAGTCAACTTTAAAAGAAAAGGTGTACAGGATTTTGAAACCTCAGATGTACTCCAAGAATTACAAAGTGCTTTTTCTCCAATAACAGGGTATCCCATTAAGAAAGGAGGCATGGTACACTGGAAGAACACTCTAATATGCAAAACCTCTGTCCTGTGGAATTATCGTGTGGAGATAAAGCAGCTGTGGGTGGGGAAGATAGGAACCAAAGAGCAGTCTTTTGCCAAGAAAAAGTCCTTCTTTCCTATGGAAAATGTGCAGTTTTATAGGTACAATACTTTAGATTAGGCATCCTTCAGTCTCGAGAGACTATGGTAACGTGCTCTGTATGGAGGACTTGGAACAGCATCTCGTGTGGCTGAGAAGGCCAATTCGAGAGTGACAATCCCTTCCACACTGAAGACAAATACAGTCTGTCCCCTGTCCAGCTCCCTGATTTTGCTGGTTTCGGGACTGCCTCTTTCCCTCGGCCTGCTGGACAAGTGTCTCTTCGAAATGGGAGAGGCCATGCTGCACCGCCTGCCTCCAGGCTGAAAACTCAGATGTCAAGGTTTTCCACCTGTTGAGGTCCATTCCTAAGGCCTTCAGATCCTGCTTCCAGATATCCTTGTATCGCAGCTGTGGTCTCCCTCTGCACTAATTCTCCATACAGGAGATCTTTTGGAATCCGACCATCAGCCATTCTCACAACATGCCCAAGCCAACATAGACGTCACTGTTTCCGTAATGTATACATGCTAAACATTCCAGCTCGATCTAGGACTACAGTCAACCCTCGACTTACAAATTTAATCCGTTCCGGATTAACATTCGTATGTCGAACGTTCATATGTCGAACTATGCATTCCCATAGGAATGCATTGAAAACCCATTAATCCATTCTGGCCGAAGAAAAAAAATACCCCCCCAAAAATTCCACCTCGTTCTAGGACTACTCTATTTGGAACTTTGTCCTGTCAGGTGATACCAAAAATGGGTCGGAGACAACGCATATGGAACATATTCAGCTTCCTCTCCTGCCGTGCACAAAGGGTCCAGGACTCACTGCAGTACAGGAGCGTACTCAGGACACAGGCTCTATAGACCTAGATCTTGGTATATGCCATCAACTTCTTATTAAGCCATACTCTCTTTGTGACTCTAGAGAACATGTTAGCTGCTTTGCCAATGCGTTTATCCAGCTCGACATCTAGGGAGAGGGTGTCAGAGATCGTTGAGCCAAGGTACACAAAGTCATGAACAACCTCCAATTCTTGTGTGGAGATGGTAATAGAGGGAGGTGAGTCCACGCCCTGGCCCATGACTTGTGTTTTCTTCAGGCTGATTGTTAATCCAAAGTCTTGGCAGGCCTTGCTAAAACGATTCATGAGTTGGAGGTCTTCAGCAGAATGGGCAACAACAGCTGCATCATCGGCGAAGAGGAAGTCCCACATGCATTTCAGCTGGACTTTGGTCTTTGCTCTCAATCTAGAGAGATTAAAGAGCTTTCCATCTGATCTAGTCCGGAGATAGACACCTTCTGTTGCAGTTCCAAAGGCATGCTTCAGCATGACAGCAAAAAAGATCCCAAACAGGGTCGGCGCGAGGACACAGCCCTGTTTCACTCCGCTTCGGATGTCAAAGGGATCTGATGTTGAGCCATCAAAAACTACAGTGCCCTTCATTTCCTCATGAAAGGACCTGATGATGTTAAGGAGTCAAGCTGGGCATCTAATCTTGGGAAGTATTTTAAAAAGGCAGTCCGTGCTAACCAAATCAAAGGCCTTTGTGAGATCTATGTAGGCCACAAAGAGTGGCTGTTGTTGTTCCCTACATTTCTCCTGCAGCTGTCGGAGGGAGAATACCATTTCAGTGGTGGATCTATTAGCTCGAAATCCACACTATGATTCTGGATAGACTCTGTCTGCAAGCACCTGGAGTCTCTTCAGCACAACACGGGCAAGCAGCTTCCCTACAACACTGAGAAGAGAGATGCCATGGTAGTTATTGCAGTCGCCCCTGTCTCCTTTGTTCTTATACAATGTGATGATGTTTGCATCCTTCATGTCCTGTGGTACTCCACCTTCCCTCCAGCAAAGACAAAAGATTTTTTACAGTTCGGTGGTGATGATCTCTTTACAGCACTTCAGCACTTCAAGAGGGATGTTATCCTTCCCAGGTGCCTTGCCGGAGGTGAGGAAATCCAAGTCCGCTTTTATTTCTGCTAAAGTCGGTTCGCTGTCCAACTCTTCCAAGACAGGCAGGCACTCGATGTTATTTAGTGCCTCTTCGGTTACTACATTCTCTCTGGAATATAGCTCAGAGTAGTGGTGCACCCAGCGTTCCATCTGCTGTGCTCGGTCCTGGATGATCACGCCTGTAGCAGACTTCAACGGAGCAGATTGGTACAATACTAATGAAGAGGTTATGCCACAAAAGGCATGGAAGTATGCAAAAACCTATGCTGAGCACTTTTCAAAGAGTTTTACAGAAACGTGGGCTTCTTACCATAATATATATCTTAATGAGCTGGTTCTTATGACAGTCTTGTGTATGGCCAAGAAGTGACTTGCATTTTCTATGCTCTCAGCAGAACGAACTCTTTCCAGACAGTGGGGCTTCAGCAGTCTGGACACAAAAGCCAACAGCCATTGTGTATTAGCCCCCAGTTGATTGTGTTAGGTGCTCTCAAATCATACTGACTCCCATAGGGCTTTCAAGGTGAGATATTTAAAGAGTGATTTTACCAGTTTCACCCTCAAGTGAGTTTCCATGGCCCAGCAGGAACTGAAACCTAGGACTCCTTAGTCCCAGTTTATCACTCTGTCAACAGATGATCAGCATCAACTAATTAGCACCTCATTAGCAGGTGCCAGGATTTTTATTAATTAAAGTTCATTAATAAGTAATCATGAAAGTTCATTAATAACTACATGCCATCAAGTTGATTCTGGTTTATGCTGACCCTTTGCAGGGTTTTCTAGATATTAAATACTCAGAAGTAGTTTCCTTCTTCTGGGAGTGTGGAACTTGCCCAAGGCTACACAGGCTGGCTCTTCTTCTAGGAGGTACAGTGAGGAGTCAGACTTGCAACATCTGACTGAACAGCTTAGTGTCCAACTTGCTGAGCTATCCAGGTAGCTTGAAAGTTCATTACCAATAAAGCAATTGTCATCCTTTGTATTCTGGCCTCTTCACTCTGCCATTTTCCCAGACACGATACTGACTGAAATGCTGTTATATAACTGGAATCCTGTTACATACCCAAAGGTGGTGACACAGGGGAAGATTTTCAGTAAGGAAAATCTCCTACTTCTGTCCTGTGGCTATTCTGGCCCCTGTGCTTCATTGTGGAGGTCATGAGAGACGCAGGACAGAAGGAGGAAAATAATAATTACCAAGAATTTTCCTCTACTGGTCATGTTATTGTGGCAGCAGTAAATTTTGGTCATTAAAGACTTCTTTCTTCTATCCTGTGACTTCCATGGCTTCCGCATAATGCAAGGGTTTACAGGGAGTTAGAGAAGCCACAGGACACAAGTACTGTATGAAGTTTCTAATTGTCAAAAATTGCTTCTTGCTGCTGAAGTCATTACTTGTCCACAGGTGTAGTTACTCCAATAAGATTTCAGCCAATCTGTGTACATAAACCTGTGCTCTCTATGTGTCTGAAGAAGCGGCTTGTAATCCTTGAAAGCTCACACTGCAATAAATCTGTTAGTCTTCAAGGTGGTATAAAATGTTTAGTGAAATTTGGTGTGGTTCGATCTAGCTTGGTTTGGTTAAACCCAGAGAACTCTGGCATTGTATTCTGATAAGGAGGAAACCACAAGTCTTCACCGGATTTTTTCGCCAACATCTCAGTAAACTAAAATCTCCAGGTGACAGTGGGAAAACACATGAAATGTATAATTATATAAACCATACTTAACATTGCACGTTTGTTGTACAATGCAGCCTTTGTCAAAACCAGAAATGGGGCATGGTGGGGATTAGCTTCTATCGGTTATTGGGGGAAAAACCCAACAGATTGATCTGAAACTAAGCAGTGCAAGAGGGGCTGGTCAAAAGATGGTCCATGACACTTTTTAGTCAGGAAGATCTTAAGTTATAAAAAATTAATGTATGATAAGTGAGTTTTAGCAGTTTCTCAGGGACTGCCTGTCCCCTTTCTTTTCTAGGGTTTGCCAGCCAATTTTTCAGCTTGTAAGAGATCTTTTGGAATATCTGTTGGTAGGTTTGTTCTAGTATGTGCTGTTCCCTAGCAGTGTTTGTAGCTTTTATTTTAAAATAATTTGGGCCCACAATGTCCAAAAGTTCTCCATGAACTCATGTTGTCATGTGCAAGAGTCCTGGAGGGAGTGCAGAGGAAGGAGTTATTATGGTACTTAAGATCAGGCACCTGGGAGAAAGAGCAGAAGGGATGAGAAGCTTTGGGGGAAAATAGGAGCTGCACATAAATGCAGTTTTTCACGCAAAGTTTATTTTATCCCATTTGAGTAGTTGATTTTTAAAAAGTTGGATTTCTTATCTCTTGGGGTGAGGGTGGGCCAATGAGGCATAAAAGCTAAGTGTGCTCCTTAGAGCTCTTTCTGGGAGGTATACAATTTAATTATGCAGGCTACACATTGCCCCCAACCCCCAGCGAGCTGGGTACTCATTTTTGCAGTAACATTCATTGTCCAAGTGAACCAATCAAGGAGATTCATTCCATAATGAGTGGACTCTCAATTTCTAAAGAAAATACATATAGCTTTCTAAATGTATTGTTTTTTTCTTTGAATTAGTAAAGTGATGGTTTGTGTTAGGACTAGTTTCTGTTAGCCTATTACTACAAGAGAGAATTCTTTAAGTGCTGACAATGTCTGGTTGTCACAGCCAGAGTTTTTCACACCTCAGATAATTTGCAAATTATCAGCTATAACACACAGTACGGCTCTTAGTGTGCCAAGATGCTGCTGAGCAGTGATTATTTTCATGGTAGGTAGTTGAGGTATATGGACATCATTTTTGCCACATGCACAACAATGGCAAAACAAACACAGTCACTCAGAGCAGAAGAAGTGGAAATCCCACTTCACAGTTCTGGTCATCAGTTGCAAAGCTTGAGGAAAATAGACAGCAACAGAAGAAAGACTGCTAGTCCATGATTTAGTGACAATTTCAACAACCATATAACACATACCTAAGTTATTTCATGTAGGAAATGGAACATATCAAGCAAGGTCACTAAGTCCCAACCTCTTGCAAATGCAGCCATCTTCAATATAGTTCATTTCCTAGTGATTTCTCTGGTGCAGTATTAGATGCTTCTTAGAATGGTGCTTCTATGTCTTCCCTTGGGATTCTATGTCTGAACAAATAGATCTTAGAATGTGCTTCTGTGATGTATTATATAACTCGTGATTGGGTAATGGCTGTGTAACCTATTTTATTGGTTGTATAACCCACCATTGTGAAAGGGCAAAAAGCCCAATCCAGAGAATGGGTCAATAGGCCTTTAGAAAATGTACACATTTGGTTTAAGATATCAAGGGTCACTTGAAACCTGATGCATGTTTAACGCTTACAGGGTTTGGATTTTGCTTCTTTTCTTGAAAGGATATGAAAGAAGGCTAACAACTCTTGTAGGACTCCCCATTGTAGAGAAAGAATATGGCATAAGATGAAGAGAAGATGTAAGTCCTTTCCCTTTAATTTGTTATTACTGCATAAGTGTTGTTTGCCCTCATAGCTGTTCTGCCTGCAAACAGAAAATTAAGGGAGAAACATCATCTTTAAGAGAGTTTTTAAAAAGGAACCCCCCTCCCTAGCCTCCTCCCAAGCGCAGAGCCTAGAATTCAATTTTTCTAAAAGAACTAAAAATGTTACTAATTACTTTGCAGAAGCCAGGTTAACATGAATGGTAGTGTTGCTCTCTTCAGGAGAATAACTCTTCAAATTGTGCATTATTAAGAGACTGGCCAAAATCCTGTTACATAGCTCCACTGGCACACTGGGAATGACATCACTGCCAGTGATAGCAATTCTGCTACTGAAACAGTCTGTGTTTTGCCTGCTGGTTGCACACACCTGCTTCTTACTGCATGTCAGTTGTCACAACCTGAAACTGAAGCAGGGACTCTATCATTATAAACATTTAGCGTTTATAATTATATAATTCACTGACCTCATTCCTGCTCTGCCAGTGGAACTATATAATAGATTATCAGCCATTGTCTTACCCTTTTCTATGACACCAAAAATTAGACAGAAATTCTCCAGTTCCTGAACCTTGAAAATACTTTGAAGAATACAGATGGCAAAACAAAGCAATACTTTCCTTGCCTCTTGGGACTGTGAAAAGAAAGAAAATGGCATAAAACATGAAACATTCCTGTCCTAGATCTTTAGAAATGCTTTAATGTGCCCCTTAAAAGTAACTTTTTTTGGGGGGGGGAACCTAGAAAATGTTGATCATTACTTCAAATTATAACATTGTAAGAATTCATTATATTGAAATGAAATTTTGTTACCCAAAAATTAAATACTGAGCCTCACATGACTGCTATTGTGAGACAGAGGGAAAAACAGAATCCAAATGTGAGGCGGTATGGAAATGATAAGAAATCACTCACCTCAAAATTGTACCAAAGTGATAAGATTCTATCTGCCTTAAAACTGGCAATTTTGTTGCCGTTACATTTTGAAAGTGGTACAAAATTATTGGGTGGTGGAAAATGGGAGTAGCTGCAAACCACAAGCAGACTCATTGAAAACATTGTTTTGAGAGACTTCTTGAATTTTTGGAAATTCAAAATGGCTGTGTCCTTTGCCAGCCACCATTAGCCTTGATTGTATGAGACAGCAGTTGGGCATGAACAGAAGCACACACACTTTTGCAGAAAAACTAGATCTTTACTTTGCCAACTCATTTTGTTTGAGAGGTGCAGTATGTGCAATATCACACCAAAGTAAGGGCAGTGACTGAAATGGGCTTGTTAAGAACAGAAACTTCCAGCGTGTCCAGTTCCATGCAGCACATTCTGAAACTGAATCATGAGGGAAAGGGTTAGTTCCGCCAGAGGTTTCACCTTAAAATGAAGCATCTTCTTGCAAAATATTCAAAGATAAGAAACCATACCCCAAAAGGCATTCCAAGTTAGGTTTAAAATCTAAATAAAGAATAAATAAATTATCAGGGAGGGGAGCGTGAATCAAAGTTTAGCTGAATGTGTTCAGTGGAGCTCGTTCCCATGCATATATGCTGAAAAAAAATCCCAGTGCAATAAGTAGGAGAAAACAAAGTTTTTGGGAAAGATGGTGTCGATACGATAAACCTTTATTGGCATTACGCAGTAACTCAGGGGAAATAGACAAAATCAACATTAATGAGGAAGTACAAAATCATGAGAAATAATACATATTATCTGGAGAATGGGGTAAGGAGAATTCAACATTATAAGGCAACAGTAAGTTTAAAAATTTCAGTTAAGTAGTTTGGAAAGATGGTGTCACAAAACCAGTTCTGCTAGGCCCTCCCATAAATAGATAACACTGTCATGCAGGAAATAGTCATGTGTGTTTGATGACTGGCAGCTGAATATGCAGGCTGAATCCACTGAATTTCAATTCTGGGTATATTAAGGATTTATTTGTGATGGCAGATCTACAGAGACCCATATGTGTGTACATATCATCACTTAATGCAGCATGACTGTTTGATTATGGTATTAAATAATGAACATGGAAATATAAACCTACCCTAAATTACATTGAACCTGCCGTCTCTCCAGATATGGCAGCTTATCCCTTGCAATCACGGTGTATTTTACATCATTATTCTGGCATACGTTTGTTCTACTTTTTATTTCTATTGTTCTTCAATTGTTGGTGAATTTTATCCTGCTTTACAGTGTTTTAACATACACACTACATAGACAGGGTTTGCCTATGAAGTGTTCCAGTAATTAGACAAATGAAAACTATTGTAAAATATATGATGCGTTAGACTGGAGGAATCCCAAACCGGAATTAAGATTGCCGGAAGAAATATCAACAACCTCCGATATGCAGATAATACCACTCTGATGGCAGAAAGTGAGGAGGAATTAAAGAACCTCTTAATGAGGGTGAAAGAGGAGAGTGCAAAAAACGGTCTGAAGCTCAACATCAAAAAAACGAAGATCATGGCCACTGGTCCCATCACCTCCTGGCAAATAGAAGGGGAAGATATGGAAGCAGTGACAGATTTTACTTTCTTGGGCTCCATGATCACTACAGATGGTGTCAGCAGCCACGAAATTAAAAGACGCCTGCTTCTTGGGAGGAAAGCGATGACAAACCTAGACAGCATCTTAAAAAGCAGAGACATCACCTTGCCAACAAAAGTCCGCATAGTCAAAGCTATGGTTTTTCCTGTAGTGATGTATGGAAGTGAGAGCTGGACCATAAAGAAAGCTGACCGCCGAAGAATGGATGCTTTTGAATTGTGGTGCTGGAGGAGGCTCTTGAGAGTCCCCTGGACTGCAAAGAGAACAAACCTATCCATTTTGAAGGAAATCAACCCTGAGTGCTCACTGGAAGGACAGATCCTGAAGCTGAGGCTCCAGTACTTTGGCCATCTCATGAGAAGAGAAGACTCCCTGGAAAAGACTCTGATGTTAGGAAAGTGTGAAGGCAAGAGGAGAAGGGGACAACAGAGGACAAGATGGCTGGACAGTGTCACCGAAGCTACCAACATGAATTTGACCCAACTCCGGAAGGCAGTGGAAGACAGGAGGGCCTGGCGTGCTCTGGTCCATGGGGTAACGAAGAGTCGGACACAACTAAACGACTAAACAACAACAACAAGTAAGGGTCAAACACCATGAAATATTCACAGTGAAGAATGCAGTGCTTTCCTTTATTCCTTTCCCCCCCCCCCAAGTTTCAGAGTATGCAAAATACTTAAGCCCTATTCAGTCACCCAAGAAGTCTGTTTACTTAACACTGGGAGAGAGGTGTGTGCTAGCCAT
The DNA here is from genome assembly GCA_037013535.1 of Intellagama lesueurii. NCBI lineage: Eukaryota > Metazoa > Chordata > Lepidosauria > Squamata > Agamidae > Intellagama > Intellagama lesueurii. The sequence goes on along the minus strand of JBAJHW010000002.1, from coordinate 227,664,723 downwards.
GTCCCTTTGACTGCACATTACCTCCAGTTCTGTCACTTTCCTACATGAGCATTCATGTAGGAAACATTCTGAAAGAGAAATGAACATTCTGAAAGAGAAAGCATCTCCTATCTGTGGAGGCTCCTTGTGTGAGTTAATTAATAATTATGTATCATCAAATCGATTCTGACTTATGGCAGCTATTGCCAGAGTCTCCTACTGAATACTCAGAAGGTTTACCATTCCCTTCTTCTGGGACACTGTACCCAAGGCTACACAGGCTGGCACTACTCGTAGGAGGCACAGTGAGGAACTGAATTCCCATCTTCTGGCTTCAAAACCAGGTACTCCAACTCCAGTTGTCCATCATGAAAGTTAGAAGTTATCTGTGGTTCCAATTCCTGTTAAGGACTTGTATTTACTGAATAGGCAAAGAGGAAGAACCTCATTCTCAATTCCGTCATTCTCTTTGTGATGAGAAACACAACTATGAAAAAAGAGTGACAACAAAGGGTCTCCTTTTCTCATCCACTGCCATCTAGACAGAATATTCTGGAAGTGAGGATTGGGGGGAGGAATAGCACACTTCACCTCCAAGAAACACACTTGCTGATTGACTGAACAAAGCTTTAAAGTGGCAAACTTAAGCTGTAAGCATGTCAGGAGAGAAGAAGCTGTACCACACATATACACCAACATGCACACACCAGTGCATGTGAGACTAGAGCAAAAGCATGTGGTGTGCATGCCTTACAAAGCATCTCAAAGGAGGCGTCCCTTATTGCAAAAAAAATGTAGCACCCGAGCCTCACTAGAGGCATAGGGGCAAGAAGACATGCTGAGAAGACATACTGAGAATCATCCTCACCTCCTCTAGTAATGAGAATAACAACAAGAAACTGTAAGAAACTGCAGCACAAGCCTTAGTAGCAGGAGATAATGGTCTGACAAAGAAAACCTTTGGAGGGGGCAAAAGGGGAAGCCCCACCCTGCTGAGAAAAGGAGCAGTGGGTAGAGCTAAAGTGGATAGCAGCCAAGGAGGGAGGGAGGTCTCAATCCACAAAGTAGTCTTACATCTCTCTTCCTTTAGCAAGCGGGATAGAAAACGTACAGTCACTTGGTGGCAGATACCGTAACTGGAAATACATCCTGATACCTCTCTAGCCAGCATGGGGTGGGGGGCGGGGCAGAATGTGTGCGCACACCTGCCTTGCGAGGAAATTGCTTGCTCACTGTGAACCGCCAGTCCCTCTCTCTTTCCCCCTGTGTTTCAGCCAGTTTGCCTCCTTGACATAAACCACTTTATTTCTCCTTCTTAAACATTGTGAGTTTACTACTTGGGGCTGCCTTTATTTTGTCAGCTAGTTTTTAAAACAACCATCCAAAAGTAAACTATGGGGATAAGAATATCCCCCCCCTTATTTTTTTTTCTTTTCTTTTTCTTTTTAACTTTCCAAATGTAAAGTCTGTTCTTGCACAAACATCTCTGCACTTGTTCTTGTGAAACTTGTCAGTCTTGATTGTCTCAGAAGAGGCAACCACCCTGTACATATCTTCCTGTTCTGACAAGAAACAAACTAGTCGTTTGTCACTTTCTTTTTTCAAAAAAAAAAAAAAACTTTAAAAATATGTAATACAAGGATCCCTGTATTTGCCAGTAATTCAGCAGATATAAACCTTCCTACAAGGAGTTGCTATACCTGCACATTTCATCCAAATTTGACAGAAAGGAAGAAGTTGCTTATGGGTTTTTTAAAAATTCCAATCATAGTCAATAGAAAGTAGGAACTTTTAGATTTCTGACTCTTGGCTGTGTTCAGGATGTGAGTCATAGCAAATCAGCTCCATATTGGTCCAAACTGAGGTGTTGCCTTTTAGTCCAGATGGAATCTTGTGGCCCGTACACGTCCCTGCCTTGGATCACATCCGACATTTTTACAGTCTTTCTTTTTTTGGAAAAAAAATCCAGCTTCTGGTAGGAATTTGTTCTCCCTGCTTACTTGGAACTAATTTAGATACAACTTTCAATGAACATTGCATCAAACAGTGTCTCCTTTAACAAAGAAAGGCAGTAGATCATATTATGAAAAATTCAATAAACCTCCTCATAAAGGCAGTGTATTGGAAGGAACTAGCATTTCAACTATAATTCTGTCTTGTTTAACCTGACTTGTGTAGTTTCACTGGAAAATTTACCACTGTTGCCATTAAACTCAATACTACAATATTACAATATTTCTTGGCATGAACTAAAACATATATAGGAAGCCATTACAATATTGTTGCACTATATTAGCTGGAAAGTAGACACTACGTGGAAGCTTACACTATGGCATTTACATGAGACAACTACTGTTTAATCATCATCATCATCATCTTACAACTACAGAGCTGGAAGGTACCCTATGGGATTATCGAGTCCAGCCCCTGTCAAGGAGGCACAGTACAGAATTGAACTCTCAACCTTTGGCACCGGAGCCAAAGACTAAGCCACTGAGCTATCCAGCAGAACTTATTTTTGTAACGTGGCTTCTTTATAGTCCAAAATGGCATCATTCTTGCAGAAATGAATAGGATGAGTAAGGTTCTACAATCCTCAAAGTTTGCAGAAGAGCCCCTCAAAAAAACAACAACCCTTAAAACCCCCTCTAGGAATAAAATGAAGGCATGTCATAAAACAGCTAAATAAGAACTGAGCATGGTCAATACTCAGGGAATGTAGCCTAAGTAGCCGGTGTGTGTGTGTGTGATACAAGAGGGGTGATGGGGACAAAAGTTGGAGGAGAGGGGAAGAAATATTCTGTTCTGGAAGAGGGCACAATTGGCTAGCTACGTGTCTGCCTGGAATTTAGGGCTAGAGCACTTCCGACTGGAACATTTTCTTACATATCCTACTTGTATATTAGAGAACGTGAGGTGCGCATGTGAGTTTCTCCAGAGGCCACATAGCATCTGGTTGAAAGGTTTCTTTCCTACCTGTTCCTGCATTCAATGTTCATAATTTTTTGGAAAACAAAGTCAGTATTGTGTGGCACTGTAGAAAACTGATCTGAGCTTTTGTTACTGCTGTAGAAATTCTTCACAAGCACCTTGCCAGGGCAGATAAACGAGCTTCAGAGATAAGAAGCTGTGATTACTTTCAACACATTACTCTAATTCTCTCCTTTCCTATTGATTGGTGGGGTACCATCCCCTCAAACCTCAGATAAATTTGTTGTGCAACTAACATCTGTGCACACAATTAATCTTTTTCACACATTTGATGTTCCACTTTGCTGGACACAGGACACACACACTGATTCGTGTTAATCAGCTAATACCTGAAAATTAGGCTTGTGCCTATTGTATAAACAGTGACAGACTATCCATCAACTGCTCAGATGAATTAATGAATTTTGCTGTGCTGGTAGGTTTCACCATCACCACGCTTTTCAAATAGTCATATAGATCTAGAGCTGATGTAATGATGACTGGAAAATCAAAAAGGAAAATGTAATCTAGCTACCATATCCAGCATATTCAGGAAACTGCACTCATCAAACCCTACCCTTCTCAGTGTATTCTGATAAATTAATGAGGTGATACCAGTTACAGATCAACTCAATGTAGGCCATGGTTTCAATACTTAAGATCCATGTTATGGCCAGTTCCTCTTTTATCAGCCACAAAGCTTATTGGTTGACCCTGAACCAATCACCATCTCTCCACCTACCTTGTGGGGTCATTGTATGTTGCCTTGAGCTCCTTGGGAAAGAGGCATACCATATGAAAAAGAAACAATAGAAGCATTCCAGACATTGCATTTTCACTTTTCTTTGGCCACGGTCACACAAGAAAAATGCCCCCCTTTTTTCTTGCATCTTCTGCTTCCTGTATAGTTGCACGATGTGGTCACATGGCATATATCCTGTGATAGTGATTCATATGTTTTTAACCATTCCAGTTTTTTAGGGTGAATTAGATGTGGTACATTCAGCTACACCCCTAGAGTGGAACATATCCCCTTCCTTTTCTTTTGCCTTTCTTTTCCCCCTTCCTCCCCCTTTTTTAAAAAACATTTGTGTGGGTACATCACTGTGTCAGCAAAATACCCTTGCTGGCCACGTACTGATCTGGGCCATTTCTTCCTATTTCTGTGCTTTATTGCCCTCTATGGAGGATAACCCACAGCACACTGCAGTGGCAGTCAAAAGACAGTAGGGGGACTAATGGTCCATATTTGACAGAAGTATACCAACATGCTGACATTCTTGTTTGAAAATTAATACAAAATAATTAAGAGAGTTGACAGACAGCAGTTGAGGAAGGTGGGACCGCACACCAGATACATAGGAAATGAATCGGTTTTGGAGTACATATTCAATGGGATGTTAGTTGAATTATACAATGAAACTCGGAAGAAATATAGTAGTAGTCTCCCAGCGGGCTGGATTTGATGCAGATATAGCATGGACAGGGAAGAATAAGAATTGATAACGGCCATGAATCGTATGAACAACAAGAAAAAAGGGCTTGAAATTCACAAGGAGTAACTCAGAAGCATTTTGCTGGTGGAACCGCAGCCTTTTTCCAGCTTTCAAAAGAAAGAGTGAAGAGGGGTTCAGGTCGAATATGGTAGAAGCAAAGAAGTGATGGGGAAAGCTGGAATCATCCAGCATGAAACAAATGCTCTTAACATTATTTGCTTTAATATATTTGCTGCCATTTCTAGGGCAGACAGCTTTATTTTACAGCTGATAGCAGAGGTGAATCAGAAGGAAGGTGGTGGGGGCAGGACTCCTCCAGTTTCAAAGAGCAAGTAATTCCATTAGGGCCCGAATGGCTTGGTGAAACATGAGTAAGGGGAAATCATTTGCACAAATGCACCAGCTGGGCTCAATGACATCACCGGCAGGAACCAAAATAAATGAGCTAAGAAGATATGCAGAAAAAATCTCATATAATTTTTAAAATGTATTTACTCACTTACATGATTCCAGCATGGTATTCAGAGTGACCCCCCCCAAAAAAAAACCCTCCACAGTTTTTATGGAAAAAAGAATCACCATGGATATTTCGCTCTCTTAGGAGAATAATTTTATCTTTATTAAAGCTGACAGTGAAATAAAAGGCCTGCGATACTTCCCATTTTGTTTTATTTCCAAAAGAACGATTGTAGGCACAGAAGAACCACATGTGTCTAAATGTACAACATCTGCAAAACCAGGAAACAATATTAGAATGTGTTCATTAACACCTGTATTCTTCATGCCATCATTTACATGCACAGGCACTGACCTTGTTGGATAGTTTATGAGTAACGATTTCATTCGAAAAAAATCATGTTTCCTGTCAGAGACTGTTAAATCAATGACATGAAACTGGCTTTTGGAATTAATATTGCAGAGATCCGGCACAAGCCAGAACATTCATAGGAAAGGCAGGAGGAATTACTAGAAAATATAAATTCCAGTTCCAAAACAACCTAGTTGCAAAAACACACTTTTTTTTACTTTTGGACTTTATATCCCACTCCAACTCAAAGGTTCTGGGTGGGCAACAACATATTAGAAAGCAAATATAAAATATCCTGTTCAAATTAAATATAAATCCCATTAAGCAACTAAAATATAACATATGTTAAAATTTCCAAATCTCTATAAACTTAATCCTAGCACACAAATGCCAATCCATTAAAAAAAATCCAGACAAGGATATTAAAACAATTTCTTTATAAGGAACAAACTACATTTGCAAAGTGCTGTGCAAGCTTTTGAGTTATGCAGAGCATGCCTTCATGCATACTTTTTTTTAAAAAAAAGTGGAGGGGGGAAAGAAAGATGGTTTATGAGGGCATGAAGTTAAGCCCTGTCTGCAGTTTATTTGGAAAGCTGAAACGGTAAGAGTAACTGAGGAAGTCCTCTGCAAAGTACATGCCTATGGGGCAAAAGTTCTCACGTTATACTGATACTCAGTGGAGGCCTCCCATTTGAAAATGTATGCATACAGGAAAAGAGAATTGTCCCCTCAGAACAATTCATGTTTGTCCTTCACCAGCTGTAATGAGAGTCTAAGGCAAGGTGTTCTGTTTGTTGAATGGCCATTAAAAAATAGCAATGTGCTTCAGATTTGGTTGAATCCTGAACTGAATTGAGAGATGTGGTGGATGCCTGAATCAAAGCAAGGCTCCTTTGTAGGAGATGAAATCCGCACCTCAAGCCTTCCAAAGCTTAACAGTCTGATTTGGAGGCCCCCAAAGATCCAGGCAATGGCCCTAATCAGACGTTACTTACCTGGTTGTCAGGAACATACTTAGATAGGAGAAACTAGCCTGTCTCTCTCCACCGTCACATGTGACCGAAGAAAGTCAAAAATCACAAACTGCCACAAAATATTGCTCCAACCAACATGCAGCGCATTCATGGCACCTCTTAAACCATATTCTGTCCCAACAGGCACCCTGCTAGTTACCATGTGCACAAAAAGAAGGTGGATGGGAAAGCAGACTGGCTGCCTCCTTGAAGAAGGGAGCTCTTTCATGTTCCAAGAGTGAACCAGAGACGAGAGTGCCCTTTTAGAAGCTCTTAGATTGGCTGGCTGAGGAAGGAAGGGGTGTATGGGGGCCAGTAACAGCCACACGGGCCCTTGGGACACCACATACTGCCACCAGAGAGAAGACAGTAGCATGTAGCACCCAGCTCCTGGCCACACCTGTAAACTAAGACCATAGTAAATCGCTTGTCTTTAAAGCAGGGCATCTTTTTGGGTTCTGGATCTCATGATAGTACAACACATGGTACTTAGCTAGTATTTGTATCCCTGCACCTTATCTGAAGGATTCTACATTAAGGTGCCTAACAAAATGAGAAGGCCCTTGGTTACACTGTTTCCCCTCTTCGAACACAAAGTAAACTGATATGCTTATGTTAAAGCATTTTAATTCTTTTAATGATATACGCTGACCACTCATTCGCTTAAGTTGTGAAAGGAGTTTGTTCTAGGTCTAGCATACGGCTTTTCTCACCTTCCAGTGTGGCTTGTTTTATGATTGGACATCAGAATGTAAACACGTGCTTAATTTCCATGACTAATTGATGTGAAAATCAATGTGTTGATGATGCTAAATACAGAGCAGCTTCTCTAATTAAAATGTTAATATTTTTTTTCTGAGCAAAGGATTAGGCTTCTAAACTTCCTTGTACATTATAATAAACTGGAAAAGTATATTGTGGAGATAATGTCAATCATAGATGGAACAATCATGTAAGAGATTTATCATCTTCTCAACTTGTATCCAGCTACTAAAAATGAACTGGATGTGAATAAGACAGAAAATTACATAATAGGTGATTAACTACTGAAACAAAGAAACGAAAACAGAGTTAGCTAAATGGTAATTCAAAGCTGGTTGGTAATCTGTGTGAATTCACATACCAACCATGCCTTCACTGAATCATTCAAATGGTGGTTAATGCTCAATATACACATCCTACGGCAGGCTTCTTTGTTTCAATGCACTGCATGTAACTCATAATGAGTTTAGGATGCAAATATATAGTTACTATACACATGTTTCAGGGGACACAAATGGTGGTTGCACAAGGATTCAGGGAAGGAAGAGACGTGATTCATAGTCAAAACTGTTCAAAATTAAACTGCATGTTAACAATCAGTGAGTTTGTAGAGCATTTGGTCTGGCCTAGTTTTTCCTCCATTACCATAAGGAAAAAAAAAGATATTTCTAATCATATGGGGGTTGAGGGCAATTTTAGCCCCTATCTCAGAGGTGTCAAACTCAATTTCATTTGGGGCCACATCGGCATTATGGTTGACCTCAAAGGGTCGGTTGTATCTGAAAGACTATATAAATGTAAGAACAGAAGTGGGCAATAGTGAGGACTACATTTCCCAAGGCGCTGTACGCCGCCCAAGCGGCTGCACTTTCTGACTCTTTGCTGCTTGGAATGCTGGGATTAGAAATCCCACTGGGCAGATTCCCAGCATCCTTGTGGAGCATTATGGGTGACCAAGTAAGTGTCTGCGTATTGTATACTGCATAGAAGCAGGCAACACTGTGAGGGCCACATGAAACAGCCCGGTGGGCTGGATTCGGCCCGCGGGCCTTGAGTTTGACACATGTGCCCTATCTTCTCTAAATACTGCCCCGGATATTTTTGTTTACTTGTTTTCACCACATGCAAAGATATTTAAAAAAATCTTTGATATGTTTTTTCTTGTACAGAATGGGTTCCCAGATGTTGCTGGACAGATGCTGTTGGACTTCAGTTCCCAGATGTCCCAGCCAATGTGGTGAGCACTGAGGGATTTTAATAGTCAAGTGGCATCTGGAGATCCAAGTTTGGGAACCAGTGTACCATAGGGAAATGTTTTTGGTGGTGCTCCCATGAGCAGGCATTAGTGTTTGAACTGACCTTAGAAAGCTCTTACACTAATTTGCTGTCTGCTTCAATCTCTGATGTCCTTGTCTTGGCTCTCCCTAAGGAGGTCTGAGTTTGTTTGTTTCTCTTTCTTCTCTACTCCATCAGTGTGTACAGTCTCCTGTGTTCATAAGTTCCTGTTTCTGGGCACCCGTTTTCTGGGGGGGGGGGCATTGAATTGTGAATTGAATTTTTATCATCAGAACAGCCAAGTATATCCATAACATACATGTATTAATAAGTAGCCATTTCAAAAAATAATCAACCCTGGATTTAAATACAGAAAGGAAGCCAAGAAACAATACTGCAAATGCAACACCTCAGACTCCAGTAGAACAAAAAACAGTGTGTATGTGTATGTGCATGTGTGTGAATTTATGTAAGTGCATAAGGGTAGAAAGTGAACCACAGCCTAATAAATGTTTCCCTACTTTTAAAATTTGGAATCATTCTAGTTATAAACTGCTTATGGTCAAGGATCATCGTTTTAATGGCTCTTGCACCTATATTGTATTTTTGCAATACTATGGATTATACCATGAATTTGAAAATTCATTTCTTCTAACTATCTGGCATTCATACCTCATTTTTAGAATGAAAAAAAAATATGGTGCTTTACAACACAGTTTTAAAAACTAGCTCAGAAAGCAGAGGGCGAAGGCAGTTCAGAGCGTCCATATTCTGATGCCTCATTTTCAGCTGCCTTCTCAGCATTTGCTTGTCATGCTGCTCCTCTTTATGATGTTTGAACCTCACTAGGCTATGCACATCTAGCACAGGCCACCCTCAAACTCCCCTTCAAGCTCTTACCGGAGCAAGCTGTTCTATACATTTGATAGTAACCACTGAAAGGAGAGTTTGCAATCAACAAACAGGAAGACATGGCAGACAAGAGTCACAAAAAAAGTGAAGACTTTCAATTTGCACCTGCTGATTTAAGCTAATATATGCAAATATGATGCTAGTGTACATAATTACTAGTCCAAGTTATACATAGTTACTGGCTGAAATCCAGCAATTTTTCGCAAATAAAACATTTCAAATTCCCCTGCCTTGAAGATCCCAAAGGTCCTCTGCAATTCTTTTCATCCATTGGGAAGATGAAAGAAGTCTTTAATAACTGAAAACCATCTATGCCGGTAGAGTTATCCAGGTAAAGTCATCCCACAATGGCTTCCCAATGATTCCATAGGAGCCTCAGGAAATGTTTTATTTCCAAAAAAAAAAATGTCATGGCTGATGACATCATCAGCCTTATGCAGCATGACTTATGGAACAGGATTTCATATGAGTAGAAATATAATACAACCCACTGCAGGCAGAAGAATATGACCTGCCTACTGTGCCCCTTCAAAACCTGTGCAGACATGGACCTGAAAAGTTGGGATTGCTGCTACTGGCCCCACCTTGGGACAAGAGGGAAGATGAGAGAAGCAGGAGAAAGCAGCTTACTTTGAAATTTAACAAAACACCAGTGGCAATAGTACTGAATGGTAGCAGGCTGATAGTTGCCCTAGGAAGAAGAGGGAAAGCATTTTATGTTGGGGAAAAGAAAGCCAAGCGGTGGCAATGGCTGCAGAGGTGACAATGGTAGCAATTGGGAGCCAAGGCAGCCCATGTATCTCACTCTCTCCTGCTGCCAGAGGAGGAGGACACATGCTTCCCATGGCTATTTCTTTAACATCTGGTTCTATGGGCTACCAAATAAAATAAGACAAGACACAGGCACTTTACATTTTTTGAAAAGATTGCGTCTCTGGCCACCACATCTATTTTTCTCTTAGCGGCCGCTCTCCCACCCAACTGGGCCTCCCTCCCAGAAGATGGGCCTTACCCAGCCTTTTAAATTTCATTTGCCCATCCAGTAATTGGCAAATTCCTATTTCCTTGACCAAATAACACTTTTTTGGGCCATATTTGTATTTGGGGTTGGCAAATGAAATAAGAAAGGAAAGACAGCCCCTTGGCAGACAGGGAAGGAGGCTCCCTCTCCACAGCACACACATGCATGTCCCCTGGCAAGCATTTACATACTGATGTTCCTACACGTAAATCTGTTTCTTTTGGAAGTGACATAAACACCATGAATGAAGGGGTTTCTGGGAATTTGAAGGCATAAGAAGAATAATGTTTGGTCAGACCAAAAGCTTAAAAAGGCCACCATCCCCCCCAAAAAAATAAATTTAAAAAAAGGGATTGCCTATATAATTCTCAATATGGCATAGGAGGTAGCTATAAGTTTTCATAAAGGCCAGACTGATTTGGGTGTTAGCAGCATTATTTATTATTATTTTATTATTATTTAAAATATTTTGCCCCACCTTCCCTTCTCCTTAAGAAGGACCTAAAGCAGCTTACATCATTAAAAGACAATATTTAAAGCTTAAAACAGTAAATATACAAATACTAAAAAGGATCAAACAAATACCGCACCAAAAGTCAGTAAACAAAAGCAACACCAAAAACACATTCAAAGCAGTAAGGCACAGGTAAAGGTAAAGGTTCCCCTTGACATTTAGTCCAGTCGTGTCCGACTCTAGGGGGCGGTGCTCATCCCCGTTTCCAAGCCATAGAGCCAGCATTTTGTCCGAAGACAGTTTCCGTGGTCACGTGGTCAGCGCGACTAGACACGGAACGCCGTTACCTTCCCACTCTGGTGGTACCTATTTATCTACTTGCATTTGCATGCTTTCGAACTGCTAGGTTGGCAGGAGCTGGGACAAGCGACGGGAGCTCACTCCATCGTGTGGATTCAATCTTACGACTGCTGGTCTTCTGACCTTGCAGCACAGAGGCTTCTGCGGTTTAACCCGCAGCGCCACCACGTCCCTCCGCAGCGCCACCACATCCCTGGTAAGGCACAACATCCCTTTAAAAACCCTTCTCAGACAGCCAGTAAAGCTTACCTGAAGGGAAAGGTCTTCAGCTGCTTGTGGAAGGACAACAAACAGAGTCATTCTGGGTCTTACCAAAGGCTAGTTCAAAACTCCTGTTCCCACAACACCCAACCGGGTTCCTGTGAAAAGTCATAAGCAGGACAGAAATGCAATAACATTTTCTTGCTTGTGTTTCCCAGTAACTGGTACTTAGGGGTCAGCATGTATGTTAGGCTTCTGATACCGGGGGTGACAGATAACCAAAAAGAGCAGTAGCCACGGATAGCCCCATGTTCCATAAATTTGTCTCATCATCCCACCCTTTAAAGATGTCCAAACTGGCCGCCACCACTACATGTCTGATGGCAAATTTCCAGAAATATGTGTTGTGTGTTTCTTTTACCTGTCTTGAATCTCCATTGCTTGGCTTCAGTAGATGAGGCAAGACAGATTCCAGATAAATTGCAATGGGACACTGAAAGATAAACCATCAAAAGGCCTTACCTGGATGTGGATGTCTGAGCTGAGTAATTGCAACTTGACAGCAAGTGGTAAATAAGGTGAAAAAAGCTCATGAGGGAGATTTATACAAGGGCGTTACAGACAGTATCTTGTGCTTTGCTTGCTGATTCTTCAGGGTGCAGGATTATATCCAAAGGCAACTGTGACTAGCCATGTGTAAGGATTTTTTTCAGAATTTTACTGGCATCATACTCACTTTTAAAAGCAAACAAATTTACAGCAAAGAAAATATAGCAAACAACCCTGCCATGCTCTAAGAAGTCCTAATGAGTGGAACATCTCAGCTTTGCAGAAGGGTCTGTAGGATCAGCCAGGCATTTATTAAAACAACCTCAGATTATTTCACTGAGAAAAAGGCAAGCAAGCTCCAGAAATCACAGATGGTAATTAGTTAAAGTTTGTGCAGAGCTTCCTGTGAGTGTTAGTTACGTCTTTGGGAACCCCATGTTTCATTTTAAACAAGCTTTCTATGACTAAACATGATAAGGAATATATTGGCAAGTTTAGGCTCTTTGTTTTATAAATCCACATGAATTGATTTCTCATTCCCCGCAACCCCTATGGAGGCTAAAGCCTTGTTTTTCGTATTTGAAGGTAACAAAGTCTGAGCTAGAACAGCCCAGATTAAAGTGCAATCTATTTGCCAGCTGCAGTGTGACATCTGTGCATCATCATGACAATGAGATGCATATTATGTTAATTACTTGCAATAAAAATTTACCAAATTAATGACAGTCCCGTCCACTGACTCATGACACGTTTCTGATTTCAACCTCTATAGTGAACATGCCTCCTACCTTGAAGTTGCAAACTCTAGCATTTCTCAGGTTATGCCAAGCTGCAGTCAAATAATGATTATAAAACTACTGGCGAAAGTCACTGAACCATTTTTCAATGCAGAGATGACAGCTGGAGACATTCCCCTCCAATCCTCTAGGAAGAGGTCATATTTCATAATTGTTCCACCTAGTAGCCACTTATGGAGGGGAAATATAGTTGTTGCTTTCAGATTCAATTAGTGCTGGCATCCTTGAGACAAAATGGAATTGCCTGTCACTACCATGTTTTTCTATGGCTTCATACTTCTCCTCATGAATCCCACAGCAGCTATGGAAAGAGGGATCAAAAGCAAGGTCCAAAGGCAAAGTTGAGAGACTCGACAAGTTCCAAAATCCTGCTTTTGAATATGTAGAAAGGTTAAAATACAACACAAATTGGTGTTTTAAAAAAAGGAATTAGTTATTGTTCCAAGTCCCTGAAAACATTTATTACCATTACCATTTTAGTTTTAAGAAAACAACAGTTTACTTTCCCATTTCTCAAAAGTAACAAAAATAACCCTTTGAGTTACTTTCTAATAAAACGTGTGAATGGTACACATCACTGGCCTACAGTATAAAACACATTGCCCTCCTGTCCAACTTGTTGGCACCTCAGCACCCACAACAGAGCACAAGGCAACGTATATATTCTTCATCTTCCACCATTCTACGAGATGACACCTCTATAACTTAGAGTTATAGGGGACTTGAGTTGTGCAACTCACTGTCAAGTCGGACTTAAGTCGCACCAGTGACTCAGTTCAGTTTTTTTCTAATGACTTGGACTCAACTTGCGACAGCCACCCCCCTCTTTTTTCTGGGGAAAAAGACTTGTTTTGAATAGGGAATTGGACTTGGGAGTCAGGACTTGGTACCAAAGACTCAGACTTGGGACTCGGATCCAAAGACTTGCCAACATCCCTGCTATAACTATAAAAGTAACTGTCCTTTTAAAGTTATGTCATGGAAAGAATCAAATTATTCCTCTTTAAAAATGAAACTGTAATGTAGTTACAGAAGTTAAGAAGACAGGAGGGCCTGGCATGCTCTGGTCCATGGGGTCACAAAGAGTCAGACACGACTTAATGACTAAACAACAACAACAACAAAAATGTAGTTAAGCTCTGGCTATTGAGGGGGGGGGGGAAAGAAACAAATTACAACTAGCTGGATATTTTAGTAACTACTTCCAAGTTTTGGCTTCATGTGCATTCCGTTCGACAGTGACTACAAAAAGATGCAGCATGTTGGGAATATTCAGAGTTCATTGCTCTTTGGGTTAGGAGGCAGAAACCTTTCCAAAGCACACTCACGATTTCAACTGGAGCTGTGCAGGTTTAGTCAATGTCACACAAAAAGCTTACTTTCTGCCTTCTGAATTCTTCTACATTTGGAACACACAAACACCTCTATTCAGAGCCTCATAAGATGCAGATCAGGAGGTAAGGTGTTAGGAGGACTCTAAAAATAAGAAGTGTGTTCCCATGCCTCAAGCAGTGTGCAGTATTCTGATCTAAGCTAATTGCTTTGCATTCCCAGATCATGATGTCACCAAATGTTTCAGGGCCTTGTGGGTAGAGAGGCTTTTTCTCTGTGTGTCTGTGACTGCACCCCCTAAACATGCAGTGACCCTTGGAAAAACATTAACTACCATATAACATAATGTAGCCAAACAAAATGAGGGGAAGGTCTCTGTCCAGCTTTTGGAAGCCAGTTAAAATAGAAACTCCGTGTTTCTCCAAACACACCGAGTATATTACCTTCGTTATAAAATGGGGGACTTTCAAATCTAATTTGTTCAGCACTAGTGCTGTTGAAGGCTGGGAAGTGTTCCAGGGGAAATCACCTCCACGCAAACAGAGATTAGCAGCTCTCCATTGCAGACATATGGAAATGATTGTCTATAATCTCCGGTAATTGTGGCTGTATTACATTCAAATCCTGTTTTCAATTTTCTCAAACTTCTAGACTGATTGTGTTATTAAATCATGCTGGCTGATGTGTTTAATAAGGACCTATTAAATGTTTATAAAATTAGGGAAATAAATATGGGTTTTTAGTCAGATGGCGTGTTTATCCCATAGAACAATGGCAGACCATTGTTGAAGCAATAGTGTGGCTATTAAAGATGTGCCTACAAAATATACTTCAAGGCCGCATTTTAACAAAATTAATTAAGAATAACACCTAATTAAGGAGGGAGGGGGAAGTCTGATAACTGTCTGGACACATGTCTCTCCTGTTTCAGAGAATGCTAAATAGTGTAAAATGTTAGTCCCCAATCTTGAAAGAATTTGTGAGTACGCACACCCATTCCAGTAAATTGCACTGCAATCCTACATATTATTACTTAGCAGCAAACATACATCTGATTAATGGGATTGGGCTGAAAACATTGCATAGCCTCATTTCACATGGTGTGAGGGTTAAGGGGTTGGAATGTATCAGTTACAGAGCCTGAAGCATCCGCATGCCAAGCAGAGTGAAATTTAACCACAAACACACCAGAAAATTGGTCATCCAGGATGCCCAGTGGTTCAAAGTACTGTATCTGTAAATCTATCGTAGCCACCATTCAAAAAGGAGGGAATTGAAAGCACAGTTCTCATTTGCTGATGTTAATTGACACAAATACATGCAACCCCCCCCCCCCCCCCGTTATTCAATCTTCCTATTATTGAATTCAGGCCAAAAGAAAGGGGAAGGAAAAAGAAACTAAATAAACACCTTTGTGGGAAAGAAAGTGAGAAGGAGACAGTGCAAACACTCACAAATCTAATACTCACACATTCACCTCAGTGTAGGGTTGCCATAGGGTTGCCATATTGGGCCCTGCAAAGAGTTTCGGTCCCATCTAAGATGGTAGGACTAGAGCTAGTTCTCCAGAGTCCCACTCTTCCCAAGGGGATCATAAATCACTTGGCTGTGTCTCTAATTCATCTGGATACAGTCTGCCCTCCCTCCCTCCCTTTCTTCTCCTCTCCTCCTCCTCCTCCTTTTTGCAATGAGTAGTGTTACATAATGTAAAGATTTAAGTTAGGCTTTTTGTAGACCTTATGTATTTATTTATTTTGTTTCCCCAATAGACCCAAAGCAGTGTAACATGCCTTTCTTCTTTATGGTCACAACCTTGTGAGGTAGGTCAGTTAAAGAGAAATTGATTGGTGCAAGGACACCCCATTAGTTTCATGGCTTGGTGAGTCCAAGAACCCTAATTTCCCAAGCCGTGGCCCATCACTCTAATTGCCTCACCACATTGGCTCTAATTCATAAAGCACAAACTAATTATACTAGATGACGTGGTTCCCAACCTTGGGTCCACAGATGTTTTTGGACTAAATCTCTCAGATGCTTTCACCACTAGCTGTGCTGGTTGGTATTCCTGGGAGTTGCAGTCCAATTACATCTGGGAACCCAAGGCTTGGAACCACGGTGCTAGATGAAGTGGATTTCACCTGATTTGCTCCACTTGCCTTCATGAATATGTCTTTAAAGCCTATAAAAATTCCTCTCAACATTAATGTAGTGAAATCCATCATAAGTGGTTTTTGGCTAAGGATGTAGAATACAAAGTAATACGAAGTGTATGCACTTAGCAATGTAATACCCTATGGGAAAGTGGGTTCCATGGATTATTTGAATGTAATCCTCTATTCCCATGTACTATGTAATGTGCCTAGATGTATACATACATTGATAAAGGGTTCAAGATGCCTTAGTGCAGAGATCATGCTCTTATTTTAATTTATTTATTTATTAAATTTATACCCTACCGATCTAGACCGAAGTCTACTCTGGGCGGCTAAACTTTTTCTTATACTTTGTAAAGCATGAATCATAGAATAAATTGAGTTGTATCATGTGATAGAAACAATCCTTATCATAAACAATTTTATGGGACATCTCATGAGTAGAGTTCTGCTCATGGAACTTCTGGCTTGAGAATCATGTCTGAGGACGTTTATAAGATGAGAAATTGTCATGTCAATGTGGAGAGAAGAACACGTCAAGGTTTGTACAAGGCCCCATAAAACAAGATTTGGGTCCTACCCACAGTTAAGAGTTTTCATATGTTTACAAACTTCGACACAGGGTACCATACATGTGAATCAAGGATAAGACTCAAATACTCACGTCCATGTTGAATACCAGTTCTAGCCAAAATTTTGCATCCCAAAAAGTTTTGCGTTTTAAAAAAAGAATAATAGAATACTAGAGTTGGCTTCTACTTATGACTGCATTGTGTTCAAGGTTTTAAGTACCTTTAGTAAACATTCAGAGACAGTCTCAGCTAGATGAACTAAAGCAGGCCTTCCATTTGTTGATCAAAGCCTATGTTTTTGCACCATCTTCTAAAAACCATTTCATTTGAGCTGTTTCCCGTAATTAACAAACTTAATGAAAACATCATACAATCAAAAAATATGTACAAAGTATTGTAATCATAATATGTACATTTCTCCAGAAAGTGCCTCTGTCATGCTTTCTGTTTCTTTTCCCTTCCCTTTCTTTCCTTTCCTTGTCTTGTCTTTTCAAACTGGAGCTTTCTACTAGTTAATAATTTCAATATTCCACCCCACCCCCATATTTTCCAGTTGCTGAGGATGAGGATGTCAGACAGAAGGATTCTTGGCATTAATTCCAATGTAAAGTGTACACTTAAATTGGGATTTCAAATTTTGTCATTGAATGAATGAAAGGCAGACATGCAAATTTTCCTCAGTATTAGATAATAAGATTCATTTCAGCTCCAGGGTAAAAGAAAACCCAGGTAAATGTGCTGTTCCTAATATATTTTACATATAGCAGTATGGGGCTAATTCAGGGAATAAAGTGAACAGAGGTGTCTGTGTGTGTGTGTGTTTTTTTTTTTTAAGGTTTCCTATACTGTGGAATTTCTGTTTCTTTTTGTAGAATACATGCCATTTGATCTTCCACAGGACGCAAGGGCTTTGTCCATTTAATCACTCTAGAAAGCTCACCTTCAAATTTCCTTTTTAACCTTTAACATTCATTTCTTTAATCATTTTAACGTTTAATGAGTCATCACCACCATCATCATTTTCACCAATATCTGTTTTCCTCATTCTCAATTCTTTTCATTAATAATTCTCACTGGGCAGAAAACATTTTATAATTCTAACTCATTAAAAACACAGCCCACATGCTAAAGTAATTTGGTCCCCTGGTTTAAGGATAAACTTGAACCTCTTTTCTGTAGCAAATTGGTCTCTCTCTCTCTCTCTCTCTCTCTCTCTCTCTCTCTCTCTCTCTTTGAAGGGGGCATTGGAAAGACCAAGTTTACAAATGAATTAATTGTTGGGCTAACCGGCATAAAATGCCCCACATCATTATGTTTACATAAACACGCAACGTTTTAAAACCTATAACTAGCTCATAATGCGGCCTTTACAGAATCCTATAAAGCAATGAAGATCTTGTATGGTTTGCATTAGAGACTTTGAAAGGTTTGAAGTGAATTGGATAGAAGGTTAATATTTGGCAGAGCCTTGTAAATAGCCCGGTTGTTATTTTATATTGGCTGAAGTATAAAATTCTGGGTCGCATGCCAGCAACAAGCCCAGCAGTGTGGCCAGGTAGTTACATGGTTCTGTTGTTTGCCTGTTTCATGTTGGAATGTTCCTGCTCTCAGTAGGGCTTTTTGGGGGGGGGGGGTTGCGCGTGTGTGTGTCTGCTTATACTCAGCCAAAATAGAGCAAGGATTCTGCACAGCAATTATTTTTTTCTAAATTTTGTTGGTCTGCCCTCAGGGGACTTTCTCCCAGTTTAATTATTTGAGGAATTGTACACTTCTGGGATTTTATTTCAAAATGTTCCGGCTGGATTTTGTTTGAAAGCCAAGTTAAAGCAAAATCTTCTCTCTTTTTGCTCTCTCATTCTCTTAAAAACTTCTGCAGAAAAATATACTGAACTTGAAATTAATGGAAGTGTTCCTTGAGGCATGGCTTTTAAAGTTATTTGCCTAAAGGTATGTTTAGAATTTATTGTATTAAAAGAGCCATAAATCTGCCATACCAATTCCCTCCTTCGAGAAAGGTAAAGAAATGGATTTAAGGAACACATCTGATTTTTAAGTTGAGGGACAAACAAGGTAAATACCATTTCTGTGTAGTTACAGATATAAGAGCTTAGACTGGCCTATAAATAACACCAATCGATCACTCACTCACTCACTCACTCACTCACTCACTCACTCACTCACTCACTCACTCACTCAATCAATCAATCAATCAATCGATCGATCACTCAATCTGTCTTGGCTTCCTTTATTCATTTATGGATCAGACAGTGGCTGAAATCTTATTGTTTAGCATAGTAAGCTGAATCAAGAGTGAGCATATTGAAATAACTGAGGATGTGGTCAGTCAACTCTTCCATAAATTCTGTTGATTCAATGGGCCTACTCTAATTATGATTCACTACGCTAAGCAATAGGATGTCTGCCACTATATCTACATAAATAATAACAAAAATTCAAGTGGAATAAGATGCCGTTTCTGCTTTTGTGTTTCTAGTATTCCTCTGTAAAAAAAAAACAGATAGTAGAAAAGGTAGAAATATGATAATGATGTGCTTATTCAAACCTTTGATAGCCATGTTTTTGATGAACCCAAGTTGATGCTTTGTTCTTCTGTCATAGGTTAAAATGTTACTATAGTGGTTTCAAACTGAGTTTAGCTCAGGGTGGCCTTTGCTACTGTGCTTCTGCAGATGGGATTGTCAGCAAACAACTGATTAGAATAAGTGTATTATTCCTGACATTCTGGAAAATCTATGTTGACACTCCCCACTCAGTAACAAATTTCAGGTGGTCTGGCATTAGGGTCAGTGTCAGAGTTTCAAGTACACTTTCACTATTTCTGAACTCCATAAAGAATTCCAGTATCTCCCCTGAATGCTGCTAGCCTAATGATAACCATTGCACATTATTTCTGCATCTTTATATATCATGTTTTGCTGAAAATAGCACGGAACCTTTTGTGTGTGTATCAAAATACATTACGTTCTCTGAGACAAAAAAAAAAGGACTCCACAGACAAAAACTAGTAGCTTGTTTGGAACATTTAGCTCATTCTTGTGTATTGGGGAGGGGAGAATTCTGGCAACTGGCTGAAATTTGGGGAAAACCTTGAGGTGACAATATGTAGAATGGCTGCATTGTAAGTCTAGTTCTGTGGGTTCTGCAACAAAATGTGACTCTGTACAACTAAAATGTCCCATCCTGGTGCATGTCCTAGTGTACATGTGATTTCCTTTTGCTGAACAGAATTTTATGCTTCTAAATGGAACTGGATATTTAGCAGAAAAAGTACACTGTCAAGTTAAGCTGTTTCACCATTCAGAGCAAAGAAATAGCTACCTTATTCCTGATGCTACTTGCATCAGTGAAACAGTAGTCACACGATGACTGTATGATATGTTGAATTAAAAACTGTCCCTTCCTCCACTAATTCAAGTCAAGATGGCGCTTTCCTCCTTGCTGTATAACTGTATAACTCCATCGTATTCTCTGTTCTCTGACACAGAGTGAGAGAAAAATGGGCTCAGTTGCTATGTCTGTTTTCATGGACAACAAGTTGCTAAACAGAGTGAGCCCTATTTGCTTTCATGGCATTTACAGTAAGTCGCAGCAGGAATGCATACGATTCTGCTGTATGAAACTCTGCTGTGAATGAGGTTGTTCCCAGTTTAAATCTTATCTCTACAGTTTTAGATTTGCAATTGTAGATATTTGGGTTTTTAATAGTGTTTACTATGTGAATTGCTAAGCATTTTGGACTCTTATAAGATGCTTAGCAACAGGATAGAAATAAAATTCTTCTTCGTCCTCCTCTAATCAAACTAGCAAATTAGCTAGCTAATTGACTAATCAAGCATTATAGGTTAAAATATTTTTTTAACAAATGACAAAAATGTGGTGGCACCTTAAAGACTAACTTACGTATTTTTAAAATATATTTTATATTAAAAATTATAAAAGCTTATCTTTAATGTGTCACCATGTTTTTGTCCTTTTTTTGTCCTTTTCATTTTTATTTTTTTACCTATAATGCTTGCACAGACCAACACAGCTACCCCTTCTATCACTAACCAAAGTAGCTTAGGGCACACTACTCTCTCTCTCTCTCTGTCGCTCTCTGTTCTGTTCCTCTGTTTGAAACAATAGTACATTGAAATAACAGTACAACACAAGTACGTGTTACTGAAGACCCATGTGGTGGATTCTGCACCCACTTTGAAATGTGTGGAACCTCAGACCACCTATGCTCCCTACCTCCAGACAGTTGCCAAATTCTATTGGTCAACTAAAGTCCAGAAGTCCTGTGGAGCTGCAGGTGTGTTTCCAGAGAAGGGAAGCTTTGTTCATGGCCTTCCGTGCCTAACCCGTCAAAGTTCCCTATCTCAACGAAACAGGAAGCTCTACACTCTAGAGGGCTCATGTTAGCCACTGAGTTAGCTCATTAACTGGTAATTTAACTTGATGAATAAATTTGTCCCCCTCCTCCCTTTTTTTGTTTACATATTTTAGCATATATTTTGGAAAGTGGATACATCTACTATTATTCCTCCACAGTGAAATGACATCTGTTAGTGAAACAGATCTCCCCATTCCTCCCTCTCTCTTTGTGCCCTCCTAAATCAGCTGAGAGGAGGGTCATGGATCCTCTAGAGCAGATTTGGGAGCATATACGGAGTTTCAGAAGGAAGAAGGGATGGGAATGTGAGGCAGCATTTCATTCATACAGTGCTGGATTGAATCCCTTGTAGGTGATGACTGTTGAAGCAGCTTTCCTCCCTTAGAAGCACATATGCTACATTTAAATGTAGTATTTGCTCTTCTTTCTTAGCTTCTGCTTCTATCCTCTTGATGGAATATTGTCTACAGCACCCATATTTCTTTTTTTAAAGTTGGATTTACAGTGCTGGATCAATGAGTGTAACTTATTGGTTAGCTGATTGCTCTGCTGTGTAAAATCAGGCATGCAACATCTCATAATACACATATCGTAAGCATCTGCCGCCCTTTGAGCTTTGTCACTTCGCTGTAGAAACACAGCCAAGTATTGGCTGAGATTTTGTATTTTTGCAGTGAGCCTGGAAGGCTTCAGCTGACTACATTGCAGACAACAGTCTGCATCACAAAATCACCACACGTAGCGCAACATAATTTCCCCCAATTAGCAGTCTCTCTTCTGGAAAAGCCTGAGGCGGATGCAGTAGACAGATCCCTAGAGGAAATTGGACCATCTAGGTAGGTTTTTGAGATCACTGGCAGATGTGTGTGTGTGTGTGTGAGAGAGAGAGACATAGGGATGGAGAGAGAGAGAGAGAAATAGAGGCAGAGAAATGCAAGTGGGCTGTGAATGCTCACAGTATATCCCTTTCTCCTCATTATTAGCTCAGGTCATCTCTGTGTCTTACAGTAAAGCCAATATCAGGAAAACTTTTCTTCTGCAGTGAGTGAGAAAAATGAAGCTGTTATGGATGTTAGATGTAATACTCCCCTTGGTTCAAAATAACAAATATAAACCAGCAGAACAGAGGAGAGTGGAGACCAGAAGAGATAGCAACTGGCAAGGCAAATGACCTTTTTAAATTTTAGTGGAGAATTTGGGGTCTCTTTCCATACAAGACGGTGAAAGATTATGTTTCAGATGGTCCTACATGAGATGACAGAGGAGGGAAGGAAATCCTACCCAAACGTGGGGAAATGGTTGTCCCTAGCAGAGGATATGGCAACCACTTGGCTACACTTTAAGACAAAGCTTGGAACAGTTTTCTGGTCCTGCTCACTGGCAGATTCTTAGAATTTTATTTCAACAAAAGAGGAACTTTTCTAAATTCTGCCTTTGGCAAACAAATGCATTGGGCAAGCACTGGAGTTATAACAGAGGACTGGACATCTTTTTGCAATGGGTGTCTTCCACAATCTGTGACTATTATTATCATATGGGCTGCTATTCTCTGGAACAAGTTTTATTGTAACTCGTCTTCAGAGCCTTTCAATCAATATGTGGACTTGGTTCAAAATCCATAAATTCTGCAATACATATTCATGCATTTTCTTGAATAAAAATCTTGAGAACTTGTGTCTGTTGAATGCATTTACGGTACTACTTTAAAAGTTGTTTTGGGGGCTTCCAGATGGGGCCTATTGTTATTGTTAGTTAACTGCTCCCACCACCCAGGCACCACGTGCCTAGCAGGCATGTGACTTACTGGTAACTGCATCCACAAAGGTCCAAAACAGGAGGACAAGGTGGGAATCACCTTCATTTTTCATAGCTTGGAGAAACATCATAGTGCTACCTCTCGCTTTTGTAGAGAGACATGCTTGTCTCTTCTATTTACAAATCTTAGTTTTGCTACTTGGTAATTTAGTACCCTAAGGGCTGTCCCTCCACTTTCTTTGTTAGGCAGATGGAGTTGTACTGGAATAAAACAAACAAACACACACCATAATAACTGAAAGTTTCCAACCTCCTCCAACCTTGAAAATGATCTGTAAGAGGAAATAGTTTTCCTCAATTGACTCATCTTGCCTTAGTCCTCAGATGTGCTTGGAAATATTCTCATGATTATAAACCCTTTAATTTCAAGTTGAATGTTACTGTTTGCCTTTGGAACATAATATTGGGCCCTCCATGCTCAAAAATTGTAATGCCAAATGTTTTATATGAATGGCTGTATGTGCAAAAAAATGTAATTCAATTTAATATTTCGTGGGTCAGTATTCATATTTTGATCTTGCTAAAGAGGGAAAGAATTAAAGCAACTCATTAAAAAGATCACTGAACTATGCAAGGTATCGTAGAATGGCTGGTCAGGGCACCAACATATGTTGCTGAACATCATGGACTCTTGACACCAAAGAAACAGTACTGCATGCTGAGGAAAGCATCTGCCAGGTAAAGCTATTGATTTGGCTTTATTTTGGTTGAAATTGGCTGTTCCTGGAGGTTTAACTACATTTTAAATCCCAACTCTTGCCATGCTTCGGGTTATTTTGTTTTCCTTAGCCCAGGTGTCTCTAAACTTTTGAGCACGAGGGCCACATTGTATATTTTCAACATTTTTGAGGGCCAAATAAACCTGTGCATGTGTACGCATGGCCGCACACACGTACCCCCCTGCATGCACCCCTGCATGGATGCTCACCCGTATGCACACACCTTCACCCCCCCATTGTGCGCATGGGCTGAAGGGAATAAGATGGATAAAATGGCAAGGTGGGCCAGAAGTGGCCCATGGGCCGTAGTTTGGAGACCCCTGCCCTCGCCAAATAGAAACTTTGAGTTTAAGAAGAAGGTGCAAGGGGAAGGAGGGGGGTCAGAATGCTTAGATGCTTTTTGTTTAGAGAGATGGGTGGTAAATTCCAAACCGTTAGCTGAAGAGGGAACTGAAGCCACACCCACACACCCCTCTTGCAGACTGCAGACTACAGTTATTTCCATCGCAGAAGCTACACCCAGCCTCCAACAGTGGCCATGAGATTTTGAGACTGGAATAAAAACACATAATTTTTGAGCTGCCCACGAGAACTTGCTGGACAGCCTGAGGAAGATGAATTATCATCAAGAGCTCACTGTTTAGTTTTTTATTTTTTGTCATTTTTTTTAGTGGTCTAATAAAGGTCCTCGCGCCGACTCTGTTTGGGATCTTTTTTGCTGTCATGCTGAAGCATGCTCTTGGAACTGCAACACAAGGTGTCTATCTCCGGACTAGATCAGATGGAAAGCTCTTTAATCTCTCTAGATTGAGAGCAAAGACCAAAGTCCAGCTGAAATGCAAGCGGGACTTCCTCTTCGCCGATGATGCAGCTGTTCTTGCCCATTCTGCTGAAGACCTCCAACAACTCAAGAATCGTTTTAGCAAGGCCTGTCAAGACTTTGGATTAACAATCAGCCTGAAGAGAACACAAGTCATGGGCCAGGGCATGGACTCACCTCCCTCTATTACCATCTCCACACAAGAATTGGAGGTTGTTCATGACTTTGTGTACCTTGGTTCAACGATCTCGGACACCCTCTCCCTAGATGTCGAGTTGGATAAACGCATTGGCAAAGCAGCTACCATGTTCTCTAGACTCACAAAGTGAGTATGGCTTAATAAGAAGTTGACGACATATACCAAGATCCAGGTCTATAGAGCCTGTGTCCTGAATACACTCCTGTACTGCAGTGAGTCCTGGACCCTTTGTGCATGGCAGGAGAGGAAGCTGAACACGTTCCATATGCGTTGTCTCCGACGCATTTTTGGTATCACCTGGCAGAATAAAGTTCCAAATAGAGTAGTCCTAGAACGAGCTGGAATTGTTAGCATGTATACATTACTGAAACAGCGATGTCTACGTTGGCTTGGGCATGTCGTGAGAATGGCTGATGGTCGGATTCCAAAAGATCTCCTGTATGGAAAATTAGTGCAGGGAAATAGCCCCAGAGGGAGACCACAGCTGCGATACAAGGATATCTGCAAGCGGGATCTGAAGGCCTTAGGAATGGACCTCAACAGATGGGAAACGTTGACATCTGAGCATTCAGCCTGGAGGCAGGCGGTGCAGCATGGCCTCTCCCATTTCGAAGAGACACTTGTCCAGCAGGCCGAGGCAAAGAGGCAGTAACGGAAGCAGCAAAATCAGGGAGCTGGACAGAGGACAGATTGTATTTGTCTTCAGTGTGGAAGGGATTGTCACTCTCGAATTGGCCTTCTCAGCCACACGAGATGCTGTTCCAAGTCCTCCATACAGAGCACGTTACCATAGTCTCTTGAGACTGAAGGATGCCTAATCTAAAGTATTGTACCTATAAAACTGCACATTTTCCATAGGAAAGAAGGACTTTTTCTTGGCAAAAGACTGCTCTTTGGTTCCTATCTTCCCCACCCACAGCTGCTTTATCTCCACACGATAATTCCACAGGACAGAGGTTTTGTGTATTAGAGTGTTCTTCCAGTGTACCATGCCTTCTTTCTTAATGGGATACCCTGTTATTGGAGAAAAAGCACTTTGTAATTCTTGGAGTACATCTGGGGTTTCAAAATCCTGTACACCTTTTCTTTTAAAGTAGACTTTTGTGCATACTGATATGTTTCATTCTCATTTTATTAGAATATTATTGCTTGGATTCCATGTAGACTCTTTAAAATTAACAGTCTGTTTCTAACATATTTAAGTGGAAAGTCGACATAGAATATTTAATTTAATACCAAAAATGTTTTTAATTCACTTATTCCTAGGCTGAGGGTGACAATATAGCAAAGTTCCAAATAGTGTAGTCCTAGAACGAGCTGGAATTGTTAGCATGTATACATTACTGAATCAGCAATGTCTACGTTGGCTCGGGCATGTCATGAGAATGGCTGACGGTTGGATTCCAAAAGATCTCCTGTATGGAGAATTAGTGCAAGGAAAGTGCCCCAGAGGGAGACCACAGCTGCGATACAAGGATATCTGCAAGCGGGATCTGAAGGCCTTAGGAATGGACCTCAACAGATGGGAAACCTTGACTTCTGAGCGTTCAGCCTGGAGGCAGGCGGTACAGCATGGCCTCTCCCAATTTGAGGAGACACTTGTTCAGCAGGCTGAGGCGAAGAGGCAGTCCCGAAACCAGCAAAATCAGGGAGCTGGACAGGGGACAGATTGTATTTGTCTTCAGTGTGGAAGGGATTGTCACTCTCGAATTGGCCTTCTCAGCCACACAAGATGCTGTTCCAAGACCTCTATTCAGAGCATGTTACCATAGTCTCTCGAGACTGAAGGATGCCTACAATGAAAGGTATCACCTGTTCCTGCATTTGTATCATTAAAAAGAGGAGCAAATATGCATATATGGTCATTTAAAGATTATTAGAGTTGGTGTAATCAGAGTAGAGGCTCATTTCCCACTGTTCATGATTTCCTCTGCCTACTACAGAGAGAATTTCCATTTTTATATTTAGAAAGCTACTCATTTTCTGAAGTGCTATGTGTTATTGAAAGCTGGCTGGATAGCTCAGTGGTGTAGGAATCTGGCTGCGGAGCCAGAGGTTGGGAGTTTGATTCCCCATTGTGCATCCTGCGAGTAGAGCCAGCCTGTGTGGCCTTGGGCAAGCCACACAGTCTCAGAATGCCCCCAGAAAAAGGGAATGGTTAACCCATTCTGAGTAGTCTGTACCTGGAAAAACCCTGAAAGGGGTCAGCATAAGTCGAAATTGACTTGATGGTATGTGATGATGATGATGATGTGTTACTGAAGACACATTACACCCTGTCAGTTCATGCACTGAGCAGGGTGTGTGTGTCTCACCTGATTCTATGACTGAAACTCACATCCTTTGATAGAGTGATCAATGAGTGATAAAATACAAAGGTTTGTATCCTGTTCTCAACTGAAGGGTAATGGTCTAAGCTTTCTCCTGCTCTGGCAGATTCCAATCTACAATCATGCAACTGGTTGTATGCCCAGTCTCACAACTGGTACAAGTTGAGAGAGAGAGAGAGAGAATTATTAAATTATTTCAATAGGGTGAAATATAGCAGAGTAGAAAACTCTTGAGACTTCTTCTCAGACTTGACTGGAATTGCCTTTCTTCTGTGACATGTACTCCTGCATATGTAGGATTTATGAACAGTTTAGACTCCTGACACCCAAAGAAGTTCTGGATGCTGTTAGCCTGATTTATGCAGCTTATATTTATTTGAGAATTGGATATGAATGACCAAACCTTCCCATGTCATAGGTTTTTCATGGGTGTGGCTTGGGTGTGCCTCGACTGCATGGAAATCATGACACAGAGAGCAGCCCTAAAAGCACAGCCAGCCATCCTGTGGTGAATGCTCAGAGCCCAGCTGAGAACAACGAGTCAAATGTATGGAGACATAAGAAGGTCGTCAGTCAGTTCCCAGAACTGACATTCCCAGAAGCTGCCATAAAGCCGATAAAAGGCTGTTTGGTAAATGGCAAGTTTGTGAATGGTAAAGAAGGAGCCGGGAAGGGGGGGGGGGGAAGTAGGGAAGGAATGTGGAAGAAGGGAAAGAGCACTTAAGATATAAAAGATTTCGAGCTGTTAGTGGACACTGGCATGCAGTATTCTCGGTAGGCATGCTGATTGAAGCTAATGGGAATGTGTTCTACAATCAGCAATCGAACTGCTGTGAAGAAAATGCAGAAAGCAGACCAATGAATGTGAAGCTTTTAGAACAATGCCTTGCCGAAAGGGATGAGAAGTGATGTAATTTGGAAGACTAGAAGAAGGGGGAGGGCGGGGTTTTTTGGGGAAATGTAAAATTTTCAAATATGGTGTTTTATTACATTACAGTGATTTAACAGCAGAGTTGGCACAGAACAACTCCACAGTACAGGCCAAGAGCACCAGCGGAATCTATTATGATTTATTTAATGCTGCAAGGGAAATGCCTAGCTCTTGTTTGGGACAAGGGCTGGTATGCTATATTATATAAGAGAAAAAACTGACCATTTGGAAAGTGTGCTTGACTTACAGTCCTGGGAGAGGTAGGACTGCAGGCTGTTTTCCTGGAGTGCGGCAGAGCTGGATTTGCTGGGCTGCTGAACAGGAATTTGGGCTAGTGATCTGGCCTTTTTCATGCTTCTTCTAAAAATTGCATGTTTACAAGACTGAAGAAAGAATTGCTGTTTGCTTTGCCAACTCATCCACTTTGAATAATATGGTATCTGTTTTATTTCCTTGGAAGGTTTGGGATGTGATGCCCCAGTGACATAACAGTCATGTGGTGATTGAGTGATTTAGGAAAGAGTTTTGCCAGCTGAGCAACACATCGTAGAACACCTGTCTTTAAAAAAAAAAAGTACAGCTCTCAGACTCCTCCAGTAGACATGACTTTGTGGGAGTTGTAGTTTCCACAAGCAACCTGACTAGTTCTGGGTTTGAAACTGGATGGGTAGCCTAAATGGGGATGATGCTCCCTGCTGCTGATGGAGGGTGGAGCTGGCAAAGGGGAATGCTATGGAGTAGGTGGGAAGATCTAGCCAGCCTGTTCCTGCAGTTCTTGAAGGCATTTAGGGATCACATAAACTTTCTGCAGGCTTGCTGGCTACACTGTCTATCTTTGTATCCCTCGTATGAAAGCCTGAAGGAAGACCCCAAGTGTGTTGAAATGAACATGTGAGAACCATCTTATAGTGAAGACCTCTATAATGTAGTGAAGGCCTCTAATAATCACAAAGAGACTTTGAAGTGTTTAATATCCAAAAGTCGGGGCAAAGAGGCAAAGGTCCCCTGCGTGGGACACTGGTGTTAGACCCAGTTTCTCTGACATGGAAATAAATGAGCCTCAGATTACAGGTTATATTAAATAAGTTGCACACAGCTTCCATCACATTATTGTTCACCTCAAAAGCAAGTATAATGGGAGATAATCTGGATCAGGATCATAATGTGATGGAAGGTTTAAATCTCCCCTCTCTAGCTACTCCCTTCCTCCACTCACACATCCGGTGCTGCCGCCGGCTCCGCTCTCCCTTCCAATCACTCCGGAGCTTGCGGTCAGCTATCCACTTATCAGCCTGGCAGGGAGATTCGTCTTCCCTCCTTCTGCCAGGAGTGGATAGTCGACCGTGAGTGATTGGAAGGGAGAGCGGAGCTGGCGACAGCAGCAGACACGTGAGTAGATGGTCCAGCCCCAGGGGGCCAAACCCTCATTACGTTCAGCTGTGCGGGGATATGTATATTCATAATACACCCATCTCTAATCATCACCAATAGATTATGGCTAGTAACTGCCATGTGGGGAGTATTTGGAGCAGCTCAGTGTGTGGATACACAGCAGGGAAAATACATAGTTTGATCCACTATAATCTGCATTTTTTTGAATCAGGTTCCTGCTGGCTTCCATGGGTGAAACAGTTGTAGTGGTCCAGACAACAAACAGTTATTGTGTTGCAGGAGTTAGTAGAGGCAGAGGCACGTAAAGCCGTGTTTGCACAGAATTCCAACAGTGGAATCTGCCTTTGATCTGGTGAGGTGCCAACTGGCAAACTCCGCTGAGTCCTCTCCTTCCCATTGCCTCTTAAAAAAAGAAAAAGAAAAAACAGTTCCCAAAACAACTGAAAATAATCTGTTGCAGTGCTAACTTTGGAATGCCTCATTTAAAAGGACACACTGTCTTAGGCAACAGGTGCTTGACTGAGGGGAATTGTCACCCCCAGAAAGTTCCCCTTTGCATCTGATCAGGGATCACACATGCCACAATGCAGAAGAAAGTGAGGCCGGCAAATCAGAGCAGAAGTAAACCATCCCTGTTGGCTGAAGCAAAAAAGCTGAAAAGGGATTATTCCCCACTTGGCTTCCTCAGAGAAGAATTAAGCATTTCCTTTTGTTAAGAGGCTAAAAAAAATCAGAAGAGAGACATAAGGGAGTTTTATATCTTTAGGTCTATGCATTTAACATGTAGTTTGACCCTGAGAGCATATGCTAAATGGGACAATGTAAGCTAGTTGGAGTGCATTTTCATTAAAAGTCCAGGAAAATAATTGAAAATTGAACAATGGAAAAGGTGTCATTTTTTTCACTACTGCCAAAAATATTTAAACAAATATCAGTTCAGTCCCTAGCTGCGTTGATCTCTATCATATATAAAACAGGTGGAAAAAATATTGATGCCATCTGTTTCTTATCTATGCCTTGTTTGTAATGTGGTGGAAGAAGACATATTGTACTGGAGTGTTTTACTACTGTGGCTTAGTTTATTACAGTGCAGTCCTTGTTGGTGATAATTTACGCTTATCTTATTTTTGTGTCACTGCTATAGCCTGTTGAAAGTTCTCACTGAAATAAACTAGTGTCTGCAAATAACATAACCAAATACTAATTTTCACAAAGGATCATTTTGTACATATTACTTCAACTTTGTTTTGAGATTAAAATGTCTTATTTACTTTAATTTCTAGTTGTGTAAGCAAAGTGCTTTTCATTTGCTGAAACTTGAAACGTTCAGGTTGATCAGACATATTGAGAATTCAATGTGTGTCCCACAGTGTGGTCCAATTTTGGGGGGGTAGGCTGGTTCATTTCTTTCCTGAGTGACTGCACAACATACATGGCATTGCAAACCAGTCCATCCCTGATCAATGCCTTCTTCTGTCCCTGTTAGGGACTAGTGTTGTTTTGTTTGGTATTTTTTTGGTGCAGGTAAGATCACTCCATTTTGGTTTGGTTCCTGCATGTGTTATCGCTGGGATCAAATCAAAGTGCATGGCTTAACCTGTCCCTTTGCTTAAACTGCTTAATAATCTTGAAAAATAGAAAGCTTCCTTCCCACTCCTCCGCAGTTTCAAAGCATCAATGATGCACTGTGTTAGGCAGCAACAACAGAAAATAAATAGAAAACTCCCTCTCCTTTCTCCTTGGCAGGCAAGTGGGAAGGAAACTTTCAGTTTCTCAGGATCATTAAGTGGGTTAAGCAAAGCATGGGGAAGGAGACAGGAGGAAGATTTTTTCTTGTTGTTTTTCTTTCTTTCTTTCTTTCTTTATTAGATTTCTATCCCGCCCTTTTAGACAGAGTCTACTCAGGGCGGGTTCCATTAAACATTATAAAAACTAAAACAGTTAAAACAATTCAAAACAATAATGTTAGTAGTGCTCAAGATGGAAAAAACAGAAAATTATAATAAAAATAAAGTCAAGTATTGACAGGAGGGAAGGCCTGCCTGAAGAGCCAAGTTTTTAATTGGCTCTTAAAAACACCCAGCGAGGGAGCCAGGCGGATCACTGATGGAAGGCTATTCCAGAGCCGAGGGGCCACTGCCGAGAAGGCCCGGTTTCTTGTTCTTTCTTTCCAGGCCTCTCTCGGCGTTAGGCCCCTCAACCGTCCCTCCTGGCTATGGCGAGTGATTCGGGTAGATCTAGGTGGGAGAAGGCGATCTGCCACCTAGATCTCTGCCACCTAGATCCCTTTTCCTTTAAAGGGAAAGAAGATTGTTCTAAATCTTGATAAACAGGGTTGCTTGAGGTGCAGTGTGGTCAATCCTCCCAAATGACATGCTTCACCTCAAAAGCAACCCTGTTTGGCACAATCTAGAGTGCTCCAGGCTGAGATAACTGGGCCATCTAGTTGCACCCTCAATCTTCTTTATTAGCTTTGGGAAGTAAAGTATTTAGGTATTTTCATTTCACCTTTATAAAAAAAAAACACAGAGTTTCTAAAAATTCATTTTTCAAGTGCTTCTCCCATATCTCCTAGCTAACGGCAAGTAGCCATCCTGGTTGAGGTATTCTAGAAGTTATAGTTCTAAAAAGTAGCTTTTGCAAGCTGTCAACAAAACTTTCCTTACATATTTGTGAAAAAGAACAGTTTGATGAAGTGCAGGCCTGCTTTGGCTTGCTAAGTAGAATGATGTACTCTGAGGACAGGAAAGCAGAACCTGAATAAGAACCTGGTTGAACAACATGAGATAAGGAAGCAAACTGTCCTGGAGAATTAAGAAGTGCAGAGAAAACAAGAGATAGTAAGAGACAGAAATTCAGTAGAACAAGAAACATGTAGCATTAACAAACACATTAGTGTTTTGATGGAGAGGCTGTATGTCGCAAAACCTAACTACATAAGAAGCTCTGCTGTGAAACAGTAGATGTCTTCTTCATTTTTTGACTGTTGCCATGTGGTCCTATTTCCTTAGCCATGTGAAAAGGTTATATTAAGGCAGCCTTTCCTTAACTCCTTGAGTGAAACACCCTAGTAGAGAAACACAGCAACAGAGGCATCCTGTGGAGACATGCCATCCATCTCCAACAGAGAAGAAGATACAAAGGCTTCCGCCTTCCCTTGCTGAAAGTCAGTACAATGTGCAGTACAGTACTAGTGTCATGAAAATCTTAAGCTCCTTCCACTGCATCTCACTTTGATCCACTTATAACTAAGAGGAGATAAAAGTCTCATGTTATCAGTACCACAGTTCTTTGGAGGGAGTGGGCAAGATTTTGACTCAGTGGGAAACCAGATGAATGTCTTAACCTGACATGTTAGTCCACAGACTAGTCAGAGGAAGGCAAAAATGAATCAAAATGATATTCTGGAATATTTGGGGGGCTGTTGTGAAGTTTCTACAGACTCCAGTTTGTAAAAAGGATACATGTATTTTCTGTGAGAATATGTTGTTTAGGTTCCTGTGGAATATATTGGGTTGCCTTCTCATTCCTGTAGAATATACGGGTTGCTTCTTGAAGAACAGGGTGGCATTACATTCTTTCCATTGATATCCACATGTTGCTGCTTAATATTTTTGTGTATTTATTAATGCCAAACATTTATTTCCAAAAGCAAAACTGCTGCTCTGTTCTTCTCACGGGAGATGATTATTTTGGCTCACCTGCTGGAATTTAGGTCCTTGAACAGCTTATTGAATGTTCATATGGAATTTGATCCATTCATCATGATTTTGACTTCTTTCACACACCAGGATGGGACATTTTAATCCCTCAGAATTTGCACAGAGCTAGACTTAGAAAGCAGGCATTCTTCAACACTGTCATCTGAAAAGTTGCATACAGTGTTCTCAAGTTGCAACCACTTGCCGTTTACTGCTGTGTCAGAGAGGCTGCTGATGAAAAATAGCTTTGGGGAATCATCCCTACAAATCTACTGCTTTATTGCCTTTTAGGAATCTTGTTTGCCCCAATCAGTGTATGATGTCAAGAAAAAAAAATAGCCTGTGGTTTTATTTAACAAAAAAACAGAAGTGGCATATTCCGGTTGTTAGTAAGGCAGTCCATGAATGGGAAAGAGGGTGGCACTAGAATACTCTGGAAATGTAAGAAATGTACAGTACATTAATTCCAACCCTAACCCTCTGTACACTAGAATTCTAGTAGGATCAGAATATATACTATGCAAACATTTTTTCAACAGAAGTTGGTACATGGGGGTTTAATAACACAAATGGAAACTCTTATTGCTATGGTTGCCTTCTTGATTTCATTTATTTGTCAATTGTTTTGGCCTCTCTCTCTTTTTTTGTATTTTAGGCCTTTTTTAAAAAAAAAACATGCAAACAATGAACACATGTAACATCAATGAGTTAGTTTTAAAAATTCAGGAATAATGAACAGCTTCTAAAAATGATGTTTCATGATCTGTCAGAGAGGCCTGTGAGGCAGTTTTCTTCTAGATTTCAAACATTGTATTTATGCAGACAAGAAGCAAACTTTGGTGATCTGCATAACAGCTTGGCATTCCTCCGTAGTCACTCATAGAGCTATATATGTTCCAGGAGAAAATTTATGTCCAGGGTAGATGCTTCCATTGAGAGATACAGTTTAATGTGTATCGAGCACGGCATAAATTCCTCATTAACCTTTACAACCATCTGGAGAGAGAACTGCTGCTCATATCACAACAGACCACGTCAGCGACAACAACTGTAACCTAAAACGCTGCATTTATGAGACAGTGGAGGAGCTGGTGCCAAGGCAGCCGGGCTCATGAGCGGCTAAAGAACTCAAAGGGAGCAACTAGGAGGCACCTCCGCGGGGCTCTCCATGCAGAAATTCAAAAGGCACTTGAGAGAGCATGTCGGTGCACTGCAGTGGTCAAGATGGGTCAGCAGCCTAAGATCCACTCAAAATTCTTTCCTCTCCAGGACTGTCCTAGACAATCTGAACAAAGTGGCTGGATCATTCTTTCGATAAAACTGTAGCCTTCCCATTTTCTGGCTTTTATAACAGGCAGCCACTTTAATATGGGCTGCTGAACTTCCAAAGGCAGCTACCCACTTAATGCTTCAATTTCCATGTTTTATTTTACATGTAATTTAAAGCCCATGGTTCCTTAATTGTAAAATAGGCCTTATTAAAATAATAGCTTGAAAAGCAGTGGGGTATCCAGAGCAGTGGAATGAAGGTTGCTAGCTTAACTGCTGTTTATGTGGATTTAAAAAGGAGGCAAATCCAATATAAAACCAGAGAGATGTTTCTAATGCAATCAAAGACCACAGGGTACTACAGCCACACTCTGTTTTTTTCTGTATACCTAAAGCATATACTAATATGTATCTAAATAGAGGGCAATTTCTTTCTTTCTTTCTTTCTTTCTTTCTTTCTTTCTTTCTTTCTTTCTTTCTTTCTTTCTTTCTTTCTTTCTTTCTTCTCTATACAGATGCAGGTAGATATAGATATATAGATTAGAGATAGAAATTCCCCACCCCCTCTAAGGATGTGTATGCATGGGTGTGTATATGGATAAATAGGCAGAGTTTGTCTCATCTTGGTCTTTATTTAGATACACAACAATTTCCTTTACTGCTTTGGTGACCCATGACACAACAGTGATAGTGCAGTCTGAGGAAGCAAAATGGGGCATTCAAAAAATCTGGCATTTATTATTTACAAAAGAATAAAGAGAATAAACCTGTTAGTATAGGAGTAGCTCAATCTGTAAGGAAAAAATAGTAAATTTTGCATTTCTTCAGCCTCTGGCCTTTTGTTTACAACCACACACTGAGGGTATATCTAGAGGTGAGTTCTCTTTTCTGTCTCTCATACTTTGATTTTTACCAAGTCTTTTCACCTATGAAACTGCTTATCTATGCTAATATGTTCCTTTCTCCTCCAAGTAAGTGCTTGTTAAACTATCATTGTTAAAGTAACCATCAGTGTCCATACCTTTCCCATTTCTGTTCCAATTTATCCATGTTCCATCCAATCATATCTATAAATTTCTGCCTATTGAGGTAACTTGTTGTGGAGTTAAAATGCTATTATTGATATTATTGTTGATTTTTTTTTGGTTGCTGCGTGACAAGTAGTTTTTAAAGGCTTTGTGTGAGTGTGTAAAATAAATAATAAAAATAATATGCCTCTCCACACCCAAATTAGCATTAGAATGGGTCAGATGGGAAACAGAAAAGAGTACGCATTTTCAGCCATTTGTCACTGCATTTGTGTCAGAGTGAAAACGGAAGTGAATGCACATTTTCTTCATTTTTTCATGTAGTCCAAAATGAATGGGCAGACCCATGATCTCATATAAAGACACATACTCCTAATGGAAATCAAGACATGTTCAGTGTTAGAAAAGAGAGCTCCTCAAGTACACTGGGCCCAAGTGAATTATGCTGCTTAAGATCATGGCCAGCTCTATGAACTGGGCCAGAAACTGCGTGGATGCCAATGCGGTTTTTGAAGAACTGATGTCTCAGCCGCTGCATACCCTGAAAGCACTCTGCAAAGGCAGATCCACAGTGGGTGTCATAAATTAATGTAGCAAGATCGTTTGGATAAAGCTGGTGGACCAGCTTACCTTGGGGAGAAATGCTATTCTGTCCATAAGCTACCAGCTGAGCATCCCATCAGAGGAGGCCATGCAAGCTACAATACTATGTCCTATGAGGTCCCACTGGAGGTAAAATGTAACTTCATAGGATCCTTGTCATTCCAAGTTTTACATACTTTTGATTCTGCTCATTCCTTAAGCTTAAATCTTGTGTTCAGTTCTGGCTGGTGACAATGAGTATCATCCTTACTACTACTACTATTACTTGTTGTTGGCATCAAACAAGAAAATAATGTTTTAGTTCATATCATTCCATGTGGCTTAAGAAGGTATGGTTACTACTAAAGCCTGCAGAGGAAAAACTGAGTTTAAGAACAATTTGTTGTTTCAAAGGATGTGAGGATATATTTCTTTCCATTCTGTTTTTAATTTTCAATGATCAATTTTAATTTAGATGCTATACTGTAAAGTACCCCATTTCGTGAACATGTATGACATAATTAGCTGAGCTGAGACTTACAGCCAAAGCTGTGTTCTTATTAAGCGATCTGTAATAACTAATAATTGGCCATTCTCTAACTCCTTCCATACCAAACAACCTCCAGTGCTACAGCTCTCTCACAGTGTTTCAAAAGAAAAACGCATGTGGGCTGTGCCATGGGCATCTACATTCTTGATTTGTCTGCTGCTGCTGAGTAAACAATTGATCCAAAAAAATTAAAAAAATGTTTGGTTTTTTTAAAGCTAAGTTTTAACTATTTTTTAAAAAACTTTAAAAATCAACTGGAAGAAAATTTGGGCAGCTAGTAGCCAAGAACCAGGATATAGGATATGTTTCTGAAAATATTATCCATTCCAGCAAATTTTTATTTGGGACCTTAATATTTACTTTACAGAATTGCTCCCTCCATTCCAGACCCACTTTAATTCATGTACACTAGTCATGTTGCTGAAGAGCCATCCAATGCTTACCTGCTTTCATGCTTTGCAGCTTTCAGCCTTGCGGTATTTCTACAATATGCTGCACTTATGACCAAAAGGCTATGAAAAATGAAGGCAATATGATCAAATAGACATGCAAGGTGAATGGAACAGTTTCATAGGTGACAGTGATAGCAGTCGGATTAAATGCACTACTCCAACAGAAAAGGTAATGCACGGTGGGTGGAATATACTGATGACTTGTCATCCTTTATATGATTAAGCTGGCCATGAGGTGGCCATGTGTCACACCATAAGGAGCTGCAGAGAAGGAAGCATTAAAAAACCTCTGTCCAAAGAATTGTTTGGAACAAAGCGTGTCCTGTTCTTGTCACCAATTTCAGACTGGAGAACAATTACACTGAACCCAGAATAGGCAATCTGCTAATTTAAAAAATCTTAAAGAACATTGGGGTTTAATTTAGGCAGGAAAGAGAAGCAAAGGGTGGAGAATATGAGTGACATCAATACATTAAGACAGTGAGAAGGCAGTGTGGCAGAGAGAAGGTGAGCTATTTAGATAAAACTGTATATAGTCAAAAGAAGTAAGGGCTGTAAATTGTCAATAAATATAGTTTGGGATTAGACAAATTAGTACTGTAGTTCATAGTAAGAAATTCATGAAAACCAGATAAAAGCAAAACACACAAAATAATGTCTAACTTTAGAGCATACTACACTGTTTATATCAGGGACGTGGTGGCGCTGCGGGTTAAACCGCAGAAGCCTCTGTGCTGCAAGGTCAGAAGACCAGCCGTCGTAAGATCGAATCCATGCAATGGAGTGAGCTCCCGTCGCTTGTCCCAGCTCCTGCCAACCTAGCAGTTCGAAAGCATGTAAATGTGAGTAGATAAATAGGTACCACCACGGTGGGAAGGTAACGGCGTTCCGTGGCTAGTCACGCTGGCCACGTGACCACGGAAACTGTCTACGGACAAATGCTGGCTTTACGGCTTGGAAACGGGGATGAGCACCGCCCCCTAGAGTCGGACACAACTGGACTAAATGTCAAGGGGAACCTTTACCTTTACCTTACACTGTT
Source organism: Intellagama lesueurii (assembly GCA_037013535.1). Lineage (NCBI taxonomy): Eukaryota > Metazoa > Chordata > Lepidosauria > Squamata > Agamidae > Intellagama > Intellagama lesueurii. Next base: position 227,626,840 of record JBAJHW010000002.1, on the reverse strand, counting down.
TATACTTTCATTTGAACACTCAGAGCTGAAAGACTTCATGTATGTTTCTCTCAGGAATTAAGTCCTAAATACTTTTAAACAATGGGCCACACTTAGACTGTACAGAAGTGGAACACTCATCTTCAGATCATGACAGTCATTGGAACACCCATAAGATCTACAAAATTGGAATTCTTCATATTCATGAGAGATGTAATCTTTGTGCAATATGCAAACCCATTGTCAGATATTGAAAATGAAAGGATATATATATACAATAACTCAAAGTGTGTTACCCAAATGGGTTACTGTTCTTTATATCCTGGGGAGAGGGACCATGAGAGGAGAGAGAGCCCAGCCAGACTACTGACAAGAAGACCATACACCAATAATTTTGGGTTAAGCACTGTTCATGTAACATTTATTGATGAGACATAAGACATAGGATATAAGACAAAAGGTACAAAGAGGCCTCTCTTTCATACTTCCCATTCACACAAGATACTCACTCATCCAAAACACCCTTCTCTGGTGGGTGATCAGTCCTCAGCAAGGGTGATAGGAGCAATCATTTCAGTGCTGTCGAAGCCCACCTGTCTCTTCCTGAGTCATCCTTCTTCTAGGCATGGAACTCCCTTGTGGGCAAGCAGGGGTCAGACTCTGGTTTCCTGGACAGATACAATCTGTTGCCATGCAGAAATCCTTCCTTTCACGTGTACAGGTTATTCCATCTGCCACAGACTTGGCTTCAGCTAGCCTGCTTCCCCTTTCTTGTCTGGACAACTGGTTATAGCCAGCCTTCTTCCTTTTTTCTATCTGAACGAACAAGTCCACATTTAGAATGTTCTTTCCATGTCTGCGGTTTCTTGCTGATATAGAAACTTGGAACTCTTGCAACTGTTTGCAGATTTGTATCAGGCTCACCATCCAATCTTCCCTTGCAAATCTCCATCTTCTTTTCAGGCCTGGTCTTTCTGGAACCCCCTCCACACACACACACACACTCTGTCACTCATAACAAGTGCTGATGAAAAGAGCAGTGAACACCCTCTTGGGTAGCAATGCAGATGATGTAACTCTGGGAGGCAAATTGTCTCAAGGTAAGAAAGCACTGTAAATATTATCAATTGCATGCTGAGTCACACAACTCAGTAACCAGCAGATTTTATCTGTGGTGATTTCTTAACCTAAGGTACTTTGCTTCAACATGTTACATGGTTTCTGTTACACCCCCATAACTAGGCAAGAAGATTTGGGCCCTTGCCTCACATCAAGGCTCCACTTGCTCCCTTCATCTAGAACAGTGGTGCCAATCTTAGGTCCCCTTAGACTAAAATTCCCAGAAGCCTTCACCACTAGCTATGCTGGTCAGGACTTCTGGGAGCTGTAGTCCAAGAATACCTGGGGACTCAAGGTTGGGAACCACTGGTCTAGGAGGACATGTGTAGAGTACACAACTCTTCCATTTTCTTCACAATGTTACAGTGGAAAGCACCAACACACACACACACACACACACATAGAGAGAGAGAGAGAGAGAGAGTCCTTCATTATCTCTTTCATTCCTTTTGCTGTGTGAAACCCTCTTTTTAGTTCTGTGTTTAAATGTCAAGGAAATTTGTTTAATTACCAGCCATTCTCTAACCCCACCCCCCAAAAATGAATCAACAAAAAAAAAATTGGAATAATATGTCTGCTTTGTAAAGGAAAAGGATTTAAGCCTTGCTATATCCTTTGCAGAATCTTCAGGGATGCAGTTTTCCCCATGCCTTGTAAAAACCAAGTTTAACCAATAAATCAATAAGAACATCAAAGAGGTTATGTGTATGTTTTTCTTTCAATGCCACTTGAGTGTTATATCACTCTGTCTAGACTGCTGGACTGGGGTCCAGTGATGTAGAGCTCTGTTTTCAGTGCTGGTACTGACCTCTTTGGTGGCTTTGGACCAAGAGCAGCTCCTCTAGTTCACCTTCTACTTTCTTTGTGCTGCCTGCTGTTAGCTTTAAAAATGCTGGAGGGAAGCGGCCACCATTTCCTCTGCGTGCTGTGAATGTAATATCTCCTGTGTATGGCACCAATCAGGAAATGCGGTCATCTCCCCTTTGAGGCAGTCCAGGATTTAAACAAGATGACTGTCTGAAAGAAGAACAGGGTGATGTGACAAAAATTAGAGACATCACAATGGAGCTATACTCGATAAAGGTAACGTTATGGGGACTGGCTTTTTTCAGAAGATACTATATCATCAGGTGTGCCGCAATGCAACTGGTTGTTTATTTAATTAATTAATTTATTGCATTTGTATGCCACCTTTCTCCCAGCAGTGCAAATCAAGGTGGTTGTTCCTGACAAGCCAAGGCCTCATCCTGCCTCTTTCACATGCAACTCATGGCCACTCATGTATGGTACTTTACACCAGACAGGGTGCTTCCAGGGATGAGGAAAATGGTCAGTCTCATTCTTGTTATTTTCTCAGGTTCTCACCACTGTCCTCATGCTGTCCAATTTGCACATTGCGGGTTGCAATACCTTCTTCCCCACAGGGAAATTTTTTTGTACATCCCCCTCCCCATACACTTATTTTTGTATGCATTTGGGGAGACTACTAAAGCTGAGGTATGTGTGTGTTTTCATTTTCAAATGCATTCATTTGGTCTTGCACTAAAGGCATCTTGCAGATTTCTGAAATGTCCTTATGGTGTTAAACACACCTCTTAAATGGATCAATATTCATACAATAGTGAAATTATAAGGGGCCTATAACGCCATCAAGTCCAACCCCCTGCTTGGTGCAGAAATACAAGGTGGTATTTCTGAGGCAAGGCTTGTTTCATCCCACTGGTAGTCTTGGGAGGTACAAAATGAGTACTCCTGTATGGAGAGCCAAACCCAACTAATTTCTTTCCCATCCCAGCTCCTTACAGCAGAACCAAGAAGAAACTTCTTGCAGGGATTTTGTGAACAACAGAGTACAAGTCACAAAACAGCTTCATGTTGCCCAGGATACTAGCCCTATCCGAATATACTGAGCATAACAACAGCACACTTATTATGAGACCAGCGTAGGAAAAAAGAAAAGAAAAGGGGACACGGTTATGTCCTGTCTGAAGAATCCCCATTGACTCTGCCCGTCACAATGTGGAAAGATACGATGGTCACATCTTAAGTTCAAAGGTAAGCAATGAAATAGAAAGATTATTAGAAAGAAAGTCGAAACACAATCTGTAACACTGGAAGAACGTATTCAAACATCATCAAAATCTGAACTCACACAAAGTAATTTGAATGTTCAGTTGCTTGGACCTGAGGAACCTCCATAGGCTGCTCTGACTATCTTGGGAGATGTGCAGCATATGAGTGACATAAATAAATAATAGCTGATGGCCACACAAAGTATGGAAGGATGAAGAGAAGATCCTGTCTTAAAATTACTGTTGTTTCACATCATTCTTTTTTTCTTTTCTTTTCTTTCTTTTTCTTTTTTTGGAAACAGGAATAATTTGCACGTTCTGGGAATCAATTGGGGAAACAAAAATGCTGTTTGTGTATGTATAAAGGGATAATATTATTCAGCACCTTCTAGGTTTTTAGACGTCATATGAACATTCTTTTCATACTTTCCTGGCAATGCTGAAATCTCACATGAGCTATGAAATGAAATCTACACCACCACCATCACCCCCTACATTGTTCTACTCTAGAATGGATAATATGAATAATACTAGAATTGTGAACTTTATTAGTTGCTCCCAACACCATATATAGAATGGTTCAGTAGATAAACACAGCTATAGACATCTCAGAAGCGGCATGTATTAATGGACAAAAATTGATTTTACATCATACCACAACTTGGATACCCTCTGCCGTATTCCAAGACATGTAGTTAGTTGCGTGTAAGGGTTCCTCGTTCTTGTTCTCCCTTGTATCTCTGAATAGAAACAGTATTTGAAAAAAGAGGGGGAAACTAAGGGGGTGGAGGGAAAAGAAACTCATAAAAGAAAAAAAAGTGAAAGATAAATGGAAAAGGAAATCTTAATAAGGTTCCTTTTTGGGGAAGACTGCTGTATTAGATTAAAGTCATACATGGGTTTCAAAGGAAATCATATGTCGGCAGAATGGTGCGCCCACCTGACAATGCATGCTAACAGAATTGTAAATGTAAAGGGTAATGCTTGTCAGCTCCTGACAGCTCTAAATGGCCTTTTAGTTCAGTACGCAGAGCTGTCATAAAAAAACATAAAAATGCATATGCAGACAGCTGAAACTGCTATGCACATCATTATCTGCAAATGGTATAAGTATCCTGAACAAAGGGCCTTCCAGTTTAAGGACATGCATAAGACATTCTTTCTGCCTCCAGCCTTAAAACAAAGTGCTGTCAAGAAAACAAGATTCACAGTGCCAGAACTGAGGATTCTCTGTCAATCAGCAAGGTGGTACATTTGTACATATTTTTCTGACCCTGCGTATGAGAAGAGCATCCTTAACAGATGTGTATTTAACTTCTGGCAGGCACATCTGCTTCTTTGACTTTTTTAATATGTATATCTGCTCTCTTTAGGAAAAAAAAAATAACTATAGAGCAGAACAGTTTTGTTGTGTATTTATTCATGTCTTTGTACCTTGGTTTCTTTCTCCAGCCTGCCTTTTCTAAAGTATTCATTTAACGGCTACACTTTTTATATGATAGGTGAATTGAAAGATCAGGATGATTTAACCTGGGAATTAGGAACTTCTCTTGGATGGCAACTCTCTTGTTTCTTTCAGTCTGTTCAATATGATTTCTAAAGTGCAAGGTGTGGCAGGGGTGTGGAGAAAAGAATATTTGGAAACAGGCCAACTTGGTCAAAACTTCACAAAGATTGTGGGGCCTGGAATAACTATAAATGTTTGATAGAATTGGACAGATGGGGGTCTTGGGAAATTACAAAATATGCAGTGAAGCAGCAATCCTATCAGTATTTACTGGGAGGAAGCACCATTAATATTTGTGGGACCTCAACTCCAAATAGACATAGAGGAATGTGCTGTAAGAGTCAAGGAGCTATGATGTCTGAAAGGCCAGAGAGGTGTGTGGAGCACAGCTTGCAAGCATTACTGTCTTAAAACTACTACTCCCAGAATCCCCTAGGCATCATGGACACTGACTGTGCTAGCTGGGTGATTCTGAGAGTTAGTAACATTTACAACAGGGATGGACAAATCTCCAGGGGTCTGGAATCACACACACTCAACTCAGGACTCCGGAGAGCTGCGTCCCATGACCCCCACCCCACAGAAACGAGTTCCTTTCTTTTGTTGAAGAAGCTTTCTTGTGTTGGCCTTTTTCTTTTCTTTCTTTTTTCTTTTTTGCAAGAAAATTCAGTTTTTCAGGTCTGGGAGTGCTGGGAGGCCTCAGAAGCACTGAGGACCAGAGGCATCTCATGGGCTGCCAGTTACCCACTCCTGGGTTACGTGCTCTGGTATGTAACAGGAGGACAAGTAGGAATCTAGAAGCTGGGTAAGTGAACATAGTTGGCATTTGCATAAAAGGCAAGCAAGGAAGCTTTACGTCCTACTAAGACATTATCTTCTGTTACTGTGGAACGAAATGAGGGTGTGTGCTGTGACTCATCCCTCTCCACTCATCACCTTTCACTGTTTACTGGGGATGGTCTGAAGGGAAGGGAGAAGAGCATTTTCAGGAATGTAGTTATATACTTCCACAGAAGTGCGACCTTGCCTTCTTGTTGTTTCCAGTTACACAGAACCCAGTAACCACACTCACTAGTAGGGAGAAGAGTCTAGAGGCAGTGAACTACAGCCATGAAATAAGTGGAGACTTCCTGTATAAGCCCTATTGAGTCTTTACATGCCCAGTTCTCTCCAACATACTTGGGGGCAGGGGTTGCTCTTCTGGTCTCATTCACCATTTTCTCCATATGGAGAGCAGCATGACTGCAGAGGAGAGGTTACGGCATGCATGTAAGCCCTCCACACAAGCAAGAACCTGATTTTCCAGGAGTAAAGCAACAACAGAAGAGGCAGAATTAGGAACTCCCCTCTATGTGAGCTGAAGAGAACGAAGTAAGTAATATCTGAACAGGGCTAAAGTTAAACTACTCCAGAGGAGTGACTGTGCTAGGCTAGCACAGCAAAACCAACAAAGAATATGTTCTTTGAGACTAAAAATACATATTTTATAAATTTTAAATTTTATAACAAATTTACCTTGGAAGCATGTGTACTTAAAGTAAGAGAACATGGAGAATTCTGCCTGATTAGGTGTGATTTATTTCAGCATCAGCACTATATTGTGACTGAATAACCCCACAGGATAACAAAGGGCCAGGATCACAAGATGGGAGTGCAGAGAATTATACTTATTGATTTGCACTGAGCAATGAGTTCTTTGCCCAATTTATTCAGAGACTGGGACTAATGTACAATCAGTTAATTTATCAATTAGGTTGAACGTTTTCTAATGTAACTGGGCAATTGAATTCATCCCTGCTGTAAGGTGAAGTGTTTTGGAGTGACCAGTTGAGTCTCATTCGTGTACAAAAGATCTGTTCCTGATAGAGATAAAAGCTGCTGGAACTGGTTTGTTCCTAGGGATCAACATGGGTACCTTTGTCCTTGGTGTGCCCTTGGCGATATGGCTTTGGGACCTGCTAGGATGTGTGCTTGTATTTCAAAATGTAATTTGATACTACTGATTCCAACACAGATTCTTAAAGTATTAAAAAGATTTTGGGGTTTGTTTTGTTTTTTTGCAAGAGTCTATGTAATTTTGGAAGGGGAATGGGGCACCATAATAATAATAATAATCATGTGCTATCAAGTCAATTTGGACTCAAGGTGGCCCTTTTCAGGGTTTTCTAGGTAGAGAATACTCAGAAGTGGTTTACCATTTCCTTTTTCTGGGGATTCCCCGGGACTGTTCAGCTTGCCCAAGGCCATGGAGGCTGGCTCTACTCACAGACAGCACACTGGGGGATCAAATTTCCAACCTCTGGCTCGGCAGCCAGATACCCAAACCACTGAGCTATCCAGCCAGCTCCATAAAAGGAGGAAAAATTAGTTATACTGTATATCCAAATGGTCCTGGTGGGGGAAGGACCATGATTTGTTTTTCTTGTTTTGTTTTATATGCATTGAGCAAGGGGTTGGACTCGATGGCCTTATAGGCCCCTTCCAACTCAATTATTCTATGATGTTTTTAGTTTGTATGTTTTTGTTTTATGTGATTAAAAATAAAAAAAATCAATATGTTTTGATTATTATAGTTTTTGCTATGCTCAGTTAACAAATCCATATCTATCTGTGCCCATAGAACAATTGAGGATGCATTTTCAAAGTATTCTTAGACAAAATTAATGACATAAATTTTTCAGGCATAAAAAAGAAATGTGAATTTCTGAACTTTCATTGTGACAATGATAAAATATCTCACTGTGCTAGAAAGGTAAAAGAATAAATGTCATGTGTAGGGATTTTTAGTCCCATTTATGGGTTCTATTTACAAAATGGTACATCCCAGTCTGTAATTTTCCCTAGTCTCAAATTACTCTGAACAGTTGGTTAATGGCACTTTAATTCTTTCTTAATCATGTTTAGAATTTCTAGCCATTTATCCAATAAAATCCATAGTGTCACTTGGTTGCCCTTTTTGTTTATTTCTCCCCTAAACTGAAACAGAAATCACCAATACTTGGAGCTATGCATTTAAAGCAGTTCACTGTTGGTCAAAAGAAAAGCAAAGAAAACAAAAGAAAACAAGAAAAGAAAACAAGAAATGAAAAGTGAAACAGACAGACAGATAAGAAATGAGGAAAGCATTTGAATTGCAGCTAAATATCCTCCCCAGTGAAAAGGGGTTCAGTATGAAATATTTCAGCCTCTGAGGGCGTCTTCTGAATTGTGGCTCTGTTGGGCACCTGGATTGGGGCAGTGGTGGGCATTCCCCATCTTTGTCCTCTACCAAGGGTGAAGCTGATCCATTTGCTGGTCCATGGGCCCTGGAGCAGAAAGGGTCAATACTGGCCCAGGTGCAGAAGATAGGAGGGGACCCTTGGCAGGTGCTCTGTAGAAAATGGGTTGTATTATTCCTATACCCAGATGCACTTTATTGGAAATGTGTGTCTCCTTGAAGTTTTTTAGAAATTTGAGTAAACATTTTTTTCAATCTGCACACTTCTAATAGGACAAAAAAAAAATTCTATGGTTCAAATACAATATGATTTGAAATATAGACCCCATTGCCGTAAATAAATGTGTGAATTGTTTTAGATCAGGCTAAGGGCAATAGGTTATATGGTAAATAAATATCATCACATTCTCCTGCCAGAAGCTGAAAAAGAGGCCAGAGTGGCTTCACCTTAGACAACTGACTTAGGGGGGCAGTGCGGTGGCAGGGGGGGCTTTTGTCTGCAGAGATGGAAGGTATTGCCAATTGTTTGTTGTTTCAACTTATATACTGCCCCATAGTGCTAAAGTCCTCTCTGAGTGGTTTACAACATAATTATCCAAATAACACTTTGCCCACCCCCAGTGAGCTCGATACTCATTTTACCAACCTTGGGAGGATGCAAGGCTGAGTCAACCTTGAGCCAGCTATGTGAGACCATCAGGATTGAACTCAGGTCACGAGTAGAGTTCTGCCTGCAGTACTGTAGTTTAACCACTATGACATGAGGCTCCAATTGATGCCTTTATTACCACAGTGTCATATGAGTTTAAGCTCCTTTTTACCTTGTTGGTAATGAGTCAAAGCCATTCCATCTGTCCAATTTTTTTTAACTATTTGCCTTAATCCCATGTTTATACCAAAATTGTCTGATAAAGAATTATGGAGGATAGAAAAGCTAACCTCAGTTGTAACTTTTGAGGGATCCAATAAAATTACTATCCTGCCTTGGACTTTTTTGAATATCTAGTGAAAATCAGCAGCAAGAGGTAAAAACTATATTGTACCTATGTAAAAGAGGTGGATGCATTAAAAATATCGGGATTCTAAGAAGATCTTGGACTGAAGGAATGGCTAATGAAGAAGTATTAAGGAAAATGAATAAGGACAAATGGGCAAAATCCTATTGTTTGTTTGTTTGTTTAAAATACCTACTGTATTTTTCCGTATATAAGATGATACTTTTTCCTAAAATAGTAAAGGTAAAGGTTCCCCATGACATTTAGTCCAGTCGTGTCTGACTCTGTTCATCCCCGTTTCCAAGCCATGGAGCCAACGTTTGTTTGAAGACAGTTTCCGTGGTCACGTGGCCAGCGCGACTAGACACGGAACGCCGTTTCCTTCCCACTCTGGTGGTACCTATTTATTTACTTGCATTTGCATTCTTTCGAACTGCTAGGTTGGCAGGAGCTGGGACAAGCGACGGGAGCTCCCTCTGTCCCCTGGATTCGATCTTACGACTGCTGGTCTTCTGACCTTGCAGCACAGAGGCTTCTGCGGTTTAACTCGCAGCGCCACCACGTCCCTTTTTCCTAAAATAGTTACTGCAAAATTGAGTGTTGTCTTAAACACGGAAGTACGCCGAAGCACCAGCCGGAGGTGGAGGTGAAGGGGCAGTCATTCTCGGCCACCCCTTGCGGCTGCCCATTGACTGTGGCTGCAGCCGCCCGATTGCTTCCTCCAGCACCACTCGCGGGGCTCACCTCAAGCTCACACTGCCGCCTTGTCCCCTGCCCAAAGGGAGCCTGTGAGTGGTACTGGAGGAGGCGATCGGGAGGCCGCAGCTGCAGTCAATGGGCAGCCGCGAGGGCGGCTGAGCATGGCTGCTCCTTCCCTCCGCCTCCTGCTGCTGCTGCTGCCAGCACCTGATCACCTCCAGTGCCACTCACGGGCTCCCTTCAGTCAGGGAACAAGGCGGCAGCGTGAGCTTGAGGTGAGCCCCGGCAGTGGCTCTGGAAGAGGCGATCGGGTGGCCGCAGCCACAGTCAATGGACAGCTGAGAGGGGTGGCCAAGCGCAGCTGCTTCTTCACCTCCACCTCTGCCTCCGACTGCTGCAAGGATCAAAATTGGGGGTCATCTTATACAGTGAGAGGTCTTATACACGGAAAAATATGGTATATCCCTCATTTCTCCTAAGAAGGACATGAGGCAGCTTATGATATTAAAGGAACAAAATTAAAAGCTAAAAACAATAAATTATTAGTTATGTGCACCAGTGTAACTCTCAGCTGTTTACTGCTGCAAGTTACGCAATCTGTGTTTGCCTTTGCTGTTGCACAGGGACTGTAAGACTCAAAATGCAATAGCAAAGGCCTTCACGAAGACTTTAACTCATGGCAAAGCACAGCTGAAATTTACAGCAGTGGAGTTACAGCCATGGAATCCTTCCATTAAATTCCCACCCAATAAATCAGAAAGCATATAATATTTAGAAAACTAGAATATTTCAGACTGTTCCAACTGATCATTCCAGGTAAAATACATTGGAGGGGAAGTTCAGAAAGGAGAATAGTATCTCTTGGCTAAAGAACTGGTTGGAGACTGGTTTGGATGCAACACAACATTTCAGTTTAGCACTGTCATCTCAAATCAGAACAGCTCCTTAGGTAGGAGATGAATGAGGAGAAGTGGGTCAAGAAGCAAAGGCAAAGGTGCAAGCTAGTTGGTACATGCTATTTACGGTGTAGGTTACTAAGGCTAATACTTCTCTGTCAGATGTGCCATCAATGACTACTAGTTTAGGGAGTAACCCAACAAAAGCATTCTCTCAACTTCATTATAAGTTCATTTGTGGTTTAGTACTGTATCTGCCTGTCCAGAAGACAGCAGTTCCCTGACTCAGGATTGTAATATATTTGCTTTTGCAGCTGAAGCTTAACAATTTCAGGCTATTTAAACGTACCTCTCTTTTAAAGTGGAGTTTGTAGGACGGAAGCTCCTTGATTTCCCATGTAATATCCAATGAAAATAAAAATATATTTAATAAAAATATATTTTACCAGTACTGTATTTCTTTCACTGGCAACTTAGCTAGCTAGACTTGTACCACATTGAAAGTAATGTAATGTTAAATCCAATACCTGTATGTTAGATGATATTTCAGAAGCAATTTAATTCTAAAGAAAACCAGTAAGCTTAGAGTCTAACAAAATTAACATGACACACATTTTTGTGACAGAAAATTCATGGTTATTCTTGTCACAGCTGACTGACACAGCTCTCTGGATTTAACTAGAAAATGTAATTGTACTCCATGGATGCAGGAAGAATTTTGGTCAGTCTGCATTTTAAAACTAACTGGCCTAATTTATATTATCTGGCCTACTATATGGATCAGAACACACTTCCAAATTTGAATGCAGGTTTCTGTTCACAAAATCCATACCGGATTTGTTTATTATGAAAAGTTGCAGTCAAAATTGCCTATAATAAAAACTGTTGTGTAGAAACAATATATATATGCTTATGAAAGTTGTGTATGAAAAGGAATTCAGATATCATATGCCCAAGACAAATAAGTGTAGGATTAGTGCTTCAAAAAGAACATTTGAAGGACAGTTTTCAGATATTTAGGACTTCCTGCTCCTGTCTTGCTCTCTGCAAAATCATCAGAAGGATCAAAGGAATCCTAAGGGAGACTAGGAATCAGGGGGAGGGTGATAGGAAATCTTTTATTACCAAAATGTAGCTGCAGCTGATGACATCAGCAGATTTATGTGGCATAACTTTATGTTACCAGATTTCAACCACTGGGTGGTTTTATATAAGCGTTTCTGTTCCTGCACTTGAAATTTATTACAGAGCTTGGAAATATCACTTTTTGTCTCCTGGAGTCATATCATGTTGCTTAATCAGAATGTGGAAATGCTGACTAGGGGATTCTGGGGGATGTAGTTTTAAATGTTTTTAATAAACGAGAGTGGTAGGACTCTGATCCACATTGTACTCTAATGTTGGGCATACTCATAGGGGCTGACTTACTCTGTGTCCTTTAAAAGATATTCTGACCTACTCCATCAAGAGTTCATGTAAAGATCCTGTTCTCTGTCAAATGGAAACAAAAATAAAAAACATGAATGGGGGGAGGAATGCAAATGGCTGTGACCTGGGGAGAGGGAGCTACATAGCGCCAAACATTTCAGGATGTGGGAAATCTTAACTTTGTGGCCAGAATCCCATCAGGTAACGGTTGTTATTTGCACCTCTCCACCAGAAAATAAAGAAGTAAGTGGGGAAAAATGTAATGGGGAGTGAAAAGGGTAGAAAGGCGAGATCGCCAATGCCTTTTTGTTTCTTTGTTTGTTTGTCGTTACCTCACCTTTCTCCTTGAAAAGGACCCAAGGCAGCTTACAACATTGAAAGACATTTAAAGTTGGAAACAACAAATATACAATGGTAGTTAACAACATAAAAAGACAATAGTTAAGGCTAAGAACAATGAGCATAAAGAGGCATCTTAACTGTATGCCCTACCCAATCCAATCCCAAACAGCAATTCTTCCACATTCATTACCAATAGTGTATTACTATTTCAGCAAAGTTTAGTGAACTAAGCTGGGTGAAAGGGGGAAGAAAAAGAAATCAGCTCTAGACTTGATCAGTTGCCTAGACAGTGGCACAAACAGTTCATTTTGCCCCATAGCTCCACAAAATGACTGGCATAGCTGCTGCAAGAGAATACAGGGCCCACTGCAATCTCAGCCCCTCCCTGGCATCTCTGTGGTTGGAGTGCTCACGGATGCTCTTCAGCTTCATGGGTATGGGTGGGTAGGGTTCAACTTTCCCTTGCCTTCTCCTATGGCACCAGGAACTCAGTATACTACCGGTACCAATTTCCTCTTTCATCAGTTCAAACCACAGATCATTTTTTAAACCCTATGAATACCAAAAGGAACAAGAAGGATCCACTGGGCTGTTGTTCCGGAATATATATATTCTGCCCTATAGTCACTCCAAAATCAAATACTCCTGATTTGCTTCGTTTTTACTCACTTCTCTGAAAACAGTTTAGTTTCTAAACTCTGGAACAGATTACATGTGAAACTGACACAGACCACATGTGTGTTTCTTATCCATCCTCTGTCCTATGTTTTAGTCTCTAATGTATTATTATAATACTTATTTCTTAGCATTGCTGGTGCTTGGGGGCTGGATGGACCAAAGGATCAAGCCTAAAAATTAGGAATCAAGCCCAACAACAACAATTGTAAATACTTATAATAATATATGAGACTAGCTGTTAGTGGCCTTGGAGGCTACCAGTTCTGCCAGGCAAAGTTCTCCATCTGTAGAATGGGAGCAATAGAGATTTGTCTTATAGAGATTATAGGAAAATAAAAGAATGCTTGTCTTAAAATAAAAGTATTTGTCTTGACACACAAATACTGATAGGTTTGGGTTTTGTTTTTGTTTTTTTAATTCCACATAACTGGAAACAAGGAAAAGGCTATGTGATCCCAAAGATTACAAATTCAAGAGTGGGTGATACCTTTTATTGGACCACTAAAGAATCAAACAAATCACATGCTTTCATGGAGAAAATTCCACTTCTTCAGGCTTAGCACAACCCCTTCATGAATAGTGCAGAAAAACTGGAAGCGTATCCTTCCTCCCTAGGTGAATTCACTTGTGATTGGGGTTCTTAACAAAAATACTGAAACTGAGGGTTAGGGGGCTGAATGGTGTTTTATTAAAGAAACTATTTTGGCTCACCAAATTGCACAAAAGCTGCATCTTTTAAAACTTTTTATTGTGTTTAAAACCCTTCAGTCAATGCTGATTAAGAAGCTGTTCAGACTGTTGATATGCATGCCAAGATGTACAAAGTAAGGGCATTGCTGCTTTGTTGTGTTTCTTAGCACAGAATATATGTATGATCTCTCTCCCTTGGAAGGATTCAGCCAGATTTACACAAGGTGAATTTGACCTTCAGGAGGCAGAACATCTGGGAATGACAATTAAAACCATCTGCACCCAAGACAAGCAGGTTGTTCAGTATCCACTCTGTTCTGCTGCCTCCAGAAAAGGAAGGGGGGGGTGAATCTCAAGACACCCATCCCCCTTTTTATAGCCTGTTCTCCAATCCGTTTGAGATGTAAAAATATTGAAACCCTGACCATGTCCTTTTGTGTTAAATTTCCTCCCAAAGAGGCAGAAATATTACCATGTGAAAATGGAGCTAGTCCATCAATGCTATTTAAGGCTCTGTTCGCAAACTGTTCTCCAGGTTACATTTCTAGCACTGGAGCAGTAATCAACAATACCATTGCCATTGCAATTTTTTACCATAGTAATGGATACTATCCTTTGTCTCTAGTCCACCGTTTGGAACAGTTTCTTTTCTTTTTTTTTTTTTTTTGTCTACAGCTCCCAGAATCCCTCCAAAATGACGAGGGTAGCGGTGGGATTCTAGGGATCACAGACCATCTTTTCCAAGTTATGACTGTTCCATGGGTATTTTGTTAGGATTCAGTGCTTGGAAAAGTTTCCCTTACTCAATGAAAACATACATACATATGGGAGTGGATGGGGAAGGTACCAAATCATATAATCATAGAATAACTGAGTTGGAAGTGGTCTGTAAGGGCATCGAGTCCAACCCCCTGCTCAAATCTGGATCCAAATCAAAGCAGATCTGACAGATGGTTGTTCAATTTTATCTTGAATGCCTCCAGCATTGGAGTGCTGACCACGTTCTGAGGTAATTGGTTCCATTGTCATACTGCTTTAAGACATTTTTCCTGATATTCAGCCTAAATCTGGCTTCCTGTAGCTTGAGCCCATTATTACATGTCCTGCACTCTGGGATGACTGAGAACAGATCCTGCCTCTCCTCTGTATGATTACCTTTCAAATATTTGAAAAGTGCTATCACATCTACCCTCAGTCTTCTTTTCTCAAGGCTGTTACAGGTGCATTTGAGTCTCAGAAATTATGTGCTTTGGGGTGTTATGGATCATAGGCTATTTGCAGCCTTGAGGAGGTAAGCCAGGTACAGGGAACATGTAGTCCTCTCAATCAGCCATTCTCAACTGAGGGCATATGGTCCCTTGAAGGGGGCCACAGACTGGAAACAATTTTTCACACTTCACCTTATAAAGTTCCTTATGTGACTTATACAAGCCTGATTCAGCCTATATTTCTTTTGTATCGGGCTTATGGCTGTGGCCAAAATAAGTTGAGAAGGTAGAGGTAAAGGTTCCCCTTGACATTTAGTCCAGTCGTGTCCGACTCTAGGGCGCGGTGCTCATCCCTGTTTCCAAGCCATAGAGCCAGCGTTTGTCCGAAGACAGTTTCCGTGGTCACGTGGCCAGCGCGACTAGACACGGAACGCTGTTACCTTCCCACTGAGGTGGTACCTATTTATCTACTCGCATTTTTACATGCTTTCAAACTGCTAGGTTGGCAGGAGCTGGGACAAGCGATGGGAGCTCACTCCGTCGCGCGGATTCGATCTTACGACTGCTGGTCTTCTGACCTTACAGCACAGAGGCTTCTGCGGTTTAACCCGCAGCGCCACCACGTCCCTTCCAAGTTGAGAAAGGCTGTTCTAAATGATTCAGACCATCAACTCTCCTTATCTTCCCCACTTGGCTCTGCTGGCTGATCTTTCCTTCTTACTCAAAGAGAAAATAACCAGCTAAAGATGGTATTCTCCTAATGAACGTCATACTCACACACAAAAAAGTGTAGTCCAATGATTTCATAGTTTGCTTTTTTCTCTCTGGCCCAATTCCAAAATAATTCTATATGGTGCACAAGGATATAGAATTATGATTTCATCTGCAGTTCTCTTGAGAGAAGTTGAATTTGTCTTATTTTGTTTTAGTAATTTCATTCCAAGTATTGTGTTTTGAGCTGGGCCATTATGTGAGCCAGGTTCATTTCAAACCCCTGATATCCGTTGGAACCTCGTTGCTTTGGTCTGTTCCTGTTTTGATTTTAGTTTTGACCTGTTCTTCTACTTGTGAATGAAAAAGAAAATGTTCAAGAAAAACTATCTTCTCCAGTGTTATGAATCCATAGATGGTCTGTGGTCCGTCTGATGGGGGAGGGAGGAGGCTCGCCTTGAAACATAGCTACTATAGGTACTCCACTCAGAGCAGCACCCTTCTGTTAAGAACCATTCTACAAATTATATGGAAGATGACAGTAGACTAAATTAAAAGTGTTTGAGGGCTATGCCACTATAGACCTCAGTGGGGGGCAGTTGGGGTGCAAGGCCAAAGAATCCCTCTCTCCGTTTCACAGTTCCTTGGTATCTCCATTGTCTCACCTTCTCTTCTCACCTGACACCAGCATGGTTGCTCCCTTACCTTACTGACAGGGATAAAGAAGGGAAGAAATACTTCATTTTTTATTTGCTTTTCTCATTTAAAAATTCAGATTGTTGCCTTTGTTGCTAAGTATTCCTAACAACATCTAAACAAGAAGTAAAAGAAAAGAAAAAGGAGACTTTGTTCCCTTCCCACTTCCTGATTAAGGGGAAGGCTAGTGATCAGGTGACATAGAGTGAAAACATAATATCATTCTTCTTTTACAGAGGGTGTGGCTGGTGCATTGGGTTAGGTAAAGGTAAAGGTTCCCCTTGACATTTAGTTCAGTCGTGTCTGACTCTAGGGCGTGGTGCTCATCCCTGTCTCCAAGCCGTAGAGTCAGCGTTTGTCCGTAGACAGTTTCCGTGGTCACGTGGCCAGCGCGACTAGACATGGAACGCATTGGGTTAGGGTTGTGCTATTCCAGCTCTTCAAATCTGGGCAGACTAACTTGCAAATTATTTAAATTATAACAAGCCATATTATGCAAATCAATATGGATTTTCCCTTATTATGCAAACTAAGCACACTAATTGTTGCACTGTTTTTCTATGAGCATCATTTAGCTTTTTTAGCCTTTCAGCCTTGGCATCATAGTAACCTTTGATCTGAGAGAGCCAGTATAGAGTAATGATTAGTGTTGGACTTAAAATAAGAGGAGTTAAGTTCAAATCCCAGGTTAGTTTCAAAACTTACTTAGTGTCTTTGAGCCAACCTCTCACCCAAACCTACCTTACTGGGTTGCTTTTGGCATAAAATGGGAAGCTAAGTCCCATATAAAGCTGCTATACAGATTGGTGATGCATATAATAAAGAATGACATTTTTCCATGGATATGGGCTTCTGCTGATATTCTCATGAGATGAGAATGATGGCTTGTTTTTGCCATCATTTTTTATTGTTCATAAGAAAACCCAACAGATGCATGAAAATACTACAGGAATTCCCCAGAAGTGACACACTGTCATCCAATTTATATGAGAAATTGCTAAAGAAAGTAAGGGTGAATTGCAGAAATCAGAGGGAAAAACTCAAGGTGTAATTTCTTTCCAAGACACAGATAAAATATTATTAAAACTAGAAAACATCCTAGCTTAACTTTATTTGCCATATTTGACTTTATACACACACACACACACACATACTCTTTCTCTCTCTCTCCCTCTCTCTCTCTGTCTCTCTCTCTCTCCCTCCTGTGGATTACAAAATAGAATGGATGTGTTTGGAAAGCCACAGAATCACAGACTCCTAGAATCATAGAACCAGAGAGCCCCAAGTGTCATTGAATTCAATTTCCTCTTCCAAAGCAGGGAATGCAATAAGAATCATAATATCAGCTGGAAAAGTTCCTTTTGGAAACTACAACTCCCATAATCTTACAGTAAGCATTCATTGGTATGGATTATCTGATGTCTATGTCCTTTTTGCTGGTAGCTCTGCAAGACCAAGCATCCCCATAAGTATAGCATTTACCTATGTGCATTTGATTTATATGTCTACTTTGGTTCAATCATCAATCCAAAAGGGGGCTGCAGCCTTCCTGTTCCAAATCAGAAGACTTGGAACAGGAAGGGCAGCAATGAAGGAATTAGAAAAGATTACCAAGTATAAGGATGTGTCACTGAAGACCAAGACCAAAATCATCCACATTCCTGTATTTCTGATCACCATGTTTGAGTGTGAAAGCTGGACAGTTAAAAAAGTTGACAAGACAAAAATTGATTCATTTGAAATATGGTGTTATAAAAGAGCTTTGTGGATACACTGGATTGTCAGAAAGAAAAACACAAGTGGGGCTTAGATCAAATCAAGCCTGAAATATCTCTGGAAGCAAAAATGTTGAAACTGAGATTGTCCTCTTTTGGACACATCATAAGAAGGCAGGATTCCCTGGAAAAGACAGTAATGCTGGGGAAGGCAGGAAAACAGGAAGACCAAATATGAGACGGACTGACTCCCTAAAAGAGGCCACGAGCTTGAGTCTGCAAGAGGTGAGTAGGGTGGTTGAGGACAAGACATTTTATGAGGACAAGCTCATTCATAAGATCACCATGAATTGGAGGCGACTTGATGGCACATAACAACAACAATTTGATTTATATAGCTCTGAGTTCTAGTTAAACTGTGGACTGACTAATCACCCAGGAAGACTTGTTTCCTCTTGTATAATAATTGGCCCAAACAGTGAATGCAGATCTCTAGTTTTATAGGGGCTAGAGAGTTACTTTTTTTATATAGGTAGAATCGGACTAGCTGATGGGCTAAATAGGTACTAAACAGGATGTCCAAAATCTAAGGAATTTATCTGAAAGTAAAAAGGTGTTTTTTTTGTATTTTGTTTTTAAGAAGAGAAGTAAAGATGATGGAAATGTTCCTTTTGGAAAATATTAAAAACATGATCTCACACTTCCAGTCTGATATGTTACAGGCACATCTGTAGTCCACTACAGCTACATAGTTTGCACAATGTGTGCAGAATAATTCACAAGATAACAACATATAGTATGTCCAAAGTCTATCCATTGCCCTAATCACTCAGTTTACACTTCAGCATGACTGAATGGTGTATTTATTACTGAGGACTAAACCACAAATGCGGTCTGCGCCAACAAACATTCACAAGGGTGCAAATGAACCCCAACATAAGACCCTGGAGATCTTGCCTGGGAGAAATGGAACTGCAGTTGTTCCTGGGAGAAGCTAAACCAGAAGCAAATTAAATACTTTAGAAAGGCAAACAAACATAATTTGGTTGCACAAGCAGGGAGATTCCCAACCACCACCACAGCAAATAACTCAGGCAAGCTGATGTCCTAAGAGACTTAACCCCACCTTGTTTCAAAAAGAAACCAGACGTTTAGAGAATTAACCAAGATTTTATTGACAGTTTCAGATTCCACAACAATTCACCTTGTATATGCCCTATAAACACCTTTCTTTTCCATGTCACTCACATGCTCATTTTCTGCCTCAGTAATTCTCTGCTAAGATCCTATTCCCAGAACAAAAAGGAAAAATGAGTGACACCTCAAACAATATTTGATAGTCTAACAACAATTTCCAACTTCAAAGGCTATATACATAAAAGTTGAAGACTTTCGCTACAAAACCAAACCACTGGGAAATCATTTTCCAACTGACATCAATTCCCTAGCCACTGGAGTGAAGTCTTTCACTAAAAATACAACTTTTATGGTGTTCCTTAACGTTTTAATTTAAGCACTCAAAAACATACATAAAACTCACCCCATGTTTATGTTCATTGCGAGATCGGGCGAATAAATGAAGTCACCCCAGAAAAACAAAATCTTTTTATGTTAAATGTGGTTAATTTTTTTTAATGAAAAACAAACTCACAAGCCCATGTAAAATTTACAAAAAAAAAAAAAAAATCAAAACAGTAAAACCATTGGGATTTGATGGAACATTTCTTTGAAGAGCCACAATGATGTAAATTCTTTTGGTAGTGACGATGGGATAAAAGTTGTTTGCAGATTATGCACTTTTTGTAGAGTCTGTGTATAAACAAAACAGGTTGGATCCAGATTTAGTTGGATACAACTGGGTTGGCAGAAGCAGATGTCCTTGCTCCCTCCTTATTGGGACAGCCTCTTCAGCCTTCTCTCCATACAATGAAGGTTACAGAATGGGGAAAACTGCAGGGCAAAATGAAAAGGAAGATCTCTGACAACTGAGGACAGGCACTTTCTATCACTAACTAAAATCCTGTCCATTTCAGTGGATCTACTCTGATGCATTCCTTGGAAGGAAGATTCCCATACAATATTTTGTCCCTTGGAATAAATTTCGGTATCACAAAGTGCACACTCAGGTGGGTAGATCTGGGAACTGGATGATCCAGGAGGTATTTACTGAATCTCGAGGGGAAAGTATTGCCATCATCATGCTGTTTGCTCAGATGATACATGAGACTTCTCAATTTGCATAGTGCGTCCATTCATGTAAAACCCCACCTGGAGCAGTTTGCATGCAAGGGCAAAAATGTGCTACACAAATGTACACTGTTCTTCTGTGCATCCCTCCAAATGAAAGATACTGGTTGTGATTTCAAATAAATAAAAGATGACACCATGGCACATCCATCCTCCATCCATCTACTGTCCGTCCTCTACTGTGCTAATTGCTGACTTTTTATGACTAGATCTTCCAAGAGAACCACACCCATTCACCAAACAGAAGGAGTTGCTATTACAATCTAAGCTTGTCAGTTAGAGAGGAGAGATATATTCTGCTTATTACACAATTCAGGTTAATGTGTTAACTACATGGCTGAGTTACAGGTTGCTTGGTTTACTGTAATGTGAAGAGGGTTCAGAGATTATAATATGCTTATTGTCTTTAATAAATAATATCGAATTAAAATCAGTGGGGCATTGAGGTAGTTAACCAGGGTTGTGTATAGTTAGCATGTGACACACACACACATACCCCTTGAGACAGCCATATACTGACTTCTAATTTATTTCCTAATTCAAAGTGTACTCATGACCTTCAAAACCTCTGTATGCTTGGGGCCTTGACATCCATGACTCACATAGGAGCCTATCTACTTAATGAGATCATTGTCAGAGGCCTCTTAGCTGCCCAGTATCCCCCAGAAAAAAAATGTCACTTGGATCAGAAAGAGGATCTTTTCAGTGACATTTACACTCAAGGTTGGAGGGAGTCTGTTCACATCCTTTCAGAAATGGCCTGCTATGAAATGGTTAAAACCATCAAATGAAGTTAAGCTGGGAGTCCCACCTAGAAAAGACCCACTGGATGAATCCAACATGTGTAAGTGTTGACTCACCTTTCAGCAGTCAATTCAGTCACTCTCCTCTA
This sequence comes from Intellagama lesueurii, assembly GCA_037013535.1. Taxonomy (NCBI): domain Eukaryota; kingdom Metazoa; phylum Chordata; class Lepidosauria; order Squamata; family Agamidae; genus Intellagama; species Intellagama lesueurii. The sequence goes on along the minus strand of JBAJHW010000002.1, from coordinate 227,605,749 downwards.
GCTGGGACTAAGTGCTGCACTTCGGCTGTTGAGTTTAGATGATCTTTAGAGTTATGAAATGCTTTACGATTGGGTTTTTGCACTGAGCTGCTGGAGGATATCTACCTGTTTTAATGGCTGCTTTTTTTTAACCTTTCTTCTCCTCCCACCCCAATTCCAATGCTTTCAACCAACTTTCTAAAGCTGTTTTTATTTTTATTTTTTTTAAGATACAGTTGTCCTCTACCTTGATGTGTATGGAAAAAAAAAGCTACCTTGGGCTTTTTAACTAGAGCCACATTTTAAACAAATATTGGGATCCACACAATCCTACAGTGTGTTTAGGAATGGAGTGTTCAAACCATTGTGACACTTTTGCACAGTTACTTGAAAGGAGGTTCCATTTCAGGTTTGAATGCCAATTTAATTTTTTTAAATTTTTTATTTCTTTTGCTGCTTGGTTCATGCCTGATTCTGTTTTCCCTTTGTAATTTTAATGTACTGCTCACTCACATGACATCACCACTTTTTGCTAAGCCTCCCCTTTAAAATATGAGCATTCTCATTTGAATTGCCATGACTAAATATACTGGAAGCCATTTAAAGTTCTCAGTGCATTAAAATGGGTAACATGCTATGCCTCTGTGTTCCTGTTGCCAAGCTGCATAATAATAATGAAGAAGAAGAAGAAGTTTATATGATTAAACCCATTTAATGTATGAAGCAGGCCCACAGTGAAACTCAGCACACAGGAGTCAGTTTTTCCAGTATAACACTTGCTGGGTAGTTTGCATTGTTCAGCATTAGGGAAAGATCTTTGCCAGGAGAAATTGAAACAACCAATGCAGATGAATTGTGGGGAAAAAATTGTGCTGGACCTTAAACACATTACTTCATACACTGAAATATCTGAGAGGGCAACATCAGACACAAGAGTCCAAATATCAATTGTGAATTTTATGGTAATAGATTAATAACATATGTAGCTATAGTGTGGGAGTTGGGATAATAAAAAAAGTAATGAAATAGCTAGTGGGTGTTCAAAGTGGACTATCCACAGAAGGATGATTAGGAGTTGGCTTCCGCTTCTTCGAGACATGACTGTCTAGGTATGTATTAGTGATTTTTCTTCCCCCTCTTTGGATTTGATACTTCCTAATATGTCTAAGCGAAGTGCTTTGGTTCTGCAATACACAGAAGGCTTTTTTCATTTGACCGAAAATGGACTTACAGGTTATTTTTATTGCTGCTATTGTCTGTTGAAAGGAGAATGAGAATCTATACAGTCACAATGGCTTGGCTTCACTATATATTGTAGCAATATTCAGGTTTCGCAGGGACCAAGTGCATTCACACATACATATTTGTTAAAATAATGCCTCAACAAGCAATCTTGAAGCCCTCCTCACCCCTCTGGGGATTTGTCTCTAGGCAAGAATGAGACAAAGAGTGGCATTTTGTTGAACATTTTGTTACAAAGAAATATCCCCAAAACAGGTACTTTAAAATGGCTGTTTTACATGAAAAAGATACTGTGGAGCATACACAGGAATGGAAGCACCCATGGGTTGCAGCTAGAGATGGGGACGAAGCACCAAAATGACGCTTCATCTTGGTTCATGGGTTATCAAACTTGACGACCCACAAATTGGCCCCCCCAGTGACTCGATGAACAACTAATCAATCCATCATTTGTCATTTTTTTAAAAAAACAATTTTGCTTTCCCTCCTCTTGCTATGCCCTGCAGGGCATAGCAAGAGGAGGGGGAAAGGGATCAAAGCCATCCCGCAGCCGCGGGCTGGGGGATCCCTTTGATCCCTCTTTGATACCTTCCCTCCTCTTCTTATGCCGCGCAGGGGAAACAAAGCCATCCCCCATCCTCGGGGGTGGGATTCCCTTTGGGCAGGCTTTAGCAAGCCGCCCAAAGGGAAAACCTCACTCTGCTTATGCCTCTGAGGAACAGCTGATCCGCAGGGGCATAAGCAGATAGGGAATGAAGGGATGAATATAAAAGGGTTATATTCGTTGCTTCATATTCGTTGGGGTCTCTGGGCCTCAAGAATATGAAGCAACAAATATCTGATGAATCAGGGATATTTAACAAATATCCTGATTCGTTTTTATATTTGTCCCCATGTCTAGTTGCAGTCAAAGCTGCCACTGTAGTTGCTGACACCCCTCCTTTTAAATCTTGGCATTTGGGCTGAAAGCTCTCAAAGAACGGTTGGTGCTACTTTTCAGCAGAGCATGGCAATTGTCTCAGGCAGCAGTTTCAGCTGAAAGAGCACAGGCAGTTCTCTCTAGCTGTTTCTCCTAGATCAGTCAGGCCCAGACTTGTTAGCCCCATGTTCCTTTTTTCAGTTTTGAGAAATTCTCAGGCCTCTCTACCTCTTCTTTGCCAACATCTTTTTCAAAAAAATTAAAATACATTAAAACCATAATTTAAAATTAAAAAATAAACTAAAAATGTAGATTAAAAATAAGCACAGATAGATTTTTCCTTATTAAAATGTTAATTAAAATGTAGAAATAGCAGAAATAAATACAGTCTATGTGAAGCATGATGCTGTCCCTCATAGTCTCAACCCCCTTGGAATTTCTTCACTCACACACACCAATTGGGAACCAAAATCACAAATTCCCCAACTATCTGGAAGTTGAGTCATGGCAACTGGACTTCTTTCTTGTTAGGCTGAAACGTTTTACCACTCATCCAAGTATCTTCTTCAGTCTGAGGAGAGTTGGTAGGAGATCCCTGATATATCTTCCACATTGGTTTCACTTCCCCCTGGTCTGAATAGGCTCATTAGAAGGACAAAGTACTGGTGGTGAGGAATATTCCCACTTCTGCAATCCTTCTCCACCCATTGTCATGGGTCGTTAATGGTTATTAACAGTGGTCCTTCTGGTTTGTGTGGTCCTAATATTTCTGGAGACAGGTGAAAGGGCAGCATGATAAATAGGAGACAGATTGTATCTAAGGCCTCTACCACTGTTGAGTGAGAGATTTTCTATATGCACATGTATGACCTCCCTGACCCCTCTCTCAAACCACCTATCTTCTTGGTCCAAAATGAGTACAACTTGGTCATCAAATGTGTATCCTTTGTCCTTCAAATGAAGGAACACTGCTGATTGTGACCCTGAGCCATTGCAGACTGAAGAAGCTACTTGGATGAGTAGTGAAATGTTTCAATCTAACAAGAAAGAAGTCCAGTTGCCATGAGTCAACTTCTAGATAACCTCACCTGGATGACTGAGAATCTTCACAAAAATTCCCCAACTGTTCTCCTTTTCTGAAGGACAGAGTTATGTATGCCATATTTTGACTCCTAATCTCTGACCCAAAACCTCCCAGAGATTTCTGGGCAACTACAGAACATGACTAGAGGAGAGCCAGTGTGGTTAAGTAGGTAGGGACTCAGCAGAGCGGGGTTCAAACCCTGCCCAGCCATGGAAACTCACAGGAGGTTGGCAGTGGAAAACCATTCCTATAATATCTCACATACAGCAAAAGCCTTATAATGATCAATAGACTTGGAAGCAACTTGATGACATGTAAGAACACATGCAATGACATAAAAAATCTCACACACTTTGTTGTCTGAGCAGTCTTAGCACACAAGAGACTCTTGGAGGAGACCAATGCCCTTGATCCATTCCAGTCCAGCTTCAGGCTGTTCCATGGCACAGAGACAGCATTGATCGCCCTGCAAGATGACCTTTTGAGGGAGGCTGAAAAGGGCAAAATGTCCTTCCTCAACCTATCAGCAGCCTTCGATACCGTCAACCACTGTATCCTGCTGGGGTGGCTCTCTGAGTTGGGGATCAGTGGTCTGGCCTTGGCCTGGCTCCAATCCTTCCTCAAGGACCATCCTCTGAGAGTACAGCTTGGCGAGATGATGTCCACCCCTTGGATCCTTGACTGTGGAGTCCCTCAGGGGTCAATCATCTCCCCAATGCTGTTTAATATCTATATGAGGCCCCTGGGGGAGGTCATCAGGAGCTTTGGAGCTACATGTCACCAATACACGGATGACACCCCGCTCTATCTCTCCTGTCCCATCCCTTGAGCTCTGCCTGGATGTTGTGCTGCGGTGGATGAGGGATAATAGACTGAAGCTGAACCCAAGCAAGATGGAGATCCTGCGGGTGGGTGCCCCTAGTGTTTGTGGCTTGGGTGCCTCCCTCTCATTTGGGGGGGGGCTACTCTCTCTGCCAAGGATGAGATTCGCAGCTTCAGTGTACTACTGGACCCAGCACTGTCAATGGAACCTCAGATAGTGTCTGTGGTCCGTTCTGCCTACTTCCACCTAAGGCAGATTGCCCAACTGCATCCCTACCAGGTCCCTCACCATGTGGGTTCATGCAATGGCACTCTTGAGAACAGACTACTGTAATGCTATCTATGTGGGGCTGCTCATGAGGCTGTTACGGAAATTTCAGCAGGTCCAGAGCACAGCGGCCAGATTACTCAGTGGTGTTAAGAAACATCAACACATTTCTCCACCACTCCGGCTGCCCTGCACTGGTTACCCATCTGTTTCCATGCCAGCTTCAAGGTGATATTAACTTATAAAGCCCTAAATGGTTTAGAACCTCAATACCTGATAGAATGCCTCCTCCCAACGAGATCTGCCCGTCCCATTCGATCTTCCCAGGCTGGGTGGTTGAGAGTTTTGACCCTGAAAGAGGCCTGGAAAGAGAGAACCAGAAACTGGGCCTTTTCGGCGGTTGCTCCTCAGCTTTGGAACAAGCTCCCACCCGAAATCCACCTGGCCCCTTCACGGAATTTTTAAGTGACTGTTAAAAACATGACTTTTCTGACATGCCTTCCCGGACCTTACAATATCTTAATTACAACACCTAATTACAGTGAGTGGTCTCAACATTTATATTATCAGTCCTGCTGCCTTGCTCTATATTACATTATTTTATATTATTTTAACTATTTTATTTAAATTGTTGTTTGTTTTATCTTTATTTTGTATTATTATGTTCATTGTTGGTATAGTGTATGTTTTATTTGTCTAACATGTAAACCGCCCAGAGTGGTCAGGTTTACAGATGGGCGGTATAGAAGCTGAATGAATGAATGAATGAATGAATGAATAAATAAATAAATAAATAAAATACTGCTCCCCTTGAGCTCACACAATAAAAGAGTCAAAGATTATTGTTATTTTCCTCATTTCCGGATAGGTAGAACAATTTAAAATTCACTTTTTCACTAGAAGGAACCAAACCATTCAAACAGGCAACAATATAATAAGAAATGACTCCTGAGTTAATTCTTTCCTCTTCAAAGATCCTTTCTGAATATGTTCAAGTTTGAGTAGTTTTTTTAAAAAATGTAAACACCCTCTGTGTTTTGACAAGAAGCCCAGTGCTGATTACAGTAAATGGTATTCTTCTCCCACGGGGATAAGTTCATAGGGTTCAGCTGAAACCTAGTGCTCACTCTCTCTGGCTTATAGTGCAGCTGTGGGGCCTTTTGTACCAGCCGGAACCTGTGAGGCAGAGATACCAGCATTGTCTGCCATGTGCAGCAGAGGTTTACTCAGGGGTAGAGGTGAGAGAGGTGTTCACTCACTGCTAAGACAGACAGGTACAGATGCTTACTGCAAATCACTGACATTCTGGTCTGCACCTACACTGTGCCTGCATGGTACTAAACTAATAGCACCCATTGTGACTGCCTTACAGTTCTTTCCCCATGAAGTGGTGCTGAGCTCTGGGAACAGACAGCTCTCCAGTGACCTGCCCTGTGAGTCATCCCTGAGTCATATTTTCAGGCTGCCTCTAATTGAAAAATGTAGGCCTCTATGCAGCTTTCGGTAACTTCATGGCCAGCTTCTATGTGTATGACCATAGTGTACAGCATATGAGAACTATTGCCTCCATATGTAAGCTATATACTTTGCTACTGTGATATGCACAAATAGAGCAGCTTGGAAAAAGGCCACATGAGCAGGTGGAAGGTCCCTTGAAGCCATTTTGTCCTTTTCTTCTTTAAGACAAGTTTTTAGAGAAGGAAGATGAGACAGATGATTGACCACGTCTGATCTGATGGGGTAAAGCTACATAATATTCCACCCTATGGGCTTTATTTCTTTAGAACATTATAGCTTCAACAAAACCATATTCAAATGTGGAACAGCTTCATCACGCTAGCTTCACAAATACTCATTGTTTGAACAGATAAAGAAGTATTTCTTTAAAGCCAAAACTTCTTTTTCAGATTATTTTTCAATCAATGAATGATTGTTAACACACTTTGCAGAAAAGCTGTGTCAAGTATACTACCAGCTGTTCGACTTATAAACTCTGGCTGCATTTTAAAAATTGAAATTAACATCAGCAATGTTTTTGGAAACCGAGTTGTGGAGCTACAAGGCATCCTAAGCACAATAAAAGGTCTTGTTCAATAATGTTATGATTTTGGCCATTTGATAAAGATGATGATGATGGAGATGAAGATGGGAACAATGACTCTAATGATTCTGCCCTGCCTTTCCATTAACAGGAAATTTTAAAGGACCTTACCATTACAAAATATAGTGAAATGGCAAGTGAAAACAAATTCAGTCACAGAATTATTGAAAACGAATGGAATTAGGGATGTACATTGTATTTTGACAAGAACATAAGAATAGACCAAATCAGAGTCATTTCAGAATTTCCAGGGTGCTATACAGTGAAGCTAAGAGTCCAGATGTACAGTGTGGAATGGAACCTCCCACATATCTATCATTTTTGAGATTAATATGTTCACATGATTAAATAAATTTGTTAAGTTTGCCCTCAGTGGGTTTAAAACGTTAAATGAAAATGGATGTGATGAAGAAGGGAAAGAGAGGAAGAGAGAGAGGAACCAAGTCATTGAAATTGATTCCACATAGGTGAATGCCTCTTAGTCTGTTTTTTTTAAGTTCCAGCTGATACAGGGCTATTCCAGACAGCAAAAAATTAAAATGAAAAATGAAAACAATGTGGTCTTGGCTTCCCAAAGCCCAAGTCAGCTTGTTTGGATGGTGATGGCGGTGGTGAGGATGCGTACACTGACCAAAAGCTCACGTGCATGTCATGTGATTTTACAGTGAATTCAAAAGCAACAATCTCTGTCCCGATTTATTGCATCAGTGGAACCAGGCCTCTAGTCTTGGTGTTTCTATTTCTCTACTCATAATAATGGGTTTGTCCTGGAGATTCAGGAACATGAAAACACTGTTGCAGTTCTAGAGAAGAATCATGTCGGAGTGCTTCCAAAAGGGCAGAGACTGGGTTGGTCAGCAATCTGTGTGCCTAATTTGGGCACCGAGTGCATGTTTCTAAATAAAAACTAACATAACTGTAAAGACATAACAGCAGTTATGTCTACAAATAGCTAAAATTGTCACAATTAATTAAACTATGTCATAAGCCAATTTAAAAAGATCTTTCTTCATGCCTTTCCCAAAAGCAGTGAAAATGGAAACCTGTCAACATGCGGAGGAGAGTGCATTCCACAATCTAGGAACTAGACAGGAAGAAGCCTTCTGCCACATGCCTGACAGGCAGCCATCCACAGCTGTTCCTTTTCTTAAGAGGAGGTCTCTTAAAAACTTTGGATTGTGGACAGGTCCATAAGGAGGCTGGTGGTCCTTTAGACAGAGAGTCAGGCACTACACCATTTCAGAATTCGATTCTAACAAATTGGATCTGTGTACGTTTTGTTTGAACTACCACTGGATGGTGAACCTTGCAGCATGCTATAATATGCATCTACTCCGAATCAACCCCATGCCACTCAATGAGACTTATTCCTCAATTGGTGTATATAGGGTTGAAGCCTTAATGTTTCTTTAATACAGCGGTGGGCAACTTTGGAGGGTTGTTTGGCATTTCCATTCAGGCTTAAATATTGTGCCATTCTGAACTTCTGAGTTTAGTCTTTCTATGAGTTATAATGTCATTAGAGATGGGCATGAACCACTGTTTCAGCTGTCTGGCATGGTTTGTTTCCCATCAAACTGCTGATTTGTGGTTCAGCACCCCACCCCCTCCAGTGGGCGCTCATTCAGCAGCAGCGCCCAGAAGAAACAGGGCCGGCGGCTGCTACTGAATGGGTGCCCACTGAAGGGGGTGGGGCACCAAACCACAAATCAGCTGTTCGGCTGGGAAACAAACCGTGCCAAGCCAGCGAACCAGCAGTTCATGTCCATCTCTAAATGTAATTTTGAAATTTATTTTTGCATATCGCCAGCAAATAGCAAAACTGGCCAGGTTAATTTTCCTCGAACCTTCGGCTACAGCAGTTATCCTCTATCTATCCTCTCTGTTGCATCAGAGGGGTTTTAGATGCTGCAAATTAGATCAGAAGTACATGGGACTAAGCCCTGTCTTGCAAGGAAACTCTTAAAGGTTTCAGAGATCAGAGGCAATAGGGTTGTAGCCAAACTTGTGAGCATTTCATGCCACATGCTTAGCAGTCATGAGTTTGGGAGCAGCTGTAGTCACTTTCATGGTCTCTCATTCAGAAGAAGTCTATAAACACACAAGAATTGTCATGAGCGTTTATGTTCAGACCATATGAGAAGCACATGTGAAACTTAGAACTATAACAAATAGTGTCAGTAACTGAAAGATTAATCAGCCTAATTGAAGTTGCTGAAGTTTGCACAATTGGATTCAGTCAGCAGCAGAATGCTTCTTACCAAGGGCATTTTTGCTGGCAGTGCGGGAAGTTTCATTTTTCTTACAAAACGCATAACACATCTAAAACAACGATGTCCAAAGGGCATATACAAACACCCCCCCCCTCTCTCTCTCTCTCTCTCTCTCTCTCTCTCTCTGGTAGACGTACCTAAAATCCATTTTACAATGACAACTGCTGTACTTCTTCAAGGAAACACTGCACAGCAATTTCCCCAGTATGTATAACTAAATAGTGTGGTAAAGTTAACAAATCTTTTAATTACTTGTACTGAAGTGCTAGCTTCATATTTAAAAAAAATGTCTCTTCGGCTTTCATTAAATTAGCTCAGCGTACAATGTGACAGAGCTGGAACCTTTTTCTATGTGCACCTGAGCCCTTAACTTCAAAGATGAGCCAAACACTTGTTCTCTTTTGTGCTGCTGTCACCATAGCAAGTATTCTTTGGTGTCTACACAGTAAAAATCTTCAATCTGATGCTTCTTTGGGTCACTTAGTCCTAAGAGTCACAGTTTGCCTACCTCCAACATTTCTCCTTCAAGACTGTGGAGAGCCTGTGAACATCACTTTTTTTTCCTCTTGTAGCTTCAGGGCCTGAATCTAAGTCTTTGCCCAACTTACAGGCAATGATAAATCCTAAGTCCTCATTTTCCTGTCATAGCAGCAAGATGACTTATTTTAAAAGAAAAAAATCTTGCAAATAAAAAGGACAGAATACTTCTTTATTTTTATATTTATATTTGGGTTCTTTATGAATATATGTATACATAAAAAAAGGACATGAATACATAAACTGGATGTAACAAATCATTAGTAGAGCTCACTGCTTCTGAAAGTCTTGATGTGTATAGCAGAGAACGTTGATTATCCCTTTCCCCTGTCAGCCTGAAGAAAAATGTTTTCTGGAAAAAAAAATAATCCCTTATTGCCCTGAGTAAAAAAATAAAAATAAATTTAAAAAATAGCTCAATGCCATTGTCATTTCATGCTTCCCTTCTTGCCAGGTCAAAATTGTACAAAAAGGTTGTTTCATAAAAGGCCCACCAGGGGTATCTTGGTGTCACACAAGACATTCAGGGGAATGTGCATTGATTGATTGATTGATTGATTGATTGATTGATTGATTGATTGATTGATTGATTGATTGATTGATTGATTGATTGAATATACCACCCCTTTAGTGGAAACACTACTCTGGGTAGTTTACAAATTAAAATTCAGAATCCTACATGACCCCATATAAAAATACAATCAATATGGCAGTTCACCAATCTAAATCTAAAATTAGTACAAAAAGAAAAAGAAAGCACAAGCAAAGGGGGTAAAAGCAAATTAATATTAACAGCATCTGGGAGATAAGTTATTGAAGGGAGCTTTATATGATTCAGTCTTTACTAATTTCCTGAATATCAAGAGAAAGGAGCTTGGCAAACCTCAACTGGAAGTTTATACCAAAGTTTGGGGGCCACCACAGAGAAAGCTCAATTCTTCGTTGCCATCTTTTTGGCCTTCCTTGCTATGGCCACTTTTCGCAACAGAGATTGAGAGGAACAGGTGAAATGGGTAGCTGATTTTTGAGAGAGAGATTCTGACAAGTATCAAGGTCCTAAATCATTAAGGGTTTTATAAGTCATAACCAGTACCTTGAATTGAGCACAGAAACTGACAGGAAGCTGATGAGGGTAAACCAGACTAGGGATATATGATTGAATTTACTAGTCCCAGAAATCAGTCTGGTCATCACATTTTGGACCTGTTGACGTTTCTGTACTGTTTTCAAGGGCAGCTCTACATAGAGAGCATCACAGTAGTCTGTTTTTGAGATTACCACTGTGTGAACCACTATTACTAGGCATTTCTTATCCGGGGGAGTGGGGGACGCAACTGGGCAATCAATCGAGATGTATGCCTCAGTGCTCTGCCATGCAAATTAATCTTCCCAATTACCAATCATAAAACAAAGCACTCCAAATGCAAGATAAAGAGATGAGGAAAATCACCTAGTATAAAATACAGATGCCCTTTACCACTTGGGGCAGCACCTTTGTTATGATAATCCATATATGTAGGTGAGGGGAAAATAGAATTAATGAGTTCTAGAACCAAGTTTCCTCACTCCTGTGCTAGATTATATGAAAAGGACTCAGAAGATGCTTCATACTTTTTCCCCACCCCCAAGGTGGGTATTATTTGCACAAAGATCCCAAACATTCTCCATTAAGAATGAACAAATATGTCCAATTTGTTTTCTTTTCAAATCTCCACTACATTTATGAAGAAATTTGTGAACTACAGTTAATTTTTTTTTTAAACGGAATTATCAATCACCTGCATGGACTCTACCATGTATGTCTTGCAGCCATTAGAAATGAAGAGCCTGACATACAGGGAAAATTTTGGGAAAGTTCTTATAATTCTGCAACACAAACAGAACAGAAGGTGCAGGGGTTCATGCTCAGACTTTTTCAGAGAAAAGCATTCCAAAATGGTCCCCCTAGCTTGATTACTCTCTCAGTTTTGCTTTCCCCTGTTGGATATATTGCACCCTCATATGAGGTTTTTGGCCAGGAGGAACTTTTCTGGGTTAGAGATGCTGTCAACCAGTTCAGTAGCAACGAGTTGTTTCCCTCTCTACCTCAGATTCTTTCCCCCGTCATTTTTAACAGTCAGTTAGGGTTCACTTAGTGTCAGTTATGGAGTCCAAAGTGAAAAGTTAGTTCTCCTCAATTGACTGAATGTGTGGAGGAGGAAGAAGGGTTCTTCATTGCACCCTGTTAGTTTTTTTCCGCCTGTCTTTTTGTGGTTTCTCTACAACCTTTGTATTTCAGAATGTGTTTTTATGATTTTTGTTTTACTTTCTGTACAACACCCAGAGTAGCAATTTGACAGACAGACAGACAGACAGACAGACAGACAGATAGATAGATAGATAGATAGATAGATAGATAGATAGATAGATAGATAGATAGATAGATAGATAGATAGATAGATAAAGTGTTCTGTCAGCTAAGTAACCAGCCAGTTAATAATGAAGTAAATTAAGCAGTTAAGCTCAGTAATGTAAGGAGTTAACATTTCCACAAAACATGGTGCTTGTTTTTTATAGAAGAAGAACTGTAAGTAAATGGAAACATTTTATTCTTTCTAATTTACAAGACTCTCTGAGTGAATGTATTGAAACAAATAAGTGCTAGTTGGGGCAAACTAACAAATAAGGGGTGGTTTATTAAAAGATATTGTAGTTCAGCCTGCTCTGTGGGTTCCTGACTGAACCATTTTATCTGCTGCATAATAAGAGGAAGTTTTATTTTATTTTAATTCATCACACCAAACCTCAGCATTCCTAACATTCAATTTTTGTTTCTTCTTTAAAATTTCAGATTCCTTATATGGTGTTTTTTTGAAGAAATGTGGACATTTTGAAAAATTCTTATCAAAAATAGGACAAAATGAAATTTCTATCCAACTTCCCTAACTCAGAAAACACAAACACAGCCACAACTCTATATTTTCCTGCATCAGTGTTGGAGGTTGCTGTCCTATGTGACATGCTGCAGTTGTGCAACTCATTAGTATACTGTTTAACAAGTTAATTCATTGTTTCTTTCTCATGCAATAAAGGAACCCTTGCCTGTTCTGCACTATACAGAATTAGCATCCATCAGACCACTTTCGCACTTCATACCATCTTAGCAGGTGCACTTTATTTATTGTTTAAGTATTGTGGAGATGGATCTGTTGCTATGCCATGAACTTAGATTTTCCAGGAGCTAATGCTTTATGCTGGGCTAATGTGATTGGTGCACAGTGAAAGATGCAGAAAACGGCAGAAGGAGCCAGGCTGCAGCTGAGCAAACGATCTGTATTGAATGATTTAGTCCAGGAATTTAGTCCTTTCCATCTGCCTCTCAATTGCTAGTGTCAGATTTTGCTTTTTACTAATCAATTGTTTGACCGAGCTTATGAGGCTATATAAAACAGTTTGAAGTTTTTTATTCTGATTATTTCTCACTTTTGTTACTTATTTCACACACTGTTAATTGCAACTTAATTACAACTTACCCACCCATTCAATATCTAAGGCCTCAATCCTAAACCCATTTACCCAGGAGTAAGCCTATCTGAATTCACTGTGAGTTGCTTCTGAGTAGACACATAGAACTGTAAGGCTTTTTTCAATATCATCCACATATCAGGGTAAAGGTGAATGATATGTTTAGTCACTATTTAGAGTCATGATCCCTTTGTCCTAACAAGTGTGGGGTTTTTTTGGTCTTTACATCTTTATACTGTATACCAGCATACACTGTTTTGTGACTGGCCAACAGGATGTTTACCTGGGCTTAATTGTGAGTCTGATTGCTGAGGTGTGTAAAGAAATTCCATAAGTAAGGAGAGAATATCATCAGTAGAAACCCTTCCCACTTGGTGTCTATTTTGATCTCAGTAAATCCAAATATGGTGGAAGGATTTCAGCGATTTTAAAGCCCACTGCATTGTGAAGGAAGGATACATTAGCAGTTGTAATACTGATATTAAATATATTATTTCTTTCCATCTTTTTCATAAATCATTTTTCAAAAGAGGACTGTGTTCTGTATTAAAAGCTTCCAAATGCTTTTATTAAACACACACATACAGATACACACACCGCACACATTACATCGGCATACTAGTACTTACCTTTCAGTGGTCAATTTGCAGCAGTATTGAACTACTCTGGGAATTGAAGTATTGGTGAGGATAGAAAAATTACACTGGATACTGAAGGCTGGTAAAGACAATGAACAAATAAATTTGGACTGGTTTGTTTTCCAGTCCAAATTTCCTCCCTTAACTACATACATCTATTTCCTGAGCACTGCTCTTAATTCTCACATGTACCTTACTCCAGGCTCTGGCATCACACATATTCTATAAGGGGGAATCATGCTTTCTCAGAGATAATATGAATTTAATTAGCTTGGCAGTGAACCACAGGATGAAATTGCTTCTCAATTGCCTTTTCTATGAAATCTTTGGTAAAATCAGGGTGAATGAAATAATAATACAATTCCTTCCACCAGATTGGAAATCATCCCTAATAAGGTAGCAGGCACATACTCATTCACCTGTGAGTAGGTTCTGCTGAACTTACTGATGCCCACTGAGGAGTAGATATGGAGAAAGTTACACAGAAATACCTAATAATAATATTAAAAGCCCACTGGAAGGGCATTGGGATTAAAACAACCATTCAGTACCGCCAGTTTATGCAGGCAAGATACTATAGAAATTAGCCCCATGTCTCTGATATTTATGCAAATGCCATTTCTGTGAATGATGGTAAAATGCAAACAAAAGAGGTTGGAAGAAGGAGGGGGAACAAACTTCAGTTTTATAGCTTGAGTTTCTACAATCTGTTCATTGTTTATCCAAGCAAAACCTACTTCTGTGTTACAATTTCATCCTTTAAACCTTTTCCTTTATAAACATGATGATGTATTAACTACAGTCTCATCTCTAGCAGAGGGCCTTCATTGTGGCAGTATTTAAACAAGTGTTCAATTAATTCAAAAAGACTAGCATGTGTATCTTTTAAATATGGTATATATTAGCACCCTTCTCCCCAAAGTGCTTTTGAGTGAGAGGATGGGGTGGACTCTGTCTGTTTGTTTGACTGCTATGCCTATGCTGCTGCTTTGAATTGTCAGTTTTGTTTTTAATTGCTTGTTTTACTTGGATTGCTTTTTGTAAGCACCATTGGGTGCTTTGTGTAGACAGGCAGAGTGTACGTGCAAGGAAAGAAAAGAAAAACAACCAGCCATTGCTAGAAATGTTCACCAAATTTGAGAATACAGGATAGCTGGTATTGGCAGGTGTAGCAGCTGGCCATGTTGGCTGGGGGATTCTGGGAACTGAAATGCCTCATGTAGTTATAATGTTACTTTTAGGTGTTACAAGTAACATTTTCGAGTTACTTTTAACAGTCAATTTCAGAGGGCGCTAAAGGCATTTTTAGAGCATTTTGACGGGGATTTTACAGGTTTTATGCTAATCTCTTATCAAGACTAAATAGCATGGTTGTTGTTCTTGTTATAGAAAATATTAACAACATGCAAAAATAGAAGGAGTAGTATTGAATCATTCCCTGCATTTCCTGCTGGTAATGACACTGCAACATATTAATATTGTAAACTCAAAAAATTGCTTGCAGTCAGAGTAACAATAATGGTAGCAACAACAACTGGCTTATTTTCATTGTTGTTGTCGTCAAGTCATCTCCAACTTATGGCGACCCTATGAATGAGCAATCTCCAAAGTGTCCTGTCCTCAACAGCTCAGCTCATGTAAACTCAGACCTCTGGTTTCTTTTTGGGAGTCAGTCCATCTCACATTTGATATTTTCCTACTGCCTTCAAGTTTCCCAACATCATTGTCTTTTCTAGAGAATCTTGCCTTCCCATGACATGCCCAAAGTAGGAGAGCCTCCGTTTCATCATTTTGCCTCTAGAGATAATACAGGCTTGATATACTCTAGGACCCACTTGGTTGTCTTTCTGGCAGTCCAGGATAACCACAAAGCTCTCCTCCAGCACCATATTTCAAGCAAATCATTCTTTTTCCTATCAGCTTTCTTTAATGTCCAGCTTTCACACTCATACATACAGTGATTGGAAGTACAACAGTGTGGATGGTCTTGGTCTTGGTCTCCTGTGATACATCCTGACACTTGATGATATTTTCTAATTCCTTCATCGCTGCTGTTTTGAGTCTCAAGAGCATGTCAAGACAGGCATATAGGTCACTATTTGGATAGCTTTTGGTGCTGTTTGGTTTGAATCAAATTATGACACGTGTTTTGATTTAGAGCGATCCATCCCACCCCTTTGTAGAGTTGTCCCGCTCCTTTTTGGCACAGTGCTTTTTGGCACAGGCTACAGGTTTTTTGGCCCAATTCAAAGCACTCCTAATGAGCCTGTTTTGTAGTCCATGAGGATGGTGAGTTCACACCAAAATAGAATTCTGGGTGGTGCTACCTGAAGTAACAACCCTGTGCTGTATTTGGTGGGTTGTGGTATTGAAAGGGAGAAAGAGAACTCCCTCCTCTATTTGCAAACAGAAGCCTTTAATCAGTGGCCATCTGCTAATACTGATGATAAGAGGACCCTGATCAACAGGATTTCAGCCTTTCTTTTTCCTCTCCATTTTTGTCTTCACATAACTTTTATTGACTGATCATAACTGAGAGCAGCTTATTGTACTTCTAACGTTCTAATACAGTGAATGAACAGTCCCATTTTGAAAAGCTTCTTTGTGGCTTCCAGAATTCTTAAGCCAACATGTCCATACTAGCTGGGGCATTTTGGTAGTGGTCGTCCAAAATAGTACCTTTTCCAAGCTTTAGAAGATGCACTTCCCCAAATTTCCAGAATCCTCTCCCTCTTTGTCCTTACTGTGTCCCTTCACAAATCAAAGTTGCCCTTTTGCTAGATAGTTGAATGAGGAGGTGAGCAAAGAGACTGCAAGGCTGCCTTAATAATTCTCTGAAGCAGTTGTCCCTAAACGCTTTTCCTTTCCTAAATCCTGATAGCCATCCTTCAGTAGAGATGGGTCCTGTCTAATGTTTTGCATGGTTCCCAATCTTGGGTGCCCAGATGTTCTTGGACTAAAATTTCACAACTAGTTGTGCTGGCCAGGATTTCTGGGAGTGGTATTCCAGAAACATCTGGGTACTCAGGTTTGAGAACCACTGCTATAGGGATTATGTCACTTTTTATGCTCCACTGGGTTAGAATTCTTTTTCTATTTTCTGTTTCAAGTTTGGAAGGACTGCACTAATTTGCCTTCAACGGCAACTTATAGGGAAACTGTGTGTCAGAAAGTTAAGGACAAGCTTAGAGTAATTCGTTAGCTTACGTTGTGGTGGAGAGTCATTGCATTGTTTATTGTATCTGAGCCCTGGAAAAACATTAAAACAGCTCTTATTTTCAATATTACCTTGAAGGAAACAAATGCCCTATAGTACAAGCAGCTTTACTGTACTGGAAACAATGTTTAAAATCACATTAATAGAAGTCATTAAAATTGAGCTTTTCCTCTCTGCAGCAGTCACACTGAAGCCATTTTCAATTGCTTTTCTAACTAAATAATTGTAGTGTGGTATTCACACTATTCCCCCGGTAGCCTCTATTCTAAGCATTGGGGATATTGTGGTAATGTTATATAATTACAAATGGCAATACAGAAAAGTTTAAGAAGAACCACTGAGTGTACTTACAAACAGTTGGTACTCTGTGCAACATTTCACATGCTAATACTCTCTGGCACATTCTTGGATTTATTTCATAGAGCAACAGCTACAAAGAATCCTAATTACAACTAGAAAGGCCATTTCTGTCCTTGAAGCACACTGGAGAAAGTTCAGAAAAGTAAGAGAACGTATAAATTGGGGGCGAGGGAGTACAGTCTACATCTCCCTGGCTGTTTGCCCCATTCGGTTTCATATTTCATCTTATATATCTTTAAAATGATAAGAAATAACATATGGTGTTGGTGATCTTCTTTTTCATGTGACTTTTATTCTGAATCATCAGCCACTAAAGAAGTAAACAATTGATAAAATTCCAGCGTTAAATCTATGGAATGGCTTCTTTCAAATGCTGAGTTCTTATAGAAGTCAAGGATGAGGATCAAATCCTTTCACAACACATCCAGCTCACGTCCCAAAACAATAACAATACAAAATAAATATAATGACGAGAAGAGCTTCCTTCCCATTTCCCACAGGAACCTAAGAAGCTGCCTTATTCTGATTTAGGCCATTGGCCCACATATCTTAGGACTATCGGATACAGCAGCTCTCAACGTTTGGACTTCAGTGTTCAAATCCCTGACCACTGGCCATGCTGGATGGAACTTCTCAGAGTAGAAGTTCAAATGATCTGGAGGACCAAATGTTGAGAATCACTAACAGTATTAACTAACAGTAATTAGTTTCAGGGCTCATCCACTCATCCTATTTGCTTCTTCTAAGGAGGTGGTTCCATTGCCCATTGACTTGGATTAGTTCAACAGGTCTACATGATGGTACAGAAGACTCAAATTGATCCACTTCCCTTCTACTTCAGATTTATTGTCCTTCTTTCGAGAATACATCCTGGTTCATTCCAGAGGTGCCAGGGCTGTTTCTTTGTCCTAAAGAAGCCTGATTCCTATGACATGTACACAATTCAAACTTGCTTGACATCAGTTCTGATGTCATCTGTGCAACTGCCTAATCTCTACCTACACTTGGGAGACAAGGGGCGGAGACAGGGCAGAAAATAGGGAGATCCTGAGAGGAAAGGTGGGAAGACAGTGGGAGAAGTAAGAGAGAGGATGTCTTATGGCATGGACATTCAAATGAGAGGAATTGAGACAGCATTCAAGAAAAAATTAAAACTGGTGTGGAAGCTTGGAGTTAGCTGTTTTGGATATATGGGGGGGGGAGGAACCACTCTTCCAGTTTGCCTCAATCCAAGCCACACACCTTGTGTGGATGAGCAATCAGCTGGAATGTCTTTCCCTAACCTTACTTTGAAATGGCAGCAATGGAACCTTGACCTTTTTCATGAAAAGCAGATTCTCTACCAATGAGCCATGACTCTGCCCTGTGTCTCTAAACACTGCTCTGTATTCATTTGGTGAATCCTAGTCTCAACTGTGGTCCTACCACAGTATCTACCATATGGTCTCCTCCATGAAGTATTCTAGTAAATAAGGGAAGAGAGGTGATACAGAGGGCTCATGTTGAAACACCAGAGCTAGATCCAGTTCCAGTGTCTAATTATTCTGCTACATGTTTAGAGATTATTCACCCACCAATTATTTTTTTGTACTGGGACTTTGGGCAAGGATAAGGGCTTTGCTCATCAATTCTGGGTCTCCTGTGCAGAAATGGCTGGTACTGGGTGTATCAGCCATGCTGGCTGGAGTATTCTGGAAGTTGTGACTTTTCCAATTGTACTTTAACTTGGAAAAGTAACTTTCCCAATTTTAATTAATTAAATTTAATAAATAGTGTAGTTTAAATCAGTGGTTCTTAACCTTTGTTACTCAGGTGTTTTTGAACTGCAACTCCCAGAAACCCCAGCCAGCACAGCTGGTGGTGAAGGCTTCTGGGAGTTGCAGTCCAAAAACACCTGAGTAACAAAGGTTAAGAACCACTGGTTTAAATGATGCTTTCCCCCCCTGGCTTTTGCTTTACATATTGCGTGGAGAAGTTAATTGGACTCCAGTATATTTAAGTCTGAAGATATATTAGCTTACTAATTCAGTGCAATGCAGATGAAGTTAGGGTTATTGGAAGCAGAGAGACTTGTTTATGCCATAAGTTAAACATAGCTATCTAATAATATATCTGCCATGGAACCTCACAGGGATCAGAGTGGACCTGGTAAAATAACTCCTTAGATATCTCCCTTACCTAGAAAACTATATTAGGGTCACTGTGAGTCAATTCTGACTTAACAGCACATAGCAAACAAACAAATACCTAGCAAATTTTAAACATATTATTATTATTATTATTATTATTATTATTATTATTATTATTATTATTATTATTATTATTATTGATGCAGCGTTATTTTTGTGTGTGCGTGCTATGTACTTCTGAATGTTGATATTATCATGTCAATTAAGAGTATCCAGCAGTTCTTCTGTAAGCATTCTGACATTGAGCGGGGGAGGCCAAAACTGTTAACTGAGGCAGATGTGAGGCAATTCTGCAGGCTAAACCACTCTGCTTGATTAATGGTTGATGGAGGGAGGAAGAGCTATGACAAGGGTATGTTGAAATCCTGTGCAGATTCACTCAGAAACATCTTTCTGCTGGCATATGTCATACTATTTCATGCAGGAAACTATTCTGTAAAAACTATGCAGGCTTGAGTCAACTCACTGTAGGATTCCTCTAGCAATACAGTAAAGGCTAGATAGCCTCCAGACAAGCTGGGAGCATCTTAACTGGTTACAGATACTCCATCCTTTCCCTTTTTTGTCCTGAAAAATCAAGGCAAAGTATGGGTGCAATGAGGGTACACAATAAACAAGCACAATTTGTGACAGTGAAGAATGGTATTCTTAATTATGCAACACATCTGATATCACACTCAGCTTCCAGTTTTCTGATTTGGGGGCATTCAAACCAACATGACTAATTTAATAAGTAATTTGGTAATTGACTATATCATGGATTTCAAATGTTTTTGGTTTTTCCATATTCAAGAGACCTTAAGAACTATAGTTTTGTAACATGCTGCAGGTTTTCCTGACAGCGAATTCTCAAGTATTCTGTAAAACAACAACAACAAACCACAGCCTCCTCTCATTCAATTACAATTCCCAGAATTTGTGTGCGGGTAGCAGTGACAATTAAACAATATAGGTTTATAGGGTCAATATGCCCTGGCTCTCTGTTCCAAGAGATGTTTGCTTGTTAACAAGACAAAACTTTTGTGCCTGAAAAAAAGTAGTCATCAATTGAAACTTAGTTGGTAAATTAAATCTTTAAATTAAATTCTGTATTCTTCTTCTCTGATTTCTTGAGGATTAAAGCATCAGTAATGGAGATGTAGGCCTGTAAAACATATGCGTTTTCTTGCCTGAAGCTTATGATACTACATTATATTTTAATGAATTTCAACTGAAATAAGGAATAATTGGGAAAGAATACACATTTTAATGAAGTGAGTTATCTGTAATTAGGAAAAACCCCAAGGAATATTTTCCCTGACCCTCCCCACAATGCTTAGGTCATCCTAACTTTATTGGACAGATAACATGGTCAGCCACCAGATTATATCTGAGCTGTAAGAAAGATAGCCCTGTGTTCATTCTGAAGCTCCTAACCTAATTCCTTAAACTGCACCAATAAGAGAACAGAAGTTGGTTTAAGTGTCTTCGTGGCTTCAAAAATTGCTTGTAAATGTGACATTCACAGATTCGCTTACATTAAAGTTAAACTAAAGCATAACAAGAGTTAAACTAATGCATATAAAAGTTATGCACCGGGGAGGGGTAAGGGGACTTAAAACCAACTTGTTAAAACCAGATGTTCTGAAGAATGGGGCATTTACAAACATGCACATAGTTATTCAGAAGTATGTCACTGCATAACTTTAGCTTTACCCAATAGAATTTTTACAGTATATAAACATTTAGCTGAAACCTCAGTTCTTTGGATTATCTGATTACTATGTGTTCATCTCCCATATTTTGGACAATTGAGGCTAATGAATGGATTTATTCTTGTAGCAGAGCCAGACATAATGCAGACCAGGCTCTGTGTAAGTTTACCCACCCATTTCTGTCAAAGCATTTTAGTCAGAAACGACAGTTCTTCCGTTCTCCCAGTTCTTCATTTCGTTTGTTCCATTTTTGTCCCACCTGCTCCAAGAAGCTTAGCATGAAGTTCCCTCCCTCCCTTTTTAAACCTCTGTAAGTGAGGCTGCTAGTAAAAAGTCATGCAGTGAATTTAATGGATGAGGATGAATCGGAACTTCTATTATTTTGTCCACTACTCACATTATGCAGAGTGACCAGTTTTATAGGAATTAAGCACAGGAGGACATTTCCACAACAGAATAGTTAATACGCTATGATGGGAAATGAAATGCTTGATGTAGAATCATAGAATCACAGAATCATAGAATTACAGAGTTGGAAGAGACCACAGGGGCCATCGAGTCCAACCCCCTGCCATGCAGGAACTCCATCAATGGTCCCATTTTAGGGCAGTGAAGTTGAAAAATATGGTATAGCCCTCGTTTCAAATATTTGAAGGAAGAGTTATCTTTATCAGATATTGAAAATGTTAGTTTTCTGAACTATAACTCTCAGAATCTTAGAATTCACAAGCCCACTAACTTTTATAACGTGGCCTTATCTTTATCTATTTCTGTCTATAGCTGTATTTATGTAGTACTGACAATGTAGTACTTCAGCATATGTAGAACTGGTGGTGTAGTTCTTTAGCCCAGCCATTCTCAACAGGGGGCATATGACCCCTTGGGGTACCTTGGCACATTTGAAGGGGGCCACAGACTGAAAACAATTCTTCACATACCACCTTATAAGGTTTGTTATGCAATTTATAGAATCCTAATTTGGCCTATCTTTCTTTTATATTGTGTTTATGGTCGTGGCCAAAGAAAGATTGAGAATGGCTGCTTTAGCTTGTGTAGTGTAGAACTTTAGCCCACTTGAGAATTACAATATGGTTCCTCAGCCTGTTTGGTGAAACCAGGTGTTCCAACTAAACCAAATGCTAAATGTACAGTAAGTTGTAGGCTGTATGCAACATAAATATTTAGGATTGGCTAAAGAAACAAATTCAGTGAAAGGAAGTGAAAGGAAAGTCCGATGCTGCAAAGAAAAATACTGCATAGGAACCTGGAATGTAAGATCTATGAACCTTGGTAAGCTGGATGTGGTCAAACAGGAGATGGCAAGAATAAACATTGACATCCTGGGCGTCAGTGAACTAAAATGGACAGCAATGGGCGAATTAAATTTAGACGATTACCATATCTACTATTGTGGGCAAGAATCCCGTAGAAGAAATGGAGGAGCCCTTATAGTCAACAAAAGAGTGGGAAAAGCTGTACTGGGATACAATCTCAAAAATGATAGAATGATTTCAATACGAATCCAAGGCAGACCTTTCAACATCACAGTAATCCAAGTTTATGCACCAACCACCAATGCTGAAGAGGCTGAAATTGACCAATTCTATGAAGACTTACAACACCTAGAACTGACACCAAAGAAAGATGTTCTTCTCATTATAGGGGATTGGAATGCTAAAGTAGGGAGTCAAGAGATAAAAGGAACAACAGGGAAGTTTGGCCTTGGAGTTCAAAACGAAGCAGGGCAAAGGTTAATAGAGTTTTGTCAAGAGAACAAGCTGGTCATCACAAACACTCTTTTCAAACAACACAAGAGGCGACTCTACACATGGACATCACCAGATGGGCAATACCGAAATCAGATTGATTATATTCTCTGCAGCCAAAGATGGAGAAGCTCTATACAGTCAGCAAAAACAAGACCTGGAGCTGATTGTGGCTCTGATCATCAGCTTCTTATAGCAAAACTCAAGCTTAAACTGAAGAAAGTAGGAAAAACCACTGGGCTAGTCAAGTGTAATCTAAACCAAATCCCTTATGAATACACAGTGGAAGTGAAGAACAGATTTAAGGAACTAGATTTGGTGGATAGAGTGCCTGAAGAACTATGGATGGAGGCCCGTAACATTGTACAGGAGGCAGCAACAAAAACCATCCCAAAGAAAAGGAAATGCAAGAAAGCAAAGTGGCTGTCCAATGAGGCCTTACAAATAGCAGAGAAGAGAAGGGAAACAAAATGCAAGGGAGATAGGGAAAGTTACAGAAAATGGAATGCAGACTTCCAAAGAATAGCAAGGAGAGACAAGAGGGCCTTCTTAAATGAACAGTGCAAAGAAATAGAGGAAAATAATATAAAGGGAAAAACCAGAGATCTGTTCAAGAAAATAGGAGATATTAAAGGAACCTTTTGTGCAAAGATGGACATGATAAAGGACAAAAATGGTAGGGACCTAACAGAAGCAGAAGACATCAAAAAGAGGTGGCAAGAATACACAGAGGAATTATACCAGAAAGATCTGGATGTCCCGGACAACCCAGATAGTGTGGTTGCTGACCTTGAGCCAGACATTCTGGAGAGTGAAGTCAAGTGGGCCTTAGAAAGCATGGCTAGCAACAAGGCCAGTGGAGGTGATGGCATTCCAGTCGAACTATTTAAAATCTTAAAAGACGACACTGTTAAGGTGCTACACTCAATATGCCAGCAAGTATGGAAAACTCAGCAGTGGCCAGAGGATTGGGAAAGATCAGTCTACATCCCAATCCCAAAGAATTTGGATTGGGATGTAGCCGCCCAGAGTAGTCAGTTGACTAAATGGGCGGGGTATAAATTCAATAAATAAAGAAAGAAAGAAAGAAAGAAAGAAAGAAAGAAAGAAGGGCAGTGCCAAAGAATGCTCCAACTACCGTACAATTGCACTCATTTCACACGCTAGCAAGGTTACGCTCCAAATCCTACAACGTAGGCTTCAGCAGTATGTGGACCGAGAACTCCCAGCTGGATTTCGAAGGGGCAGAGACCAAATTGCTAACATGCGCTGGATTATGGAGAAAGCCAGAGAGTTCCAGAAAAACATCTACTTCTGCTTCATTGACTACACAAAAGCTTTTGACTGTGTGGACCACAGCAAACTATGGCAAGTTCTTAAAGAAATGGGAGTGCCTGACCACCTTATCTATCTCCTGAGAAATCTATACAGTACGTGGGACAGGAAGCAACAGTTAGAACTGGATATGGAACAACTGATTGGTTCAAAATTGGGAAAGGAGTACGACAAGGCTGTATATTGTCTCCCTGATTATTTAACTTATATGGAGAATACATCATATGAAAGGCTGGACTAGAGGAATCCCAAACCGGAATTAAGATTGCCGGAAGAAATATCAACAACCTCAGATATGCATATGATACCACTCTGATGGCAGAAAGTGAGGAGGAATTAAAGAACCTCATAATGAGGGTGAAAGAGGAGAGTGCAAAAAATGGACTGAAGCTCAACATCAAAAAAACTAAGATCATGGCCACTGGCCCCATCACCTCCTGGCAAATAGAAGGGGAAGATATGGAGGCAGTGACAGATTTTACCTTCTTGGGCTCCATGATCACTGCAGATGGTGACAGCAGCCACAAAATTAAAAGACGCCTGCTTCTTGGGAGGAAAGCGATGAGAAACTTAGACAGCATCTTAAAAAGCAGAGACATCACCTTGCCGACAAAGGTCCGCATAGTCCAAGCTATGGTTTTTCCAGTAGCGATGTATGGAAGTGAGAGCTGGACCATAAAGAAGGCTGACCGCCGAAGAATTGATGCTTTTGAATTGTGGTGCTGGAGGAGGCTCTTGAGAGTCCCCTGGACTGCAAAGAGAACAAACCTATCCATTTTGAAAGAAATCAACCCTGAGTGCTCACTGGAAGGACAGATCCTGAAGCTGAGGCTCCAATACTTTGGCCATCTCATGAGAAGAGAAGACTCCCTGGAAAAGACCCTGATGTTGGGAAAATGTGAAGGCAAGAGGAGAAGGAGACAACAGAGGACGAGATGGATGGACAGTGTCATCGAAGCTACCAACATGAATTTGACCCAACTCCGGGTGGCAGTGGAAGACAGGAGGGCCTGGTGTGCTCTGGTCCATGGGGTCACGAAGAGTCGGACACGACTTAACGACTAAACAACAACAACAACAACAAGTTATTTGTAATTACTCCCTCTGTCTGGAAAGTTGGTAAAAGTATAAAGTTTGAGCACTCTTTGTGAGCAGCTTATATTTTGACCTTAGCTATGCCTAACAAAAAATTCTATGATATATTAGTAAAGTGGAACCTTTTCTCCTAATGAATCCATATGAATCCCAGAAGTCCAAAAGGAAGGGGTCAGACCAAGGCATCATCAACTTCAGTAGGCTGCTGCATCTTGTATCTTCTCACCATGGCCCAGGATAAGTGAAACCCATTTCTAGAGAAGAGCATTCTACAGTTACTTCCATAATCAACCCATATTTTAATTTCTAAGGGTATTATTAGACTTTAGTCAATAAAAGTTTATGCTGCAATATTCAACACAGAGTTCAATACATTCATGATAATTGTTTTCTATGGTATAAACACATTGAATTTTGTCTTGAATTGTATCCTTAATGTTCTCATTTTTCCTTAGGTCTGTTTTGATTTAGAGATGGTACCTTTGGCTGGCCACCAAATGGGTGTGTTTACATGACTAAATGTGGTTGCCAAGTTACAATAACTAGAAC
The DNA here is from genome assembly GCA_037013535.1 of Intellagama lesueurii. Classification (NCBI taxonomy): domain Eukaryota; kingdom Metazoa; phylum Chordata; class Lepidosauria; order Squamata; family Agamidae; genus Intellagama; species Intellagama lesueurii. The sequence continues at coordinate 227,580,177 of JBAJHW010000002.1, read as the reverse complement.
ATCATCTAACTCAGTGAGCAATGCTGAACATCACCCACTTAAGGTAAAACTTCATTTTGTAATTCTTGTTTAAAGGGGGACATTTGTCACAACAGGCTAAGTGCGCTTAAACCTATTGATCACAATAAATTTAGGTGTTCTTAATTTCGTACTGTAATGTGATGTGATGTTTGTATGTTTCACTTGAGTGTGTAAACAGAAGTTTCCAGTGGTCCATCCATATGAATTCTGTCTTCTGGGAATGTCAAAAAAAATGATATCTGAAAGGTGCTTCTTCCATAATTGGAGTGTTCTTTATTTTAATGGAAAGAGGAATATTAGAAATGGCTCATCTCACTTTAACTGCTTGAAAATATTTTTTAGAAGCAACACTGCACCCTCCCAAACAGAGAAGGTGAGGGACATATAAAACATAAATGGAGTAGCGAGGTAGGGAACTACATAAAATTCACTATAACTTAACAGGACTATGTTATCTCGGTGCAGCTTCACAACACAAATTCATGGCTTACACAGGCTTGATTTTTCACTCCATCCAATACACCAAGGACTTGCATACTAGTTCAGTGGGTTTTCTACACAATTACAGATTATTGCCATGGCAACCTGCTGCATCACATGACAACTTTGTTACCTCTGAGACTAGAAACAGCCACTTAAAGAAATGCACATAATCTGGTAATGGGGCTATTTTTTTTTAAAAATAAAACGGGTGGTCTATTGTTTAAAGAGTAATCCTTTGCTTATTCATAGTTATATTTTAACTTTTCATCTTAGTATTTTAATTTTTTATAATAGTAACATTATTTTTAAATTTTGTTCCAACTTTAGTAAAAAAAAAAAAAAGTCTCATTTCAACTCATAATAAAAGGTTGGTGGTAACTTGTGTTAAGTACCTACCTGAAAGAGCAGTCTGCAGTTTACAGACCTGAAAATCCTTAAGGTGAGCAGTTGATAGAAATGAAAAGCCACTTCTCCGGCAACTTTATGTAGAGCTGTCATTCTCTTTTACTTAGTTCTAAATGTAATTGTGTAAAAGATTGGTTAGTTCATGGAGCAAGAGATATACAGAGAGGCAGCTTGAGTTGTATAAGGCACCAAATTGTGCAAAGCACCAAATGCCTTCATTTTCCCAATCCTGCTACATTCCCTGGGCCTCAGGCCATTCCAAGGGTCCCTTAAACCTCAGGAGTGCTGGAGCAGCACAAGCACAAGAAGCTGCAGATGCTGGGAGGAGCCATGATAGCTCCCTATGGAATGAGCAGAATTCCATGTATCATTCTTGAGATCCGTCCACCAACTTGGGTTCATCCAAAGAATAATGATGATGAGCATAAGTACTCTAGGGAACAAGCCAACCAATAATGAATTCATTTCAATGACATTGATTTTGATGGGAGAGTAGCCATATTCATTTTTTCCCCATTAGAACTGGTAAAACGTAAAAGTTTTTAAATTTGGACAGATCATTTTCCAACTAATTAAATAACAAACAAAAAATTGGATGGAATTATGTTACAAGTAAAAAAAGGTTCTTATGAGTCAAAACTCTAGAAATCTTTTTTAAAATATTAAATTTATGAAGCATCCCATTTAAAACAATAGAAATTGAGATTGGTTTCAATGGGTGTACTCAGACTAGATTTGTGTAAGCTGACCATACAGTATACCACAGAAGTGAGTACACCCCCTCACATTTCATAAATATTTTAGTATATCTTTTCATGTGACAACACTGAAGAAATGACACTTGGCTACAATGTAAAGCAGTGAGTATACAGCTTGTATAACAGTGTAAATGTGCTGTCCCCTCAAAATAATGCAACACACAGCCATTAATGTCTAAACCGCTGGCAACAAAAGTGAGTGTACCCTAAGTGTACTCACTTCTGTGATATACTGTATGTCCAAAAGAGATTTCATTTGGAGTTGGCATCAGTAGACTTAGGATGGTGATGTGTAGATTCTTTCTTTCTATTTCTATTCTGCCCCATTAGTGTTGCCACTCTCTGGGTGGTTCACAGTACACAAGAAAATCATAAAAACAACATATATAAAAACAATATAAACAATATAAAAACAATATATAGAATACGATAAGTACAATAAACTCTGTTGCTAGCCAAGAACACCTTTAAATAAAAACATAGAAATTAAAACCCATCTGGGGACAATATTTACAATTGGTAGAAGGCAGCTCTGTATAGTTTGGTTGTAATCTGATAAAATACCTAGTTAGATAGCTTAAGATAAGGGCCTGTCCAGACTGGCCATTTTGGGTGTTGATTGGGCTACAAAGGGTCTGTTGAGGTCACGGGGAGGAGTTATATGCCATTTGGCGTGCCCCTCCTCTAGAAGCCTGACCAGCTATCAATTAAGTGCTTTCTCTGATCGTCTGAGTGCCGTTCTGTGTTCTCCCTTCCCTCTTCCCTTCCTTCATTCTCCCCCCACTTTCTCTCTAAAACTGTCCCTTGGAATCTGCAGATGTTGGAGGTTGCTATCTTGTGGCTAAGTAAACTAAAAAATGAGTGTGTCAAAAAGAGAGAGAGAGAATGTCCTACCGCTGGGCCAGAAAGGTGCACAACAGCTCTTAAAAGGGAAGATGGATTGTTCTAAGTAGAAACACTAGCAGAATAAGTCTTTTTAAAAATCCAAACCATGCCCGGGGCTTAGGAAGTGGGTAAAGCAGCCATGAAAGGGCTTCAGGATCAAAGGGCTGCGATCGTGCAGCCCTTTCATCGCTGCTTTACCTGAAGGGAGCTTTCCCTTTCTTTTTGCTAAGCCCCGTGGCTTCGCAAAAGGCAGGGAAAAGCGGCTGCCTTCCGTGTATAAAACGACCCTCAATTTTTTTGTCTAATTATTTAAGGAAAAAGTGTCATTTTATACACGGAAAAATATGGTAACTATTGTATCCCATCCCCACCTCATGGCCTCACTGCCTTTGACAATGCAGATAAAATATTCTGCAAAAGATTCAGGTAAAATGGTGAGTCTGGATGGTATGAGGAAATGAAGGAGGAAAAACTAAAACTAATTACTTGGTGAAGAGGACTGTGTTTTTGTAGTCAAGTTTTTTAAAAGCATGTATATACCATGTTGGGGACGTGGTGGCGCTGCGGGTTAAACCGCAGAAGCCTCTGTGCTGCAAGGTCAGAAGACCTGCAGTCGTAAGATCGAATCCACGTGACGGAGTGAGCCCCCGTCGCTTGTCCCAGCTCCCGCCAACCTAGCGGTTCAAAAGCATGCAAAATGCAAAATGCGAGTAGATAGATAGGTACCACCACGGTGGGAAGGTAACGGCGTTCCGTGTCTAGTCGTGCTGGCCATGTGACCACAGAAGATTGTCTTCGGACAAACGCTAGCTCTATGGGTTGGAAACGGAGATGAGCACCACCCCCTACAGTCGGACATGACTGGACAAATTGTCAAGGGGAACCTTTACCTTTTTTTACCTTATATACCATGTTTCCCCAAAAATAAGACAGGGTCTTATATTAATTTTTGCTCCAAAAAACACATTAGGGCTTATTTTCAGGGGATGTTTTTTTTTTTTTCATGTACAACAATCTACATTTATTCAAATACAGTCATATCATCTTCTTCTGGTTGCTGCACAATGGTGGAGGGCGGGCTTTAACTTAACTGGGGCTTATTTTGGGGGTAGGGCTTATATTAGGAGCATCCTGAAAAATCATACTAGGGCTTATTTTCAGGTTAGGTCTTATTTTCACGGAAACAGGGTATAACATAATTTAGCTATTGTTATAACTAGGCTCACACAGTCTTTCTTTGTTCTTCCCTTGCCTCCTCAATTCCCCCCCCCCCAATATCCCTGTGAGGGCAAACCACAGTTTGCCATTATGTCTGAATGCACAAGGTGCCCCTTGCATGTGCCTTGCATGTATCAACTTCGAGCTCATCCAAAGTTATTTCCAGTTCAAGTTTGAAGAGCTGGGCAGGTCATTGCATACTGCTTCAAAGTACAGCGATGAATTGAAATTAGCTAAAGCAAAGCTATTATCAAGCAGGAACTGGAGCAGCTAGGGCTGTCTGGGGAGGGAGTCACACAAGCCTGGGGATGGCTAAATCATGATTGGTGACCAAATTCATCAAGCTCCCAAAATGAACATTTATTTATTTATTTATTTATACATACCTCACCATTCTCCTTTAAAAGAATCCAAGGTGGCTTACATAATTAAAAGATAATATTAAAGCTAACATAAGTGAGTATACAAATACTAAAAAGGATCAAACAGATACCATACTACAAAATAAAATAAAAGCAACACCACAACACATTCAAAGCAGTAAAGTACAACAATCTATTTAAAAACCCTACTTAGCAGCCAATCACTCAGGGAAAGTTTGCGTGAAGAGAAAGGTCTTTGCCTGCTTGCGGAAGGACAGTAAAGAGGGGGCCAGCCTGGCCTTCTATGAGAGGGAGTTCCAGAGTCTGGGAGCAGCAACAGAGTTTTGGACTCACTGAAGTTTCCTAACGCTTTCCATAGGCAGCCCCACATAAAGCTCCACATCTAGTACTCCTGCAGATCTTTAATTGTGGGCAGAAGTTAGGGATAGATAACAATTTAGTTTGGTTCATTCTTTCTTTAAAGAATTTGTCAAACATTACAATTTGTTTCTTTATGGAAAGAATGGAAAGCATTTGGGCCAAAATCCTTTTGTTCTTTTCTGTGCATGTGTGGGCAATGGCACAGTGCTCTGCCCCCGACCCCCCGCCTTCCAGCAGGATCTGCACCATGTTGGAGGGAGGGCACACCTAAGGGAGCCTACTAGAGAAACATTACATAAGTGAATAGGATTTTGACCTTTAGGTTTAAAACATTTAGATGCCGGAGAGGGCAGAAGTCACAGATCCATCAATCCAGCTAGTGGCTTTCAGTGTGTCCCTCTCCCAGCTCCTGATTCGAATTCCCGTGTATTTAGCCATGTTTCTCATGCTAACCTAGGGTTGCCATTTCCTATTTTTGGAATGATGTCCTTTTCAATAGCTACATAGCAGAAAGGTACAACATAGCACTATCCACAGTGCGCATGGTGAATTTGGCCGCAGCAGAAGACCGAGAATTTCATTCTGTTTTTTTTTTAAAATGTAAGCGTGCACATCTTTACTTTCACAGGATGAAAAGAGATTTCAATAACAAGCTGGCAAATAAATGGAAAGATAGTATCATTTTTCAGATTAACAATGAGACTGGAGACAGTAAAGAGCCGACTGTCAAATGTACTGGATGGCACACAGCAAGTAACTATTCTACCTTAGAGGCACATGAGATCTCTCTCTCTCCCTCTCCCTTGCCCCTCCCTGAAAGTATATTCAGAGCAAAGTTCCTCTGAATATGGAATGCTTACAATGACAGGGAGAACTTTTGCCCTATCACTATAATTTGAAAGTTTCTCAAATAAAAAACAAATTGTTCGAAGACAATTTGTTAAAAACATTTCTGTTTTTATCACTACAAAACTCGGTTTAAAGAAGAACATTTTGCTCCGTCTATGCACTATCATTTTTTTTCTTGCAAAAATATGTGAAATTGTGAGTGATAATCAGTCATTTTAGAATTAAGTAGCAATTTTGTCTTGAGGAAAAAGCATTTGGGTTTTTTTCTTTTCCGTTCATTCTTTTTTTGGGAGCAGGTTGTTTTACATGTAACTCATTCCTGTTTTCTGCTCCAGAATATTTTCTCTGTGTTAAAGAGCTGTTGATGCCTCAGGGAAAATTCAGATATAGATCCTATCTATGAAACAGTCCCCTTCCTCTAAGTAATAGCTTTATTGTGCTAATTTTACAGGTATTTGCATGGCTTCAGTTCTCATTCTTGTTCTATCTATACTAAACCTGAAATTCTGTCCTTTCCTACCTGAGAGTAAACGACATTGAATTCAACCATATTTACTTCTGAGGAGACATGCCAACGATTGGACTGTGAAGAAAGGGTGAAATGTTACCGTTTTTTTTTCATTCCTGTGTCAAAAGGAAGCAATACTCAACAAAAAATTGCTGTTTTTTCTAAAGGAAGACTTGAGCCTCTATTTTTCATGACAATGGTCTCCATAATGAGGGGAAAAATCATCTGTGAAATGTATACTGGGTTTGTTTATTAGAGCATTTTAACAAGTTGGTGGGTGTGATGTTTACCCCGTGGCCCCTGTTCGTTTCACCAAACCCAGAGCTCACGAAGGTATCCCAACACGCCCTTTAACACGCTGCCACCAGTTCATCTCTTTATCAACCTATATTTCCTATGAAAGACTGAGGTCTATTCAGTACTGAACTTTTAAACAGAAACAGGTTTATTGATTACAAGTTGTTTTAGGACTAGTTCTTAATAACATTCTTAAAGTTACACAAAGCTTCAGTATTTTACTTTAACCTCTTCTATCTTAATTAATACAGGTCAGACTCTGACTAATCACTCCTTAAACACTCTCTCTGCCTCAAACCCCTAAACTCTTTCTTCTCCAGCTCTCTCTGACTGAACTAACTAGACTCTGACTCACCCCTCCCTTCTAGTTTATCTGGCTCCGCCTCCCAACAGCTCTCATTGGTACATGCAAATAATCTTCTACCTGAGCCAAAGCAGGGTGATCACTACAGTGGGTATCAACCCTGGATGTTAATGAAAATCCTACGTTCTTTCAAGTTAGTTGAAACAGAGTTAACAATGGGATAACCTTGTGCAGTTCTTCCTATTTAAACATTCCATTAAACAAATGTAATTTTGTATTCTCGAAGGCTTTCACGGCCAGGATCCGATGGTTGTTGTAGTTTTTTCGGGCTGTTTGGCGGAAACTCTAACAGAAGTTTGAACTCTAACAGGAGTTAGAACCAGAACACAGACAGAGTTCTGACTCCTGTCCTCTGAAGATGCCGGCCACAGAGACTGGCAAAATGTTAGGAAGAAAAACCTTCAGAACACGGCCAAACAGCCCGAAAAACTTACAACAACCAAATGTAATTTTATTTCTGTAGTGACATTTTATGCTTTGGATGTATGCATGCTTCCATGACCTCCACAGGCTTTTATTTAATTTTTGCTCAGCTCTTTCGTGTGTTTTGTCTTAAAGTACAAGGAGATCAAGACATGTTGCTATACTGTGTACTGCTTTAATTTCATGGGCACGAGGCAAATATGAGAGCTTCAGTAAATGTGGTTTGTAGTTTCCAACCTAAAGTGTGAAGAGTTGCAGAGGTTATTTTGGATAGCTTCCTGAAAATGTCAGCTCAGTGAGAAAACCGTTAAAAACAAGAAAAATAATATCAGTAGCAATAGCAAACAACAAAGAAACAGAGCATTAGGCTTCTGGTAATGTTAATCTCATAGTTTTAGAAGGACAGCAGTACTAAAATAACAGAGAAGCAGTGTGATATAGTGGATACAGTGTTATTCTAGAACTCTGAAGACCCGAGTTTTGACCTCATTTGGCCATTGGGGATGGCAGTGGTAAACCACCTCTTGAGCATCTCAAATACTTTGAAAGTCCTACTAGGATCTCCCTAAATCAGAAGTAATTCACTTAATGGCACATAACGCACACAAACATTAATGTTTTTAAAAGGTGTTTCCTATATCTATGCAATATACTCACTCAAGTGGTGTGGTGAACAGCAACAAGACTGAACAAAGATATAAGGGTTCTGAAGTGGCTGTTCTCTCTACTTGCTTGATGGTGGTGAATTGATTTTCTTGTGCTTCAGCATTAGTGTCTAGATAATATTTCTAAAATTACCCATCCAGGATAGTGGCTACACTAAAGGATGTTAACTAGGAATTGTTCAGTCTCATATGACCTCAGTTTTTTTGCTAGACATCCATATTAGTTGTGGGCTGTTTCAGACCACAACCCCCAGTTTTCAGGCTGCCATACATGCTGAAATGCAACATGCAATTTTCTAATTAACATATATAAAGGCAACACTGGGCAAAACCCAACCAGTAATGCCTGCCAACGTAATGTCATTGGCATACGTCTAAGCAGTGAATTGATGCAAGGTAAGAAGTTAGTGTAGGCATTTGATGTTGCACAATGAGTTGCATGACTCAGTGCACAATAGCAAATGTTTAGACTAGCTTTTTAACTTATAGCAATTTGACACTGAGACTCACCCAGTGATGTTACACCAGCATAAAAACTCCAGAGGATTTTGTCCATTGTCAAATTCCCTGCAATTGTTTGCCAAATACCCAGGCTAGTTATGGTCTACTGGGACCCAGAAATCTCTCATGCTAGTTTCATATGGTTGGTGAAAACCACCCTCTATTAGCAGGGCTGTTGTTTTTTAAGCAGAAGAATTAAAAAAAAACCTCACAGCGACCATTCTGTCATTTCTTATTTGTTTGTTTGTTTGTTTACCACCCATCTAGTGGCAAGTCACTACTCTGGGCAGTTAATAACAAATTCACACACACACACACACACACACACACACACACACACACACACACACACACACACCCTCGTGCCCCAAACAAACAAAAAATAGGGACCAACCCCTCCCCTAGGTGATGGTAAACAAAATTAAAATACAGACTTAATGGGTCAGCGAATCTGTCATGGCAGGAGGGAGGATATTCTTAAAGGCCTCCTTAAAGAATTCGGCTTTCACACACTTCCTGAAGGGCAAGAAGGAGAGATTCTGGCTCATGTCCATAGGCAATGTGTTCCAAAGCATCATGGCTATCACCAAAAAGGCCTGGTTCCTGGTGGTCATTTTCTGGGCCTCTCTTGGGTTGCCCCCCTTAACTATTTGCCTTGAGTTTGCCCACCCCTGTTCTAATGCATGGGATTTAGTTCCTGATTTACCCTATTGAACGAACAGGATCTGATAATGTGCAAATCAGCAATTTGCAGTGTGGTCAACTCCTCCAAGCCACTGATGTAAACCAGGACCGTAGTTTGCAATCCCTGTTCAAAGAGATCATTCAGACTACAATTGTCAGCCTTTCATTTCCTGACAAGCCATCTTTAAGTAGTAGACAAGATGAGAATTCAGGCTCCATGCATGAGAAGAAGAAAAAAAACATACAAATGAGTTTTTTTGGGGGGGCACATGTAGATATAAGTTGCACATGATCCCCCTACACCATAGTTTGGAGTACTGCCTGGATGCGGTTCATGGGAATGCAGCTAGTGAAGTAACTTGGAGTTAGAACCTCCTATTTGTAGGCTTCCAGGAAGCATTTGGACGGCCATTGTTGAATAGGGAAGGCTGGAATAAATGGTGTAAAAATTACATTTTTGGACTACATTTCCCAGAATCCCCAGCCAGCATGCCAACTGGTTAACACCCCCACCCAGTAATGGCCTATAAATGGAGCTGTGGTTTGATCCAGCAGGGTTCATATATACATCTTACGTCTTATAAAGTAATAGCCAGCAGATGTTTTATTTTTGCAGCTGGCTTGCAAGAAAGATATATTGAGGACATGCCAAAGAATGCTGTTATTCTGAGGAGCTTATGCTTCTTCAGAAATTAGCTCCCTCTGCGTGCCTATCTGCTCCACTTTGCTCATGTGTATGATTGTAAATAAACAGATATCACAGTATTACTATTCATCTCCCACAAATTACTCATCCAAAAGGAAACAATTCTGCAGCTTTTTGACCCTGGAATTTCTCACTGCTTAGGGAATTAAGGAACATGTAGCAATGTGAAGTGTTGCTTTTAAAAGCAGGCTAAAAGAAAGGACATGGTTTTATACAACTGCATAAAATTATTTCTCGAATCTTTCTTATTACATTTTGAATTTATCCTGACCTCTGACCGATCATCATCATTGCCATAATCACCGTGATCCTTGTTTTAGTACTTACGTTGTACACAGTGGTTTATAGTCACACGCACTTTTATTAGAAAATATTGCTTTGGATTGAAAGCTCAGGTTCAATATTCTGACTCTGGAAAGTTACTTTAGAAAAGGATTTATTTCATTGTAGTTCCAAGGCCCCAGCTGGTAATTTGGCATTATTAATGTATATGGTATTATAATGTAAACAGTAACTTTTTGCTTTGCTGTTTCTCCAAAGAAACTAAATTTGGTACTTCTAAAAATCCGAATGTTATTCATTCTGCAGCCGGAAGCATAGAAGGAGCTGCTACCTGAACTGTATGCTATTTCTTCACTGCCGTTTAGTGAGCTTATACCCCATATGCAATATGTATACCCAACAGTAACTAAAACAGCAAAAAAAGCAAAGCTATTACATATTAAGTTACAATTGTGATGCAATATTATTTCATTAATTATATAAAAGATATATATCTTAGTTAATGGGGAAAGAACATTAGTTACTATTGAATGGTTATTTGTAACTAGTTAATAGTCACTTCTGAGTTCTAAATACCTTGTTTACTCAGTTGACAGAGAACACAGACATACCACCTTAAAACATATCATCTGAATGAGACATATATGCAACAAGCTCCTTCTGCTGGGCTTCAGAATCTACATTGACTGAGACACATCTGTAGCCATACTGAGTGTCTCTTCATGCCTTTCTGAGGCATGGTGGGTGCAGAAAATAAAGAAGAAATCCCACTACAGTGCCTTCTTTCATTTCACACTAAGGTTAAGGACAAGAACTGATGAGAACACAAATTACTCCAGAGGAAAAGTCATGGTTTCTTTGTTAACTCTCTGTCATGACTCCTCCTCGTCTCCATCATGTGCCTTCACAGGAGGCAGAGCTGTAACTGGCAATTTCAGTATCACTTCGCACATGCTTTGCTCTTAGCTTCCTCCTCCTCCTCCTCCGTTCTCTTTGGACTGACATGGGGCTACACCACAATGCTGCTAGTATCACCTTCCTTCTGGTGATACAGGATGCAGGCACAAAAAGAGTGGGATTCTGCACAAAGAATACACATGCACATCTTTTGTCCTAGCCTAAGATCAAGTTTCTAGTGGAGATGGTTTTATCTCTGCTGCAGAAGGAGCAAGCAAATTTTTGTCACTTCTGAGGTCTTCTTAAGAATTCTGAAATCCCAGATTTATTAGACATTCTACAGACAATGTTAGTTTAAACACAACATGTGTAGGTATGTGTGTGTGTGAAGAGCTGAGGAAAAAAAAAAGGAAAATATGTTTAGCACATGACCAAAATAAAAAGGCAGGAAGTCATATGATTGAAATGGCCTGCCCTGAACATAAACAGGGCATTAGGTAGAATTAACAGACTACACCTTCAAGCCATCAAAAATCCCCAATGGAATAAAAGACAGATTTCAAAGACTCCAACATACCTCAAGGCCAACATCTCTAAAGAAGACAGGAGCTGATTGGAGCTGAAGCATTCCCATTCCCGATGCATTTGACTGAGCATTTTAAATCTCCAAAGATTGAACTATAAAGAGAAATTAGCTTATTAATAATTCACAGGCTTCAAGAAGAAAAAAATGTCAAAAGCATATGCTCATGAACAAAGCTGATTTTATTTTATTTTTTTATTCCTGCCCCCCACCCCCATACCAGTATGGAGTGGAGCCACATGCAGGAGAGCAGAGAATGCTATTCTCAAAAATTGAATTCAGCATTGTTGTCTCTCCACCCCCCCCCCCTCGCCACCCCCCTTTTACCCATGTAAGCATTTATGCCAGCTTCTTTGCAAGCACTGGAAGTTCTTCAAATCCCCAATGAGTTATGTGAAACATTAAAAGCATGCTATCATCTTCCAGTCTTTAATAAGCTAGGACATTTTCATGGCATCATTGTTATCCCACAGCTCTTAATTTTTAGTCTGGGAGTTAGACAACATTTCCATGGGCTACAAAAACAAGTTGCACCTCTGAATCGGCAAGATGTGGACCGATATGTCACATTTTAAACCTGTGAGGAATCCTGATGAAGCCAAAGCTTTCTTTTTTACTATCAATCCATGGGGGAGGATTGGGAAGGTGTCATATAAGACACTGCATATGGATGAATTGTTCGGCACCACTGTGTAAGCCCACATAGTATTTCCTGATGAGGAGAGGTTAACTGTGTAGATGTTTAGCTTAGAGAAAAGGAGAACGAAGGAGACATGATGGGAAAAGTGTAGAAAATTATGCATGGTGTAGAGAAAATGGGCAGGAAGAAGTTTTGTTTCTGTCCCTCATGGTATTAGGACTCTGCTTTACCCACTGAAGCTGAAGGGTACAAGATTCAGGATGCATAAAATAAAATACTTCTTCACACAGCACATAGCTAAACTGTGGCATTTCCTAGCACAAGACATAGTGATGGCTGCCAACTTGGACACCTGAACTAAAACAGCACAAAACAAATTAATTAAAGATAAGGTGATTACTAGTCATGCCAGAAGTATGATCACTTCACTCTCTGAGGTAGTATCCTCCTGTATGTACGTAGTTGCTGAGGAGCACAAGTGTGACTATGGGTACAACTGTACTCTTTTCTTGCTGACAGATCTCCGACAGGCATCTGGTTCGCCACTGTGTGAACAGAACCCTGGGCTAGAAAGGATGTATGAACCAATATGGTTCCTTCTATGTTCTTACTATACTGTACTCTATATTAGTATAACAGGGCAATTCACCCTTTTGAGTGTGAATGTTTATGAAGACAAAAGGCCATAATTCCCATGAAAGGAATGTATCAATCAGCCAACTCTGAGGAAGTTCAAAGTTTGCCAAAGTCTTTAAAAAGGCTTACCAAATATAAAACAACACAAAACAACACAGCAACAACAACCCTAAAAATATCTTAATGAGGACTGCAGGTGCTTAGTAGCCACAGAATACTGTCTGATTATTTTGAAACAGAATAGACATCTGAAAGGATGAGAAAGGATGGAATGCAACAACCTGGAAAGGGGCTTATCTAGCTAGAAACCTAACTTGGGTCATACAGTCACATTTTCTTGCAAATTCTATTTGTTCTGGAATTCTAGATTTATATATAGGCCGATAATATATATAGGTTATTGTTGATCACAATGTTTCCTTTAATTTTCTGCCAGTGCTGGACTTGGGGGGGGGGAATCCCACCTCCTCCAGTAGCTGACCACTCTGACAAGGAGGTGGGATGGGGATTCTCCCCATGTAGGCAATGAGTGGTCAGCTCCCGGATGAGGCGAGGAGGGGCAGCACAAGCTCCTGAGCCGATTGGAGCACTGCCAGAGAAGAAGAAAAACCGAGCAGCATGCAATGAAAGGCGAGTGGGCCAGCTGTCTCACGGGGTGGGGAGAGGGTCCATACATCCTTCTAGCCCATTACTTTGCACGAAGGGGTCCATCTCTACTCAAGTGTAGACCCAACACATAAGTAGGAACCTTCTTCTCTTTCTCATTGTAGTTAGTATGTGAAAAGTGATGTAGGGGTGTTGCTAGGGGTTCTCTTCTAAACGTGTACATAAACCCAGGTTCTCAATATACACCGGGATTGTGGTAAATGCCCAGCCTTGATGGGCGTAATCCTTATTCCAATATTTAGACTTGATCTATAAGGCATATGTGGACTTATGTGATCTATAATGCCTGTGGACAGGCATGGCTTGTGTATGACGGATCGTTCCACAGGAGGGGGGCGATTAACTCTAATTTACATTGGGACGAACCCCTGCCAGGCTTCTGGCTGCAGTCTATGACCCCAGCCAGGCTCTATCTAGGTGACAGGACTGATAGTGGACACCTTACTAGAAAGACTCCCGTGAATCAGAATCCCTCAGTAGGAGCGGGGCAAGTTATTTACTGGGGGTTTTTTTTAGGAAAGGCTCTAGGATACCGGCGGTTGGGGAGCGCAAGGCATTTTTTGCCCAAAATCTTAAATCTGTACGCGGCATGGAGGTTGCAGTCGAGAAAAGATGGCCAAAGTAGCACAGGAAGGAGAGTGTTGGGACCATTTGCAACAGCTCCACTGGAGACCCGGTGGGTCTCACCATTGGAAGTGGTACCAAAGGATGTACAAGGTGAGTTTAGATTGATACATCATCTGTCCTACCCTGAGGGGGAGTCGGTTAACGATGCCATCCCTCAGGAACTTCTTGAGTGGAAACTTAGGTGTAGAGTGGGATGTAACTGCGGCCCATTATTGGGATGTTTATCCTTTTATGGTGAAAGGAATACGGGAAGGTGTAAAGTTATACTAGATACCCTTCGTTCAATGGCAGAAGAGTTAGGCATACCTCTGGTTGAGGACAAACGGAGGGACCAACCACATCCCTGACGCTCTTGGGCATTGAAATGGACACGTTACAGCAAGCATCTAGGCTGCCAGACGTCATGTTGGCTGACCTTAAGGTCAGAGTAGCCTTGATGTTGCAAAGGAGAAAAGTGTCCCTGAGGGAGCTTCAGGAGATGGTAGGACATTTACATTTTGCTTGTAAAGTTGGGGCGCCAGGTCACGCCTTTCTGCGTGGCTTTGCAAGGTGAAAGGGCTCCATCTCCTGTTTCACAGGACTAGAGTTGCATATGGTATGAGAGAGGATTTGAAGGTTTGGGGGTTAGTTCTTAGCTGAGTGCAATGGCATTTCCTTTTGGAGAGGAGACAAGACTCTTAAGGCTGAATCTCAGGTCCAGTTGGACGCTGCAGGCTCCTTAGGGTTCGGCATTTACTTTAGCGGCAGATGGTGCGCAGGCAAATGGACGGTGGCATGGCACCACGCGGGAATCACCAGAGATTTGACAATTCCGAGTTCTTCCCAATAGTTGGTGCATTGTGGCTTTGGGCAGAGGAATGGGCGAACTCTGTCATACGTTTTGGTGGACAATCTGGTGGTGGTCTATGTAATTAATAACCTCACATGCATGCAGACCGGGTCATGACACTGGTGCAGGCTGGACATGTACCAGATGTAGATAATAGCTTAGCTGATGCATTATCACATAAATGGATGGAGCGGTCAGGGAAGTTAGATCCAGGAGCCAACGGGTTCACAGAGACTCTTCCCCCAGAGGTTTGGCAAATTGGCGTGATGATGCGAAAGGACAATAGGCCTGGCCTGGCACCGGGGACTCGAACAGGGTACTCGGCAGTGAGTATAAATTTTCTGGAGTTTAGGAACATAGTTGATTTAGAACCAGCGTGGCCTGCCCCAGTGCAGCATCTTCAACAGTTCATTGTGTATCTAAACAGGAAGGGTTTGGCTCCAGGATCTATACAGGGTAGGTTACTGGCTCTGGCTTTCTATGCTAAAATTAATGGGTATCAGGATTATTCTTCAGACGACCGCTTTAGGAAAATGATTGAAGGTTGGTCTAAGGAAAGAGGCAGAGTTAAAGATTCGAGAGTACCCATATCGCCGGGACTATTAGAAAGCATTGGTAAGCAGTGGTGGGCTCTCTGTTGAGATGATTATGAAGTCGCTTTATTCGGGGTGGTGTCCTTATTAACTTTTTCGACGCCCTCAGGATTAGCGAAGTGTTGCCACTGGAAAGGAAGATAAAATCGGAGTAGTTATGCAATGGCAGGATGTTAGGGTAGTCAACGGGATGGTGCAGATTCGCATCCGCCGATCCGAGGCCGATTAGCGAGGCACCCCCTGACGTCTAGGTAGGGGCCCGGTTTCTTTTATCTTGCAGATACCATAACGATGATGAGAAGGAAGCACATCATGATCATTGGCCGCAGCTATGTTTTTGGGCAGCTCACTACGCTGCCATGTCCCCATGGGGAGCAGTCTCGGACTTGGAGCTAGAGCCCTTATCAAATGGAAAGGACGCCGTGGGATGCTGTGAGGCCAACCTTGCCATACGGCTGCCTTTGGTCAACATCTCCCGGATGTGTTGGTAATACACTTGGGTGGTAATGACCGGACCAGGATCTGCGGAAAGGCCTGATCCTTGATGCGATTCGTGACATCACATGGTTGAGGGTTACGTAGCCTGCTATGGACATTGTATGGTCAATGATCATCCCTCGGCCGGCATGGAGGGATGTGAGGCAATTTTGGCCCACTAACACTGCACGGAAGAGTGTTAGCGGGGTGGTCTGCAGAGCTGTCTGCAGCAGCCTGGATTGGTGCTTGGTCACCAGAGGATCCACAGATAGGCCTGAGTTTTCCGATTGGTGAAGGCACCGTACCCTGCTATGAGCAGTGTATGGCCAATGATCATCCCTCGGCTGGCACGATGGGATGTGAGGCATTTTTGGCCCGCTAACACTGCATGAAGGAGTGCGATTACAGTGCTTGGGGGGAAAGATGCGCTGGGGCCACACCCGGACCAACAGTCAACAAGGAGAAGCTGGCTTGAGACCCAGGGGTGGTCAAATTGGGGCCGGCCAGGTTCTCGCAGTCTTTAAGACCGCGAGAACTTGGGGCAATGCTCGAGCCGCTGCTGTGCTGAACTTCAGCAGCGCGGCTCGCCTTTGCCTACCTCCCCGGATAGCGCAAGGCTTCGGTATCACGAGACTAGCATAGGAGGAGAGGGGGGAACATTAGGTTATTTAAGAGCTGTTTCCCCCCTCTCCTCTTCCTCTTCCTCTTCCTTTGCTGGCACCCACCCGCCTGTCCTTTATTCTAGTGTGAGTTTATCTGGTCGCCTATGGGGCCAGATAGGAATTTTTGACCCGTATCCTGATTGGCATTTGGGTGTGGGGATTTTTTGCCTATCCCACACTGGAACAGGTGTGCTGGCATGTTTAAAGCTGGAAAATTGGTCACACTGGCGGGTAGTGCGGATATAACAGGTTTTGTTGGTGAGTCCCATTAAAAACTCAGGTAAGCAATAGCCCATCTGACCTCCCAGTGCTGCGGATCATGCGATTACAGTGCTTGGGGGGAAAGATGCACTGGGGCCACACCCGGACCAACAGTCAACAAGGAGAAGCTGGCTTGAGGCCCGGGGGGTGGTCAAATTGGGGCCAGCCGGGTTCTTGCAGTCTTTAAGACTGCGAGAACTTGGGGCCAGGGACTCGCCCATTTGTTGCTTAAGGGGTCCTTTGAGACCTCTGTGCTTAAACCTGATTCCACACTACAGCAGGACCCCCCTTTGCCAAAGGATGGCAACACTGGTTATGTTTAATAAAGTGTGGCCCGTGATTAACCCATAATTCTTGTCTCGTGTCTTCATTCCGGGGTTGGGAGGGCAAAGGTCCTAGAATTAGCAGCTGTGTTCAGATCATGCACACAAAATACCATGATTTCTTTTCTTGCACCAATATCTGCATTTGGATGTGGTAGTCAACAAATTCACATCAGGATGCAAGTCTATAAGAGGTTAATTGAACAGGTATCCAAATATAAACAAACAACCTAAACAAATAAAACAACTTGGATAGCTCAGATGTTTGGGTATTTGGCTGTGGAGCCAGAGATCGGAAGTTCAACTCCCCACTGTGCCTCCTCGATAGGGGCTGGACTCAATGATCCATAGAGTCCCTTCCAGCTCTGCGGTTCTAAGATAATGATGGTGATTACCACCATTATATTTCAAAATGTATGCACTAAAAATTATAATTGACTGCAAACAGTGATGGATGTCTAAATAAAACACATTACTTGAAGGTTAGTCCCCCTGCAGAAGCTAAGAACTATCTATTTTACCACTATAAACACCTCCCCCCCCCCCCCCAAATCTGGGCAGCCAAACATTATCATATATTCTGTGTGTGGCACAAGGCTACCCAATGTAGGTATGTCATGAAAATTTTACCCATAAGCATATGAAATTCCACACCTGGACCCATAAGCATATGAAATTCCACTCAGATGTTTTGTCCTGCACAAAAGGAGCCTCCAAACATTCATTCATACAACATTAACTCCTCTGCAGCCCAGGCACCCTAATGAGTTCTTGTTTAGCATATATGTGTTAAAGCATCATTAAAAATCCAGGTACTGGCCTAGCTCTCAGTTACAGGCAGCTAAATCCAAAGGCTAGTCCAAGCTAGAGTAGATCTGTTGCATCAACTGCTGAATTTTGAATCGGGATTTGGCACCTAAATGCCACTGATTCAATTGATCTCATCAGGTTGGGACTGCCAACTGGATTTGGAGCAGAGACCTGAAAACAAGACATCATGTATATTCCCTGTATCTGTCTCTCTACAAGGAAGTTACAGATTGTATTTGTCTTCAGTGTGGAAGGGATTGTCACCCTCGTATTGGCCTTCTCAGCCACACTAGACACTGTTCCAAGACCTCCATACAGAGCACGTTACCATAGTCTCCCGAGACTGAAGGATGCCTAATCACAAGGAAGTTGTGGGTGGGGTGATTTCGAGCAGGGAATAATGCCCAAGAAAAAAGAATAAAACAGTCACTCACTCTCACTGACTGAAGCCTTCTGCAGTGGCCTTTGACTCTGGGAAACAAATATCAGAAGAAGTTGTGAACAACTGCCCTGAACAGAAGTCTGTCTGTAAAGCTACTTTATCCCTGCATTCTTTTCCAGGAAGAAAAGACATGACTTCACAAAGAAAAATGCCCTCATTAGCCTAATCTAGAGGAGGGTGGTCAAAAGACAAATGCCATCCCAGGTGAAAGCATATTCAGTGGATACCATATTCAGTCCAGCTACTCTTCTAAACCTCACCACCCACCATACAATACCATGCGACAGCTGCACACACAAAACCTAGCATCTTCTCAGTATAACTGCCACGTCTGGTTCCATTGTCACAGCTTCCAAGACAAAGGAATCAGACAACAGTGAGTATGATGGGCCGACACCAGGCCTGGTGTGTGTGGTTTATGGCATTGTAGGTGGTGCAGGATGGAAGGAGAATCTACACACCTTCCATAGCCATGGATCCAAAGACTACAAAAATCCCACTTCCACTCCTTCTGTAGCACTTTGACGATGAGTGGAAATGGACAGTTAAAGAGTAAGTCATCTTTAATGTGTGGAATTATTCTTTATTGTGTGAACCCTTCAGAACATGACATTTAGAGGCATTTCTTCTTTTCAGCAGGACTACAAATGTCCTGTTTTCAAGAAAGGTATCATCTCAGGAAATGATCTCAGGAAGATAATATGTTAGTGAGAGCATGCTCTCCTACCACCTCAGCAATGTAGAAGGTTAAGGGTTGCAAAAAAGTGGCAGATGTTACAAACAAGACATAAGATTGCTGTTAAAAGAGTTATCACATTGTGAGTTCTTTTTCCATCCAGAAAAGAGCAAGCAAGAGCAGTGGAGTGAGCAAGTCCTTTGGATGATGCCTATAGCCTTGATCACATACTGAGCGTTTATAAATGAGGAATGGGTAACTTTGGATGGTCTAGAGCAATGGTTCCCATCCTTGGGTCCCCAGATGTCTTGGGACTGCAATTCCCAGAAATCCTGACCAGCACAGCTAGCGGTGAAGCCTTCTGAGAGTTTTAGTCCAAGAACATCTGGGGACCCAAGGTTGGGAACCACTGGTCTAGAGACAGTATTCCATCTGTAGGACCTAGCTGTTCCCAATGAAACTGGAAGTGACCAGAAGGCAAAGTGATTGGAAGGTTTCTGAACACTGGAGCCATGATCCTGTCCATCCAGTTGGTTCGCTCAGTGAATTGGGTACCTGGTTGCAGAGCCAGTAGTTGGAAGTTTGATTCCCCACTGTGCCTCCTGGGAGAAGAGCCAGCCTTGGGCAAGCTGTAGAGTCTCAGATCCACACCCGGAAGAAGAGAATGGTAAATCACTTCTGAGTACTATACACCAAGAAAACCCTGGAGGAGGTCTTCATAAGCTGGAATGAACTTCTCAGCACATAATTATTATAATTACAATCTTGTTCAACATCGGTGAAATAGAAAACTCTGCCATCAACATAATGTGCAATTTCCCCAAGTGCTGACCATTGCGGTAGCAGAGATTGCCCATTTGGGTATATGGGGCTTCCACTTGCTTAAGGAGGTAATGGAAAGCTCCATGCATGGGCAGCAAAAAATGTCAAAACTTTGCACCAGCTGTGGCCTTCCAGATGTTGGTGTTCCATTTCTATCTGTTCCAGATGACCTGGTCAATGGTCCAGAATAATGGGAGTTGTATGTACCCTGTTTCCCCAAAAATAAGCCCTAACCTGAAAATATGCCCTAGTATGATTTTTCACTATGCTTGTAATATAAGCCCTCCCCCCAAAATAAGCCCCAGTTAAGTGAAACCCCACCCTCCACCATTGTGCAGCAACCAGAAGAAGATGACATGACTGTTATTTGAATAAATGTAGATTGTTGTACAGGAAAAAAATAAAACATCCCCTGAAAATAAGCCCTACTGCATTTTTGGAGCAAAACTTAATATAAGACCCTGTCTTATTTTCGGGGAAACATGGTAATCCACATCTAGAAGGCCATAGGTTCCCTAACCTGCTGTCACATCTAGCTCTTCCTTAGATTGTATACAGGCAGCTAACACTCCACCACCACCCCTATTTGGCTATTTCTGCATACCTTTGCCCTTGGACAATATGGACAGATCATTAATAAACTAGCTCTTAGTTACTAGCTAGGCTGCTGTTTACATTTGTTTCTCACTTACCAACATTCTTTGGAAGGATAATATTACTACTGTGGGAAGGAATTTGATGAGAAATATTGAAGGGCTCCTCCCAGTAATCAAGAGATGATTATGGGGATAAAACAAAGAAGCATTTATACCCTTAACTTAGGGTCTCTCCAATTGTCCAGATCCTGTAGTGTTTCCAGAACCCTGACGCAGCTGTGATTCTCATGGGAAGCTGCACTGACTCATAGCACAGGCCACTCCTAAGGTTAATCCCGCTGGATAGCTCTTGGCCAGCAAATTGTTGCTTTGTGAACATAATATATTAAGAGTGTGTGCATTCTCTCTCCATGTCTCAGAGAACTGCAGCAAAACTGTTCTCAACATGTGCAGTGGAAGAAATTTGGGAAGGCTTTGGAGAAGCCCATGCAACAACGAAGGTTCAGTGCAGTTCTTCTTCCAGGATCTTTCCTGTGATCGTAACTAAGGGGGCAATTCATGTGGCTGTCCAGATGTTATTAGGCTGCAACTCCCATCCTTTCTCATCACTGGCTATCCTGGCTAGGGAGGAAGTCAGTCGCATTTTGGAGTGTCACAAGTTGCACACCTGGCTCTGCGGAGACTACAAACAGAACTCAGTTTAATACAATGCGTAGGTCAGAAATGGTAAATAAATGGAAGAGCAGAAGACACTTTGCCCTTGTTCACAGGTGATGTTTGGATACATGTTTGGGTCAAACAAGGATTATGTTTGGGTCCATGACCATGTACAAAGAATGCTCGGGTACAATGCATACAACTGCGAATAATAAAGGTCACTGGGCACTTTTTATTTGGGCGACATTGTTGCATATTTTATGTAACAAAAGCCAAGGATGGAAACCTGTTCTATACCAGCAGAGCCTGAAGCCCTATTTGCAGATGTCTAGCTTGAAGGGATGTGGTGGCGCTGCGGGCTAAACCGCAGAAGCCTCTGTGCTGCAAGGTCAGAAGACCAGCAGTCGTAAGATCGAATCCACGCGACGGAGTGAGCTCCCGTCGCTTGTCCCAGCTCCTGCCAACCTAGCAGTTCGAAAGCATGTAAAAATGTGAGTAGATAAATAGGTACCACCTCGGTGGGAAGGTAACGGCGTTCCGTGTCTAGTCGCGCTGGCCACGTGACCACGGAAACTGTCTTCGGACAAACGCTGGCTCTATGGCTTGGAGACGGGGATGAGCACTGCCCCCTAGAGTCGGACATGACTGGACTAAATGTCAAGGGGAACCTTTACCTTTACCTAGCTGGCACAAGTGTTATCCTTATGTCAGCAGAGATCTCCATTACAACCAGTCCCTTTATAAATAGCAGACTTATATTTGCACAAGGAGATGCTGAATGCCTCCTTGTATGAGTTTAAAAAATCAAGCCACTCTCACTGTAGTTGCTATGCAAGTAGTGGTGTAGTGGGGCCAGGGATTACAGGGCTGAGGGCCTAGGTATGTCTGAGCAGCAGGGACTATGACACCATCTGCTACTCCCACCATGACTTCCCTGTTCTCTCTGAGCTGCAACCTTTAAATCAGTAGCAGGAAGAGAAGTGGATTTTCATGGATCAATGAATGATTGCAAACTATTTGAAAGTTTGACCTTGAATAGACAAACAAGGGAGTATTGCATACAGTTCTGGTCGCTGCACCTCAAAAAAGACATAATGGAACTGGAAAAGGTTCAGAAGAGAGCGACTAAAATGATGACTGGACTGGGGCACTTCCCTTATGAGGAAAGGCTATAGCGTTTGGGGCTCTTTAGTCTAGAGAAAAGGCACCTGAGGGGGGAACATGATTGAGACGTATAAAATTATACAGGGGGTGGATAAAGTGGATAGAGGGAAGCTCTTTTCCCTCTCATGCAATCCCAGAACCAGGGGACATCCACTCAAATGGAGTGTCGGGAGAGTGAGAACAGACAAAAGAAAACATTTCTTTACCCAGCGTGTTGTTAGTCTGTGGAACTCCTTGCCGCAGGATGTGGTGATGGCATCTGGCCTAGATGCCTTTAAAAGGGGATTGGACAGATTCCTGGAGGAAAAATCCATTGCAGTTTACAAGCCACAACGGGGATGTATAATCTCCAGCCTTAAAAGGAAGGTACCTCCAAATGCCAGATGCAGGGGAGGGGTATCAGGAGAGAGGTATCTAGTTGTCTCGTGTGCTCCCAGAGGCATCTGGTGGGGCCACTGTGAGATACAGGGAGCTGGACTAGATGGGCCCTTGGCCTGATCCAGCAGGGCTCTTCTTATGTTCTTAAGAGCCCTTAGCTTTAAAAGAAGAAGAAGAAGAAGACCTGTTACTTCTGAAAACAAAAACTGCAAGAACTCGTGCTGATACAGATGGAGTTAGTTGCCTGCATTTTGGACTATCTTTGAATGCGGCTTGCTATGGGGACTGTCGCAGTAAGCATCTGTGCTTCCAGATTTACCACTGCCACTGTGTGCAAGTGGCTCAACTGAACAGGATCCTGGCACGAGATTTCAAATCTCACATGTTCTACTATGGAGCCACAACATCAGCAAAAATAAAAACAAAACAAAACAAATAACAATGAATGAACAAGCAATGGATTTCAGCCACTTCCTATCTCATGTCAAGGACTAGCTGAAAAACAAAATAGCTGTTTAAAAATATAAAAATGGTGGCATCAGTCATGTGGATAATAAAACATCCGGCTGTATAAACCAGGATTGAATTCTTGACCTTCAGATGTCCTTTTTCTAAAGGCCCATCATTCATTCTCCAAGAACAACTATTTGTCTGCTTCTAATTCCATTACTAGAGATAGACTTCACATATTGGCCATTAAGTTAAACAGCTGTTCATTAAGCTGCTGGAACAGAGTAGCAGCCCACTTTTCTGTAGTTACCAGCATAGGGTAGACACTGGGGAAAGGAAGGCAGAGTACTCCGTCTGCACTTAGAACACATTGGGATTTGCACTAGTATAATTTATTTATTTATTATTATTTTATTTATTATTTATTTATTTTATTTTTATACAGCCCATCTGACCAATGGTCATTTCCACGAAGGTCTGGAATATGTAATTATAGTATAATAAAACTATAGCATAGTCAGTTTATGCCAGCCTCTCCACTGTCAGCAGCTCACCTACCCAACTCCAGGAAAGAAGAAGCAAATTTGCATAGGGTGACTTGTAACAAAGACCTTACGTTGAGCCAGAGCTCTGCTAAGTATCAGTACATGAAGCAATAACAATGTGCCTTGAATACATGCAGTGTGCTTTTCTTAAATTTGAGGGACCAAGCACTTGGATTCAGGGAAAAGGCTTTCTGAGGCAGAAGGTAATTCCTGGAAGGCTTGAGCCTTGAACATTGTGTTACGTGTCTTCAAGTTGGATCACTGTACTTCTACTGTGCAGCAAATTGAATTTTACCAAAAATTCAAAAACTCTGCAAGGAGTTCCCAGGGGGTGTTCTGAGTCTGGTTGCATCATTCCACTCCAGTCAGATGGGATGGGTGGATTTGGTGGGGTTGCCCTATTCAGAAGTCACCATTCCCGGTATTTTTCCCCACAGTATTGATATATATATATATAGAGAGAGAGAGGGAACTGATGCAACCAGCCACAAAACACCCCCAGGAACAACATCCCAGTGCCCGTTCCAGGCAAAATATATATAAAATATATATATTGCCTAGAACGGGCACTGGGATGTTGTTCCTGGGGGTGTTTTGTGGCTAGAGGGAACTGATGCAACCAGCCACAAAACACCCCCAGGAACAACATCCCAGTGCCCGTTCCAGGCAAAATATATATTCCTGGGGGTGTTTTGTGGCTGGTTGCATCAGTTCCCTCTAGCCAGATGGGACAAGTGAATTTTGTTGTGCTGTTGTACTCAGAAGTCACTGCTCCGTGCTGTTTTTCACATTATTATCTGCCCAGAACAGGTACTGGAATTTTGTTCTGGTGGATAATTTGTGGCTTGCTGCATCTGTCTCATCTAGTCACACACGTCACGAATTCAGTTTGATTATCCAACTTAGAAGTTGCCATTCCATCCACTGTGTTCTGTCCTGCTGGGTTTGGGGACAATAAAAGGTTAATCAAAGAGTAATTTTGAGGGATTTGAGGTCTAAAATATTGTTCTGATGTTTGTCCATTGCATCACACTATTTTTGGTATCAATTTTTTAATTAAGAAGTCCCTGTTCTGCTCCCTTCCATTCTGGCTTTTACCAAGTTCTTGAGATCCTGTTGCTTTGTATACAGTAGTGAGTTGCATCTAGAATAGGCCATGCTGTGAAGTCTGTGAGTCATCTCCACTATAATTTCCACTGATTCAGTAGTCTTACTACACTAAGCAACATTATTTCAGCCATTGTCCACATGCAGATCAATCACCATAATCAAAAGTAACTCTTCACATGTGAAAATTATGAGCTACAAATTCAGTTTTTAAAAATCAGAGCATATGGCCTCTGTTTTAATTAAATGTGATTTCATAATATATTATGAGTAACACTGCCAAGCTCCATTTGACCTGGGTGTGGGTCTTGTATTTCATTACATTATCATTTACCATTTTTGTGCTAATCCAGCCAATTCATGAACAGGCTAACTAGACCCAAAACAAACATGCCAGAAAAATGTTAGTTTTCGTTGTTTTTCCATGGCATATTCTTTGAGACATTTCTTCCAAATCTTCTCAGGCAGGACATTCTTCAGCTGTACATCTGGCATCAATAGCTTGCTGGCATGTTATGTTATGAGGTATATTCCTCCTCATCTTTACACAGAAGGGGATTTACATGTGCAGTTTCTATTGGTGATGATATGCTTCTGAGTTAGCAAATAGTTTACATTACTCTCTGATTCAAAGTTCTTTATGAGGTGGGGCTTATACAGGAATTATTATATAGGAATTATTCATTCATTCATTCAATTATTTGTTTAATTATTCATCTATCTATTCCTATTTATTTATTTATATTATTTATATACCGCCTTTCTTCCCATAAGGGACCCAAGGCGGCTCACAACAACTAAAAAATATTGGACCTCAGCCCATTCAGATTCCATCTATGGGCTCATTTATTCAAGACCCTCCCCAACCCTAACCCCACCCACCAATTCAACGGAATTCTTTCAACAAGGTTTTTGTTCCCTCTGAGGTGTTTTCATGCACGTGAGATTTTTAACAGGCACCATTGTCCTGAATAACAATTGAAGGTCTTCACAAACTTCTCTTCTGCCTCGTAAAAGCATTTAAAGCAGCCCTATGCATTTGTCAAGGAGCTATTATGTTGTGCCCCCGTTCACCACTTGGAAAGAAAAAAAATGGGATTTTTAATGAAATTAAACAAGTGAGCATGTCTTGAACAGAAATACAAGAACCTAGCCTCCTTAACTCCACCATGTTATTATGACTTCCTGCTTTTTTTAAAAAAAGAGAGAGCTAGGAGGTCTTTCTCCCAATGTCTACTTTAAATTGCACCATCCAGTCCAAGCTCCAAATGTTGAGTCTGTCAGCTAGCTGATGTAGGCTTGTCTCAGCCCATTCCTCTTAAACAAAGAGGAAGTGAATAGTTTATTTGACTCCAGAAGTGTGATTTTTTTCCAAATCCCTTGGAGCTGGACTGTAGCTAAAGATAGCTTGGTCACCACCCTTGACAGGTAGTCTGGTGGGATGGTTTGAGTGTTATATTTGGAGCAGGTTGATCTCAAGTCTGCACTAAGCTGTGAAAGGTGCTGGCTGACCTTAGGCCAATGACTCTCTTTCAGCCTGACCCACCTCACAGGGTTGCTGTGAGGATAAAGTAAGGGACCCTGTATGCCACCAAGAGCTCACTGGAGGGAAATCACAAAGCAACTGTGATAAATAGATTTACTAATAAAGCCTTCCCCATTTGGATGCTTCAGGGAAGAACTTGGAAAAGGTCTGATCCACAGCCAGCCAGCATTATCAGTAACTATGCTGGCTAGGGTTGAGGTTCTAAAAAGGAACTTTTATCTGCATTGTTTCAGGGTGTGCATTGGCATAGCCCTAGCTCAACACCTTTGCAATACAGAAGAGGGGCAAATATATTCAAAATATGTGGGTTTGAGAGATTACAATTTCTACACACAATCAGTTGAGTCTTTGACTATATCCAAGACCAGCAAATGCTTATGTTGTGGAGTTTGTGTGTTTGTCTTTCTCTTACAAGCACAGTATTTTCTGTGTCTGTCAGCACAGCCTAAAACAAATGTAATTCTTGCCTACAGATTGCAAATGGATGCTGAACTGGTTATTTGGCATGTATATTTGACCTGCACCTCAGACATGCCTTCTGTGCCACTGATAAAAGTTTATAACAGTTTCAGATCTCCTTAAAAAAACCCAACTGTTATTCAAGGAAAGTTTGCATGCTGGACGTAAGGACTTAATTTTATACTTAATATGGTATCGATGACAGGTTATATGCTATTTTTCTTATTAAGGCCTTATTTCTTGAGGTTTTGTAGCTGTGTCAGGACAATGTTCTGTGCTGAGCAGGAGTTGCCAACAGAAGACTGTTACTGGTTCTGACATCATACATTGGATCAAGTATACCCACATATTCTTTATGTTTTGCCAAAAATAAAAAGTACAAATGAATAGGATTGGACAGCAAAATGAAGTAGGACAATGACTTTGCTCACCACGCCCACAAGCCCAGAATGCTATGTTACGACATGTGAGGCTATGGAAGTTTGTCCCTACTGCACATAGAGGGGGTCTATGACAGTGACACTAACCTACATCTGGCAGTGAGATTTCAGGCATTAAACCTGTACAAATTGCACCACAGAAACATAAGAAGCCATTAAGCTTCCATTAAGTTGAAGCTCCATCAAATCCAGTCTTGGCAACTCTGACTGGGGGCAGTTCCCCAGGATTTGAGATGGGTTTTTTTCCTAGGCCTACCTGGCGATCTCTGGTACTCCTTGATGGTTTCACATCCAAGTAGTAACCAAGAGCAACTCTGCTCATATTCCAAAATCTATTGAGATTGACATAAGTGGACTGCACAGGGATCCTCTGTATGTCCCATTGCCTCTAGCCCCACCCGTTCCAATTCTGGTGTTGCTGCGTTCAGCAGAGAGGTCTATAGAGGACTTCTATTCTATAGGTTTGAACGTGAGCAGAACTCATCTTCAAACCTCCCTGCTCAATTGAGGGGAGCAGAGCATTGAAGGGAGAGGCAGCACATCCATTGGTTTGGAGTTCAGGCCCAACAAGCATGGCTTCAAGCCCCTGTTCACATGTTAGTCTACCTAATCTGTTATTCAGGCTTATAGAGTTGTAGAGTAGAGCCACTGAAATGAATGGACTTTTTACTTCCACTTAACCAGAGACTGAAAAGTTCTGTTTCGCTTGGTTTTCACTATAATTCTGAAAATTCCTGTAGTCCACATGCTGCTTGTGGAAACCTGGGCGTTTTAGTTCAAAAAAGTAACTTTTCCAAACTAATGCAATTTGATCTGATTATAACGGATCTACTCTAGGTAGACTTATTGTTGGATTTAGCCTATATTCATTGTTTAATTCATGAACAGCAAAAACTGGTTTCATCCCAGACATAGTACAGCTGCAGCTTATATGATTTTTCTTTTTCCAAATTACCACATTCATTCATCCCTGTGAAAAATTGGACTTTCAAGAGGTGTGTTCTCTATTTCTCTTTGAACAAACTTGGAAGCTGATGCAGTTTATCCAAAAACCACCTCATTAGTCCACAGATCATGGAATTCCTTGTGCTACTCTTAGATACTTCTAAATTTATTATTAAATCACAGCTCATTCACCCTCACTATTATGCCCTCTCCCCCATTTGGATGTGTGTTTTCATGGCATCATTTTTCTGTTGCTGTGGAGACTACTTGAGCAACAACACTGTCAAAGAGCTGAAAAGAGGCAAGGAGAGATTATGAAGATGTGGGCTCTCTCCCCCCACCACGGCCTCACCAAATTCTGTAATAGCACAAATCGGGAGCAAGATTATTTACAAACATTTGAAAGGTAAATGGATCTGAATTCAGGCAAGCTGTGTTTGAAAGTTTTCCCCAGTGTGAAAATCCCTAGCTTTACCCCTGTGTTCAAAGCCTTTCGTTAGCTTACACAAGTCCTTCTTCAATTACTTTTTCATGCAAAGGACTCCATAAGCCCAGGAGCAGTTATGATGCTGCCGACATGGGAATCTGGCAACCCTGTGAATACCTTGTTTGTCTCGTTTTACAGTTATATTTGGAGATAGGCCCAAGAGGCAAAACTCTTATCCATTATTCATTTATTATTCCGACTGCAGCAGCACCTAAAGACCCCAAACAGGCCTCAGGGCCTCATGAGAGCAGGAAGCGTGAAGATGAGGTACATAAAGGCACTCCCTGCCCTAGAGAAAACATAATCTAATATTTAAAGGATCTGCATCAAGTAAATAAAGAAGCAAGCGCTGGGGAAGGGAAGAAGGGATAAGGAGGAGGACAAACATATCAAAGGGCTTCAGAGACTGGAATGAGATTCTGCACAAACTCACATGCTCGGGTGAAGCTTCTGTCAGACGCCCTGCTTTCACTTGAAAATCTGTTCCCAGTCAGAGGATCAAAGCTAATATTGTAAATATACTTTGCGTATAGAAGCACAGATCTCAGAAAACCTGTGGCATTTGACAGGGACAAAATGGAGTAAGGTATCTAAGGTGTACCGTCATGTAGTGATGGAATTCAAGTGTGTTAGAGAAGCCGAGAGCAATGCCATTACCCAAAGCTGAATGGTAAAAGCTGAGACACCAAACTAGGATGTGTCACCCATCTTCAGGCATTAATGGCCGCATCAGCAAAAGAGAATGGATAATTCAAGTGATGATGGAGACAGAGAAATGCTTGGAGGGCAGCTATGGGTAGGAGAGGTAGTTGAAGGTGACTATGGGCAGGAGTAGTTAGTTGCTGAAGGTGACATTGTTAGTGACTTTTTCACAGATAACCATAATGACACTCAAGATAAGAGGCACTCAAGATCATCTTGCAAATAAGCACTGACAGTCGGAGTGCATCAAAGAAATTCAGAAGATCTTGAATTTGCAAGATCTGAGCAGTGCAATTAATGAGGAGACATTTAGAGGTCATTAATTAATAGGGATGCTGTACTTCAGAAGTGACTTAGTGGTACTTTGACACATGCACACAAACACTGAGCATCTGTTAGTAGTGGATTCACTGCTCATGTTACCTCTGAGGTGTTCAGAAGGCAGTGCAAGTGCAGTTCTTTGCTGCATCAATAGGGTAAGATCAGAAATGCCATGAAACGGGCAGGTGCTATGGCTCTTTGCTTTATGGACTTTGCTGTGAGGGAGGAAAAGATAAGTGTCATTTTGGGGAAAGCAGCTTTCACAGATGAGAGACGCCCAAGTAATTAATGGCAATTAATTAACACAAACAGAACATTTCTTTTCATCATACTGGATTGAATGATAGCCTTATTCACACATTCCTCCACATGTACCTGAATTTAATGCAGACAGGACAGTGTTCTGGACCTCCTGGCCTTGCTCCAGAAAAAGTGGCACATCTTCTTGTAAAGTCATACATGTAGAGATGCATCATACAATTGGGTGTCCCTTATCATTGGAGGTCCCAGTTATATCAAGTAGTTCTGCACATCTAGCTATAGCCTCCCTTTTGCAAACATCCTGTTCAATTGGCAGAAGCCAGGTCTATGTGGAGAAACACATGAACAGGAAGGGCTGTGCTGAACACTGCCTTTGAATCGTGACTGCTGTCAAAAGCTGCATCACTCAGGAGAGACCCAGGATGGGACTAGCTTGCTATGGGCACATGGAATCCAGGCCAAATGAAAACTGCAACCCAAATTGAAAAGAACATCATTTGTGGTTGTATCAATCAGGCCAAACTGATGATTCAAAACCGATGTTGCAATGTTTTCCAAGGAAGGCAAGCCATGCCTGAATTTTATTTCAATTGGTAAATCTATAAAATTGCACCATAAATTTTAAGCCTTCCAGGTATTTTCAAGTGTGGAGTTGACTGCAGAAGCTCTGGTATTGAACCTTTTTTCTTATAACAAGCTCAATGGCAAAATTAACATTCTGATTTTATGCAGCAGCTGAAGGATGGTGATCTTTTATGTACTGGGACAATTATACTTTACAGATTTGCTAAATAGGAAAAAAGTTGACCGGCTTTATTTTCCCCACTGTCCAAACCCCTTAATTAAAGCAGTATCATGGATTGCCTGCATTGTAATAAAACTTCACTGCATATCCAGGTATCAGGGGATTTATTAACTTGTACTTAGCTTTAGCAATCAGCAGCCATGGTCAGATGTGCCTGCTGCTGATGACATCATCATTTTTGGCAGCTCCTTCCTATGAGTGTTGAGTGAGGTAATGTCCCCAGTATTAAACCTGACAGCAAGATTAATAATGATAGATACACTGTTTGTTTTTTAAATTGTGGTTTTAATCGGAATTATGTTTCTTCTGTACAGGATTTCTAAAAAATCATCCAAACTCTCAGAAATGCTATTTCCACTGGCCGTGCTGACTTGGATTATGGGAGCTGTAAACCCCTCTTGTCCCCTTCCCCCAACCCCAACCCTTCTCCAAGATCTGGGTCATCATAGCAGTAACTTGATCCTCAATGCACCCAACACACAATGGGCATTTTAGGATTTTTAGTTCATGCATATGTTGTTGTTATATGCTGCTGAGTTGCTTCTCCCTTATGGAGACCTTAACAAGGTTTTTGAGGTATATGAGATGCTCATGAAGAGGTTCACCATTGCCAAGGCCAGTGAATTTTCATGGCCAAGTAAGAATTTGAATTGCATCTCTTGGGTCCTCATCTGACAATGTATCTGTTGCACCAGACTGGTTCTCAGTTTGTTGTATATACACTGGCCTAAATCCAACCACTATTCCCAACTAGAGTATACTCAGTGGGCCAGATAGATTAGGCATCCTTCAGTCTCGAGAGACTATGGTAACGTGCTCTGTATGGAGGACTTGGAACAGCGTCTAGTGTGGCTGAGAAGGCCAATTCAAGAGTGACAATCCCTTCCACACTGAAGACAAATACAATCTGTCCCCTGTCCAGATCCCTGATTTTGCTGCTTTCGTGACTGCCTCTTTGCCTCGGCCTGCTGGACAAGGGTCTCTTCAAAATGGGAGAGGCCGTGATGCACCGCCTGCCTCCAGGCAGAGCGCTCAGATGTCAGGGTTTCCCATCTGTTGAGGTCCATTCCTAGGGCCTTCAGATCCCGCTTGCAGATATCAGTGGGCCAACTGCTGGATCATTATGTCAATGTGTATATAAATCTCACTGATTCAATGTTTCTGTTCTACTTGGGACTAACAACTGCATTGAAGCCTTTGATTGCAAACGAATTCTAAGGCAGGGGGACTCCATGTTGAAACAACCAATCCTGATGAAGGGTAGACATCACTACTTTCACCAGTGGTCTGAACTGACAATTTTATTGGCTAATGCAGGCTTCCAGAGATCTCTCTACCAGGCAAAGAATCTCTGCAGATATCTATCTTCCATGTCCTAACTGTTCCCCGTACTGGCTGACAGGAGTGTGCAAGTGCAGAGACAGCAGAGACTGCACAATGATGCCTGCAGATCTGGATCATATTTATGCTGGATTTATGGTTCCTTTCCCCCCCACCCCACCTTGTACCTTTTATCTAAAATAGGGATCGACACTGTAATCTCAGTCTACAGTCTAAATGCTGTTACAGAGCCCACACAAATGATTGCCTCTAAAATAATAAAAAGCAGCAATTGCAAATAAAAAATGTACATCAAACACATTACAAACATGCTTATAACTAGTTACAAAAATACTCATGAGGTTCTGAAGGTCACTAGAATGTGTTAATAAGATGTCTTAAAGGAGAGTGCTATGGGAATGGACATGGGAGATCCCATGTGATCCACTGTCATGACACCAGTATCTTAGAGTTCCTTTCTTTCATTGTTACTAGAGATGGGGATGACGCGCCAAAATGGGGCTTCATCTTGGTTCATGGGTTTTCAAACGTGATGACCCATCACCCACGAATTGCCCCCCAGTGGCCTGATGAACCACGAATCAATCTGTCAGTTTGTCGTATCTTTTTGTTTTTCAAGACAGCCCGTAGGGCTATCTAAAAAAATAAAATAAGAAAAGCCCCGGCCCCCACAGCCTCCCTACACCGTGCGGGCATAGGAAAAGGAGGGAAGGAGGACCCAAGCGATCCCCTAGCCCTGCTGTCTTTGCATCCACACTTCTATTTATATGTCAAACCTCATAAGTGAAATTGTGCCTGAACATAACCTAGAAAGCATCAAAGGTCTCTACACTGTTGAAGGAATGGTTCTGAAGTATGGCTTCCTAAATAGTACTGCAGTCCCATGCTCACGTTTCACAGGTACAAAGCTCACTACTTACTGATGGATAAACTGGGTGAGTGATGGCATAATCAAAGCAGCAGTTTGAGGAAAGGTTGACTCAACCCACACCCATCTGGGTGCTTCTGTGGTCGAGGCAAAGGTCTGGTTGATCCCATACTTCATGGCTTTGAATTTCTGAGCTGAAAGATCTTCTCTAAACCAAAATGAAGAAATGGAAATCTGAAATCACAAGGGAAGAAATGAGCAAACCTTGGGTCATTGTTTAATTTGCTAAAAGAACAACCCCACCTAAGATTCCTCCTGCCATCTGCCAATGATGACAAAATGGTGAAAGATAAAAACAAATATGCTTGAGAGATGGAGCACAGCTGTTGTAGGAGTGGGGGCTGGGAGAGAGCATGATAGACCTGCATTAATAACAGCAATATGCTCGCTGTACACTCAGCCTAGTGCTACTGAGTCCAGCATTTTACATACATTTCTTTGCTTGCTTTGTCCTTGAAAATACCTAGCAATAATACATTGTCTTTTTAAAGATTCTTACATCGAAGGCTGTCTGAGCAGTTTGCAATCACTTCTAGATTAAATTGCATAGCTCCAATGCAGGATTATGGAAGATAAACAACCAAAAAGGGAGATCATTCTCCATGGTTCTTCAAAGAATGTGTCTGGGGAGTTGTCAAGTTCTTTTCCTCCCATCCCATTCATTCCATTAGTCTTCTTCATCAATTGTCCCACGCTGCTCTCCATTTGATTATTGACTTCAGCTTTGTGGAATTAAATACTTGGTTAAGAATACACATTGACCAATTATTTGTTTGTTTGTTTTTTAACCCAAGGGTGTCTTCTGTGGTTTGTTGTCTTGTTTCCATGCATGTTGCTCTGGGTGCAGTCCTCGTATCATGACTCTGCACAGAATACTATGAAAAACTCAAGTGACCTGCGCTGAAAATGATGTTGTCATTTTAAAAATACTAAATTTACACTTTCTTTTCCCCACCTCCAGATTCAGGGATCAGCAGGCTTTTACATTTTGAAGAATGCCTGTTCCTTAATCCCAGAAATCAGAGGTGATGCAAGCTTAAATCATCATAGTGCACAGAGAGCCAAATGTGCATGTTAACTATCTCTTCCTACATTGTATCTGAAGAATACAATTCTATCTAGCCAAGGTGGCTGAGGGCCAGCTGAGCTGACACAAGGCCTGCTGAAGCTATACCAGATCCAAACCCTTCCCAGCCTAGTGATATAGGGAATAATCTAGGACTATTTTCACCTTGGCCTAATAATGTTTCCGACAGTGGCTGTGTGCCTGGACTGGGGAGAGGGGCAAAGGTTTGGATTTGGCACAACTCAGTTCCTCCCTCACCCACTCCTTCTCCAACTAAAAAAAAAATCCTTTTATTGAAAGGTCTGAGCCATTCGGTCAACTCTATTCCTACACACAGTTCTTTTGGGTGCCAATGCAAGCCCCCAAATAATTTAATACAAGGGGTATAATAATGTCCTCCTTCCCTAAAATGGTCAGTGTTACACACAGATAAAGAATGAAATCAAAATGGTATCCAGACAAGAAAGTTGTGTTCTTACAAGTGATTCCGATTAAAGGATATTTAAAACACAGAGGCAAAAACAAAATAAAAAATAAAGAAAGCAAAATGTTGTGGCACATTAAAGACTAACTGCTATATTTTAATGTGAGGTTTTGTGGACAAGTTCACTTCCCCAGAATACTGAGTGGGTATTCTTAAAATGCTCACTATATTTTTAAGGGTTGTTTTGTTTTGTTTTTTGGTTTGTTTGTTTGTTATTTAGGCTGCTTCAGTAGTGTTCCTTCCCTTTGACAAGCCAAGCAGAAAGAGAGAGAGAGAACATAGAAGGTCTTGCTGGTTATTTTAAAAGGTGCAAACAATCCTTCTGCTGTTTCTAACCTTTAGAAGTCCAGTGGCTTAGGTCTCTGGCTGCGGAGCCATTGGTTGGGAGTTGGATTCCCCATGGTGCCTCCTTTATAGGGGCTGGACTCGATGATCTATAGAGTCCCTTCCTGCTTTGCTGTTCTAAGATAACCTATGATCACCCAAGATTCAACAAAGCAGCCGCCATTGTGCAGTTTGCATTATTGGTGTCAAAGCATTATTTGCATAATTTCACTTAGTTTGCAAATACTTTGCTCTTGTTTTTAATTCTTGTTCTGTTCATTTGTTAAGAACACCATGAAAACACTTGCCCTTTTGTGTGGCAAGGGGGCTGATTTAGCGGCTCTCACCCCTCACATGGAAGGACAAGACAAGCAGATATTTACAACTGTGTTTCAATTTCCCTCACATAGAATGAGTACATGCATGTTCAGATCATGACAAAGAGGTAGAATCCTTAGAGATCCTAGATGACGGTGTCCTAGAACCATGGTCATGAAATCAGCAAGAGGTGACTCAAGACTTGTATTTGTTTAAGATCTATGCTTTCTGGGCAGTAATCCCCATTAAAAGCAATAGTTATATAGGAAGCTGCCCTCTACTGACCAGACCATTGGCCCATGTAGCCCAGCAATCTTTACTCAGAGTAACATTAGCTCTCCAGAATTTCAGGCAGAATCCTCTCCTAACCCAACTTGGAGATTCATGGTATTACCTTGGTGGCTTCCGATCCAAGTACTCGGTCCAACCCTGCTTAGCTTTTGAAATCAGACAAGGTTGGGTGTGTTCAGGGTCATAGGGTATGGTATATGCCACAAGGGAACATATTTCTGAGAAAGTATGTATAGGATTGTGTTGCTTGTCAATCAGTCTCTGTCTAGTCTTGAACAACAACTCATCAGCTCTCATCATCAGTTTCTCTTTTATGAAGTGGAAATAGTTTTTATTAATTATGGTGTAACTTGCTGACATTATAGAACTCAAGGCAGCATACGCGCTGTAGCCCCAAGTGGTGTTTTGAACTGAGGGCTGCTTAGCTCCAACAATATTGCTGTAAAATATTCTTTGGACTATGGTCTGAAATACTAGTGTTTGTTTTATATTATTGTTGTCAGGATGAATCATACAAAGTTCAGATGCTTCCACAAAACATACTATGCAATACAGTTGATTAATTGGGTTATAAAACTATATTTGTTTAATATAACAATATAATATAACACTGTTCTGTTTTCAGGGACATTTTGAGGAATATAGTTTTTATTGATACATATAAACAGTGTTTCTTTCAAAGTATTTTTTAAAAGAGTTTGAAGGATATTTTCCTTCCAATATCTTTAGTATTGATCCAGCTTTGTGTTGCCAGTACTAAGCCTTAATTTTCTGCTATCCTGCAGCAGATGAAGTTGTGGCCAAGCAAGCACATTCTGACATGCACTCACATAATAGGAATAAAAGAGGATGCGTAATGTAAATGATCAAGAATTATAACAAAGGTGAGGCATTTTCCCATATCACACACTGACTTCATTGCATTAAATACTGGTGGGCCAGTGGATGTTTCTTCAACCCCCAAAACCACAAATTAAATGTACAGTACATTCATTCTGTGTGTGTGGGGAAAATGAAATTCTTTCTTCCTTCCTGTTGGAAAACTCTTTGGCAGTAATGCTTGGATTGTTTTCTTTGTAAATTACATTTTTGCTGTTTTCAAGATGTTTTCCTGACTTTCTTGAAATTTGACCCACATAACAAGTAATGTAGACCTTGTTTCCATCTCTCTCAGAAGGGGGGCTTGCTCTCCCAGGGCTGCTTGAGAGGAATGATTAAAACTTCCATGTGTTCTGTAAAACCAGCCACTTTTGCAGGGAGCAGAAAATAATCTCCCCGAACTGCAGGACATTTCTCTCACCATTGGATAAGCAAAGCGAACTGAGAGGCAGCCAATCCTCGGGACACCAAAGGCCACATATGTATTGAGTGAAGCCAGCTGATCACAGGCAAGGACCTGATCCAATCTGAGTGGCCCCTTACACATGTCCAAAGATGAGGATACACATCACCAAAAAGATGAATTAAACAGGACACTGCTTTGCATGCAAATTGTCTGTCCATCCGTCTGTCTGTCTGTCTGTCTGTCTGTCTGTCTGTCTGTTTGTTTGTTTGTTTATCACCCGGGTGATTTACAACATAATAAAATAAAGAGACATATAGCAGTAAAGTTATAAATAAACAGTGGAAGAAATAAAAACATTCAAAGAAATAAAAACAAATGGCACTCAAAGGCATATTATCTCTGTGACAGCAGGACAAGAGTCATGGAGTCAAGCAGGGTCATGGTGGAAGGCCTCCCTGAAAAGTAGCATTTTAAGCTACCTTCTAAATGTTAGCAGGGAGGGGGCCAGGCATATCTCCACTGAGAACTGGTTCCAGAATTGGTGCCACCACAAAGAAGGCCCAGTTCCTCATAGAAGACTTCTGGGCCTCTTTCAGAGCAACTACCTGGAGGAGCATAGCCTGGGAGGATCTGGTGGGTTGGGCAGCTGACATTGGGGAGAGCAGTGTGGTCCCAAATTGTGGAGGGCTTTATATGTTAGCATCAAAACCTTGAACCTGATCTGGGACACAATGGGTAACTAGTGGAGATGAGCTAGAATTTGAGGGATGTGATCCATGGTAGTTTATACTTTTGGAAGAAAAATTGGAAATTGTTTTCTACAATGAAAACAGAATGATGATACATCTCACCTCACTGAGCTGTGTACCTGCACAGTCATTTGTCTAGGTGCTCATATTAGATGGGCAACATCAAGGTCTCTGATCTTCCTGCACTTCCCTCTTTACTATCTTTAAATCAGACATGGACTGGAAAACCCTTCAAAGTGAGGACACTTTCAAAAAGTGGAATCATCCTCAGATGGCCTTCAAACAGAGGACTGTCCTCCATAAAATAAAACAAAACAAAATAGGTACACAATCAGTAGAGGTGTCCCTAACACAGCAACTAATATGTTTCTGTTGGAAGGAAACACATGTGTCCTTCCACCGGGCATCCATTGCTAGCTCCTTAGGAGTTCAAGTACAAAAACACTCTCATCCTTCTTCTTTGGCTCATCTTTTGTCGTGCACAAATATATGCATTATAGCTCTCTATTTCAACTGAGAAAAGGTGAAGAAACAGTGAAGACTGGGAGGAGAGAATTTTTACATACATTTCCCTGTAAAATTAAAATGTTCTGTTTTTGTTTTCTAATAGGGGCAAGGGAAGGAGCAACTTCCTTCTGCACTATTAAAGGTCTTGTCCTTCTTTGCAGTGAGCATTTTACACCTATCTTAGTAGTGAAAGGAAGATACAGGTATTTACGAACAGCATCTGTATACCGCCCAGTGACAATACTCTTGGGGCCTCTTACAATAACAATAAAATATTGAAATATAATTGTAAGGCATAGTGAGAAGAAAGTCAAATATGGCATTAGAATCTCCAGCAACAGAGAATAAAACTGATTATGGGTAGGCATCTTTTGCAACTGCTAAAGAATAACCAGCCTGAAACCACCAGTAATGTGTTGCTGCTTGAAATTCAGTAACAGACAGACAGACAAACAGATATTATAGCCTTGTGCAGTGGGACAGCAAGACTAAAAACTTCCCAATGGAGGCTTCTCTTCCTTCTACACACGCACACCCCGCCCTGGCATTTTTCTTCACCAGTGTGGCTTGTTCACAAACTGGCACTAGCACTATACAGAGATGCCTTGCAGGTTACAAGCAAGGACTGTGCACTTCCTGGAGAAAAGCAACCCATTTGGGACAGGATGAAAGCTGTGTTAATGCCAGAGAATGTCTATGACAGGCAGGCCACCTGTCAGGCAGGCGAGAGACATTCTATTTACTATTCAGGTGGAAAGCTGGAGGCAAGTTTTCCTGGTTGTAAAGGCACAGGAGTGAACGGTCTGCACGTGTGCTTTACAGAATTGTAACACAGAAGCTAACATTTTAATGACTTCCTGTAATCTCTGTGGTAAGTAGCATACACACCAGTGCAGTGGGCATTTCTTTCCATTGACCAATCTTTTTTCTGCTATTTGATGCCTAGAACACAAGTAGGAAGATAGCAGCCACAATAGTCTGGACATAAAGGATTTTCTGACATTACACTGGGGAATCTAGTGTGACTCTGATGCCAAGATAACATGCCGAGATGCTGTAACTTTACAGTTGCTTTAGTTGCAGACTTCCCCCCCCCCCAGCTATATAACAACAACAACAACAACAACCATGCCATCAAGTCAGTTCTGATTTATGGCAACCATTTTCGGAGTTTTCTAGGTACTGAGTAAATACATTATAATTTTAAAATTCTTCTTGAAGGTCACAAAAGCTCTTCATGATGTCTTTTGAAAATTGATGCTTCTAATTAGAGATGGGGACAAATAAAAAAATGGCGATTCATTTTGATCTGTTATTCGTCAAGGTTAACGGATCAATGAATACGAATATACGAATATTCTTCGACAAATCGACGGATCGATCCGTCGATTCATCTGCATTTTAAATGGCTATAACACTGGCCCCCAACCACCTAGAGATACCAGATTTGCAGGGAAGCTTCCTCAGATGCCTTTCTACAAATCCTGAAAGGTTGGTGAACAATGGATCATGGACCCCCGAGTTATATAGTCACAAAGAGGACCCCCCAGGAAAGCTCCCCCCAAGTACTTAGAGACTCCAGAATCACAACGGAGCTTCCTGTGTCTTTCCCCAACACACCTGTCAACTTTGTTGAAGATTGGATATCGGACATCCGAGTTATTCACCCACAAATTGGTCCCCCCCAGGAGAGTTTACCACACTGCACAGAAGCCCATTCTGCCTACCGGCCGCCGATCAGCTGATCAAAAGTCATAGGCAGCCACCGCCCCCCACAGCCAGCCACCCCAACAGCCTACCCCCACACCTCCTTCCTTTCCCGACCTTAGCGCCCACCCCACTCCCACCGACACCCCCTTACCTTAATAGCTGCTGCTGAGGTCTCCATCAGGCCTTCGCAGCCACGGTGTGTAAAAAGGGAGACTGGCTGCCCTTTGCAAAGATGGCAGCTGTGGCTTCATTTAGAGTAGGGATAGCTGCAGCTGCCATCTTAGCAAAGGGCAGTTTGGATTCCCTTAAGGCAGGCTAAGGGAATCCAGGCTGCCCTTTGCAAAGATGGCAGCTGCAGGTTCCCTACCCTAAATGAAGCTGCAGCCACCATCTTTGCAAAGGGCAGCCAGTCTCCATTTTTACATGCGTGGCTGAGGCCAGAAGAGCGATTAAGGTAAGAAGGTGGTGGTGGTGGTGGGGTGGGGTTGCGTGGGGCCTAAGGTAGGGAAAGGAAGGGGGTGAGGGGTAGGCTGTGGTATTGGGTGGCTGTGTGGGGTGGTGGCTGCCTTTCTGCCGCCGATCAGCTGATCGGCGGCCGGTAGGCAGAATGATGTTTTTTTGTTTTGTTTTTTTAATACGAAGGACGAATAAAAATGGGTAAATATTCATCCCTTCGTATTCGTGGGGGTCTCTGGAACCCACAAATACAGATCGACAAATATTTAACAAATCGGCTATATTCGTCGGAAAAAGCGATCCGTTTTTATATTCGTCCCCATCTCTACTTCTAATTCTTAAAATTCTATGCAGCAATGCTATGGCCATCATCATATTGGATAATTTGCCTCACTTGTGTCTGGTTATTTGTGTCATTTTGCACAATTTTGTTTCATTTGCACAAAACAATACCATGCAGTCTTCTTGTCTCTTGGCAAAAGCAACACAACCTATTTCACCCCCTCTACCTTCAAGAATTGCTTAGAACAATGTTTTTAAAAGAGACTTTTAATTACATCCTCTAATGAACTTGCCAAAGTTGTGCTGCCCAGATTACTATTGTTTCACACTCTTGGTGGGTTTGTGTCATGTTGTTTATTGATTTGTTTAGCCTTTATCATTTTATCATTTTATTGTTTACTGTTTATTTTTATTGTTATATACAGTAGGAACCCCATATGTAGTGGGGATTAGTTACAAGCCCCCTGTGGATACTGAAAACTGCAGATAATAGTCAACACTATATAGAGAGCATAGTAAAAGGGAAACAACCAGGAAAAAAAATCACACGGATTACCAGAAATGGCCATTATAGGGTGCCAGAGATCACGCTATATATTCTTCACTAACAAGTATTCATAGCATGGTTTCTGACTCCATCTAGTGGCTGGTTTTGGTAATACATGTGAAAATATTTTTTCCTGGATTTTTTCTTTTAATACTTTTAATATTTTCAGAGTGCGGTTAAATGTAACTGCATATACTGATCCCATGGATACAGGGGTCCTACTGTATTGTATTTGTGTGATTTTTTTGTTAATTGCCCAGAGTAGTGCCTTGTATTAATTGGGTGGTAAAAAAAAGTTGAAGAAATTAATAAATATAGCTGAACTGCCATATCCATGCGAACAGTACCTGTGGTTTCACTTATCTGTTGCCTGAAAATATTAATTTAAAAAGCCCAGAACTATGTGTTTCCAATGTGTTTTACCAGAACTGCACACTAGAGGGGAAATACTATGCTCTATATAGGGTTTCTGTATTCACGCTTTCCGGCATCTGTGGGGAGGGCTTGGAACTAATCTCCCATAGATACCACAGCTCTAGGATGAGGAGAATAATTTTGTGGTTCCTAGTATTCCTGTGCAAGGATGAGATAAACCATTAATTATATCCCTGATCTGTATCCAGTTTCTGAGTACAAGCTGATACTATTTATGCATTAATATGAGTAGTATGACTATTGTTACTACTAGTCATTCAGTACTGAGTACTCCTCTTTCATCACTTGATGATTATGTCAGTTACGAAAAAGTAATATATCTGAGCTGACACTGGGTGATAATGCAGGTTTAATTTATGATGATCAATCTAAGACAGCTCATTCACCCTTGCTACTATAGTCAATAAAACTGCCAAACATACAAGCAAACAAATGCTAACCATCTCTGGCTAGCCCACTATGAAGGGTTCGAAAGAAGTGCATAATAATCATCAAATTGCTGGAACTTATTATAAATGTTTGTGTCAGGTTGAGACATTTCCTCAAATGTTAAGTATAGTTTTGATTACATAGTATGGCTGTGAGAAAGAGAAAGAAATAAAACAAAAGGGAAGAAACAAAATATCTAAAATATTATTCTCATCCTGTCATGAGAATGCATTGACATATCCTGCAGCATGTTTATTAAAATGCACCATTGCTGCAGTCCAAATGACATTTCCATGTAAAAAAGAGAGGTAATGTTGTTTGATTTGCACTGTTTCGCCTTGTGGCACAAGAAGGACGTGTGGGCGGAGAGTTGGAAGCCTGCTGTTCTTTCTGTTGAAAAACAAATGTGCCCCAAAATTCAGTTTCCTGAGATGAAGGGAAACAAGGTGGATGAGCTAATAGCAGGATGAGAGTGTGGGGTTATGGAAAAAAGAGTCAGAGAGCCAAGCGAAAGACAGATTCTTTCAAATAGTCATTTCTGTAAGAAATCAGTGTTGTTGTTGTTTTAAATCAGCTCTGCTTCCTGGTGTTGATCAATTTTTTCTATCATTGTTTTTCTGCTGATGCTGTTTTTGAATAATGTTCAGCAGATATTCAGAGGCCAAGTGAAGGAAATGAATCTCCCAATATACTTCAGAGTTATTTTATAAATAAGAATTCCTGCTTGCTCTCTTATAAATATCTGTTGAAGTTTTCTTGGACTCTACCAAAGTTCTAGCTTAAATGACCTTGAGGGTTTGTATCTTGGAAGGAGTCCCTCAGCTGGGCCCACCTATAATAACCTTTTACTAGCACCTCATCATAGGCTGTTCTTTAAAGCCTGTTGCAAAAGTGCAAGTTCAGCTACAACAGTCTTCTCTCAGCCTGTGGATTAAGTAGACTTACAAATATTTTTGAAAATTTGCTTACCTCGAACAATCTGTGGAGCACATAAATTTGAATAAACAGTATTGACTGCCAACCTTAAATACCTGAATTCATTGTATCTCAAAAATAGTTGTCCCAGAGCCCCAACTGGGCCCACCAATAATTAGCTTTTAGCAACACCTAATCATTAGCATTTGGTGGACTATTCTGTGAAATATTAAGCATATATATTGCAGCTGTAAAAGTCTTTTCCTCTGCTGTGAACTAAGCAATTCATTTGTTTTCCACTAGGCATTTATTAACTCTGTTTCTTGTATCTTACCACACAGCAATGTGTATTCTCATCAACATGTTCAAAAATTGTGTGGGGTGATGATGATGATGAGGAGTTGAATTTACATAAGAACATAATAAGAGCCCTCTTGGATCAGCCAAGGGCCCATCTAGTCCAGCTTCCGGTATCTCACAGTGGCCCCACCAGATGCCTCTGGGAGCACACGAGACAACTAGATACCTGTCTCCTGATACCCCTCCCCTGCATTTTGAGGTACCTTCCTTTGAAGCCTGGAGATTATACATTGTCCTTTGTTCTGCCAAGAAACTGCCAAATACTGTGCAGCTTAATGCTTCTGTGCAGGAATGATGTGTTGTGGGTACTGTAGTAATGACAAGGAGGAGAGCAGAAAAAGAATGTGTTTTGTACCAGAGAACTACAGCTTGTAGCATTTGAATTATTGAAATGTAACTCAAAAGTAACCATTTTAGTTACTGAAGAGGAATGGGAAAATAAAGAGTAGCTATTTGTGGAAAGCTTAGACTATAACAATAACCATTCTCCAGGCTTTGAATTAAGAAGGAAGAAAAAACTGCTGGATAGCTCAGTGGTTTAGGTATCTGGCTGTTGAGCCAGAGGTTAAGAGTTCATATTCTCCACTGTGCTTCCTTGACAGGGGCTGGACTCGGTGATCCATAGGATTTCTTCCAGCTCTGCAATTCAAAGATCTAAAATTTAAAAATAATATTACCAGAATGTTCACCAATATTGTATTTTTCAGTTTTTTGGTTTTTTTTACTAAGTATATA
Organism: Intellagama lesueurii; assembly: GCA_037013535.1. Classification (NCBI taxonomy): domain Eukaryota; kingdom Metazoa; phylum Chordata; class Lepidosauria; order Squamata; family Agamidae; genus Intellagama; species Intellagama lesueurii. The sequence continues at coordinate 227,536,416 of JBAJHW010000002.1, read as the reverse complement.
TACATATGGAGAGAGTGACAGAAAGGAAGGAAGCCCATTCTTTTATATTCTAATGTATCCTTTTAAAAAGAAAAAGAAAATGATATTTGAGCTTTTGGGTAAATTTGACACCAGTAAATTCCCCACTGCCATTTCACTGTGGGCACAATTCCAGCCATTAGGAGCTGCTGACAGTGTGACCTCGTACTGTTGTTCCAGCATCAAGACAACAGCAGCAGCTGATCAGAAGTCTGACATCTAAGGGATATTATTATCTAAGTAATAAGTCAATATTCATGACAAACAACCTTTCAAATAATCACTTTTACCCTTGAGAAGGTAAGATACCATGGAGGACTCCAGGTCAGTATATCAGTAACAGATTGATCAAGTTATTACTGTAGCTATTATGGGACTATGGACAAGTAATGTCTCCTGACAGCTTGAAGAAAGGAGAGTGTTCTTCTGACACCAGTTGCAGTCCTGGACATGGAAGTGGCAACAAGTATAGAGGAATATCAGGCTGCAACTACACTGGCAAGCTGAATTGGAGCCATTTGGTTTTGATGCAGATAGATTTGCAGCCTATTTTATGCTATTTTATGTTTGTATTAGGCAATCACACAAAGATTGTGGGCTATTTTGGTACTGGTGCCCACACTGGCCTCTCAATTCAATGTGGTTCAATCCATGCAATAGCTCACAGCTCCCCTTCCTTTGATTCTGCCCTCTGCTGATCCCTGCCACTTTTTCAATGGTTCACTGAAAGCTGGTTTGCTGTATTGTATAGGGTTAGGGGAAAAAGTTCTCCCTAAAGTACAAACACCTGTAAACATGCTGCAGAAACAGAGAAGTCTGCTGTAGTCATCAGAGTTGTTTCTATTTCATATCAATTTTTATCTGTTTTTTGTCTGTGCAGAGGTGATCTAGCACTGAATTAATATACCAATGCAATGATAAGGTGCTCTAGTGCAAAACTCGGTAGTTTTCTTTTTAAAACAATTTTTAAAAATTCTTTGGCTTGACTAGGAATAAAGTTCATGGGTCTTCCCATTTTCCAAAGCATCATGCCCAGCTTAGTACATCACCAGAATACCGCACCCAGTCATGCCAGCAGTCCTTTAGAAAAATGGAACAATTGATTACATGGGGAAAACACTGTTCAATTCACTCCAGCTTTAAAAACAGTAGAAATGCCACGCACACACACCCAGCAATATAGAAAAGAACTCCCGGCATAAAAGGGTTGGGCTTATTGTGCATCATTTGATCAGTTTTAAAAAGTTTGAATTCACCCATTCTACTTCTGCAGCAAATCCTGTACTATTTGCCAGTTCAGTCATGGCCTCAGAGTTTTTGAGGTACCTAAGAAAATCTTGCCACCATTTTGCCCATTTCTTTGCATTCTTTTCAGAGGGTTACTTCGATCAGCCCCTTGCGGCAAAAGAGGCCAAGAATCTTGTGGAGCCTAACAAGTTTTAAAGATTCACATTTTGTATTGCACATAAGCTCTTGTGGATTGCAACCCACTTCATTAGAGTCATGGAGGTGACAAAAACGTATTCGAAAAAGTATCAGTCTTTCAGGCGCCACAGGGCTCTTTATGGATCTGATTGTTTGTCACAAAATCTCCACAGAAATGGCAACCATTTTATTTCAGATATAAAGAATAATCCTGGTTCACCTTCTGATAAGCAACCAGTTCTTGCCAAAGTTGGTGTCTGCTTTTTGTTATTACATTATAGACCACAAAGGTTATTGAGTATAACTCAGTAGAGGGTGGGAGGAGCCTCCAACTTGGAATTATAAAATCAGCCACCACATACCAACTATTCCACTTGGTGGGTGCGTTAAGTCATTTGGTTTATTTTATTTTCTTCTTTTAAAGTGGTGAAGTGGAGGGAAAAGAGCAATGGAGAGGAATTTTTCCTTGCCTTGTAAATCATTAAAAATACATGGCAGTTTAAAGCAGGCCAGGAAAAAAAAAACACTCTCACAATCACTTCGGAGGTTGCCTATGTGCAAGACTCTTACTGCAAGAAAAGTAAGGTTTTTCTGAAACTGGCACAGCACTCTGGCAAAAATAAAATCAGCACTTTGACTATATGGGAAGAAATGCTCCACAGAATGAAGAGGGCATTAATTGCTATGTCCCTTTGTTAAAAAGAAAATGGTTTGCTCACAATAATTTAGTTTGCCAATCTTATGCTTTCTACAACTCAGAAGTTTTAAAAGTCAATTCTAATGGAAGCAGAGTAGCAGAGAAACATTTATTTCTTTTGCTATGAACACAAATCACAGGAAACGTTGTGTTGTTATCCCTTTTGCACCACAGGTACATCAAACATTGCGAGTCAGGCATTGGCTAGGTATGTTGAGAGTTATAGAAATCAGCCAGCATAGCCATGTAGGTCTTATAAAAGTGCCTAATAATTATTTTGACCATTTATATAGCAGCACGGTAAGCCACTCCTGTGTATTTTCTATGTAGAAAACCCTGGAAAGGGTCACCACAAGCCAGCATTGACTTGACAAGCACACCATTATTATTATTATAGCAGCATCAGTGTTCATCATATTTTACAGAATAGCATGAACTAGTTCTTGCTCCAAGGTGGTGACAATTATAGTCTGAAAGTGATGCTTGTAGAGACAGCTGACAGATGAAAGGGAGGAATGGAAAGGCACATTTCTTTCTTTATGTGAATATTTATATTCTATCCTATGCATCTCGAGATCTCGAAGCAGAGTGCGGTATTACAAAATGTTGTTGTGTAGTCATTAAGTTGTGTCCGACTCTTCGTGACCCCATGGACCAGAGCACGCCAGGCCCTCCTGTCTTCCACTGCCTCCCGGAGTTTGGTCAAATTCATGTTGGTAGCTTCGATGATACTGTCCAACCATCTCGTCCTGTGTCATCCCCTTCTCCTCTTGCCTTCACACTTTCCCAACATCAGGGTCTTTTCCAGGGAGTCTTCCCTTCTCATGAGATGGCCAAAGTATTGGAGCCTCAGCTTCAGGATCTGTCCTTCCAGTGAGCACTCAGGGTTGATTTCCTTCAAAATGGATAGATTTGTTCTCCTTGCAGTCCAGGGGACTGCAAAATACTTCACTACAAAATACTTCAAAACCATACTACAAAATACTTCAAAACAATTGATAGGGTATAACAATGGGTAAAACCCCAAACCACAATAGGTTGGAGTACAAGTAACTCAGTATCAGACATAGGTGAGTAATGGGAAAGGCAAGAACAACAGGGGATGGCATGAAGGAGAGCAGAATAAATCCTCTGACATTCTTTGTGCCCAAGTTTTATTTATTGTTGTAATCCCATGGCAAAATGTTTGGGCTAAACCTAAGCATCAGAAACGGAAGATGCACTTATTAGTGTGATAGCACATTTAATTTATGTTATAGAAGAAAGTTATTAAAATATTTCTTATTATTGATTTTCTAAGTTTCTAGCATATTGTTTTGCCTTTGGTCAAGGCCAAAGTATTTCTAATGATAAAAACTGAACATAGAATCAATGGGTTGAATGCCTATTTAGGTTCATGCATCAGGGATGATGAAAGCAGACTCCCTTTCTCATGGCAGTCCCTCCAGACCACAGAAATATGACACAGAAAAAGGAGGAACCATATTGTGAGGGGGTACATCTCTGCCAAAGGGATGGGGATCACAAAAGACACTCCAGCATCATTTAGCAACCTGAAGTAGACTCTCCAGCACCATTTAGCAACCTGAAGTAGACTCTGAAATGTCAACTTAACCAGAGAACATCTATTTAGAACTATGTACCTCTCATCTCCACTCCACATGGTTCACATGACCATGTTCTTCATAGGAGAATTAGCTCTAGCCGAGATAGTCACTTGAAAAGAGGTGGGTGTGAAGTTACTGTCACCATGTCCTGTACCCCTACTGTCCAACCATTGATCAAGTTCTATAAACACTTAGGTTTCCCTCATGAATGTCTTTAGCCATTTGTTGCAGGAACTTATATTGTCTCTCACAGCATCAGCATCATAGCTGGATTGGGGTCAGTTCTGCCACCATAGCAGAGTCCTTCTTTTTCCTCTTGTGTGGGACTCCAGGTCCAACCTCAACCTTGCTGGCTTTTCCCAAGGCCTCTATAGTTAATCCTTTCTTCAGGGAATATGGAAGGATATAGCCCAAAGGAGGATTTCCTTCTAGAATATTGTATTCACCAAACACCATGGTGTCAGACACATCCCTTCACTACTCTAGAGTGTCAGCTCACTCCTGTATCTCACTCCCCTCCCCTCCAATAGTCCTGAGTTCTTCTTCTGCTTCCTTCCCTCAGGTAAGCACCTCCTCTTCATCCCTTTCCTGGTGGGAAAACTCTTTGTAGGGCTCTTTCCATTTTCCTCATTCTCACTACTTGTCTTCTGGTTCCTAAGGAGATGCTATGTCAAGATAATACACTGAAGAAGAATAGCCCACATCTGCCATGTATCCTTGGTAGGGACCATAGAAGGCCAGTAGGAGGTGGAGAGGGAACTTTCTGTGGACTCAAGCTCACCTGCTCACACATGCTGAACGGTGTAGACTAGTGGTTCCCAACTTGGGTCTTCACCACTACCTGTGCTGGCAAGGACTTCTGGGACTTGCAGTCCAAAAACGTCTGAGGAACAAAGGTTGGAAACCATTGGTATAGACTAAAAGTAGGCAAAGTCAGTTTGTGGGAGACATGTGATCTCTTGGGAGCCCTAACTACCTTTCTCCCAACCCCCTGCACCTGTAAAATGATGATGATGATGATGATGATGATGATGATGATAATAATAATAATAATAATAATAATAATAATAATAATAATAATAATAATAATAATAATAATAATAATAATAATAACAATTTATTCAAGGCAAAACATGGGAACATTTATTTTTACCTCTGAAGGCATCTGTGATGGAAATTTTGCCATGTGGGGGGCAGTTCCTCACCCCACCCCATATATTTATAAATTAGAAGACACAATGGGTGTTTTTCATTTTAAACAAAATTAAGAAAAAATATTTTTGGGGTGGGGCACAAGAGCAGGTGTAGCCCTCCAAGGTTTAGGAACATACATGTGGGGCCCCCAACCACTCAAATTGATCCAGTCCTAGGCTAACTGGGTGGCAGCATTTTTTCAGTGGCTTTCCTACATTATTTGTTTGTCTGTTTGCTTTGGACTAATCTTGAGCTGAAAAGTCTCCTAAAATAGCTTACATATTATCAGTTAAAACAAGTCAGGCCATACCACTAGGCTTATAATAACATCAATGTTGTGACATAAAAGCAAAAAGTGTTGGGGATGATACAGCAATAATGCAAGCTTGATAGCAGACTTTAAAGTTAAATCATAGCTTTTATCAAGACCAACTGGAATGGAAACTTTTCAGGGAAAGAAGTCAGGAACTGCTGACCATTATCCCATATAATGAGCCCAGTTATTGCAACCTTTCAGGACAAAAACAGGTAGATGTTACAGGTAGCTCATCAGATGTTACAGGTAGCTCGTCATTCGAACCGAACATATGTTAGTATTGGAGAGGAGTGACTGAGGCAGACGTCAAAAGAATCCTGCACTTCAGATCTGAAAACCAATCACAAAGCTAGCTACTTGACATACTCGAGGAGGTGAGAGAAACTCCTGCTTTGACACTCCCAATGGAATTACTTCTAAAATATCATAGGATCATAGAAAAGTGAAGTTGGAAGGGGCCTACAAGGCCATCGAATCCAATACCCTGCTCAATGCAGGAATACAATCAAAGCATATCTGCCAGGTGATTATCTAAGTTTTTCTTGAATGCCTCCAGTGTTGGAGCACTCACCAATTCCCAAAGTAACTGGTTCCACTGTCGCACTGCTCTAACAGTTAGGACATTTTTCCTGATATTCAATCAAAATCTGGCTTCCTTTAACTTGAGCCCAATGTTGCGTGTCCTGCGCTTTGAGATGATTGAGAACAGATCCTGCCCCTCCTTGTATGACAGCCTTTCAAATATTTGAAAAGTGCTATCAAATCACCCCTCAGTCTTCTTTTCTCAAGGCTAAACATGCCCAATTCTTTCAGCCTTTCCTCATAAGTCTTGGTTTCCAGCCCCCTGATCATCCTTGTTACCCTCCTCTGAACTTGTTCCAATTTGTTAGCATCCTTCTTGAAGTGTGGTGTCCAGAACTGGAAACTCAAGGTGAGGCCTAACCAGTGCTGAATAGAGGGGGACTAGCACCTTGCGGGATTTGGAAACAATACTTCTATTAATGCAGCCTAAAATAGCATTTGCCTTTTTTGTAGCCACATCACACTGTTTAGCTTGTGATCTACGACAATTCCAAGATCCTTCTCGCTCGTAGTTTTGCTGAGCCACGTATCCCCCATCTTGTAACTATGTGATTGGTTTCTTTTTCTGAGGTGCAGTACTTTGCACTTATCCCTGTTGAATTTCATTCTGTTGCTTTCGGCCCAGTGCTCCATTATATCAAGGTCATTTTGAATTTTGTTTCTGTCTTCTAGGGTATTAGCTATTCCACCCAATTTGGTATCATCTGCAAATTTGACAAGCATACCCTGCACTCCCTCATCCAAGTCATTAATAAAAATATTGAAGAGCACCGGGCCCAGGACTGAGCCTTGGGGTACCCCACATTACCTCCTCCCAGTTAGAGAAGGACCCATTTTCTGATTATGTTATGCATAATGCCTGTTTCTGCTCTCAGAAAAGACTCATCCAGACCGTGCCTGGCTCTACTGGGGCAGAAAGAAGTTCCATAGAAAATGTAACTATTCTCCAAGCGACCAAGTGGTCATACAGTATATACCCTGATATATTATTACTTGTTTCAAAGCAACCATTTCTTTCTACACCTAATCCAGCCCACATCTACCCTTATGGTGTTTCTCCCTGGTTTCATAAAATGTGAATTTAGTCGTGGGCAAAGGAGAATGTGTGGTGTGAAGGCCAGCATGGTTTTGCAAGGTTTTTGTGCTGCCAAGTCAGAACTAACTTGAAATAGGGCTTTCAAGGTAAATGAGATATTTTGCCAGTGCCACCCCATCCCCACCCAACTGAGTTTCCATAGGCAGGTAGGGATTAGATCCCAAGTTTTCTGAGTCCTAGTCTGTCACTCTGCCCATTACATCACACTGGGTAGCTGGTTTAGTAGACAGAGTGTGAGATTAAGATTCAGGAGACCCAGGTTCAAATTCCTGGTTGACCATTGAAACTAACGGGGAGGGGGTGGCAATGGAAAACCACTCCTTGAACTTCTCACATATCTCAAAAACCCTGCAAAAGTCACCATAAGTTGGAATTGACCTGCCGGTACATAATGTTAAAAAAGAAGAATATCCTAGAATTAAGAGAAACTCTCTGTTTCCCTCTTAATTTGATCCCAGAGTACTCTGTTTAGCCCTTAGAGAATGTTACGTAAGAACAACCATCTTTCCTCTATCCGCTTTCCTTTAAAGATGCCATTTTGTTTCATAGTCACAAGGCAGCGAGGTTGCCTTTAGTCAGCAATTTCCCAGCTTTTGATTTTCTTGGCCCCTTTTGTCAATATTCATTTTAAATGCTTGAAGTCAGGCTTCTTTTCAGCTGACACCACTCTGTTTCCTCCCACATCCTTCAGGTGTATAACTGACAGGTGACCAGTGGCACACTGGGGAGACTTTAAATGAATCCCAGAAGGCAGTATTTGTATAAGCATGAAAGGGCATCTCAGCTTTTCTGCTGAATAAAGGATGTGATCATAATTATAGAGAGCTAACACAAAAGGACATCTTGCTAGCAAGGTTTTTGATCAAAAGATGTGAGAGCTTTAAAAATCACGTGTATGTGACAAACATGTTGTTCTGCTGACTTTGAGAAGGAGCAGCTGCAAATTAGAAGATGAAAAAACCTGGCCACCATGACACAGATTTATGTCCTTCAGTTTACATGTTAAATTACTGATGCATACAAAGCATTCCTAAAGACATTTACTTCAAAGTAAGCATCACAGAATGCAACCCTGTGCATCTGTGCCTGGGTTTCACTTACTATTGCCATGTACAGTAAGTGTGTATATCAGGTTTACAATAAAATCTTATATGTAAGGGGTGGGAGATCAGCATTCTCCATACTATTAATGAACTGTGACTCCCATCATGCTTTGCCCTGGATTATTGGTAATTAACCATGGCATGTTAGCACACGATCTTTACAGGAACATCAATAGGACTGGGGTCCTTGTAGGTGAAGAAAGGTTGAGCCGAATGTATACAAGCATCCTACACTTTTGAACATTCACAGGAAAGTAAGTGGGAAAAGAACGAGGAAACACGGAGAGCTGTGCGGGAAGAAAAATTAAAACGGGGAGCTTGGGCAAACACGAGAATGCAGAGAAAATGACAGCTAGCTTGGCAGGAATCCAAATTATAAAAACATCAGCTAAACATTCACAAACAGGGGAGACTTTGCGAGATAGCGGATCAAATGAGCCATAGTTCATTTTGAGAACACTGATGTTGAATTTTTCTCCTTCTCCCTGCAGGTAACGATCCAACATCATGAATCTGGGCATAGCCTGCTTCCAAATCTACAAGCCTACGTGAGAGGCTGTAGAGGCTTCTCTGGGACCTTGAATACCATTGCAGAAATTTTAAAGAACACCCCCTCAAACCCTTCACTCCTGAAAATTACTGTAGAATGATTTAATAAGAATTGTATTTTCATTTTAAAATCACTTTAAATGTTAAAACCATTTAAACCATGGAAACATTTTAATAAGTGTTTCAAGTGTCTAAAAATGTAAATAATTCTTTTTACATGGTAAGAAAAAAATACAAACAAAAAGAATGCAACGGACAAGGAGAAATATGTTAAATATATTTTAAAAAGATTTTAGATTCACAAAACAGTTATTGGCATGAAGGCAATTGAAATAAAAGTTGAAAAGCAAACAGATGTATGTATGGAAGATCAGCTAAAATGCAGTATTAGGTTGTTGGGTTGTCTTCCCAGGAAAACAATGGAAGCTTGGTCCCTGGAGTCTTTTGAGCAGTTAAAGGTGGTCAGAGCATTAGCAGGAATATTCTAAGGGCCAGTCCTCCACTGTCAACAATCAAGGCCAAGACAATGTGTCACTAAAAGGCTTTCCCTTCTTCTTGCTTGCTTGCTTCTGGCTTTAAAACCCCCAAGGGTGCTGGTGGAAGAGTATCTTGGTCTCCCTTCAGTCAGCAGCACATGGGAATTACTGCCATTTAAATCTATTAGCATTAATGGAAGTCACCTGTGGAACGCCTCCACCCTCCCTCAGAAGAGCTCTCCTCAATGCATAATTTATTCCATGAGAAATACAGAGAGATGAGTGGGCTGGGCTGGGAATTAAGAGGGTGGACATGGTTTTGTGGTTTATCCTGTGTTGTTCTTATATGAGTTCCCTACCCCCTCATTGCTGCTGCTGCTGCAAAAAGAAAGAAAAAAAAGAAAGAAGCTACAAAGAAGATAAAATCATGGTCCATAGAGAAAACTTGAAAAAAGTTCCCTTGGGATTCTTCTTGCTGCAAGACAGAGGAACCCGTTGTATGACCTTGGGAAAATCTTTTCAAGCCAGATGCTGCTGTTGAAATCAGTTTGGGAAAAAAAAATGTGAGCAGGAATACAATCAATTTGTGTCTCTGAATATCATAAACCATTAACTCTTTCACAGGAATTTAAGTGCCTCACAACATTAGCACCTCGCTGGTAGCTGTGCCAACAACGAAGGCACATGGCACAGAGAACATTGCTGGAGGGCTCGTACGAAACAGCAGCAGCAGAAGAAACTGCTTTCGGGCCTTTGCATCTCACTGTAGATCTTCTCAGAAAGGCCGTTCTACCTTTGGCAGAAAGAGGAATGACCTCAGCTAAGATAAAAGCAGCTGCAATTGGCAGGGCAGTGGGGTGAATCCCCAGCCTCTGCTGGAGAGTGGAGGTGGACAATGTCATTGTCACACATCACACAATATCATCTCACCCCTCCCATTCCATGATCCTTAAAGCTTGAGGCAGGAGAAACCCACCCCACCCCCCTTTACAGTTTACATACTCTTTTCAGGAGTATTTAATTTGGATTAGTGGATGTACATCCCTCTCCGTTACCTGTCAACCACTGCAAATGTTCCTGTAAGGACACTGGCTCCATAATGATTTAAAATATCATGGAGGAGAAAGTGGGAATGGGGTTATATGTATACCCTCTAGGGTTACCAAATCTCAGGGAAACATTTTGCTGCCCCTGGTCTCCAAATGGGGAGAGCATTGGAGGAGCAAGAAGTTTGATTCTCATAGATTGAATCTGCTGTAAATTCAGCTGCATGAGAGGCAAGCCCAGTAGGAATGGTGGAGAATACTGGAGTTGCAGGGCAGAGGCTGTCCTCTTTTTCCTGTGCTTTGAACAACTATATTACCTGCTTACCAAGATCCCTTTGTGCTTGTTCTATGAACAACCGGTCCAGAGGTAGGTCCACTTCCCAACCCTTGCCTGCCCTGTCTCTCTGATATCACAATGATCTGGCCCTTTGCCCCCCTGCCCCAGAATAAAGACGCGAGACCAGAATTATGGATTAAACACGGGCCACACTTTATTGAAAACAATCAATGTTGCCAATCCTTTGGCAAAGGGGGGTCCTGCCGTAGTGCGGACTCAGGTTTGAACACATGGGTCTGAACTGACCCTTTAACAAACAAACAACTGGGCGAGTCCCTGGCCCAAGTTTTCGCAGCCGTGAAGACCGCAATAAACCCGGCCGGCCAAAATTGGACCACCCCCGGATCTCAAGCCACCTTCTGCCTGTTGACTGTTGGTCTGGGTGTGGCCCCAGCGCATCTTTCCCCCCCAAGCACTGTAATCGCACGATCCGAGGTGCTGGGAGTTCAGATGAGCTATAATTACAGTGGTGCCTCGCAAGACGATTGCCTCGCAGGACAAAAAACTCACAAGACGAAAGGGTCTTGCGAGATTTTTGGTGCCTCGCAAGACAGGCCGTCTTGCGATATTTTTCGTCTTGCGAGGCGCGTTTCCCATAGTAATGCATTGAAATTTAATTAATGCGTTCCTATGGGGGGAAAAAAAGTCAGAAACCCCCCAAAAAGTCAGCAAAAAGTCACTTACCAGGTAGAGTAGACTGAGTCCAGCTCCTCACAGTGCCGGAAAAAGGGTGCCAAACAGCGGAGATTCAGCAACTAGCAGGGAGCCGGCAGCCATTTTGTGGTCGTCTCCGCTCCTGGCCCCCCTCTCCCCGCCTCTCAGCTGATCGGCGCTGGGTCTGAGAGGCTTTTTCCCTGCTAGGCAAGCCTCAGGAAGCCTGTTAGACCCAGCGCCGATCAGCTACCCCCCCCCTCTCCCCGCCTCTCAGCTGATCGGCGCTGGGTCTAACAGGCTTCCTGAGGCTTGCCTAGCAGGGAAAAAGCCTCTCAGACCCAGCGCCGATCAGCTGAGAGGCGGGGAGAGGGGGGCCAGGAGCGGAGACGACCACAAAATGGCTGCCGGCTCCCTGCTGGTTGCTGAATCTCCGCTGTTTGGCACTCTTTTTCCGGCACTGTGAGGAGCTGGACTCAGTCTACTCTACCTGGTAAGTGACTTTTTGCTGACTTTTTGGGGGGTTTCTGACTTTTTTTTCCCCCATAGGAACGCATTAATTAAATTTCAATGCATTCCTATGGGAAAACGCGCTTCGCAAGACGAAATTTTCGCTAGACGGCATTAACCGTGGAACGGATTAATTTCATCTTGCGAGGCACCACTGTACCTGATATTGCTATGGGACTCACCAAAATACCTGTTTAGTCTGCACTACCCGCCACTGCATAGGGACTAGCCAAGCTAAGTCCCGTGCCCGCCATCAAGCTCACCCAGCTCCAGCAGCAGACCCCCCTTGATGTCTTCCAGGAAGACATCCAAACCTCGTTCGGATAGATGTACGCCATCTGACCGAAAAAACTCTGGCCTATCCATACGGATCCTATGGTGACCAATCACTGATTTTAGGCCGCTGCAACCAGCTCTGCAGCCTTCCCTGTTAACACTCCTTCGGGCAGTGTTTACGGGCAAAAAATTTCTCGCATCCCTCTATACCAGCTGAGGGATGATGGTTGACCAAACAATACCCATAGCCGGGTATGTGGCCCTCAACCAGGTGAGATCACGAATCACATCGATGATCAGGGCCTTTCCACTGTGCCTGGTCAAATCATTACCACCCCGGTGTATTACTAACACCTCTGGGGGATGATCGAAGGCGGCCGCATGGCAAATCTGGTTCCGCAGCAAACCTCGGCACCCTCTCCACTCAATAAGGGCCCTTGCTTCGAGTCCAAGACAACTCCCCCATGGGGACATGGCAGCATACCGCGCTGCCCAAAAACCATAACTGTGGACCACGATCACGATGTGTCTTCTCCTGGCCACCACTGTGGTACCTGTAAGACATAAACAAAAAACCAGGCCCCTGCCTAGATGTTAGGAAGTGCCCTAATATACCTGTGATAAGAGGATGAAGCCCACCGTCCTATTTGTTTGATATCCTCTGGGCGGTAACCAAAGGCCGCCATCGTAGACGCTGCACGTATTCTAAAGGAGTGTGTCCCAAATCTCAGTCCTTGAACTCCTAACTTATGTAGAGCTAAATCAGTTAACTTCCAAAAACTGGTACCTCATCAGAGGGGAACCATCCTCATGTATAAAGAAATATCCTGGGTTTGGTCCTCTAAGGATCAAGTATGCATCAATGGCCTTCACTGGGCAAATTAGTTCAGTGTGCCAACATGACAGAGTGATACCTGCTCCTTTGCCCCACTGATCGGCCTTGGATTGTCGGATGCAAATCTACACCGTCTCTGCCTGACATCCTGCCATTGTAAAGTTACCCTGTTTTTGTCCCCTTTCCCTGCGGCGACTTCCTCGCTAATCCTGAGGGCTCCAAAGAATGTTGATAAGGACGCTGCCCTAAATAAAGCAGCTTCATAATCAACCCTACAGAGAACCTCCCAACTGCTTACAAATGCCTTCTAACAGTTCAGGTGATATGTGAGCTCTAGTGTCCTTTACTCTGCCCCTTTCCTTAGACCAGCCTTCAATCATTTTTCTAAGGCGGTAATCTGATGAATAGTCCTGGTACCCATTGATTTTTGCATAGAAGGCTATGGCCGATAACCATAGATGAGCTATAATTACCTGTATAGTTCCTGGTGCCAAACCTTTCCTATTTAGATACACTATAAACTGCTGCAGGTGTTCAATTGGGGCAGGCCACGTTGGGTCCAAGCCCCCCGGGCTTCTAAATTCCTGAAACTCCATACTCACAGCAGAGTACCCCTTTCGCGTCTTCGGTGCCAGGGCCAGGCCTATTGCCCTTTCCGCCTCATCATGCCAATTTGCCAGACCTCTGGGGGAAGAGCCTCTGGGAACTCATTGTCTCCTGGAGCTAACTCTCTGAACTGCTCAATCTGTTGGCATGATAATGCATCTGCTAAGCTATTGTCTGCACCCGGGACATGCTTGGCCTGCACCAGAATATTAAATGTCAGGGCGCGCAGTGTGAAAGCCCTGACCAGAGTCATGACCCTTTCCGAGTGTGAAGTCACGTTGTTTACAATATAAACCACCGCCTGGATGTCTCACCAGAAACGTACCACAGAGTTGGCCCATTCGCTTGTCCAAAGCCACAATGTGCCAACTATGGGAAAAAAACTCCAAAAATGTCAGGTCTCTGGTGACTCCGGTGTGGTGCCATTCCTCCAGCCACTTGCCAGTGCACCATCTGCCTCTAAAATATATTCTGAACCCCAAGGAGCCTGCAGCGTCCGACTGGACCTGAAACTCCACTCTAAGCATCCTCTCTCCTCTCCAAAAGGAAATGCCATTGAATTCAGCTAGAAACTGCCTCCAAACTTTCAAATCCTCTCTCTTGCCTTGAGTAATCCTGGTCCTATGAAAAGGATGATTGAGCCCCTGCATTGCGGTACAAAGCCTACGCAGAAAGGCGCGACCAGGCGCCACCACTCTGCAGGCAAAATTTAGGTGTCCAACCATATCCTGTAGCTCCCTCAGGGTCACCTTCTTCTTTTGTAGCATCGAAGCTACCCTGACCTTTAGGTCAGCCAATTTTTCCTCTGGCAACTTAGACGTTTGCTGAACCGTGTCTAATTCAATACCCAAAAAGTCAAGGCCGTAGTCGGCCCTTCTGTTTTTTCCTCAGCCAAAGGCAGATCCAATTCATCCGCCATGGAACAGAAGGTGTCTAGTATAAATTTACACCTCTCAGTGTTCCTTTCCCCACAAAAAAGAAAGTCATCAAGGTAATGGGCCGTACTCTTACATCCCACTCTACTCCTAAGCTTCCACTCAAGGAAGGAACTGAACCGTTCAAATGCTGCACATGAAACTGAGCAGCCCATAGGTAACGCTCTATCTATATAAAAGGAACCTTGAAAGCAAAATCCTAACAGGTCAAAATCCCTTGGGTGAACTGGCAAAATCCGGAATGCTGATTTTATGTCACATTCTGCCAATTCTGCCCCTACACCGCACCTACGTACCATGTTAACTGCCTCATCAAACGAGGTATAACGCACAGTGCAAAGTTCCTGCGGGATAGCATCGTTAGTCGAGCTCCCTTCAGGGTAAGACAGATGGTGGATCAATCTGAACTCACCTTGTGCCTTCTTTGGTACTATTCCTAAAGTTCCAAAGGTCTCCAAAAGAGCCGTTGCAAACGGACCCAGCACTCTCCCTTCCCGTACCTCCTTGGCTATCTTGTCTTTAACCACTGCCTCCAATCCATGTACCGATCTGAGGTTTTGGGCAAAGAATCCTGTGCGCTCCCCTAACGCTGGAATCCTAAAACCTTCCTTAAAACCTTCAAGCAAATAACTGGCATCATCCTGGAAGGGATAATCGTGCAACCATGATTCTAAAACTACAACCTTAATTGGGCTGGGTCCCTTTTCCAGGGTTACCCCCGCCCCCATTGGGTTTCCTCCCTCCTCAAGGGCCCTTATTTTGCTTTGTGGCACCGGCCCGGAAGCATGTGGTACTGGGGTGCTGCCCCCCCGCACACCATACACTCATGCCTGAATCTGCAGGGTTTCTTGGCACACACACCCCTGGAGTTGAACCACCTGCCCCATGCTTACACGGGGAGACAAATTCGGAGCAGTCTTCCTAATCAGGTGCCCACTATCAGTCCTGTCACCTAGATTGGGCCTGGCCGGAGTCATAATCTGCAGCCAGAGACCCGGTAACGGCTCATCCCAGCATAAATTTGGGTGAATCACACTCCTCATACGGAACGATTTGTCATAGGAAAGCCATGCCTGCCCTGCAAAGTCCAGATATGCCCTATAGATGAGATCTAAATATTGAAATAAGGATTGAGCCCACCAAGGCTGGGCCTTTACTACCACCCCGGTGTATATTAGGAATCCGGGTAGCCAATTTGTCCAGTTCCTGTCAGGTCTCTTCCTTCTACATCTCTCTTTATCCTTCTCATCCTCCTTATCCAGGTCCTTCTTTTCTACATCTCTATTCATTAAATCAAATAAATCCACATATTTACCTTACCATATTTTTCTTTCATCGCAGGGGTGAGGTGGTCACCCAGGGGCATTGCACTATCCCCAAATGGCAATGCTTGCAATGGCACGGTATTATAACCTGTGTCCGGACCCAAAGGGTACAGCCCGACACCTACACCAGCAGCTGGAGTCACCAGGGCTGGAAATGTAGGTTGTGGGCATGGTGTGGCCCATCCGCTAAACTGGGTGCTTGTAGAAGGCCATGTAGAACCCAGCGCCCCAAAGCTCTGAATATTATATGGCGTATAATGTGGTAAATTAAATAGCCCGCTGCCTGGCCAAGGCCATGCAGGAGACTGTGAGGAGGTGCCAGGTGCCGTGGTTTGTCCACTGCCTGGCCAGGGCCAGGCTGGGAATGGTGGAGTGGTGTCAGAATTCGTGGTCTGTCCACTGCCTGGCCAGGGCCAGGAAGGGAACTGTGAAGAGGTGTCCAGTGCAACGGGTGACTCACCAGGCAAAGGCGTGGCAACAGTCTCCTCCCTGCCATGCATGGTATCCGGTCCAACCTCCTCCAATGCCTCCTGCACACCTAGAGCTGATGTGCTGGACGCTGCCATGAGTGGGGTTGCCCTCACTTCGTCTGAACTCATTTGCGGTGCAGTTACCATTGCCTCATTCACTGTCTTCCTGGCTGTTCCCTCTGCTTGTTGCTCCGCTTCAAAAACCTGTGCATTAGGTTCTCAGCCAGAGCATTAAGCTTAGCCCTGCAATGACTTTTAGAAGCCCTAGCTGACCGGCGCGGCTGCACCTCGCTGGGCTGAGGTGTTCTTCTTCCTGTTCTTGTAGCTTCAAAAGCTGCCATTTTATCCTGGATCTGTTGCCATATGGGCCACGACTCCTCGTCCGAAGAGGACTGGGGCGGTGACACCTGAGGCACTGGATGCTTCTTGGCAGGCTGTTTCCCTTTTTTATTACCATGCCCCTTCTTTGAGGCCATTGTGCCCCTCTATTGAAGCTGAATTACAAAAGAACAGCCACAGGATTCCTGCCCCTTCAAAAAGTCACAATTGCCTTAATTATTATTAATTAAAGAAAACTATCATCAATTAATGAAAACTATGTTTACTCAATTATAATAATTGAACAATTACCCCGCTACTTATGTGCAATCAATTTTTAAGTACCCCTATACAATTAACTAATTAATTATCCCTATATTCGCATTTAATTGAGTTATTCCCACAAAATCACCTCTCCTATATATTAGCAATTAATTAATCTAATCAATCAATTGTAAACCACTAATAATCAATCAATTGTAAACCCCTAATAAATTACCCCTGTAATATCCAAATACAATCACCCCTACTATGCATCAGCAATTAATTAAGTTATTCAATCAAATGCAACCACTAATGAATTACTCAATTAATATTCAAGTACAGTCATCACTACTCTAAAGAATCAGCTAATTATAATATTCTACCTAAAGAATTAATTTATTCAAATGATAGAGTAAGCAGCCAGTCCAATTAATACAAATTCTTTGTGCTGCCTGATAAAAGTAATGAAGGGTAGCAAATTAAAGAAGCCCCCTAAAATAACTGGCCTCAATTAACAAGTGCCTTCCAGTATAGGCATGCCTGGCCGACTGCCTGGCAACCTCCACACTTCAATTCAAATGAATCCGCATGGGGGGGGAACAGCGCATCAAACCTCCGAGGCGCCTAATGGCCGAGCCACGCAGTAGCAAATGCCTTCCAGAATAGGCGTGCCTGGCCGACTGCCTAGCACCCTCTACAACTCAATGCCAAGCAAGTCCAAGGGGGGGAAAGCGGCGCAACAAACCTCCGAGGCGCTGAACGGCTGAGCCACGCTGTAGCCGGCTCAAGCAGTAAAGCGCCAACAAACAAGGAACTGAGTAAGTAGCAATCGCTATTTAAAAACTACTGTAAGATGATTAATTATCAGCCTAGGTAATAGTTCAGATGTTTATGGCCTTTTATATATTAATTTTTAAAATGAAGGGTAGCTCATGCCGCAGCTCGGCTTGCGTGAGCCACGTGATCACACCCGCACCCCTCTTGGACTGTGTATATTTTAACCAAACTAACAAGAAAAACAAACAACCCAACTGTTAAATATGCTAGTGAATATTGGCAAATGCCAGGCAAACCAAGGGAGGTAGCCAATGCTACCCCCCAAATCCGAGTGCTGAGAGGCCTAAAAACCAGCTACGCAGCTAGAAAAAGAGCTGAACAGCAGAAATCCTCCTTCTACCGTTGCCATCAAAGGAAGAGGAAGAGGAGAGGGGGGAACGGCCCTTAAATAACCTACCGTTCCCCCCTCTCCCTCGAGTTACTCACGCGAGACTGTGAGGTCTCGCTTCATCTGGAGAAGAAGGCAAAGGCAAGCCGTGCTGCCAAAGTGTGGCTCTGCAGTGGCTTCATCATTAGTATTTCAAGGTTTTGACCCTGACTCTCAGGATGATTCTGACTTGGCAAACCTTGTACCGTTAGGTCCCACACCTGCCATTGGCCTCCTGACAGGCCAATGGGCATTGGGCACAGTAAAGCCTTGCTGTGGCCCCTTGCCCATTGTTATCCACAGGATGGTTTTATCTTTTCTTATTTTTTTTAAAAAAAGTACCACTGGGGTGTCCTCATCATTCTCTTCCTAAAGATTATATCTCCAGGGGATCTCCTGCTTCACTGATAGACTGACTGACATAGGGCAATCTTTTTCCAGTGGGGACCCTCCAGTATTAGACTGTAACTCCTGTCATTCCAGGCAGCATAATGGGTGTGCAGTGCAACACATCTGGAAAGCACCTGAAGAGGACCACTCAGTTTGTCAGTAAAGTGATGAACTGGATAGCTTCCCCACCTCCTAACAAATAGGTGCCTTCCTCCTTCCTAGGCACTTGTAGAGCCTTAAGGACAGGATTCCACTGTGGCTCCTGCTTGGTTTTCCATTTCCTTTTTCCAACAGTTGCTCAACATTATGTGGATGGCAGGATGCTCAGGATTGATTGTGACATCGGAGCAGGTTATGCCCTTAGAGGGTTTTTTTTAAAGTTATTCTTTGAATACTCCAGTGAAAATTGGGCTTCAGTTAAAAAGGTGGGGAAGCCATATATAAGCATAAAGTTTTAGTATGAAAACCAAAAATAACAACAGATGTGGGATGTAAGTGGATCCAAGCAAAAGCCCTCTGATTCAGAATAAACTCAGGCTGCCTGAGCTTGGCTGAAGTTGCTGTCACTGTGAGTGATTATCACCGAGTGCCTCAGGAAAGGCCTATTGTTTATATTTCAGGTAGACAGCTTTACTGCATTATATATGATCTTTGTGATTCTTACCACTACCTGCTTCACCTGAACTACAGGGTGTATGTTCATTGCTTCCATGACTGTCATATCCACCCTTCCCACACCCTCTAAAGGCACAGCATATTGATGCCATGATTGCCAGCAGTTACACATCAGTATAAATTAATGTCTGCGTTTAAGGGGTCAGAAGTGAGGGAAGAGCAGATTTGGAACATCCTTTCTTCCCTGTTTGTGGACAAATCCGAAGAGCTGATATCTTGAAGTAGGACTGGAATCCTTTCCTGTGGGTTGTTTCTATATTTTTGGTAAAATAAAGTTTACCCTGACAGGCTTTCATCAGATTTATGCCACATGCACACAGATGTACACATGATAAATTGGAATAAATGCCATCTGAGGAGTAGCAGAGTTTTCTTACTTAACACATTTCAGACTAGGAAAATGTAGGGAAGCATTGGTTTTTGAAGAGGTTTTGATGATCCTGTTTTGGAATGCTGTTTTGTGTTTAGCAGTGCCTGAATGAGATCAAAGAGAAATAGCTGGATTTCACTATTTGATGTTAGACTAAAGCAGCACCATGGGTAGAATTTAGAGTCGGACAAGAAACTTTTTAAAACAACATGACATCATGTTGTTTTTATTTCCCTCTTTATAATGTTCCTATCAAATCCACTTCATCTGAAGGTCAAAAATAGAGTAGTAGTCATTGACTGAACACTACATTCAGTTTGGCACCTGAAAATCAAAATGGGTTTTAAAGAGAGGAAAAAATCCGTCTCACTCTCTTTCACTTGAAAGAAGGGTGAAGGATGCAGACTTTAACTAACAGGCAAGTTGATGAACGAGGACCAAAAACCAAAAGATAAAAATAAAAATAAATTGTGCTGTTTCCTCTTGTTTTCTGTCAGTCTTTGCTGTGGTGATGCTGACAATATAGATCTCATGTTTTACAAACCAACTAAGCAGAATGGGATCGGTATAAAAAGAGTTCAGGAGCATGATGCAAAGATGAGAAAGCTAAAATTTCACTAAGATACGTTGGTTCAAAACATCAAGGAAACTCTGTTTAAGAACCAACATAATTTATTTTTATTTATTTTTTTAAACTTATACCCCGCCGATTTAGTGAGCATGCCACTACTCTGGGCGGCTTACAAAATATTATAAAACATACGGCTAAAAATATTAAAGCCATATAAAACATATTAAAAGAGAACAAACAAAACCCTACCCCCACCCCATAAAATCACCAGTCACAGGATGGCAGACAATGGGCCAGCATAATTTTACAAAAGGGTGTAAATAATCTGGGAAAGAATGGGAGAATTAGGCTGAGACACTGAGAAACATAGTCCCACTGCACAGGGAATATTCTTCAGGTGTGTATATTGCACAACATGCTGTACATGCACTGATTTCACATTATTTGCATACCATAAACATGCAGTTGTTTGTGCCACAGCATGGAGCACAGTGAGTTACCGGAGAAAGAACAACATGCAGGTTCTGGTGGTGTAAACATAGTGCTTTATTGGTTGCACATGATCAATAGTGCAAAGATCCAAATGTTGTCAGAACTGCTCATAGAGATCACCATCCAGTACAATAATGGGGTGGGCGGAGTGTCAGATAAAGCCAAGCTCTTTGGTTATGTTGTAGGGGGGAAACGGAGGTGGAAAGTTACTTCTTAGGCCTGCTCCCTTCCCCAAAGCTACTTGATACTGTACATCTAATTAGCTACTAGGTTAGAATCTGTCTACCAATGTACTTGGAAAGCCCACCAGCTCAGTAAGTCATCAGGTGTGGGAGGAAGAAAACTGTTGTCCTCTTACATCATGGAACCTCTACAGCATGCACCATGGGGTAGGCAGACTGTTAGCAGATATGGCATAATTGTCACTGCATACATGTGATTTTCCTACATCGAAGGGTTATCTTTATAGCAAAATTGCCTCCTGTCTAATGACTCTTAGAAAAACCTTCTACAGTTTTGTTTTCCATCCCCCGAAATGAAAATTGTGGCATCTTTTAAGGGATTGTTGTGAGAGTAATAGAAGAAAAATATTACAAAGCACTCTCTTTCCTTTCCATACCTTCCCACCATATAGTGCATCAACTGCAAGGTGGGGGGGGGGGGGGAGAGCAGATTTGCCTTACATGGAATGAAAGTTTTTCTCATCTAAAATCATTTGTTCCAAGGGAAAAATTTCTGTGAGGGGGGAAAATATGTACATTTAATGTTGAGAAAACAGATGGAAACTGTTGACAGCTTTCCAACTGGAGCTAATAGGAAAGAGTCTTGGAGAGGTGAAGGCAAATGTCAACACAGTGAGTCACTGGAGAGCAAAGAGGAAAAGCAGAAGGCCATGAAAGTCCCTCAAATGAAATCCACCTCAAGAAGTGAAGGCAAGTTCACTCCTTTAGCTGCCGCTCATTAGCTCGCAAACCCTTCCAAGCTTGTTTTCAAAAGTCGGTGAACTTTGTGTCAGCATTGCAGCCGTAATTGCAGTTCTCCCTAAGATACAAATCTGGTAAAATTCATCAGCAGGTAGCTAATAAAAAAATTACACAGCAAAGCAGACTCCTCTGTTATCAGTTTGGGTCCTGGGTGGCATTCAGTCAGATGGAAAGACATGGCAGTTGGCTTCATAATTGTTGTGCTCTATCAGCAAAATGTTATATTCTTTCTGAACTCCATAAAAGAATGAGCAAAGTGCATAAAAGTTTGCAAAAGTTATTTTTTTGGACTACTACTCACAGAATCCCTAAGGCAACATTGCCAATAGCCAGGATACATGAAGGACACTGAGAAAGAAATACAAAAAGGATGATTTTTCTGAGACCCGATGATAGGGTTAAAATCCACAGAAGTTTAGTCATGTGGAATATGATGCAAAAATACCTGTAAAATGCCTTCAGTAGTATATACTCGTATGGTGTGTGGGTATGATAGTTATTTTATGACTAGCAACAACAATGGCAACAACAACAAAGCAAACACATAAGCAAAACTCCAAAATAAAGCTGTACTTTTAAGGCTAACAAATTCATTTTAGTGTAAGCTGTTGTGCCTTAGTATCTTTCTTTTTCAACATCTCAGAGCCCAAGTCATCTGATTCCTCCCTTGCTCCTTTCGTTCTTGCCTCATCCAAGGGTATAGTGGAGTAGTCTGAAGGTGGCTGGATGGAGATGCATGTGCATGTGTTTGTGTGTTTGCAGCCAGTCATGGACCACGTCTTTGGAGAGAGAGTGAATAGCATGGGCAGGAAGGTGTAAGAACATAATATAAAAACATAGGAAGAGCCCTGCTGGATCAGGCCAAGGGCACACCTAGCCCAGCTTCCTGTATCTCACAGTGGCCCCACCAGATGCCTCTGGGAGCACACAACTAGATACCTGTCTCCTGATACCCCTCCCCTGCATCTGGCATTTGGAGGTACCTTCCTTTTAATCCTGGAGATTATATATCCCCATCATGGCTTGTAACCTGCAATGGACTTTTCCTCCAGAAATCTGTCCAATCCCCTTTTAAAGGCATCTAGGCCAGATGCCATCACCACATCCTGTGGCAAGGATGTGCTCCCCAGGATTGTTGTCGTGAGTGATCTGCTGTCGTGAGTGATCTGCTGAGGGAATGAATGGAAGAGCAAGGAAGAAGGTAATACAAATGATTGGGTGTGAATTCCAGTGATTTGAGGTGTGCACAGTTTTTGCCTTGAAAGTGGCCAGGATAAGTCAACATTTCTGCATGAACAAAAACTACAGTCTAAATGCTATCTGAATGGCCCCATCACCCCAACTGAGCCCAATCTGACCTGGTTCGCATCCTGATCTGCTGGTGTCAAAAAAGAAGATACATAAGTTTGAGCTAAAAACACACACATCCCTTAAAGCCCAAGATCCCTCTGGCCAGACTGGCCATTTTGGTGCAGGCTGAATTGGGCTATAATAATTTCACTTTCCATGTCCTTCCACAGATGATCAGGGGAAGTGTTCAATCTCCAATTTCCTGAAGCAGTTTATAAGTCACTTCGAAATACTGGAAACTGGCACCAGAAAGAGCTGCAAGGCTCTAGTTTAGTCTGTTCTAAGTGACCATACTTGCTGGGATGGACTAAACTGGAGTCCTCCAGCTTCTACCAAAATAGTAGAACCTGCTGACAGGAGTTCAAAAAGGTGAGGGTTATGGCAAATTGGTCCAGTCCAGTCCATGTGCAAACACCAGAAAAAACAGTGGGACAAATGCATACATGGACAAACTCTTAGCCTCTTGCAACTGTTCTGCCAGCCATGTGATGGAACTGTAATGTGAAGAGAAAGCTTTACATTGCTGTTTAGATAGTCTGTTTGTATTCTGGATTGTTTTCTCTCTTTTTCATTTTATTTTTCCTTTCACTCAGTTTAGTTTAAGAAACTTTACTGAAATACCATTGCACATTTAGGATAGTGTGTGTGTATGTGTGTATGCGCACGTGCTCGTGTGCGTATGATTGTGGAAAGATTATTGTTGTATGGGATTTGATCAGATAAGTCATCCTAGGGCCCTTATTGGTCATAGCTCGGTCTATTTGTGGGAATTTTTTTTTATTTAATGGAGAGGCAGACATACGCAGATAATGTTACAGACCAGGAGATGTAGTTGACTGGAATGTCTTCTAAATGGTAGAGGATGGTTGTTCTAAATCTGTATGCCCATTATTTGGATGCTATGGGTTGGGTGGCTTCTACACACTCTAGTGTTAATGTTACTGGGATAAGTTACCTTTTATGAATAGTATTTTTGTTGATATTGGCAGATATTGACTTCAGCAGTCTCTTTTGCCAGATTGAGGTCTACTCTTTGTCTAGACCTTCAAACAAAGGAGAGCTGATGTTGTTAAGAATCTTGCAAATGGCAGACACTACTCTCTTTTCTGTGTATAAATCAGGGAGATATTAATGTTAGCAATGGTAAGAAAATGCAATGCTTGGTGTATTTAGTACCATGACAATACCCTACTGTGGAGGCTCACTTAACATTCTTTTATCTTACATGTGTGCAAACAGAGTGTATAAAAATGCCACATGACAGGAATAACCTGCAACTGAAACCTTGGAAAGCCATTGCTCACCAGAGTAGACAATACTGCAGTGGAGAGAAATCTCAATCTAGAATAAGACAACTTTCTATAGTCCTGTGGTGCCAAGACTTAAAATACAAGGAGTGGTTTTGACACTTTAATATAATTAGTGATGTTCCCTCAGGGGGTAAAAGATGTCTGTTTGTCATAGACATGATTTTGCTCACCTACAAATCTTACATTAGAGTGCTTAGGTCTGTGATGGAACCATGAAAGGAGGGCTTAATTTTGCAAGTCTGATTGTTAATAAATAGCAGCACATCTCAATCCTGACTGCCTTACACTGGTTACCTGTCCATTTCCATATCTGGTTCAAGGTGCTGGCTTTGACCTATAAAGCCCTAAATGGTTTGGGACCTCAGGACATGACAGAACGCCTCTGTCTAGGAGTAGCTGCCTGTCCTACCTGCACTTCTCAGGCTGGACAACTGAGGATGTTTATCCCGAAGGAAGCCTGGAAGGAGAAAGCAAGAAACCAGGCCTTCTCAGCAGTCGGTCCTCTGCTGTGGAACACACTACTGCTTGAGATTTGCCTGGCCCCTTCCCTGGGGATTTTAAAAAAAATCTTTTAAAACTTTATTGTTTAGGCAGGCCTTTAAAATTATTCCATCACTAAAAGCTTGCTTTGTGCTCAAGTTAACACCTGGAGCCGTCCGACTAAGTTTAGCTTTACAGTATTACATTTTATGCTGTCTTTGTATTGTCTCTTTTATTGTTGCACACTGCCCAGAGTGACCATTCAGGTGGTCTAGAAAGCCAATTAATGAATTAGTTAATTGGGGGTCCAAACAAACTTTAAGGAAAATGTGTGTTTCCTCTGATGAACATGTTTTACCTTCCCTAACAGGATACTGTGTTTCAGCAGTCAGAAAAGAGGTTAATTTGAGGGACTCCGCGTTCCCTTAATGCCTAGTTCTCGTTCTTCCAGTAAATACAATGAATAGTTTGACCTACACACTTACCACAGAAAACAATCACTAATTGCACTGAGATCAAGAATGCTGAACTCTTTGTCAGATTGCAGAGTACTAAGCAGGCATGGTTCTGCAATAACATATCTCAATATATTTTATTGGTTCTTCTATATTATATCATCCACGTCTTTTTTCACACAAGCTTTTACATAATTAAATATCTGCAAGCTTGATGTGATTCATGGAATCTATGAACTCTTTCTTAATTAATAGTTTATCAAATTTGTTACAAATAACAAAAAAAAGTATAAGCTTTTCTGTGTCTGATCTGGACAGAATTTTAACACTGCCTTGCTTGTTGTGTTTTTAATCATTCTCCTTCAGTGGAATTCTCTTCCTAAGAGGAAAATTGAATATTCAGCATTGCATTTAGATGCTCGGACATTTTATTGGTAATGTAAAAGACACAGTCCTAACCTGGCTACTTTGCAGTTCTAAAGATCAATTCTTTTAGAGATCCCTGCCTGCTTCTTTCATAAAAACACAACTAATGTTTTGAGTTGTGAATGGGCATGCAATACAATTCCAGCTTGTCCAGTATTTATTTTTATGAACACAAAACAAAAAGGCATTTTCATTCATATTTCCTGCAGGTCGACATCCCCATGCAATCTTGAAACAGTAACAAAGGAACTGGTCATCATTTCTACCAGAAAGTAAGCCTTCTCCACTTTCAAAATTCTCATTTGGGGCTACGTAGGGTTTGCCTTTAAGAATCTTGTAGATTGCCAAGTTTTAAAGCTTAAGTTGCTTTTATTCTATGTTTTATGTCTAAAACTGTCTAAAACTATACTGGGAACTATAGCATGTTATAAATGCTCTAAATACATAAAACTGGGCATTAGCTGTCCCTGTGGTTATTATGTCTGTGAGCATGAATTTTTGTATTTTTATTCTGTCTCGCTCTTGTGTAAACCTTCTGGAACTCTGGCTGAAGGTAAATATATTAACTTTCTAAACTAACAAAAGAAGCAACAGGAGTATTTCTGTCTGTTTCCTTTTTTTTTAATCAAATGGTTCTGTGAATTAATCATGAATCAATGGTTTCAAATATGCATCTTCCCATGAAATGGCATCATCCCTGACACCAGATATGTATTCACTAGTGCAAGAGGAGACTCATGCTACTACAGAGGCAAAAAATGAGGGGGTGTATAAGAAAAGAAATTAGTTTGATGGTGCTAGAGAATAGGTTAGCTACCTACTTCTTTTGTATCAAAAGTCTACCGTGCTGTCTCCAGCTGATCACAAACTTTATCAGGGAGAGAAGGAGAGACAAGCTAGCTCTACAACTATGGTTTAGTGATTGATTCTTAAGGAGGGATTCGTTATAAGCTGTTGCAGGCTTCCCAAATGTGCCAAAATCCAAAGACCAGTGTTTGACATTCAGAATATCCACTAGACAAGCACAATCTAGATCGGCTTTCCGGGGCAGGCTCCTGACTAGGAATAGAGGAAGGGCAGCTGGGAAAGTAAATCTGTTCTCAACTCTTTTGCATAATTTCTTTTCTTTTTCTCCTTGACTGCTTCCCTTGGCACCGAAAGATTAGCTTTTGGAGTCTGGGAAGGAATATGAACAGCAGATGCTGTGTGTCTCTCTGTGTCACAGGGTATAGCAAAGTGGAAATCGTGGGGCAGAATTCATCTGTGAAATATACACAACAGGTTAACCAGTTCTGGAGAGCTGAGGTCACAGATCTTCCTGTGAGAGGCTCTCATTTTTATTGAGTGGAAATGATTCTGTAACATCAACAGTCATATACTTCCTTTCAGCTTTCCCACATATCTTATTTACGGAGAGACCCTTTACAAAACTACCCTCCAACCTAAAAACTTTCCCTTGTTTTGACAGAGAGAAAAACCTTTTCTTTAAGGAACTGAAAATAAAGTTTGGATGGAAAGAAGCCATTTCAGCTGTAGTCTAGTCCTTGTTTACTTTGAAATAAAGCCAACTAAACTCAATGGGATGTTCTCCTAAGTAAGCATACCTAGGTCTGTGCTATTAATGTGCTACTAGGAATAGCATTCAGAACCCATATGACACCAGTTCTGAAAGAATGGTACTGGCTGCCAAAATGTTTCTGGACTGAGTTCAAGGTGTTGATCACTATTTAAAAAGCACTTGAAGGCTTGGGACCTGGATATTTGCAGGAATGCCTCTCCCTATATACGCCAGTCTGATAACTAAGATCTGCTAGACAGAGGCCTCCTTGGTGTCCCACCATGGAGAATGCTCCTTCATATGGAGATGCAAGGGAGAACTTTCTTGGCTGTTGCACCTCCATTATGGAATGCTTTCCCCTTTGAGGCTTGACTGGCATTGACATTAACCTCATTTTGGCACCAAGTTAAAAGATGGTTATTCACCAGATCATGTAGGGATTAAGTGTCATGGCCTTACTAGGCTGTGAATGCTCTTCTACTGTTACTGTTTTAATGAATGTAGTTTTAAATGTTTTTAAATGGTTTTGAACGATTGAACTCACTCTCTCTCTCTCTCTCTCTCTCTCTCTCTCTCTCTCTCTCTCTCTCTCTGTGTGTGTGTGTGTGTGTGTGTGTGTGTGTCTGTTTATTGTACTCTGTCCTGATATATCAGGATATAGGGCAGAATATAAACAAACAAACAAAAAAATAAACTAAACCTAATAATAATCTGGCAATAATTTGACAAAGAGCTCAATTGAAACCAATAAACATTGTCACTGGAGGGACACTTCACGGATTAGGTTTTTTCTCTGTCTCATCTATGACTGCCAAATTCCCTGTGATTTTTTTTGATTCATCAGCCAGGCTTTTGTTCACAAAGAGATGAGAGACTGTCAATGGATATGCCTGAGATCTGTCTAATGCCCGATCTGCAAATTCCACCTTACTCACTCACTTCAGAAAATAATCTAACAAAGTAAATACTAGAGATGGGGACAAATAAAAGAAGACCTCGGCAGCAGTGATTAAGGTAAGAGGGTGTCAGTGGGGGTGGGGTGAGGTGGGGCCTAAGGGAGGGAAAGGAAGGAGGTGGGGGTAAGCTGTGGTATTGGGTGGCTGTGTGGGGTGGTGGCTGCCTTTCTGCCGCCGATCAGGTGATCGGTGGCCGGTAGGCAGAATTTTTTTTTTTAATATGAAGGACGAATAAAAATGGGTGTAAACGGGTAAATATTCATCCCTTCATATTCGTGGGGGTCTCTGGAACCCACAAATACGGATCAACAAATATTTAATGAATCGGCTATATTCGTTGGAAAAAGGGATCCGTTTTTATATTCGTCCCCATCTCTAGTAAATACGTTAGGCCATGAAGCGACAGAGTATGTAGGCACAGAGCTGTAACTAAAGCAGGACAAGTGAGGTTTTGTCCCAGGGTGCTAAAATTTAGTGGGTACCAAATTTAGAGATGAGTTCACTGGAGAGTGTCAGGAAAATAAATATCTCCCAGCTCTATTCACTTCCAAAGTGAAATAGCTCTTTAGCTATTCCATCACTTGAGAAAGGAGAAAGGTACCACTTTCATCCACAACACAGTTCAACTGTGCAACCTCCCAAAAGAAAGAGAAATATTGCGCACCGAGGACAAGGTGTGGTGTGGTGCACACAAGTCAATGCCCAAGAAGAATATTGTAGCAGCAGCAGCAGCAACATTGGAAGGCAGCCCTACCACCAAAAGAAAAAGAGGGAGGACCCTCAGGGTGGAGTATGTGGGAAATGCTGCTTCCTCCTGGTGCCAACAGTGCTAGTTATGGCTCTGAGTGAGCATGAGGTCTCACTTCTGCTTCAAGGATCTGTGGCACATCGGGAAAATCCATATATAAAACTGGTCATGTTCGAGCTAGTCAAAGGAGCTACGAAAGGGATAAACCTAAACTATTATGGGGAATTTCGTTAGCAGCAGTTGCAATCTGATTGTTTGCCATATTTTCCTATTTGCTGTTATATCATGCAGTCTAAGTGGGCTCCTTGATCCTATGTTGTCCCTTAGGTACTGTCAGTGGCAAAACATATTTCCCCAATTCTATTTTCTATGCTAGCTGTTTCCTTTCATGCCTGAGTCAAATATTCATGCTTGAGTCAGATCCTTGACTATCAGTGTGCTCTGCGTAGCCCTAACCTTGAAGAGCATGCAGAAACTCATGCAAAATTGTTGTTGTTGTTTCAACGTATATACCACCCCAGAGTGCTATAGTATTCTCTGGGCACCTCACAGCGTAATTATGAAAGCAACACTGGGCAACTAAGATGTGTGTGGCATTCAGATTAGAGATGGGGACGAATATAAAAACGGATCACTTTTTCCAACGAATATAGCCAATTCATAAATATTCATCGATCTATTTGTGGGTTCCAGAGACCCCCATGAATACGAAGGGATGAATATTTACCCATTTTTATTCGTCCTTCATATTTAAAAAAAAAAAATCTGCCTACCGGCCACCGATCACTTGATCGGCGGCAGAAAGGCAGCCACCACCCCACCCACCTACCCAATATCACAGTCTACTCCCCCGCCCCCTTCGTTTCCCTACCTTAGGCCCAACGCCACCCCACCCCACCCCCACTGACACCCTCTTACCTTAATTGCTGCTGCCGAGGTCTTCTGGCCTCGAAGCCACGCTTGTAAAAAGGGAGACTGGCTGCCCTTTGCAAAGATGGTGGCTGCAGCTTCATTTAGGGTAGGGAAGCTGCAGCTGCCATCTTTGCAAAGGGCAGTCTGGATTCCCTTAGCCTGCCTTAAGGGAATACAGGCTGCCCTTTGCAAAGATGGCAGCTGCAGCTTCCCTACCCTAAATGAAGCCACCATCTTTGCAAAGGGCAGCCAGTCTCCCTTTTTACACACCGTGGCTGCGAAGGCCTGATGGAGACCTCGGCAGCAGCTATTAAGGTAAGGGGGTGTTGGTGGGAGTGGGGTGGGGGCTAAGGTAGGGAAAGGAAGGGGGTGTGGGGGTAGGCTGTTGGGGTGGCTGGCTGTGTGTGTGTGGGGGTGGCTGCCTATCGGCTTCTGATCAGCTGATCGGTGGCTGGTAGGCAGAATGGGCTTCTGTGCCGTGTGGTAAACTCTCCTGGGGGGACCCAATTTGTGGGTGAATAACTTGGATGTCTGATTTCCAATCTTCACCAAAGTTGGCAGACATGTTGGGGAAAGGCATAGGAAGCTCTGTTGTGATTCTGGAGTCTCTAAGTCCCTGGGGGGAGCTTTCCTGGGTTTCACTCTTTGTGACTATATAACTCAGGGGTCCGTGATCCAATGTTCACCAACCTTTCAGCAATTGTAGAAAAGCGTCTGCGGAACTTTCCCTGCAAATTAGGTGTCTCTAGGTGGTTGGGGACCAGTGTTCTAGTCATTTAAATTCCAGATGAATCAACAGATCGATTCATCGATTCGTCGAAGAATATTTGTATATTTGTATTCGTTGATCCATTAACCTTGACGAATAACGGATCAAAACGAATCGCCATTTTTTTTTATTTGTCCCCATCTCTAATTGGGATCATACTCTGCTTGATGTGGGAAACCTGCTGGTTGTTTTTTTGGCTCAGTTGAAGGTGTCTCTCTTTTTTTAACATTTAAGGTCCTAAATGGCTTAATGAATTGCTATTTAAGGGAACACCAGTCTTGTTCTGGACCTGCCTGGAGTTGAAAATCCACAGGAGAAAACCACCTTGTCATTGTGGAAGAATACCATATGTGAGAAGAACAACCTGCCGTTTGAAGAATATTTGGCTGTTGCATGCATGTACAGTAGGATCGCAGGATTGGCAGAGGATTGGTTCCACCCTCCCAGCAGATGTTGAAAAATGCGGAAGTCTCGAACACTATACATTGCATGATCTCTGGCTCCCCCTAGTGGCCAATTCTGATAAATACACCCTGGAAATACTTATAAATATGTATTTCTGGGTTTATTTATTTAGCATTTTCAGGCAGCAGACAAGTGAATCAGCGGAAACCGATCCTGTAGATAGGAGGGTCCTACTGTAATAGTACTCTCTAGATCAAGGCCTAGCTAGCCATATAGATTTTAGATTCTAAACTTTTGATGTATCTGTGCTTGTGTGTGTAGAGCATTGGGCAACCTACTAAGCATACAGAGGGAATTGTTTCAGGCAGCAGATACTGGGAGATGCCACCACTGCCACCTTCCTGTGACCATCCTCCCTCAACTCTCCAGCTGTTTTGCTCTATTAGGGAACAGAGTATGTTTGTGTGCATAGTCTCTCTTGAGATGCCCAAACTAGCTTGCTGTCTCAGATGAGGTGAAGGATAACCATCACCAGTGTTAAATCTAACTGCCAGGCTAGCTCGTTTTCATATGTCAGTGGGGAGGGGGAGGGGAGATGCCACCTCATTTTTTCACCTCAAGCAGCAAAATATTTGGGTTGGCTTCAGGGTGGGTGAGGGTGAAGGTATACACACAGAGGCAGTTTGTGTGTGTTTACACTTTCCCTTTCCTGGGAAATACAGGATTTTTCAAATAACCCCTAATCTTGCCAGTCTTTGCTTAAGCACTAAAACTCACCAAACTCCAGGAGACTAATAATACTGATTTCCTTTAAGTAGCCGTGAAACTCCGGCACAATAAAGGAAGCTACATATATTCCCTGCCCTGCAGCCTCATTTCTGACCTCAGAGGGCCACTGCTTGTGTGAAAGATAATTAATCATCCACGCTAGCTCAGGCCTAGACTTTTCCCCTGAGTAGCTTCCACCACTGGTGCCAAATTGGGCCTAGTAGTACAGATGATAAACAGGGTCTGACATTCAGTCCCATGGACCAGCTGCCTGCAGTGCCTCACTATCCACAAACTGCAAGCTAATTACCTCAGTCACACTGCCTCTAAGCAGGCAGTCACTTGGGTGGTGTAATTTTTCCCCCCACACAGAAGCAAAAGAAATATGAAGTTCATCTTAAAAGAAACATTTTTGGATTGAAATAGAGATTGTGGAAGTATTGAACATTGACACACAATGATATGTTTCTTTCCATTCAAATTAAAGCGCAGTTCCCAGACTTTAAAAACAAAACAAAACAATAGTGACCATGAGAAAACAAACCAAGCAACCCAAGATGGTTGCAGGACTAAATTGAACACATATGCAAATATCTCAACCAAGGTTCCCTCTAAAGTGTGCAGCGGCACAAGCACACGTGACTCCGCCCCTCCATGCAGGGCTCCTCTTACTCCATGCATCCACAGTGAGCGCTTTCAGACCCTTTGGTTCTGGCCATGTGTGAGGGAGGTGGAGTCGTACGCAAAAGGGGTGGAGCCCCACCCAGTAGAGCTGAAAATTAGAGGTAATTTTGATCTCAACTAAAATTTTGCTAATTGTTCCATTTGTATATGCTGATTATTTTTATTCTTAGTTTTTTTTTTAGTCTTGGTGTTTTGATTTTGTAAATTGCCTTGTGAGTGTTGGGTGTGTAGGTCTGTATGAATTTGCTCCAACCTGTACCTCTGTCACAAAACCTGGCAACATCCTACCCAACCATATCTGTGCTGACCATCGGAGGAAGTTCTACAAGCACAAAGCATGCATGTACAAAGAACTCATCCACATCAGATTCTGGCCTATCATAAGCCCTATTCAGTCATCCAGGAAGCCTGCAGAGCCTACACACATAGAGAGGAACATGCTCGCTCTCCTCTCACAATCACACTGAACATGGAAACACAATTGTCTGAAGAAAAGGAGGCAGCTGTAACTGGGTAGCCTTTCCACATGACCAATAGCGCAGTGGTTTAGGTCTCTGGCTGTGGATAGACAGAGCTGCAGACTTGTCAATTCCAAATTTCATTCAAATATCTTCACTAAATATTCACACTGTGTTTAGCACTGATTCTATCTCCATGAAACTCTTTATTTTTATTATTATTATTCAAAAACACTGGGCACAGTCAATCAAAACTATAAAAACATTGACTGGTATTATATAACAGATACATGTTTTAACCAAAAACCTAAGTATCTGTTCAATATCGGCGGAATATGTAACTCAGCAGTGGCCAGAGGATTGGAAAAGATCAGTCTACATCCCAATCCCAAAGAAGGGAAGTGCTAAAGAATGCTCCAACTACCGTACAATTGCACTCATTTCACATGCTAGCAAGGTTATGCTCAAAATCCTCCAAGGCAGGCTTCAGCAATATGTGGACCGAGAACTCCCAGAAGTACAAGCTGGATTTCGAAGGGGCAGAGGAACTAGAGACCAAATTGCTAACATGCGCTGGATTATGGAGAAAGCCAGAGAGTTCCAGAAAAACATCTACTTCTGCTTCATTGACTACGCAAAAGCCTTTGACTGTGTGGACCACAGCAAACTATGGCAAGTTCTTAAAGAAATGGGAGTGCCTGACCACCTTATCCATCTCCTGAGAAATCTATATGTGGGACAGGAAGCAACAGTTAGAACTGGATATGGAACAACTGATTGGTTCAAAATTGGGAAAGGAGTACGACAAGGCTGTATATTGTCCCCCTGCTTATTTAACTTATATGCAGAATACATCATGCGGAAGGCTGGACTGGATGAATCCCAAACCGGAATTAAGATTGCCGGAAGAAATATCAACAACCTCAGATATGCAGATGATACCACTCTGATGGCAGAAAGTGAGGAGGAATTAAAGAACCTCTTAATGAGAGTGAAAGAGGAGAGCACCAAAAATGGTCTGAAGCTCAACATCAAAAAAACTAAGATCATGGCCACGGGCCCCATCACCTCCTGGCAAATAGAAGGGGAAGATATGGAGGCAGTGACAGAGTTTACCTTCCTGGGCTCCACGATCACTGCAGATGGTGACAGCAGCCACGAAATTAAAAGACGCCTGCTTCTTGGGAGAAAAGCGATGACAAACCTAGACAGCATCTTAAAAAGCAGAGACATCACCTTGCCGACAAAGGTCCGCATTGTCAAAGCGATGGTTTTTCCAGTAGTGATGTATGGAAGTGAGAGCTGGACCATAAAGAAGGCTGACCGCCGAAGAATTGATGCTTTTGAATTGTGGTGCTGGAGGAGACTCTTGAGAGTCCCCTGGACTGCAAGGAGAACAAACCTATCCATTTTGAAGGAAATCAACCCTGAGTGTTCACTGGAAGGACAGATCCTGAAGCTGAGGCTCCAATACTTTGGCCATCTCATGAGAAGAGAAGACTCCCTGGAAAAGACCCTGATGTTGGGAAAGTGTGAAGGCAAGAGGAGAAGAGGACGACAGAGGATGAGATGGTTGGACAGTGTCATCGAAGCAACCAACATGAATTTGACCAAACTCCGGGAGGCAGTGGAAGACAGGAGGGCCTGGCGTGCTCTGGTCCATGGGGTCACGAAGAGTCGGACACGACTAAACGACTAAACAACATGTATGCTGTTCCTAATATTGCCATTTTTTGTAGATCTGCTGGTGTGATTTCTGAGATCTGCAACTGCTTATAATACTGGGTGAAATTTCTTGATATTGTTCCCAAAGCCCCAATGACTATGGGGACCACTGAAGTGTGCTTCTTCCAGAGGGGAGATGTTTCAATTGCCAGGTCTCTGTACTTTGTTAGTTTTTCCAATTCTTTATTTTCCACTCTAGCATCCCCTGGAATTGCAATGTCAATGATCCAGACATTTCTTCGTTCTATTACTACTATGTCTGGGGTGTTATGCTCAAGGTGTCTATTCATTTGGATCCGAAAATCCCACAAGATCTTGACTTCCTCATTTTCTGAGACCTTCTCTACCTGATGTTCCCACAGGTTTTTGGAAGCCTGCAAGTTATATTTTTTGCATAATGACCAGTGCACTAACTTTGCCACTCTATCGTGTCTACCTTTGTGATCTGTTTGTGCAATCTTTGGACATTCACAGATGAGGTGTGACACAGTTTCATCTTTTTCTTGGCAGAGTCAACATTTGCTGTTAGCACTAATTCCTTGGATCTTAACTTTCATCACGTTGGTTTGAAGTGCTTGTTCTTATGCAGCAAAGATCAAGCCTTCAGTTTCTTTCTTAAGGGTCCCCAGTTTTAGCCATGCCCTTGTTAAATTATGATCATACTTTCCATAAATATTTCTCAGGTGTAGTCCATGTAGTGGTTTATTTTTCCAGCTGTTTAATTTATTTTCAAATCGTTGTTTCTTATATTGAGCCTTTGTTTCTGTTGTTTTCAAAATATTTTCCATTTTCACTGCTTTCAGTAATTTTTCTCTGCTTGTACTGATATAATCATTTAGGCTTCTTTTTTCTTCCTCTGTTACCTGCTGTATTTGCAGTAATCCATGGCATCCAATTTTTTGTGGTAAATATAATCTGTCCACATTGCTTTTTGGATGTAGTGTGTGATGCATGTTCATTAGTTTCCGTGTTTTTCGATCCAATTCTTCAAATTCATTTTGAATCCAATCTAATATTCCAGCTGGGTATCGAATTACTGGAACGGGCCATGTGTTTATGGCTTTGATTGTATTTCCCCCATTTAATTTTGATTTTAAAATTTTCTGCAGTCTTTTGATATATTCCCTTTCTATCAGTTCTTTAACTTTTGTGTGCAGGATGTTTCTACTATTCCAAGATATTCATAATTTTCATCACTTGATAGTGATTTTATAATTAGAGATGGGGATGAACTTCCAAAATAGAGGTTCATCTTGGGTCATGGGTCATCAATCTTGACTACAATGAATCCCCCCCCCCTTCCCGGTGAACTGATGAACCACAAATCAATTAATTGGTTCGTCAGGTCTGGGTTGTTGTTGTTTTTTCAGACAGCCTGTGGGACTATTTTTTAAAAAAGTTGAGCTCCCCCACTCCCACAGCCTGCCCCCACCCCCCTTTCCACTTCCGCTTACCTTGTCCTGCTGCCTCCTCTTGCTCCGCTGCTGCTGCAACAGAAGCTAGGATCCTGGAATGGTGGTTTCTGTTCCAGTAGCCTAGTTTCCATTCCTTTGCAAACAGCAGCAGGGAGGGCTCCCCTTTGAGCAAGTCTAACAGAAGCGATCCCCCTCCCCACTGTTTGCAAAGATGAGGGGAGAAATCCCTTTGGTTGAACTTCCCTTGTCTGTCTATGCTGTGTGGGCATAGAAAAACTGGGGAAGCTTGACCAAAGAGATCCCCCCCATTTGCAAAGGGAGGGGGAGGAATCCCTTGGGTCAGACTTCCTCTGTCTTTCTATGTTGCGTGGACATAGAAAGACTAGGGAAGCCTGACCGAAGCATTCCCCTCTGCTGTCTTTGCAAAGAGGAGGGCAGGTTTCCCTTCGGGCAGGCTCGAGCAAGCCACCCAAAGGGAAAACCCCTCTCTGCCTATGAACAGCTGATCCGCGGGGCCATAAGTAGAGAGGGAAACATGAAGGGACGAATATAAAAGGGTTATATTCATTGCTTCATATTTGTTGGGAACTCTGGACCTCATGAATATGAAGTGATGAATATCTGACGAATCAGAGATATTCATTGAATATCACGATTCGTTTTTATATTCATCCCCATGTCTATTTATTATATTTCCATATTTAAACTTGATTCCATCTAGTTTTTGGATCTTGCCATGGTGTGTAGACAGAGCTGCACATCTGTCAATTCCAAATTTCATTTGGATATCTTCACTAAATATTCATCTTGTTTTTAGCAGTAATTCTATCTCTGTGGAACTTTTTGCATGTAGTTTGAGGTCATCCATGTATTGATTTTTCCTGCTTGTTCTGAAATACAGTTTTATTTAAAATTATTGACATGGAGATTAGTGAGATGTTAAAAAGCAGTGGTGACAATTCCCTTGAAATATACCTGTTTTGATGCTAGCTTCCCCAATGTCTTCACCATAAGCCATGAGGACAGTTAGTATTTGTATGCTATGGCTAGTTACAAACTCTACAGTCAAATTTCTTGCATTTTTTTAGTGCTTTTAGAGTACAGCAAAGATTCTAGAAGTTACCTTTTTGGAGTACAAATTTCTGTTCCACTGCTCCCTTGGGGATTCTGGGAACTATATTTGAGAAAGTAACTTTTCCAAGCTCTGGAGCAGAGCTATCATCCTCTTATTCAACACCAGCTTATTTACAATTTCTTTTCAAGGCAACCTTGCTACAGCATGGGCAGATAAAAACAACAGGGCGGGGGTTGGAAAACTGGTTTTGAGAAACAATATAGATTTCATTGTGGCATGTTTGGAATAAAACTCGGCTGGATTCTGCAAACGTTTTTAAGTGAATTGCTATTGATCCCCCCTTTTAATTTCCTCCCTTCATACCCATCCCACGAAATACTTTGAAAGATTTAAGAGCATTCTTCTTTTTCTTTTTCTTTTTAAAAATCAATCTGGAACTTGAAGATCATATTTGATTGCATGGGACAAACTATTGTAAGTGGTAAGTGTTAGGGATGGAAAAAATGAGAATGATGTAATTTAATCATGTCCCACAACAATGGGGCAAGAAATCTTCTTGGAGCATTACTGACAATGATCATCTCTGCATGCCAACCCCCTTGGCTGAGAGAATCCAAGACTCTCCCACTCCCACCCTTGGTCAAATGTAGGCTTGGCGTCGTCCATGTTTCCAAGTACAAAACAAAATGTTGGCTGGTTTGCATTACACTGCTACATTCCAATTAATTCCTGTGAAGCTGGCAGATTAAATATTGGATACATATGAATTTTATATAGTTCTAGAATGACAGTTAGTACAGAGGAGGTTGATTCTCTCTCTCTCTCTCTCTCTCTCTCTCTCTGAGTGGAATCAGTTGCTGACATAAACCAAAATCAAAATGACCAGAAGGGTTTTCTTAAAAATTAGTGAATGTTTAGAAAATATTGTTCTTCTTTTTTCCTGCTAAAAGGCAACTTATAATCAACTATGTTGCATCTTTGACATTTAAAAAAACTATAGACGAAGGATATAAGTTTAGTTTTAAGGGGAGAGTTATATATTTTGAGGTCAAATGTAGAAATCTTACCTTTCACTATATAAAGTTATTTCTCTGGTTTGCTGCTATACAACCTGTGAAGAGATTGCGTATTCAGTTGGATCCTGAGTGGCTAACCAGATTCAGTGGCTTAGGCTAGTGACTGGGGCAGTTCACACATTTGCCATGCAAAAAGGCTGCCTTTGCAGTGTGACAAGCTCATGCATAGCCGCAGAACTGTGACAATGTGGTTATGCAGAGACTTAGAAGCATGCAGGCAAGACTTCTGTATACCTTCCATTTCATTTTGGAGTGAAGGAAGCAAGGATATGTGTGTGGACATAAACATTATGTCCTAGGCTCAAAAAGTCTACCTTTGCATCTCACCTTTAGCATTTCTGAATGGTAGGTGTGGCAAAGACCCTTTCCAGCACTGGAAGAAGACTACAAAGTCCAACTTGGCTCATGCTGGATTGCTGCCATCCATACTGACTGAGGGATTCTGGGACTTGTCATCCAAAAACAGAACTTTTCCAAATTCTGACACTTCCTGAAATCCTAGGATTGCAATGGTATTTTGTTTTGGTTGTTGTGGGGTTTTTGGGCTATTTGGCCATGTTCTGGAGGTTTTTCTTCCTAACGTTTCACCATTCTCTGTGGCCAGCATCTTCAGAGGACACGAGCTGGAATTCTGTCTGTTTTCTGGTGTAGTATGTGGGATTGTTGAGTATTTGTAGCTGTGGGATAATGGGTTTTTGTTCTTTTCAGGAGATTGGGTGTTTCCTGTGATCAGGGTGTTGTTGTTGTTGTTTTGTTATGGGTGTTTTGTTGTGATGGGGGGAGATGATCTGTCAGTTGAGGTTGACAGGGTCCTTGATCGCTACAGGGCCACCACCTTCTCACTACATCCTTGCCCGGCCTGGCTCTTGAAAGCGGCCAGGTCGATAACAACTGAGTGGGTGGAGGCTATAATTAATGGGTCTCTACTTGAGGGCTGGGTCCCCCTTGCCCTCAAGGAGACACACATTAGGCCTATCCAGAAATAAACCCAATCTGGTGGCTAATGATATTAACAACTATTGTCCAGTTGCCAATATCCCCTTTATTGGCAAGCTGGTGGAGAGAGTGGTGGCCAATCAGCTTCAGGCTCTCCTGGAGGAGACCAATGCCCTTGATCCGTTCCAGTTCGGGTTCAGGCCGCGTCATGGCACAGAGACAGCATTGGTCGCTCTGCAAGATGACTTCTTGAGGGAGGCTGACGGGCAAAATGTCCTTGCTGGTCCTCCTCGACCTCTCAGCGGCCTTTGATACCATCGACCACGGTATCCTCCTGGGGAGGCTCTCAGGGTTGGGGATCAGTGGTCTGGCCTTGGCCTGGCTCCAATCCTTCCTCAAGGACCATCATCTGAGAGTACAGCTTGGCAAGATGATGTCCACCCCTTGGATCCTTGACTGTGGAGTCCCTCAGGGGTCAATCATCTCCCCAATGCTATTTAAAATCTATATGAGGCCGCTGAGGGAGGTCATCAGGAGTTTTGGAGCTTTGTGTCACCAATACGTGGATGACGCTCAGCTCTGTCTCTGCTTCCATCCTTCTGCAGTGGATGCTGTCCCATCCCTTGAGCGCTGCCTGGATGCGGTGCTGGGATGGATGAGGAACAACAGACTGAGGCTGAACCCAGAGAAGATAGAAATCTTGTAGGTGGGGCCCCCTAGTGTCTGTGGTCTGGGTGCCTCCCTATCATTTGGAGGGGCACTCTTTCCATGAAGGGATGAGGTTCATAGCTTGGGCATGCTTTTGGACCCATCCCTATCAATGACATCTCAGATAGTGTCTGTGGTCCGATCTGCTTATTTCCACCTAAAGCGGATCACCCAGCTACATCCCTACCTTGACACCGGGTCCCTCACCACACTGGTCTATGCGCTGGTAATCTCGAGATTAGACTACTGTAATGCCCTGTACGTGGGGCTGCCCTTGGGACTGCTATGGAGACTCCAACAGGTCCAGAATGCGGCAGCCAGACTTCTGAGTGGGGTTAGAAAATACCCCCACCCTGGTCACCTTACACTGGCTACCTGTTCGCGTCTGTACCAGTTTCAAGGTGATGGTACTAACCTATAAGGCCCTAAATGGTTTGGGACCTCAATATCTGGCCGAGCGCCTCCTTCCAGTTAGGTCTACCCGTCCTATAAGATTGTTGCAGGCAGGGCGGCTGAGAGTTCTGACCCCGAGAGAGGCCCAGAAAATAACCACTAGAAATCGGGCCTTCTTGGCGGTAGCGCCACAATTATGGAACTCTCTTCCACCTGAAGTCTGCCTGGCCCCTTCACTAGGCACATTCAAAAAGCTACTAAAAACCTGGCTATTGAGACAGGCCTTCCCTGAACAAACTATATTCTAATACAATAGTGTCCAATAATATAACTTCTATCATACTGCCATGCTCCATGTTTTTATTTTTCTATGCTTTTAATTGTATTTATTGTATTATAATTTTATCTTCACTTCACTTTATGATTTTTGATTTGCTATTTTGTTACTCTGTTGTTTTTTGTTATTTGTTGTAAACCGCCCAGAGTGGCCTTGGCTGCCAGATGGGCAGTATATAAATCAAACAAATCAATCAAACAAATAAATATGTCACTGTGATTGATGGGTGTCGGTGGCTGGTCTTTTGTGTGCAGTGATCACTGGTCCTTGTGGCTGGGTAGAGTTAATTGACCTTTTGCAGGCTGTATTTTTCAGTGCTGGCTTTGCTGATTTTTAGACTTTCTTCTTTTTTGTTGAAGCTGTACTGGTGTTTGCGGATTTCAATGGCTTCCCTGTGTAGTCTAACATAATAATTGCTGGTGTTGTCCAGTACTTCTGTGTCTTGAAATAGGATTTAATGCCCAGCTTGTTTCAGGGCATGTTCAGCTACTGCTGATTTTTCCGGTTGTTTTAGTCTGCAGTGTCTTTCATGCTTTTTGATTCTGGTCTGGATGCTATATTTTGTGGTCTCAATATATACCTGGTCACAACTGCAAGGTATTTTGTTTTGTCCAATACATTGTTAAAATGATTAGCAAATGGTGAAAGATGTGCAAAAAGTACTTGACAAAACGAAAAGGGAGTAAATTGTTCATCTGGATTTCTGAAAGCGAGACAGTGTACAGAGAAGTATACAAAGTAACAGTCACATGTACAGTTACTTTGTTTTAGTAACTGTATGGGTGACTGTGCAGAAAAATTAGCTGGGATTGAAATTTCAGGGTCCCCCGCCCCCAAATCTCTTTTCAAGAAGAGATCTTAGTTAACTGCAGGAATAAAACAACCCTCAATGAGGAAATTAAATCATTAGGTAAGTAATAAGTGCCAGCTCAACACGCTACAGCTGTCAAATTCCAGATTGTCCTCTGTTGGAAAGCTGGTCTGTTTTTCCGTTTCATGGGAGAGCCTGATCTCTTTCTCCCTGAAGCTTTGACACCCCTGTCTTACAGAAGGGATTATCCTTTCCTATCAAAAAGGAAAGCTGCGGATCAGACACCCACCCTATTCTTCCTAAGCAATGAGCCTGAAAGCCTTCTTTTCAACCAAGCCTCCATTACCAGCTGCCCTGTAGTGAGAAAGTTAAATTCTATGCAAGGCCTGTGTCAGGATGGAAGAGGGGTGAAGTGTGCACTGAGGGGTGAGGAGAGAAGAGGCCTGCACAGGTTTTGGAAGCACTAATCCTGTTTGGCACATGTATATTATCAAGGAGTGCGGGGGGGGGGGGGTAAAGGCAATGGGGAACCCCACAGGAAGCTAAGGGACAGCAATCATGACAGAAAGCCATTCACAAATAACTTCCAATGTAAAAAAAAAAGTGCCACAATGGTTACTGACTTTACCCCAAATGCTTCATTCATTCTCAACGAAAGCTTCTTGCTGGTACTCTAGGCAAAAAAAACCCGACCATCTTTCTTGTAATGTCTTATTTAATACCTTTGCACCCATACCATCAAGTAGACAATGAAAACCCAAAATATATGAATAAAAAGGGCTCACTATATCAAAAGAGGTTTTCAATAATTTTTTAGTGGAAGATCTCTGTGTATTTTGACTAAGCACTGCTGCTGGTTACAATGATCTTGCTTGCTTGCTTGCTTGGCAGGAATCAAGGCACATCAGAACATGGCTGGTTTTAAAATAAGGATGTTTCTAAAATCTTCACCTGCATTCATGTTTGATTTGCTTCTAAAGAAGAATGTATCTGAAATCCCTAATTGTTCTGTTTTACATATAATCATAGTGAGATTCCTCTCCTGTAGTATTTTATTTGTCTAGAAGAACCTGGCAAAAATGACATGGCAGAGAAAGGATGTTGAATGTTGAAAATTAGATGTAAAAATGTTGAAAATTAGATGTAAAAAGTTAAAGTTTTTGCACCCAAGGATTCATACTATAGCAATGAGCAAGTTTACTTTTTGAAATCATTATCATCATCCTAGAACTGCAGAGCTGGAAGGGACCCTTTTGATCATCAAGTCCAGCCCCTGTCAAGGAGGCACAGTGAGGAACTGAACTCCTGACCTAGCCAGATACCTAAACCACTGAGCTATCCAGCAATTGCAAAGGCGTGTGGAAACAGCCACAGATGTAAGCAGAGCTGTTGTTATTTCAATTGCTTAGTCACGAAATAAGACTGAGAAACTAATTTTTTTAGGGGTGGAAATTTTTAGCATGATCTGATGGTCATTTAGAAATAGTTAGAAACAATGGCCATTTAATCAGCCTCACAAGCAAGACCTTAAAATTTGCACTGGACCATTTCTATGGATGTTTTTTCAGCTGAACTCACTTTCTCCCTTTGAAAAATGCTTGAACTAATGCTGGAGACAGTGGAGCCAATTTTTATAGAACTGAAGCCAGGTTAGGGTGCAGCCATCATAGCATATGAAAGCATAGGTTGACATGTCTGTTGTCCTGTTTCTGGAGTGCTACAAAAGCCTGCAGGACTTTTCTGTCTGGGAGGTGGTGCAACTGAATTAGTATAAACACTACAGCCAACAATGCTTGTGTCCCCTTCTATGTTCCAAAGGAGAAAAATTA
This sequence comes from Intellagama lesueurii, assembly GCA_037013535.1. Lineage (NCBI taxonomy): Eukaryota > Metazoa > Chordata > Lepidosauria > Squamata > Agamidae > Intellagama > Intellagama lesueurii. The sequence continues at coordinate 227,493,511 of JBAJHW010000002.1, read as the reverse complement.
TCATCTTCTTGGCATAATAGGGGTTCTGTACTGTGGCCATTTATTGTATTCACTGAGAAATTTTCATGGATTGATACTCAAGTTGCAGGACTTGCAGCCAAGTTGGACTGAAGTCACACCGGTGACTCGATTCGGACTTGACTTGGGTCTTTTTCCCAATGACTCGGACTCAACTCGTGACTTGGAACCCACCTCCTCCCTCCCTTTTTTCTGGGGAAAAAGCTTGTTTTAATACGGACTCAGATGTGGGGCTTGGTACCAAAGACTGGGGCACAGACCTGGGATTCAGAGCCAAAGACTTGCCAACATCTGTGGAAATTTCGCAGCACATTCCTGTTGCAGAGTTTACCTTGTTCAATCACACTGGAGACAAGAAACAGCTAAGCATCCTAAATATGATCTTTATTTCCACTCAGCACCGGATATATTTCATTTATAACACTTCAAACTAATTCTTTGAAAGAATTACCCCCTTTCCTCACCAATATATTAAACTCAGAATTTGCCCTCCTTGCTCCTCTTCTATGCACTAACCTTTCACCTGTTCTCTTAGCCTAATATATTTCTTTCACAACACAGTGGCTATCAACTGTTGGCTGTTGCTTGTTTAGGCACTTCATACAGTACCCCAGGGACGTGGTGGCGCTGCGGGTTAAACCGCAGAAGCCTCTGTGCTGCAGGGTCAGAAGACCAGCAGTTGTAAGATCGAATCCACGCGTTGGAGTGAGCTCCCGTCACTTGTCCCAGCTCCTGCCAACCTAGCAGTTCGAAAGCATGTAAAAATGCGAGTAGATAAATAGGTACCACCTCGGTGGGAAGGTAACGGCGTTCCGTGTCTAGTCGCGCTGGCCACGTGACCACGGAAACTGTCTTCGGACAAACGCTGGCTCTATGGCTTGGAAACGGGGATGAGCACCGCGCCCTAGAGTCAAACACGACTGGACTAAATGTCAAGGGGAACCTTTACCTTTACAGTACCCCAAGGGTTGTGTGAGGATAGTTTCCTTATATGGTTTAGTCACTAGATGGCACTACACTTAAGTTGGTTCCCAATGAGCCATTTATCATGCAATTCTACTACCTCATTCACACAGGTTTACTGGAGCTTGGAAATAACATATTAATCTAGCATGTTAACATCAAAATAGCGACTTACACATTAAACAGGATGACAAGCTAGCTGATGTATCTAGAGAACAACATCTTAAAAGTAATTGTTTTAACAAAAACACATTACTTGCAAAACACTGCTCCTTCAAGAACAGGTGTTCTCCTCCAGTTTAACGCCAAAGCAACAATTACACACTAATGCATGAAATTAACAGTTACTTCCAAACTTTGAATTTTATAGGGCTCCAGAGTTTGTCATCTTCTACTAGCAATCCTCCCACACTTTCCTGATGATTCTTCCATCTTTTTCCCCCCTTTCACCACCAAGAAAATAGACTATTAAAGAAGAAAAGGGAGAACAGCAGTATGGTGTCTTTTGATTTGTAGTCCTCCATCTAGAGGCATCGTAGATTCTATCTGGACAGTCCAGAGTGTCCTGTTGTTTTCTCAGTGGAGAATGACAAAAACGTTCTTGTCCTGCTTCCTTTCCTCTGCTTTCCAGGACAAGAACAGTTTTATGTGTTGAAGTACTTCAGGAGTTATGGCACAGAAACACTTGCTTACTCTGAGACAAAGTTGGGGGGGGGGGGAAGAATGTGCAAATAAATAACATTTTCTTAAAGAAAGCACTATCAAATCTTCAATGTGATTGTGAGATAAAACAAGGGATTTCTTCAGCCAGGGCTGTCTTTGCAATTCGTTGCCTTAGGGCTGAAAGGGTAATGCAAACCCCAAGCACATGTTCAGAGTCTTTTGCTATTAGCATGTTAACTTGTTTTCAGAATTTGACTATAAAATCTCATGAATGCCAAAATTAATTTTTCATGATTTTTTAAAAATAAAGCTAAGTCTTACAAACCTTACTGATGAACATTTTGTAGCAAGGATATTAAATCTAGACCAGTATCTCATCAGTTATTTATGCCAGCATAAATTGTAATAGCAAATTGTTACTAATTAGCAAGTTGCTGGTTGTCTTCCTCATAAAGCGTAAACTCAGAAGACTCATACATAGAGATGGACACAAGTCGCTTCTCGTTGTGTTGTCACAAATAATTAGTGCAGCACCACAGGGGCCATGCATTTCCTCTCTCCTCCCCACCCCGGCCAGGTCTCCCACTCACCAGCCAGCGCATGCTGTTCGTGTCCTGCTCTTTGTACAACCGTCCAGTCATAGCAGGAGCACAGACTTTCCTTCCCCGCCTCCTCCAGCTGCTGCTCACTTAGATGAGGAGGCAGGGTAGGGATTCCTGCAGTGCTGCCTTTGGGTGGGCAACTGCTGGAGCAGAGTGCACTGGTTGTGAGTGGGGATGCTGGCTTTGGGTGGGCAAACGGAATGTGCGGCACCTGTGGTACCGCGCCAACAACTTGTGACAATGCAGCATGAAGCAAGTCATGCCCATCTCTGCTCGCACATGACAAGGAATGCAAGCAGTGACTCGTTAATTAGCAGCAATTTGCTGCTATGATTTATAGCACTGCACTTACACCAGCATAAATAAGCAACAGGAATCTGGCTATTAACGATTAAAATCAACTTGGGTAGACCCATTAAATCAATCTGTTTATCCCAACTAGAAGAGACCCAGTGAATCAATTACTGAATTAATACTTGTGTCAATCTCATTGATTCAGTGGGGCTACTCTAGCTGGGATTACTAATTGGATTTCAGGACTAGGTGGAGAACTGTGTGTTGATTTACTACTTATTTGAAACCTCTATGTTAGATGTGGTCCTTCAGATGTTGTTAGACTGCAACTCCCATCAGTCTTAGCCAACATGGGGATGGTGAGGGGTCGTGGTAAGTGTGGTTCAATGACAGTAGGAGGGGTTCGCCTACCTCCACTCTGCATTCATCAGCAAATACACCTAAAAAGATTGTAACGCACATACTTACCAGAAAAGCATACACAAATTTTGCAAACAGATTTGAGTTGGAATGATTGTTCATTTGTTTCTTTTTAAGTTTTAAAAAGAATACCACACAAATGGCCCTCTCAGTTCTTGATACAGCTTTTGGCTTGCTGGTGGTCAAAGGGTATATTTGAATACAATATATATGACATCCTCACCCTGTAAAGTCTGAGAAAAGGAGAAAAAGAAAAGGTTATGGGGAGATTAAAGACTAGCAGGAGCAAGTGATTTGAAATGCAAGGAAAAGGGAGGGGGCTCAAACTGTGGATCTTCTCTCCCCTTCTCACCCGCAAAAAACCTTCCCAAGATATACTTTGGGGAACCCCTCACCCAACTGCTAATGAACTACAAACATAAACATGCATCCTTAATCTACATCCAGTACCAAAAGAGACTTGCTTATAATGAGCATCATTGGTCACCTTTCCACAGCTGCTGAAAGAAGCCTGCTCTATTCCTCCAGGGAAGTGACCGCTGGGTAAAATCCTCAAGCTTTGGATGGTGAATCATGTTGTGCTACATACCTCTGTCTCATGCTTCCTTCAGTGATGCTCATACATTGTGCCTGCCATCTCCATAGGAATCAAAAGGGCAGCAGGGGTCCTCAGATCCCCTCACTGTACATACACAGAGATTTTAATCCAATTATGCAGCTTCTGCTCAGCAAGAGATGCTTCTGCCTGTTCTTCTCCTTCTCTTTCTTTCATTTGCTTTCATAAAGAAGCTTAATTTGTTTGAGAACTTTCCAGAGACTCAGAATCAACTCTTGACAAAACAGAAAAGCCAGTAAATCATGGTATGTGTTTAAGTAGTGGGTGGAACTAGTACTGTTATTTTCCTTAAAAAAAACGTAATTACAAAACTTTAATAAACATGCTGCATTTCAAGAGAAACCTCACTTCTTCATGTTGATAAGCACTTCTTCCCTTCCTTCCTTCCTTCCTTCCTTCCTTCCTTCCTTCCTTCCTTCCTTCCCTTCCTTCCTTCCTTCCTTCCTTCCTTATTATTTTCTCTAGGCACCAAAACAAGCTGTCAGTCATCATTTCTAATATTTAAGAGAATTAAATTTGTTGATGCCACACTGAGTTAAACTCCACTGGAAACTGCCTTTTACTACAGCAGTCTATTTAAACGGGAAATTGATTCTCTTTCTCTCTTTTTTTTTAAATACATGCGTGCATGCACACATGTGCACATGCACACTCACACACACGCACACACACACCTGATCTATTTAGCAGTCAGCTAATTCTCCACATCAAAGTTGTGGGCAATTTTAGGTTCCTGAGCCACACTCAGCCTTTTCAATAGTCCATATAAATAAAGAAGAGCCTAGATAAACCAAACTTTTCAAGGAAAACCAACAAAAAGATCTGTGGCACCTTAAAGACTAGTAAGTTTCATCTGACATAAGCCTTCCACATCATCAGATGCACTCCACAAAAGCTTATTCCAAGCAGAATTTGTTAGTTTTTATCTGGCATAAATTAAAAGGCCTGCAGGAGTCTGTTAGACTGTTGCAGATGAGAGTTTGCTATTCACAACATAGATACTTTACTGCAAACTTTCCACTTTGTCTTGAGGAATCACATACATGTCAATGATGGATTCTTTCCTTTCTTAAGATTGGCTCAAAGTAAAGGGACCTTTCCCATCTGTTAAATGCTGATTATTGGGTTATTTTGCTTACAGAAAAATCCCACATAAAGTTGATGTGTTTGAGGTTTTCCTTTACCAGTAAACTCATCCTGAAGGCAAAAACTTCTATCTTATACATTTAGGAATATTTAGACACAGGCATGCCTTTGAAATGAGTGTCTATGTTTGCTTGTTAAAATAAACATGTGATGGTATTATGTTAACAAACATTATACATGTACAGCAGTTGCCACTAATGAAAATGTTGTGGATTCTGAACTAGTGGATTGCTGGTGAAAATGTTGCTTAAAAGTAGGATTAGGAAGGCTTGCGGTTCATTGTGGTTGCCTAGTGTTTGCAGGAAAGTTTGTCTTGGAGTTATAATCAAGGCACTAAGGCTAATGAGGAAGAATATAGATCATCACCTGATATATCCCAGTCTGTAAGATCTCACTCTGAATGTAGTCACTTATTGGAATTCAAGAGACAGATTGTGATGAGGAAATCCCCTGGATCACACCTGAAGGTCTCACCTGGGGTTTCAGTACCAGTGATGTTCTTCCAGAAGAGAGGCAGGAGAATAAGTTCTGCCACCAATTCGCTATCATTGTCATAGTTGCTGGCATCCTTCCCCCTCCCTCACTTTACCCCCTTCTTTTCTCCTTCACCCCTCTCCTTGCTATGTGGCTTTTACTTGCTCTTGTGGGCGCACTTCTCTCCTCCAACCTCACACCACCCTTCTTTCTTTGACATTGAGATCTGAAAATTAATGGTACGTGTGTTTGCTGTGGAATAAAACTTTACCTAAAACATTTTGGTAAATGGAAACAGCTTTGATTGATCACATTTAGTTTCAGGAGGGAACAATGGTTTGTTGTTTTGTTGTAAACTGAAGAGATACTCAATATTCCTTGTATTAAGGGTAGCTTTTCCATGGATTTCACTGCAGGCAATTTTCAACCAACCCTTCCAACAAACCAAATAAAATAAATATATTTATTTTTTAAAAACGAATGCAGTGACTCAGTGATAATCTGCCAGAGTCTTAAACATTTCAGTTTCCTGCCCCTCTGCCGAAAGGCACAGGAAGTATTCAATTTGGCCATATCCTGAAGTGGCTCACTTATTAAACCACGCAATGATATTGGAAATTTCAGTCAGAAGGTGCCTTGGCAGCTGAGAAGGCTCAATTTTGGTCCATCCCCAGTGATCACACACACACTAGGAATGGGCCAAAACAGAGCAATCCTACCTGCACCGAAAAAGTAGAGCCTTGTGGTGCAGTGGTTAAACTGTAGTATTGCAGCCAAAACTTTTTCACAGCATTTGATACCAACAGATCTTACAGCCGGCTCGAGGTTGGCTCAGCCTTCCATCCTTCTGAGGTCAGTAAAATGAGTACCCAGCTTGCTGGGTCAAGGGGAGGCAGTATGTGGCCTGCATAATAAAAAAAAAGACTGTAAACCACCCAGCGAGTGCTTAAGGCACTATGGGCATTATATAAGCAACACTTTTTGCTTTTAGAACGCCCTCCCAAGGGCTCAGAAAGTTGTGGGTAGCACTACTCTGAGGATGGTTTGGTTTGATCCAGCAATTGTGTTGTGGTGATCAGCAGACAAAAGACTGAACCAACCCATTCCCACAGTGGACCAAACAGTTGTACAAATGGCCGTCTGATGGAACCCTTAGGTAACTACAATAAAAACCTCACCAGAAAAAAAAAAAGCAGAAAAATCCTATCCATTATTTTATTTCCCCCACCGCTCTCCTGCCATTCCTGTTTTTGAGTCTTGGAGAAATGAAAACAGCTACATGACTGAAGAAGCTGCTTGGGTGAGTAGTGAAGCGTTTCAACCTAAGAAGAAAGAAGTCCAGTTACCATGGCTCAACTTCAGATAACCTCACCTGGACGGCTTAAGATAGCTACATGAATCTTTTGAACCTCATTTCACACCCACACTGCCACAACTTTTATCTTGCTTCCTTTTTCTCCCTCCCTTGAAATCTTCTCACCTTACTCCCCTCTTTTTAATTCACTGGAATATTAAATGAGAATTAATTTTAAGAACTATTGATAAAGCAGCTACACAAATACAGATGCAGAACAACTCAGGGTGGCGTCGGTGGTCCGTACCGCCTTTTTTCATCTTCGGCGGATAGCCCAGCTGCGTCCCTATCTTGATGTTTGGGGCACTCACCACTTGGTACATGCGCTTGTAATCTCGAGATTAGACCACTGTAATGCGCTCTACATGGGGCTACCTTTGAGGTTGATGCGGAAACTCCAAGTGGTGCAGAACGCGGGCGGCCAGACTCCTTAGTGGAGTGAGAAAATATCATCATATCTCTCCCACTCTGGCCGCTTTGCATTGGCTGCCCATTCGGTTCCGCATTGACTTCAAAGTTTTAATGCTCACGTATAAAGGCCCTAAACGGTTTAGGGCCTCGATACCTGGCGGAACGCCTACTCCCACCAAAATCTACCCGTATCACCCGATCGAGTCAGGAGGTGAGGCTGGGGAGCTTGCCGCCGAGGGAGGCCTGGAAGGAAAAAACAAGAAAACCGGGCCTTCTCGGCGGTAGCTCCTCGCCTCTGGAATAACCTTCCTCCGGAGATTCGCGCGGCCCCTTCGCTGGGTATCTTTAAAAACCAATTGAAAACTTGGATGTTCACGCAGGCCTTTCCCTCCAGTTAATACCTGATTTTTTCTCTTGTCTTTCTTCTTAAAAATTTTTCCTTTCTCTTTTTCCATCTTGGATAATTTGTCTATTGATGTTTAAAAATTTTGTTGTATTTTATATGTTATGTATGTTGTAATCCGCCTAGAGTGGTCGTCGACTAGATAGGCGGGGTATAAGTGCAATAAATAAATAAATAAATAAATAAACATGCCAACGCTCAGGAGGAAGACCAGGGTAGTTGAGCAAGACGCATCTAGAGCAACAATAACAAAAAGGCTTGTATGCTTCTTCCTGTCTTCAAGGAAGAGTAATCAATTAAGAGTATGAGGGACTACCTCAATTTCTATTAAAATGATAAAATCTGTAGTGTAATGGCTCACACTGTGAATCGGGTACACAAAAATCCCAAGACATCTGACAGGGTGGCTGCCTATGATGGTTATGAAACAGGGGGACAACTTCTATCAGCAGAGTGGAGTGGTTTTGATGGGTTGTGTTCTTAGTTATCATGAGAACTGGCTCCTCTCTATTGATTAAAATAATTATTGAACATAATGAGAGGGAGTGGAATTTTAGTTTCTTTTGGAAACTAAACAGTTATTTTAAAACAAACTGCCCAAGTTTTGCAGTTCACTCTATTTTCATTTCTCCCTTTGCAGAAGGACTACGCATTAGTTGTTCGGAACAATTTCGCTATATAACTTCTCAAAGTACAGACAATTTTTGCAAGTATACTGCCATTAGAGCAATAATTGCTTTCCCTGTCTCTGTAAATCCCTAAACATCACAAAAAGCTATGAGTTTCTCCTGAAAGAGATTAGAGGTGGGACTTTAGTTGGTCACAACTGGGAGCACTGAAAAGAGGTTTCAACCATTTACTCACTCTCCCTTTTTCTTTAATAATAGCTGTTTCTGAGAAATGGACATTTGGAAAGGAAGCTTTGGGAGGGAAAATAAAGTAAAAATTACATCAATTTTCATGATGAAAGCATGTTTCTTTCATTTTAGATAGATTTCCTTCTGGAACACTCTCTGTATTGGAGACACTTTGAGTGGACTTCCTACTTTGTTTGTTTGTTTATTGCTTATTCCCCTGACCATCAGAACATAAATTCCTAGATATGGAAGCTTTGTTTTAATTTACGACTTGCACTATCACACAATACCATTGTGGGCTTAATTTTCTCCATGTTCATCACCCAGAGTAGTGGGTTTCCATTAAGTTGAGTGGTATATAACTAAACTAAACTAAAATAAAATAAAACAGACTATGCAGTCAAATAGTCAAATTCATGCATCCTGAAGGCTAAATCTGTTTGTTAATCCCAACTAAAGTGCACTTACTGAACCAATGGGACACAAGGTCAAAATAATGAGATCGAGCTTCAGTTCAGAATTTGAGGTCCCTTAAGAGTTAAATGTCCCGCCAACCTAGTGGTTCGAAAGCATGCAAATGCGAGTAGATAAATAGGGACCACCTCGGTGGGAAGGTAACAGCGTTCCATGTCTAAGTTGCACTGGCCATGTGACCACGGAAGATTGTCTTTGGACAAACGCTGGCTCTATGGCTTGGAAATGGGGATGAGCACCGCCCCCTAGAGTCGAACACGACTGGACAAATTGTCAAGGAGAACCTTTACCTTTAAGAGTTAAATGATGCCTGCTTATAGTAGCACAAAGTCCTATATCTTGCCGATTAGCTTATTCCATTTTCTTTGGGAGCACTGAAAAGAAGTTGAGGTAGAGGGAAGCGGTGGTTCTGCTTCCTAGTCTCATCGCTCAGGCAAGCATCTCTGAGGAAATGCTATTGTTAGTGGAATAATATTTAGCTTCTAAATGTGAAGTTGCTGCCTTGCCCCCTTTGACTCTTGCATAAAGGTGACTTAACAGGTCCCATTCATGTAATGGGTTTATCCTAGTTAGGAAAAACAACTGCATTTAGTATTAAGTGTACAAATCAGGTGACACAGGTAAGTAAGGACCAATTGCTTTTATGTCAAAAGCAATGAAATTTAAACATGAACACTTTGTGCTTGGCTGCAGACACATGTCTTTATTATTATGAAAGATTTCCTCAAAGCTAGAGGTGAACAGTCAGGTTTCATGCTGTAGTAGACTCAGGACCACAACTGAAACAGCTGTGTCACAGTCTGTCCTCCACTTTCTTGCCAGAGCATAAGACCAGATTATAGGTATTTCCAGAATTCTCATTTCAGTTTTATGTCTCACCTTCCTCCCTTTTTTTGGAGTTCCAAATGACCACATCTTATTGCCAGAGTGGAAATGATGCACTAGGAATCATTTGTTCCATTTCCCATTTCCAAATATTGTACCGAGGAACTGCGTATACAGTTTTCAGTAGCTTTTTGTTTCCTTGGAGGTTTTACAAATCCACCTGGCCACACCCCACAAATTTCACGTGTATCCCTGTGTACATTTAGAAAACAAAGCAAAAAAGATAACAGGAGAGGGTTTAAGTGGATTTACGAGATTTTCTTTCACAGAACGTTCTGGGTTTGGCCACAGAAAAGGCTTGCCTAAGGGCCACCCATGAACCATCTCTTTGGCTGGACACAGATTTGGAAGCACCCTCAGAGCAAGCAAAGCCATTTATTTACTCTTGGAGACTCTCATGAGTGTCAAGTTGCCTTTCGGTCCCTTATGGGGGACTGGATAGCCACAGCACCAGCAGAGACTGGCCAGACTCAATGCATACACTGAATTGTCAGTCTTTTTTGTTTGTTTGTTTTTTGGATTGCCATGAGAGACAGTTATTTCAAGCACCTTTCTGGTGTATATCCATTACTTTCCAAGGCTGGTTTTGCTCTCTTTGGAAACAAGTTGCCTAATTTGGATAGGAACAAGAAAATAGGACACTGCCTATATTGGCTGAAAGAGGAAAATACGTTGTTGTCTAGATGATCTACTGTTTGGTCCTTTTTTCCCATTGGCTAATGGATTGATGAAAGTTCCTACAGAGTAGATCTCTCTTCCTTGGGCTTTGAACAAGATACTGTTCTCTCATACTACTGCTTCCAAAGAAATTCTTGTGGTGTTGTGTACTTTAAAACAACGGCTCCAAGAAGCCCCAGTATCCCTAATAGCATCATTTATTTCAAGGGAAACCTAAAGTGAGGTATTCTGTAGCCCAATCTCTTCCAATAAATCTATCTGCCAAAATTCTCTTGAGCCCCAAGACTTCAGACAGCAAGAAAAGTGCAAGGCTTCCCTTGTAGGTTCAGTCTGTGGGCCTGAGGCGGGATGCCAATACCTGAGTGACAGCAGCAAGCACACATTAAAATAACAGCAATTTTAATGAGTAAGCTTGCATTTTTCATGTGGGCTTGTCTGTGCGATTTTCATATCCCTGGTGAGCAATTTTCTGCCACTAGAGCTCTGCTGCAGTTGCAAAGCATTAATGGAATAATATTTTCATTGAGCTGCTGTATATGAATGGGGCATTTAAAAACGTATCTGTTAATGGTGCTAGATATCAGTTATATCAGTTAACATTAGGAGTCTTAGAAATATTCTTGCAAAGGTGGCTCTCCTCTGGCTTATATCGTCTCTAGAGTGGCGCTGAAGGGAAGTGTGCTTTAATGAATTGAAAACTCCCATTTCATCATTTATTTTAAATTATGAGGTTTGACACTCACCTGCTATTCACTCTCTGGAGCAACACAGAAGTTCTCATGCGTAGGTTTGCAAAGAATTTCGTTCTGTTGTAGACTTCATAATTAGGATTGCAGGAGATGCACTTCCTTGAGATCAAACCTCATCAGGTTTACTGAAATGTCCTTCAAACTGCACATGCATAAGATCAAGCTGTGTAGGATATCAGACTTTATCTGTCTGAAATGTAGGCTCACCCAGATGTTGTCATGGAACCTCTGAGTTATAGACAGTCTGGTTTACATCCATCCATGAAGCATGGCTGGACCGATATTTTTTGAAGCTGAGACAATGACAGCCCACCTCTGTGCCACACCCAGAAGCTGGCACTTGAAACTTACTTCAACAGTGGCAATTGGAATAAGGTCCTCCATACACCTGAGGGTGGCAGGACAATTGTTGGATACCTTCCTATAAATTCATTTGAAAGCTGATCTGGAATTGTTTCTCTTAGAACTGTTTCAAGCTGCAATCCTCTGCCAGTTTTCTTGAGAGTAATTTTCATTGAACTCTTTCAGATTTACCTCTATCCATACATAGTATTGTACCGTTAGTTAGTCCTAATGACCAATCAAAAACAAAGCAAGGCAATTTTGTTACCACGAGGCTTTTTCAGCACTTACAGAATTCCGTTTTGTAATGACAGTTCATCTGTAATGCATAGTTTGGACTAGGGTTATGCACGAGTCTCCTCATCCAGTTTGGAGGCCAGTTCAGGGCTTTGGCATGTGTCTTCTTTTGTTTCTGAAGCCATTTGTGCCCCAGTCTGAAGCAATTCGTAAGCCTTCCAGTGACTTCTGGAAAATCAAAATGGCTGAAACATTTTGTTTTTGCTGTGATGTAGATGATATCTGGTAATGTGATAGACCTTAAAGAGTGGAATAAACCTGCCAAAGTTCAAACACCTAGCTTGTGGGAGTTGCACTGTCAGGTAACTTTAAAGTTAGTCTTATTTTCCAAGAAGGAAGGAAGGAAGATAAATGCTGAAGCAGTTTGTGCCTCACCCAATTCAGTTTGTGGTCTCTTCACCCTGGAAACACATATGGCCATTCAACTTTAAGCCTGACATCCTAGAAATCAGGTCAGCCGATGCACAGCCCTGTTTTCAATCAAAGTCTTTCAGGTTAGTAGTATGCTCACCATGGCTTTTGTTGAAGATCTCAGAGGCAGAAGACTCATATAGAAGGAGGCGGTCTTTCGATATCCTTGCAATAACTTCAACTCATGATTTCAACTAATATATATGAACTCTGATCCTTCGGTCTCCATGTGCAGTGGCCTTTTTGGCTTTTGCTTCTAGCACTCAGCATGCGTTCAGAATGATGATCTAAGAATAAATCACTCTTGCTGGATCTGAATCGTCCCTGTAAATGGAAGATGGGATGTGATAATTTATCACTCTCTGTATACAACTTCAAATAATCATAATGCAATGTTGTCCTTTATTTAAGTTGTCTGATAAAAAGACAATGGCTTTCTTTTCCATCTTTAATGGTTTTAAAGGAAAGAAGAATGTACATGAGGGGAAGAGAAATTTAAGTTTCTATGTCCCAGGTTTGCTCAATAGTTTTCCGATACAAGGAACTCAGGAAACTGCCTTATACAAGTTCAGTATTCCCTTTACTGACCGAAACTCAAAAGTAACTAATGGCAATTTTGTAGGAAGGAAGGCATAACTAAGTACATTAATTTTTGAGGAATACCCACTTCTTTGGTAGTGCAACTGTAAGTGTTACAGTTTTTTTTTATAGTTACAAGGATACGGTCTCTTCTAAATAGTGGAGGGGGGAGATCACATATTCAGGCACTGTATATGTATGTTTACATATACAGTGCCAAAATTATATGTTTGTAATGTTTTGTTGTTGTGGTTGTTGAGGTGAAAACAAGAAAAAGGAAGTGGGACAGTGGGTGACAGGCCACCAGTTGACAACATGCGGATTTTTCTGAAGCAAGTAAAATAACTACTTTATAAGCTTAGAAACTGTAACTGTGTAGTTTTATTTTTATTTTTTAAAATGACTTTCTACACTCTTCAAGGTTTCAGAGAAAGATTTTTTGTTCTCAGCCATATCTGGAAATGGGATTGAACCTGAGACTTTTTGCATCCTTGAACTACAAGAATTTGGCTTTGATGATGCAGTGACTGTCTTACACTTTTTACAAAACAATCCTTGGGAATTTCAGTCACTTTCCTTTGCTTCCATGGCCCACGAGAATGAAAGCTGAAGATAGCCACATCTTTGGAGAACAACACATTTGATCTGCTCCTCAATAGCCAATTTTGGAAGGGGAAAATGTTCCTCATTTGTTGTTTTTTTGGCACGGTAAATCTGCTTTTCTTTGTCAAATGGTGTATGTGACTGTCTGAAGCCAAAAGCACCTTTATTTCGCTACACAGACCTGATTCCTTTTTTAAAAAAGTTATTTTTAAAGGGTAGCAGACCCTTGAGGAGCATAACTGAACGGAGATGAATTATGTGCCGAGCAATAGAGCTTTAATGAATAGAAGGCCACTGGAACGCAAGTAATGTTGGCACATTAACACACTTTTTCCTTTGCAAAGTTACTTGTATCATTTTTCTCACATTAAGGGTAAAAAGGGCCCCTTCAAAGTTGTTTAAGAACTTTGCTCATTTGAAAAATATGCTTCATAGTTAAACCTGGGTCAAGCACTGCACTATGGTTTTTTTTAAAATGATACAAATGTAAAATACACGTTTCATAAATTGCCACAGTGCATATGTGTTTGGTGTGGTTATCTAAAACACATGCAAGTGAAGATTAGGATATGATTAAGCCCCTGCTGAACAAAATCCACGTTTTCATCTCTGAGGCATGTAAATATTTCACAGCCAATGTCTAGTATCTTTTTTTAAAATAAGGTTGTTGCAAAAGAGCAGGTATGAAATGGTTTTTAGAAGGGCGTTGAGTCTGCTCTGACTTTATACATGGTTTTATTTTTCCAGTGGCAAATGGATTTATGATTCTGGACTGTGATCACTTTCCACATTAAGGATTCTCCCAAATTCTCAAAAGCTCAAAAATCAAATTGAACTCGGACCGTAGCAAAGAAATGGCTGTGCAGTCGAATGCACAAGCATGGAGATACATTAAGCATTTAAGCAGGCATTAAAAGTTTAGTCTTCGAAGTAGCCATGTTAAGATCTGTAAATGAAGTTGTGGAAAAGCAAGTAAAAGGTGGAAGAAGGACACTATAGGCAACTCCGAGCAAAACCTTTTGACATCAAAATAAGAGTGTGCATTGGAAACTTTTTTGTTTCTGAAGCATAGCTGTACCAGCATTTTTTGACAATTCAAGTACTTCTCTGCAGGGCCATGTAATGTATTGTGTGGCATCCTTTGTGTTTATAATGTTTTATCTTTGCTGTATTTCAATGGGCAGCGTTTAGAGCTTGGAAATAACACATTAATTTTAATGCATTTGTTACCTTGTTAGGAAAACAACCTACAATTCCATCAATATGTAGTATTATAGAAACAATGTAACGTGAGTACTGTGAACATGAATTTTGGTTCTTAAATCTCTACACAGGCATATATTCCACTTCATTAAAAGGAAATACCCAAGCATCTTTTTAAAAAAATTCACTTTAGAAGCCTTAATTCTTTCACTTAGACATTAGACTATTGCTAATCTTAACTAACATGGACAATGGTCAAGTCTTATGGAATCTATAATCCAAACCTGGAAGTTATTGTTCTAAACAGGGGTGATAACTCCTTAACCACAAGCTTCAATAGCATACAACATGAAGGCTGTTGCAGATAGTAGAGTGAATTCAAAATGCCAAAAATGTCAGCTTCTTCCCACGCCAGCTATTTCAGGTCACAGGGACAAGTATCCTAACACACCCACACCCTTCATGGGATAGTCACCACAATTGAAAATGATTACTTCCAGTCTTCCATGGAGTATTTAACTTTCAGAATATTGTTTGATGGTAAAGAATGCTTCTAGAATTTGTAGCAATTTGAAATAAAGTGAAAAGAAGTGGGATATTTTCATGAACCCTTCTCTATTGAGACTCATTGAGGGCCTAATCATATGGGCCATTTGAACTTCCTTTTTTCTTCCTTTTTTCAATATCAAAATATTTGTATTATAGACATGTGGTATATATACCATTGGACCTGTTCACATGTCTGTCAGTTTAATTGGTACATTTCTTGCTATTTGTACTGGTTCTGTAGGCTACACATGCCATCTCAAGTAAATCAATTCATTTTCTGTCCTGTTTCTGGGTCCCTGCTGCCCTAAAACTTTCTTTTAATTTTTTTTAAGTTTTATGTCACTAATGCAGCATATACTATAAGCTACACAAAAGCAGGGATGACGGTTACAATACGGAAGACAGTGGCTAAGTGATACATTGGTAAACTGTTGTGGAAAAAATTAAAGAAAAAGTAAGTGATTTATCGCTAAGCATCTAAAAAAATTAAAGGGTACAAGTGCAGTGGCCATGGCACATAAAAACCTGACCCATTCACAAACTAAATAACTTGACAGCAACGTTTACACACACTGAAATGATAAAGATTGAAGTGACACAGGGATCGGATCATTTTAAAAAGCCAACACCGGTGAGGTGGAAAAAACTGATTGGCAGGCCAAATGAATCAATGTTACCCATGAGTAATGTAAACAGAAATTTACAGAATGATTTAAATACTGGCAGGATTGATATAACTGGGGTTCTTTTGGAATGTGTGACGCAGTTTCAAACCTATTCTACTGTTTCAATCTGTAGAAGTCTATATATTCTGCTGTGGTTGTTGAAGCTTCACTCTGTAGTCTCTTGTCCAGTCGACCCTAGAGTTTTGAATCTGTGTTTGCCTTTGATACTTTGATCATCTTTCCTACATTAAAGGAAGAGTACTATCAGTTGCTACTATTTATGTGTGTTTTTTTAAAAAAATTACCCCACTTTTCTCCTTACGAAGGCAGTTTACATCATTTCAAGATAATATCTGAAGCTAAAACAGTAAGTATACAGATACTAAAAAGGATCAAACAAATACCACTTTTTAAGAAATGGTAAGCAAAAGCAATACCACAAACACATTCAAAGAAGTAAGTCACAACAATCCATTTAAAACCCCTCTCAGGCAATCAGTCACTAAGGAAAAGCTTTACCTGAAGAGAAAGGTATTTGCCTGCTTGTGGAAGGACAGCAAAGATTGGGCCAGTCTGGTCTCCTACGGGAGGGAGTTCCAAAGCTTGGGAGCAGCAACAGAGAAGGCCCTCTCCCGTGTCCCCACCAAATGCAGCTGTAAAGATGATGGAATAAGACTTTTTTAAGGGGAGGAGAGAGGAGAATGAAAAAGCAGAAGAGGATGATGGGGAAGGTCATGGAGGACATTACAAATTTGATTTCCTTCAAAGAAAATTGGTGTGAAGGGGAGGAAGATTTAAATTTCTCTCTTTACTGGTCAAGAGAAAAAGAGAGGCGTATGTAGTAGAGGAGAAAGCATTTCAGCAGGAAAGCTAACTAAAAAAGCTGATCAAGCACTTCAATCATCAGCAAGGTTTCTGAACCTTCCTTTTCTGAACCCTCTCCTCCTTCTCTTCTTTTTTCTTCACCTGTTTGGGAGACCACAAATATATCCGAAGAAGAAGAATAGTGAAGATCTGCAAGGCCATTTTTAGAGGTAACTTCAGCAGAAAGCTGGACAGTTTTGTGATGACGTCTGTGAAGAATATGTAGCTGCCACTGAAACCAGTTTCTCTCATTAATCATCTCAGTAATAGTAGTTTAGTAAAACCCATGCACGCATTGTTCTCCACCCCCATAAACACAGTAGCCAGTGAAGTGGAGGTGGAGAAGGGTTGAATGCAGTAATCAAACCATCCTCTCATTATATTTCACCAAGTTTCTTATGCCAAAAGTGCCGCTGCTACCACAGAATCTCTTATGCCTATGAAACAGCAGAAACATTCTGCAAAAGTTTAGGTTACCTGACTTTGCATACAGTGCAAGGCAATAACAGCATTGTGAAAGGAGGAGCTAGGCATGCATGGAAGTGGAGGATAAATACAATGTGGCGTGGTAAGTAATTAAGTGTTTTCAAATTTGGGAAAGGAGGCCAAGAAGGAGAAGACCATCTTCAGAGTTGTCAACATTTGATAGTTATATAGTCCTATAGTTTCTGGGACATCCTAAGTGCTCTTGAGTGTGATGGTCTGTATCCAGTCTGCTGATGGGACACTCTTGCTGCTTCCATCAGTACCAGGGAAGACAGTGGTTTTCATCTCCCTGCTCTGCAACCTGCCTCCAATTAACTCCGTGCTGCAACAGCTTCACTGCCTTCTGATCCATTTCCAAGCACAATTCAAAGTGTCAGTTTTAACCTCTAAAAACCTGAACAACTTGGGTCTAGCCTATCTGAGGGACCATATCTTCCCATACTAACCTCTCTGGGTTCTAAGATCCACAAGGTAGTTCTTTTTCTCGGTCCCTCCACCCTCACAGGCATGCTTGGTGTAGACACAAGAGAAGGGCTTCCTGGTAGCTGCCTTCAGGCTGTGGACCTCCTTCCCATGGGGGACCCAAGCTGCTTCCTCCTTGTTGTCCTTCTGCCAGCAAGCAAGACCTTTCTTCTCAGGCAGGCTTTTAATATACAAACTGCTGCTGAGCAAAGGATTTTAAGAGAGTGGTTGCCTTTTTGTCTTTTTAAACGTGTTTTTAAAATAGTTTCACAGATATTTTATTTAATACTTGTTAATAATGAATATGTTTAATTGTTTTTAAATAGTGTAGTTTATTTTATTTGTAATTATTGTAATATTTTTGTTTTAAAATCCTATGTAAGACTCCTTGAGTCCCTTTATAGAGAAGAAGGAGAGTAGAAATTAAATGAATAAATGAATATCACAGCAGATTATTATTATTATTATTATTCCCCTTTCTTGGCCTTGCAGTGGAAGAGTTAAAAGGGGGTGGTGGAAGCAAGAGTCTATTATTCTTTCAGTGAAAGAAACCATGTTTTGTACGCCAAATGCAACACATTGAATTACTGAGACAGCTCTAGGTAAGACTATCTGACTCTGAAAATTTTGAGAGCCAGTGCTGCTGCTTAGAGATAACAATAACAGGCTAGATGGACCAGGGAACACTCAACAGAAAACAGCCTTCTACCACTTAACTGTTGGTAGTGTAACAAACATAGCCTCCATACTGGCTGAAGTTCCATTCTAGGCCTTCACTACTGTTGAAAGGTTTCTCCTTTCCTTCCTTCCTCACACCCATCTCACTTTATTATAAGCAGCCCAAAGAGCTGTCACAGACCACTCCCCAGAGCTTGGTAACTACCTTGCATTGTCTCTTTGATAGGCATGTAAGAAACAAATGAGGAGGAGGAGATGTCTGAAAGGTCCATTAACATTGTTAGGTTAGATGTGCTGACAATAAGTCGATTCTTTTTTGACATGACTGTTGCAGTAATGAAGGTATGTATCTCAATGACTCTTCTTAATATAAGATAAGATATGGATGGCCCATGTTTTTCCTTTGACATATGTCCAGCATATCAAATGGTGACATAAGAAAAGGTTCACTTATTGACACACTAATAGGGGATAAAAGTTTGAGATTAATAGCAATGCTGCTTTTGTCTGTCTTCTTTTGTTTGGCCAACCCTCCACACAATGGAAAATGCAGTGTCTTCGTTCCTGAAAGCAAAGAAAGTAAAGGAGAGGGGGATGCTTCATAGAGATCACCATAAAAGGTCTTCTTTTCCCCTGGTGGATAAAGAAAAGGCATTCAAAAGGAAAACATGTGTCATCCTGAATGTCATACTGTATTCCATTCTCTTTTTCCTGGATTTAGATCTCTTCCCCCACCCCCTGTAAAGAAGGAGCATCTAGCAAGAACCACTGTGCTAAGGGGACAATACAAAACGAGGTTAAAATGCAAGGGTATGTTATTCAAATTCTGTGGTCTTTAACATCACAAACAACTGAGAGAGATCAAATCATCTAGATAGGATGGGACTTTTCACTTCTAAAGCACAGATGAGAGGGTCTAGTGTTCTATTGTGTATCTAATGCTTTATGCTACTAGTTTATGTGCCTTCTTCAAAAGGAAAACATTACATTATCTATTGTTAAATTACCAACATTTTATTGGCTTGACAATTTATTATAGCACTCTATGTATAAATAAGACACCTTGTGAAGGGAAGGAAGGAAGGAAGGAAGGAAGGAAGGAAGGAAGGAAGGAAGGAAGGAAGGAAGGAAGGAAGGAAGGAAGGAAGGAAGGAAGGAAGGAAGGAAGGAAGGAAGGATTATGCTCTGTGCCCCAACTTGGAGTGATTGATATACAGTATATGTTGGAGATGTTGTGTCCAGCCATGATCAGGACATGAGGCATAAGTAAGTTGATGTATAGACACATGTTTGTTTTCTAAATCAGTCAGTCTAGGACAGAAACAATTATAGTTTATTATCCCTTCATGGACACCATTTGGAATTGTCTAGGCACCGACTCACCTACCCTTGGGTGTCAGCATAGGAACAACCAGTTGTTTACAGGCTAAGGAAGAATATTTTTGTCCATTTGCCATCCTAGCATAAAGGAAACAGGACTAGGTTGTTTTATCTTGTTTTTTTCCCCAATGCCACAACCCAGGCAGATGGGCAGCTTGTGCTATGGCACCACTGAATAGATCAAAAAGCTGGACACAATTGGAGCCAATAAGAGAAGCCTACCTGTTGGGGGGGGGGGGAGGTTGTACATGTGTCCTACTTGCAGGTTGACTGTACATGTGAGCAAGAACCTCTTCTCTTCATATTTATCCTTATGTCTACAGAGAAACCACTGATGGAGAGGAACAGGGTTAGGCACTCTCCTCTAACAATACTGGATCCAGTAATGCCTGAATAGGGCTAGAGTCCCCGGGACTTATGCAGGTGGTGACTCAGAACATGTAAACAGATGGGACAAAACTAGGCAAGACAATTAGGGAAGGCTGAGGCTAGATGGGATTATCAATTGAATTCAGGCCTTTTGCGGGCTTTCCTGAAAATTACTAATATGGCTGCCCTCTCAACATTATCTGTAATTAGTTGCCTTCGAGATCTGGCCCTAGTGCAGGTTTTTGGGGAAAACACTGCTCACCTCCCTCCATTGCAAGACAGCAATGTTCATCTGTGACTCCAGATCACTTATGTATGGGTTAAATAGGATTAGCCTTTTGGAAAATTCACTGCTTACTTACGTCCATTGTAAAAACTACCTACATACCTCTACAGGCTACTTTGTGTTCTTTAAACACTTACTGCTCTAAAAGAGGAACTGTCTTCTTATCCTATGGTTTCAAGTTCCCTAAAGAGTTCACCATTGTATATTTGCTGAAGATGGCCACAACATAGCAAAGATAAGCTGTCAAGATCCAGATACCACAGGCAAGAACAGAAGATGAATGAAGAGAAATGTAAGCACTTACCACCCTTGTTTTTATATAAATCATGGGAACCTCTGTATTTTCTAGGTGTCTTATAAGATACTGAATAAGTGTAGCACTTGATGGAGCATAGAAAGGGGATAGGAATGAGCAGCAGAAATATTTGTTGTAGATGTCATGGCATGCCGCATCCAAAATCTGATTTTTTCCAGATGGTTATTAAATTCCTGAAATGGGAAAAGTATCTTGCCTAGAACAAGTATATAATTCTTCCAACATTTAAAACTTTGTATTTCCCTTCCACATTGGCTAGCAGATTTAAAGCTTTCCTCCTTAATCTAAGTTTCGGAGAATGTGTGTATGAGCATAGATGTAACAAGATGTATGAATATTAAGGAGCATTTTAGCATACTGAAATGCTTTTTTTTTCTTAGACTCCTCTGACCAGATTTCTCCAAAATTCAGGACATTTTTTATACAAATGTTTACTTTTCACTTTAATAATGCTGTATAATTAGCTCCCTCTTAACCTGCCATTACTGAGCTGATCCTGGTCCAGTTTTATGCAAAATTCCAACAGTTTCAAGCAGTCTCCTGATTTTCATACCTGAATGATGATGCAACAATGTTTCTTGAGCACCTAGCAGAGTATAATATATGGCTGGAAGATTAATTTTAGTCTGTTGCATTATAAAGGTTTGTCAGGTAACAATATGGTGGATCTGCTATATTAGTTCTCAGGATGATTAGTGGAACAGCTTGTTGGTTTTCTTCTTCTTCTAGCAATCTCTGCCTCTTTCTGCTCCTCACTTTTTAGATGGCTAATCATCTCTGATATTACAGTGCCCATGCTCATGGAGGTTTGTCTTGGCACCTCTGTCTGCCTGAATTTCTTCATCATACCATTAGGAGACTTCCCACCACTCGCCCCTCTGCCAAAGCTTTAGCAATGGGGGAAAAGGATTCTGAGAGCTTAGAATAAGAAAAAAATATAGAACAACCTGAAGAAAATATTCCAAAAGCCAAACTCCATATCAAGATCATACCTTTTTTAGAGTGTGTGCAATCACTTTGGTCTTGACTTTGTTGAAGCACATGGCCCCTTACTAGGGGAGGGAAGATCTGTCATCCACTAGGCAGACTCTACATTAGGAAATTTGGAGATGGCATAAAGTGTTGCATTAGACAAGAAAAACGTCAGCAGGTCAAATTCAGTAATCTTACCTAGTGATTAAAATTTTACCTCCTGGTAATCAAGCTAAAATTCCCAGTTAGATTTATTTTTCAAAAATTGGGGGGGTCTAAATATTTCTCATGCTTTAGTTCTCAACTTGAAGATCCTTTGCATCAGGGATGGAATGATGGCATGAAGGTGTTAAGATCTAGTACCTCTTTGCTTTTTTGCCCTTTCCTTTTCCCTCTTCCTCTCCACCCCCCCTGCCTTTTGTACTGCCGTATATGAGGACATATAGGGTTTCTGGGAGGCCTTTTTGGTCATCCAGACAAGGAATTTGAACTTTGTGGATCATCTGCCTCTGAAGAGGCATAAACAATTCAATTCAATATACAGTATGCTTGAATTTTGTTCAGAGAAAGAACTGTGCTACCTAGTAGTACAGATAGTTAATAGGGGCCATTTTCTGTCACTGTCCAGACCCACTTTGGCCTTTATCAGCCACTTCTGCTAAAACATCTGGTTTCTCAATAACAATTGGGGGTGGGAGCATAGAATAAGCAGAGGAGAATCATGGCCCCAGTAGGTTTCTAAGGGCCAAATACTCCCCCATTAAAATAAATAAATAAATAAATAAATAAATAAATCAGTCTTTAAGATGCAAAAAAAGAGAAATAAACAACTTTGTTTCTGATATAGGGTAGCTATACATTAGCATTCAAGAAGGATGGATGTTCCTTTAAAGATACATCCTCCTTTGTAGTGATGTGTAAGTGGCCACCCTGCCCTCCCCATACATTTCCCTGGCCAAGCAGGGAAAGTAGAGGCTTTGATTGGTAAATGCATCTAACCAGTCTTTTCTCATTTTTTTAAATCAGATGGTGGGGGGCCCATCATTTTGTAAGAAAAGACACAAACCACACACACTGATATAACTACTGATACATGACATGGCACATCAATTCTATATGAATTTCAGACATGAGGTCAGTCCAGGAGTACTAAAAGCACTGTTTGGACCATTTGTCAGAAATAACTGATTGTTGCCTAGCTAGACATTTCAACAAAACTACAGTGACCTTTGCTTTTGTTTTTCATTTCTACATATATTCATTTTCAGTAAGCTGCAGAAAAGACAAGGCATTTCAGAGAGTCATTAAAAATTATGCCTTATTTATTTATTTGATTTACTGTATATCCCATCTTTATCTCAATGTTGCATCCCAAAGTGGTTACCCAGTCACAATCTTGTCCAATATGGGGAGCAGTAGTGTCTTTTCAGTGAAATTATAATAAAAATATCTAATTGTGATCACATTTTCACATATTAATTTAAATTTAATGCACAAATGTTCTCTTTTTTGTGGAGGAATGTCTTCCTTTGAATTACGTCTGTCCTCCTTTTTGGTAGTGGATCAGTGGCCACCCTATTCCTGAGGCCCCATTCATTCCAGTCAGGAATCAAATGCCTTTGGTTAGCTCCTTAACCATTAGTTTCCTATCCAGAACAACTTTAAGCAGACGTCTTACTTAATAGAATTTATTATACTATAATTTTGCTAGATTCTGGCATTAAAGGAGGGAATTAGGGTGCTGTGGAATTCCCCATGGTATCATTTTACTTCCCCTGTGACAGAGGAGTCAAATCTCAGTCACATTTAACATAGCTGTGCTCTTGGCTTTCTGCCGAAGGGGCTAATTTCCAAATTTGTTGTTCATATTTTTTTTTCCCTTCCTAGTTTTCCGTCAGAAGGATCCTGTAAAGCATGAACATCTATATGGATGGTGGTGGAGAAAGAGAAGCTATTGTTTAGTTTCATGAAGCTTAAAATGAGATACATTCAGACAATGAGGCTCTGTTCCATCACCAAATCCTAACCAGTCTTTCTATTGCCAACAGGGTTGGGCTTCTTTCATGACCCCTCCACTGCTCTTCAATTAAAGCAAGATAATCAAACATGGAACTTGTTTTATCAATGGTTAGAAGCACGTTGTATAGAGTAAGAGCTTAATATGTATTGTAGTATGTATTTGTAGAAGAATTGTAGAAGTAATATGTATTGTAGAAGTAATATGTATTGTAGAAGAATTGATGCTTTTGAATTGTGGTGCTGGAGGAGACTCTTGAGAGTCCCCTGGACTGCAAGGAGATCAAACGTATCCGTTCTGAAGGAAATCAACCCTGAGTGCTCACTGGAAGGACAGATCCTGAAGCTGAGGCTCCAGTACTTTGGCCATCTCATGAGAAGAGAAGACTCCCTGGAAAAGACCCTGATGTTGGGAAAGTGTGAAGGCAAGAGGAGAAGGGGACGACAGAGGACGAGATGGTTGGACAGTATCATCGATGCGACCAACATGACTTTGACCCAACTCCGGGAGGCAGTGGAAGACAGGAGGGCCTGGTGTGCTCTGGTCCATGGTGTCACGAAGAGTCGGACACGACTTAACAACTAAACAACAACATGTATTGTAGTTGTATTAACAAATGATTATAAGCTGAACCCAGGTGACATGATGTTAAATAAGCATGGATGGATTTTATAAATAATAATAATAATAAAAAGAAAATTAAAAAAAAGAGTATGAGAATCCAGTTCACTGAAGCTGAATGGGCAGATGCGTGGAACTACGTCTCCCCAAAATGCCTAGTTTAAAATGTGGAATTCCTTAGTACAAGATATAGTGATTGCTACCCGTTTGGATGGGTTTAAAAGAGGATTCAACAAATGCATGGAGATTAGAGCCATCAGTCAGGTTATACATTGCTTCCAGTATGAGAAGCAGTACACCTCTGCTCCTGGAGAGATGGTAAGGTCCCCAGCTTTAGGTCAGGGAGTTTTCCTGTTAAGAGAAGGAAAGTAATAGCACCACTCTATTCTACTTTGGTCATACTTCACCAGAACACGGTGTCCACTTCTGGGCACCACAGTTTACGAATGATATTGAAAAGCTAGAATGTGCTTAGAGGAAGGTGACCAAAGTGTTAAAAGGTCTGGAAACCATCCAGTGAGGAATGGTTGAGAAAGTTGAAGATATTGACCCTGCAGAAGCAAGGCTGAAAGGCAGCATGGTAGCAGTTCTTCAAATAGTAAAATGCCTAAATGTTAGGAAGAATTTCTTAGCAGCAAGAGCTGTTTGACAATAGGAGGTACTGACGCAGGATGCCAGACCCTCCTTCACAGGAGATTTTTCAACAGAAGTTGGACAGCCACCTGTCAGGGATACCTTAGCTCTAGTTTTCTACTTCAGTAAGGAGCTGGACTGCAATCCCTTTCTGTTTTATAGTAAGATGAGTGTATGATTCTGTAGCTTCCTGTTTGGTGGAGAAGGAGGAGTCTGGAGGGAGTAGTCCTGGACCAGTACTATAAAGAGCCTCAGTTCAGTTCTAGCCACTGCTGGAGGTTCTCACTGGGAGCTAAGCTTGGTGATACGCTATCTGGCTGCCCTGGGTTCTTTAGACAGGACTAGATATGATAATGACTACACTTTGGTTTCTCTTAAAACCAAATTACTTATAAAATTTTGTCAAACATTTTGATATTGTGTAGTTTGCTTGTATTATTTTTTTTCTTGTTCATTTTATTTTCTTTTTAAAGTAGCAGATGAGTGGTGGGAAATTGGGACCATGGCATGGTAGGGCAGAACCAGTGAGAATTTTCCTCCCACTGGGGAAAATAACTTCCCATTCTGATGGAGATGATGATGGGAGGAAATGCACCACCAGTCAGGAACTGTCATGGATTGATGATTGCAATCCCAAGTGCGCCTATCAGAAAAGACGTTCCATGGAACTCAGTGTCATTACTTCCAAATAAAATTGTTTTGAACATAGCTTTAAAAGTGCTGTGTAAATGATTAATATCAAAAACAGTCCACTCTTTTAATATGCAGTAACATGGTTCAGTGGGGAAAATCTTAGAAGGAGCACTGTGAAAGCACACCACATCTGGAATAATAAATCCTCACTCAGTAATGGAGTTGTGACACAATGCTGGCAGTCATCCACAAAAACTGGACCAGGTCGAAGACTCAGAAAACCTTTCTTCTCCAAAATATGTATGTATGTAGTCCTAAAAAATCTTACAGCCCACTGCCAAGTTCCACAAAATGTTGGCCTTGCCATCTGACTTGATGTTGCACTTCAGAAATTATCAGAACCCATTTTGTACAGTCTTAATCTAAGTAATTTTAGCTTGACTACCAGGAGCTAAGATTTTAACCATTATGTGTGTGTGTTCTGTGCCATCAAGTCAGAACCAAGTGGGGATTCAAATTCTGTTCTCCAGAGTCCTAGTTTATCATTCTATCCACTACACAATACTGGGAATCTAATAACTAGGTAAGATTACTGAATTTGGCCTGCTGACATTTTTCTTGCCTAGTGTAGGCAAGAGTAGACTTTGGTCTAGATGGGCGGGGTATAAATAAATAAATAAATACGTAAATAAATAAATAGTGTGACACCTTATGCAATCTCCAGAGTTCTTAATGTAGAATCTGCCTAGTAGATGACTGATCTCCACTCCCCTAGCAAGGGGCCATGAGTTTCAACAGAGTCAAGACCAAAGTGATTGCACACACTCAGACTAATAAAGGTTTGACCTTGATATGGAGTTTGGTTTTTGGAATGTTTTCTTTATTTATTTTATTTATTTATTTAACTTATATGCCGCCCACACTACCCAAAGGTCTCTGGGCGGCTTACAGCAATTTTACTACAGTAAAAAAGATAAAACAATTAAAATACAATTAAAATATATACTCTAAAAGTTGCCATCAGGAACCACAGTTGATATTATTTCAATTAAAAGCCTTCTGGAACAGGAAGGTTTTGACCTGGCGCCGAAATGTCATCAGCGTCGGCGCCAGATGAATCTCAGTTGGGATGGCGTTCCATAGTCTGGGGGCAGCTGCCGAAAAGGCCCTTTGTCTACAAGCCATCCCTCTTACCTCCTTGAGGGATGGCTCTTTCAAAAGGGTCCCCTGGCTAGATCTTAACTGCCGGGTAGGTTCATATGGAAGGAGGCGGTCCTTCAGGTATCCAGGGCCCAAGCTGTTTAGGGCTTTATATGTCAAAACAAGCACTTTGAATTGGGCCCGGGCAGCAACTGGTAGCCAATGTAATTTAAACAGAATCGGCTTGATGTGTCCCCTAGTGGCCCCACCACTCACCAGCCGCGCAGCTCGATTCTGGACCAGTTGCAGTCGCCGGACCATCTTCAAAGGCAGCCTCACGTAGAGCGCATTGCAGTAATCTATACGAGATGTTACCAGTGCATGTGTAACTGTCATGAGACTCCGCTCGTCCAGGTAGGGCCATAGCTGGTATAATTTCCGCAGCTGAAGGAAGGCACCCCTGGCCACCGAGTCCACCTGGGCTTCCAGAGTTAGACTTAGGGGGAGTGCAACCCCATTCAGGGCAGGGAAATGGCCCTCCAGCCTGTCCAGTGAAGCACCCACTAACAGCACTTCCGTCTTGTCTGGATTGAGTTTCAATTTATTAACCCTCATCCAGTCCATTATCAGGTCCAGACACGAGTTCAGCACAGAAACCGCCTCACCTGGATTGGTGGAAAATGAGAGGTAGAGCTGAGTGTCGTCAGCATATTGCTGACTCCTCAGCCCAAACCTCCTGATGACCTCTCCCAGTGGTTCCATGTAGATGTTAAACAGCATGGGGGACCGTATCAAGCCCTGAGGAACTCCATGACATAAATGCCATGGGACAGAGCAACTGTCCCCCAGCACCACCCTCTGGACATGGTCAGCTAGGAAGGAGCGGAACCACTGTAAAGCGGTGCCCCCAACTCCCAACCCAGCCAGCCTATCCAGAAGGACACCATGGTCGATGGTGTCGAAAGCCGCTGAGAGGTCCAGGAGTATCAACAGGGTCACACTCCCCCGTCTCTCTCCCGGCAAAGGTCATCGTACAGGGCGACCAAGGCAGTCTCTGTACCAAAACCCGGCCTGAAACCCGATTGAAATAGATCCAGAAAATCCGTTTCATCCAGCAGCGCCTGGAGTTGCCCGGCCACAACCCGCTCCAACACCTTGCCCAAATAAGGGAGGTTCACCACTGGTCGGTAGTTAACCACCAGCCTTGGGTCCAGGTTAGGCTTTTTTAGGAGTGGCTGAATTACCGCCTCTTTCAAGGTCTACCACTGGAAGACTGGCGGACCACTCCCTCTCTCAAAGAGGCGTTCATGGCCTCCTAGACCCAGGTGCAACCCCCCCTGGCAGATCTTCCAATTAGCCAAGATGGGCAAGGGTCAAGTGGAGTGGTGGTAGAATGGACAGATCCAAGCACCCTGTCCACATCCTCAGGTCTCAACAATTGAAACTCATCCATTAATACTTGACCTAAGCACGGCACACTGGACACATCCTCTGATTCTGCAGTAATGGTGGAGTCCAACCCACTGCGAATCTGAGCAATTTTTCCCTCAAAATGAATGGCAAACTCATCACAGCGAGCTGATGAGCAGTCCGGGACCTCCACCGGATTTCCTGGTTGAAGAAGATCCCGGACCACCCGAAACAGCTCTGCTGGATGACAAGGTTGTTCTTCAGGTTGTTCTATATTTTTTTCTTATTCTAAGCTCTCAGAATCCTTCTCCCCATTGCTAAAGCTTTGGCAGAGGGGCGAGTGGTGGGAAGTCTCCTAATGGTATGAAGAAGAAATTCAGGCAGACAGAGGTGCCAAGGCAAACCTCCATGAGCATGGAATATCAGAGCTGATCAGCCATTAAAACGGTGGGAAGCAGAAATCTAGCATGAGCTCTGCTTGTCCCACTTCAGGTTAAAGGCAGAGAGCTGCATGTGTGAATGCTCCCTTCACATTTTAAAAAAGCTTAAAAAAAACAACTAGCATGACTGGAAGAAGCATTCAGCCATTGTCTGATAGGATTTTCTAGTTGCAAAAAAAAAAGCTTCTGGACTGAGAGGCGCACATAGATTTATAAAACATCCATGCAGATCCAGCCAAAATTAACACCTAGATTTATGAAACATCCATATGGAAATCCAGCCAAAATAAACATATATTTGCAGCCTGAAGTGGTACATTCTGGAGAAATCTTTACTCTTTATATATGTTTATTTCTTATAGAATTCCTACCAGGTCTTTCTACTTTCCAAAGAACACCTGAGGCAGCTAGCTTCATGAAATGCAAACAGACCACAATAGCCATTTGCAAAGCCTAGCAAAAACAACAGCAGTGCAAAATTATGCTGCCGGAGGGGAGTTGATGGGGAAAGCAGGGAGGAAGTACACAGAAGCCAGGCCAAACTTGATTTCACTGAATGCATAAACTGGTTCCAGATTTCCTCATATAAAGAAGATCCAGTAGGAATTGGACTTCTATGTAAAGAGGAAAAGGAAAAAACCCACAAAAGATGAACTCCCCCCCCCCAATTTTCATATTTATTCATTGATTAGGGAAAGGGAGACCCTAAAACACAAATGATTCATACTAAAGAGTGGTATATGAAACTTTTGTCAGATTTTTGTGTTTCATTCAAACTTTCTTTAGCCTTTTTTCTGTCAAATTGCCCAAGAACTCCCCCCCCCCCCAATAGCATTGTGAAGGCTGTTGTCAGCAGCCAATCAGAACATCCAGGAGATGGGGAGCAGGAATTTTGAATCACTAAAAGGTCCCAGATTGATTGGAACCCAGTGAGGAGGAGTGCTCTTCGTTTCTGTCATCCTAGTGGTAATCTGTGTGCTCACTTCTCTGTCTGAGCCATCACCACCTTGAGTGAAAACTTGAGAGTTTTCTAGGTATAAAGGATTCAAACGTGTATGATTTAGGTCCAGGCTATTTGAAAGTCTGTATTCTCCCATCCGCAATGTGGGACGTGGTGGCGCTGTGGGTTAAACCGCAGAAGCCTCTGTGCTGCAAGGTCGGAAGACCAGCAGTCGTAAGATCAAATCCACGCGACGGAGTGAGCTCCCGTCACTTTTTCCAGCTCCTGCCAACCTAGCAGTTCGAAAGCATGCAAAAGCGAGTAGATAAATAGGTACCACCTCGGTGGGAAGGTAACGGCATTCCGTGTCTAGTCGCGCTGGCCACGTGACCACGGAAACTGTCTTTGGACAAACGCTGGCTCTACGGCTTGGAAACGGGGATGAGCACCGCCCCCTAGAGTCGGACACGACTGGACTAAATGTCAAGGGGAACCTTTTTTTAAAAAAAAATTCTCCCATCCAAGCCTGCCCAGGGTTTGAGAGCTGATGAATAGGCCACTTTCAACATCCCATTACCTTCACAAGCCCATTTGGTGAGGACTCAAGAGGGGGCCTTCTTTTGGACAGACAACTCTCAGCCTCTGGAACTCCTTGCTGAAGAAGGTTGCCCGCCTGCTCCCCCCCCCCCCCACAGGTGTCCTTCCAGTGGCAGGCAAATGCCTTTTTCTTCAGGCAAGCCTTCCACCATTAAGAGCTTCAAATCATACTATCTTAGTCAAAGTTCTATTATTATTATTTTGCCATTTTAAGGCAAATTAGGTTTGGTATTTTTAATCAACTGATTTTAAAGTGTATTGATGTGAACTGCATTTTAATAACATAATTGAATGTAGTGCTGTTTTATTGTTTATGATTTATTATATTCTAATCTTCCATTGTTTGAAACTGTTTTACAAGCAACCTTGAGTCTCAATTTTGATTTAGAAAAATGTCATAAAATAAAACTGGAAGAAGTGGTTTACCAGTCCCTCTTTCCAGTGGCACTCTGTGTGTGACCCTGAAGGCTGCACCGGTGATAGGGCACATTAGATACATTAGATGTACATGCTTCTGGTGATCTGGGTTAGCATGGTAAGGATTCAGACTCCTGACCCCTGACTCTGCCCTGAGGCCTCCAACCCACTGAGCTATACTTGCTCAGTGGTTGTTATCCTAGTTGGCACAAATAAGATCCTTAGGTTCTTGTTACCTCAGAGTAATATGTTGTAGGCAATATTTCTCATAATGGGTTACTTCCAAGCTTCTTTGTAACCAGCCCTGTTCTAAAGGACAGGGCCACTGAAGACACTCTTTCCCTTCAAGTATATTCAACAGGCAGTGGCACAGCAAAGTTCAGAGTGGTTTCAGATTCCCACAACATCAGTGAAGTTCTGCTCTTTCCCAAGCACTTGCACATTTATTTAGAAACAGGTGACAGACATCTGTGATGCCGAACTCTGAGCTGGGAGGGCCTGAGCTCCCATGTGGTCGATTGTGGGTGTTCTGCTCTTACAACAGTGAGAAAGATATTATGTAAATATTTCCAGACAATAGGATACAACCACCAGCACCACACACATGCAGTACAATTCAATGTGAGAAGAGGTCAGCTGACTATGGAATGGAAAATACATGTGTGCAGCAGACAAATATATTTAATGTTAATAACAGAGGTCTAAAATTAAAATCGGGTTGTTGTTGTTGCTGCTGCTGTTACATGCTGTCAAGTTGCCTCCAACTTATGGCAACCATATGAATGAGTGATCTCCAAAATGGCTTGTCTTCAACAGCCCTGCTCAGCCATGGCAAATGCAAGCTTATCGCTTCCTTTAGTGAGCTGTTGTTGTTGTTGTTGTTTAGTCGTTTAGTCGTGTCCGACTCTTCGTGCTATATGGTCTTCCTCTTTTCCTGCTGCCTTTCACTTTTCCCAGAATTATTGTATTCTCAAGCGAATCTTGTTTTCTCATGACACCCAAAACAGAATAGCCTCAGTTTCATCATCTTTGCTTCCTGAGATAGATCAGGCTAGATTTTCTTTAGGGCCGACTTCTTCATCTGGCAACTGAGGGTATCCACAAAGCTTTCTTCTAGCACCCCATTTCAAACGAATCAAAATGCTGAAGCCGAGGCTGTCCTAATTTGAACACACCATGAGACGGCATGATTCTCTGGAAAAGATAATAATGCTAGGAAAGGTGGAAGGCAGTAGGAAAAGAGGAAGACTAAATATGAGATGGGCTGACTCTATAAAGACTTGAGTCTTCAGGAGCCGAGCAGTGCTGTTGAGAACAGGACATTTTGGAGATCGCTCATTCATAGGGTCACCATAAGTCAGAAACAACTTGATGGCGCATAACAACCAGGATGGAGCAAACTTATGATTTCTGCTGTTCCAGAGGGAAAGGCCTGGGCCCAAGGATTGAAATTATAAGGAAGGAGATTTTGACTGAACGTTGGGAAGAACTTCCCTATAGCTTGGTTGTGGACAGGATCATACCACGGTATGGTATACTCTCCATCACTGGAGGTCAGCAGAAGTTCGACTGCTATCTTTCAGGGATATTTTACTTGTGGATTCAACATTGGCAGAGGATTGGAAGAAATGACCCTTGTGGTCTCTTCCAACTCTACAGAAATAGAGAGAGAAAAGAGGAAAGAATATTCCACTGAAGAAGGAAGAGAATAATTGCTTTTGGTATGAAATGTTCTACTTCCGCCAAGAAACCTCAATTTGCATTGCCTTATTTGATAATAATTTGTGTAAGTTATTTTAGAATCCACAGCCAAAAGCAATACTTATTACAAGGGAGACCCAAGGAATATTTGGCCTGCACGTCCAGTGTTAATTCTGCCTCTTAAAACTGCTCTTCATATGGTACCATGTATTACACTAGCAGTATGAAACAAAAGGTTTTCTTTTTAAAGAAAGAAGTCCCTCTAATGTCTGTGGCTAACTTCTAAGCAGGGATTGTGGCCTCCCATATAATTGCAAACTGAAACTATGGAAAGAAGAGGAAAGCAATAGCAACCACACGGCATCTTTTTCATTGAACAAGTGTTTGTTAATTCAGCACTCATCCATCTATGTTTGTAACATTTTTTTGGAACAGAAATATTTTTGTTGGAGAGCATAGTCTTTTATGGGGAAAAAAATTACCACTTTTAAAACCCTCTACATCTGTGGAAATCTCATTAGGTAGTTTCAGATCAGCTGGCATCTGGAAAAAATCATTCCTTCTAAATAGAAAAATATGTCATAAATGTCATAAGGGGTGTTGGGAGAACCACATGAAATTAGTTTGGTTCCTCGAATCAGCAATGGGGGCCTGAATCGTAGCTCAAAAACAGATTTCTTGAATAGCCATTAAATGGGTTTCAGTCAAGGTTTAACCTACATAAAGGAAGCGCTCTGTGCAAAATACTGGGAAAAAATACTAGAAGAAACTTCTCTAAGTCAAAACAGTTTTAAAACATTCTGATGTGGACAATCAGCTGTATCTTCTTACAGTGTAAGCCTATGAATCACCTTGAAAACATAATTGCCGAGCAGTGGAACAATGTGTTTCCAAAATACAATAAATTAGCTCAGAACACTCATGCACAGTCTTTAAAACAATGGCAAAACTTTATGGTTGGGTCACACATCAGGGAAACCCTATGTGAAAATAGATGTTTTCAGAAAATGATGGAGACTCAAGAAAGATGTGGCCTTCTTTATGTCTTGTGGAAGTGAATCCCAGTGATCTACCTCTTCCAAGCCAGTTTGCAGTTGTTCAGCTACTACATTCTCCAACACCTCTCCTAGGCATCACTGGCTGGTAGTTGTTGAAAACCAATAGGCCTGAGGTGGTGGTGATGGTATCTTTCAAGAGATGTGACAACGACCACAGGGTTGGAGACGTCCAAACTATCTTTCACTACTTGGGATATAGGCCAAATAATGGTTATCTCCTGCTGTGAATGTTGGGCTGGTGGCAACCTGAGAGAGTCCCATGATAGTCACGGAGACCATGAAGTGTTTCAGCCAGCCCTGAAGCACTGCTAAGGAGATAGTTGGATAGGAGCAGGACTAATCTATCTCTATAGCTTGAGACTAGACAAAAGGTCTCCAGACCAACTCTAGGCCAAGAGGTTTTCTGGCAAGAGAGACTGAAGTCCTGTAGTAGTCTAATGATGCTGTCCTCCTGATTCCTCCTCTCATCTGGACTGGTATTAGGCACATTTGCCCATCTAGACTTCAAGGTATACATGTTAGGCCAGTCTTCCCACATACAATCAAATCATGGATAATTCTATTGGATTATACTAGAAGGTGGTAGACTTTGCCCAACCAGCCTGCGCTAACAAGGTGAGACATGGGAGGTGGGTTGAAATAAGGGCCATACTTTATTAAACATTAAACACAACATCCCCTTTCACAAGAGGGCTTACAGTAGGGTGGAATCATGATCTGTATCGGGGGCCAGCCTTGCCCCAGACTTTCACTGGGTGAGTTCCCATAATAACTGGGTATCCCCGCCCTGGATGCAGGCTAGACAAGACTCCTGACTCTAGGCAGTCCGTGCCCCTGGGGACCCCCCCCCCCAATCCTTTAGTGCCAATTATAGGAACAGGCCAAAAATTCACATCCAGCCCTGAAGCGACAAATCTCACTCTTAACATGCGGTGGACTGGTGGGCCGATGAGTGCGGCACAAAGAGGACGAAGACAGGAATGAGCAGCCTTTTAAAGGCAAACCTCACTCCCCCACCCTTCAGGCCACCGTACACAGTCCTCCTGCATGGAGCCTTCTCTCAATAGAAATTTCTGCAGTGGCAGGGATCAGATTAAATGATCTATTGGATCTGCCCCAATTCTATAATTCTATGATTTTATGAACATAGTCTAATGATGAACTGACCTGGCATGAAGTAATGATACTATTAGACTGAGCAGTCAAAGGGTCATAGCAAGGAAGAAGGAAAAGGTATTCAAGGTAATATGACTTACTTCCAGGTAAGTGTGCATAGAATTGCTACCTTGTTTCGTAAATAACGTTGTCAGGGTTGTTTTCTATTGGCCGCCTTCATATGATGAATTCATAGCTGCCATTCTGGACAGGTGTATCTTCCAATATTTGATACATACAGCAATTAAAGGAATTCATGCTCATGGGACTTGTCTGCAAGCAGCTGGGCTGATTAAGGAACACACAGCATTGGAAATTGATCGCAGTTGGAACAGGTTTTTCATTTTGCCCATCACAGCACAGAAAGATGGGCTAGAGGTTTGCCCCAGCTGAAATCCTGTGCTAAATCTGATGAGGTTAGCAGTAATTCTGGAGTGGACCCAGGGCACTATGCGAGGATCTGTTCCATTCCTGGAACAAGATATGGGGTGAATATAGAGTACCTGGGAGTGCTCCTGTACCATGCTGTGCTCATCTTGCCTGTTTCGAAATATCAGCTCCAGCAAATAGCCACTATTATTCTTATTCTTATTCAAAATAATTTTACCCCCTGCCCTGTCTCCTTAAAAGGACCCAAGGCAGCTTACATCATTAAAAAGACCACATTTAAAAGCTAAGAACTGTATTTGATTTTTATACCCCCTGTCTGGCTGCCAGGGCCACTCTGGGCAGTTTACACTGTTGAACCAGATCTCATTAAACCACAATTAAAACAAAAACAAATAGAATAAATCAGAATTAAATACAAACACACAACAGAATTTAACTAATAATAACTAAATGATTTCCCCCCCCCCAAAAAAAAAGCAAGGTGGCAGGATTGATAATATAAGTGTTAGAAGCACCACTGTATTAGGATGTTAAAGGTTCAGGAAGGCCTGTCTAAAAGAAACATGTTTTTAACAGTCACTTAAAAGTTCCCAGTGAAGAGGCCAGGAGGATTTTGGGTGGGAGGCTGTTCCAAAGTTGGGGGGCAACCACCGAGAAGGCCCGTTTTCTAGTCCTCACTTTCCGGGTCTCTCTCGGGGTCAATACTCTCAATCGTCCAGCCTGGAAGGATCGT
Source organism: Intellagama lesueurii (assembly GCA_037013535.1). Classification (NCBI taxonomy): domain Eukaryota; kingdom Metazoa; phylum Chordata; class Lepidosauria; order Squamata; family Agamidae; genus Intellagama; species Intellagama lesueurii. The sequence goes on along the minus strand of JBAJHW010000002.1, from coordinate 227,458,157 downwards.
ATAGGATGGGCAGATCTAAATGGGAGGAGGCGTTCTGCCAAGTATCGAGGTCCCAAACTGTTTAGGGCCTTATAGGTTAACACCATCACCTTGAAGCTGGCACAGAAACACACAAGTAACTAGTGCAGGGCAGCCAGAGTAGGAGAGATGTGTTGATATTTCTTTACACCACTCAGTAATCTGGCCGCCATGTTCTCGACCTGTTGAAGCTTCCTTAGCAGCCCCCTGGGCAGCCCCATGTAGACAGCATTGCAGTAGTCTAATCTCAAGACTGGTCCAATGCATGGACCAGTGTGGTGAGCAACCCAGTGTCAAGGTAGGGATGCAGCTGGGCAATCTTCCTTAGATGGGAATAGGTGGAGTGGACACTATCTGAGACTTCATTGATAGCATTGGGTCCAAGAGAACATCCAACCTCATCTTTAGCAGAAAGAGTGCCCCCCCCAAAAAAAGAGAGGGAAGCACCCAAGCCACAAACACTAGGAGCACCCACTCAGAGGACTTCCATTTTACCTGGGTTCAGCCTCAGTCTGTTATTACTCATCCATTCAAGAATGGCATCCAGGCAGCACTCAAGGGACGGGACGGCATCCTCTGCAGAGGGATAGAAGGATAGATAGAGCTGGGTGTCATCCGTATATTGGTGACACAAAGCTCCAAAACTCCTGATGACCTCCCCCAGTGGCCTCATATAGATATTGAACAGCATTGGGGAGATGATCGACCCCTGTGGGACCCTGCAATTAAGAGTCCAAGGGATGAACATCATCTCCCCAAGTTCTACTCTCTGAGGACAGTCCCCTAGGAAGGAGTGGAGCCAGACCAAAGCCAGGCACCAATCCCCAGCCCAGAGAGCCTTTCCCAGGATGATACCATAGTTGATGGTATTGAAGGCTGCTAGCAAGTCGAGGAGGACCAACAAGGACATTTTGCCCCTATCAGTCTCCCTCAGAAGGTCATCTTGCAGGGCAACCAATGCCATCTCCATGCTGTGGCACAGCCTGAACCTGGACTGGAATGGGTCGAGGGCATCGGTTTCCTCCAGGAGTGCCTGTAGCTGATCAGCTACCACTCTCTCCACTGGCTTGTTAAGAAAAGGGACATTGATGATGGGTCTATAGTTACAATATCATCTGCCGCCAAGTTGGGCTTTTTACAAATTGGCCTAATGAGCTTCTCCTTGAGGGCTTGGGGAACCCTGCCCTCAAGGAGAGGCCCATTAATAATAGCCATACCCCACTCCGTTGGGGTATGGCTAAAGGCCTGGCCACTTTTATAAGCCAGCCTGGGCAAGGATCTAGGGAGGTCATGGTGGCCCTGCAGCGATCAAGCACCCTGTTGACCTCAGCTGATGTCACAGGCTGAAACTGTGTTAAAATATCAGGCAAGGTGGTGCAGTGGATGTCTCGGCTCGATCTACTAGAGAAGAGAGGTGGCCTCCACTTTGTGTTTTAGAAAGACTGCAAATTGGTCACAGGAGATACTACTGGGAGGCCTATCATTGTAACCAATCCTGGATAAATCATGTACTATCCAAAAAAGTTTGGCCTGATGGTCTTGGGCTTCACTTATGTGGGTAGCGAAGTATGATTTCCTTGTGGCTCTCACTTTAGTTAAATAGATGCTTGACACGATTTTTGCGGCTTTTAAATTCAATTCCCTCGGGGCCCATATCCAGATGCTCCCCAGCCTTGTTTTGCTTCATCACCCGTAGTTATTGATTATACCAAGAGGCTGGATGGGCTTTGCAATGGAGGGGGAATTTGGGTGCCAACGGCCCTGGTAGCAGCAGTGTACCATCCATCCACCAGAGCTTCAACAGGAGCGCCAACCAAATCAGCCGGTATCCCCCACACTGCATCTTGGAAGCCAACTGGGTGTGGGCCATCTCAATAGGTCCCCACTACCCGCGGGGGGGGGGGGGGAGCGTGCCACTGAGAGACTGCATTTTATCAGGTGGTGATCTGACTATGACAAGGGGACTGACACAAGGCCAGTCACCCTTGGGTCACTCTCTCCCTGCCCTGTTGGAAATGCCAGGTCTAGCATATGGCCCGCCATGTGGGTGGGGCCGTTGACATATTGGGACATGTCCAAGGAAGCCATTGTTTCCAATAACTCAAGAGCTAGGCCAATGACCCCCATTTCGGCATGGGTGTTAAAGTCCCCCAGAACAAGAAGTCTGGGGGATGTCAACACCACCGCTGAGATGAAGCCTGACAGCTCTGGAAAGGACAGTACTGGGTCGCAGGGAGCATGGTAAACTAACACAATCCCAAATCCATCCCTGGTCCCCACTGACACGTGGAGGGCCTCTAGGCCTGAGATCACCAAAGCAGAGAGCCTGACAGTTTCTAAGGTGTTTTTATGAATAATGGCAACTCCCCCTCCCCGACCCTCCAGTCTACCTTGGTGTTGAATGGAATATCCGGGTGGGCAAATTAGAGAGACGGCTATACTGCTCTCTACACCCACTCAGGTCTCAGTAATACTGAGCCCTGAATAAGTTGGGCTTTTTTAAGGCAGATCTGGAATTTAGCAACACGAAGGATAGAGTGGAAGGTTGGCTGAGCAAGTTATCTCAAGCCTAGCAACTGGCAACAGAGCTAGAACAGGGGACAGCCTTCAAACATCTGTATACAAATATTTTTAAAGAACTAAACAAGTATTACACTAAAACCAGTAAATAACACACATTCTTATTCTTATTCTTATTCTTCCCTCAGAGAGCATGGGAGTCTCAAAGAGAATATCTGGAAAACCTTCAGCAGCGCAATTTGCAAGGGAGACTTTCTGGGGAATTAAGTCCATTTGCACTCTACTTTCCAGGGAAATGCATTTCAACTGAGAATAGACACTGAGAATGCAAAGACAACGTTACTTTAAAAAAAAAACTTCCCCAGTGCAGAGAGAAGAAGCAGAGGCAGCCTGCAGTGGTATCATAATAAAGACACATTCAGGTCTTGAGTTTAAGGCTAAAGTTAAAATGAAGGCGATGTTTCTTCTGCTGCATGGAAAAGCAGAGAGATGCCAGCCAACTGTTCACAAAGAGCCAATTTCCAGGCTTCTTACCACAGTGACACTACACGTAGAACATTGCAAAGATTTTCTGTCTCCTGTATCTTGGTACTCCAGGCAAAACTCCATTAATGAAGCTGCATGACAGAAATGGCTAACATACATCTGTCAACAGGCTGCACAAAACTCTTCCAATCACTATTGTTATATGTGTAGACAGAAGAAGAGTTCTACTTTAATGGTTGTATCAATGGAACTCCCTCCCCTGGGAGGTTGGCTTGGTTCCTTCCTTCCCTTGCTTCCACTGGCAGGCAAAACCATACCTCTTTAGAGAGGTTTTTAAAATTTAAAATGTATAGTTTTTAAATAATGTTTTGATGAAATTCTGCTGTCCCCCGATAACATCAGCTAAATGGGACAGAGGGAGACAACCCACAACTGATATTAACAGGTGATGCAGGGATGGCTTGAGAGGTAAGCAAGCTGAGAACTTGCTTTGGGCATCAAGCTGAAAAGGGTGATGAATGGTTGAAGCTGTTTGCTGTGGATAAGTTAGTGAAAACAACACAGTTTTTAAAACTTTTCCCTTCCCAGAAAGATCTACAGGATCTACAAGTTTCTGAGGTACTAACAACAAAAATGAACTTCCATCAATGAGTTTTGAGATTCCTCCCTTCACAACGACATTTCAAATTTGATATAACTCATTTTTGAGAAAATAATCTGCTGACCCTTACTTTGAGAAGACATTATCAAGCATATTAAATACAATAAAAACTATTATTGTTTTGTTTTGTTTGAAATATTTTATTTGTAAAGAATACTACAAAAGGAGGGGGTGGGACAGAAGGTCATTATTTGTCCTAGAGAAAGCAGCACCATGTCCTTCACTGAGATTCAGGGTGAAAACCTGAGATCAAAGAACACTGCCTTCTGATGTTACACTGGTAGGGCAGTCAAGGATAGGAGGAGGAGAACCACTGCTGGGCCAGTGGAACCGATGGAACCAATTGCCCCAGGAGGTGGTGAGTGTTCCAAGGCTGGAGGCATTCAAAAGAAAATTGGACAGCCATCTGTCACATCTGCTTTGACTTGGATTCGTGCATTGAACAGGGAGTTGGAATGGATGGCCTTATAGGCCCCTTCCAACTCTATATTCTATTATTCTAACCACATAACATGCCAATGAAGAGCTAGAAAGTGGGCTTTTTTCCCTGCATGCGGACATATAGGGAAAAAAAATATACCCAGCAACTGCAGCAGTTGTTATCATTCCAGTAGGGTTTACATCTCATGCAACCTTCCCTACAGCACTCTCATGCCTGGGGAATTTTGCCAGGCCCTACGCTGCTGCCAGATCTTGCTCAAGGCTCACCAGTAGCCCATAGTTTTTGTCTTTTCCCCCCAGGGCCTGCATCATTGTCAGCTGGTACTGTACAGTGAGAAGGCTCATGAATTGTGGTGCTAGTCCTCCTCTCCCTGCCAGACTGCAAATGGCACTCTGGCCCAAGTGCATGCACCCACACGTTCTCTCCACAGTCTCTTCCCCATGCTCCTGACTTTTTGGCACATCAACACTGTGCAAGTGCAACACATTTACAGACATGTTTTCACTGAGCTAGTGAACCTGATGGCAGCTGACAATAGATGGAAATTGATAGCCAGACTTTAGAGCATCTTACATGCCAAAATCATAGTCTCGCCTCCTACAGTGCTGCTTGGCATGTGATCTTCTCTCCACCTGCAGACTTGGAGAAGCAAACCAGTTCCTTGACACCTCAGCTAATGCCTTGAGACTTGGCAACTTAAAGGCCAATTCTGAGAAAGTGTCCTAGTTCCCAATGTGTTTGGACTTGAAACTGTTGCCTAAAAATGAAATGTGACCCAAAAAAGAGCTCTGCCCCAGATGGCATTATGAAAGAAAGGTAATAGAACCCTCTGGCATAGTCTGGCAAGCAGCTCATTCATGTAAATCTTATATTAATGACATCAACCTATGTGTATATATACATGCACTTTCAGAGCAATTGGAATCCTATTGGGCACCAACAGAGTGTAGGGCCCTAATGGCACATTCATAGAATTTCCTGCTTGCACAACCAGAAATCCCCCTTAGGAACACCAATTTTAAATTTGTGCAAGAAAAGCTCATTGTGCTAGCAATATAAAATAAAAATGATCCCACTATAGTTTTTCTCTGGGCAATTTCATTGAAGAAGATTGCAGCCTCTAACTCCTGCAGCTGGAGAAGTCTACAGTCCCACTGTAAACATGAACCAGTGGTGAGATGCTGGGAAAAACTGAAGGCAGCAGGAAAAGAGTAAGGCCAAGCATGATATGAATTTACTCAATAAAAGAAGCCACAGTTCTGACAGCTCTCTTCAAACAGGCCCCTGAGTTTCCATCTGTACATTATGATGGAAGTCAAGACAAGTAGAGAAAGCTTCCTGCCTCAGATGTTTTCCCTCCCATGTTTGAGGAGTGACAACTGGAGAGGAAGAACTATCATGCACATCATTTCTGCCCTCCATACATTGACTTTATGTAGTAGTAATGTAGCTAGCAATGGATCAATAGATGGATGTAAAGACAGACAGGCAACTAGATCATAGAATCATAGAATCATAGAAAAATGAAGTTGGAAGGGGCCTACAAGGCCATCAAGTCCAACCCCCTGCTCAACGCAGGAATACAATCAAAGCATATCTGCCAGGTGATTATCCAAGTTTTTCTTGATTGCCTCCGGTGTTGGAGCACTCACCAACTCATGAGGTAACTGGTTCCACTGTCGTACTGCTCTAAATGTTAGGAATTTGTTTCCTGATATTCAACTGAAATCTGGCTTCCTTTAACTTGAGTCCATTGTTGCATGCCACCAACCATCACATGAGGGAACAGTAATGCTAGATACTGAACTATCAAATTCACTATGAGATTTCTTCAACATGAGAAGAAAAGCATGTAATTTCTGGGGAGCAATGGCAGAAAAGAGCTACTACTTTGATGTCCTGCTTCTGGACTTCCTAGAAGTGTATGGTTGGCTATTATGGAAAGCAACAAGCTGGACTCAATGAACCTTTGGTGTGATCCACCAGGCATTTTCTCATACTCTTTTTATGTTCTTGAAAAATAGCATAGGAATTCACCCTCAAGCTTGCGCTCTGGTGCTTCTCCATGGAAAAGCATTTGTACAGCTGTGAAGCTGAAAACTCCTTTGTACCTACTTGTGCAGAATAGGTTCTTAGATAGCACAGTCAAGAAAATGCTGCATGTTGACCTTAGAGACATGTGGATATTAATGGGTGTTGCCTATCCTTTCCCTAATGTGAGAGCTAGACCATAAATGCAGCGTGTTCATGGACAGTGCAGGTCATCATTTGGAGTCTTCACTGTTTCAAGCTTGATCAGCATCTCTTGCTTGCAGCTGACATTTTTTTTCTTTAACGATATTCATATTATTCACATGAGGGGAAAAAATGGAAATGTAGGAGATGTGCAGGTTTGCCCCCTTGATGTAACAAGCTGCAAATGAAGTGACACTTTCTCATCTGGTCTAAGTGCTTGGGAAGTCTCAGTGCTAACAGGTACATGTTAACAAGGAACATGTTCATGTCACGTTGCTAAGTATTTTTGGGTGGCCGGTCAAGCATAGCTGCCTTTCAAGCTGCTTCAAAAAGGAGAAATACTAATAAACTCCTGGCAGCATGCAGATTTGATTGAATTTCTTATGGATCACAGCCTGCCCGCAGCAGTGTGGCGTACCTGTCAAACAAAGACACTGTTCCATAATTGTTCTTGATGCATTGTGTGCTAATTACCATTGCTGAAAATAATCTCCAAAGATTATGGCAGGCATCATAAATAACAAGTCGGCAGTTCGACACTGCATTATGACAGAACCTCAATCGCTCTTATCTTTTACTGGAGTGGAGCTTAGGCATTAGTGTTACTAATGAATCTTTTTCATTTGTACAAGTGATGTTTCCATTTGACAATGACATGAACATAAAGTGGAGGTTAATTTACTCTGTTCCGAAAGGTTCATTATTTAACCTGACGCTGAGGACAAAACAATGTAGTGTAATAGATGGCAAATAGAAATTAGTGGTGATGAATTTTGCCTTTTAATGCTCTTGAATTTAGTGGCATAAGCACGGCAGGAAAACAGTATGCCACTTTGCCAGCTCAGCCACCTTATCTGGTCATGTACTGAGGGAAAATTTCCTACCCTTTCACAAACTTGCCCTGATAACTTGTAAAACCGCAATGGATTTACAGTAACATAAAAGGCTGCTCTGTACTAACAGCCAGACACTGTCACTGTGTCAATTTTTATCAGATTAGCTGGCATTAACACTGTATCACCAATTGCTTTACAAGACAGTGGATTGAATTGGATTCAGGTAGCTATTAGAATTGCCAATTTAAACACTCCATTGTGTCTAAGCTTTCAGCTACCGATAGAGAAGAGTTGGTCACACTCCCGGCATTCTTCGATGCATGTGCTTCTTGCAGCTATGGGAATATCCAGGCACTGTAGCTCAAACTGTAGACTAGAACTATATAATAAATTACGGGAACTAGGTTGAGGACTGGAACATACCGGAAAGGGTGACACTTTTCTACATAGTCTCCTTGAGTCATGTGTAGAATGGTTGTTAATTAATTTTGGAAGCTATGAAACCAGAGCAGGTGAACCTTTGGTAAATATCCCCCTTGTTCACAATTATTGCCTTGGTGGATGACCTACACCAGGAACTGGACAAGAAAAGTGTGTCCCTGTTGGTTCTGCTGGACCTCTCTGCAGCTGTTGATACCATCAACCATGGTATCCCTCAGACCCATCTCTCTGAGATGGGACTTGGAGGCACTGTTTTAGAGTAGCTCTAGTTCTTCCTGGAGGAGAGAACTCAGAAGGTTGTACTGGAGGAGTCCTGTTTGACACCCTGGCCACTGTCCTGTGGGGTCCTTCAGGGTTCTATTTTGTCTCCTATGTTATTTAACATCTACATGAAACTGCTGGGAGAGATTGTCCAGAGTTTTGGGTTTTGCTGCCGCCAGTATAAATATTGTCTTTTAATGATGTAAGCCACCTTGTTTCCTTTCAAAGGAGAAAGGTGTGGTAAAAATAGTTCAAATAAATAAATAAGCAGTAAATAAGAGTAAACAAGAGCTTATTTCCTTTTTTGCTCTCATCTTGCTATCTTTAATAGGAGGGGAAGGAGTCTTGCCCAGTCTTCCTGGCCATGGGAAAAGGATTTGTGACAATCCCCAGGAAACGACAGACAAGCTCCAGGCTTACTTACAAGGAGACATATTGTTAGCAGCATATGATAATATCTGCCTCCAGATTCCTTTGTGTTCCCAACCCATAATGCACCTTCCAAATCTTTTGTCCATCTCTGAAGTGTGGGAACACTGGAGCAGGTTCAACTACACAAAATGGAAGACAGCAAATCAAAATGGAAGACAGACAGCTTCTCTGATTACCTGACACAAGATGCCCACAGAGAAGAGAAGCTGTGAAAAAGGAGGAGGCGGAGGAGGAGAGTCTTTTCCATGAAGTGAATTTCACTAGGCCACAATATGATAATATATGAAGCATTTCTACATGATCGATCATTGATCGATTGATCTTTATTATGGTAACTGACCAGCAGATGTATTCAAATATTAGTATAACACAAAAATACAATTAAAAATATACAACCTATTGCAATGTGACTCAATTTTATAGAATCTCCATAGTTTCACAGGACTGAGATCAGTAAACTTTGTACCACCTCCAGTTTCATCCTAAGTAGTGTGGCATGTAAAGTATAAGGTGGCCAATACACAACATTACTAAACATCTGGCATTGCTTTAATCGGTGCAAGGAGGGAATAGCGACACTTCATTGCTGCCACACAGAACTTCACCACTGATTTACTTATATCAGATTTCTTATCAGAGAGTGAGAGCACAACATAAAATTCTCTGGACCTCCCTTGAAATTGTTGCAGTATGGGCTGGAGGAGATCCCTCCGAATATCTCGATAGAAGGAGCAGTTTAAGAGGACATGATCAACACTTTCAATCTCGGCCTCATTGCAAGGGCACGCACAATTAGTGACTGGCAAACCCTGGCATCTACCTTCTAGTAGTCTAGACAGAAGTACATTAAACCTAACTGACATAAAAGCTTTCCTAAATTTGGGGGTTGTTATTTTGAATAGATAATGGGGCATTCTAAATGTACTATTTCTAAATACACTAAGTTTGTCCAGCACTGCTAAATGTTCTTGGAGCTCGACATCCCAGATCCTCTTTTTGATGGCTGCCTTCACATTAGCATGGCCTATCACTAACAGGACACCTGGGGAGAGGCCCAGGGTGCCAAACATGTTGGAGCAAAAATAGGTTTCAAAAAGTAATTATACATGTGGGCCAAAGCATATGATTTGATCGAAACTAACCCTGCTTCCAATTGAAGTGTAGTATTCAAGACACATAGAGGTGCTGCGAAGACCCCTCTCAAAAACTTTGTCTGTATTATTTCCAAGGGCTTTAAATTAGAATATGCAAACGGTTGAGCCCCATAAAGCATTTGGGCTATAATTTTAGCTTTGAAGACTTGGATCGCTGACGGTACATATTGTCCACCCTTAGTATAAGAGAACCTCAATAGCACTTCTACATGCAAAAAGTGCCTTTCTTTTTACTAATAATAAGAGTCCAGCAATGGGGGAGCAACTGGGAGATATGCTTCTTGTTTGGGAGGTAAGTAGAAGCCCCAACAGTGGAGGGGAAAACGACAGAGCTTGGCCATCTTGAAAAATATGCCGTAGCTGCAAAATTCCTATTGGCTCATGAGTTGCAGCTAAAATTTTGGAAGGGCAACACATCTCTTTCATGTATAGAAGTGCTTTCTTCACTGTGTGGATTCACTGTTGTCAATGATTTGAGCCCTTAAATCCTGCAGCAGTAAAAGATAGATACACGCTTTAAAATAAAAGCTTTGGGTCAAATCACAGATTAAGGAAAATGCTTATTTCATGTGATTGTTAATGTCTTTCTCTCCAAGCAAGCAACTCCTTTAAAGCACAGTTACCTGGAAATGAAACCCGTGTTTGCCTCTCAATGACCAATCCCAAAACAAACACAAGCTAAAAAGCACAATGTTGTACAATGTGGTAAGTTTTTGCTAGGACAGTCTCACTTCTTTTAACATGTAGAGTATCACAATCTTGTTGGCTTTCTATAGGGCATAAAAATGTTGAAAGTCTATATCTAGATTGTGTGAAACACTTCTTGTCACTTAGAAAGTGTGCTGTACATGTATTTATTAGTATTTTTATCTATTCAATTGCACCTGTGAATATTGGTAGGAAAGTCATAAAAATATAGTTATCAACATACACAATTTAAATACTAGGCCACACCAGTTAATACACTATCATCAATATGGTTTGAATCAAGCAAATATTTTCCCTGTTTGTTGCAGGAGTGCATTCTGCTGTGTTTTCAAGTAGTGTTATTTATAGTTTGTAGTAAATAAGCTGAGCAATTTGCCATAAATTATGGAGTCATATTTTTAGCAGTGACATATTGTACTGGACAAAAATTGACCTTTCCCATGCCATAAGCAGAGGGAAGGGCCCGTGGGCGCATCCATCATAACCCTGCCTTTTGTGATTTCATATCACCATTGCATCAGCTTCTCACAGACCATAAACTGCATCTACTCTTGACATGCTATTTAAAAAACACAAAAAAGACATATCCAACTGATTTTGTTATCTAAACTTCTATCTTCATGTATTCTGGCCTGATAAAACCACAGTAGTTTGCTCGTATAGATTCTTCTGACATACGGGAAATGTTACAAGAAATATTTCTCTTATAGTCACAAGAAGCCTATAGGCATTTTGGGTACTTGGATCTTCCTGGCCATTCTATACATGCCTAACAAGTAATCTTCCTGCAATCCTATATATGTCTAACAAGGAAGAAGTCTCTCTGGGAACTCTGTGGTGATTACTCCCAGGCAAGTGGGCATTAAATTGCAGTCTGTTGTTTTCAGTATATTAGTCTATACCAGGGGAGCCTCAGATTGGGTGGGTGGTGGGCTGAATCTAGCCCAGGAGTGCTGTCCCCAGTTCCCATCACTATTTGGCACATTGAAATTGGGCTTATCACGCCATTTGGAGCAAAGCGGGGAGTGGAGCATCAGTATTCCCAGCTCATAAATCATCTTGTTGCACAAAAAGGAGAGGCACAAAGCCTTGGGGGGGGGGGAGGTTAACCCTCCCCTTCCAACCCTTGCCTTCCCCAGCTCTAGGACAGCACAAGAGCCCTTCATGTAAAATCAGGAGGAGCCACCTGTTAATTGCAGGGTTTGGCCATGAAATCTTAGGCAATGTACTGCTGTCAAGCTCTTCATCCTCATATAGCACAATTTAAAGCTGCACAGCACAATTTCCTGCTGGGAACTTAGATTACTCTTCTATTCTTCAACATTTCCTGTATCCTCCAAGAATTTCCTGTATACACCAAAACTACTAGATTTGGAAATACTATGCATATCACTTTCTTCTTCTAGCTGATCTTTCTGCCTTGTTGTGGTGGAAAGAGAAATGTGTCCCTTATGACTTAGTTGTAAGCTACAAACAATGGCTAAAATCTTGTTTCTGTATGTTATGTGGGGTAGGTCTGATGATGTCATCAGTCAGGTAATTTTCTTGAAGCTAAACATTTCCTCCTTCCAATCACAAGGTCTTATGGATCCCAAGTAATCTCCTTCATTGTCAGGAACCCAATGAGGGCTATGGGATAGAAGGGGCAAGTCTTTAAATACTAAAAATCACCAATAGCAAAGTCCTTAGATAGTACTAGTAAAAAAATTAAGATGATATTAAAATCACTAAAAAGAAAATCAAGTTGGAATTTTCCTCTGTTTTGAAAGCGTATTCCAAAGGCTCGGTGCTACAACCAACGTTCCCTCCAATTTTCTGCCAGTGCTGGATGCTCCCCCCCCCCCCGCGCGCATGGGGTTCCGGCTGCAACTGGAATCAAATGAGCTGCAACACTGGCTTCGGGTGTGCAGCATTGATGCAGTCCTGCAGAGCCATGCACCTATGCAGCTTAGAGGGGACATTGGCAACAACTGATGTTCAAGTGAAACACCAAGGAGACACACCTAGTCTCTAAAAGAAACTCTCCCCCTCCTGTAGCGTGATTTCATGAGTAATCTGTGCTTCAGCAATCAAACTTGCAACTTTTTTCCCTGATTGCTTTTCAGTGAACAATTTCAAAACAAAATGCACTAAATGCAAGATACATTGGTGAGGAAAATCACATACTATGATCGATATCTTTCACCATGTGATGGAGTACTGCTTCTGCAATATGACATAAATATATCTAAATCAGGCTTGGGTGCCTTGGTTGTCCTTCATCTAGTTACCACCCACCCTTACATCAGAGAAAAGTAGCATACAGAGCTAGCTCTCTTATACAGGGTTGAATTTTTTTTTATTCCTAACAGAATTTCTTGTGCCCTTCAATAACTGCATGAGTGTCAGAAGTGTCACAGTTACTGTCTTCATCATTGTAGGTCAATGCTGTGAGCAGCTACATCTGTTGAGAAATCTAGCTGCATCTGTTCCAGAGCCAAGATCATCTTTCCTGGGAAGAAAAGAATGCATCCCTGCCCAACACACTGACCTGTCTTTTTGCCTGATTATTCGTTATTCCTTTTCTTTGCTACCAGTCTGGCTACATAGTAATGCAGGGTATTGAGCAGTGAACTAGGTTACTCAACCTTGGGTAACCCAGGCTTCTTGAACGGCAACTTTATGAGCCTGCTGGCATGTTAAGATTATCTGGAGCGACCTTCCCCTTGGTCCCGCCACCTTCACAGATGTGTTTGGTGGGGCCACAAGAGAGGGCCTTTTCGGTTGCTGTTCCCAGGTTCTGGAGCAACCTCCCACAGGAGGCTATGCTGGCTCTATCGTTACTGTTCTTCCACAAGCAGGCAAAGACCTTTCTCTTCAGGCAGGCAGGCAGGCAGGCTTTTCCTTAGTGACTGGCAACCTGAGAGGGTTTTTTAAAAAATGGATTGTTGTTCCTTACTGCATTGAATGTGCATTGGTGTTGTATTCATTGATCTTTTTAGTTTTGTATGCTCACAGTTGTTAGCCTAAATACTATCTTTTACTTGTTGTAAGCCACATTGGGTTCTTTTTAAGGAGAAAGGTGGGTTAAGAATATTTTAAATAAATAACTCCCAGAAAGTTGGTTGTTGCAGGTTTTTCGGGCTGTCTGGCTGTGTTCTTGAGGTTTTTCTTCCTAACGTTTCGCCAGTCTCTGTGGCTGGCATCTTCAGAGGACAGGAGTCAGAACTCTGTCTGTGCTCCTGTCCTCTGTGTCCTGTGTTCTGACAGGCCGAAAAACCTACAACAATCATAGGATCCCGGCCATGAAAGCCTTCGAGAATACAACTCCCAGAAACCTTCACCACTAGGTGTACAGGCCAGGGTTGCTAGGGATTGTTGTCCAAGAACACCAGGGCTACCCAAGGTTGGGAACCACTGGTATAAAGGATCACAACCACAGGATTTCAACACACTAGATTTAGTACTAAAGGCACAGGGAATTGCTATGTATTTATGCACTTCCTCTGGCACTTCCTGCTTTCCATCTATCATCAGTACTAATTGACCTGGCCTATGGAATTTCATTTCCTTCTTCATCTCTCTTTTCCTTGTTCCAGGTAAACAGAGTGTATTGCCAGCCTGCTGTGAATTCTGTGACTTGACAAGACAACATCAATGAATCAGAAAATCTAGTGAAATGATTCTTTCCCTTGATGTAAGATGGAAGGACTGGCAATATAGCCAGAATTATGTTGAGCAATCATATAGGGCAAATATACACTTCCAGCGTTATGTGAAAAATGTACTGCACTGCACCACTACACATCACAACAATGCAAAAGAAACCACAAGACAGCAGCACATATTGCACAAGGCTTGCACTCATTCTCCCATAGTTGTCCAGTGTCCAGGCAAGAGGTACCAAGACATTAAATTATGGGTAAGGCAGACCCCTGACCACTAGTCTCCCCCTTCCACCAAACCCAAAGGTATAAAAGAAATGAAGGAGAAGATAAGGCACGAAGGAGTGGAGAAGCAGGGCTAGATGACAGCACAGAGAAGTACAGCTGAAGTGCAAGAAAGAAGCAGAAGCAGAGGGAATGGGCAGAAGGGACCTACAAAAACAGAGAGACCATCACATGGAATTAAAGGTACAAAATATAAGATTTATTTCAAAATGTCAGTGCAATTTTTGTATAAGTATGAAGCAGGTGACTCATCTCCATTCCATTGGAGGCTGCCTTCCTCTGCATGTTCAACCAATGGGATTCCACCTGTGTGCTCTCTGTGAAAACACCACCGCTGGCACAATGTTTCACACACACAGTGCTATTGGGCAGCTTTGTACTGGGCAGCACCTGTCTGCAGTTCCCAAAAATGCACCACCGTTTGTACTACACTGTCTACCTGCCCCCGTCCGCCAGTGGACATTGTATGCAACGTGTAATTAGTACAGAAACAGCATGTGCTGCAACAGGCTGTTTAAAGTCACATATGTGGAGGATTGTTGTCCATTAACAATCTTGTATATAAATTCCATTTCAAAGGGCTTTTTTACCTTCTCATTTTATACTTTCCTCAAGCGAATGAATAATGTTTCACACACAGAAAGCAATCTTCTGTTTTATCCTCTGATGAACAGTCCTGAAGATATCTCTAGCCCTCCTTTATCAGTCTGTCTATTCCTGAATCTTGGGAGAATATACGTATGTACACTCTTTCATTCATAAACAGAAATGAAATAATGAATAAAATGGGAGCCCAAACTTTTCCTGATCAAGGACAGAAAAAGATCTTTAGTGTTTCTAGAGCCCTACTAATAGACTGTCCTGTCTCCAAAGGGAGTCCTGAGATGGTAAAGCTACAATCCGTTGTTTGTTTTTGGAGCAAGGTAGAAGGGAGAGTGCCATCTACTGAACAGGAAAGGAAACCTATCAAGGTGATTGCAGTGGAGGCAAAGAAGGAGTAAAATTTAACTTCCATTAATAAAAAAAAGTATCACAGAAAGAAAAGGCATCATCCCTTGGGCAGCATTTCTACTATGCCTTATTTTTTACTGTGTATTATTCTAACATTACATTCATACCTAAGGGTCAGCTGCCATTTCCTGATGTTTATAACTTGCCTGTTTTAATTAGCATCAGGCTGAAACTTTGGTAGGGGAGGTAGGGTCAGCCCAGATGTTAATAGCATGCTAAGAATGCCTTATATCGGTTAAACTATTCAAAATATATTAGCTAGTAAACACATGGAGATGTGGTTTTGGACACAGCTTTCGATATGAAAGTAAGGAAGAAACTTGTTCTAGGATCGGGGTAGGGTAGGAATTTGGGAAAGTTACTTTTTTGAACTACAATTTGCAAACCCCAGAGTCAGTAGAGTCCAGATCCATTCTAACTGGGAGATTATGGAAGTTATTGTCCAAACCAGCAATTTTGCCAAGCTCTTGAATAGAATAATGCCTGTGTATTTCCTTTTTTATGAATTGGTTATGGGTAGGAAGGCTGGAAGCAAAAGCAGTAGCATGACTAGATAGAAACACCTTTTAATAATGTTTTTAATTGACTTTAAATATGGTGCATAACTAATTGCTAAACTGTCCAGTGAATTTTGATTGTATGGAGAGGAGCTGATGTGCTTGAAAGTGTATCACAGACCTGGGATCACACCATCATGCTAATGAGATGCTTTCATGACATTGTACATAGAACAAAGGACAACTTAAGTCTCCCATATAATGTACTATATAAACAACTCAAGTGAGTTTGTTCAAGAGACACAATTAATACTGGCATAATCCAATGTCATGCAAGGGAACTTCTGCTACCGCCACAAGACTTTCCCTTTCTCTCTTCCTATTCCTGCCTCCCCCAATCTGCTCCCAACCTATCCCGGAATCCATAAGGGTACTTCTGGGAGACAGCAAATCACCCCTTTCTCTGTATTACTGACGGAACCCATCCTGTCCGCACCATAAGGGTCCCTTGTTGGGAGAAATGTGGCATATAGATAATACTAATACTAATATGCTTCTACTTAAACAAAAAAAAATTCCATGCAACAAGGCAGCAGCTATCACAGTTTTGCACTGTTTGCACTATGTGTGCAAAAACTGTTCTCACAAATGTGAACATTCTAGCTGAGATTAGTATTTTGTCACAGGTGTGGGGAAAAACCATCTTGTTCTCGTGAAACAAGCAAGGATTTACTTCTCTGTATGTTATAAATCAGGGTGGGCAATTTTGATGAGTCTGGGGGTCCATTTTGGTCTCTATGTCTGGGGCTTCCCAGACTGCCAAAAATGCCCCCAAAATTAAAAAAGAAAGAAAGAAAGAAAACAGGAAGTAAGTAAAAGTCACTTCCTCTTTGGAAAGAAATAGATATTTGGGAGTGTTAAACAAGACAGGGAGCATCTGTGACCCATTTAAACCGTGAATTGCCACTCCTGCGAGCTTCCAGGAGCTGCTGTTCTCCTTTTTTGCCAGAAAAAGAGGGACCAGGGAAGGATTAAAGCTACAAAAGCAGCTCTGCATATGGGCTCTGTGCTACACTTTGCCTACCCTTGCTATAAATAAACATGTTAACGCATGAATACCTTCACAAGGTGGCCATCCTCTCTGGCAAGCAAATACGTCAATAATCAGCTGTAACTCACAGAGCTTATCACACTATTGGCTCCAGCATACTTTGTGTGTGTGGGGGGGGGGAGTATTTGTCTTGGGATGAAAAAAAATTATCTCAAGCATTATACGAACTGCTGTATGTACACAGCTTGGAAAACAGAGCACGACACATGCACGATATTTTAGACAATCGGTATCTTCTCTCATCTCTCAGCTCCTGGGCTGCCCTGCTTACCCTTGCCCACTTTAGGACATGTCATCTCTGCAGCCCTAGTGCATATCACCTACTTCTTCTGTGCAACCTTCTTTTCTGCTTGACTTTCAGCACTGAGCTAGCATTTAGTTGATTTCCCAGAGGATAGCACCCAGAAGGCTCTGCAGAAGTCCCCTGATTGACTTAAGGACTCAATTTGGTGATTTGGATTGGGGCCTGATTCAGTTTGGACCACTGTGGACCCAAATACAAACAGAAATTCAGAGTCTTTTAAAACTTTCTTTTTTACCTCGTAGGAACTCCCCTCCCCTGCCCAGCTAAGTACATGAAAATTGTCAACTGAGTCCCTTCTGAGTTGACAATGCTTGATAAATCGCATACGAATAAGACCCAAGGGTTAGTATTGAAAATGCTACTCAAATAAATAAATTAACAAGAAAAGTAAAAATAGGATTAGGCTAAATTGTTTAAATCAGTGGTTCCCAACTTTTATAATAGCCAAGTAATCTGTGACACACACACACACATACCATGTCTGCATTAAAAGGCATTTTTAATAAGATAAAGTCATCCCTTCTCAGAAAGTAGAGGCTTCTTTCTTCCCCAAAGGGCTTGTTTTTCATAAATGCACATACAAGCTAACTTCAATATCTCTCTCTGAAAGGTCAAGGAAGAAATTTGTTAACAAGGGCTACGAAACATATAAGGTGACCCGTGACTCTCAGAAAACACTTTGCAACCACCTTGGGGATCACAATCCCCAGGTTCAGAAACACTGATTTCAATGGACAAGACAAAAGGTTTAGAAGTGACAGAGACCCAGACAATTTAGACTACTAAAGGTGAAGACCAGCACCTTGAATTGGCTCCTGAAACAGACAGGCAGCTAGTAAAGATGTTTCAAAATAAGTATCGTTCATTCATGGCAGTTGGAAGGGGGGAATGTTTGGCCCTCCTGATAGTGTCATACTCCAATTTCTGTTGGAGCTAGAGAGCTTGGTCAATATTTACTTTATTTTATTTTATTTTATTTTATTAGTCTAATTTATAAGCAGCCTTTTTCCCAAAAAGAGGGCTCAAGGCAGCTCACAAGGCTAAAAGAGTAAAATTAAAACACAATAAATAGGACATTTAAAAAAATTAAACTATCATAATCAAATATGTGAAGTGATTAAAAGCATTCACTTTAAAAACAAAGTAAGAACCTGAAAAGCTAAAATCAGCACCCAGGGAATCACTTTAAAAGTTACTTTTAATATTGAAAGTTAGAACCCTGCCTGAAAAGATGGGTCTTCAGCTGTCGGCGGAAGGATGAAAAGGAAGGGGCCAACCTAATCTCCTGAGGGAGAACATGTCACAATCTGGGAGCTACCATAGAGACAGCCCTCCCCGTATCCCAATCAGGGGTACCTGTGATAGCAATGGGACTGAGAAGAGGGTCTCCTTTGAGGATTTTAAGAGCCGAGAAGGTTCATATGGGGAGATACGGTCTTTCAGATAGCTTGGACCCAAGCCGTATAGTAGCCAAGAATTATAGGAGGCATAGTCCAACAGTGTCCGGAACATCACAGCTTCTCCAATCCTGACCCTTGTTTCCAGAGCACATCTACTACAAATCACTATAGTACCATTTCTGTTTGCCACCCGTATGCTTCTGATAATATGAGTCCTGGCAGATTAAATTATTCAAACTCTGTAAACAGAGACATATTTGCATGATTTATTCAGAGAATGGGTTCTGGAGGGCCCTGCCATGCAATCTGTATGTCTGGAGGCAGTAAATATGCACCAGTTTCACAACAAAGCTACTTAGATGCTGCTAACTAGTCTGACAAGTGAGTGAAATGAAAACAAGAATTAATAAATAAATAAAAATGAAGGCCAGGGACCCTGGTGTCCATACATTCCTTCCATTTGTAGAAGAAAGTGTTGCTTAAAAGCCAGTCAATTGGGAACAAGGAGGTGACTTGAACAACTGTGCTCCACTTTGCAGATCCCTTAAGGGCAAAATAACAGCAATAAAATAAAATAAATCTCTTACGTTAATGAAAAATGTAACCTTCCACCTGGTTCCCTTAATTTCCATTGGCTGTTTCTTTTCCAGAAGCAAAGCTTTCACTCAAATTAAGACTAAAAGTGTAACATTTGCTTTGCTCCTCTCATTAAAGAACAGCAGGACACCCATGCACAGACTCACTGAATTGCTTGGTGCTCCAGCCTGTCTTACAGTCAAGTAATGGCCACAATCCTCACAATCCAAGTTGCCACAGCTTTCCACAGAGCACACAAAACTTCACCATTGCTAGTTTTCCCCATGCATTTTGGCATACTTTAGTTTTCAAAAGCGGTTAGATGTGGTCCTATCCATGGATATTGTTGCCCATTTCTTCAGAGTCACACCCATATCAAAGGATGTTGTGGCATCCTAAAGACTTAAGAGGGTGCTCATGGACCTTGGTGGGAGGGTACCTCCTGCGCTGTTCTCAAGCTGTCTGTCTTGAGTAACAAGTATTATACACCTTTGTAGTAAGCAATTTACAAAATATATGAAGGAATGTGAGGCTCAATAGAAGAAAAGGGTTGTCCATCTTTGCTTTATCAATGTGCACAAGCTATTAATAATGTATACTTTGCCGCCCAGAGTAGACTATCTGTCTAGATGGGCGGGGTATAAATCTAATTAAATAAATAAATAAATAAATAAATAAATAAATAAATAAAATATACTTATATATTTTAGTATTTCTCCTGAGTAAGTCCCAGTCCAGACATAGATATCTGCATGACTTCAAATCTGCAAAAAGCAGTTCTTAGTTATCTTTCCCGTGAAAGGACGGAACGGCCATCCTTTTAACTGGTCTGAACTTGGGTCCTTATCCATGCCAGGCACATACAGCAGTGAGATTACCTCTTGCCCTCCCCACAAACATGAACCACTGATGACACCAAGGAAATTTGTCAGGGTCAGGAACAGCATATTATACAGCCGGTTTAGGCAGTTAAGTTATGGAGACAATTTTTTTAAAAAAAAGTCCACTGCTTCAGCATGGAAGATGAACTAAGCCCCTCTACTTGCAACTGTTGGAAAATTCTGATACAAAACAAAATGAAATGATTACTGCACCATTAGACCTCAGAAATATCTAATGGTGCAGGAATTAGAATTATGGTGTTTGACAGCAAGACCAAATTTGGTACCCCACAGACCATGAATGTAGCTGGCTGGATAGCTGAATGAGTTGGAATGTTGTTGTTGTTGTTATGTGTCATCAAGTTGTCTCTTGAATGAGTGACCTCCAGAAGGTCCTGTTGTTAACAGCCCTCTTTGCCTCTTGCAAACTCAAGGCCATGACTTCCTGTATTAGACTTCCTCTCTTCCTGTTGCCTTCAACATTTCGTAGTACTGTATTATTGCCTTTTCTAGCATGTCCTGCCTTCATGATGTGTCCAAAGAAAGACAGCTTTAGTTTCATCATTTTTGCTTCTGGAGATTGTTGAGGCATGATTTGATCGGGGACCCATTGTTTGTCTTTCTGGCAGTCCAGGGTATCTACAAAGCTCTCCTCCAGTACCATGTATTGAAAAAAAAATCTATCTTTTTCCTGTCAGCTTTCTTTACTCTCCAGAAAGTGCAATGCCAGGGGTCTGGGGTTTGATATCTCACTGTGCTTCTTCTTGCTTGCCTGTGTAAGTCTTGGGTAAGTTGTACAGTCCTACAAAAGCACCAAGAAAGGATGGTAAACCACTTTTGAATATTTTACACCTAGGAAACCCTAGAATGACCACCAGAAGTCAGAATTAATTTGGTGGCACATAAGTATTTATTACAATAAATATACAGCTAGATTGTGGTGTTGGTTTATTTTCAATTTTGTTTAATTTTTACATTTGGTGAATGGATCATCTGTACTGACAGACAATCCAAAAATCTAGATAATCAGCACATTGTAATCAATATATTTCATTCTCTTGTGTTGGGAATTCCTTAATTTTATGGAGCCATTCTTGTTGCACACCAAATGTTGACCTTTGTGAAGCGTCACAGAGGAGCATACACAATGTGATCACTGACTTGCGCTGTCTATGAAACTTTCACTGTCATTGAGATATGAATGCTGTACACATCTCCACCTGCAAAAAAGAGAGACGTCACAACCTCTGTCTTATCTTCTACTAATACCTTCTTTGTGCCTTTGTGTCTTGCACAAGTTAAGAGGCAAAGCATGAAAAAGAACTGTTAGGCATGCTTGCAAATCACTGAAGAGCTCTGCTCCCCCACCAGCACCACCTCTACTAGCATCCTCTCTGAAATCCGCATGTCACAGCAGAGGGCTCAGCCCTGAGTTATTGCCAAGAGCAACATTTCCCTCCAGACTGTGGGAAGGAAAGCAACCATATTAGAAAATTTATCGAGTATTTCGTTAGATCAATATAAGGCATGATTTAGGAATCTCTGCCCAGGCTCTTTAAATCTATTTAATCAAACCAATTAATAAAAAAATTGCAGAAAGTTGAAGTGTCTCCTCTAAGGTGCATCATAAATATACTCCCTTTACTTAGGCTTTTGATCGTAGCCAGGTAATTAACGGCTTTAGTTAAGTTCAAGTCATTCCCTCATGCTTGCTCCTGGTCATAAAATGCCCAGGGCTACATGTAGCTCATGGATTTATGATGTTTTTCTTGCAGCAAAAGCTTCTCTCATTCCTTCTTCTTTTCTTTAACTTTATGTATCCATTGCTTTTGTAGCTGTCTTGTCAGCCACAATGGCTGACAGGCTTTGTGTTCAATGCAAGATTGACTTTCCGGTTTAGCAATAAGCATCCACCCCATCTCTTTTTTAGACAATACCTAACACCCATTGCTTTCTCTTCCTTCCCCATAAATATCAATGAAAGAATGTGAGATGCTTTCCCAGAATGCTCTAGTGGAACCATACTACAAACCAGGCTTGGCCAAGTGTTGTTAATCAGTGGGGGGGACATCCTCACATCAAAGAGAGTGAACTCAATGGATCATTCTCTACCTTCCTGACCCAGAAGCAAAGGGGAAGAAATGGTATTCCCCAAGAGATCACAAAGGTTTGTAAGTCTTCAGCTGTAGGATTTCCAGCCTGCCAAGAAAACAAGCATGGACATTGCCAGCCCATCAAGGGGAAGTTGTGGGGCTGGGAGAGTTAAATGTGTTTCAGGCTAGGGACAGACAGGAAGAGCAAGAGAGAGCATTCCTTCCCAGAGTATTTAAAGTCAAGATAGCAGTTTTATCGCATTTTGCAATCAAGGAAATCCAGGCTTAGAGAGAGGCAAGGCAGATGAATGGTTTCCCTCCAAACTCTTGTAATGTATATCAATATGTGTAGAATGTTGGCCATAACTCTTGGTATTCAGTGCAACAAAATAAATAATAGAGAACAGCAGGAACTGGTTAGTTTGTAGGAATGAGTGAACTGAAACTGAAAATGTTAACAATGAGGAGGCCCCACTCTCTGCTTCCAATAAAGAGTCAATACTGTTTTACTGGAAGAGAGGTGGAGAAATGAGAATTTAAAGCTAATTTGATTCATTGTTCATCAAGCTGACATCACAGATGGCTGGACTGAGACAACTCTCACCAACTGAGTATGAGGCTCATTTTGACCCAAGGTACAGATGTAAATAACAGGAGATAATGAACTGTTTTCAGACAAAAAGAATGATTAGAGCTATTTTTATATACAGTCAAAGAAGCAAGACTTTTGTTGTTTTTTAAAAAATTCTTACTTATGATATAACATCAGATGTGGGCCTTTTCTAGTGTGATGATGAAAGATCGGTGGCCCAGAAAAATGTTGGTTTCTGTGATTCACAGAACCAAGAATCTGTTATTTGAGAGGCCTACTATTCTATCTTGATCCACAGGCTATCACAATAGACAGATCTAATTAGATAAATGGAAGATAAAGCCTTATCATGGACTTCATTAATTAATTAAACTATTTCTATCATGCCATACATCTGAAGGTCTTGGAGGCATGATACAATTGATAAGACAGCTGTTATGATAATTAAAAATAATAATTTAAAACTGTCTACATAATCAAACATTCAACATAATCAAAATGAAATCCTCCGTCCATCACATAAAATTAAGGCCTCATGTTTGCTGAGGCGAGAGGGAGGGCCTTCCTGGTGGTTGCTCCCAGGCTATGGAACTTCTTTCTGAGGGAAGCTAGGCTGATCCCCTCATTTTCCTCCTGCCATAAGGCAAACACATGTCCATTTAGAAATGATTTAACCACTGATTGACTGGTGAGGAAGGGCCCTTTAATGGTGGGTGTTGTTCTGTTTGTCGTTGCTTTTAAATGGCCTTTCAACTGTTTTAATGTACAGGGGGCGGGTTCTTGTGATGTCACAGAGAGGGAGTAGCCCAAAGGGGTTGGGTAGGGGACATGAGCTACTTCTATACCAGCTGATTGTGGAAACAGGCAAGAGGGTGTAAAATCAATGAATGAGTTCAGAGTCCAAGTGAAAAATGGCTAGCCAGGTAATCTGGCCATTCTGAGGCAGGGAGAAAAATATATTTTGGCAGTCAGTCAGTCAGTCAGTCAGGCCGCAGAATGCACTTGTCAGATATAGCACTTGCTGCAACTCCAGCTAGGGCTTGCATCCCGTGTGACTGTACCCAAGTCCATAATACATGGGCAGTTTTTCTAGCCCTTACACTGTGGAAGGCTCCCTGCTTCCTCGTGCTGTTATTATGGGAACCTTTTTTTTCAGGCTCTGTGCTTCCAGCACTAGGGCAATAAGAGGATGAGTCACAATGCTGGCATTCAGACTGGGCTGCATTTATGGAGGCAGTGCCAAGGGCCTGCTTTAGGCTAGCTGCGCGATTTCCCAAAGAGTTGATAAGTATTATAAGTGGCCAGATCTATATAAAGGCTGCACTGAATTTGGTCATGGTGTTGATGCACTTTTTAGGTTGTTGTTTTTTTGTGTTTTTTTGCAAATGTCACCACCCGGTTCTGGTTACTGAATGCGTGAGAGGATTTTAAGAAATGCTGTGCACTTATATATATGGATAGGAAAGACCCTCTCACGAATCTGTTGGATGGTGGGACAATGAGGGTGGAAGACCACAGGGCATGGCAATGGAAATAAATAAGGAATACTCCAACCAGAAGGGGAAAAAAAAGTAAGAAATGGGTTGCCAGAGATGTTTTGCAATCTGTAGGGTGGGATACACAACAATGCCCACCTTGAGGCAGGAAATCTTGGGAAACTCCCTGATCCAGTAAGCCAAGGCAGTTTCAGCCTCTCAGTGCACACTACACACAGGGATCAGATTCAATCTGAAGCTCCCCTGCAAATAAGCAATATATTCATGGCAAGAAAACCAAGAGAGAGAAAAATTGCATCAGGTTGTTCCTGTGTGTTATGTGAAGCACTGAATAGAGGGCACAAAGCAGACTCAGTGTATGTCCTTGGCACAGATCTTGGTGCTTGATCTGTCTTTCTAAGTTCTTTACCAATAATAATAAAGATGTACCATCAAGTCTGAGTTTGGATGACCCTTTCTAGGGTTATCTTGTAGGCATAGTACGGTACTCAGAAAAGGTTGTGCACTCCTTTCTTCTGGGGGCACTCTGGGATTGTACAGCTTCCACAAGACTCCACAACCTGGCTCATCTCCTACAAGACGCAGAGAGGAATCAAACTCTTGATCTCTGGTGCTCTAACTGTTAGCTAGCCGATTCCTTTAAGGATTACTTAAACATTAATTAGAACTAAAAAAAAATTAATCCTTGGTGATTTTCTGAATCTCACCATGCCAAGAATCCTCACTGAGACTTCCCACAAAACCAAGACCATGGTTTCATTTTCCCTTTTTTTCCCCTCCAGGTTTTACACCTACTTTTCTGTACAAGAAACTTCCAACTTCTGTGAATGCCCTTTCTGGTTGATCCTACACAAGATTTCT
Organism: Intellagama lesueurii; assembly: GCA_037013535.1. Lineage (NCBI taxonomy): Eukaryota > Metazoa > Chordata > Lepidosauria > Squamata > Agamidae > Intellagama > Intellagama lesueurii. The sequence continues at coordinate 227,433,212 of JBAJHW010000002.1, read as the reverse complement.
GCACAGGATTTGTAACGATCCTACATAGCTTCTTGTTTCTTCTGCCCTTTCCAATGAATCCTAAGAAGGAACAAAGCCATTCTGTGTAGGAATTACAATAACTTTGTGCTGCTTGGCATTCTTTGAAGGAAAAAAAAATACCACAAGAGATCCTTTGAGCTTTCCCATGAGGTTTCTTAGAATTAAAACAAACAAACAAACACTCACATAGAGAAGCCTCACTATGAAGAAAAAAAAAGATATTTTTCTTGGTTTCTCTTCAAGTATAAGAAGTTGCAAGATTCACTTTCCACCTGAAAACTTTCAAGCACCTAAGCAAACTTATAAGTACCAAATATTAATCTTACTTACTGCAACCTAAAATTTCAGTACAATTTTTTTTTCTCAATCTGGTCTAAACACTTGGTGTAATTTCATTCTTTCACCTGCAAACATCAGGTTTAAACTATCATATGTAAGATGATCTCCTGCTGTCTTGAGGCAATCAAAAGACTTCCCTACTACTGAGGTATTTCAACTAACTGCAGCATATTCCTGCATTAAAACTGGTGTTGAATCTTGATAAAACAGTGTACAGACAAATAACTCATGAAGTATTTACCCATAAACCCAGTAATATCTGAATTGAACTATGAAACATCTAGCCAAAATTGGCAGCTGTGGCCAGGTTGTCATCCCTATCATATAAACTGACACAGTAGAAAAATCTGTTATTTTCTACACTCTAATCTAAGCCCCAGATTATGTGCTTTCATCTCTTTCCATGTCCAGGAACAGGCAGCTCTTGTTCTACATTTATTGTTATAGGCCCATGACTAGGCTGAAAGTTAGAACACCATTCAATAAACATCACCCACAAAGGCATTCACATTGGCAATAAAAATGCCTTGCAACATGAACGCCTGGCAAGCGGTGACAGTTCAGCTCTATGGCATTAAAGTCTTGGAAGAGACCTTTATTCTGCTTTTCTTGAATGGCCACTAGTAAATCTGAGGTTTTTTAGTGGGTTACATTCCAAAGGGAAGCCTGTCACCTTCCTTCTGTTCTGACCAGCGGACGATGATGATGATGATATTCCTCCACAGCAAGCAGGACATTGTTTGATGATATGTTCAGTGCTGATGTCTGAGCTCAACTCTGGCTTCCTCTTGCCCAGCTCAGCATGGAGACCTCGAAACATTGCCCCTTACAAAATCCTCCACTACAATCTATGCCCAGCAACAGGGACAGAGAAGAAGAGCCTTCTGAAAGCAAGACAACAAATCCATAGCTTTTAAATTATACATAGCTCTTCTCCCACAATTAGTTTCTAATTCAGAAAGACTGCAGACAGTGTGACTCCTATATAATAATCCATGAGATCGGATTCACATTTGAACTGACAGACTTTGAAGAACAACATAAAGGGAATGTAAGGAAATCTCCAGTCTTTAAGCTGCAAACCTTCATCAATACACACTAAGAGAGGATTCCTTTTCCTATTCATCTTTTATTGGCATTTTTCTCAGAAACCATTCACACATTTTTCACAATGAGATGGCATAATGATGCCAACTCATGCTGAACTTGACCGTTTTTATTATGTTGGGTTTTTCTTCACAGCGAGCTGACTGGATAGAACAATGAGTTGTTCTACCTGGCTGCAGAGCCAAAGGTTGGGAGTTCGATTCACCACTGTGGTTCCTGCAAGTAGAGCCAAACTATGTGACCCTAGGCAAGCTGCATAGTCCCAGGATGCCCTCAGAAGAAGAGAATAGTAAACCCTGTCTACCTAGGAAGCCATGAAAAGGGTTGCCATAAGTCAGAGTTAACGTGACTGCATGCGATTTTTACTGTTTTCTTCACAGTAATCCTGTGCTTACTCAATGGGAGATTACACTGGCCATTTGCCCCATTACCTATGTCACATTGAACACTGACTAATTCAAATTCAACCCTAGTGACTACACAATATAAAGATCAATGTGAGGAAGCTCACTGTGGAATCATCTTTTCTGAGTGGAGAAATGTGTGTGTGTTTGTGTGTGTGTTCAACTGGCATCATTTTTATCTGCTTTTTGTCAGTGCGCAAAGGGATGCTCCAAATGGTGTCAGTTCCCCTCAACCAAGTACCCCTTGTCTCCAAACCATCTCTTTTTTAAAAAAAGTTTCAAATTAGTGCAGGAACAGAGTTTTTCTAGAGCACATAGAAGAGCAATTTTAAAAGAGAGAGAAGAGGACATTGCCAATAAGAACTTGTTAACACCTTCTTGAGGCAGCTTCTGTCCTGCAGATCTGGACAGCTACCACTACCATGATTTCCACAGATGATAATCACAGCAGATCAAACGGTATTTGCCACTGTGTGTTGTGTCGCACCCTCAGACTGATAAATCAAAAAGGCAAGATGTATCAAGTCTTTTTTTTTTTCTTTTCTTTTTCGTTAACAGAAGTCAGTTAATAATTTTCTGGCTTGGTTGGCAGTGTGTTGGAAAAATATACCCCATCCGTCAAGAAGATGAAGAGCTTGGAGAAGTTACTTTTTCTTTGGGCCAGAATTCGCTGGCTGTGCTCTCTGGAGTTGGCTGGGAGCTATAACCCAAAGGAGTAATTTTTTTCCAACCTCTGCTTTGGTTCTGTGCTGGAGCCCATGCTCTGCCCACTGAAAGTGCCAGGTTCAGTTCCAGCCATCTCACATTCAAAACATCAGTGGAAAGTCCCTTCTTGGCTCGAGGCCATGGAGAGCCACTGCAGCTCAATGCAGACAATACCTAGCCAGGTCAACAAATACTCTGACCTAGGATAATGTCGTTTCCAAAGTTTCTTACAAAAACATGCCATCATCAATCAGTAGACCCCATCAATCATTGAAAACCATGAAGACGGAGAACTATTCTAGCCCTGCTCCTCCATCATCCCATCTGTCACTCCTCTACATGTGGAAGGCAATGGATCTGTAAAGGGCCAGCCTCTGCAATCTGCGGGTTGAGGGGTGGGTCACTTGAGTTAGGATCATGGATCATCAAGGGCCATATATAGGAAGAGGATGAAGAGCTTGACCTTATCCCACCTCCAACAGGAGGAAAAGGAGAAGAAGATTCGATTGCCAAGGTGCCATTGCCCAGATCACCACTTCATGTTTTTTGCCGCTTGCCTTCGGACAATTTGAGACGGAGCCTTGAGGAGGAGCTTTGGAGAAGACTGTAATATGCAGGTAGGCTGTTGGGAAAGCAGGCAATCCGTCTTGCACTCAGTCTCAAGCGGCACAAAAAGTTGAAAGTAAGTGCTAACACATAGAATCGTGGCCAGGAAGAGACTGAGAACCAGTAGGGCTGAGGGCACAAGAGGTCCGGGGAATGCTAGTTTTTCACATTATACATATTTGTGGTCAATATATTGATGGCATATGTACTGCATTTTTAAAGTTTTCCTTCAGTTTATTGAGAAACAACATCTATAACTCATAAAAAGAGGGCAACTGTATAAATTATTTTGAATTTCCAGACATGCTTAATTCCCAAGGCAATGTTTCGATACTTATTATTTCATTTTCGCCCCCTTCCCCATCAACCACCATTCAATGTGACCTCCTGTAACGCATTGTTTTATCTGCTGTAACATATTTTATCAATACAAAGTATAATCATTATTCTTAAGAACTGGGTTAGCGCTTTATTTCTGTAGAAAGGCAGCAGCTCTGTCCTAATTAGCTGGTGTTGCAGCGAATGATTTTTGCAATCTGATTGTGTCTGGAAGGATATTCTAGACTGAACAGAACAGGGTAGATGACTATTGCACTTTCTGATTTATCTCTGAATTTTCAACAAGGGCCTGTATCGAAGGTGCACACTGCATATTTCAATAGTTATTTGTAGCAATAACTCAGTTGTTTGAGTAATTGCACCACAATTTCAGATTTAACTGTGCAATCCTATATATGTCTTTTCAAATGTGGAATCCCATTAATTCAGTAGGGCTTACTGCCAGTTGGGTGGTTACAGAATTGCAGTTTAAGTTTATTTATTCATAGCATTTTATATGTCATCTTTCTGCCAAGAGGCCCAAGGCAGTTTATAGTTTTCTGTATTAAAGCAAATTAATCAATATTATAGAAGATGAAAAAACAGAGTTATCTTGGGACACTGGTGTTTTCTCTGGGAGGTGGCCATCACTGTTGACCTGGACCCTCCAGACCCACTGTTATCAAATAACTTTGAAGAAAGTTGCAAATCTGCTTATGGTCACCTGACGTGAGCTCTTCAAGTGTTATGATGGTCTGGGCAAGTGGGGCTGGTTGTACTCCAGCCCCTGATGCAGTGGCTGAAGGACCATGTGTTGAGACTGAAGATCTGAAGGCGGGATCAAGGCATCCACAGTGATGGTATTCATGTGAGGAATTAAATACCCATAATGAGCTATATTTGGTGAGGCTACAGATGGAAGGTATGTTTGATGAGGTTACAGATGAGGTCAAAACCACGTCTTCTACTTCCTTCAGATCTAGGGGTGAACACCTTTTTTTCATGAGGAATTTTAATGATGCATTCCAAACTTTATCAAGAATTTTGAAACTCAGCCTTTCAAGGACCTTCAGATCAGTAACAGGAGGCAATTTTATTACCACTAGAAGGAAGTCAAAGCTGGGGCTAACCAGTTTTTAAGTGCCTTTATGTACTTTGTGCACTTGGCTTTGAATATTTTAAGGCACCTTTCACTACTGAGAAGATGGTACAAAGAATCTAAACCGTAGGGTTACTTCCTTTAATTGCCTTGAATTGTAGACAATCTATTTATATTTAGTTATTCATGTTATAAAGAATGTGTACCTTTATTTTTAGTTATAGAAACAATTACATATTTTTCAGGGGTATCTAAAAAAAAATCTTAACTGAAAATTTTTGGGATTGTTATAAAGCTGTTGAGTTCCGGTCAACAGTCATGGCAGAATTCTGTTAGACTTTCCTGTGGGCGTAACACTCTATTCAATCTTCAGCTTGCAGGTGCAGGAAAGAGCGACCACGTCCCCAAAAGCAATGTGATGTCCATGTGTGCAAGGTGATATTCACAAACCCCTTGCACAAATGCCACAGAAAGAAACTCCGCATACACCTTACTGAAGCATACATAGTAAAAATGAGGATTCTGCTCAAAATGAATACTTGCACCATCCAATAATGCTTTGGCATCAGAGTTAGAAAAAAGCATATTAGAGGCAGTCCCTTTCATGCACACGTCCCTTGATCATGGCATACGATATTATTGTTTCTAACACTGCTAGAACTGGGGCATTCACCTCATAGTCACTTGAAATAGCCACGGATGTGGCATGGAATCAAAAGCTTTCCATTACTGAAAATGTTTTATCAAGAGATCATGTTCTCTCTGTTCTGTATTCTTAAAGATTGCACCACAAATAGCAAATTTAAAGTGTTCAAATTTAGATATAATTATTTCATTACTTTGAAGCCATGGTTTATTCCCTGGGCGATTGTGAATATTTTATACATAACAAGATATCATTGAAGTTGAGAATTGGCCAGCAGATTATTCACATTTGGTCTACATGGACTGCATGATTTACAGAGCATGCCTTTGACACCTTGACAACTCCCATCCCCAAGACAATTGACACCTCGACATACAGGACTTTGTAAGCTCTTTGGGTCCAGCAAGTGGGAGTGAAAGATATTAACAGATTTTTACATGTACTTTCAAAATGTTTCCACCACTTACTCTTACGTTTTAGTCTTTCTAGGGGCCTTCTAATTCCCAACCTTTTATTCTGTATCATTGATTTCTATATCATTCATAATATTACTCCTAGTAGTGGCTGTGGGGGGAAGCCATGCACCTCATTAGGTATAATCAGTCCAGACCAGATTTCCCACTAGTAAATTCTGGTTTCTTTTTCTTTCTTTTTACACCTTCTCAGCAGCATGTCACCAAACTGTCTGTAGAACTGCACTTCATTACCATGGGTCAAAATCCCACTGGGATTTTCCACTGGCATACTCCAAATGGCAAATTTTTAGAGACAAGTTGCCTGAAGTTAAGAAATCATTGTAGACATTTTTAGTTGCACACTGAGTTGTATGAACCATACACAATCCAGGAAAATGTGGGCTAGTTTATCATGATCTGGAAGCTTTTTGTGGTTGAACATTCAGCAGTACAACACCTTCACCATCATAAGAGGTTCTACAATCTAGAGTTCTATCACTTTACCTTTTTATTTTATACAGCATGTAATCAGGAACTGATAATTTTGTTTGACTTGTTTCCCGTTATTAAAATGAAATTCAAGATGTCTTCTCCACTTCTCAACGTAAGTGAGAAAGTAGCCTGCAGATCTCAGTATATGTGTGGTGGAAATGCTGAACAGTCCCTTTTGGATAATTATAAAGCTATACACCATTTTTGTCTGTATACACACTTATATAAATATAAATGCAAATAAAAACATATGTAACTTGGTATTACAAAGAGATGCCGTACATAAAATTATCCGCATGTCATAAATATTGATTACTGACCTGGTACACAATAAATCAAAGGACTGTATTCATTAAATCAAAGATTTATGCTGGTAAAAGAGAAACAATGCAATTCATCAATTCCCTATTACAGCCAATGATTAATTAGGTTCTAACTAACTTTGATAGTTCAGACAGTGGGTTCTTAGGGCTCAGTCAGAATAGTGGGGAACGGTTTCTTCTTTTTTGTGCTCTTCCTAATAGTCAGGCTAGCCCTGAGAGTATTTGCCAGGTACAACAGTCTCATAAACATCCAGTCAAACCTTGAATATTTACCTGTCCTAAATGCTTGCAAATGTACATTTAAATATTTACAAATCATAAATAGAATAACAAATACCCAAATTAAGCTTGTTTTCTCCTGAATCAAGACATAACTGTAAAACCACGTAGGTGACAGCTGTGTGTTCTCCAGTGGGACATTTACAGTCAGTAAAAATGGTTGTTGAACTGTCCCCACCCCCCAATTCCTTTTATTTTATTTTATTTTATTGGAAAGCTTAATCTCTCACATTGCCTTACCATTGTTTGTAGTCCCAATTAGGAAAAATGAAGAAGCCACTTCAGGTGCTTGATTTCTGATGTCAGAAAGGACCAACAAGTGGTTAGTCTTTATTTATTATTTATTCCTGGGGGAAGAGGTATGTGTGGGATGTGTCAGGCACCAAAATCACCTTGAGTCTTATTATGCACTTTACAAATGAAATGGTAAACCACTTCTGAGTATTTATTCTCTAGCTGGAAAATCCTGGAAAAGGGTCACCATAAGTCAGAATTTACTTGACAGCCCATGATGACGATGAGTAGGTTGCTTGAGGAAAGACATTTGGTTCTCCACCTTGAGAAGAAAATATCTGGTACTGGGCTGATTCCTGTGTTTTAATTTGAAGAGATCCTCAGAAAGAGTCATATAACATTCTCATCCTACTGAGCACAAAAATTCTATTAATTTTGTTTTAGCCACAAGAAGCCTAGATGTGGTTAGATGAGAAGAGGCTCTTCAGCTTCGTGAAGTACTATAAGAAAACAAGCTAACCACTTCATCACAGAAATCAGGAGCACTAATTAGCAGGCCATCTATCCCTCAGTATGGCTATTAATGTCTTTATGGAGAACTTTGCCCAGCAGAAATTTAGTGACATTTGATTCCTGTGCACATGCTTCTCACTTAATTACTGCAACCCGTTGGTTGCAAATGATAACTTCAGTCTAATGCAGATTGTTCTGCACTCTGTTGACATGTTGATGTACACTTTATTTAGATAACACAGTTTGAACTAACTGGAGCTCAGATAATGGGGAAATGACTTATGACAGAGATAGTTAAGCTTCACACACAGGGGAACACATTTGTATCAGAGGCTGCTTAGAAGAAATGACTGACTGACGATGTCTGGTATAACAGAATTCAGGAAAGGGATATATCCAGGGCCCACCTCATATTTTATTTGTATGATAATGGGAAGTATGTTTGGCATGGTACACTTGTATGAATACTTGTAAGGTAACTGTATGAGAATGTCATCTATTGCACCTTAAACCTAGCAGGAAAATTAACCAAGCTGGTGAGGGTTGAAAGGATATGCTGAACAGTTCTACTCAAAGACATGCTTGATATACTCCTACAAAGATACCCACCCTGCCTGACAGTTTTTCCAGAGGAATTCGTGCAGCTGTTGTATCTGCAGATATTTGGGAAGAAACATCTCCTGAACTTGCAGATGTTGTGCAATACCCTAAAGCAGGAGGCTCCGAGCACATTCATCTTTGTATGACTCAACACCACCGCTTTATCAGCATCGATGTCAAGGCAAGGGCTAACATTTTGCATTTGCATTTATATCTCTAGTGCTTACATATGGGTTGAATTATGTAGAGCATGGCTTGGGGTGGGGGGTGAAGGGAGTTATGGTCCAACACCAGTGGAAGGCAAAAAAGGGTGGGGAAGGCTGATTTCACACAGTGAAGTATGAATACTACTCCTCACTTCCCCATGGGCCACCCTAGCTTTGAAATTTTGTTTAATTAATTAATTATTTAATTAATTAATATGTAATCTTACTTTTCCCTGAAAAAAGGCACTCAAAGTAGCTAACAGCACTAAACTATTGGTTTAAACATTAAAAAAAACATATTTCTTAACCACAACAATAAAAAGCAGAGTTGGAATTATTTGTTTTAAAAATTCCAAACAGTTTGCTTCAAGACAAGCTGTAGCCCATCTGATTATATTTGTAACCTAATACAGTAGTTTAAATTATTTGTACATGTGAAAAAGAAAGTACACCATCTTTGAATTCTATGGTTTTACCTATCAGGACATAATGAAAATCATCTGGTCCTTAGCAGGTCTGAAAATTAAGTAAACACAACTTCAGACGAACAACAACACATGACATATTACACCATGCCATGATTTATTTAACAAAAAAAAAAAACCAAAATGGAGAAGTCATGTGTGAAAAACGAATTACACTTTACGATTCAATAGCATGTAGAACCACCTTCAGCAGCAATAACTTGAAGTAATTGTTTTCTGTATGACTTTATCAGTCGCTAACATTGTTAGGGAGGAATTCTGGCCCATTCTTCTTTCCAACGTTGCTTCAGTTCATTGAGGTTTGTGGGCATTTGTTTATGCAGAGTTCTTTTAAGGTCTTGCCACAGCATTTCAATCAGGTTGTGGTCTGGACTTTGACTGGGCCATTGCAACACCTTGATTCTTTTCTTTTTGAGCCATTCTGTTGTAGATTTGCTAGTGTGCTTGGAATTGATGTCCTGTTGTATGACCCAATTTCAGCCATGCTTTAGCTGTTGAACAGATGGCCTCACTTTTGACTCCAGAATAGTTTAGCATGCATAGTTCATGGTTGACTCAATGACGGCAAGGTGCCCAGGTCCTGTGGCTGCAAAACAAGCCCAAATCAACACCCCTCCACCACCGTGATTGACAGTTGGTATGAGGTATTTGTGCTGATATGATGAATTTGGTTTTCACCAAATGTGGTACTGTGCATTTTGGCCAAAATTTCCACTTTGGTCTTGTCTGTCCAAAGGACATTGTTCCAGAATTCTTGTTGTTTGTCCAGATGCAACTTTGCAAACCTAAGCCATGCTAACATGTTCTTTTTTGAGAGAAGAGGCTTTCTCCTGGCAACCCTTTCAAACAAATAATGTGTGTTCTGTGTTTTTTCTAATTGTACTGTCATGAACCTTAACATTTAACATGCCAGCGGAGGCCTGTAGAATCTGAGATGTTTCTCAGTTTTTTTACAGTTTTTCAGAGCATTGCAGGGTCTGATCTTGAGGTGAATTTGCTTGGATGTCTGTTCCTGGGAAGATTAGCAACTGTCTTGAATGTTTTCCACTTGTGAATAATCTTCCTCACTGTGGAATGATGGACTTTACATTGTTTGGAAATGACCTTATAACCCTTCCTAGATTGATGGGCAGCAGCAGTTGCTTCTCTATGACCATTGCTGTTGTGTTTCCTCCTTGGCATTGTGTTAACAAACACCTGAATGCTCCAGATCAGCAAACTAATAAAACATTGGCTTTTGTAGAGGTGGTCACACATGCTGATGATCAGTTTGCTCAAGGACATTTGGCTAGCAGGACCTGGCTGCTACTTCACCTCTTAATTCCTATGGAAGCAGTAAGGGTGAACTTAGTTTTTCACATATGGCTTCTCCATTTTGGCTCTAATTTTGTAAAATAAATTTTGACATGGTGTAATATGTCATGTGTTGTTGTTCCTCTGAGGTTGTATTTACCTAATTTTCAGACCTGCTAAGGACCAGATGGTTTTTATTATGTCCTAATACGTAAAACCATAGAATTCAAAGAGGGTGTACTGTCCAATATATCTCCCCTCCCAGACTCCTATGGGAAAATGAGGCCAATTAAAAAGTCCCAAATCATATACAGCTTTGCAGATAAGAAACACCACTTTAAACTCTGCCCAGAAATAGACCAGTCACCAGTGAACTCCCTGGTACCAGCACCCCTCAACCACCTGACCACAGCATTCTGGATTAGCTGAGGTTTCTGAACTAGTTTCAGATATAATCTCATGTAAATTGTGAATTTAACTGGCTAAATGTTTTGTCCATTTCTTTGCATTTAGGATGTAGCATGTGGTCTAAAAGCCGAAACAGTAATGAGGCTGCAAACTAGCACAAAATGTTCTAAAAATGGCAACATTTTGGTCAGTGAGTGGGAGGGGGGTAATAGTTTAATGAGGTTCAAGGCTTATGCCTTCAGAGTGACTACCATGTCGAATTCTTCTGACAAAAAGGTGATATTGTAACTGAATGAATTAGGCACATAAATTGAATTAAGCTTCTTTTTAAAAAGTCTAAGTCTCTCCCAATTCTCAGCTTAGGGGTACAAGAGGATGTGTTGTTGTGGTTATCAGCTACAAATCCAGAAGCCTTTCATTTCCCTAATCCATAAGGATCAACTGTCCATCTGCAGCTAGATTACCTTGTGTCAGCCAGCTAATGTGCCCGAAGAGAGAATCTTATTACAGATAGAAGAATACAAATTGCCTTTGTAGCTGTACAATATCTGTCCAGAATAAGTCTGTTGTGGGTTTTTCACATGGAAGTGAATGCAGCACGCTAAAGGAAAGGAAAGGAAAACAGTGCCGCTGATGTGGCATTATCCTAGTAACTCAGACCAGAAAGAAATCCTAATAAAATTCAGGACAATCTCGCATAGACTTGCATCCCACCCTTTTTCTGTTATATTCCGTAAATAGGATTGTGCAACCAGTCAGTATGAAATGATGGACAAACACAGCCAGTTTGGACCAATTCAAATCAGGTTTGTCCAAATTGGTTCTGGATAGCTCTGAATTAGGGACATGCACACGACTGCCAACCCAATCTGTACCTGAGTAGGCATGCACAGATTGGTCCCCAATCCACCCTCTGCCATTTTGGAAAGCTTCCTTCTCAATCCTTTGGTGTGCCTGTGTCAGTATTTGTGTGCTTCTTGATCTCTGGGAAGAAACCCATTCCTAGAAATGGGGAAATGCAAATAGCAAGACCAACTGTGCAACTGCACCAGGCTCCAGAGTTGGGGGGGATTGTAGAGGAGGGGGTGCTGAGGTACAGACAGCACTCTGTTTTATTTCCCACTCTTTTATCCAGGTGCCAGAGAGACAACCTGACCTCATTAACAGAGCAGTTTCCTAAGGAAGCCATAGAGAAAGGAGCAAGAGAAGGGCTATGAGCATAGACCACTAAGTATCCTTCTTAAAGGAATACTGAAGAGAACCTGCACATCCTTCACACCATCTGGAATTTTACCCTCACCTTCTTTCTTTTATTAGCCCTGTCTCCTGCCATCCATCAGCACAGAAAGTAGGTTTACATAAGAAAAAATGTTTATTTCTGTTGAGAGAGAAAGGTGGAAACAACCTTCCAGACCTAGCTCTACACTTTCTATCTTTTCTCTCTCCCCCACTTTCCTCTTTCTCCTAGCCAGACTGAATAGGAAGACTGATTGTGGGGTGTCACTTCATCTTGTGGGTGAACAGCAGCTTGCTGTCTTCTATGGTCATGACAAAATATTCCTGTTTTGGAATATTTCCTTGTCAATGTAAAGAGGGCACTCATCCTTAGAGTGAATCAGTTTTGGACACTAAAAGAAAGCCAGACCATGTGTCTCAAAACATTGTAAAATATATGAGGAAAACACCTAGGTGGTGTGATAGGGAAGGGGAAGGGGAAGAAGACAATTAGGCTTTGCTGATTGATAGCTCTAACTTGCAGTCTTGGACAAGAATCCCACTAGCACTTTCTAATCACAGTGCCTGCCAGGAGAGATTGAATAATGTCACTCATGTTACATATTCGCGTCGATTTCAAAGTCTTAATGATTACATACAAAGCCCTAAACGGTTTAGGACCTTGATATCTGACGGAACGCCTTCTCCCACCAAAGTCTACCCATTTCACTCGATCTAGTCTGGAGGTGCGACTGAGGAGCCTAACGCCGAGAGAGGCCCAGAGGGAAAGGACAAGAAACCGGGCCTTCTCGGCGGTGGCTCCTCGGTTATGGAACAACTTACCTTCAGAGATCCATATGGCCCCGTCGCTGGGCGTCTTTAAAAGCCAATTAAAAACATGGCTGTTTAGGCAGGCCTTCCCTCCGGGCATTATTTGATTTATTTGATTTATTTTTGTTCTCCATCTTGAACGATTATTTATTATTTTTATTTTTATTTTGGGATGTTGATATTATTTTAATTGTTTTGTTATATATGATGTACGCCGCCCAGAGTAGTCGAAATGACTAGATGGGCGGGATAGAAATATAATTAATAAATAAATAAATAAATAAATAAATAAATAAATAAATAAATAAATAAATAAATAAATAAATAAATATTCAGTTCTGTCACACATTTGTTTTTTGTTTTTTTACATTCTTTAGCATTTAGTTCCAGATAGTTTAAAAAGCTGCAGTATTTTGTTGTTGATTGTTATTTTTGATTATCTTTATTAGTCCATGCCTCTTCACTTCCAAACCTTTTGTCTTCAGAATTGGAATAATCTAATTCTTTGGATTAGTAATCTACTTGTTGTTGTTCTGTGGCATCACGTTTCCTCTGACCCTCCATGATATTATGGATGAGTGACCTCCAAAATGTCCTATCAGCCCTTGAAAACTCAAGGCCATGGCTTTTATTGAATCAATTCATCTGATCAAAATTTTGGAAAAAAATAATTTTGAGATGTGATGTTAGTTTTGAATTTATTCCTTTGGTGTTAATTATGTCTTTATTCCTTTGGCCTATCAGTATCTGTCCTCAAAACTCTAATCCCGATTTGCTAATCCTTTCCAAAACCACTCTTACGCTTCCTTACAGCATATATTTGTTATTTAATTAAGCACATCTCTGTATTGGTCTTAGTGTTTTTAGTGCTCTTTCTAGCCAGTGACACTCTCTTCCTCTCTTTATACTTCCCTGCACCCACATTTTGGTCCTAGTTTTGTACCTTAGTGCCTTTGTCAGTTTTTACAGGACAAGTCATTGCACACAAACACAAACACTATTATCGTGCAGGAAAGCAGCACAGAGATGAATAAACTTTAAGCCTATTGCATAAAATGTTAATGATGCACAGCACAAAACCCTGTGGACCTAATTGTATGAAACTCAACAGGAAAATTCAGCTCAGAAAGGGATACAATAGCCCCAAATTTCATCTACATCTGTGTGTTTTGGGGGAGGAGGAGAACAAGCTATGTCTGTGTTTAAAGAAGACTATAAAAGTGACTTGCACAAACCCTACCCCAGACATATGCATTTGTCTGGAATTAAATAGTAATAATCCTCTCTGAGGGGAGGGGGATACCATATCTCTACATTTCATGCATATTCATGAGGAAAAGATTTTAGACCAGCTATTTCCACTTCCTAAGGAAATCAACAGTAGGTGTGAAGACTGGGAATTATCCAAATTTTGATTTGGATTCCCATTCAAGTTGGATTGGAAAAGAACATAACAGTTTCTTAATTTACTGATGCAAATCAGTGGGAGGTGTGATTAGTATTTCCAAATCAGGACTTAAATTTGGGTCCAAAATGTATCGAGTCTGAATTGGTGCAAACTAAATCAGGCTCAAATCCAGTTTGTTGAGTCAGGGGACCCATGCACAGCTATAGTTTTAATATTCTTGTCACACGGAGAACAGCCCTTTTTTGACTGCTCAGAATGAAAGCTCCTTTGGGAAATGAACCCTGGAGTTGTCCCTAGTAGCTAATGTTCCCATGGATCATTAATGGTTAAAGTCAAATCTTCTGTTTCACTGGCTTTTCCCCATCATACTTGCTAGGGAACTTTAGTTGGATTAGAAAATAGAAGGCAAAGCTCAACCAGCATCTACAGCTTCCCTCTTAGCATAACCGTCTGTCCAGAGCATTCACTGTCACATTATCTGAAGAACAAGTGAGGAATGAAGATAGCCTGCAAAAGTACTTCTGTAGAACCCATCTCTCAGGATCCTGCAACTAGTACAGTTAGAGCATGCTGGCCAGACAAGACTAGGAACTGTAACTAAGAAAACATTAATAGGCTTCAGTTTCCACTATTTTTCATTATTAGGGCATCTTTAAAATACTAAACAGGAAGAACTAAAGTCTTCTCCATGAGATAAGTCTATCAATGTAGCCCAGCTCTAGATTGCATGCTTTTGTACATGCATTCATCCATCATTAACTGGCTGTGGTTAAAATAGCAAATATCTGCTAAAACTGAAGTGGACAAGCTCTGGGTTACTGAGGCCCAATCTGGAACTCTAGGGGCCTTGCATAGATGACACTATCTTTAAAAATGCAAGATTTTTTTTTACAAAACCTGAAATGACTGATACAGAACTTCTGATTTGCAAAGCTCTTCCTTTGCTCCAGAGTAGAATTGCCACTCTCATCTAGATGCAGGATTCCTACCCATTGTGTCTTTCTAGATATTCTTGACTAGCTGTAACATTTAGTGAGATGAAAGTTTCCTCTACATTAGAATAGTACATCTAACAATACTGTTAAAATAGAAGTACAGGCCACAAGAGTTCTCCCATCAGTGTGGAAAACACTGATGTTTGGGGCCCGTACTCCATGTGGGCTTTGCCTCCAAAAATAATTGTAACAATTCATTAATACAGGGAATAGTAATTGGAGAGCAATAACAGGAAGACACAAAAGGAGATACATCAGTAAAACAATTTTCCTCTTTTCCCTATCAGTGGTATGATTTCTACCAAATCGTCTTGTTTCAGATACTTGTAAAATCTTTTGCAATGCTGTCTCTTCAGGATTTTCTCTTCAAAATTTTCTTTCCTTTTACATTATTTATTATAGACTTTATGTTCAATAAAGGACATAGATAGGCTGCAACAATTGAATAGCTGGAATTTTTTAAAAAAACTGGATAATAAATACCGAAGATGGTCCCAAAGTGTTCTAAGAAGGTAAAGACCGTCAGAAATTCCCAGACTCATTTCTCTTGGATGAAAGTTCCCAAACATTAGAGCTGCCACCAAAGGAACCTTACTCCTGATAGAGGCTGGTCTATCCTCCCTGTGAGAGAGAATCCTGAAGTGAGAATCACTCAATAGCCATGAAGTGTCAGTACAGTCTTATAGGTCGTAGTAAACACAAGTTAAAAACTAGAGGACTAACATGCACCCCATTGCCCTCCCAATAAAGACGCGAGACAAGAATTATGGATTAAAACACCGTCCACACTTTATTAATCGTAATCAATGTTGCCATCCTTTGGCAAAGGGGGGCTTGCTGTAGTGCGGAATCAGGTTAAACCGTAGAGGTCTCAAAGTACCTCTTAAGCAACAAATGGGTGAGTCCCTGGCCCCAAGTTTTTGCGGTCTTGAAAGACAGCGAGAACCCGGCCGGCCGCAATTTGACCACCCGCGGACCTCAAGCCAGCTTCTCCTTGTTGACTGTTGGTCCAGTTGCGGCCCAGCGCATCTTTTCCCCCAAGCACTGTAATCGCACGATCCGCAGCGCTGGGAGGTCAGATGGGCTATAGCTTACCTGAGTTTGCAATGGGACTCACCAGAAAACCTGTTATATCCACACTACCCGCCACAGCATAGGGACTAGCCGTGCTAAGTCCCATGCCCGCCATCGAGCCTATCAAGCTCAGCAAGCAGGCCCCCCTTGATGTCTTCAAGGAAGACATCCAAACCCAAATCGGACAGATGTACACCATCATTCTGAAAAAACTCAGGCCTATCCAAGTGGATCATCTGGTAACCAATCACCGATCCAAGGCCGACGCAGACCACTCTGCAAACCTCCCAGTTAACACTCCTGTGCGCTGTGTTAACGGGGGGGGGGGAATTCCTGGCATCTCTCCATGCCAACCGAGGGACGATCGTCGACCATACTATACGCATAGCCGGATACATGGCCTTCAACCATCTCAGGTCGCACAAAACATCCAAAATTAAAGCCTTTCTGCAAAACCTGGCCAGATCATTGCCGCCCAGATGTATTACCAATAAATCTGGTGGAAATTGGCCAAAGGCCGCAGCCCTGCATAACTGGCTCCATGGCATTCCACGCAGCCCTTTCCATACGATGTGGGCTCTGGCTCCAAGGCCCAGGTTGTTTCCCTATGGGGATGCAGCCACATAACGCGCTGCCCAATAAACGTAGCTGTGGCCCAAAATCACAACTTGTCATCATCTCACCATCACCAAGGAACCTGCGGAGACATAACCAAACCAGGCCCCTGCCTAGACGTTAGGAAGTGTTCTAATATACCTACGATAATTGGATGAAGACCACTGACCCAAACGCTTGATTTCATCTGTATTGTATCCCAAGGCCACAGCTGTGGATGCTGCACCAATTCTAAAGGAATGTGTGCCAAAACGTGATCCCTGCACGGCGACTCTGTCCAACGCTATGTCCGTTAACTTCCAGAACTGCTACTTTGTTAATGGCGAATTATCTCTATGCTTAAAGAAATAGCCTTGATCCTATCCCCTAACTTCCACGTACGCAATCGTGGCCTTCACAGGGCAGATGTCTTCTATATGGCAATGCGTTAGTGTAAGTTGAGCACCCCTACCTAGTTGATCGGCCTTGGATCGCTGAATGTAAATTAAAACCGTATTGTCCACAACCCTAACATCGTGCCATTGCAAAGCTACCTTAGTCTCGTCATTCTTATCAGCCGCAACTACCTCACTAATCCTAAAGTCCCCAAAAAACATCAATAGGGATGCTGCTCTAAATAAAACTATTTTATATTCGTCCCTGCACAACAGCTCCCACTGCTTACAGATGCGTTCTAACAACGCAGGTGATATGGGAGCCCTGGTGTCCCTGAACTCTACCCCTTTCCTTAGACCACCCTTCAATCATTTTCTTAATGCGGTAATCTGAGGAATAATCCTGATACCCATTAATCCTAGCGTAGAAGGTGAGGGCAGACAACCTACCCTGAATAGCTCCAGGTGCCAATCCCTTTCTATTCAAATACACAATGAATTGTTGAAGGTGATCCACTGGTGCAGGCCAGACAGGCTCCAAGTTAACCAGCTTCCTAAATTCCTGAAACTCGATACTCACAGCCGAGTACCCTTTCCATGTCCTCAGTGCTAGGGCCAAGCCTATTGCCCTTTCCGCGTCTTCGCTCCAATCTGCCAAACCTCTGGGGGCAGAATCTCCAGGAACTCATTGGCTCCTGGATTTAGCTCCCTGAACTGCTCGATCTGTTGACGCGACAATGCATCAGCTAAGCTATTATCTATCCCTGGAACGTGTCGTGCCTGATCCAAAATGTTGAATTTCAAAGCCCGCAGCGTGAATGCCCTAACTAATGTCATGACCCTCTCTGAATGAGACATAAGGTTGCTTACAATGTAAACCACCACCTGGTTGTTGCACCAAAAACGCACGACCGAGTTTGACCACTCTTCTGCCCATAGCCACAGTGCGCCCACTATTGGGAAGAATTCCAGGAACGTTAAATCCCTGGTAATACCGGACTTATGCCAATCTTCAGGCCATGTGCCGGTACACCATCTTCCCCTGAAATAAATTCCGAACCCTAAAGAACCTGCAGCGTCCGAATGGACCTGGAAGTCCGCTTTAAGCCCTATCTCACTTCTCCAGAAAGATATTCCATTAAATTCTGCTAAAAACTGCCTCCAAACTTGTAGGTCCTCCCTCATA
Organism: Intellagama lesueurii; assembly: GCA_037013535.1. Taxonomy (NCBI): domain Eukaryota; kingdom Metazoa; phylum Chordata; class Lepidosauria; order Squamata; family Agamidae; genus Intellagama; species Intellagama lesueurii. The sequence goes on along the minus strand of JBAJHW010000002.1, from coordinate 227,414,981 downwards.
TCTCGCGTAACCCTAGTCCTATGCAAAGGGCGATGCAGGCCCTTCATCATGTCGCAAGGCCGATGCAAAAAAGTGTGTCCCGGCGCCACGACTCTGCAAGCAAAGTTTAAACGGCCTACAATTTCCTGAAGCTCTCGCAGAGACACTTTTCTCCTCTGTAATAGGGATGCTATCCGACTCTTGAGGTCAGCTAATTTGTTGTCTGGCAGCTTCGACGTCTGTTGTATGGTATCTAGCTCAATGCCAAGGAAAGTGAGGGACGTAGCCAGTCCCTCTGTTTTTTCCTCCACCAATGGTAAACCTCTCCCCCGCCATTGCTTGAAAGGTGTTCAGGATAAATGCACACCTCCCTGTGTTCCTTTCACCACAAAAAAGAAAATCATCAAGATAATTGGTCATAGACCTACAGCCCGCCTGCCTCCTAAGCTTCCATTCAATAAACGAGCTGAATCACTCAAATGCCACGCATGAAACAGAGCAGCCCATGGGCAAAGCTCTGTCGATATAAAAGGATCCCTGAAATTGAAAGCCTAACAGATCAAAATCCTGCGGATTAACTGGCAAAATCCAGAAAGCTGATTTAATATCACATTTTGCCATCTCTGCCCCTACACCGCACTTCCGTATCATGCAAACCGCCTTATCGAAAGAGGTGTAGCGCACTGTACAAAGTTCCTGAGGGATGGCATCGTTAACCGACTCTCCCTCCGGGTAGGACAAATGATGTATTAATCTAAACTCTCCCTCTACCTTTTTTGGGACTATTCCTAAGGGCGAGACCCTTAAGGTTTCTATGGGGGGCGTCTTGAAAGGCCCCAGTACCCTACCTTCCTTTACTTCCTTAATGATTTTTTCCTCAACCACATTTTCCATTCCACACACGGATTTCACGTTCTGCGTGAAATATGTTTTGCGCTCACCAACAGCCGGGATCCTAAAACCGTACTTAAAACCATCTAATAAGTAAATAGCGTCCACCTCGCAGGGGTAATCATGTAGCCAGGCTTCCAAAACTGCAACCCTAATTGGACTGGGGCCCTTTTCCAGAATTACCCCCCATCACTGCTGGGTTGTTTATCACCTCCTGCGCCCCTATTCTGATGCTGAGCGCCCGCTCTAACACACAACATTTTGAGGTGCTGACCCCCACATGCTGAACACTCATGCCTGAAATGGCATGGCTTCCTGGTGCAAGTGCCTCTGGCACTGTAATCCCAACAGAGCAGGCGGGGTTGAACCACCTGCCCCGCTCCTATGCGGGGATTTTGAGTTTGGACAGCCTTTCTGTTCAGATGTCCACTATCAAACCTATCCCCGAGATTAGGTCTGGCTGGTGTCATGGACTGTAGCCAAAGACCCAGTAGGGGTTCATCCCACCTGAGATTCGGATGAATCGCGCTGCGCATACAAAACGATTTATCATAGTTAAGCCAGGCCTGCCCAGAGAAATCTACATACACTCTATATATTAAATCCAAATATTGAAAGAGGGATTGCGCCCGCCATGGTTGGGCCTTTATGACAACCCCGGCGTAAATTAAGAATCCCGGTAGCCAGTTGGACCATGTCCTGTCTGGCTTCTTCCTCCTACGTCGCTTCTTGTCTTTCTCATCCTCCTTGTCTAAATCCTTTTTTTCCACATCTCTATTTAACAACTCGAATAGATCGACATATTTGCCTTTTTTTTTCCTGAGTCGCCAGCGTGAGGTGGTCACCTAATGGCATCGAGTAATCGCCGAATGGCAATGCTCTCAGAGGCACGGTATTATAACCTGTGTCTGGAACAGATGGATACGTTCAGACCCCTACACCAGCTGTAGTGTTGAACGGTGCTGAAAACACAACCTGGGGATGCGGTGCAGCCCATCTGCCAAATTGCGCGCTAGAACAGGGCCACGAAGCGTTCGGGGCCCTGAAACCCTGTGTGTCATAAGGTGTATAAAATGGCGAATTAAATTGTCCGCTGCCAGCCCAAGGCCAGGCAGGGATCGGTGACGGAGTGCCCGGTGCAACGGCTGACTCACCTGTTGAAGGCGTCTCTAAGCTGGGGTCCTCCCTGCCATATAGCTGGTCTGGGTCTTCCACGTCCACCACTTCCTGCCTGTTGGGAACCACAGCTGCAGAACCAGATGCCACCTTGGTTGACGCCCTTCGCCCTTTGACCGTATACCGTGATCGTGGTGTAGTTGTTGCCCCATCTACATCACCTCTGGATGTCCCTGCCGACTGCTGCTCCGCTTCAAGAACAGCAAATCTGGACATCAGGTCACCAGCTATAGCTTTAAGTTTTGCCCTACGATGACTCTTGGCCTCCCTAGCTGAGCAGTGTGGCTGAGACTTGCCGGACTGAGGTGCCTGTCGCTCCAACCTTGCAGCCTCCAGAGTGGAATTTTTTTCTTGCAGCTGCTGCCATACAGGCCAAGATTCTTCATCCGATGAAGATTGAGGCAGAGACACTTGTGGAAGAGGCCGTTTCCTTGTCGGTTGCTTCCCTTTCTTGTTGCTCTGACCTTTACGCATGGCCATTCTGACCCTAGCACTCTAAACTCTTGAAAGGCACCCCGAGTCTGACCAGCTTAGGTGTTAAACTCAATTGATAATCTCACATTGCTTAGACCACTGCAGAAGTGGGGAAAAACTAGCTGGCAATTCTGAGCTATAACCACTACAGTACTGCAACCCAACCTTTGCACAATGAAGCACTTTATAAGTTCCCAAAACCACTATGAATCACTTTAATTAACTATGCTATAAATACAATGAAATATGCTTCCCTGAGTGATTACCTGTAATCAAAATTATTTATTCAGATTAGAATTGATGAAGCCAATATCCAAATAGTTTTAGTAAAACAGCTACTAGCTGCTTTCTAATTTATAAAAATATAATTAATTTAATGCTACACCAGAAGCCCCTAAGAATTAATTGCCAGACTCAAATTAATTTACATGAGTCTACCAAGCTATCTATACATAATAGAATTAATTATTTATTCCTATATATATCTTATTAAAGTCTAAATAATTTTATTTATTTATTTATTTATTTATTTATTTATTATTGTATTTATATACCTGATCTAGATAGGCTAATGAAGTAAAACAATTCAAAATCGGTGCCTCGTGACCCTAGCTATGTCCCCAAGCCACCAACCATGAAGCACCACCCAGACGCTATAAACTCCAACCCCAGGAGGAGGTAGGGTGGTATTGGGGGGGAGAGATCGGAGCACCAACGGCCATTGAGCCTAAGAGCCATGCCGCACGCACCCCAAGCTGCTGCGGATCCTCCAAACTGCTGCGGATCCGATAGGCCATGGAGCTCAGCCGCCTTCTGCCTACCCAACCCTCGCAAGCTCCGGATTAACGGGCCGCCGAGCAATGAGGCGTTCTCGACACTGGCCCTTTGGCCGAAGTAAGTTTCCTATATTATTTTTCCCCTAGAGCTACCCAGCAACTAACCAGCTTTGATCGCATGGTCGTGATCCCCCCTTTCACAGCGCTACCCCCCCGCAATAAGAAATTTATGTAATCTTAACGAAATCAATTAATATAAATTAATTTACAAAAGAGGTTATGGGAAAATGCAAATTTGGCTGAGTAAATCAAATAAAATTATTAATCAGACCACAGGGGGTAGCCGATGCTACCCCCCCGAGACTCCCAAGCGATGTCCTCACAGGCCTCCAAACGATGACGCAGTTTGCAACAATGCAGCATAGCGGAGCTCTCTCCTTCACTGGTGCCAGAAAAGGAAGAGGGCGGGGAGAGGGGGGAACGTCCCTTAAATAACCTGACGCTCCCCCTTCTCGCCCCGGCCGTTCTCGAGAGACTAAGAGTCTCACATCATCCGGGGAGGGAGGCAAAGGCGAGCCATGCTGCTGAAGCATTGGCTCAGCAGCGGCTTGATCATACGTTCTCAAAAGTCAATGAAGTCCAGGTTTACTTGCCACAGCAAGCTTCAGCATATGTCTGAATTCAGGAAATAGCTTTTTGTCCATTGTAGGTAGCTCCTGACTGGGACAGAGATTCACCCCAAAATTTGGAGGTGAGATTCCCCCCCCCCCATAAGCCACCCTGGAGTCAATGCAATCTCATGCAACTGGGGAAAAAAAGAAGGCACAATAGCCTTGCTTGCTTGCTGAAAGATGTCCTTCTCCAATTTACCCTGCCAAGGTTCTTAAAGCACAATATTCCTAATGACCTCAACATCCTCACTCCTCCCAATGAGCATAAGCAAAACATATAAAGGAGAGATGTTTAGAGGTTAGAACAGCCTTTAGAGAAAAACTGTGTTGTAAATTATCACAAAATTTAATATGACTTTTTGCACAATAATAACATGTCAAGTAATGCAAAGATATATTTGAAATACCTTAATAACAGTCCAATATTTTTCCCTTTAAAATATGAAAATGTATGTCAAGAAAAAGAAGAAAGAATGTAATGTAGCTGCATCTTGTATCCATTGATGGGGTGATTTACATAGATCGCATTTAACATGCTATCATCATTATCCTATCAGTCTTCTGTCTAACGCAGATGTCTTGAGACAGAGTTTTTAATGTTCTCAAATGGAGGGGGGGGGGCCTCCAAAGCAAAATTGTGGGAAATAAGAGTATTGAAAATCAGAGATGGGAACAGCTGAATTTCAAATAGGGTATGATTTATTTTTTAAAAAAATACATGCCTCCCTTAAATCAAAGAATGAATAGATATACCAAATGTTAGTTAAGGATGTTGTATATGCATCCAGAAGAAAAAGGAATAAATAATGTTCATCGTAGGTACTGTGTCAGCTTTTGGTAGCTTCTCTTAAGTTGGCTGAGACAATATAAGTAGCAGAAGCACAATTTGGTTTCATAAAATTTATATGCCGTTTCCACAGCATACGTGATCCAAGGATCCATGGTCGGAATTCACATGGCTTTTTTCCAAAAGCAGTTTCTGGGCCTTAGTTAGAATTGGTGCCATGTCACAGAAGAAAAGGCTTGCAGAGCTTAGGAGGGGGAAAATGGACTACAACTGTTCATGCTGGCTGAAGACTTCCAGGATATACAGTCCAAAATGTCCAGGCTCTGGTAGGTTACAATTCTTTATCCCCGTGATTTGAATAGCAACACATTCACTGCACATCTGTAAACTTGTTAATATCTTATGGTATTTCATCTTCCCTTGCTCTCTGTTGAGAACTGCTGACTTTAGTAGCATATGCAGCCATGCAGAGCTACAGCTCTCGAGGGAGGGGGAGCACATTCTGCAAGGGTTCTGTTGGGGGCCAGGGTAGTCATCCAATTTCAGGAAATCACCAGTCCCTCTGAATGGCTCATTGGGTGGGAGTTTCTGGCTATAGAGTTAGGGAATCCATATCTCCACTGTGCCTCTCAGGGCATTTGAGTTTGATGGACCCACCATAAGGACCACTAGCACAAAATAAGAGAAGTGTCTCCAAATCAGAAGTAGCATATCACTGGTGACTTCATCCTCTCCCTGATAAGATGACTGTCCCATTTATGCAACTTTTATCTAGCTGAGGATAGTTTAAGCAACATCAAACTAAATGAGGTTAATGGTGCATTTGCAAGTGATCTAAATAATCCCAAACCATGGATATATTTGATATTACAGAATATTTTCTTATATGGTATGGTTTGCTCTACTAGAAATGTGATCCCAGCCTTCCTCAGCCAGGTTCCTGCCAGATGCATTAATGACAGATTCCAGTTCCCATCATTGTTAATGCTGATTCGGGCAATGGGAGGTGTAGACTAACACATGGGAAGGAGAGAACCCATTTGGGGTAGGCTGTCTCTCGTAGAGCAAAATGTTCAATAAAATGATAAAGTAAGGTTCCCTTAACCAATGAATTAACAATTTTGTCTCACTTTCAGATTAGGGACTTATTTCAATGGAGGAAAGCATGCCTCTTTGAAATGTAAACCTGCAAAAATTGGACTAGATTGTGCACTTCATTATGTTTTTGAAAGTCTTTATAAACTAATTCATAATGTGCTTGCTATGGTACAAGTCCAGCATAATATATTTCCATAAAAGTTCTCTGCTATGCACTTTTAAAATTATTTTTATATTTTTGGTTTTGTGCATGATACCAATACACATCTTGGCAATATGGAGCATGTAAGTGTTCCTTTCTGCTCAGTGCATCATAATGCAGTGTCTCACAGGCTGATCCTTTTCTGACTGGCTATCATGAGATATGTTTTGTTTATATCAATCAGCATCTGAGCAAAGATGATGGCCAGGTTTAGTCAGGCAGAACACACGTGTGTGGAAAATATAAATTAACTTGTGCCCTCTCTTGGTTTGGATAACAAAAATAATAAAGTTAATAGGAACAAAGCCAAAGCTCATTATGCATTTGAGAATTATGAATTTAACAAGATTCAGCTTACAAGCTAACTAATTTTAAGTCTCAACAACATCAGTAGTTAAAAGCAAGGCAAAGCCAACCCTCTCATTAGGCAAATTCAAGGTGAAATTATAAGGAGAGAGCATCTGTCAATAGAAGTTGAAATCTGTTAGTGTTGTAAAAGTGTAATTCAGGCATTTGCAAACAAAGTGTTTATCTCCTGGTGAGAAATCACAACACAAAGCAATGTAACTTGCAAACTTTGTGGAAACTATGATAATCAGATGTCTTCAGCACTTAAAGAATCCTTCCTTCTCATGACACATGAGAAGTTTTGCCCTCAGACAGGAGATGCTAAGAAGGCAACGGGGAGGGATGAAATGGTGGAGGTCACAGTCTCTGTGTTCCAGGTGGCCTGCCTGCCATACCCTCAGTTCCTCTGCTGTTCTCAGGTGTAGCAGCGAAAACGGTGCCATCACAATTGAAGTAAGATTCTTCTGTATTTAAAGTGTCATTTTAGGGGTACAACATTGTCTTTCATTGTAGACACTTACAAATCTTGGGCTTTGGACCATGAAGCAAGAGAAATAATCTGCCAAATGGTGGTTCACAGAAATAATAATAGTTAATGGCAGCAGCAACATATTATTTTTGTGATCCTATCTAATCCTTCTGGTTTTCTACTGAAGCAGGATCGTGGGTATTCAGTGCTTTTGAAACATCAAGCCGCCTGACCTCTCCATCCTGCAACTTTCTAGCTCTCCCTCTCTGTATTTTCTTAAAAGAGGAACCAACAGATGACATTCAAATAGCAGAATCCTGTGACAGAAATGACAGCTTCAGAAAAATGAAATGCTATGAGACTGACAAGTATTTCTACAGACTGCTGTGACAGATTATAGTGGAGCATTCCTGGAGAACAATGATCAGTTTTCTAAGGTAGTAAAATTTGCTTCTGAAGGGTGATTGGAAGGGTTAAGTGTGAAATATATCCAGTGATGCAAGATTCAGCTTAAAAAAGCACAAAAATAGCTATGAACGCCTATTTCTATAACTCTTAGAAAAGTCCACCACATACCTGACTTCCTGAGGCTTTTCTTTCTTTGTACCAGAAGCACCTCAATTAATAAATATATGAAATAATTTTCTCTCAGTGACTGGCAACATCATCAACAGCATTTGGAGTTGCTAGCATCAAGTCTTCCATAGCACATGTTGAGGGGCATAGAGCACACTGACATACATGTGAAATCTCCTGTTCTTCTCTGCACTCAGAAAAGACTGTTGATGCAAAAAAAAAAAAAAAAAAAACCACCCTATTTTCTTGGGTTCATTTTGATTCTGCCAACTCTGATCTACAGCCTATTAAGTGACTCCCAAGTAACCAGTTCTCCATATGGCCAAGGGTTAGACTATCTTGGGGTTCCATATGTTTTAGAAAGTGGGTAGTTCTTTCTTTCCATATTATACTCCTTGCATTCTCTACTGTTCCTTCAAGATATTCTGAAAAAAAACTTTTAATCTAGGAGGGGAGGCATGGTAGCCAAAGAGTTGATGTGCATTTGATATACACTTCTCTATTCAACAATGCTGAGGTTAGGTGCACCAGACCCCTGTGTAGTTCAAAATCCGTGTACAACTCTTATGCCCCCCAAAATGTAACTACAAAGTAGAAACAGTTGATTCACACATATACACACAGACATAAAAACCTTCCCCAGCCTGTGTCAGCCTCTTGGCTTGCCCCAGCACCAGAGCCACCATGCCCACCATCAGACTGGGGCCACCACATCCAAAACAACAAGGGCCTTGTTAAGTCTGAGACCCACCTTTCCCAGGCCACTTCTTGGAGATGAATAGCAGCATAGTATTTATTGAATATTTATTTATTTATTTATTTATTTATTTATTTATTTATTTATTTATTCATTCATTCATTCATTCATTCATTCATTCATTCATTCATTCATTTATTTATTTATGGGGGCAAAATCTGTGTATAACCAAAACTATGCTGTTTGACCCTGTGCAATTCAAGGGAGAAGTGTTGATGCTTTGAGTCTTTCATCTCCTTCTCTGTACGTCACTGGGTGCAGTGCCTGCCAGGTAATTTATTTTATCAGTAGGGATTTGCTTCAGGGATCCAGTAATGGTTATATCAGCTTTCATCGGCTGAAATTCTGTTGCTTAGTGAAGAAAGTTGTAACCAGAGTAGGCCTATTTAATCAATGGAATGTACAGAGGAGTTAACTCACCAAATTCCCAGAGTTGAGCCACTACAGTCTCGCTGCTTAAAATGCCATTGTTTTGAATGGATCATATGGCCACAATACACTCTGAATTGTGAAAATGCATTTCCCTATATCCCCAACCACTTATCATGCTACCTGTGAGTGGTGGGAGTTTGAATCCAGGGCACTAAACGTCCCCCATTCCTCATTTATAGACTCTATTCTTGTTGATATATTTCTCTTCCTTAATTAGGAGATTTATATTGTTCTGTCCATGGACAAATGTATCTTGTGCCTTATTGCATGTGCTGACCCACAAAATTGCTGACCATTTTGTGACATGTTATAAAACCACAGTAAATACAAACATGGTGAGGAATAAAACTGCTAGATCATTTTGTATATGCTCCATAGCTTATGCAATTATTGTTTTTTGTTATTTGGAATCCGTTTTTACTAGTGAACTTAGGGTCAGCCCTAGAAACCTAAGTGGGGCAGGGAGTAACCTTCTTACTAATGATACCAGAAAGTTAATGAAAATCTGGTGTCTTTCTGATTGGAAGAAGGGCTGGAAATTAGAGTAGAAGTGAAACCAGCAATAATAAATAATAATCATGTTCCATCAAGTCAATTCTGACCTTTTCAAAGTTTCCCAGGTAGAGAATACAGTGGTGCCTCGGAAGACGAAGGTAATTCGTTCCGCGAGTAGCGCCGTCTTGCGAAATTTTCGTCTTGCGAAAAGCGGTTTCCCATAGGAATGCATTGCAATGCATTCCTATGGGAAACCTCGCAAGACGAACAAATTATTTTCGTCTTGCGAGGCATCGGTCTTGCGGAAAAAAAATTGTCTTGCGAAGCACAGCCATAGAAGAAGCCGTCTTGCGAGTCACCAACACGATCGCAAAACGCTTTCGTCTTGTGAGTTTTTCGTCCGGCGAGGCGTTCGTCTTGCGATGCACCACTGTACTCAGAAGTGGCTTACCATTCCCTTCTTCTCTGAGATTGTGCAGCTTGCCCAAGACTATACAGGTTGGCTGTACTTGTAGAAGGCACAGTAGGGAATCAAACTCACAGCCAGATACTTAAACCACTGAGCTAAGCCAGCAAGCATAACAGTTAATTTAAAAAGGTAGAAATTAGAAAGAAGAGGCCCAGCTCTAAACATACAGCGATGTTTGATACAAGCCCAATATTCCTGCTGCCCTGTTAATGCAATCTTATCTGGGATGGGAACTCGTGTGAACCTCTTTTTCACGTTTGGAGGGGTGTCATTGCTTACCCTGCAATTGTTCCACCTGTTGGTTTCTGTCATGATCCCTTCTTGATTTCACACCTCCTTAATTTCTTCCACCCTGGATTGTTTAAAAAAATATAAATGAATTCTTTCCACTCTACGCAGTAACCTTTGATTTCTGCTTAATGCTGGTAGAGATTTGAAGTAAACCAATGCTGACTTGGATTATGTTTACGGTAATAATGGCTTATTTGTGATGCCCCACCTCAAGCTACCTTTAGTCTGCCTATTCCTGTCTGTCTCATTATTGAAGAGACTTTCTGTGTGTGTATGTGTAAACATTTGCTTGCCTCTGTGTGTATGGTATATACGAGAATATTTGTGTGTATATAGCCACTTTTCCCCATGGCTCCACCTACCAATGGTTGCTGTGTTCTCTACCTCAACAGTCTCAGTATCCCTTAGCCCTTGCTGCTTTTTGGTCTCTTCTAGGTTCAGTAATTCTGGTTCTGCCATGCTATTTCAAGCACAACCTAGGCCTCCATAAGCCATATGGCTTAATTAGAACTGATATTCAAAAGCAGTTTCAAGGCTTTCAAGCTCTTGTATGTGTCAAGAGGAGGACAGTATCAACTTGAGAAAATTTCCAGGTCATTGGAAGCCATTTTGACTAAGAGTTGCGGAAGTTAAATTCTTATTTATCTTGGTTTCTCAGATATATATGGAGGAACATGCTGAAATCTGTGACTGGTCTGATTATATCTATTGTTTCTTGAACATAATATAAATTCTGGGTCCTGAACTCCATTTCCTATCAGGCTGCCTGGCTGAGACCTTCCTCTTCCAAAACTCCCGTTACTTTGAGGGGATGTAGAAGGACTCGAAAAGCAAAAATGGAGGTTCAAGGTCCTGGATCGGAAAGGGTGTTGGCTTTGGGGTTCTCAGTTAGAATTTAAAAGCTTGCATTGCAGGAGGTCTGAAACTTTGATCCCAGATAGAATGGCTTCCTGTGGTGAAGGTAAAATCTGGGTGATTGGAAGTTTAACCACAAAGTTTTCACAGCATCAGGACCACCGTATGAATACAGTACTGTACAAGATGCCACTGGCTATGCTGGGTGTGGAATTTAGGGAGTTGCAGTCCAGTAAGTAACATATTCAGCATCTGGGCAGCCCTGGCAGAAATTGGCTACAGAGGAGTCATGGGAGTTAAACTAGGTGCCTTGGTACATTTTCATCAGATTTGTTGTTGTTTAGTCGTTAAGTCATGTCCTACTCTTTGTGACCCCATGGACCAGAGCACGCCAGGCCCTCCTGTCTTCCACTGCCTCCCGGAGTTGGGTCAAATTCATGTTGGTAGCTTTGATGACACTGTCCAACCATCTCGTCCTCTGTCGTCCCCTTCTCCTCTTGCCTTCACTCTTTTCCAACATCAGGGTCTTTTCCAGGGAGATTTCTCTCCTCATGAGATGGCCAAAGTATCGAAGCCTCAGCTTCAGGCTCTGTCCTTCCAGTGAGCACTCAGAAGCTATCTGATTTCAGCAGATAGTGGCTGAAATCTTATTGTTTGGCATACTAACTTGTGCTAAACCAGGCCCATTAAATTAGTGAGCATTTGGTGAGTCAGCTCCTCCATATGTTCCATTGATTCATATAGGCCTATTGTAGTTTTAACTCACTATGCTAAAGTAAGTCACAACTGGAGCTGGCCTTTATGAATCAATGGAACTTATGGAGGAGTTAACTTATCAAATCTCCACTAATTCAAAGGTCCTACTCTAGTGCAGCTTACTACACTAAGCAATAGGATTTTAGCCACTGTCTCCATTCATGTTGGGGTTATCTGTACCAGAATAACAGGGAAACAACTTTCCCTGGCAGCCAAAACAGAACTGGAAGTCCTGCTGTGTTTGATGGCATTCTCCTGAACTATGTTGATGATCCTTTCATGGATTAGTGCAATGCTTTTCCTGAGCCAGCCATCAGAAATGTAGAATGAAATTTATGTTTCTGATAACCAGCATTTTCAGCCTTGAAGCTCCAGCCTGTCTCTTTAAATGTATTATGAATATTATCTGTAATGTATCAAAGTGTCTTCTGCAGGATGGTATAAACTTCAGCAGTACTTATGGCCATAAAGTGTATTCCCCAGGTTTTATTTATATGCACATTAGCTGAATAGGATTGGATCTTTAGCCAGCCCTAGGAATCAGAATAATTTATATGTATCAATAAAGTTCTCTAGCCAGTTGCTAGGTGCAGGGAGAGGCGCAGTAGCTCTATTTAAACCATTAGCCTCTAGATAAATTGAAAATAATTCTCTATTTAGAGGGCAAGATGTAAGACAGTTGGCAGCAGGGGTTCAAGCACAGCAAGGTTATGCTAAAGAGACTTTTAAAATTTCATTTGCTATACCTATGGGACTGAAGACATAAAATTTAACTTTATTCTTCTGGTATTAAACACAGTCCTAAGGGGAAGGGGATGGCATGGTTATTTCTAAACTTTCTCAAGCACAGAACTGGAAGGCAGTTCACACACATCTAGTTAGAGCTTCACAAAGTGTTTTGCACTGTGTGATCCCAAGCATGTACTAATGACCTGCTGTAACCATTCGATCTAGGTAAAGTGGTTCTGGAAGCTCAAACCTGTCCTCGGCTGTGACCATGGCATCATATGGGCTTATAGATATAGATGGCTGTGATCTGCTAGGGGATATCTGGACCATTTCTTGTGAGCTACCTGGTTTCTCTTGGTTGCTGGGGTACTATAGGTAGGTGGCTTATCTGATCTGGTTGGTAATTTTAGGGGCACTTTGAAGAACTTGTCTTCTCTTTCAGTCCTCAAGCAACAGATAGGGCAGGAGATCCAAATTAGCTAATGTAATGTGATGTATGTGGGGCTACTTTTGAAGACTGCTCCGATCCTACAATTTTTTGTAAGAAAGGAGATTGTAGGAAACAGCACGCTGTTGGAAGGATTTGCAGTTTGGTTATTGCCTTTTTAGCATAGAGAAAAATGTAGAGGGTTCTGCCAGTTTCACCCTGTCCAATGGAAAAAGAAAAATGATCAGTCTGGGTGCTTTCCTTTACCAAGATATATATCGTGTGGAGCTACATCTCTATCTTCCTCTACCTTCAGAGAGCAGAAAACGAAGGAGGGAGAAAAAATGGCCAGCAAAGGAAGCAACAGAAAGGAAGAGTCATGGAAAAAATCTTCGTTAGCAGTAGGTTGACAGCTTTCTCCACACTAACATTCAGTATTAAAAGGAGAAGCATACAAAGTTTTATTTTCCAACACATGCTGGATAAGGATATGCTGCATGGTTGTGGAAACAATCAGGATAAGGCCGCATGGTTGTGGAAGCAATACAAATGCAGGAGCAAGTGATACCTTTAATCAACTATTAAGAATATAGAACCAAAAAGACAAAAAACAAACAGCGAGCTTTCAATGATAAATCATCTTCTTCAAGGCTGTGCATCAAGTTCTTATGGGTAGTTCTAAACTTATATGCTGTTATTAATGTCCCCAAATCCACATGGTTGATGATGTTGTGGCCAGGTTTGCTTCTTAGATGGAGACAGTGCAGTATGCAAGTTTGTTTCAGGTTCTACTTTAAATAGCATTTTGGATTTTATGGCTCATCTCTTAAAACGGAGGACAGTCAGGCAAGAATGTCTTTTTGGCTCGGGGCGAAAGAATTCCCAGAAGCATGGCCTGCCTCTAACAGAGTTGGGATTAGGAATTTAGTTAAACCATGGGAACAGTCAATTTAAGCCAAATTAAAGCCAAATGAATAGTTTTACCTGGTGGATGTTTTCTTTAGCATGCAGTACTGCTTGTTTGGTGTCAAGAGGCCTGGAGTACATGCTGGAGTAGTCATCCAACAGGTCACTGCTTTTCTTATATTTTAATGCCCTAAGATGGTATAAAGTTTGTGTGATTACAAGCTGTGTGCAGATGTCAACAAGCCCATATGGTATTTTTAAAAGGAAATGTGTCTGCTCGTCTAGGGTCTCTTCAGTTCATGGCTCTGTTTATTGTGTGAAATCATACAATTAGATTGTCACCTTTCTGTGCTTGCTTTGAATTCTTTGTAGTCCCTCAGAAGCTGAAATAGAGATGAGTGTGCTGAATCGCTTTGCACTCTTTCTCTAACGAATACAGGAACCTCTTGTGCTGCGAAAAAAGAGACAAGCAAGCCAAGATGGAATTTTGTCTAATAAATTCATCTAACCTGAAACTGAATCTGCAACACAGCCAAAAGGGAGAGCAGTCATTTCTAAGTAAACATGCAAGGCAGCTGATGTAACCAGAGGCTTTCCCCTTTCCCTCCCCACCCTTGCCCCAAGAGGGGGGAAAACGTTGAACAAATAACGAGGAAATGGTGTGCATTAGCATGCTTGCCTTAAAGAAAACTTCCCCAGCAGAGTTCCACTTGCTACTACAGCACTTTGAACATCTCCACTGCTCTTATGCCTCAGCCAAATTAAATCTGTTTTTATTCTGTATCCATATTCTTCCGTGCTGTTCAGCATTTTCAGAAATATTTGAACAATATTATCTGCAATGTCTCTGGGCTTTGTTATGCTGCATGCATTGTGTCACAGTGTGTAACATTCCTGTGTGATGATTTGCTTGTTCCACCAGACTACTCAAGGCTGAAGTAGCCACAGGCCTCAGGGATCTCTTAGCTGGTCAAAGGGCAAGATGTGGTAGAACAAGGAAGGGGGACACAGAACAGCCATCTTCTACCTTCACATACCAAGATTAAAGTATACAGCTGCATCCATCCAGCTGATGCCTCCAAATGCAAATAAGTAGCCCCCTTCTCCACAGAAAGTGCCTTCTTGAGCTGGGTTGGTGGGACTATGGGGCCTTAGCTTCTAACTGTAGAGATGGATGAGGGGCATGAATGCCAAGACTCTCAAAGAGAGTGTGGTGTTTCTTGTCTCACTATTTCCCACAATTCCTGACATGTTGTAGTGGTGATGGAGAGAGACCAATGGACAACATAATAAAATATTAGAAGAAAGAAGTACTGTAGATTTAAGTGAACATGGAGTGGCTGAAGAGCAGCAACCAAATGAAGGAACTCAGGAATGCTCCCTAACATCTGTTTTAGCATTTTTATCTGTCGTAACTGCCTGTAATTCCCACACATTTCTTGTTGTGGTTTAAGTGATTCACGCTGGTGTGGGCCAGAATGAATAGCTGAAGATTTTGGGCAGGGGGGGGGGCATGTATAGAAATGTAGGAAGCAAAGTGTTTCCATCTTGGTTGAGGTTTAGCTGATGTAAGGGAGAAGTGGTATCAGGCACACAGTGTTATATCTGATGGTCTTAGGATGGTGTACACTTAGTGAAACAATTGTAAAACTATTTTTAAAAAATCAACTAAAAAATAACTGAGCTCACCTTAATTGCAGCAGCAATTTGCTTCTAATTAATAAGGTGTTAGTCATACTTCCTGGTTACACAGCCAGTTGTTTGACCAGGAATGCAGCTGGCGTATCAGTGCGATACAATGCAACTTAATACATTTTAACTTATGCATGTGTAAATTAACAGTAGGACCCTGACCATAGAAATTAAACATCAAAATGTTACTTTTCCTATGAAAATTTCCAACAAGTGTAGCTTAATTGCTCATTAAAAAGGTTAGTATTTTTCAAAGTGTGCATTTAGTAATACTAAAAAGTCTAGTCATCCTAGCACTGTATCCCTGCCATGTGCAAAGTTGGATGGCAATGCTACTGAGACACTTGCTTAGGAAAATGTGATCTGTTAATGTGATCTATACCATCCTTTGCCAACAATGCCCGTCTGCACAAATGGGACAATCTCTGTGAAAAAGAATTAATAGACATAAATCAGACATCAGAAATAGCAATACACAAAAACCTCTTTCAGATCATTTCAATCTACCAGGGTACTCATTGCAGGATATAAAAGCTGCAGTCCTGGAGAAGAAGCATTACAGAACAAGAATCCAGAGAAAGATAGCTGAGGTAAAATATATATACATATGTGCTAGGTACCCATCTCAAAGGATTAAATAATAGTCAAGGTTTCTTAAGTTATTATCAAATGTGAAATGCTACAATAATTTTGTTATCTGGTATTATTTTCCATAGTTGGGATTCCTTCCCAACTAACCATTGTCACTTTTTACAGAACAGACATTCAAAGGTCAAGTCAAGGGTTCTTAACTCATTACCAAATATATAACGCATCAACAATTATGTTGTATCTGCTCTTGTTATCTGTAGCCTGGGGTTCCTTTAGCTACTAACCATTGCCACTTTTTACAGAACAAAGTTTCAAAGGAAAAGAATTGAATATCAAACAGGGATCTTAAGTTAATACCAGGTATGAAATACCACATTGACCCACACAATTTGCAACTTGAGTCTACTAACCAACCATTGTCACTTTATCTGGAGACCATCAATAAATTATGGCCATGTAGTCCTGCTCTTATGTCTGAGGAAAATAACTTCATCCACAAAATCTCAAATTAAAATATAGCAGTTAGTCTTTAAGATGCCACTGCTTTTTTTGTTTTCTTTCTTTTTTTAGGAAAACAATGTAAATTAGAAGTATTAAAAAAGATATATTAATGCCTTCTCTCATGCACCCCTTTGTATGCATAAAAATTATCATTCAGATATGTGCTGTTAGACCTAAACTGACAGCAATTTTTCTGAACATCTTTATGTCGCTCATGTGAAAAGCAGATACAAGTTGACTGTATTCTTGTTGGTGCATTTAGCAGTACATGGCCTAGTAAACCATTTTCCAAGATGATTTCTAGACTTCCTAGTATGGCTCTATAATTTATAAAAGCAAGATCAATTATTCCATTCATGGATTTGTGCACAAACCCCCATCCATCCTCACAACAAGCACATGATCAATTAATTGATTTACCCATTGGCATGTTCATTACTCATATATTCCTTATATATTCCAAATCAATATTGATTTTTCCTGTTGGGATCCATCTTTTATTCCCTTGAGGTTCCTAACTTGAAGTCCACTGCACTATTTCTGTTGACTTTACCTTTTGAGCTAACAAACATCATAGAATTTAGATGTTGCCAACATATTTTTAGGCTTGTGAATCTCTGCTAAAGAATCTTGTCACACATGAAAAAAAACAAGGATGCTCAGGATACAGTAATGTGTTTCCACTGATGTGCATTGCTGATTTGTGTGATGTGCATCAGCTAAGTGAATATTCCAAAGTTATTTATTTATTTGAAAGGTTTATATATCAACCTTTAGTCCAGTTTTTTTTTGGGGGGGGGGGGAGTTTACAAGATCTCCTTCACTGAAACAACTTTTTTTCCTCTTGAACACATTAATTTGCTTTATCATTAGGTAGTTTGTGCTTCAACAATTGGTACATCACTGCTATCTGTAGTTGTTAGATGTTGTCAAGTCGCCTCTGACTTATGGTGACTCAATGGAAGAGTGATCTCCAAAATGTCCTGACCTCAACAGCCCTACTCATTAGGGAGTCAATCCATCTCATATTTGATCTTCTTCTTTTCATGTTGCCTTTCATCTTTCTCAGTATTATTTTCTTTTCCAGAGAATCTCGCCTTCTCATGATCTGCCCAAAGTGGGACAGCCCCAGTTTTATCATTTTCACTTCCAGAGATTGTTCAGGCTTGCTTTGCTCTAGGATCCACTTATTCATCTTTCTGGGTATCTACAGAGCTCTCCTCCAGCACTATATTTCAAATGAATATTGTTTTTCACATCAACTTTCTTAACTGTCCAGCTTTCATGGTCTTGGTCTCCAGTGAGACATCCTCACACTTGATTATCTTTTCTAACTCCTTCATTTCTGCCCTTCTGAGTCTCAGTCTTCTGATTTCTTGGCTGCCGTCTCCATTCAGATTTATTGTTGAACCAAGGTATACAAAATCTCTATCTACTTCATCCTTTTCCAATCAGGTACATTCCAGATGTGTCAAACTACAACTCTCATCATGGTCAGCTACCATGGCTATCCAAAGATGAAGAGAGTTTCCATCCTCCATACCTGTAGGTTAGAGTTGCTTTGTTAGTGACTTGTTCCCTGAGATAGCAGGACCCAAACCTGAGAAAGGAAGGTGGGTTTCTGGATTGTCCCACAGCTGGCCCCTTGTAATGTCAGAAGGGCAGCTCTCTGTAGTGCCAATAGCACAGCACAGGTAGAGCTGGGAGACATTTTGTGTTACTTCTGGGTGAATGACTTCTTGGCTGCCGGTCAGGTGCAAATGCATGCAGCAGTTTCATGTCACTGTCATCCCAATAGGGCTTCCTATCTGCATGGCCTTTAAGCATGGGATTTTTGAAATTTGTGAATGACAGCCCCCAGAAGTCTGGCTGGGGTAATTCCTGCAGACCTCTGGGGGGTGCAGTCAACACATCCCAAAACCACCTTGCCTAATAGCCTTCCTTAAAGTATATATGACACCTAGGGAATTTTGGGGCATGAGAAAGGCTCACCACCAACCCTGAGGAGGTTTTTTCCTAGACCATGTACTGCTGTTGTCTGTGGTTCACTCCCTGCCTTGCTGTGGAAGTGAAATAAAGCCCACATACATGCCTCTACCAACTTTCTCTTCTCGCTCACTCCTTATCTTCTAATGGGCTGACATTATCACATAGAACCACCTTTAGGCTGAGACAATGAATCTTGAGTGCAGTGAATGCAGAGGGAGCCCAGGATTTAAAAGCCACCTGGCACAGAAATTTCAAACTTTTATTCTCTTCCATTGCTGCTTAACCTCAGATTTCTTTTCCCAACTGGGGCCATGGGAAAGCATAGTATGCCCTGAGACTTCCACTGTAGGCACTGAGAGTTGGCAACCCTACTGATAGAGGGCTTCAGGCTCCTATATTCTCTCTGGCCACAAGGACTCAGCCAGAGACTATTCCATTGCTGAAATATCTGAGATCCTTTAATCAAAGATGTTATAGGCTGGTTCAGGACCTTCAATCTTCAAAGTCAGTGTTCCATCATGAAGGTACAGGTCAACCCTTCACCATACTGCTCTGTTCTCTGTCTTTACACTTCTTGTATGGACAGGAGGCTATAGACATCTTATCATGAGAGCACAAAATGTGCCCAAGGTTGCTATTTGTCTAAGAGCAATATAATGTATTAGAGTTTTCTGTGTTTGACAATTTGGAAAATTTTAAATAATGCTGTCACAGTTTCTGAACTGAAATCTAAAAAGTTTTTTTTAATCGAAATAAATGTCCTATTATCTTTATTATGCCTGAAAGTCTGGATTGTGCCAGAGTTGTGAGGGTGTTTGTCTTGACACTGCTCTAGAAAACTATAGGGGTATTATTCCACTAAGCTATTTGTATCTGCATTAATCAGTGTATTTATTTGTATTTATTTTTTGCTGTTAAGCAAAGAAGAGGGTGGAATGGTGGAAGAACTAATTACATTTTGCTGTTTCTTTCAGATGATGTCATGTTTTAAAATATTTACCTTGACTTTCAGTGACTGATAGCTGCCTTGTGACTTTTTGAAGAAGTAAAAATGGGATGTAAATGTTTTAACCAGTGTGTAAATATAAAGCAAAGAAATTATTTAAACAGTTGGCAAAGATAACTTGGCCTAAATTCATAGAGTCATCAAACTATCTCAGCAGCTTAGTCTTAATGAAAGCAATTTCTGTGTGCAGAAAAACAGAAAGAAATACTTAGTGGACTTAGTGAAACTTTTTAAAAATGAGCAGTTTGTGAGGCTGATCAATTGCAGGGTTTTTTCTGAGTTTTTTCCCCTTTACCCAAATTTGGTTATGCTGGCAGTTACATTCACAAGTGACAATTACTTTGACATTAATTTGATCGCTCAACAGCCCAAAAGTGATATAGAATCTCATAGTCGTTGGCAGTTTGCATTGTGCCGCCCTGTCTACATGGCAACTGTCATCTTCCATTCAGTATAGTAAATGGTATAAAGGAGACAGTCTCCTTAAAAAGTTATAATTTCTTCCAAATGATTGAAGCCCATGGATATTTCACTCTCCCCCTGCCCCCCTCCCCTCCTTTCAAGATATAGCGCCGTGTAGAAGTATTGATGACAGGTCGTTTAACACCAGTTCTCAACTGAGATTAAGTAATTGTCAGACACATATCATTGGAGACTTAAGGACTGCTTTTGGAAATCATTCTGAACTGTTAAACAATGGGCAAACTTGTTCTTAGATTAGTGTTGATTCTTCTGTGTCCTGTGTCCACAGTTCTGAAACATCAAACGTACTTGAGTGAGAAAGTACTGTAGATTCGAATCAGCCACAGTTGATTTATATTGGCGAAGATATCTAGATATTTTTTTTAAAAAGGGCTATACTATTAGAGGTTGATTTAGAAAGGCAGAAAACATCCTAAGCTCCCATTGTTCTATCTTTGTATGGAAAAAGTGACTATTTCCATATATTTAGCCAGAACAGATGTAATGGAAGTTCCATTTCCTATTAGAACTTTAGCCAACATTGAATATTTCTACTTTTATGAACATTTCCAAAGTGATTGAAAAAAGAGTGCATTGACTATCTTTCATTCTATTTATATCTCATCTTTAACTATAACCAGTGATCAATAAGCCAAAGGAAACCTTGTTGAAGAGGAGCTAAGCGATTCTGCAAGGGCCACACCAGGACAAAACTTGCAGAAGTCACTTTTTTGACTACAACTACCATACTGGCTGGGGGATTCTAAGGTTTGTAGTAATTCCCCCCTAAATATTCCACATCAGGGCTGCAGGCAGCCATATGTAAATAATGACCTTCAGTGTTCATGCTCTAAAGCATTTTCCCAGGATTAGTTACTGGACGTAGAATTGGAGAATGAGCTTGAGCTGGGGTGATCATGAGAGCATGAGGGAGATCAGAAGAAGGTAATAGTTCCTAGTATTTGTACCAGGCTTGGTCAAATCAAGGACTTCACATTGCCAGACAATTGCAAGGCCTAAGACTGCACAGGGCTTCCTAATGTGTCTGAGTCTACGGGCCATGTCTCAACTGTTACAATGAGGTTCATTGTTTGTTCTCACTCTTGGACTCTGTGACGGGCACATTAGCTCATAGTTGTTCTAAGACACGGTGATGTACTATAAAGTGCATGTTCTTTCCTTTTCTGTCCATTCTAGACCAGGTCCCAGGTTTAGGGTTTGTAGCTCTCAGGGCATAGGGGATTGCCATGTTTCTCTAAGTCTCAAGCAGGAAGACAAATTTCAGGTCATAGAGAACTGGAGATGATGTTTTGTGTGAGAGATGTTTTCAAAACCTTCATACAAAAGAAGAGAGGGCCTTCTCTATTGCTGCTCCCACATTCTGGAACTCCCTCCCACAGAAGGACAGGCTGGCCCACATCTTTGCTGTGCTTCTGAAATCAGATAGAAGACCTTTCTCTTCAGGCAGGCTTTCCCTTAGTGACTAGCCACCTGAGAAGGGATTTTAAATAGAACGTCTTTTTAAATGTGTTTTTAGTATTAATTTTACTTACTGTTTTTAATATAATATTTGTTCAATTCTTCTTTAATATTTGTATACTTATCATTTTTAGCTTTTAAATATTGTCTTTTTAATGATGTAAGCTGTCTTAGGTCCTTTTTAAGGAGAAAGGCAGGGTAAAAAACTTAAATAAATAACATAAAATAAAATAAAACCATCTAAACCCATTCCACCTAGCACCACCAAAGTTCAGCATGAAGATCTATGTGGTTTCAAATAACATAGTGGCCCACCAGCTCGCTGCCCAGGTCTCTCCCATGGTTCCTGGGTTTTGGCATGCCCATATTGAACTTATTAAGCTATTTGGAACTTGGGTGTGGTGAGCCATGACTCATGAGTCTACCTGTTAAACAAGCCTTGGCAGCAGTGGCACAGAGTTGGGGGGGGGGGAGCTCCCCCTCCTAATCTTTGCCTGCCTCATCTCTGTGACATCATGAGAGTCTACCATCTGGTCTCACGTTTCAGCCCTGAAATCTCAGGGATTCTGCTTACCTCGATATATCAGCCCCTTCCATCATAGTGTGTTTGAGTGACAACCTCATGAGATTTCAAAGCAACTTCCATTGGCAGCATCATACCAGCAAACTGCCCTTATAAAACTGTGTTCACTGCAGCACAGACGGAATTCCTGCTCCACTAAAGGGTTTCTCCATTCAGTACTGATACATAACCTTTAGACATGAATTACAGCAAATTACAAAATCTTGTAGGCATTATCCGTGGCTTGCCCAGTCACACAACTACAGAGATTTGTTAGCTTTGGACAATTGCCATCTAAAATTTACACTTTTTTTTTTTTTTGCATAACTGTGCATCCAAATTACAGCCAGTAACTAGATAACTGGTTTTCCTCCATGGACTAGTTAAATACTATATCTTTGGTTTTATCTTGGTGTCTCTTTCTCATGCTTGGTTATATATTGTATTTCATCTCAGATCATCTGCTGGACGACCATCTCTCCATCTCGCTCTCGAATAAAAACAGTGACTTCCCATCATAATTGTGTGGGGACTGATGATCATCTTAGAACTGCAGAGCTGGAAGGGACCCTCTGGATTATCGTGTCCAGCCCCAGTCAAGGATGCCCAATGGGGAATGGAACTCCCAACCTCTGGCTCCACAGCCAGAGATCTAAACCACTGAGCCAAGAAATTCTGGATCTTGCATTGAGATTTTAGCCACAAATGAACCAACAAAATATTTCCTGTGAACATGTTAATCATTAAGTTATATACAAACATTTCTGAATGGGACAGGATCATTTTTAATATACAAAAAATAATTGGTTCCACCAGTGTAAGAGTGGAAATAATATAGGGCTCCTCTTACATTAACTGTCTCCTTAGGTTGCTCAGATTACTTTTTTAAAAGGTACTCATTCCATTACTCACTACCCTGGATCAGCACCAGATCATTACCGTTACAGTTACTCCATCTGCAAAAGTAACTCATTTCAAAATTCCTTGTTAATATATTACTGTTACTAGTGTTTGGAAGATACATCAGTGTGCTTGCCCATTCCTTCAAGTGGCCTATTCTGTTTACTGCATGTTGAAAAATATTGTGACAGACATATTCAAAATACAGATATGATAAATGGCCATGGTCATTGACAGCAACAAAGTCAGAGGTTGAGTGATACCTCAATTGGATCACTAAAAAGTGACAAAGAAAGATCAGCTTTCAAGTTCTGCAGAATTCTTCATTAGACAAATTGAAACTAGACTTTAAAGCAAATCATTCAAAAATTTGGCCATCATATGATGCCTTTGGCTCATGAGGTCAGACTGCCAACAAAGCAAGCAGCTTAGAGCTTAGATTCCACACAAGACAGAAGTGACAAAAGTAACAATTCAGCCAATAATGTGGATGATCTTGGCCTTGGTCTCCAGTGACACATTTTTACACTTGATGATCTTCTAGTTCTTTCATAGCTACATTTCCAAGACTTTTTAGCTGCATCTCATTTTAATTTATAACTGAGCCAAGGTATATAAAATCTTCCACAACTTTCTTCACTTTCAAATTTTTAGTTATGTAATCCTTTGTAGTAATGGTATCTGTCTTCTTAATGTTCAACTCCAGTCCTGCTTTTACACTTTCTTCATTCACCTTCACAGGAGTTGTTTCAAATCATTGCTGATTTCTGCCAGCAATATGATGTCATCTGCATATTTTAGATTATTAGAATTACTTCCAGAAATATTCACTTCCTTCATCTGAATCTAATCCAGCTTTTTGTATGGTACATTTTGCATTTAGATTGAACAGATTGTTGCAAATATGAAGTAAAAATTAATTTAGGTTCTTTGTTCCTCTGGCAAGGTCCTGGAAGAGAAAAGAATAAATAAGAAAAGAGGTTTATTAAGAGAGAGAGAGAGGTGGTATTGCAAGATGGAGCACTTTGGTCAAAGATTGAAAATAAAAGCAGCTCGATTTGATACAGAAGAGCATACATACTATATAGGGTTCTTCCCAAAACAAAACTATTGTGTAATGCTGGTGTGATGCTAGTAACAGCAGAATGACGAGTCCCAATTTTCCATAAGCAACCCTGACCTAGAGTTACATATGTGTTCTGATGTTGTTACTGTTGTCACTTTGAGGTGCCAGGAATATGGTCTTGTAACTCGCCTTACTCTGGACAATAGTCGTCTTTAACAAAGGAAAAAGGCATACAATGAGTATAATCCCCTCATATTCACATGTTACATTTGGTGTGATGTATTGGAATGCTGACACAGTTCTTATCTTGGAGAAACTGTTACTTCCCCCTTGCCGGCCTTTAGACTCCTGGCCTTAGGTTTGGAACTTTCAGTGTCCTTGCTCATTGTGTTATCTCCTTTGCGGAGGCGAAAGAGACCATTTTCCCAGCTGTGATGCTTAATGTTTCTTAACATTTCTTCTAGAATAACTCATAAGTTTTCATTATGCATAGTCAAAGGCATGTCGTGAGAATGGCTGATGGTCGGATTCCAAAAGATCTCCTGTATGGAGAATTAGTGCAGGGAAATCGCCCCAGAGGGAGACCACAGCTACGATACAAGGATATCTGCAAGTGGGATCTGAAGGCCTTAGGAATGGACCTCAACAGATGGGAAACCTTGACATCTGAGTGTTCAACCTGGAGGCAGGCGGTGCATCGTGGCCTCTCCCAATTTGAAGAGACAGTTGTTCAGCAGGCCGAGGCAAAGAGGCAGTCCCGAAACCAGCAAAATCAGGGAGCTGGACAGGGGACAGATTGTATTTGTCTTCAGTGTGGAAGGGATTGTCACTCTCGAATTGGCCTTCTCAGCCACACTAGACGCTGTTCCAAGACCTCCATACAGAGCACGTTACCATAATCTCTCGAGACTGAAGGATGCCTACTACTAAGTCAAAGCCTTGCTACACTGAAGAAGAAGACGAAGAAGATGAAGAAGAAGAAGAAGAATCAATGTGGTCCTCAAAAACAATTCAAAAGCAAAGGAGGGCAATACATTTATTAGGCCACTAAAATCTCCTGAACAGGATAGTTTCTGAGACTTGCAGACAGTGCATTACAGATCGGGGGTGGGGAGGTACAGAAGAAGCAGAAGTCTCCAAAATGATCAGGGCCAGATGTTGACTCTCTTGTTTAAAGTTCCAAAGAGAGTCTGCAACCTTGCAAAATCAGTTTTAAGTAATAGGCTTCATTTCTACCTCAGGTAATGTACACATCACTGTCTTCTGGCCTAGATGGGGAGAGGGTTTCGGCCCCGTGGAGCCTCAATTGTGGGGTTCCGCAGGGCTCGATAATCTCCCCAATGCTGTTTAATATCTATATGAGGCCGCTGGGTGGGGTCATCGGGGTGTGTGGAGCATCGTGCCATCAGTACGCTGATGACACACAGCTCTAAATCTCCTTTTCACCAACTGCAGAGGATGCCGTTCTGTCCCTTCAGCGCTGCTTGGAGGCTGTACTGCAATGAATGCAGGAAAATGGGTTGAGGTTGAACCCGGACAAGACGGAGGTCCTGAGGGTGGGTGGCCCCACCATCAGCGGTTTGGGAAACTCCCTCTCATTTGGGGGGGGGTGACTCTCACCGCAAAGAGTGAGGTTCGCAGCTTGGGGATACATCTGGACCCGGCGCTCACCATGGAAACACAGGTGGCGTCCGTGGTCCGTTCCGCCTATTTTCATCTTTGGCGGATTGCCCAGCTGTGTCCCTATCTTGATGTTGGGGCGCTTACCACTTTGGTACATACGCTTGTAATCTCGAGATTAGACCACTGTAATGCGCTCTACGTGGGGCTACCTTTGAGGTTGATGCGGAAGCTCCAAATGGTGCAGAATGCGGTGGCCAGACTTCTTAGTGGGGTGAGAAAATACCATCATATCTCTCCCACTCTGGCCGCTTTACATTGGCTGCCCGTTCGGTTCCGCGTTGACTTCAAAGTTTTAATGATTACGTATAAAGCCCTAAACGGTTTAGGGCCTCGATATCTGGCGGAACGCCTATTCCCACCGAAATCTACCCGTATCACTCGAGCGAGCCAGGAGGTGAGGTTGAGGAGCCTAACGCCGAGAGAGGCCCGGAAGGAAAAAACAAGAAACCGGGCCTTCTCGGCGGTGGCTCCTCGCCTCTGGAATAAGCTCCCTCCTGAGATTTGTATGGCCCCTTCGCTGGGCATGTTTAAAACCCAACTAAAAACTTGGATGTTTAAGCAGGCCTTCCCTCCAGTCACTATTTGATTATTATTTTTTCTTTTCCATCTTGAATAATTGATTTTGATGTTATATATTGATTTTATATTGATTTTATATTTAAATTGTTTTGTTTTTAAATGTTGTTAGCCGCCCAGAGTGGTCATCTGACCAATTGGGCGGGATATAAATACAATAAATAAATAAGAATAAATAAGATGCCTTTAAAAGGGGATTGGACAGATTCCTGGAGGAAAAGTCCATTGCAGGTTACAAGCCATGATAGGGATGTATAATCTTCAGGCTTAGAAGGAAGGTACCTCAAAATGCCAGATGCAGGGGAGGGGTATCAGGAGAGAGGTCTCTAGTTGTCTCGTGTGCTCCCAGAGGCATCTGGTGGGGCCACTCTGAGATACAGGAAGCTGGACTAGATGGGCCCTTCCTGATCCAGCAGGGCTCTTCTTGTGTTCTTATGTTCACAATCTTGGTAGACAAAGGGCTACCTGTCACTCAGCAAAAAAAACCCCTCCCAACTGCCTTATCCCAGTTAAGCTAGGAAGTATAGGCTAATTTTCTTTTGAATTTCCTTGGGATATTCCAGCTGTTGCTTCTTATCTATCTATCTATCTATCTATCTATCTATCTATCTATCTATCTATCTATCTATCTATCTATCTATCTATCTATCTATCTATCTATCTATCTATCTATCTGTCTGTCTGTCTGTCTGTCTGTCTGTCTGTCTGTCTTTAATTGATTTATATACCACATCATTAGTGTAATACACTATTCTGGATGGTTAACAATAAAACCAGGCAAACAAACAAAAGAATAAAAAAGTGAACTTCATTCCAATTTTACATTGTAATGTAATGTGTTGTTGTTTAGTCGTTAAGTCGTGTCCGACTCTTCGTGACCCCATGGACCAGAGCACGCCAGGCCCTCCTGTCTTCCACTGCCTCCCGGAGTTGGGTCAAAGTCATGTTGGTAGCTTCGATGACAGTAATGTAATGTAGCTACTACCAAAATAACTCTTTAGAAAAAAGAGGTATAGGTTGATGTTATGAGGGAATGAGTCTATCTTCAACTATCATTAGAACATCCATTACAACTAGGGTAACAGGCCATTCTCCAAGCCTATAAACACAGGTCATGATGCAGTTCCCAGTTGTTGCTAATGCTGATTTTAACTGTTTTGAATCTATCATCCCAGTATTTGCTTCCAGACATATAAAGTCAATTGTTCCTAGATGTAGTGGAATGGACAGGTACGTCCATGCTTCTCTTGAATTGTCCCCAAGTAGTTTGTTCCTGATCCTTATTGTCCTCCCCTTTTGCTCATCTTTTCTGCCCTCTTTCCCTTGTTCCACCCACCCACCCTCTGTCCATATCCTACTTTCACAATGGCAACATTGTACGACCTTTTGATTTCTACTTATTTACCTATTTTTCTGAATTACAGTACTCCCATTTTAAATTATTTGCACTATAACAGTTGATCAGCATGCCACTGCCTCTGCCTGCAACCCCATCAATGTTGCCACCCACTTCTGCTACATAATAATCCGGTGCTAATTCAGTGGTATGGACAGTGGTATGATACCTGAATCTTGTCCACCACCACTCAGGCTTCCCCTCTCCCATGAAAAGAAAGACTCACTGCCCTCCCAAGATCATTAGGGAAATCAACTGTTTTTGATACCAGCCATTTGAAAAATGCAGGAGACACCCTGTCTTTTGGATTTTGGTTCAGTTTGGTTTGGATGAGAGGCGGGATATTAGGTATTTGTGTGTGTGTGTGTCTGTGTGTGTGTCCGTGTCTGTGTCTCTCTCTGTGTGTGCCAATCTCATCCTCTGACAGCCATAGTTCATTACCCTCTCAAGATCATTTGGAAATCAGATATTTTGGACATCAGCTCTTTGAAAAACAGGGTGAGGGGAGATACACTGTCTTTAAAAAACGTTTGTCACCTTATCTGAAAAGAGAAGACAAAATTTCCCATGAAATCATCACATTCCCACCACCAATGGTGATTCATGTATAATTTCAAAGCTCAAGTTGGAAAAATGAGAAATGAAAATGTGATATTACATAAATTATAGTCTGACTCTCATTATAAGATGGCATAGTGCAAAAGTAAACATTGATTTTAAGGCAAAGGAAGCAGTATCTTATATCCCAATGCTATTACAGAAACAAGGTAGAATGGTTACCAGTGGAAACATACCCACAAAGAAATGTCATCTCATGAGATATAGCCACAGAAAGCACAGATCAAGACAGTATTAGAGTCTACATCAATAGAGCATGCACCAGTGCACATTGGAACAATGGAGGAAAAATAAAACACATGCATGTGCACACACACACACACACACGTACACACAAACCTCCACACACAAACCCCCAATAAAACCAAGCCTCTGATACTGTTGACACTGGTTTTGGCCTTGGGTTCATGTGAACACCAGGTAAAATGCCACCATCATGGTTCCTAAAACAAATGCTCAGAGTAGACAAATACATAAATATTTGAGTGAGCCGCTTTGGGTCTCTTGTTTGGAGAAATTAATAATAATAATAATAATAATAATAATAATAATAATAATAATAATAATAATAATAATAATAATAATAATAATAATAATAATAATACGTATTTCTGTGAGCCACTGGACATTCTCTTTCCCAGTTGCCTATTTCCTTCAGGATCTCTCCAAATTTCAGAGCTTCCAATGGATTTTCTCCCTGATTTAGGGTAGAGATGAATACCATACATGCAGGTGATGCTACTGGGATCTAATGTACGTACTTGGGAGCGCAACAACACCGGGCCATTCCACTACATCTAATGAGACAAAGGCAGGTACTGTTCCTAAGGCCCTTGCTCAGTGATTTTGCCAGATTAAAATATACACGTACATATTTATGCAAGGAGGAGGGAGAGCGTGGCATTGACTTGGTGCCTACATTTCTTGCCTCCAAAGCCCAGCTGGATAGCAGGAGTTATAACGGAAAACAGCGGCACAATTAGTTGGGAGCTCTGTAGCTGTCTGCAGCAGACTGCTTGCTCCTGTCTCTCTATAGGTGGTCTCCCAGTTCATCAGTTCATAAATAAGTAATTTGAAATGTGTTCCTAGGGGAAATTTCCCTCCTTTTCTCCTGAACAGACTGTACTCATCAGTTTTCCTGTTCTCAAGGTACCCGGTGTTCTCATTTATAATGGCCAGAGGAACTGTGCTGTTCTAATTCCTGCTTCATTACATCTCCTAATGCTTGTTTTCAGCAGCTTCACAACTCCACATTTTCTTTATATATTGATAAAAAAAATCCTTTGCATATATTATTTATTGGCACTTTCATGTCAGCTTTACTGCTGATTTAAATGGAATATTTTTACATACCAAGTAAGGCTGTGAAGTTAGACTCTGGTCAGAGGGTTAGATTTCTATTTAAATGATGGTGCTAGTGGCTTAGGCAGGAGGACAACGAAGAAGCAAAATCATCCTTGCTGGACTGTTTCCATCACCCATCTTCATCCTCAGTTTTCACCCTGAGATCTGCTCCCACCCACCCCTCCCATGAAGCTAGACTTTAGACAGCACCGGTCACAACTGAAAAAGATACGAAGACTGTATCAAGGGAATATGGGATGTAGACCAAAATAGCACTCCACTACACAGTAATGGTACTGTGACTGAGCTCTGGAAGTAGTATATAGAGGCAATAATCACCACAGTTTATTCTTAGCTCTGCCTCTAGTTTATTTCATGTCTTATTGTGATAGGTGTTACTTTCTCCTGCATTCACATTTGGGGGGGGGGGGAATTTCAGGTTCTTTTCAGTCTTATTACACAGAAATTTATGTATTCTTGACATATCTTATGAAATAACAAACCAGAAGAAATTCTCACCCACCAGCACTCATCAAATTCAGTAGGTACCTAAAAGTGAGAAACCTAGGAAACAAAAGCGGTGGGAGGTGGGGGAGAGGTGGTAGGGCAATTGTAGAGGAGCACCACAAGAAGGTATGAGGACACAAAGATTTCAGAGTCAGACTTTTAAAAGCAACAAACTCAAAACATTTCTGTATGGATCAACACTGTATGTATCTGACAGTTACCCTTTCTTTCCCATTCAGTTTTGTGGAGAAAGTGTGTGTGTGTTAGTGTGTTTAAAGAAAAAGCATAGCAAAATCAAATGGCAGAGCTTTGAAGTAACAAGCTACAAGCAACAAAGAGCCTGTCCACACTGGCATATAGTTATGATATAAGGTTCCCTGATGACACTGTAAGGCATGGGGGAAAAGACCTTGTCCACTTGTGTTTCTACTTAAAACGATCCATCCTTCCCCTTTCAGAGCTGGCCTGTATCTTTTTGGCACTGGACTAGGGCATGCAGACTTCTGGGGCCCATTTATTGAGATGCAAAACAGCTCTTTGTTCTGCCTTTGTGGATGGCTATTTGAGTTAAAATAGATTATACTGAAGATAAGGACCTTTTATGCACTGGACGTGATTGCACTAAATTTTACCATGTGGAAAGACCCATAGTTGCCTTTTTCTTTCTATTTTGGAAAGCAAAGTGTAATGCCGTCGCTTTTCAAAAGCAAAGTAACAAATGGGACCATATCTAGCTTAGTGCTATTGTTTTCTGTTGTGATTGGGTTCTAATTTTTAAGGCAGGCAGTTCCTCACCCCTTCAAGAAAGTCATCACAGGAGATGGTGCAACATTATACAATGGTTTAATGTCTTTTAACAGTGTGGTGATGAACAACAACTTCAGTGGGTCCAACAGGACCAGCAACCATCGATGTTTCGGGCCGCATCTCATGTAATCCCAGCATTTCAAAAGTGTCCTTTAACACGGGGCCATTCCAAACCTCTTGCGATTGATAGGTTTCCACATGGGATGGCTCCTCACCAAGAAAATAGTCCTGCAACATGGGTGTTGAGCCCAACTGGCTTCAGGATGCATCAAGCCAGTGGGTATCGGGTCCAGACCTGCCACCTTCTTCCAGGGACCTTTCCCTCTTGGGTAAACATAGATGGTCCCATTCCAGAGGTTCTACCTCCCCCAACTGTATTTCGATTCCCCGCACCTTCCTTGCCCTTTGGAACCTTCTCGATTATCTTTCACCTCTCCCTTATGGTGCAAGGAGAACACATAGGGCCCTTCTGCACTTTGTGGGATTGACTTATATTCTTCTCTATCTCCTGCCTCCAGATTTTCCCACTCCTCTGATCCCCAGCTCCTCTTTTCCCTCTTTATACCTTCTAGCCCACTCACGTCCTTCTGCTCCTCTGTCATCAATAAACTCTCCACTATTGGCTGCCCTTTTCCCGCCACAGGCTTCCTGCCTTCCTCTTTTCCTAACTTCCCGCCTTCTCCTCCGAATGCCATGGCTTGGACCATTGAAGGTAATAGTGTAAAGATGGTGCTGAATCCTTCAACCTTAGACGAGTGAGGGGATGGCTCACTTCTAGGTTCAGCTATTCGTGCTGGTTCATCCTCACACCTCTCTAGCAACAACATATTTTAAAAACACTACAATGAATAACAGCAACCACTTGAAAAATCTCCCCCAACACCATTTAGGATTGTCTAATTGTCTTCAAAGCACTGACTTGACTTATAGGAATACACTTAATTGCTTGGTTTATTAAACATTTAGACTACCTATTAGCCAGGGTTCTTTGAGAGAGGTACAGTAAATTTAAAAATATAAAATAACAATGAAGCAATCAGAATAAAGCAGAGCCATAATAAATAGGTTAAAAACCAGTGTATTACATAATAAAATCAAAGTAATACCAGTAGCAAAAATAAAACAGGACAAAACTCTAATAATACTGAAAGAACTCTTACTAATGATTGTTTTTCTGTTTGTCACGTTGTTCAGCTGAATTTACCTTCTGTTCTGAGTTATGGGTACGTCAGGAAAGGTCTTGTGTCTGCTAAATTTGAATGCAAATTAATCCCCAACGAGAAAGTAGTGGACAGATGACGTACCTTTCAAGCAAGCAAAGAAGGCTGAGGAATCAGAAGCATCTAGAATCTGGTTACCATTTGTGATAGAACGCCCTAATCATGCTGGAAATCTGGCTAAACAAACAAGCAAAAGCTGCTATTCTGAAGTGTTTAATACAGAACAGAATATGGTATGAGTTTGCCTTTCTTGACAAACGCAAAAGCACGACTGTGTTCTGTCCCTAAGCCTGTAAAAAAACAAAATAAAACAAAAGAGAAAAGTGAAGCAGGAAGCAGGCATGATCAGACATTTACTGATAAGCATGACCCTTCAGATATGCAGCGGCCAGTTTTACTTTTCCACAGGAGGCAAAAAATGGCTTATTTTCAAGTTTTCGTTGATTTTAAGTTGAGGGCAATCCAATATAGACATACAGAGATATTGTCAGAGAATGAGAAAGGGTATTCTACAGCTGGCTCCTAACAAATCTTCTGGACAAGCTGACTCTGACTCTGCTCAGGATTGACAAGAAGGACAGCTACCCATCTACGTACATAGACACAGGTATAGTCTCTCTCTCTCTCTCTCTCTCTCTCTCTCACACACACACACACACACACACACACACACACACCTTCCTTTCCCCAACTCATTACTATGCATCCGCTTCCTCGTCTCAGTGCCCGCTGTTACCCCCACAGCACATTATAGGCAAAGCAAGAAGAATGGCTGATGGAAGAAGGAATGTGGAAGGGGTTACTTTGCCCCAGGACCCCCTTATCTAAAGTCCTCCTCAAAAGAGGAAATGAGTTGATTTGCATTTTCCTACTGAAGCATGCAGAGTGGTGGAGGAAGGCTTCTTGTTACATTATACCATATGATATTCCTGGGTTTGCCCCCAGGCCTGTTCACAGGCTCTCAACAGCTCTGAAAACACCTGTATGGCTCCCATTAAAATACGCGGCTTCAGACAAATCTTTTCAGAGGCTTTCAAAAGACATAGACTAATATTTTTCCTTGCTTGAGTGGGTTCCCCTCCCTTCCCCTGGTGCCGAAGGCAGAAATTAACCATTGCATGCCCATGCTTACCCTGAGAGTATCTTCTCCTTATGAAGACTCTAGCCACAGACCGGGTCAAACTTTTGGGGAAGGTGCTGTCATAAAGAGGCCCTCCTATAGTGAACATTTGTTCCTGTTTGGATGAAAAATTAAAATGAAAACTCCTTTTGGAATTGTACTTTTAAAAAAATGTTGCTAGAAAGTCACTGCAGGCTAGGTTTGCTCCATTTTTTTAAAATGCCTTTTAAGAAGCACCTAAAAACTACATGAGTTTTTAGAAACCCAAATATATAAAACCCTATTTTTTCAATGCACCAAAAAATCATACTTAATTTTAATTTCATCCAGCTAATAATAGGTTTTGCAGTCTGTTTTTAACTAGCCCGTGTGTACAAAAGCTGGCTGAATAGCTCAATGGATTACATATCTGGCTGCAGAGCCAGAGTTTGGGAGTTTGATTCCCCACTGTGCCTCGTGAAAGTACAGTCAGCCTGTGTGGCCTTAGGCAAGCTGCACAGTCCCAGGGCATCCCCAGAAGAAGGGAGTGGTAAACCACTTCCGTTCTCTACCTGGAAGACCCTGAAAAGGGCCACCATAAGTCAGAGTTAACTTGATGGTACATGATTATTATTACTACTACTATGTGTACAAAATGGTGATAAAAGTGTGCTGCTTATATACTGACTTAAAGCTTTCTCTGGGCAGTTTACAATTTAATTATGCAAACTACACATTGCCCCACCCCAGCGAGCTGGGTACTCGATTTACAGACCTCAGAAGGGTGGAAGGCTGAGTCAGCTTAGAGCCAGCTAACTGAGCCTGGGACCAAACTCAGGTCATGAGCAGAGTCTTCACTGCAGTACTGCAGTTTAACCTCTGTGCCATTATATAAAGTCTTTGAACAATGAGATCACTGGAATAACTGTTTTGTCATATTCAGTTTTAATAGACAACAGGACAACAGACAACAGCTTAAACACACCAGAGTAAATCCTCTGTCCTGTTTCATATTTCCTGAGGAGTACCTCTTTCTGAACTTCAAACCCAACTCACTTTCTTGCCCTTAGAAATCTAGCTGCACTCTGTCTCCTTGACAGCTCTTCTACCGTGGCACATGCATAGTAATTAGCTGGGAATAGAGATGCAACATTTCTGGAATTTTTAAAATCTGGTGAAAGGGGAGGAATGCAATGGTGGTATTTTTGTTTTTCTCCAGAAATTTTGAGAAAAATAGAAATCAATTAGTCTTTAAGGTGCCACAACATTTTGCCCTCAGGTTTTTTTCTTCTTGTTTCCCCTTAATTTTGTTTATACACACTGTTTATTTTCAAATCAAACCAAACTTGAACAATGTAAAATGTTGTTATTTGTGGTTCACTTCCAATATATTACTGTACTGCTTGGTATAAATTGAAATCTAAAGATAAAAAGGCCTTAATTTTATACAAGCAAAACTGCAAGTATACCATATACTAAAGAAAGAGCTGCAAGCTGCTGCACCTGATGCTATTCTCCACTGATCTACCTGAGATTCCACCCTCTGAGAAGTAACAAATATGTGAAAATAGAAATTCCTTAAGTCTCATAAAGGCCAAAATCCTATTGAGTTTTTATGCTGGGCCAACTCAATTGGCAAACATCTTGTTGTTAAACTGCCACTGGTTAAGAAGTACAATAGCAGACAGCCACAAATTTTCTTAATTTGCCGCAGTTCACCACTGGGTGTTACGCCAATTGTGTTATGCTAGTAGGCACAACTAATAGGAATTTGGCCAAGGTGTATTGTTTGAAAAAAAAAACAGTCTTGCCTTTACTGGGACCTTCTTCAGCTAGAGCAAAAATCAGCAGAATGCAGCAAGCAGCAATCCACAAGCAACTAAACCCCCATCCCGTATGATTTTCTTGTGATAAGGGCAGCACTTGCTAGGTGCAGAAAGGTATCTTGGTTCTGAGTGTTATTTTATATGCCCTGGGTAGGGATGTGCTTTGGGTTCAGGAATTCTTCAGAATCCAAAGTGAAGTGTGTGTGTTGGGTGGGGGGAGAATTCAGCATTGTGCAGGATTTGAGTGGAGTAGGTTTCCCAGTAGTGGACAGAGTAATGGAATAGGACTCTGGAGAACAGGGTTTGAATCCCCACTTGGCGATGGAATCTCACGACAGAAATGGAACTGGTAAAACCACTTCTAAAATATCAAACTTACCTTTGAAGCTCTATTAGGGTCACTATAAATCAGTTCTGTCTTGATGGCACAGAACACACACACACAGAGAGAGAGAGAGAGAGAGAGAGAGAGAGATTACAGTAGCATTAGGAATAGGAGCTAAGCTGTCTCCCCAATCCAGTTTTATACTTTAATTTATTTTTCCTTTAATGCCTGCTGCTGGGTTATATTTTTGCAGCTTTTCACTGTGTATGCATTTGTGTTCCAGATGTGACGAATGGCAAACAGAACACAGAAGATAGCAATCACATACTCTGTCAACTGGTGAAGTGAAGTTACTAACCAGGGATATTCTGCTTAAAGTGGTAGGAACTTTGCTTGCACAATGGCACCTGAGCAGTAGTTGACAGCACTGAGTTTCACCTTGGCAGTCAAGGTCAAAGTCCTTCATTTTTTTCACATTCTCAGATTTTTGTTTTTAACAGTCCAGACAAATAGAAATACATATGAATACTTTAAAATATTTAATATACATAGAATTGGTTTCAAGTGATTTGGTTGTGATCTCTAAGACAAATAATTCAGACCGAGTTCTGTGCCAGTATGGACAGAAGTTATTTTCTTCTATTTCTGTAGGCTGTCTTAGCTATAGATCTTCATACTATGAAGTTCTTGGAATTCTGGGTGTGTTATGCCTTGTCTTAAAAAGTATTTTACTCATTACAAAATCAAAAATATTATATCATTTGCCCCCTCCCCTACATTTTCATACAAAAAAGTGGAAATTTGTCAGAAACACACATAGGAACCCACCTTGTACTGGATCAGACCCTTCATTCATCTGGCCCCATATTGTGAATTCTTAACTGGCAGCAGCTTTCCAGACTGTCAAGCAGAACTCTTTTCAAGACCTGTCTGGAGATTTGTGGTTTGAACCGCTTGTTGTTGTTGTTTTGTTTGATTATTTGTTTGGACAAAGCACTGACCAGACCCTGCTTAACTTCTGAAACCAAACTTTCCTGCTTTCAGAGCGGTCAGGTGTTCCAGGCACAGTGCTCACGGCCTGGTCAGACTTCAAATGAACACTCGGTATAACGTTTTCCATCTTCATCATGTGCTGGAAAGGTTCTCACTCAGTCACACATGTCAGCAGTACCTGCGTGAGTGGGAGGAGATAGAAACTGAACAGATGAACACTTACTCTTTCTCCCTGACATATACACGTACTTCTTTTTCAAGTCCCCAGACAGAAACAGTAATTCTGCCTGTAAAGGAGGGGAAAGAAAAGCCACTTTCTTTCTTTTCTCCCTCCTTTTTCAAACATATAGTGTAATTGTAAAGGCTAATTATGAAATAATGTTTAAACCACTGGGACTGAGACAGGAAGTTACAAGAATGCTTTAAACTCCCAGTGCAGCAATAGAAGAATTTGATTAACTAAAGCAACAGAAGCGTCAGTGGAAGTTTTCAGTAAAACAGAGTATTCAGAATGTTTCTTCCTCTCTCATTTAAATTTTTTTCTATTTATTAACATGTGGCGTATAATAATTTCTGTTACTAAGTCACTACGCAATGAAAGTTCTGGTTCAAGTGTACCTTTTTTCATAGTAGTTAGTCCAAAGATACACAAAGGCAATACAGATTTTCCTTAAAGATCATACCAGTGGGTTGAGTGAAGCGTGCCCCGGGAGCTATTCAAAGCCACCACAAGGCCATTTTCAATTTCTGAAAGCCTTCAGCATTGGTAGTGTAGCAATAACATCCACACAAATGAAACTGAAAGTAATCTTCAGTAGCATTTGTTTTTGATTTCCAATCATTTTGGCTCATTTTGGTGCTGATGTGGCTTGTGATGGGTGTTGGGGACAGAAAACTGATCTCCAGACACTCCCGCCCCCCCCCCCCAAGTTTTTCACCCCTCCTATCACATCTGGGTCTAGAGAGATGTCAAATCTGTGATCATTCCACCACACAAAATGAAGGACTTTTCACAGGTAATAGAAGAAAACAGGTTTGCTACGGATTGTTAATTCCATAGGGAATCAAACTTGCAGGATTTTAGAGAGGATGGGATGAATGGGCTTCACTTCATGGTCATTGTGCTTTAACTTTTGCAATGGAAGGCACTAAATTTAGCAATATGGAGTGGAAGATTTTTGCTGCCCCAGACAAACAGGGCCAGCCCCCTTTCTTTGAAATTTCCTATTGTAGCCACTAACTTGAAAAGTAATCACTGCCCCGCAGCTTTCCACAGCTGGCCAAACTCAAATGTGATCTCCAGAGTTGGGCCAAATACCAGGCAGAGTATGGCAAAGACCTCAGGTGGCATACGCAGCAGTGGCGGCAGCACCTCTCTATACCCACCTAAACTATCTTCAACCTAGCTTGCCTTGAAGTTCAATGGAGAAGATTGTCTCAATGCTGGTACTGAAGTAAAATTCAGCTGCTGGCCCAGTTCATTTCTGTATGTAAAATGGCCTGGGAGAGCTGCCATCTTGTTCTTTGACTCAGACAAGAAACAAATGCTGTCAATCTGGGCACATTCACTACTTCTTGATCCACCAAATCCCAAGCAATCACAGGACTTAATGGGTTTACAAAATCTCATCCCCATTTGGTCCCCAGTTTTGTGACATCGGTATCCTTCAAAACATCATTGTGATAACAAAATGGCAGTCCTGTGGTAGGAAGGGAGAAGACACATTTTATCTACTGAAATCCTGTACACAGAAATCCAACCCGCATGCCCCCTGGTCCCTGCAATAAAGGAGAGTCAAAGGTTTTGTGGAAGCCAGCTGTCTACCCAAATGTTTCATATCTTCAAAAAGAATCTTCCAGTGGTAAAATCTCTACAAGCTTTGAAGAGTTCAAATGTTATCCGTGTTTAAAAAAAGCATACATTGACCAGAGGCATGCCACAACACTGACTCAGCTCCTGCAGACTCTGCTCTATCATGTGTATAACACTGGAATGCAAGATCAAATCATCTGGGATGCTAAGGCAACTTTAGCATGGAAATAGGGTTATTCTTTCCTATGCATAAAAATCTTCAGTAAGGTAATACAAATGTTCCAGTTCAGTTCAGGAAAATTTAATGTGACACAATCTGGTGTGAAATAAAGCAGAAAATTAGAGGTTTGCTGAAGTCTTCATTTAAATAAGGGAAGCCAGGTCTACAGTATTGTCACAGTGATGCACAAACATCAGCAGGCTCTTTTTCTCTTTTTAAAATATCTGTGAACTTTTTTATGTGTTCAAAAAATACATGCCAGCAAGGTGATACAACTGGGGGTTGGCCATTTGCATCAAAACAGAAGACCCAAAATACATTTATGTTCTTTCGGTGACTGCCAAAAGAGAGCCTCTAAACA
Source organism: Intellagama lesueurii (assembly GCA_037013535.1). Taxonomy (NCBI): domain Eukaryota; kingdom Metazoa; phylum Chordata; class Lepidosauria; order Squamata; family Agamidae; genus Intellagama; species Intellagama lesueurii. The sequence continues at coordinate 227,376,381 of JBAJHW010000002.1, read as the reverse complement.
CAAATGATTTGGGGTTTTGTTTTTTTTTCCAGCAGAGAGATGAAACTGAGAAAATGGGGAAACATGGATTGGGGACCTTTCAAGAAAATTCAGGCTTTTCTCAGTGCCTGGGAATGGCTGGCTGGGAGATGGGGGGCAGCTTTAGCCCACGAAGGAATGGAAGTACCACCTGTGGTTTATCTTTTGGGTGAAGCCTTCACAGCTGGGTTGACTTGTTCCCTGGTACTGTGCTAATGGGGAAATGACTTCAGGTGTGTGTGAAGGGAAAGGGGGCAAAAACTGCTCTTCATGAACACTGGAGATAATTTGAAGCCTGATTGGCAGATCTCAAAAAGTCTAGAACAGTGCTTCCCAACATTGGGTCCCCAGGTGTTCTTGGGCTGCAACTTCCAGAAACCTCAGCCAGCACAGCTAGTGGTGAAGGCTTCTGGGAGTTTTAGTCCAAGAACATCTGGGGACCCAAGGTTTCTTTCTTTCTTTCTTTGGGGGAATTCTCATTTCATTCATTTTGCTGCTGTCTGGCCACCCTGCTGCTTCCTGGAAGATTCAAAGAAGAGAAGAGAAGGCATCAAGTGGTAGGGGAGACCCAAAACCAAGTTGAGAGGAAGGTAAGAGAGAGGACTGTACATAATTCCAGCCAGTCAAACTCCCTCTCTCCTCACTCATTATTGTGGCCAGCCAGCATCCTCTCTTGTGCCCCAGAGGTTACCGTATTTTTCTGTGCATAACATGCTACTTTTTCCTAAAATCATTACACTAAAAATTGAGGGCGTCTTATACACGGAAGTAAGCTGAGAACACAGAGAGAACAAAACTGCCCGTACCTTACCTCTGTAAACAGGCCTCCTTCAATCATGAGGCTTAGCTTCCTCCAATCACGAGCCTTATGGAACTGACGTCAGCTGAACAAACCAATTGGAACACACCTCATTGGAGGTGGAGCCTGTAGGTTCAGATGCAACAGGGACTCGTAATGTCCGAGTGTTCTGAGCCCAGAGGCTGAATATTCAAAGCTGAGTTTTCTTAATTTTTTCGGTTAAAAAAGTGGGGGGGTGTCTTATAAAAGGAGGTGTCTTATAAATGTGAAAATACGGTACTTATTCAAGCAAATGGGGTCTCCTTCTCTGTCTAACTGTGTGATCTGAGATGAACTTCTTGGTGTGGGTGGCAGGCAATGGCAGCACTGGCAGTGCCAAATGCAGTGCCCTGAAAGTTGAGGAGGGAGGCTGCCGGTGCCAAGCAAACAAGTCAACAGGCCTAGTATGATCATTGAGGAGGAGGAGGATGAATGTGATAATATAAACAAATGCCTTCATCTGAAGATGATGTTTTTCCTTTCTCATCTGTACTGTAGCCAGATAATAACGATCTGATGTGACAAGATGTACAATTGGTACCTATATAATCTGATTATGATTTGTCTTTCTCATCTATTGCTTGGTGGTTGTAGTGGTGGCACTGATTGTAATGATGACAAATGTGACAATGTAAACTCGTACCTGCATAGGTATGTTGATGTTTTTTTCTCATGCACTGTTGACTGCTTTTGGAGTAGATTCTCTCTTAGTTTGCCTCTGCAAAGAAAGTTGTATCTTGGAAAAGTTTTTAAGTGTTCTTCAGGGCTTTTTGACTGCTGGAAAACACCGGGGGTGGTGGGGGAAACCCGAATGGGAAACCCGAAAGAGACTTTCCCTTTTGTGTGAAATCAATGGAACAATAAACTATGAAAACAAAAGGGGCACCCTCTGAAGAACCTGAAATGAAAGAAGTGAAAATGAAAATCTTAATGAATCACATTCCTAGATGCATCCATGGAAAAGCACTAGCTTTTTTCAACTCAGTGTACTCCCAGTATATTGAATAAACCAGCCACCAACTCACACCAAACTCTTTTAGGCAGAAAAGCATGGTGATTCTCAGTTATTTCTTCTACTCAGTAAAAAGTATATTTGTTAGATTAAGATTAAATATCCTTTAGCAATCTTTATTTGATATCGCTTATGCGTTGTACAATATTCTGTGCAGACGAAGACGAACAAGAAGAGGAAAAAGAAAAAAGGAGAAGGAGAAGATGTTCTATCTTCATTGTGTTCGTTTGGGCAGCATCTGCACATGGAATTGGAGGGGACACTAATGTGTCCTTTGCCTCAGGCAGCACAATATTTTGGGCCAAGCAAGAATGCAAGCTCATTAATCTCCATATTTGCTTCCTTCTCCTATTCGCCATGACTTGCTGCCACCAGACAGTATGATGGATGGAGTTTGGATGAAAATCACAAGTGGGAGACGGTGTGCTTGGTAAGCCTGGTCCAAATTCAGGTTGGCTGGAAATAAGCTGGGCCGTTTCCCAGTCCCGAATAGTGGGAGTACTTTTTTTTTTTTTGCATAAATTATATAAGATTTCTGCTCCAATCCAATTCTGCCTGAGGGAGCTCACCCATTGCTCTCTTAGGCAGGAAAGAAGAGATTGCCAAAACTAAAGGGAAAAAAATCCAGTGTGCTGAAATTATAGAGTCATATAATAGTATAAGGCTACAAGCTGTTATATTTTCTATTGTCTTAGTAATGCTAATTGTCCTAAACAAAAGAGCTATTTAATCTAATTATTAATAGCAATTGTGGAAAATCAGAAAACAATCTTGCATAACCTGGGCAGCCAGGCAGCTTTATTTGTTACAATGTTAACTTGATTGGCTCATTTACATATTTACATATTCCCCCCTCACATATGCAAATACATTTTCTTTAATATGTATTTATTTATTTATTCTCTTTAAAACCTCTGCACAAAATTTGGAAGAAAAAAAAAAGATTGTTACCCCAGAGCCCAGGAGTTGTGATGTTGGTTTCCTATAATAACATCTGTTTGTAGTGTATAAATCCAAACTTTCATGCTTTTTAGCAGTCATTAGTGGAGATCTGTGATTATGGAACCACTCTGTGGACCTCCTCTGCATGGAATGGAAGCAACGTGTACCTTAATCATGTGAGCTCTAAGTACCAGATCTGCTCTGGCTTCTTCCGTTCTGCCTCTTCCAAGGAAAATCAGAAAACTGGGAACGTGACCCTAAAGGACAAGTATCATGATAGTAAAAGGGCTTCAATCAGAGATGGTGAATTTGTAGTCTTGAGAACGTGGTTGGAGTCTACCAACCCAGACGCCACGACTGATGGTCAAAGTTACGAGAATTGCAGTCTAGCAATATCTGGAGGCCAAGAGCCTCCTCACCCCTCAACAGTGGCCAATACCCTGAAAAGAAAATATGACAAGGGAGAAGTTTAACAGAGGATCCTATCATTAGGGTGGCAGCATGGAATACAGATATGCACCTGCATCAATCCAAATGAATTCCAGAGAAAAACCAAAGAGCTTTGTGGGACCCAGGTCTTAAATTCTCATCTGGCCCTTCCAACATTGCATATAATGTTTTATCTTACAACTTGAGCAATGCCATTTAGCAGCAGTTAAGCCCCTGAAGTCCAAAACACACAGAGTGACATCAGAAGGAGCAGAGCTTTACTAGTACCAGGATTAGGGTGTTTTTGCGGGTTGTTTCCCCTCCCCGCCCCCTGCACTCCTTTCCAGGCTGATTTATGGACTGACCGAGGGAAGTTTCTTCTACGAAAAGGAAAGAGGATTGGACTTGCATCAGAGCTCAGCATTCCTCTCCCTTCCTCCAGATCATTCTCCACCCACACACTGGGAACTGGCTGCTTGGACTATCAAACTGCATTTGGAGATGCTCCAGTTTATACTATGGGAAGAAAGAGAGGGAGCGAGGGGAGGAAAACACTGCTTCATATTTGCTGATATTTCCAACTCAGTTTAAATCAGCTGTCAGATTGCATCAAGCAGAATTCTTTTATAGTGGTTTTCCATCATTTTTTTATTATTATTATTTTGTCCCCTTCAAACAAACTTTCTCCCCCTACTCTCCCTGGTTATAAAGTTAATTTCACCCTCTTTGTTCATTCTCCTAATCTGCAAATTACATCCTCCTGTAGCCTGATTATGTACCATTGGAAAAAACAGGCCTTCTAAATCTTCCCCACGCACACTCGGCTTCCAGTTTGAATATTCTCCACATTATCTTGATGACCTTAATCTAATTCCCTCCCCCACAACCTGCCCTTTCAAGAAAGCGGTGAATACACATGCAACACTCAGCATGCTGACCCAGAAAATAGGAAAGAACAAAGACCATTTGAGCTGTACCCTTCTCCTCCGCCCTCAAGCCAGTTCCCTTTCTTTTTCATTGTCCCTCCTCTGAACTGTCCACTCCCAAAGTAGAAAGAAACAGAATTACAGCAAAGAAGGGTCGTGTGGATTAGAGATCTGGGAAAGCCTTTCCTAGGATTTATTATCTTTGATGCAATATTGGGCCATGAGGATACTCAGTTAAGAGACCAAAAGTGAATAATGATTAAAGATCTGGTGACTAGCTAATCATCCTCATCCTCATCTTAGAACTGCAGAGCTAAAAGGGACCTTATGAGGGACCTTATGGATCAAGTCCAGCCCTTGTCAAGGAGACACAGTGGGGAATCGAACTCCCAACCTCTGACTCTGCAGCCAGATACCTAAACCACTTCATTATAGTACAGAATTATTTCATTGGTACTTTACTGGATTTTTGTGTTTTGATTGTTTGTGGTCAAGAAAATCCTTTTTACAAGCCCCCTAATAAATGAAATAAATTTGTTCCATAGTAATGCAGAAAACAGCCTCCCCACACACAAAAAAAGCTAAACAAAATATTGAGCAAAAGGAATATTTCAAATGTCTCAGCATTTCCTAAATGATGGCAATCCTGATTCCTGTTATAAATGGGCTGCAATTGGTTCCTTGTATCTGTTGGTGTAGGCTGGACATGTGCTGAGTGAGTCAGTGTAGTGGACATACAGCCTCAGACACCTAAAGATGTCATAGATCTGTTGTTGTTCGATCTTGGGTGACTATTTGGCCCTCTAAGAACAGCACTTTGTTCTGAACCAGGCAGGTCACTCCTTCAACTCAGAACAATGCTGCAACCCACCCACCCCATAACTCAAAAAGAGCTATCAATCTGCAGTCTTTTCCATGTTCAGACTCAATGAGGTTTCCTGCACTGAATCAAAATAAGCTGCAGGCTCCACTCTGTGTGTGTGTGTTTGCGTTCCTCTGTGAATTCCTTCAAGTTTCAGCTTCACAACTCTACTTTCCCAGAACCCAAACATTCTGGTTTCTTGGAAGCTGCCCAGCAGATCATGAGAATGATGCCCCTGGATTGCTAATTGGCATCATTTATAGTTGGAACAATGATCTTGTCTGGTTGTCTTCACAACGTTGACTTTCATTCATGATTGATATTGGGGATCAGAATCATTCCCCATGAACAAGGAATTTCTAAATTGAGGTTAGTTTTAATAACACTCTGTGTGTGTCATCTGTTTTTGGAATTACCCCCTAAATCGCTATGATTTTGATGATCCTTATATTACATTCTTTTGTTCACAGAGATGGGAAACACAGTGTATATTTTATCCTTCCAAAGAACATTTGAAGGTGGTTCCTTGCAGGCTCCCATTAATGCAAACATGCTGCATTAATTATTCCAGAATGAGAGACATAAAAAAACATAGGATCAGAGAGTGCCAGTAAAGCTGGTGACAAGAACACATATGCCACCAAAGCTGGCTCTACTCATATTTTTTAAATGTTATTTCTGGGGGAACACAGTGACCAGGAAAAATGTGCACATATTAATACTTTCATAGATTTGATGCAGAAATCCCCACAGTTGAATGTTAAGACATCAGACTGAAAGAATGGCAATAAGTATCATGTGTTTACTTAGCAGGCAGTACAATGCATTCATTCTACAGAATCAAATGATCTGTGACCAAGGTTCTGAACCTTGGGTTACCAGATGTTCTTGGACTACAGTTCCCAGAAATCCTGGCCAGCACAGGTAGCAATGAAGGTTTCTGGGAGCTTTAGTCCAGGGATTTCTGGGGACCCACATTTGGGAACCACTGAGTGAGACAGTAGAGATGAAACTCTTCCATGATTTGTCTGCTACTGTTAATTAAAAGCAGCTGCCAAGGTGACCAGATCTATAACACCTGTTACCCCTGTGGAATCGTCCCAATTTAAATCTATTCTGAAGTTGCTATATATCCTACATGGTTAAATGTACAGTTACCATATGCCCATTAGAAAGTTGGAGCAAAAATGGAGTGCCACCTCATCCAAATCTCCCAAATACCCTAAAGGCAAAGGTTACTATGGGCATCAGGATAGGGTAGCAGGTTGGGTTGACTTATGGTCTGAACTGGGAGCTTGTGCAACTTAGATCGGGTGAAGCTACACCGGCTGTGTGCTGTAGTCCAACAGATTATCAGCAGAGCATAAGACTGATGTAGCTCCACTCAGTCTTCATTACACAGGCAAATCAACCTAAATTTAGCTGAACCACTGAAGCCAAAGAAGTACCGGATACTTCCTTGTGCAAGATCCATAAACGTGGTACTGCTTGCACAACAAAGTGGGAAAAACAAACAGGATTCTGTCTTGGCATCAATTGCAGTCTATTGGTCCAAGTACAGGTCTAATATTTTTTTTAGTTGAGACTTCTGAGTTTTATGATTCCAACCCCTTTTTTTCAAATCTGACAATCACTTCTGTATGGTTACTTTTCTGTACTTCCCATTATATCACACCCTATTGATTTTTTGTGACAGATTTGGATTTTCCTGGCCTATATTGCCATCGTGAAAACTATAGCCACAATAGAAAATCTCTATTGTCATCGTTTAAACAGTGGTCTTAAAATTCCTGTTTGAAAACTGACTGAGATGAGGTGATGTACAGCTAAATAACGAAATATACCTATTTTTCATGTCTCTCTAGTGTTCATTGTTGCACTTTCTTTGGTCTTTGCCTATTTCAGACATCTAACACATTTCCTTAAAGTCCCAAGTGAGAATGCGTGGGGAAGCTGATGGAATTCTGGACCTACCTAGATCTCATGGAAGGGAGCTCAGCCCTAGAAGTAGAGGAGATTCAGTTTCCTCCCAGGCTGTGGAAGCAAGCCTAAACTAAGATGCTGTTCTAACTGAAAGCCAAAAAAAGAGAGAGAGCTTGGGTGCAAGGAGGTATCCTTGGGGATACATGCCTCATCGGGAGACAGTGGTCTCCTCAAGGGAGGAGGCTTGCTTGCTTGCTTGCTTGCTTACTTACTTGCTTGCTTGCCTGCTTGCTTGCTTACTTGTCTATTACACAGTTCTAGGGACTTGTAAGTACAATGGTGCCTTGAGTTACAAACTTAATCCGTTCCAGAAGATGGTCGTAACTCAAGTTGGTCGTAACTTAAAGCACCATTTCCCATAGGAATGCATTGAAACGCGATTAATCCATTCTGGCCGTTCTTTGGTTGTATCTCAAGGCACCGGTCACAAGTCAAAGCATTAGTTCCCATAGGAACTAATGCAAACGCGGTTAATCCGTCCACTAGGGGGAGACTTTTTTTTTAACCTAAGATGACTTAGGTTAAAAAAAGGACAGGAAAGGAGGGGGGAGGGAACAATGGGGGGGAAAGGAAAGAAAGAAGGTCATCACTGGGGCACACAGACCCCTCAGACAAAGGTTTGTGCTTTTAGGCACAAAAAGAGAGAGGATAGAGAGAGATAAGACAATGGGGGGGGGGGAGAGTTTGGAGTCTAAAACACCTTTTAAACCAAACACATTTTAAACCAAACACCTTTTAAAACAAAAGAGAGATTCCCCCCCACTAAACACACACTAAAAAACACACTGCAAGAGCCATCAAAGCACAGAAACATACCCCCCCCCCCAGAATCAAACAAACCCATTCCAGTAGGGACTAAAAAACACACTGCAAGACCCATCAGAAACGCAATTAATCCGTTCCAGCCGAAACCCCCCCCACTAAAAACACACTAAAAAACACACTGCAAGACCCATCACAGCATAGAAACATAACCCCACCACCCAGCCCAAACCCACGCTGCAAAACCCACCCAGAACAGGCACTTTTTAAAAAGCAAAAAGCAGTACTTTACCAGGCAGTCCGAAGCCTCCTCCGAACGCACACTCTCTAACTGCTGGGGCGAAAGAGCTACAAAGAAGCAGCCTCTTCGCCGACCAATGGTTAGCAGTTCAAATTTCCTCGCCTTTTCCCCCGCCTTTTTTCCAGTCGTAACTCAAAGCTCTGGTCGCAAGTCAAAGCAAAATTTTGCGGCCGGACCTGGTCGTAACTCAAATTGGTCGCAAGTCAGGACATTCGTAAGTAGAGGCACCACTGTACTTAGAGCAAAATACAAAAGCCACCATATAAAGACACAAAACAGCCAACAGCAGCATAATACTTTTGACTCACATACAAAACAGACCAATTTATACCAATAAGTTCGACCTTGATCTCTAAGGAAACCACATCACTGACAGAGAGCTGCCATTTAAGCCTGTGTCTTAAGGAAAGAGGTACTGCATGCCACAAGGTGTTACTCATAAATTTGCCCCAAAGGGGACTTAGTGTGCTGAACAGAGGTTTCTCCCAGTAAACACATTCCAGATATGTCTTACAAAAAGCTAGTCTTATTCAAAGAAAGGATGTGCAAACTACAGTTTTCACCCTATAATCACCACTATATGTGTCCATTTGGGTAAAATAGAGACTTTAGACTTTCAAAAGATAGCAGGATTGAGAACTGCAGCATCAGAGAATATTAATGGTAGTCATAATATTACAAAACAGAGGGAAAACTGGTCTCAGTTGTTCACTTCTATGGGGAAGATAACATGGTAACTTCTCAACAACTATAATTATACAGTGACTAGCATTACCATACAATGCTGTCACAGTGGAAGTGCCTTCTTGATGGTACCATTCATGCATTTTGAGGCATAATAATAATAATAAAAAAAACATGCTTAGTAGCTGCCCAATAATTGTTAGACTCCTTCCCCGTAGACATCAATCAAAGCCAGGTCTGGGATATTTCCAGAAAGAGCTGTGGAGAACTCAGAAAAGGTGTGAAGTGAACAATTCTAATTATTCTGACCACAGCCTAGCCACTGTTATATCCCAGGGAGTTGAACAGCAGGTTGAATATGTGCATGCATAATTTTCATTGAAATCAATGGGACTTTAAAACAGTTTGACTTTGACAAGTTGTTTTATTTTGTTTGTAATGATGTTATTAACCACCCTGGTTAATGCAGTAATGTATCAGAACTGAATAGTAGCACTTCAGCTGCAATAATTTTAAGTAGGGGTCACAGCCTCTTGCTTTTTACAAATAAGGGTTCAGAAAGAATTTCATTTAGTTTGCACATAGATACAAGGTTACCACATTGATGCTTCCCGAAGCAAGGGAAAACAGCTGTCCTATGATTTTTGCACTTCTCCACACTCTCTGGTGCAAACTGCCTCAGCAAAAAATTGTGTGCAGAACAATGCTCATATGGGGGAAATGTGTAAACAATCATGTGCATATTAATGAAAGAAATGCATGCAAGAGCATTCTATAAAGGGAAGCTGCAAAAAGGCACACACGTGGAGAAATGTGTACAAAGACCATAAACATTTCTGTACTGACTTTTTAAAACATTACAGATTCATGCAGGACAGAAGAAACTGAGGGATGGAAACAAAAAAATATGACATGTTAGCCCTACCCTATCTTATAAATATTTCTGAGAGATGTATGTGTGTGAAGATCACTGAAATGTTAAAACTTAGAGACACAGAACTTTGCATGGATACTAATGTTTTTCCCAAAGTAAATACCCAGATTGGTTACACCTTGAAATCAGTTTCCTCCAGAGTCCCTTTGGTTCATTTTTTTCCCTTCACTCTGAATTATATCAGAAACTGCAACAGCTAGAGAAACAGAATTTTGAATGGATACTACTGGTTTCCTAACTTTAATAACTGTGTTAGTTATATCTCAAAGCTGATTCCTCTATTAATGGTTTCCAACCATCGCTTCCCACATATTCTTTGACTAAAACTCCCAGAAGCCTTCACCACTACCTGAGCTGGCCAAGATTTCTGGGAATGGTAATCCTAGAACATCTGAGGACCCAAGGTTGGGAATGACTGCTCTAGAGCACGGTTTGTTTGTTTGTCCTGAAATCTCTCTGAAACGAAAAGAACTAGAAACTTGAAAGTAAACAGGCACAATGGATTTCCTAACTTCCATAAATGGATTCTTAAATGGTATCTTAAATCCCAAAGCACTGCCGAACTGCTGATCATTGGCTTCTGGTTAACACTGACCTGATCATAGGCATTTGCTAGACTCTTCTGTTAAATTCACACCTTCTGAATGAGTATGAGAGAATAGCGAGTGCAGAGTTCAGAGAGTGACAGTAAAAGAAAGAATGGGGGCAGGCAGGAGAGAGGAGAAATCCTCACTGGGTGGGATTTGTTGTTGTTGTTTAGTCGTTAAGTCGTGTCAGACTCTTCGTGACCCCATGGACCAGAGCACGCCAGGCCCTCCTGTCTTCCACTGCCTCCCGGAGTTTGGTCAAATTCATGTTGGTAGCTTCGATGACACTGTCCAACCATCTCGTCCTCTGTCGTCCCCTTCTCCTCTTGCCTTCACACTTTCCCAACATCAGGGTCTTTTCCAGGGAGTCTTCTCTTCTCATGAGATGGCCACTGGGTGGGATTACTGGTCTTTCAAGACAGGGGGAGTGCTGGGCTGAGTCAGTACTGAGATGGAAGAAGAAAAAAAGAACTTTGTTTTTAAAAAGTTGAGCTGAGGGGAAAAAATAGAGGCAGAGAGAAACTATTGAAGTGGGAGAAAAAACTAATAGGCTTCTAACCTGGGCGAAGGCAGATACATCCACTAGGTGTAAATACTGTGCACATTCTTATTATTTCAAAATTGAGAAGTAACCGTATTGGCCTTCCTCTTCTTCCCCTTCTCCTTGTCATTCCAATGAAGCTGTCCAAAATTCTGGTGTATTTTTTACTGGTGTACAGACCTTTAACTATACAGGGCCCACTGGAAACTACCTTTTCTTAGAAAGCAGCGCCATCTAGCAGGGAAAAAGACAAATGCTTGCTCACTGAGCAACAATAAATTAAGCCCTTGGATTGCAGAACATTTTCTGAGAATATATAATATGGGGGGGGGGGGGAATAACTTTTACCTGGCAATATGTTGGAACATTTTGAGCAGCCTTTCTCTGTGCATGATTATTATTTGATTTAGAATTATTTGTCAAGGTGTTTCACAGATTTTTTTGTAAACTGTCGGTATGTTTGTAACATCTTCATCTAGAAGTGTGGAACTTGTTATACATACAACTCCAGAACACTGTATTGCTTTAATCAGTGATTCAAATCAGAAACTCATTCAACCATGTTTAATGTGTGCATTAACTGCAGGTGTAAACGGTGGGTTTTAAATCCAATTTTAATCAAAGTTGTCACTTTATAAAGCTATTGATTGTTTATAACAATGTCATGCCAATTCTTGTCAGATATTTTTAGAGTATTTCTCCTCCCCAAGCAGGTGATATATCTGTGCTGCTTAGACCATTGAAATTAATATTTCACCAATTATCCTCAAAAAATCATCCCATCTTTGAGGATGAACAATGGCAAATATTTAGGAGGAGGGGCAAGGATTATTTGTCACTAAATCTCTGTGTATAGACTCTTCAGCATTTGATCTGTGCTTTCTTCAAGCATCAGAAAATGCTAGAGAAAACGGGTGAATAAGGCTAATCAGAGACTGATTCATATTTTATTCAATTTTTTTCACTCCCAAACAAACCCAAACCAGATTTCCATGGATTCTGGATCAAGTCCATAATTAATTTATTTGAAAAGTTCACACTCTTATCACAGACAATTTGCTAACGGGACCAAAAGGGGGAAAGGGGGGGGGATATTCATTGGATCAATATTTCATTGTGGATTATCTTTGCAGCTGTACAATGCCCAGCTCTGCTTAAGCTGTATAGCCTCACTGAGCTTTTCCAATGAGCCACAAACACTCTTTCATGGTTATACTTGTGCTTTCAGCTTATCAGGTCATAAATATCTGCACCCTTTCCCAATGGTCACGGCAGTTCATACTTCCATTTAATATAAAATCCCACGGCTGCTAAATCTTGAAAACCAAATTCACCCAATTTCAAATTGTAAGACTTAAAGGAATCAATTATTAGAGACAAAGCAGATGTACTTTGGTAAACCAAGCAGCCCTGTCCTTTGTTTCACAAGATATCTGTTTTCTTTCATAGTGGCCCTGCTCCCAAATACTCAAATTGATAGAACCTCCGTATTTAACAGGTTCGTCATTTTGAAACTGGTAGCTCAATATAGTCACACGTAGTCTGCAATTCTTTTCCTCTTAAAGAGCTATTCAGAAACCACAGACAACAGCATAGTCCAGCTAAGTTTAAGTGGCTGCTGAATTTCCTTTCAGTACAGTGAAGGTCTTTAAAAATTAAAGCAGAGCCAATACAATGAACTTCGCTTGCATACTTTAACATTGCACTGTAGATACAACGGCACTCCCATGCAGCTTATGCAAAAAAAAAAAAAATTAAAAAAAATCACCCATTCTTTTACTGCTGCTTGACTCAATTACTAAACTTATTGCTTAGCATTTTAATGTTGCTTTATTTATTACATTTCTATGTTGTTCCATAGCTGATGTCTCCTTTGATATAAACAGAGCTAAGAACTTTAGGAAGAGCTACAAAAAGAAATAAAAATGTTTTATTTACGAAAAGCAATCAAAAATGTTTGATTTACAAACAGTGTTATGTTTAAACATGCCTGTTTGTCACTCTTGTAAATGCACACATATACGTACAGATAATGAGAACAAAATAGCACTTCAGTCAAGGTTTTTCTGGATCCATATAAGGGATATAGTTAATCACTAATATATATATGCAGTTATAAGAGTGATGAGTGATAAGACAGAATTATTTAAGCTTCAGCCTTCTTCAGTTGCTCTGGTAAAAGTAGTCTGTTTCGCAGCTAACAATTACAGAACCTATATTCCAAACCAGATGGATGATGTTACATGTTGTCCTCTAGGTGGCTGACCAGCTTCAGGCCCTTTTGGATGAAACCAATGCCCTAGATACATTTCAGTTGGGCTTCAGGCCGTGCCACGGTACGGAAACGGCATTGGTCACCCTGTTTGATGACGTCCTGAGGGAGGCTGACAGGGGCAAAATGTATCTGTTGGTTCTTCTCAATATCTCAGCCGTCTTCGATACCGTCAACCACGGTATCCTCCTGGGGAAGCTCTCCAAGCTGGGAATCAGTGGTCTGGCGGTTGCCTGGCTCCGATCCTTCTTGGAGGACCGTCCCCAGAGAGTACAGCTTGGGGAGAGTGTATCGGCTCTGTGGAATCTTAATTGTGGGGTTCCGCAGGGCTCGATTATCTCCCCAATGCTGTTTAATATCTACATGAGGCCGCTGGGTCAGGTCATCAGGGGGTGTGGGGCTTCGTGTCATCAGTACACTGATGACACCCAGCTCTACATCTCCTTTTCTCCAACAACAGTGGATGCCATTTCGTCCCTTCAGCGCCGTCTGGAGGCTGTATTGAAATGGATGCAGGTGAATTATCTGAGGCTGAACCCGGACAAGACGGAGGTCCTGAGGGTGGGTGGCCCCGACATTGGTGGTTTGGGAAACTCCCTCTATTTTGGGGGGGTGACTCTCACCATGAAGAGTGAGGTTCGCAGCTTGGTGGTCCACCTGGATCATGTGCTTACCATGGAAACCCAGGTAGCGTCAGTGGCCCACACCGCCTACTTCCATCTTCGGCAGATTGCCCAGCTGCGTTCCTATCTTGATGTAGGGGCCCTTACCACTCTGGTCCATGCGCTTGTAGTCTCGAGATTAGACTACTGTAATGCTCTCTATGTGGGGCTACCTTTGAGATTGATGCGGAAGCTTCAAATGGTGCAGAACGTGGCAGCCAGACTTCTCACAGGGGTGAGAAAACATCAACATATCTCCCCTACTCTGGCTGCCTTGCATTGGCTGCCCGTTCATTTCCACATTTATTTCAAAGTACTAATGATGACATATAACACCCTAAATGGTTTAGGACCTCAATATCTGGCGGAACGCCTCCTCCCACCTAGATCTACGCAAATCACTCACTTTAGTCAAGATGGGTGGCTGAGGGGCCTAACGCCGAGGGAGGCCTGAAGAGAAAGAACAAGAAACCAGGCCTTCTCGGCAGTGGCCCCTTGCCTCTGGAACAATCTCCCCCCAGAAATTTGTCTGGCTTCCTCGCTGGGTGTTTTTAAGAGCAAACTCAAGACCTGGCTCTTTAGGCAGGCTTTCCCTCCTGTCAATACCTAACTTATCTTGCCATCTTCAACTGTATTAATGTTGTTGTTTTATTTTATTTATTTATTTATTTATTTATTTGATTTATATCCCGCCCATCTGGTATATTCTACCACTCTTATTATTATTATTACTTGAGTGTTGTTAGCTGCCCAGAGTAGACTTTGGTCTAGATGGGCGGGGTATGTATAAATAAATAAATAAATAAATAAATAAATAAATAAATAAATAAATAAATAAATAAATAAATAAATAAATAAATAAATAAATAAAGGTTCAGGCCATCTGGTGTTAAGGTAACCAGTCTGTAAATCCAGAAGTTTTCCCTCTTGTCCTTTGTGCTTTGGTAGTATCTCTATTCCAACCAAAGAGAGGTTAGATAGGCCATGATATTCAGAGTTAAAGTGTTTAGACACTGGTTATTTCAGCTTCTTAGGCAGACTTAGGGTGTCTGAATCGTTTACATATGTGTTTGTTGATGTTTTGCTTACATATTACAGAGAGAAAGAGAGTTTATGTATCTGTATAAACTGTATGAATGATTATAAGGAGCATATAATGCCTTTGCTACAATAAATGAACTGACAACTAGAGATGGGGACAAATCAAAAAAATGGTGATCTGTTTTGATCCGTTATTGTCAAGGTTAACGGATCAACTAATACAAATATACGAATATTCTTCGACAAATCAATGGATCAATCTGTTGATTCATCTGCACTTTAAGTGGCTATAACACTGGCCCCCGATGACCTAGAGACACCAAATTTGCAGGGAAGCTTCCTCAGACGCCTTTCTACAACTCCTGAAAGGTTGGTGAACATTGGATCATGGACCCCCGAGTTATGTAGTCACAAAGAGGACCCCCCAGGAAAGCTCCCCCCAGGTACTTAGAGAATCCAGAATCACAACAGAGCTTCCTATATCTTTCCCCAACAACACGCGTGCCACGTTTGGTGAAGATTGGATATTGGAACTCCGAGTTATTCACCCACAAATTGGGTCCCCCCAGGAGAGTTTACCACACGGCACAGAAGCCCATGGCATTGAGGGAGTTATATTTAGCCCCAGCAGAATGAGAGGTCCCTTTGGCAGAGGCATGCATGAGGCATTCAGTTTGTCTTCAGCTCAGCACAACATTACATTTGCCAGTGAAGTAGAGTTTGCCTTCAGGAGGACTGGAGGCAAGGAGGTATTTGGCAGCACAGCAGGCTTTTTGGCTCCGTCGAGCACTGAGGAAGTTGGCAGCAGGAAAACAGGCTCTTTTGGCCCCATCGGGCACTGAGGGAAAAGGCAGCAGGAAAACAGGGGGTTTTTGGCCGCATTGGGCACTGAGGTAGTTGGCAGCAGCAAAGTGGTGTCTCTTGCCCCATCAGGGCACTGAGGCAAAAGGCAGCAGAACAGACTCCGGTCTTCTTCAGCAACATCAGATTTGCCTGCAAAGGAAAGGTTTTTGCCCCCAGGAGGCAACTGAGGTTGCTTGCAACTTCGAACAGCACCAGCAGCACCATCAGATGAACAGGGTCAGTGCTACTAACAGTGGTTAATCCACGGGGCCGTGGGGCTGTCAGAAACAGATCAGCTCTGCAATCTGAAGCCGGGCGATGGGGCAATGGGGCGACAAAGATGCTCGTTTAGAACTAGAAAGCTGGGGATTGCTTGCAACTTGGCTGCTGAGACCGCCCAGATATGATAAAGATAGCCCTCGGAGGTTTGGGGGGGCTTAGACAGGCCCGGCCCCCTTGGCACAGGTTGAAAACCAGACGAGCTCTGCTGTCTGAAGCCGGGTGATGGGGCAATGGGGCCACACCCAGACAGGCTTTGGGTGGGGCAGAGCAGACAGACCTTTTGGAGTGTAGCCCAAGTGGAAGGAGCTGCAGGATTAGGAAATTGTTCAAATGGCCAGCAACGTCATTGACTTTTTGCCCCATCAGGCACTGAGGAAGTTCACAGCCAGAAAGCAGGCTTTTTGGCCCCATCGGGGCACTGAGGCAAAAGGCAGCCTCAGGAGACTCTGGTCTTCTTCTTCTGCATCATCACATTTGCCTGCAAAGTTACTTAAGTTTGTCCCCAGGAGGCAACTAAGGTTGTCAAAGCAGTAGCAACAGCAGGAGAATAGGGTCCGACTGCAAGGTGCTACTAACGGTGGTTAATCAGGGTGGCCGCTGGGCTACTCGAGCGGAATATCAGCAGTTCGAATCCATGCAATGGGGTGACCTGAGCTCTTGTCCCTTGTTCCTGCTTCTGCCTGCCTACTGAGTTAAACTGCTGCTGAGCCACTAGGCTTGTTGATCAGAAGGTCAGCAGTTTGAATCCGTGAGCTCCCGTGGCTTGTCCCAGATTCTGCTAACCTACTCAGGCAGTAGCCCGAGTGGACTTTGGAGCACCGTGTTGGCATGGGACGGCCGGACAGGCATTGGGTGGGGCAGAGCCTGGCCCTCTTGGCACGGGGATGCCCAGACAGGCCTGAGGGGGGGGGCAGAGGAAAAGGAAGAGGCAGAGGCAAAAGGAAGGAAGCAAAAGGAAAGAAGACTCTTGTCTTCTTCAGCACAAAGGTAGTTCAGTTTGCCCCCAGGAGGCAACTGAGGTTGCACAACTGCAGCAACAACAGCAGATGAATAGGGTCCAAGGTGCTACTAATGTAATGGCGGTTAATCCACAGGACCGCTGGTGAGCTGAGCTCCCATAGTTTGTTCCAAGTTCTGCCTACCTACTGAGGCTGTAGAATAGCTAGGAAGCTGGAATGAACAGTCTTCCAGTTTTGGGTGGGCCTGAGACCCAGTTTTGGGTGGCCCTCTTTGGCACAGAGGATGCCCGGACAGGCTTGGGGGGCTTGAGACAGGCCTGGTTGGCGCTTGGATGCCCAGACAGGCTTGAAAGCAGACTCTTGCCTTCTTTGGGAACATCACATTTGCCTGCATAGTTATGTTTGCCCACAGGAGGCAACTGAGGTTGCACAACAACAGCAACAACAGATGAATAGGGTGGTGCTACTAACGTAACGGTGGTTAATCCACGGGGCCACTGGGCATCTCGAGCGGAAGATCAAATCCATGCAACGGGGTGAGCTGAGCTCCCGTAGTTTGTTCCAGGTTCTGCCTACCTGAGGCAGTAGGAAGCTGGAATGAACAGCCAGAAATTTGGAATGAAGCCCGAGTGGACTTTGGAGCACTAATGTAGCCCTTTGAATAAGCAGGCAGGCAGACAGGAAAGAACTTGGCCCGACGAACCAACTTCACCCAGCAGTCAAGATTTGGAAGGCCCTTGGCCTGATTCTTGGCACAGAATCAGCAGCAGGCAAGCCCGAGGCAGCTGGAGAGGGATGCAGGATTTGGGGCCAACATGGCCCAAGGAGACTGGAATTGATGCCCGGTGAGGTGAGGGGGGATGCCCGCACAGGTTGCACATAGCAGCAACATAGACTGTGGCACTGCGGGTTAAACAGCTGAGCCACTGGGCTTGTCCATCAGAAGATCAGCACTGCAGTTTGAATCCGTACGACGGGGTGAGCTATGTCCCGTTGCTTTTCACCCAGCTTCTGCCATCCTATTGGGGTAACGAATATAGACAAATATGAACGGATCGACGAATAAAACCGAGGAAATATTCATCAAGCCATATTCGTCCTGATTTAAAATTTTGCAAATATGGATCGACGAATATATGATGAATCAGCTATATTCATCAGAAAAACTGATCCGTTTTTATATTTGTCCCCATCTCTACTGACGACCAGTCTGTTTCTAGGCCAGGTTTCAAAACGTTGGTTATTACCTATAATGTTGGTTATTACCTATACGGTTCGGCTCCAGGCTATCTGAAGGGCCATATTTTCCCATATGAGCCTTCCTGGCCCTTGAGATATTCAGAGGAGGCCCTCCTCTCAGTCTCACTGCCATAGCAGGCACATTTGATGGGGACATGAGAGAGGGCCTTCTCTGGGGCTGCTTGCAGGTTGTGGAATGCTCCCCCCGGGATCATAGGTAAGCCCCCTCCCTTTTATCCTTCTGTTGACATTTGAAGACCTACCTCTTCAGACAGGCTTTTAATAACCATGACTGAATCCTGGATGGTGGTTTTTAGCTAAGTAAGTTTGCTTTTAAAGTTTTGTTTTAAATCAACTTCATATATTCATTCTTCATACCATTTGTCGTCACAGACAAATTGTTTTATCAGAAAGCATAATGTTCAAAACCTTCTAGTTACATCTGTAGTTCTATCTAGGAATAAAAAGAGATATTATAGATAGTCCATGTCAGTGTCC
Source organism: Intellagama lesueurii (assembly GCA_037013535.1). Taxonomy (NCBI): domain Eukaryota; kingdom Metazoa; phylum Chordata; class Lepidosauria; order Squamata; family Agamidae; genus Intellagama; species Intellagama lesueurii. Next base: position 227,357,766 of record JBAJHW010000002.1, on the reverse strand, counting down.
CAGTGGGAGAATAAATCTCTCACCTCCCTGATTCTGAAAATCAGTTCTTTGTATGCATGAGATTGATCTTCAGGATATAAGTATAAGATTTGTTTGGAATTTGTCAAAAAGAAAAGAAAAATAAAAAATAAAGAAGACAGAAATCTTGTGGCACCTTAAAGAGCACTTTCTAGAGGGAACCTGCTTTGGAGGGCTATAACTCTGATGTCCCGAACACAACCTTTGCCAAACTTGGAGGGGATGGGGAGGAAAGTGAGCCTGAGAGTCAGTCCTAGTTTGGCGAAGACTGGATTTGGGATGTCCTAGTTATAGCCCATCTACGTATTACCAACACTAATAATAGTTTGTTGTTTCATTTCATTCTGGGCAGGCACGATTCCCCGAAACGCCCTGAAATGAACCACAAAACGACCTGATTTGTGGGGTTTTTTTTTACTTTGTGGTTTGCTTCATGTCCATCTCTAATTCTTAATAAAGTATCATCAGAAAAATCAACTAATCTTAACTTTGTGCTTTAAATCTATACCACAAATTAATTTATCTTCTATAATAATATTTGCCAACTATTCTATAACTAGAGCAAACAATATCAGGGAAAAGGGATATCTCTTCTATTATACTATCATTCACTAACACAGTTGCAATGCTCTCTAAATATAGTTGATTTATCATACCTTATAGCCATTCTCCAAAACCTAATATCTTTATCATCATTTTTTATGGTGGCCATTCCACACAATCAAAAGCTTCAATAACAGCTAGTGAAAATAGCTATTTCAGCTGTTGTTTTCCTATAACATCTATTACATTAAATACTCTCCTAGTCAAATCTGCCATTTATTTTTGTACTATAAAACCACTTTGATCTACTTATACTTAGGAATAAAAGTATTCATTCTCTTTGCTTGTAATGCTGCAAATAGCATCTTGATTTATTAAGGAAAAAAGGTCTATGAGCCTCAGCATCTGTGGAGGTTTTTATTTGATTTTGGGATTAATATAATTAATGAACACTTCCAAGATGATGGAATATCTTCACCTTCCATTATTTTATTTAAAAGAGACTTTAACTTAGGTATCAACATTTTTCTGTTTTACAATACTACAGTTCTAATCCATCTATTTCTGGAGTCTTTCTGACTTTATTAATTAATTAATAGTAATCTGTATCTCTTCTTGTTAAAGCTTTTTCATCAAATCACTCTCCATACCTTGAAGTCTGTTCCACACATTTTTCTCAACATATTATCTAATTTTCTCCAAAGAAAGCTTCTTCTGTATATAATTGATGAAAAAAACTTTGCAAAATACTTCCAATTTATCCATCATCAAATTGCACTTTCCCCCCTTTTTATCTTTAACTACTCCGATTAAACTCTTGGCTTTTTTATTTTGTGTGGCTCTAGCCAACATTCTTGAGTTCTTATTGCTGAATTCAAAATAATCTCTTATCAAATATATTAAATTTCTTTGAATTTTCTTTCTATTTCAGTATCCTCCAACTCTTTTCTCTTTGCTTGTATTTCTGATAAAAAATTTATGTCTCTGTCTTTTATCATTTTACCTCCAACACTCTTATTTCTTCTTCAAGCTTTTTCATATGTTTGTCTTTCATATGTTTTTTCTTTTTTTTTTAAACCAAAGGTTCCCAACATTGTGTCCCCACAGAAATCCTGATCAGCACTGCTAATGGTGAAGGCTTCTGGGTGTTTTAATCAAAGAACATCTGGGGACCCAAGGTTGGGTTCCACAGTTTTAAACTGTATGATTCTCTAATACATAATCCTCTTGTCATTGTTCTCATTACATCCCAAATAATACTCTCATTGCAAACTTCTCTATCAATAAATTCCCATATTTCCCTCATTTCTTTCTCCATTTTTCTACTATATTTTATGCTGAAAAATACTTGTATCTATCTTTCATCTTTTAATTTTATAAAATCATTGAATTTTAATATATGTATTCAAGAGAGCATGATCAATTTTCTTTATAATATCTACCTCAATATTAATTACACTAGGAACCAAATCTTTAACTACCTATATATAATCTATCCTGGAATAGCTTTCATGCACTAAAGAATAAAAAATAAACTTTGTATCATCTCCTTTCAACTCTCTCCAAGCATCTTTCAAGTATGTTTTCCTTTTCATTCTATTCAAAATCATAATGTAATTCCTTTTCTCTTATTGGGTAGGATTTGATTTGTATTTCTCTTTATCCATCACCATATAAAAATATCCTGCCATTGTTGCAAATCTCTTCTGTATTTTTTCCCCTAATTGACTGAATACTTTTTTAAAAAAATCCTCTTGATTATCATTTGGAGAATAACCATTCATCAAAGTATATTCTTTTCTCACTACACTTTGTATCATTATATACCTACACCTATCATATTTCTTCAATTTATTTACTTTAAAGTCACATTTCTTAGAAATAATGTTTGCAACTCCTCTTGACCTTGAATCCCCATAAGCCATAGATATTTGATCACATTAATTTAGGTGCATTTATGCCTTCTTTTGTTTGGTGAGTTTCCTGTAAAAACACTACATCTGCTTTGTCTTTATTTATCATCACCTCTATTCTTTTCCTTTTTATAATACTCCCCTTACCTATTACATTTAAAGCTAACATTCTTAAAGTTTCAATTATAGTTATATAACATCACATCTTCTTTCTGGTCCCATACAGTGGAAATCTCCCCAAATATATCCACAAACAAATCCCAAACACTCTAGTTTTACCTAATTTATCCCACCTCCACCCCAAACATCCACCACAACACATAAACATATCTTTCCCATTCTTCCACCATGGTTCTAATACTCCAACCACAGCTTGCTACCAAACTCCTGGGGGTGGTGGCAGGATCATATTGTGGCTTCACAGTTCTGTTTTATTAATGTGGAATTGGTTTTAAAGAATAAAAAATGCACTGGGTTTCTCAAACCAGCCTACTAATTTCACATCATATGGAAAAATCCAATAAACTTTTAGGTATACATATTCCCAAGTTAAAGATGTCATCCAGAGTAGCAATGATATGATTGCATCAACAAGGCATCTGTAGTTTTCATGCCTGATTTTAAAATGAAACCAAAAGATGGCAGAGACAGAATATTAGTACTGAGTGGTAATACATTCTAAAGGAAGCTGTTATTCCACCATCTTCATAGACATCCATATCTCTTTTCCAGTTCCCAAGAAAAGTTTCTTCCAGCCTTTCTCGCACAGTAAACATTCAAACAAAGTAGTATTTTTTTTCCCTGCAAATGATCGAGCCGCTGGCGAGCCACGCTTCGACAGTGTGGCTCACCTTTGCCTCCTTCCACGGATGTTGCGAGACCTCTTAGTCTCACGTGAGCAACTCGGCTAGGAGAGGGGGGAAACATTAGGTTATTTAAGGGCTGTTCCCCCCTTTCCCCTTCCTCTTCCTTTGCTGGCACCCACCCACCCGCCCTATATTCTAGTGTGAGTTTATCTGGTCGCCTTTGCGGCCGGATAGGAATTTTTGACCCATATCCTGATTGGCCTTTGGATGCGGGGATTTTTTGCCTGTCCCACACTGGAAAAGGTGCATTGGCAAGTTTTGAGGTGGAATTTCCGGTCACACAGGTGGGTAGTGCAGATAAAACAGGTTTTTGGTGAGTCCCATGGCAATCTCAGGTAATGTATAGCTCATCTGAACTCCCAGCGCTGCAGATCATGCGATTACAGTGCTTGGGGGGAAAGATGCGCTGGGGCCACACCCGGACCAACAGTCAACAAGGAGAAGCTGGCTTGAGGTCCAGGGGTGGTCAAATTTGGGCCGGCCAGGTTCTCGCTGTCTTCACAACTGCAAAAACCTGGGGCTAGGGACTCACCCATTTGTTTGTTAGGGGGTCCATTGAGACCTCTGTGCTTAAACCTGATTCTGCACTACGGCAGGACCTCCCTTTGCCAAAGGATTGGCAACACTGATTATTTAAAAAAGTGTGGCCTGTGTTTAACCCATAATTCTGGTCTCGCGTCTTTATTCCGGGGTAAGGGGGCAAATAGCTGTTATAGGTTGTGACTAAGTAGCAGGAAAAATTTGAAGGGATCCACTATGAAGTTGTACTCAAGAGGTTGGGTTTCCCTGAGTGAATTCACTTTAGTTAACCACACAGGAGCCAGGAGGAAGAGAGGAGAAAATTGCCAATCCATCTTGTTTGCAGCTTGTTAAAGTAACTCTACAGTGTCCCTCCAGGGCTACATCTGAGCTGCCTTGACAAACTGCAAAAGCCTACCTTAATAAGCTACAGAAGCTGCAAAGAGCTACCTTAAATAGAATACCCTCCCCATCTTTGTTGACTCTTCACTATTTCTTCCCATTTGGTCTCCAGCATACTCTCCTGTGCTCACTACGATTCATAAAGTGACATCAAAAAGGGGAAATCCCAGAAGATGATTCCTTTTTTATCAGTTAACCACTTCTAACCCAAACACAAAACAATGGTGAGGGCTCTTTTTCAACAAATATGAATGGTAGTGAGCAGAAAGGGGCATCCTGTAGACCGTCTTGACGGCTGCCATTGGTTTTGTCAACATTCAGGTTGTCCTTTGCTATATAAAGCTTGGCATCCTTTTTCTTGCTAGCAATGCGAGCACAATATTGTACAGCAATATTGGGCCATTGCCTGGCATGATATATTGCAGCAAAGAAACCTGTAGGTTCATTCAGATGATCATGAACCCTGATACAACAGACCTTCCAGCCACACAAGCTCTGTTAGCCACACAAACTCCTTTATGGGCTGCTCTGCAGACATTTGTGCCGAACAAACTGAGGCCCAAGTGACTTCTGGATGGGGTAAGGATGTGTGAGCATTGTTTACATGCATCCTCAGGTCCCCACTATCTACACAAGTGAATGCAGCATCCTAACGCCCTCCATAACAAAGCAGTGGTAGGCTGGTGCTCTAGAAGTTACCCAAGTAACATTCCAAGTTATTCTGCAGCTATGCCATCTTTTCCTCCTCAAAACATTTTCCACTCTAGTTAGAAAAAAGATGAAATAAGCTGTGAGTAAACATAAGGGCTACATTTAGAGGAGGGTGTTGTTTGGACCCTTGATGAAATTCTATCAATGAAGCATTCCATAAATTACATCAATCCATAAATAAAGAAAAACATATCCCGTATCCCTAAGCACCCAAGATTTCAGTCAGTGATAGTCATGGTAGTGCTTAACCCTGATAGCTACCCAGATTGCCTGGAACTAGAAATTGCTCCCAAAGATGTGATGGTGGTCTTTGATTTGAGGAAGGGGCTGTCTTACCACACCAGTTGGAAAGGAGACACACACACCCCATCGCTGCTTGGACCACAGATCATGCCTGTAAAGAAGGATTGTTAAAACACCTCCACCAGGAACGACATGCTTGGAGACATTAGGAAGATGTCTCACAGACACTATCTTTTTGTTAGTGGACCTTCAGAAGACTATTCCTCTGTATGTATTTGGAAAGCATCTGGCACATTATAGGAGATGTGCAAGGCATACAGGAGCAAGAACTTGGAGAAATATTTGCTAGAAGTACAGTTTGGAGCCAGTCACGGCATTGTAGTCCAAAAAATAAATAACTTTTCCAAGCTTTTCAAAGTGACGGTGGAGATAAAAAGTTCACAGTATATAGTATGATAACTAAATGCAAGAGAGGGGGGAAATGATACATGTACGAATATACTGAGTGCACAGGTCAACTTTTTTATACAAATCTTTTGCAGAAATGGTTGAAAAGGCTTCTCCACCCACCCACCCACCTACCAAGAAAAGTAGCTGGCTGCACAGAAACTGTTCTGTTCTTATCACACTGATGCCTCTCTTGCAAGGCAGATATGAAAGCTTATTCTTTAGGAGGAAGGATTGCATAGTCGTGAAGCACTTGAAAAACAGGCTGCAGAATATCTAAAACTGCTAGACATTAGGACAGAGAAATCTCTCTCATTCACTCACTCACTCTCCCTTTCTCTCTCCTCTCATCCTTTGAGTATTGCATCTGAAGTGCCAGCCATAGATGATTTATACACACTCATGCATATTATGGACTACACATAATAAAGAAATGATAGAAATCATATCTGCACAGCTTCAGACAGCTGCAAGAGAGCTGCTGCCAATTTTGTATGACAAGATATTCAGTCAATCCAAATATTCCAGGAGGAGCCTTTTGCATTTTTAAGACTACATATATTATAGCTAGATAGCAGAAATTTTAAACAAGAGACATCCATACACATTTCCCATAAAGCTGCATGCTGCGCAACAGGTATGGCAGTCGGCTCAACTGACAACGCTTATGTTACAACTAACATAAATATGTTTATAGTTTTATTTTCTTTGTACTGTTCTCAATACTTTCTCAGTGCTAAGTATCTCTACAGCCTTTTTTTTTCATTTCAATATATTAAAACAAGACTGCTATAAATCTTGCACGAATATAATATTGTGACAACTTATTATGCAAGCCTTGTTTACAGTTTTTGTTAATTGGATGAAAAAGAGCTCCCTGATAGTTCCCGCTAAGAACTTAAGAGGAGACTTGCTGTTTGAGATCAAAGGTCCCTCTCGTCTAAGGTTCTTTTCCTGACAGCAGGTAGGCAGACACTTCTGGGAAGCTGACAAGTAGGGTGTGAAGGCCTGCCAGCCTAAGGCATTTGAGGGTCACAGTATTCTTCCTGGGAACACAGAAGTCAAGAGATCTAACTCCTCCACCTGGATCTGTTTAATCATCTTACTGAACAAAAACAACAAAGAATCTTGCGGGCAACACCTTAAAGACTATCACTGTATTTTTGTCATAAGCTTTTAAGGTCTATAGCCTCCTTCTTCCAATGAAGGTTTATGCCAATTAAACTTGTTACATCTTTAAAGTGCCACCTATAACACTAATTGTTAGTTTTGCTGCGACAGTGCAATCGTAACTCAAAGATAAGGATGGCTATAGAATAAACAGAAAACTCCTCGGCCAGCAGAAATGTCCTTTTGGTGGCAGGACTCTCTTATGCCAACTGATCTCATAGCTCTGCCAACAAGAGGGGTCTCCTGACAAGTTTGCTTCACTGGCTAAGATTTGCCAGCAAATGTGCCAAAAAGAAGGCAGGCGGATGAGGGAGGACTCAAATTGGGCTGGATCCAAACCAATTCCAGGCCAATTATACAGCCATGACACCAGCACAAAAAAATTGAGCTGGGCAAGGGTAGTCATAAGTCATTTTTGATATCCAAATGCATTGGTGTTTGTATTCCACTGAGCTTCTGAAGAGATGAAAAGGGCCGCCAGCTATTGCAAGCATTGCTAGTGCTTAGTCAGAAAGTGACTTTTGTGCAGCAAAAATCATGATCTTCATGAAGATCACCACTTTGCAAGTAGGCTGGCAGGACTCTCTGCTCCAGGGAGGCTTGGTAGGACATTGGCCTTTGCGATGTGTTGCAAACATTTCTCTCTTCAGGAAATATGATGCCTATTTATTCTGGCCTTTATTGATCTAATATTACTCCAGCGAGAATGCTTCTGAAAACAAGCACTTCAGAACAATCCTATTAGACTATCAGGATTAGATTCCCCTTTTACTATTATATTCAATTGAAGGGGAATTCAAGGGTTTTTTGGGAGACAGGCAAAATGGAAATCAAGCATATAAATGAATGTTCTATTCCTCATTCCTCCCTAGCAAACCTCATACTTTGCCATTCCAGGAGATGGTGAAATTTTTAACTGCTAATTTAGTATTTCAATTTGTATTTAAATTTCTTTTAAAGATTTAACCCTTCAAAGGTGGGAACACAATAAAAGAAATGATGATATAAAACAGTAAAAATCAAATGAAGCAATTTATGTCAGTAATTACAAAGACTTGTATAGTTTATTGTTGTTGTTGCTGCTGAAAAACACCAGGCACAGTCAATCAAAATTCTAAAAACATTGACTGGTATTATATAACAGATACAAGTTTGAACCAAAAAAATTAGTATCTGTTAAATATTGCTGCAGTATGTATGCTGTTCCTATTAATATTATTATTATTATTCCCTTAGCCTACCTTAAGGGAATCCAGGCTGCCCTTTGCAAAGATGGCAGCTGCAGCTTCCCTACTTTAAATGAAGCCGCAGCCGCCATCTTTGCAAAGGGCAGCCAGTCTTCCTTTTTACATGCCGTGGCTGGGAGGCCAGAAGGAGACCTCAGCAGTAGCGATTAAGGTAAGGGGGTGTTGGTGGGGGTGGGGGAGGGCTAAGGTAGGGAAAGGAAGGGGTGGGAGGTAGACTGTGGGGATGGATGGCTGCCTATCTGCCGCCGATCAGCTGATCAGCGGCTGGTACGCAGAATGGTGTTTTGTTTTGTTTTTTTAAATAGGAAGGGGGTGTCGGTGGGGGTGGGGGGGCTAAGTTAGGGAGAGGAAGGGGTGGGGTAGACTGTGGGGTTGGGTGGCTGTGAGGGGGGGTGGCTGCCTATCACCAGAATGGTGGGTTTTTTGGGTTTTTTGTAATAGGAAGGGGGGGCGGATTTTTTTTTTAATAACTCCCCCACAAATCAACAAATAACTTTGTTATTCATCGCTTCATGGAGGCAACTTCGTGCTTCATGAGTCATCAACTTTTGATGACTCACAAAGACTTGCCAAAATGGTGAGTCGTCCCCATCTCTACTTAAAACTTGTATCTGTTATATAATACTAGTCAATGTTTTTATAATTTTGACTGTGCCTGGTGTATTTGAAGAAGAAGAAGAAGAAGGAGAAGAAGGAGAAGGAGAAGAAGAATGTTCAAACTCCTCACGTATTTGCAGGATCAATATATAAATACTTAACTGAAAACTCCCTATACCCAACTGAACAGAAAGGGAACTTTAAAAAGTCAAGAGGCACAAAAGATTAGCTGCATATTGATAAAATGATACTGAAGAATGCAAAAATATGAAAAATAAACCATAACATGGCCTGGATAGACTACAAAAAGGCATTTGATTCATTGCCACACAGCTGGATTAACACCTGCCTGGATTAACATTCAGAAGGGAAAATGGAAAATCATCTTAAACATGATCATGAAGTCCATCTGAACACTCACTCACACTGACACTGACTGACTCAGACTGTGGCTTCTGACTGTTTGCTTAATAGCAAGAAATGTCACGTGCTGTCCCTTAGCCACTCAGTATCATTCACTTTCATGTTTTCACCATCTACAGAAATAACAGTTATTTACTATCAGTCATAATCATTTCGTAACTGATTTTTACTTTTGTTGGAAAAGAGCCATAAATGAGGCAGGGCCCTGCACTAATCTGAGCATCATGGGATCCTGGTTTAAGCGTACATAAAGAACAGATTTTTAAGAACTTCCCAACTCCAGCCACTTCATATAACTCAGGTAAGATGTAAAAACCTCCCCAGCTGACAAGTAAGGGCACCCACAAAGAAGCTCGTGACAAGAACAGAATGAATTAACTTGCTTGAATTTAAAATGTTGCATTAAAAAATTGTATCTCAGCCCAGTACTAGTAATGAAACAAATTACTTCGAAATAACAATGTTCCAGCTTCTGACCAGTGCTAGTTTAAGTCATTTAACTGCCCAAGGCAGAAGAGCAAATGCCACTCCACCCTAAAAACAAAATACCATAGTTATTTGCCTGCATCCCCAATGGAAAGAAAAATGACATACACCTGTCCACTTTTCAGGGCAATAAAATACAATCAGATTGATTGAACAACTAATGTTGCTGCTGTTTCACAATGTGTGAGAACTACTACCTGAGGCAGCTGCTTTATTCTGCCCAATGGTAGGGCTGTCACTGGTTAGGCTCTTGAGGAACTGGTGCTCTATATACAGTATTTATACCCATAGCTCTATTAGCAAGTGGTGTTCAGTTTTCTTCTGAACAGACCAATTATTACAGTTATTCACAGCATGAGCCAGATATTTACATCTTCCTTTCTTGTAAAAGGAGTGCTGAAATATATAGCACTGTCACAACTGAGGCAATTATTAATGATTAAAGAGAATATTCCTATAATGTCCATGCAGAAGACTTTCACCACCACAGGGATTGTTGTCTCGCCCCTTCCCTCTTTGTGCCCTTTGGTTCTTCAATATACATTAAGCTTTCAGGGACAAAAGTCTGCGTGTAACATCATGTTCTCCAGGTCGCCATATGTAGACCAGAAGAAAGAACTGTAACACAGCATTATAAAGTAAAATGGTGTGGGGGTTTTTTGTAGCACTTTTCAGATCTGACAGTTTGATTTAAAAAAAAATGTTGCAAGGCATTATGTTCCAACAGAGACGAGGATTTTTTTAATGTAATAATAAAGTTAAATATAATAGTTTTAAAGTATAATTCTTTAGAGAGACTGGTTTATGTTGGGCTATCATTTGGAGGAGCACCAGTCATTATTAACAGGAAGCGCAGAGAAAGTGGATTTAAATCACTGAAGTAATAAAATTGGAACAAGAGCTAGCACCTTGAAAGGCATTTGGAGAGAAGATTGCATACAAATGCAATTAAAACGATGCTTATAAAATACTAAGATGTTAATTGGGTTTGGTCCCAGAAGCCCCAGCCATACAGTATGTCAGAAGTTAGCTGGTTTGAAGTTTTAAAAGAGTGGTTTAATTTGTACACCTTGTCCTAATTACAAGGCTTTCTGCAGCCTGTGTATCTGTGTGGTTTATTGTAGCTTAGAGTTTTGTAAAACAAACACACACCAGTTAATTGGGTTATTGCAATGGAAAATGGGGCCAGAGAACTGGAGGCTTTCATGCTTGTGCTCCTTTACAGCTTGTAATGAATGCCCCAGCACCATGTCAGGCTCAACTGATTTGTAAGGTGTGCCATTTACAACTTGCTTTGTTTCTGACCCCAAATGCTCAAGTGAAAACAAAGGCTGTCATGATACACCTTGGCTGTGTTGGTGGGTCCCAGCCCTCCATCTGGCTTATTTCACATTTTCCAAACCCAAATGGACTCCAAAAGATTTGGACTTTGGCTTTTTCACTCTCAAGATACAGGTAACAGGGGAGGAAATGAAGCCCATGGTTGTTCCAGAAGACTTTCAATCCAGCTGGTGGGACACCTGTCAACACAGTGTGTGACCATATTTGTCTCTCATAAGGCACTAGGAAGAACCTTTCTCATGTCCCCACCAAACATGTCTGTGAAGGTAGTAGAACCAAGAGAAGACACACACACACACTTCCTGAGAAGTGTGTGTGTGTGTGTTCACACACATCCTGAGAGCCTGAACAAACTCATATAGAAGACAGTATGAAAATAACAGGCAGGGTAATAATACAGCATGGTCCCTATTTTAGTTGCTGTTAGAAGCACACAGCTACCCGTGCAAGCATAGCCACACATGTCTCCACTGCTCTCTGTTATTAACTGACAATATCCTGGGCATGCAAAAAGATGTATTATTCTACTACTATGCCCCTAAAGTAATACGACGCAGGTACTCTACATGGCATCCAGTCCATGCTATTCTACCTCTTATGTTGGGGCAGGGAGGAGCTTATGTGGCTCTTGAGAACACTGGTCTCTCTGTGGAGCTCCTGGCAAGATGGATAAACCCACTTTCTCACACCCACCAGCACACCCAACACACACACATGTCTATCAGAAGGCTTAGCCCAGTAATTATGTAAAGTAACACCATATGTTTTCACGACATAGCATAATGAAGTGAGCAAGTCTGGATGACCATCTGTGTCATTTGCAAGCCCAGTGACTGCAGAAAGATTCCAGCTTTCATATTTGGACTGCGAGTGCTCCAGCACCGGAGGCATTCAAGAGAAGATTGGACAACCATCTGTCAGATCTGCTTTGATTTGGATTCCTGCATTGAGCAGAGGGTTGAACTCAATGGCTTTATAGGCCACTTCCAACTGAATTGTTCTATAATTCTATGATTCCCCAAATCCCCAAACTGGCAAAGGCAAGCTCAGCTCTTAATTCTAAGATTTCAGTGAGTGGATCTATCAGTTTAGGTACCAAAGACAACACCTCTTTAAGATCTAGCAATAGACAGCCAATAGCTAGTGACATTCTGATGATGTGTGTCAAAGGGAGATAGGATGGGCGAAGAAATTTTGTGTGGTAGGTGAAGAAGACCTATTCCTTCCTCAGAGATTGTTCTCACTGAATCTGGGGTAAGACTGGCAGAAGCAAGTATATATGTGCATATCACAATGAGTCTGTACTGAAGTAGAGAGCTGAACATGCCCTCTTTAAGAAATTCTAGGAAACTGTGGGTCCCTCTAGGTCAGTGGTTCCCAACCTTGAGTCAACCAGGTGTTCTTGGACTGCAACTCCCAAAAAGCCCCAGCCAGCACAGCCCCTAGTGGGGCTCCTCCACTGAGAAGTAAAAAATGCTGCAGATGCTCCATGTCAAACTGATCATACAACCCTTCCTTGCACAAATGCTGCAAACCACTTGCAGAATTATTGTTGTACCTATGGGCATTTCAACAGAATATTGGCCAATATGATATATATAAGATCTGGAAACATACTGGCTGAAATCCTGTTGCTTTGTGTAGGAAGTCACAACTACAGTAGGCTCACTGGAGGAGGAGTCTATGAGGAGTCAGTTCCTCCATAAATGCCACTGATTCATGAAGCATAGAATAGCATAGAACTGTTGCTATAGCAGAGTATACGATAGGGTAGAGGTGGGGAATGCGCAGCCTTCAAGCCACCTGGGTCCCTCTTGCCCCCTGTGTTTGGCCTTCAGGTACTGCTGCCACTGTCCCGGCTGCCCAAGTGACAATGCCACCCTCCTTCCCTGTCCCTTCTCCATTCTCTTCCCTTCCTGCTGTTTCATAAAGTGAAGTCAACACTCTGTCTCTCCGTTTCACAGGGCTCTGTGGGGCAGACGTCCTCCTCCACTTCAGGGAGCCACCACAGTTACCGCCAATTGCGTGAGCAAGTGATTTTTCTTCTTTTAAATTATGATGTTAAATCCAGCAGAAGGAACACCCTACTGCTCTTTTGCCTGCCGCATGGTTTGGAGGCATGAGATGCAAATCTGCTGCCGAAGCGACCCAGTTCAGACCTTGTAGGCTACTGGAATGGGAGACTACCTGGGAAGCCACTGTGTAAACCATCACTTTGAGACCCTGTATAAATAGGCATTATTTACTTACCACACAAGAAAAAAGGAAGACTCTTGCCTTATCTGCAGACATTCAGATAAGATTGCCGAGGAAAGAACTTTTGTGTATTAACAGAAATTTGCCATTTCGAACTGAGGCTAAGTCAGGCAACAGTCATAAATGGCTTTGTAGCTATTTCAGTCAGACACAATCGCAACACACAGTATGAAGCCAATATGCTAGCACAGTGCCTGGGGATGTAAGTGTGGAGAGAGGAAGAGAGTCAAAAATGTTACAGTCTCTTTTTTAGGTTTTTTTTTAATTAATCCAAGGCCAAACTGAGACTGAAGCCAAGTTTCTTAGGTCCATTTCCTCTGTCCTGTGCTCTAAACCACATTCTCAGATGACTGTGTTTTTATTCTACCAATGAATACTATAGTTCACACACTCTAAGAATGTCAGCTTCATTTATTTCACTTCTAACTTCTCGCTTGGAAATGTTGGCTTTGTTTCCACTGTTTTGAAAACCAGCAATTACAGATTAAATGGCATTTATTCCCAGTCAGTACATTCCCCTTGAAAACCTGATTTTAAGGAATCAGGAACAACATGAAGTTCAAAGCGTATGGTTCAGGAAAATATTTGAATTGGACTTGGTGGCTCAGGGATACAATATTAGCATTCTTTTTTGGACTAGAGCTCCCAGAATCCATTAAGTCAGCATTGCCCATTATAACTTTCCCAAGCTCTGATCCAAGCTGCCTGGTTACTATGGCATAACTTCTACATACACTACTGCAATACTTGAAATCTATTCAGGCAAGATCACCCCTGTCATGAGGTAGAGTGAGGCTTTTGCTTCAGGTAGCTGGATTTGAGCTTGTCATTATTAGTTATTTGGTTTCTTATTGTTGGAGAATTGTTTGTGGGGTTTTCTGTTTCATGGGTCCACACAACTTGACTTGTCTTAAACGTTGTGTACTAGGACAAGAGAGGTAAAATGGATCTGCTGCTCTGTCCCAGACAACAAAATATCTTGGATGGATTCTTCCAAATCATTATCGGCCCTTTCTGAGCATAGTAAGTGAGACAGTACAGTGTTCCTTGTCAATAAAAAGCTTCTCCTAACTACTACTCAGAGGTTCAGGCAAGGCCAGAACAAACCAGACAGAGTCCCCCACTACAACTGAGGGCAGCAGAACAGCTAAGGGGATGCTTATCAGACTAGCTGGCCCACATGGCTCTCTTCCTATCACACTGTTACTCTTCAAATTCCAGCTTCCTCTGCCTGAGACAGATACCTCCATCTGCCTAATGGTAGGGTAATCCTGCATTACTGGGTCAGACTGCTCTCGTAGCCCATGGGATGCCAAGAAAAACCTACGACTGCCATCACCAGATCAGATGAGGTATTTCCTTGGCACCTATCACTGTTGAGATAGAGCACATAAACAGTTGAGTTGGTGACAACCGATTCATCAGTTATGGAACCAGTTCTAGAACTGGTGCAAGAAGACCATTGTTTGACAGTGCACAGATGGTGACTTTGATCTCATCATGGTGGTGAATTTGCCCCAGGTTTTACTCCAGACTTTAAAGGAGATATCAATGTGCTGAACTTATTTCGGGGATAGGGCTCAGTTACTTGGATAAAATTTGGACTAAAACCCAAAGTGCATTGCCATCACCATGATGTCAGCATCACAAACCTCTACTGGTGTGTAACATTTTATGTACATATCTTGCAAATGATGCCCTCTATTAAAAGACAAAAGCCGATAATCAAATCACTTGAGCCTTCTATTATTTTTTAATCATCTACATCATGGAAGGTTTTAGTACAATAGTTTAATTTAGTGCTCGCTCATTTCATGATATGAATCCAGGCTTATTACTCTTTTTTATCAATTCGTATATTATATGATTCAGCCACTCATATAAAAAGAATACTGGAGGTTATAGACTTTTAAAAGTGATTCCCTGTAGGCAGTGTAAAAGATGGTGTCTATTACATGACAGCTTAGTGTTTATTGCTAATTTTGGAGCATTGTTCAGGAACCCATTGAAAGATGACATAGAGAATAGATTCTTTATCTTGTAAAACAGAAAAGTAAAGTAGCAGTTCTCTTTAAGTGTTTCTCTGCAATGTTTTTCTATAATATCACCATGGAGGTTCTATATAATCCCTTTCAAGAAATGTAATAATAAAAGAACATAATTCTTAGAGTACACATAAAAGTGCTACTTTTTTTTCCTTTTCTTTTCAAGGCCTACAGAACCACAGTCTTGGTGAAATCCATTGCTACCTTTGATTAATGACTGGTATGTTATTTAGCAGATGTTATTTTAACTAGAGAGAAACATGGCTTATCAGAGCGATTCTTAAGTATGATGATGAAGTGGGGAAGAGGACTGAAATGATCTGTCACACAGGCACTGAAATGGTACAAGATGACAACCCTCAGCAGGAATACATAGTTAGGAATGGGAATATTCCTATTGTAATATAGTATAATATAGTGGGCTTTCAATACCATTGACCATGTTATCCTCCTGGCTGATCTTGGGGATGGGACTTGGAGGCTGTGGGACTTGTTTTACTGTGGCTCCTGTCCTTCCTGGAGAAGAGAACTCAGAAGCTGGTGCTGGGTGGCTCCAGTATGATGCCCTGGCTGCTGGCCTGCAGGATCCTTCAGGGTTCTATTTTGTCTCCTATGTTATTTAACATCTATATGAAACTGCTGGGAGAGATTGTCCAGAGTTTTGGGATTACATATGTCACCAGTATGTGGATGACACCCAACTCTATCTTTCCTTGCCATCTTAATCTGAGGAAGCTGTTTTGGCTCTAGATCAGTGTTTAGTGGCCATAATGGACTGGATGAGGGTGAATAAACTGAAATGTAATCCAGACAAGACAAAGGTGCTCCTGGTCAGTCAAAAGGCAGATCAAGGAACAGGGATGCACCCTGTGCTGGATGGGGTTACACTCCCTCTGAAAACACAGGTGTGCAGCTTTGGGGTGCTTCTGGATTTTTCTCTGAGTATGGATGGCCAGGTTTTGGCAGTGGCCAGGAGTGCCTTTGCACAATTAAAACTAGTGTGCCAGCTAGAGCCTTTCCTGCAGAGGTCTGATCTGGCCATGGTGCCACATGCCTTAGTTACATCCTGGCAGGATGAATGTAATGTACCCTATGTGGGGCTGCTTCTGGAAAGTGTTCAGAAACTTCAGTGGATCCAAACTGCAGTTGCCCAATTGCTAACTGGAGCTGGTCACAGAGATCACATAAGCCCCTGTTACAGTAGCTGCCAATCCATTTCTGGGCACATTCAAAATGCTGGTTCTAACCTATATAGGCCGAAATGAATTGGGCCCAAGCTATCTCAAGGATTGCATCTCCTTTATGAGCTTGCTCAAGTATTAAGATCATTAGGAGAGGCCTTTCCCTTAGTCCCGCCAACGTCACAGGTGCATTTGGTGGGGACATGGGAGAGGGCCTTCTCGGTTGCTGCTCCCAGACTTTGGAACTCCCTCCCACAGGAGGCCAGGCTGGCCCCATCTTTGCTGTCCTTCTGCAAGCAGGCAAAGACCGTTCTCTTTAGGAAAGCTTTTCCTGAGTGACCAGCTGCCTGAGTAGAGTTTTTAAATGGACTGTTATACCTTATTGCTTTGAATGGGTTTTTGGTGTTGTTTATTATTTTTAGGACAGTAGTCATTTGATCCTTTTTAATAGTTGTATACTCACTGTTTGCTTTGTTAGCTTTAAATACTGTCTTTGAATGATGTAAGTTGCCTTGCGTCCTTTTTAAGGAGAAAGGTGGGATAAAAATATTTTAAATAAATAAATAAAATTTAAAAATTACAAAATTTTATAATATTACAAGGCAATAAGGAAAATGCATATTA
This sequence comes from Intellagama lesueurii, assembly GCA_037013535.1. NCBI lineage: Eukaryota > Metazoa > Chordata > Lepidosauria > Squamata > Agamidae > Intellagama > Intellagama lesueurii. Next base: position 227,340,734 of record JBAJHW010000002.1, on the reverse strand, counting down.
AAACAAGAACTGAATAGGGACCATTCAAAAGCATTTAAAAGCACATTTACAAATGGTAAAAAGTGTAATAGGAAGTTCCACAGCCTGGGAGCAGCCACTGAAAAGGCCCTCTCTCACATCCTCCCTGGTTGTTCCTGTGAGGCTGGAGGTACCAAAAGGTCTTCCCCTAAAGATCTTAAAACCTAGGGAGGTTCCTGTAAAAAGACACAGTCATTCAGCTAGTATGGATCCATAGGTCATAGCCTGCAATTTCAAATGGACCTGGAAATGGACCAGTAACCAGTTATATGGTTGTAACAAAGATTTTTGGTTCAATACAGTTTTGGTTACTGTCATAACAAAGATTTTTTATTCTTCATGCAATCAGCGCTCTGGGTCAGCAGTCTGGCTGCAACATCTTGCACCTGCTGAGAACCTCAGTACTTTCCAAAGACCATCCCACGTAGAGCTCATTACTCTAATCCAAACAAGATGCAACCATTAAGTGCATAGGCATCAAGTTGGTCAGAGTCCAAGCCTTGAAGACTTAGTTGTAAGAATACAACTTCCAGAATCCCCTAAGCACTGGCTGTGCTGGTTAAAGCATTCTGGGAACTGCAGACCAAAGAAATAACTTTTCAAACCTCAGCTAAAAGGAACTTAAGCTATCTCCACATCAGGGCCAAACCAAAATATTTTGCTGTCTGGAGTTAAGGGCAAGGTGACACCCACTTTCCCCTTTCCATATATAAAAGCTGACCAGACTCACTGCTGAATTTACTTGTTGATGTTCAATACTTGTTGATGGACAGTGTTTCCTACCACACCTAAGAGCAGCAGGGTTATTCAAGTAAGCAGGACAGGCCCTGGCATACTGTGAAAGCTGTGTCCTCAAGCACAGGAGAAAGGGGGCATTAGAAGGAACAGTCTGCAGACTGATGTGGCTACCCCTGTTACCACCTCCCCCCTGAGTCAGTTTACTCATGTTAGGTCGACCCAAGACTCAGACTCAAGTAATAAGGTGCTCAGTCTGAAATAATAAGTTAAAACCAGAAATGTCATAAGCCCAGATGGACTGCTACTGGTCCTTTATGTTGCCAAACTCCTGCTGAGCGAGTGCCTACTTGCATCCTGGTGCCGACGTTCAGGTTGCCTTGCACATATATTACAAGCAATGACTGCTCGCCATGGAGAAACCATTCACAGCAGCATGGCAATTCTTTTGTGTCCTCTGGTCCACCAAGTATAGTGAGATTTCATAGAATCATAAAATAATTTAGTTGGAAGGGGCCTACAAGGCCATCAAGTCCAGCCCCCTGCTCAATGCAGGAATCCAAATCAAAGCAGATCTGACAGAGGGCTGTCCAATTTTCTCTTGAATGCCTCCAGTGTTAGAGCACTCACCACCTCCTGGGGTAATTGGTTCCATTGTCATATTGCTCTAACAGTTAGGACGTTTTTCCTGATATTCAACCAAAATCTGGCTTTATAACTTGAGCCCATTATTGCATGTCCTGCACTCTGGGATGATCGAGAACAGATCCTGCCCCTCCTCTGTATGACAGCCTTTCAAGTATTTGAAAAGTGCTATCATATCTCCCCTCAGTCTTCTTTTCTCAAGGCTAAACTTGCCCAGTTCTTTCAGCCTTTCCTCATAAGGCTTGGTTTCCAGTCTCCTTAACATCCTCATTGCCATCCTCTGAACTTGCTCCAGTTTGTTGGCATTCTTATTAGAGTCCAGAGTCCAGAACTGGACACAGAACCCAAGATGAGGTCTAACCAGTGCCTGGTGCACATGTTTTGTAGAGCAGCCTTAATAGAATCCCCTTTTTTAAAAATTGTATTTACATTGGTACTCAAGGCACAATCCTAGAGCAATGATAAAGCACGTAAAGAGCAAACCAAGCCCCAAAGAGGGAAGAAAAAAAAAAGGGCCACTGCATTATATTTCTTCTCTTTTGTCCTCTTAGGTCATCTAACCTGAGAAAAGAAATTAACAACATGCCTGTGTGGCATACATTTCCCCAAAGAATTTTGATAGTGGCAAAACAATGAGATACTATAGAAAATTTGGGTAGATTTTTAACTACTAAAAAAAAAAAAAGAAACTAGAGAAATGTTAAGATAACCAAGCAGAGTTGCAACATTCACAAAGGGACAGAAGTAAGAATCTGCTCTTCCAGGCACTACAAAGAAACCATCAGGCTCAGGACAAAGTTAACAAGGAGTTGGCTATGACTACAAAATAATTTCCTTTTCATTCAGTATAATAATAGACCTATACCTGACCTTGAAACTTCCCAAAGATGTCACTCTATTGAGGGATTAAAATAGGGGAGACAGTAGAAACAGCAGAGGGCCTCTGATCTTTGAGAATTTCACTCACTTGCCAAACTTTGGGCCATAGATTCCAGCAAATTCAGCGGCAGGTGAACCAGAACTTTGTTTCAAAAGGGTAGGGGGGAAGGGGGCTATTCATCATTCTGAAAAAGAATTGTGGGGTTCTTTTTTTGATTTGTTGTCCCATCTGACTTCCCTAAGAAATCTATAGCATCCCTGTCAAGTTGAAAATGAAACAGATGGAAAGGGACAAATGATAAGAATAACATTTCAATGAAACCACAAGCAACAGAAGAAGAAACTTTTAAAGACTCCCAAGCCAAAGGGATAGGAAATCAAGTGAATAATAGTTGCAATGAAAGAAATGCTTTGGAGCAGATGGATCATGAATACATGAAGGATAGATTAGGAATATCTTCTAGACTTTATATATAACTTTTACATCACATTGATGAGGATCGGTGTCTAAGAAGTAAATGAAACAATCTCTGTCGTCAAAGGGTTAGAGTTATCAATTGCAAAATATGAATTGGATTCCAGATATGTGTGTTTCAGTGATGTTACCTCTAGAGAACGACCAAGAATGGTCCACTATTGAATGCCACTGAAATGGGGAAAGAAAACCTGTTAAGTACTCAACCAACAGAAATCTGCTGGGAGCTGAAAAGTCAGCATGGTGACCATGACTTTTAGCCATGGTTTTCTTAATGGAAAGGAAGGAAGGAGCACACACTTTCTAAAACTAGTTGTAGACAAGAAAACTGAAGAATTTGGAACCCCTGATCCCAGAAAACCTCTAAGAATGTTTAGTCAAACGTGCTTCCAGGCTCTGCTTCATGCAAAGGTCTCTTTCTTCATATAGAGGTCTCAGTGGCTTCCAGGTAGGGACTTGAGGGCAAGGTTTTCATGCTTCCCCCAGTACCCTACTAGTTCTGCACACCATTTCAGGCACAATTCCTGAATTGGGCTACTGTTACTTGCAGAAGCATGGCTGTATATTTCTTTACCTCCAACAATTTATCTGCATTATCACAATATCATCCTCCAATAAGCATTATTGCCTCTGTTTTGCAACGGGTGATTGGAGATGCGGTTGAGGGACAGTAATCTGCAAAGACCGGCTGGCAAATGCTGTGAGAAGTCTCCCAGGTCCTGTTCAAATTCAGCAGACAAGTCATGTACCTGGAATAATAATAAGAAGAAGAAGAAGAAGAAGAAGAAGAAGAAGAAGAAGAAGAAGAAGAAGAAGAAGAAGAAGAAGAAGAAGAAGAAGAAGAAGATCCTCTTTATTTTATCTTAAAAGAGGAACATGTCATTCTAGAGCACAAACTGGTTTATTATATTAATATAACCAAACAAGTAGGTGGGCATATAAAATTTCCAGAATTACTACATGCAGAGCATTGCATTGCATGTTTCTGTTCTAATCTGCAGAGCACCCTCAAACAGACAGTCCAGGGCTCTCACAGTCTGTTCTGGATGTGACCTACATTAGGTTTGAAAGTTATGTTCATTACAGCTCCTAAAAAGTGATAATGCTGAGAAAACATGTGACTCTGCACTAGTACACCAACACAAGAGGAATTCAATGTGTATTCTGAAGATAAGAAGTTCACTGAGAAGAGCTGCCCCATGACAAGTGCTGAATGGGCCAGAGGTTTGCTGCTGGCATGCTCATGTTCCAGTGCTCTTGGGATAGTACAAGGAGAACTTTGCAAAGAGAAATGAGACATGTCTCTGTGACTTTAAAAGAATGGTAGCAGCTTTTATTTCTTTTTTTTAAATTGTAAGCCACCTTGAGCTCTATAGTTTTAGTGGAAAGGTGGGCTATGGATGTAATGAATCCATCAATAAATAAAGGACACAGGCAGATATAACTGCTTATGAATGGCATGGAGGATATGGCATGGCATGTCAAGTCTGCTTGAACATCAGACCTGAGGTCAGCCCCCCGGACTGAACATTCTGGAAGGACTGTTCAGAGCATAATGGATATTATTTCTGAACAAAAATAATGGATTATTGCCTAGCTAGATAGTTCAACAAAATTACAGGGACATCTATTTACTGCTAACACTACCACAACACATCAGTACACTTATATATATATGTCTTGCATATATGCAATGTCTTGAGTTTTATATATATATAAAATGCAAGACACGGGGCATTTCTAAAACTGATTAAACGCTGTGCCTTATTTACTTATTTATACATACATACATACATACATACATACATACATACATACATACATACATACATACATACATACATACATACATACGGAGACTCTTACAGAGTGCAGGCAGCATACAAGTCGAATGGATAAATAAATAAAATAAGATACATACATACATACATACATACATATAGTGATGCCTCGCAAGACGAAAGTAATTCGTTCCGCGAGTAGCGTCGTATTGTGAAATTTTCGTCTTGCGAAAGCGCGGTTTCCCATAGGAATGCATTGCAATGCATTCCTATGGGAAACCTCGCAAGACAAATGAATTATTTTCATCTTGCGAGGCATTGCTCTTGTGAAAAAAAAACCGTCTTGCGAAGCACAGCCATAGAAAAAGTCGTCTTGCGAGTCACCAAGTCAATCGCAAAACGCTTTCATCTTGCGAGTTTTTCGTCGGGCGAGGCATTCGTCTTGCGAGGCATCACTGTACATACATACAGTGGATATAAAAAGTTTACACACCCCTGTTAAAATGTCAAGTGTCTGTGATGTAAAAAAATGAGACAAAGATAAATCATTTCAGAACTTTTTCCACCTTTAACGAGACCTATGAAGTGTACAACTGAAATCTTTTAGGTGGAGGGAAGTAAAAATAAAAAACTGAAATAATATGGTTATGGTTATGGTTATATCCACTGTACATACATACATACATACATACATACATACATACATACATACATACATACATACATACATACATACATACATACGGAGACTCTTACAGAGTGCAGGCAGCATACAAGTCGAATGGATAAATAAATAAAATAAGATACATACATACATACATACATACCCCGTCTACCTCTTAACATTGTTATCCAAGGTGGTTACCTAGTCATAGTCTTGTACATTATAGTGATAATGTATATTAAAATGATATTTACATATATTGATGTTTACATATATTGATTTAAATTAGTTTAAGCAGTTTTAATGCAAAAAATCCTCCCTTTTTCTGAGGAACATCCTCCTTTTTGGTCTTCCTTGTCTGTTCTCCTTTTAGGTGATGGGGCAGTGGCCACCTTTAACATACCACATTTACACACACACACACACACCACATATCAGGGTCATGGTGTGAAGGCGGTCTAAAGTCTCCCCATTTACACCCCTGTGTTCCTCAGCAGTCACCCCTGATCACCTAAGCAATGCCAGAGGAAAACATAAACCTTCCTCATGATCTTCCACACAAACACTTCTCAATTTATTGTCTGGAAACAGCTGAGTAAGAGAGAAAAGAGGAGCCCAGAATTTTTTTAAAAAAAATCCATATATTGGACTGTAAATACTGAGGCCTTCCTCCTCATCCTCACAGTGCTTCTGCAATAGAAGACCAACCTCTTTCGACTTTTTTCCATAGTAGTCAACATGAGGTTATTGGATGTGTTCGGTGTTCAAGTAAATGATTTGTATGGAGCTACAAGCATTCATTCAGTAGCAGCTATCATTAATTCAAGGTGTTGCATATATCTCTGAGCATCAATTTTCATTCAGTTCAGCTGGTATAATAAAACAGATGTGCTCCTAAATCACCATTATTTCTTCCCTTAAGTTGTTGGTATATAGTATTCCGGCGAGGGGGGGAGAGGATAGGCCTCAGAAACAACTTATTAAAAATGTATACAGCTTATGACAGCCTCTTTCAGAAACATAACCCGTAACTAATTCATGTTCACTTACCCTGCAGATTTCTATTTATAATACTTTACAATTTTCCTGTATTTGTATTATAAATTATTCAGCGACATCAAGGTTTTTATTTTGATGAGGGAATTTTTGATGAATTTGACAGAGTAATTACTTCAGATCCTGTTCAGAAATGCTATGAAAATATTTAATTTTATTGACTCCGATAAATAATTAAAGCGGGAGAGTAGCGGGCATACTTGCATTGCTTATGGCTCCTTGCTTCTGTTTGCTTCTCCCTAATTAAAACAGCAATGTTGCTATGTGCACAATTTTTAATATGTTTACATCCAATTAGGTGACTTTAAAAAATGTACCAAGGAAGTGCAGCCTTACCAGTGGTGGTGGTGGGGGGGGGGGGTTGTTTTTATGTAGGGTCATTCCTCCACTGCCTAACTTCCTGGCCTGAGTGTCAATACTCTCTTTTCCCCTTTTCATGTTTCCAAACATGAAAGCTTTCTCATGGCTTCTCTCCCAAAGTTCTGGCAACCCAGTGAGTATATCCACACTCCCTATTGAGGGGTGGGCAAAAGATGGCATGGGATCTACTAGAAGATCACTCAAAGGGTTGCAGTTTCTTTAAAAATATCAGCAATAACTTTGCTGTTTTTAAGATTAAAAAAATCTGGGTTAATTCATAGCCAACTTTGTTTTGAAAGTTGGTTGTTGTTGTTATGTACTGTCAAGTCACCTTCAGTTTATGGTAATCCCTTGAGTGATCTCCAAAATGTCCTGTTCTCAACAGCCCTATTCAGCTCTTGCAAACAAAAGCCTGTGGGTTCTGTTATGAAGCCAATGTATCTCACAGTTGGTCCTTATCTTTTCCTTCTGCCTTCAGCTTTTCCCAGCATTATTGTCTTTTCCCACAAATCTTGCCTCCAGAGATTCTGCAGACTTGATTTCTTCTAGGACCAACTTTTTCATCTTTCTTTGAATCCAGTGTATCCACATAGTTTTCCTCCTGTACATTATTTCAAATCAGTTTTCTTCCCATCACCTTTCTTCACTGTCCAGCTTTCACACCCAGAGTAATCAGGAATACAACTGCGTAAATAATCTTGGCCTTAAACTTAATAATCTTTTCTAATACAGTGGTGCCTCGCTAGACGATTGCCTCGCAGGACGAGGAAATCGCTAGACGATGGCTTTTTGCGATCGCTACTGCGCTTCGCAAAACGATGTTTCCCTATGGCGATTTTCGCTAGACGATGAGGTTTCCCCATTGGAATGCACCGACTAGTGGTCAAAAGCTGTCAGTGCATTCCAACGGGGACCCACGCTCGCTAGACGAGGTTTCCCTATGGACGATCTTCGCAAGACGACGACTTTTCCCTTGGAACGCATTGAAGAGATTTCAATGCATTCCAATGGGGAAACGTGCTTCGCTAGACGATGTTTTCGCAAGACAGCGATTTCCGCGGAACGGATTAACATCGTCTAGCGAGGCACCACTGTACCTTCATTGTTGCCCATCCAAGCCTTAGTCTTCTTCTGGTATCTGCCATCATCCATCTAGTTTTGTTTTTCTTTTTACTACAGGAATTAACTTTTCCCCCCTTTTTCCTTGAATATCTCTTTTGCTTCAATCCACAGTTCTTCTGGTTCATGGTCAATTGAATTTAGTAATGCAAATCTGCTCTTTATGTTGACTTTGCATTCATCAGAAATGTTTAAATTATATTTCAATGCCAGGACTCTTTTAATGCCCTTCTTCAGCTTACTTTAATGTTTGATATTAACAATTCTTGATTATCAGTATCACAATCCACTCCTCATCTTCTTTGGCAGAGAGTATATAGCTTCTCCATCTCCTGTTTCCTGCTTCCAATTAAATAGTCTATTTGATTTCTATATTGGCCATCTGGTGATGTCCACATGTACAGTTGTCTGTTTGAAGCATGTATTTGCAGTAAACAGATTGTTGGCTTTACAGAACTCTGTGAGTCATTCTGCTTTGTTTCTAATACTTAGCTTAAATTTTCCAGCAAGATTTGGTTCTGCTTTGTTTCCTATTTTCGTGTTCCAGTTACCTATGTTTATAAGCATGTCTTCTTTTGGTGTGTGATCAATTTCCTCCTGGATGTCTGCATAAGAGCTTTCAATTTCATCTTCTTCAGCATCTGTAGATGGGCACTGCAGTTGGATTCCCACACCACATTACGGTGTGCATCCAGGAGGGTGCATGAGTCATAATACAATTGATGAAAGCATGGACAGCTTGCGTGCTGGGAGTGGGGGGCTCATCCTGCAATGTTGTGGTCCCCGTTATGAGCTATCACTGGACCAATGTTATATGAATAATGGCCATTCAGTGTTTGGAAGAACAAGGCATCTTCTATACAAAATACATTGCCTACCCTAAGGGGGTAACCAAATGATGTGTGTAGATTTTCTCCTTTTCTAGTCAGTGGTATAAATGAATGTTCACAAATAAATTAATCTGTTCAATTAATCATATTTAAAAGCTTTTGTCAGGGTCACTGATAAAATAAACCAACACTGACTTTCTCATGTGTCCTGATATAGAAGTCACTTGGTGGCAAAGCACATAAGAAACAGAGTATTGCTTTGAGAAAAGTATGTACAACTCATAAGGCTGAATAAACTGGCTTGTTTGTTTGCTTGCTTGCTTGCTTAATTGCTTGCCTGCTTCTGCCTCTCACAGTCTCTCTTCTCATATTCTTGCCAGAGGTAGAGCAAAGATCAGACAAGTCAAAAGTGATTTCCTAGACCCATTGCTTTCCACAGGGTTTTTTGAAATAAGGCTACCCAAAGAAAATAAGCCTTTCCTTTTTACCGCAAATAACCCTACAGAAAAGGAGGTAAATAAATAATCAATGACACGTGACATCTGAATATGCATCACCAGCCGTACTGTATTAGACTCAGCCTTGAAACGCACCTCTTGGGTGAACTGGAGGCATTTTAAATCAATCATTGCTACAGCAGCCGTAAGGAAAGCACAGAGAAGTTACTTTCTGGGTGGCCTCTCTCAGAATTCTCCAGCCACCATGCTGCATGGCCACATAGGCTGGGAAATTCTCGAAGAGTTAACCCCAAAAGATTATTCCCCACCCCCAAATTGTAGCCACAATTGGATGTAATTGGTTCCCAAGTATCTGTGCCTGTGTGTTGCTAACAGTAGCAGTGAAACCAGGCAGGGAAGCAACTGTTTGATGCATTCACAAAACATTGGGTAGTTAATCTGATTAAAAGCAAGAGAAGCACGCAAGTGAGGAGGTTTGGGGACATTTCAGGGTTGCTTCAGATACCACAGGGAGATTGAAGAGAAAAGCATGCCACAAGAGAAAGTGGGAAGAGATGAGCCCCACGTAGAGGGAAGATTCTCCCTTCCTCACCCACGTGTCTCTTTTGCCTTTAAGAGGGGAACCCTCAGCAGTCTTTTTCAATGTGTGCTTCAGGCAGTACGAGGGGGAAACACTCTGGACCCCTGCCATCCTGTCCAGTTTGGTCCTAACAGGCTCTCATCCCGACTGGAATCCAACTTGATTACACATCACTGAGTTAATGCAATAGCACACTTTAATGACACAACTTTCAGGCAGCAGCAAACATACTTCTGTGGCCACCTCCAAGACTTTGTGCGGCAGTGAGTAATGCTTTCTGTCACTAAGCGTTATAGGAGCCCTGGCTGCTCAGCGGGTTTTGTGAACAATTCATCCGCGTTGAAATCTAAAATCTTGCACCTGACTGTTCGATTCATTATCAAGCCAAAAGGAAGATGCACTGGCATCAGCCAAACAGAAAACATAAACCTGATGTGACTGCTACTCCAAAGGCAAAAGCAGAGAAGACGCCCACCTGCCTGCAACTTTCCTCTGCTCTTTTTAAGGTGGGATCCACAAGCAGCTTTGGAGGGGTGTGAGGTTGATTAGGTAGATAGCAGTGGGGTATTTCATTCATTCCTGGTAGTCTTTATCTGTCTACCCAGCATCTTTTCCTTCATAGTGAAAAAAATAGCTAGGGAAGCAACATTTTGAGTTGAAAATTAGCAAGAAAACAAACAAACAAATAGTTCCTTTTCTACCATTCACACAGTGAACATCAAATCTTTTCCCAATCTCCACAGTTCACTGAACATACACTGCCCAAGGGTTCCACAAAACAGAAGGGAAAGGACTGTCAAGCAAGTGGCGAGCCACAGCTTTTAGAAAGCTGCCTTCAGCTTGTTGTGCATTCCCAACACAATGGTTTCAGCGCAGAGGAGCTGTCCAACCCAAGAGGATCAACCAGCCATAAAGATTCTCAGTGCATTTCTTGCAATACATTCTACAGCCAGACAGTCAGACACTTCCACTTAAAGTTTTCTACTCTTTGTGTAAAATCACCATTAGGGCAGTATAATAATTATAGTCCATCACTTCCATATAAGAATAAGTATGATGAACAGGTTTATTGTAAGAAGTTAAAAATAAAAATAGTAAGTGTCAAGAAATTGGGCAGTTGAGGCTTCGTGGGCTCTGTTGCTCTTATGGTAAATCAGGCTATGTAGTTTGTATCTAGGATGAGCTGGCCAAGAGAAGGGGGAAAATGCCCACGGGTAGTTGGAAGGCATAACACCTGCTTATCTCTGTGAGAAAGCAACTTCAAGGTCAAGCTGAACTCCCTCCTTGGTACTGAGTTAATTAGGAGGATGGTTTCATCTGAGTAAGAGGAGGTGGGAAGAAGTTACTCTCTTCTTTGTGGAAGTTCAGGGAAACTTGACACCTGATTGGTAGATCTTCTGAAAGAGCCTGGAAACTGGAACTTTGGGTATAAAATGGAGACAGGAGTTGCTTTGTTTTAGCCTAGTTATCTCCTAAGAGAGTGCAATGCTCATCTGCTGGTCTGTTACAAGACATACTCCACATGTGCTCTTAAAATATGCTGAAGCTATGCCAGGATGTCGGTATTAGCATAGGCTAGCTAACTTTCTTATATTCTTGGGGTTTTGTTCTGGAATTGCTCTTTTTTCATCAATTGGATTACTTAGTTGCTCCACAGCTTTTTGATTGTTTTTGTAACTGTTGCTTTGAAATCTTGCACCTTTGAGGATTTTTACCATCTTTAATAATATATATTTAAGGTAGCTTCCCTCTGAGCATGGGAGGGCTAAAACAATATATGCAATTGTTTTATTATTTTTGGAGTAAGAGAGTTGTTGGTACTTAAAACTAGGTTTTACTTTGACCAGCTATCAGAAGACTTTTTTTAAAAAAGGTGTATTGAATCTCCTACACTCTCATGCCAACCCTTCCAGGTAGGAAATCATCATTCTTGGCAGTTTAAATAAAGAAACTCAGGATGTAAATATGCATTGTGAGGGGAAATGGCGACTTTAAATAGCATTCTGAGAGAATTTAAAATGCATAATTAAACATAGAAATAGCTATCTAATTTTGAGTTTTGTTTTGTCTTGTTCCTAATTGCAAATTAAAGCTAGAATGGCATTACACATAATTGTGGGTGAAACATGTGAACTTGACCTGGATCAGAAACTGCCAGATTTGTCAGCTATGGTTGTGGTAAGAACAATCAATCATTTGCAGATTTAAAGTATAGAATGTTATTGGGACATTATCTGAAACTGTTTTCTATACTTCTGCCTCAGGGCCAAAATAGGGCCCCAATCCTGTCCATGTAAAGTTATGTAGTGTAACTTCACAAGAGGTTTACAAAGCAACTATTTGTTTGTGGGAATCCATGGCAGAGAAATCTTGACCTCCTAATTGTTGCCAGGTTTATGCTGACAGATAAATCATCATTTATTTTAAATCTATTTTCAGATTAAAATGGACACAGTATCTTCTCCAAAGGTAAAGAAGTATCCTGTAGATCAGCAGCAGCACATGACCTGAACCAGGAAGATATCTTCTTTCCACTGCCGGATGAGGTGTCCCACCTGCTTGTTCCACAAGCTGCACTGTGCTCTAGATAGTGCCTCAACAGCATTACAAATACATAAAACATCACAGAGACTGCACAGTTTGTATTCGGTAGTTCTCATGGCCAGACCATGGTCCAAACACAGGAGGGACTCTGGTGGGGTGAGGCGCTAACCCTGCTCAGACTGTGGGTAATGTCATTGCATGTTGATGGGTTCTTTCTTTCCTTCTTTAGAAGCCACTTTGGTTTTTAATCTTTAAAATTTAAAATGTAAGACAGAAGGTTTTTTAAATAAAAAAAATAAAGAAAACCAACTGTCAGGTAAGATGGAGCAGTGACAGGTATCATACGCTGGAAGAATGTAAGCTGGCAGCAGCTATGGTGACATGTCACTTTTTGCTAACAAGCATTTCATTATCTATCTATCTACCTACCCATCTAATTTCTTTGCCAACTTTCTCCCAATAATGGGAACCAAGGAGGTTTACAAATTATTTTAAAAATGAACCATTTAAAAGTAAGATAAATTATTACATGAAAAACAGTTAAGCACACTGTATATTAGTATTAAAATAATTCGTTAAAACTGGTTAAAGCTTCTTAAAAGCAGATTGAAACATACATGAATCATACTGCCCAATTAGCTGTTACAAGCGGACCTAAAATGTAGGATCTTCAACTGTCACCAGAAGGAAAAGTAGGAGGGGCAACCCAGCGTCCCATGGGAGGGCTTTCTACAACTTAGGGGCAGCCACAGAGAAGGCCCTCCATCGTATCCATACGTAAGAGGGAAGTGGACAGAGAGAAGCACCTTCCCTGAAGATCCTAAAAGCAAAAAAGGCTCATATGAGATACAGGCCTTTTAGATAGCTTGGACTCAAGTTATAGGGCTTTATAGGTCATAACTAGCACATTGAACTGGGCCAGGAAACAGACTGGCATCTAGTGAAACTCCTGTAACAGGGGCATTATATACTGTGTGTAAACAATTTTAAACATTACTATTTAAAAATAAGGATTTTTGAAAGCAGTTGCAGACTTTCCAGACTATGCGATTTCCTGCTACATGAAAATAAATCAGTTCTCTTCATCAAACATCTGCAGTGTTTCTTGCACCTGATTTGCTGCAATACTGACAACTCAATGAATCAACTACAGAATTAGAAGCACCCAAGTATCAGCTTGCACATTTTATTCTACTAGGTCAATGATGACACTTTGTACAGTACTTGATATAAAATGCCATTATACTATTCTAGGTTCTACAAATCCAGGTTTTGTTGAAAATCAGTGGGAAACATCCTGAAGCATTTTTTTGCTACTGAAGATTTCAGTTTAAAATAAAAAATATATATTAAAAAATCTACCAGTTAAGTACTTGGTGTCATTTGAAGTAGATCTCTGGGCCCCAGTTTAGTAGAATGAGCAGGAGGACCACCAAATGGAGCACAACAGCCTTATTACATTTTGAAGGGATTGCATGTCATTATTTAAGAAACAGTCCCCCCCCCCCAATACAGGACCACATGCAGTAAGTAAAATAATACATATTAATACATATATAAAAGAGGACATCCCTCATTATCTATACTCTTTCTTTTGTTGTTGTTGTTGATTTTATTCTCCCCTTCTGGGAACCCAAGACAGTGTACAAAAATAGCAGTTCGGAAATAGAGTGGCATGTGTGATTATGGCAGAGATTTGGAAACATTACTTCTAGAGCTACAGTTGTAGAATCCCAAGGAACTGTGGAACAACCTTGCATATGTCTCATTTAACACTTGGTGCTGGGGGAAGCACGATCTGCACCTGCTACTAACTTAGAGGGTTTTTTTCCCCCACACCTCAGAGTCCTTAAGACCACCCCTCCCTCCCTTCTTTCCTTCCTGTGGCTTCTTTTGTCGGCTGCCTTTCCTCCCTCTTCTGTCTTCTGCTCTCTGAATGTAGACCTGTGGAGATGTCGCTCCACACTATATAAAAGAAAAGAACAAAAAGCATGAGTTGTAAGTAAAAGGTTTTTGCTTTGTTTTGTTTTGTTTCTTTAACCAAGAAGCATCCAGACTGATTTCCCCCCTCCCTCTTCCAAGGGAGAGTGTGAGACTGGGCAGATCTCACCCTTTTGGTCTTTTCTCTGCATGAAAAGAAAAGAACCAAATTCCAAAACTCCTCCAAAAGCAACATGGTTTGGGAGAACCTGGGAACTATAAATCCAATAAAGTAACTTTTCCAAGTTCTGGATTTTTAATATTATTTTTATTACTGTTGAATATAGGGAACACGTCTGAGTCATTCCTTTTTATTTATTTTACCATAGGATTTATAGGCAACTCCACTTCAAAAAGATTTGGGAATGGTCCACAACAAATTAAAACTCAAGCACAAAGGATTACAGGAAAAAACAAACCCATCAATAAATCTTGGACTGGAATTTGCTTTTTAATCAGGAAATGTTTCTTTAAAAAAAATCTTCAGCAGAAGCCAAATATGGAACAGTAAAGCTGCATGAAAGGGCATTAATTAAAGTTCCTGTTCCCAGTTCTTTCCAGATAGATGTCCAGCCCATGTGGGTGACAGCAAGGAGAGCAGCACACACCATAAAACGAGGCAGGGGCTACGTATGGACCACAGCCAACCGACTACCCACCCCTGGATGAGAGGGACCTCTCCATGGCTGAAATTTTCTTTAGGTATAAATGCATCTGAAGTATAAATCTCTTCCTTGATGCGGGGGGGTGAGGGGTGGGGGACTCACTTGTTTTAGAGTTTTCATGGAGCAATATCTCTTGGATTCTTTTGGACCTAGGAGACCCTAGGGAAATAGATCATTTTATTCCCCCTTTAAAGGGAAGGTCTGCAATTTATTTCGAGAATACTAACCTTTGGTGGCATCACCTGCTCTCCTCCGCCAAAAAAAATATCTGCCCACAACTCTGGAGAGGATCTGTCAGTCATTGTCAATAATACTGACATAGAGGTATTGATGGTCTGATTTCATCTGATGTAACTTCCTGGTTCGTCAGAAGGGTTAGACCATCAAGACATTCCTTTTAATAAATTATTTCCTAGAACCTCTTGAGGTCTCCTTATCTTTTCCTCTTTTGTTTTCTTTGTTTGTTTAGTTCTACCCAATAATTTATTGCTACATTCCAACTCAAGGAAGAGAAAGAAGAAAGGGTACCTTTTTATTTGTATTTTTATCTTTATCCTTCATCTTTTGGTCCTCTGGAATTCTCAGTGATGTAAGAATTTGACCCACAAAGTAATTGGGGGAAAATGGGTGGAGTCTACCTTGGGCACGTAGATAGATCATTTTCATGCCTGTGGTGGACGAGCAGGCCAATGTCTTTAGGCCCACAAACCTCAGCCCGGTGCAGCTAGTCCCTGAACAGTGATTCTGCAAAATCTCTAGCTTCCATCACTGGAAAGATTATTCCCTAAACCAATTTTACATTTGCATATTTGCTTCCTAGCACTTTAAAGAGGCCCATTTAGTCTGTCACAATGTGATTATCCTTTCTAAACCACCTCTTGTCCATTACGAGGGAAATAAGCATAATAGAAAAAGCAATACACAATTTATATTTTAACACAAGTGCTTCTCTCCTCTGAGAACAAGCATATTAACTGTGCTGTGGTCTCCTGTGTCATTTGCATTTCATTCCCCTCCCTCTCCCCTTCCTTTTTTGCCTCTCTTTTTTATTTTTTTTAATTATTTTTTTATTTTTGTGAAATGGATAAAACAAATGTAAAAGTCTCCAATATGGAAAAATGAAAAAAAAAAGGAGGGAGGTTAAAAAAAAGGAGGGGCGGGTGGAGGTGCACACTTAAGAGTGCCAGAAACATAGTGTGCACATCTACCATCCCATAAACCATGAAGGAGTAACAAGGTTTTACTGAGATATAAAGATGCGGAGAAATCTCTTACACCATATATATTAAAAGGCTCTTTTTCTAATTTCATTTGGAGTCACCAGTACAAATAAATAGCAAAGCATCAGCACTGGTTAGAGGGACCACATTAATTCACAGCCAAACACATGGGAAAAGAAAGGGAAAAGAGCAGGAAAATGGGATTAAGGCTTGTTGTAAATGAGTAGCATTGGGAACCAGATGGCTTTTCTCTGTTCCTAATATCTCCTGTTTATTTCCCTTTGCAATGACATTATTTTCACTCAGTGCTCCTTCTCGCAACCCCGAATAAGGTTATCATACATTATTAGACAGAAAGTATCTTTTTAAAAAATCCCTTTTCCATGTACTCCACCCACGTATTCTCTTTTTTCCAAAGGAATTCAGCACAATGAATAAATGTGAGACAAATTCAGTGGGTCTTTTTGATCACCTTGAAGGCAACAACTCAAAACTTAAAAGGGGCTCTCATGTGAACTGGAGTATCTGAGGTTTTCAAAATGCTATGAGAGGATGAGCAGCTAGCATCATAATGGGTGCAACGTTCTCTGAGGAGTGAGATCTCAGAAATAAAGATGCCACCCTTGATGTGGGTTTTCTTGTCATCTGTGAGCCATATGCATCAAAACAGATATTTGCATGGCTGCATGGATATTTCAGGATTACATGAACCATAACTGCTGAGAAATGGAATAATAAGCCCGTCAGCAAAAAGAAGGGAAATTTGGTCCATGTTTTTATTCCATAGATCCAGAGTTGTAACTAGTGAGTGCTCCACAATTAGGAAAACTGATTAATGTATGTTTTTTTTTAAAAAAAGCAGTTTTGAAGAGATAACTTACAAGTCAAACAGCTGCTTGTTGTACATAGTCACTTTATTCGGGCAATGAGTAATACTTTCTACTTACTTTTTAAAATTACATATAGCAGGTACTTTTAAGAGGCCAGGTGAGAATTCTATACAGGATTTTTCAAGATTTAGACCTCCCTCTTATCAGTCTTAAGTTTTTTTTAAAAGTAACAAAAATAATGCATAAACAACAAGCAATAACACAGCAAGTTGTTTTGAAGTATTCTACTGCGTAATGTCAAAAACACTTGAGCAAGTGACAGAAAGAATTTACTTTTAAAAATTAATGTTCCAAACTGTGTCAAAAATACTCTGGCCATGATTTATCCTTTTTGTTAGGCACAACTAAAAGTTAAAGGCAGCCTGTTATTAAAACAGGAAAAATTCTCAACCAATGAAAGCATCTGAATATCACAGCAGGAGCTTCTGTCACCTCTGGGAGTTTGAAAATTTTGTTTTGGTTAGTCATTAGTTTTCAGGACCTGAGCACAGGATTCGTTTGAAAACTCATTTTGCAAATCAGAAACACTGCCTCAGTTACTTTTCTCCAATATTAATGGGCTCTCAGCACTAATTATGAGCTACAGTATATCACAGAAGTGAGTACACCCCCTCACATTTCATAAATATTTTAGTATATCTTTTCATGTGACAACACTGAAGAAATGACACTTAGCTACAATGTAAAGCAGTGAGTATACAGCTTGTATAACAGTGTAAATGTGCTGTCCACTCAAAATAACGCAACACACAGCCATTAATGTCTAAACCACTGGCAACAAAAGTGTGTACACCCCTAAGTGACAATGTCCAAATTGGGCCCAAGTAGCCCTTTTCCCTCCCTGGTGTCATGAGACCCGTTAGCGTCACAAGTCTCAGGTGTGAAGGGGGAGCAGGTGTTATCGCTCTCACTCTGTCAGACTGGTCACTGGAAGTTCCACATGGCACCTCATGGTCATGAACTATCTGAGGATCTGAAAAAACGAATTGTTGCTCTACGTAAAGATGGCCTAGGCCAGTGGAGGCAAACCTTTTTGGGCTCGCATGCCCAAAATGAGGGGGGGGGGGAGAAACCAGTGGCTGTTGTGCCGCCTGGAAGTCCGGAACTGGAAGTGGCGGTTTCAGGGGGAATCATAGGGACGGACCCAGAGGACCAGGAAGTGGCAACAGAAGGGGGAATACCGGCTGCAGCCGGCTCATAAGGTTTGCTTCCACAAGGGAGGGTGAGTGGGCCTATACCTCACGTGCCATAAGAAAGGGCTTCACATGCCACCTGGGGCACACATGCCATAGGTTCGCCATCACGGGCCTAGGCTATAAGAAGATTGCCAAAACCCTGAAACTGAGCTGCAGCGCGGTGGCCAAGACCATACAGCAGTTTAACAGGACAGGTTCCACTCAGAACAGGCCTCGCCATGGTCGACCAAAGAAGTTGAGTGCCCGTGCTCAGTGTCATATCCAGAAGTTGGCTTTGGGAAATAGATGTATGAGTGCTGCCAGCATTGCTGCAGAGGTTGAAGGGGTAGGGGGTCAACCTGTAAGTGCTCAGACCATATGCCACACACTGCATCAAATTGGTCTCCAGGGCTGTCGTCCCAGAAGGAAGCCTCTTCTAAAGATGATGCACAAGAAAGCCCGCATATGGTTTGCTGCAGACAAGCAGACTAAGGACATGGATTTCTGGAACCATGTCCTGTGGTCCAGTGAGACCAAGATAAACTTATTTGGTTCAGATGGTGTCAAGCATGTATGGAGTACAAAGACAAGCGTGTTGTGCCTACAGTCAAGCATGGTGGTGGGAGTGTCATGGTCTGGGGCTGCATGAGTGCTGCCGGCACTGGGGAGCTACAGTTCATTGAGGGAACCATGAATGGCAACATGTACTGTGACATACTGAAGCGGAGCATGATCCCTCCCTTCGGAGACTGGGCCGCAGGGCAGTATTCCAACATGATAACGACCCCAAACACACCTCCAAAATGACCACTGTCTTGCTAAAGAAGCTGAGGGTAAAGGTGATGGACTGACCAAGCATGTCTCCAGACCTAAACCCTATTGAGCATCTGTGGGGCATCCTGAAACGGAAAGTGGAGGTGCACAAGGTCTCTAACATCCACCAGCTCTGTGATGTCGTCATGGAGGAGTGGAAGAGGACTCCAGTAGCAACCTGTGAAGCTTTGGTGAACTCTATGCCCAAGAGGGTTAAGGCAGTGCTGAAAATAATGGTGGTCACAAAAATATTGAGACTTTGTGCCCAATTTGGACATTGTCACTTAGGGGTGTACTCACTTTTGTTGCCAGCGGTTTAGACATTAATGGCTGTGTGTTGCGTTATTTTGAGGGGACAGCACATTTACACTGTTATACAAGCTGTATACTCACTGCTTTACATTGTAGCTAAGTGTTATTTCTTCAGTGTTGTCACATGAAAAGATATACTAAAATGTTTATGAAATGTGAGAAGGTATACTCACTTCTGTGATATACTGTATTTATAAATTCTGTTTCTAGCTTAGAGGCCAGCACTTTAAGGAAAAGTTACAGAGCGAATGCAAAAGCCTGCATGGGAAACAATTCTTTGAGTCCTATGACAATCGCTTCCTTGTATGCAGATCTGGGCCCCATGGGGATGAGAAGTGCATTGTGTCCTTTGTCATTTTTAAGTAAAGACATTTTTGCCAATTTCTTCTTGCTATTTTCTCTTGCCAATTAGACATTGAACATAAGAACAGACCTGCCAAATTGGACCGGAGCCTATCCTTCCAGCATCCTGTTTCATGCAGTGGCCAGCTGCAAGCAAGACATGAAGGCCATCGCATTCTGTTCCAGTTGTTTCCCAGTAACTGAGGAAGGAGGTCTCTGAAACTAGAAATAACTTATGCAGATTATGACGTATAGCCACTGTCAGCCTTATCTTCCATCATCTTTCCCTGTTCCTTTTGAAAGCCAGAACTCCAATTCACTACGTACACTGTATTGTACATTTTATTGCACGCTAAGGTGATACCCAGTGTGGTGCGGCAGACAGAGTGACAGATTAGGACTGGGTTCAGATCCCTGCTCAGCCATGGAAACTGACTGGGGTGTTCTGGACCTGGTAAAACCACTCTTTAAATATCTCACCTACTTTGAAAGCCCTGTTAAGGTCACCATATGTTGGTTCTGACTTGACAGCATGTAATAACAAAAGTACATTGTATTTGTACTTTGCTTTGAAAGTCCTGGTAGTAACAACAGATTTTTTTTTTCTTAACTGCTCCAAGTACTTCACACTTGATCATCTTTCCTTTAACCCTTTAGGTTTCTCCAGTATTTTTACCCTCATAACTCAGGTGGAGGACAGAAAAAGAGAAGGCTTCACCAACACAGTTGGTTTTGTCAGTTGACCACAGGTTTGAGCCAAAATTTGAACCAGAGATGATCAGGTTATACTTCCCAATACTGCTATTTCCTTTACAGAAGGAACCTGTAGGTGCATTGGTCCCATTGGCAAACTCAGGACTGTAAGAAGCTGCTTTCAGAAAGAAATACTGAAAATGGCACAAAAGATTATTCCCGCTAAACATTTTTTAGACTAAACTAAGCAAAGCAATCCCATTTTTAAGAGAAAGATGTGACTTTAATGGCATGCAGGAAGAGATAATGATGATTACACCTTCCTTGGGATGAAACCTTCATAAATACAATGTAAATTGCATTATACAAATGCAAGAAATAAAGATTCAAATCCAGAAGAACAGTGAGCAAAGAGATTTGGACAAAACAAGGCAGGGAGGGGGAAAATGTTTTGTGTCATTTTAAGTGACGAAACTGTAATGAGCAAAATGTATTACCTTCAACTTTGGGCTGGGATGTGTAATTGTTACCCTCTGCCGTTTTTTGTAGGATGCGTCCAGTGAGATATATGAGATGCCACCAGCTCTGATTTGGATTACAAGCTGTGTTTGTGACCTCGCTTTTCGATTATATTAAAACACTGAAATCAATAACAGGGCATAGCTTTCAAAAGTGATAATAAAACACCCTAAAATATTGCAGAATACTTCTATAAATAATTTGCTTAGCATACTTATGTTAAAAAGCTTGTCAGTTAATGGCACTGTGAAAAGCTCTAAGAGAATATGCCGTCGTATTTAGATTTCATAAGACTCTGGCTGTTTAGGGTCACTGAGGGCTACACTCTGCACCCAAGGAAATCATTATTTTTTTCTTAATAAATAAATTACTGGCCTATATTTCAAGTATCACTCAAGCTTGCTGGTATCAAGGGCTTAAATAATAAATAACAAATAGCTCAATTCATTTATTAATAATAATGCATCCCTCTCTCTCACACACTCACTCTGTGATCTTAATATATATCCAGAGCAACCTATTGACTAGTAGTCATGTGAAAGGACAAATAGCTGGGCCACTGGGAACATTTAAATTTTTCCAGTTTGAGAAAACTCCATGGAAGCTCTTGACAGCATGCTTTACGTTGTCAATTTGTTCAGGCATTGACAGTGTCATGATTGGTGAGTTTCAAAGCCACAAAACCACTTAAAGCTGTGTTACCTAATGGAGATCATTTCTCGGACTGTTCCTCAAATGGAAATGTGCTCACAAACACTTGCCTGGAGAAATACTGATATGGTACTCTGATCACAGTTGTACCACATTGAGACCTATGGAAGATGCCTACTTTAATGTGTTGAGAATACACTACTGCTTGCTCCAAGGTCTATGTGCTTAGAGGGAACAGCTGTGGTGTAAACAGTGGGGCCACCTGCATGTTCCCCTCTTGTCTGATCTCCATTTTGCCTATCAACTGATTTTCTCAAGCATTGCCTCACTTCCTTCCCTTTCCATCCTCTTCTCTCTTTCTTCCAAGCATGAATTCGGGTCGTAAGTTACCTTCTCTTCCAAAGATGGCATTCTATAATGAAGGAGATCATGTTGGATGGGGGGAGTGACCATATGGCAGTGGTTGGGAACGAAGCTTGGAACAACAAGAAAATCACCACCCCTGGTGCTATAAAAGCAACGCGCAGGGCTTCCATGGCAATTGAGGGAACTCATCATGGGAGTCTCAGGGTAAGAAAAGAGAGGACGAATAAAGAGTTAAATGCTCTCAATGGTGGGATTGGTGGGATGAAAGTGCAGCAGGATTAAATGGTGGGAAGAAAGGAGAGATGCTTCAGCTACAAACCTAATTCAGTGGGAATTTTCTTAAGAAACATGGACAAGATTTAACTTTGTAGTTCTCCCACCAAGAGGAGTGATAGGTTGCCTCTATACACATCATATTTTATTACATAATGTAGGACGTTGCCCTAAGATTCAAACACCTAGGTTCAAATCTTTGCTCAATCCCTGAATGCAAGGAGGGGATCAGGCAAACTCACCAAGCATATGGTTTCCAGTTTACTAATATCCATAATGGCTGTACACTATGTCTAGGATCAGAGGCTGGATTTGATATGCTCTTGATCTGATCCAACAGTGATCTGACAGGGACCATTAATAAAGCTACTCTATAGTGAAGAAAACATGAAACAATTAGGATTAATCCTACCTACATTGCTGAATGCTTCAGGGTCAAATGATGGGATAAACAACAAGAAGAACAGTAGCATTTACATCTTGCCCCTTTCTTTAATTTGTTCCAGGTAATGAATATGGCTTTCCTCCTCCTCACAGTACCCTTACAACAATTCTGTAGCTTGAGATTTCAAGAGGTAATTAAGCCTGTATCTCCCAAATCCACATTCAACATGCTATCCCGCAAAGTGATCATTATTTATTTATTTCTAGTATTACAATGATTATGGTTGTTATCACCCACTATCTATAGGAGCTCAATGTCCATCTGCTCCTTCTGCTCTTGTTCTTTACCAACAGCTTGGTGCCAGCTCTCTCTACTACAACCTTGCTCAGTTATTCTCAAACTCCTCAGTTTGATGTTCAAGCTACAGCTAATCATCATCTCAGGATAAAAGAAGGATAAATAATTTGTGCCACTGTAGGTAAAATATGTGCCACTGTTGGAAAAATTTGCACAGCACTTTGCAGGCAAAATCACTCAGATCCACTCTGACTTAGATGCTGTCGTTAATACAGGTCCTGTAGATGTAACTATGGCTCCTACTTGTCCTGTGTTGATGGAAACATTTCAGTTTTTGCAGCCCGATCATGTGGACAGGATCCTTGGAGTGGTGAAGGCTACAACTTGTCTGCTAGACCCTTGGCCATCCTGGCTAATAAAAGCTGCCAGAGAGAGACTGGCCGAGTGGGTCCAAGCAGTAGTGAAGGCCTCCTTGCAGCAGGGTAGGATCCCAGCTTGCTTGAAGGAGCAATAGTAAGACCATTGTTGAAAAAACCCTCCTTGGATTCCAATGTACTGGATAAATTGTTAAATTTTATAAATCAATGTGGTAGCCTTCAAACAGGTCCAACTGGCTGCTCTTGTAGCACTGAAATGAAGGAGGGTTTGGGTTTTTGTTCAAAATTTAGCATATTGTGGGAACACAGTTCAGAAGCACTGCCATGTACTGAAAGCAGCGTACATCTCTCGAAACCTGTTCCCATTGTACAGTGCAGTTATGTTTTATTTTTACAAGATTTTTGCTAGAGGGCAAGTGATTGCCAGTGTCTAAAAATACAGATGAGAAATGTGCTGCACTCTCCATGACCCAGTTTAATTGGGCTCTTGATGGTGGCAGTGGTTGAGTCACCTTTTTGCCTGAATCACGCCTTGCACCCGGCATGCCACTGCCCCTTTTGTAATCTGTGCAATTTGTTCTTTTCTTCCTTTCGATCTTTCCATAAGTTCCCCGAGTCCCCAAGCCTAGGGCGTAAACACATGGCAGGCACACAATAGGCTGCCGAGTCCTGATCTTGCATAAAGAGCCAGGTCAGCCTCTCGCTGTGAACAGATTTCACACACACACCCTCCAATCTTTAGGAACAGGTTCATGCCTATGTTTCAAGTGCCAGCGACATGCTCTGGATTTCCCACATGTGTTGCACATCTGCTTAAGCCATGAATTTATGACGAAAGCTGCATTTAATTTTACTGGACTTGGGCATTGTTATTGCTCTGCTATGCCCCCTTCCCCTCCTTGCTCCCCCCCCCTTCTCTTCTTTAACTAGAATGGCTGTATTTGGGCTATATAAAAGCCCTGATTCAGGGTCATATAATTTTATGGGGAAAAGGGAAACAATCCCAAAATGTCCCTTTGTATAGCACCTGAGCTCATTAACAATCCACAAATTCCATAATTTTGCACCACCATGTGCTGTGTATTGTATTTAGTACCTAGCAGCATAATTTTAATTGCCTGGAATCCTCGTAGGGCATGCTACGTGTACATTAGGGAAATGGTGGAACAGGTGAGACTGTTGCCTTGCCCTTGATAATCATAGGTTGTTAACCTCCACACAGCACAGCTGACACAGAGGTAGGGTAGAGAGAGGGGACAGGAGTGGTTCCAGAACCAGAGTTACACTCCATTGTTAAAGCCCCATTATGAGCTCATGAAAGCATCCTGACTAACACAATGCCTTTTCAAATAGACTAAGATCAGTGCTTGGGAAAGGGTTTTGTGGTGTTTTTTAATTACAATTCCACACAATCCTCCAATCAGGTTGGGGGACTATGGCTAAGCTCTGGACAAGGCCCAAATGGTACTGAAATCTTTTGAGAGATACGGTATCATTTGGACTGAGTGAACTTCAAATGGTCAAATGCGTACATTCCCCAAAATTTTTCTTTGTTTGTTTATGTTGTTATTTATTTATCAAATCCATGCCTCCCTCTTCTGCCTCTTAAAAAAGCACTGAAACCATCTTATTAACCCAGAAAAGAGTAATCATAAAAATAGAATGGAACATAAAAGTGTAAAAAGAAAAAGAAAGGACAAGAAGTTTCAACTAAACTTTCAGAGATCTTAATACACAAAACTAGCAACCTGACAGTTCAGAGCCTTTCAGAACAAAAAATGCTTTCAGAAAAAGTTAGAAAACAATCAGTGGGGGATAATAAGCCAAGTCTTACTAATTGAGCAGTTCCACTCAATGGTACAGCTCTTTTCTTAAGAGAGGTTTATCAAAAACTTAACATATGCTTCTTTTTTTCTTTTTCTTTCTTTCTTTTTTGAAACTTTCAAAACGCTCCTTCTCTGTATGTTCATTTATTCTAGTAAAAGGCTTTGTGTGGCCAAAAATAAAACATTTAACAATTAGAAGAGTTTGGAAAATTACTTTCTAAAAGTAATTTATTCCCATTGTACATTATAGCATTTGGAGGAAGTCAACAATGGAATAAACCGTTGTTGCTACTAATTGCAGTGTTGAAAAGAAAATTTGTTACACCAATTGTTGTGCTGTTCATTTCTTTTTCATTACTTTCTGTTATGGAATAAAATGTGAAAAATGCCTCACTGAAATTTCCTTTGAAAGTAACTTTTGAAAGTAACTGAAAACACTACTTGCTGCAGCAATAATTTTCTTATTCACTACAATATCTTTGATTTGAAATTACAGTTCGTATGCACTATAATGCTTTTGAATTGGAATTCATTATACTCTTGGTATATTTCAAAAGTACCTAGTTACTTCTTATTTTCAAAATCTTGGAATTAGTGAATCAATTTTCCTCATTCCATCAAAAAAATTTATATGAAGCTACTTATGACTTACAGCAATATTGCAAAACTGCTTGTGCTCATTCATTACCTCCACGCACACAAATAAATGTGCTGCTGCCTTGGGTTGTAGCTGCTTCTGTGTTCTGCTCTGTGAAAGACTTGGCTCTCTCCTCTTCTTGCATTTTTGGCTTATAATCAAAATCCCTGTTTAAGCATTATAATTCGAGTATATTCACCACATGGAGAAAGGAATGCTGTGGTCCTGCCTCCTCTATTATCACTTCCATTGCCCTCATACATGGGGAAACCAATGAATGTGAAGAGGGAGGGCTTGACA
Organism: Intellagama lesueurii; assembly: GCA_037013535.1. Classification (NCBI taxonomy): domain Eukaryota; kingdom Metazoa; phylum Chordata; class Lepidosauria; order Squamata; family Agamidae; genus Intellagama; species Intellagama lesueurii. Next base: position 227,314,869 of record JBAJHW010000002.1, on the reverse strand, counting down.
GTGTACACTCTCCACATGAGTCAGGATCTTGGAAAAACAAATAACAGGGCTCTCCCTCTAATTACTCTCCACATGAATGAGGGTGATGAAGTCAAGCAAAGGCTTTTCCCTCAGCCTTTTTGTGAGTAGATGGAAGGCCTCACTCCCAGTAAAGCTGTTGTTACCACCTCCCCAATTCACTCTACAGAAATGAAAGAAACCCCCATTTCACCCAATAGATGGTAAGATTTCTGTTGTGGAGTATTTGTTTCCTGCCTAGAACTGAGGGACTCAATGCAGAAAAAAAAACTCCAAGTTCTAGAGAATTGGTTCCCAATCTTGGGTAACCCAGGAGTTCTTGAACTGCAATTCCCAGAAGCCTTCACCACCAACTGTGCTGGCTGGGGTTTCTGGGAACTGCAGTCCAAGAACACCTGGGAATCACCGCTCTAGAGGTATGCTTCCCCTTTCTAACTGAGGGAGTATCTGGTAAGTATACAGTGCCAAAAAGGCATTTAGTCGACAGGATTTTAGCTAAGAAAGAGTTAAATTTTATTACCATTAATGAAAAAACATTACTATGCATTCTTAAAAGGTGGGTGCAAAGGCAGATTCATATTACAAAACCTATTCCCTGGACACAACTAAATTCAACAACACATGTAAAAGTATGTCTTTGTAACTATCATAGCAATGAAACAAACAGCAATTCCTCATGGTCCCTGAATTATTCACAACCATGGGGTTCCTTTGCAACATGTCAACCAGTGTCCCAGTGAGGATGCCTAGCTTTCAGCTCCCCATCTTTCCCATCTGATGGCACAGGAAAAGAGGAAGAGTAACTTTCTTGATGGTAGTTCAAAAGCCTGATTGGCTAACACCTGTCAGTCATCATTGCCATTATCACTGAGGTCCCTGACTAATCTCATGATATTAATCCTTTCCAGCAAAGTTGCCAGCCTTTTTTTTTCTTCTCTTTCCTTGTACATATACAAATCTATCCAGATATATTAACCTGATATATATTTCTTGAAAGCCAGTAAAAATGTTTTTTTGAATAATATAGGCCCATTGAATCAATGTAACTTAATTGAGTTGACTCACCAAATGTCCATTGATTCAATGGGTGTACTCCAGTTGTGACTTGCTACTAGATATCAGTTGTTGTGTGTATGTGTGTATGTTTAAAAAGAACCCAGATCAATACTTTTGGAAGATAAACTGAATGCAAAGAAATCCATCAGAAGCAACTTGGCAAAGAACATATCACTTTATCATAAATTAAACCATACATTATTCACTGTGGAGGTTACTGACATCTGAAAGGCAGGCCAAGTAACTCTCCAGAGCAGTGACACTGAAAAACAGCAGTAGATTCTGCAGACCATTTTTAAGGAAATAGATAGCAGTTGCGTCACTTACCTGATTTAATGATCATTCTGAACATTTGTAGCATGTTTGGATTTCCATTTTGACAGTTACTATTTTTTGTTTATGTTTTTGTTTTTGTTTTGCTTGTACATCTCCTCAGGGCTTGTGGCTGAGCAGTGATGGCTACAAAGTGAAGGTCTGGTCCAGAGTAGAACACCTACCAGCATCAGCCCCCATTATTTCCAGACCGCATGTTTAATGATTATGGATGTTAAGAGTTTTATCCACTGCAGACACCCCAATCCCTGACTAATTTAACTCTCCTCCAGCAAGGCATTCCTATAAAGTACAATATGGTTGCAGAAACAGTGAGGTCATCTTGGCCAAAGCTAGCCAAAGTTATATTTTGGGACTATAATTCCCAAAATCCCCTAGCAGTAAGTACAGCCAAAATTAATTTTTCCAAGCCTTGGTCTTGGTCCCCTCTGTGTGATATTCGGGCCCTGGTAATTCAGACATACCCTGAGCACCAAGGTAATTGTATTTTGACAGCACATTAAAATGATGAATAAATAATACCAACACTCTGATGAATATGAAGGGAAAAGATTAACTTGAATTTGGTGCCTTGCAAAATTACATTTATGTGGGCCTGTTCAAGAAGACCTACTGGACAGAGAGCCTTTATGTCCACAGGACAGTCCAATGCAGCTTTATAAGAAGTATAAAGTATATATTTTCTTTATTCCATTATAGGTCCTTCCCTTCTGCCACTTTTGACGCGTTTAGTGAATTGTTCATTTTCTACTGGCAAATTTCCAAGTTCTCTTAAGCATGCCTTTGTTTGTCCCCTGTTGAAAAAACCTTCCCTCAATCCTTCTGTTTGTGCTAACTATTGACCTGTTTCTCTCCTTCTTTTTCTATCTAAACATATAGAGAGGGGAGCTCTTTCTCAATTGACTCTTTATTTGGCCTGTCATAATGCCATTGATCCATTTCAATCTGGATTTCAGGCTGGACATTCAACTGAGACTGTACTCTCTCAAGTCTTGAATGATATCTTGTTGGCCAAGGCTCAACATCATTCATCGGTGTTGGTGCTGCTTGATTTGTCAGCAGCATTCGACACACTTGACCATCAAATACTTTTGACAAGTTTGGCTTCTTTAGGAATCTCTGGAAGTGCTAGCTCTTGGTTCTCTTCTTACTTGTCAAATCGTTCGTTCTCAGTATCGTTGGGTACTAAAACCTCTCAACCTTTTTCTCTCACTGTTGGTGTCCCACAAGGTTCAGTGTTTGGCCCAATTCTTTTTTCTTTATATATGCTTTCCCTGGGTGCCGTAATTTCTGACAGGGTTTTCACTGTCATATCTATGCGGATGATACCCAAGTATACCAGTCTTAGAGCTTAATTATAATGTCTGGACTTCTTTGACAGGTTCTTTGTCAAATATTTTGTTGTGGATGTCCTCTCACCATTTGAAATTGAATATGGACAAGACTGAAGTGCTGGTCTTTTACCCAGATCGTCCTGCTCGCCCTTTGACAGTTTCCTCTATTTCTCTCCAGGGCTGCTCTGTGACCCCTGTCTCAGAGACTAGGGATCTTGGTGTTTTAGTGGATGATCAGCTGTCGCTTTGTTCATTTGTGAATGCGACAGCCAAGACATGAAATTTCCATTTGGCTAATATTCGCCGTATTTGTCGCTTCTTGACTCCTGAGACTACAAAACTTCTTGTTCATGCCCTGGTGGTTTCACATCTGGATTATTGTAATAGCCTGTTAGCTGGTCTCTCTTCTTCTGCACTTCATCCTCTCATCTTGGTGCAGAATAGTGCAGTACGAGTAGTTCTAAACTTGCCGCACTACTCTCACATTTCCCAGCACCGCAGGGCATTGCACTGGTTACCCATCAGATCAAGAACATATTATAAGGTACTTGTTCTGACATTTAAAGCATTACATTTCTCTTGCCCTAGCTATTTAGCGGAACTTGTGGGGTGGCATATTCCTTGTAGGATGACTCAATCTGAGGATTCTGGTCTCTTACTAGTCCCTTGGACCAAGGTGGCTAATTCCAGACTTAGAGCATTTTCTCATCTGGCCCCAAAATTATGGAATTCTCTTCCGCAATACCTTCACGTGGAACTAGAGTTGGACAAATTCAAACGAGACCTAAAAGCCTGCTTGTTTAACCTGGAACCATAGGGGTTGACCATGGAAATAGGTAATTATTGGGATAGAATTACTGTACTTCAATTATTATATTGTTTTTATAGTTAATTTGATTGTTGTTATTGTTTTATGGTTTTTCCAGTAGCGATGTATGGAAGTGAGAGCTGGACCATAAAGAAGGCTGACCGCCGAAGAATTGATGCTTTTGAATTGTGGTGCTGGAGGAGACTCTTGAGAGTCCCCTGGACTGCAAAGAGAACAAACCTATTCGTTTTGAAGGAAATCAACCATGAGTGCTCACTGGAAGGACAGATCCTGAAGCTGAGGCTCCAATACTTTGGCCATCTCATGAGAAGAGAAGACTCCCTGGAAAAGACCCTGATGTTGGGAAAGTGTGAAGGCAAGAGAAGAAGGGGACGACAGAGGACGAGATGGATGGACAGTGTCACCAACATAAATTTGACCAAACTCCGGGAGGCAGCGGAAGACAGGAGGGCCTGGCGTGCTCTGGTCCATGGGGTCACGAAGAGTCGGACACAACTTAACGACTAAACAACAACATTGTTTTATGGAATGATAATTGTTTACTGTATGTTTTTATCATTCTAATTATGTTATGGTTGTATTTTAACTGTTTTTGACTATTGGAATGCGCTTTGGTATAGAGCGCAATATAAATAAATATTATTATTATTATTATTATTATTAAGTCTTTCACTACTCATCCAAGTAGCTTCTTCAGTCTTGGATGAGTAGTGAAACGCTTCAACCTAACAAGAAAGGACTCCAGTTGCCATGACTCAGCTTCCAGATAACCTCACCTGGATGACTGAGAATCTTCACAGATATCTTTATAAGGAAGGTTTTCCTTCTTCATATTGTGTTTGTTTCTGTGCCTTTTTATTTACTTTAGGTTCATTACCAGTGCAAACAATATTCCAGGTAACAAATCTGCAGCTCATTAGTCTCACATTAGCAAGATGCAAAAACAAAAATAATAAAATAAAATGATTTTTAATTCTGCAAAGAGCCCTTTAAAAAGTTTACTTCTTCAGACCCACAGAAGATACTGTGGCCTGGATGTGTTGTTATTACCCAGGTAAGACACCCACAATAGTATGCACAGAAAGTTCTTTATAATTTGAATTGATAGGACCCCCCTTTTGTATGCAAAAATGCTCACTCAAGAAACTGACAATAGCATAAAATGAAACCATAAAATGAAAAGTTTGGAAACATTATTATTATTATTATTATTATTATTATTATTATTATTATTATTATTATTATTATTATTATTATTATTATTATTATTATTATTATTATTTTAGTCCAGTTGCCGCACACCTGTAACCATGCTGTCGTCTGGCTGGCTGGGAAATTTTGGGAGTGCAAAGGGAAAAAAATAGTGAGATCTCTGAGCTCTGAATAAACAGGGTGTTAAAAATATGTATATCATCAGGCAATAAACCAACAAGAAAAAACAAAAGGAACAGAAAAGCAAAGCTGGCTGCTCTTTAGATCTTTTAACCTGCAACCTTGTGAAATTATGGGATTGGTGTGTTCTGATATCTGATGAACATGAAAATTCAGAGCATTATGAGACAATAAAAAGAGGACAGACTGGCTAGGGATTCTAGGATCTCTAATTTAAAAACTGAATTTTCTAAACTCTGTAAAACATCTGGACTCTTTCCGACTCTTTCCATTGTTGTGAAAATAGACATGATGGAAGAGAGACTGGGACTGCTGGTGACCTTTACGGTGGGAATGTATCACAGTTAGAAGTCTGCAAATATAGAAACAGAGCTTTTTATGAACAGGCTTTGGTGCAGCTGTTCCTAATCAGACACTCTCTGCATGTCTGAGACTGCATGGTCTGCCATCTCTGTCAGCATTTGGACCGGGGATGCTGGGAATTGTAGTTCAGCATATTCGAAGAAAACTGGTTTGTGACGGATGCAATAGGATAATAATCCAGTCAATCAGAGGTGGGCAATTTATTTATTTATTTTATTTTAATTCTTTTTATGCCATCTTTCTCCACAAAGGGGACCCAATTGTGGCCCTTCAGGTGTTGTTTCATCCATTCTCAATGTCTATCATTCTTCACCATTAGCTATGTTGACAGGCTGATAAGAGTTGTAATCTAATAATGTTTGCCTGCCTCAGTAGTAAACAAAGATTTGCTCCTAGAATGGCATGAGCTGGGTGCCTCTTTCACCCCTGCCACTGACTAGATTCATATTTATGAAGTTTGTCCTAGAGGCTCATGGCAGTGGCCACCAAACACACAGTGAGGCATCAGTCTCATGGCTGAAAATGTTTTCCCCCCCCTAGAAAGCCCCATTCCCACTTCTATTTGCAAGGGAAATAGCACAAAAGGGGGCTGCCATGATTACACAAACCACAGCGACTGTGTATATTGGCCTTCTCAGTCCTTAGCTGTCCTTCTGTGAGTGATGTTCAGATAAAAACCCAGGAGCCACATCTGTGTATACTGTACTCGCACACCTTTCACATAAGGGCTGCCACAAGTATCATAGAGCCTTGTCCTGGAGCCCAAGGGGGGAATCGCAGTTTCTCAATTCCCCCACCCCATCTCTGGGTAAATAAAGACTATCTACCTCACAGGGCTGTAGTGAGGTTGAACAGACTCAAGAGTTACAGCAAATTAGGGGGGAAGTGACAGATAAATGAGCAGCTGACATGGTGTTCAGTTTGCTAAAGGGTAGATGTTTAATCAGGGAAAATAAAAAAGTTAACTATTATGCAGCAGTGAAGAAAGTGGATTTGATTATCAATGCAAATATTTCTAGGCACTTCAGACAGATTGTAGACTAATCACAAAATGTGCAATACAGTAGGGAATTAAACTCTTAATTATGTACTTAAATTCATTAAGGATTTAGGCATTTCTAGCATTCTAGCATAGAGATGGTTGGACGGTGTCATCGAAGCTACCAACATGAATTTGACCAAACTCCGGGAGGCAGTGGAAGACAGGAGGGCTTGGCGTGCTATGGTCCATGGGGTCACGAAGAGTCAGACATGACTTAACGACGAAACAACAACAAGCATTCTCTAGTTGGACAAGAAGGTTTAGCACCCTATGTACATAATGTATATTGGCAAACAGTGGGGTGCAATCTAAACCATAGTGTCCCCAAAGCCAAGACTGCTGCCATGTCTGAATTGAATGTTAAACCATATGTTTAGCAGAATGGGAACAAGAGCTTTCCTTTTTCCTCTCAGTACCCATGGCTGTATTTTTACTCTCATTTTCAATTAATTATGGATTGTCATTACTAACCATGGTTTATCCAAACAAGTCAGCTCTTTAAAGTACAGTTTGAAATCAATTTGCTCATACAAAATATAGTTAAAGGCGGAGTTTGGAAATATTGCTAGTTTGAAGTACAATGCCATATTCTGTCAACCAGCTTGGCCACTTGGAGTTACAGGTCAATTATAAAATGAATGTGTTGTCTGGAGGAACCTACATTTCCTCCCTAAACTTACAACCCTGTTAGGTAGGTCAGGATATTTGTCCCAATACTGAGCATAGTAGACTAAGGCCATAGAGAGTTCATACCTGCAGGATTTCAGCTAGAGAATTCTTGGCTCATTGTTCACAATCTTTACTAGAACACTAGGAATGATTGTATCAACTGCTGGATAGCTCAGTGATTTAGGTATCTGGCTGTAGAGCCAGAGAGTGGGAATTCAGTTCCCCACGGTGCCTCCTTGACAGGGGCTGGACTCGATGAACCAAAGGGTCCCTTCCAGCTCTGCAGTTCTAAGATAATTATTCTCAGTATAAATTTTCTGATCACATTTGGAGAGGAGTTTGGGTTTGGGTTTTGTTTGTTTGTGTTTTTTTGGTACCATATTTCTTCTGACCCCAAATATTCCTACAAGGAGTCTCATTTTTCTTTACACGTCCTCAACAAGGCAGGGTTGCTTTTATTTCCAACAAATTACCTTGGTCTATATTTAACATGTTATTTATTACATCTTGTCACAGAACAACTAGGACAATCCCTTTTTTTTCCCTAGTCCAAACTGTATCTTCATTTATACTGCAGCCAGAACTTTAATGAAGATCAGGAAGATTATCTTTGCATCTCTTCCTTGTGCCAGCACTTATTTCTGCTTTTGCCTTGAACTAATCAAAAGGTCCCTCATCAGTGAGACGCCTAAGTCTTCTTGGGCTTCATACACACCATTTTGTTTACAGTACTTCAATTATGTTGCAATGACCTCATGCAATGATAACCTACTTCCTGCTCTAGCGTTTTCTCTCCCCAACTAGAGCCTTTCAAATGCAGTGCAATAGTTGACCTAAACACTTTGATGTCCATATAGGTTAGCTTATACATTTTAGGCTCTGTTATTTTCTTCTGTGCTATGGTACTTTCTGCATGTCTTTTGCATCCCTGCTCATCATAGCCTCTTGAGGGTATCTCTGCAGAATAAGGTGGTGCCATTTCATTTCCAAGCTACAAAGCACTTTTCTTCCACAGACCCTCATCTCAGAGCCTAGCTATCTTTTGGAAGTAGTGCAATAACTAAGGTTATGCTCTGAAGTAAACCAATAGCACAGGCTTCCCAGTTGGTGCATCTTAGCCTTACTTTGAATAAACATTTGGTGGCCAGAACTGAGAGATGAAATTTGTCTCACGTGTTGAGATATGAAATTAATTAATTAATTAATTAATTAATTAATTAATTACATTTCTATACAACCCATGTAACCAATGGTCACTCTGGGCAGTGTACAGCAGTGATAATAACATAAAATAATGTAACCCTCTTTCCAGGACACAACCTCCATCGCTGACCCCAAACCCAGCCCCTCTTAACAGCTTGACTGGACATGGGTCTATCAAGCAGGGAGATGGCCCTGTTCTGCCATTTGCAAGGCAAGCAAAATGTCAAAGGAAGATACTCCAACCAGCATCTTTTTGGGGTGAGAAATACAATGAGAGAGTGCATTAAAGTCCATACTCATTTCCAGTCAACCACTAGGGCTGTGACCTTCCATAAATTCAGTTGGTATAAGGAAGGAGCATACAGTGAAGGGTTCTGAATCAGCATCCTCTTGCTCCAAGGAGGTTAGTGCAGTTCCATTAGTAGCAACTTAACAACATACTGGTCTATACATTATTAGTTCTCAAATTGGGAAGTATGCCCCCCACGCATTGGATGGAGCATGAAGAAATTCCAAGCAGAGTGCAAAACTGTGACATTTTTTATAAAGAAATTTTTTTTTATCAGCCAAACAAATTTCTGTGACATATTTCTCAAACAAATTCCTGTTATACCATGTAGGAGTTCTCAAAAACAAAAAACAATTGTGTACATATTCGTAATGTAAAATACTTTAAGTTTTTTGTGATCATTTAAATTTTAAATCACAAAATTGAACTTTTGGTAATGGTAGGTGGATAATGACAAAAGAAAGGTAGGGAGATGTGAGAATTTCTCAAAAATTAAAAGCAGGGGCATGATACCAGAATTTATGGGAACTGCAGTTCTAGTTAGTAATGTAGAGGACTACTTAGAAGTAATAATCAAGCAGTTCTTATTTTTAAAAGAAGTTAGATTGCAAAATTCAAGGAAGTCCCTTAAATGGAGAAAGGGGTTCATAGTTAAAAGACATTTATATAGTCGCTTTTGTCTGTCTTGCTATTGACAGAATATAGCTTTTCCTGTGCTGATTTGTTGACTTTTCTATGTATTGGGTCACTGCAGTGTCAGATCTTACTGGCAACTACATCCTGTCGAATGAGGAGAATGAAGATATATTTGGTCTCGGGTAAAAGAGCAGGTCAGGTTAAAAGTTTGGCAAGCAGACTAATAAGCCACATTTCCTCCATGGGCCACTGAAACTGAGCCTTGAGAACTCCTAGACAGCTCCGTTCCCCGCTCAGCTCCCTGCTGTTGGTTTCTAGCCATCCACTCTCATCTCCCATGCAGCTCTTGCTGTTTCCTAGGAGATGGCATGCTGCTAACCCCACACCTCATCACTGATGCCCGTGTGACATCACTGGGTCAGCACAGTCATAAAACACTTACAACTGAGGCCCGGGAGTTATGGCTTGACTCATAGAGATATTAGCAAATCCTAAAGGACGTGTGAACTGGACGATCGACTGTGAGGTTTGCTTTTTCATTAGAGTTGTTTTGATGAGAGCGAGACATAGTGTCATTGAATGCAGACATCCTTTTTATAAAAAGAAGGGAGGGGGGAATCTCCAGAAGTGGAAGTGCAGCAGGACAGACCTGACTGTGCCAATGAACTTTGTTCATTGGCACAGGCTGACTGTTGGCTTGCCCCATAACACTGAACTGGTCTTAAAGCTAGGTGTCACCCTGTAACTTCTGTTCAAGACTAAGCTCCGTACATAAAGCGCTCAGCCAAACCACAGCGCAAACAGGTTAATAGCCCTTCATGTACTTCCATAGGATATAAGAACAGAATCTAAGTGCGAGCATATACATACACACACACACACACACACACACAATCCTTCTGAGGGTTTGTCCAGACAGAGGCAAAAGTATTCAGCTTCCTTTCAAGTTTTTTTTCCTGTTGACCAGACCATGTATGGCTCCATTCACTGAGATCCATGCTCCTTCCCTGTCTTCTGTTCTGTTTCTTTGTTTGTTTTAAATCTTCCTGTGAAGTTTGTGTTGTTTTGCATCAGGCTTTTGGGGGGTGGGGGGAGGGGAATTAGCACTATAGCACTTCCTACGGAGAGTTCATTTCCTAGTGATATGCTCCTACCCAGAAACCGTCAATAACATCATTAATTAGCTTTAAAAACAAGCCAAAAGGTGGGGTGGGAAACCCTCTCCAGTAATGAAGCTGCAGTGAGAAAGTGGATTTGTAGTTACTTGCTAGGATTACTTTTCCAGAGAAGCAATTTTTTAAGACTTGGCTTTTGTGGTGCTGTGTACATGTGAATACCAATAAACCAGAGTTAGCTTCAGGAGGAACTACAAGCAGACTTCATTTATTGTGACACTTTTGCCTGTTTGGACAATCACTTAGTTCATAGCAGTATTCAAGCTTCATACCTGTACCCTTTTCCAGCAGCTCCTGTAAAGTACAGGCACCACTTCAGCAGGTATCTTTGCTCTTCCTACAGGAATTTATTTAATTAGCTACCACTTAGATGTGCATCTCTTGAGTACAGTGAATGGCAGGAAGAGGTCCAAAAACCATCTGCTCTAACTTGCTGCTCAAGTCATGGCATGATTGATCTATTACACTTATACCCTGCCTTTGCTCCAGTGAGCCCAATGGCTCTCCTTGTCACTTTATCCTCCCAAAAATCATGTGTGGTGGATTGTGCAAAGAGAGTATTTAACTCCAGGCAACCCCTTTCAACATGTACACACAAACACACATGCTATGCTTATCATAGTCCTGGAACCCAAGCATAAATTCTAAATATAAATATATCTGTACAGCCGTAAAGCTTTATTCGTCTGTAACAAATACTCATCCTTTACTCATTTTATAAGGAGTTAAGTGTGGCCTACAAAACAGCACAAATAAAACTGTGCTATAAGTGATGTCACTGCTGTTACTGATATAACACCCCTTAGGACAGAAGGCTCCCTTCCCTTATCAAAAGGTTTTAAGTAAGTGAAAACTTTTCCACTGACCAAACAGAGGAGAAGATTTTCAGGGATTCTCCTCTTCCCTGTGCAGTCTTATATTGTCTCCAAAAATTTGCTATTGGAAGGCCATAGAAGAATGGGGGAGTTGGTGGCAACACCCCCCTCCCAGTTCTTCCAGTGGGATCCATCAGGAATGCTTCCATTGGCACAATATGAATTTATAGCCCAATTGCAATTTTGGTGACAAATTAGCTATAGGTACCTTATATTCGATTTATTTCGGTAGATCTCCTCTTAGCATTACTAAGGGTGAGCTTGGACTGCTGCAAAGGTATGTGCCTGATTGACCAGAAAGGGTAACTTTGCAGGGAAAGTTCTTCAGTGATCCTTCTATATGCTGAGGAATAGCTGTAGCCCTGCCCCCCAAATTAGAAGTCCTACAGCTGGACCAAATATATGCATCAGGCTGGAACTCATTTCCTCATGTGTCACATGATCACTGGGCAAAAGATTGCACTGGACTGTTCTGGAAGCAGTCTAGATTGTGATCTCTTTCTCCTTGTGATCCGCTGGTTGGATTTAACCAGGCTTAGAAACCATCCTAAATCTGGCTAAATCCAACCACTGGCTGAAAAACACCAAGAAAGCTTCTTCCCAGCTGCCAATAGTATTGCTGCCCTATCAACCTTATGCTGAAGAAAGGTACATTGTAATGTGGTGGTTTTCTTCCACATTTGATGAAAATGTTAGTATGCAGTCCTGTTCATATTGATTGTATTCATCACTGTGTACCCCTATGTGTGTGTTTCTAGGACTGAAGCCTTAACAATCACAAATATCAGTCACGATTACCCCTCTCCTTTCATATCAATATATTGTCATCCCAATCCCCCCCCCCCGGCTTTTCCACCTCTTGTGGAGACACATTAGCCACATTTCATGGAGAGCCATTCACTTATAGAGCTTTTAACATTTGGCTGAGGTAGCTACCAGGCATCTCCCCATTTCCTCCTCCTTTGCTTCCTTTCTCAACCAAACTGCCAAAACAATACAAAGAAAGGAGCCAACATCAATCTGACAAGTTGTCTCCTGCTACTCTGATGATCAAAATGATCTTCCTTACACTACACTTTTCTGAACCTGACATCTGTCCTAAATCTCAAGTCATACATACTTCTCTTCCATTAGTATGAGTCATCCTACAGATGTCCTTTTGCTACTCTTAAGAGTCATGTCAGAAATAATCATTGACTTATTGTCAACAGGCTCAGCCTACCATGTTAATGGTGCCTTCAGAGCCTCTCTTTCACCAATCGTCTTGTCCTCACATCTGAAGAACCACTATAAAATAGCTTAACAATGTTCCTGCATGGGAGGGGACGAGAGGGAGCCAATACCTGCTTGCTTGTTAGCTTGCATGCAGGTGACTCAAGAGGGGGGCAAGGAACTCTGCCCTACATAACATTCCTCTTCCCTAAAGCAAAAGTCAATGTACAGCACCTTGGTCGCTCTGATGCATTCACCTGCTGTTTCAAATTATGTACCCACCATTCATTCTTACAAGGATGTATGCCGAAGTCTAACACTGTGCATGTAAAACACCAATACTCTCCATTCTTTCATAACCCTGTTGCCAGATTATGGAAGTAACAAATTTAAAAGCAATCCATTACTTGGCCCTTCCTTCCTTTCTCTAGTTGTCAGATCAGTGTGGTTTGCCACCTGGTTGGACTGACTCTTTTAAAAAAACAAAGTTACACATGGGGGCAGATAACATGGGATGTTCCTCTGCCTGCATTATGTTGAAGAACTGGGAAGAGAACTTCCAAGATAGTCTTTCCCACATCACTTGTTTTGGATACAAGGAGTGCATTGTTTAGGTACAGAGAAAAGGTACTTTATACATTTCTTGGTCCTTGATGACCATAGTATGTTCTGTTCCAGGAACGTACTATGAAACTGAACCTATTTTTCCTATTTTCACATCATCTAATGGCATGTTATTGTTATATAAAAGTCTTATGTATTATCTGTTAACAATTTATTTTAACTTGTTATTTCCATGTTCTGACTAATCCAGGGTAGTAACTTTTGTGCCCTATAGAACGGGGTTCTCAAACTGGGGTCCCCAGATGTTCTTGGACTGCAATTCCTGGAAGCCTTCACCACTTGCTGTGTTGGCCAGGATTTCTGGGAGTTGCAGTCCAAGAACATCTGGGGACCAAAGTTTGAGAACCACTGCCATAGAATATATACCCGTGTATGCAACTAAACATGTACAGCAAATAGGCAGGTTAAAATGACATGCAAAGACTGACTGAATTATAATTTTTAATTATAATCTTTAATATTTTCCTTTTTGTCTCTCTGAAGGATTGAAGAAGCATTTAAGCCATGCTCTTATCAGGACCATGGCAGATCCACCATGAGGAAACTGCAACTGCAGCAGCTGCCAAATTTTACTCCCTTACAGGGCAAGATTTCCTCATCTGGGATCCCATTGCTCATGTGTCTCATACTTCTGGCTCCTTGTGCCAGACACAAGAGGAGCTAGAACATCAGAAGTATTTATAAGCTTCCATCAGACTTCATATGTTCCAAGACAGAGTCACATTTTACCTGTACTGTACATTGATAATGACCATGCAGATTCCTCAGAGAGACTTGCAACTAGCCAGTATTCTTAATCTAGTCCTACTGTTAATCCTATACAATTTGCCTTAAAATTAGGCAAAGTGAGGCAGCAGATGATGGGTGGGGAGTAATCAGAGTTGTGTGTGTCATATGGCCTGCCCTAACCCCCCACTTAACGGGCTGTATGTCCTCAGGTGTGGCAGAGGATGCTATATAATTTCCAGCCCTAAAGTAAGATGCAAATGCCAGGCCTCCATGCATGGATGGAATGGGGGAGACACCATCTTGTTCTTCACCTCAGACAACAAAATGCCTTGGAGTGGACCTGAATCCCTAATCAGGCATATTCTAACTTTGGAAATGGAGGTTCCCTATGGACTTAGCATGGCTGATGGTGAACAAGAGACCTCAGCCTCCATGCGTGAGTCAAGCCCTTTTCAATGCCATTTTATGCTTTTAAATAAAGTTGCCTTCACAACATCCTGTCATAAAGTTGGTTATGCACAGCATGAAGAACTGTTTCCCTTTGTTTGTCTGAGAGGGAAGCGAGGCAAAGGAAGATTTGTATTTATTTGAGAACGTTCTTTCTCTTTGTCTTGTCTTCACTGTTCTCCTAGCCTTGTGCCTACTAGGAAGACACTTGTGCCTATGGCTCCTTCTCAAATACTACTGCACTTTCTGGAACAGCCAAAATGCCTTTGCTCCTTCTGTGTGGCATGTTACTCCACCACCACCATTTTAAGCTGGTTTGCAAGGAGTTACACTCTGACAACCTAAGTGGTCGGTCAGGCCAGCGCAGGGCTGTTGTGGACAAGCTGCCACCAGCCATGTAACTTTGTAGATGAAACAGACAGCAACCTCGGCCATAATTAAAACTAATTATTCAAACGCACTCTCCTCGTGGTGCGTCGCTCAAGAGCTCCCTGTGATGAACGTGTGTAGGCAGCAAGGCTGTTTTTCTTCATAAAAACTTATGAGGAGCACCGAGCAGATTAACAGCTTTAATGACAAAAATTACTGCTTACAACACCGTCTTCAAATCAAAGAACAATATCCGCAGACAGATATTTTCATGGTTTTCATAACAATTCATTATAGGTGGCACCAAGGGATTACATTTTTATTTCCCTTGTGTCACTTCTCTCAGACTCAGGTTCATTTCTCTTAATGAGGCAACGGAAGATAAAGGGCAGTGATGGCTCATCCAGCACCACGGCTGCCGCATGTGAGGAGTTTAGGGGCACAGCGATAACTGATCCTCTGAAGGATGGCAGGGAGGGAGGGAGGGGAGAAGGCGGGAGGGGACACTCTCTGCCATAATGAACTAAAATTAAGACATAAATTCTCCCACCTTTGTTCTGACCAGATCTAATGCAAGGATTCGGCTTTTTAATGAGGAGTAGATCAGAAGCAAAATTATTAGCTAATTAATTGTAAAAAGAAGGGAGAAGAAGGGGGAAGGGGGAAAGAAAATAAAAGCCTTCATTGCAGCTCTTTGCAGGGGCAGGAGGAGGGACAGAAGGGTTTGTCTGAAGCTGAGGGGAAATGAGGGTGGCTACAAATGCTTTATCTGTTGAAGTGCTGCCTGCATATCCATAAACGTACCTGGCCATCATGATCTGCTCCAAGGGGCCACTTTGCTTTCAGAAATGAGGAAGGTGTTGGCTGGATATGGGGCCTTCTCAGTTGTAGTCCCCTTCCTCTGGAATGCCTTTATTTGTTGCCAGGCATGCAACTTGCCGGGCAACAACCCAGATATCTCCAGGTGCAGAATTCTTTATTAACCCATACCACGTACACCTTCTGTTTTATTATATGCTTTTGGCTCAGGGATTTTCTCCTGTTTCTGTTATTTTTCTGTGATATTATCATTCTTTGTTGTTCTGCGGTTTAATTGTTTATGTCAGCTGCTCTGGAATGCCTTGGCTTGAAGAGCAAGTTATAAATCTGACAGCCAGAAAAATGAGAGAAAGAGGGAAAGGGGGAAAGATAGGTCAATCTGGGTGTGCCATCAAATGTATATTTTTGAGCTAGAATGGCTTAGGGACTGAGTGGACAGTCCTCGCCACAACATTTTAGGGAGAGGCGCTTGTACAACAGGACACCTCCAGTTACCAATCATCCAAGCAGGGAACTCTAGCTGTTCAGAGGCCCTCAAGGAGCTCATCTGTACATTACAAGTGTTTCTCATAACCACATTCTTGCCCGAATCCTATTAGTTACCCCCTGCTGATGTAACAGCAACAGAACAACTTTCAGCAATAAATCATCACAAATTAAGAAGTCAGCGTAGGCGTCTCCTATTACACAACTTGTGTGATGGTGTGCAGCAAAGGATACACTCTGAAAACTTTTCACAGATGTGCAAATAAAATCTTCATTTTTAATGAAGGAAAGTGATATTTATAATGGCCAATAGCAGACCTTGCTTCTCTTTTTTTAAGCACATGTTGACGGCACAGAGGGGGAATGGCCACCTCCTTGGGGGCAAAACCAGAAGCCACCAATGCCTCCGACAATGTTCCTGGACAGATACTACATTATGACACAGCATCCTTTCACAAAAGCCTTGTAGGTCAACATAGCCTTGGAATAATGAGGAGCACCAATACTATAGGATTATGGGAAGAGAGTTGTAAAGCCACACTGGTTAGGCCTACCCCTTCTCACATTGCCTGCAGCAAGGAAATTGGCAAAATGTCATGGAAATGTGACCCTAAAAAATAATGCATGCACATGTGCAGGCACACTTACACAGAGGTGATGCAGGAGTGTGAGCTATGCCACTGAATGACAATCACTCCCCACTCTGCTGCTCCAAATTTTCTTTAGGGAAAGCCCTGGAAATAGTTTTCTAGGATTGAAAGTACTATATGTGCAAATGCATTTATGACCGAGGTGGTATGGCAGAGTAGGTGGAGCACCGCAGCTGCGTAGCCAGTGGCCAATTATGTGCACAATCCATCCCTTGTACTGGATACAAGACCTTCAGACATTTAAATGACTGATCTAAACAGCAACAAGCATAAAACTCAAATCTGTGTTAGAAACCTGGGGGGGGGGGGTCACCCCAGGTCACTGTGTCCCTAGACAAGTGGGCTTCTCTTCTCCTTCTGCCTGATTCATTCATCATGAGATACAGAGGAGCCAGTGAGTTTGTTTCATCTTACTGTCTCCATTTGTTTTAGGCATGATCAGATAGATCTTTAACCTTTTAAAAGAGAGGACCTTAGAAGGACAGGTAACCCTTTTTTGGGGGGGGGAACCCTACATTTAGTCCTACTGACATTATCACGTAAAGAGATGTGAATTTGCTCAGACTGGTGAGTAGTAAATTCACTCTTTGAACAGCTTCAATTCTTTACTAGGTACAGTATTTGTTTCAGGAGTTTCAGCCTTAATTTGATCGAGATGCTGGCAAAAGCTAGAAGTGGAAGTTCCAGCTTGAATATTTGTCCTTGGAAGTCAAAAGAAATTCCCAGCACAATCTATATCTCATCAGATAGTGGGAGGCTAAATGTTTCCAGGGCTTCTGCCAGAAACCTGCGTTTGTCTTTCCTGGACAAAAGTTATTGCCACCCTGTAATCTCTCTCTGAAATACAGCACGTGGAGTCAATGCTGAACCCAATTTACTCTGGCAGATGAATATAGCCAAGGTGGTGGTCTGAATGTTTGGCCTCAAGGCACAATCCAATTTTCGACTGTTTCAAAGCTATTATGTCAAAGGCTATTTGCATAAACATAACAATACAGTGGATCCAGGCTATGGATTCAAGCATGGGAAAGCCTGCCCTCTAGTGCCCTGTGAACATATCACAAGAAAGAAAGAAAGAAAGAAAGAAAGAAAGAAAGAAAGAAAGAAAGAAAGAAAGAAAGAAAGAAAGAAAGAAAGAAAGAAAGAAAGAAAGAAAGAAAGAAATGATGGGACAATTTGGTAGCATAAGGACCCCGGCAGTTAATTTTGTATTCCATTCTCTGCTTCATAGCACAAGTATCAAACTACCTGCATTTTAAAAACACAGCCCTGCTCAAACCTGAGTCCACTGTGAACAATCCACTTTCTATAACCTTCCTAGAGTCTGTGATCATTAGTCATGCTTGCAGATATTGATGGAATTTGTAGCGTAAAACATCTGGAACACACCAAATTGCCAACATCAGGCAGGCTTTTAAGCAGTTGGTTGTGTCAGGAGTGCTGTTTTTTAATTTACAGATTTTTAAATGTTTTAATATTATTTTTATTTTATTTATTTGTTTGTTTGTTTGTTTGTTTGTTTTTATTAGATTTATACCCTGCCCATCTAGACCAATGGTCTACTCTGGGCGGCATTACAAAATTTAAAAACAATAGAACCAATAAACATGCAAAAATCCAAGATGTTAAAATGTAAATATTAAGATACAGCAGGAGGGATTTTGGTTTAAGATTTTGGTTTTCAATCTTAATGTATATTTAATATTTTTAACAAGATATTTATATATTATTTTTAAACTGGTTTTGTTTTTTCTGTTGTGAGCAGCCTTGGGTCCACCTATATGGAGAAAAGTGGCAAACAAAACAAGCAAACACCAAGCCTAAGGTGTGCCTCTGCAAGTCAGTATGATGAGGAATAATGAATTTCATGCAATTATTATGATTTTGGTTCTTCCATGTTTTAGCAAGTGGAGGGGAGATAACCAAACCTCAGAGAGGCAGTACTACAGACTTATTTCTCTCAGAATTTGTTTGCTTACAAATTTTTTATACCACCTCATTAATGCAAAGCACTATTCTGGGCAGTTAACAATCAAGAAATGAATCAACATTAAAACAATAAAACAGTAACACAACAATAACAAATAAATAGAACAGGTCAAATCAGCTGAAACAAGACAAGATAACCTATGAAAAGGAAACACAGCAAAGACAGATTCATGTAAGGTTATTCTCAAAGACCTCTTTAAAAAGCAATGTCTTTGACTAACCTTATGAATGTGGGCAAGGAGAGGGCTAGGCACAGCTCAGCTGGGAGCCAGTTCCAAAAGATTGCTAACTGGGGCTGGTTACAGGGATCACATAACTCTCCTGTTAAAGCAGCTCCACTGGCTGCCGATCAGTTACTGGGCACAATTTAAAGTGCTGGTTTTAACCTATAAGACCCTAAATGGCCTGGGCCCAAGCTATCTCAAAGACCGTATCTCTCATTATGATCCGGCTTGGGTGTTAAAATCATTAGAAGAAGCCTTTATGTTTGTCCCACCACCTTCACAGGTGCGTCTGATGGGGACACAGGCGAGAGCCTTCTCTGTTGCTGCTCCCAGACTTTGAAACTCCCTCCCACAGGAGGCCAGGCGAGCCCCATCTTTGCTGTCCTTCTACATGCAGGCAAAAGTAGTAATACTACCTAGCATTCATCAAAATCACTTTTGACAGGTGCGGCGCCCCTGCGAGGTGGGACAAAGGGTCAATAATTGACCCAGGGCCCTCCTCCTGGGTGGGTGGGGCTTTAGGGTGATGTAGGGGGTTGATGAGGCCGCCGTGGGCCTATAGGAGGGGTTCATAGACACCAGGGCCCCCCGTGACCAGAGTGCGGCCTCAGGATTGGCCCCCAAAGTGATGTGTCACCCCATGGCCCTGTAGGCCAATGGGGAGAGGTTGGAGGGGTTTGGCTAGAAAAGGGGTGGCCGTAGGGCAATGCCCTTAGGCCGCCTGGGGCTGAAACTCCACAGCGGTTGCTGAAACACCACAGCAGTGATTTTGGGGACCTTCTGCGTGTGCTTGCTGCCCTTTGCAGAGACTGGTGCGGCTTGGAGAAGATGGAGGACAAGGAAAACCAGCTCCAGGCCCCCCAAAGGCAGAAAGCCAAAAAGACCTGGACGCCAAAACCCCAGCCAACCCCAGAAAGCGGTACATGAGTACAGATTCTGACAATGAGAATATGCCACCTGCATCACTACAATGCCTGGAAGAACCTGAAAGATGGCATAATATGGAAGCTCCCTTTTATATAGAGAAATCTTCTGAAACACCGGTATGTAATCATTTGTGGAAGGGTGGCGCCAGAGGGTTGCTATATATGATTACTCTGTGTATGTGTTTGTTAAAACCACTCTTTGATTTTTCAGGAACCATCCCATTTACAAGTAAGTGGAACTCCCCTGAAAAGAGGCAAGGCCATGAGATCCATTGTAAGGGCAAGCCTTTATGGAATTCTGAAACACTGTCTGACTGGCTATATGAAACAAGCGTGCGTGGGACACCGCCTAGAAATGTCTGGTCAAGAGGGACACGTCTGTCTGTCCTGGAATGCACGCAGCCTTTCAAGAATGCTGCGAATGTTATGTGGAAAAATCTGTTTTAAGACTGCTTTTTATGTTCTTACATTGGTTGCTTACCAGCATCATGTTGTCTACATCACTAGGAGAACTGTGGATTATATGTCTGAGTTTTTTAAAAATGTAACAAACTCTAATAATACCTATTATTTTTTTTAAAAGTTACTGAGAAAATAAGATCAGATTTTTCTAGAGACTGTGTTAACCGGGCTTAAAGGCTATCATTATAAAATGTTTCTCTGTCAAGCCTGTAAAATTTGAATAAAAATAATACTTTTGAAAGGCGGCAATTTATGATATTTCATCATATCTGGTTCCACACTGCTGGTACATACAGCCTGGGCCTGTATTTATAAAAGGCCTCTGTATTCCCCCCTTAAGCAGGCTTCAGCAGTTCCCAAAAGCTTTTCCTGCTTAAAATATAACAGCCTCAGAAAAAGGCCTATTGTAGCCATTAAAGATTATTAACACATACCCCTCAGTTGTTATTCAGAAATATTCTTAGAAGTCCTGCTTTTGGGGAAATTTATTGGTTTTCAGAAATATTCTTAGAAGTCCTGCTTTTGGGAAATTTACCCCAAAAGTGGCCTGTCTCATGACGGTTTATTCCCATGGGACAGATCACATGTAAGCACAGCAAGAATTTGTTGTATTTGTGGGTAAGTGAGAAAAGACAACACAATTAGGCAAAGGGGTTGGGGGAAAATGTTTAAACACCTGAGGAGGCCTTTTGTTTCCCAGGGAAAACACAATTATGCAAAGAGGCTGGAACTCAGCAGTTCCCAAAAGCTTTTCCTGCTTAAAATATAGCAGCCTCAGAAAAAGTCCTATTGTAGCCATTAAAGATTATTAACACACACCCCAAGCAGTTGTTATTCAGAAATATTCTTAGAAGCCCTGCTTTTGGGTAAATGTATTGGTTTTCAGAGGACCTATATTTATAAAAGGCCTCTGCATCCCCCCTTAAGCAGGCTTCAGCAGCATTTGTTGTATTTGTGGGTAACTGAGAAAAGACAACACAATTAGGCAAAGGGATCTGGGAAAACAAGGGTAAGTCAATTAGATTGGAAAAATATTTAAGCATTCTGTTCCAAACAAATTTTCTGGTTGCCCTCTGAGCATTTGGCAAGGCAATTAGTTTTAGGTATCATAAGTAAACACAGGTTCCCAGGCTGAATGTATAAGCACAACAATAATAAAAAAAAACATGCAAAAGCTTAATCATATATATATCAAGCCCAAGGTGGCATAGGATTGAGAAGGGACATGAAAATGTTTGTTATTGCTAATAAAATTAATCAAAGAAACTGAATGCTCCACAATACCCCCTTGGCTTTTACCTGAGAATGTGCAGTAACACCAGTGTCAGAGAGCTGTCAAGGTTGCAGCTTAAAGACAATGTACATCAGTGTTTTTAGAGAGTGTTAAGTTGTATTTCCACCTTGTATTCTATTTGATTCCACACTGATGTGTGCTCGAAGATCTTTGAAGATTTACCAAGTAAAATTGCTACATCATCACCTTAACCAATTTTCAACCTCTGTTGCTCATTCTGCAAATTACAAAATGCAGTAAACACCTCCTGTACCACATCCGAAAAGTTGGGTTTCTTATTTTAATAATAAATAAAACACCCTATAGCAGGCATCCATCTAGGGAAATTTAATATTACAATTCTAACATCGATTTACAGAAATATTAATAGAATACATGGTAAACATGTAGACTTTTTAAAAGGCTCTGTTCTGCAGCATTATTATTGAAGAATGGGAGGGTTGTTGGTTAGTGGCATGCGAAGGGTGTGTGTGTGAGAGAGAGAGAGAGAGAGAGAGAAAGGGGATCTGGGAAAACAAGGTTAAGTCAATTAGCTTGGAAAAATATTTAAGCATTCTGTTCCAAACAAATTTTCTGGTTGCCCTCTGAACATTTGGCAAGGCAATTAGTTTTTCGGTATCATAAGTAAATACAGGTTCCCATGGAAAACTGTATAAAAAGTGGGGGGCTTCTCTAGAGGATCACCACTCATTCCCTCTTCTGCCATCAACCTGTTGCTGAGAAGTGCTTCCTGACGGCTGAAAAATATGGCACATGTAAGTATCTTATTGCCTAGCTGCTTCAAATGTAAGATTTTATTTCAGTGTAGTATAGCTTGTATTCCTTTGCTTGTAATCATGCCTTGATCAGAGGTTTGGACTGTCTGGTCCTTTAGGACCCTACCAACCTTACTTTTTTATGCTTGGGTTGTCTGTTATAGGCATGATAGCTCTTACTCTCTCACCCCTCTTTTATAGAAAATGGTCACCAAAGCCCAGATCCATAGGTCTTCAAGCTCTCAGCAAACAGGTAAGAGCTTATCTGTTTTAAAGAACTTGTTATGTTATGTTTAGCATTAGAAAAAGCATGTAACTATTGGGATTTGATCCTTAAAATAAAGGGGAAAATGTAACTTTGGGTTTGTTCCCTTGTAGACAGTCAACCCTTAGAAAGACTTATGTTTTAAAATATCACAGTGAGCAGGAAAGCGCCTTTGTATATATTTTATTTTATTGCAAGACACAGAAAAAGGTTTTAGGTAACCCAAGACCTAGCACCTTTTGCAGAGTATGGAGAACCTTGAGTGTAGTTTCATATCTTGTCTAAAAACAAGCATATTTAGTCCATTTTCCTGCAACAGAGAGAGAGAGGGGGAAAGTAGCATTTATGTCTTTGCAAATTAGCGCCCTATCAGTAGAAAATGGATTGGTTTAGAAAAATCTCACAGTAATGCTGCTTTTCTTTTAGATAAATGGGGAGATTTCTGGATGGTACTTACCCAGTTTTGAAGAAGCCACTTTGCTCGGTTCCTCGTAATATAGTTTGTCATACACTGTGTCAGAGAATTTAGGTCCTTGCTTGACAGGGTCCTGTAGGATTTCTGCAGGGTCTTTGCCAGACATCCACAGAAGACTAGCATAGTTATAAGGCGACCCCAGTTAATTTTTCCATCTGTGAATTCATATTGCATCACTAACAGGAACGTGGCACAAGCTTCAGGAGTGGTACGAATCTTGAGCTGTCTTAAATGAGAGTTGATCTGACCTTCAAAGTGAGTTTGAATCAAAGAGTCTATATTTTTTAAAAGAGGGCTGATTTCTGGATTAGGCCATTCATTTTCAGGTTGCTCACATACAATCCCCAGATAGGTACGCACAATAGAATAGGTCTGCCTCTCTATGTTCTCCATAATCTTGCAGTATAGTGCTAAAAAGCCGGGAGGCAATGTGAGACAGGTCTTAACATGTCCTTTTCTTTAACCTTGTAGGGGCGCAGAGCAATGTGAACCAATCAGTTATTCCATATCCAGTTCTAACTGTTGCTTCCTGTCCCACATATAGATTTCTCAGGAGATAGATAAGGTGGTCAGGCACTCCCATTTCTTTAAGAACTTGCCATAGTTTGCTGTGGTCCACACAGTCAAAGGCTTTTGCGTAGTCAATGAAGCAGAAGTAGATGTTTTTCTGGAACTCTCTGGCTTTCTCCATAATCCAGCGAATGTTAGCAATTTGGTCTCTAGTTCCTCTGCCCCTTCAAAATCCAGCTTGTACTTCTGGGAGTTCTCGGTCCACATACTGCTGAAGCCTACCTTGGAGGATTTTGAGCATAACCTTGCTAGCGTGTGAAATGAGTGCAATTGTACGGTAGTTGGAGCATTCTTTGGCACTGCCCTTCTTTGGGATTGGGATGTAGACTGATCTTTTCCAATCCTCTGGCCACTGCTGAGTTTTCCAAATTTGCTGGCATATTGAGTGTAGCACCTTAACACTGTCATCTTTTAAGATTTTAAATAGTTTGACTGGAATGCCATCACCTCCACTGGCCTTGTTGTTAGCCGTGCTTTCTAAGGCCCACTTGACTTCACTCTCCAGGATGTCTGGCTCAAGGTCAGCAACCACACTATCTGGGTTGTCCGGGACATCCAGATCTTTCTGGTATAATTCCTCTGTGTATTCCTGCCAACTCTTCTTGATGTCTTCTGCTTCTGTGAGGTCCCTACCATTTTTGTCCTTTATCATGTCCATCTTTGCACAAAAGGTTCCTTTAATATCTACAATTTTCGTGAACAGATCTCTGGTTTTTC
This sequence comes from Intellagama lesueurii, assembly GCA_037013535.1. Taxonomy (NCBI): domain Eukaryota; kingdom Metazoa; phylum Chordata; class Lepidosauria; order Squamata; family Agamidae; genus Intellagama; species Intellagama lesueurii. The sequence goes on along the minus strand of JBAJHW010000002.1, from coordinate 227,290,642 downwards.
CCTTTCTATTATTTTCCTCTATTTCTTTGCACTGTTCATTTAAGAAGGCTCTCTTGTGTCTCCTTGCTATTCTTTGGAAGTCTGCATTCAATTTTCTGTAACTTTCCCTATATCCCTTGCATTTTGTTTCCCTACTCTTCTCTGCTATTTGTAAGGCCTCGATGGACAGCCACTTTGCTTTCTTGCATTTCCTTTTCTTTGGGATGGTTTTTGTTGCTGCCTCCTGTACAATGTTACGAGCCTCCATCCATAGTTCTTCAGGCACTCTGTCCACCAAATCTAGTTCCTTAAATCTGTTCTTCACTTCCACTGTGTATTCATAAGGGATTTGGTTTAGATTATACCTGACTAGCCAGTGGTTTTTCCTACTTTCTTCAGTTTAAGCTTGAATTTTGCTATAAGAAGCTGATGGTCAGAGCCACAATCAGCTCCAGGTCTTGTTTTTGCTGACTGTATAGAGCTTCTCCATCTTTGGCTGCAGAGAATATAATCAATCTGATTTCGGTATTGCCCATCTGGTGATGTCCATGTGTAGAGTTGCCTCTTGTGTTGTTGGAAAAGAGTGTTTGTGATGACCAGCTTGTTCTCTTGACAAAACTCTATTAGCCTTTGCCCTGCTTCGTTTTGAACTCCAAGGCCAAACTTACCTGTCGTTCCTTTTATCTCTTGACTCCCTACTTTAGCATTCCAGTCCCCTATAATGAGAAGAACATCTTTCTTTGGTGTCAGTTCTAGAAGGTGTTGTAAGTCTTCATAGAATTGATCAATTTCAGCCTCTTCAGCATCGGTGGTTGGTGCATAAACTTGGATTACTGTGATGTTGAAAGGTCTGCCTTGGATTCGTAATGAAATAATTCTATCATTTTTGAGATTGTATCCCAGTACAGCTTTTCCCATTCTTTTGTTGACTATGAGGGCTACTCCATTTCTTCTACGGGATTCGTGCCCACAATAGTAGATATGATAATCGTCTCAATTGAATTCGCCCATTCCTGTCCATTTTAGTTCACTGACGCCCAGGATGTCAATGTTTATTCTTGCCATCTCCTGTTTGACCACATCCAACTTACCAAGGTTCATAGATCATACATTCCAGGTTCCTATGCAGTATTTTTCTTTGCAGCATCGGACTTTCCTTTCAATTCCAGGCGTGTCCGCAGCTGAGCGTCCTTTCGGCTTTGGCCCAACCCCTTCATTAGCTCTAGAGCTACTTGTACTTGTCCTCCGCTCTTCCTCAGTAGCATGTTGGACGCCTTCCGACCTGAGGGGCTCATCTTCCAGCGTCATATCTTTTAGCCTTTTGTTTCTGTTCATGGGGTTTTCTTGGCAAAGATACTGGAGTGGCTTGCCAGTTCCTGCTCCAGGTGGATCGCGTTTAGTCAGAACTCTCCACTATGACCTGTACGTCTTGGGTGTCCCTGCACAGCATAGCCTATAGCTTCTCTGAATTACTCAAGCCCCTTCGCCACGACAAGGCAGCAATCCATGAAGGGGCCTCATAACTATAGCTTTTAGAAAATGCTCTTACCTGGCTGACTTGATGCTCTGCATCACTCTCAAAGCCTTCATCTGAAACCTCTTCCACCATCTAATCCTCAGGGCTGTCAGCATCCCCCGCAAAGCCCGGTTTCACCAGCACACAGCCATCCACGTCCTCTGCTGATTTCAGGGCATCACCGGTTGGCTTCTGTAAAGCTCTTTTTGACCATTGCCCACAATCGCACTCAAGCCCATCATCCTTCTCATCACCCCACATCAGGGTGCTGGCCGGCTTTCTTGTGCTTTTCGGTTTCTGCTTTGGCTTTCCAGTAAATACGAATATGTCTTCTGCAGACCTGCATTTTCTTCTTAGATTTTCTGGGTCTTCAGGCAGCATCCTCCTGAGACTTGCAGGGGGTCCTAAGGGGCACAGGGGCTCGGAAAAACCCACAAGCCCCTGGTAGTAACCTTGGGGGCACAAGCGCCTTTGGGCTTTCACCCGGGCCTTTTGGCTTGTCCCGGGGAGCTGGTTTTCCTTGTCCTCCATCTTCTCCAAGTCGCACCGGTCTCTGCAAAGAGAGGCAAGCACGCGCAGAAGGCCCCCAAAATCACTGCTGTGGCATTTCAGCAACCGCTGTGGAGTTTCAGCCCCAGGCAGCCTAAGGGCATGCCAAGGCATGCCCTACGGCCACCCCTTTTCTAGCCAAACTCCTCCAACCTCTCCCCATTGGCCTACAGGGCCGCAGGGGCGACACGTCGCTTCGGGGGCCAATCCTGAGGCCGCGCTCTGGTCACGGGGGACCCCAGTGTCTATGAACCCCTCCTATAGGCCCACGGCTGCCTCACCAACCCCCAACGTCACCCTAAAGCCCCACCCACCCAGGAGGAGGGCCCTGGGTCAATTCTTGACCCTTTGTCCCGCCTCTCAGGGGCGGCGCACCTGTCAAAAGTGATTTTGATGAGTGCTAGGTAGTATTACTACTGGCAAAGACCTTTCTCTTCAGGCAAGCCTTCCCTCAGTAAACCAGCTACCTGTGTGTGATTTTTTGATAGATTGTTATACATTATTGCTTTGACTAGATTTTTAGTACTACTTGTGTTTTCCATTTTTGTTTTCCATTTCTCAGAGTGACTTTTTTGTTTACTAATTGATCTTTGCCTTAATATTGCCTGTTAATGTTGTGAAATGGCTCCTTGATGTTAACCACCATTGTATACCCATTGTTTTCAACTTTAAATATTGTCTTTCATTGTTTGTAAGCCGCCTTGGGTCCTTTTCAAGGAGAAAAAAAATGTATAAATAAATAAATTAAATAAATGAAACCACAATTGAGAAGGCCCAGCTTCTGGTAGATGTTTTCTGGTCTCCCGTGGTGTTGCAACCCGGAGGAGCATTGCCTGGGAGGATCTAGTGGTGTGGGTCGATATTCTTGGGGCCAGACACTCCAACAAGTAATTGGGTTCCAAACCATGGAGGGCTTTATAGGTAAGCACCAAAACCTTGAACTTGACCAAGGCCACCACAGGGAACCAGTGCAGGCATGTCAAGACCAGGGAGATGTGGTCAAATTTGCTCACGCCTGCCACCAGTCTGGCAGCCACATTCTGGACCTGCTGCAGTTGCTGGGTCAACCTCAAGGGAAGCCGTCCTAATGGCACAATGATGCCGACCCCAGTGTCAGAGAGTTCCACAATGGTTCCAGAGCCTATCTTCAAGGGGCCATGGGCAACTGCAGGGGGACAAGAAAACTGAGGGGGGACCGTTCTTATATTTCTGCCTATTCCTGTCAGATAAGAAATTTGCTGCGGACCATATTCAGATGTGCAGAGTCTCTGGCACACATGACTACTCCAGATGTGTTGTGTGCAATTCTAAACAAAATTGCTTGAAAGTAGTAAACCTCACTGGAGTTTAAGAGACGTGGTTAGAATTGGGCTGTTAGTATGCCAGGCACACATTATCATTGTGTACCTCTCCACATACATGCTTAAACAAATACAGATGGTGTTTGCAGATATATTTGCAGATGTATTGCTCATGCACACATGTAAACTTCTTTCTTACAAGGAGTCTTATAACAGGCCAGTGCATTGTGCCAATGACAGCAACGTGAGGAATTTGAGTAACTTCTTAAATTTTCTCAGGCTAGAACAACAGATGTGATTATTCAGCTCATTAGAAGAAAGCATGTCTTACAGCAGCATTCGTTTGATGAGCTGACTTATGATGTGGGAATCTATGAGAAAGCTGTTTCCCTTCAGAGAGCTGGAGATGTCTCAAATCACTAGCTCCCATTACTTCCCCCCACCATGTCTTAACGCAGCGTATCATAACTTACACATACATTTATTTTATTTCAGGCCTGGTATCCAAACATTCCAGTTCAATTTATTTCTTCAGCAAAGAGATGAAGGTTTCTTTGTTTTTAATGCCAGATTGAAATGGTTGTCCTGGATGAGCCCAAAATGCAGATGAGAACTTCCCATTTCTGAAGTACTGAATCTTTCCATAAACCGCTCCTAAACGTTGAGGCAAATTATCTCTACCATTTGTGGAAGAAATACAAAATGCCGGGTATTTGAATGCCAGACTTCGACAATTTGTTTAAAGTGTAATTTAACTCAGACTACACCGGCTAACAAACTGCATTACTAACAAAGGTCACATTGAGATAAATTTGCTAGTCTTAAAGACACCACAGTACATTTTTAAAAATTCCTTTTGTTGCATTAGCTAAGGTGAGGATCCCTTATGTAATAATTAGAGATGGGGACAAACTGCCAAAATGGTGGTTCATCTTGGTTCGTGGTTTGTCAAGGTTGACAAACCATGAACCACTAATTTCTCCGTGGTGAACCAACAAACCACAAATCAGTTTGTTGGGTCTTTGTTTGTTTTTTAGCCAGCCCATGGGGCTATCTTTAAAAAATCTGAGACCTCCGCCCCCACCCCTTCCCACTGCCCCCATCGCTTCCCTACCCTGTCCTGCTGCTGCCGCCGCTGCTGCCTCTGCCGCCGCCTTCACTGAAATGGAAGCTAGGCTGCCAGAATGGCAATTTCTGCTCCAGCAGCCTAGATTCCATTCTGTTGCAAACAGTGATGGGGGGAGCTTCCATTTGGGCAGCCAGGCTTGCCCTGTCTGTCTATGCACAAGCCAAACAGCTGATCAGCGGGTGCATAGACAGACAGGGCAAGCCTGGCCAAAGGGAATTCCCCCCTCCGCTGTTTCCAAATACAGCGGGGGGCTTCTCTTCAGGCAGCCAAACTTGCCTTGTCTGTCTATGGCCCACGGATCAGCTGTTTGGCAAGCGCATAAACAGGGCAAGCCTGGCTGCCTGAAGGGAATCCCCCCCACTGTCTTTGCAAACAGTGAAGGGGGCTTTCCTTTGGGCAGCCAGGTGGCTTGACCTGTCTCTCTATGCCCCTGTGGATCAATCCTAGCCAAAGGGAATCCCCCCTTTGCTCTCTTTGCAGACAGTGGGGGGGGGGCTTCCCTTCAGGCAGACTTGCCCTGTCTGTCTATGCACCTGCCAATCAGCTGTTCAGTAGGCCATATACAGACAAGGCAAGTCTGACTGCCCAAAGGGAAGACCCTCCCACCGTCTTTGCAAACAGCAGCCGGGTTTCCCTTCCAGCAGCCTAGCCTTCCCTCTCTGCCTATGGCCCCAAGGAACAGCTTATCCGCAGGGGCATAGGCAGAGAGGGAAGCGGATGAATGGATGAATATAATATCATAGGGGTATATTCATCCCCTCATATTCATCGGGGTCTCTGGAACTCATGAATACAAAGTGACAAATATTCGATGAATCAGCAATATATTGTGATTTGTATTTTATATTCGTACCCATATCTAGTAATAATAGCTGAAATCCTGTTGCTCAGCGTAGTAAGTTGCAAGTAGAGTAGGCCCACTGAATCAGTGGGGATATGGTGAGTCAACTTATCCATAAGTTTCATTGATTCACATGGGCCTCTCTAAAACAAAAAGTGTGTGCTGCTTACATACTGCTCCATAGTGCTTAAAGCACTCTCTGGGCACTTTACAATTTAATGATGCAGGCTGCACATTGCCCCCCACCACCAGTGAGCTGAGTACTCAATTTACTGACCTCAGAAGAATAGAAGGCTTAAGTCAATCTTGAGCTGGCTAACTGAACCCCTCAGGAGCAAACTCAGATTGTGAGCAGAGTCTTGACTACAGTGTGGCAGTCTAACCACTGCACCACAAGGTTCCCACTCTAGTTGTGACTTACTACACTAAGCATCAGGATTTCAGCCAAACTATACAAAAATATAGAAAATTTCCTTAAAAAGTAAAATAAGTTCTAATCACATCAAGGGATCAGAGGCTTTGCAGTTCCCTCCAAACTGGATATTGTTCAGCGCAGCATATATCTGTAGATGGAAGGGGGAGAAGGCTCCTACTTGTTCTTTGCTTCAGACAAGATGGTGCATCCTGCCCATTCCACCTATGGATACTGGCTGAATCTTATTCAGCACATCGAGCAGGGGGTTGGACTTGATAGACTTATAGGCCCCTTCCAACTTCACTATTCTATGAACATGAGTAATGGGGCAGCCTCACTTGATGGGCTCCAACTAGCTTAGGAACTATGTTTGCCCTCCCCTGTAAGAGAACAGCTAGGGTGCTGGCACCACTGACCCACCCTGTCCATAGTGTACATCACCCACCACGGAAGCCACCTGCCCCACTTTGCCTAAGGAGAAGCCTGGTCTTGGAATTCCTCTCATCAGCCATACAACTCCTTGAAGACTCATCTTTTCTTACTGCATTTTCAAAATGTGTTCTCCACACCAAGTCTTCTGAACAGGCCATGCTAAAAATCCTGATTTTAATCTTCTAATTCTTTACATATCATGATTTTCCATGCATTGTTAACCAGCAGCTCTCTCCCCAAAAGAGAGGGAGAGACTTTATTTCATAGTAAACGTCCCTACATCTCCTGAATCCAAAAAAAAAGAGTGAAAATACAAACACTTGTGAAGTAACTGAGAAGAGGGAAGCGCTTTGTGGAAGTGGCAAGCAGACCTCCCTTCTCTACGTGCAACTTTTTTCCTGCTTATTGTCTCAATTTTCAGATCACAGATGCCACAGAAAAATGTTGTTAAAGTCATCCAGGTCCTTTAGCCATTCCCTTCTTAGTTAACAAAGCAGAGAAGTGTGAACTCACTTGGTTCTCTGATCATCAGTGAAGTGCCAAGTAACAACTTATAAGGCATTTAACGGAAGGTGACCAATTTAAAAATCATTAGAAGTAGCTTTAGGCAGTCATCCTGAGCACATTTCCTTGAAAGTAAATTCAGCTGAAATCAATGGAACACTATATTACTTAAACTCCAGGTGTCACGGGCAGCCTAGCTAAAAGAGACTGTTTTCTTTTCCATTATCATAGCTAGCATGGCACCCTGCAAAAAAATTAGTTTGACACAGACTATAATCACAGTACCAGTTGCTCACAGCAGGGACGAATATAAAAATGGATCGGCTTTTTCGATGAAAATAGCCGATTTATTAAATATTCGTTAATCCGTATTCATCAAATTTTAAGTCCTGACAAATACGGATCGACGAATATTTTCCCGTTTTTATTCGTCTTCGTAATTTTTAAAAAACATTCTGCCTACTGGCTGCCGATCACTTGAAAGGTGGGCCGATAGGCAGCCACCCACCCCCACAGCCACCCACCCCCACAGTATACTCCCCCATCCCTTCCTCTCCCTACCTTAGCCCCTCACCCCCGCTGACATCCCACTACCGTAATTACCGCTTCCCCCACCGAGGGAAGGCTAAGGGAATTCAGGCTGCCCTTTGCAAAGATGGCAGCTGCAGCTTCCCTACCCTAAATGAAGCCATAGCCGCCACCTTTGCAAAGGGTAGCCAGTCTCCCTTTTTACACGCTGTGGATGGGAGGCCAGATGGAGACCTTAGCAGTGGCAATTATGGTAAGGGGGTGTCGGCAGGGGGGTGGAGGGGGGTGGCAGCGGGGGGTGGCAGCGGGGGGGCAGGGACAGGGGTGCTTTTTTAAATAACCCCCCACAAATCGACGAATAACTTTGTTATTCGTCACTTCGTGGGGGCAACTTCATGCTTCATGAGTCATCAAATTTGACAACTCATGAAGTGGGACAACTCACCAAAATGGTGAGTTGTCCCCATCACTACTTAGAAGTAATAGTTACTTAATGCAACAAACAAAAAAAAACCAACCCTTTTGCAGTGTAACTTTATTTATTTGATTGATTGATTGATTCATTCATTCATTGATTTAAATACCACCCCATTAATGCATGCACTACTATGGGCAGTTTACAAGTTAAAACTAGAGATGGGCATGAATCAGAAAAATTGTGATACAGTTTGATTCATGATTCATCAAGGTCAACAGTTCCTTTTTAACTTTAAAACCCTATAAAATAGACCCCAAGAACCTAGATACACCAAATTTACAGAGAAGCTTCCCCTGACTTTCCTCTACAATCCTTCCAAGTTTGGTGAAGACTGGGTTTCATACATCCAAGTTATACACCCACAAAATGGATCCCCCCAGGAAAGTGCCCTTTTGCAGCTGCCTTGGGGAAAGCCCAATCTTCACCAGACTTGGAGTGATTGTAGCGGAGAGTAAGTGGAAGTGATCATAGAGGAGAGTAAGTGGAAGCTTCCCTGCAATTTTTATGTCTCTAGGTGCCTTGGGGGCCATTTTAGAGCCAAACAAATCAATTAATCAAAACTCACAAAAAAAATAATGGTTGATTCATATTCGTCAGGGGCATTGATTCGTACAAATACAAGTCAATGAAATAGCAAATTTTGAACAAATCTGGTGATTCATTTTTTAATTTGTGCCCATTTCTAGTTAAAACTTACAAATCTTGAAAAGCCCGCATAGCAATATATGTACATATAAAATGGCAATTTTAAAAAATCATGGAAAAAGGAATAGAAAAAAGCAAGAAAATAAAAATAAAATATTAACAGCATCCAGAAGACTCAGTTTGTCAAAGGCAGCTTTGAATAATTACATTTTTAACAGTTTCCTTAGCATAAGGAAAGAATGAGCCTGCTCTATCTTCCGTAATAACCTGTTCCACAGACTGGGGGCCACCACCAAGAAAGCTCAATTCCTTGTCTTCACTTTCTTTTCCCCCTTGCTGTGGCCACATTTAGCATCATGTACTGAGAAGAGCTATTGAAATGGGTAGCTGATTTAAGAGAGGGGTGTTCTGACAAGTATTGAGGTCCTAAACAGTTAAGAGCTTTGCAGATGATATAACCAGTACCTTGAACTGATCACAGAAACTGACAGTGAGCCAATGAAGGTGTTGTCAAGATGGGGGATTGAATTTACTAATCCTAGAAATCAGTATGGCTGCCCAATTTTGGACCTGCTGACATTTCCATACTGTTTTGAGTATGTAGAGAGCATTAGAGTAGTTTATTTTTGGGATTACCAGTGCATGAACTACTGTTACTGGGCAGGTAGGGAACTTCCAATCTCTTTTAGAGTTATAATATTCTGCCTCACTAAATTACAGTAGAGCTGGTTATTTGATCCAGCTTGCATTTGTTTCAAGCAGCATTTTTTCTTAAGTGTCATTAAATTATAGTAATTGTTGTGTTGTCTTTAGCTTTTATGGGGCCTAGTTATATTGTTTGACAGAAATCAGGATATTTTGAATGCCTTTTTATTGGAATGGCCTGGCCATAAGAATCCACCATGAAACAAATGAAATGAAGACACTTCCAAATATTTACCATTCCAGCCAATATAATTGTATGATATCATTCAGCAAATATTTTAACAATAGGTTCACATCTTGGATATATGTGCATGCTCCAGAAATGAATGGTTTATATTACCTTAGGAAGGTTTTTTTTAAAAAAATCCCAGCCATTCTAATCACTACAGGGGAGAGTAGAAATCTGACATGAATAAACAGCCTGGAGCTGTGATTACATTCCTGCACTCAATAATGGTGAACTTGTGAACATGTCAATTGGCTGCCAGTAACGATCAATGAACATATCACGTAACAAAAAATGCACAAAATAAGGAATGATACCTGGAGGTCCTAGGAAGGCTGGCTCTATGAGCCTTTGGCTTCTACTCCATCCCCCTCCACAAGCAAAAGTATGGAAGAACCCATGATATAAAGGTTGCAACCCGTAGCAGGCAGACAGCGCTCTCTAACCAGATCACAAGTGCAAGTCCATCTCTTGGTCAGAAATGACAGGAATGCAATGCAATTCTTTGCCTCTTTGCTCAGAAGTAAAAGGCACTGTTTTCAGTGGGGCTAACTCTTCGGCAGCAAGTAGGCTACAAGTCAAATCATCGAGGTGAACTCTTGTTAAGTAGGCAGAGGGCTTGGTCACTCACACACCCAGGTCACTTTTTTTTAAAAAAAAATCCTTTTAAAAAAAATATTCTCAGTTGCTCAACAGCATGCCTTGTTTCCTTCAGGGGAAAATGTGTTTGAATTGGTGTTGGGCAAAATAAAGACTCTCATCAGTAGAAACTGATCTTTGATGGTTTCTTTATTTATTTATATTGCTTTGGGTCTAGATTTTTCTGTTTGAAAGCAAAACCCCATTCGTATGTAGAGCAAAGCAAAATCTAGCAGTGGCTGTAAATGGATGAAGGAAGGAATACGTGATTTTTTTTTCTTTTCTTTTCTTCTCCTCCTTGCAGACCCATGGATAACCTTCCCCACTGTTCTCAAAGAGTCCCCCACAGCCTGGATATGTTATTGCTTTGGATTTTAAACCCAGTCATCACAGTCCAAAAAAGTTTATCCCACTCCTGTTTGATCCCCTCCTTCCCTCCCCCCCCCCCATAGCCCAAGGTAGCTTTTCATGAATTATTACTCCCTTTCTACAACCGGGACATTCTGTGAGTAATATTTCGCTCACTGGATCAAACCTGGTATCTATTAATTTTCATATATATTTTTTATTTTCCCTTGAAACCAAGGAAAAGTAGGTAGAAACAGAGTTCTTTACTCTGGTAGTTCCTTACTGTGCAAACTAAGAAGACTTATCTAGCTGTGGGCTACCTCTGGGCACATCACTTGGAGAGAAGAAACAGGCAGGAGAATCTCACAGCAGATGTGTTGCTTCATAAGGGAGAGGTGACAGTCATTCAAGTCACTAATTGGTCATGGTCACGGTGATACATAATGTGGTATAAACATATAGGTACAAAGAGCCATAAGTGACCTACATACCAGCTTTACAAGTAACACCAATCATATCTAAACATTCAATAATTAATAATAATTGTATGCTCCCAAGTCCATTCCAACCTATGGCAACCCTTTCCAAGGTTTTCTAGGCAGAAAGTACTCAAAAGTGGTTTACCCTTCCCTTCTTCTGGTGGTGTTCTGGGACTGTACAGCTTGCCCAACATTACACAGGTTGGCTCTACTCACAGGAGGTACAGTGGGGAATCGAACTCCCAACCTTTGGTTCCACAGCCAGAGACCTAAATCAGTGAGCTATCCAGCCAGCTAAATATTCAATATACCTTAATATTTCAGGGTCCTGTGTTTCCTGTTATCAAATTGTGTGACATCATCATTTTCACCATCACTGTCACCAAGACTATAGAATATGTCTGATTTTCTCCATCTTCCTTTTTTTGTCTATTGATAATCTAATAGCAGTGTCAGAGAGCTCTGTGTACTTTAATAGAGGCTTATATGGTGTTTGTGAGTTCTTTATGCCTCTGGGATGAATGAATCTATAGAAGCACAGAGTAGCATTGTTCATTTTTGCTGTAATCAGGGCTGTTAACTGTAGAAATATAGTAAAATGCTAGCCAGCTGGGAAAAAAACAACTCCCTTAACTTGCACTATGTGCTGCTGCTGAATTCTTTACAGATACAAAGAATTAGTAAAGTCTGCCATTCAGCATCCTGTTTTTCCAACCACTCTTCCAAACTCCTCCACGTTTCTCAGAAGCTTTATGAGGCAGGACGTTCCTCTGAAACACTGGAGCTGACATTTCTTCAAGCACCAGCTGAAATTCATTTATTTTGCTTCCGGCCTATACAAAGTTCATTAAGGTTTCATCAAGATAGACTGATTAGGCTTTGCACTGGTCACACCAAGTGTAGCCCTTACAGTACACATGATACAAGAAACATTATAAATTGTACCCACCAGACAAATTTTCAAATACATCTGAGCTGTCTGATGCATACAAATCTGGTTTCCATCTAAATTTCCAAATTATTTTTTAGAACTTCCATTCTAGCATATAGGTAGGGTGCAGTTTATTCAGAGTTTATAGATACTTGCTTGAGGGACTTGTAGTAATTTATGTGAACAGATGGTAATAGTTGACACCCATAAGCAGAGATTTGGCATGAAGGGGAGTTATTTTTCAGCGACATCACAAGATATGATCAAAAAAAGTATAAGTGTCAATTGGGAAGGAAATTAAAGGCTATCTGTCCCAGAGACAGACAGTAGATAGATTTGGATTTACTGATAAATCTGCCAATGATTTGCATTTCTGTTTCCTGGTTGATTGATAGCAAGAGCATAAGGACTTCAAGTTTATATTTCTGAAATGGAGAAAATCTGGGTAAGCCAGTGTAGATTTTTTTTGTGTGGAACACAGCTGTGATCTGTGTTCAGCTCCAATACTTTACAGATTTCTATGATCTGTGTTTTGATCAGTGCATGTAGTTCCTCCACTGAACAGACTGCAAATATTCCATGCAGTCAACACTGCTCATATTTCTTGTGGCCAATTTGTTATCTGGTGGCCAACTTTCTAGTGATCAGCCTTTCTATACTTGCCTAGTCAGGCCCTCAATTGGACATACATCGCACCACATAGGCTGCACTAAAGTCCCTTCCAACTGAGTTATAAACCTGATAGAATTTGTGGTCCACTATAGATGGCCCAAACTGTCTCACCACCTGAGGCAGGAAGCAAAGGGCTGCCACCATCCCAACATCATGCCATAGGAGTGGAGGTACCCCCAACTGCACCACAGAAGGAGAAATTGTTTCCATTCCCCTGCCCATCCCCAATTGCTGAGAGAGGAGGTGCCAGAAGTGCTCCAGAATTCCAAATTCAGTCACCTGTTTAATAATAATCATATACTGTCAAGTCAATTCTTACCTATGGTGACTCTTTTCAGAGTTTTCCAAGTGGAGAACACACAGAAGAGGTTTCTCATTCCCTTCTTCTGGGGGCATCCTGGGACTGTGCAACTTGCCCAAGGCCACACAGGCTGGCTCATCTGGGATGTACAGTGAGGAAGTGAATTCCCAACTTCTGGCAGTGTTTCATACCACTGAACATAATGTCTAAAATCTTATTACACCTACTGCTGTAAATTAGTAGAGAATTGCCATTGGCAGTTGTTTTTCTCTTCACACATCAGCTTAATTCACGGCATAGCCTAATGCAAGATTTGACTTCTTAACTGGTGGTAATTCACCACTGAGATTTACACTGTTGGACTTAACCCCGGTGTATTCATGCTAATAAAATGTATTTCCAAGTTAGCAGGCATGTTAGGGTTGCAAAGTAAGGTTGTCAGTCAATCTAGCTCTGTGGAGAATTTCTTCATGGGTATCATGTTGAGAAGCATGCAGAGAAATTGTATATGGAGTGGAACACAACTCTGAAGAAAGATGTTCTAAGCAACCTTTCTGAAAAATATGTGAATGTTATGAACAACAATAACCAGTTCAAACTTCTGATGCTTCCAAGAAAACATAGGACTCCATAATACAAAAAGGGGAAAGGAAAGATCTTCTGATCCCAAGACCTTTATGGACAGAGCATTCCTTGCTAACATATAACCATATTTAAAATATTTACCCCGCAGGCTCACATGTAAGTTTCATGTATTTCATATGGGGCTTACTCTGAAAACACTTGGGAAAGAATTTAGTTTTACTTCCTGGTGTGTAAATTGAATAAACTTTCACATGCTAATTGTTACAAGGGCTTGCTAAAGCATGCTCAATCAGCACATCAGAATTAAAATATGCAAGATAGTTCCTTCTTTGCATCACTCATTTTTTTACCATTTAATGGCCAGAATCCTACTGTTGTTGATGTAAAGTCTGTGTAACTTGCCATGGCCCACAGTCAAAATGAGACTCCCAGTTCCTTCTTCTGGGAGGCGCCACTTGAAATAGCTTCCACAAACAACAATAATTTGCAGCCAAGACCAGTGGAACAGTTGTGGAAAATTCCCTTGAAATGACTCTCATGTATCCCCCTTACCCATATACGTAGATACTTATGATGAGAATTTGTCAAGACCTTAGCATGCTATGCCTTGCAATGTTTAAATGGTTCTAAAATGTTGCCTCCAGAGTCAACAAGAGAACACAGAGAGCATGTCAGCAACAAGAGCTCAGGGCAAAGAATAAGAGCAGGCGTGATCTCTTGATTCATCCCTGCAGCAGCATTATACAACTAAACCTTACAGCCCAGTGGAGAAGATACTGGGAGCACTCAAGCATCTAGGCTTTTAGCGTTATCACCCTTGTGCATTAATATGCTAATTGCAAGAGGAAAAAATGTGGAACTAATTCCATGTATCAGTCATGTATGACTATCCAAGTAGCACCAAGATGTAGCAGTATCAAAACAGACATGACTAAATTATTATTAATTTTTTAATGTAATATACTACACAAGTATAAAATATGTTCTGTTCACAGATTAACAAGCTGTTCCATTGTTAACGAAAATCCCAGTCTATTTCTAATTTTCACACAGAGGCTGCTTAGCTTTGCAATCATTTATCTTTATGACTCATACTAGAAAACAAACCTAGACAGATTTTTTTTAATGTGGATGGGGGTGCAAGACCACACTTCTTTTTCCTGATTAGGAGTTTAATGGAAGTGCCTTTCTTCCTCAGAATGCTGAGTTCCAGAATAATATTTTTTTTTAAATTGAACCACAACTTTAAAGATTGTTTTAGCTGTGGATGTATGATTTATAGGTATTTGCAATGTTAGTAGACTGTATCCACTGGGGATATAATCATGAAAAGCACCTTGTTATGCTGCTCATAGCACTAGTGATCATTTCGCTTCGTAGAAAGCTTTCCAATTGGTTTAGAGTAGAGATGGGCAATGTTGGCAAACCCACGGCCAATCTTCTGTCACTAGGACCCTCCAGCAGCCACAAAGATCTCCAAAAGTCCCCCTTAAAATAGCAAAACTATAATAATAAGTTTCTAGAAATAAACTTTTAAAAAATGGCAGTTGGGAGGGTTAAACAAACAATGTGAGGGTGGGGCTACTGTGAAGTATTGTTGTTGTTAAGTCGTTAAGTCGTGTCCGAGTCTTCGTGGCCCCATGGACCAGAGCACGCCAGGCCCTCCTGTCTTCCACTGCCTCCCGGAGTTGGGTCAAATTCATGTTGGTTGCTTCGATGACACTGTCCAACCATCTCGTCCTCTGTCGTCCCCTTCTCCTCTTGCCTTCACACTTTCCCAACATCAGGGAAGTATTAGTGAAGTATTAGTGTGAAGTACTAGTTCCTCTCTATTCACCAGTGAATATGCCTCGTCTGTGTCCATTTCTGGAAAAGAAGGATGTCAACAAACTGGAACAAGTTCAGAGGAGGGCAACAAGGATGATCAGGCGACTGGAAATCAAGCTCTGAAAGAACTGGGCATGATGGAAGATATGATAGCATTTTTCAAATACTTGAAAGGTTGTCATACAGACTAATGATAGGGTCTGTTCTCAATCATCCAAGAGTCCAGGACACATAATAATGAGCTTAAGTTACAGGAAGCCTGGTTTTGGTTGAATATCAGGAAAAACTTCCTAACTATTATTATAATTTTATGAAAATTGCCACTGGTGGAGGCTTCCAAGAGTTGCAAGCCCCCCTTTTTTCAGGATAGGGAATGGCCAAGGACCATAAAAACAACACTGGGGGCTGGAAGTGACCCTAAAGCTACTCTTTCTCCACCCTGGCTTAGAGCAAGGTGGTCCTCACCATGGAGCAGGGTAAGGCAGCCTTCTCAGGCAGATTGTTTTGGATATCATGAAAGAGTAGAAAACTGTGACTTCATTGCTATTGTGTGCATGTACGTGTGTGTGTGTGTATGTGTATGTGTGTGTGTGCGCGCGCACCCACACTCTCTCACACACACAACTTTAATGTTGACAATGAAGAAACTGAAATAGTTACAGATTTTGTATACTTTACAATCCATCAATCCAAACAGAGACTGAAGTCAATCAGAAGCAAGCTGAGATTTGGAAGGGCAGCAATGAAGAAATTAGAAAGATCATAAAGTGAAATGAGGTATCACTGGAGACCAAGGCTAAGGTCATCCATCCTCTTGTATTTCCAGTCACCATGTGAAAGTTGGACAGTAAAGAAAGCTGATAGGGAAAAAAAATTGATTCCTTTGAATCAGTGGCCCCTCGACTATGGAATAGTCTTCCGCCTGTGATTCGCCTGGCTCCCTCGCTGGGTGTTTTCAAGAGCCAACTTAAGACCTGGCTCTTTAGGCAGGCCTTCCCCCCTGTCACTACTTGAGCTTTACTTTTCTATTTTAATTTTCTGTCTTTACTTTTCCATATTGACTGTTTTTCCATCTTGAGCTACATTGTTATTATGTTTAAATTGTGGTGTAAAGCATGTGTGAATTGTTTTTAAGCTACTTTGTTGTAAGCCGCCCAGAGTAGACGCTGTCTAGATGGGTGGGATATAAGTTTACTAAATAATAATAATAAATAATAATAAATAATATGGTGCTGGAGGAGAGCTTTGCCGATACCCTGGTGAACAAGTGGGTCCTAGATCAAATCAAGTCTGAACTACCTATGGAAGCAAAAATGTTGATGCTGAGGCTGTCCTACTTTGGGCACATCATGAGAAGAGGGTAAAAATTGTTGGGGATTTTCTGTATCAGGGGCCAAAAAAAGACTTGACTGATTTGGACTGATTGATTGACTGGCTTGATTTGAATACATCACACTCGGCTGGATGTACCATTCAGCAGAATCATAGAATCACAGAATTGGAAGAGACCACAGGGGCCATCGAGTCCAACCCCCTGCCATGCAGGAACTCCATCAAAGCACTCCCAACAGATGGCCATCCAGCCTCTGCTTAAAAACCTCTAAAGGAGACTCCACCACACTCCGAAGCAGCATATTCCACTGCCGACCAGCTCTGACTGTCAGGAAGTTCTTCCTGAGATTCAGGTGGAATCTCTTTTCTTGTAGTTTGAAACCATTGCTCCTTGTCCTACTGTCTGGAGCTGTGGAAAACAAACCTGTCCCTTCCTCGACATGACATCCCTTCAAATATTTAAACATGGCTATCATGTCCCCTCTTAACCTTCTGTTTGTAAGGCTAAACATTCCCAGCTCCCTAAGCCGCTCCTCATAGGACATGGCTTCCAGACCTTGACCATTTTGGTTGCCCTCCTCTGGACACGTTCCAGGTTGTCAACATCCTTCTTGAATTGAGGTGCCCAGAACTGGACACAATACTCCAGGTGAGGTCTGACCAAAGCAGAATAGACTGGTACTATCACTTCCCTTGATCTAGACACTATACTCCTATTGATGCAACCAAGAATTGCATTGGCTTTCTTGGCAGCCGCATCACACTGCTGACTCATGTTCAGTTTGTGGTCTACCAAGACTCCTAGACCCCTTTCACAGGTACTGTTGTCTAGCCAGGTGTCTTCCATCTTATATCTGTGCAGTTCATTTTTTCTGCCTAAGTGTAGGACCCTACATTTCTCCCTGTTGAAATTCATTTTGTTAGTTTTGGCCCAGGACTCTAATTTGTCAAGGTCATTTTGAATTTTAATCCTGTCCTCTGGGGAATTAGCAACCCCTCCCAATTTGGTATCATCTGCAAATTTAATCAGCATACTCTCTATTTCTTCATCCAAGTCATTGATAAAGATGTTGAATAGCACAGGGCCCAGAACAGAACCCTGAGGCACCCCACTAGTTATCTCTCTCCAGGATGAAGAGAAGCCATTGGTGAGCACTCTTTGGGTTCGGTCAGTCAACCAATTACAAATCCACCGAACAGTAGCACTGTCTAGCCCACATTTTACTAGCTTCCTTGCAAGAATATTATGGGGAACTTTGTCAAAGGCCTTACTGAAATCAAGATATGCTACATCCACAGCGTTCCCTTCATCTATCAAGCCTGTAACTCTATCAAAAAAAGAGATCAGATTAGTCTGGCATGACTTGTTTTTGAGAAACCTGTGTTGACTTTTAGTGATGACAGCATTGCTTTCTAAGTAATAACAAACTGTCTGTTTAATGATCTGCTCTAGAATTTTTCCAGGAACTGATGTCAGGCTGACTGGGCGATAATTATTTGGGTCTTCTTTTTTTCCCTTTTTGAAGATAGGGACAACATTTGCCCTCCTCCAGTCTGTGGGGACTTATCCTGTTCTCCAAGAATTCTCAAATGTTATTGCCAATGGTTCTGAAATTACTTCTGCCAGTTCTTTTAATATCCTTGGATGTAATTTGTCTGGCCCTGGAGACTTGAATTCATTTAGAGTAGCCATGTATTCCTGTACTACTTCTCTGCCTATTCTGTGCTGCATTTCCCCCACTACATCACCTGCTCTTCGCCCCTCAGGTTGAGCACTTGAGGTTGAGAATTAATATGTCCTCTCAGACAGCAGATGATTTGGTGCCAGCAATGACCACCTCCCAGCTAGCCCCTCTGGCTTTCTGTCTGCTGAATGCCACACAACCTGATAAGGAGCTCTAAAGTCCCCACATATGGAAAAAGCACTATCCAAGTACTAGTGTCGAAGTGAGATTAAGCAGCCAGTTCAGTCAGCTGCCGCAGAGGTCTTGGGAATGGCTTCCATCCTGTCTTTCCCCTCAGACAGAAAAAACTATCCTAGGCTAGTACTGACCATGCACCTTGACACTGACCAAGAGGATGGTGCTTACTTCCCTTGAGACACTGCCCTAAGTCACAAAATAATCCGACTAGCCTTGGATGGTATGGTGGTTTATCTCCCGGGGCAATGGTGGGTATTTTCTGCTCTGCCTGATGCAGAGATACAAAATGTCATGCAGGATGAGGATGTCCTCACGTTTCGCCCACTTGAGCATGATATTGCTCCTGTTTTTCTCTTGTGTTGGCTAAGTAACAAAGCTACACCGGAATATAAGGTACACTGTGGGCAGATTGCCCTTCCTGGGCTAACTTTTGCAGGGTATGTAAGACCAAAGGCAACAGCAAAAACACTAAGTTTAAGATGGCAGTCCTAACACTTGTACATTTGTGAAAAGACTGAAAGTCCAGAAATTCTGGACATCATAAAGAATCTATTACCATTTCGGTCACTTTTAGCTACGTTGGTTTCATTACCATCTGTCTTAATCCATTCATGCTTTAAGAATTAATTCAAGGATGGAGGGCTTTTTTCCCCCTTGAAGACAAGTCATCAAAGGCAGACAAGGAAGTAGCTCTTCTGTTCTATGATCTCCCAGCACCAAAAGGTGGGGAATAAGAGGAGATCATTAGGTCCATTGAGTTGAAAATAAAGATTCGTTTTTCAGTCGAGCAATAATTCTCTTTTCAAGGTGGGCGATATTTAAGCAATCATCCCTACAAAATTGGTCATTACTACTGGCTAATGACCGATTTGTGAGCTAATAGCCCAAGGTGAAGCCAAGGGCAGCAAATGCTCTAGCAAACCACTTGCTGATCACAGTATTAACTGATTTCAAGGGCATCATTGCTATTATAAAACATGTTCATTGATTTATAACAACACTAATATATATATATATATATATATATAGAGAGAGAGAGAGAGAGAGAGAGAGAGAGAGAGAGAGAGAGAGAGAGAGGGAGGGAGGGAGGGAGGGAGGGAGGGAGGACAGGTGTGGTGAGCTACAGAAGCTGTTTTCTGCTGCTTCGTAGCCAACAGTCCACCATGCAGATCCCTAAAATATGAGGTGAGGTCTCAGAGCCCTTGACCTGGAAAACCAAAAAGCATCGGGGAAGAACTCAAATGGAATGAAAAATCAGGCAAAATGCTGGGCTGTTATTTTTACAGATTTCCACTCGCCTTAGTCTGGGCTGAGCCTTCTATAAGAAAGCTGTATTAGACATATGGAGAGATTACACTGATCAAGAGCATGAAAAGGCAAGTATGGGGTGGGTAAGTTGAGAGAATCTACTCCAACAACTGGAGATAGAGGGGATCACAATGAATGGTTGGGACATGAAGTTGTGAACTTTGATTAGGATGGTACTTGAATGTTTGCCTAAACAAGACTTCCAAAAATCTTCCCTAAACACACCTCTTTTTCCTATTCATTCTTTTTCATATAATAAGAGGAAACTTTCCCTCCCCATTTCAGATCTTTTTCCCTCTCCGATTCAACAGACAACACCATAAAACTAAGCAGTAGCCAAGAACACTGCCTGTCAAATGTAACAGGTAAAAATAAATAAATAAGTTGTATCCTTTGACTAAATGAAACAGTGGTTCAAATGATTTGGTAAGGCTTTGGTATGTTTTTTTCGTAACATTGGGAATCATTATCATTGAGGAATTTCAAGCTCCGTACAAATTACTTGCACTGGGATCATGGATTAGATTTCATTGTGACTATTTTCCTTTAACTGTAAATGGGAACAATTCCAAGAAAAGTACAGGTTAACAGAGGCTATTTCTCCAGATTAGCATCATAACATGACATGCCGATTTTTTGAGTGTCCCAAGAGCCTCTTCCAAAGAATCCATCATCATGTCCCATGAAAAGTCCATCAGCAATAGTATAAATAAAGAAAATCAGCAGAGACATGGACTTTACAACATTTAGCCTTTTTTCACTTGGCAGAATGATGTATTTTTGAAATTGCTGCCATATTTAACAGGGAGACACACACAGTGAACAAGTAATCATTGATGGCTGAATTAGGCATGATTGGTTGCGCAGCTGTTTCTCTATATAAAGGATTTTTACTACAAATAACATCCGACTCATTTGTTACTAACCATTTCAGCCACATATAAAGATGTCCAGAATAGGAAAGAATCAAAGGAAGGAATCCTGCCTGATACTTAACTGAATCCTCTCTTCTATGATCCAAACCTCCAGAACTGCAATCCCTTGCTTTGTTGCATTAATGGTTCCTAAAAGCATAGGGTAAAAGTCAATGGCTATGAGATAGATGTCCATTATGTCAGCAGTTGGTTGTTTATGGTATTAAGTAGGAGAAAGAAAGCTATGGCCTTAGCCTGAACTCAACATAATGTGAAGAAAGGCCAACGAGGGAGCAAATAAGACCAATGAACTGCTGCCAGAAACAACCAACAAATGTTTCCTGTTGTGCTGTTCTATGTATTAGGCGGTTGTTAGGTATATTCTAGTTATCCATTTTATTGGCTGACCCGCTCCTGACCCTCACCAGCTTTTCCTTACTTTGTATGGAGCTTGTCTCTGCTGTGCACCTGTATGATGTCAGACCTTCCCATGCAAGGATCAGTATCCACAGCAGCAATTAGCCTTAATTGGATGGATCACCTTGTGGGCATGGACAACTCTAACAAAGTGGAACGGTCTATAACTTGTGGCACTTGGATACTTACCCAGGTCTAAGAAGGTTGGATAGTGTCTAGAGTTGATCATCTACAAACAGTTGACATTACAGAGGCTTCAGCTAGAATGAAGCATGAGATGTCACTGTTCTTCCAGTGTGAGAACATATTCCCTGACAAAATGTGGATAAGAAAGCAATGCTGGACAGATCACTACCTGATGGAATTTAGACTCACTGGAACTTTCAGATAGTCCATTCCAGAAGGCTGATGGATCCAAGCATTTTTGTGATGGCAGTTTAGAGATTTCCTATCAAATCAACAGGTTTCCTGTCAAAGACTCAGTTGACCTCTGGAATGAGGAATGATTAGAGCAGACATGATCATCTCTCAGCTTTTCCTTCTATACAGTGGAGACCAGGTAAACACCTCATTTCTGAAGAAACTGGTTGTGATAAAATGAGTGGCATGGAAACAAGAGTGATGATGACAGAATACTCAGAGCAGTTTGGATAAAAAATGTACAATGTTTTGCAGACAAGATCACTTGGTTCTGTTCTGGCTTGGACATTGCAATTGACATGGGTCCTGCAGATGTAATTTTGGTCTCTACTTGGTCAATAATGATATGTTTTCATTTGGGTAGCATGAGAATGTGGACAGGATCCCTGGATTGATAGCAATAATAATAACTTTAGTACTGCAGAGCTGGAAGGGACCCTTTGGTTCATCAAGTTCAGCCCATATCAAGGAGGCACAGTGGGGAATCGAATTTCCAACCTCTGGCTCCACAACCAGATACCTAGATCATTGAGCTATCCAGTAAGGACCTGACATATATGTTGGATCCTTATCCTCATGGTTCAGACAAAGATCCAGGAGAAGAATGGCCACATGAGTAATGGGAGAGGTGAATGCCTCTTTAGAGCAAAACAGGGTTCCAGCCTGGCTAAAAGAGGCAGTGACAGGACTTTTGTAGAAAAAGTTCTTCCTGAATTCTACTGTACTCGATAATTACCAGCCAGTCTCTAGTATTTCATTCCTGATTATTCGAAAGGGAAGTCAGGGAACAGGGATTCAGACTGTGCTGGTTTACACTCTCCCTGAAAAGTCAGATTCTCCTGGATTCATCCCTGAGTCTGAATACCACCAGTGGCCAGAAAACATTAAGACAGTTAAAGCTAATGTGTCTGTTCTGCCTATTCCTTGAGATGTCTACTCTGGCTTCAATGAGACATGCCTTCATTCGATCCCTCTTGGGGCTCCCTTTGAAAAATGTTCAGAAACATCAGCTCCTTCAAAATGAAGAAGCAACATTGCTCACTTGTGTTAATTACAGGGATCATCCCTCTTACAACAGCTCTACTGACTACTAGTCTGTTTCAAAGTTCTGGTTATGGTTTATAAAGCCCTATACAACTTCTGCTTCTAGAGAGAGTTCAGTCTTGATCTGATCTAGCACCCACTTATTTGTCTTTCTGGGAGTCCATCATACTTGTAAAACTCTCCTCCAACACTACATTTCAAAGGTATCCATTTTTTTTTTCCTGTCAGTTTTCTCCAGCTCTCAGATCTGTACACAGTAATCAGAAATACTATTGCAGGGATGATTTTTGGTCTCCAATGACACATTGTCACTCTTATGAATCCTACAAAGGATTCCATATAGAATGTGGTTTCATTAAAAGATCAGCCATGGGATCTTTGAATTGTGGAGATAACAAAGACCCAAGGGTAATACTAACACAGCAAAAAAATCCACAGCTAAAGTAACCTAACAGATGGCCATGTGATCTCTTTTTAAAAAACCTCCAGAGAAGGAGAGTCCACCACTTTCTGAGGTAGTCCATCTAGTTGTCAGAGAGCACTTCATAATGTTTAGTCAGAATTTCCTTTATTATGACTTGAATTCATTGCTTCAGGTTCTACTCTTTGGAGCCACAGAAAACATTTCTATTTTTAGCATGACAGTCCTTCAGAACGATATTTTAAATGGATATCATATTTCCTCTCAGTCTTACCTGGTAAGTGCTATCAACCAGCTACAACTCCAGCTAACAGCAGCATTGTCTAAATCACATTTTACCAACTTGGCCACAATAATGTGAGAAATTTGGCAAAAACCTTGCTGAAACTGCAGTTCATTATATCCATGGCATTCATCTCATCTATCAAGCTTGTGACTCTACCAAAAAACAAACAAACCTAGATCAGTTTTGTGTCACATAACTAGTTCTTGAGTCTCAGTATTCACTACATTCTTTTCTACCTGCGCATAGACCAACTGTTCAATGATCTGGTCTAGAACTTTTCTTGGTATCAGTGTCAAGCTGACCAGTTGGAAGCTGACTGGATCCTTTTTCTTGCCTTTTTTGGAAATCTGGATGACATTTCCCTGCCTCTAGACTGAAGCTGAGGCTCCAATACTTTGGCCATCTCGTGAGAAGAGAAGACTCCCTGGAAAAGACCCTGATGTTGGGAAAGTGTGAAGGCAAGAGGAGAAGGGGATGACAGAGGACGAGATGGTTGGACAGTGTCACTGAAGCTACCAACATGACTTTGACCCAACTCCGGGAGGCAGTGGAAGACAGGAGGGCCTGGCGTGCTCTGGTCCATGGGGCCACGAAGAGTTGGACACGACTTAACAACTAAACAACAACAAGACTTCAGGACCTTCACCTGTTCTCTAAGAATCCTCTCCTGTTAAAGACGGAGGTTGAGATCACCTCTGCAGGTTCTTTTATTACCTTGGATGCCTGTCACCTGTCCCTGCAAACATGAACCCATTTAGAACAGCTACCTGTCCCCATACTGCCCCCCTTCTCCACTATCTGGGCCAGTCGCTCCCTCACTGCCTCCTTTATTGTCCTTGCACCACGCTGACCACTTGTTTCCCTTTTTAAACAAGAAGGTAGCATAGTATGTGTTCAGCAATCTTGCCTTCTTGCTGTCACCCCTTGTTCACACAACCCCTGCAGCTCATCTACCATTTCCTTGTTCCACCTCTTGCTCCAAGCAACGCTGAAACACTCCTCTTTGTTGTTCTTAACCCCTCTTGCAAGTCGGAGCTCATTCAGAGCTATGGTCCTCCTGAAACCCCTACAAATGTTGGCTACTCATTGCTCTTCTTTAGCTGTCTTGGGCCCTGGTCACACGAGGGAAATGTTCTCTAGTTCTTCCAATACTTTCCATACCTCTGTTGTACTGATTCTTGGTTATGTTGTATATATACTTGGGCAATTGTCCCATGAACTTTTAACAGTAACAATTTGTTTCCTCCTATTTGAATCATTATTCAATGAGTGGTACCGGTTTATTTTCTCTGTTGCTTCAAGAGGCAGTTAATCCCCTGATTTATATATATATATCCCTTTTTCCCCCTGCAAGCCCCCCAAGACTGTTTCCTCACAATGACTGGCAAAAAGCAGCTTGTTGAAATGCCAGCACTGCAACAATGGCTCAAATTGTTCTGTGACATACTTTTACCAACGTATTGATGTACTGGCCACAAAAAAAATTAAAAAATTAACATTTGTGCTCCAGAAATAGTGGCCACCTTCCTGGCTTTGATTCTGAAAAGTAGCATGGCAGGTTGTGCACACTGGCAATCCTGGTAAGGAATGCACTGATACAACAGAGGTACAAAGTAACACAACCCTCCCAGGGAGTGGAAAATAAACTACAGTTACATTGCTGGCTGGGAAAATGTTTTGATCTTGACTGTGCATCCTGTGACTTGGGGGAAAAGCAACAATCTAACTGGGGGATAACTAGAGAACATTTCCCTCATGTGAGCAGGGCCTGGCTCCCTTTCATCTCCTGTACGTGCCCCTTTTAAACCTTTGCTCATCTGAAAGCCTATTATATAGCCATCCTGGGTTTTTTTAGATGTCCTCAGTTTATCTTTCTCAAAGGAACTGTTTTGTGATCGTAACTTCAGTATCTCCCATTCTTTGTGTATTCCCTTCTCTTTCAGTATTTCTGACCATGGAGTCGCACCCAGTATTTTTTTAAAAAATAGCTATTTATCAGCTTTCTTAACATCCAGTGTGTTAGAGTTTTGTTTGCAAACTCACATGCTGTCTACAGTTTGAGTGACTGGGGGGGACTTTTCAGGGCTAGGTGATTCTCTGTCTCTCCAGCACTAACCCATCGTTTCTTCCAGCCTTTGAATTAAAAAAAACAGCCCCACCTCTCTGCTGAGTGTCTCTTTCCCTCTTTATAGACAGCTAGTGCCAATTGTTTTGTTTGCTGTTGATAAATTCAGTTGGTTGCTAAGTATGAGTGCAGTAAAAAAAGCAGCATACACAAGTCTGTAATTTCAAGCAACTGTAAGCAAAGAAATGTTTTTTACTCTTTCTATTTCAAATGTCTCAGAGTAAGTTATTGAGACTTTAAGTGCCAATTAATGAGAAAGTAGTGGACTCTTGGAAAACTGTAGCTAATCTATTCTATGAATCTGTGTATTTCTACTGTGTAGCGAAAAGGAATTTTAACCAGAAATTCAAAACTCTGCAAGACAGAGTGTGTGTTACGCTACTTTCAACCGTCTCTTTTCTTAGTATAACAAGTTCCGAGTAGTCACAGTCACCCAAAATTCCCACTATTTTCATCTTGCTGATCAGTTCTTCCTTGTTCGTAAGAACCAGGTCGCGAACAGCCAATCCCCTTATTGCTTCTTCCATCTACTGGAAGATGAGGTTGGCAGCAATGCAAGTGAACATTTTGTTGGACCTTACATTTTTAGTGGAGTTGGACCTCCAACATATATCTGGGTAATTGAAGTCTCCCATTAATACTATACCTGTCTTTCTTGAATGTTTAGTAAGCTGACTTAGCAGGGCATCATCCAAATCTTCTGTCTGGCTAGGAGGTCAGTAGCAAATCTCTGTTAGTGTCAGTGTTGTTTCTTCCCCCCCTGATTTTTACGTAAATGTTCTCCACCAGTTTATCCTGCTCCAGCTCATGTATCTCCTCATACATCATGCAAAGCATCTCCTCCCTTCCTGCTTAATCCAGTCCTCCTGCTTAATTTACCCCCTTCGTTCACTGCAGTCCAATCATGAGTTCCCATCCCACCAGGTTTCTGTAATGAGGCCATGCATAAGTGTTCATGGTTCTTGTAATTCCACCGCTGATAAATAAGAGCTCATTATAGAATCCCAGGGAAAAACAAAACCATACAGCAAGAGCAGTATGCTTAAATTGCTCACTCCAGAATAATATAAGGATGAAATGAGACCATATGCACTTTTCTCATTGATTGAATTATGAGTGTTTTCTGTTTTTAAGAAGCCTGATTGCCAGGCATGCATTTCATATTTGTTGCCTTTTTAAAAATAAATTCCTTATAATTTTCACAATGGGACAACAATAAAAGCAATTTCATGGGTGCAAGGGAGTAAATCTACAGTCAGTCCAGTTCACACAGAGAGAATTTTGACTTAAGCCTTAAACGAGCACCTGACCAATTCACTTAGCCTATTATAGCTATTACACTTCACTGCTGTCAAAATCCTGGTATTTCGGATGCCTCAGAATCTTCTGGCATAAATTCACATCAACCAGCAAACAAAATCTTAGTCTCAATTATATGACAAACTGAAGGTCGTCCTGCCAAAAATGGTGGCTCCTCTTATCTGCCTTGATCTTGTATCTCCTAGAACAAGTCTTTAAAGCAAGCTTCCTCCAAAACAGACTGTTCAACCAGAGATTTCACTACATATATTTTGCCTGTAAATACATATCAATCATAATAAGAATTCCAAGTGGACATTTCAGCCCAGTAATTTTAATGGAAATGAGGCTCTAAATCTATATTACGGAGCTAAGAAAAATGGAGCTGTTTTCACGTTTCAGTTACCTAATGGACTAGATACACATTTTCCTTTGACTTGAGGAATGTGCTGAAAGGGACAGGCTTTCTGTTGGTGGTTAATAGTGTTATATTCTACTGGCTAAAATAGTGACCACTTTAGGCAGGTGTGGGTGACTTTTCTGGGTCTCGGCACAGATTTTTTTACACCCAGCATGTGCCATGGGCCACGGCACACCTGCAAATGCCTGGAAATTGCAAAAAGAGATAGAGTGAAAAATACAACTTGAAGTGCCCATTAGTCATTTCCTATGTGGGTTGGTCGTGTCGCAGTGATTAAAGTGTAGTATTGCAGCCAAAACTCTGCTCACAGTCAGCGTTCAATATCAATGGATTTGACAGCTGGCTCGAGGTTGACTCAGCCTTCCATCCTTCCAAGGTTGGTAAAACAAGTACCAAGCTCACGTGGGAGTAGGGGCAATGTGTAACCTGTATAATTTTTTAAAAAAACTTCTAAACCTCCCAGAGGGTGTTTTAAGCACTATGGGGCTATATATAAGCAGCACACTTTGCTTTACCCATAATCTCACTAAAGCAAATTTGTGAGTACTTTCAAGGGCAAGAAAAGCAAATACAAAAGCTTCTGATGAAAAAAGGAGACAGCTTCTGGGATTTTCCCTTGCTTGTTGTCACTTTGTGAATGGTAGTGAGCACAAGAGGGTATCCTGTAGACCATCTTGACTGCTGCCATTGGTGTTGTCCACATTCAGGCTGCCCTTTGCTATGTAAAGCTTGGCACCCTTTTTCCTGCTGGCAATATGGGCATGATATTGTGTAGCAATATTGGGCCATTTCCTGGCTTTTTGAATTGTGGGTACAGAAGCACAATATCCCACATTCATAAACCACACAGACACACAGACACACACACTTTTGCTGGTTCAAAATAGTGAGAAATGGAATGAGTTGTTTTTTAAAAGTAACATTCCAAGCTCTGTGTCCAACTGCTCATGTACTAGAATACTGTATAAGTGGAAGAAACAAACAGGATTCTACTCTCAGTTGTTTATGTAGGTGTTTGTGAGGTTGTGTATTGTATGCATTTAGCTGACAACAATCTCATAGGAGAAATTAGACTATGTAAATTCTTCCTTTCTTTTGGCCCACAAATGCTGAGCTGAGTGGCTGCTTATGATAGTCAACATAGATCTACAACTCTCATCCTCAATCAAAACAAATATTTCACTTAAAATAGCAGATGTTCTGCCTTAACCAAAGTTGAAGGATCTGGTCACAGTTGGGTGGAAGTAGGAAATATGTTTGCAGATTCCTGCAAAATCATAGCACTAGACATTCTAAAATGTTCCCCATCCAACAGAACTAGTAAAGACTGCTGGCTGTAATTAAATAGATCTGACAAGTAGAGAAGACAATTGGAAACATACATTCACTCTCATAATCCAGGCTGGCATTGTAACAAGCTTTTGCTCCTTTTTATTCTCCTTTTCTCATCTAGTATTCACTGTAAAAGGTTTAAGAGAATGGCAAAAAAAAAATTAATCATAAACTTACAGAGTTTAGACTCATAAAGACTGTCAAATGAGAGTGGGCAAACAAACAAAGAATTCTCAAAAATATCTTAGCTAGCAAAATATAAGGCCTGATCTGTCAAATTCAAGGTCAAAGGGAAGCGGGAAAATTTTGTATGCCGTTTTTAACATTCAGATACATTTACAGATACTGATTATAAAAACAATGAGCTAAATCCAACTGATAGCATGACACTTCTCCCCCACCCACCCCAGGACAGATTTCTGTGTCACGCAAAAACCTGCTGTGGAGAATTTCCTCACTCTTCAGAACAACCTTTGAGGGCACAGGATGAGGGCTGCAGGAGAGGAAGGAGAACTGCCATGTGTGGCCCCTCTCTGTCAGCCATTTCCTCCACCTGGTGTGCCACCACCAAAACAACAACTACTCTGAACTACACATAGAAAACTCCTCTGTTTGCGTTGCTCTTAAAGGAAGAGAAGCCTGTCACTCACACTGCCAAGTTATATTAACATAAACCATTTGCCAGATATTACCATTACGAAACTGGAAGGGGTTCTCCATTTCTTTTTGTTTGTTTGTTTTGTTCCAAGTTACTCTGGACTCTTTTGCAATGCTTGTAGTATGTCATTAACCCTCTCTCTCTCTTTCCTACAACCTTAGAAGTTAGTTCAGGGTGACACAGCAATTTGCTCAATGAACTTCACAGCTAGGCCAAAATTTCAGAATGAATCTTTCCCACATCAGTACCGAAGTCTTTTCTACCATATTGGCTGAAATCCTGTTGCTTAGTGGAGTGTGTTGCAGCCATTTCTATTAATTAATTTATTTAAAATATTTGGGGCCTGCCTTTCTCCTTAAAAGGGCCCAAGGCAGCTTACATCAAGGAAAGAACAATATTTAAAAGCTAAAAACAATAAGTATACAAATATTTAAAAAGAATTAAACAAGTATATTCAAAACTGTAGATAAAGTCTAAACTAAAAACACATTTAAAAGCAACAAAGCACAACAATCCAATTTGAAAAAGCCCTCTCAGACAGCCAGTCACTAAGGAAAAACCTGTCTGAAGAGAAATGGGACTAGGGTAGGTCCAATGAATCAGTGGGGATTTGGTGAGTCAACTCCTCCATAAGTTTCATTCATTCAATGGGCCTACTATAGTAGCAACTTACCATATTTTTCTATGTATAAGATGATACTTTTATCTAAAATCTTTAGACTAAAAATTGAGGGTCATCTTATAAATGGAAATAAGCCAAGGAGAGAACAAAACAGCCCAAGCCCATACCTTGCCTCTGAAAACAGGCTGCCTCCAATCATGAGACTTAGCTGCCTCCAATCACAAGGCTTATGTAACTGATGTCAGCTAATGCTGAACAAACCAATTGGAACACACCTCGTTGGAAGTGGAATCAAGTAGGCAGTGCTCAGATGCAACAGGGACTCGTAATGTCCGAGTGTTCTGAGCCCAGAGGCTGAATACTCAAAGCTAAGTTAAGATTTCTTAATTTTGGGTTAGAAAAGTGGGGGTCTTATACACAGAAAATACACGGAAAAATACAGGGTTTCAGTCATTATATTGGTTTTACTTGGCACCACACAAGAAAGACAGGTGGTGTGATATTTTAAAAAGGTAATGACTAGTTATTGAACCATGAAGCTCTACTGTGCCCCACTGCCCCAATCACTTGTAATACAGAGGGCTCAGTTTCCCATCTAGAATAAGGTGATAACCAAAATTCTCCACTGCAGTGCTTGTTCTAAGCAGTACATCATTTTGAAAATCCATGAATATTGCTTGTGTACAGACAGTAATCTATGGCTAAGCCACCACTGTCAAACAAGCCATGCTTCATCTAAGACTAATCCACCACTGTCAAACAAGCCAAGCTGGCAGGAGGTTTCTGGAAGCTATAGTTCACTCTCCGTCCAACACGCCCCCCTTCCTCGCTATTCTTTGTTCCAATTATCATAATATTCCGATGTCTTCCAAAAGATTTCAGGTTGTATGTCATATACATTTACAGGCCATTGCATTGCCACCATGGGTGAAAAGCAATGAAACAAAGCAAAACACAGACAAAACTTGGGAGGGAAAAGGGAGATTTAACTGCTTTTAACACAAGGCCTCTCAATATGCCAAGTCAGAGAGGAGCAATGAAGCATCCCACTTTTGCACACATGCATTTCCCATGACAGATGATACTGACTCATCGTTCATGCTAACATTCAGACTCCCAGTATTTTCCTTTCACCAAAGCCTGGGTAAAAAAGCAAAGGAGCTCTTGTTTTTCTCGGGACATTTGTTTCTAATTTTGCAAACACCATGAATGAGGTTATTTTTATAGCTCTGCTATGAAAGCATAGCATTTGAGGCTTCATCGTGTAGTTAATTATAAATCATTTCAGGGTCCTGCTGCCCACAACAAAGTTCTCAGACCCTGAAAATGAATCAGTTCTGATCGCTCCTCTTCCCGCCCCCTCCCATCCCAGGCTGTCAGATCCTCTTTGAGGGAGGGAGAGCCCGTTATTTTAAGATGTTGTTATTGGCCTGGATATATGTAATGTGTCAGGTCCAAAGACTTTTTTTTTTTTCCCAGCGCAAGATAAACTCCTTTGGATCATCCATCATTGGGCTTCTGCCTACTTGACAAGACCTCACATCTAAATGCCTTTGCAGTACTGGATCTGATGGATTTGTTTTTCATGAGGATATACCATGAAAAGCCCCTTTCAGCAGCATTGGGCTTTAACCCAGGTTTGCTTCTCTAATGCTCCGAACAGAAACTCTCAGTCTTTCACACTGCTTGGCTTGATCTTTGCTGATGTAGGTAACATTTTTAGAGGAACATCGGGAGCTTTTCTCTGTTTCCGTACTGCTTTTGTCTCTATTTGTTAATACACTCGCACTTTTTTAAAAAAAGGATTTTACCACTCTTTTAGGCCCACACATGTTCCTTAAAGCAGATTAATATGGCAAAAATTTCAGGTCAGCAGATCTCATCAAGTTTGCCTGAATGAGATCTATTCACACAACCTACCTCAGATCTGATTTGACAATAAGGTGCTTAGAGTAAACATTTCATCAGAATATCTTGCTTTTTAAAAAACGATTAATATCTAGGTTCTCCTTATTATTGCGAGGGAGGGGAATCTATTTCTTGTTCCCAACAGATATGTAAGTTCTAATGGAAAATGGCAGAAAGCTCCAAGCATAGCACATTGTAGCAGAATAGAACCACTGAAGTCACTACTGCATATTAAGCTGTTTAAAAAATGGCACTCCAAATTGAAATGGGTGTGCAGGTCATGCGAGAGGAAGAAACATGTGGGAAATGCCAACTTTTGGACATAGAGTGCTGTGATGGTTTCCCTCCTCTGTTCAATGGGTCCTGTTGGGGTGGGTGGGCTACACAGTACAAATGGGGAAAGGTCATTTAAAAATTATTTGTGGACTACAGCAAGCCAGCAAGACCAATGAGCATGGATATTCTGGAACAAAAAAAGGAAAGAGTCTTCCCCATCTGTTAGGTCAATGTCATCAGCAGGCCAAGTGAGTGTGAGACAGGGAGCGAGAGTAGTAACCCTCTCGCTGGAGTGCCGTCCCTTCCCCACACTGTCGACAAAGAGGTGCAGACCCTACCAGCTTCACCCGCTAAGAAAACAGAACAGCGGGGGACAGATACTCAAGAATTAGAAGGAGAGATACGGGGTTTAATGGTCGAGGGAACTCAAGAGAGATTGGCGGAAATAGAACGGAATAAGAGGGTGGAGATAGAGGCGGGAACAGCAGACATAAAAAGGAAGGAGGGACAGTTACCGCCAGGCTGGGAATGGGTCTGGATGGAAGACACTTGGACTGGCGCGTGGGAAAGACTAAGGATTCCAAAAGAGGAGGCTGACTACAGGCGAAGGAGGGAGGTTCCCCCGAGACCCTCTTACTGGGGAAAAGCTGAAGCCAGGGAGTGGCAGAGGAAGCTCAGAGAAGAGAAAGAGAGAGTATTTATTTATTATTTTATTTATTTATTTATTGCACTTATATGCCGCCCATCTAGACATAGTCTACTCTGGGCGGCTCACAACATACAAGATAAAAACAATTCAAAATATATATTAACAGTTTTTCAACAATATACAGGACAACAATAGTTCAAGATGGGATGAAAAGAGAAGTTAAGTAGTGCCTGGAGGGAAGGCCTGTCTGAATAACCAGGTCTTAAGTTGGTTTCTGAAAATACCCAGCGAGGGGGCCAAGCGAATCTCGGAGGGGAGTTTGTTCCAGAGAGAAGGAGCCACTGCCGAGAAGGCCCGGTGTCTTGTTTTTTCTTTCCGGGCCTCCCTCGGCGTTAGGCTCCTCAATCGCCCCTCCTGGCTAGATCGGGTGGTACGGGTAGATCTAGGCGGGAGGAGGCGCTCCGCCAAGTATCGAGGTCCTAAACCGTTTAGGGCCTTATATGTAATCATTAAAACTTTGAAATCAACGCGGAAGCGTATGGGCAACCAATAGAAAGAGAAAAGAAGGAGAGAATAGAATGGAGGATGAGCGAAATGAGGAGGAAGGGATACAAGGAGGACCCTGGGCGACCCCCATACCAGGCGGACAGACCAGGTGGAGCGATGACCGGGATGATGACACCGTACCCCTACTGGATGGAGAGACAGGACCGGTGATGAATCTGAACGCCTCAACAGACTGGCCAGGTCTATGGAACACTGGTGAAGGAAACCCGTTCCTAGTTGAAGGATGGAAACCTCTGACTGACCCGTTGTCGGCAGGAGAAAAACAATGGGACAATTTTGTTGATACCGGTTTTTTGTTAAATACTCCAATAAACCTCACCCCTGTTTCAAAGTTACAAAAATCTCCTGATTTATTTGAAAGAAGGAAGGAGCTGAAATCCAAGCCCTCACAGTGAGGCTCTGTTAGGTGCTGCCAGATGCTGGTGCCTGCCCTGAGCATCACTGTAAAGCCATACTAGCTGGCAATACTGAGAATAACTTTCTGTGCTCATCTATAGGCTGGAATCCTATTTGTGGTTGTGTTAATATGCCACTGCTAATTGAAACCAATTGACAAGCTGCCAGTATTTATCTCTGTTACACAGTGGGGTATGTACAGTAATCAAGCATGTGACTGAAAGGTGCCCTGGCACTTCATCAATTAGCCATGACAAGTTATTCAAACCCTAAGTGAACACCAACAAGAATCTGTCCTTAAATGCATTACTGTCCGAATGGATTTTAATATTCACTTGAATGATTGTGAAATGCTTAATGAAAATAATGTATCAAAAAACCTTATTAACCTGATAAATTGATAAATATTTGATAAATTATTGGTTAAATATATTTGGGTTTTTTAAAAAAAAATTCAGTGAAGCTGATTTTCTCAGCATGTTGTTGTTTAGTTGTTAAGTCGTGTCCGACTCTTCGTGACCCCATGGACCAGAGCATGCCAGGCCCTCCTGTCTTCCACTGCCTCCCGGAGTTGGGTCAAATTCATGTTGGTAGTTTCGATGACACTGTCCAACCATCTCGTCATCTGTCGTCCCCTTCTCCTCTTGCCTTCACACTTTCCCAACATCAGGGGCTTTTCCAGGGAGTCTTCTCTTCTCATGAGATGGCCAAAGTATTGGAGCCTCAGCTTCAGGATCTGTCCTTCCAGTGAGCACTCAGGGTTGATTTCCTTCAGAATGGTTTGATCTCCTTGCAGTCCAGGGGACTCTCAAGAGTCTCCTCCAGCACCACAATTCAAAAGCATCAATTCTTCGGCGGTCAGCCTTCTTTATAGTCCAGCTCTCACTTCCATACATCGCTACTGGAAAAACCATAGCTTTGACTATGCGGACCTTTGTCGGCAAGGTGATGTCTCTGCTTTTTAAGATGCTGTCTAGGTTTGTCATTGCTTTCCTCCCAAGAAGCAGGTGTCTTTTAATTTTGTGGCTCCTGTCACCATCTGCAGTGATCATGGAGCCCAAGAAAGTAAAATCTGTCACTGCCTCCATATCTTCCCCTTCTATTTGCCAGGAGGTGACGGGACCAGTGGCCATGATCTTAGTTTTTTTGATGTTGCGCTTCAGACCATTTTTTGCGCTCTCCTCTTTCACCCTCATTAAGAGGTTCTTTAATTCCTCCTCACTT
This sequence comes from Intellagama lesueurii, assembly GCA_037013535.1. NCBI lineage: Eukaryota > Metazoa > Chordata > Lepidosauria > Squamata > Agamidae > Intellagama > Intellagama lesueurii. The sequence continues at coordinate 227,256,071 of JBAJHW010000002.1, read as the reverse complement.
TCTGCTATCAGAGTGGTATCATCTGCATATCTGAGGTTGTTGATATTTCTTCCAGCAATCTTAATTCCGGTTTGGGATTCATCCAGTCCTGCCTTTCGCATGATGTATTCTGCATATACGGTAGTTGGAGCATTCTTTGGCACTGCCCTTCTTTGGGATTGGGATGTAGACTGATCTTTTCCAATCCTCTGGCCACTGCTGAGTTTTCCAAACTTGCTGGCATATTGAGTGTAGCTCCTTAACAGCGTCGTCTTTTAAGATTTTAAATAGTTCGACTGGAATGCCATCACCTCCACTGGCCTTGTTGTTAGCCATGCTTTCTAAGGCCCACTTGACTTCACTCTCCAGGATGTCTGGCTCAAGGTCAGCAACCACACTATATGGGTTGTCCGGGACATCCAGATCTTTCTGGTATAATTCCTCTGTGTATTCTTGCCACCTCTTTTTGATGTCTTCTGCTTCTGTGAGGTCCCTACCATTTTTGTCCTTTATCATGTCCATCTTTGCACAAAAGGTTCCTTTAATATCTCCAATTTTCTTGAACAGATCTCTGGTTTTTCCCTTTCTATTATTTTCCTCTATTTCTTTGCACTGTTCATTTAAGAAGGCCCTCTTGTCTCTCCTTGCTATTCTTTGGAAGTCTGCATTCAATTTTCTGTAACTTTCCCTATCTCCCTTGCATTTTGTTTCCCTTCTCTTTTCTGCTATTTGTAAGGCCTCGTTGGACAGCCACTTTGCTTTCTTGCATTTCCTTTTCTTTGGGATGGTTTTTGTTGCTGCCTCCTGTACAATGTTACGGGCCTCCATCCATAGTTCTTCAGGCACTCTGTCCACCAAATCGAGTTCCTTAAATCTGTTCTTCACTTCCACTGTATATTCATAAGGGATTTGGTTTAGATTATACCTGACTAGCCCAGTGGCTTTTCCTACTTTCTTCAGTTTAAGCTTGAATTTTGCTATAAGAAGCTGATGATCAGAGCCACAATCAGCTCCAGGTCTTGTTTTTGCTGACTGTATAGAGCTTCTCCATCTTTGGCTGCAGAGAACATAATCAATCTGATTTCGGTATTGCCCATCTGGTGATGTCCATGTGTAGAGTCGCCTCTTACGTTGTTGGAAAAGAGTGTTTGTGATGACCAGCTTGTTCTCTTGACAAAACTCAATTAGCCTTTGCCCTGCTTCGTTTTGAACTCCAAGGCCAAACTTACCTGTTGTTCCTTTTATCTCTTGACTCCCTACTTTAGCTTTCCAATCCCCTTTAATGAGAAGAACATCTTTCTTTGGTGTCAGTTCTAGAAGGTGTTGTAAGTCTTGTAAGTTTCTCAGCATGCAACTGCTTATTGTTCCATTTGGGAAAATAGTCTTGAAATATCCCCATGTGGTGGGAAGAGGAATTTGTTACTGTTGCTCTGACTGTGCAAGCAATTTAGTATCCTACATGTTGTATTGCATTGTCAATTCAATCAGGCCAGAAAAATTTGGGAAAATACTCTCTGGTTCCTCTTTGTGGCCAATTATAATATTGCACCTTACAAATGTTTACAAAAAGACAAAACCAAGCAATACTTTCCTTACTTTTTAGGATTCATAAAAAAGTGTCATAAAACCTGAACAATCTTTTCAAAATACTTTTAAAAATGCCTTTAAAATGCCTTTCTCCCTGCTTGATGCAGATCAAGGGAATTTCTCTTAGCACTGAGCAAAAAAAATATTCTTGCTTCTGAATATCATTCTCTCTCTATTTGGTTGCCCTGTTACCGATCTAGCTGCAACCTTCCCTCCGCATTTTAAAGGTTCATCCCCATATCTATTCAAACAATTATTTGACCCAGATTGCAAACTTTAATTTAAAAAACAAAACAAAAGAAAACCCCATAGAATTTGAGATACAAGGCAAAATGTACAGGAATTGTTTGGGCCAATAGTTTTGCCAACTCACGAAAGGCACAAAGGTATGGCTGAAGTGAAGAATTAAGTTCCCAGTACAGAGGAAAAACCAGGAAAACCAGGACTTGGACCACCCAAGTCCCAATATACTACATAGCTTACAACTGGACTAAAAGTTGTTTCATGAGGACACACATACCAAAACAAAACCACTTGACATTAAATCGATTTCTAAAACCCCAAACCAGCTCACAATTTAATTCAACAGTGTATTTATTTATTTATTTATTTATTTATTTATTTATTTATTTATTTATTTCTTACATTTTTATCCCGCCCATCTAGTCGTTTTGACTACTCTGGGCGGCGTACATCAGTGTACCAATAAACAATTAAAATATCATCAATATTCAAAAATAAAAATAATTAATCATCCAAGATGGAACTAAATCAAATTAAATCAAAACAAATCAAATCAAATAATGCCCGGGGGGAAGGCTTGCCTGAACAGCCATGTTTTTAATTGGCTTTTAAAAACGCCCAGCGAGGAGGCCATACGGATCTCTGGAGGTAGGTTGTTCCATAGCCGAGGAGCCACCGCCGAAAAGGCCCGGTTTCTTGTCCTTTCCCTCCGGGCCTCTCTCGGCGTCAGGCTCCCCAGTCTCACCTCCAGACTAGATCGAGTGAAACGGGTAGACTTTGGTGGGAGAAGGCGTTCCGCCAGATATCGAGGTCCTAAGCCGTTTAAGGCTTTGTATGTTATCATCAAAACTTTGAAATCGACGCGGAAGCGAACGGGCAGCCAATGCAATGCGGCCAGAGTGGGAGAGATATGGTGGTATTTCCTCACGCCACTAATAAGTCTGGCCGCCGCATTCTGCACCATTTGAAGCTTCCGCGTCAGTCTCAAAGGTAGCCCCACGTAGAGTGCATTACAATGGTCTAATCTCGAGATTACGAGCCATGTACTAATGTGGTGAGTGCCCCAACATCAAGATAGGGACGCAGCTGGGCAAACTGCCTAAGGTGAAAATAGGCGGATCGGACCACTGACGCCACCTGGGTTTCCATGGTGAGCGCCGGGTCCAGATGTATCCCCAAGCTACGAACCTCACTCTTCGCGGTAAGAGTCACCCCCCCAAATGAGAGGGAGTTTCCCAGACCGCTGATGGCAGGGCTACCCACCCTCAGTACCTCTGTCTTGTCCGGGTTCAGCCTCAACCCATTCTCCTGCATCCATTGCAGTACAGTCTCCAGGCAGCGCTGAAGGGACAGAACGGCATCCACTGTAGTTGGAGAAAAGGAGATGTAGAGCTGTGTGTCATCAGCGTACTGATGGCACGATGCTCCACATCCCCTGATGACACCACACAGCGGCCTCATATAGATATTAAACAGCATTGGGGAGATTATCGAACCCTGCGGAACCCCACAATTGAGGCTCCACGGGGACGAAACCCTCTCCCCAAGCTGTACTCTCTGAGGACGGTCCTCCAAGAAGGATTGGAGCCAAGCAAACGCCAGGCCACCAATTCCCAGCTCGGAGAGCCTCCTCAGGAGGATACCGTGGTCGATGGTATTGAAGGTGGCTGAGATATCGAGGAGGACCAGCAGGGACGTTTTTCCCCTGTCGGCCTCCCTCAATAGGTCATCATACAGGGCGACCAATGCCGTTTCTGTACCATGGCGCGGCCTGAAACCTGACTGGAATGGATCCAGGGCATTTGTTTCATCCAAGTGAGCCTGAAGCTGGTCGGCCACCACCCTCTCCACCACTTTGCTCATGAAAGAAACATTGGCGACAGGCCTGTAATTGCCAATATCGTCTGCCGCCAAATTTAGTTTCTTTCTTATGGGCCTAATGAGTGTCTCCTTGAGGGCAAGAGGAACCTTGCCCTCAAGGAAAGACCCATTAATTATTTCTGTTGCCCATTCTGTTGTTACAGGCCTGGCTGCTTTGATTAGCCAGGCCGGGCAAGGGTCAAGGGATGAGGTGGTGGCACGACAACGATCAAGCACCTTGTCCACAATCTCTGGTGTCACCGGCTGAAAATGATCAAGACCCACCGGGCAAGACGGAGCGCTGGACATCTCTGCTCGACTCACTGTATCCAGAAAAGGAGAGAGTTCCCGGCGGATGGCCTCCACTTTAGATTTTAAAAATGCTGCAAATTGGTCTGGTGAAATACTAGGGGGAGGCCCATCACCTAGACCAATTCCGGATAGGTCGCGAACTATACGGAATAACTCCGCCTGCTGATTTGAAGCTTCGCTTATCCGGTCAGCGATGTGTGTTCGCCTAGCAGCCTTTATCTTAGCTAGATAAAGGTTAGTCGCGACCCTGACAGCTACTCGATTCTGTTCCGTCGGGTCTACTCTCCATTTGCACTCTAGCCTTCTCCTATTTTGCTTCATCGCTCTCAGGTCCTGATTAAACCAGGACGCAGGCCGAGCTCTGCAGAGGAGAGGGCGTTTAGGAGCGATCGTGTCTACAGCCCTGGTAGCTGCAGTAAGCCAACCATTGACCAGAGCCTCGACAGGAGCGCCGGTCAGATCAGCTGTAATCCCTCTCATGGCATCCTGGAATCCTATAGGATCCAGTAGCCTTCGAGGGTGGACCATTAAAATAGGTCCATGCTCCCTGCGAGGAGGGAGTGCCACTGAGAGGTTACATTTTATTAGGTGGTGATCTGACCATGACAAGGGTACCGACACAAGGTCGGTCACCATCAGACCATGCTCGTTCCAATTGGCGGAGAAAACCAGATCTAGCATATGACCACCCACGTGGGTGGGGCCGTTGACATGCTGGGACATGTTCAAGGAAGCCATGGTTTCCAAGAACTCAAGAGCTGGACCGGAAGTCTCCATCTCCGCATGAATGTTGAAGTCCCCTAAGACCAAAAGCCTCGGGGACTCCAACAGTGTCGCGGAGACAAAGTCCGCCAGCTCCGGTAAGGAAATGGCTGGGTCGCAGGGAGCGCGGTAACCCAGCAAGATCCCAATACCATCCCTGGCCCCAACCGACACGTGGAGGGCCTCCAGACCCGGCTTTACCACCGTGGAGCGCCTAGTAACCTCTAGAGTGTTCTTATATACAATGGCTACTCCCCCCCCGCCCCTCCAGTCTGCCCTGGTGCTGGACAGCATAACTAGGTGGACAGGCTAATGTCAGGGGTGGGCCCCCCTCCCCACCTATCCACATCTCTGTTATGCACGCCAGGTCTGCATCCTCCTCCAGAACAAGATCATATATAAGCAAGATCATATACAAGATCATATATATATTAGACACAGACCTGGCATTCAACAGCACCAGTTTCAGAGTGGAAGGTAAACTGATCTGACCACCTCGATATTGTCGTTTGGCCACAGACCCAGAACAGTGAACAGCCTTCAAACATCTGTTCACTGTTCTTCTGACACGAGTAGGGCCTGGACCAGCGCGATATCTCCCTCTACCCGTAATCACCGAGATGTTCAATGGCCCCTCGGAAAAAGAAAAAGAAAACTCAAAAAGAAAACTCAAAAAACCCTAAATTAATACAAAAATATTGTATAAAATAACAAGGTAATTAACATAAAATTAATATAAATAATACATAAGGTATAGAAGCAAAACCAAAAACACCAAAATTAAATAAAATAAATACAAGTTAAACCCCCCATTATTACCCCCCTCATATAGTCCTGCTCTGCCTCACTTCGCTCAGGACTCTTGTCCTTCCAATTGTTATTAAAATAGATGTCATCAGAGTCGTAGAAGTGCAGTTCTTATAGACGAGGCAAGCTTTAAGAGTTTCATCAGTAGACAGAAGGAGCCACAGTAGCACAAAGGATGAAGCTGACAATAGTGCTACTGTTGCCCTTTTCTTCCCTCGGAGAACAGTTCTTATAGTTCCCAGCATGGCGGCTCGCAAGAACAACCAGCAGAGACCCACGGCGGGCGGTTTTTCCAGCTCCCACGTGGCGGACCCTCGGCTCTCTCCCAGACGGAACCCCAAAGCACCGACCTGTTCCGTGAGACCTCCGGACGACCCTGATGTTTCCCAGTTGTCTCTTAGAGTTGCAGCGAACTCGACGGTTTTCGGATGATTTCCAGGCTCTCCCTGGTTAATCTCTCCCTCCTCGCCGGTCTCCTGCTGTCTCAAATCTCCAACGGAGGTCCCCACTGGTCGTACAATGTCCCTCCGAGCTCCGCTGGTCGACCAGTTCCAAGCCCCGCGTTCTGAGCTCAGCGTCTTCGTTCTCGCCCGCTCTCGCCCCACCTGTTTATCCCACGGCTCAGCCCGCAACATCAGCCTCCAAAACAACCCTTTCGCCGCTCAGCACAGCACGACAGCGTCAGGTAAAAACCCGACAAAGCAAAGTGGGGCAGAAGAGGACAGAAGAGGACAAAGAGGGAGGGAAATTATAAAACAAACGAAACAAAATAAAGAATAAGAATTAAAATAAAAAGAAACAAGCCGGTGCGGCGGGAAAAACGCTATCCGCCCGTCACCGGCGCCATCTTGGGGAAAAAAAAGTAGTCACACCCTGCATTGCAGTAGATGAACCTGGATTACAGTATTATCAAGAGGGAGGGAAACGTTTTCTCTTGCTCTCTCCACTTTCTCCATACCATATACCTTTTGTTAAATATTCCCATTCCCACCCCCAAATAAAACAAAACAAAAGCCCAGAAACCCAAATAATATAGTTTTTCCTCACTGGAAAAATTATCTAATTAAAGCTATCCTTATCATTAATTGTTTCACGTGTGGAAATATACCTGCTCCTATGAAATAGTTCTGCTGTGACTTATGGAACAGAAAAAATGTTTCTTAAAAAGTTGTCAATCTTAATTTCCTTTTAGCAAAAGTCCAATTAAATCCTAGGAGAGCAGCAACAGATAGAATACACTAATTCACTACCAATGCAACTAATTACCCACACTTTGCAATATATTTTTAAGCAATCAAATCTGTTCTTAATTATCATGCAATGGCAGTTTTATTAAAAATCTCAATTAAATTACAATATCTGCAGTGTGACCAAATTGTGCATATTTTAAATAAACTCATATGGAGAAGTGACAGCTGTGTCTTTTTAATGTGAACCTGTCATCTTCCAGACACCGGCAGGTGACAACAAAGGTAATTGCATACTGATTGTAGAGCAACAGCATTTTAACAACATCTGGAATATAGCTTCTCATGCATTTACACCATACTTCCCAAAATATTACAGATCACAAAGTACCCTCTTGTGTCCATATTAGCCATGTGGCCTTAGTGCAGGGGTGGGCAGCTTGAAGACGTTCAGATGATGCTGGACTGCATTTCCATTAGCCCTTGCCAGTGCAGCAAAAGCAAGGAATAATGTGTGATGCGGTCCAGAAACTGCCCATCCCATAAATTGCTCGTGCCTGTCTTAAACTGCTGTGCTGGTTAAACTGCTGTACTGCAGCCAAAACTCTGCTCACGATCTGGGGTTCAATCCCAGGTAGCTGGCTCAAGGATGACTCAGCCTTCTATCCTTCCGAGGTCGGTAAAATGAGTACCCAGCTTGCTGGGGGGGGGCAATGTGTAGCCTGCATAATTAACTTGTAAACCACCCAGAGAGTGCTTGAAGCACTACGGGGCGGTATATTAGCAGCACGCTTTTTGCTTTTATGGAATCACCAGGCTAAGAAGTAGTACTCTTCTGAATAACAGGTGCTAGGTGTCAAACCACTAAACAGAGCTGTTACCTTGATGTTCTTCTGGTGTGCTTCTCAAAAGCATGTTGAAAACAAAAGGGTACACCATATGACCTTTTCTCCTGATATACAGACTTCCCTTCCATGTTCTTACACATATATTGCACTGCTCATAAATGCACCCCCTTCTTGGATGCAAACCTTAATGACATGAAGGGGTTTGCATGTGTCATTGAATCTGAGAGCAATGCAGTGAGGAGCACAGACTCCGTTACAAACCTGGACTCCTAGCAAGGTCACCCAAGGCAGAATGATCACAGCTGAGACACCACACTAAGATGCATCCACCCTCTTCAAGGGTAACAGCTACATCAGCAGAAGAGAATTATAGTTCCTCTGGTGATGTGGGTTGTAGCTACTGGGCAGCAATGGTAGCTGAATGTGACACTGGCAGAAGAGGCAATAATGGTGACACTCAAGTTAACTTTTGTTAGTACAATGCAGAAGGTAACAATGGTAAACCGCTACTAAATTTCCTTATCAAGAAAACAGTGTGATGAGACAGTACAAAATGAAAGAAGAGATAGTACTGGAAGATGAGACTCCCAGGTCAGAAAGCACTCAATTAGCTACTAGGGAAGAGCAGAAGTACAAATAGTGCTGTTGCTAATTACACAACTAGATTAAAGCTGAAAGAACATCTAGTGGCTGATGAGGACAGAAATGAAGTCTAGTACTACACAACACATACAACTGGAACACAGAATGGTGGTGGTTGTTTTTTTAGGGTTATTGTTGCTGTTTTTAATGTTTCTATTTTTGTTTTTGTTTTCTATTACCTGTATTGTAACTCGCCCAGAGTAGTGCCATGACACTTATGGGAGCGGGATACAAATAGAATAAATAAAATAAATAATAATAAGTAATAGAATATAAGTATGAATCAGGATAAACTGGAAACTGTAAAGCAAGAGATGGAACATATAGACATTGCAGTGCTTGTTGTTAGTGAACTAAAGTCGACTGGAACAGGGTATTTTCAGTCAGACAACTTCAAAGTGTTCTACTGTGGAAATGACAAACTGAAAAGAAATCTAGTGGTTCTAATACTGAGGCAAGATGTAGCACAGGCAGCTAGGGGCTGTGTTATCCATCAGACTTCTGGGAAAACCTATCAGCACCAAATGCTGTTGAAAAAAAATGCTTTAGGGGACAGAAATGAAGCACAAGAATGACTAGCAGATTTCTGAAAAGCCAACAATCTTTTTATTCAAAACATATGCTTCAAACAACCGAACAGACTTTGCATGTGGACATCACCAGACAGTCAGTATAGAAACCAAATAGACGATGTAATTGGAAGCAGGAGATAAAGAAGCTGTATCCTCTCTACCAAAACAAGACCAGAAGCAGACAGTGGTACTGATAATGAACTGTTAATATCTAATATTAAAGTAAATCTGAAAGAAAAAAAACCCACTAAGAGCATCATAGTGCCAAAACATAATTTAAACAACATTTCTGATGAGTTTAAAGTCCACATGAGAAACAGATTTGCATTACTAAACTCAGTTGACCATGAACCAGAAGAACTGTGGATTGAACTCGGGAATATTATTCAGGAAGAATGTAAAAATTCGATGTAGGGGGGAAAATCCCTAGATGGATGACAGAAGAAGCACTTAAAATTGAAAAGGATTTCAAAGGATTTGCGAAAAGCAAAAGTAAACAGAAACAGAAAGAGAGTCAAAATCCTGAATGCAGTTTTTTAGCAGCTGTTGCATAGAGACTAAGAAAACTATGATAATAATCAGTGGAAAGAAATAGAGGAGAACAACAGAAAAACAAGATATCTCTTCCAGAAGATCCAATAAATCAAAGGGAAATTTAAGCCTAGTCTAGAAATGCTGAATGACGAACAGGAAAGGACACTATCTGACCAGGAGAAAATAAACAGAAGATGGAAACAGTATAATGAAGACCTATATAGAAGAGATAAAAGAGACAGACTCTTTTGAAGAGGATGAAGAACCTGCAATTCTAGAAAGTGAAGTGATAGCTGCTCTGAAAGCACTGGGGAGAAATAAAGAAAGAAGGGGGTAGATGGGATGCAAACAGAAATATTTCAAGCCACAGAGACTGAAATTGTCCTAACCAGAATATGCCAACAAACTTAGAAAAGAAAACAATGACCCACAGAATGGAAATGTTCAATATACATTCCAGTCTCGAAGAGAGGAGATGCCAGGTAGTGCAGTAACTATAGGACGATTGCTGTAATTTCCCATTCAAGCAAAAAGATGCTCAAGATGTTTCAAAAAAAGCTTTTGCCTTATATGGATCGAGAAATGCCTGATGTTCAAGATGGATTCTGAAAAGGAGCTCATTATGACATGCCCTGTACCCTGGGTAATGGAAAACAGATCCTGCCCCTCCTCTTTATTTCAGCTTTTCAAGCTAGTGATTCTTGTTGCCCTCCTCTGAACCTCTTCCAGTTCGAAGAGAAAGAAAAATGGGACTACACACCTCATATTATCTAGTCCTGAATGGATAGGATATGAAAAAATTAGTCTGTCAAAGTCAAATGTATGACACTGAAATAATGACCTCAGACGACTATAAGGCTTTATAACACACTTTGGTAGTTTGAGTCTGTGGTCTGTTACAGCTGACATTTATCCCTGAAAGGGTTAATTTCAATGTGAGATCAGATAACATTTTCAATCCTATCAGTGTTCATCTGCATATCAGGGTATAAGTTCTTTTATTGTTTAAATGCTTCATTTCTCTTCAGAGGATGAGAATGAACCATTGTTTCAGTTAAAGTGAAATAAATTATTCTCTAGACATTCACATCTTATTCATTCTATTTTGTAGAAAATTAATTCCAGGCAACATCAGCTTGCCTAACTCTACAAACTTTATTCATCTATATTGCTTCCAAGTTCCATATGCAGTAAATATATGAATTATTGAAAACGTGCAATATGAACATAGCAGGCACCCTTACTTCAGTTATTCAGAAATCCAATCATACAATCAGATATGACAGATTGCAAGTTTAAATGCTTAAACAGAGATACATTTTTTCAGCTATGAAAAGCTACAGTTACAATTGTTTAAACCGTGTAAAAATCAAATAGCAGTCCTACAACAATGAAAAAAAGATGTAGGCACAAATGTTTATGAATAAGCCAGGATCAGCAGAAGAATCAGTAACAAGATCTAGGAAGTACCAGATCTGGAACACCTGATACTGTCCACGATTATACAAACACTGTTCCTGTTTCAAGACAAGAGGTGACAAGCCAAATTCACCATAAATAAAGAGTTTCTATTTTTCAGCCTACATGGCCCATCCAGAGGGAAGCTGCACATCTGAAGCTGGCAGGACCATACAATAATACAGAGGATCATGAAATGTTCACTGCAGGGTGCTAGGTTACCTGCTGTGAGAAGGTCTATTTTAGCCGGGTCCTGTTCAGACAAACTCAGCAGCCACAATAGTTCTATTATCTAGCTGTGTGTGGCAAAACTTGGGGCTAGGATATTATTAAACTGCTGACGTTCCTTTCCTCATTATTTGACTTGTAGCTCATATAATCGTGCCCCAGTTTTTCAGAGAACAGCCCTCCCTGACATCAGGGGTGTAATGGGCTCTTCTTCACCAAACGCATATGCAGAAACACACACGTTACATGTGCGTGTGTGTGTGAGCAAGAAATTCAAGATAGACAAAAGGAAGTACTTCTTCAGGTAGCACACAGTTAAACTATGTGTTGTGCCTTCATCCCCCAAGTGCGGATTTCCCATGGGGCCATCTGCTTGGCCACAGTGCTGGACCAAATATGGTGTTGGTCTGGTCCACCAGGGATCCTCTTTTGCTCTTCTTTTTATGCTCACACAGGATCAGTAAATGTTGCCAAACTGCATGCAAGGAAAACCAGTCCTCCTCTGAAGAGGTACCCCCCAAAATGTGGGTTGTCTGGGAGTCTGACAAACAGTTGAGTTTCATTGATAGACTGTTCTGCGCAGTGTTCAGGGTGCCAGCCAGCCAGCTGTGCCCTTTCTAGGAGACTCCATTCTGACCCCACCACCACCACGACAGGACTCATTTTTCCTCCAGCAGCCTATCTCCGTCCCATGCCTGCTGAACATGGTTAGTCCTCATAAGGCTTTTTGGGACCCACTGTCCCGCTTCCTGGTCTTAACTGCCAACAGATGTCACAGAGGAAGCATACAAACAGTGATGAGGCTTCAAGGAACGAGATAGTATCACCGTGCGGGTAGACAGCCAGGCTAGTCTGACTGGTCTTGCCAGTGCCAACGAGGGGCATCCAGGGTCAACAGTCCCAAGATTGTCCAGTGGGGAAGAAACATAAAGGGATAACAGTGCTCCAGTGTATGGATAACCACACACTGGGCTGAACAGTCTCTGTTCCCAGCACTCACACTTTGGGAACTATCTGCCTCTATGCTGCTGTTCTTCCTTGGAGTCATCCTGTGACCATGTTTGATGTTCATGATAAAAGATCCTACACCTGAGGAGATCTCCCTTGGAGCCCAGCCATTGCCTTGCTTACCGCTGCTTCTGCTACTTGGGAGGGGATTCAGATTCTTTGTATGAGTCTGGAGCCAAGTGTCCTCCATGAGGAGACCACCATCTCCTGTACTCCTGAGGGACCTTTTGCTAACAGCAGCAGCAGAAAGCTGGCTCTTCCACATTCCCAGAGTTATGGGACGCATCAGACTCCTCCTCACGAGCGGCTTTGTCTGGCAGGGTCATGACTTACGACACCCACCACCCACAGTCCAAGGGCCCAGCTCCAAGGCAGGTCTCCTCATGAATAGGACCTTTCCTCATGAGTAAGTGGTCCTCCACTAGAGTCATATCTACTAAGAGGATGACCAGCGCTTTCTTGTTCACCTAAAGATGTTTTGCACTTCTGCCCCTCATGTGGAACTCCGGTACTTGCAGACACTTTCCTCCTCGAGAGTAAGCCTTTCCATTTCGCTTGCAGAAGGCTCCACACATAATTAGGGGCATGGCATTGACTAGCCAAACCTGACTTTATTAGTACAATGTTTACTAATTGTACTACATGCTCTATGTGAAATTCAAAAAATTAGAGTGTCTGTCCTTGCAGAGCGCTGAGCTGTACAAGTAAAGCAAAAAGGCAAGTCAGCTAAAGACAGAGAAACGGAAGCACTACACAGCCTTGGCTTTGCCCGAGCGGGCTTTTCCATTCACTTCGGCAGCTTCTGAGCGTTACGGGCTCCCCTTCTTTACGGTCAATGGAGCACGCCGCCGCGCGCTTCCCGGAAGCGAGCCATTGCTTCGCATTGGGTGTCATATTCCAACTGCTCCGCTAGACGGCAGGGCAGAGCACCGGAGCAGCCCGGATTTGATCAACGGGAGGCTCAATTGCTCAACAGACTTTCTCGTGAGCCCTGGCACGTGCGGCGTTGCGCTTCTGCTGGCATCGGCTGTGTTGAAGCCAGATTTATAACTCGAGAGCCTTCAGCGTGTCACTGGAGAAATGACCGCGGTGCTCTTTCGAGGAGGTTTCTAGAACAAGAGATTTGCATGGCTGATTGACTTCACCAAGGAGAGCAGAGTTAAGTGTCCGCTGAATTCTCCACCACACGCTGGCTGCTAGGAAACCAAAGAACTGCAAGTAGCACACAATCAGTGTTAATAATTTAAGCGGCAGCTACTTTTGCCGCCGTTGTATTGTCCTGTTTTGTTGTGAAGTCCTGTCTCTCTGCAAATGCTCCAGAATGCACCTGTCTTGGTCAGCATGTCACCTCCACAATTTGCAAACTTCTCACACAGTGGTAAATTCGTCCACCAAATTCTAAAAGATGCTTGTACACTGATTCCTCCCCCAGCCCACCGGTCACAACTGAGCTACTGCTTTAAAATGGTTGTTGTAGGAAAAGGGTCAAACGCTGGCTGGTCTTGTGGACTGATACTAAGAGTTTCCCACCAGGTAGAAACAGCTCTGAGCTGGCCAGATAGCTCCATGAATTGGATGCCTGGCTGCAGGAGCAAAGGTTGGGAGTTCTGTTTTCCACTTCTGACATCAGGGAGGAGAGCCAGCCTGTGTAGCCTTGGACAACTGAGACAGTCTCAGAGCCCCCCCCCCCCCCAGAAGGAGGAATGACAACTCACTTCTGAGTACTCTCTACCTTACACAACTCTGGAAAGGGTCACTGTATGTAATCATCCTAGAACTGCAGAGCTGGAAGGGACCCTATGGAGTCCAACTCAAAACCAGCTCCTGAGTAGGAGGCACAGTGGGGAATCAAACTCCCAGCCTAAACCACTGAAGTATCCAGCAGTTCCATAGCCTAACAATACAGGCCCACAGTTTTCCAAATGTACTAACTAGAGATGGGCACGAATCAGAAATATGGTGATTCATTTTGATTCATCAAGGCCAACAAATCATGTCGATCTGACGAATTGATTTGTCAATTTATTTTTGACTTTAAAACTTTCACCAAACTTGGAAGGACTGTAGAGGAGGGGGGGGGAGCTTCTCTGTGATCTTGGTGTCTCCAGGTGCCTGGGGGGAGCTTTCCTGGGGGGCCCTATTCGTGAGTGTATAACTCGGATGTCCAAAACCCACACTTCACTAAACTTACAGAGCCTGTAGAGGAGAGTCAAGGGAAACTATGCTGTGAATTTGGTGTCTCTAGGTACTTGGGGGGGGGGGTATATTTTATAGCCCAACAAATTAATACATCAAAACTCACTAAACATTCATTGATTCGTATTCGTGGGGAGGCATTGATTCATATGAGTATGAATTGATGAATTAGAATTTTTTTTTAATGAATTTGATGATTCTTTTTATAATTCATGCCCATCTCTAGTACTAACTCAAATACTCCTTCTCCCCTCCTCACAGAAACAACACCCACTGCATTCATCTGAAGAGGCATGCTTGGACATATGAACATTTATGAAAAATAAAAACTAGTTAGTCTTAAATGTGGTACAAAAATTCTGTCTCCTCTGGTTGTGCAACTGACTAAAATGACTACCAGCTAGACTACCTTTGACTTGCATACTGTGTTTCTAGTGGCCTGTTGTGTTGTGGTGACCTCCCATATTCAGGACTGCTGAGGGGACCCATGGGCTGCCAACCAAGCAGGAATAGACCTGAAATGTCTTCCCCACCCTTTGTAATACATGGGCACTATTGGCTGCATTGTGTGCTCAGTCTAAAAATACCCTATGCCCAGATTATGAGGCTGTTGCACAACGGGGCTCCTTACCTTCCACCGTCCTTGCAAACCTATCTGTATTAGTTGCTTTTTAGCAGGCAACATCTTGGCAAGTACAGCTTCTGTTTCCAGAGCACTGTAATAGGAGAAGCTGCAAGGAGTTCTCTTCCACAAGCAGCTATTCAGTGCTTGCATGCACTCTTCAAGCTGAGCTGGGTAGGTTCAAGAATGCAGGTAAACCAGGCCTGTGATCTAGCTTGCAAATATGGGAAGGGACTCAATTATGATTCAAGTAATAGTGAGGACAATATTCTCTCCACATGCTTGTATCCTCTGCCTTCCTTAATTTGAATTTCAAGAGCCCTGCTGTTTAAGAAAAAAAAAATAGTTTCAAGATTGAGCCCTAAACCAGGAGTGAGCAAAACGCAGCGCATGGGACGCATGCAGTCTCCAAGACTCCCCAGATGCCCTCCCAGCCTCCCCTCCCACATGTTCGCAAGGTATCTTCCCTTCATGGATGTCAAGAAAACTGTCTTCATGGATCTCAAGAAAACTGCCTCCCAAATGAAAGCTGTTCCCCTCCCCGACCTGGGGGTGTGCACGCGCGCTATTTGCCATTAGAACATATCCCCGCCAGTTCCAGTTGTGTCAGGTCATAGAGAGGGCTTTTTTTTTTTAAGCAACAGGAAGTGACCACCCAAGATAGCCATTGGTCCAATAAAAAATTCAGGCCAGGAACTAGCAGGAATATTAGCCGGTCCCCCTACATTGTAGGGTAGGGGAGAGAGATATTGAGAAGTGCTAAACTGCAAGTTAAGAGAAAGTGTATGACAAAAGAAAAGAGAGGGATCAGTCCTATTCCTTTTCTTCATCCCTTCTTTGTTCTTTGTGACTGTTTTCGTCTTTTGTTTTATTTTTGCCAGCTTGGTGACAAAATGCTTTGTATTCCCAAGGGTGAGTTCAGGGTGACAACTGCAATGAGCAACCCAGGAGAGTGTCATCTCTGACTTCACTCTTTCCCTCTGCTCATGCCTGGGTGCCCAAGCCTGCCCCGTCTCCCTGTGTCTGACATCCCGAGTCTTCAAAGACGCAAGTGACACACATGGAGTGCTAGCATTAGCTGTCAACTTGAAAATGGCACAAGGGACACTGGGCTGGTATTGATGTGCATTAGCTCTTTAACTCCAGGACCAGGCTGTAATGTTCACTGGGGCAGCAGGAAGGGAGAGAGGGAGAGAAGGCTTCCTTCTTGCAGGAATGCTGTCTGTACAATAGAGAAGCTACTTCACAACCTCAGCTTCTGAAGTGTTATTCCTCCCCCACTCCCTATACACACAAAGATCCTTTATTCAGCCACTCCGGTACTTGAAAAAAGAGACTTGCCAGCAAGGTATGCGTGCACACATACATGCACACATCAGTGCGAGCAAAGCCAGCAAAGACATGTTTTGTAAGACTACAGAACAGTCTCAGTGGACCTTTTTTCTTTTCTTTCAAAAAGGCCTCCCACCCATTCTCCAGCAAACTGTAATTCTTGCAAAGAAAACTCTGAGAATTATTGAACTCTTTACATGTCCGTGAGGGCATTCATTTCCCCCAATGGCCTATGTTGACAAATTCATCCATTAGCAGGTGTGAATGCCATCCCCAGGTTCCTTCAGCGGCCCTAGGGATCTACGGTTCACTCTCTTAGACGGAGGGAGGGCGTTGTCAGAGGCAAAGAAGGAATGAAAGACTTCTCAGGAAAAGAAGGGAGCTTTTGTCCAGGTTTTCCCCACCTGCTTTTCAAACCAACGTAAAGGTGAATGTATACCGAGAGTTTGGCACCCTGAAATACAATGACTGACCTTGGTTTCCCATGTAACAATGTCATCATGGACCTGGGATGTTATCTGAATTTCAGACGATGCTCAGATAGCAGCACAGGTTGTTTTGTTTTAATTTTGTCATGCCTTCAAATCAATTCCAATTCACGGCTACCTTTACCTGGGTTTTCTACGTATAGCATACTTAGGGGTGGTTTATCATTCCCTTCTGAGGCTGCCCCAGGACTTTTCAACTTTCCCAAGGCCACACAGGCCAGCTCTTCACCCAGGTGGCACAGTGAGGAATCAACCGCACAACCAGATACCTAATTCACTGAGCTATCCAGTCTCCCTCTGGATATTGGAGTTCCTACGGTCAAAGAATTTAGAGGGATGCAAGCTCTAAGTAACATTCTTGAATGAGTTATCGGACAGGCTCCCATACCTTTCATAACTCTGCAGAGAATTTTTGCAAGCCCAGTTTCTCTTTTCCTAAGGCGTAACAGCTACAGACATTCTTTTCAAAAGATGGTTTGCAACACAGTAAAGACAAAGCAGGTGTTCTATAAGAACAGGCTTGCAAATATAGCTTGCTTGCCAGGGCTTCCTGATTAGGGACTCATATTTCTAGTTTGTTGAGCTCCTGCTTTTTCAAGTCTTATCAGCCAACAGGGGCAGAGGAAATGCTGGCTGATCTGGGCCTATAATGTGCTTTACAATGCAAAGTTAATAGAAAACATTCTACAATTAAAGAGGACATTTTAACTGTAAGTTTCTTACCGTTATTATTCATTTAGCTACTACAGAAACTGTCTTGAACAGAGGTTACCAGGGCAGCTTGCCTGAATGGAAATACATAAACAATTGAAATAGAGGTAAAAGAAAAGAGTTGACCATGTTAGCAGGAGAGGGAGATGAAACTTACTCCTTTCTTAAGAATCAAGAAGAGTTTCAAGATCGCTGAACTTAACCTATGTGTAAGCTCACAAACGCAATGTAAGAGTGGTTTGCCTGTGCAGTGGACACCTGATAAGGGACTGCAGACATACTGCAGCTGTTCTCGTGATGTTACTTTGACCACACACTCCACAGTGCTGCGTGGAAGTCCATGCACTCACTTTACTGAAAATATGTATTATCTTCTTTTACCTGTTCAGTTGAATCCATAGATGTGTCAAGAAGTCGACCGAAGTGGCACACTAACATCCGTGGCATGGGCAGTAGCACAGTCTGGCTCAGTATTTACATGCTCACTGTGAGACATTTTTTTGTGAACAGGGCTACAGTGGCACCAGAACATATTCCAAAGGAAAGGCAGCTGTAACTCCAATCACCATGTTGTTTGCTCTCCTTCTTCCTCACACTACACTGCCTGGCTACCATTTAGCCAAGAATGAAAGCTGCTGCCACTGGAACAGAAAATAATTTGATGTGATGTGATAGTTGGATGACCTTTTGTTATCCTCTTTCATAATTTTAGTACACAAGCCATGTTTGTATATGAACCGTCTTGTGTTGATAACCCTTGCAAGATAGGCCCTTTGATGGTTGGGGTTGCAGTTTCAAGCATGCTTGAAAGAAGAAAATGAACACAGTTGAACACATGGAGCTTACTCAGGAGTAAACACCCAGAGGATTGTACTGCACACAATGTGGCCATCTTCCTTCCATTTCTCCTGGATGAGATCTTGGCAGATGCTACCAACCTCATTATTCTCAAAATGACTTTTCCTTTGTTTGTTTTTTCAGCTCGCCTCTTGCTCCTGATTCCCATTTGTCTACACTTGACCATTATTTCTTGTACTGCCAAAAAGCAAACAATAGTCACGAGAAAATGGCAGCTATTTGTGGCTTCCAAAAGCATACAGTATCACTAGCCTTTAAAATCATTGAATGCCACACATGTATATAAATACTTATTGGCAAAGGGGAATAAAGTGAACTTCAAGCAGAAGGCAGAAGGAAAAATGTAAACTCTGCTCTCCTTGGGAACAGCAGTGTTGTTGGCTGGAGAGGAGGAGAATGAAGTAGTGGTTCTACTGCCACTTCCAAAGCTCTCCCAGACAGGAGATGTGAGGGAGGCACACTTACCTCCTCCTGGGGCTGTAGACTTCCTCTTGAGAAAAGAGGGTTGGAAATTCCCTTGGTGACAGAAGCCCTGTTCGGCCTTTGCTTCTGACTCAATATATAGTGTTACATGATGCAGTGTTTTGTTGTAAGTTGTGCTGAGACTTTCTTAGGAAATATACACATAGTTTGTGCATTATACCTGCAATGCTAAACACAGTATCATAGAAGTGAGTTGGCTACCACTTAGTTTCTGCAACTGATTCTCCATATCATTGCTAAGCTTTAAAATCTTAAATGGCATAAATCCATCTGCCTGAAGGGGTAAGGTAAAGGTAAAGGTTCCCCTTGACATTTAGTCCAGTCGTGTTCGACTCTAGGGCGCGGTGCTCATCCCCGTTTCCAAGCCATAGAGCCAGCGTTTTCTCCGAAGACAGTTTCCGTGGTCACGTGGCCAGCGCGACTAGACACGGAACGCAGTTATCTTCCCACCGAGGTGGTACCTATTTATCTACTTGCATTTGCATGCTTTCGAACTGCTAGGTTGGCAGGAGCTGGGACAAGCGACGGGAGCTCACTCCGTGGCGTGGATTCGATCTTACAACTGCTGGTCTTCTGACCCTGCAGCACAGAGGCTTCTGCGGTTTAACCCACAGCGCCACCACGTCCCTACGCCTGAAGGGGTACCTACGGCGAAATGCTCCTGCCTACTAAAATCAGTTACAATTGCCATAAAACTATATGTTTGGTGGCCAAAGCATGGAAAAGTTCCTCTCTTTTTTTGGACTACAAATCTACTAACCAGCTGGGGTGTGCATGGTCACATTCCTATAGGCATTAGGGACAGTAGCCATAGCAACTGGCAGGCTCTGGAAGCAGTATTCCAGAAGGATGAGTTTACCTAACTCTGGACAATGACCATTAATCTCTGTTATCCTGGAATAAGGATCCAGAAGAATGGTGGGTATTCTATGAAAGCTATAAGAAAAAAGATCCCTCAGTTTCTGAGTTCTGAGGCAGAGGAACTGGTTCAGCAGGGTGAAGCTGTGGCACTGTAGTGCATTCGGGCAGCTTCCTGTGAGGCACCCTGTACAGAGGATAATGGGCAGGGAGACTACAATATTCCTAATGTGCCACAGAGCTTAGCCCTACCCTGCCAGTTGCTCTCGCTCAGAACTCAGGAGTGAAGGGATTTTTTTCCTCATTTATGTGCCAGCTGTAAGTTATATAAAATGCCTGAGAGGGCTTTTGCGGGGGGGCGGGGGAGCTGAAACTCCAGGAATTCAAGCCGAGGCAATTCCAGCAGACATCTGAATGGTGTTGTTCAAAAAATATGACAAAAAAAGCCCTCTAGTGTTAATCATTTAATAGCTCTTACAGCCAGAGATGAGGAGAGGTGCTTGCGGCAAAGTAACTTTTGCCTTTGGTGCGCTAAACCCTGACATGTGGATTGGGTCCATCATTTATTATGCTACCTCACAGAGAATAGTTTTGGGCAAAGCTGATTTTACCAGGCTCCACCACTAGATGTCAGAATCATGGGATACAATTTTTATGCCAGTGTAACACAATTACTGTAGCATAAATCTCAGTAGTCAACTGCTGCCAATTAGAAACTTAGTGTAGGTGTTTGCTGTTGAATCCCAACTTGTGCTATTTCGCATGCAACAGCAAATGCCAAGGCTAGCATCTTGATTTGTAGCACTTCACCACAGAGATGCACATCAGTTGCATTTCACCAGTGGCTGAAACTAATAGGATTTGGACCAGTGTGAGCCATCTCACAGGAAACAGAGGGCTCCAGTTTATTGTGCCACAACAGCAGGCAAGATTGGCAGCAGTCTTCCATATCTCTAATATTTCTTTTAAAACAGTTGTTCTTTGAAACCAGTGACGTGCCATATAGAGGCAGGCGTAGCTACAACTCCACAGTTGTTCAATTGATTGTGCAGTCAAATGCCTGAGATTTTCACAAATATAAATGTCAAAAGGTACTTGAAATCATAATTATTGGCATTCTTCATCAATATCAGTAATTGAACAACCCTAGCAAGCTGCAATGAGCCTCCTGTAAATGGTTTAATGGTTTATTATGTCTCTAGGCCGTCAATCTATCTCTTTCTCTTGCCACTTGAGTCATTTTTATGTTTGCAGTCCACACTTAATGTGTTCTTATTTTTTTTTCTTTAAAAAAAGGAGTTTTCTCCCCCTTTAACAGCCCCTCAAGCCAGCAGGAGTGTGCTGTAAATGAGATACCGCATCTCACTGTGGCCATCCTCGGAACACATGCTCAATAAATATGTAAATCAATTCAGATACGTTTCTCCTTAGGTGGGAATCTAGTTTCGCTTTAAAACATCTCTGTTGTTCAAATGAGTAACTAAAAATGAGCTTAGGATGCAAAGCAGGAGAAATTCAAATTGTTTTGTTGTAGGAATGAAAGGTAAGGAATAAAACAAAACAACAAAACTGAGTTTCCTATCACTCTTTTTTTGGACTACAACTGTACATAGTGATAGTTTCCTATCACTATGTACAGTTAGTTCAAATCCAAAAAAGCTGTGTTGCTGATGAACTGACGATCCCTTGAGAAATATTGCTAGGCTTTCCAAAATTCCTCAGAGGTTTTCCATAAGCAGAAATCTCCAAATTTACCTCTGAGATTTACTCTTAGTAGAATTTGGTGGCAGTTCTGGCATTGCTTGTTCATTCATTTATTTGATTACATTTTTTCCCCCTGCCCTTTCTTCAAAAAGCTCAGGACAATGTTGTATATGTTTTCCCCTACTTCCCTATCCCTTTGATTTTACCCTCATAACAAGCCTGTGAGACAGGTTGGATTGACCAAGAATGTCTAGCTCCAAGTAACCAAAGTCATTTCATGGCTACCGAGGGCAGGCATGAGATTTGAGCCCAGTCCCCATGTGACACAGCAGCTGCTGGCCTCTCTGATTACATACGTCCCTAATGCAGTGGCTTGCCCTGCCTTGTCCATACTAATGTCCTGTTGGTGTCCTGCCCATTCCCACTGCCATGTTCAGGCAGCCACAGTCTTTCAACCAAATGGTAACCCAAATTATTCGGCTCACATTTCGGATTTACATCCTTGTGGATATTGGACGAAACTCAAGAGAAAGGAATTCTTCACAGGCATGTTTAAACCATTCTGAAAAAACACAGAACATTAAATCGGATGGGCTAGGACTAGAAAGACGTCTTAGATTAGAGGTTTAATGCTACATAGTATTTGTAACTAGGCCTGAACCAAAGTGGGGAAGAGTCTCCCTCATTAATAGGGTTGCCCCTGTGAAAAAGAGTCATCCCACATCTATATCCAAGTGCGCATGTTCACCCACGTTCTGCCACAGATGATCTTCACTAAATATGCAAATGTTTTGCTACCAACTCAGCTTTCCTGTCGGCAGGGATGTGTTCCTCTCCTTTGCTCTCAGAGTGAATGAGAGAACTTTAGTACCCTTGAGTAATGTTCTCATGTAGCCAAATCTGATTAGCTGTATGGTCCCATCAAGTTTGAGTTTGTATGTGAAGTGGCTTCAAAGCCTGGGCATCCATGTCTACCCATTCTCATCTGGCATTAGGACTGACTAGCTCAGCATGAAGACATTTCTATGAGTATTGTCTCAAATGGGATGCTGGGCCCAAGTGACTGCACCCACTGGCTCTCTCCTTAACCCTGGCTTTTTTTACATTCCAACATTGGGCCCATTATACTATTTGGATCAAGTCTAGGAGGGGAGCACCTGCATAACAACTCATGAGCTTAAGCAGCAAGGATCTGCATTTCCTTTTGCATCCTGTGATCAACAGAAAAAGAAAAGAAAAACAGTCTGTCCCAATCCTGTAGCATTTCCCACATTTTTGTCAATATGGCCACACCCCTGACCTGATTCATTGGGTCTGTTCTACTTGGGAGTAACAACTGGATTTAGACCTTGGTCTTTTCTGTAGTCCTTTTCCAGTCTGGAAGCCATTGGGTGCACCCAAATACATGTTTTGTTTATTTCACCCTATTTAGACATTTACCTACTGAATTTTGGCTTACATCCTAATGACCCTTTCATGAATGGAAAAGGATTCATATTCCCAGATCCCTCCATAGTTTCCAGGTTCTGTCAAAATTCTGTTTCTGTGGGTTGACTCACCCTTGGAAATGGTGTGAAATATATTTGGAGGCAGTTGAAAGGGAGAATGTTCAAAAATTGCTCCTTTAACATAAATTAAATAGTATCTTTTGGGCTCAAAAACTCTGGAAGATAGTGTGCTCCTATCAAAGGTCAGTGAGGCTTCACAAGTATACATGACCTTTAATTTGCCTTGAAGGCATAGGACTCCAGCCTATGATCAACTCATAATATAATAAACTTAATGACGTGTTGATTTAAAGCCATGATTTCTGGCTCTGCACTGAGATAGCTGTAGCTATAGTTTCACTGTCAGGGTAGTAGCCAAAATCAAGGAAGGAAGGATGGAAGGATGGATGGATTTTGTGGGCAGAGGGCGAAACAGCATGTAACTATAATGGCTGCTCAGCATAGGTTTGGAGAGGATACGTGATTGTGGGAATTTGTAGTTAACACACCTTGGGAATATATAATTGTTAGGAATGCCTGAATTCTAATGCAACATGGCTTAGGACTGGATCAGTTGACTGCAAGTTTCAACCAATGCTTGAGAGCCATCCCACAGTTCACCTTTTAGAAAGAATAATAGCACTTCATTCATCTAGAGAAATACTGAGCTTAGCTACTGTCTATGCAGCTAAAACATATCTTTTAGATTACTGAGAGCATGTATGGTTTGAGTCATGGATCTTGTCCAAGTACCATTTAGGCATGATGTATGCGTGTCTCCCCCACCCCACCCCCACCCCATATATGCAAGAAAAATTATTAGGCTGTGAAAAGCTTCCTAGCACTGCTTTAAGCTTTACAAACTCTTCTTTACAGGTCTAGGTAAACAACTTTTCAAGATATTGATTGGATCAAATCAATATGAGCTTCCCCCCCTTTTTTTCTTTCTTTCTTTCTTTTTTTTTTCTCATGGACAGTAGCTAATATCTTTGTGGCTGTCAGTCACTGGACTGTGATGTGCAGTTCAAACACCGAGCACAGAGATAACTCTCAGAGACGCAGTTCAGTTCTTTTTTACACACATAACACACCAGTGCCTGTATGTGACTGGACTGAAAAATAAGCTTCTTTCTAAGGATATAGTTTAAAAAAACCCTTTCTGTATGATTCCATAGCAGTCAACTCATTTCCATATTTTGGAGCTGCTTTCCATGTGGATTGTAATTCACTGGGAGTTGGGTGCTATGAAAGATTCTAGTTCTCCTGAATGTGCCATATTATCAAAGAAAGAGCTGAAGCGAGATTGTGATGGATACTGCATGCCCAATTATGGATTATAACATATCTAGAAAGTTGAGGGGAAAGCAATGTTTAAAAGTTTTGAATTTGGCAAAATTGTGTGTTGCCATGTTCTCCAGACAGTTTTAATGGCCAAGGCAACACCCAGCTCGATTTTTGGATTTCCATTCTTCTCTTCCCCACTCCTATTTTTCACACTTCCCAGGCTGATTGTTCTGAAGAAATCAAAAATTTGCACACTTTTGTAGACTTTTAATTGCTCCTAATAAAGTCACAGACCTTGGGGTTTTGTTTTGTTTTGTTTTGTTTTTTGTTCCCTCTAAAGATTATGGGGATTTGGTTTGTCTTGTTCTTGAATCCTGTACAATTAATAATCACCTAAAATAAATGTGATGTGTTTTGGTTTTTTTTTGGTTTTTTTAAAAAAAAGGTCTCAAAGTGCAGTGTTGAGAGCAACATTTGGCAGATGTTAGAAGTGTCAGCCTGCATATTGACATTTAGACAAAAATTTTGATATAATCCAGGAATTCAAGTCCCTCAATATGTCTCCCAGGGGGGGGGGCAGCTGAGATCATGTGCAGCCACTGGGGTTATGTGTCTTGCCACTTATGTGGCCTTGGCACACTCCAGGGTCCTCCGGCATCACAGGGAGGAGGGGTGGGTACATCATTTCTCAGTACTTCATACCTAGAAAACTCTGGGAAGGGGTCACCATAAATTAGAATTGACTTGACTACACTTAATTATTATTATATAGTTCCAATTTTTTGCTTATTCACAAAATTGTCTGAAGCATTAGATGAGAAGAGGTGCAGGATAGGCAAGGAATCATTGGATTCCTTGTTTTAATATGGACAGCAGTTACAAGCTAGCACAGAGATGGGGCTGGCACAGTTTATCAGCATTTTCATGTAGCTCAGTCACAGGTGGAGAAAAGAAGTAGTCTCTCAGACAGCCGCTCTGCTTCTGTATCTCTTCTGTAATAATATATTCCATTTGCAGTGGGATGCCATTGCCTCTGGCAAGGTATCCCTTTTGCTGCAGGAAATAACTGAGCTCAAAAGCCTTGAGGTGTGAGAAAAAGCATCGTTCTCGACTGGTGGCTCTGGTTCGTTGCACCTTTGTGCCTTGACTCCGTTGCTGAAAGTACATGTTCCTTAAAGATTCTGGGCAACCCTTCTCCATTCAATGATCGAGTCGTTACTGACTAATAGAAGCACTCTGTGGGTGCAAATTAAATAGCTACAACATGACTCTTGCACTCTGTGGGAGACTGATTGCTCAGGCCTTGTCATACCTTGCAGAAATTCTGTGCACAATCACCACTGCCAGAATAGTTTTAAGTCTCATAGCAATTTCATTGTGTGAACCCCCAAATCTTCTATGTAGTCAAATACAGAACATGAATTACTTTCATTTGAGAAACACTGTGGAAATATTGGCTGAAATCCTGTTGCTTAGTGTAGTAAATTGCACTAGAGTAGTCCCAATGATTAGTGGGAATTTGGGGCGTAAACTCCTCCCTAAGTTCCACTGATTCAAGTATGTCTACTTTAGTTGCGATTTACTACACTAAGCAGTAGGATTTCAGCCAGTAAAATGCAACTTCTCTCTATTCTTTTTTCTTTTTAAAAATTATATATGAAGAATAAAATTAATATTGTTTCATCTGCTATATATGTTATATTTAAAAAGCACTAAAATAATTTAGCACAGTCCACATTACCTGCCTCTCCCTACTGCTTCCCCCTTGGTCCCATAAGAAGGGACCTTATACCAGGTCCACCTTTTTACTACCAAATAACTCTTTAGCCCAGATCACTGTTGGGATTCCCTGTACCCTCTAAGCACCCATCTGTAAGCAAGAATCTTGCCTTCTACTCTTGTTTTGCCAGCAAAACAAGGTCTACATGGTGTATTTTCCTTGCTTCTACTCCTGGCTCCAGTGTTGTAGTGGTAAATTTGGAAGTGCAGGTGTTCATTGTGGTAGCCACCATTATCATCCACAATATGAGAAGAGTCCAAAAATGCAGGCAGTTGGATCAGTCTGTATATCAACAAACAAGGAGCAGATGTTTTGTAAAATAAGTGGCTCTCAAGTTGCTCATTCAAGACCATACTACCCTCAAATACTTTGTCTTATAACAGGGACACTTTGCAACAATATACGGTTCCTCAAAAAATTCATTTCTCTCCCAAGTGTTGGAAAAATTACAATCTTGCATTAGTATCAGGAGGAGAGGCCATGCCCTGTTATTTTACTTCTTGCCACTAATTTGATTGGTAGAGTTTTTCTTGTTTTAGTCACTGTGTCAGCCCCTTATTCCAGTTTCTTTTAGATTTCTTTGTTGTTTGTTTCTTCTTTCCTGACCACCTTTTGAGAAACAAACACAGAGCTTTCCTCCACACTGGAAACTTCATTTCTGTCCTGATTCTAATTACAGCTGATAACTGGGAGTAAATTTTATTTCTCTCTTCCTAAGATATATCTAGGGTGATCATGTTTTAAAGGGCTAGATCTTGTGTCCCAAGGCTTGGTGAGACCAGACTAAATTCTTCATGCTTTTTCTTTTCTGCCTCTTCTTCTGTAAACAAAAGGAACAACTGCATTCCTAATATATAATCTTTTTTTTTTAAAAGAACCAAATATCAGGTAAGCTCTGAGGGAACATGGAAGCCTGGAGGGATATGGATGATGCCATAGATCCTGCTGATCACAACGTCCTGGAGTTTTGATCCTCCAAGCTCTGGCTCCAATGCCTGGCTCCCATGGACCATCTCTGCCTTACTGAAGAGATGGGGAACCACTGGCCTGGAGGTTAATCCTGACATTTGGGTCTTTCTTCTGTCCCTCAGCTGCCCTTCTCCATGAACAGTGCTTCTGAAGAGAATCAACCTCCTTGTGAAGCCTATAAGCCTATTTAAAATGCTGCCACTGATGCCAAAGGGAGATTATCTCTATCTCACTCCTACTCACTCTCAGTTGTCCTACTTTCAAAACAAACTTCATAGGAATGTAAGAAGCTGCCTGTACTGAGCCAGAACATTAACCCATCTTCCTCCCTACTATCAACTCTGTCTGGCATTTCTGGGTTCTGAAATCTCTGCAGTTTTCAGCATTCCAGCCCTACTAGAGAACTCCAGTGACCTCCCGTCTAATCCGTAACCAGGTCGAACCCTGCTTAGCTCCCAACATAAGATGAAATGCATGTGTTCAAAGTAGCTCAGCAGTTCATTTTTGGAAAATAAAAACAACTGTCACCTGAAGAAGCAGTCAACAACAATGATGTTAAACAAAATGAAGAATAGTTACAGTTAGCAAGAGTAATTCATAGTCGTTTTGGCCATTGAAAACTGTCCTGCTGTTTTGTGTTCTGGCCATGAAATATGGTGCCAGAAGAGAGCTTTACAGATACTGCAGACTGCCAGAAATTTATGTATTTAAAATATTTTTATTGTACCTTTTTAAAAATGACTCGAGGCAGCTTACAACAATTAAAAGACAATATTTAAGCTAACAACAATGAGTATACAATACTAAAATGATCAAATGAATACTAAAAAAGAGAAGGAACATCAAAATACATTCAATGAAGAATCAATTCAAAAACCCCACTTGGCAGCCAGCCACTCATGGAAAGCTTGCCTGAAGAGAAAGGTCTTCGTCTGCTTGTGGAAGGATAGTAAATATGGGGCCAGCCTAACCTCCTGTGGGAGAGAGTTCCAGAATCTAGAAGCAGCAACAGAGAAGACCCTCTCCCATTTCCCCACCAAAAACATCTGTGAAGGTGCCAGAACTGAGAGGAAGGCCTCTCCAGACTATCTTAACAATCGAACAGGCTTATAAAAGGAGATGTGGTCCTTGAGATAGCTTGTGCCCAAGCCATTTAGGGCTCTGTAGGTTAAAGCTATCACTTTGAATTGTGCCTGGAAACAAACAAGTGGGTTCTGGATCAAACCAAACCAGAAATGTCTCTAGAAGCAGAAATGTTGACACTCAGAGTTTGGTGCTTTGAGTACATAATGAAATAACAAGACTCATTAGAAAAGACATTAAAGCTGAGAAGAGTTGAAGGCAGCAAAAAAAGAGGAAGACCAAATATAAGATGGATTGACTTAAGAAAGGAAGCCATGGTCTTGGGTTTGCAAGAGCTGAGGAGGGCTGTTAATAAGACATTTTGGAGGGCACTCATTCATAGTCACCATTAAGTTGTAAGTGATTTGGCAGCACATAGCAACATAACGATCACAGTAAACTCTGTTTTCCTTTCATAGATTGTTAAAGGAAAAACAGAGTTTAATTGCTCATTGAGAACCAAGCACATGACGTAATTCTGTGGACCAGCAACAGTGATATTGTAACAACTCCATTTCCATTTAGTTTATTTTTCATGGAGATAATAAAAACTTCATTACCACATGAGCTTGGGGATGGAACTAGATCTCTAGAGGAGAATTCTAGGTTCTCAGCTTTTTCTTTCCCCTAGTCCTTATAGCCATCAGCCAGCAAATTGTGTTTTACAGTGTAATATACGGTTCAACTTTTACGTATTCTTCCTGGTTTAGGTACTTCACACAACTGTCTCTGCAGGCTGAGCTATAAATGAAATAAATACCAGCTCTATTCATTGTGGAAGGCCAAGGGAATGAAAAAAAGGATTTATATTTCAATGCTCACAAAAAACTATTGTTTTAACCTTTTTCATGCTTGTCCCAACAAAGAACAGAAAATGAAAACAAGAATGCTTTGTTAAGCTGCTGGAAAGCTGGGATGAAAAGGGAGAAAGCACAACCACAGGACTCATGTATTCTTCCAGTGCTGCCAAACCCTTCTGCTTGCAGCTATGACTTGGCCTCAAAGAAGGTGACATTTTATTGCTAATAAGCAGCTTTCCAGCAAGGCCCTACAGCACAAGACGAATGAACCAATCTGGATTCCACCGTCTCAAGCATGTAGCTGGTGTGTGTGTGTGTGTGTTTTCAAGCGTTATTTTTTTTCTTCCTGTGAATCAATATATTGATGTTATAACTCTGTCAGAATTCCACATACATTGGGAAGAAACTGAAGCTCTCATAAGCTGCTGTGTTCCAGAGTTCAGAAACTAGCCTTATTCAGGTCTTATGCCTGAACAGGAACCATCAGTACACAGAAGGAGAAGGGCATGCCCGCTTAATCCTTTCTGCACCGCTATGCCTCACCCTGCCCAAACATTCAAGAGAAAATTGGACAACCATCTGTCAGATCTCCTTTGATTTAGATTTCTGCATTCAGCAGGGGTTGGACTTGATGGCGTTATAGATCCCTTCCAGCTTAATTATTCTACAATTCTTTGAACATTCCCAGCCTTCCCAGTTTGAAGCTGGAAGGTCTCCTGTGGGATTGAAAATGAATAAGACAGCTCTGTTCAGTCATGGACCCTGTTAAACCAAATTCACTTAGAAGTGTCTGGAGTCCCTACAGCAGGGGTGGGTAACATTTGCTCCCCAAGAACTTCCACTCTTCAATTTTTAAAAATCTGGGTTTGGGATTTTTTTAAAAAAAAAATGTGCCTTCAGGAAGCATGGAGGCAATTTTGCCAATATTTTTAACAAGAGGTCTTTTATAGTTGAAAAATATTCTAAGATTTTTTTAGGGAGATCTCGGGAGAGTTTGTGAATAGTCCAAGGTCCAGGAATCGGTTTCAGACCTCTGAAGGTCGTCTATCCTTGCCTTATACCTTAGCATAACAACAGTAATGACATCACGTGGGTAGGCTTACATGCCCTACACAGGTTGCTAGGCACAACAGATGAACAAGGTTCCTCATTATTTAAAAGCAGGCAGCAGAATATTTTATAATGACTTTAGAGCTTCACAGAGCTCTAAAGGGACCCTATGGATCATCAAGTGTAACCTTGCCAAGGAGGCACAGTGGGGAAACCTCTGGATCCTCTGGATTCTTAGCCTGTAGTCCACAGACCTTTGGGGGACTGTGATGTACTCACAGGGGGTCCACAAAGGCTTGAAGAAATGTTATGATTGGATGGATGGATGGATGGATGGATGGATGGATGGATGGATGGATGGATGGATGGGTGGGTGGGTGGGTGGGTGGGTGGATGGATGGATGGATGGATGGATGGGTGGGTGGGTGGGTGGGTGGGTGGGTGGGTGGATGGATGGATGGGTGGGTGGGTGGGTGGGTGGGTGGGTGGATGGATGGATGGATGGATGGATGGGTGGGTGGGTGGGTGGGTGGGTGGGTGGGTGGATGGATGGGTGGGTGGGTGGGTGGGTGGGTGGATGGGTGGGTGGGTGGATGGATGGATGGATGGATGGATGGGTGGGTGGGTGGGTGGGTGGATGGGTGGGTGGGTGGGTGGGTGGGTGGGTGGATGGATGGATGGATGGATGGATGGATGGATGGATGGGTGGGTGGGTGGGTGGGTGGGTGGATGGATGGATGGATGGGTGGGTGGGTGGGTGGAAGGAAGGAAGGAAGGAAGGAAGGAAGGAAGGAAGGAAGGAAGGAAGGAAGGAAGGAAGGAAGGAAGGAAGGAAGGAAGGAAGTCTTAATTTCCCTTGCTTGTTTGTGTAAAACTTGGCTTTTCTAACCTACTGCCTCCACTGAAAACAAACAGAAGTAAAAATCGGTTCTGAAAATAACTGATTGCAAATAATTGTTTGATATTTCTGCACACTGTGAGAACATGCAAGTGAATGACACTGAGTGGCTGAGAGACAGCACATGACATTTCTTGCTACTAAGCGGTCAGAAGTCACGGGAAGAGAGTCGGAATCAGTCAGTGTCAGTGTGAATGAGTGTTTGGATGGACTTCATGATGGTGTTTCTTCTTCAGTTTCTGTTAATAAAAGATTAACATATTTCGCCTTTCTCTCCAAATTTGAAGACTCTTTATGAGAAACTTTAAATAAATACTTGATGCACCTTAGGATTTTAAATCTTGAGTTAAGTCTTGGTGGTCTGCAGCAACAAAAGATACTTAAAGGGGGTCTGTGGTAAATAAAAGGTTAAGAACCGCTGACCAAAACTACTGTTCTCCTGAAGTGTGCAACCTGAGGCATAATCTGATTCAGATGCAAACATGAAGATAGGGTACTCCCTGAAAAATGCCTGAAGATCTGCTGGAGAGCTCTGTGGTTTAGGTATTTGACTATGGCTGCGGAACTAGTGGTTGGGAGTTCAGTCCCACTATGCCTCCCTGATAAGGATCCATAGGGTACTTCCCATGTTCTTGTCGTTGTTGCATCATTGTCAAAATGCTTCAGAATAGTCAGAATTTTTCTCATAGATCTTTATTTGCACCATTTAAGTGTATGTGCTGCCTTTTAGCAACCCATGGCTGAAATCCAATAATGTGGATTTATTTTATTTTTTGGTATTTTTCTTTATTAGATGTTTAAATTAGATATTTCAATGTTTTAGATGCATTGTTTCTTTGTTTATATTTGTGTTTTTTTTAAAAAAATGAAATCCAATAGTATGTCACAACTAGAGTAGAACTTCCATTGGCGTTGACTCTCTAAATCCCCACTGATTCAATGGGCCTACTGTAGTTGTGACTTACTACTGGACTTCAGCCATTTTTTAAATTGTTTTGGTAGAGAACTTAATGTTGCATCAAAGCAGCATTATAACCTGCAGCAGGAAGAAGGGGGTGTAAGAGAAGCAGGAGGGGAGGAAAACAATGGCCTCCTATACAAATAGTCGGTCTTATGTTTTTGGCTTGTTCTTCCAGATTTCTTCCCATTTTCTTGTTCACTGGCAGGTAAAGTTTTGCAGCCTAGTGCCACCAACACCATTGCATATGGCTCCTTCTGGATCTGGCAGTAATTGTCGAACATCTTACAAATTCTCTTCCTCAAGAAGTTGTCATGACTGTGGGTCAAAACAGGTGAGATGTTGGCCACATTTTTTTTTATCTTGTGATTTAGAATCTTCTTTTTCAACACTCACAGTAGTTTTGTGTGTAGGTGACAGTAGTCTGCTCTAGAACATGGGTTTTGGAGAAACACTCGTTCTACTATTTGGCATTGTCTCCCCGCACTCCAAAATTTTCCCTGTTCCAAAGCTCACATTCGCCAAAAGTAGCCAGTTTTGGGGCAGATGGATGTCCTGAGGATAAATTTTCAAAGGAAAAAACAATGAAGTGGGGAGATTTAAATTCCCTTATCTGACCCTTATTGGGTCAGATAAGGGAATTCTCCCCTAAAGGCTGCCTTTACACTTTAAAAAAAGAAAGTCGGAGTCCCTGAATCTTGAGAGTGAGGGACATGGCTAATGTCATGCCTGAAAGTGACACATAACCACCGAAGGATGACAAGAGGATGAAGTGTAACTAGCATGGGGCAGCTAGAACTTTGCCCCAGAATACCAAAATTTAGAGGGTACTGAAATGTAGAGGTGGGTCTACTGGTGAGTGTTAGGAAAATAAACACCAGTAATCCCTGTTTCTGTTCACATTTCTTCTTCTCCTCCTCCTCCTCCTTCAAGTATAAACTTTTTCCTTCTTTTGGAAGGACATCACATCCTCTTCCTTTCTTTTCATGGGGCTCACATCTGCACCTCAGGGCAGAGTGGGCAGGCAAGGGGTGCCATTTACCCTGGGTAGCAAAATTTCTAGTTATCACTCTCGATAAGAGCTGAGCAGTTGTTAATAGAAAAGGACTCTATTGAAATAAAATCTGATTCTACTGTTTGAGTTGGAAAACCAGGCTAAAACCACAGTGGAAGAACTAGGACATTATCATTAATCCAGGACAAAATGAAGTGCACCAAACTGTATGCTTATTATTACTCTTACGTTTTTCATTTGCTTTAGCAACTTAATGCACAACTGATTTTCACTGAAACATTGCTCTCCAGGCAAGGGTGGCACATAACTGGGGTGTGGGCACCTCCTCCAAACATTGAGGAGGACTCCCATTCTGATTCACAAGTTCCCCTATCCCAGGCCTATGATGCTGGAAGCATTTTAAAAATGTTTTAGGCATTACATAAATAACAGTATACTCTGTACTTATTACTGGACTTGAATTGAAGCTAAAGATGTTAATTTGCTATCATTTTGACCCTGCTGTCTGGGAGATTCCAGGAACTGTAGTCCAAAAAGTTAAATGTCCCAAGTAGAGATCGGCATGAGCCGGTAGTTTGGTGCAGTTTACTAGTTCAGCTGAACAAGTGCTCTGCAGGCGCCCCCGCTTCCCTTGCCCCGCCTCTTCCAGCAGGCACCCACTCAGAGGCAGGGCCTGGAGGAGGCAGGGCTGAGAAGTGCCGGCCCCGCCCGCCAGAGAAGTCAGGGCAAGGGGAACAGCTGTGCAGCTGAACTGCTGAACAGCAGTTCATGCCCATCTCTGTTCCCAAGCGCTGCTTTCCCCAAGAAGCTTGGATGATATGCAAGGTTCCCTGCCATTGCACCTGTATTTTATCTGAACAGCATCCTGTGAGAGAGATTGGAATGAGATTACTACAGCTTGCCCAAAAGCATGAAGGATGCTTCATGGCTGAATGAGGATTTTAGGAGTCTAGTCTTCCTGCTTAGAATCCAGCACTTTGGTTGTTTACATCATAAAAAGGTAAAGGTTTCCCTTGACAATTTGTCCAGTCGTGTCCGACTCTAGGGGGCGGTGCTCATCCCCATTTCCAAGCCATGGAGCCAGCGTTTGTCCGAAGACCGTTTCCGTGGTCACGTGGCCAGTGCGACTTAGACACGGAACGCTGTTACCTTCCCACCGTGGCGGTACCTATTTATCTACTCGCATTTACATGCTTTCAAACTGCTAGGTTGGCAGGAGCTGGGACAAGCGACAGGAGCTCACTCCATCACGTGGATTCGATCTTACGACGGCTGGTCTTCCGACCTTGCAGCACAGAGGCTTCTGCGGTTTAACCCGCAGCGCCACCACTGGTGCTTTATTTCCTAAACTTGGTCATGGCGGGGGGGAGGGGGCTGCCAACAGCATTATTTTTCTTCTTCTGCCATTCCAATGTAACATGTACTTCAGTTTCACAAAGAGTGTTTTTGATTTTTAAAAACACCAAAGATATATGCACAGTGTACATTAAAGCAGATAGTTCTGGTGCTATGCATATATCTGCGTTTCAGTTGCTTAGTGGAAAATGAGAATTAGAAGGGTTTAATTAGCTTTGTAAATGTCTCAGGGAGGTATGGAGTTCTCTCCCCACCCTCGTCCCCCAACTCTTCTCATCTGATTCTATCCTTAGTTTGGAGGTTTCAGCTGCTTAGGGTAAAACTCCTGGAATCTTTCCAATTGGTTTAAAAAAGAGCATCCATGTGGAAAACATGAATAGAATGGCAGATAGAAATAATTCACTTTCTGAAACAGACATTGCATTTCAGAGTTTAATGGTGAAAAGTTAGAGTTGTGTAATCTGTTCTTACCATGGAAATTTAATCAAAAATATCTGAACTATAAGCACAACTTTTAATCTGATGTAACTATCATGGCAATACACCAAGCTACTCAAGTGTATTTAGTATTTCTTGCTTAGGGTTCCTTTGCGTTACCAGTAAAATACTAGGTTTCTGCTTGCTAGAGGACATCCAAAATAAAGCAATTAAGGAGAAAGGTTTGTAGCTCATTTGCCAACCAAAACAATATTGGTTTGGAAAACTTAATTGTAAAATTCTATAATTATTTGTGTTTTACATTTTCTAGGATCGTAGTGAGCCAGATGTGAGCCACATGCTAAATCCGTCTAAAAATTCCATCTCAGCTTCATAGTTCATTCTGAGCACTTTTATTATACTGGATGAATGAATAAAGATTACTGTTCGTTGCCACACTGTGCAAACATTTCACTTGAGTGTTCTTTTACTAGGTAGCAACTTGATCATTGGCGATGCTCACTTGTTTTTTATTCCTGCAGGACATTTTCATTCAAACTGAAGAAGATATATTGAATACATGAATTAAATTATTTATAGCATTATACCCTTTAGAAAGTTGGCTGCTCAAGCAAGGTCTTCTAAAGAGCTTCTACATAGACTTTCATGTGGCTAAGATATATATCACCAACACCACATCCAAGTTCCCACCAAGGAAATTGTATACATGGACATCCCTACAAGAAGGCACTGAACAAGGCACTGAGTTCTTCTTCAGAAAACTAACACAGTTTTTCACTACATTTGTTTCACATTCCTGGTCTGTATTTTCTAACAATATCTCCACAAGTTCATTTCCCTGTCTTAGCAGTGTATTTTTATAACAAGTTTGGGTTCTCTTTCTTTATCTTTCATCAGCGGTTTGGTCATATACTTCTAAGACGATGTTTGTGGTGTGGGATTTCTCTTTAGTTGGATAAGCCAATCTGAATAGAGAAAGATTTGCAAGTTACATTTACATTTTTGTTACTATGATTTCAATGTAACAATGGCTGCAATAAGGTTGTAAGAAGAAGAAATGATATACATTTGCCTGAATGTATTATTTGACCCTCTGGCACAGTATTTTGAATTCAACATTCAGGAGTGGTTGGGAACAGTACAGTTCCTGTGAATTACTGACTGAAGAATACAGGGGAAGTCAACTGCATTTTTGATTGCTATGTGTTTTATGCTGGTGATGTATTTAAATGCTTTGGTTGGTTGGTTGGTTGGTTGGTTGGTTGGTTGGTTGGTTGGTTGCTTGCTTGCTTGCTTGCTTGCTTGCTTGCTTGATTGATTGATTTAAAATATTTTTATCCCCCCTTTCTCCTTAAAAAGAACCCAAGGTGGCTTACATCATTAAAAAGACAATATTTAAAAGCTAAAAAGAGAGAGGTCTGAAAAATGACAAACAGAAACTGGGCCTTCTCGGCAGTTGCTCTGCAACTATGGAACAGTCTCCTGCCCGAAATTCACCTGGCTCCTTCATTGGGAGCCTTCAAAAGATATTTTAAAACGTGATTATTTAGATAGGCCTTCCCAGATTTTAAACCATCCTGATATAATAGTGCTTTTAATAACTAACATTCAACCCTCTGCTTTTATTATGTTATTTCTTAGTGTAATTTGTTTTAGTAGCTCTTATATTTTGTTTGGTCATTTTGATTCTTTCTGTTTTCTATGTTATTGCTTTTATTACTGTTTTTGTAAACCACCCAGAGTGGCCTTGGCAGCCAGATGGGCGGTATAAAAATGAAATAAAATAAATAAATAAATAAATAAAAACACTAGGTATACAAATATTTAAAAAGAATTGAACAAGTATTACATTAAAAACACTAATAAAATCAATACTAAAACACGTTTAAAACAATAGAGCACAACAATCCATTGTTGGGTTCTTTTAGCCTTCTGCTGTTGTCCTAGAATGTTTTGTTTTAAAGGAGCAAAGTGAAACTCAACCCACTTTTTTGTCTAGCTTAATTATACGTTTAGGTGCAAAGTTTGCTTTGCCAGACGTTATAGCCAGTAATAGTCATAAGGGGTGGGGAAAACTATCATGACTTTTCTATTCATGAGCTAGAAACAGCCCTGATGGTTTTGCAATGAACCCAAATCCCATGTCCCTCAAATCATATGAGTTTTGCTACTACTCACTTTGGCATGAGTTTAATACAAGCCTTCATCCTCTGAGATTTCAGACCTCTAGAGAAAAATGTTAATCTCCTAAACTACATGAGTCTTGTTTGCTGGAGTTTTCTAAGGGGGAAACAGTTTGCTGCACATCTCTTTTGGTACACTAGGGCATAGGAGAATGATAAATGGTGCCACCTGGAATAAAAGGTCTTGCTATTGAGAAGAAGGCATAAAAGGAGGAGAGGATCAGCAAGGTAAGAGCTCTGGAGAGGCTGGAGTTGTCAAAAACCCTTCCCCATCAAGTCATTTTCCGAGAACCATCACAGACAGATTTTTAGTAACAGTCAAATGTGAGAATGTAGGAAGTTGACGTTTTGTCCCTTGGAGAGTTGGAGGCATTGACAGAAGACATGCAAACCTGAAAAATGTACATATGTGGGAGAAATCTGTCATGACAAGAGAGTGCACTTAAGTCACCAAATGGGCCTTGCCCCTGGGACCAAACTCACTTGTGGTTGCACATCCAGTGAAGCCATCCATAAATGAAGCACCTGGCCAATGGAAAGGGAAGCATTTGGCAATCACCTCTTTCAGAATCCATCCAGCATTTTCACACTGAGTACTTGCTGTCATTGATGTGCGCCTCTCTGCTAGACCTTGACAAAACCACTCAAACTGCTGAGCAATTGAGAGCTGTTCCAAAGCACAAGCATGCCTTTTAAGCAGAGCTCAAAGAAATCCCTTTAAAAACTGCTTTGTTAGAGATCTCACTAAACCCTTCAGACACTATTTGCGCTAAATGCACCAGAAACCGGAGGCTCTTTGGGATCGGTGTGTGCTTGCTCGTACCATAAAGGCATCACCAAACTGCTTATGACATGGAATTTTTCTGAATCCAGTCTAAACCCATATAGTGGCCAAGCAAATTAGTGGCAAAATATACAGATTAGGGGTGAATAACATGCAGCTGTTTTTATGCTCCCATCAGGAGCCATACTGGCACCTCTGCTTCCAGGGTTTGACAGCAAAAGTACAATATTTTTTAAAAAAATAACTTCTAGGCTTTTGTTTTGTTTTGATAGCAAACAAGGCATGCAATAGGCCTTCACCTTTTTTTTTTAAGGAAAATCACATTTCCTGGAGACTTCTGAGAGTGTGATTCTCCTGCAAATAAACAAGGAAACAAATAGCCAAAGGTGCATGGTGTCTATCTGGCTTATTTGCAAGCAAATGTATGGACGTTTTCCTGCTCTGCAGTGCAGCAGCCATAGGTGTCATGGGGTGGGTTCCTGGGAGAAGTCCAACAAGTTCCCTGAGCCCTCAAAAGTTTCCCACTCAGGTGGTTAGCCTCTCTCTCTCCCCCCCCCTTCCTCCCTCCCTTCGTAAAAGCAAAATAGAAATAAAAAGTTTTTTTAAAAAAGACAAAAATGTGGTGGCACCCTAAAGGCTAACTCTTATGTTTTTTAATGTGAGCTTTCGTGGACAAGACCACTTCATTAGACATAAGACGAAGTGGACTTTTCCATAAAAGCTCACGTGAAAAAATATAAAAGTTAGCCTTTAAGGTTTTACCGTGTTTTTGTCCTTTTTTACTTTTAATTTCTATTTTGCTTTTACCTATAATGCTTGCACAGACTAACACAGCTACTTCTTCTGCAACTTTCTCTTTTGGCTGAATTTGATCAATGAGTAGCAGTAACACCTACTCTTAAGGTCTACAGGAGCCTCATGGTGCAGGGATTAAACTGCTGTTCTGCAGCCAAAACTGTGCTCACGACCTGGGGTTCAATCCCAGGTAGCCCACTCAAGGTTGACTTAGCCTTCTATCCTTCCGAGGTCAGTAAAATGAGTGCCCAGCTCACTGTGTAGCCTGCATAATTAACTTGTAAACCACCCAGAGAGTGCTTTAAGTGCTGTGGGGCGGTATATAAGCAGCATGCTTTGCTTTGTTTTTACTGCGGTGTGTGGACATGGGCACTGAGGAATTTGTTTACACTCGATCTTTCCATTTGAATGTTTCTCCTGTTATCTGTCAAAATATAGGTTTGAAATCTAGTGTTGTCTTTCCACCCACAACTAAAACTGTAAATTCTTTCTGTGGTTTCCTTTACCACCCCAGGTCTTAATTAATTGCACCATTCATGCTATCAGCTTCACAGCACCTCTCAACTGTATTATTGATGCACAGGAGTGCAGTACTAGATATTGTTCAAGAGAACAAATCAACATTCCATAAGGCAACTCAAAAAATGGGGGAACCCCAAACAAAAATAATAATATGCAGAAACAAATGATGTTTTTTTTCTCTAAAGTTTTTTTAAAAATCAGATAAATAGAAAAAAGTGGTTTAGGTCTCTGGTTGTGAAGCTAGAGGTTGGGAGTTCGATTCCCCACTGTGCCTCCTTGACAGGGGCTGGACTTGATGATCTATAGGGTCCCTTTGAGCTCTGCAGTTCTGCTGTTGCTGTTGCTGCTGCTGTTGTTTTGAAAGAGAATGGTTGGTTGCAGCTACTTTTTCTCATGTTAATTTCTCTCTTCCTACTGCCACCCTTCCTAGTAACATTGCCTTTGTCAGTAGGTTCTGTTCAAGTCTTGCAAATTAATGGCTGTGGCTTCTTCTACTGAGTCAACCAGTCTCATGTTAGGTCTTCCTCTTTTCCTAGTCATCCAGCAAACTTTTTCCAGCAATATATTCTCCAGGAAGGCACAGTGAGGAATCAAACTCCTGACCCCTGTTGCTCCACCCTATTGAGCTACCAAGTCAGCTGTCATATACAATATCATAAATGTTGCATCCTAAGAATGACCAAAGGACCAAAGAGTATTAATAGGTCTCAAGTCATTTATGGCTAATATAGGAATAATGTTGTACTTCTGTCAGTATGTCAACAAATAAACATCATTTATTTGCTGACATACTGATATAAGTATTCATGACACTTTACATAGTAGAAAAGGACGTGTCCCTGCCTCAGGGACTTTACAGTATAAATGTTGGTATGAGAGGAAAAGCAAGATAATGGGGGAAAGTAGAGGCATACAGGGGAGCACAACAATCAAAAGCAAAAAAAAAAAAAAAAGCAAAGTGTGCTGCTTATATACCACCCCATAGCACTTAAAGCACTCTCTGGGTGGTTTACAAGTTAATTATGCAGGTTACACATTGCCCCCTCCCCGCGAGCTGGGTACTCATTTTACCAACCTCGGAAGGATGGAAGGCTGAGTCTACCTTGAGCCGGCAACCTGGGATTGAACCCCAGGTCGTGAGCACAGTTTTGGCTGCAGAACACCAGTTTAATCCCTGTGCCACAAGGCTCCTCAATCAATCAGCAAAATGGGGTTTTTTATATGGAACTAAGAGTTTTATCACATGGTGAAACAGATCACAAAATCAGGCTACTTGTGGAGCTGTCCAGTTGATTTATTTCCTGGCAATCACACAAGGTGTGGGGAAATGTACTCCAGGCCATACCCTTATCTGTGCCCAAGCTGTAGGCCTTCTACCTTATAAGGCTAGACTGGAGGAATTCCCCAGCACATGGAAATGTCACTGTAAAGGAGACGGCCCCCATTAAAACCACCCTTTCCAATGTGATCAGGTATGTTCCTTTGCAGTTGTCTGATCACACCCTCAGTTGTCATCCATGTCCATTACTACATCTGCTTAATATGGGTAAAAACTGAGATTAGGATATAAGATCAACATAAATCTCACTTTCCTCACAATAGCCCATTCTCACGTGTTGCTCAACTGATCACTAGAAAATAATGAGCAGACAGGGAATTGTGTGTGACAGCAAGGGAAAAAGAGAGAGAAGTAGTATGCATAAAGGCATGCTTGTCTGGTGGTGGTACGTAAATAGAGTAAGTGAATGGTGTGTGTATGCATGACTGTACTTATGGATTTGGCCCTACTCGTTGTTGGGTTCAGCACTAGACCGCTTTCTGGAGTGGAAGCAAAGTCACCACTGGTTTAAATAATGCCTCCTCTCCTTTCTCCTCTTCCATATCTTCTTGTAAATCTGAAACTGACTAATTTGAAATGACATTTTTGCATTACCTTCCGAGTGCAAGAGGGGCACAGTGGGAGGTCAGAATGAAGCAGATGCTTCAAGCACTGGATGCTGGAAGCACAACATGGAAACACGCTGTTGAGTGACAAAGCTCTTTGTGCCATGCAACCTGTGCTCCACTTTTTAAGCTGGCTTGCTGCTTTCTGATGTGGTGCAGGATGCCGTCCTGTGCACTCACTCCATTGCCACTCCAGTCATGTTCTGTATGTGGAGTGGGTGTCCGTCAACCCAGGCAAGAACATTTCTTGGGCCTGTTCTTCATTCTTAGTAGCTCTCACCTAGTTGTGTGGCCCCCTTTCATTGAACACTCATCAATGTGGAAATACGGGGCTTTTTTAGAATGACCCCTAAGGGTTAAACCATCCGTGACATGCATTCTGAAGTGCATTTTAAACAGACTAAATTGTATTTCTGTTCTAATGTGAAATTTTGGAGTGTCTCATCATCACTTATCCTATCATTACCTTCAGCTTGGGATAGATTATAAAGTTAGACAAGCACATAATTGGTACCTGGCCTGGGCAAGAGACCAGGTAAAAATGTTCCAACCCGGGAAAGCCTCTTGCCCAACATACTCATCCTTGATTATTTAAAAGAATGATGACACTCCAGAGACCTGGTATGCAAGCCGAAACTTGAATATTCAGTGATGTTGTAGGAGATTGCCTTGCCTTCACTGTACTCAGAGGACTGTTGTGTGGGATGTGGTAGTTGAGGCACGTCGTCTGTTCAGCATCATCACCCATTATCGTGAATGAAACAGGGCATAGGAAAACCCTTCTTTCCCTCCACCTCTCTCTTCTCTGATGAACTATGTAAACAGACCGCCCTAGGCAGCACTAACAGGCAAAATCCCATAAAAAAACAAAATCAGAAACATAATTATATGAGGTTCATGCTGATCCTTTGGAAAACTATGCTCAGAAATAATACAAGGTATGACAAGTTGTAGTCAACAGAGAATTAAAAATTATCAACTGGGGGGGGATTACAGCTGTGCCATTGCTCTCCTAAATCTTCAGTGTTTCTTATCCCATAAGGGAGTTGTTATAATATCTGTTTAGTCATCCTGAGTAGAGTAACTGCTGGAGGCAAATCATGCAATGTGTTACTGACAAGTTAGATGAGTTAGTATTCTCCTGAGGTCATTTTAATGTATGAGTCCAAATTTCTTTCCTTCAATTTGTCTGCTCTTTCATGGAAATGTAAAGAAAAGGGCTCTTGCCTGCATGGCATACATGATCCTGATGGCCCCCCACATTCAGCTTTTTCTTTTGCCGCTCCCTTATCTGGCTCTTCCTGAAATGGTTTCCTGAATAACTGGATGTCTTTTGAAGTCAGCATATCTGTCAGTTCTTTTCTCTTTCCCACCTATCACTAACATGTGACAACTTCGGCTTGTCTTCCATTGGTTTGGACCACCCGTTGTTACGCTTTGGAGCATTTAGGACCACTATTCTGGTTTGCTGCTTCTTTGTTGGGCCACCTCATTTCTTATTTTACAGCCACCTCAAAGGAGTGTGTTTGGATAGTTCCCAAGGACTTCCAGATTAAAACTACAGAGATTCCTTCCTGTGGTAACATCCTGACTGTCAATATTCCTCTCCAAAATCTCCGCTCATTGGGTGCCAACTCTTTTGCATTTTAGGTTCTATGAAAAGGTCAATGGTTGGAAATTTCATTTTACATTTTATATATTATCAGATAAACAGTTGCAGGCTTCCATTCTAATCGAAGTATCTAATGAATAACATTTGAAAGTAATGGCTGGAATCCTATTAGTCTTCATGTAAGATTTGATTAACTAGCAGTGGCTAATTGCTGTCAACTTATGAAGCAGGCTTTAGGTCCAATACAGAAGAAATCTGCTCCCTTGAAGTCTGCTACAGGCGTGATCATCCAGGACCGAGCACAGCAGATGGAACACTGGGTGCAGCACTACTCCGAGCTATATTCCAGAGAGAATGTAGTAACTGAAGAGGTACTAAATAACATTGAGTGCCTGCCTGTCTTGGAAGAGTTGGACAGCGAACCAACTTTAGCAGAAATAAAAGCAGCCTTGGATTTCCTTGCCTCCGGCAAGGCACCTGGGAAGGATAACATCCCTGCTGTAGTTCTGAAGTGCTGTAAAGAGATCATCACCACCAAACTGTATGAAATCTTTTGTCTTTGCTGGAGGGAAGGTGGAGTACCACAGGACATGAAGGATGCAAACATCGTTTCATTGTATAAGAACAAAGGAGACAGGGGTGACTGCAATAACTACCATGGCATCTCTCTTCTCAGTGTTGTAGGGAAGCTGCTTGCCCGTGTTGTGCTGAAGAGACTCCAGGTGCTTGCAGACAGAGTCTATCCAGAATCACAGTGTGGATTTCGAGCTAATAGATCCACCACTGACATGGTATTCTCCCTCAAACAGCTGCAGGAGAAATGTAGGGAACAACAACAGCCACTCTTTGTGGCCTTCATAGATATCACAAAGGCCTTTGATTTGGTTAGCAGGGATGGCCTTTTTAAAATACTTCCCAAGAGTGGATATCCACCTCGACTCCTTAACATAATCAGGTCCTTTCATGAGGAAATGAAGGGCACTATAGTTTTTGATGGCTCAACATCAGATCCCTTTGACATCCGAAGCGGAGTGAAACAGGGCTGTGTCCTCGCACCGACCCTGTTTGGGATCTTTTTTGCTGTCATGCTGAAGCACGCCTTTGGAACTGCGACAGAAGGTGTCTATCTCCGGACTAGATCAGATGGAAAGCTCTTTAATCTCCTAGATTGAGAGTGAAGACCAAAGTCCAGCTGAAATGCATGCGGGACTTCCTCTTTGCCGATGATGCAGCCATTGTTGCCCACTCTGCTGAAGACCTCCAACATGAATCATTTTAGCAAGGCCTGCCAAGACTTTGGATTAACAATCAGCCTGAAGAAAACACAAGTCATGGGCCAGGGCGTGGACTCACCTCCCTCTATTACCATCTCCACACAAGAATTGGAGGTTGTTCATGACTTTGTGTACCTTGGCTCAACGATCTCTGACACTCTCTCCCTAGATGTCGACCTGGATAAACGCATTGGCAAAGCAGCTACCATGTTCTCAAGACTCACAAAGAGAGTATGGCTCAATAAGAAGCTGACGGCATATACCAAGATCCAGGTCTATAGAGCCTGTGTCCTGAGCACACTCCTGTACTGCAGTGAGTCCTGGACCCTTTGCGCACAGCAGGAGAGGAAGCTGAACACGTTCCATATGCGTTGTCTCCGACGCATTTTTGGCATCACCTAGCAGGACAAAGTTCCAAATAGAGTAGTCCTAGATCGAGCTGGAATTTTTAGCATGTATACATTACTGAAACAGCAACGTCTACATTGACTTGGGCATGTCGTGAGAATGGCTGATGGTCGGATTCCAAAAGATCTCCTGTATGGAGAATTAGTGCAGGGAAATCGCCCCAGAGGGAGACTACAGCTGTGATACAAGGATATCTGCAAGCGGGATCTGAAGGCCTTAGGAATGGACCTCAACAGATGGGAAACCTTGACATCTGAGCATTCAGCCTGGAGGCAGGCGGTGCAGCATGGCCTCTCCCATTTTGAAGAGACACTCGTCCAGCAGGCCAAGGCAAAGAGGCAGTCCCGAAACCAGCAAAATCAGGGAGCTGGACAGGGGACAGATTGTATTTGTCTTCAGTGTGGAAGGGATTGTCACTCTCGAATTGGCCTTCTCAGCCACACTAGACGCTGTTCCAAGTCCTCCATACAGAGCACATTACCATCGTCTCTTGAGACTGAAGGATGCCTAATCACCATCATGAGGTGTCAGAGTATATTTCTTTTGTACAAGTGGGCAAATTACCAGGCATGCAGCCAAGACATTTCCTGGCACCTTGTCAGTTAGCCACAATTAGCTGCAACAAGTTACACAACCTTACAAAAACACCAGTCGGACTTTG
The DNA here is from genome assembly GCA_037013535.1 of Intellagama lesueurii. Lineage (NCBI taxonomy): Eukaryota > Metazoa > Chordata > Lepidosauria > Squamata > Agamidae > Intellagama > Intellagama lesueurii. The sequence continues at coordinate 227,211,452 of JBAJHW010000002.1, read as the reverse complement.
GCTAATGCTTTATATTACTTACAAATTTTTAATTTCAAAATATTCAATGCATTTCTCCAGTTTAATGCAAAAGTAATGATTTGAACATTAAATATAACAAGTTAATTGCAAGCTCTACTAAACATTTCACCAACTAATGTGCTGGACACTATTATGCTAATACTGTTTAGTATCATCTGCGTAAAATCTACCACCACCAAATTGTTCCAGCAGAAAGCTTTCACTAGAAGCCCTTGCCATTGGAGGCATGGCATGTTGTATGATATGGAGAAGAAGGTATTCTTAGTGTTTGTACCCCTAGCTGGAACCTGAGATGTTTCCCCAGTATCTGCTTTGCTGTCATTTTGGCAACAGGCCAAACCCCTTTACATTTTCCTCAGCCTCTTAGACATACATTTAATCCTGCAGGTTAAAAAGCAGAACAAAAATCCAGCTTTTATCATCGTATTATGTTTCAGTTCTCGTGTTTCTGTAATTTGGTTTTGTTGCATTTTTACTGTTTTAAAATTTCTTGTGTAAATCATCCAGTGAATTTTTATTGAAGGATGTACAGAAACATACTCAAATAAATATATCAAGTAAATGTTGTTAGTGATGCTTTATGACTGCTGTTACTACACTGTTTAAATTTTCTTGTCAACCTCCTCTTAAGGTGCTTCATAAATTTATACCATGGCACATCAGGATATTCTGCTCTTTTAGAATTCAGGTTTGTATTTTTATGGTTTTAGTACCTATGTTTCTTAGATGGCATGAACATTTTTATTTGATGTACAACGTGCAAGACAGCTCCCAGAAATCCTGGCCAGCACAGCTAGTATTGAGGGCTTCTGGGAGCTTCAGCCCAAGAACATCTGTCTTATCCACAGTTAGGAACTACTGCTCTACCCTAATCATTGGTATGGAACACCACGGAGGGACACAGGAGAACCCATAGGAAAGCATTATCTTATTACCAAGTGTAAGTCATTTACCAGTGCAGCACACTTGTTCCCATTCCATAAACAGGCTGGGATGTCACTTCCGCTCAGGAGGAATGGGCAGCTAAGAACTAAACCTCCGCGTCGCCGATATGGTAAACAACTTTTAAAATGCATTTCTTCCTTTTGAAGACTGTTTTTTTCTGCATAAACCTTCGGAGGGAAAGATAAGGAATGTGTACATTTAGTTAAACTCTTTAAAGACTGTTGATTTAGAGTGGAATACTGCTTTCGTTTTTGAGTCTGATAAGCTGTTAGAGTTTTTAGAGCCCTACTTCTAATGAGAGCTTCCGACAACAATATTCACTCCTAATTATTCTTCTCTATGCCAAAGAGGAAGGACAAGGCTGTTAAAATTCCTGCTTGGACAAGAGATAAAGCTTTAGATAAAACTTCTGACAAGCCGTCGGATCGCAGCCTGGAACGCTTGAGGAGGGTGGAGGCGGCATTAGAAAAAAAAGAGTCAGAGAGCAAAGTCTCCCCATCCCAAGCTGTAGATAAGCAAGAAGCAATGGACGAACTGACATGGGTTGTGAAGGACAGTCCTGTAAAATGAGTCAGGAGTCTGAGCAAGCAGTGAGACGAGCCAAGTCTATTGAAATGAGCATTAATAAACTTCAAGATCAAGTCATAGGAATGACACAGGAGTTGAAAATTGTCAAACAGAAAGTTAAGGAAGTGGGAGACAGGGCAGAAGCAAATGAAACCAAGATAAGCAGGTTGGACGAGAGAATCAGCGAAACAAACAAAAAGCTGATTTATCTGGAAGACAATTCCAGAAGGTCCAACATTAAAATAATGAATTTGCAATTGCAACATGGACAAGACCTCAAAAAAGAGATTATAATGTGGGTTAACTCCATAATGGGCACACAACACTTGGATAAACAGGACATAGAAAGAGCTCATTTTGTTGGTAATCCCAAAAGCCCAAGGACAAGACCAGTGGTGGTGAAGTTTTTTAATTATACAAAGAAAGAACAATTTATGAGATAAATTAAAAAAAACAAGACCAGCTGGTCTACAGGGGCACTAAGCTGCAGATTTTCCAAGATTTAAGCAGTGATTCTTTAAATTGGAGAAAATCTATGAAGCCTGTTACAGTAGTATTGATCAAAAATAATCTTAAATACCACTGGAGTCATCCTGTGTTTTTTGAAAATTTGGAAAGATCAGGTTCTGTTTAAAATCTACTCATGCGAAGAAGGTAAAGACCTGTTGAAGGCGTGGAAACTCTGGCAGAAGGAAGAGGGAGGTCAGGAGTTAACCCTGACTTCAAGCAAAAAAACAGAAGGTTTGAAGCAAAAAGGACCAGATTCCTGAAGGGTTAGAAAACGGACCACCTGTTGTTTCCCCCCCTTCTAAATCTTTTAATTTTCTTTACTTTTACATTTCTTCTCTCTTTCCTTCATTCATTTATATTGATTTTTTTCTCTTTCTTTCTAGTTTTTAGTAATAACTATACTAATTTTATTAATAATAGATAGCAAGAGTAATAATAAAACAAACATTATTAATAATTCTGGATTTTAATTGTTTGTTTACTTATAATTACAGGGGAGAGAGGGGGTGGAGAAGGGGGGTTCAGTGTTATCAAATATTAAGAAGAAATGTGAAAATTTGATAAAAAGAGCAGAGGCGAGGTTCTGGCTACGGTTCCGCCGGAGAGTGGTGGCGTGTCCCCCCCCCCCCACCTTGTGCCCTTGCTAGTAGTTATAGCGGGGGAATATGGTGGGGTGGGAAAAAAGATAAATGTTCAGTGGGTTGTTAGGGGTAAAGCATTGTATGTTTGGGTTATGTTGAGTTTAAATTTTAGTGTATTTTTGTTAGTTTGTTGGGGGGAGGGGTTGCACACGGGGCCTGTTAGGAGGAGAGACCTTGAACTCAAATTGGAAAGAGAATAAGACTAGCCACTTTAAATGAGAAAGGCCTGGGATCAATAGAGAAAAGAAGAAGAATAGAAACATTATTGAAGAAAAATAAGGTGGACATTGCCTTTTTGCAAGAGTCTCATCAGTCAGAAGATGGAGTCAACGAACTTAAGATGAATAATATAGACATTTATGAAAAAACTTTGGAACGTCTAAATCTAGAGGTGTGGCAATCATAATTTTTAAAAATTGTGAATTTACAGTGAAACAGGTAGTAAAAGATTGTAATGGTAGATTTATAATAATACAAGGTAAAATGGGTTTGGAAGAATATACTTTGGTTAATGTTTACGCACCTAATAATAAACAAGGGGATTTTTACGACACGGTTATTAAAGAAATGGAGAAGGTAAAGAAGGGTTATGTTATTATGGCAGAGGATTTCAATATGGTTATGGATAAGATAAAGGATAAAACTTTTTATGATCGGAATGATGTTCTCCAAAGAAACACAATATTGAGCAAGAAGGTAAAAAATAATGACTTGAAGGATATTTGGAGGGTAATGAAAGGTGATGAAAGAAGATATACTTATTTTTCAGCAGTATATAATAGTTATTCCAGAATAGATTTCATATTCACATCTCAAGATTTAATTCCTAAGATAGTTAATACTGAGATTAATTCCATAAAAATAACAGATCATGCTTTGATGTCAATGGAGATTGAAATTAAAAAAGATTATAAAGACTCTAAAAGATGGAGAATAGATATTAACATTTTCCAGTACCCAGAGGTAATAGAAAAAAGAAAGAAAAAATGGTTAGAATTATGGACAATAAATGAAGCAGGAGGTACGAAATTAGGCCTGTTGTGGGACACGATGAAAGCAATTTCAAAAGGAATAACAATAAGGGAATCCTGTAAACTGAAAAAAATTAAGGAGATAAACATGAAAAAACTGGAAGAAGAATTGAGAAATTTGGAAAGCAAGTTTTTTTTAGAAAGAGATAGAAGGATATTGGCAGAAATTCAGGCAAAGAGAAAGGAACTAGAAAACTTATAGAGAAAGTTCAGAGGGATTTGATGTATATAAAGAGGAATTTTTTTGAATTTAGCAATAAAAATTCAAAATTATTAGCTAGAATGTGCAAAAATAGATTAAAAAACACGATTGGTAATTAAAGATAGAACAGGTAAGAGGTGTAATATAATGAAAGATAAACTGAAGATTTTTCAAGAATTTTATCAGAAATTAAATAAAGGAAACAATGTACTGAAAGAGAATATAGAAAATTATATAAATGAGAATTTAAAAACTAAATTATTAGAATGTGATAAAAGAATATTAGAAGATATTAAAGAAGAAGAAATTGCTGAAGTCTTTAATAAAGTGAGAAATGGTAAAACACCAGGCCCTGATGGATTGGGTCCAGAATATTATAAACATCTTAGTTTCATTTTGATACCTAAGCTAAAAGTGTTTTATAATAAAATATTGGAAGGAGAGACAATGCCACCTTCTTGGAAACACTCATTAACGATTCTTATCCCAAAACCCAACAAGGATCTAACAGATCCAGGATCTTATAGGCCTATATCTCTAATAAATCAAGATGCTAAGATTTTTACTGCTATATTAGCAAATAGATTAAATAGATTTATAGCAAATTATATTAAAGAGGATCAATGTGGTTTTATAAAGGGAAGACAAATGGATAATTTAACTAGGCGAGTTTTGAACATTATATATGAGGTAGAAAAGGAAAAAACAAAGGCAACCGTTTTATCACTAGACATATTTAAGGCCTTTGATTGTGTGGAATGGCCAACATTAAAGCTGCTTATAAAGGGTTGGGGATTTGGTAGAAGATTTATTGGGGTTATAGATCAATTATATTCAGATAATACTTCAGAAGTAATAGTTAATGATGGTTTAACAGAACGGATTTTTCTAGGCCGAGGTACAAGACAAGGCTGTCCACTTTCACCAATATTGTTTTGTATGATTATAGAACTGTTAGCTAATGCAATAAGAAATGATGAATTAATTAAAGGATTAGGTAAAAATGATACAAGTAAGATTAATTTATTTGCTGATGATTCATTATTAACCATTAAAAACCCATTAGAAAGTATGGATAAAATTTTATTTTATTTATTTTATTTATTTTATTGAATTTCTACCCCGCCCATCTAGACCAAAGGTCTACTCTGGGCGGCATTACAAGTTTAAAAACAGTTAAAACCAATAAACATACACTATAAATCCAAGATGGTAAGATGTGAATTTAAGATAATTAAAAATCATTTAGAAAAATTTGGGGAAATAACAGGATTAACTATTAACTGGCAAAAAACACAAATAATGATGTTTAATTACAATAAATATGAACAAGAAACGTTTGTAAATAAATATGGTTTTAAAATGTGTAATTATATTAAATATTTAGGTATAAATATAGTTAAAGTGACTCAAAAATTAAAGAAGCAAAATTTTAACAAATTAAAAAGTGATATTAAAGATAAATTGCAGGAGTATTCTAAATTGAAACTATCGTGGTTTGGGAGAATCGCTATGATCAAAATGAAAATATTACCAAGAATTACTTTTTTATTCAGGATGCTCCCAATACAATTAGAAGAAGAAGATTTTAAGTATTGGCAGGGATTAATTAATGGATTTTGTAATCAAGGTAAAAAATCAAGAATAAATAAAAGATATTGGCATAAGGCTCAAAAAAGGGAGGTTTAGGTATTCCTAATATAAAAAAATTATTATATAGCGAATCAACTAAGATTTATTGGAGATATTATATATAACAAAGGAAGGTTAATTTTGCGGGATATGGAATCCTCAGAAATAAATGGGAATATTGAAAAATATTTGTTTAATGTAGTAAAAAGAAATACAATAAATCAGGTGAATAACCCTTTTTTAAGAAACATGTTAAATGTCTGGAACAGATATAAAAAGAAGTTATGTCCCTTTACTTCACCACTAAAATTAGTGACCGAAATAGAAAATTTCCCAGCAAAATTGAAGGGTTTAGCTGATTTGTTTAAGGATAAAAAAGTTGCCAGATTGAAGGATTGGATGATTAAAATGAGATCGAAGGATCAGATTATAGTCAAACTTCAAACTAATAAACTATCATGGTATAATTATATCCAATTAGATAGTTGGACAAATGAATGGTTGAAAACTAATGGCAAATGTAGAGAATGTACTAAGTACGAACAATTTCTATCATCACATGAAGACATGCAGAAAGATGCTTTGAGGAAGGGAGTAGTAAGTAGAATTTATAACCTAATTTTGGAACAAGAGGAAAAAGAGACTGAAATAGAAGGTTTGAAATCAATTTGGGAACATGATTTAAAGACAGAAATTAAAACAGAGGATTGGACAAAAATTTGGAAGATGAGAGTTTTAAGATTAATGTCGGTAAGAATAAAGGAAAAAAAATTTAAAGTTAGTTTAAGGTGGTACATGACTCCGGTGAAATTGAACATAATAAATTCAGACTATTCTAAGGCCTGTTGGAAATGTGATGAAGAAATTGGCACGTATCATCATATGTGGTGGGAGTGTAAATGGATTCAGAAATTTTGGAAACTGATTTTTAAGGAAATATGTGATATATTTGGAAAAGATATTGAATTTAATTCTAAAATTGCTTTGTTGTCAATTTTTGATAAGATAGAACTTGATTATTGCTCAAAGGAATTGATTTCCAATTTTATGACAAGTGCTAGAATATTAATAGCTAGATTCTGGAAAGATAAAAATGATATTAAATTAGAAGATTGGTATAATGAAGTATGGGGCATTGCGTTAAATGATAAATTGACTACTGAACTTAAGATGAAAAGAGAGGAAATAAGTTTAAATATTTTTTATGCTATTTGGGGTAGATTTATTGAATTTGTATTAGTGAAAGGAAAGGGGAAAGCCTCTAAGCAACAATCAACACAATTTTGGAAAGGAGGTTCGTAATAAAAGTATTGCTCCAAAGGGTCCCGTGGGTATGGGGGTGCACTGTGTTTTAGATTGTATTAGTAAGTATTTTGTATTCTTGTATTTGTTTTGGAAATAAAAAAAAATAAACAGGCTGGAAGCCAGATTGGAATGGATATAAATATATGTTTAATTCAATTGTATTGTTACCACATACAATTAATCTCCACTTGCTACTGCTGGGATTAGGTATTCCAAGCCCTCCTCCTCCTCCACAGAAGTTGTTAGAATCAACAGCATTATGAGGCCTGCTGAGACTTCATTTTGAATTTTGAGCAGCCTATTTCCATCACAGCTAATTATTAGAAGAACTATTTAACAGTAGGACTTGGTCTCTGTTTTTTCTTGTTTTCCTTTCCCCTGACCATCCCTTTTTCCTTTTCTGTCATGTCTTTGTAGACTATAAGCCTGATGACAGAAACTTACGTTAATAAAATAAATACGTTATCAGATAGACTCTTAAAGAGTGTTGTTGTTTTTGTCATGCCTAAAATTTGGTTAGTATAAATCCAGATCTTTGTTTCAATGGATCACCAAGTATTATTGAACTGCATCTCTCAGAAACCCACACCATTGGCCATGTCAGCTGGGCTTCTGAAAGTCAACGTCTGATGATATTTTGGGATTCAAAGTTCTGAACCACCAGTTAAATCATTTTGTGAACTTGGGAGGGGCAGTAACTTGGGAAGTGGGGTGGGGACACAAATGTCACAGACAGAGGAACAGTTGAACTAGTATGATAGCCTCCTGGCATCCTAAATTTAAGCAGAGGTTGACAAACTGATCTCATCATAATGCCAAGTTCACTTACCAAGCTAAAGATTCAGTATTATAGACAAAAGTTCTCCTTATTTAAGCATTATGGATAATCTTTGAAATATTGCACATATGCATAACCAAAATGTGTCTTATGAAGGTGGCACATGTATTGATAATAATCATGTGCCATCAAGTCAATTCTGACTTATGACAACCATTTTCAAGGTTTTCCAGGTAGAAAATACTCAGATGCTGTTAACCATTCTTGTCTTCTAGGGGCACCCCAGGACTGTGCAGCTTGCCCAAGGCTTGCTTTTCTCACAGGAATTAAACTCCCAAACTCTGGCTCTACAGTCAGATACCAAACCACTGAGCTATCCAGCCAGCTGCCATGTGTCTTCTTTTTTGCCCCACGGATTATAGTGTCAAACATCAATTATGCATTCGGTCTCTCACTGGCTGTTAATCTATGTCTTTTGGTTACAAGGAGGCACAGGCAGAAGGAGCAACTGTGGAAACAGAACAAGCAAAAGCAGCAAGCAAAATGCTTGCATGTTGCAGAACTTAGCATGATGGGGAAGCTGTCAAAAGAGGAGCTGATGGAGTCTGGCTGCTGAGTTCTAGCACCAGTGCAAGCACACAAATTATCTCATCCATTTCAGTGTATGTTCAAAATATAATAAAAATATTAATACATCAATATTTGTTGGATTCAAGTCAGAGCTCATATTACCTTTGACAATTACAAATCTACTAGATTTTTCTTACAATCAAACTATTTTTAGGTTTCAGCAACATCATTGAACAAAGTCACTGCCCACTAGCTACTTGTTTCCTTTTTTTCCCTTCGAGTCCCAGTCCCCAACATTCTTTCATTGTCCAGCCTGCCAGCAAACTGTCTTCTCCTTATCCCACACTTGTCCCCTTCATATCTTGCTAGCCTTTACTTCAAAGCCATGCAACTTGCACTCATGTCCACTAATATGACAAACCTTACCCTCAGACCCATAACTCTCAGCCTATTCTTTCGGTAGTAGCTATATTTGAGATTATGATGAACATTCACAAAGCACCAGAACAGAAGAAGATTGTATACAATTAATAGCAATGATGCAATGCAATACAAGAGCTGCACAAATGAGTTAACTTTGGCAAATAGAGCATTTCACCCTGTTAGGTAGTAGCTGGACCCAAACATTCTGATCCAAATAGTGCTTCTCCCCAATATCAACTAATCCATGATTCAAGATCTCCCCAGGAAGCTCTGTTTTGTGGTGCCCTTCAAGAGTATGTCCTGTGGGTCATTCTACATGGCAGGGCCTTTTTGTAGTAACATCCCCACTATGGAATTTCTTTCCGGTAGAGGTAACTCTGTCCTCTGGGAGTGGACTCTGGGGAATCTGTAGCAATTCTCCTCTGTGACTCTCTGTACTTCTATGTGTAGCAAAAGGAATTTTACCCATACAGTAATTTGAAACTCTGCAACAGAACTTTGTGGAGTTTTCCTCTTTCATAAGGAAGAGTATTCCGCAGATATAACAATGGATTGAGGAAGTGGGCTTGTCCACAAAAGCTCACGTTAAGATATGGCATTCAGTCTTTAATGTGCCACGATGTTTTTGTCTTCTTTGGTTGTTTGGTTTGGGCTTGATATGCTAGGGTAACATGGCTATGTCTTCTGAAACTACAGCAGTGGGTAAGATAGTAACTTGTATGTGGACTCTACTATCTCAGATTGTAAAAGGAGTTCTATGTGACTGCATAGTCTAGATTTTACCAGCAGATCGTGAGCTCATCTGCTGTTTGGAAAAGCAATTAAGTAGTGGTGTTTCACCAACCCTCTAACATCTGTCAGATGAAGACATGCACTCATTCAACATTACGTGAGAGAGTAAGTCTGTATGGACAAATGGAGAGCAAATAAAGTCTGACAACCGTCTAAGCTCCAGTAAAAGAAATCTGGACACATTAACCTCAAAGAGTAAATGCCTTACTGCATGTTTTAAATTTAGATATCAAAACCATGCAGATTTTATCAGTGTATAAACTGGCAATTGGTAGTATTATTATGGTGTTTACTGATAGAAAAATGTATATATTTTCTTTCCTTTTCTGACTGCATGGCTAATATTAAGTAAAACAGCTGATACACAACTTTAAACAAAAATACTACAGTCAGCAACACAGAAAGGAAAAGCAACCAATTATCCAACAAACCAATTTCAACATAGCCCCTAGGTTTTACTAAAAAGTCAGGCTACGCAAGAATATTCCAGCTCCTAAGGTGACATAATGCATTCTCTAGTGAAAGGAGTCTATAATTTATAAATTAGTCTTTCTTGCCTAATTACCACAGTCAAGAAATGCCTGTCACACTTGAGCATACTTGAGATGGCGTGGGAGATGACAAGTCTTCAGTTATTGATGGTAACATGCAAGGCAGTTTATACAGGAGGTGGTCCTTGAATTGTTCTGATGTCAGGCTGATTATTTAAATCCCCAGGTTAAAAACACCACCTTTCATAGAGCCTGGCAGGCACAACAGGTATCTCCCACCAGTCTGGCTGGTGCACTGTGAACCAAATGGAAGTTTTTGAACACTTTTCTGACCCAAGTTCAAAGTCTCGTCAAATAGACATTATTCATCCCGTGAAGTTTAATGTCTGTGAGGTTTAAATGAAGTTGTTTGTCTTGCATCAAGAGGCGAACAATCCCCTACTCTGTCAGAAATATTAGTTAAAATAGGAGGACATGGTGGGGTTCCTTGACACAAACTGGTGTTCAGTTACCACTCTTTCCCTCCCCACTCCAGACAGACTATGGTGAGAATACAACTGTGGGCACTAGCGATGGGGTGCAACCATTTTCAGAGTGGGAAGGTGTAAGATCTAGTACCAAAAGAAACATGCATTTGCATTTTACCAGTCCAATGGATATATTTGGAAAATGTACCCTGGTATTAAACAAAACTGGACTTTCTAGAACCCTGTCACACCCATAGCGACTTGTGATCCTGGAGAGTATGATTCAGTTCGGGATAAGGAGCTTAAAGTAACCATCCTTACAGTGAGCACATTTTCTAAACTCAAGACTAGAACAGTGGTGTAAGTGAGTTGGAATGTCCCACTCTGGCATACTGAATAGATTTGACTATTACGCTGTACTAATATAAATTCCCATCTACTGCATTAGATTGGTCAAGGAGGAGTCATCAACATAACAGCTGAGGGGCCAAGCTAAAATGCCCCCAGTTGTGACATTCCTTGGAAGGAGGAAGGAGGGTAATGAAATGAAATGGAGGAAAACGGAAGGGTGGAGGAAAATGGCGGAAGGGTTAAGCAGATAGACCATTGAAGAATGCATGTGGCCTCAGCTTTTGTGTCACTTGCCTATTTGTGATGTCCACAGGTAGCACAAGGTTTAATAACAGTTAGCTGTGTGGAGATGACAGAGAATGGGTCTTGTATAATGTAGCCCATCTAATCTCACATAGGGAAGGAAGAGAAGCCAATGTCATTTTTTATCCTCTCCTACGCTACTCTCATTTTCTTCAGAGGCAGAATGACATTGAAGGTTAGAGTTTAAGCCTTCTCCAGTGGTCGTTTCAAACCATCAGAAAAGAAGATTCAGCATCTCTGTTGGACAACTTTTCCACTTGTATGTATTCAGACTCTTTGTACCCAGGAAAGATGTGGAATATTTCCAATGTAAAATTCAGCTGCTAGTTATACATCAGCCAGAGCTGTAACTATCATTTATGGCACCCAGGGCAAGCCACTCTGCCTTAAGGCATGGCCACAAGCCACCACCAAGAAAAAGGTGGAGGTGAAAGGTCATGCTTTAAAAAAAAAAGGAAGAGAAAGTTTATGCCTTTTAAAAAGTGAATAAGATTATGAAGTGTTGTTTACTTTCCAATCATTCACCAATAGGTTCACCCATAGATTGTGATACCCTGTAAATTTCAGCATCCTGGGGTCCCTGCCCTAGTTACAGCTGTGATACCAGCATGTCTGCTCAGCAGTATTTTATACCAATGCTGGTGGCGGGGAACAGCAGAAGATGGCCATGCAAAACTTGTTCAAGTTTAAGATTTTGTTATGTTTAAAACTACTTTGGATCAGAAGAGGAACTCTCAGTAGTGTCACAAGACTCATAGACACATCTGGCTGCCAAACAGAGTGTATTTTTTCACTCACACTTTTTCTAAGTTGTTTGTTGTATGACTATTTTATTTCACTTGATTTGTCATTGTTGTAAAAACAGGTGGCATTCTTTGCTATTTAACGGTAGATAAATCTGGGCAGATAAGTAATGTTTAATTTCTTGGTGTTTTCTTTTGTAGAATTCTGAGTCTTCACTGTCACATATTATGTTCTCCTTAAGAACATAAGAAGCATGCTTAAGTTTTAAGATTTAGACCAGCTTTCTATCTATTCCAGCATTTTGTTCCCATGGTGGCTGACCAGATGCCCAAAGGACATAAATCTAAATGCATTCTTCTGCTCATGGTTTCCAGCAACTGGTGTATAAATGCATATTGTCTTTGATTCTGGAGGCATCACTTAAAGCCATCATGGCTGATCAATCTTCAGTAGCCTCTACAATTTTGCCTAATCACCTTTTGAACCTTTCAGGTATGTGCCATCAGTACACCTCCCAAATGCATGATGCAGGGTCTCCTTTTAAAAACTCCCACATTTAAACTTCAAAGGAGGATCCTGGGCTCTACTATTATGAAGGGAAGAAGGAGAAAACACCATAAAGATCTGTGCACTTCAAAGTCCTCTTACTCCAGAACAATAATTGTCCAAGAAATTGATTCCAGTTCAGTCAATCAACATGTTAATTTCCAAGTCTCTCTGGTATCTATTGTTTTTCTCTCCATTAAAAAGCAACGGAAAAAGCAGGAAGTTTCTACAAGAACAAAACACCTGACTTCCCATTTAACTCACCAGGAAATGATCTGGTTTAAGAAAGGGGAAATCCAGGGGAACAAATCCTGCCATTTCAAAGACAAAGGAGTGGAAGTTTGATCTCTGAAACAAACAGTGCACATTGCTTCCATATGCTGATTCCAGACTAAAGCACAGGTAATCCCTCCAAGTGCACCATTTGTGATCACTTGCAGGTGTACATGAGATTGGCCTTTATATCTGATTGTGGAGATGTGATTGGCCTTTACATACTTCTAATTGCAGTGGGAATGTAAAGGCACACTCTCAGACATTCATTTTTGTCTACATAAAGAGCCAAAAAATCAAGCATGAGGGTAGGCAGGTGCAGGACAAAGTCTCAAATGCAACATGTGTGTGGCACCCGCCTGCCACACACTGACTGCCTCTCACAGCCACTTGCTGCTGCTACTGCCAGTGTGATTTTTAATATTTGTTCTATTTTTTTTTCAAACTGGAAGAGTGCTATTTCAGTATTACATATTTCAGTATTACTTGACAAACGCCACACAGTTGAGCACACATGCCAGCGCAATGGTGGGTGGGTGCAGGACAAAGCTTCAAATCCAGCAATTTTAAAAGCTCATGTACTGTAGCTCCCTTGACTGATATACAACACAGCTTAAAAACACAGTAAAAGTTGTCCTGAGAGGATGCACAAACCGACTAAAAAACCACGTTACTACCACATGCCTTTAAGCCAACTTCAAAAACCGCAATCCATCATTTGGTTAATTTCAGTAGTGTAATCAGGCCTACGATAAAGCCTGACCGGAAAAAAACAATCTGATCCATTGTTTTATTCTTATCTCCCACTTCCCTGTTTTGAAATGGAGAGAGAAGGAAACAGCCATATGAAGTTTTGAAATCTCTACTTCCCACCCACTGCACTGAAACCCTTCTCTTACATTCTCTATCTCTATTCCCTTCCTTTATGATTTCATTCCCATACCCTCCCCCTTTTAAACTTACTGATTCTAAACAAATATCAGCAATAGTCCCAGAGACCCAAAATGTAGCTTCCTGGAACAGATGAGCAATCTCTATGTGGTTCCAATCTAGAACAGATGAGGACCACCATTTTGAGGTGAAGAAAACCACGCCCAACTTCCCTATCATCCTTATTACCTCTTGATTTATTATAAGGTTAATTGACTAATGAAGGCTACCAAGTTGGCACTAACTGATTCTCTACATGCACCAAGGCATGACATCTAATACTTCCAATTCGAAGGGAAAATGTTAATAGGATAAGAGTTGCCTAAGAGTACAAAGCAATGCAGATTTACTCAGAAGTAATCCTACTGTGTTCTTACTTTTATGTATAATAATAATCATGTGCCATCAAGTCAATTCTGACTTATGGTGACCTTTTTCAGGGTTTTTCAGGTAGAGAACACTCAGAAGTAGTTTACCATTCCCTTCTTCTGGAGGCATCCTAGGACTGTGCAGTTTGACCAAGCCCATACAGGCTGGCTCTTCTCCTAGGAAGCATAGTGGGGAATTTGCAGACAGATGCCTAAACCACTGAGCTATCCAGCCAACTTTTATGTACAGGCATATCTATTTATTAGTGGCTAGCTAGATAGCTAAGTGGTTTAGGTCTCTGGCTGTGGAGCCAGAGGTTGGGAGTTTGATTCCCCACTGTGCCAGCCTTTGTGGCATTGGACAAGATGCAGAGTCCCAGGGAAGCCCCAGAAAGGAAAGGTGAACCACTTCTGTGTATTCTCTACCTAGAAAACCCTGGAAAGGGTCACCCTAAGTTGAAATTCACTTGACAACACACAATTATGATTATTATATCTATTTATTGGTCACATGTATAACCTATTTTCCAAATATTTTATTTCTTTTTCTGTAAACAATATTTTTTCCAAATCCATATCTATGAAGACATTTTGTGTAGAAGTGATTTTGTGTAAGCAGTGATTAGAAAACACTTAAACCACAATCCTACACCTACGCAGCTGGGAGTAAATCTCATTTGATGTACTGGGACTTCTGGGTAGACATGCGTAGGATGCCACAGTTAGCCTTTTTTTTTAACCATAGAAAATGAGTCTGTGATATAAACGGCTGCTTTAGGACTGCACAGCAGTATGCACTTCAATTCTTAATCCTTTTCTCTGTGCTATTTGTATTTTGTATAAAGATGAAGCGTAGCATGGATGTGAAAAATTGATGAAAATTTGAAGCCATTCTTTGCAATTTTTTCTGTTTAGCCCTTCAACATTTCTCTTTTGTTGGAATGCCCCACATCAAAAACAATTGATTAGGGCAAGCCTTAGTCCCTAATTGCTCTTTCCTTCTCAGGACTAGATTCTGGTTCCCTTAATTTGAAATATGGGAGTAGGTCTGAGAATTTGGAACAGAACCTGGATTAATGCTATATGTAGGGATGTTAAAGAAGAAATTCTGAACTTGTGAGAGTGAAAAGGAACTCTGTACACTACTGGAGATTTTAAAAATAATAGCAAATTAAATAATGTGGAAGTTGCTGCTTTCAGTCTTTCCTCATAGGGCTTGGTTTCCAGTCCCCTTGTCATCTTTGTTACCCTCCTCTGAACTTGCTCCAGTTTGTTGGCATCCTTCTTATTCAAGTTGAGGCTTAACCAGTGCTGAATAAAGGGGAACTAGCACCTCACCGGATTTGGAGACTATACTTCTGTTAATGCAGCCTAAAATAGTATTTGCCTTTTTTGTAGCCACATCACATTGTAGGCTCATATTTAGTTTTGATCTACAACAATCCCAAGATCCTTCTCGCTTGTAATATTACTGAGCCAAGTTTTTCCCATCTTGTAACTGTGTTTGGTTTTTGCCCCCTAGATATAGAACTTTGCACTCATCCCTGTTAAATTTCATTCTGTTGTTTTCATCCCAGTGCTCCATCCTATCAAGATCATTTTGAATTTTGTTTCTGTCTTCTAAGATCTTTCTGTCTTTCAGCTATTCCACCCAGTTTTGTGTCATGTGCAAATTTGATAAGCATTTCCTGCAACACCTGATCCAGGTTATTAAAAGAAATGTTGAAGAGCACTGAGCTCAGGACTGAGCCCTGGGGTACCCCACTTGTTACCTCCTCTCAGTTGGAGGAGGAGCCATTAATCATCACCCTCTGAGTACAATTTTGTAGCCAACTGTGTATTCATCTGACAGTCATTCTATCCAGCCCACACCTGGTTAGCTTACTAATTAGAATGTAATGGGGCATTTTGTCAAAGGCTTTGCTGAAGTCAAGATATATTACATCTACAGCAGTCCCACTATCTACCAGGGAGATTACCCAATCAAAAAATCCGATAAGATTAGTCTGTTGGGATTCATTTTTGACAAATCCATTTTGGGTTCTAGTTATTACTGCATTGTTTTCGTAGTACTTGCAGAGTGACTTTTTTTATAATCTGCTCCAGACTTTTCCCTGGGATTTATGTCAGGCTGATTGGTCTGTACTGGTCTGACTGAACTGGTCTGAACATGACACCTAAGAGATTGAAAGGCTGATTCTCAAAACTCAATAATATTCAGAATTAGTTTCCATGATAGCTACAAGCCATGTCATTTTCTAGTTTAGAAATTAGCCTCCTTTTCCTTCATCAGTATCACAATCAATTCTATATCCTTCTAATGCACTTCTCATGGTTGCTTAATATGAATTAGTTACCTCATGACAATCCTCAAGCATGCGATTTATTTTTTAAGAATGGAATGTGTTCTGCCTGAAAAGACATATTCCCTAATGTGTGATGGAATTTTATTTTACAAATGCTCAGAGGTACCTATCATTGTGACTAGTAATAATAAAAATTCACATACCATAACAGAGCTAATCTGAGAATACTGGTTTGTGGCCTTGAATTCAATGGGAACTATGACTCCCTTTCACACTTGTTAATACACTATATTCATTTACTAGCCAGTATGCCTCATTGATTAGGGGACGTGGTGGCGCTGCGGATTAAACCGCAGAAGCCTCTGTGCTGCAAGGTCAGAAGACCAGCAGTCGTGAGATCGAATCCACGCGACGGAGTGAGCTCCCGTCGCTTGTCCCAGCTCCTGCCAACCTAGCAGTACGAAAGCATGTAAAAATGTGAGTAGATAAATAGGTACCACCTCGGTGGGACGGTAACAGCGTTCCGTGTCTAGTCGCACTGGCCACGTGACCACGGAAACTGTCTTCGGACAAACGCTGGCTCTATGGCTTGGAAACAGGGATGAGCACCGTGCCCTAGAGTCGGACACGACTGGACTAAATGTCAAGGAGAACCTTTACCTTATGCCTCATTGAACTCTATGGTCAAAATTCTGTTGCTTTGCATAGTAAATTGCACTAGAGTAGGCCCTTTTGGAATCCAACCATCAGCCATTCTCACAACATGCCCAAGCCAATGTAGACGTCGCTGTTTCAGTAATGTATACATGCTAAACATTCCAGCTCATTCTAGGACTACTCTGTTTGGAACTTTGTCCTGCCAGGTGACAAAGTCTCTGTACTTCTACAGTATGGCAAAAAGGAATTTCACTAGAAACTCTGCAACACCCTTTTTACCCCTATGGATACGATTTAAAAATCTGAGAGAACATCTCCACCCATTCTCTCCTTATAAAAGTATATATGCATTTATCCTGATCATAGACAGGAGGAAGTAATCACTTCTGTGGGAAAGGTACCCATATCCAATCCATCCTCACAGACAATGTGTTCAACTCTACAAGACCTGATCATAGAAAGAGATTTGCATCTTGAATTCTGCAAATGGGCCACAGAGATATTTCTTTTCCTACACTAGCTGTTTTGTCAGGTCAGTCACAGCCGTATGTGTTAAAACTCCTGAGACTTTCTTTCAGCCTGCATTTTTTTTTCTTGAAGACGCTGCACCATTAAACACCTACACACACACACCATTTCCAATAACCCTAACTTAACGTATCCCTCTAAGAGAAAATTCTCTTCCTTAAAACTCTTTCGTTCCCAGCAAACCACGCGGGAGAAATGGAAGGGCGGGGGAAGAGGGCTTTCGCTAAGCTTCTGCCACGGGGACGAAACCCGGGAGTACTACATCCCCCAGCATGCAGTGCGTTAGAACGCTGCTCTTCGCCTTTCAGGGTCGGAGAAGAGCTTGGACTTCGTGTCCCAGAAAGCCTTGCGGCCATGAGCTGCCGGTTTCCGGAGGCAGAACCGTGTCTCTCCCTCTCTGTGCCGTTGGCGAAGCTGAGGCGGCGGCGGCGGCGGCGGCGGCTAGACGGGCCTGGCCTGGCGTTGCCGTGGCTGACGAGCGGCTAGGTGGACTCCTTTGGCGGGGGGAGGAGAGGAAGGAGAAGATTGGGGCACGCGCAGGGGCCTAGGCCGGGAGGGGATCTCTCGGCGCCACGACGACCATCACGATGCTCAATATGTGGAAAGTCCGGGAGCTGGTGGACAAGGCGTGAGTATTATGGGGTGTCCGGGGAGATCTGGGGACCCAGCGGGCTCCTGCACCCCCCTTGACCAAACTCTTGTCACAGCCCCTCACTCTTTCCTGATCGCAGTTCCTTTCTCTGGTTTCCACGGTCTCCTTGCCTTGGCGCTGCTCCACCGCAGCCCTTCCTTTCCACACCTTGTAATTGCCACGGCCACGTCCTCGGATCCCGAAACTCAGATCTTGCTCTTCCTTCCTGCTTTCTGCTTCTCCTCCGGGGTTGTGAGGTGGAGAGTCCCTAATCAAGATTTCTTCCGTGGGCTTCAAGCCCTGGTGTTTATCTTCTCTGTTCACCTCCTTTCTCCTTCCTGGCCGAAACTTCTTATGTTTCACCTGCTGTAACTGATACGGTTTAAGCTACTGGTTCTTGTGAGCAGATCTTTCACCCTCTTGTGGGATTATAGTTTCTGCGTGGTTGACATTCCTCTCACAGGATGGCTGACATCCATAATACTTTTGTCGCTGCTTTTGGGCTCTTGGCATTTCAACTCTGTAGAGTTTATGGGTGTATTGGGCCTTCCTCCCTACCACCCCCCCAGCTGGTTACCCTTGATCAGTAGTGTATTTCCCTCCCAGCACCTCACCCTTAGAATAACTGTTGGCAGATCTTATTGGTGCCTTTCCCCATTCAGTGTGTGTGTGTGTATATATATACAAAATCCTTCATGGAGGTTTATAACTTTCTGAACCTCCTGTTGGTTGACTTGAGAGAACCTCAGGTTTCTTTGCTTGTAGAAAGGTGGTAATGTGGATCACTTTTGAAGATGCAGGGTATATTCACATATATTTGTCTCTGGCCTTTTCTCTCTTGACTTCCTTATTGTCGCCATTTCTCTCTGCTTAGCCTGGGTGAACTAGAAAAGGAAAAACAACTTAATGCACAAAGTACAGGAATGTGATGGGTCCTGAGAGGGTGGGGTAGTTTGTGTAACTGATATCATTTTGAGCCTGCTTAATACCTGTAGATGCAAGATCTGAGTACGGCTGTTAGTGTTGGGGCCTTTTAGAGGTCAGTATTTAATCATCATCATCATCTTAGAACTGCAAAACTGGACTGGACCCTTTGGATCATTGAGTCCAGCCTCTGTCAAGGAGGCACAGTGAGGAATTGAACTCCTACCCTCTGGTTCCGCAGCCGGATACCTAAACCACTGAGTTGACCAGCTGCCATTAGTGGAAAGTAGCTTAATGGCTTGTTTAACCTTTCTAACATAGGTGCTTTCACAGTTCTGAAGTCTGCCTGTAGAAAAAAAGGGGCTGGGCAAATAAACAGTTTTGCACCACCCTGGCTTCTAGGTAGGGAGTGAAAAACTCTGTGTGCACTCCCTTTTCCTGAAACAAAGTATTTTATGTATTGCAAAACCTGATTCACTAAACATGACACAGTTAATGTAGTTCTCAAGAACATTTAATGCCCAAGAACTTGTCTTTTCATCCATTTGAGAAACTGCTAAAAAAAACTGGTGTGTTTATCCTGTAATCTGTACCTTACATTACCTATAGCGGGGTGGTGAACCTTTGGCACTCTGGATATTTTGGACTGCAGAATTCCCAACTTGTATTGCCAGTGATAAAGGACTGTGGGAATTGTAGTTTAAAACATCCAGAGTGCCACTCATGACCTATAGCATATTTGACTGAGGCTTCAGTAGTGTAAGAAACAAAGCTAGCAGACTCCTGTGAATATACCCCCCTCACCAAACCGAATTGGTTTACTTTTTGCTTTCAAAGGATTGAGTTTTTCCAAAGGCAGCATTTCAGAATAAAAACTTTAGATCTGTAATGTCTTGTCAATCTTTTTGGTGGGTAAAATATTTGTTGTGAATGCCATGGTTCAGGGACGCAGTATGGTATTTCATGTGCTAAAATACATCAGCAATTTCATAATTAACATTTTCATCTACTTCTCTTTACTATAAGCATTTCAAGATCATTGTTGTGCTGGAACATGAAATACAGGAGCAAATCTCCTTGTTTTAGTAGTCCTTGAGAAATGGAATGTCAGAAACAAGGCATCCACATTTCTGTACATATTGTTGCAATGTTCCTTTTTCATGCATTTGCATGATGTCAGATTTTAGCCCAAATAGACACTTCTGTATAACAAGACTTCCTCTCCTCCTTGCATATTCCCCAGATCAGATTCATATTGTCATTTACCCTCTGGAACATCTTTGGGAAGCACATAACAGTATTGCGGGCGGGGGGGGGGGGGAGATAATCCATTCCCCACACAGTGTCTGTTATGTTGGTGAAGATACACAACTAGATGCAATATCTAGTCTTCTCTTGTGGGTATTATTGGGAAAAATATCTGCAGAATGTGAGTCTTGAATGAAGAGAATCAGTCATGGGTTCCTATGGACATTATATAAGCATGATTGTAGGTACATTGTAGGTGAAGATGTGTACAGCAGTATTGAATACCTGTAGAGGAACGTTAAGCCATGCTTTAAGAAAACATTCTTTCTCTAAAAATGACACTATGGCTGAAATCCTGTTGCTTAGCATGTTAAGTTACAAATGGAGTGGGCCAATTGAATCAATGGAACTTACAATGTAGACTCTCCAAGTCCTTTCTGATTTAGTGAGCTTACTCTAGTTGCATACGTACTACACTAAGCTACAGATTTCAGCTGGTGAAATCAAGATCCAATAGAAGCATGTGTGCCAAAAGCCTCACAAGAAAGTTTACAGAAGGCATGTGACTAAGATTTAAGTCTGAAAACCAAGTCTGCAGCACAGTTTGACACAGCTAGAATGGCTTTCCAATACTGTGTAAAATATTTGTACAAAATTAATATTGTGTAATTATATCATGTTTATTCAAAGAGTTTATTCAAAGGGAGTATTCTTAGTGTATGAAAGCAACATTGCATTCATATGCACTAGCCTTGGCTGTAACTGGCTTATTTTTAGATCTATTCTGACCTTGAAGAAGCCACACAGGATTTGGCATTGTGCTTCACATTGTACATTATTGGACTGAGAACATAAATTTACAGAAACTGTGGTTGAAAATGTATCGATTGGAAAATGCTTGGTATGCAAATAAAAATGTTTTCTTTCTTTTCAAAATGAGACATTTGGCTTGTCTGTGCTGCTTAGTGTTCCATTTGATTGTAATATATAGTAAATAATGGAAACTTAGGTTAGTGTACCATTTTTAGTGTCTAAAAGAGGTCATTATACAAGTAGTTACCTAAGGTTTCTAGCTGCTATTTGTACAAACACAAATGTATTCTACACCCCAGGTTTGCTTTGACTGTCTTGCATGACCAGCATTATTTCTTACTGGATCTTGCTTCATGACCATTTGGCCACATGTTTAATAAAATCTTTGTATCCCAACTAACTTATACCTTCTGTCAGTTGAACATTTGTCAAGTGCTGCTACCACCAGAGACCTTGGTCAACAATAGTTTATACAATTTTTTATGCTATTTCTACTCCTATGTAGAATCTCTCAAGGTAGGGTAAAGCATTGTAATGCTGACAACAGAGTACCTTATGGATAAAAGTAGCAAACATCACATACAAAAAACCAGTGAAAAGATCAGTTTTAAACAATGACATACTTTGACTACATCTGCATAAAAGAGTGAGCCAAGATTGCAAAGAAACCTGGCTTTTAGTTTGCAAGTACTGATGCATGCTAAGCAGCCACTTCTATTTATTTTCTCTTACCAGTAGTTTGGATAAACCAGGAGTTTTGGTTTGTGTATAAGACTAAGTTTTTCTTTCCTGGATACTGTACAGATCTCACTGACAGGAGAAGCCAGATCAGAATGAAGAGGTAGATGCAACGTACCCTCTAATTTTCAGCTCCACCTTTCTCTCTCATGGCTTTGCCCTTGCATGCACGCGCACACAACTCTGCCCCACCGTGCACTGGGTTCCGTTGCGACTGGAATATAATGCAGTTGCTGCGTGGAGAAGGAAGAGAGCTGTGCGGAGGGAAGTGGAGTTGTGCGCAGGCCCAGCTTAGCAGGAACCTTGGGTAGATGGATCAAGACACTGCTCATGAACAGAGAGAAATGCAAACATTCTGGTTTACTGTGTTGTGCGAGTGCAGCCTTTGTCTAGTGCAGTGGTTTCCAACCTTGGGTAATACAGGCATTGCTGGACTATAGTTACCACCAGCTGTGCTGGCCAAGGTTTCTGGGAATTGCAGTCCAAGAATCCCTGGTTTACCCAAGGTTGGGAACTAGAGGTCTAGTGTTTAAAAACAGGGGGCTGGATAACTGCACTAGTGCCAGGTCTGTGGTGTTAGTGGATAGGTGTTTACAAACTTAGTGCATTGTGGGTGCATGATTGGAATCAGCCCTGGCTGTAATCCCTTGGGTGCTCATGTAAGGTTTGTGTAATTCCCTATGGCTAATTGCAGCTAACTGGGTGATCAGTTAGCTATGGGGAAATTATATTGACCTCAAACACCTATAGGATATTGACCACTATATTTGTTCTGCAGTGTATATCTCATGCTTGTAGTGCAACTCTGACTTCTGCTTTTGAAAAGGTTGAATTGAGCACACTTAAGTTAACATGTCAGGCAAAAACAAAACAATTTTTTTTAAATAAAAAAGATTAAAAATGTTGTGGCACCTTAAAGACTAGCTGCTTAAGTTATCTTAACTCCATTATATCATGTTGAATTTAGACCTAAAATAGTGTCAGGCAGATGTGCTGAGCAGTAGAAGTTTCCTAGTATAGCCATCAGTCCAGAGAAGTGTTCTGGATGCTGCCCCCTTAAAATGTGGAGCAGGGGGAAGGCATTTGGAGAAGGACCTTCTGTTATTTGCTCAATTGAAAAGCAAACCTAGACATGATTTGGTAGTGTTTGCTCAAAAGGAAATCTAAGCAGTGACAAAAACTTACTCATTTGCTTGTCATTTCTTAGCAACAAACATTGGCAAGGAGCCCATTTTCCTCAGTTTCCTGGTTTGCTGTTGACCATTAGAATGTGCAGGGCTTCAGATTGCACAAGGAGATGCTGGACATCTCCTTGCACAAGCACTGAAAAACTCAAAATGCTCATGCTTGCATCCATCGCGTGAGTGGTTGAACTGGATATGATCAGCTTGTAGAATATTGTCTCTATCAGTGATTTCAATACCAGATCTGTTGACTAGAAGTAGCCAGTGCTGATGTTAAGTCCACTAAAAACTCTTTGGGCAGCCAGTTCTACAAATGTGTACTCAGTTTCAGCTTTAGTTGAATAAATCTTCCCAAAAAGCTGTGGGACAGTAAGTGGGAGTGTGTAAGAAAAAGAAAAGCCACCATGCTTCATGCTATGCCTTTCACATGATGGATTAGTTTGGGGCTGATCCATACAGTTTATGTAGTTCTATTGTTGTGTATAGTGTGGAGGATGTTATGTCGTTTTATCTCTCTTCTACTTCTGCTGGAGTAGATCACAGAGGGGAGAGTTTAGAAACAATTCACCGCAAAATGAAGTGTTGCCTGCAACTTTTGCCCAGGAATGCCCTCAGTGTGTCAATGAGGCACTGTCTGTCTTGAAAGGTAATTGCCAGTTGCAGCCATTTTACTTAAGTGCTCTGGTGTGTTCTGCTTTCTTTTGAGTTAATTTTAAACTTCAGCATTTAAACAAACTTAACCTTTGTTTTTATGAGCCCAAAACAAAGGTTAGGTTTGTTTAAATGCTGAAGTTTAAAACAGTTTTTCTTTAATACGTGAAATTCCCAAGCAGCAACTAAGAACTTGACTGTAACACTGATAGCCAATCATCCCAAGCCTGACTTTCTACTGTTAACCTGGTAACTTAAATCTTTCTGTCCTCCTTCGTCAAGAAATGGCCGCACATTGCAAGCTGCAAAGATGCAGTTGGCTAAGGTGATACTTCCATTTTGAATGAGTGTTTCACTGATACCTGGATAGATTGGTGTGTCTGTCTTGAGAAGATACATTTTGAGAGCAACTGTTTCCTCCCACATTCTAATTGTGTTTCTGCTGTGAAGTTAATATTTCGTAATAGAATTACCTCCTTTTCCGTTCTGTTGAGCAAGATTTATTGCATTATTTCCCTTTACGTTAGCACATAGCACAGACAGATGCAGAAGAGGAAAAAGTACCAGCTAACCAGTTTGTCTTTTAAAATGAAATTCTAGGGTTCATCTTCCAGTAAGAAAAAAAAAAAACTTTGTTCCACTGCCTTTTGTATCTTCTGCTCAAGTATGTTTCACCTATCTGAACTTAAGTGTTTAATAGCTGGCATTTAGTCTCTATAGAGACATTAGTAATGGAACGGGGCAGCAGTTCAAAATGTACTCCATAAAAGTTCTTTAATATT
Source organism: Intellagama lesueurii (assembly GCA_037013535.1). Taxonomy (NCBI): domain Eukaryota; kingdom Metazoa; phylum Chordata; class Lepidosauria; order Squamata; family Agamidae; genus Intellagama; species Intellagama lesueurii. The sequence goes on along the minus strand of JBAJHW010000002.1, from coordinate 227,187,100 downwards.
CTCTCTTTTGTTTTAGTATATAAATTATGACCAGGTAGGAACAAGGGGAGACAGCCAAATATTAAAAGCAGGAATCGCCATAGTTTAGCAGTATTATTCATCCTTGCGTAATGTTCTTGAAGAACCAGTGAGCCAGCATTTACTCTTTGAACTTTGACAATGTTAGTCTGGCGGTGAACATTAGCCTACAAGTGTATATGGACAAACCAGTTTTGGCAAGTTGGTGTGTTAGATCAAGAAATGTGGCTTGCAGAACGGAATGTCAAAGTTATGTCACTGTCAGATTACTTTATAACCAAGAACATATATTTCCTTAATGCTTAAGTTATGTCTTGGGAGGATAATGAGCTATTGTTTTAGGCATTTGAATTTGTGTCTGCACTCCACAGTTATATCACTTTGATGCAAATTTATCTGCTAGGGTTCCATCCTATGGAAATCTGTGATTTGTGGTTTGATGAGGTATATAGAATTCTTTCTTCGAGAGCTCAAGCATATTTGGTGAAGTACTTGGAATTCTCTACTGTGGTTCAGAGAAATATGCTTAAGCTCTCTAGGAAAGAATTCTACGTACCTCATCAAGCCACAAATCCCAGGTTTCCTCAGGCTGGAACCCTAGAACGATTCTATAGAAAACAGCCATAAAAATTAAAGTAGTATCAAACTACTGTGATTGTAATATAAACACACTCTTGAGAGTGGTCCGTGACAAACTAGGGGCAAAATCCTCTTGTGCGGTTACGCCAGCATAGTGGGCATGACATAATTTTTGGAGACAAATTGTCTCATGTTAAGAAATCACTGTAGACATTACCTATGTGTGTGGAATTGCTGCTAAAACCTGTTGTTTACTGAGAATCACTCTGTAGACAACAGATAATGTTTGTGATGATTTCTTAACTTGAGCAAGTTCACCTCCAAAAGTTACACCATAAGTGTTGTGCTGGCATAACTACACAAGAGGATTTTGATCTGTTTATATAAGCAGCAGCTTGCTAGGCACAAGAGGTGGAGAGCTCTATGGAGTGATGGAGAAAGGAAATAATGCTCTGCACCTAACATAGAAACCCAGAAGGTTGCCAGAGGGCAAAAATCCCCTCCTCTTTGCAGCATAGAAGGCATCGGGCAGTTGCAGGGAGAGATGAATATCCACAACAGTTTTTTTTTTGCCAGCTGCAAAAAACTGGCAAGATTGATTGATTTGTAGACTAGTAGGTTGTTGGCATGTTTATGATTTGATATGAGTAAGATGCCACTACCATGTTTGGGATAGTTTACCTGCTTGTGTCCAGCAGTTTCTAAGATACTACTTTATGTATTATTGTCATAAAAAATGAGAACAAGTTTGAAATGCAGCTAGCAGTGATCTTGTCAAAGATGTCGTGTGTGCTTGTTGTGATAGAGAGGAATGCTCTGTCAGTAAGAACAGCATATACTATCAAAGTATTTATGTGATAAATCTATTATGTCTATGGACTTAAATGGAGGCAATTTTGAATAATGGGTTTAAAGCTTCTTTTTGATAGTTTTTCATATATTTTGTATAAGGAATGCAAATCTGGTCACCAAAATATGTTGAAATCGTAATTAGTCTTGTATTTTTAAAAATCTAAACTGTTTAAACTGTCTAAAAATCTAAACTAAATCTTACAGTCAGGCATTACATCTGTTTGTGGATTGTGTATGTAAATGTATGGTGTTTATTAGTAGTAGTAGTACGTGTTTTCCCAAAAATAAGACAGGGTCTTATATTAATTTTTGCTCCAGAAAACGCAGTAGGGCTTATTTTCAGGGGACGTTTAATTTTTTTTTCATGTACAACAATCTACATTTATTCAAATACAGTCATGTCATCTTCTGGTTGCTGCACAATGGTGGAGGGCGGGGTTTCACTTAACTAGGGCTTATTTTGGGGGTAGGGCTTATATTACGAGCATCCTGAAAAATCATACTAGGGCTTATTTTCAGGTTAGGTCTTATTTTCGGGGAAACAGGGTAGTAGTAGTACTACTAGTAGTATTTTATGTCTCTCTCTATATATAGCTTCGGTGACACTGTCCAACACAGTATATATACTGTGTTTCCCTGAAAATAAGACAGGGTCTTATATTAATTTTTGCTCCAAAAAACCGCATTAGGGCTTATTTTCAGGTTAGGTCTTATTTTCCAGGAAACAGGGTATATATTCCTGTATGGTCTTTCGGACAATAGCAGCACAGCCATAACAATTCATGTTATAGTATAAAAATGTGAGGACTTGCATATTGGACTACTTTTGTTCTGATTTCCACTTCTGCTGTTTTCTGTTTCACTCTGGCTTGTCCCAGACTTATTTATTTTATCATTTATTTATTTATTTAAAATATTTTTACCCTGCCTTTCTCCTTAAAAGGACCCAAACAATTAAAAGACAATATTTAAAAGCTAAAAACAATAGGTATACATACAAATATTTAAAGAGGAATTTAAAAGTCTTATATTAAAATGGTATTTAAAATCAATACTAAGAATACATTTAAAAACAACAAAGAACAGCAATCCATTTATCCTCCCCCAAACAAATGACTGGCGTAGCTGACATGTCAAAACAAGGTCTGATGGTAATTGGGGAGGCTAGGACAGTTTATTTTTTATCAGATAGAAATGAACTTCCTTTTGATAGGTGATGTTTTAATATTCATGTTTGGGAAATTACTACATTTGCATTCTTCATTTTCATAGAGGAAACTTCTTTAATTCAATGTCCACATCTGGATGTCACACAAATAGGTTAACGTGAGGCATCAGCAATAGAGAGAGCATACCTTCTCTTCCCCCGACAGGACACTAAACATACCATAATTTTTTTAACTTCACATTTCAATTTTCAAGTGTTGTTTTTTTAATCAGAATCCTAAGCAGTATGTTTATTTAGGGCAGAATTAATGAACCTGTGGCTCTCCCAATTGTTTTGGATCAAAATATTTAGAAAACCAAAATACTGGTTTAAATAATTCAAATAATTCTGCTCTAAAACTTGTGGCTTGAAGGTGGCTTGTTTCAAATAAGTCATAGTTAACATTGGTCACAGTTTGTCAATTCAGATGGCACTAGTAGCCATGGTCTGTCAACAATGGAAATGAAGTAACCTGATCTTCCTGAGACCACACAGGAAAAGGAAAGAAGACATGTACAGTGATGCCTCGCAAGACGAATGCCTCACGCAACGAAAAACTCACAAGACGAAAGCGTTTTGCGATTTTTTTGGTGACTCGCAAGACGATTTTTTCTATGGCCGTGCTTCGCAAGATGAATTTTTTGCCTTTCCCCCCCCTTAAATTTCAATGCATTCCTATGGGAAACCACGCACTTCGCAAGACGAAATTTTCGCAATACGACATGACTTGCGGAATGAATTATTTTCGTCTTGCGAGGCATCACTGTACAGCAGTACCTTGGTTTACAAAATTAATGTGTTCTACAAGACATTATGTAAAGTGAAAAATTTGTAAACTGAAACGCGGATTACCATAGGAACGGGGGGTGGCGCTATAAACCTCCAGGCACAATGCATCCTGGGGAAACTTTCTCCATAAACCGAAACAAACAAACAAACAAAATGTAAACCGACGCATTATTTTCAATGGATTTCCGTTTGTAAACCGAAAATTATGTTAACCGAGGCGTTTGTAAACCGAGGTACTACTGTAAACTATATTATTCTTTGAGAAAAACTCAGGGTTTGCATTAAGAAAAATTGATTTAAAGTTTCAAAGATCTGATTTTTAAAGAATTATCGGTTTATCCTAACATGTAATTTGGGCTCATTTTCCTCTCAGTTTCAGTTTTTCAATTCAATTCATTTTCAGTTTTGGGAAATCCATCTTCAAAATGCTGGACATATGGAGAGGGCACTAGACTTCTTTGTATGTAAGGCTAGAGTTAATGCTATTTGTACAAAGTAAAGCAAGCCTCAATTAAACATCTCCTCCTCCTCCATTTTTTTTTCTCCACCAGTGCAGCCGGGAGAAGGCCTTCAGCAACATTTGGTTTCATTCTTCACACATTGTGTCTTCTTGTGTATTATCCAGGTTGTGGTTTTAAACAACTTCTGGTTAGTTAAACAAGCTGGCTTTATAATCTGTGGCTTCAAGTTAGCTTGTTTAAGAAACAAATTCTGTAAATTTGTGAAGCACTAACCTGGCTGTTCTATATCTGGCTGCATAGCCAGAGGCTATGCTGAGATCCCATCAGTGCCTCCTCACAAATGGAGCCTGTGTAGCCTTGGGCAGCCTGCACAGTCCCAGAGCACTCCAGGAGGAGGGAATGATAAATGGCTTCTGAGTACTTTATATCCATGTACTCAGCCACCCTTGCTTAGACAGAGCTATGCACAAAAGCACATCATTATGCTGTTACATTGATAACATCTGGTATCTGCTTGCAAAGTAGATTCAGCACCACCATTTGCAATTTTAACTCAGGTGTAGGCAACCTGGAACCTTGCAGTTGCTTTGGACTACAACCCCTGGCAATCCTTCACTATTGGCTGTGGAAGCTAGGACTTATGGGAGTTTAATAATATGCAGGGTACCTGGTTGTTTCGCCCTGTTTTAATGGAGGTGTGTGTGTCTTGTTCCAAAAATGAAAATCTGAGTCCATATATTATTAAGAGTAAAATAAAATTAACAGAAATAATGCTAGGAATTCTGAAATGATGAGAAGGCTGTCTACCTCCTTTGGTAGTGGTCTGTAAGGTGTTTAGTGTGTTACGTGCATGTGTTATGAACAGGGCTTGAAAAATGCACTCGTTCACTCGTCTGTGATGAGTGAAAAATGCTGCTCGATGAGTCACAGCTCCCTGCCTGCCTGCCTCCTTCCCCTCCGCCTGTCTCTCTCTCTCTCTCTAATCCTGCAGTCCTCCCCTCCCCCTCCCATTGCAAAAGGAAAACTGCCCTCTTCTCGCAAGAAGAGAGTTTGAGCGGTACATAGAGATATAGCTCTGCAGGAGAATGTAGAGTAGTCCCATGCTGGAGAATATGGAGATTCCCTGCTCCCAATTTCAACCAAACGAGGACACATCCTGGGGTGGGAGGGAACCATGGCTCCTTAAGAGGCCGGGCGCTTTTGCTTTCAGTTTTATTTTTGCTAGAGACATTCAAAAGAAAGGCATTCAAAATACAAGCTTCATGACCCCACAGGTACGCAGGTAATAAAGCAACCCAAGTCTGAGGGTATAAATCAATGATTCCCAATCCCAATAAATTGCAAAGCTATAGTCTGGTCATGCTGACTGGTGAAATTTTTGACTGACTGGTGAGACATTCTAAAATTTTTCAAGCCCTGGTTATGAAAATTAACAATCTAGTTTATATATATTAAAGAAGCTCAAGCTTTCTTCAGCTGCTTTCCTGTCTTAGCTTTCTTCCCTCATCTGCTCTAAACCAACCATGCCTTCGTAGAAGTGTAAACAAAATCTTCCAGCCCAAAGGCTGAATTTAATTTTTAGAGAAGATTTTGGGGGAGCATTCTAGTGGTGGGTAGAGCCAGACCAAAAATAACAGTTTATTTTTCACATTTTTCTGCTAATTACTAAGCCTTAAAGCCGTTTCAGATTTTTGCAATGAGAAACAACCCATACCAAAGCTATGCGACTGCCAAGTGATGTTGTTATGGGGGAAGGGGCCATTATAAGGAATTATATATCTGGGCATGTATTGATGGCATTTACGTTGTAAGCTACGTTTATTGATTTACTTGAATTGATGAAAATCTTTCTGATACTCCTGTTAAGTGAGGTCACCACATATGCATCTAAGCTCGGTAATATTAGGAAACAAAGTTTATTTTTGACCATGTTTTGGCTCTTCAGAGGGACATAAAGAGCTTTGCAATTGGATTTTGTGTCCTTTGTACCATAACACACTGGTATGCTGAGATATACCAAGATTCATCATGAACTGTTGGATTAATATAGATAATTTTGGTACAAGGGAAGCAGTCTTTGTTAATCCAGGATCTTTATTTTCAAAGCACAAACCTATAGTATAATCTCCATCATTAAAAAGCAAGTGAACACTTGGGGGATGGGGGAAGAAATTTCACCAAAAAAATTAAAAATGATTGGGAGATTCTGCTCTTTTTTGCTTCTCACGTCTGAAATGTAAAGTCCTGGCCTCACAAAGAAATCAAAGGGAAATGCTTTTAATTTTTTTTCTTTAATAATGTGTGAAATAACTTTTACAGCAGTATTTTGAAATAATATTGTCACAGCTAGATCACACTGCTGCTGCAGAATTCCTAGGTTATTAAATATCAATGGAGGTAACATTGTTTAATTTGTATGAGTGAATAATGAAATAAGTAACAAGCCTTAATGATGTTGGTGAAGTGTTTTTAGAGAAGACAGACTACAGAACATCAGATATATTACACATAGGTCCTGTCTGAGTCTGCTATGCCTGTTGCTCCTATGCCACGTTGGTATATTTTAATGCATAACAATCTCTCCTGCATCATATGAAATAAACTGATGAGTATTTTGAAAATGCATGCACACAGACTGTCAATCAGGGAATAAGCTAACATGTGGGGGGGGAAATACAAGCCTGCCAATTTCTGCAGTTTACAGCTACAGAAGCTTAGAGGTTTACGTGAAGCTTCAGAATCCATATGACACCAACTTTTTCAGCAACACACAGTGAAGCCACACACCATCCTTTTGTCAAGAATAAACGAGCATACTAGCATGCTTCTGCTGGTAGCAGGAACATTTGTCCAAACCACAGGTCCTAAAAGTAATGGCTTTGGGGCATATCTGCCCCTCTCCCGTAAGCTAAAGAAACCATTCAGAGTTTGTTTTCAGATTAATTATTGGATTCATTATTAATTGTTAATTATGTTTTCAGATTTATAATAGCTCTTTGGCTTGTTGGGAGGGAAAGAAGCCAGAGAGGTACCTCTCCAGCAGTTTTACACATCACAGTAGGCCAACAGTTGAGTAACTACAGTTCGTGAAGCATATTAGCTCTTTTCCTTCTTTTTAAAAAAAAACTCTTCTTGTTACACTACTGTGATTGAGTGTGCATATATGTGTAGAGATGAATGCCTGCACTCTTGTGGTTAGGTCAGAACTTCACTTTAGGATGTTAGACACTGTGTCTCTCCTTCCCTTTAGTTTCTCTTTTCTTCATAAGGTCATAATAGCAGTATCCGGCTTTTCTTTTTGTGTTCTCTGGGCTGGAGGTGGGCAATCATTCTTCTACAAATAATTCTAATGACACTGTGCAACCACGCACACAACTTGCCCATAGCCATTTGAATTTTCCCATTCACTGAATGAATATTTCATAGGATCCAAAAATGCACAAGTATCAACACAGACAAGGATAGGTTGGAGTTACGTCCAAAAGGCCAGAAAGTGAGCAGGTATTGATCTAAATGCTCTTACTCAGACACAGATTGAATCAAGGTAGGGGGACTGCATATCCCTACTGCTAACCATACCAACTTTGTTTATGTAGACAGCTGTTTTCCTCATGGTGTTGAGTTGCAAATTTGGGTGACCACAACTATGAGAAGCTGAGCGTTCTCCAGGAACATGGAAGTCATAGAAAGAAGCCAAATTTGCTATGTTCCTCTTGTTATTTATTGCTATGTGCTGTCAATTTTCCTCTGGCTTACAGCAATGTGATGAGTGAGTGATCTCCAAAATGTCCTGTCATTGACAACCCTGCTATAGTCTTTATTCCATTCAGCTCTGCATATATAGAAAAACTTATTTCATTGCTGCCTACAGCTGGTTAACTGCAAAGTTATTCTGACCCTCCAGTGGTGGGTCACTATTTTACAGCAGTAAGATACCCCCAGCAATGAGGGGAGAGAAATAATTGTGTTAAATATTTTAAGAGATATTGTGTGCAGTTTTCCTTTAGAGCAGAGAGTTGTCTCCTGGAAATGTTGGTCTTGTATGAGCTGTTCAGTGACTAAGATCTGCTTCTTGATCTAGAAATAGTAGATACCAAGTTATGATGAGTGATCTGTCAAACCACATTATTCAGCTGACAGGAAAATTACGCCCTCATATTTATCTCTTGCTACTTGACCTCCGTGAAAACATCCTTTTTGCAGTGTCACTTAATTTTACTTTGTATTGAAGATTTATTTTAATCAGCATGAACAATCAGTCCTAAAGGAAAGAGCAGTTTGATCATGGTGAGTAGAAGAACATTTAGCCCTTGACTGTGTGGGTTTCAACTCCCCTTCTATTGATAAGGCTGAGAAATGATTACCTATTTTGAACAATGGTGTGCTTTACAGACAGGATGCTAGTTGCTGACATGTCCAGTCTAGACATGTCCTCTCACTCTGAAGAATATGAAATGACCACTGGCTCTATGAGGAAATTTATGATAGATGTAGATTGTTGTTGTTGTTTAGTTGTTAAGTCGTGTCCGACTCTTCGTGACCCCATGGACCAGAGCACGCCAGGCCCTCCTGCCTTCCACTGCCTCCTGGAGTTTGGTCAAATTCATGTTGGTAGCTTCGATGACACTGTCCAACCATCTCGTCCTCTGTCGTCCCCTTCTCCTCTTGCCTTCACACTTTCCCAACATCAGGGTCTTTTCCAGGGAGTCTTCTCTTCTCATGAGATGACCAAAGTATTGGAGCCTCAGCTTCAGGATCTGTCCTTCCAGTGAGCACTCAGGGTTGATTTCCTTCAAAATGGATAGGTTTGTTCTCTTTGCAGTCCAGGAGACTCTCAAGAGTCTCCTCCAGCACCACAATTCAAATAGATGTAGATAACACTGACAAATGTAGTAAGATTGTTAATTAAGCTGTCATAAGCTGGGTTTTTCTCATGGACCTTGTGTTTAGAAGCTAAATGAAGTCTTTCCTACCAAAGAGAACACAGAATATGTATTTGAAACTACAATTTAGTTGTTATACTTTAACTATGAAGGTTACCTGTATGTTTATTATGTGGTCCAAAGGAAATTATTCAAAGTCTTTGGCACTTGTGCACACGTTCCTTGGTATAAAGAATAAGTGTATGTACACCTTGAATATGTCACTAATATAAAAAGTTTGTGTGTGATTTCACAACTGTGTTTTGCAGACTTTATAAAGTCATTCCTCTAAATCATCTCCCTTCAACCTAGATGTTTCTTCGGGTATATCTGACAGGTTTGTAGTTTGTGTGTCTAACTTCAACTCCTATTCAGCTCCTATTCCTTTTTGACACCGCTTTATGTACGAAATGTGCAAGTTTTTCTTGTCATCCTTTGTGCCTTTTCCTCCCAAAAAGCTAGAAGAGGAAAGCTGTCAAATAGTGGCTTGTCGCTGATCATCCATCCTCTTCATAGGCTTCTGTTCAGCCAACGATCAGAGGACAAATATGAGCTCTTTCAGTCTGTTTTATAGATGTTCTCGTGGCGCTACATGACTGAATTGACTTTGCTTGCTCTTCATCAGATGTTCCTTATGAATAAGTTGATTCAACCCTGTTTTCAGTGACAGGATTTAAAGTATGGATACCTGGAGACAACAGTAAAGACAAATGTCTTTGAGCATGGTGGCGTCTTTCTCTCACCACTGAGAAATGGCAGGAAGGTCAGTGTAACTTTGGGATTACAGTGTTGTGGTTTCCAGAAAAAAAGAGCACGGCTTCCAGGCAGACCTCAGATTTTTAAACAGTTAAGTACTACTTACACATACCAGGCTATGTAGGTTGCTATGCACAAAATGATTGAAGAAATTGCTCATCATCTTTCAGGCACATGTTTTGGTGTTGTTGACCATCTTGAATGCTTAATATGAGGAAGGGGGTTGTGCTTAATTTACATTTTGTTAAGCACTGGCTGTGGTCTTCTTCAAGTGTAATTCAGTGTCTGTCACCTTGTCACCTCATTTGGCCCTCACGCTGCAGGTTATTCAAGCTGTGGAAGTGCATCAGCTCCATATACCCTCTCTTGTGGTTCTTGGAAAGCCAGGTTAGAGAATGTTACAGTAATATTTTGCACATATTAAAGTTCACAAGGCAAATGGATATGAAAGCTGCATAGCTGGGCTGCTCTCAGTTGCTTGTCACAGTTTATGAGGTCAGGAAGAGGGATGAGGTGTTGAGATAAGTATGTGGTAGAGGGGAAGTTTAGAAGCTTAGAAGTTTAGAAGACAGGAGAGCCTGGCGTGCTCTGGTCCATGGGGTCACGAAGAGTCGGACACGACTTAATGACTAAACAACAAAAGAGGGGAAGTGGAATTTGCTATCATTGTATTAATCTAATAGCACTTGCTGCTTTTCTCCCCACAAACGGATAGATGACATGTATCATTCATGTACGTTGAAACCATAGTTTGACCGGATGTAAATAATTTTAAGATATGGAGCAAAATCTTCCTGTTGTTGCTCTGCTTGTGAAAGTCTTTGGTCATCAGAAGAAGAAAGGATGACCCCTCTCTCTCCTGCACACTGATATCTCTGGATAGTTAAGTCATCTTTGAAATTGCAACTTTGGATGTAGTCCACAGATACTGTGATGACTTGCGGTGAAATACATGAACAATTGAGAGCAGAAACATTTCAAGGAAATTATCAGTAGACTGAAACATAGATGTGAGATTCTCAAGTGCCTGTTTTAGTAACATCAGAATACTTGTGACTCATTTAAAATGCTGTGCTAATCTTTTCATAAATAATTCTACAGTAAGACCCCTGTATCCACGAAATATCCTTTCCATGATCTACTGCAGATACCTGAAATTGTGGATATTAGCAAAGCCCACAACAAAGGTTACAAGGGGTGGGACAAAGGCCAAAAGACCTGCCCTCTTGCATGTTGTATACAGGGCTGCAGTAAACCATGGATAACTGAAACCATGGATACTGATCCCACAGATATGGGAAACTGCTGTACAAACAAAATGTTTTAGTGCTGTGTATAGTATCTATTCCAGACTGGTCCATCACAACTTGTGATCTACAAAACCCAAGTAGGGATTTTTTTAACCCTCCAGATGTTCTTAGAATTATTATCTTAGATCTGCAAATCTGGAATTGACCCTATGAATCATCAAGTCCAGCCTGTGTCAAGGAGGGGAATCAAACTCCCAACCTCTGGCTCTGTAGGCAGATACCTAAACCACTGAGCTATTCGGCAGTTCATTGTTGTTAGATTCCATCAGTTCTGACCTAATTTTCAGTCCTGGTGGGTGAGGCTCTGCTCCTGTGTGTGCGCCTCCGCCCCCCACATGTGGGGTTTTGTCGCAACCGGAACCAAAGGGGCTGAAAACGATTGCTGCATGGAGGAAGAAGAGGAGGAAAGCTGCGTGGAGGGAGGTGGAGTCGCACACGCAACCACACACCTTAGAGGGAACCTTGACTCTGACCAACATAGCCAATTATAGAGGCTGCTGGGAGCTACAGCCCCAAAATTGGCAAGCCACTACATCCCTGCACTAAACTGAATGGTGCCCACTCACTATAAATTGTAGCCTGACAGGTGCTTGATAATCCCTTGTTTGTATAGTCCTAGGTCAATGGGAGGGAAAACCCAGAAAGTTTGTCAAGGTAATCACAAATTATATAGGCATTGTGGAAATAACAAGAGTAAAAATACATAATCAAGTCACAACTAAGCTTGGAGCAGAATCATGGTTAAACTTTCCTGAATCAGACATCTGCTACTTCTCCAGATCATGCAGCCTTCTACTATAGTTATAAGGAAGACATTGTATGCATGAATAAAGCACTTAAGCGTAGTTAATTAACTAGGCTGTCCTGGAACAAATCTCATAATTTCTAATCAAAGCCGTATTTTTTTTATTACTTCAGCAAATATCTTCTCTACAAGCACTTGAATTGTCTAACTTCTTGCTAAATGCCACATGATGACTGTTAGCTGAAATTAAAGGGCAGCATGGGTTGTGGAGTTAGTGAAAAGCACTAGCTGTTAAGTGTAGATTAATTGGTATGTGGCAGCGTGAGCCGCTTTGTTCGCTTTAAGTGAAGATGTTAAAGGAGAGCATTAATTCTCCCTGCCCCTTTATTGGAGTTTGAGCTCCATTACTGAGGGGAGAGGGTAGAATTTTTCATGGTCTGTTTCTCCCTGAAGTTTTTGGTAACTACATAGTGATGGTTTCTTGCAGCCAGCAGTGAACACCCCTGAATTGCTTTTGCACTTCCTTAATTTTTCTTACATACATCAAGGGGAAAATAAATTCCTCTCTTTTGGGTCTGTTTAAGAAACTAGTCATCTGTTCCAGGCCTCTGGACTTTATGCATGTAATTTGACAGGTGAGAATAAAAATACTTGTGGTGCTGATAATAATGGCATTGCAGGACCACATAAAACCACCACAGCAGTGTGCATGAGGTGACATTAAAAGCCATCTGCTAGAAGTAATAGTCTAACTAAAGGGAGTTTAGCAGTGCACCTTTAACATGCAGCAGCAATTTGATAGCTTAACCCTGGTTGATTTTGAGATAGGAGTTCTGAACAAATATAATATCAAGGCATCTTTCCATATAATATACAGCCTGACTATATTTCCACATGAACTGTCCCCTCCTCTCCCAGTTTTCACTTCTGGAGTCAATTGCAAGTTTATACTGTACTTGAGTTTTAGATTCTCCACCCATTCCTGGGTTATGGTCTTCTAGCTTGTTAGCATATTTGAATCTGTACTTTTTAAAAATTAGCACAAGGCACTGGTAAATTTTTATACATCTTTGTTCATGTTATTTCACGAGTCCTCTGTACATTGGGACTCCCCCATGGCAATGAGCAGTCCTAAAAATCCACGACACCCTGGAGGGTGACTCTGTTCTTATCTTCCATCTTATGACATAAACATGTTTCACATTGTAGTCAAGGGAAAGATTGAGTAGTCAATGTATTTTTCCATTTGACTAATGAATACCTTGGTAAATGAATGGGCACAGTTAAAACGAGAACATTCTTTCAGATTTAGTGCAAGTTAAAATAACAGCTGGGTAGAGGGAACATTCAGTAATGCTCCCTGAACATACTATGTGGTCAGTGTATGTGTGTGTGCAGATTGTATCGTATCATGGTGGTAAATTGGGTCTATACATTTCTCCCAAATAAAAGTGATGATTACTAATATGTGTCAGTGATTCGCAAATGTAGTTAGTCATGATCTTACCTCTAGGAAAGGATTTTTATTCTGGATACATCCCTGCCATTCTTATTTACTCTGTTTAAAAGCTATTATGCTCTACTCTTCAGATGGAAGGGCACACAGGGTGGCTTGCAGATCAATACAAACAAGATAGTCCCTATTCTGAAGCTCCTATCTTGAAAAGACAATAAAGGAAAAGTGAATAAGGAGGGAGGAGGAAAAGAAGAAAGCTCAGCATCAGTAGTTTATGTTGCATCATTCTTTTATAACAGACAGCTGGAAACAGGCCACTCACAGTTCAAAAAAAGAGATTTAAGAGACAGCCTGGTGAGTCAATCTTCCTTAAAATGGTTGAAATGCAGTCTGAATTTGTTGGCTTTCAATGGTGGAACTTAGGTGGAATCTTCTAACTCTTGTCACTTCCACCATCACAGGTAATGCTAGTGGGCCCAGATTACCACTACTACTGTATCTGAGTAGAAGTAAGTAAAGTGGCATTTTTTGAACTGCCAACACCCAGCACCCTCTAGTCAGCCTGACTAATGGCTGACCAAGAGCTCCTCTTTCTTCACAGGTCATTCGGTTTCAGTGTCTTCTGTAAAGGAGGAAATGCTCAGCCCATCTCATGAGAACAACAGCAAGTGGTCTTCACAGTTCTGTGTTGTCTGATATCTTTTTTCTTTTTCCTTGTGAACTGGGCATCTTGAAGTCCTAAACCTGCCTTTGGAAATGACTGTATTATTCCCCCTGTTGTCTTGGGGCATCCAAATATTCTTGGATCTTTCACTGAGCTTCAGGAGTTTGGGAAAATAGTTTGGCCTTGTGCCGCACTCTGGCTTGACTTGGAATTAGAACTGGAGGCTGATGCTTGGAGCTTGAAGAGTGAAGGTGGTATAGTCACACTGAGCCACAGAGGCCATTGGAGTAGCTCAGCACTCAATATGACAACACAAATTGATTGATTTATTTCATAGATTTTTATACTGACCCATTAGTACGGGGCACTATTCTGTGTGGTTAACAAGCAATAAAATCAAACAGGACAGTAAACCAAATAATGACAATAATAAAATGAAGAATAAATCACAACGGCTAAAAACATGACAGAACCAAGACAACACAAACATTACTGCTAATAGGGCAGGCTTGAGACAGTGTTTTGCATAAATGCCAGCTGGCTACCATAGCTGTGTAGCCAGCTTCTCTATCATGAATTTTACGTAGGAATCAAATAATTGACCCCACCACCACCACTTCATCTCAGACTAGAATCTCTGGGTGCAAGATTCTGGGAAGGAACAGAAGGAGGCAATCAATTTTATGAAGATGTTCTGGAGGCATCTGACTGACTTATCCAGTCAGGCCAGTTCTTAACTTATAAAGCTTTTCAGAGGCATCTGAGTGAGAGTGAATGTTGGACTACTTGTTAAACCCTTTGTCTGACCCAGCAATCAAACACTTGCCATAGAATCATAGAATAATGGAGTTGGAAGGGGCCTGTATGGCCATTGAGTCCAGTCCCTTGCTCAGTGCAGGAATCCAAGTCAAAGTACATCTGACAGAAGACTGCCTAACTTTCTCTTGAATGTCTCCAGTGTTGGAGCGCTCACCATTCCATGTTTTAACATATTCACTGCACATACAAGGCCTCTGCAAGCGCTCGGCCTCTGCACAAAAAGATTAAAAGGGTGATGGGAGTGCATCCCTGGATACCTGAGTATGTATTAAATTATTTATTTAAATTGTATTTTATTTTTATCCTTCCTTTTTTCCCCTGATGGGGACTGCAAGTGGCATACAATTTTTTTTGAATGAACAATAATTCTAAAGAACTGCTTATATGTAGTGCTGATGTCTGCAGGAGAGTTTCATGTGCATCCAGGTAAACACACCTATATTTCATTGGGAATCCTGCCTTATCAGGGTTCCTGAGCCCAGAGACATTTGCAAGCATGTTGAACTGGCAGTTAGAAATTCCCAGGTTTTCATACTAAAACACGCTTACAAGCCTCCCCTTAATAAACCCAAAGATCTTCAGAGTAGTTGGGCATGTAGGGAGATAGGGTTTGCACCCCACATTAAATCCTTTGAATGTTCATGCGGAACATTTGCATGAGATGCTAGTTTGTTTTGTCCTCAGACCTACCTGTGTGCCTTCATTTTAAGGGCTCCAAAGATCTGTGCATATTAGGGCACCTTATATTTTTCTGAGGTTCTTGAACAGTTGAGCATATGTAAGGGTCATATGCAGAGTATGAAAAGCCTTATAAAGAATTGGTATGAGTTGTTGCAGTTTCTTATTGACTATAGTTTCAAATTCTGAATGCATTCTGAATAATACATATCATAAACCTAACCCGATCACCTATTCGTTCTCTTTTGTGCCCCAAAATTGTTAGAGATGCTATTTCAAATGTTATTTGAGTTACATAAAGTACTCTCTTGTGATATTCTGTAATAGAATTGAGATGGTTCTAGATAGGTAACACTGCAAGCCTCTAAAGACCATTTGGTATTGAGAGTTTTATCTAGGATAGCCTGTGTTGCTCACCTATATGAAGTAAAGGCTCACATTTCCAAAGTATTTGTGCAGCTCCAGTGTGATGACATATGACATGAAGCATCTTCCTGAAAGCACAGGTTGTATGTTTAAATCTTGAATTTCAGTAATTTCTTTGATGTGTGCACCATTGCATTTCCTCGCCCCTGCCCAGCTCTTTTCCTCGTGTAAATATGGATAAAGCCGAAGAGTTCCGTCATTTATTTGCATGAACTTCTGAAAGGGCTGAAGACTTTCATGATTATAGCTTTCTTTTAAGGAATGCCTTATCTTATCTGCTCCCCCCTCCACTTAGATGCAAGTGTTTGTTCCAGGTTATTCTGTGTATGTCAAACAGAGATTGAGATATTTTTTTCTGTATCATGAGGTATTTGTTAATATTCATTAAAATTTTGGGAGGCATTTCTTTGCAAGAAATATTAATCATGACTTTGAAGTTAGGTTGCTCTTTGTGGTGCACTAGATATGTCTATATTTATAATTGATGTTGATTTCATGGTATGAGTACCCAGCTTGCTGGGGGGCGGGGGGCAATTGTAAACCGTCCTGAGGGTGCTTTAAGCACTATAGTGCAGTATATAAGCAGAACACTTTGCTTTATTACCAGTCTCCAGTGTTTGTCTTTCTTTTTTGTTCATGCATGCTCTGCAATTTATTTTTATTTTTACTTTTGAGAGGCTGGTGATAATTGTGTGAATGAATAATTAAGGGTGTGTGATTTTTACACCAATGTGTCAGGCTGCAGTTATCCACATAACAATGGAATCCATATAGCTTTACATCTGCCTATTAGAGCCAAAGAGGAATTTTCTCTGGGTGGTGAAGTGCCTAGATGCAGCATCCTGCAAGGGAGTTCTCCCACCTGCAGACAGGTGAGGGGGCCAGATCCATAGATGTACAAAGCTTCCTTTGGCGGACATGGCAGTCTCTATATAAGGAAACTCTGTTGATGTACACGGCAAAGTACACGTGGAATGCTAAATCAGGATAGCTGTGTTTTTTAAAAAATGTGAACATTAAACATGCTTGGGGTTCAATCAAATTTTGCCATTTTGCACAGAATGGTTTCTGCCAGTAAAAATAGAGTGTGGGTAATTTCTCTCTCCCCCCCTCTCCCCCGCCACCTATACATTCTCAAAGTCTGGCTTGAGAACTGGGAAGCCCATCAGAACACATTTTTGAAATTTTTAAGGTGGCAAGGGGGAGTAAATCCAGTTGTGATATTTATGCTCTTTAACCCGGTTTCATTTCATGTCTTAAGTATATTTGCTGACAAAGTGGTAGGTTTCTGTATTTCTGGGACTCAATGGTTATTTGTTCAACTAGTATAACCAGTTTCGCAAATGCTGTCTCTAAGTTGTTGAGATTTCTCGTCTTGGAGATAAACAGGGTGCAGCCTCTTACAGGAAACAACTGTGTAAAGAAATGTGACTGCAAAAAACGTACTGATTGGAGACTAGCTGTTTTTCAGATGCCTTTGTATTTGAATTTCAAGCTAGTTGAAACAGTGGAACTCATGACTTACTGAAAATGCAGTTGTTGCCTTTGCTATAGCAACAAATGTGGCCATGCTGCTTATTATTGAGGCTTTTTAATACTGTAAATGTTTTGAAAATATCTTTTTGATGTCTAATTTGTCTAATATATGGTTATGTATCATAGAATCATAGAATAATGGAGTTGTAAGGAGCCTATAAGGCCATCAAATCCAACCCCCCATTCAGTGCTTTGCTTTTTCTTAATGCTTTTAGAATAATGTTGATCACATTACTGTTTAAGTAAAATTGATACTACTAACCAGAATATCAGTACATGCCTTTTTGAAGATAGCAAAGGAATCATATAATTTGTCTCAAAAGCAAGAATATATTTTCAGTTATTTAAAAGGAGGTAACCACTTATTGAATATTATATATTATTAGTTTTATGAAGTGCTGCAAGACTTGGTTGAATTAGCGCTGTGGTGAACATCATCATGAAACAGTCGATGACAAGGCCATGCAGTAGCATTGCTTGACTCTGGAAGGCCAGGTTTGAAAGAAATGGAACAAAATGGAAGTTGGAGGAGCAAGTGAAACACAACCTTTATTCCACCTGAAACAGTGCTATTGTATTGGGGCTGGGGTATAAGACAGTAGAGGCTAGGCTTGAGGGAAAGGGCTTGATGTTTGCTTGAAGGCTTTTCCATTTAAACTTCATACATTTTTCTCTAGTATAGGATTTTGTCTCTTACCCTTAGGCAGCACAGGCAAAATGGCTTCTTAAAACTCAAAATCTGTCAGCATCCTGGGATGGTTCAGGTTTAAAATACAGATTGAAACATGTAGCTGTTTGGTATCATCTTCAGGAATCAGTAGTAATGGTTCACAGCTTCAATCCTGAGTTGTCCTTCTGTGAACAAAGACCTTCTTCCATTTGTGTGCACACTGTTGATCTGATGGAGACTCCCCATTCTAAAAGGGGAGTCTATTTTTCTGATTTTCCCCCCATGTCTCCTCTGAAATGCACTTTTTCTGAGCCCTGCCAGTCCTGGCCATCTCTGTGGAATGCCCCCTTCTATCTTTTGTTCCATAAGCTCACAACATGAAGGGTAAAACTCAACTGGGTTTATTAGAACTTGGATTGGGGTAACAGCCAATAAATATACAGTAAGTTCATAGTCCTCATTCCTAGTTAACTGCACTAGTCCAGTGTCTGGCTCCAAAGTCTTGAACCTCCCAGTTCCCTTCACTGGGAGATTCAAGGGTTCTCTGATGAGCCCAGTTCCAATTACTGGGGTGTTGGGTAGCCTATTCACTTTGGCCCTGGTGCCAGGGCCCGTCTGTTGTCACATTGCTCCTGAGTGGGGGCCGATATGCCCACCAGGAGGGCAGGTAGGTGGGGAAATTTTCCCCAGTGAATCATGCCTGTCCTGGTTCCCCAACCTCCCCTCCCCTCACTCATTCCAAAACTGACATTTCTTCTACCAGTGTCAACTCTGGGTCAGTGTTGGCTCTCCTGATCTTGCCTTCCTTTTATTCCTTCTCTTCCCCCCGTAAGATGGGCATGGTGGCAAGTTGGGGTTTTCATATTTCTCCCCCTCTCTCTTTGGGACATGCAGTAGGCCCTGGGTTGTAGTGCAACAGCTTGCCATCAAGGACATCTATGCTCCTGTCTTCTTCACAACCTTCATACGGATTGCACCAATTTAATGTGAACTATAGCATTAAATGTGTCCTTATTGTAGATTTCAAGCAAGTAGTTCAAATTAATTGGCCATGTTTCTGTCTCACATGAACTACCTCTTTATCTTAATTAGTTTCTCAAGATTAGAAGAACCAAATTATCTTAAAGCCATGTTAATAGTGTGGGAGTTCAACAATTTTAGGAAGAATTTGGGAAGAATTTCAGTAGTTCAGCCACATTTGACTTCATGACTCAAATCTTGTGTAGGTCCACTGGTGGAACACTAGCAGTGTAAATTCTGGAGGTGAATTGCCTAAAGTTAAGAAGTAATGTTAAGAAGTTGCTGGAGCATTGGGCATATAGCACAGTCCAAAGTACTGTGGTATTTAGAAGAAATAGCCGCTGAATTCATTGGACTTTGCTCCCCAGAAATGGTGCTTAAGTCGTCAGCTAATTGCTGTAGTAAACCCTATTGAGTAAGAGAGCAAACAGTAATTTGGTAAACTGTGCTTGAATTGACTAGTACTAAAGAGATTTAAAAGACATTCAGTATCACATAAAGAAACATCAGACTTGATTTTTTTTCAAGAGCAAAACCAATGAAAAGGAAAACTGGTGTGCCATTTCCTAGGGTGATGATGAAATCACCATGTCTGTAGCATTTTGCAACAAAGAAAGAAATTGATGCTGATACTGGCCCTGATACAGAGGCAAGTCAGCATAGCATAGTGTTCTGTGTCCATTCCACTTCTTATTTATTCCACATACCTCAGAAAGCCAACTGTGTGTGTGTTCTGTGCCATCAAGTCAGAACCAACTTATAGCAACCCTGAGAAAGAGTACTAGGGTCACCATAAATTGAACGTGGCTTGATTGCCCATCACACACAGACATCCTAGACACATAGTAATGAGTAGTTTAAGTCCCTTATATATAGCTATTCTGGAGCTAAATGTTTAGAAGTAGCTTCTGGCCAAGGAGATCAAAATCAGCTGGAGGTGGCTGATACCAGAGATTATTTGGAAATACTTCTCTGGTACAATCTAGCTAGCCTTGCCTATTGCCTCCTCCCAGCAAAATCAGAAAGAACAGAGGAAGACAATCAACTAACAAAATAGGAATCTATCATCTGTCTGTCTAGTTCAGTGTTACCAACTGTAACCAATAGCAGCTGTCCAGTTTTTCAGACAGGATTGTTTCCTAGCCGTACCTGGAGAACCCTGGTATTTCCTAGATGGTAGTTCTATTAGTCATCTATTGCAGAAAAACAGCAACAGGGTCTTGTAGCCCTTTAAAGTATTGGACATAAACACTCATGATATGTAGCCCGTTTTTCCTAGGCATACAGTGCAGTTTCACTAGTTCCTAGGCAAATGTTTATCTGCCTACAAGGAGAAAAAGGCAACATGAAAAGTGACCAAAAAAAAAAAAAAAAAGGGTCCAGCCTGTCCAGTCAATCAGTGGCCATTAAGGATTGTTAATAGTGCTTAGGGTTGACAAGAGCTTTTAATGGTGTCATTAAGAGGTGGTTGACAGAGTACATCTAAGCACAGATAAGCTAATTAACACTTGCGAGGTGAAGAAAAATCTTTGCTTAACCATGATATAATGAAATAATGTGACTCACAGTTGGCTCAGGGTTGAAATGCAAGGGGCAGAGTAAATAGGAGAGTGAAAATTACAAGGTGAGAAAATTGTCCCTAGTGTTTACTTTTTATTTATTTATTTAAAATATTTTAACCCGTCTTTCTCCTTAAAAAAGATCCAAGGTGGCTCACAACAATTAAAAGACAGCGTTTATGTCAGTAACAATAAGTATAAAATAACAAAAGTTTGTATCAGTACAATACCAAAAAACATAAGCAACACCAAAACACATTTGTGGTGCTGGAGGAGACTCTTGAGAGTCCCCTGGACTGCAAGGGGAACAAACCTATCCATTCTAAAGGAAATCAACCCTGAGTGCTCACTGGAAGGACAGATCCTGAAGCTGAGGCTCCAATACTTTGGCTATCTCATGAGAAGAGAAGACTCCCTGGAAAAGACCCTGATGTTGGGAAAGTGTGAAGGAAAGAGGAGAAGGGGACGACAGAGGACGAGATGGTTGGACAGTGTCATCGAAGCTACCAAGATGAATTTGACCCAACTCCGGGAGGCAGTGGAAGACAGGAGGGCCTGGCGTGCTCTGGTCCATGGGGTCACGAAGAGTCGGACACGACTTAATCACTAAACAACAACAACAACAATTCATTTAAAAATCCCACTCTGCAGCCATTCACTCAGGGAAAGCTTGCCTGAAGAGAAAGGTCTTCACCTGCTTGTGGAAGGACAGTAAAGATTGGGCTTAAATGTTGTGAAATGATGCCTCACCTATTCTATTTATTCAGTTTGTTTTCTCCCCTTAATACTTGTGTTTTTCAAGAACTTCCTTTGGCAAGTGTTTTAAATGGTTAAACTGGCAGTCAAACATAATCACATGCTCTTGATCTCCTTAAATCTTGGTACAATCTCTACTAAAACAGTAACAAGAGAGCCCATTAACAGCCATCAATAGGCCAGTATATTCATCAATGAAGAATAAACAGCTTTTCTCTGTATGAGGGGTCAAGTGTTTGAGTAAGGAAATCACTACCATGCTTCGTATTTGCATTCTTCTCGTGTCAGAAGTCTACAAATTCATGCTGGATGGTTATTTGTAGAACACCATTTGCCGCTTTGGGCCCGTGTCTTTTAACATAGAGTAGTTTATGATACAAATTTTGAGATTTTTAAGTCTGTCATAGTTAACTTCAAGTGGGATCTGTAAAATGCCATAATGCGTCAGCACAACTTAGTCTTAGTTGCAATTATAAAATGAAAGACACATTTGTTATCTCCTGTAGTTGGTGGGCCTCACAAAGTCCTTGAAAAAACGATTAAGTAAAGTTATGTAGATGTCTTAACAGATCTCCAAATTAAAACATGCTTGTTACAGGGGCGATAGAGGTCAGGGTAAAATGACATTGCTCTGAATCTTGAGAAGAGCCCAATTTTCTTGCAATTTTATTGAGCCCTTGTGTGGAATAGCTAGTTATTGCTTTGTTGCTAATTGAAAAACACTGAAGGCTTTCAAAATGCTAGTCATGTTAGAACCTGGATCTTAATTTTTTTCAAATGTTTTAGGAAGTCATAGAGATTGAGTATGCTAACACAGAATACAGCAGCTGGATTATCTGTCTGTCTGTCCGTCCAGCCATCCATCCTCCCTCCCTCCCATCTAGTGGCTAGGCCACTACATAATGTAAACATATAATAAAACTACAGTAATAAACTAATAAAATATCGCACAAAACCAGATCTCTTAAGAATAAAATAACTAATGCAAAAAAAGGATAGATATATATATAAATTAAGTACCAAGTGCAATAGATGGCAGCAAAACAGCAACAGCTGTTCCAAAATTCACAGAGTATAGGTGATCAAAACCAAGTTAGTCAGGGTGAGGCTGTGAAAGTCTTGTGTGAACAGCGATGTTTTGAGTTGTTTTCTGAAGCCAAGGAGGGAAGGGCTCAGTTGCACCTCTATCAGGAGAGAGTTCCATAACAATGCAGCCACCACAAAGAAGGCCCAGTTTTGGGTGGCAGATTTCCAGGCCTCCCTTGGAGTGGCCACCCATAGCACCCAGTATATGAGGTGCAGGTGGGACGAGTGCCATGTTCTGAGGGAGAGGCACTCAGACAAGTAGCAAGGTCCTAAACCTTTTAGGGCTTTAAGTGTCAGCATATGCATTTTGAACTTGTCTCGGAAGCATACTAGCAGCCAGTGCAAACATGTCAGGTGATATATGATCACACCAGCCTTACTGCTGCTTTTTGCACTTGTTGCATCTTCTGATCCGCCTTCAAGGACAGCCCCATGTAGAAAGCATTGTAATCCTTCCCAGAACAAAATGTAGGAATTACATTATATGTTTTAGGGAAAACTGGATTTATCTTATGTTCTGAGTCCAAAATGTTGGTGATTTCATTTTAAACCCTGACACACTTCCTGTATCTTGCTGCTTGAACACTGAGAGCAAGGAGACTGCCCTCCATGGCCCACCACTGGGACCCATTAGATGGGACATGTTATGTGCAAATCCAAGACAGAACCTTCTCTGTTATGGTACTCTGGTTGTGCAGTGTCCTCTTCTTGGAGGGATGATTGGTTGGTGGTAACTTTGGCCTTATTTCAGCATTGAGTTGAATCTCAGCTCATCATTCAAATACTTGCAGTCACTGGCCATGGCATCGTCCTGATGTGTTGGCTTGTGTTTTGTTCTTCCTTCTGTTTCCTTTACTCAGATTAACAATGTTGAACTGTGTTAGATTGTTTAGACAGTTTTAAAATAATCTCACCTTGCTTTTATTACCGTACTATGTTCCGAGATCTCCAGATAATGGGAGAATATAGATGTTGTAAACAAACAAACCTCTGAGTTCTCCAAGCTGAGGAATCCAGGTTTCCCTAGTACCCAGACAATGTTTGGGTTTGTGCTGCTTAACTGCAGACTACAGAGTTCAAGTACAGCCTACTCAGTCTTAGTCCCTTCACTTGCCAGTAAAGCAAAGTCTGAATTCAACTTTAAAACACAGTGCCCTATTTTCATCCCAGTTAATATAGACTCAGTGTAAGCTGTTGCTTATGAAAAGCTTCTGCTGCATTGAATGGGTTATCCTCTGAGGTGTCACAGCACATCTTGACTTTAAAACTTTATTAGTTCACCTAATACCAAATCCTCCACAAGAATATGCCCTGAAATATAATTCATGCTGTACTAAGGTTAAAGTGACAAAAATGTGAGTAAGGAGAGAGAGACTTGAAAGGAAAAAAAATTAAAGGCACTAAAGTGTTAAAAGGATGAAGTTCATACTCTTGTTTTATGTTCATTCTCTGTTCATTGATGAAATGAGTTACAAGGGGAAAGAAAGATCAGTCTGATGCTTTCTGCCCACCACCACCAAATAACTTAAAACCCTCACCAGCAGGAGGTAACTTCCTCCCCACAAAACATGAAACTAGGCCTTTGTGGCCTTTAAAGATTTTTGGAGGAGGGAGGACTTTAATTAAAGGCTCATGTAAGATGTTCCCTTAATATTTAATCTTTCAAACTTCTCTAAACCATTCTGACAAATATGGAAGTCCTGAAAGACATATTTCAGCTCAGCCTAAAAGGGAAGTTTTTCCATTAACACAACAGAGAGTCTCCAGTGAGACTGAGGTAAAAATCTAGTGTGTTCTCAATGTTCAGTTATCATGGAAAAAAGTATTCTATGTAATGGGCTATCTTGTTTTCTTGTGTTTTTTTAACCACAGAAGTTGTGAGGAGCAGGAAATAGCTTTTATAGTTCCTTCCTCCCCTAAGTCATAACTCAAGTGGTGGACATCAGGATGTTTTGCTTGGCTTATCTTTTTTTTTCCCCTTCAGTTTATCTTGCCATCTACTGCATAATTTTTTAAACTGCTGCTTCCAAAGATTCAGGTGAAAATCTGATTCTTCCAGTGGCATGGGTCAAAAAAAGAGCTCTCCTGTGTCATTTTGGCATTGTAGTGTTGTTTACAACCAGAAATACTTTGAAGTGTATTAGATTTGGTGAATTTTGTTAAGAGTGTGGATTTCTTGTGAATGAATGAAGAATAAGATCTTGAATCCAGCTTGCAGGCTTCAGAAATCTTGCTGAAGGACCAAATTATACATATACACTATTGATATTTATTATTCTGTGCAATCCCTGTGCATGGCCTTAACCAAACAGGTAGCCTACAGATGTTTTTCATTAATATGATGATGGCTGGCTGGGTCACTGTACAAGAATGGTTGGAGTTGTGTGGAAGGCACTAGATTGCGAGAGGCTGAAGTAGAGGATTGAATTGGGCAGTTCTATTTCTATTAACCTGATTCATGTCACAGAATCTAGGTACCTGTACTTTTGCAGCTTTCCTCTGTTTTTGGTTAATTTCAGTATTGGCACTAGGAAGGGAGAGGCTTCTGTGGTGCACCCAAAATCAGAAAGATAAGCTATGGGACAATTTAGGTCCCTCTCCTGTTCATTTATCTCTGGTATTTTAGAGGAACCTAATTTGTGAGAATGGGGCAGATGTATCAGTGAAGGTCAATTGTGTCAGTGTTTTCCAAGGGAAAACTAAAACTTTAAGATAGAAGAAGACACAAATAAGTTACCATCCCATAGAAAGGCTGCTTTAAAAAGTTTATCGGTTTGTTTTTTTATATAATTATGGTTATAAGGACAGGCTTCCTGCCACTGTTTCTGTGATTTTATCATTTGCTGTTTTGCAACATATCCACTGTAATTGTGTGCATAATTATTTTTCTAATGTTAGTTGCCTTATTCATCTTGAGACAGGAAGATTTTAAATCTCGTTCAAATGTAGAATGATTGGCCACTGTATTTTGAGACTCTAGAACAGGTTACTGCATGGAGGTTAGTTCACTGGAGCCAGAACAGTACTTTAGGGTAGAACCTTCCTTCTCTGTAGGTGTAGATGTTAATATTTCTCACATGGTTTGCTGGCCTCTAGTGGCTCATGAACAGTGCTGGGGTTCTTGAGCCCAAGCTTCTCTTGTTACTGATTAAATGCTCTGGTGAAGACATTTCAGGCTCAGCTGGAGAAGCATTACATAAGTATTTTTATTGCAAATGAAAAATATTTCTGGAAAACCACTTACAATAGACTCTTTTTGGCAGTTGGAGCTGGTTGGGAGGAAGGCAGCACCATGTCAGTTGCTTGTAATTGGATTTAAAAGTAGGATCACCTTTCTAAAACTGAGATATGTTTCCTAGCCCTGTAGGAAGGAAGAACTAAACTGTTAAAAGAGAGACTTAGTCCACAAAAAGCACATGGCTGTACATTATAGTACCAAAAGCAAACCTAGACAGAGTATATTTTATAAAGAACATTGCTGCAAAGATTGCCCGCATTGCATGTGTTTTAGAGTGCAGTCATCATATGCTGATCTTTCAGTATACATACATAGTGCATGTTTTTCATGCAATGGCAAGGCTCCCATGTAACCAGGATTCATTCTGTACCGTAATGTGGGAGAACAATTGGTTGCAGTGAAAGTAGGCAGCTTCTTATGTTCCTGTGACCTTGTAATGAATGCTAGCATTGCTTGTTCTGTTCAGCATTGTTAAACAAGGGGCAGGGCCCCCAGAATGCTGAAATACGTAAAAATATACACAGTAAGTTCAGCTGCATATCTTGTCTGCAGTCCAAAGTAGAGAAAGTAATGCAAAATGTGTTAATTCTTAATTTAATAACCCATGCAATGTTTCTGTCAGTGGTGCATGACCACAGCATTCAGTTTTGTGCCTGATGGGGATGATTCAGACAATTTGGCTAAGATTTGGTTCAGATTAATTAGAAGCCTGTCTGATTTAATTGGGATCACACCCTTGAGTTGAGATTCAGATTTCCAAAGAACTTGGTCTCCCATTGGCTATCATTGGAAAATCTGTGCGTTTTTTGGTGTTTGTCAGAATTGGGTGAAATTTTCAGACATGGTAGCTCCTTAGGAACATGCTAATGCCTGCCAGATTTCAAATAAATAGCTACAGAGTTATTTGTTATATTTTGTTTTTGTACTTTGTTTTGGTGCATGCCTTAAAAGTATAAAATGTAATAGCCAGTATCTATCTGTCTGTCTGCCTGCCTGTCTATGTCTGTCTATCTATGGATAGCAGATCTGGAAGAAACTGAAAAGTGTAAGTCATCAGCTTGAATTTTGAAAATGACACACAGAATAAACTTGGCCTTAAGTGAGGACCTTTAAATGGAGTGTAAAAGATGGGTGGTATGGTCTTTCAAGTGAGGGACGTGGTGGCGCTGTGGGTTAAACCGCAGAAGCCTCTGTGCTGCAGGGTCAGAAAACCAGCAGTCGTAAGATCGAATCCACGTGACGGAGTGAGCTCCCATCGCTTGTCCCAGCTCCTGCCAACCTAGCAGTTTGAAAGCATGTAAAAATGCAAGTAGATAAATAGGTACCACCTCGGTGGGAAAGTAACTGCGTTCCGTGTCTAGTCGCGCTGGCCACGTGACCACGGAAACTGTCTTCGGACAAAACGCTGGCTCTATGGCTTGGAGACGGGGATGAGCACCGCCCCCTAGAGTCGGACACGACTGGACTAAATGTCAAGGGGAACCTTTACCTTTACCTATGGTCTTTCAATGGAAGTACAGTCCCCAGGTCTGGGAGGGAAAGGATGATTTGCTTCACTTTCCTGTGTGTCTTTGCACACATTGGACAGTCTTTATGAAAATGACACATATCATAGAGGTTTTCCCCAAGCAAGAAGCATACAGAGTTATAGAAGAATAAGCATAGAGGTTAGGGAATGAATGGTTATTGGAAACCATTTAAAAACTTTTCTAATAGTATAATATGGTGGCATTAGAAGAATAGCCACCATACAGTTCCGTCGTTGTTGCATCCCATCTCATATGTACTGGGTATGCTTCCTAATGATCAGTCTCTGCTATACAGTCCTGTAGCAACCTAGTCTTTTGAGGGCAAAGTAAACTAGTGTTACAACTTGACTAGTTTTTATTTCATCTAGGATCCACACAAGGGCAAGATACTCTGACAGTCTTACTTTACTTGAGTCAGATGCCATGCAGACGTTCATGGATTTGGAAGGCTTGATTTGACTTAGAGCTTCAAGCCTGCAAAAAATAACATGGAGAGCAGTAGCAACTGAACACCTCATTAGCCAGAAGGAAGGTGCTAGGAGTGAAAAGAACAGGAAGTCACAGAGCTATCCAGAGTTAGTCACTCTTGTCAAGGGGACATTGCTCTCTGTTGGTGCATGAGAGCTTCATGTTTCAGTGGTAAGAGAAGAGTTAGCTTCTGAGGCCTAAAATATGTCAGACAGGTGGGCAAATAGCAGAAGGTAGTGGTTGTTTGGTTAATCCTGTTGTGTTAAGTGGCTGATGATATGCTGGGAGTTTGAGCTAGATTTTTTTGCATCAAGGGAGCCAACTAGCTGGTGGCAGCAGGCAGAGGCCAACATTGGCAGCTGTTGGTGGTGGAGTCTTGCAAACTGGCAGAGCAGGGAGTCAGGTGAGATGGCAGAGGTAGGCAGGCAGTGCGAAGCAGCAGATGTTGAGCAGTTGGCTCCTTCCAGAGAGGTTGTACTTCAGGTGTGCTGGAGGAAGCAGGTATGCAGAGGCAGGTGATGGAAGCAATTAGCAGAGCGAAGGGACAGCACCAAATGGTAGGCACTGCCAAGTCATATGCCTGAGTCAAGAACTCTTAGATGCCACTCCTCAAGGACCATTGCCTCGTTCTGTCACCACGTAAGCTTGTAGAGGCTTTGAGAGTGCAAACCTGTAAAAATCCCACCTTCAGTCTTTTCAGAGAAACAAACCCTTTTTATGATTAATGCATCTGCCTTTCTAAAGCACAGGTTGCCAATGAATATTTTCGTAGGAGTTACTGTCTCTTCTGGTAGGTTTGGAGATGTTCACTTGGGAAGCACAAAGACCAATTTGAATGGGCCCACTTGGCCTTCAGACTTTGGCTGATTCTGATGCACATCCCTCGTTTCTGCCAAGAAAAAAGAAACATGCCTTTTTTTAATGAAAAAGGACTTGCAGGGCAAGATTCTCTTTGCCTGCCTGGAACAATGTCTAGCTGAGCTCCATGTGTGCAGTGACTCCCAGATGTGTGTGCTCAGAGTTGCAGCCTCAGTTCAAAGTTGTTCACTTGATGCTGCCTCAATTTATGACAGTCATCTTGAGCTGATATAACTAGTTTTAAGGATTGTTCTGTAAGCTGCATGAACAGAGAATTAAAGGATATATTGCACATAGCCTTTTTAAAATATTTTCCTTTGAGATACTTTTCAGAAACCATAATATTTCGTTGCAAACTTAATAGACCTGTTCCTCAGAAATCCCATCTATGCTCAATGCCATAATTGCTTTGTAATGTACATTGGATAGTATAAAGTTTAACTATGTAACTATACTTCCATTGCTTGTTTCCTCAGCCATTTCAGAGGTTTGAGAAATGTTTCTAATTAGCCTTCTTCGATCAAATAATTTCCAAGCATACTTTAAGAGAAGTTATTACAGATGTTACTTTCTGTGTTCCAACTTAGGATGTTACAAAATTAGATAGGATATATGTTTCTGTATTGGTATAGTCTACAAGTTTCGCCCACAAATCAATAAGGTAATGATGATATATTGTAGGTATCAAGGGCCAAGTAATTGCACTGGCAGGCCTTACAGTTTGTAACATTTAAACTCCATTTTTGTATATCTAAAACACTAGCTTAGTGTCTCTATTTTCCCCTGCTATACAGTATCCTCATACAGAACTTCCTTAAAAATTGAATTAAATAATTTCTAGTTAATTTCCTCTAGAATGTAGCTTTATCACCTCTGACACGAAGTATTCTATTTATTTTGTTTCAGGTGTTTATTTTTATTTGTTATATTTCACACACACACACCCTTGAGATCTAGGCAGTGTATGTGGCTGTCCTCCTCTGCCCTGTCCTGACAATAAACTTGTCAGTTGCTTAGGATGGGTGAATGTGACCCTTTCAGTGAGTTTCATGGGCTTGTGAGGACTTGAAACCAGGACTCCTAAGTCATCTTCCAGCACTTTCACAATAATTCATTGATTTTTACCTTGAACACTTGGAAGCAGAATGCTATTCATACTCTGGTTGTGGAGAAGGAAGAGAAATAGTCTTTACCAATACCTTCTTCTTCTCCTCTTCTACTACATATCCCTTAAAAGTTGCTCCAAATCTCATAGTTTTATGTGGATCTTAAATAACAAGCTCCATGAAGGCAGGGAGGCATTTGTGAAGGACGGCAGAAATTATAATTACAGTAGAGAAGGCTAACTTTAGGAGATTAGGGGAAGAATTCAGTGTGAATGAAACACAGTGTTTCCATGTCCATCTTTTCCTTGTAATAAAAATTCAGGGCAGGAGGTCACTTTCAGATGAGAAACAGTGGGTCAGTGGGTGGCTCACTGAACTATTATGTTCAACGGGTTGCTCTGAAGTGCTCTTAAACCTTTGGAAATATCACTTGGAATCTGTAATATGTTGACCTGTTATCTTTCAGTTTAAACTGGTTAAAAAAAGCCACAAGTGAAAATTTTAATAACGAATTTGTGAGGTGATTATATGGAAAGTTCTGAAATTGCATTTCTGTTTTTTAAAAAATTAATGGAAAGAAGTGTTTATGGTCAAAGCTGTTTCCAGTGTATTTTCATTCTTAAAATGGGCATACATTATTTGGGAACTAAATTTTAGAGGAAATTTTGAATATTAGATAATATCTGTATTGGCAAGAACCAGGTAAGGATGGGGATTTTTTCCCAACAAATTTTAAAAAGCACGAAAGAGGCTCTTTTTTCTTCATGATCTTTCATTGGCTTTTGAAAAAAGATCCTATTAAAAACAGTTGATTTTTTAAATGAAAGGGTACATGAAAATTTCTGCATTTTTCGTTTGCCTTCTTTTGTTTGACACTTCATCCAGCGTGCGTTGAAGCACATGGGAAATTGTCTGTGAAATAGTGTCATGAGGGCTGCTGTTTGGCTGGGCAGAAATGGGTGTAAAACGGCCTGGATTGGTTGGAACCCAGTGGGAGTGCTTTCTTCATTCCGCTCTACTCATTCCTGGCAGATATGTGAGCTCCTTCCTAGTGCCCTCCATCTTGTGCTCCCTTTCTGCCTATCTGCCTGCCTATGTCTCTTGAGTCTTTCCTCTTTTTCCTTGATTTTTTTTCGGGGGGGGGGGGGGAGGATTTTTCTCCCATATCTTTGACGATTATTTTTGTGCCTGTTGCTGTGTTGGACTCAAAGGGAAGAGAAGAAAGATATCAAGGGGGGGGGGGAGGAGAGAGAAATCTCCCCATATCCTAGTCATTGGGCCAGGGATGGCTTTGAGTATTTTTCTTGCCTTGCTTTACTTGGGTTTTGAGATTGGTGGCTGTATGTGTGTGTATTTATTTTGCTATTTCTCCCCTGTGTGAGGGAGTGCTTGCCCTATTTCACAGATTTTTAAAAAAATGTTATTTGGTTAATTTACTGGCTGAAATCCTGTTGCTCAGTGAAGTAAGTCATAACTAAAGTAGGCTAATTGAATCAGTGGAGATTTAATGATTTGATTCATTTGGCCTACTCTACAGTAGTTGCTACTCATTAAGCAACAGGATTTCAGCCACTGTATATTTGTACTGATAAAGTTGTGTATTTTGATGTGTATTGGGTGGGATTGTTTTGTGTTGTGGTGGTTGATTATACTATTGCTTGCTTTTGGAGTAGATTTATTCTCTGTAGCCTTGCCTCTGTTTTTTTGGGGGGGGGGTTGTTTTATGGGTTCTTTAAGGCTTCTTTTTTTATTTTTTTATTTTACTATTGTCAGAAAAACAAATGAGGGAAGATGAAATGAAATTACCTGAAAAAGCCAGTGGCAAACAAAAGCACCCTTGAGTGAAAACAACAAAAGCAATAGAGGCACCCCCAAAATAAACCAAAACAAATACTTTCTCTGTATACATCCCTAGAATAAGCCATTCAAGAAATAGTAGCTATACATATAAAGAGTTGCTAACAGAAAATCCAAATGTTGCTTTCCTGCACCTCTTACTTGAATACTGAAGTTTGATTAGGTTGGTTAATAGGCATGGGACTTTCAGAGTTTAATCCCCTGAATTCATCAGGAATTTGCTCAGCCAGAATTCTGTCTCTCTGTCCATTACAGGATGCCACTCAAAAAGCTATCAGTCCCCTAATCCCTTGCAGCTCCCACGGAGCTTAGACACTTCCGCCTATTTCCTTGTCTTCTTCATGGGAACAGAATAGGTGATTGAGCCTTCATTCCCCACCTGCATATAACTGAAAACTTTTGTGAGGACTTTGATTTATTTGCTAAAGCTCACAGAATTCTGTCTAGGGAAATTCGTGGTGACCTCTTGGGTTTGAAATCAAAGAAATCCAAAAGTCTTGGTTACTTCCGCCTTGCCAATATTCTCAGCCAAACAGCAAGATAAATTCTGTTAGAATAAATGTCTACTCTCTTGTTTCCTGAAAGGTCTACCCTTGCATAATTTCTTGGCAGTCTTACTACCCAATTTGTGTACTATCTAGCAAAGAAGATATGAGAGTGAGATACAAACTTTAGATAGCTTAAAACACTAGTTAGGTCTTCAGAATCCCATGTCTGTGTCCATTCACGTGCATGCCCTTTACCATGCCATGCACATGATGTTGCCTTCCCCAACTGTTCCTGCCTCTTGGTGCATCTCTTACTTGAATACTGATATTTGATAAAACTGGTTACTTGGCATGGGACTTTCAGAGTTTAATTTTCTCCAAATTCATCAGAATTTAATGCAGATGTTTGCAGAAGGAAAGTCTACACTCAGATTTGAGTAGATTTCCTTTGTGCAGATATTCACACAAATGTCCAAATACACATGTCACAGGTATAAGAATAAGATTATAACATACAGCCCTATGCCTTGCTTGTGTGCACAGCAAAGTATAATCTTGAGTGTCTGAACGGGACTCAATTTAATAGCTGACTGGGGTTTTATAGTACCTATTTCATGAAGAAGCTGCTGAAAACAAATATTAAACCTTCACCTGGCCCGAGGTTTTGTTTTTGTTCATAGCTGTTACAACACTGACTGTATGTCTAACATTTATCCCCACACACATCACTTTTTGTTCAAACTGCAATGAGATTGGAAGTGAGTTTTGTTTAGTTTTATTTGTACGGGCATTTTTCAAAAATGTTCATGACAGAGATCCAGATGCTTAGGTTTAAAAATAACAGGCTGGTCCCTGCCAGACAATGTTTTGGATTATAAGAAGCTTTAAGCTTAAAGTATTCAGAGTCCATTTGTCAATCCAGCTATTGTGCAGCCCGTTTTTATTTGCAAAGAATTTTGTGCATGGAATCCAACAGGATTCCTTGGAAGAGGCCCAGTATAAACTAAACTGAGAGCCCCCCCTGGTGTCTGAAAGTGTCCTCCACAATCAAATTTATATCCGTCACAGGAAGTCTTGGCAATCAGACTAGTCACTTTTTCCCCTCACATCTGGAAGTGAATTTTTTTCTGCTTCAAAGGTCACAGGCATCATGGGTAGGGCATGGGTTTAGGGCCATAGAAAACATGGGAAAGGAAGAATAAAACTAGATTTCCACCTTTTTAGAAATGGTTATTTTTAAATGGCCTGGAACGTAGCCAAATTACACAACCCTCTTTCTCCCGCCTTCTCCTTCCGCTGCCCAGTTTACATTTGTTGCTGAAAGAAATGTGACTGAAAGATTTTTCTTCTGGAATGTTACCTCGTTTCTTGGGATTTATGAGTACTTTCTTCTGTTCATGGAGAACAATGTTTTTATAGCAGGATGGATTCAGAAATTGAGTGTGTTGCCCCACGGAGTACTGTTTATGGCTTGTAATTTTGAGTTGTGTGTGTGTGTTTTTAGCTTTCCCTGATCTCTTCCTTTGCCTTTCTCGTAGATTTACTTGAGTCTTGAACTTTTCTTCAATTCTAACTGAAGTGGTGTGGGTGGGTGTTAATGGGTGATTTGTGGCTTTTCTTTCCTGCATGACTTGCAATCTTAAGCATTTAACTTGAAGAAATATAGGAAACACTTCATCTTAGAGTCTTTCCCCCAGCCCTTCAAACAAGGGCTTGGGGAAAGGTCGTAAAAACAGAACCTTTCCCATTTGATCCACAGGTATTCCTTACATTAGACAAGGAAACTAGTGTGCTGAAAGCTGCAAAATCTCTGAAGCCTGTCTTGAAAACAAGTTCCATATGAATGGGAATCAAAAACGGCATGAGGTTAACATTTGCCTATAGTAAAAGGGAATTGCAGAACCTTAGGCTTGAGTCATATGTTTTGATGAGATGATCTTTAATGGTGAATAAACAGAGATCTAATTGCTGCTATACAGATCTGCTCTGTTTTGACACATATTCTAATATATGTAATGGTTTTCATTTGTTGACTTATTTAATTCAGAAACACAGGCTCTATGTTCTTTAGACAGAATACATAAAGCTGAATCTCAGGCATTGGCTGTGAAGATTTTTATTTATTTATTTATTCAAGTTTCTGTCATTCATTATC
The DNA here is from genome assembly GCA_037013535.1 of Intellagama lesueurii. Classification (NCBI taxonomy): domain Eukaryota; kingdom Metazoa; phylum Chordata; class Lepidosauria; order Squamata; family Agamidae; genus Intellagama; species Intellagama lesueurii. The sequence goes on along the minus strand of JBAJHW010000002.1, from coordinate 227,153,092 downwards.
TATATTCCAGAGTCTTACATGGCATATTGAAACACCATAATAAAGTGAAACTAAATAATGAAGTGTTGGCAAAATGCAGTATAAGCAATGAGGAGAAGGTCTTGACAGCCTCCTTTTTTAGAACACTTTCTGCAAATGGAAGGCCACTCTTAAAATAAGTTGAGTGCTTTTGTCCAGTTTTTATCTCCTTCATTGGAGAATGTTGATGGGAGAACCATGGTCCTTGTGGCTTAAGATGTACAGAGCGTGCAAGAGAACAGACAGGACTTTCTTTGCTAGGTCTGAGTCCATGAAGTTCTGTATAGGTAAGAACCTGTGCCATGATGCACACCTGGAAGGTAAGGAGTAGCTAATGCAGTTGCTGCTCTAGTGTCTTAATGAATCTTCTTTCATCAGTGGCCAGGGAATACTCTGCAGTAGTTGAACCTCTACTATAAATGGGTGTATGTTTGTAACAAGATCTTTGTTTTTCTGGAAAAGGCTTATTAAAACTTGCTGTTGGCCATAGCCAACACCAGTTTATTCATGGAGACTACTAGTGAAGCCAGAAGCATTCCCAGCTGACACATGCAGTGAATAATAACATCTCCCTTTTTCTTTCATTGTTCTGTTACACTATTTCCTCTCACTCAGTTTCCAGAGTTGCATCTGGTATATTAGGTGCAATGGGTAAAATTTCTATCACCTTTAACATCAGGCATTTGATAAAATAACTAGTTTCATTCAGTAAGCTGCCCATTCAATAAGAGGGTTTTCCCATCCAAAACAGGCACACAAATGGAATTGTGTGGGAACCCTCCTCTGTCTACCTTGGATTCAGATTTTGTCTGTTTTTGTTGGAAAGTATCTACATGGACCTGAAGTATTATCTCAAGGTATTGTTCATGAATCTCAGTAGCTCCTGAAGGATGATCAGGCTTTTGTTGTTGTTGTTTAGTCATTAAGTCGTGTCCGACTCTTCATGACCCCATGGACCAGAGCACGCCAGGCCTGATCAGGCTACCTTGGTCATTTTAAACTAGAGCCTGATGGATAGGGAACTGACACCCAGTTGATACTTCTGGGTTTTCAAGGAGTTGTGAAGTTGGAAGGGGTCTATAAGGCCATCAAGCCCAATCCCCTGCTCGAAATCAAAGGATAGATGCCAGGTGAATGTCTAAGTTTCTCTTGAATCTCTCCAGTGTTGGAGCACTCATCACCTAACGTAATTGGTTCCATTGTTGTACTGCTCTAACAGGAAAGTTTTCCTGATATTCAACCGAAGGCTGGAAACCAAGCCTTATGAGGAAAGACTGAAAGAACTGGGTATGTTTAGCCTTGAGAAAAAAAAAGATAGAGGGGTGATATGATAACACTTTTCAAATACTTGAAAGGCTGTCATACAGAGGAGGGGCAGGATCTGTTCTCGATCATCCCAGAGTGCAGGACACGGAACAATGGGCTCAAGTTACAGAAAGTCAGATTTCGGTTGAATATCGGGAAAAAACTTCCTAACTGTTAAAAGACTAGCTGAGAAGAACATCTCAGTTTCTTAGCAGTTGGGGCAGTTTGGGTATAGAGGAATGTTCAGACTTGGTTTTCTCCTCCTGAATTCGGGAGATACCTCTGCTCTAGACACAGTGGTTCCAAAATAGCCTTCTTCTTGAAGTTTCCCTGTGGCAATTCTCTTGTACATCTGATTTTTTAAATCTCTGCTGCCATCGTGTTCTGTAGGGAGGAATCTGCTTTCCCATGTGCATTGGAAAATTCTAAAGGCATATTAATTAGCCTTGCCTTGCCTCTGAGGATTTATACAGAAATTTGAAAAAGGAAAAATAAAAAGCTGGGAATCAGACAGAAGTACTTTATTTTGCTGGTACTAAAACTTTTTATTTTTCTTGTGTTTGTGCATAAATCCTTTACAAGCACAATTTGAATATATAGATGATATTTAGCATTCTTTTTGTCTGAAGGAGGAAGGTAATATGCGTTTTTGCCATGTGGTTCTCCAAGCCAAGAAAGTGATACTCTTCCCTGCTTCTTGCAATGGAGTTGGTGTCTGCCACAAGCGATGTTATGTTGTTTAGCTTTTAATATAGGTGGCTTTGAAAAAGTACACCTTTCATTTGACTCAAGTTCTGAATATGTCGCAAAACACTGTTGTGTGTGCACTGGCGTGTGTGAAAGAAAGCAAATTAGCTATGGCAGGGAATGCTACTATTGTTGTCAGCAGTTCACTTTCACTTCTAATTTGAACCAAAGCCATTTTGAACTGGACTGGATCCAAGTCTAATGTAATCTGTAGTCTCAGATCTATACTCGAGAAGGTTAATGGAATAGTAAAACCTTCTTAAAGATAGTTAAATGTGTTGGAGTATCCTCAGGGTAGCTTCTCCAGTAAAGATGTTTTCCTTCCCACCCTGTAGAGGTATCTCATTAAGGTACCCACTAGTGTCATTATTAAGTTTTCATGTGTTTCTCAGTTTTGATGCTAATCTTTGTGCATGCATTTAATTCTGTTCTTTCCAGCACCAATGTGGTTATGAATTATTCAGAAATTGAGTCTAAGGTTCGAGAAGCAACCAACGATGATCCATGGGGACCTTCAGGGCAACTCATGGGAGAGATTGCCAAGTAAGTGATAATTTGACTCAGCAGTGAAGAAAGGTACATCTTTATGCAGAAATATATGGTGGGGGAAGGGACTGCTCCTGCTTCATCATTTCTGAGGAATATGAGATGAAGAGAAAGAAGTATTAACTGTACAACACTCAGAATGATGGCCACCAGCTACTGTTTATTAAAATCTATTTTCTGAATGCATTATGATTTGGAGCATAGAAGATTTCCTATGGGCCAGGGTCTTGCAAACTATTTTTCAGAAATACAAAATGAGGAAGTTGGGGCTCCTTCATAAACACAGAGGGCAGATGAATGGCATGATGGACTAAAATAACAGTGGGCTTTCTCTAGTTTTTTCATTATTTCCATGGTGGGGGGAGGCTTATCAGCATTGCTAATCTACCGAGTAATTCTGTGTATGAAATACTTCTATACAAATCTCAGTAGCTCTACATTAGGCAACGGAGCTTCTAATTTAGAACAGTTCTGCCATCTGCTGTCAAAGGTAGGTCCTAGCGGACCATTACTGAAAATAGCTCCATAAAAATAATTCCTCCTTCTTTTTTAGGGCCACTTTTATGTATGAACAGTTTCCAGAACTTATGAACATGCTTTGGACACGAATGCTAAAAGACAACAAAAAGAACTGGAGGAGAGTTTATAAGGTATGTATTTAAGTGGCTTTTCACACTTTTTTCCAAGTTTTAATTTTCTTCTAAATTGCACATACTGAATAACAAACAGAAGTGAATGTTTTAATTTTACCACAGTGTCCTCTCATAATTAACTCAGTTTTGTGCTTTCATTAGCATAATATCCATGCTAAACTTCATAGGTTTCTAGATCCTCTGTGTGCAATTAGTATGAGCTTGATTTTAATCAAGTTGCTTTTTAATGTATGTTTTAGGAAAGAAGCCTGTGCTAAAAAAAACAAGATATTTTCTTTCACTCTCTCTGAAATAGCTCTTAAATTAATGCCTTCTAGCAACTTTAATTTTTATTGCTTCATTAAATGCTAAATAGGGGATTCTCCATAATTTGATCTTTTAAAACAAACAAGCAAATAACCTTATTGGCCTACTACTGAGAGACGTGGTGTTGCTTTGTTTGGTTGGGGTTTTTAAAAGTAGTTGTTCTGCATGTTTGTGTTAAATCTCTATTTAACAGACACAATATTTATCTCTAGCATCTCTCATGTGTTGTGTTGGCCTCCCTCTCTGAACAATTTTATTAATTATATTTTATCTTGTATCTATCTGGAGACTTAACAATTGTTTCTTCCTCTTCTCCCCATAGCCCCTCTGGTGCAATTTTGGTAAATATGTTCAGTATAAAATATTTGTTTCCTAGCATCACAGTACTCATTTTTTCCATGTCTTGTTGCGCTGGAAAAGGTGCTACTGGAAAAGGCATTCAGATTTGAAAGACTGCATACTCAGTGGAATTTATTCTAAGACACTTCCCTTTTTGGAATGGGTTTTTGATGTAGGTTTTATGTTATAGTAATTGTTTTCCCTAAAGCATAATGCAAATTAATTTTTAATGCCGCCATGCATATTATTTAATCTGCTTGAGGATACTTGGATTTATCTGCCAGCTCCGAGTATACTGTACATTATAAACATGCTTCTGTTGACATCAAAATAACTTCAGATATAGTTTTTTAAAAAAGAAGGGGAAATCCTGCAATAAGGAAGTTCACAAAATTAAAATACTTTTCTACTTATTTTTGTTTTGAAGTTTCCTTAAATTTACCTGAAAATAGTGAATTTTGTACATCAACACATTTCCCATAGAAAGCTACATAGATAAATTGCCATAAAAATTGCTCTTAAATGGAAAAACACTGGGGAATAAGGCAATTGGAAAAAAAGGGAGACACAAAAGAAAATTGTTGCATTCTGTAGAGTTGTTTTTTCTTAAATTGCCTTAACCATCATTTCCCCCTGTTCAAGAACAGTCATTCTTCAGGCAAATAACTTATGATTTAATGCTCTACTTTTTAGCATCTTGGTGAGTAAATGCAGTTTTACATTTGTGCACTGTACTGTCAGTTATTTTTGCTTTAAGAAACAACATTATAATTGACTTGTTTGAATAGGAACAAATCCTGTTTTTTTCTTCACTAATTTTTTACATTTAGGCTGGGTGGTTTTTTTATTACATTTAAAAATACTGATGGCTTTTGTTCATATAATCATAAGGTGCTTTGTATTTTTTATAGTCTCTGCTGCTCCTATCTTACCTCATAAGGAATGGATCAGAGCGTGTTGTTACAAGTGCCAGAGAACACATTTATGATTTGCGATCCCTGGAAAATTACCACTTTGTAGGTGAGCGATAGAAAAATCTTATAAGCAAATTAAAACAGTAGTTGGAGTTGTCAGTCACCTGAACCAGCTTAGAAGCTTCCCCACTCTAATTAGAATGTGACTGTTGCCGGTTGTGTGAAGAGTGCAGAATCCAAGACGTGGGACCCTAGAGTATTAATTAGTGAAGACAAGAACTTGCAGAAAAGACTGGCTAATAACAACAGAACCAACACAACATGAGTGTTCGGGTTTATATTAAAATATGCACTAGAGACTGGTCCCCTGTGGTGTGTGTAAAGGAATAGCTTTAATCATATGGGAAGAAAAGGTTAGAGCTCCCAAACATACACATCTGTTTGAAGCTAGGGATTTCTTTTCCTCCCACCAAATAATATTTACAGTGCAAAGGCAGCAAGGCCAGTGTGTGTTCTGAATAAGAAAGAGGCTTCGAGAAGTGAGGCAAATTTTAGTTTGTAGTGTGCTCCAGCTGACAGCCTTTTAAAAATGCCGTTTTGAAGCAAGACAGAGAGATCTAGCAATTAGCATTGGGGAGGGGGTGTGAGGGGAGATATGGCTTCCCCCCTTAAAAAAAAGGAGGCTAAGAGGGAATGTTGTTCTAAAGAAACCATGTTTCCAAGCATCATGTTTTTAAATTTGTTTCTAAAAAAGGAACCAACGCTAACCTTTTTTAACAGAACAAAACCAGTTAACACACTTTCTGAACTGAATTTCTCTCAAATATTATCCTGTGGCTTAGTGCTATCCCTTGAGATAAATGTTTGCGTATAAAAATGATAGTGGTCACTCATTTTAGAGAATTTCTCTAGAATATCATAATCTTACATTTTGGAGTACATCCAGTTTATGTCTACATTTCTCCGAACTACCCTCTGCTGGAGGTTAACCAGTGCTCCCTAATTCTGACTTTCTGTGCCCTTTTTTCAAACAGATGAGAATGGCAAAGACCAAGGGATAAATATACGCCAGAAAGTAAAAGAAATGGTTGAATTTGCCCAGGATGATGACAGACTTCGTGAAGAGAGGAAAAAGGCGAAGAAAAACAAAGATAAATACATTGGGGTTTCTTCAGATAGTGTTGGAGGATTCAGATACAGTAAGTCCAACACTGTTGAAGGGTCAGAGCTGTTGCATGTTATGATATTGGCTCGACTTCATGGGGACAGGATAAGGAATGTATGTTGCAACTTGCTTGGTCTAATATGCATGGCTGCCATGTTTTCAGTGTGGTACAATGGTTCCTTGTGTTCTTGGACTGCAGCTCCCAGAAATCCCAGCCAGCACAGCTGGTGGTGAACATCTGGGAACTGTAGTCCAAGAACACTTGGGTTACCCAAGATTGGGAACTACTGGTGTAGTAGATCTTGGTATACCAAATTATTGGGATAGGAAGGTGATTACAGCACCATTAAATTCAGTGGGATTTCTCCCCACACAAGTGATGTTAAGTTTCTAGCCTTGGTCTGTAACACAGGTGGAACTTCTTGCACGTCGTATCAGCACCTTACTGCCAAAAAAACAGAGCTGTAATTTTTTTGCTCAGAACAAGGTACCGTATTTTTCCGTGTATAAGATGCCCCCATGTATAAAACGCCCCCCACTTTTCTTAATCAAAATTTCTTTCTTTGCAAGAAAGTGGAGGGGAAAAGCTCCTGCTTTCTCCCTACATTTTCGTTGCAAAAAGCAGCTTTCCCCCTCCAGGTTTTGCAAAGAAAATGTAGGGGGAAAGCGATTTCTGCTTTCCCCTTACATTTTCATTGCAAAAAGCAGCTTTCCCCCTCCACGTTTTGCAAAGAAAATGCAGGGGGAAAGCGATTTCTGCTTTCCCCCTCCATTTTCTTTGCAAAACCTGGAGGGGGAAACAGGGATCAAAGCACTTTGATCCCTCCCCCCCCTTACTTCCGAGTATAAAACGACCCTCAATCTTTCCTTTAATTATTTTAGGAAAAAGTGTTGTTTTATACACGGAAAAATACGGTACATGGGGAGCAGATACCTTGTTTTAAAGAACAATACATCCTGGAGGCTTCAAGGAATACAGTTCCCCTTTAAAACAAAATGTATACTCCCTCCATGTCTTATTTGCAGCAAAAAGTGCAATTTAGATGGATTTCCAGCACCACATTTGCTGACACCCAAGGATTGGGGCTCCATAGACTACTTGAAAAGAAATTGATATGTTGCCTACTTCTGGTCTCGAAGAAAAGACAAGAAGTATATAGTGGAAGTTTTCCATTAGACTCTCTTCAGAATGCCTGGAGCAATCACAGAAGGACAGGGTCCTTACATCTTGAATCCTTTGGTAGTATAGCCAAATTTGGATCAGCACAGTTCAGCTGTTAGCTTTGAACTGGTTAACAGTTGCTACCACTGTCAATTACTTTGGGTAATAAGCAAAGCCGTTTTCTTCCCTCCCGCGTTGGCCAGTTATGTGGATTTCTTTCTGTTTGCGGCTGTGATGCACCTTTCACAGCACATGGGATCACACCACGGAGAAGCAATTTCCAAGCAGCTTTTCATTTTCCTTTTTAATGTACTTCTCAACCTTAAAATATTTATGTGTGTGTGATATTCTGCTTATCCTGGGTTTTGAGTAAAAGGAAACTAAGATATTGATCATTTTAGGGGGCAGGAATTGATGATGTGGTCATGTGCTGTTGAAATAGTTCCCTCTAAGGGCCTGATTGTTAAATTTAGCACTGATAAATGTGGAAGTCCTTCATGCAGCCCAGGCAACAAAAGGTCTTTCTAGGCACAGAAGGCCCCAGGAAAAAGAGCATGCTGAGGAAACTGTGGAACCATACCAAAAGCACAATTCTGTCCGGAAAAGGTGGTCAGGAATCAGCTGAACCAACATGAGACCAACTAAAGCTATGCTGAATCCAAGTCACTCCTATGCTTGGGATATTGAAAATTACATATGGGTGCCCTCACTATTACTTAAGATTGTGTCAGCACTGTAATGCCAGCATTGTGCCCATGTCCCCAGGCTGGAGGAGGTTTGGATCTGGCATAACTTGGCTTATCCATTGCCCTTCCCCCTTTTCAGACTCTTCTGCCAGCAGAACAGGTCTGTCAGCAGACTTTTCTTCGGTAGATTTCTCAAGAGTGGTCAGCAGGAAAGGATTCTGCGGACAGAAGCATTTTGTGCCTAATGCTAAACCTCTATAGGTGCACCTTTGAGTCAGGATGGCACGGTAAATCTATTTAAGCAGGACTTATTTTAGAACAACATTTTAAAAACCCAGTAAAGGGTGGCCAGATTCCTGTTACTTGCACCCACCAGTCAAATTGCACCAGCATGGATCCTAATTACAAATTGCTGCCAGTTTAGAAGTTCAGGCTTGTATTTCTTGTTGCACGCCAAGTAAAGTGAGGGCTATGTGACAATAGATATAAGCACCAACCTCCTAACTAGCACCAATTCACCATTGAGAATTATGCTGTTGGACTTTACACCAGTGGCTGTAAATAATAGGATTCTGGTCAAAATGAAAGTAGAAGTCAGCAAATGGACAAGGATTGTCCACTGTTCTATAAAGTATTTGCACTTTAAAACTGTCAGCTTGCTGGACAGTAGTTGTGGGCATATGCTTTCTGCAGCTAATGTATTCCGTTACAAAAAAAAGTCCATTCCCTCAGAGGCACTGTGCTACAGATGGCAAGAGATACGTGTTAGGTATTCCATTGAGTCTTGAGCAGCCTTTGTTTGATGTATCTAAGCTTCCTCATGTGCTTTGGAGCAGCAGGATTATGGCCTGTTTGCAGTACAAACTAGAGTGGAGTTTCCGTATGATTAAAGCTGTGGGATAGTGCACACCTCTACAATTAATGGCTGACATGCTTTTGATTCCTGTAGGTCGCTATGTGCTGGATAGTTCCATAGATGAGTTAAATGACAAACTTTGTGCTGGAAAGTCCCATAGAGAAGATTAAATGACTATGGCTCAGACTGTAAGACCCTTATACAGAAAGCAGAAGATTTTGCTTAGGTCCTTAATATGTCTTTGAGCCAAGGACAGCCCCTTAGGTCAGAGATGTGGAATCTGCAGGCGTTGAGTGACCCAGGAGTTTTGGGGAACCCTCAAAACATGGTCTTGTCCTATTTTTTAAATAAAATAAAATAAAATCTGGCTCTGGGGAGAAGGGGGGGTATTTGAAATACATTTCTCACCCTTTGCCTCAGATTGAAAGATTTTGACATACCTAATTGGAATTTTATTAGGGATTCTAGAGGATATTGTAGTGATAGAATTTTCAGTCTTCAGGATTTTAGCTCATATGGTTTTACCTGTGTATACAATGCAGCGGGTTTAAGATACATAGAGGCTGGGATCCTGTTAGCTGTGCCTGCTGGTAGAATATCAGTGCAAATTGTCTCAAGTTATGAAGTCATCATAGGCATTTGCTAGTAAACACCCATTCTATGTGACTCAGTGTGTAAGAGGAAATGCCTCCTCTGACATCTGAAAGTTTTTCTGAGCTTTGACCACTGAGAGTTGCACTGGTAACTTCTGCTGGTGCAAATATACAACAAGATTCTGATCAGAGGAATCTAAATTACTAAACAAAATTCAGACTTAACCAGGTCCGACAGCAAAGGTGACATCTTCCACTTGCAGTTAGCAGCCAGTAAGTAGTCTTGGAAATCTATGTGATTAAACAAATTTTGTTTCTGTGGATACTTTTTTTTGGCAGTGATATAGCATGTTGAGAAATTAAGAGTACTAACTCACACTTGAAATAGTCGGTTGCTCCACTTTCCGTTAATGAAGATCTCTTAAAATCTGAGGTTAGAAAGATTGATATCCATTTTTATATTTGTTTTGAAAGATTTGATATAACTGCCTTCTGTATTCAGAAGATTTGGAAAAATTTGCAGTTTTTTCAAATCTGAGGAGAAGAGGCTGAAGAAGGCCTAAAATGTTTTCAGCCTTCTTCAGCAGCTACCTGAGAGTATGATACTGAAAACTTACAATATTGAAAGGGCTTTATTCGTCACAAGTTCACACAGCCAGGACTCATGCCAGTGGGTATGGGGAAGCTTGCCTTTCAGCCTGCTTCTGCACTCTAAGGCACTATTTTGATATCCTGCGTGGTACATTGTTTGTTGTTTAGTCGTGTCCGACTCTTCGTGACCCCATGGACCAGAGCACGCCAGGCCCTCCTGTCTTCCACTGCCTCCCGGAGTTTGGTCAAATTCATGTTGGTAGCTTCGATGGCATGTAGTACATTACGATTGTATAATTGTTGTAAATGTTATCTCTTGAGTGCATTTCATGCCAGTTAATTATTGGCCTTTGATGGGGTAATGTTGATTCAACACAATAAACATTGTTTGCTTTAAAACTCTTTAAGGTAAAAGTATGTGTACAGTTAAAATATTAACAAAAATGTGTGCATTGTCAGATTAATTGCTTGTTTTTCTTTCTTTCTTCCTCGATTATGCAGGTGAAAGGTATGATACTGAACCCAAATCAAAATGGGATGAAGAATGGGATAAAAACAAAGGTGGTTTTCCATTTAGTGATAAACTAGGTGAGCTGAGTGACAAAATTGGAAGTACAATCGATGACACTATCAGTAAATTTCGGAGGAAAGACCGAGATGACTCTCCAGAAAGATGCAGGTACTTTTAGTACAGCTGTGTTACACAGCGTTTGCTCTGTTAACAATCTTTTTTACAACCTAATAATAAATTATAATTGCACACTGTCAAGTCAATTCTGACTTGTGGCAACCTTTTTCAGGGTTTTCTAGGTAGAGAGTAGAGACGGGCATGAACCACTGATTCCAGGCACTGCCACCAAGTGGGTGCCCACTGGAGGAAGCAGGGCACCAATCCACAGGTCAGCTGTACAGCAGGGAAACGAACCATGCCGAACCAGCAGTTCATGCCCATCTCTAGTAGAGAGTACTCTGAAGTGATTTACCATTCCCTTCTGGGGATGCCCTGGGACTGTACAGCTTGCCCATAGCTACACAGGCTGGCTCTTCTCCCAGGAGGCACAGTGGGGAATCAAAATCTCACCTTCTGGCTCCGCAGCCAGAGGCCTAATCCACTGAGCTATCTGGCCAGTATAATATGCCGTCAAGTTAATTCCAACTTGTGACACTTTTCAGTGTTTTCTTGGCAGACAGTACTCAGAAATGGTTTCCCATTCCCTTCTTCTGGGGACATTCTGGGACTGTGCAGCTTGCCCAAGGCCATGCAGGCTGGCACCTCTGGGATGCACAATGAGGAACTGAACGCCCAACTCCACAGCCAGATGCCTAAGTCACTGAGCTATCTACTTTCAGTTTTTTAGACAGTTTGTCTCAATAATAACATTTTTGATGGGCTACTATCTTCCCCTAATGAGTTCGGAGCTCAGCTTTTATATCTGTGAGATTGAAAATGTTCACTTTCACCTTCAGTCATTCTCACAGTTGTGGAAGAAAAAAAATCCCTGAAAAGATGGTCATTCAATCTTTACTTAAATCACATGAAAAACTGGGAATGGGGAGCCGTGTAATGTCTTGATTTGGATCAGTGCCGTATCTTCTGTGTTTCTACTTTGCAAACATCATTCATACACACCATGTTGTTGTTTTTTATAAAACCTTCACCTGATCAATGTTAAAAATTGGAAGATAAGTTTTAGAATCAGAGCTGTCCTTCTGTGTGCTGAAGAGCTCATTCAGTTTCTGGGAACGATCTTTGATCCAGGAGAAGAGGCTGACGAGTGTACAGCCTACAGCAACATGTGGCCCTACAATTTTGGGGGTGGGGATTTGTGTGTGGGTCTACAGAGAATTGGCAAAACTGATCTCCTTTTCCATTAGTGGCAAAATTCAGTGAGATCTCTAGTTCATTTCCTTAATATCCTCATGACTCATATATTCAGCAGGTACGATAGTGTTTGAGAACATTGACGTAAATGTCTGTGAATGTTTCTGGTCATAAATTTAGACGCTTCCTAGCAGAGAGTGCTAAAGGTCTTGTAGGCCATTGACTGGGAAGTGTTCAACTTACAGTGTACAGAAAATGCCAAGGAGAAATTGGTAACGAGAAGCTGACTCTCCTCTGATTTTGCTCTGGAATCCTTTGGCCTCCTTGATATTTCCAGATGCCAAAAGTAACACAAAGGTCCCTGTTTGTCATAAAAGAAGTAGGCTATAGTTTGGATTCTGTTGTATTTCTGCCTTTTAAAATTCATTTATTTTTCACACATTCTTGACTGAACACTTTACCTCCATGCAACCCAGGATCAGAGGCATGGCCATTTACTTCTTTGTGAGCTCCTGGGTAAATCTGAGTAGTCAGTCTGTGTTACACAGGATGATCATGTGGCTGGAGAACAATCCAAATGAGGCAACCCTGATGTATGGAGTTATTTGCAACCCATAGCATTTCTACTAAAAAAAGAATTTGGAGTTGTTTGGCCAGAATATAAGTCACAGCAGTATATTCACGAGTAATGTTAGTAAAATTCTGACTGGGCAGGCTTTTATTTTATTTTATTTTAATGTAATTTGTGAAAAATGTTAAAAACATCAGAGATTGCTTCCTGTGGTGAAGTTACACACTGTAGCCCAGAAACTGGCAATATTTTTATTAGTCTGCAGTATTTTATTTATTTAACTTCTGCCTTGGTCTCATTCTGCCTCAATGATAGAAATAATTAAGAGGTAACTTGTTTGTTTTTAGACTGTAGAGGCTGAGTGGAAGAAAATGAAAACAAAGCTTCTTTTTTATTTGCATCTTGTTGAAAGTTTAAGCATGAAAGGATAGAACATTTTAACTTGTAATAATAGTGCTCTCTTTTTAGCCAACCCTTTCATAAAGTACAGTGGACATTTTCTTTGTATGACCATTAACTGTCTGTTAAAGTAAAATTATATTTCAAGTTTTGCTACCTGTGTTGCCTCCAAAGGTTATCCATTTCAGCAACTAGGTCAAACTTTCATCATCCACAGATCAAGCTGATACTTAGTTTTTTATATTATTATGGAAAACTTTATTTATTTATTTATTTAACTTGTATGACATGACGATTAGTGATAAACACTACTCTGGGCGGTTTACATAAATTTCATCTGGATAAGAAGAAAGCTGTAGGAGCTCTCATATGTTTTTTCCACATTGTATTGAAAGAATTAAAAAAAATTAAGGTGCTAGACGTTTTCAGTATCTTAAGCTCTTCACGTGGAGTTTAAATTTGTTTTGGGAGAGGAATAGAAATGTTGTATTAGACTGATCAACTCATACTCTTCTTCCCCACACCCCAAGAAAATGTAAAGCAAAGAAACAACAACAACAAAAGCAAAGCGTTCTGCTTATATACTGCCCCATAGCATTTAAAGCACTCTGGGCAGTTTATAATCTAATTATGCAGGCTACACATTGCCTCCCCTCCCAACAAGCTGGGTACTCAGTTTACTGACCTTGGAAGGGTGGAAGGCTGAGTGAACCTCAAGCTGGCTATGTGGGATTGAACCCGGATTGTGAGCAATGTTTTGGCAGCAGTACTGCAGTTTAATCACTGTACCATGAGGCTCAAAATTTCAAAAGTGATTTAATGCAATTTGAAAAATGTTAACTTTGTGTGTTCAGCATTCGTTGGTTGATATGCTTGGGGATTTTTTTTTTCCTAAAATACATTTTAAAAAAAAAACAAGTATGGAAAAAACAATACAAACTATGCTTTTTCAAAAGAAGCTAAAAATGAAAATGGAACTTTCCAGTAAGATTCAAAATTAAAGAAAAGTCTGAACTCAGACTTCGGAGTGTAAGTAATATACTCAGAAGGTTACTAGCAGGGAAGTTGTTAGAACAGCAACACAGGCCTTACCAGTTATATAGAGAAAAAATAATTTTACATAAATCAATCTGAAGAAGGAATAAAAGAAATATGAGACAATTCTGAAACTCTCTGATCAGGGAAACCACAACCAGATAATAAATTGCTCATGAAGCCCTTCCCAAAAATACTGTATCGTCTTTAGGTTTACAAATGCAGTGCTTAAATTTAAGCAGTGATGGGAAGAGATTAGGTTGGGTGCTTGGTTTTCCCTCCTCCTTGTATTTCCAGTAGGATAATAACAGAGAAATACATTAGTGCTGCCTTTCTGTTGTCCATTACCAGCATCCTCTTACTCTAAATATTATTGCTTTTTTATTTCATGGTTTTAGTGTGTGAGAAAGTTTATGTTTAATGCACTGAAGTATTTTTTTCCTGTTTTTATTGGATTCCATGGGTACGCTTGTCTTGTTCTTTTAGTTTGCCCCAGAAACATGACTCTAGTTCATTCTGCCAAATTCCATCTGTCCAGGCCTTGCACACTAGAGGGAGCAAATCAGCTTGTATTGGTTCCTGACAAGATGGATGTCCTTCTTGCACATCCAGGCAGTGCCTACAAGCTGGTTCAGTTGCTCCTCTATGAAAATATCTCCCCAAAGCATACAGAGGAAAAGGCTTTGGCCCCCAAATGAGTGTAGACAGCCTCAAGTTCTAGCAGGGTTTCTTTTTCCTCCTTTGCCTTATATATGCATACTCAAGATTAATCCTAGATCTTCAGTGTTGATTCAGATCTTTTTAGAAGCTATAAACCACTGTGTAGATCCCTGCCTCCTCCTTTTTACATTTGTAATAGTGACTCATTTCATTCTGATGCACTCAACAGACAGATGGCTTATAGTAATTCCACTTCTTTGTCTATGAGCTCATGGCTTGATTCAGGGTTCCTCCACTGGGCATAAAATTTTATCAGGATTGTACCACAGAATGAAAATGTACTAAGCATTGAATAGAGCCTACATAGCTTGGGATCCGTACATACTGGTTGCTGTGGAAGCATCAGTGGGATGAGGCAGAAGAGAGGTGTTTGCAGTAAAGTGGGCCACTATAATCCTGACAAAACCCTACATGCATCAGCATATAGTGTAAAATCATTAGGTTGACCAGATCAAAGTCCAGATAATTTTAGGGTTTTTTGGGTGGGGGCAAACTCCTAGGAAAGAGTAGGCACTAACTGGTTTACTTGAAAGTGACCCACTGGGACCATCAGTAAATAAATTGAAGTTTACTTTTTGCATTTTAAAAAAATTATTGAGGAGGGGGTCCTACTGTTTCTGTGAGTTTACCAGAATTTATTTCCTATATAGAGTTTCCTACAAAATTATATTGCATTATTAATACTTTCAAGGGAAAACTATTTGTAATACTGCATGATGGTAACGTTAAAATGGTAATGTTACCTAATGTGGTGTAGTGGGTAGAGTAATGGTCTAGGACTCAAGAGGCCTGGGTTCAAATTCCCACTCAGCCATGGAAACTCACTTTGGGTGTGGAACTGGTAAGACCACTCCTTAAATATCTCGCTTACCATGAAAGCTCTATTAGGGTCGGTATAAGTCGGTTCTGACTTAAAGGCACATAACAACAACAATGTTTAAAAAATCAAACTCATTTTAGAAGTGGTCAAAACAGCACATACTCTTTTACAGAATGACTACTGTGGCATCTTAATAATTTTTGCCTTTCCATGGTTCCCCTGTTTTTTAACATCTCACTTGATGATTTCTCAAGAATTCAGAAATTTGCACATGCTTGTGAATTTATAGTGAAGTCTAGTAAAATTACTACCCACCTGTGGATTTGTGTTTTGTTTCATTCCAAAGGTTTGGCATAATCTCTTTCTTTTCTGCAATTGGTTAGCACCCAAGCTGTTCATGTTTAAATCCAACAAAGCTAGTCACATGAAGACCCGTTTGCCAGCGGGTCGGGTGTTCTGGCCGTGCTTCTCATTTATAGATCATCTTTAGAAGCACCTGTTACTCTAAATGAGAGCTGGGAAAGTTAGTGAAAAAAGGACTAACAGTTCTATTAACTTAGTGAGCTCAACATCTGTTTCAGTAAGAACTCACTATAACAGTTTAATAGCTGTTAACTTTTTTTTTCTGAGTTCCTATTATCTCTGCTCCAAGAAACATGTGACCTCTAGGTCTTGTAGGATTCAGATTCCCATGAATTCCAGCCCATATGGCCAGTATTCAGGAGTTGCCATGTAACAACATTTGGTGGAATGACAGGGCCCCCACCTCAGTTTTAAAAGCAGGGCTGCCAGAATCCTATGTGTATCTTCTAAATGTGCGTAGGTATTATAGCCTGAAAGCAGGTATGAGCCCTGAGTAGACTCCTGTCTAGAAGGGCGGGATATAAATCCAATAATAAATAAAATAAATAAATATGAGTGCATGAGGACAAATACCTCCAGTGTCTCCCCCTAGATGTCAGTTAGGTCCTCATGTGTTCAGTACAGAAATCCAAAAATACCCTTTTAAGTGGGTTTAGCTGAATACACTCACGATGCTTCTGTGGTTAAAATCACTGGTAAAATATGGTTTTCCCAGTCGTGAAGCACTATAAGCATGGTCAACCAAACATGTTTACAATATCCTTTCAGCTTTTTCTCCAGTACATGCAAATACCTGATTCAATCCAGGTCAGTTGTGGATACTGAGGTTGAGACTTATCTGTAACACAATCACAACCCTACCCTCTTTAAGGTCTAAACTGTAGTGAATGCAACTTTTTTAAATATGGCAATTATTAGTGATTCGGATCAGCATCTAATTGTGCTGAGCGTGGTACCTCTGCCTCAAACTGCTGGAAAATACGTTTATTGACAAAAGGGGTTGCATTCATTTATGTGTGCATGCACTATCCTAATTACACCCACAGTGGGCAGAAGGTTGTGTACAACACCCTGGATTGGTTTTAAGTCAAGTTTGCATTCTTTAAATAATCTAAAGCAAGAGGGCTTAAATTATTGTGTATCCAGCCTAGAATTTTCCTTGGCACAATTCCCAGTTAGAGCATGTTTCTGTGACGGGGAAGCAGGTGCTGGACATAGTAAAATAGATCTAACCTTCTGAATCTGATGGATGCCTCAGTAGTTTTGGCATCTGGCTGCAGAGCCAGAGGTTGGGAGTTTGGTTCCCCACTGTGTCTCCTTGACAGGGGTTGGACTTGATGATCCATAGGGTCCCTTCCAGCTCTGCAGTTCTATGATTATTAATCTTGGATTTAGAATGGAGATTGTGACTCAAACAAGAAGAATGTCTGGATTGTAACCCTTTGCTGGTATTAGTAATCTCTTGGGGTATGAGCTGTTGACAGTTCCTTTAGAATTTATGTGTGATGTTCCTATATTGCCCATTGACTAGAGTGATTATTAGAGGCCACTCTAGATGCTCTATCTCTGGTTAGGTTGTTGCAGGCCAGAGACAAGGGCAAGCATCCTGCTGGCTTCTTTGTGTGTGCAGTCATGGATTTTGTTGTGGCTTTTTGATGTAGTGCTGGTTGCGCAACCAGCATCTTCCAAAACAGCCATGACTATATCCATGATTTTTGTTCCACCAAGATAGTGGCCAAGGTCCTTTCTATGGTGGTACCCTCGCCACTATTGTTTGGGCGCTGTCTGACATTTCAGTATTAGGCACCAGGTCCAAGGCTGCCTTGTTTGCATTAGGGTTTTAATTAATGTAAACATAGGGTGCTTAAGGCTGCCTGTTTTTAGCTTTCTTCTTCTGAGGTTTTATTGGATATGCTGTATAATGGCTTGTTGATTTTGTCATTGTTATATGTTAACAACCTGTTTCATAAACTGCCTTGAAAATGCATTTTGAATTTAAAGGCAGGAAATCAGTGAATAAATAAAACAATTACGTGGGAATCTGGCAGTGTGTATTATGTGCCATGGAAGCAGTGTGCTCAAGAACTGTCACTACATCATGCTGTTTGAGCTTGCATTTCTACACATACCCTCTTGAAACAAAGAGAAATTGCTCTGCAACAATGCTTGGTGGATTTATTGCTTTTATACTTGGCTTGCTTTTAGGCCCGCTTATCATTTTGTGTATGTAATCTCTGATGGAGGAGAAAGTGAAATGTTGGGTATATGTTCAGTGGTCTTAATGAATTAAACAGCCCTTACGGCTTAGTAGATAATATACAGAGATGCAGTAGGAGGCATAACTAAGTAATAATAATAATAATAATGGGCAAACTATTGTTAGTTGAAAACAAAAGCTACCCACAGAGTATACCATAGTTTATATCACCTCCATGCTGATAACAAGACAGCCTTTCTTAAATCAGGGGGCTTATTACGCTCTTGCAGTATTAAAAAATAACTTCCACAGCTAATTTCTGATTGAACTCACCATTATCGTTCTGCATATTCTTATTATTGCTTTGAGATATTGTTAAGCATGCTGAGTGGTATAGAAATGGATTAAACTGTAACAGTTGTTCTGCATGGGCCACGTTCACACATAATAATCAACCAGGATTCCTGGCTTCATAAGAATGAATAAAATGGAAGTGCATACTATACAGCCTTTTTGCCCCAGCTTTGCTCCTCCTTTCATGTGACTGGGTCAAACTACTCCAGGAACAATAGCTTCTCATAATGTCTCTGAACACAGGGGCCTGGTTTGTTGCTCCTAAACTGTGACACTGGCTTACCTTTCAGCAGATGATTTACTTGACATCGGCTACATCACCTTCAGTCTGTTTAGTTTCTTTTTATGGCTGTGGAATAGCTGTTACTGTTTTTTATTTTCTCAGTGATAGCGATGAGGAGAAGAGATCTAGAAGAGGTAAATCACCAAAAGGAGATTTCAAAGATGAAGAGGAGACAGTGACTACAAAACACATCCATATTACACAAGCCACAGAGACCACCACCACCAGGCACAAACGCACAAATCCTTCCAAAACCATTGACTTGGGAGCAGCTGCACATTACACAGGAGATAAAGGAAGTCCAGAGCAGAATGCTGCACAGTCTACAGCAAAGGTAGGAGGAGGGTAACTGAAGGCACAGTGCTACAACTCCTTTCCTTTCATTCTGACCAAAGGTATTCTCAATTTTAAGAGGTAAATCTGGAATTTTCAAGATTACAATTTGAATAATTTAGTAACAGCAATAGGTTATGAATTAATAGTAAGTTGAAGTCAAGGACATGAACCTCACAGATTAATGCGTATGATTTATAGATGTCAGGAAATATCAGCCTTCAGTGCATCACGCCCATTCCCCTATAAAAAGTGAGCTGGAATAACTTTCCTCAGCAGTATCACAAGCCTCCAAACCAATTTTGAGCCATAGGTCTTTTGGAAAAATTAAATTATGTATCTTTTCAAAAGAAAGAAGACCTGCAAAGTTCATTGGGAAGATGGTTTCACCAGTCTTGGACAAATTGCATGGTGTGGGTACATGGAGCAGTGTTGTCCTTCTTCTTGCATGGTGTGGGTACATGGACCCAGATTGTCCAAAAGAACCAAGTAGCATTGTGTGACTTAGCATGCAACTCAACAATGATTTCTTAACTTGGAGCAAGTTGCCTCCAAAGGTTACACTATTTATGTAGCTGAGCAAAAGGATTTTGGCCACTGTACATACCAGCCTACTCAAGAGACTGAGCCAGAACCCTAGGCCAGAATTGACCAGGATTAGATTTGGAGAAACATTGTTGCCAAATTCATAAAATGGTATTGGCTGCAATTTTCTAAGGTATTCTGTTCATTACTAGAGATGGGCACAAAATGAACCACGAACCAAAAAGCCCACAAAATAGGCCAGTTCATGGTTTGTTTTGTGGGAGGTTCAGGAACTGCACTTTCATGAAGTGAATCAAATTGCCAAACTTTTTCATCATCGGTGTTTCGTTTCACTTAGTCACACACACACCCCAAAAGTCCCCTTTCATGTGCCCCAGCAGCTACCTTGCTTGCTCCGGGCCTCCTCCTCCCTGCCGCTGCTACTGCTGCCCAGCTGAGTAGGAGAGTATATTGTCTGGGGCCTTCTTCCAGTTTTGCTGCCTATTGAGCTATATATAGGGAATTATATAGGGAGGGAGAGAGAGAGTGGTGGCAGTGGAGGGGGGGGGGAGACCTGGAGCAAGTAAGGTGGGTGCTGGGACCCATACAAGGGGGCATGGCGTAGGAAACCAATGAGGAAGAACATTCTATGTAGCTGAGCTACAGAGGAAGTCCCCCCCTTCATTTAGAGATGGGCCCAAACCAAATGAACCACGAGCCAATTCAGGTTTTTTTTTTTTGTTTTTTTTTTTAAATTATTGGCATGCTTCATAGACACTGATGAACCACGAACCATCACAAACTGCCATGGGGCCAGTTTGGGCCCATCTCCATTTATTATAATCAGAGCTGCATTATAATGCAGATTTTCTTACATCTGGAGATACACTTAGCATACTCTTCTGCTTGCATTCTCCAAGAATGAAAGTTTGTAACAAGTCTACTGGAACAACTTGTTAAAAGTAAATGAAAGTGAGCTATTTGTCTGCTTAATCAGTAATACTGTAATGAGCAGGTTTTCTAGAAACCCTCAGGTGTATTTGCCATAGTAGCATTTGATTCTGTGCCAAGCTTCATGGATTGTTAAAAACGACATGGTGCTCTAGGAAATGCAACTTCCCACCCATTGTCATCCTTTGAAAGCCTATATAGAAACTAGAGATTCAGTCAGACATAATAATGAGCACGTCATGCCCTTACGAAATGAAGTGCACAAAAATATTTAATCAGTGGATCATATCATTAAAACATTCCGTTTCTCATAGCAAGAGAAGAAATGAGAATAACTTTAATAACTTGGTAGAAAAGATTGCTTAGGTTTTCCCTTTTAATCATCTGGGATCTCACTTTTTGTGTTACATTTTCACTGTTGGTTATTTGGGACCTAACTTTTTTTCAGTGTTTTAAAAATACAGCTGCTGCTTTTGGTATGAACCACCCACTCTATTACAGTAACCATAGTACTGAACGTGAATCCATCTAGACTGGGATTCACTTATAGCTTCAGTTGCTTGGAAATGAGCATTACAGGAATTAAAGAAGTCAGCCCAGGTAAATCAGTGTTGGATGCTGCATTTCAGTGTCAAATCATTGGTGAAGACCTTTGGCTACCACACTTGTAACATCTGGCATCCATTTCAACTAGAAATCATCCCATTGGAATGACTGTAATCATAGGAGAGTGAAAGCAATTCTAAAACACTTAGAAACTATGTACTGTGATTTAAAATTGCACGTCCAACTTGCAAACTCTAGGCAGCTTTATAATTAGCCCAAATTCAGACATTTCTGGTATTGTAAATGTCTCAATATCAGTTTTTAAAGACAATAAAGGTAGCACATATTTTCATTGCATTTTAGAGTTTGTATTATGTTTAATATTTTCTATATAAATCTTTTTTGTAGATTTTGATGTTTCTTTTATTGAAAATTAATATCCTTTCTGTAGCTCTGTGAATACTGTCTGATGGGATGTATCAGCTTAATTGTTGTTGTTTAGTCGTTAAGTCGTGTCCGACTCTTTGTGACCCCATGGACCAGAGCACGCCAGGCCCTCCTGTCTTCCACTGCCTCCCGGAGTTTGGTCAAATTCATGTTGGTCGCTTCGATGACACTGTCCCAACCATCTCGTCCTCTGTCGTCCCCTTCTCCTCTTGCCCTCACACTTTCCCAACATCAGCTTAATTAGGATCCCATTTAATTCCTGTATGTTCTTCTGTCTTCTAGCAGTCGTAAAATAAGTTTATATCCCATCTTGGCCAGTGTTGAGTGCAGCACACTTGCATCCTGCATATGCAAAGCATCACAAGTGCTATATAAATTAGTGGCCATTTTTTCGTACCAGCTCTTATTCTTGTTTTCGATATCTCTTTCCCACAGACTGTCCCTGCAGAAATGCCTTCAAAAAACTTTGCTTGGAGACAGTAGCTGAAATCCTATTTGCCTTCACACAGTATAAAATTACATTGACGTGAGCATGCCAGGCATTAAGCCCAGGCAACAAGGATTGCACTATCAGTTGTGCAGCTCTCGTCATAGCTACTACACAGCATGCATGTGGAGGTGCTTTGTGAATAGCACTTCCGCTGTGCTAGATTTTTCAAACCTGCTACACAGATTTGTATTGAACATGTAGAACTGTGCAACAGGATTTCAGCCTATACATTCTTTTAGACAGTATCTCTTCAAACAACGCAATTGTGCTTGTCCTTAGGTTCCTGGAAGCAAGTCGTCCAGTGACCTGGTTGATCTCTTGTTTGATGGTGCTGATCAATCAGTCCCAACAGGTAAACTACCCTTTTATTTTCTCTCTGAGCAATTGCTGGAGGTGCAGTCTTTACTGAAATACCAAATAATGTATGTTGTAAAGCCATGGAGAATGATATGATTCTCTTAAACATAAAGATGTGCGTAAATTCATGGAACTGCATTCAAATTACCATATTATATAGACTAATAACGCTTTAGAAGTGTACATGCTAGGTCAGTCTGTCAGGAACTATGATGACTAGAATGCAGTGTTATTCATAATTAATTTTAAAAGCATGTAATCCAGTCAGTTTCTAAAGCTGCTTATGTTACACATTGTGTGGGAGAGGCAGTGGTAAAAATGGATGACTCGCATTCACAAGTCACATCAAATGTATACAGCAAAAGTGAGCTCACTAGTTTTTATTGCCATTGTCTGTCCAATGACAGTTGGGTGACCCAACCTGATGGTAAAAATATTATCTCTCTTGTTCCCTTTAAAATTAATATTCATGGCATGCAGTGTAGGTTGTTGAGAGAAACTGAGACTAGAGTAGAATCAAGGTTTCTCCCCCCCAATTCTGGGCATCAGTTATACTGGTCTTTCTTTATTCATATCAGAGCATTGCACAATTTAAAATTATGAACGTATATGAAATATAGATAAAGTTATAATAAATTAAAATGTTACAATAATTACACTATTTTTTACCAGAAGTGGGCTATTTCAATAAGGTTATCTTGATTATTTGCTAGATCTTCTTTTATATGTGTGGTGGGGCATATGTTGCATGCGCAAAAGTGCTACATTGCTTTTAAAAGTTTTAAAAGTAGTGAATAGCTCAATAGTATCAGGGTTGTCTGTGGCTGGCATAAATATTCAGAAGATTTTACTTTGTTGTCTTTGCTGTTCCCGTGGTATAATTGTAGAGTCATCAACCATGTATCCAGTGGTTGGATTTTGGAAGTTGTGGTTCTGTAGTCCTCATCTCAATTGAACAAGTAAACTGATAAAGAACTATGCAGGAAATGGGAAAATCACCTTCTCTTAAGTGATGCATTCCTCCAAAGACTGAACTTTAGCATTAACACTGTAATGACAAGATGAAGGATTATTAAGACATTGATTGAAATCCTATTGCAAAAGACAGAACAGGCAAATTGCATAACAGTCACTCGTTTCTAGGTTGGCAATTAAGGAGTAACTGCTATGATTCTTTGGGAGTAGATGGGCCCTACAGGCTTGGTGTGTGGTCAAGAATACCAGTGAGGATTTGTTGAATGCTGACTAGAACTGAGTTACACCATTTGTCTTCCACCTGTGTAATAAAGGAAGAGGATTTCAGCCATTGTCTTCCATTTGGAGTGCCATGGGCTCTAGAATGAGCCATCTTGATTATATGGATAATAACATGAAACATGAGGGTCAGTGTCTTACCTGCAATGTTTTTGTGGGATGGTAGGGCTTTCTTTGTTTCTGGGGAGTGAGTCCATTCTCAAGATAACTCTACAAGTGAATGATTTGTTAGTGAGGATCAGAACTTGGCAATGTGACTTCTTTGTGATAAAACCCTCAGGATGACCCAGTCAGCACATCTGCAGGCTAGAGGAATTCTGAATGTTTTAATCTAAAAAGTAAAATTTCTAATGTCCAGCAAGAAGTTACTTTGGGATGGTTTCCAGTGTTGTGCTTTTTCAGGGCAGCTAAAAATGAACTTCCACATCTCTCCCCACCCATACCCCAAGAAAAGAGAAGGTGCTCACTGAAAATTATTATTTTTGTTTTGATATGCAAAGCAGACCAGTGTGATATTTTTCTCCAAACCAAACCCTACTTTGTTAACTACCTTCTCCATTTCCTGTGCCTGCTCCAGACTGTTCAGCTTCAAGGCAGGATCATCTTTGTTGGTTTGGGCATCTGAAGGCCAATAACCTTAAATGAGAAAGATGAGAGTTCCAAAGGAAGAACTTTTTCCCCCCAACTCATAGTGTGTTTTCATCACTGTTCTAAAGATATGGAGCTGTAGAAACCTGACACAGTTCTAAGCACGTATAATAAAAGAGACCTTCAGGGTAGAGGGTCCATTTCCATTCTTGTGAGCCCAAGTCAAGGAGATACATCTTCAACAGTCCTGTCTTGGTCCAACATTGTTATTGCCACTTCCTGAGATTCAGCTAAGGAGAGTGACCTCTAGATCATACTTGCCTCACTATTGGGGACATTATCAGTTTCTTAATGGTCTTGGTGGTTTGTATCCAGATAGTACTATGTCTCTAATCCAACTAGACAGCTTTTGATATTGCTTGCAGAAAGAGTTCCCTGAACTATCTCCATCACCCGGGAAAGGCCAATTAATAAGGATAGGGCTTTTGGAAAATCAGGCTTTTTAGCCCCATAATTTGCCCAGAACCTCACAGGCAGAATTATGGGAATGAAAGCCCCCAAACCAGAAAGAGTTACATAAGTCCTCTGTACCTCCGTGCTGTTCCTATTCTACTGTTGCTGTTTTGAAAGGTAGGGAAAGCACCTTGTTGCATTATGGGAGTCCCAAGGATCTCTGTGTCTCACAAAGTTCCACAGAAAGGTAAGTCCCAATGCCCATTGAGCTGTATAAACGTAGCCTCCAGGGGAACTCTCTCTCCTGTGGACCTTTGCAGAGTTTTTGTCTGTTGTTGGAATCATTCAGCTGTTGCTGTGAGCTTTTATGAAGAAAGGTTTGACAGAATTAGGTTATTGGGTAATACTTACGATTTCCTTTTTTAAAGTATATAGATGCACATCCAGGAATGTGTTTGGTAGTTAAATGTATTTGTATCTAAAGTGTCTAATTTCACTTTTGACATTTCTGGTCATACTCTGTTGTAAGGCAATAGACTCACAAACACATGCAGCTACTTAAAAACTTTGCCGAGGCGTTTTTTGCTGTTCCCAGTCTACTGGGGGATAAAAGCCAGCATTGTATGCTTTTTCTTAGTATAATTTGGTATTCTGGATTCCTGCGTATATGCTTATTTTAAATGGCAACAAATGTGGATAAAAGGTCCCAGTATTAAGAAAAATATGTATGGTTACCAAAGGAGTTTGTAATGACAAGGCAGGCTGGATCTTTGCTGCTGCATTTGCAGTCTTCCCTGATCTCCTCTGGCCATCACTCGCCTCTGCCCCCTGGTACAATTATTTCAGTTTGTCTATGTTGATTTTTGTATAGGAGTTCTAACATTTATAAACAGTGCAGTTCTATTTCTTTCTTTATTTCTTTATTTTATTAGATTTATACCCCGCCCATCTAGACCAATGGTCTACTCTGGGCGGCATTACAAAATTTAAAAACAATAGAACCAATAAACATGCAAAAATCCAAGATGTTAAAATGTAAATATTAAGATACAGCAGGAGGGAAAGCCTGCCTAAATAGCCATGTCTTAAGTTTATTTCTAAAGACACCCAGAGAGGGAGCCAGACGGATCTCTACGGGCAAGTTGTTCCAGAGGCGAGGGGCCACTGCCGAGAAGGCCCGGTTCCTCGTTCTTTCCTTCCGGGCCACCCTCGGCGTTAGGCCCCTCAATCGCCCGGCCTGGCTAGAACGAGTGTCTCTGGCAGAACTGGGTGGGAGAAGGCGCTCTGGCAGATATCGAGGTCCTAAACCATTTAGGGCTTTATAAGTAATCGTAAGAACTTTGAAATCAACGCGGAAACAAATGGGCAACCAATGCAAAGTGGCCAGCGTGGGGGAAATATGTTGGTGCCTCTTCACCCCAGTTAAAAGTCTGGCCGCGGCATTTTGTACCATCTGAAGTTTCCGCGTCAATCTCAAAGGCAGCCCCACGTAGAGCGCATTACAGTAGTCTAATCTTGAGACTACAAGCGCATGGACCAAAGTGGTGAGCGCCCCCACATCAAGATAGGGACACAGTTCTATGCGTACTTAAATGTTCCTTTTTAATATAAGCTTGCATGTGTTGTATGTAGTGATGGTATTGAGACCTCTGTTCTTAATTTCATAATTCTCTTTAAATCCTGTGGTGTGGGGCTTTTTTTTTAAATAATTCTTCTTAAAGACTGTTTGTAACACTATGGTGGCAAATATTTTATATTTTAACTTCTGCAGAGAAATAGTGCCAGAAGTCTGTTTATTGTGGAATACAATTTATATTTATGTTTTCTGAAACTGTTTCTGTGCAAGAGAAAGAGGGAGAGTAGTAGAGTATAGAGAATAGAGGGAGTCCTGTCACTTTGACCCTCCTGAACAGATCAAGGGGCCTGTGGGAGAGGATTCATTGTGGCTTCTACCCCACCAAACAAAAGCAGTTTCCAATACCTTAAATCCCAGCCACAAACCTCATTCCATAGTTCGATGGACATTCACTGGCCAAAGGGACAAGAAGGACATACACATACCCTGCCATGATTAGGTTGGGTAAGAATTCAACCATCCTTATATGTCTGTATTACAACAAACCTCAATTTTGTAGACTGTTGTTTTGAAACCAGCACATGTAGCTCTTTCATCCAAGCTGTGTTCCTGCTAATGAGAAACCTTTTCTGGGTTTACAGTTTGACTAATGTCCATTATTCTCCTGTTCTTGCTGTGGTGGAAACTACGTTTGCTCCCTATTTCCACATCAGTATTTAGGATGTGTTCTAGAGATGAGACATGGTACCAGCTGGCCACCACAAATAATGTCTCTGATGCCCTAAGGAGGCAGATGGAAGGAGTTAATTTATAACGACAGGTCTCACTTGGGAGTCTTCAAGGCTAGCCGATGATGTTGTGAAGATTAGCACTGTCCTTCATAAACAGGTCACTTTTCTTGACCAGCATGCTACTTGCAGTACAAGATATGAACCCATAGCAAAAAGGCATAAAGGTGAAAGACCACTTTCGATTTCTTTTGTAAAGAAAATGGAAGGCAAAGAGTATTGCTTTCAAAAATCTGTATGAAGCATTTCATAATAAAGCAAGTAACAGGGTTAGGCAAACAATATGATTGTTATGAAAGCTAGGAAGAGAAGTATTATTATTTCTTTCAGGTTTAGCACTTGGTAGGTAAAGCACAGATGGGAAACCTTTGGCCTTCCAGATGTTTTGGATTATAACTCCTATAATCTATTACCACTGCCCATGCCAGATAAGGCTTCTGGGAATCGAAGTTCAAACATCTGGAGGGTCTTGGGTTCTCAAGGAGAGAGTTTTTATTCAAACTGAACATATTGCTATGATTGTTATGAACTCTTTCAACTTCTCAGATGACTGTGAGGAAAAGATTAGACACAATGCAGAGGATGGATGAGAAAGTTGAGCCCTTCCTTTCAAAGACGTGGAACAAAATGATAAGTTAAGAAAATGAGCTGGTGTGAGAAAGCTGTAGTTCCAAGAATTAAGGTTATAATCTACAAACCACTATTTGCTCTGTTTTCAAAGTTGGTTTTACTTTCCCTAAATCTGATGAATTGGCCCCTGGACATATACATACATATGCCTATGATAGCCCCTAGAGAACCTGAGTTTGGCAAATTTCATACGCTTGTTCTGCTACTCTACCAGTTGATTGAGATATTCTAAAAAGTTTGTTTCAGAATGCACGTGTAAAATCATAATCCTTTTTTCCTCACTTTCCTATCTTTGTATAGTGCTTCTTCTGAAAAAGATAGCTCTAGATTGTCACTATAGAAGACTTGGCAGGTGGCTGTCATGTCACAGCACTGCTGAGTCTGTAGTCTAGTATATCTCATCATTATAGATTTGCTGTTAGTTTATCAAGAAAACATTTCCTATTTGCAGCAGCAATGTACATTTAGTGTCTCTTAATAGAAGATGTGCACATTTTCCCCTTCCTCTACATTCAGATGGAAAATTAGTCCCCCTATGAGTTCACTTCATTGTTTAACTAGTTGTTTTCATTTCTCATTCTATCATTACATTTACATGTTTCGTTTCATTTGCCTTTGTTTAAACCAGCACTGTGAAATCTAATAACCAGTGACATGTTTATTCTGATTGCCTGGCTTGCCTGCTACTCATTTATTCTGTGTCATTGTGTATGCACATGTTCACACAGTGCATGCACTGTGGGTTCAGTGCAGTTGGGTTTCCTTGCCTTTGATCCCATGTAGGCTTCTGTGTCCAGAGCAGAGAAGCAATTATTGTTGATTCCCCCTTCCTTCTGGAATCCCTTGTATGCGTCTAAGACCTGCTCCAGAAAGTTAGGAAAAACTTGTGGTGCAGTGTTATGGAGAGCACATGGGGCTGCAGAAGATGGGGGATCTGGGAAAATCACCTTGCTATCTGTCTGGTCATGGAACACTCCACTGGATTGAAGAGCCATTCTGTCAGTAGAAGGGCTCAGTTGCATCCAAACCTAGGTAAAGAACAGCTCTGTTTATTTTGTCTTTGGTGAGCAAAATGTATTATCCATCCTCAAGCCATTTGAATAAATGAAGTCACACTGAAGCTCTTCATAAATCTCCAGCTCAGCTTCCTGGATCTGAATTGGTAAATGACCAGCCTGTGTGTCTTTGCTATGAGACTATGAAATACAGTACTTACCCTTCGGTAAAAATTGAGAAGTTTCTGGTCGTAGCCTTGTTAACAGTTCCTACTCGATAACAGATCCTTACATGTTCTGAAGAAAGATGCTCCCACCAGAAAGCTGGGCATGCATCCCTAACGTTGGCAAAAAATAAAGTAGCATTAAGAAGAAATACAAGTACATGTCTAGTAGGACGGGGAATTGTTCATTTTGTTACTGCTGGCCATTTATTAAAAAGGAGATGGTTCTAGTTTAATTAACAGAGTTGAGAGCAGCAGATGGAGCAGAATGTCTTGCAGCGATAAGACAATTCAGAAATGGCACCAGATGTTGGAAGCTGTCCCTGGTGGTGTTTGAGTGCAACACAGATGTTACAGTCCCACCTGGCTAGTTTCTAAGCACTGCAGGCTAAGCAGCTGTGATGTAACCCATATAATGTACGCAAACACTAAAAGCAGAATAATTGAGCAGCAGTGGCGGCGGCTGCTACTCTTTCGAAGGGTGTGACTGCTCGGAGGTGAAATCTTTTAAGGACAAAGTGTAACAGCTAAGGCCAACTCTCTTTTAGTACTTTTGGGGAAGAAAATGACTGGTGAATGCATTACTCAAGTAGAAGCCTTTTATTACAGAGAGGCTGGCTGTGAAGAAGCAATCTCTTTTGTTGGCTTTTGAAGAAAGTAATCTTCAAAAGCCAACTAACAAACACCACTTATAAAGAAAGGAATAAATAAATGGGGACTTTCTTGGTGGATTAAATAAAAGCTTTGGAAGGAAGGTGCTATTCGTCAGAAGTGTGACACTTCCCGCTCCCTGTCCCTCAAAAAAGATGGGAATTGATTGAGACCTCATCTTTGCATATTGTAGTCCCATTCCTGCCCAGTACACATAATGCATCCCCAGTTGCGGCCATTGCATCTAGTTTGCCCCTCAGGCTTGACACAAGAGGGTGCATCCATCTACAAAGGGATTTCACTGTTTAGAATAAAACGTTACCCATAGAGTGGCACTCCCTAGCCTGCAACATCGGAAGTATAGATCATGTGAAGCTTTTCTATTTTGATGTATAAAATATGCTGTAGGGAAGAATGGCTAAAATGCTGTATTTTGCAGTAAATAATTCATTGGTAGCTTACAACTGGGATGTTAATGTTCTTCTGGAAAGAAAGCATACATACTTTAAAAGTGAATACCAGGGTAGGCTTTACGCCTTGGAATCTGGAATCTGAAATCCTAGACACCTCATTCATGCTTTAAGTCGCATAAGGTTTAATATGCGTGAAGACTTTTTATATTTTTCATAGAAGGCAAGAGAATTAGCAAACAAAGGGATTTGTATGCTTTCTCTAGTCCTTGAGGGGTAATTATTTTAATGTTTACCATTGTAATATTTCTACCAATATTACTGTAGTTCTTTGTAGAGCTGTATGACTGAAACAGTGAAGTAAGATGTAGGCCATTTGCTGTGTATTGTGGAAGTGGCAAATTGTATCCAAACTATATGAAGGAATACAGGTGTATCTCGGTTTACGTACGCCTCGGTTTACATAATTTTCGGTTTACGAATAGAAATCCGTAAGAAATAATGCCTTGGTTTATGTTTTTTACGGGGGGGGGGGGGTTCGTTGTACGAAAAGGACGCATCGCCCCTGGAGGTTTCTAGCGCCACCCCCTTTGCTACGGCAATCCGCATTCTGGTTTATGTAATTTCCGCATTACGTAACGTCCCAGATGACGGATTAATTTCGTAAACCGAGGTACTACTGTAGTTCTATTTGCCTGAGCTCAGTTATCTCCATGAATTGGAGGGACAAAATACTTGGGTTGTTATGGGCCCCAATTTAGTTTTGATTGGTATTGCTTAGAGGGGTTTCTGTTTGCTGCTTGGGTTTCTGTCCTGTGCCAGTGTTGATTTTCTCTTTCCTGGTCCCCACTGCAGGCTGTCTGTCAGCCTTCTAGACTAATTCCTGCTTACTTCTCTTGATGATTTAAACTGCTCTCTTACATGTATGTTGTATTGTGCAGACCAGGATGGTATCATTAGGCAAAAACACAGGGGCAAAAACTCTCTGTGACTGGCCAGTAGAGACCATAAAGGGCATGATTGCTTACATACATAGATACATAGATACATAGATACATAGATACATAGATACATAGATACATACATACATACATACATACATACATACATACATACATACATACATACATACATACATACATACATACATAATGCAGTCCAGGGTCTCAGGACATTTATAGATTCCAGCTTGTATAGTATAAGAAAATTATGCAGTGAAATGTTACAGATCATTAGAGATGCCCAGATGTTTCCATTGCACCAAGTGCAAGTCAGATGCATGTTACATGTGCCTCAGATTCACACAGAGGCACAGTAAGCAACAACACTTGGTAGCACTGCAGGGACAGGTTTGCAGGAAAATGAGCTGCATTCAGATGAACCTGGTTGCAGTGGATGCCAGACTTGGAGTTCCCTACAAGATGTCATGGCAGGACATAGTTATCATTCTAATGTAGACCTTTTTCCAAACATGAAGATACCAGGGCAAAGGAAAATATCCTGATTTCCCTTCTTGGATCTTTTTGAACACCTCAAGAGGGCTTGTTCTTATATAACTCAGATACATTTAAAAATGTATGTGTTACTGAATTAAGTGAAGTCAACTATTGATGAAGTTATTGTGGTACTGCAGTAATTCACAACAATGTTTTTTTTTCCCAATCGCTTTGGTTTCAGGTGGCACCACCGACCCCTTTGGAGGATTTGCTGACTTCAACTCTGCTGCCGCCGCCTCTGCAACCTGTCCTTCATCGCAAGGTATAGTGCCTTACTGGGAGAACAGAATAACAACTTTGCTCTTTTCAATTTTGAAAGACCTCCCCCATCTTTCCTCCTTCTGCAAACCACAGATCTGCTCTAACCAACCATCCAGAACAGATTTCAGGGGGTTGCAGTTGGGAAGGAAAATTAGGCTGTTAATGGACGGACATCGATTTTGTCCTTTCAACAAAACTTCACATTGATTCTCAGCTTTCTCTTTCTGATGGAAGTGTTTTCTTGTGATGTTTAGACCAGACTTAATTCAGCCTAAAATAAGGCAGTTGTCTTTATAGCCTTGTAGGGGACTCATTGACACCTGACTTACACGTGCCAAAAGAATTTACTACATGCATTGTTGCCATGTAAAATATACAGAAATATGATTGTACAACATAACAATTTCTTGAAATTCAAATATTTGTTTATTATTTCAGCTTTTATACCACCCCATAGTGCAAACACCCTCTGGATGGTTCACAGTACAACAAATCACATTAAAATCAGCAGTACAATATACAAGAAATACCGTTAAATAAGTAAAACACTGTCACTAGCTAAAAACCTACAGAATTAGACAATTTAAAACAAGTTTGGACATCTCAGATCCTTGTTTAAAAACACCATTGAAAGGCAGATTTAAATTACCTATTTCCTGAAAATTGATAGGTATGTTGCCTGGCGAACCTCTGTAGGAAGCTTGTTCCAGAAGGAAGAGGCTCTGACTAGGAAAGCAGGATTCCTGGTGTTAGCTCTTTTGGCCTTCTTAGTTGTCACCATTTTTAACATCATGGACTGTGTGGAGCAGGTGGGACAGGTAGCTTTTTGTGGGGGAGACATTCCAACAAGTATTGAGGTCCTAAACCATTAAGGGCTTTATAGGTCATGACAAGCACCTTGTATTGGGCATAGAAACTAACAGGGGGCCAATGAAGGTATGCCAGTACTGGGGATAAGTGTTCATACCTGCTGGTACCTGTGATCAGTCTGGCAGCCACATTTTGGCTCTGCTAAAATTTCTATACAGACTTCACGGACTGCCCTATGTAGAGAGATTGCCAACATATGAACCACTGTTGTCAGGCATTTCTTATCCAGGTAGGAAGTGTAGGTGGGCAGTCAACCAAAGTTCATGAAAGGCACTCTTGGCCACAACAGATATTTGCACCTCCATAGAGAAAGCTGGCTCCAAGAGTATGCCCAAGCTGTGAACCTGATAATTCAGGAGGAGTGTCGTACCATCGAGGTCTGGTAAATATACCTTTAACTTGTCCAAAGACCCTCCCAACAGTAGACTACCTGTCTTATATGGATTCAGTTTCAGTTTATGGGCTCTCGTCCAGTCCATTATCGATGCTAGGAAGTGCTCAAGGACCTGAACAGCATCACCAGAAGATTAAGTAATTCCATGCTATGCTGTTCTTTATGTGAGATAATATTTATCTCCACTGTATTATTTCACCTCCTATTAGTTAGCTGCCATTCTATTGGGCAGGAGTGCAAATATATCTGGTGACATGGGGTTAAATCTAATATTTGTTCTATCTAGAGGAGGATCATTTAAATCAGTGAGATGTGGTTTTTCCCTCAGCACATGTAAAATGGCATGCCAGACCTAGAAATGGCCAAAAATAGAAAACAAACAAAAAATTGGAAATTCCCAGGAAGTCATTTCTGTGTTGTTGTTTTTCCCTTTGGGACTAGGGACTTAGCCCCCACCCCCATTCACCACAGCAAAACTAGCACACTTAGAAGTATAGTGCTTTACTGGAAGAACGGAGTGGAGTGGAGAAAGCGATTTACTTTTTAAAAAAACCTTTTTCCCCATGGAAAGCGGAGGCAGACTCTGTAGTGGCTGCAGGAGGGGGTGGACAGGCACAGTAATGCCCTTGGGACCTCATGTGGTCTTCGGGCTGCACCTCTGCCTTAAAGAGATGTATGCAGCTTCTGTGTTTGACTGTGTCACTGGTTTGGTACCTGCTGGTTACCAATCCAAGCTTAGGAGCAGGTCCTTCCATATAATGGCCCTCTTCTCCAGAACTTTGTCCAGAGGCAATCAAAACATGATAGATTTCAAGAAGCTTTAAAATGTGGTACAGTTTAATTGGCATCACAAGCTTTGCAGGTGGCCATATTTCTGGACACAAACTATTTTATTTCTATTTTTTTATCACTAGTTTGATTTTTTTATAAAATTGTTTTTGTATCAGTTTAAATCACAGGCTGAAGTCCAGGAGTGTAACATGCACTGCATCAGGCTGATATCGACTATGGAGGCTTGTCAGAAATTAAAATCTCCCCCAAAGTTCCCAAGGCTTCCTTGATCCTGTTCGTCATGGGGAAGCCCTTTGGGACCACAGGACGGAGAGGTTTTAATTTCCAGAAATCACTGCTGCCAATAACATCATCCCACCAATGGTGATTTCCAAAAACAAAAGACTCCCCTTTCCATCCTGGATGTAATGGATTCAAAGGGTGCCTCAGGTAGAAATTTTTAATTTCCAAGAAACTGCCACAGCTGATGACATCTTCAGCCTTATTCAACTTAAGTTATGGTGCTGGATTTTAGCCCCTTAATAGGTCTGAGGCTAAGCTGAGTAGAAATTGTTTGTAAGTAAATTTTGATCCAAATGAATAGAGGATTGAATAACACTGTTGTAAAACTACCTGGAGGACAACAGGTGGTAGGCATGAACCTAGATTAATTCTGATGTGGAACCCCTTTCCTACATAATCTTAAAAATGGGGTAGTGCCAGAGATCTCACTTTGATGCCAGTATGAAAGCGGCTATAAAAGAGCTGTTCTAGACCAAGAAGCTTGTCAAAATAAAGCAAGAGTAAATAAAAGATCTGTGTATGTGCAGTAACTTAGGAAAGCAGTTCTGTTTCTCATTTTGCCTCTGATAGGACTTCATATGGTATTGGAATGTGATTCGTCTCTCCCAGTGCAATGTGTAGTGAGAAAAGGCTGAAATTAACCCAGAAAATAGATGCTTTGCTTTAGGCAGGACTTTGTTGTGTCCAGGGACAGAGAAGAACAGGGAATTGCTAATTTGGTTTAGTTAATATTGGTTTACTTAAGTTACAATTGCCCAGTAGGGAGGAAAGGCATTATACTTTACATTGAGGGCCCTAGCAGGGGTTAAGGTGCTAGCACAAATGTTGTGATTGGACCTCCGTTATTGTCTTTGTTGTATTTTTGTTGTAGTGCTACAAGAATTGTTGTGTTACATAAATTGAACCCCTCCTCCCACAGCCTGGAGAGGTTCTTCCACAGCGAGGTGTGCAGCTTGTAAGAAACTGTGGTGTGTTTTCCCCCAACCACCAGTAACAAATGCACGCTGCAGAGGGCAAACGCTGACCTAATTTGAGAATTATGTCCTTAAATACTTTTTAAGTTGCTACTCTTCCGCATTGATTTTACAGGTGCCCAAATCCCATTATGCAAATAATGCCGTCTCATTTGGTAATATCTGTTTATCAGTATTAATATGATTAATCTGTACCGATCACCATTATGCAAGCAGCCAGCAATGATTAATCATTCCTGTAATAATAAAGCCCCCCCCCCCCCAAATCTTTGTTGATTAATCATCTTTGGTAAAGTTTTCCAAAGAGGGAGGGGCCACAAACGTGTCTCCATTCTCCCCACTTCCTTTCTGTGTGTATGGATATAAGTGTCCAGTAACTGGAGAATCAGCATATTCAGCATTTACTTATCCATCAGGAATACTTTAAGTGTGCTTAAATTTTTAATAGGCAGTACTAATTGAAATACTCCCAATTAAGTCCCTTTTGTAAGGGAGATCAAAGCAGATGTTTCAGTCAGGCCCCAAGCTAATGAATTTCAGTGCACTACTTGCATTAAAGGGGGGGGGGGGGTGTAGTGCATAGATGTAAGTGGTCCATCTTTCCCCTCCCTGCCCTTCCTTCCTTAAATTTTTAATCCGCCTATGAAGGTAAAATTAATTAAAGGAAGGGTTTTATACCTAGGTGCACAGGTAGCATTAAGGATTATTGATGTGAGTGTAAATTATTGCAGCATCTTTTAAGATCAGGTGAGTTAAATTCTAGGTAATAGGCAAGTTTGTAGACCACTAATTCCTAGCTAGCTGTGCAAGCCAGATTATTCTGAAACCATACATTTTCATTCATTTAGCTGACGAAAGTCATGGAGTGCTCACGTAATTACAGATTTCAAGTCATGAAATCCCTTTTGTTTCTGTCTACACTACCGTGGCAGAATGGTTTTGTGTTAATTTCAAGCGGTTCATCTCCAGAACAAGTAATTTTGGAGTGTATTCACATATGCCTAGCCATCAGACCAAAAACATAAATTCTTCTTCACTGTTTATCAGATAGTTTTGTTATATATGTCTCCAGTGTAGTGGGTAACAAGGGATGATTCCATGAAAGCTGCCTGGCTGTAAAGGGAGAATAGACATTTTCATCATACTGTGTATCATGAAGTTTTGCTCCCATGTTTTTTCAAGTAGAATGTATTTTTTTAAAAAAAATATGGAAGGAAAGCCATCTTCCAATCAAAGAAGAAACAGAATTCATTTCCTGGAAGTTCCTTGTATGCTTGATGTGCAAAGACTGGGAATCTTGTGTGAGACTTCAATGCTTATGTATCAAATCACCCGTAGAGCACTCAGTAAATACTGGACTACACAAGGCTGTCAACAAGCACAATAGAGGTGATATAAATACCTGAAGGCAGCTGAGGTAAAAACCCATGATTGTATTGGTATCCTACTTAGTTATACTAGTTTAACAATAATTTATATGTAATTATAGGTGTTTGAACAAATTGCCGGTTTTACGATTATAGAGCCAGCCTTATTCACAGTGATTGATTCAAAGCATTGACAAGTTTATGCTCCCAGCTTTGCCTATGGCTCCAGAATTTGGAGTACTATCTGTTCAGGTACTGAACTTTGGTGTCTTCAGTGTCTGCTGCATACTTGTTTTACTGGAAGTTTATTTGGATACTTCAGGTTTGCCTGTTAGGAAATCTGTTTCCCACTCACGCAGAGTCCACAGGTGACACATTAGCTGGCCATCCTGTCTGGTGGTGGCATGGGTGTTTCAAATTTTCTTTGCTACCCTGTTAAAATGGCTGGAATATTCATGAGGGAAGTAATGTCCAGATGGAGATTCTACCTGCAGATGTTAATCTGGATGGACACACTTCGGCTCTCATTTGTTTCAGTTCATGGAATGTGGCATTTGTTCTATGCCTCCTTCAAAGTCTCTTACCTTTCTTTCTCCTCCCTAGGTACAGCTACAAGTGGGAATGGAGAGTTTGGCGACTGGAGTGCCTTCAACCAAGCCCCTCCATGCCCTGCTGCTTCAGCTGGAGAGGTCTTTGGTGGCTCTGCTCCGCCAGCTGTTGAGCTCTTTGTTGGATCTGCTCAGCAGACTCTTGGCCAGCCTCCAGCTGCTTCAAATTCTGCTGACCTCTTTGATTTGATGGGTACCTCCCAAGCCACCATGACCTCTTCCCAAAGCATGAATTTCTCTATGATGGGTTCCAACACTGTCAGCCTCAATCTGCCTATGTCAAGGTCTCAGGTATGATGCTTTTATACAGTCCTTAATGTCCTGCATGTAAGAAATAGTTTCTGCGAATAGTTTTGATGGACCCTGAGCTTAAAGCATCTTTTCTATAGATATCAAGTACTCTCTTGTCTTTTTTGTTTTTACTCTGATGGTCATTGTTTGTGGTTTGATCAGTTGTTTCCTCGTTAATTTAATCACAGGATTCTAGAATGTATAGTGAGCTTCAAACCTGTCTCCCATTGACTTGGCAGTATAGGGGTGGGGTGTCATTTGTCTTGGACCGTCTCATTCACAGTAGTCTTATCCCACTAACAAGGTGTTTGACTGTCAAAAGCCTGCTCCTGTTGACTCGATAAGCTTCACAACTAATTTTTCAGACACCATAATAGACTTGCTGGGGGAGGGATAAATATTTGAGGGGAGGAAGGAGGGAACAGGACACTTGGCATAGCTCCAGCAAGCTGCCAGCTGATAGAAAAAGTACTTGAAGATATGATGTTGAAAGATTTATTTGCAGAAATGTATATTTTGTAGCTTCTTCTGTTCATTAGGCAAGCATAAATGTCCACCTCTTTTTTTTTTCTTTTTTTTTTTTTTGAGACTGGATGAATTACCCCCTCTAGACCTTAAACAACAGTTGGCAATGAATATTGTAATTCTAAAGATCTCTCTCTCTCTCTCTCTCTTTTAAATGTTTCTAGCCTTTGCAAAATGTTAACCCAATGATACAGAAGCCTAATCCACTGTATAATCTGGGCACAGAGATGGTCCCCAAAAATGTCGGTAAAACTCTGCCTTCCACTTGGTCAGACCCCAGTGTCAATATCAGTTTGGACAATTTAGTTCCTGGTATGCAACCTTCCAAACCCCAGCAACCATCACTGAACACGATGATTCAGCAACAGAGTAAGTGATCCTCTGCACTCTCATTCTTGCCACACGGCTTTTAACGAGGTTGATTTGCTGGTGTGCTTCTTAATATGTTCATGATCACGCTGTGTTTTAAAAACCACAGAGCTGCCTAAAGATTACTTCAGCCCCTGTAGTTCCCTCTTTTCTGTAACCAGCATATATTGTGCACATAAATGAAATGGTGGGAGGAACAATTGCTGAATAGTAGTAGGCCATGATATTTCCTTACTCAGGTTAACAAGTCAAACTCCAGAAGGCTGTGAAGGCTCTAGTTTGAGTCTCCATAGACCCTGACCACTAACCATTGGTTGTTGCTTCCGGGCACTTGAATTGACAGCCCCTTCTTTTTTGGCCATAGTAAGTGTAAAAAATAATAGGTGTCTGTTGAGCTGCATTGGACTTGAGAGAATCCAGAGGTCTAGCACAGTCTTTGGTGGGGCAGGATCTTCTCCCAGCTCTTCAAGCCATTCTCCCAGCTCTTGTCTCTTGATGCACAAACAAAAACATGGTAGCACCTTTCAGACTAACAGAATTTTAGTTCTTTGTGAGCTCTCATGGATTACATTCTTCTTCTTTAAACAATTCTTGAAGTACTCCTCGCCAAGCAATGAAGAAAAAAGTACTAATTGGGAAGAATTTTCCTTGCCCCTTTCTCATTACTAAGCCTTTTGATCAGGAGCAAGGGGAATTCAAAATGAAAGATGTCCCTTAAAAAATCTGTGTAGGGAGTACACTGTCTTTGTGGGTCCCTGAGCATAGTGACTAGTGATTGTCCAGAGGATGGTGGAGTACCCTTTGGTCCTCCAGATGTTTAGAACTACAGTTCCTATAGTCCCTTACTATTAGTCATGTTAGTTGCCATCCTTTAAAACAGTGGTTCCCAATCTTGGGTAACCCAGATGTTCTTGGACTACAACTCCCAGAAATCCTGTCCAGCGTAGCTGGTATTGAAGGCTTCTGGGAGTTTTAATCCAAGAACATCTGGGGACCCAAGGTTGGGAACCACTGCTTTAAAATATCTGAGCTTAAAGGATTCGTCACCCTTGGTAGAATGGAAGCATGGTGAAGATGTGGGGGGAAACATATGGGAATCAGAGGACAGGAACTGTGAGATCTAGGAGTTGTGTCATCCGTTACTGTCAGGCAGATAGAAAGGTATAAATGTCCCTTAAAGACTGGGCATCAATTTGGATTTCTTTTCTGCTTTATTCTTAATATAATCCAGGTGGAGAAGAGAAAGAAATAAACCTCTGGTCTTTCTCTCTTGCAGATATGCAACAACCTATGAATGTGATGTCTCAGAATTTTGCAACATTGAGTCTCAATTCACCACCCAGCATGATGCCTGTTCGACCTCCAGTAAACCCGTTGATGGGAGGGACTGTTCCTGTGGGAATGGGAATGCCCACAGTGATGACTGGTACAATGGGGATGAACCAGGGCATGATGGGAATGAATGTGAACATGGCAGTGCCAGCCTCTGGAATGGGTTTGTCAGGTACAATGGGCATGGGCGTCCCTAATATAGCTATGGCATCCTCCGTGACTCCTGGAACTGTGCAACCGAAGCAAGATGCCTTTGCCAATTTTGCCAATTTTAGCAAATAAAGATTGTAAACCAATCAGATTGAATGAAGGATTTTAGCTGCACAAATAAAGCTGGGATAAGGGTGGAAAACGCTGATCAAATGCTTTTTTCCCCGTCTTCTTCTCCCCCCCCCCTTCTTTTATCGCTCTCATTTAAAGAACCCACATTTTAAAAAAACCACCCAAAGGTCATTTTATAAACTCTGAAACTGCTTTTGTTCAAGCTTTGGTGAGATTAAAGGTTCTTCCAGATAATCCAATGGTTGACATTGCAGTGACTAGGCCTTGTTTTTAACAAGACGATTAAAAGCCTTTCTAGATGGCAGAACCAGTTTTAACTTGAAACTTGTGGGAAGTCTAGAATTCGGGGCTTGAGTAAATCTGTGTGAATCTAATTTTATACATGATTTCTTTCTCTTTTCTTTTCCCCCTTCCTAGAAACTGTTTAACATAATTGGATCCATTCCTTTTCCTACCACTTAAGTCAAATTTGGAGACAAAGTATACTGATCAATTTTTTATAAGAATATATATATTTTTGTCCAAAAATGGCTTACATATGTGATTATGGCTAATTCAAAGGGACCTGGAATGTATATATACTTTTGCTACTATTCCAGCAACACAGCTCTACTACCCAAATTTTTATTATAGACCTCTTCAAGTGATTTGCCGATAAATAAGGTTGGGGAGTGTCTTCCTGCTTTTTCCTGCTGTAATACCCAAAGCAGAACTGGCAGAAACTTCATCTGAAGGTGCTGTACGGTTTCCTGTCAAAGAATCTAGAGAAAACTCATGTATGGTTGGGATTTGTTTCAGGATGTTTTTTCTGCAGTCCTACTTCAGTCATGATTGGCGTACTCCCTAGGGCAGTGGTCCCCAACCTTGGGCCTCCAGATGTTCTCGGACTACAACTCCCAGAAGCCTTCACCACCACCTCTGCTGGCCAGGATTTCTGGGAGTTGAAGTCCAAGAACATCTGGAGGCCCAAGGTTGGGGACCACTGCCCTAGGGCACTCAGGGGCCACTGTTTACATCACCGACAGTCGGGAAGCAACAATATTTATTGTTACTTTCTTGCAACTTTATTGGGGGCGGGGAGAAGAACTGCATATTTTAAGTTGGCAATGAATACCTTTAGACATTTTGTTAATCCAACAGCAGTGGAATTTCATTTTTATTCATCCAGTGACTTCATGTCTATTCTGTAAATATGGCCTTAGCAATTCTGGAATCCAATAGAGAGGAGTTAAGTAAATAAATATAAATATATATATTATTAAAGGAAACCTGTAGCAATCAGATTTTATGAATTAATGAAAATAAAAGAAATGAAAGAACAAATTTAAAGTCCCAACCCCTTCTTGAGCTATAATTCTGTATTTAGGTTCACACACAGATCATGATTTTTAGTCTGGAATGCAGAGGTTCAGTTTATGTTCACAAAGCCAGGGCTACGATTGAAAATCAGTACTATATTCTAGGTATGAAACTTTATTGCCTTCCCTTTTCTTATGTTGGATATTTTTTATTATTATTAAATTGATAAAACTTTATTTCCATTGTATTCATAATGTTCTGTTATACATAACATTAAACTGTTCATTAAAAACAATGTTTGGGCTGCTGGTTCTTTCATTCCATTTGACGTTTGTGAAAGCGGTTGGGGGGGGAAATAATTATAATTTGGGCAAAGTAATTTTTATAAATAATTTAAAATTGTTTAATGACTTTTTATCTCCCGCCTTTCCTATCTGACTCTACTGTTAGGAATTAAAAATGAAGCAGCCAAGATATCTTGACCCACTCCAGCCTTGCTAATGCTCCATCTACAACATTTCTAATTAGGCAGAAATTCATGTACTTCAGCTAAGTGGTAATGAAAAGTGATTCATTTGCTGAATAAGAGATGAGAGTGAGTGTAATTAGCTGACTGCGGTTTTTAATCTTTCAACAATTCAGTGTGTTTAAATTAGTTTCAAAGAATAGGAGCTTTCAAGTGTTGTTACATCAAAGTAATCAAGACAAGCTTTACTGCCTGAGCGGGACGGATCGCCTTCTCCTCAGCTCCAGTTTTGAAACCCTTGAACTTTTTGTGGGAATTGTCTTTATAACTTTGGATTGCGACAGATGTTAAGAAGCATGCATATCACAAGAGGTAGCAGCAGACTGGTTTTCGTGTTGTAAAAGATGCATTGTGGAAAGTGGCCAGAATCCTATTTGCAGTTGCATCATATCACTGCTCCACAGGCAGAGATCACCCCATTAAAAACAATACTCCCTTGTATAATCGTTGTAAAAGACAACCCTGTGCGCAAGAAGCCACTGCAAGGAGGGAGGGAGTGGAATTTGGGCCACTATTGCTGTCTTTTTTTAAATCTCATTTTACTGTCGGGAAGCCAACATAAGGAACATCCAGGAAGGCTGTCTGAATGCAGCAAAAGGCCAAGCTGTACATTTTCCAACTAGAATGCTTTGGAAGTAATTGGAACCAAGCAGTGGTGGTATTGAACTAAGTTATTTCTTTGGGAAAAAAATATTGTGAAACCTCTCAAATTTGGTGCACGAGGTCATCATATATTTGAATTGTGTCCTGTTGCTCTCCAGAGACGACTAGGTGGATAGCCACACATTCAAGGCCAGCAGCAAATATGAAAGTGATAACTCTCCAACACACCTTTTGAAATGAGGGCACCAAATACAAGCCCCACCCCCAAAAAAACCCACATTATGTTTTCTTATGTCCAAGAAAGGACAGCAAAGAAGAGCTTCAAAACAGCCCTGTCTTACATAATCCTGGTGGTATTTAAATTTCCTTCATGGACGATGGGAATGAATGCATCCAGCCCAATGCTCAGAAAAACAACAGAGCCATTTGGGGCTCAGCAGAATAATAATGCCGTTACAAATTCCTTCGCTGTACTCGGACCCCTCCTTTGCAGCAACAAGAACTGTTCTCAAGGAAGTCCTAACCTTCCCCCACCCCCGTGTCCTGTTTGTCTCACATTTCGATGCCCCAAGCCCTACCAAATGAATTCTTTACC
The DNA here is from genome assembly GCA_037013535.1 of Intellagama lesueurii. Taxonomy (NCBI): domain Eukaryota; kingdom Metazoa; phylum Chordata; class Lepidosauria; order Squamata; family Agamidae; genus Intellagama; species Intellagama lesueurii. The sequence goes on along the minus strand of JBAJHW010000002.1, from coordinate 227,110,563 downwards.
CAGGAGGCAGAGGAGTGCACTTTACTACAGTGCTGTCTACATTTCAGACTGAAAGTGTCATCTGAAAATCCAGATGATTGAGTCGTTTGCATCGAAAGCAGTGTGCTTGGCTCTTTGTAGCATACAGCCCTTCACAATCCCATTTTTATTCCAAGCCTTCTAGCAGAAGCAGCCTAGCAAAGGAGCGAATGGCACAGGTGCAGGCTTGCTGGATAACCCAAGCCCTCCATGTGTTCTACAAAACAGAAACTGCATCTGAAACCACTCAACAAGAGTATTTATGGCAGCATCTGTTTCATCTCGATCTGTCAGCAACGAGGAGCCTGACATGTCTTGGGCAGAAGAGGAGACAGGAGGGATTTATCAATGAAGTCTTTGCATAATGTAAGCAGGCATCCTGCACTCAAGGTGATAACAATAACAGTAACAAATGCTTAAAGACCATTTATTTTCTCTTAGGTCTTCAGAGTCCCAGAGATGTGTACTATTTCTGTTGCCTTTACACTGAGGTATGAGCATAGCTTATTACAATCGTATACTAACAGAGAATATCGTTTATCCAGAAGACTGGCAGACTCCCAAGTTTTGTTGAAATACTACCCCCACCAAAGAGTCGGACGACTTAACGACTAAACAACAGAACAACATATATATATCTTCGTGACCCCATGGACCAGAGCATGCCAGGCCCTCCTGTCTTCCACTGCCTCCCTCCCGGAGTTGGGTCAAATTCATATTGGTAGCTTCGATGACACTGTCCAACCATCTCGTCCTCTGTCGTCCCCTTCTCCTCTTGCCTTCACACTTTCCCAACATCAGGGTCTTTTCCAGGGAGTCTTCTCTTCTCATGAGATGACCAAAGTATTGGAGCCTCAGCTTCAGGATCTGTCCTTCCAGTGAGCACTCAGGGTTGATTTCCTTCAAAATGGATAGGTTTGTTCTCTTTGCAGTCCAGGGGACTCTCAAGAGTCTCCTCCAGCACCACAATTCGAAAGCATCAATTCTTCGGCGGTCAGCCTTTTTTATGGTCCAGCTTCCACTTCCATACATCGCTACTGGAAAAACCATAGCTTTGACTATGTGGACCTTTGTCAGCAGGGTGATATGTCTGCTTTTTAAGATGCTGTCTAGGTTTGTCATCGCTTTCCTCCCAAGAAGCAGCCGTCTTTTAATTTCATGGCTGCTCTCACCATCTGCAGTGATCATGGAGCCCAAGAAAGTAAAATCTGTCACTGCCTCCATATCTTCCCCTTCTATTTGCCAGGAGGTGATGGGACCAGTGGCCATGATCTTAGTTTTTTTGATGTTGAGCTTCAGACCATTTTTGGCGCTCTCCTCTTTCACCCTCATTAAGAGGTTCTTTAATTCCTCCTCACTTTCTGCCATCAGAGTGGTATCATCTGCGTATTTGAGGTTGTTGATATTTCTTCCGGCAATCTTAATTCCGGCTTGGGATTCATCCAGTCCAGCCTTTCGCATGATGTATTCTGCATATAAGTTAAATAAGCAGGGAGACAATATGCAGCCTTGTCGTACTCCTTTCCCAATTTTGAACCAATCAGTTGTTCCATATCCAGTTCTAACTGTTGCTTCCTGTCCTACATATAGATTTCTCAGGAGATGGATAAGGTGGTCAGGCACTCCCATTTCTTTAAGAACTTGCCATAGTTTGCTGTAGTCCACACAGTCAAAGGCTTTTGCGTAGTCAATGAAGCAGAAGTAGATGTTTTTCTGGAACTCTCTGGCTTTCTCCATAATCCAGCGCATGTTAGCAATTTGGTCTCGAGTTCCTCTGCCCCTTCGAAATCCAGCTTGTACTTCTGGGAGTTCTCAGTCCACATACTGCTGAAGCCTGCCTTGTAGGATTTTGAGCAAAACCTTGCTAGCATGTGAAATGAGTGATGTCCATGTGTAGAGTCGCCTCTTGTGTTGTTGGAAAAGAGTGTTTTTGATGACCAGCTTGTTCTCTTGACAAAACTCTTATTAGCCTTTGCCCTGCTTCATTTTGAACTCCAAGGCCAGACTTACCCGTTGTTCCTTTTATCTCTTGACTCCCTACTTTAGCATTCCAGTCCCCTATAATGAGAAGAACATCTTTCTTTGGTGTCAGTTCTAGAAGGTGTTGTAAGTCTTCATAGAATTGATCAATTTCAGCCTCTTCAGCATTGGTGGTTGGTGCATAAACTTGGATGACTGTGATGTTGAAAAGTCTGCCTTGGATTCATATTGAAATCATTCTATCATTTTTGAGATATTACCCCAGTACAGCTTTTCCCACTCTTTTGTTGACTATGAGGGCTACTCCATTTCTTCTACGGGATTCTTGCCCACAATAGTAGATATGATAATCGTCTGAATTGAATTCGCCCATTCCCGTCCATTTTAGTTCACTGACACCCAGGATGTCAATGTTTCTTCTTGCCATCTCCTGTTTGACCACATCCAGCTTACCAAGGTTCATAGCTCTTACATTCCAGGTTCCTATGCAGTATTCTTCTTTGCAGCATCGGACTTTCCTTTCACTTCCAAGCGTGTCCACAGCTGAGTGTCCTTTTGGCTTTGGCCCAACCACTTCATTAGCTCTGGAGCTACTTGTACTTGTCCTCCGCTCTTCCTCAGTAGCATGTTGGACGCCTTTTGACCTGAGGGGCTCATCTTCCAGCGTCATCTCTTTTAGCCTTTTGTTTCTGTCCATGGAGTTTTCTTGGCAAAGATACTGGAGTGGCTTGCCAGTTCCTGCTCCAGGTGGATCGCGTTTAGTCAGAACTCTCCACTATGACCTGTCCGTCTTGGGTGTCCCTGCACGGCATAGCCCATAGCTTCTCTGAATTACTCAAGCCCCTTCGCCACAACAAGGCAGCAATCCGTGAAGGGGTGTGTGTATATGTGTGTGTGTGTGTGTATGTACTGTACTGTACAGTGGTACCTCGCTAGACGATGTTAATCCGTTCCGCGAAGATCGCTGTCTAGCAAAAACATCGAAGCACGTTTTCCCATTGGAATGCATTGAAATCTCTTCAATGTGTTCCAAGGGAAAACACAGTCGTCTAGCGAAAATTTCCCATAGGGAAACCTCGTCTAGCGAGTGCGGGTCCCCATCGGAATGCACTGACAGCTGCACTGACAGCTTTTCACCACTAGTCGGCGCATTCCAATGGGGAAACCTCATCGTCTAGCGAAAATCGCCATAGGGAAACATCGTTTTGCGAAGCGCAGTAGCGATCGCAAAAAGGCATCGTCTAGCGATTTCCTCGTCCTGCGAGGCAATCGTCTAGCGAGGCACCACTGTATATGTATATATTTAAAGGGGGGAGTAGGAAGGACCAACACCAGTTTAAGATCAAACATGCTTAGTCACCACAAGGTGCTGTTTCTGGATGGGGGCCCTGGAAAGAAATATCGGTATATCCTGAAAAGGGGCCCTCAGTACTACAACGTTATGCAAACAGAAAAAAAAATTATATACAGTATGTTTCCTGCTGGGCTCTCAATATTTCAATATGTTTCTGGAATCCATTAAAATGTGGGATTTTTTTTAATGGAAATTTCAACTGTGCAATTTTTAGAAATCGAATATTCTGCTCAGGTTTCCTCCACATTCTAAAGGAAACCCCCTGATTACATCACACTGCCCCCCTAAATAGATTGTATGCTTGACTCTTGGGTGATCTCACTGATTTTTCCCGTTTTTCTCTTCCATAAAAGTGACATTCATTTTCAGTGTCGCAAATTTCAAGTGGCAATGAGTGCAAACAGACATTGGTGTGCATTGACTTAATTACTCAGATTGTCAATTTTCATTTACAAATATGTATGAAAAGCAGACTCTTATTTTCATTTGTAATTTGATAGTGAGCTATATTTTGAAGTGTAGAATTTTGATTGGCATTGAATGTTCTAATACTTTATCCAGTTTCTCCTACAGTTACTTAGAAGTATTTTTTATTCCAGGTTTGAGGATTGTCCGCTTCATGTGATGAAAAGTCTAAGTACTACTTGTTGTCTTAGGTCAATACAGTACCTTTAATAGATTAAATGCCACAACCCAAAATATGTTGTTGTCTTTTTCTGTGGCACCAAACAATACCACCACCAGCAGCCCATTAAAAAGGTGTTTTAAAAGCAACAGTGGGACTGTTGACAATATTCTGCTACATGTGGAGAATGTGAATTTGAGTGAAGGTGTGATGGAATTTGGGAGACAGCATTTCCTTAATGGCAAACCCTCACCTCACCTCCTTTCTTCTTATTTTTGTATTACTTCTGAAGCAATCTGAACATAGTCTGAAAAACTTGGGGCTCTAGTGATACAGATCCCCACAAAGTTCTGAACCAGACACAGTAGAGGCAGTCTTTGTCTGCCTGTCTGTCTCTCACTCTCAGGCACACACACACACACACACACACACACACACTCACACATCCCACGGGTGCAGTGCCAGCCCCTCTGTCACCTCCCGTGCTATTCTGGAGAATCCTTTGGCTCTGTGAAATAGATTGTAGGGGCCATGGGCAAAAAGGGGGGAAAGGGAAGACAACGAAATTTTATGTATATACTCACACTTTTAAATAGAAGCAAAAAGTCTATCCATATTAACTAGATAAAGTTTTCGTGGCATCACAGATCTAGTGTGCTTGCTGCATAGTCCCTTACAGAAAAGGCAGCCTGAGTGTTTTAGGTCATGCACGAAAATTTGCTGATGTGATTTCCATGATTCTGGAAACATTCACAGGGAAGTGAGTGTCTGAGAATAGATGAAGCTGGCTTTCTTCTTGAGGTGGTGCATGGTTTAGAACGATGTCAAACCAAGCTCCCCATTTTGTGGATATGGTCAAGACGGATGTGCTTAGAAGGATTGTTCCACCTTCCTAATCAGTTTGGACAAAAGAGTCAGATGACTGAGGGTTCAGAAAAGCTGCTGTTTTGGACTACGTCTCCAAAAATCTGGCACCGCTGGTAAATATCTTTGCTGGGATTGTGAAAGTTATCATTCAAAGGCTGAAATCCTATTGTGCAGACATTTTGGAAGCAAATTGCCCTAAGTTAAAAAAAAGTTCCATAGACATTATCTGTTGTATTCTGAGTTGTGGCATTCTGCATGCCTATGGAGAGTTCTTAACTCACAGCAATTCACATCTATAAGTTACACTGCACAACAATTTTCAGCCAAAAAGTAATTTCCAAGCTCAGAATATACATTGATATAGAATATTTGATTGACATTAGAATGTTGAAGTTTGTCACAGCAGGTAATTGGAGATGAAATACTAGTAGTGGTTAGTTGTTGGTGCAATGCTGCTGCTTGTAATTTTATTGCTCTTATTTCTGACTGAACATATTCCCACCAGGAACTGACAAACAATACTGGCTAAATCCAGTACCAACCAATTTATATGCCTTTGCTTCTGAGATGGAGCTACAGCTGATATGGAGATAATTATCAGACAGCCACTTTATGTAACACTTTAAAATGTACTGATGAGACTGTATTCAACAAGAATGCACTGAACAGGATATTATGTCTTTGAACATTATAGTAAAGCAGTGTCAGAAAATAAAAATTCTCATTAAACCTGGCCTTAACTAATATGTTAAACTGAAGCAAAGCACTAAGGCAAACATATTAGGGGAATATGGTTATTACAAAGGAATATGTTCTTTGATTTTGAAATGGGTCTCTCTTTTTAATTTGTTGTTGTTGTTCCACTTCCTTCCTATAAGGTTTTACTTATGCAGCTATGGTAGAATTACACCTACATAGTGCTTCCTGCACTACAGTGCTGTGATATTCCCATGGTTTTCAGCCACTAGATACTGGGTTCACACAGTTCCAGTTGGTTCAAGGTTCTGTGGAGAAAGAGCAGTATGAATGAGGTGGGACACAGCTCTACATGTAGGATGACATAGCTGTATCTGTACTATTCTCCTCAATCTCTGCTTCCTCACTCAGTGAAAAGTATGCATGGTACAGAACAGAGGAAGAACTAAGGTCTGCTCAGAGATAGGCGAAACTCATGCTGAACTAACTATTAGGAAATTGCAGTAAAAATCCTTTTAAATGCATCTCGTTGACCCACTATAGAGATACATTCCATTTCTCCCATCTCCAGTTAGAAGCTATAGTCCTACTAGGATTTCTTTCTCTTAAAACAAAAAGACTATGTGGCAGCAGTGGAGGTGGAATGCAAATTGCCTGCTTTTAATTTCCCAGGCAGCTATGATTACGGTTCTGAGTCTCTTTCACCTCAGCTTGGAAGGATTAACTCAGCCCTCCATCTTGGTCCACTCTACTTGCGGACACCATTTTGCAAAGCCTAACATTCTATAGGGCTTCATTTTAAAACGCTTAATGACTTTTTTGGAAGTCCCCAGAGTTTTACGACTCCAACCATAAACAGGTGAAAAATGATTGGGTGCCATAAGGTACCAGTTTAGTAATTAACAAACTCTTTTAATAGGCCCTCAATTGCTTTGTTTCATGATAAGGGGCTTTAAAAAAAAAGTGCACACATTCTAAGACAAAGCTACATTTGACATCTGGGAACCTCCGAACAGCTGGCTACCTAATGAATATGCATCTGCTTAAGAGGCTGTAGTCCATTAATAAACCAATAGATATAAAGCAGAAACAATCTTCGTCAGCTTCAAATGAGATTGGAGGCAATGTCCTGTGAAGTGTCACTGTCACATTGAATTGGGCTGGTGAGGTTAACCATCAACTATTTGGTACCCGTGTCTTTGTGTTGGCAAACAGAGTTCTGTTTCTCCTCCATTGCGAGACATGGGAAGTGACAGCAGGGTGCATTTGCTGCATTTTGTTCCCTTTTTATGTCCTGGTGCTGAGCTGTAAGGTGGATGCTGGTTTCCCTCCAAGCTGAAATTTCCCTGTTTCTTTTTCATAACTAACAGTATGAGCCTATCCATACAGTATCTGCTCAGAAAGGAGTCCCATTGAGTTCAGTGGGACTTACTCTCAGGTAAATCTAGATCAGATTGCAGCCTAAAACACTAATCTGCATTGGAGGAGCTGGAAGATGTTTTAAGGGTATAAATTCCTTCAAGACAGCTCTGTTCCAACATGCAAATAAGGGGATAGATAACTAAGTGGGGTTGTAATCAAACATGCCTGTGTGAAAGAGAACTCCAGGTTTTAGCTTTAGAGCCTATTTGGATATAGAAGGTTTGCAAAGGAACACAAAACCATTTCTAATTCATTTTATTTCTGTTCCTCCTATTCAAATGTTATGGAAGAAGACAGCAGACCATCTGGTCTCTGGTATCAGGGTCATCCATATTTATCTACTGCAATAAGTATACTGTCTATATTTGCCTCCATCTTCCCCCCTCCCTGCTCCTATCTAAAAGTGGTAAGATTTCAGATAGGACCAGCGATCCATTATCTCCTACTGACTTCAAAAAACAAAACAAAAACCACAAGGGTGGGCAAAAATTGGATCAGAACGCTGTGTCAAACTGGGAGATTTCTGGGAAGTCTGCAGAAGGCTGGCAACTATCCTATCGTTTGGCTCCTTCTCAAACTGAGAGGAGGGAACAAGTGGGGTACCAGAAGGTTCAGGCCCAAGCCCATTGCTCTTCAACATTTTTATTAATGACTTAGATGAGAGGGTGCAGGGAATGCTTATCAAATTTGTGGATGACACAAAATTGGGTGGAATAGCGAATACACTGGAAGACGGAAACAAAGATCTTCATAGGCTCAAGTACTGGGCTGAAAACAACACAATGAAATTTAACAGCAATAACTGCTAGGTTCTACACCTAGGGAAAAAGAAAGCAAATTCATATAGGGGGATACTTAGCTCACTAATACTACAAGCAAGAAGGATCTTGAAATTATAGATCTTAAGCAGAGACAACAGTGCAATGTGGCTGCAAAAGAGGCAAATGATATTTAAGGCTGCATCAACAGTATAGTCTCCAAATCACGTGAAGTAGTAGTTCCTCTCTATTCAGTACTGATTAGGCCTCATCTTGAGTACTGTGTCCACTTCTGAACAGCATACTTCAAGAAGGATGCCAACAAACTGGAACAAGCTCAGAGGAGGACAATAAGGATAAACAGGGGACTGGAAATCAAGCACTATGAGGAAAGACTGAAAGAACTGGGCATGTTTAGTGTTGAGAAAAGACTGAGGGGAAATATGACAGCAGCACTTGTCAAATACTTGAAAAGAAGTCATAGAAAAGAGGGGCAAGATCTGTTCTTGATAATCTCAGAGTGCAGGACACGTAAAAATGGGCTCAAGTTACTGGAAGCCAGATTTCAATTGAATATCAGGAAAAACTTCCTTACTGTTAGAGCAACAGGAGAATGGAACCAATTACATTGGGCGGTGGCAAGCGTTCCAACGCTGGAAGCATTCAAGAGAAAACGAGACAATTTGTCAGATATCCTTTGATCTGTATTCCTGCCTTGAGCAGGGGGTTGGACTCATTGGCCTTATAGGCCGCTTCCAACTCCATTATTCTATGATTCTATGAATACCACCACCAAAAGGTCTCTTCCTCATTCCACTCCACACATCAAGAAATTAATGAAATGGAATTAGCTTGGGTTAGGAAGAACTAGGCATAAACTCTTGCATGAAACAATATGAATTTATTTGAACTTATTTCTGGTATTGAAATCGAATTCCTGAAGTGAGCATGAGTTTTAGAGGCACTGTGATTTTTAATCTTTGGATACATTTACGATGCTCGCTCCTAGGCCCAACCGCAGGACTCTGCAAGGGTTCTACTAACAAATGAAGTTGACCCTTTTAAAGAGAAATCTGCCAAGAGCAGTTACCAAAAATAAGCAGGTCAACCAAATTGCCTATCCCCCCCGTTTTCTTTAATAGAAAATTCATAGTTCATCATCTGAGTGTCAACTGGGTTTCCACAGTTCACTTTAGGTGCAAACATGCTATTCTTACCAAAATGCTAACATTTATTGTCATGAAGTAGTGCAGGCACTAAATGATCATATTCTTGTGACAGAACAGTAGTTTACAAATTATTCATCTAACCTTTAAGTGCAGCTTCCACAGTCAACACGCCTCAATGGGATTCAACTTCCCAAGTAAGAAACCATCATAATAGCATCTAAAAGTGAGGTTGTGTAGGTGCTGCAAAATAACAGTTATTTTCTATTTAAGTATCAAAAGTGGGAAAGGGGGAATCATGTTGCCATCTTTGGTGCATGAAGTCATCACTGCTGGCAGATTGGATAATCCTGGTTTATGCGTAATAGCTGGATTTCTTTCCTTTGCTCAAGACAAATGGAAAAGTACTTACATGCAAGCAGAGAAAAAGTTTATTTGTGCATGCATGACTGTTGAGTAATACGCATTACGTTTTAATTAAATGTATACCTACAGATTTGTGAAATGAATCATTTCACATGCTAGCAAGGTTATGCTCAAAATCCTACAAGGCAGGCTTCAGCAGTATGTGGACCGAGAACTCCCAGAAGTACAAGCTGGATTTCGAAGGGGCAGAGGAACTCGAGACCAAATTGCTAACATGCGCTGGATTATAGAGAAAGCCAGAGAGTTCCAGAAAAACATCTACTTCTGCTTCATTGATTACCCAAAAGCCTTTGACTGTGTGGACCACAGCAAACTATGGCAAGTTCTTAAAGAAATGGGAGTGCCTGATCACCTTATCTATCTCCTGAGAAATCTATATGTGGGACAGGAAGCAACAGTTAGAACTGGATATGGAACAACGGATTGGTTCAAAATTGGGAAAGGAGTACGACAAGGCTGCATATTGTCTCCCTGCTTATTTAACTTATATGCAGAATACATCATGCGAAAGGCTGGACTGGATGAATCCCAAACCGGAATTAAGATTGCCGGAAGAAATATCAACAACCTCAAATACGCAGATGATACCACTCTGATGGCAGAAAGTGAGGAGGAATTAAAGAACCTCTTAATGAGGGTGAAAGAGGAGAGCGCCAAAAATGGTCTGAAGCTCAACATCAAAAAAACTAAGATCATGGCCACTGGTCCCATCACCTCCTGGCAAATAGAAGGGGAAGATATGGAGGCAGTGACAGATTTTACTTTCTTGGGCTCCATGATCACTGCAGATGGTGAGAGCAGCCATGAAATTAAAAGACGGCTGCTTCTTGGGAGGAAAGCGATGACAAACCTGGACAGCATCTTAAAAAGCAGACATATCACCTTGCCGACAAAGGTCCGCATATTCAACGCTATGGTTGTTCCAGTAGCAATGTACGGAAGTGGAAGCTGGACCATAAAGAAGGCTGACCGCCGAAGAATTGATGCTTTTGAACTGTGGTGCTGGAGGAGACTCTTGAGAGCCCCCTGGACTGCAAGGAGAACAAACCTATCCATTTTGAAGGAAATCAACCCTGAGTGCTCACTGGAAGGACAGATCCTGAAGCTGAGGCTCTAATACTTTGGCCATCTCATGAGAAGAGAAGACTCCCTGGAAAAGACTCTGATGTTGGGAAAGTGTGAAGGCAAGAGGAGAAGGGGACGACAGAGGACGAGATGGATGGACAGTGTCATCGAAGCTATCAACATGAATTTGACCAAACTCTGGGAGGCAGTGGAAGACAGGAGGGCCTTGCCGTGCTCTGGTCCATGGGGTCACGAAGAGTCGGACACGACTTAATGACTAAACAACAACAACATACCTACAGATTTAGTCACTATTGATATAGGTCACTTGATAACCCAGTCATAGTCATCAAACATCAGAGTGCTCTTTGTCTCAAACCCAGCACTTGGTTTGATTATTACACGAGATGTACTTTCAGCTTCTTCAGTTTTGCCATGGTCCCAAGAGCTGCATGTAAAGAAAGCCCTGTGCATTTCAGGCATTCTATCTGAAAGTATAAAGGACTAAATGGGTAGTGAGGAGACATGTAAGCCACATCCCTTCTTCCCCACAAGAGGTCAGCAAGATCTGCACATGTTGAATGTGAAGATCTGCAAAGGAGCCTGTAAGCATGTTTAGTATCATTGCAAGGTCTGATAAGGCTCCTATCATGTGAGTGCAGGCAGAGAATTCAGTTGAATGCACCTGAAGGTTCCTTTGCAGAATTTCCTTGGTGTTAAACACACAAACGTCTTCCTTACTAATTGAGAAGGAATACAAGAGGTAGAGCTCACATGTCTCTTGTCTCCACCACCCATTCCATCCTTCAGGGTTTCAGGCACAACGAAGCCTGATTCAGTCTTTGATTCAGGATGTCTCAGGACTGAAAAGGAGATTCTGAATTCTTCATTTATTTATTTTTTTATGCACTGTATGCACTATATGAATTATTTATATTAGATGTAGAAGCCAGTAGAGTAGCCCAGCCCAAAGTTGAGGATAAAATGTCTGGTTGCGTGTTGATTTATAGCCTCCAAATTCCATAGCCCCCAAATACTACAATGTCCATCTTACAGTGTTTCCCAACCCGGAGGTTGTGACTCCCAAGGGGGTTGGAAAGTGTTTTCTAGGGGGTTGCGGGTTGCCTTAGATGCATTGTAGCCCTTGTTAAATAATTTCTTCCTTGACCTTTCAGAGTGGGATATTAAAGTTAGCATGTATGTGTGTGTATGAGAAACAGGCCCCTTTGGGGGAGAAAGAAGCTTCTACTTCCTGAGAAGAGATAACTTTGCCCTATTAAAAATACCTTTTTATGCAAACATGGTGGCAGGCGCAAGTTACTTGGCTATTATAAATGGGGGTCACGAGTAGAGATGGGGGTATTCGTATTCATGTACAAATACCCTCCCACAGGTGCAGATAACGAGGGTCTGGCCACCTGGGGCCAGACCGACCACTCACCATTCTGCCACTGCCGCGGGCTCTGCGCTCCCTTCCTATCGCTCCGGAGCTTGCGGTGGGTTAGCCACTCTTCAACCTGGCAGAGAGGCTCATCATCCCGCCTCCTGCCAGGAGTGGCTCTTGTCACGACTTGTCATGACATCTCTTGTCACGACTCAAAGAGTGTTGCGAACCACTGATAAGCTAGGATGGGACCTAGAAATGGGCACGAACTGGCACAATGGCAATGCATGATGGTTCATGGTTTGTCAGTGTCCATACACCACGTACCATGAATCATGCTGATTATTCTTATTATTATTATTTTTAATGAACCAGATTGTGGTTTGTTTGGTTCAGGACCATCTCTAAATGAAGGGAGGCTTGCTATGACAGAAAGCCCCCACTTAATGGGTTTCCTACCCCGTGCTCCCCTTCATGGCCCCTCCCCTCCGCTGCTGCCACACTGCCCAGCTGAGTAGGACAGTAGGCTGTCTGGGGCCTACTTCCTGCCTAGCGCTTTCTGGGAAGCTTAGAGTATTGTGACAAGTGTAGTTCTTTTTGAATTCCTTATACTTAGCCCAATGGGCAACAAAATTACACTACCTACAATACCCTAAGCCTCCCAGGAAGCCCTGGAGCAGGTAGTAGACTCCAGACAGTCTACTGTCCTCCTAAGTGTGGCAGTGGCAGCCAAGGGGCGAAGGAGGCAGCCCAAAGCAAGTACAGTAGGTGCGCTGGGGGCCATGAAGGGAGGCTTTTGGAGGGGGCAGGGGAAACAAAGCAAAACAAAATGCTAATGATGAAAAAGTTCAGCATTTCATCTTGCTTTGTGAACGTGCAGTTCCCCAAACTGGTTTGTGGGGTTTTTTGGTTTGTGGTTTATTTCATGCCTATCTCTAGTGGGAACCTATACATTTTTGACCTACAATGCTAACAATTCCCCCACCATTGGTTAGGCTAGCCAGGGTTGATGGGAACTGTAGGCCCCCAGAGATCATTATGATACATTGAGTTCAGAAGTAATACTAGGTAGTAATAACAAAACGCTTTCTTTCCTTCCTTACAATGCAAAAGTAGAACCATGGTTGAGAGAACAGCCTGAAAGAAATATTGTGTGTGTGTAGGGCAGACTAAATAACATGTACCTACTGTATGTGGGTTTGGCTAAGTTGCCAGATGTATACTTTTAATAACGCAAGCCTCTATGTGTCTACTCAAAAACAAGTCCCACTTAATTTGGTGAAGTTTATTTCATTATGCTCATTTACATACCCTTGTTAGGGGAGGTACGGCTCCATTTACTTCAGGGCTTAGGAACCTGTGGCTCTGCAGATGTTGATGAACTTCTATTCCATCATTTTTCACTGTTGGCCAGACTGATGGGAACTGGAGTCCAGCAACAGCTAGAAGTTCACCTCTTCCTCAGTCCTCATATTTTAGATGCTAGACATAAGCAAAACTCCATCATCAGTTTTGTGCCTGAACAAAGGCTACACAGACTGGGGCTGAGCTATCCCGTACCCTTTGAGAGACTTTCTGACCCTCTCCTTCTTTGACTTAATTTGTGCATTTCCATTTTTTCAGGAATTCTGCAAATGAGGAAACCCAAACATCTATGACCTGGAGGGAGGGAACTACACAGTATGATCAGTTTTGGGGACATAAAAATAATAATTGCATTGCATCCAATCGTTTCCAAGGTGACCCTTTTCGGGTTTTCTAGGTAAAGAGGAAGAACATAAGAATGTAAGAAGAGCCCTGCTGGATCAGGTCAAGGGCCCATGTAGTCCAGCTTCCTGTATCTCACCAGATGCCTCTGGGAGCACACGAGACAACTAGATACCTGTCTCCTGATACCCCTCCCCTGCATCTGGCATTTGGAGGTACCTTTCTTTTAAGCTTGGAGATTATACATCCCCATCATGGGTTGTAACCTGCAATTGACTTTTCCTCCAGGAATCTGCCCAATCCACTTTTGAAGGCATCTAGGCCAGATGCCATCACCACATCCTGTGGCAAGGGGTTCCACAGACTAACAACGTGCTGGGTAAAGAAATATTTTGTCTGCTCTCACTCTCCCAACACTCAATTTGAGTAGATGTCCACTGGTTCTGGTACTGCATGAGAGGGAAAAGAGCTTCACTCTATCCACTTTATCCATCCCCTGCATAATTTTATACGTCTCACTCATGTCCCCCCTCAGGCACTTTTTCTCTAGACTAAAGAGACCCAAACGCTGTAGCGTTTCCTCATAAGGGAGGTGCCCCAGCCCAGTCATCATTTTAGTCGCTCTCTTCTGCACCTTTCCCAGTTCCATGATGTCTTTTTTTGAGGTGTGGTGACCAGAACTGTACGCAATACTCCAGGTGCGGCCTTACCATTGTTTTGTACAATGGCATTCTAATGTTGGCTGTCTTAGAAGTGGTTTACCATTCCTTCCTTCTGGGTGTGCCCTGGCACTCCGCAACTTGCCCAATGCCACACTGGCTGGCTCTTGTCTTGGGAGGCACAGTGGGGAATCAAACTCCCAACCTTACTGAGCTCTCCATGGGTTGTGGTAGACCTGAACTACTGAGTGTGATGTGCTGTGTTGGGACATGTGTTTTCTCAGGAGTGAGATCCAGACAGCTACAAAGGAGACTGTTATACAGAGGAAGGCTGGTTTCCCAGACACAAAGGCCAGGAGGCCGTGGTATTTGCACCACAAATAAAAGGAAGAAGTGGAAAATATGTTTGGCAAGAGAAACAGATGCTAACATCCTAATTGTTGTGACTCCCACTCAAAGCCCATACAACAAACACACCTACACATACACTCCATCTTAATAGTGTACTAGTAATAAATAAAGTTTAGGAAACTAAACTAAGACCAAAGGACAGAGAGGAGTCCAAAAACCAAAGGTTAATCCACACTGTGACAGAACTACCTCATGTTCCCCTGTAGCTCTGCTAAAGGGCTGATGGACTGGCTGCCAGGGGATCTGAGCCTTCTCTATTGCCTCAATGACTAGAGTGTCCAGGAGAGATTTTGGGCTGGGTGGGGGGTTCAGCAGTGACTTGACTTCTCCTTTGACATCAGCAGTTCAGTCTACCAACACTGCATATACTTGTGATTTCTGCCTTCCTCAGTTCAAACTGCTGAGCTTCTTTTATTTATTTATTTTAATCCCATACATGCTAGGTGGAAAATGTGTTGTGGGAATTTGGTAATTCC
Source organism: Intellagama lesueurii (assembly GCA_037013535.1). Taxonomy (NCBI): domain Eukaryota; kingdom Metazoa; phylum Chordata; class Lepidosauria; order Squamata; family Agamidae; genus Intellagama; species Intellagama lesueurii. The sequence continues at coordinate 227,095,549 of JBAJHW010000002.1, read as the reverse complement.
CTTTTCTAGTTAGCAGAGTATAAGATAAAAACAAAGCAACGGCAATAGAAAAAATGTATGTGAGAGCTTTAGTTACAATCAGAAGTATAAAAGAGAGGGGAAAAGAAGAAATTGCAGTCTCAGCTAGAGATGGTAATAACTTAAGTCGTTCTGCATCATACACCTGGTGCCACAGCTCCCACATGTTCCCTCCAACCACCCCCTAGCTGGCTACCCCACTCACAAGCCTCTGAGTGCCGCCCAGGTTGTCCTCCGTCGCTGGCTGCCCAGTCTGGGAAGGAGCTCAGGCTGCCCTTCCCTGTCTCCTCTGGCAGCTGACCACTCAACAGCTACACAGGGAGACTCACCCAATCCCATGAAAAGGACAAAAAGCTGATCCCACAGCTACAAATACTCAACTATCCCACACACTACACCAGAATACAGACAGAGTTCTAACTCTTGTCCTCTGAAGATGCCGGCCACAGAAACAGGTGAAACGTTAGGAAGAAAAACCTCCAGAACATGGCCAAACAGCCCAAAAAACCTACAGCAACCATTGGATCCCGGTTGTGAAAGCCTTTGAGAATACATGGGGGAAATATGTTGGTAATTTCTAACCCTACTCAGTATTCTGCCACCACGTTCTGGACCTGTTGCAGTCTCTGTAGCAGTCCCAAGGGCAGCCCCATGTAGAGGGCATTGCAGTAGTCTAATCTCAAGACTACCAATGCATGGGCCAGTGTGGTGAGGGACCTGGTGTCACGGTAGGGACGCAGCTGGGCAATCCGCTTTAGGTGGAAGTGGTTTCCAAGAACTCAAGAGCTGGACCTGTGGCCCCAACCTTGGCATGGACATTGAAGTCACCCAGAACAAGTAGTCTGGGGGACCTCAGTGCCGCTGCCAAGATGAAGTCCACCAGCTCCAGAAAGGAGAGTGCTGGATCGCAGGGAGCACAATAAACCAGCACCATCCCAAATCCATCCCTGGCCCACATTGAAACGTGGAGGGCCTCGAGGCCTGGGATAGATACTCAAGGCAGAGAGCCTGACAACCTCTAAGGTGTTTTTATAGATAATGGTGACTCCCTCTCCCTGACCCTCCAGTCTACCCTGATGTTCGATGGAATATCCGGGTGTGCAGATTAGTGAAAGGGCTACACCGCCCTCTACGCCCACCCAGGTCTCACTAATACAAGCCAGATCTGCTGTTTCATCCAGGATTAAGTCCTGGCTTAGTTGGGTTTTATTCGACACAGATCTGGCAATGCAAGAGGTTTACATGCAAGACTGTTATTTCTCCAACAAAATGTAGGATTCATAGATATATTGCTATGCCCAATAGGCCCTTTGTCACCCCAGAGTCACAAAAATGCCCCTGGTTTGTTCCCTGTTTGCACATTTGTCTGGAGACACATGTCTGATAGATGCTCTATTGAACTGTTTTTTAAATATGTAATTTAGGTGTTTTTTTTAGTTTTATATGGTTGTAATATCTCTAACTAGAGAATCCTGAAAAGGGTCATCATGTCAGAATTGACAGCACACAATTATTAAATATCTCAACAAAGATATGCAGGACCCTCCTTGGTTATTGAATTTTAAAGGAACCACCCAAAAAACAGTCCACAGTTGACAGAATGACTGTTACTTGAACTTAGCCACTGCTCACTAATAATGAGATAATTGTAACATTTGCTTTTTAATTTTTAAATTTTTAAAAATATTATTGTATGAAAGATTTTCATTCACTTACTTCCCTTGGAAGCTAAACCACGAAAGATGAGACAGATATTCCTGTGATAAATAAGAAATAAATACATACAAGTATTGTCATTTTAATCTGTCACGGGTCTTAAGAATGGAATTGAAGTTCTTTGGTGCTGATGTTAAGGGTAATTTCATCTCAGCCTAATACTGGGCATAACTTGATGTCTGGGCTCAAAACCACTGATACTGCATAGTGCACTGTAAATACTTCTATTAGCCCTAAGGCTGTGTGTGCGTTTCTGCTTGTCACTGATTTTTGTTGAAATCCAGCCAGTGCCACAAAGCTATTATCATACATAAATAAATATGTTACGTTTAATCACTGAATAATTGTGCTTTTGGCAATGTATTCTTGAAATATGGAAAGCTTTATCATCCAAATAGGGTTTTGCTTAAAAGTGAGAAGGAGTATCATTAGCTTTTCCAAACAATGGACCTCAAACCTTTCACAACAGTGGAATGTTCTGTTCCTCACAACTCATCCCTGAATTGCACACACTGTAGAAGCAAACATGGGAAACGTTTATCTCTGTAAGGGCTAGATCAGTGACATTTATTGGAAACCAGGGTACTGTGACAATAAAACACACGGAGACAAGACGAATATTATCTCAATCTAGCATCCAACATGGAAACATTCTGATTAATCAGTTCAACTCAGATTTATTCAGCCCAATGAAGCTAGACAGAAGTCCAGCACAGAATTCTTAACAACAAAAATCAGGAAAAGCAGCACAGTAGTGGTGCTAAGTATTGAGTAATGCTTTAAGATGTTCCAAGTGTTTCACATAATCTTGCAATCCCCACAAAATCTTTTAAGTGAGGACAATTATTATTACTCCCACCATGCATTTGAGTTTCTGTTCACTGTAGTTTAGCCTCAGGTGAGAAAGCTTTGGAGTCATGTTGCTGATTCCCCTTTTCATGGCAAATCATAATATTCTGTTACATTCAAACAGGCAAGTAATAGCTTGTTTGTGGCTTCCAGTTCTCTTCCAGTAACATTGACATGCAATGGCAAACAGGTTTGCTGGGAAAGAGGAAAGAGGAGAAAGCACAGGGGCAGGAGCCTTGCTCTTATAATACTAAACAATTGACACAATGCTGAACCCAGTTGGTTTGTCCTAAGCCGTCTAGAAACTGGTCACCAACGGACTGGTGGGCGATGTTAAAATTAGAATCAAGGTTTAAAAAAGACAAAATAATGGGCTTTTATGAAGGGAAGGTTCAGGTGGATGAGTTAAGGATTTATACTAGTGATAAGATTATACAAAAATGTATACTTTTTTGTTAGAATATAATTTAGAAGATGAAACGGTGAAAGCAGTGATGATTAAATGGGCACAAAATTTTGGTTATAATATAGACATAGATGTTGGACTCGAATGTGGAATGATAATTGTAGATGGATTAAACCAGTAAACTTGAGAGAAAAAGTTTTAAAGATGTTTTATAGATGGCATCTTACAACTGTAAAATTGGCAAAAATGGCATTGGGGGTTAGCAACTCATGTTGGAAGTGTGGTGAGCAACTTCGGAGTGGAATCACCTTACTTTGACATTGAGATAGAGGGCAGGTCTAAGTAACCCCAAAATACAGATACATATTTGAAGAATGTACAAAGGGCTGTGATTTTCCAACTTAGATCAAAGAACTCTGGAACTCAGGATAGCACCACTAGAAACTCATTAAAAGAATGAAGGGTTTAGGTTTTTTCCTGGAATAATAGCCTCCTTGTGGTTCTTGTAGAGCTTTTAACTTTCAAACCAAGACATGAGGTTTGGGGAAAACTTCATAGGAGATTTTAGTAGTTCATGGATAGAGGGAATCCAAAACAAGACATCTCACACAGGTCTTGACAGATGGAGAGAATTGTGAAGGATGAAGATACTGTCCAATATATATTATATGTATATAATTATGTATATATATTATATGTATATATATTATATGTATACACACACACACACACACACACACACACACTATATATATATATATAGTGTGTGTGTGTGTGCGCGCATAGAATCAGCAGGTCTTCTCCAATGGAAAGCCTAGTTCTTGTTCTGTAACAGGGAGTACGCACCACATATCTAGAGACAGAAAGCATAGTTGGCCATCATCACTCTGTTTTTTCCAAGACTGATCAGTAGCCTTAAGGTCCCATTTACCAGAAATCTACGGTATTTAATAAAATGATTTAAGCTAGCCCTCCTCTTTATCTCGGCGCCCCCTGAGTCTTGTACCTGAGCAACTGTGTATCTATCGAGTGGCTAAGCCTTTGGCCACAGCAATTGCAATTTGGGTTCTGCTTTTCCCCCTATAATTGGTTTATTAATGATAGCATCTTAATGATCTGTTTAAAATAAATAAACCATTCACGTTATTTCAAAGGTATTTTGTGAGGCTCAGCTGATATTAAAATAGCACCAACCTTATGTGCTTTTTCAGCAAGTGACCTAATTAGTTAATAAAGTAATTGAATATTAAAAAGGATGTTGCGAGTGATTAAAATTTAAGAGCCTTCAGAACATTATTAAAGCTATAAATCATACATCACTGTTTTAATTTGCATAGCTACGGAATTACTAATGGTCCCACGTGCATATGATACTTGGCAATTAGTCTTTTTTACAAAATGTTGGCAATGCCAGGACGGGTTACCAAAATCGTCTTTCTTCCTTTCTTTGGTACTAGTTTCAATCTACCCATGGAGGTGGGGAAAGAGATTGTATGGGTTCAAGTCCTCCAGGGGCAAATGCACTTTAGGTTCATTTGTATGCGTGAATGAGGTATCTCCAAACAACTTAAAGACCGGCTGTGCTCTGAGCTCCCTTGGTAGTGAGCTCTAGCTGCGGGTAAGGAGAAAACTTGAACTGAGGTGGAAAGGAAGTGGGGGTGGAGGAGAACTTTCGGCACTCCAAGCCAAACCTGCCACGCCTTCTTTTAGCTTAGAAGATGTGGCTGGATTCCCCAAGCTGACATGCAGAAGCTTGGCATGGTGAAGTGCACCACCACAGCTCACACTGCATCAACAATGTCTTTTCACACCACTTGACTCAACTGGAGCTTTATTGTGCTTAATGGAATGACAGCCTAGGAACCCCTGGTGGCAAAAAAAAAAAAAAAAAAGTGCACATCCTACTCCATTGTTCCCTTCCAGAGCTTGCATTAGTCTTTCAGGGGATGTTTTTTGCATTTTATCAGTGACCGTGACATAGTTGTAGTTTTAGAAGGGGTAGCCGTGTTAGCCTGTGCTAACGTATCAGGCAAAAGCAAAACAAAAATAACAAATAAGGAAGACAAAAACATTGTGGCACCCTAAAGACTAACTGGGATATTTTAATGTGAGCTTTCGTGGGCAAGTCCACAGCTTGTGACCAAATACAATCTCTGATTTGGGGCCATGTGTAAATGTTTAAACATTTGCCGTGTCGTCCCACTCTTATGTCTGAGGAAGTGGGCTTGTCCACGAAAGTTCATATTAAAATATAGCAGATGGCCTTTTAGGCGACACAACGTTTTTGTCGTCCTTATTTTTTTGTTTGTTTGTTTTTCCTTGACATAGGTACGTACGGAGGCGACTAAGGTGTTCGAAGTGTATAGCCGTACAGGAAAGTTAGCGGAGCTGCAAGAGAAGCCTTAGGTTTTATATTTAAAAACTGCAGCTCTTTCCATGGAGAGGCCCATTCGTCAGCCTTAGCTTTGATTTGAGGGTAAGAGAAAAAAAACAACTAGCCAAACAAAAAGCAGAGAAGAGCTGTTAGAATAACAATGGCTTATTTATCAAAACATTCATACCGTGTATTCTCTCCATGCAGTTAACAAACGAATAGAAACAACTCATTATACCATGCCTCTCTCTTGTCTCAATTTAATGAAAGAAGGAAAGGAATCAAGATTTATAATGACTTGAACACAAAAAATAAGACAGTTGTTATTAACAGAGTGATTCCTGTAACACTCATTGGTCATTAGTCTCAGAATGCTTTCTTCCCAAATGCTGTCTCCCTAACCCAAGGGACTAGATGGGAGAAGATGATGTTGACGTTCCTGAAGAAATGCTTCAGTGACTTGCCTGCTTCTAAGAAGCAGCTAGTTAGTTATAAAGGGGAATAAGTCAAACCTTAAGGCTGTAGTGAATAAATGTCATGAATATAGACTTATAAAGAATATGAAAAATCAACACACAAGAAAAGTGGAGGACTAGGTGACCTTCTTAGGAACCCAGAATGCTTCCAACCTCCTTGTCTGCCCACACAAAAGCCCTCTCCCATCTATCGACCAAGCTACCCTCTCTTGGTGGGGAGTCATGCATCATTTGCACACCGTTATATTACCACACTGCTGTGAGATAATTGTCCTCCTCCAGATCTCTCTCTCTCTCTTTCTTTCTGAAACACTTATTGAGACGAAGAGCCACAACCTGTTGCGTTCTTTCCATGTCACTGTGCAGCACCGTTGAAAACCAAGACACTGCTGATTGTTGTGGCAAAAGCAGGCACTTTGTTCATTAGGCTGATGATGGGTGATAAAGGCAGAGCTGAGTGCCAAGCTGGTTCTTTGAGAACGATTCACACTCTGCTACCCACTGACATTCAATGTGACAAGGCACACCAAGCCCCTTTTTCAGGCTGAGGTTTTAATTAAATAGCCATCTAATGGAAGAAGCTCTCTCCAAGCATTGTTACCTCAACACAGAATGACAATCCCAGCGCCACTTTTGAGATGAATTCGTTCCCACTGCCTGAAAGCTTAAGGATGATATTAAACAAGATATTCAGACAAAAATTCACACACAGAGACTAGGTTAAGAGCGCAAAGTAACAGTCATGATTTTGGTATGTAAGAAATAATCACATTCTGTTTAAAGCCATCAGAATTGACAGTTAGTGAAATTTTTTATTATGGGCCATCAAGTCGCCTTGACTTATGGTGCCTCATGAATGAATGAGTGATTGCCAAAATGTCCTGTCCTCAACAGTCCTGCTCAGTTCTTGCAAACTCAAGCTTGTGACTTCTTTAGACAGTCAATCCATCTTGTATTTGGTCTTCCTCTTTTCCTGCTGCCTTCAACCTTTCCCAATATAATTGTCTTTTTCTGGAGAATCCTGACTTCTCGTGATGTACCCAAAGTAGGACAACCTTAATTTCAACATTTTTGCCTTCTGAGGTGTAATTTCCCTCAGAAAAAACAAACAAACAGTATGGTCATTTGCTAAATTAAACATCCATTTCTCAGCCTGGACAGGAGGTGGGAAAACAGTTGTTTGTGAGCTACCAAGGGAGGCCAACTGGTTATGCCAGCTTCAAGTTCCTTAGGTAAGGATGGGTGTTTTCCATTACTTTCTCGGTGAAAGGAAAGGGGCCAGTGGATCCACACCTACACCTAACAGGCCCAGTTTTCCCCTCCACTACTAGCAGAACACCTACAGTGGGAAAGCTTTCTACCTGTGAAGATCTCTGCAGTATACATATTGGCCAGTCCGTGATAGATCACTTCCATAGCTCCCTAGACACTTGCAAGCCACCTCCTTTTAAGTACACGATTGGTCCCATAGTGGAGAATTTGAAAACTCACACCCTCTCAAGGTGTTTCCAAGGAGGAAAACCAGGATGAAAAACTGAAAAAGAAATGCCTGAGAAAATTACAACCCTAAAAGAATATCCTTCACTAGTGTAAACCTTATGGATTCATCCACTGGGTGGGGAATCCTTAAGTTTGTAATCTTTTTGATTAGAAAGAGAAAAAGACTGGGGAGGAAAGCAGCTTTATTTCCCAGGGAGCAGGAATTAGGGTCTTTACATCTTGATTTAGGAAATGGAATCTTTTGGCCCTCAAGAAAGCCCTTCACAGCAGAGAGAGAGAGGGAGAGAGACTGTGTTTTGGTGCACCATAAAAACACAATTTCATGATTAAATCTTGATTTGGGACACTCCAGCCAGAAGTGTTAGGCATTATGAGACTAAGCGCAGGTACACATGACAGACACAGGAGCAGCTGTGTAATGTGTTTCACACAAAGAGCGTATGTGTCGCTTCAGCAGATGAACTTGTATGTTTGGAACAGTCTCTTCCCAAAGTCCCATTTAAAATATCATTGGAAGCGGGATGGGGATGGGAATAAGACTAATTCAAATGAGTAGGGAGAAGGGCCTCAAAACAAGCTATTTGAAGTGCTATATTATCTTGAAAATCTGAGGTTTTAGCTGAAATGTTTGCAAATGTCCCTAATGGCTTGGAGCCAATATGTCCCTTTTAAAGGGGGACATATTGCCCCACTCAGATGACCTCATATTTTTATGGAAAGTTGTTATTGCAATTTGTGTTTGAAGCTAATTAAATTCTCTCTGTTTGTATGTGTTTTAAAAAAATCACCTTCACCAAATGAACCAGAAAAAGCAGCTCTTTTACCCAACAGTTCCCTAAGATTTGCTCTTTCCACTTCAGTCGGGCTCTGGGCTGAAGCAAACCTATATGTTAAGTCTGAACATGCACGCACACCCACTGCTCATAAACTTTGTCAATCTCCTGTGTGGACCACAGTGAAAGAAGGTTGCAATGGTTATGGACAGCAGATCAGAACCCAAATTCTCTTTAAGCTATTGCCATCTAGTGGGCAAACATAAAGACTACAGTGGGATTCATGTTTGGTAGCAGGGTGTCTCAGAAATATTCGCAGTAAGAAACTAGCGGCTAGTTTTAATGTATACAAGCAGCAGCTTACACCTGAGGCCCTCAGCCTGAGCTAATGTGGCCCTGGGCTTAATTTTAAAAGCTCTCTGTAAATGACCCCCCAAAGCCCACTCCTTCAGGAGAACTATTCATAGCTTTTACAGCAGCCTACTAGGAGGGAGATAAAGATGGGTAGGTAGAAAGGGGTGGCACTAACTCCATCCACAACTCACACGTGGCCCCTAACAGATTACCACCAGAAAGAAGGTGGTCCTCATCACCAAGGATTGCCTGCCCCAGGCTCACCCATCTCATATGGAGTGAGAACAATAAAGTACAACTACCAACTTATGCCATGGGGTTAGGACCCAGGCTGGCAACATCCTCAGCCTACATGGCTACATAAACAATTCTTCTACTTGGCATCGTTCTCAGTGGCAAATGCTTCAAGAAACATACAAAGCAATGGCTCCTACTAGGAAAAGCTCCAGGCCCACGGCCATCCGTTGACTTACAAACATGCAGCATCTGGACTTGAGCTCTGAGAATGGAGAACTCATCTGCATAGAATCCCAATACTTAAAAGAAAGAACTCTTGGCCTAGCTTTCTACTTCCCGGGAAAGATCAAGTGAACATCCCGCGTACCCTCTAAAGTTGTGGGCTCCAGACATAGGTTTGCTTCCTTCAGTGTGAATTTGCTGTACGGATAAGGAAGATGGAGTTGCCCCTGAAAAATGTTCAGAAACATGTGCAGAAGCTGGCATGTAGGATTCCGACCTGAATGGAACATAGATAATAAATCTTGCATTAAGTCCATTGCTTCCCTCAACTGAGCTTCATTCAGGGGGCCAGGTCTCACTTCTAATGTCCTCAGTGGACTTGACTCTGAGCAGCTGAAAGAGTAGCTCCCTTCCTGAAATCCTGCCTATCAGCTGGTCCCACCCAGGGTGCCATTAGTAGCAGAAATACATTGAGCACATGCAGAAGAGATTTCTCTCTGCTGGCATCCCAGCTTTAGAACACCCTCTTGAAAATGATATAGCTGACATAACCCTCTTCTTTTTTTCCCCCAAACCATTTATTTTATTTATTCATTAAATAAATCAATAGATTTTTTTGTTTGTTGAGTGAACAGATTTAACTTGTCTTACATGTACTGCCGCTGCCATGTTAAGATGATGTATGCCACTCTGGCATCCCTTGCGAATGAAGAACAAATTTGACAGAGAAATAGAATCTAATAAGAGGGCTAAATCCAGTAGGAAAGATAAAGAGGTCAGTACATAAGATGGAAACATAATGGTCAAGATGTTGCTTGGTGTGGTAAATGGCACTACAGTAGGCCAAGTGAATCAGCGAAATTAGGTGAGTAAACTCCATCACTTCCACTGATTCAGTGGACTTACCGTAGTGCGCTTTATTTACTCTCTGCCTTAAAAAAAAAAAAAAAACCTGGAAAGGTTGGTGTAAATTGGAATCAATCTGATGGCATGATTATTAGACGGAAGATGCCAGACAATACACAAAGGTGCTAAAGGCCCACAAAGCTTTTATTTGGAGTGGGGTGACTTTAAATATGGTATTTTAAAAATGATGCAGAACCACTAGGAGAAGCTATCCCAAACTAACAGTCTGAGCATATCCAGCAAAAATCAATTCAATTCTTCACAAAACCTCCACTTTATGAACTGGGGTATTGTGCTTCTGTACCCTCAATTCAAAAATCCAGGAAATGGCCCAGTATTGCTGCACAATATAGTGCTCGCGTTGTCAGCAGGCAAAAGGATGCCAAGCTTTCCGTAGCAAAGGACAGCCTGAATGTTGACAACATCAATGGCAGCAGTCAAGATATTCTGCAGGATGTCCTCTTCACCCAAAGAGAGACCACACAAGGGAAAATCCCAGAAGCTGACTCCTTTTTTTCATCAGTTAACCACTTCTCAACCAAACACAAAGCAATTGTCAGGACTGGACTGTTTTTCAACAAGTGTGAATGGTGCAGCAATACGTAATCTATTTACAGTATGTACGTAGCATCTATGAATAAAACTAATGGCCTTCCGGAGTATGGTCTGTGAGACTAATGGGACTGCCAAAGTGAGGCTTTGATATGGCTAATTTTACCTACAGCAAGCCCAGCATGTTTATCAAGAATTTTTGTATTTTTGAAAGGCACAAGAGAATGGAGCACTACCCTCCGGTAGACCTCACTATCACTGGATAGATAAAATTGTGAGATACTTTTCTAAAAGCTCAGTGTACCAGAATTTCAAACTAGTCTGACACAGGGCACTGAAAAGAAGCATCTTTCCTGTATTTCTATTATTAGTTGGATTTCTATAAATGGAGAAGTCACAAAGTGGTGTCCAAAACACTCAACAAGAGCATATAGAAAAATAAAGTCTGTGTAGAAAAATGATAAAACCAGACAGCAAAATAGATTATGAGGCTTGCTCATGGCAAAGGGAAAACACTTTGTGGGTTTCGCAAGTAACACAGAAATGCTATTGTGATATATACCAAAGGAAAAAAGGTTTTAAATAGAAAAAGAGACACAGTTCATTTCAGAGTCAGCTGGAAAAACAAGATTTGATTGCTACACAGACCCAATATGAAACAAACAAACAAAAATGTAAAGAGTTCTTGACCCAAGATTGGATAGGCATTGATCTATCCATCGTCTGTTTGATCTGACCTTTATCACTGCCCAACTTGAACTGAAAGGAACTATTCCAGTTTCAAAATCTCTAAGTCAAGAATGGGCAACTGCGGGCCTTGAGATGTTTTGGCCTACGAATCCTGTAACATTTCACCCACCAGTTGCTAGTACTAATGGGATCGTAAGAAATACTGACCTAAAACACTGGGGACCTTTAGCCATCTGCCCTAAAGAGACAGGATAGCTCAAGCCGTTATCCTCTTGCATTCTTGGCACATGACTAAATCTGGTTCCAGACTCCACTTCCTTGCCATTGCCAGCCTCCCTTCAAGTTTCCAATTAGCAATGAGAATTTTTATTCGGTCCTGTGAATGCATTTGTATAAAAGGAAAGCATTAGGTCAGTTTTACAGACAGCCAGGCCACTGCCCTAAATTAGAAATATTTCCAACAAGCACAAATCAAGATCCTCTGATACAGCAGATGACACTTCTCCCTTGAATTGCACGGATCTGAGCAGCATGGTTTTGGTTATACATGTGTTTTTTTTTCAATAAATGAACAGTTCAAATCATAAATAAATATTCAATAAATACTGTATTTGTCTCCAGAAAGTGGCCTGAGAAAGGTGGGTCTCAGCTTACATAGGGCCGTTGTAGGCAGTGTGGTGGCCCACAATCTGATGGCGCAGCTCGACTGCCCCCTCTCTTGTCATGCCCCTTCTATGTGGTGGCTGGGGAGGGTGCTGGGGCATGCCGGGAAGCTGACGCAGGTCAGGAGGAGGGGAGTGTGTGTGTGAGAGAGAATCAACTCTTTATGCTTTGTAGTTACGTTTAGGGGGCATAAGAGTTATACATGGATTTTGAACTACTCGTGTTGTTGAAGGGAGAAGTGTACTTTGTAAGGATATGTCCCTTTGCAGCTGCTTGTATAGCTCAATGAACTGGATACCTGGTTGCAGATAAATGGTTCAGTTTGATTCCAAACTGTGCCTCCCATGAGAAGAGTGAGCCTCTGTAGACTTGGGCAAGATGCATAATCCCAGTGCACCAACAGAAGAAATCATTTCTGAGTATTTCACACCTAGAAAACCCTGGAAACGGTCACCATAAGTTAGAATCAACTTGATAGTGTGTAATTATTATTCTTAATTGCTTGTATTCTTCTGCTGCTGGATAATGGTGGACGGTTTTATGTCGGCTGTTTTTATCTACTCTTGTTTTTCTAGCTGCCTGTTTTATGCAAATTGTAACTCATTAATTTATTCCATCTTATTGCTGCAATACTAATTTTATCCCACCACTGCAGACAAGTAGAATGAAGAAATGACGGTATTACCACAAATGAAACAATGTGATGCTAAGAAATAATTCTAGAGCAGTCTTTGTTACATCAATGCATTTATTGCCTTACGGGTTGAACCTTTTTGTATACAGATATTTACATCCATCTAGGAGAAAAAAAAAAGTTGTACATTCGTTTTTAGGTTCACAGCAGCAGTTCCTTCTCGGAAATAAAATTATTCAGGAAGACAGGCAGATTTTAAAGGAACTTGCACATTCTTTCCATTCACAAATACTCCAGTAAGTAAAGCATGCTGGCAGCTAACTCAGGATTGTCTTGTTCACAGCATTAAGTGTGCGAAACCCATAACCTCCCTCTTTGACCTCTTAAAATGGAAGGCTAAAAAGCTAATGCCCAGGTAAAGTCTGCAACTGATTTTTTTTTAGTTTGGCACTTACTCTTCAAACATGCAAGCATTCCCTCCCCCCGCACTTCACAAGTGGGAACACGGGCACAAGAGAAAAAGGGCCACAGCAAGCAAAGGAAGACAAGCCAAAGACAGCTGTGCTACAAACTTAAAACTGGTTTCAAATCTCTTGTCGTTCCTAATCAAAGAACACTCTGAACCGTAGTTTAATTTGAACTACACAGTTTCCAAACTGAAGATGCCAAGATTACGTGGGAGGGAAACCATAAAGGTAAAGCCAGTTCAAAACGAGCGTCATACAGACGGTTCAATTACCTACTTCTATGCGCCACGGGACAGCTCATACAGTGATAATGGGTATACATGCACCTTCAACACTGCAGTTAAATGCAGATTGCAGAAATACGGACTAATGCCACTATGGAAACTGGGTAGTTTTAAGGTCCTAACTTAAAATTGATCAATCAGAGGGAATATACGAGGCTATAGTGAAAATCAAACAACTGCTAAAGGAGCCTGAGCAGCTTTGGATTTTTTTTCCTGAGGCAGAACAGCAATCTTTTAAGAAAAGGGAAAAAGAGTGGGTATGTTTTAAACAACCTGACCAAACTACTTTTCACTTTAAACAAATATAAGATGGACAAACTCTCAGGTGTACAGATTTCCTCTCAGCTAAGTCATCCCGCTCCATGTTATGAAACAGGCATCTACACACATCATAAGCTATTTCTCTTTTTGTAACACACTTTTATTTCTCCGAGCTGAAAGCAGTAACTCTTTTCACAGACACCCAGAGAGGTCTGTATACTTAAGGAGAGAATAATCCCCCACTGAAGTTGAACTCTTGTCATCTATTTTGAGGAAAGTTCATGAAGGCACTAGTGTGTTCCTAATCTGAATAAAAATTTGATTCTATCCGTCTTCATCCCCAGTGGGCTCTCTGTAGCAAACCTGGACAACAAAATTAAATGTGTTTCAACATTACAAAAAGTGCTCTTTATGAACTGTGTAGAACGATTGATGGATTGCTGACTTACAGTACATTCTTATTCATGGAAGCATTAGGCTACACCTTTGTGTTGAATATTCAGAGACTTATTATGCTTTCATATAACTTGTTTATACAGTGCTATAGTTGCATTATATACTGGAGACCTGTATCATACAATAAAGAGTTGTCTGGCAGTGTACAAACTACCACATTTTATTTGCCCTATGCTTCTGAGGACTGCTCCTCACTTCAAATGCATCTGATTAAATGGGCTGCAGGTGGCAAAAGCTTATGCTGAATAAAATTTGTTAGCCTTTTAAGGTGCCACTAGGACTCCTTGTTATTTTTGATGCAACGGATGAACGTGGATTCCCCTCTACCAATGTGCAGGATCCAGCTAGAAGATTAGCAACACAATGTTGCTAATCAACATAGCAGATCTCCAGAAGAAAGAATTTACCTTTTAAGACTCCATAGAGGTCACCAGTTACCACATGCATTTTACCTCTGAAAACAACATCTCTCTAGTGACGCAAACATCTGCATTTATGAGGCTTTCAGTTCTTCACAAAGAGGCTCATTTGCTGCATAGTACGAAAGTTTCAAAAAGTGCAGCTTTTCCTGGCTCAATACAGCAAGAAACACCACCTGTCAAATAGCAACTAAGGCACAGCTTCCTGCTAGACTACAGGGTGGTTTTAAATACTGCAAACTCCACATGGAGATTTACATAAATAAATAAATAAATAAAAATATGTTTCTGGTGCCACTTTACTGGCAGCCATATTTCATATTCCTTGCGTGGAAACACAGCAAGCTACTGGGTGACTCCACAGATAACATGTTGTCAAATGTTACACCTGCTGAGTGATATGCTGGTGCAGATAACTGCCTTTCAGCAGCAGCCATGTGGAAGCTGTATCTCATTGACCTACTAAATCTTTAAGATTTTCTTCATTAATTTTTGTCCAAACAGAAGAAAGCAAAGAATAAGATACTAAGGAAAAACAATTTTGCATAGTATTCAACATTTGAAAGACAGTTCTGTAGTTTTATTTCTACTACCATGCTTCTTTTCTTACAGTGTGACTGAATAGTGACTACTTTATTTACATCAACTAGTCTTAAGAGGGGCTCATAGAGAACCATAATCAAATACAGCTAATAATAAACTGATCAGTTCTCTCTTGCAATGGTTCCCAGCCTTGGGTCCCCAGATGTTCTTGGACTACAACACTCAGAAATCCTGCCCAGCACAGGTGAAGGCTTCTGGGAGTCCAGGAACATCTGGAAACCCAAGGGTGGGGACTATCGTGCTAGACCATTAAGTGTTCATTCACCATGTCTGCATTGTCTCCTGTCTTAATTCTGCTTTCCCAAGGAAAAATGCATCCCACTATTTGCTAGTAAATGGCATTACTAAGCTTTTGTGGAAGGGTCACTTTGCCTAGGTTTTGATACTGCGCTTGCAACTCTGAACAAGCAGCAAGACATGAAAGAAATTACAGAAGGTGTTAACTCCATTTTGTGCAAAAGCGTCCTGAGTTAAATTGCAGCAACTGGAATTAGGGAATGGGGGAGCAAGCGGTAAAATAGATAGGAAAGAAATTACACAATGAAGATTGTGGCGTCAAGTACGTCTTAGGTGAGGCATACCAACAGCTCCAGAAAACAACACCTTGGAAATTGAGCTAGCACCTTTGATCCAGAGGATTCAAGTAACATTAAGAGATATGCAAAATTCATTTATAAGAATCCACTAGGAAAGTCTTCTGAAATATAATGCTGTAAAGGATACAGATGGGATGCAAGATAACTGCAGGATTAGTAACAACAGCAGGCCTAAGAATTATATTTTAGAAGCTGTGGAAGAGGCAGTAAGAGAATGAGATCAATCATTTGCCAAGAAAAGAGGCCACACACTTTTTTTTTTTTTTTTGCAGATGTGGTCAAAAGCCGGTTAAGAGACAGAAGAGCCAATTGGAAGAAAGCAGGCTTAAAGCATTGTTTGGTTCTTCAGAAAAAGCACAGACTATTGGAATGATTTGTGCAGGCTAAGAGAGGCCCAAAGCTTCTCCTTCTGCACATTCTGTCCTCTTTGCTGGTTGTCTCATTCTCCTGAAAGGAGTAAGAAGCTCCTACCCACAGGGAAATTTAATGACTGCCCTGAAGGTCATCTCACTCAAATAACATCTAGATTGGGGATGGGGAAAAAAAAAAGATTTTGGAAGACAAAGGCAGTAAGTAGATACTGGAACAAGAGATAATAAATTTACAGAATCGGGCTTTTGTGAAACATAGAGCAACAAAGCAAAGAGTAAGATGCTAAGCTCTCTAAAACCTTGAACACCTTTATAAACGCTGTGCATGAAGCAAAATGATAGAGAAAATCAAATTAGGAGTATGTATAACTTCAGGATGGAAAAAGCAGGAAGTCAGCAAGGATATATGAGTTCTGTCTAATATAAAAACATTTGGGCTGGATATGGAAACGAATACACTACAAAAGTGGACAGTCTACTACGCTTAAGCACAAATAATATGAAAGAGCAAGAGATTCAAAACAGACATGGAACCTACCCTTCAAAAGAAGGAAAAACAGGAAAAGAATTTTTAAAAGATATAATATTTGAAAGGAAACCCTCTGGACTATGGAGCCGAGTGCCTATATTTGGGGAGAACAGCTATAGAGAATAAGTCAGGCATACATGATACTTTTTAGATCCACTCATGAAATTCCATGAGAATTATTTTTGAAATGCATTTTGAGGGGAAAGACCAGCAAAAGCCAAATGTGAAAGGACAAACATGGGCTAGAATTAGAACATTAGAATATTCCATGTTCACAGAGTTAACTTTAAACAAGGTAAAACACAGAGTGAAATATAGTTTCATAATTTTTATCTTCCAGAGCTTGGAAAAACATTTTTTTTGGGGGGGGATGGCATTCCAGAAATCCTTTCAATTCCTTTCCCAGGCTAGCTGGGAAATTCTGGGAGTTGCCATACAAAGAAGCTTTCTAAGATCTGTTTTTGCTTTTAACATAGCATAACAATTAATGATCAGGTGGAAGATGAGAACTCAGAAAAGTTAGTTGTTGGCCCACAACCACCAACGCTGCCTAAGGATTCTGGAAGCTGATGTCAAGAAGGAAAACTATTCAGAACTCTGGGAAAGAAAGGACAAAATTCAAGACAGGCATTTTCTGTACACCATTCATACTCAATGTGAAATTATGCTGAGCATAGGAAATTCTTGCACAACTTTTCTTTATTTTTTCTTCTTTATGATGGACTTTGGTTCCATTTATTGAACAGCTCTTTCTCCTATTTGTTTAAGTGTGTAACAGGATTTCAGCCACAGTTTAAAAGCCAGAGAACACTAGGGAGAGGGGCTCAACTGTTTCCTCTCATGTGTTCCCTACTCCCCAAGTATCTTTTTCTCTAGGAAGGAGAACCAGCATGGAACAGTTGTATTCAGTAGAAAAATGGCATAAAAGAAAGGGGTAAATGTATTCCAGCAGGGGCATGTAACCCCTGCCTCTTCCCCCATGCCGTTATTCCCTCTCTTGCACAAAGGTCTTCCATTTCCAACTGCAATCTTACGGCCTCCATGGTTTATCAGCTGAGCCTTTGGGAGGGCTAAGAAATGTGGACAACCCCCACCCCACCCCTCACGGGAGCCATTTCAATGAATAATTCTCCAAAGGAGCCAGACTTTTCAGACATTTCTACAAGGCTCATCAGAAGCAGTATGGCTTTTCTTTTCTTCAAACTCCTTCTTGCTGCTACCTCTTCTTGTGAGAAAAATGGCAGCAGGACACACCCACAGCCAACTGGTAAAAGACATTAACCCTCAAAAATGTCATGAAACCTCCCTCATTTTGTTCCCCCTCGAATAAGGCAGAGCATCGTGCTCAGCACATACATGCTGTTGAAAGCATGAAGAAAAGGATTACTGTGCCACATGCAATGCAACCTTCGTCACCAGAAGATGATCAGATTATTTTAGAAAAATGCACAACAGTTTACAAATTGTGACATAGAGGCCACCTGTACTGTTAGGCTGGCAGAAGGGAAATGGCACAGCCGCTGCTAATAAACTGTTCCCCACTTGGATCCCTAATCATGCTCCAGTGGCACACAATGAGCAATCTGAGCAGGGAAGTGTTTACCAGGAGGCAATCTGATGCTGCGAGTTATGCCCCTTACCTTCTGCCAGCACAAGCAGGGCAACAAGATTTTGCCCACAGATTCTGTTTTCACAGGAGCATCCTGATTCAACACGGACTTTAAAAATGCTTTTCAACTCATGACTGGAATTGTAAACATTCACTACATTCCTAGACACATTTATAGAGGCAATATCCACTACTGGAGAGCTATACACACTCCATGCAAACAAAGGGCACTATGATATAGTGCCGTAACATTTTCGTGGCAGAAAATCTTGGATATATGCATTGTTACATCACCTTGCAGGGTTACGGGGATTACTAAATAATAAGGGAGAAATTGCTAGTGGTACTGATTTTCCAAAAATTATTATGCATGCTTCTCAGTAGTCTTACACATGCTTTTCTGGAACAGTCCAACTAGCATTAGAGAAGTATAATTCAGGACCTAGAAACAATCAGGAAAACCCTTGTTGCTACCATAAATGACTGATCAGCAGTTACCATCAAATGTGGGAAATCAGCACGTCAAAATCACTTCAGTAACACTGCCTGTTCTTTTTCAAGTGACACTATGCAAATCAAATTCATTTCCTTTACTACCCTGGCAGAAAAATGAAAGGGAATGAAAAATGAAAAACTGGATTTGTTCCAACATACAGCAAGATGCCGTCGACTTAGAAAAACTACATATTTAGTTACATTCATTGTTTGCTGGTGGCATGGAGGGCGTAAACAGGTGAAGTTAGGTTAAGAACATAGGTTTTATAAATACTGCAGAAAAAGCCAAATTCTGCCTTTAATCATAAATAAAGAACAACTGAAGAGCAAAAGCCTCTAAATGTCTTTTTTATGCAGATCACCTACTTCCCTTTCCATTCACTTTTTGCTCAAGAGATGGTTGTGGACGCCAGATGGCAGTGCAGCTCAACTCTAGAGCACTTTATTCTGCCAAGCCATGCACACTATGAAGAGAGAAATGGGGTCCAAGCAAGCTAATACCTAAAGCCATGCCTCTTTTTTTCACAAGTTCTTCATTCCCCTACCAAGGCTTTAAAGCATGCTTTTCCAAAGATTTCAAATTACTAGCATTGAAGCACCAAAGTCACTGGAAAGTTCTTGTTTCTTTTGTAGCCATGTTGCATCTCTCATGCCTTTCGGCTGGATTGGTCTGAACTATATCATGATACTTGTTCCATATCTAAGCATCACCATTTTGCAAAGTGTGAGTTCTTGCAGAATTAGATCAGCTGTTTCTTTATAGACAACAACGTCCTTGGCCAAATTCTGGTCCAAACGAAGTGGCAACTAGCTCACAATGCTCTTGCCTCTGAGGTCCATCACCATTTCTTCCATCTGGTCATTTTAAAAGGGGAAGAAGCACTACCGCACCATAATATCCCATAGCAACAGACAGGGTACCACACACAGCTCTTATTGCTGTTGATGCTACTGCCTGGCTAAGATCAATGAGGTCAGTGTGCGAGATGAACAAGCAAGACATTCTCCCCCCGAATAAAAATCTGGTTGATGTGCCGTGTGAAAACCTGCTGATAATCCACTTTGGGCCTCTGCTTTTTCCGTGACCGACCCCTGGTCCCAGCTGCATTCTTCCCCTCTGTTTGGGAAATTCGACCAAGCCTGTCAGCCTCCTTCCCAGAGGTTCGAGGCACACTAGAACTTCGTGTCCTCTCTCTGCTAGACTGCCTTTTCGCTCCACGCTCTTCTTCTGATCTTCGACCACTTGATTCAGATCTCCGACCAAGCGACCTGGGGTTGCACGGCAGGTCGGCCATCTTTGAATCAGTTCCTTTTTTAAACAAGGACTCTTGCAGCTTGAGTCTGTCAAACAGCTAGAGGAAAAGAATTGGGAAACAAAGGTAATAGGTACTTTAAACTGGAGCGGAAAATTCATTCTGCACTCTCAGCGGTTTAGGACCTCAATATTTAGCAGAACATGTCTCCGAGAAAGCAGCTACCCATCCCACATGCGGCTCATAATGTTTGAGGTTAAGAACTGTAACACCCAAGGAAGCCAAAAATAAAATAAAATTATTTTTTTTAAAAAAAGCCAACACAAGGAACTGAGCTTTCTTGGTCGTGGCCCCGTCCATCCCTCTGGAACAAGCTTCCTATACAGGTTCTCTAGGCGCCATCTCTCTCTGTTTTCAGGAAGCTAATTAAGGCCAGATTATACCAACCTGCCTTCTACTAGTGTAAATACTGTCCTCAGGTGTTCAGATGGGTTTTAACTTGTGTATTTATTTAAAGTAGCTCTAGCTAGTGATAGGGTTTAATTGCATTTTTTTTGTTTCTATTATATTGTGTTGTTCTGTTTTCACTGCATATTGTAAACAGCACAGAGAGTGGCAACACTAATGGGGTAATATAGAACTGGAAATAAAACAAACCAACAAACAGTAGCAGAAACCCAGTGACCCTCCCGATGTTGTTGGACTCCCAGTTCTCATTGGCACCACCTATCTTGGCCAATGATCAGGAACAATGGTCCTGATTTTATTTTATTCATTTAAAATATTTTTATCCTGCTTTTCTTCTTAAAAGGACCCAAGCTGGCTTACACAGTTAAAAAAAAAATTGAACTCCCTACTTTCAATTTTTTCTTCCTTACCCTGCATTTCTATTTCTGTCCAAATTAAATTTTTATTACCTTTAATAATATCTGGGATATGTCTAAGTTGATTTGCTGTATAATATAACTTTAAACTGGGTAATCCAAGACCTCCCTTTTTTTGTGTTACATACCATTTCTTATTAATCCTCGCTCGTTTATTTCCATTACAGTAACAACTTATCATTATCTGCCATTCTTTCAATTGTTTTTCTGTAATCTTTATAGGAAGCATCCAAAATATAAAATTTAATTTAGAAATAATTTTCATTTTGCATAATGCAATTCTACCAAACCAGGACATCTTTAATTTCTGATCATCTTTTATCCTTCCAGTTATCTCTTTTTTCAATCTATTCAGGTTTATTTTAATTATATCCTGTAAATTCCAGGTAATATTAATCCCTAAATATTTAATAACATTTCCCATTTTTCCTTCAAATATTGTTTTCATTCTTCTTTTCGCCTCATCCGAGTGGTTTAATAATAAACATTCTGACTTTCCCCAATTTACTTTTAATCCCGTTATATCCTCAAATTCCTCCAAATGTGATTGAAGCCTTTCTGTTGTTTCTATTGGATTTTTAACTATTAATAATGTATCATCAGCAAACAAGTTTATCTTACCGTTTTCGTTATGTTCTATCCCTACAATCTGTTTATCATCTCTAATTATCTGTGCCAATAATTCTATTATCAATGTAAATAATACTGGAGATAAGGGGCAACCTTGTCTTGTACCTCGGCCTAGATGTATCGTCTCAGTTATTCCATCATTAACTGTTACTCTAGCTGTATTCTGTGAATATAGTTGGTGAATTATCTGCCTAAAATTAGGTCCAAACCCTAAATATTTAATTAATAGCTTTAACATATCCCATTCCACTGAATCAAATGCTTTAAATATATCTAGCGATAATACTCCGGCTTTAGAATTAGTTTCTTTAGCTAAATGCATTAAATTAAGTACCCTTCTCATTAAATCTGACATTTGTCTACCTTGTACAAATCCATTTTGATCTTTTTCAATATAACTCCCCATAAAATTATTTAATCAAATAAATTTGGCAGGAGAGTTCAGGGAAAGGCTAGAAGAGATACAATTGGAACAGAAACCAGATGTCTGACAGTCAACTAACCAAGCACAGTGTATGCCGTGCTCAAGCCTTAAAAATAAATGTTTGACTGTTTTGAGTTTTAATCATTAACGGAGCCCATTTGGTCAGGGGAAACCCAAAATCAGAAGCAAAAGAATTACTACTTACCCTGGTGAGAGTCAACTGTGGCTCCACATAGAAAGCTTTACCTAGCACAGGCTTCCGGTAAGTCTCATCGACATCTGTCAGGGCCTAAAGAAAGGAAGAGAACAGGAAGTTTTGAGCTATGCTGCAACCATAAAAAGTATATTTTGTCAAATAACTTTTGGGACCCAGAAGGGAAGACAAAAATTGGCATTATGTCGCACATGCTCACAGGAATACACTTCTCTCTTGAATTGGATGGGTCTGAGCAGCATGGTTTTTGTTATACACATTTTTAAAACAAACAAATCTAGTATACCCAGAACCCCATGAGTTCACTACTGAAGGAATCCAAGTTGTCTTCTTGCCTCCAAACACAACATGTCTAATTCAGCCTCTAGATCAGGGGGTCATAAGGACCTTTAAGGATCATTGCACATGGTACTGTATGGAAAGGACCATCAGTGCTATGGAAGAGAACACTGATAGAAAGAACTGGAGTGTGTGTGTGTGAATCAACTGTTTATGATTCAGTTATGTTTTTGGGGGGCATAAAAGTTACACACAGATTAATCTAAACGCCCTAATCCCAGCATTGTTGAAGGGAGAAGTGCAGTTATGTCAGTAATGTAATCTCTGTTCTCACTGAGAGAGGTCTTTAAAAAGGGATGGAAGACGCATAACTTAGTATCTAGCTATCTGGCTATTTATTTTAAGGCACTTCTTTGGAAGGCACAGAAAATCCTTAGTCTATCACAGAAAAGATGCTGACATTCTCTCAAAACAGCAGAATCGGGGGGGGGGGGAATTATCCTCACCTTACGTCAATGAACACAAAGCCTTGAGGGGGTGGAGCACTGCATAAGAAGTGCGTCAATAATACAATAGTCATCAATTACTCTGAAGTCTTTTACAAATACTAATAAGACTTAACATGAACATCATGCTCTGATTCTTGTGAACGTTTTGTGCAAATTTCCTCTAGAACAAACAGTGGTAGAGTGAAGGCAGGGCTCACACAGCTGAAACCCCAGGACTTTCTGAGTAACAGGAACAATGAAATGATCCCCTACCCACGCTTTCTTGCTCCCTCTGATCTTAGCTGCAATCCTCACAGTAATTGGAAAAGGAATGGATTTTTTTCCAGAATATTGTTGCGAACTATGCTCATTGTAATGCAAAGTATTTGAAAGTGGTTTGTTCTTCAATGGGAAATAAAGAGCCATTAGCTTTCCAAAACACCTGATCCTCATTTGTTGATATGGATCAATCCAACTGCCAGAATCTTTGGACTCTCTGTATGGGGGCACTGACTATGGATATTGTCATTATGAGTGCCTGCTCCTCGAAATTTACCACTACATCTTAAAGCCTATTTTGATGTAGGTGATGTAGTCTGACAATGTCCATGAGGAGTAGGCTTGAATCCATTTATCTGTCTACATTGTATGGTTTTAATCAATGTTACTTTTTTTAAAAAAAAAACAACCCTCAATGTCTGCAGAATGAATATGACACTGTTAGAGAAGTTATTTGAAGCTAAACTCTGCAATATCACCAAAAAGTTTGCTGCTTATATATATAAAGAGACCTTGTTTCTGGCCTATTTTCTGCGTCTTGTCTGTTAGGTACAGCCTGTGGCTCTATAAAGACCTAAGAAACGGCTCCAAGAATAGTTATTTCACCTCCACGTCTTTCCAATTATAAAAATAGAAATGGTTATATGAAATTTATTCATTCACTGGCTTTATACTGCACCTTTCTCCAAAAGATGAGACCTGGGGAAGCGGTATTCTTCACACAATGTGTTATCACACCAAACCTCCAAAAATAATTTTATCCCAGGGACAACTTTTGAGTATATCTGCATGCCACCGCGGTTAAAAAAAGCCAAATCTAGTATACCCAAGAGTGTTAAACAGGAGGACACTGTTAGTATAACAACAAAACCACAATCAAGCAGAAGTCACTTCATGTGTGGTTTTGTTATTGCCAAATCTCTCCCTCTGATTTCCTTCCTTCCTTCCTGCCTTCCTTCCTTCCTCTCTCTCTCTCTCCTAAAGGACAATTTTTAAGACTCCAGGCCTTGAAAATTAAGCAAAAGCAAAGCAAAGTGTACTGCTTATATAGTGCTTAAAGCTGGGCAGTTTATATTTTTTTAATTATGCAAGCTACACATTTCCTCCAGCAAGTTGGGTATTCAATTTACCAACTTCGGAAGGATGGAAAGCTGAGTCAACCTTGAGCCAGCTACCTGAGCCTGTAAGGAACGAACTCAGGTAAAGAGCAGAGTCTTGATGTAGAACTGCAATTTAACCTCTGTGTCTATACATATTTTCACTGTCCCATGAAAACAAAATACTTGGCCATATCTATATATAGATATATAGACAGTTTAAAGCCTATACTGACATTTAGAAAAATCAGAGGTAGTTTTGTTGCTGCAAGAGAACTGCAGTTGATAATTTATAAAACGTGTGAAAAGGACAAATTAAAACTATGCATAATCAGCAAATGGATATTACTTTGTTCTGACAAGAACATCACTTATCTCTTTTGTACAAGAACACAAAAACCTATGCAGAAAAAAATAGCATAGATTAAACTGTCATGTCAAATTCAGTAAAATCTTAAATCCATTTATATTTGAAGAAGCTGCATTATAGAAAGTGGTAAGATCAACAAAGAAAGAAATAGGTGCAACCCAACTGAAAAACTTCCAGTTATGGACTGCACAGAGTTAAAATGCCCTGCTTAAAAATCCTGTACATTCTCCCATATATGTACAAAGGAAACTCTGTAAACAAGGCTAGTTCCTATTTATTTCCCTGATGGTGTAAGGCAGGGGTCTCCAAACTACGGCCCATGGGCCACATTTGGCCCGCCCTGCCTTCTTATCCAGCCCGGGCATAGGAAGAGGAGGGAAGGGGGACCCAAGCGATCCCGCACCCTGTGCAAAAACAGTGGGAGTGGGGGATCACTTCTGTCAGGCTTCGCTCCTCTTCCTATCTCTGCCTGCGCATAGGAAGAGGAGCGAAGCCTGATCTAAGTGATCCCCCACCCCCACTGTCTTTGCAAAGACAGCGGGGGTGGGGGATCACTTGGGTCCCCCTTCCCTCCTTCGGCCTTCAAAAATGTATAAAATATATATATTGTGGCCCTCATACTGAAAAGTTTGGAGACCCCTGGTCTAAGGCTTTCAAGTAATTAGTGAAGAACCCCAGAAAAGGAGAAGTAAGCATTTGTTACCATATTCCAGAACTTGTCAAACGCAACCAAGAATCCAGTGCAAACGCCTCGAAGCCCTTTGAAGGTTCGGACGTGGACGTTGACTTTTACACCATCACGGACACATCGGTGAAGCTCCCCAAGCGGGCTGCCTTCATGAACTAGAATAAAAGTAAACCACTGTTACTTGTTGCTTAAACAAACCACATGGAGGGTAAAACACCATATGAAGGGTCAGAGCCAATGGTGCAATTATGTAGGTGAGACTGGTTCCCTCTTCTACCCACCCACCTCCTTGTAAACCCATCCACGTGCCCTCAGAATCTGTTCTGGAGGCAGAAAAATCTCAAAACAAGACTCTCTGGCTTTGTGGGGGATTTAAATTCAAACTCAAACATTATATACTCAAAGCATTTCAGAAAAATCTACTATGAAAAAAAAGTCACCAGGTCAAACAGTAAACTGCGGATGCTAAGGATACACAGTGCTCCAGCATATTCCACTGGAATTCATATACAGCCTGCCTTCGTGGAGAACTGGCATTCAAATGTGTAATATGTGGACAGTGATAACTACATGCCTGAAACACACTCACAAAAAGTTAGCACTGCAACTGTGTACGCAGAGACCACACAGCTCTGCAATTTATTTACCTGCAGAATTTCTAGGTTATTGCTGCTAGCTGCAGAGAGGCAGTGTTTCTAGAAATGGTGAAGATGCAAAGGAAAAAGACCAGTCCCAAAAGAAACAGACCTGGAAGGCAGGGCACAGAATGTGGGTATGTTCTGTGTTGTCAAGACTTATTGACGTAAGGCGACTCTAATAGGGATTTCAAAGTATGTGCGATATTTTATTTTCCCCCATCTTGAATTATATTATTATTGTTGCTTTTTATTTTATTATACTGTTTTTATTCCATTTTTATTGTGAGCCGCCCAGAGTAGACATGTGTCTAGATGGGCGGGGTATAAATTTAATAAATAAATAAATACATTTAAGGAATGGTTTTATCAGTTCCACACCCCTGGTAAATTTCCATGGCTGACTGGGGATTTGAACCCAGGTATCTCAAGTCCCAGCCCATCATTCTATGTATTACACACTGGCTCTCTTAAACAAAATACTTATAACAGTGAACATTCTTTACTAAGTTAAGAACATGACATATTACTATGCATAACTTTGAACTTAAAAGCATAATGCTTGACATAGTTATACAGTATATGCCCACATACTGCTGAAACATCCATATGCACAACATTGATGACATACCGGATTGCAGCACCAGAGCAGGACAGAGTGTGACCTGTGCATATTCAGTGTTACAGGTAGAAAGTGAAGGCTAAGGTGACCACCTAGATTTTACTAGGCATGGGGGCAGGGCAGAGTAGCAGAGGGAATCCTGTGTAAACTCCGAGTCAGCAGACACCCCCCCCCAGAAGTGGAAGGGGGGGCAAGTTCTGTAGGAGAGTGGGCTTGCAGCGAAGGAGGGCTGGAAAACTCCGAATTCAGACAGCAATCTGTCTTCGTGAGAATTTCCTTTCTCAAAGCATCTGGCCGGGAGACTCCATATCTTGGTGAATTAGCTGCCTAACTTTGTCAAGGTGGGAAGTTTGGAGAAGATATTTACTTGACTACATGACTGTGAGCAACTGGCCTTTTATTTCTCATGAGCAAGTACAGCTCAAACTGAAGTTGCTGACTCAAGAGCAGAAAGAAATACAGTGGACCCTCGACTTACGCACGGCTCCACTTACGGACTTTTCGAGTTACGGACTTCTCCAGCCGGAAAATTTCACTTCGACTTCCGGCCGGAGAATCGACATAAGAACAGAAATAGGCAGGGGAAAAAAGGCGGGCAATTCAACTTTCTAACTATAGGTGGCGCCGAGGCTGCTTCTTTGTGCTGTAGGTCTGTCGGCCATTACTGTATATAGGGTGTGTCGCAGGGTGTGATGAGAACCTTTGAACCCGAAGGCGCGGGTCTACTCGGGAGTAAGCGCCGCTAAAGGCGCGGGTCTACTCAGAAGTAAGTGCCACCAAAGGCGCGGGTCTACTCGCGAGTAAGCACGGCTTTACAAGCGCGGGAGGCTTCAGACTGGTAAGGTGCTGCTGTTTTTTCTTTTTAAAAAGTTGTTCTGGGTGGGTTTTGGAGGGTAGATTTGGGCTGGGGGGTATGTTTCTGTGTTGTTTTGTTTTTTGGTGATTTTTTTTTATTTTTTTTGCAGTCCCAGCGTGGGACTTGCTCCACTGTTGCTGTTATTTTAATTTTTTTGGAAGGGGGTATTTTTTCCTTCTGCTGGAACGGATTAATAGGTTTTCAATGCATTCCTATGGGAAATGGACCCTCGACCTACAGACTTTTCGACCTGCGGCCACTGTTCCAATACGGATTAATTCCGTAAGTCGAGGGTCCACGAGGGTCCACTGTAAACAGAGCGGAGGAGGAGCAATAAAGAGAACAAAGGACTAAAAAAAACCCCAGCTAAATTGGGGGTAGTTAAGAGACAAATTAGCTGCCACTTAATGTCTCTTTGAAATGTACCAAACTTTATTTTCAGGTTGATCTGGGCTCAAAATGGAAGATATATTAAAGAAAGCTGAAAAATGTTTTATGATTGAGCCCAGAAACAAATATGAGTAGAGAATATAACATATGTTATGGATTTTAGTATTGTAACATATTTATGGAGTCAAGATTATACTAGATATTGTACTATTGTAAACACTTCCCTGTGTGTATGTTTTGTGTGGTATGTTTTTCCTTCCTTTTTCTCCCCCGTACTTGTATTCCTTTGATTGTTGTCTGTTTGTTTGTTATATAATAAAATAAAATTTAGGGAAGAAAAGAAAATGGAAACCAGTAGTAAAACATGTGTATTCTCTATGTTTAGAAATAGTATGTAGTTTTTTATATAATTATGCAGAAGCAAAAAGTACTTATATGTTTTTAAGAATATGCCCAGGAAATCAACAAATTTATAGGACATAATAACTAAGGCATACAAACAGATAAGGATCTTGGGCTCTTGTTGTTGTTACATGCCATCAAGTCACCTCCGACTCATGGCAATCCTATGAATGAGTGATCTCCAAAATGTCCTCTCCTAACAGCACTGTTCAGCTGTTGTAAACTCAACCTTGGGCTGCTTTAGAGAGTCGATCTATCTTTTATTTGGTCTTCCTCGTTTCCTGCTGCCTTCCACCTTTCCCTGCTTTACTGTCTTTTCCAGAGAATATTATCTTCTCATGATGTGTCCTATACTTTATACAGTGGTACCTCAGTTTACAAACGCCTCAGTTAATGTAATTTTTGGTTTACGAATGAAAATCCACTGAAAATAATGCCTCAGTTTATGAAATTTTTTCGCAATATGAAGCAAGTTTCCCCAGGATGCATTGTGCCTGGGAGGTTTATAGCGCATGCCCCCATGCATACGTTCCTATGGGAAACTGCGTTTCGGTTTGCAAATTTTTCACAATACAAAACGTTCCAGAGAACGCATTAAATTTGTAAACCAAGGTACCACTGTAATAGCTCTATCTGTATGTCTGTCTGTCCATCTATAGTTTATAATATTATTGAAGACTTCCATGTTATGTTTTTTAGGCAATAAATATAATAGCCAGAGAGACAAAATTAGATATCCATGTTTAGTTATTAATATTTACCCTGGATCATACCAGTTAATATAACCCTTGAAAATAATAGTGTAGCAGATTAATTTATGAAAAGCTGAAACATCATCTGAAATATTATTGTTTTATTCTGAATTCTGAGCTTCATGGACTTATGAAGATTTGCACAAATTAAAACCAGCCTCTTATAACCAGAGCACTGACCACAGAAAGGCCATTTTCAAAGGGAACACAGTAACTGTGGAGCTTAGTCTCTGCATGAATCTTCTTTATTAGCTTTCAAGGACTAGGTGAGGCCTATTCTCTGCTTAAATGCTTTTAACTACACTTGAGACCTTTTCAACTGCCTCACATCTTGATGGTTTGTATCTTTTGCCTCCTGGTTTTACTGATTTTGCCAGTATGGGTACAGTTAAGGGTTGGCGTTTCTCTCTCCTTGCTTTAAAATTATGTTATTCTAAAGTGCTTGATTGCTAGATGCCATAAGGCAAGCTGAAAGCAGCACCAAGAAATAGATATATAATCTCAGATCAAAAGAACCATGAGCAGAAGGATTATATCTGCTCATGCTGTTTCATCAGCACTTGCACAAACATTAACAAGAGTCATATGATGCCAGAAACACATATGCACAGTTTTGTTGTTCTCAAATTCTCAGGCAGGGAATCTGTGCATAGAGTCCTTGTTTTACCGAGTGGTATTGGCATTTACTCCATGATTCATTTTTAATCTGTTAATATTTACACTCCATAGAACAGACGTTATTTCATTTTTGTAAATAAAGAACTAAAAAAAAATTGGAAGACAAAAAATAAATAAATCATTAATAGGACATGTGTGCTCCCAGAAAAAGGCACTGGTAAACCACTTCTGAGTGCTTCAGACCTAACCCCGAAAAGGGTCACCATAAGTCAGAATCAAATTGGTGGCACACAATTATTACTCCATGTCAACTGTTCAGATTCACACCTTCTACAAAGGGGGTCTATTCTGACTGAACAACCTACCCATCCCAAATGCATGAAAAACTGTCCTCTTCCAAGTTTTGGAAGATAGATTAATGGTTTTAATTCACAACCTACATATTAAGGGTTTGTGAATTTTAATCTTGTGTAAACTGCCCACAGCAGTGCTAACATTAAGGAGGTCATATATAAATCAAATAAATAAATGACAGTGACTGAGTTCTGAAAAGTATATGAGTCACAGCTGATGACAATCTCTTTCATAATAGCAGAGAACATAATCATGACTCACGGATTAAAAAATATATGTTTTCTCAGAGCTCTCCCAATGCAGTTCACAAAGGTTTGTCACTCTTAAAACTAACCATTTTCAAAGCAGAACTTTATTGAAATTTATTAACCCAATGACATCTCAGGCTGTAAACACTGAATCCAAATCAGATCGCTTGCAGTTTAATAAAAATCAGAATAATTTTGTTCAAGAATGTAGTAATAGTCTATAGACACTGTATTAGGCATCCTTCAGTCTCGAAAGACTATGGTAACGTGCTCTGTATGGAGGACTTGGAACAGTGTCTAGTGTGGCTGAGAAGGCCAATTCGAGAGTGACAATCCCTTCCGCACTGAAGACAAATACAATCTGTCCCCTGTCCAGCTCCCTGATTTTGCTGCTTCCGGGACTGCCTCTTTGCCTCGGTCTGCTGGACAAGGGTCTCTTCAAGTTGGGAGAGGCCGTGATGCAACGCCTGCCTCCAGGCTGAACGCTCCGATGTCAGGGTTTCCCATCTGTTGAGGTCCATTCCTAAGGCCTTCAGATCCCGCTTGCAGATGTCCTTGTATCGCAGCTGTGGTCTCCCTCTGGGGCGATTTCCCTCCACTAATTCTCCATACAGGAGATCTTTTGGAATCCGACCATCAGCCATTCCCACAACATGCCCAAGCCAACGTAGACGTCGCTGTTTCAGTAATGTATACATGCTAAAAATTCCAGCTCGTTCTAGGACTACTCTGTTTGGAACTTTGTCCTGCCAGGTGATACCAAAAATGCGTCGGAGGCAACGCATATGGAAGGTGTTCAACTTCCTCTCCTGCCATGCACAAAGGGTCCAGGACTCACTGCAGTACAGGAGTGTGCTCAGGACACAGGCTCTATAGACCTGGATCTTGGTATATGTCGTCAGCTTCTTATTGAGCCATACTCTCTTTGTGAGTCTAGAGTAGACACTAAGAAGCTGCTTATTCAGCATTAAGTTGTGTTTCAGTTATCAGAAAAATTAAACAGAATCTGTAGGAATGGGACACATGTATTTTATGGCTTGGGAGTTTAAAATAGTTGGTTTAAAATATTGTACGAAAACATGTGTGTGTTTAAGATATCATGAGTTATCAAACTAGAGCAAAGCAAGCAAAGAAAACACAAAGGCAACATGTTCTCCAAACAGCATAGTTAGCTCCATGCACATAAATTAGGAATGCATGTATAAGGTCAGTGATCAAACTCTAGATTGTTGTAACAGACATTGGCATTAACACATCATGTAAACCCAACCTGCATGTAGAATAAAATACTGAGAGGTATGGAGAGCTGCTTCAGTCAGGTGAGAAGGTCAAGACTTTGAGTAATGCCAGTGCAGATGGCATGTGGCAAATAGCCTTGCCTGTCCAGTGAATTGCAGGCATAGAAACAGAATGCCTCTTTCTTGTTTAGCATTGCTTAAACTAAAAGCACCAGAGATTCTTATGGCAACTTAAAGACTAAGAAGTTTTGTTTGTCATAAGCTTCCGTGGGACTGTAGTCGTCTTCACATGTATCATTTAAAACAGTCTACAGCCCACAAAAGCTATATGACAAATAAAATGTGCTGATTTTTTAGATGCCCACAAACTCTTGTTTTTGATGCATCATACGAACACTGCTACCCTGCTAGGAATTTCTAATTCAAAAGCAAGTGGATAGTAATTCTCAGTCAGCTAGGTCATGTGTCAAGTGAAGATATACTAAGACAGAAAGGAGATTGATTAACTATATGATTTGAAAACTACAGAAGTAAAATGTACTAACTTCTTGATTTTTGTCATGAAAATATAGGCTTGTTCCAGAAGTTTAAAAACAACAACAACAACCCACCCCTCAACATATTGCTCTTTTTCCATAGTCAAAAGACAAGGCTAATTTCCAACTAGTCAATCCCAGCTAGGGCTATGCCATTCAGAGGCTGTTTTTAAAAAAAAAACACAAAAAAAACCCTCTCTCAGAATTCTGCAAGAACTCCCCAGGCAGAATTCTTGAAGTTCTGGCCCACAGATCCACACTTACAAACATCTAGATTTTGCTCACCTGACCAGGTCCCAGCTCCAAGGCTGCATGGCCTAGACCAGGTCTTGCTTCCTGTTGTAAATATGTATCTTTTAAAAAGGGAAATGCCATGGTGCTTTCTGGCTATTGCAGTTCTTCGGGAGGCACCTCTCTAGAGCCTAAGGGACAGTGAGACTACGGCATGCAAGAAACACCATGTCAGCTTCCTTTTTTGTACATTTACAGCAAGAAGCTAGACCCAGGTCCAGGTGAGCAAAATGCAGGTACCTGTAGGTGTGGTATTGTGGGCTGGAACTCTAAGAATTCTGCCTCTTGGAAGTTGCAGTCCAAACCGAAAATGAATGGCACATCCCTAAACCTAGCTAAAGTAGCCCACTGAATAAAAGAGACTCATCAAGTCAAAACGCATGGAAGTCCCTCTGATTCAACAGGCCTGAACAATTTGATTAGCTCTGAAAACCTAATGGGCAGAATCCAACAGGAACATTCCACTGAAGGACTAGCTGCCAGCAGTGGATTTGGGAGGGGAGTGATTGTTCTTCTCTCTGCACCTGTTCCTCATGAATGCTCAAAATCTACTTTAAAGAGATCGGAAACCCTCTGGATCAAGTTTAGAACAGCTCAAAATGCTGCAGGACAGATGGAGAAAACATCCAATTGCACTAACTGAGATCTCCTAGACCAGACACTGGATTTCGGCCAACATTTTCAAATCATACACATTCTACTTCTACATTCTTCTGGCTCTCAGTACAGACATCCAAACTCTAGTGGAAAAATCATGATCCCACTGATATAAATAGGGAATTTGGGGAAAGGATTCCACACAGGACCTCAAAAGAAACATCACACATGGTGCCATCTAGCTCTGATTTGCTTGTCTATTGCTGTATTATCATAATCACTCACTATATTTATAGACCTCAGGGTGAACACAGTTGAGACCCACAATTAAAGGACATACTGTTGTTATAACTACCGTGTTTCCCCGAAAATAAGACAGGGTCTTATATTAATTTTTGCTCCAAAAAACGCATTAGGGCTTATTTTCAGGGGATGTTTTATTTTTTTCATGTACAACAATCTACATTTATTGAAATACTGTCATGTCATCTTCTGGTTGCCGGACAATGGTGGAGGGTGGGGTTTCA
This sequence comes from Intellagama lesueurii, assembly GCA_037013535.1. NCBI lineage: Eukaryota > Metazoa > Chordata > Lepidosauria > Squamata > Agamidae > Intellagama > Intellagama lesueurii. The sequence continues at coordinate 227,062,417 of JBAJHW010000002.1, read as the reverse complement.
CTTAAGTGGAGCTTATTTTTGGGGTAGGGCTTATATTACGAGCATCCTGAAAAATCATACTAGGGCTTATTTTCAGGTTAGGTCTTATTTTCAGGAAAACAGGGTAGCAACTCCATTGGACATTCCTGATCTAGAAGTAATATTTTTCAGAAGCACAGAGACTATTTTAACCCCAAGACAAGTCACTCTAAATCAATACTGTAAGAAGAGCTGACTTTGGGGAGTGAGGAAGAAAATGGTTGCAATGGTTGCAAGACATCCCTATTTGTCCCGGTCACCTTTCCCAAAGCCTGCTTTCTGAGTCATTTTGTCATGCAGCTCACACATGGACACGTGCCAAGATACAGCAAACGTACAAAGATGCTTCCAATAAGTATTTGGTAAAGGACGCACAGCAAGCAGCAGGACACATGCACCTTCAGTTCAAGCGGTATCTCAGCTGGCCCTTTTCCTCGGCAACTACTTTTATCTTCTGCCTGTACAACAGAGCACCTGAACTCTCCTCACCATCCAGAATAAGCCAATGAAAACTCCAGAAACTTCTGTTCGCCATGCCGCAGCTCTTGGTTCAACCACAGGCAACATCTCCTAGCCACTCTGCCTCAACCTTGCATGCTTCTCAAGGCAGTGCGCATATGGTTTTTCCTTCTCCTTCCACCAGTACCCTGGATGGTTCTCTCTTCTTCCACAATGATGCCCAACACAGAAGGAACAACTGAAACAAATGAGTGCAAGGCCAAACGTGATTGCCATGACTAGAGATGGGGGTATCTGTATACGAATATCCCCCCACAGGTGGAAATAACAAGGGTCCGGCCCCATGGGGCTGGACTGTCCACTCAGCATTCCGCCACGGACGCGCTCTCAACGGAGCCTTCCTATTGCACCGTTGTCCGCAATGGATTAGCCACTCTGCAACCTGGCAGAGAGGCTTGTCATCCCGCCTCCTGCCAGGAGTGGCTAATCCATTGCGGACAACGGCGCGATAGGAAGGCTCTGTTGAGCGCGCATCCGCGGCAGAATGGTGAGTGGACAGTCCGGCCCCATGGGGCCAGACCCTTATTATTTCCACCTGTGGGGGGATATTCATATATGGATACCCCCATCTCTAGCCATGACTCACTTTCCACCAACCTGACGCATGCTACATCTTTTAAACTAATGTGGTGAGGTGATTACAGTGGTGGAGACCCAGGTTCAATTCACCGCTCACCAAACATTCTAAGCTAAATTCAGCTGAGTAGAGCAAAACCCTTAGTACCTGGTAAGCTACGACTAACAATTCAATAGATCCAGCTACGACTAGCAACTGAGTTTGGCCCTTTATTTTTGTGATGCCATAAGTATTCAGTAAATTAACTAGTGCGCTGTGGCTGCCTAACCATAAAATGTTTACACACATTCACACTACAAAGTCACTTCAAAGAGACAAACACTCCAAAACAGACAGGAATATGGAGACACAAAACTGAAGTCCAAAAATATTTGTAAGGGCTGGGTTATTTTTTCATAGTCCAACAATGTCCAGAACACCAACAGTCCTGCTGCTGTTATGTGCCACAACATGTCTCATAGTACATCTTCTGGCACATAGCAGCAGCATATAGGAGACCCGGGTTCAAACTCCTACTCATCCCTGGAAACTCATGGGGGGGAGGGCGGCAACTGATAAACCACTCCTTGAACATCTCACATACCTTGAGACACCTTGTTTATGTGCCATCAAGTTCCATCTGACTTAGAACCCTAATAGGGGGTTTCAAGGTATGTAAGTTATTTAAGGACTGGCTTTACCAACCACCTCTCCCCTCCCGCCCCAGTGTTTTCTGTTGGCCAAACAGGAATCTGAACAGAGTCTTCTAGCCCAGCGGTCCGCAACCTTTTTAGCCCCGCGGACTGGCTGGGGAAGGTGGGGCACCCCCCCTGCGCTAGTGCGCAAAGGAGCATGCTCTCTCTCTCTCTCTCTTGTGTGCACGCTTGTGCACATGCACAAAGGAGTGGGGTGCTCGTGTGGGCACGCACACGCTCGTGCGCATGCGCAAACAGCAGCGCAGCGCTCATGTGGGTGTGCGCGCGCTTGCGCGCAGGCGCAAACGGGCTATGTGGGGGGAGTGCATGCTGGGGTAGGGTGGGGAGGTCTGTCTCCACGGCCTGGTCCGGCTCAGGTCACGGACCGGCACCGGGCCGCGGACTGGGGGTTGGGGACCTCTGTTCTAGCCCATCACTCTATCCACGACACCATATTGGCTCATAAAATCCTTATTTGGGATCACCATAAGTTGGCTATGATATTATGGCACACAAGAAGAACACATTGTGCTTGCCAGAAAGGGTACTTCCCTCTGAGATTAAAGGAATGGCATGGCAGCCCAGGCTTTGGTCTGACTTTGGCAAGGGCTGATTATATTAGGCATCCTTCAGTCTCGAGAGACTATGGTAACGGCAAGGACAAATCATGATTTTAAGACCAAATTAAGGCTCTAAGTTTCTACTTCCATTCCCTCGCTCTTCATAGCTCTTGCACATCAGTTCCCTTCTTTTTTTAGCAAGCTCTCACCATTGTTCATGCTCATCTGATTATTGTACCATGATCCAAAACAGTCCTTTACTCCTTCCACATTCCATCTCTCTCTTCCTCCTAAAAAAACCATTCATTCAGGAAAACCCGTTTTTCCAACCATAGCCAACCGATGTTCTTGCCCGCACACGTGGTGTGTTTTTAAAAATATTTTCCCTTCAGAATCTACCATTCGGGCAGTGGCTAAAAAGACAACGATTCCTTTGGAATCGGCTCAAAGATAAAGCGATTAGCCCATTTTGCTCCCTATAAGCACATAACACAGTCCGTGTATTATCATTTTTAAACGTTTTGGCCTGTGCGTACAGGCTCTGCAGGGAACCGGCGCCGGGCAAGGCGTGCACACGTGGTTAGAAACGCCGTGTGGGGCGTGTTACACCGGAGCTACCGGCAGTGCCCAGGCACACACTGTGCTTCGCCGTTACTCCAGACACCTGGCAAACGCGTCGAGTGCCCAAGTGGTTTGCCACGCCAGGTCGGAGGAGACGGAGATGCCTTTTCAACCATAACACGGGCGTGTGGCTCGAAGCCCATGCAGAGTGCCTCCCCCTCCCTTGACGAGCCGAGGGGCTTTGGCCAGGCCTTCGCGACAGCGGCGCCCCTTCCCCAGCTTACGGGGCATCCTGGTGAGCACGTTGCGCGGCGCCCTCCTGCCCCGCGCTCTGGCTTGCTCCTGCCCGGGCTCCTCTCTGACCACCATGAGGCTGCGGAGGCGCTCCAGGCGCTCGGGGTCGGCGGGGGCCTGACCGCCTCGGCTCCGCGGGCGCCTCCCGGCGGAACGGCTACTCTGGCCGGCCGCTGCCGCCGGCGCCGCCCCGCGCTGGCGACGGGGGCCGCGGAGCAGGCCGCGCTGGAAGCTCTCGTACTCGGCCAGGTTGTTGAAGCAGGGCGCGCCCGGGTAAGGCAGCGGGGTGCGCTCCGAATACAGCGCCAGGAGCGGGTCGAAGCCCGGCGAACTCACGTCCAGGCGGCCGGGGCTGGGCGACCGCTCCGAGCTGCTGCGGCCGCTGGAGCGACGGCGACGCCTCCGAGGCGCGGCGCCGGCCTTCTCCGCCTCCTCCATGGCTCTTCCTCGCCCTGGCCCTGCGGGGAGGGGCCAGCCGGAGACGCCCGCCGCGCCGCGCCGCGCCCGGTCTTTGCCGCCAAGGGCAGCCCCAGCCGGACGATTGCCCGGCCGGCTTCTTCCCGCCCTTCTCAGGGCCGCTTGAGCCTTGCAGAAGACCGGGAGAGTCGAAACCCCGCCCGAAAGATCGCTGCGCTCCGGCTCCGGAAGGCCATCGGTGGCCTTTCCTCGCTACACCCGATTGGACCTCGGATCACGCTCGCCCGGGGCGGGCCAGCAGCGGCCGGGCATTACTTTCCACTCCTCCTCCTCCGTCGTCGTAGTAGTAAATCGAAGTCAACTAGGAGCGTTTGTAAACGGGCGCGCCTGTTGCTCTGCCCGCGCCCGCCGTGCTAAAATAAAACCAGCATTGGCTGACTTTCAAGGTGCGCTGGATTTAAAAATGGCTCGCTTCCGTTTTCCAACCGCAGGAACAGCCCGCCCGCCCCCGCACAAGGCGAGGCGGCGGCGAGAACAGAAGGCGCCGCGGGTTCATCTGACAGCAAAATCACGCCAACGAGGGCATTGGAATTCCAGGACTGCTCGGAGCAGAAATGCTCCCGCCTGTCACTACTATGATTGAACATGACAGCACCGAGGGGCCTCCCCCGTCCGCTCGAAGTCATCCGAAAGATAGGGACGGAAACCTGGTGCAGCACCCACTCTCTTGCTGCAACCTATCACGATGCAGAGTTGGGGGGGGGAGAGATGATCTGCCCTTTCACTGTGGAAAATGGAATGGAATAATAATGCACCCCCGTGAGAGGTGGAGGAGCGCAACTGTGTTGGGAAACCATCTGCCTCTCTAACACCTAGTACCTGAATGCACACCTTAAGAATTATGAACATTAAAGACGTGTATTTTTTTTAAAATTCTGTGTGGCTGGGTTTAGGAGCTTAGGGGCTACCCTCCCCAGGTCACTGTTGAAGAGGGAACATGGCCACAAAGTGCCAGATGGTCTGCTGTGGGGTCTCTGCTTCAGAAGGGTCCTGTCTGCCCTCTTTGAGCCTTCCAGCCAGATCTTTCAACGTCTGCCTCCTGCCCCTGGTCTGCAGCTGCCCCGTGACAGGCTTGAAACACCTCTGGTACTAACTGCTGCCTTGGTTCTTTCATGGAGCCCCGCAAGGCCTTCAGTTCGGCCTACAGTTCACCCCAGCAGGTCTGTGCTTGGTCTCTTTGGCTTGATGTGGCTGACTCCATACCTAATTGGGAGCCCACTTAGGGATTGTATGAAGTCCTCCGTCTCATTGCTGGAGGGTTTTTTTTTTTCTCCCCATCATGTCCACTGCAGTCCGTAGGGTTGTGGGATCAGGCAACCCGTAATGCTTGTTCCCATTCAGCTTCCTGAAAAATGTATTTGTTGTCTCATGATAAACAACTAGATACACCCCACCCCCCAAAATAGTGAGGCCAGAGTGGGGAAAACATCACTTCTTCCCCTTCTGAGACTTCAATTCCAGCCTCTCCATGTCCAACAAGGCCAGGCTAAATCACCAGCCAGGCTCTCAACAAAAACACTAGAGGCAGGCTGCTTAGTTCCCTCTGCCACAGTGAGCCCAACTTGGTTCACCCACTGTTGCTTCATGGACTGGGAGGTGGGTCTGAGGCTCCTCCATGTCCTTGTGAAGCATCTCGCCTAGTTTGCCTTTTAGTTCCAGCACAGGCTTCCTCAGAACAGCTTGAGAATCTACTCCAGTTCCAGTCACAAAAGCTGATGAGGGATCTGCCTTTAGGTACCTTCTATAGGTAGGTACTCCTGCCAACCTAGCAGTTCGGAAGCATGTAAATGTGAGTAGATAAATAGGTACCACCATGGTGGGAAGGTAAGGGCGTTCCGTGTCTAGTCGCGCTGGCAACGTGACCATGGAAACTGTCTTCGGACAAACGCTGGCTCTACAGCTTGGAGACGGGGATGAGCACCACCCCCTAGAGTCGGACACGACTGGACTAAATGTCAAGGGGAACCTTTACCTATAGATAGGTAACAAGGTGAACCCAGCTGTGGACTAGGCTTAGTGGCAGTAACCAAGTCTTCACCAGCATCTGGCCCAGGTGTGTTTCCTTCTAGGTTTCCCCTCAGACACTTCCAAAAAAAGTCCAAAACTTTTAAACGTTTTCTTAATTCATCCACTTTCATTCACTCCTGGCCACCAGCTTCTGTAGTGCTCACAGTTCTCAGACGCTGTTTCACAGCCTTCTCAGCAAAAGGTGAGCCCTTTCCAGCAGGAGGCACCCTTCAAGCCTTGTAAAGTCTATTTTCTGCAAAATGAGGGACTTCAACAGCAATCCTCTGACATGTTTGGGGTATTCCCCTGCCCACCCCCACTAAAAGAGTTGCAGCTCCATCAGAACTGCTAGATTTCTCTATCAGAATTAACAGTATTTTCTGCTTCTTGCCTCAGTAGCCGCACATATCTGGTCTGAGTGGCTGACTTTAAATGACCAATGGGCAATCCTCTTGTAGTCCTGTAGTTCTCTACATCTACTGTTCTTTCTCTTTTCCTTCACCCTTCTTTTGTGGATCGGAAATAAATGCTACTGCAGCCGCCACAGTATAGACTCTGACTCTGATGATTTAATCTATGACTTTGCAACAGGGAAAGGAGGTTTGTTAGGTAAAGAACATATTTCCCTCCATTGCAATCAACTCAGCACCTTTCTGAATTTTCTTGCACCTTCCCCATTTGTAATTATGATGGGTGAATGCTGGATTTAACATGAATGGTCCATGAATGCATAACAATGCCGTGTTAATACATACAAGCTCTCTGCTCTGCCCCACGGGGAAATGCACAAATACTCCTTATTCAGTTCCTTTGTACACATTTGTTCGAAGATTGTACACATCCCTCATAGCAACCATGGTATCTTTCTGACTGTGGAGCTGGGATGGGGCTTAGAAGCATCTGTTTGATGCCATTTATCTTTGTTCAGAAGGACAGCTCTTCCCTGGCTTTGGAATAGCACTGCCCTGAGAAGCCAGGTTGGCCTCCTCCCTCTTGCCTTTCTGTTGTCAGGCAAATACCTTCCTTTTCAGGCAAGCTTTTAAGCAATACATGGGGGTCTAGGGAATGCTACATTTATTAAACTTAGAGGTTTTTTAATGGGTTTTTGAAAAAATTGTTTTACATTTTGCTTTCAATACTGACAAATGCTTAATTGTTTTTAATAAAGTTTTTAATGGTATTTTAAAACTGTGATCACTGTGTAGTTTTAATTGTTGTGAACTGCCTTGCATTCCCTATGGAGATAAAGGCAGCACATCAATAATATAAATAAGTTGCCTATAGTATATCACAGGATATCTCAATTATATCCTCCATGCTGTTTAAAATCCAAATCAATCTTCTTCAACCTTTTATACCAATAACAGATGCTGAGAGTTCAATGTTACTGTCATGAGGATGAAAATCAAGCCTCCCTCCTTACCACCTAAAATCTAAGGAAATTGTTCTAAGTTCTGAATAAGTGATGTGTCATCAGTGGGTTTTTCTGTACCGCAAGACATTTGTATGAAGGACATCTTTTTCCCAACCCTTCCTCTTCTGTAGTACAAAGAAGGAGGTTGTGAACCAAGAAGACTGTTTGACTGGATTGGTAACCATGATAATCCAAGAGGAGGAGTCTCTGTTCACAACCCCCTTCCTCTTGGATTATCCCTATTACCAACCCCAGCAAGCAGCTATCCTGACTCCCTACTTCCTTCTCAGGCACCAAAGCCAAGCAGCGCACAGTGCCCCATATCTGATAACAGCAGGTCAGATGGGGAGGTGATTGCAGGAGAGGTTGTGTGAGCCACACACTTGTATACCTCAACACCTTAGGTAATTCAGTTGTTGCTCTACTTCATGCCAGCTTGCTAATTGTTTCAAATGAATGCTGCAGTGCAACAGCGGTGGCATCATGCAGAGCAACTAATAACGTGTGATGCTTGCTGGAGTGCATGGCTTGGGGTCGACTGCCTCTGTGTGTGTGTGTGTGTGTGTTCAGTCAAGACCTGTTTGTGATATGTTGAGGAATAGTAACTAGGCATGAAAGTGAGGCAACAGTCAGACATCACAGTTAAGAGTACTGGCTCAAGATGGGACAGGCCAAGAAAAGCTTAGAGAGCCCTCAACTCCAGCATCCATACATTCAGTTACCCTAAGGGTGAGACCAACCCGGATTCTTAATGCAGATAAGAGGGGTGCTTGGTTAAATCTAATTCCTAGCACAAGGATATTTAAAATATGATATCGAAGGCTACTGGATCCCATAGGATTCCAGGATGCCATGAGAGGGATTGCAGCTGACCTGACTGGTGCTCCTGTCGAGGCTCTGGTTGATTGATGGTTTACCGCCGTCACCAGGGCTGTAGACACAATCGCTCCTAAACACCCTCTCCAGTGGAGAGCTCGGCCTGCGTCCTGGTTTAACCAGGACCTGAGAGCAATGAAGCAAACTAGGAGAAGGCTAGAGTGCAAGTGGAGAAGAGACCCGACGGTTCAGAATCGAGCAGCTGTCAGGGTCACGACTAACCTTTACCTTGCTAAGGTAAAGGCTGCTAGGCGAGCACACTTCGCTGACCGGATAAGCGAAGCTTCAAATCAGCAGGCGGAGCTTTTCCGCATAGTTCGCGACCTATCTGGAATTGGTCTAGGTGATGGGCCTCCCCCTAGTATCTCACCTGACCAATTTGCAGCATTTTTTAAATCTAAAGTGGAGGCCATCCGCCGGGAACTTTCTCCTTTTTTGAATACAGTGAGTCGAGCAGAGATGTCCAGCGCTCCGCCTTGCCCGGTGAGTTTTGATCATTTTCAGCCGGTGACACCAGAGATTGTGGACAAGGCACTTGATCGCTGTCGTGCCACCACCTCATCTCTTGACCCTTGCCTGGCCTGGCTAATCAAAGCAGCCAGGCCTATAACAACAGAATGGGCAACAGCGATAATTAATGGGTCTTTCCTTGAGGGCAGGTTTCCCCTTGCCCTCAAGGAGACACTCATTAGGCCCATAAGAAAGAAACTAAATTTGGCGGCGGACGATATTGGCAATTATAGGCCCGTTGCCAACGTTTCTTTCATTAGCAAAGTGGTGGAGAGGGTGGTGGCCGACCAGCTTCAGGTGCACTTGGATGAAACAAATGCCCTGGATCCATTCCAGTCAAGCTTCAGGCCGCGCCATGGTACAGAAACGGCATTGGTTTCCCTGTATGATGACCTATTGAGGGAGGCCGACGGGTAAAACGTCCCTGTTGGTCCTCCTCGATATCTCAGCCGCCTTTGATACCGTCGACCACGGTATCCTCCTGAGGAGGCTCTCCGAGTTGGGAATTGGTGGCCTGGCGTTTGCTTGGCTCCAGTCCTTCTTGGAGGACCGTCCTCAGAGTACAGCTTGGAGAGAGGGTTTCGGCCCCGTGGAGCCTCAATTGTGGGGTCCCGCAGGGCTCGATCATCTCCCCAATGCTGTTTAATATCTATATGAGGCCGCTAGGAGGGGTCATCAGGGGATGTGGGGCACCGTGCCATCAGCATGCTGATGACACACAGCTCTACATCTCCTTTTCTCCAACTACAGTGGATGCCGTTCTGTCCCTTCAGCGCTGCCTGGAGGCTGTTCTGCAATGGATGCAGGAAAATGGGTTGAGGCTGAACCCGGACAAGACGGAGGTCCTGAGGGTGGGCGCCCCCACCATCAGCGGTTTGGGAAACTCCCTCTCATTTGGGGGGGTGACTCTCACCGCGAAGAGTGAGGTGCGTAGCTTGGGGATACATCTGGACCCGGTGCTCACCATGGAAACCCAGGTGGCGTCAGTGGTCCACTCCGCCTACTTCCACCTTTGGCGGATTGCCCAGCTGCGTCCCTATCTTGATGCTGGGGCGCTCACCACTTTAGTGCATGTGCTTGTAATCTCGAGATTAGACCACTGTAATGCGCTCTACATGGGGCTACCTTTGAAACTGATGCGGAAGCTTCAAATGGTGCAGAATGCGGCGGCCAGACTCCTTAGTGGGGTGAGAAAACACCAGCATATCTCTCCCACTCTGGCCGCATTGCACTGGCTGCCCGTGCGCATCCGCGTCGATTTCAAAGTTTTAATGATGACATACAAAGCCCTAAACGGTTTAGGACCTCGCTATCTGACGGAACGCCTCCTCCCACCAAAATCTACCCGTATCACTCGATCTAGCCAGGAGGTGCGACTGAGGAGCCTAACGCCAAGAGAGGCCCAGAAGGAAAAAACAAGGAACCAGGCCTTTTCGGCAGTGGCTCCTCGGTTATGGAATAATCTACCTTCAGAGATCCGTATGGCCCCTTCGCTGGGTATTTTTAAAAGCCAATTAAAAACCTGGCTATTCAGGCAGGCCTTCCCTCCGGGCACTATTTGATCTATTTTCTTTGTTTTTTCCATCTTGAATGATTAATTATTTTTGGATATTGATGTTATTTTTAATCTGTTTATTTCGTTTGATGTACGCTGCCCAGAGCAGTCGAATAACTAGATGGGCGGGATATAAATATAATAAATAAATAAAATAAATTAATTCCATTCATTCCAACAGAATCATCATAATGCATTGTCCTTCATACAGAAACCAATTTTTAACACACAGAAATACAAAAGTTATTTCAATGCATTTGAAATGTTAGAAAATATAGTTACGTAGTTAACGAAGATGTCTCTCTTCTCTACCTGTGTGTGTCGCCACCCAAATGACAACTGCTCCCAAACTAACACCAAATTTGGGGTTGCTGTTTAGACTTATGAATAAAGTCTTGGATTATCCATATCACAAAACCAAAGAAACAGCCACTGTTCACTTATACACTACTGTTCAAACTAAAGGGTGACTTTACACTGCCCTGTTAGAAGAAGTAAGAACACTTCTGATGAAACAAACAACCTTAGTTACTTTGGTAACACTACACAAACCATGTGTCTTGGCACTGACTACTGGTATATGTAGATATTATGTCTTGTGACTCCTATCTTAAAAAATAACCAACAGGACTTGTAAATCAAAAAAGTTGTTCATTCTTTCCAGCCAGGAATCATACTGACCAAACAGCTCAGAGATCCATTAATGAACATTCTTCCATATCTCTCAACCATTTAAATTGTCACTCCTGGCACACATCCAATCTACAACTTAATCAAACCTCAGTCAACATGCAGACCATTAGAAATACACACATTTTATATACAAAATATATTTATAGTGCATAACTATAACACTATACCAGAAAATAAGTTTTAGTATTTATCAATTTCCAAAAAGGCTAATATATCTCTTTTACATGCCAATGGAGAAAGCAGATAAAACATACGAGAATAACATATTTTGCATAAACACCTCATGTCGTAATTATTTCATGCCTTTGATTAAAGGAAAGGCAGAGGAACATCACAAACTCTTTTTCAGCTTGGCATCACCATAAAGTACTTTCTGCAAGACGTTGAACCAGTCTTCCACAGTAGGAACAGGACAGCTTCCCAGACAGCCGTAAAATGAGAGCATGACCTACAAACATACCCTACTGTGATACTGCCCTTATACAATAACTTTATTATTCCAGTTTGGTCACCTGAGACCTTCTCTAATAATCAGTAAAGCAGCAAGGAGAGAGTCCAAACAATAAATGTATGATTACAGTGGGAAATTACGTCTCCTAGCTTTCAGAAAGGCCAAAACTAATTTACACTTGAGAGAAAAGTTCCTAATTAGTTTTAGCTACTTGCAGAGGTGTTTTGTTTATCACTCTTATAATCCACAGACATTAGCAAGTAGGATAATTTGTAACTTGGCTCCCTGATGATAGAACTTAATTTGAAGTTAAAGCTTAAATGTTTTCCAAGTTTCAAATGGGCAGCTTAGAATCTCAGGAGACTTGCATCAGTAGAGTACCTCTGAGACCAGAGCTTAAATTAAAGACATTCTTTTTCCACAGTAAAATTGGTTGATGATACTGCTGTAAGGCCCCTCATCGCTGTTATGGTACAGTGTACACACCCATGGCAGTGTGTTTATGGCCACAACATGGCTTTGTAAGAGTGTTTAAAGAGGTGAACTGCACCTGTTTAAACTACAGCAACACTCATACTGGGCCATTCACTTCTCTCTCCATATGATACAGTCCTTGCAAATCATCTGCAAAGTATTTCACCCTAGAATTTGTGTAGGGAAGGTCAGCTGTCATCAGAAAGGATTTCAGGATACTGTTCCCAAAACTGATCTCCTATGATGTCACAGTGCAAAAGAACTACTGTGCTTCTTGTCCGGGTCACTTCAACTTCTTTCTCTGCAGGTTCTTTGGGAATTTTAATTCTTTTCATAGTAACATGATTTACCTAGAAATACAAATTACAAATTAATACAGAACTGATGTTCTAGAGGCGATTAATGATTTTTATTAGAATATTTGATCAATAAAAGTGACTCAGTTTAATGGGGAGGGGGACCCAAACATTTTAAATATATCTTTTAATCATCAGGGATACCTTTTTAAATTGGTTGAAATAATTTGACTGTTGGTCTATTTAAAATACAGATGTCATCTTCAGACAAATGTCCCACCCGCCCACCCCAACTGAAAAGAATGGCTCTTGTAAGACATCAAGCAACATGTTTTAAATCAGTAGCACGTGAACTACTGCTCTCCGGATGTCATTGGACTGCAACTTCTACCAACCCTTCCTAGGATAACCAATGGTGAGCTGCAACTGAGCCATAACTGGAAGTGTACACTTTGTGCAACCCTTATTAGGTAAGAGTATATATTTTTCTTCAGAATTTATTCACATCGAAATTTAATCAATTAAATTTATGAAGTTCTGTACATATCTGACAGTAAGTCCCCCTGAATTCAGTGGGGAATATTTCTGAGTAGACATTTTGGGATTTGGAGGGGTAGCTCAGTGAGATGGAGCACACCTGGAGTTGGGAGTTCAATTCCCCACTGTGCCTCCTGGGAGAAGAACAAGCCTGTGTTGTTGTTGTTTAGTCATTAAGTCGTGTCCGACTCTTCGTGACCCCATGGACCAGAGCACGCCAGGCCCTCCTGTCTTCCACTGCCTCCCAGAGTTGGGTCAAATTCATGTTGGTAGCTTCAGTGACACTGTCCAACCATCTCGTCCTCTGTCGTCCCCTTCTTCTCTTGCCTTCACACTTTCCCAACATCAGGGTCTTTTATTTATTTATTTATTTCTTGAACTTGTATGCCACCCATCTAGACATAGTCTACTCTGGGCGGCTCACAGAACACAAAGTAAAACAATAAAAATAAAATAGCAATTAACAACACATAGATAATAATTCAAGATGGAGAGAGTAAAAAGAAAATTAAATAGTGCCCGGAGGGAAGGCCTGTCTGAATAACCAGGTTTTAAGTTGGTTTTTAAAAATGCCCAGCGAGGGAGCCAACCGGATCTCGGAGGGGAGTTTGTTCCAGAGACAGGGAGCCACCGCCGAGAAGGCCCGGTGTCTCGTTCTTTCTTTCTGGACCTCCCTCGGCGTTAGGCTCCTCAGTCGCCCCTCCTGACTAGATCGAGTGATACGAGTAGATCTAGGTGGGAGGAGGCGTTCCGCCAAGTATCGAGGTCCTAAACTGTTTAGGGCTTTGTATGTAATCATTAATACTTTGAAATCAACGCGGAACCGAACGGGCAGCCAATGCAAGGCGGCCAGGGTGGGAGTGATATGTTGGTGTTTCCTCATCCCACTAAGAAGTCTGGCCGCCACATTCTGCACCATTTGGAGTTTCCGCATCAATCTCAAAGGTAGCCCCACGTAGAGAGCATTACAGTGGTCTAATCTCGAGATTACGAGCGCGTGGACCAACCCAACATCAAGATAGGGACGCAGCTGGGCAATCCGCCAAAGATGGAAATAGGCAGTGCGGACCACTGACGCCACCTGGGTTTCCATGGTGAGCGCCTGGTCCAGATGGATCCCCAAGCTGCGAACCTCACTCTTCGCAGTAAGAGTCACCCCCCCCCAAAAAAAGAGGGAGTTTCCCAGACCGCTGATGGTGGGTCCGCCCACCCTCAGGACCTCCGTCTTGTCCGGGTTCAGCCTCAGCCCATTTCCCTGCATCCATTGCAATACAGACCCCAAACAGCATTATCGAATGCGGCTGAGATATCGAGGAGGACCGACAGAGACGTTTTTCCCCTGTCGGCCTCCCTCAATAGGTCATCTAACAGGGCGACTAATGCCGTTTCTGTACCATGACGCGGCCTGAAGCCCGACTGGAACGGATCCAGGGCGTTTGTTTCATCCAAGTGCGCCTGAAGCTGATCGGCCACCACCCTCTCGACCACTTTACTAATGAAAGAAACATTGGTGATGGGCCTATAATTGCCAATGTCGTCCGCCGCCAAATTCAGTTTCTTTCGAATGGGCCTAATGAGTGTCTCCTTGAGAAACGGAAAAGACCCATTAATTATCGCTGTGGCCCATTCAGTTGTTATGGGCCTGGCTGCTTTGATTAGCCAGGCCGGACAAGGGTCAAGGGAGGAGGTGGTGGCCCGACAGCGAACTAGCGCCTTGTCCACAATGTCTGGCGTCACAGGCTGAAAATAATCAAAACTCACCGGGCAAGGCGGAGCGCTGGACATCTCTGCTCGATCCACTGTCTCCAAAAAAGGAGAAAGCTCCCGACGGATGGCCTCCACTTTAGATTTTAAAAATGCTGCAAATTGATCAGGTGAGATACTAGAAGGAGGCCCATCACCCCGACCAATTCCGGATAGGTCGCGAACTATACGGAAAAGTTCTGCCTGCTGATTTGAAGCCTCGCTTATCCGGTTAGCGAGGTGAGCTCGACTAGCAGCCCTTCTGTTAGCAAGATAAAGGTTAGTCGCGGCCCTGACAGCTTCCTTATTGTAATCCGTCAGTTTCCGTCTCCATTTGCTCTCTAGTCTTCTCCTAGTTTGCTTCATCGCTCGTAGTTCCTGATTAAACCAGGACGCAGGCCGAGCTCTGCATTGGAGAGGACGTTTAGGAGCAATCCTGTCTACAGCCCTGGTGGCGGCAGCAGGGCTGGTTTCCAGGGAGTCTTCTCTTCTCATGAGATGGCCAAAGTATTGGAGCCTCAGCTTCAGGATCTGTCCTTCCAGTGAGCACTCAGGGTTGATTTCCTTCAGAATTTATAGGTTTGTTCTCTTTGCAGTCCAGGGGACTCTCAAGAGTCTCCTCCAGCACCACAATTCAAAAGCATCAATTCTTCGGCGGTCAGCCTTCTTTATGGTCCAGTTCTCACTTCCATACATCGCTACTGGAAAAACCATAGCTTTGACTATGCGGACCTTTGTCGGCAAGGTGATGTCTCTGCTTTTTAAGATGTTGTCTAGGTTTGTCATCGCTTTCCTCCCAAGAAGCAGGCGTCTTTTAATTTCGTGGCTGCTGTCACCATCTGCAGTAATCATGGAGCCCAGGAAAGTAAAATCTGTCACTGCCTCCATATCTTCCCCTTCTATTTGCCAGGAGGTGATGGGACCAGTGGCCATGATCTTAGTTTTTTTGATGTTGAGCTTCAGACCATTTTTGGCGCTCTCCTCTTTCACCCTCATTAAGAGGTTCTTTAATTCCTCCTCACTTTCTGCCATCAGAGTAGTATCATCTGCATATCTGAGGTTGTTGATATTTCTTCCGGCAATCTTAATTCCGATTTGGGATTCCTCCAGTCCAGCCTTTCGCATGATGTATTCTGCATATAAGTTAAATAAGCAGGGAGACCATATACAGCCTTGTCGTACTCCTTTCCCAATTTTGAACCAATCAGTTGTTCCATATCCAGTTCTAACTGTTGCTTCCTGTCCCACATATAGATTTCTCAGGAGATAGATAAGGTGATCAGGCACTCCCATTTCTTTAAGAACTTGCCATAGTTTGCTGTGGTCCACACAGTCAAAGGCTTTTGCGTAGTCAATGAAGCAGAAGTAGATGTTTTTCTGGAACTCTGGCTTTCTCCATAATCCAGCGCATGTTAGCAATTTGGTCTCTAGTTCCTCTGCCCCTTCGAAATCCAGCTTGTACTTCTGGGAGTTCTCGGTCCACATACTGCTGAAGCCTGCCTTGGAGGATTTTGAGCATAACCTTGCTAGCGTGTGAAATGAGTGCAATTGTACGGTAGTTGGAGCATTCTTTGGCACTGCCCTTCTTTGGGATTGGGATGTAGACTGATCTTTTCCAATCCTCTGGCTACTGCTGAGTTTTCCAAACTTGCTGGCATATTGAGTGTAGCACCTTAACAGCGTCATCTTTTAAGATTTTAAATAGTTCCACTGGAATGCCACCACCTCCACTGACCTTGTTGTTAGCCATGCTTTCTAAGGCCCACTTGACTTCACTCTCCAGGATGTCTGGCTCAAGGTCAGCAACCACACTATCTGGGTAGTCCGGGACATCCAGATCTTTCTGGTATAATTCTTCTGTGTATTCTTGCCACCTCTTCTTGATGTCTTCTGCTTCTGTTAGGTCCCTACCATTTTTGTCCTTTATCGTGTCCGTCTTTGCACAAAATGTTCCTTTAATATCTCCAATTTTCTTGAACAGATCTCTGGTTTTTCCCTTTCTATTCTTTTCCTCTATTTCTTTGCACTGTTCATTTAAGAAGGCGCTCTTGTCTCTCCTTGCTATTCTTTGGAAGTCTGCATTCCATTTTCTGTAACTTTCCCTATCTCCCTTGCATTTTGTTTCCCTTCTCTTCTCTGCTATTTGTAAGGCCTCGCTGGACAGCCACTTTGCTTTCTTGCATTTCCTTTTCTTTAGGATGGTTTTTGTTGCTGCCTCCTGTACAATGTTACAAACCTCCATCCATAGTTCTTCAAGCACTCTGTCCACCAAATCTAATTCCTTAAATCTGTTCTTCACTTCCACTGTGTATTCATAAGGGATTTGGTTTAGATTATACCTGACTAACCCAGTGGTTTTTCTTACTTTCTTCAGTTTAAGCTTGAGTTTTGCTATAAGAAGCTGATGATCAGAGCCACAATCAGCTCCAGGTCTTGTTTTTGCTGACTGTATAGAGCTTCTACATCTTTGGCTGCAGAGAATATAATCAATCTGATTTAGGTATTGCCCATCTGGTGATGTCCATGTGTAGAGTCGCCTCTTGTGTTGTTGGAAAAGAGTGTTTGTGATGACCAGCTTGTTCTCTTGACAAAACTCTATTAGCCTTTGCCCTGCTTCGTTTTGAACTCCAAGGCCAAACTTACCTGTTGTTCCTTTTATCTCTTGACTCCCTACTTTAGCATTCTAGTCCCCTATCATGAGAAGAACATCTTTCTTTGGTGTCAGTTCTAGAAGGTGTTGTAAGTCTTCATAGAATTGGTCAATTTCAGCCTCTTCAGCATTGGTGGTTGGTGCATAAACTTGGATTACCGTGATGTTGAAAGGTCTGCCTTGGATTCGTATAGAAATCATTCTATCATTTTTGAGATTGTATCCCAGTATATCTTTTCCCACTCTTTTGTTGACTATGAGGGCTACTCCGTTTCTTCTACGGGATTCTTGCCCACAATAGTAGATATGATAATCGTCTGAATTGAATTCGCCCATTCCCGTCCATTTTAGTTCACTGACACCCAGGATGTCAATGTTTATTCTTGCCATCTCTTGTTTGACCACATCCAGTTTACCAAGGTTCATAGATCTTTCATTCCAGGTTCCTATGCAGTATTTTTCTTTGCAGCATCGGACTTTCCTTTCACTTCCAGGCGCGTCCGCAGCTGAGCATCCTTTCGGCTTTGGCCTAACCACTTCATTAGCTCTGGAGCTACTTGTCCTTGTCCTCCGCTCTTCCTCAGTAGCATGTTGGACGCCTTCTGACCTGAGGGGCTCATCTTCCAGCGTCATATCTTTTAGCCTTTTGTTTCTGTCCATGGAGTTTTCTTGGCAAAGATACTGGAGTGGCTTGCCAGTTCCTGCTCCAGGTGGGTCGCGTTTAGTCAGAACTCTCCACTATGACCTGTCCGTCTTGGGTGTCCCTGCACGGCATAGCCCATAGCTTCTCTGAATTACTCAAGCCCCTTCGCCACGACAAGGCAGCAATTCGTGAAGGGGAAGCCTGTGTAGCTCTTAGCAATTACAGAAGGGAATTGTTCTTTGTATCTAGTAAACCCTGGAAAGGGTCACCACAAGTCAGCATTGTAGTTAGAACTGCACTACATAGATTTATTTAAATCTAGCAAAACCTATATATTCAGCAGTATTTTACTGGACAAAAGCCGTTGCTTATTTATTTAATTTATAATGCATCTATGCCCATAAAAATAGGACAGGTTGCAAAACATAGCTTTTAAAATTTGCATTTATTTCATTTTTATTTACATATACAGAGAAAGATTTGCTCCATTATCCCAGGTGCAATGACTGAAACTATTAATGAAGCTTTAGACTTGAGCTTTCTGCTTTCAAACTGATTAAAGAAGTTCTAGTTAATATAAGAATGTCTCTTAAACTGAGTGATTACACAAATGTGCATATTACCCAGCTTCGATAACAGTGGCTTTTAATTGACAAAGGAAGAGTTAATTCATAGGCTAGTGTCCTACTCAGAGCAGGGGGACAATCACATAACTATTCCTTGCTCTGTCAGGCCCTCCCATTGCACAAAAGATCACATGATTAACTGCATGACTGACCTCACAACCAGTGTGAGACCAGGCACCCAAAGGAGAGCCAGCTGGAGGCAGGGAACATTTATGCAACTGTCCTTCCACGGTCATGAAACTCAACATGATACTGGCCATAATGGAATAAATCCTATTTATTACCAGAAAAAAATTAATATTTTGTTTCTCTTCTCTATTACAGTTTTCCCATTTTCTACTACAGTAAAAGTAGCGACAAAAAAAAATGCCCATAAGTTATTTTACTAGTTCAAAATTGCTCCCACCAATGAAACAGTGCAGTCCTATATATATATATCTACTGAAATGTAAGCTTCAGTAATTTCAATGGCCACAATAACAGATAGTTACAAACATAACTAGTCCATCAAACTAGTCCAGTAGAAATACAAATCTCTTCTACCTTTTTTTCGTTTCTTTAAAATGCTGCTTGAAATTGCCAGTTAACAGCCACAACACATACAAGGTCATTTCTTCATAAAAGTCAGGAAATAAAAACATTTGACAAGTGAATGAAGAATCCAATACCACCATCTTTTGGAAAAGTATAAATATTTGAACCCTGAATATTTCGTCAATGCATTAAACTTAAGTATTAAAAATGAAGGTACCATTTCCCTAAAGTTAAGAGATAGTCTAAATGTTATGTAAACAATTTTGTCAACTTTAGGAAACAGAATGGGATCTGAGTCAATGGAGAGTTCTATTAAACTAGAACATGTAGTAGTTTCTTACAGTTAGAAAACCAAAGTTCGGAAAGAGAATTGTTTATAGTTCTTAAAGAGTATAAAAGTAGTTGAAATCAGACAGCCAGTTTAAGGAGCTGACATGATGCTTAGCAAACTTCATGTGGGGGGGGGGATGTACTGGGAGGGTAAGATTTCTTTCTGTTGATGTGATTATACAATTTGCTTATGCTTTAGATTTATTTTTAATACATTTTGTTTTAAGATATTTCATAGATGTGACTTGATAGAGAATTTATAACTGAATTATTTTTCTAAGAAAGTTTTTTCACTTAGTGAATATTTTTGTTGTGTCAGAAGTGTCAAAGATACTTTGAACATTTTTGTAACATTGGTTATAGTCTTCCAAATATAATACTCAAGTTTGTTAGTTTACAGGGTTTATTCCTTATACCAGAACATCTATATATTCATACATCCACCTTAATATTTGGTTCAAGTTTATCAAATAAAGTATTCTAAGTTTTTTATTAGTTCTGAGTTTTCAAGCATTTACTCAGGCAGACATCCATATATTCTTTTAGAAATGCTTGCTTTGCTTACTCAATAAAATGAAGAAAAATTAAGAACTTATTGGACGTTCAATTGATTCTACTTGGGGCTGAGAAGTAAAGGATTTTCAGAAAACAAGAAGATATTGTAAAGAAGAGTACATAACATCACTCTGAGTCACACTGGGATTACCTTTTAAATTCAGTGCCAACTGTGTAAGAATACAGGCTTCTGATCTTCACCCAAGGGGTCTATATATCTTTGTAAGACTCTTGGGACAGTTGAGCAACCTATCTCGGTTCTGACAAGTGGAATTAAGTACTTAATTCTCACTGGCCAGATTAAAATATGAGTGTTATTATTAACCTCAAGTTTAATTAGTGATGCCAATGAGAGAAGAACACTATTGAGACTCATGAGCGGCACACGGAGCCAACCTTGCTACAGAAACCTGTGTGTATCTATTCTCTTCCTCCTTCAAGAACAGAATAGGTACTGCATGGTTCAGGATTAGTTAACACTTGAGTGAGAACCATCACTAGATAAGTTCTCTGAGTGAGAAGGGATCCTTTCCATGATAACTGCACCTCTTAAAACAATGATAAACGTAAGACAGCAGGTGCACACAGAAACTCAGTACACATAGAATGGTAAATAACTATTTCGTTCTCATGTAATATTTTGTATAATCACTTGTAAACTGTATGCTGCTGTTTTAAATGAAAATTGGTACGTTGAAAACAATTTTACCTTTTGCCATATTAGAACAGTTCCTTTTCTATGCATCAAGGGTTCGTTGTTATAGTTAATGTTGAATTCCGAAAATAAGATCTCATTTTTGTCTCCTGCAAGCGTCCCCTGAGAATAAAGAGAAAAGGCATTTTTGTGTTAAAAATGGCAACAGATCCATAAAAACATTATATCTCTTGATCATTTTGCATGCAATTTTATTTTATCTATTTAAAATATTTTTACCCCGCCTTTCTCCTTAAGGAGGACCCAAGGCAGCTTACATAATTGAAAGGCAGTATTGAAAGCTAAAAAGAGTAAGTATACTACTACTTAAAAAGGACTGATAAATACCGCACTAAAAGACAGTAAACAAAAGCAATATCAAAAACGCATTCAAAGCAGTAAGGCACAACCATCTGTTAAAAAACCTCACTCAGGCAGCCAGTCATTAAGGGAAAGCTTGCTTGAAAAGAAAGGGCTTTGCCTGCTTGCAATGACTGGGTTTTTTTCTCCAATGAGGATGTGAACATTGTGTTCGGGGATACAAAAGAACCTACAGCACCCTGCACATTTTACCGGGGGTAAATCTACCACTCTCTTTCTCTGCTTGTGTTCAGAATACAGATTTTAGACATACAATTAGGTCACATTTGCTCCACCAAGTGTTGATGACTGATAGTTAATATGCTATACTGGTAATATGCTTGTTCTATCATTTGCTATTCTTTTCTTATTAATTTCCACTGTGATTTTTTTTCTTGTCTTATTATTCATTTTTACATGCATTAACGATTTACTGGGAAGTAAATAACAATGTTTTTTTAGCTGAACTTACTTTGGGTAAACATGTTTAGGACCAGGCTGCCAAAGGCTATTTTTGCCCTTCCCAAATTACTCACTGGAATCATCTTAAACTCCACTTAGCACTGGCACCTCTAAAATCAAACAGTTTTTCCTCTGCTGTACCAAGCAAATTAAGGCACAGCACAATCTAACCAAAAGTCAGAAGGCTGAAAGCACCCTGTGAGCATGTGAACTCCCTTCCTACTATCTTCCCCTGCCACAGGATCATAGACTACTTTCCAGCTTTCTCCCCTCTTACAAATTTTTCCTTCAATGCACAAGTTAATAAGAATTATTATTGGCACGTATGTTGCTAATGATCACACTTCATTTTTGTATTTAACTACTAGCTTGGTCACCAATGGCAACCAGGAATTCCATACAAGTTGAGAGTACAGAATTCACTTAAGACAAGAAACACACACAGGCATGTGTAAGCCTTCTCCAGGCTGCTCAACATCTGCAGTGGGATCCTTTCCATGATAACTGCACCTCTTAAGACAATGATAAACTTAAGACAGCAGATGCACACAGATTTACCTGCTTTCTACTCTTTAAAAAGGCTGCTCAGATTAATAAGAAATGTTCCATGCTAATTGCATTTGGGGGCTCACCAACAAAGCTGCCATAGTTAGTTCAATGCAGAGGATGCAAACTGATCCATGAGTAGAAAAGGGAGATAAGCACACACAAAGGAGGATTTGTGCAGGTTAACTTTGTACGGTATCTAACTATAACTTAAAAAACCCAATGTCTCTGTTCCCACGTTCTAACAAGAAACATTATATTAAGATAAATATTTTCTACCAAGAGACAAGAATGCAAGCTATTGGCACTACATATACAGTATGATACAGTATTCTTAAGACGGGACCTTTGAAAGAGAGTTTCATACCTGCAGTCTCTTTTGTGCTTGTTCAGGCGTCAAACTGCTTCTCTGCACAAGAGTCCAAAACACTGTGTTATAGAGATTATTTATGTGACCTGCCAAATGAAATAATCACATTTGGACTGAATTAGAAATATATTAAGCCATGCCTCCACAACAGTAGTTACTTTTAGAAATTGTATGATGTTAACATCAATATAAAAAATTTATTGAGGCGAATATATTTATCAGCATTTCAGATATCATCAGCCTACTAGACATTCCTATAATGTATTTTTCAAGTAAGTAAACTTCCATGCCATGCAGCTTTGTTTCATAGTGGAATTTCCATAGGTAATGGGAAACTAATGCTATCCATTACAGGGGAAAATTACTTAATCCAATAACCAGATAATTGTGAGAGAAGTCAGCCAAGTCAACTGCTGCATGCAATGGAGAAAATGAAGGATAGCACTGCTGGTCATGACTGACCAGCAACGTTACTGCTCCGAATATAGAAGATAGCAGCACTTTTTCACATCTTGCTGCACAACTAAATATAATGCATTTTGCACTTCTCATACCACAGAACTGTAGCTCAGAGAGGCAAGAAGAAAATGGGACTGTCTTTTCTAACTTGCGATATTTCTGGTGTGTTCGGAGTTCTTTAGCCATCTCACAGGCATAAGGGCTAAATACTTAAGAAAGAACTTGGAACATCTGGGATTGCATATGTTGATGTAGATGTAATTACAGGCTGTAGCTGAAAGTATTAACCAAGTCTTGCCTACCAAAACAAAGGAGGGGTGCTGTGGGAAGTTTTTTTGTATATAAGAGCAGCTTACAGTCAGCTTGCCGCCAGCTGAGATAGTCCTTTAGATTCTGATCACTTGGATACAACACAACACGTCCATCAAATCCTGGTGGATATAAGAGAGGCTGGTCCCGAAAGTAATCTTTCCAATAGAAAACATAGCTGGAGGCAAACTGGGAAACCACATGAGTCATGAACTTGCTTATAAATAGAAAAGAGAAGAGGAAAAAAAGTATAGGTTATTTATCATCACCACCACAATTGATTAGTTTATGTAAGTGGGCAAAATCCTGTTGCATAACTTCCCTCCCAGCACAACTCACATTGGGTGCCAGAAGCATTTAATTTACTCTAATTAAAAACTTACTATCCCTATCCCACCCCCATTTTAGGTTCTTTGAAAATAAAAACTCGCCACCAGATTGGCAACAGCAATCCCAATCCTGGTGATTCAGTGGTGTTTTTTTTTTTTTTAACTTTTAGGGGCTTTGCTCCCCCATCCCAAAACTCCCAAAAACTTCCCCTGGGCAAATGGGAGCCCAAGGGAACCTCAAAACCTAAAACAGGGAGAGGGTACAGAAAGCTTTTAATCAGCCTAAGGGTCTGTTTCCCCTGCCGGAATAAACCAGCAGAGGGATCTCTTTTTTTGGATTTGGACTAAAGTCCCATGAACTTTAGCCAGAATCCAAAACTTTTCTGGCAGTGTATGCGTCTTCACCCTGCTGCCCCCATCCCTACTGCCTTGGGCTCCCCATTGCTACCTTGGGTTCCCCACTGCTACTGCCACCACTACGATCTCCATCTCCTATCATGGGGGTTTGACGAGGCATGGTGGGGAGAATGGAAAGGGAAGTAGAAGAGGATGAGAGGGCAAAGGCTGAGGGTGGGAGAGTGTGGGTAGAGGTGTCTGAAAGGTAGATGGGTGAGTGATCAAGGGGTGGGAGGGTGAATGAATGAGCAGACAGGAATGAGGGGGGGAGGACAATAGGGAAAGGGGCAAGGGATGAGGGAGGGAGGGCGCAGGGACAGGTGCCTGAGGGGTGGGTGGTTGAGAGGACAAGAGATGCACAAGCAAGGGAATGTGACTGGGTGGGTGCCGGCTTTTTCAGCAAGCCCGGTACTTCTGTTTTTTCCCCGGCAAGCCTGGTACTATCTGGGAGCAGGATTTTTTTTTTAAAAAAGCAGATAGGGCATCCACATACGCAGAATCCATTACAATAAATTGATTCCACATCCACCCCAAAATAAATGGACCTCTGGCAGGGGAGCAGAAAAACCGCTCCCCTGGCACAGTGCTCCACAAGTGTATATACCTCGCATGTACACTAAAATTTAAATCTTTTTTTAAAAAAGGAGAATCCAGTATAACAGCTGGTGTTTTTGTTATCAATGGGATTGAGCCCAAAGTTAAATGTTTTCAAGGCCCAATCTGAGTTGCACTGGGAGCAAAGTTACACAAGACATTTTTACCCCGTATGTCGTCAGTTCAAAACAATGTTTGAATTGTTCTAGACCTCTATGATTCACTCCCAAATTCTCTAAGGCCATGAAGCTCCAAAGCATATAAAACAGGGCAAAAGTAATGGATCAGTTAGATACAGATGTAATAATCCTAAACTAAGAATTACTGTAATCAATTGAAATTAAGTTATTCATGACTAAATTCATTAATCCATGTTGGTTTCAGTGGGTCTGCTCCAAGGGCAGACAACTTTCAAAGATCCAAGAGCACCCCCCCCCCATCTCCATATATTGGAGAGCCAAACCTGTTCTAGTGTCCCCACCATCCAAAATATTTTTCTTTTAATCTTTTTTTGAAAAAAAGAAAAAATAAATGGTCCCCTCATACCCTCTAGTGGCTACAGGGAGAAATTTTGCTGCTCCAGAGCTGTCCAGCGTAAATTTTGACTGTGTAAAATAAAAGTTCCCCTAGCCTAAAACAGCTGGGGGAGGGGCTGCCCCACTGTCCAGCTACATGGTGTAACTTCTGAGAATTCTTTTTGAAAACTTGGGAAGTGTGGAACCTTAAGAAGAACAGAGAATGTTCTCTCAAGTCTGTTCTGAGGTCTGGCTCATATGTCGCAGTAAGCTAGAGAGCAATAGCAACCTGTGATCATTCTTGCTTATACAAACAGCAACTAAATAAGCCACAGATCTTCTGCCCATACATGTTCACTGTAACCTGTTAGCCCTACTATCTCCCTGGTTTCTGAAAATTTTCCCTGGCTCATTAATGGGGAGACAACCTGGAGAGGCACTTCCTAATGCAGGGGTCCCCAACCCCCGGTCCGCGGCCCAGTGCCGGTCCGTGGGCTTCGCAGGACCAGGCTGCGGAGACAGATCTCCCACCCCCCCGCATGCACGCATGGGGGGCGTGGTATGTTCGCACGCCGTCAGCGGGTGCGTTTGCGGGTGGGCGGGGCATCCTCACGCGCATGCGCGCGTGCCCCTCACCCATGAGTGCACCACCCGCGCATGCACGCCACACCCATCCGTGCATGCACGCAAGCGCGCCACGACCACCCGCGAGCGCACCATGCCCATCCATGAATGTGCCACGCCTGCCCGCGCATGGACCCTGCACCCCAACCGGTCTGTGGTTACGAAAAGGTTGGGGACCACTGTCCTAATGGCTGTGATGTCATAAACCAGGGGTCTCGCAACTTTTGAGCATGAGGGCCACATCGTATATTTTAAACATTTTTGAGGGTTGAAGGAACGTGCGCATCTGCACACACGCCCCCCACCCTGCCCCTCTGCACGGACGCCCATGTGCACACACACACCCCGCACAGGCTGAAGGGAACGGATAAAACAGCAAGGCGGGCCGGATGTGGCCCACAGGCCGTAGTTTGGACACCCTTGTCATAAACAAACCATGGGCGTAATTTGTTTAGTGATTCCCACTGCAAATGGGAATCTTCTCCAGCAGATAGGCCGGCCTGGCTGTGACAAGCTAACATTCTCTCTTATTGTGATGTCCAAGGCCCCAGCATATTTCAGTCTTGATTCAACTCTATGAAAGTGACTATTTACATATTTTAAACATGGCAAGACAAACCAGAGAAAGGTATGGTCTGGCACACTCTAGTGGACACTAAAGTCCACCCATAATCAGTATTAGGCTGAACTATAATCCTATGTTGTTCAAATTCCTTATGTGACTAATGCAATGACTCCAACAATTCCACATCTTAGAGAAGCAACGATGTGTAACTAATGAACAGTTTCCTTGTGTGCTCCATCACCTCTTTTGGAAAGTTTCTCATCTAATTTTCCAGTCAGGCTTCAACATACTCTTAATGCTTGATGGCCACCTGATTAACAATGTGGACAAAATATAAGGATACTTATACACAACTCCCTCCTCCCCACCTACAAATTATATCTATGAACATTTCTTTCTGATGACTCTGCTACTTTCTGAAATGAACTACCCCCTTTCCGTCCCTTTGTTATATTTATATTCTTTATCATTATTCCAAAACTAAAACCAAACCAAAAACCAAAGAATGGTCATTCCAAAACCCATAAATTGAAAGCATCTGCATGCAGGTAACATGGATTGTCTTTTACAGTTTTCCAGAGCAAAATGAATTAAAAACAAATAGCCCTTGGGATTTTATTCAGTCTTGCCTTTAGTAGGCACATCTATGGCGTGGGAAGTCATAAATGTAACTGCATAAAAGTGATGGTTGGATTGTCAGTATGGTAGTTGCAAGAACAAAGTGAAGATCTGGGGTTTAAGCAAAGATAATACCTAATTAAGTATAAATCCACCATTTATGCAAACAAACATGTTAAACAAGCAAGTGTATAGGCAAAGGGGCTATATGTATAAGGCTGCAGAGAGACATATTTTAAAACGAGTTACCTTGTTCTTCTCTTAAACCAATTGCTTTTCTTTTTGAAAACAAAGCTGAATTCATCACTTTGTCCATATGCAATGACAATATCCTCCAGCTCTTCCATCACCGTCTGGGCACTCCTGTTCATCAACTGAAGAGCTCTGTCATCATTCGGCTTCTTAAAGCCATGCTGTTCAGCAAAGCTTTGGAGAGAAAATATAGAAAGTACTGTAAGAGAGCTGGATTGTCAAAACTATTAAAAGTTATTCTCAACAAGTGCCTAACATACTGCAATTAGTTGGAATAACCATGGGACCAATGCATTAATTTTCCATGTAGCAAAGTAATGCTTAAGATTTTGCACCAAAAAACACTTTTACCATACATGGAGCAAGAAACGCCAGATATCCACACTGGATGCAGAATAAGAAGTGGCAGTAGGGATGACATTGCAAATATGCACTGAATACCAGAACATACCAAAGAATTTCAGAAGAACATGTAACATGAAAATCTGTGGATCATTCTAAAACAAATAATTGTGCCACAACATTTGACGGTTCTAATGCATAATATATACTCTGAACGAGAGGCTACTGTTTGGACAGACCATGGAGAAACAAAGTTTCCAACTGGCATAGGTAAGTGTGATTCTTAACTTCCCTAAGAGTTAATAACACATCACATAAAAAGCTAGATAAGATTCAGGTGAAGAATAAGTGATAATTTAAGATATGCAGATGATATATTATTGGAAAAAATAATGACCAGAACCTTACCGCCAATTTATGCTTGTGTAAGGGAAATCACTGCTCATCACTGCAAATAACTGCTTATTAAAGTGACATGCCTAGGAATGTAATCAGTACCTTGTTAACGAGCAACAATTTGCCATCAAGATGTTTTGATTTCTTTATGGCAATAGAATAGCAGCAAAAATCATGCTTACAGAAGAATTAAATAATGTTAATGTTGGCAATGAAGAAATTTAAATAATTAAAAGTTTTTCTACTCTTTGATGCAATCACCACTGAAAATGGAGCCAAAACATCAGAAGACTGATACTTGGGAGAGAAGCTACTGGAAAAAATTAGAAAAATATCCTTAAGGTTCTTAAATGTAAGGATGTGGCTCTGGAGACGAAAGCCAAAATCATCCATACTATGGCTCTTATTATTACATATATTAATGTGAAAACTAGACAATGAAGAAAGCTGACAGTGTGAGGGGGAAGATTCATTGGAAACGTGGTGCTGGAGAAGTGCTATACCATGGACCACCAACAAATACATGCATTCAAAACCAAAGAATTGCCTCAAGGAAGCCATGGCCTTTAGTTTGCAAAGCTTGAGTAGGGTTGTTAATGGTAATATATCTTGGAAATCACTATTTCACAGGGTTATCAAAGTCAGAGGAAACTTGATGACACAACAGATCAGCATTAAAACTGTAATGTGCCTATGACTTGTACCTGCTGAACATAAAACAAAACACCAACCTGTTGCTGCTAGGAAAAAATAAAGCCTTCAACAACCAAGGTGATAAATTCTTAGATTAGAATTTAAAGGAATAATTTCTTTCCTTTAATATATGGAAACACTGGTTTTCAAATATTTATTACATTTATTTCCAAACTGAACCAAACGGGGGGTTGTGGGCATCATGTCCTGCCTGTCCTGGAAGGCTGGCTTGATCAGACTACTAGGTGCAATCACAGGGGACAAAACATCTTTCCACCATCATTCTAACAGTATATATGTGAAAGGAGATACTCACCCAACAAAGAAATCCTACAAAATAAATGAAAAAGCTGTCACACTTCAACAGTGTCAGAAAACCTAAAGTGCAGTCTGATTACAGTCCAGTGAGGTATAACCTACAGAGTGTGCAGCCCCAACACAAGGTAAGGACCTCACACACACGTTCACCTCTGAAAAATGACAAGTATACAGATCATGTTGGGGAAAAAATACTTATGGTCCCAAATCAGCCTCTGGACTGACTGCCATCCCTAGCTAGAGGCCTCCTGATACAAAAGTTGCAAGGGGGACAAGCCGTGTTACTCTGCTGCAACAAACACAGTACGTTGCGTTTGGTATAAACTTATATGGACTATAGCCCCGTTCGTCAAGAGCATGTAATTGGGGGGGGGGGGGGAATATGCCAACTAAAATCTGATTATTATTGTTTCTGATATCACGGGCCAGGTATGCTGACAACCGATCAACAACATCCTCGGACAGCGCTTGTGAACCATGACAGCCCACCAAGATCTGGACAAGATTGAGCCGCGCCCCAAACCCTGCCTTCCCCTCCCATTGGCTGGCCAGTCGCCCGTGGCAACCGCGCCCAGTCGGAGGCACTTCGCGCCGCCAATGAAGGAAGCTCCCGTTACCGGTGGAAACCGCGCCCGTCCAACCGGACGACGACCCAGCAGTTGGGCAAACACCGGTCGTCCGCTTCGAAGTCTCGCACATACTCGAACTTGCTCTTCGCCATGGCGGCGGGGGCCACAATTCAGGCTGGTGCGGAGGCCGTGGGCTGCCCCAGCCGCGGACGCAGGGCCAAGTGTGGCACCTCGGCCGTCAGCGGAAGTGCCCGCCACAGGAAAAGGAAGGTCCCGGCTCCGCTCTCTATGGTCCCGCAAAGGGGTTCGGGATTGCCATGGGGAGGGGCTCCGTGTCTCTTCATCGCCTTGTCCTGCTGCGCGCGGTGGACGAAGCATTCCTGAAGGGAAACAGAGGCAGGGTAGGGGGAATAAATGCAGGAGGCATGGAAACTGAAAGTCGCAGCCTCTGATTTTTGAAGCCTCCCTCATGGTGGATGCGCGCGGGCTGCTGTTGGGGATTCGATGCGGAGACGTTCATGGTACACCCCCCACACACACACACACCCTTTAGGCCCATTCCTTCACACCAGGGATGGTGTTGCGTTGCCCCGCTACACACACTAAACGCAGCGAGCGGCGCCTGGTCCCTTCCTTGCTGTTGTCGCGGTAACAGAGTAGGCAGTTGCCAAAGAATTCCCTTCGAAGGCGTTTGGGGAGAGCCTTTTCTGTCTCTTCCCTGTCTGTTTTATCTTATTTCTCGTCCCGCCCTTGAGTAGAAGAGCAATCCTTGGCGATTGGTGCCAGAAGTGGAGAGCCACGGCCTTTAGGTTACAGGACCCAGGCAGGGCTGTCGGTGATAGGACTTTGGGCAGCTCGCGGGTACCCTCGGGCCGCCGCAAGCCGCAAACAACTCGATGGCACGCAGCAAAGGGAGCGAGAAGTGGAGGTGGCCTTAATGCCCCTGAGCTCTTGCCAACGTCACCAGTGCTGAGGGAACAAGGAGAGTTACAGGCCAACACGTTCCCCTTTTTTGCGCTTTGGGAGGGTGAGGCGCAGCACTGCAAACGGGGCCCGGTGTTCCTCATAGGGCACTGACTGCACTAGGAACGCAGAATTGGGGGGGGGGGGGAGAATATACGAGCTGGGGTAGGGCTATTGCTTTCAACAGTATTAAGAAATTCAGGAGAATCACCTCGGCCTGCAACAAACGGGGGTGGGTGCGAAGCCCTCTGTAAAAAGCGCTGCCGACACCGGTGCACGCGTTCCTTCCGGGGGTGTCTCCATTGTGACGCGGTTGGCTCCCGCGGTAACCATGGCGACGTCTGGCAACAGGCCTCAGGGCAGGAAAAGCGGGAGGCACGTGGAAGAGGCTCGCAATCGCCGCTTCTGGAGCCGGGGCCCGGGTGGCGCGAGGCGGGCTGGAGGCGGGCGGGGTCCGGCGCAGCGCGTGCACCTTGGGGAGAGGCAGGCGGCCGGGGGGGGGGGGGGAGGAGCAGAGAACGTTTGCAAACCGACGTTTGTAGGCAACAAACGGGCGGTCACAGAGGGAAGGCGCTGAGCTCACAATCCCCACAACAATCCCACTCTTCGGGGCGGGCTGCAGCATGGAAAAGGGGGCGCAGGGGGAAAGCCCCCGAGAGCAGCACCGCCTCCTGCAGCCCACGGCTTGGCAGCCCACCCCCCGCATGGACCACCTCCTCTTGCACCCTCTACCGGACCAGGGAGGCAGGGACTCGCACCTTCTCTTCTTTCCCCCAAAACAAGGCCCTCAGCCTCCCCTCTTGCACCCCCTGTCCCCCAAACAGAATGTCCTGCGCAGGGAGCAGAAACTGCCCCAGCCTGGTGAGGGAGCTTCTTGTAAAGTAGCCCAGCAGGCCCCCTTGGAGGACCAAGTGGGCGCCACCCAACAGGTGCTCGGCTTGGAATCTGGGAGTTGTGGAAAGCCAGAAGAGCAGGAGGGGGGAAATGTTCAGCCCAGGGTGTTGCAAGTGAAAGCCGATGACCGGGAACAAGAGAGCCAGTTGGCCTTCTCAAGCAGTAGCGGCGCCAGTAGCAAAAAAAGGAGAGGCGAGCACAGAGCTGTGGCAAGTCGCCGAGCAGGGAAAGAGGAGTGCAGCAGCAATGCCAAGGAAGTGGGGGAAACCAAAGGGAGGAAAGCAGAAGAGCCAGAGGAGATCAAGAAAGAGGCACACTTGAATGGAAACAGTGATGATGCCAGAGACCTGGGGTCTGGAAAAGAGGGCGCCATCAAAACAGAACTGGTGGAATCGCTCGAAGAGGACTGCAAAGGGAAGGAGGAGGTGGGGTCCAAGTCTCACCCAGCATCCAGTAGCCCGGCTCATGTCAACCAAGATACTAACTTGCCTCAGCTGCTTGGGACTCAGCATCCTCAAGAGCTGAAGATTCCTGTGACACTCCATCCTGTCCCTCCCGGGGCTAGGATCCAGTTTCAGGGACCATCTCCATCTGAGCTCATAAGAGTGACTAAAGTGCCAATGGCACAAGTACCCCTTAAAATGCAGTCCTTGCTGGAGCCGTCTGTGAAAATTGAAACTAAAGATGTGCCTCTCACAGTGCTACCCTCAGATGCAGGTATTAGATAGGAATAGAATCAAGTTTTACCACGTTGGCCATTGGTTGTTATTGCACATATAAGTAAATGTGGGGGAAGAACTGTACATACACATTTAACTATACATCTGCTGTATGTTCTTAAGCTTTGCTTAAATGGAGAATATAGTCCACAATAGTTTATGCAGTTAACACTTGTAATAAAATCTGGCTGGTTGTTGCAGATCCAAGGCAAAGGTTATGAATGAAACAATCCCAATTTTAAAATGATTTTTGCTTGGGCCTCCTATTGTAGCTAGAGGTGCGCCACTGTGTTCTCTCTCTCTGGTTTGGGATTGAGGTGTAAAAATTAATTGTATCTCTCAAATGATATAGGACAGAAATAGCAAAGAATGTTATGGCACTTTGTAAGCTAACTTACTGTAACAGCATCTTTCATGACCTAGAGCTTCCTTTGCTAGTCCATACATGCTCATGCATGAATCTGTGAGGGTTTAATATATTTATTGCACTTCTGTTTGCATGGTCTCCCAAGGAACTTGGGAAAGTGTACAAGCACCTATCCCTTTCCACACAGTCTTGCCTTCCTTCAGCAAAAATGTGAGATAAATTAAAGGGAGTGATTAGACGAGATTCACCCAGTGAACTTTGCTGATGAGCATTGATTAAATCAGTGGTTCCCAACCTTGGGTCCCCAGATGTTCTTGGACTACAACTCCCAGAAATCCTGGCCAGCACAGCTAGTGATGAAGCCTTCTGGATGTTCTTAGTCCAAGGACATCTGGGGATCCAAGGTTGGGAACCACTAGATTAAATTAATCATTAGAATCCCAGTCTTCCTTTCTGGAAGCCCAGCATTCTAATTCTGGGATTGTCAGAATGCAGCCTTCCAGATGTTGGACTGCAACCCTCAGCAGCCCTAGCCAGTGATAAAGGTAGCTGGCATATGCAGTCCAGCAACATCTTTGCTCAGTCATGTTCTCTAACTCAACACCACACCGCTCTAGATTCTTTGTCTTTCATAATATCAGAATAGTGAAGTTGGAAGGGGCCTATAAGGACATCAAGTCCAACCCCCTGCTTGATGCAGGAATACAAATCAAAAGATATCTGCCAGGTGGTTGTCTTAAGTTTCTCTTGAATGCCTCCAATGTTGAAGCACTCATCACCTCTCGAGGTAATTGGTTCCACTGTCTCTAACTGCTCTAACAGGAAGTTTTTCGTGATATTCAGTTGAAATGTGGCTTCCTGTAACTTGAGCCCATTATTCCATGTACTGCACTCTGGGATGATCGAGAACAGATTTTGCCCCTCCTCTGTTTGACAGCCTTTCAAGTATTTGAAAAGTGATATCATATTACTCCTCTATCTTCTTTTCTCAAGGCTAAACATGCCCAGTTCTTTCAGTATTTCTTCATAGGGCTTGGTTTCCAGCCCTCTGATCACCCTTGTTGCCCTCCTCTGAACTTGTTCCAATTTGTCAGCATCCTTTTTGAAGTGTGGTGTCCAGAACTGCACATAATACTCAAGGTGAGGTCTAACCAGTACTGAATAGAGGGGAACTAGTACCTCACGTGATTTGGAAACTATACTTCTGTTAATGCAGCCTAAAATAGCATATGCTTTTTTTGTAGCCATGTCACACTGTTGGCTTCTATTCAGCTTACAATCTACAACAATTCCAAGATCCTTCTCGCTTGTAGTTTTGCTGAGCCAGGTATACCCCATCTGGTAACTGTGTTGGGTTTATTTTTCTGAGGTGCAGTGCTTTGCACTTATCCCTGTTGAATTTCATTCTGTTGTTTTCAGCCCAGCACTCCAGCCTATCAAGATCATTTTGAATTTTGTTTCTGTCTTCCAGTACCTATTTCACCCAATTTTGTGCCATCCACAAATTTGACAAGTGTTCCCTGGACTCCCTCATTCAAGTCATTAATAAAAATGTTGAAGAGCACCAGGCCCAGGACTGAGCCTTGGGGTACCCCACTTGTTACCTCCTCCCAGTTGGAGAAGGAGCCATTAATCATCACCCTTTGAGTACGATTCTCTAGGCAATTGTGTATCCACCTGACACTTGATCTATCCAGTCCACACCTAGTTAGCTTGCTGATCAGGATATCATGGGGCACTTTGTCAAAAGCTTTGCTAAAGTCGAGATATACTACATCTACAGCATTCCCTCTATCAAGGAAGTTACCCAATCAAAAAATGAGATCAGATTAGTCTGGCAGGATTTGTTCTTGACAAATCCGTGTTGGCTTTTAGTTATTACTGCATTGTTTTCCAGGTGCTTGCATAGTGACCGCTTTATAATTTGTTCCGGAGTTTTCCCTGGGATTGACGTCAGGCTGACTGGCCTACTATAGTTCCCAGGTTCCTCTTTCTTCCCCTTTTTGAAGATAGGGACAACATTAGCCCTCCTCCAATCATCTGGCACCTCACCCATTTCTCATGATTTCAAGAAAATAATGGACAGCGGTTCTGAGAGTTCTTTGGCCAGTTTCTTCAGTAGTTTTGGATGCAGTTCATCTGGCCCTGGAGATTTGAACTCGTTCAAGGTGGTAAGGTATTCCTTAACTATTTGTTTATCAATCTCCAGCTGCAACCCTGTCCCCTCCATCTGCGCTTCACATTTATCTAGAGGTTCATAGTCCGCCCTATAGGAAAAGACTGAGCTAAAATAGGAATGGAGCACTTCTGCCTTTTCTTTGTCATCTGTTATCATTTTTCCATCTCCATTGAGTAGCTGTGCCACTGTTTCTTTTCTTTTTTTTTTTGTCTTTTGCTTCGCACATACCTGAAGAATGCTTTTTTTAATTGCTTTTTGTGTGTCTATCTCGTCTCAGCTCATTCTCAGCTTTTGCTCTCCTAATGCCGTCCCTGCATTTCCTTGCTACTTGTCTGTACTCTTCCTTGGTGACCTGGCCTTCTTTCCACTTAACTATACATGTTTTGTTTTGTTTTCAGATCCTCCTTGAGCTTTTTGTGAAGCCACGCTGGCCTTTTTTTTGCTGCATCCCACCTTTTTTTCTTTTGGAATTGTTTGTAGTTGTGCTTTTAGAATTTCTTTTTTATGAAACTCCCACCCTTCTTGGACTCCTTTTCTTGTTAGGATCTCCTGCCATGGGACTTTACTCATCCTTGTTTTGAGATTATTAAAATTGGCTTTTTAAAAATCTAGCATATGTGTGTGGCTGCATTCTGCTATGGTTTCCTTTGAAATCAAGAATTCTAGTAGAACATGGTCACTCTCGCCCAGAGTTCCCCTTACTGCCACTTCCTCCACCAAGTTGTCTCTATTGGTTAAAATCAAGTCAAGGATAGCTAGCCCTCTAGTTTCTTTCTCCACTTTTTGTAGGAGAAAATTATCAGCCACACAAGCCAGGAATTTCTTGAAAGGACCATACTTTGCAGAATTTGCCTCCCAACAAATATCCGGATAATTGAAATCTCCCATCATTACTACATCGTGTTTCTTTGACATCCTTGCAATTTGTTTTTCAAAAGTTTCATCCGCTTCCTCTCCTTGATTGGGCGGCCGGTAGTACCCTCCAACTACCATGTTCTTTTTTGGGGGAGGGGGGCGCAACTAGATTGATCCAGATGCTCTCAATGGGACATCCAATCTCCACCTTCCTCCTGTATTTCTGTGCAGGAATGGGTATTTTTTTTACATATACTGCAACTCCACCTCCCTTTCTGTTCTCTCTGTGCTTGCGTCTCCCTCCCTCTTCCAATTCAGTTTAAAGCCCTGATGAAGTTCATGCTGTGGCCAAGCACATTCTTTCCAGTCCTTGTTAGGTGCAAGCCATCTCTTGCTTGCAGTCCTTCTTCCAAGAAGCTTAGCCCATGGTCCCAAAAACCAAATCCCTCATGTCAACATCACCTTCATAGCCAGTAATTCACCTGGAGTATTTTCCTTTCCCTTTCTATTCCTCTTCCGAGTACTGATAGGATGATGATTTTTTTTGTCTTTGTTCATGCTGGAAGCAGCTGTTCAATATACAAGGGGTTGCAAGAATTTTATTGTATTTATTTATTCACTGCAACAGGATAAGTCTTCCTGGAATTTGTCACTTGGTTCACTATATGGGAATGTCAACAAAGTTTGGACTGTTTATTCATTAAAGTAATATGTAAATTACTGTGTAAAATGGAATCCACAGTACTCTTATGTATCTAGCATAACCTTAGTAAAATGAGTGAAGAATACCAGTGAAGTTAAGAATTATCATTTGAACAACTTTCTGAGGTCACATAGAAAGGCATAGACAATTTTAGGCTTGCCAAGCTTGGATTTTGCAGAAAGGCTTGGGAATGCATCTGTCTAAGAGTGCCTAGTGTGGTGTAGTGGACGGAGCGACGGGACAAACCTCTGTTGAGTAGGGATTAAATCCCCGTTCAGCCATGGAAACTTGCTGGGGGAGTGACAAAGCCACTGACAAAGCCACTCCTTGAATATCAAACTTACTTTGAAAGCCCTGTTAGGATCTCTACAAGACAGCACATAACAACAACAAGATGCATTGTACATAATCATTCTTTCTTTGTGGTGATTATGTAGTATATTTTACAGAGTAGTAGGAAATATTGGCGCCGTGAATTGTTAAATTCTAATTCTAAATGCTTCAATTTAGGAAAAAGAAGCAAGCTTAAAATCACATATGATAATTTTAATGCCCTCTTAATTAATTTGTTTAATATTGTACTACAGTTGTAATATTGTACTATTTCCAAAAACGAATGAAAGCTGGTTGATTTTATTAAGAGTAAAATAAACATGATTAGGAAGCAACTTTACTTAAAATCATTGCAATCTTAGTAAATATTTTAAATGCAAATCCATTCCTTTACATTCTTGTAAAAAACCAAAATTATTCACAGAATTCCTACTGAAGTGTACTTCAGATCTGAGAAGTAATGAAGTACTAAGGATGCACTACTGATCTCTGACCAGAACTGGGATAGTTATATTGAGGTGAAATAAGAAAAAAAGAAATTGCAAAAGTAAATACTTAATAATGGGTGATTTTAACCACCCGCAGATTGGATGGGTAAGTGGAAATATACATTGAGGTCATGAAAGACACAATAGTATAGGGCTGCAGCCACAATTTTATGTGAAGGGAGAGAGGGTGGAATCACATTTCCACCATTATAGCCAGAAATTGTAAATGTTATTGCTAACATTCAATAAACTCTCAACAGACTGATCTGAAATTTGGGGAGAGAAGGAGAGATAAGTTTGGGGATTGGCCTCTTACAGATTGGGAGCTAGATAAAAAATAGAAGGGAGTAGGAATGGTCAGTTCTTGCAGTATAGTGATGTAAAAATGTTAGTCCTGTGAGGATCTGTATTGGGACCACTACTTTTTAACCTGTTCATGAATGGAATTGGAGCGATCAGTGAATTGTCAAAGTTTTCTGGTTACAACAAATGACATTGGGTGATTAAAACAAGAACAGATTGTGAAAGTTTGGGCTTTCTCCAAATAGGGGGAGTGGGCATTATATGTTCCATGCAAGTTAGTTAAAAAAATTGCATATACAGTGTTGAGATCTGATGACTGGTCAAGAAAGAGATTTTTGAATTGTGGATAACTCAATAAAAATGTTGATCCTGGTATTTAAAAAAATGTTATGCACAATTAGAAAAGGAATAAAATGTAACAATGCTGATATTATACTGTCCTTACACGCTGTGATGTGATCATGTAGACTCCAGATGTCATTTCGAAAGAAATTAGGTCCATCATTCTGCCACTGACAGCTCTCCAGCTCCAAGTAGTAATGAAGCTGTAACTTAACATAGCAGAGGATGCTATACCATACCTTATCTTGCCTAAATAACTACTAAAGGCATGACCCTTATCAGCTGTAAGTGCTTAACATATCCATGCTGGAATCAGCAGGGAGGGAAGACAGTATTTGAATTAATCGCAGACTGCCTGGAGATGTTATCGGGTGAAAGGCAGCTCAATGAAAAATCATCAATGTGTTATAGCAGTGCTAAGAATCAATCCACTGAGTTGGATCAGATCTGTCTTCTGTATATAGAAAGCTTATTTGTGTTGGCTATTGTACTTGGCTATTATCTTTTGGATACACAGAAAAATGAGGAGAAATCTATCCAGTCTCATCTCCTCCTCTGGAAAAGAAAAACATTCAGTTTGGACACTTTGTGGTTAAAGGAAACAAACCTTTTACAAGTACACAATGTGCTTCTGTCCTTTCTTTTTCTATAGTGTGAGGCTGCCTCTTCACATGGTGGTCTGTGGGGAGCAGAGGATGGAGGAGACAGGAAAGGTGGCTGGCAAAGGAGCAACAGGAGGGAAGGGGAGGTTTCAAGTACTGTGAGGCGTCCTTATACTTAGGTTAGTAGCAGGCGCAGTGCATACTCCCGACAGACACCCAGTTTTAAAGGAGAAGCATGCAAGGTTGTGGTTTTTCCTATGTGCAGAAAGGTTATAATCCAATGAAGAAATCCTAATAGGAGAGGTGGTGATTTTCCCTTTCCCTGAAACTCCCAATACTCCCCTAAAATTCTGCTCTCCAGTAATTGGATTTTCTGGAGCAAGGTGAGTACAGTGGTGGTTATTGCGGGAGAATCGGGAAATTGGCAAAAATAGCTCTCCCTTCCCTCTTCATCAGCAGAAATGTTGTGAGCAGAATTCCATTCTGTGAATCCTGCCTCTGGGGAAAGCAAACCCTGCATCCATTGTAATGCATTGTCAAGTGACTTTAAAATGGCAAGAATTAGTGTGGGGTCATAAGTAAAATAATTCTATATTCTTAGGTTGCAATCCAGTATACTCTGGGAATTAAGCCTAATGGAACTCTGTTAGTTGCCTATCAAAAATTTAGAATTTGAAGGTGCACAATAGAGCAGACACAATGTTCTTAGAGATGGGACATAAAAAACTGCACTTTAATGTAGAAAAAAAGATGACAGTTTATAGTCATCTGCATCTAGTAAGAGAAGAAATAAGAAATAATGGAAAAATGCAGGAAGGTTACTAAAAATGGAAGGTAGATGTCAGCTGGACGAGCCTCCCTTAAAAATTCGCATACAGTCATGGCCAAAAATATTGGCACCCTTGCAATTCTGTTAGAAAATGCAACCCTTCTCTCAGAAAATTGTTGCAGTTGCAAATGTTTTGGTACTCACATGTTCATTTCTTTGGTTTCCGTTGGAACAACATGAAAAAACAGAGAAGAAAAGTCAAATCTGATACAATCCCACACAGAAACCCCAAAATGCACTGGCCAAAATTATTGGCACCCTTAACTTAATATTTGGTAGCACCCCCTTTGGAAAAAAATAACTGAAATCAATCGCTTCCTGTAACCATGAATGAGTTTCTTACACCTCTCTACTGGAATTGTGGACCACTTTTCTTTTGCAAACTGCTCCAGGGCCTTCAGATTTGAAGGATGCCTTCTCCCAACTGCTGTTTTGAGAAATCTCCACGGGTGTTCTATGGGATTCAGATCTGGACTCATTGCTGGCCATTTCAGAACTCTCCAGCGCTTTGTTTGTAACCATTTCTGAGTGCTTTTTGAAGTGTGTTTCGGGTCATTGTCCTGCTGGAAGACCCATGACATCTGGTGGAGACGCAGCTTTCTGACACTGGCTACGTTGCACCCCAAAATTCTTTGGTAATCATCAGATTTCTTGATACCGTTCACACAGTCAAGGCATCCAGTGCCAGAAGCAGCAAAGCAACCCCAAAACATCTTTGAACCTCCACCATGTTTGACTGTAAGGACTGTGTTCTTTTCTTTGAATGCCTCATTTCTTTTTCTGTAAACAGTGCCATGATGTCCTTTACCAAAAAGCTCTACTTTTGTCTCATCTGTCCACAGTACGTTCTCCCAGAAGGATTGTGGTTTTGTTACAAAAGTTTTGGCATACTCCAGTCCTGCTTTTTTATGCCTTTGTGTCAGCAGTGGTGTCCTCCTGGGTCTCCTACCATAGCATCTCTTTTCATTCAGATGGCGACGGATAGTGCGAGCTGACACTTGTACCCTGTGTCTGCAGATCAGCTTGAATTTGTTTGGAAGTTAAACTCCACCATTCGAACAACCCTTCGTTGTAATTTTTCAGTCATTTTGCTCTTCCGTCCACATCCAGGAAGGTTAGCTACAGTGCCATGGGCTGTAAACCTCTTGATGATATTGCGCACAGTGGACACAGGAACATTAAGATCTCTGGAGATGGACTTGTAGCCTTGAGATTGTCAATGTTTTTCCACCATTTTTTCTCTCAAATCCACAGACAACTCTTTAGACTTCATTCTTTTCTCCATGCTCAATGTCACACACAACACAAAGGTTGAGTCAACTTTTCTCCATCTTAACTGGTTGCAAGTGTGATTACTATATTGCCCACACCTCTTACTTGTGACAGGTGTGTCTAAATACAAATTAAAGGAGCATCACATGCTTGAAAAGCAATTATTTCTTACAATTTAGACAGGGTGCCAATAATTTTGGCCAGTGCAGTTTCTGTGTGGGATTGTATCAGATTTGACTTTTCTTCTCTGTTTTTTGTGTTGTTCCAACGGAAACCAAAGAAATGAACATGTGAGTACCAAAACATTTGCAACTGCAACAATTTTCTGAGAGAAGGGTTGCATTTTCTGAGAGAATTGCAAGGGTGCCAATATTTTTGGCCATGACTGTATGACCCAGGGTAATTAGAGGATAAATTCCACTCAAGAAGCAGGTCCACTGATTTTCATTAATACATGCCGCATATTGAGCCAGGGTGTGAAGCTGTGATCAAGAAAGAACCTAGGATTGAACTATGCAGATGAGTTTTTAAAATGGGTAGGGTTACTAGGGCCAAAAAACATGTCTGGCTTTAAAAGTAACTCTTCACTTTCTCTTGCATAAATGAATAGTTGCTTTTTAATCCTCCTAGAGGAGAAATAAAGTAGGGTTTATGGAAAAATCAGTTGCCTTACAGCAAAACCTGTCTTCATTCTCTATAATCAAGTGTCTTGCCTTCACTAGCAGAGATTACCAGAGATATGTATTGTTTCTGTGTGTGCAGAGCGCAAAGACACATATTTTTCAATGCTGTTTGTAGACTTTGCTATCTGCAGTATTACATTCACAATATTCTTTTTGCTAGTGCAGAATCCTGTGTTTAAAACATCTGTGTGATTAGTGTGGAAAGAGAGCTTCAAATCTGTTTGTATTACACCTAATTAGAAATGTAATTAACTACATTTTTCTGATGAAATTATATTAAGTTCTGAAATTGCTTCTAAAATAAACCTTAGAGTATTGAAATTCCATTTCTTATACTGTAATAAAGATGCTGTCCTAAAGAAATAGATTGTAATCCACACAATTAGCAGTGTATTATTTTGCCTGACTTCTGTTAATTCCATTGTGACTTCATGTTTCTCACCATTGGCACCCTTTTCCCCCCTATTACGTTGGTGTCTGTGTTTGTGCATTGTCTTATTATTCTTATATAAAATTCACTAAGGTGCTGTTAAGGTAATGTCTTGTGTGTAACATACAGACATAAGTTCTCGTGTGTAACATCTACCTGCACATTTCCAAAATCAGCATCTTTTGTAATGTTATTCATGGGAATGAAAACCTTGAAAATTGCAAAAACGTATTGGATTGTACATGTGGGATCAGATTTCCAAGGGCAGAAGGGCTCAGCTCATGGGAGGAGTATGAATCCCACCTGAATATTGGGCATCCCTTCTCTAGTTCCCCTTTGCATCACTGCTCCATTCAGCAAGGTTCCTTCCAACTGTAGTGTTTTCATGGAGCTGCAGAGGCTGCTTTAGGAAGAGGGGGCAGAGAAGCCTCCTCTGACATGTACCTAAATCAGAATCCAAGCCAGTGGATCCAAACAGCACATAATTGGATCTCACATTTGTCTGTTAATTTTGTTTTCAAAGCCGTACTAAGGAATAAGCACTATTGAATACAGTGGGGCATACTTTCAGGTAATTAGAAGTTTGTACCTAATGAGCCAAATGGCAGTTTCTGGAGCCAGTTTACACAGGAAAATATGGAGCAGAAAGGCCGTAGGCCCCTTCTCCCCTAATAGTGCAGTCCTATTCCAATGGATTGGATGGATTGTATTTGCCTTTTAAAACATACAAAGAGACAAGACAGCTAATCACTGTCCTCTAACATTTTGTGGAAGTAAGGACAAAGAGGTTTCCACTAGTCTGGAGAGTATTTGACATTTTTATTTGAATTGCTGGCATATACAGTACCCCATGACACATTGCCAACTGCTTAGAAAGTTTCTCTCATTTGAAAAATGGGTTGTCAAGTAGTATGAGTTGTTCAAACTGAACAATTAAAATCTCCTGCAGCCTCACAGAACTAGTTTCATAGTTATTTGGTTTCTGCTGTTTCTGTAGTTTGTATTGGAAGTAATGAGCCACATTGTTATTATAAAACATACGTACTACACAATATAGAGATACTTTGCATACACCGTTTGGATGACCCAAGGTAGTGTTACTTATGTTGCCTACCCTTTCAACTTTATGTATTTATTGCAGGGATACCAGATACTCCGTTTAGCAAAGATAGAGATGGCCATGTCAAGCGTCCTATGAATGCATTTATGGTATGGGCAAGAATTCATCGGCCAGCTTTAGCCAAAGCTAATCCTGCTGCCAATAATGCAGAGATAAGTGTACAGCTCGGATTGGAGTGGAACAAACTCACAGAAGAGCAAAAGAAACCCTATTATGATGAAGCTCAGAAAATTAAAGAAAAACACAGAGAAGAATTTCCTGGTACAAATAGATAGTTTACATGTTTCTCAGTACCTGATTGGCTTGGTAGAATGTTTTATGTAATCCCAAGGTAGGGTAATAAGTTGAAATAGGATGCTCAAGTGGATTCATTTGACAAGTAGAGTATTGAACAAAAAGTGCAACATATCAGTATGAAAGCACAATGAGACAGATTTTGTTAAATAATCTAATTTACCATTCCATATTTATCTCTATCCCACTGTGTAGTGATTTTTTAAAAATGTGGCAGTGCTGTAGAAGGAGCAGTTTCAAGGACTTGTACTATATAAGCTCATTTATTTCTATAGTCTGAATTCTACACCTTCTACAGTGTAGTTAATAGAAAACTATAGAATTACTTAAAGCCAAAAATCATCTGCAATCATTAACTGAGTACAAGAACAGCTTTATTTTAATAAATGATTCTATAAGCACATAGACTTTAAGCTGCAGCTACCTGGTCACCAGGGAAATTCTAGTAAAATCAAAATAATTGAATGAATGCAGCTATATAGATTGGTGCAACTATACGCAGTTAGTATTGGGAATGGTTCCCTCACCAATTCAAGTGGGATATATTCAGGATTGTGGATTTAAGCCTTGAATTGGGTATTTGTTCTGCAAGTATGCATTTTCACTAATGTTTATTAATGGGCTAAGTATGGGGAAATAAATTTTAGTTAATAGAAAACATGTTTAAACATAAACATTTTCCCTGTAATGTACCTCAGGAAAACTATTTACTGCTGCTAGCATTTCTGACCTTAAATGTGTGTCATCTTTTCTCACACTCTTCCTTTTGTTTAGTTGGACCTGTATAATTTCCCAAATGTTGCATGAGATGAGACTTCATTTCAAGCAACATTGTTCCTTTTTTTCTTCCTAACACTGTGTGGTCCTTCAGATGTGATCCAGATGGTATCCTCCAACCCTCCAGACAGGATTTAGAGGGCAGATTGTAGAGGGGAGGGGAATTCTGTCCAGCAGTGGAGTCTGTTCTGCTGGCAGAAGTAACCTCTGACAGTTAACCCAATGTAACCACCAGAAAATGCATACTTGTGTTTTCTATACATTTAAACAACTTGCAGCTTGCAAAGCCAAATTCTAGACATTTAACACAAAGAGAATGAATAACACAGATATTACTTGATACATTTTTTAAAGGGAAAGATATAGGCACTAGGAAAAAAAACCCTTCCCTGATAGACTGTTCAGTATTAACAGAAGTAACAGTAGCTCATTAAAACATTGGAAGTCAGGAACAATGTCTTACTTGCAAACATTTTGCGGTCGTAAAAGGAAGCAAGCATACAGCAGCAGATATCCATCAGGAAGAAGGAGAAGTTTTAAGGAATAATGCCTTCCCTTCTGTTAGAGCCTGCAGCCTTCCTAAATGTACTACATTCATAATGGCTTTTCATTTTGAATATAAAGGCTTGATGTTTAGCCTCTTATTTCTGCTAAGGAAATTTCTGTCAATGTTATAATTGCCTTCCTTTGCATTGCAATTAATATTTTATCAATATTAATAGCGGAAAGCATATATCTTAAGGAAGCATGAAAAACAATTGCATACTGTTTTTCGATGAGTATATTCTTTTATATTTCCGCAGGTTGGGTTTATCAACCACGGCCTGGCAAAAGGAAACGGTTCCCACTGACAGTCTCCACTGTATTCTCGGGCACTA
This sequence comes from Intellagama lesueurii, assembly GCA_037013535.1. NCBI lineage: Eukaryota > Metazoa > Chordata > Lepidosauria > Squamata > Agamidae > Intellagama > Intellagama lesueurii. The sequence continues at coordinate 227,018,401 of JBAJHW010000002.1, read as the reverse complement.
CTCAGAATATCATTGCTACAAGCCCTATGACAGCCTCCACCGTCTTTACTGGGACAACACAGAATATTATTACTACAAATCCAACAACTATTTACCCTTTCCGTTCACCCACGTACTCTGTGGTCATACCAAGCATACAGAACAGCATTGGACACCCAGTCTGTGAGTTCATTCCAATAGTTTATGTGAGTTCTTTAAATGATAGACACTAAAAGAGCCCAATGTTTACAAAATGCTTATGGCACATATGATTATATAAGGATGTTTAAAGCACCTACCAGTTATTGCAAGTAGGAGCAGCAACTCATTCGCAAAGCCTGCTTAGACAATGAATTTAGTGGTAAAATGCAGCAGTGCTTTTGCAATTGACTACTTACTTTATTTAAGATGATGATGATAGTGTACAGAATCCTTAAGCACCTTCAAAGCAAAGTTTGGTTGTTCTTATTATCAGTAAAGTTATCATCAGGTTTGACGAGAGAAGGAAGTTCAAGGATCGTCCCTCCCTGCCACTCTGCCACTGTATCCGTGACTGACATCATGCAGAGCAAAGGAAAGGAACAGTTCTGATTTATTGTTTTCCCTACATTTACCTCCTGATGACCCATCACAAAACAAAGCAAGTTAATTTGCAATACATGAGAAAACCTTGTATTACAACAAACAGATGTCTTTCAGTGCTTAGGAAAGCATCTTGTCTACTGTTCAGCCTGATTCAAGCATCTCGAGGCACTGGTTCCCAGCCGACCCAGTTCTGCTCACCCTTCACCTTTCCTGTTAGGAAATATACACTGGAAGCAGAGGCTTCAGGTACTGCCACTTGGAACCCCATTGGTCTCTTGAGGTGGCAGCTCCTAACAGAGGTTGTCTTCCTTCCCCCTTGCCTTTCCTGGCAGAAAAAGTGAGGAAGGAACAAAGACTTGAGAATTACCATTCCAGGGCTACATAGCTGTTCTGAGGCAGTGGCTCCTGGCTGAGTTAGATTCCCTGTTCCCCCAACCTTTTCTGAGGGTTGGGGCTTTAGGGAAGTGGGGGTGGAAGATGGTGGGAAAGGTGGTAGATGGGGAGGGCTTCATAGGCCTCATTGTCCAATGGTCTGTAGGCAGCTTGCTGCTGTGCTGTTGTGAAGTATGGAATTCACCAAAGGAAGAAAGAAGGAGATATCCAACCTCCACGTGGTAATTTTTCTTATTATCTGACATGTGCAATGCCAGTCTGATGGTTGTTGTTTTGTTATGTACCGTCAAGTCATCTCTGACTCATGGCAACACTATGAATGAGTGCTCTTTAAAATTTCCTGTCCTCAGCTGCCCTGCTCAGCTCTTGCAAACTCAGGCCTGTGGTATCTTTTAGGGAGTCAGTCCATCTCATATTTGGTCTTCTTCTTTTCCTGCTACTTTCCACCTTTCCCAGCATTGTATTTTCCAGAAAATCCAGCTTTCTCATGATGTGCCCAAAGTAGGACAGTAGGATTTGGTGAAGTTCTCTGTAAGTTCCATTGATTCAGTGGGCTTACTCTAGTTGTGACTTATTACTGGGTTGCAGCCACTATGTTCCATCCATAACAGTGGTTTTAACACTGCACGTTTGTCATAATTAACAGACGGTTTTGACATGGGTAGTCAAAACTTGCCAGTCAGCTGTAGGCATTGCAGCTCAGCACATATTCACTATTCCCTTTGCTTGGTTTTTACCAGCAGCTTAGATATTTCAAGTAATGCTAAAGCACTTTGTCAGTGATATTTAAAACCTTTTAAAATAGAAATATACTGCTTAATCGAAAGAATATTGTAGCATTATACTATAATGGAATATATTTACACTGATATATGGATTAAAAAAAACCACATTTCAGTCACTACCATTTTTAACAAGGTAGCCAATGCTGTTACCCAAAAAGAGCTAATTCTTTAAATAGTCTTATAGGGGTTTAGCACTCTACTCATATGCTACAATACTTTTCGTTGTTTTCATTTTTTTTCAGAACAAAAACAAATACAAAAGTACAAAAAACTTACTACACAATCTAAACTACCATGCACCACATACCCACGGGACCCCTTAGAATAATACTTTTAATGCGATCTTCCTTTCCAAAATTGTATTGATTGTTGTTTAGAGGCTTTCCCCTTTCCTTTCACTAGTACAAATTCAACAAATCTACCCCAAATAGCATAAAAAATATTTTTATATTTTTGTTGTTTTCAAAAATCATTTTAAAATACCTTTCTGCATCTCTCATACTAGCCATCTGGCTGATGGTGAATGGAAAGGGATACAGCACTATGGCACTTTTCAAATTGTGTTGCAACTTTTATTGCACTTTTCTATTAACACTATGCCTGGAAAATGCTTTAACAACACTTTAAAAAAATAAAATAAAATTGTGACACCTCCCACAAAGGTTACACTACATTTACGTTGAGCTGTGACAGGTTCACCTGCCTGATATGTCACTGGTGATGTCAAAATCACACCACTGTAAAAACATAGAAAAGTAGCACTAAGGGCATATACACACATGGAGACCATGTTACTATTCTGTCCTAGAAATCTCAGACTTCTTCCAGTAAATATATATATATATATATATATGGAAGCAGCACTCGGAAAACAAAGGAAGATTTGAAATGGATGATAACATACAATTTCATATGTGAGTGAATCAATAGTGGTTCCACAATAAGTCCTCATCTGGAAGGAACCTTTGTTATGAAAGAGTTAAATGGGGCACAGGGGAGAGTCAGACATAATATTGATTTAATATTAAGATATTTTGCAGCTAAGGGCCTAAGAGAATTGCCAACAAATTGCTGAGAAATCTGTGGCTCACATGATCAGCGTTCATATTTTGCATAGTGGACTTTGTTAGAATGTATACCCAATGGGACAGATAAACTGAGGATACATTACATAAAGATGGATTTTTAAAAATACTAAATACTCACTATTGCTCTTAAGACGGTTTGTGAAACAGCATGTATATAGAGGTATTACGCTGGCATGTATAGGAGTTAATTGAAAACTACCCTGTTTCCCCGAAAATAAGCCCTAACCTTAAATTGAGCCCTAGTATGATTTTTCAGGATGCTCGTAATATAAGCCCTACCCCAAAAGTAAGCCCCAGTTAAGTGAAACCCCGCCCTCCACCATTGTGCAGCAACCAGAAGCAGATGATGTGACTGCATTTGAATAAATGTCGATTGTTGTACATGAAAAAAATAAAACATCAATAAGCCCTAATGCGTTTTTTGGAGCAAAAATTAATTTATTATTATTATTATTATTATTATTTATTTCATTTATACCCCGCCTATCTGGTCTTGCGACCACTCTAGGCGGCTTCCAAACAACATAAAACAACAGATAAAATCACAAAATTATTACAAAAACAATTTCCATAACAATTATAAAACAAAAAATAAAGATAAATAGAAAAGATAAAAAGATCAGGTATTGACTGGAGGGAAGACCTGTATAAACATCCATGTTTTTAATTGATTTTTAAAGATACCCAGCGTAGGGGCGGCACGAATCTCCGGAGGAAGATTATTCCAGAGGCGAGGAGCCACCGCCGGGAAGGCCCGATTTCTTGTTCTTTCCCTACGGGCCTCCCTCGGCGTCAAGCTCCTCAGCCTCACCTCCTGACTCGCATGGGTGATCCGGGTAGACCTTGGTGGGAGTAGGCGTTCCGCCAAATATCGAGGTCCTAAACCGTTTTAAAACGTTTTAAGACCCTGTCTTATTTTCGGGGAAACACGGTATATTTGAAGTTGTTGATAAAGAGATTTTTAAAGGCAGAATAAATTTGAGCTGTTCAGCTTAAAGAATTATGAAGGATTATACAGTGGTGCCTCGCAAGACGAATGCCTCGCAGGACAAAAAACTCACAAGACGAAAGGGTCTTGAGAGATTTTTGGTGCCTCGCAAGGCGGGCCGTCTTGAGATATTTTTCGTCTTGCGAGGCGCGTTTCCCATAGGAATGCATTGAAATTTAATTAATGCGTTCCTATGGGGGAAAAAAAGTCAGAAACCCCCAAAAAAGTCAGCAAAAAGTCACTTACCAGGTAGAGTAGACTGAGTCCAGCTCCTCACAGTGCGTTTGTAGCCCCGGAACAGCCGGAAAAAGAGTGCCAAACAGCAGAGATTCAGCAACCAGCAGGGAGCCGGGAGCCATTTTGTCTCCGCTCCTGTCCCCCCCTCCCCGCCTCTCAGCTGATCAGCGCTGGGTCTGAGAGGCTTTTCCCTGCTAGGCAAGCCTCAGGAAGCCTGTTAGACCCAGCGCCGATCAGCTGAGAGGCGGGGGGTAGCTGATCCGTGCTGGGTCTAACAGGCTTCCTGAGGCTTGCCTAGCAGGGAAAAAGCCTCTCAGACCCAGCGCCGATCAGCTGAGAGGCGGGGAGAGGGGGGCCAGGAGCAGAGATGACCACAAAATGGCTGCCGGCTCCCTGCTGGTTGCTGAATCTCCGCTGTTTGGCACTCTTTTTTCGGCTGTTCTGGGGCTACAAACGCACTGTGAGGAGCTGGACTCAGTCTACTCTACCTGGTAAGTGACTTTTTGCTGACTTTTTTTTGGTTTCTGACTTTTTTTTTTCCCCATAGGAACGCATTAATTAAATTTCAATGCATTCCTATGGGAAAACGTGCTTCGCAAGACGAAATTTTCGCTAGACGGCATTAATCGTGGAACGGATTAATTTCGTCTTGCAAGGCACCACTGTACTTACTTTAAATGGGATTTTTAAACTTTATTATTCAGGTATACTCATATGTACATAGTTATAAAGTACTGTTTGAATGTAGCCATACAACAATTCAGTTCAAAATCATATGCAAAACATACTACAAATATCAGAAACATAAAATAAGGTTTTAGTATATTGTGATATAATGTAGATTTGCAAACTAATTTTAGAAAACTATGTTTTTCCCAAGAGAAATAAAATAAATGTTATTTTAAAAAAACTGTTAGTGGGGAATTCTCATTTATGACTGATGATTTCTCTTCTCCAAAGGTGAAGCACCTTCTACTATCCAGCTGCCAGCTCCTTCTGCTCAGCATCCAGGCCCTATTACGCTGTTCCAGCCAAATGTAGGAAGCACAACACCATTGGCAACACCAGGTGGAAACCTACCAATTCACCCAGTCCTTCAGCCTCAACGTTTTGCTGCACCTTCTCCAACAGAAGCTCACCATGTTTCTTCAGGAACAAATTGCTCTGTAAAGAGACCTACTCAGATTTCCATTGAGACTGCAAGCAGGAACCCGAATAATACGAGCACCACACACTCGAGATACAGTGTGTCAAACAGTCAAACACCTAAGGACTACTCAGGTGTTTCTCTTTGTTCTAGAAATGGACCCATTCCTCAAGCACCACCTATCCCCCATCCACATGTTTATCAGCCTCCTCCCATCAGTCATCCAGCCACCCTGTTTGGAGCTCCTCCTCGATTTTCATTTCATCATCCTTACTTTTTACCTGGACCCCATTATTTCCCATCAAGGTAATACAACTATTTACATGCACTCTGAAGTAAAGGTACCTAACTACCCTATTTCCCTGAAAATAAGACCTAACCTGAAAATAAGCCCTAGCATGATTTTTCAGGATGCTCCTAATATAAGCCCTACCCCCAAAATAAGCCCCAGTTAAGTGAAACCCCACCGCCCACCATTGTGCAGCAACCAGAAGAAGATGACATGACTGTATTTGAATAAATTTAGATTGCTGTACATAAAAAAAATAAAACTTCCCCTGAAAATAAGCCCTAATGCGTTTTTTGGAGCAAAAATTAATATAAGACCCTGTCTTATTTTTGGGGAAGCACGGTACTTAGGCAACCACAATAGGATCTGCAGACTTTTACCAATCAAAGAGTGACAAGATCTAGTGTGGAGTTCCATACAGTCTTTCTTCCTGACCTCTTCTGATTCCTCTTATTCCTATACTCCTTATTTCATTCTCCACTAAAACAATTTTTGCTGGAACTGTTTCTACCAAACTTTGCAGAGAGCAGAGGACTTTCTAAGGATTTCTTAGAAAACCTTATTCACTCTTTTAAATCCGTTTGTTCTTCTTTGTGGCCTCTGTGAATCACACCCTGGGTATTCTGCGCCTGCGCGGAGCCTCGTCGGAAGATTCTAGAGCTGCTGCTGCAGCAAAAAAACACATTAGTGTAGACCCCTCCCCCTCCGTATATGTACCTTGGCACCAGGACTCTCCCTTCAGTTTCTTTCAACCGCCGCATTGAGAGCCTCGTATTCGTTGCTTCTGTGAGTCTAAAAGCAAAAGAGAATTTAATCTTGATTCCTTTTAATTTTCTTTAAACCTTTTTATTTATTTTTTAAAAAAAACATTTCTTCTTTTCGTTCTGGCCTCAGGGCCAAAGGCCCCCCCCCTCCATTTTTCCTTATTTTATCCGTATTTCATGGCCTCCTTGGGCCTATTTAAACATTGCGTGTTCTGTAACAATAAGATTCCACTTTCGGACGGCCACACTAAATGTTTGTTCTGTCTTGGTGAGGCTCACCAAACCTCCTCGTGCCCTCACTGTAAGAACTTCAAGTGCAGAGTTCTCCGCAGCCGCCTTTCTCGGCTTAAGCTTCGGCTTTGGGAACAATCCCTTCAACCTGCAAAAGTTATGGCTCAGCCTGCTTGTAAAACCACCTCATAAGCTAAGCTAACTCAATTCCATTACATCCCTCTGCCAGTGCACACTATCACACCTCCATCGCAAACCCTGCAGGACAAGATACAGACCCTACTTTTCAAGGACGCCATAGAACCAGTATACCAAACCGACAGGGTTTTTTTCTCTCATTATTTCACTGTCCCCAAAAGGGACGGAGGTCTCCTTCCCATCCTCGACCTCAGAGACCTAAATCGCAACATCATTACCACCAAATTTCGCATGGTGACCCTCTAATCCATCCTTCCCCTGCTTCGGAAAAACTACTGGTTCGCAGTCATAGATTTAACAGATGCTTACTTCCATGTATCCATCCATCCCTCTCACAGGCCTTACCTCAGCTTCCAGCTCGGATCTCAAGCCTACCAATTCAAAAGACTCCCCTTTGGACTCGCAACAGCTCCCAGAGTCTTCACCAAATGCATGGCACCTGTGGCAGCTTACCTCAGACTTCACAAGATCTACATCTTTCCATACTTCGACGACTGGCTCCTTGTAGCTCGCTCCCGTCGCAGGGCATCGGCCTTACTGTAAATATACAAAATATACATAGGAGCACTCATAGACTCTACACATGCCTGAGCATTCCTTCCAACAGACAAGCGATACAATCTGATGTCCTTGCTTCGCGCCTTCACCCCTCATGCTCTTATACCCGCACTAACAGTTCAACGTGTCCTAGGCACTATGGCATCCATGACGTCTGTAGTGCAACACGAACGCCTCAAAATGAGATCGCTCCAGGCATGGTTCCTTGCCCTCTTCAACTCACTAACAGACCCTCCTCACACCCTGTTAAGGGTCACTCCGGAACTCGCCACCCAACTTTCTTGGTGGCGCTCTACCCAAAACCTTACAATGGGACAACCTTTCCAACAACCACGTCCTCAAATACAAGTCACTACCGACGCCAGCCTCACAGGTTGGGGTGCTCACTGCAAATCCCTAAAAATTCATGCCCAATGGTCAGAAAGGGAGAAATTGCTCCACATCAACGAACTAGAGCTGTTAGCAGTGATAAAAGCATGCAAGGTTTTCAGAGACCATCTTGCAGTTAAGATGGTGCAAATTGCTACCGACAACACTACAGCAATGTATTATATTCTCAAGCAAGCAGGCACCCACTCTCCAAGCCTCCTGTATCTCGCAGTCGACTTCTGGGAATGGTGTCTGTCACATCATATCTGCCTCACATAGCCGGCCAAGACAACAACCTGGCAGATCTCCTCAGTCGCAAGGAATCCCAAGCTCATGAATGGGAGCTAGACCAGTCTGTCTTTCTCCTTCTCTGCAAACGCTGGGGCACGCCCACCATTGACCTCTTTGCCTCCTGGACAAATCGGAAGTGCAAACGTTACTGCTCCCACGCAGGAGTCAGAAGCACTCACACGGAGACGCATTCGTAGTGCTGATGGCCCAGGACCCTTGCTTACTGGTTCCCACCATTTCCGCTCCTCCACAAAGTAGTAGTCCGGCTCCAACAGGACAAACCTGATAGCTCCATGGTGACCGTGACAGCCCTGGTTCCTGGTTCTACACAATCTGTCATCAGACATCCACCATCTGCCCCACCTGCCTCACCTGCTCACGCAAAACAAAACTCAAATTCTCCACCCGGACCTCCCTACTCTGCACCTGGCAGCCTGGAGGATTCTGCCTCCCTGATGAATGTCCTCCATCAGGCAAAGAAACCCTCAACTAGGAGAGCTTATCTGTACAAGTGGAAAAAATTCCAGTCCTTTACTGAAGCCTCTACCTTATCTTCAGTTAATCCCTCTCTCTCCACCATCCTTCGTTTTCTGCTTCATCTTAAAGCCAAGGGCCTTTCCATTTCTTCCTTGAGGGTTTACCTCTCTGCAATCGTTTCCTATCAACCACCAAACTCCCCAGCAGCTCAGTTCTTCAGACACCCTACTCTGAAGCGTTTCCTGAAGGGTCTATCACACATATACCCAGATGTGCGCCCACCTTCACCTCAATGGTCTTTAACAATAGTCCTGCAGCAACTCACCAAGGCCCCATTTGAGCCCTTAGCTTCGGTTGATCTTAGACTACTTACCTTTAAAACAGCGTTCCTCGTTGCTATCACATCCGCTCGTCATGCCAGTGAACTTGCAGCCTTGCGTCATGATTATCCTTATCTCCAGTTTTATCCAGATAAGGTCAAATTGTTTGTAGATATTTCCTTTCTCCCCAAGGTTGTTTCCCAGTTTCATATGTCCCAACCATTGGCTCTCCCATCCTTTTTTCCATCTCCATCTACTGCTCAAGAAAGAATCCTCCATACTCTGGATGTCAGATGGGCCCTAACATTTTATTTAGCCCGCACACAACCCTTCCAACGTTCAGCTCGACTTTTCATCAGCTACCAGCTCCCTACAAAGGGTTTGCAGGTGACATCACAAAGAATCTCCAAACGGGTTGCTTCTACCATCCACCTGGCATACCAGCTTGCTCGCAGGCCAGCTCCTCAGGTGATTCGCCCTCACTCCACCAGGGCAGTGGCAGCTTCCACGGCGTTTCTTCACGGCATTTCTCTTCCGAACGTCTGCACCTCTGCCACCTGGTCACAGCCATCCACATTCATCAAGCACTATAGATTGGATGTTTGGCAAAAATCTGATGCGACCTTTGGACGTGCTGTGCTAGCTTCTACCTCGGCGTGACACCCTCCTCCGAGGGTGATTCACAGAGGCCACGAAGAAGAACCACAGGTTACTCACCTGTAATTGTCGTTCTTCGAGTGGACCTCTGTGATTCATACATCCCGACCCAACCTCCCCACTGTCTCACCATGCAGCTCTAATATGCGGCGGTTGACATAACTGAAGGGAGAGTCCTGGCGCCAAGGTACATATACGGAGGGGGAGGGGTCTACACTAATGTATTTTTTTGCTACCACAGAAGCTCTAGAATCTTCCAACGAGGCTCCGCGCAGGCACAGAATACTCAGGGTGTTAATCACAGAGGTCCACTTGAAGAACTACAATTACAGGTGAGTAACCTGTTGTTTTCTTGACCTTGTTTTTATACTTTTTTCCTCATTCCACCTTTTTCCTTGAAGATAAGTTTCTCTTCTGTCTTTGAGCACTTATGTGTCTTCTTGGCTACTGCGTACAAGGTCTCAAAGGCCTACAGGATGAGCATCATAGAAAGTAACGCATTAACATTTAGGAAGGAGTATATTGAGATGAGGGATGTGGTGGCGCTGTGGGTTAAACCGCAGAAGCCTCTGTGCTGCAGGGTGAGAAGACCAGCAGTCGTAAGATCGAATCCACGCAACGGAGTGAGCTCCCATCGCTTGTCCCAGCTCCTGCCAACCTAGCAGTTCGAAAGCATGCAAATGCAAGTAGATAAATAGGTACCACCTCGGTGGGAAGGTAACGGCGTTCCATGTCTAGTCGCGCTGGCCACGTGACCACGGAAACTCTTCGGACAAACGCTGGCTCTATGGCTTGGAAACGGGGATGAGCACCGCGCCCTAGAGTCGGACACGACTGGACTAAATGTCAGGGGGAACCTTTACCTTTACCTAGATTGAGATGAGGAACATTTGGCCCTGTAGATGTTGAAACTGTAGCTCCCTTCAGCCTTAAGCAACATAGTCAGTAGACTCTAAAATATCTGGAGTCTACATGCTTTTTCTCAGGGGAGTAGATTAACCTGATTTAGTCACCTGCACCATCTTCCCAAGAAAGGATTATCAGGCTGTTTGGGAGCATTTGTTGCAGTATTGCAGTGCAGTCTTTGTGGGACTGCCATACAAGACTGATGCAGCTGATCCAAAACATGGCTTACTAGCGGTTAACTCGAATGGCCCATAGGAAACCCAATACCCTTGCATTACAATAATTTTAATGAGTATGAGTAAGGTTCCAAGTGCAGTTTGGTGTTTTGGTTTTTAGTTTTAAGGCCTTAGAAAGGTTGTTGTGAGAGAGTATTTTCTTATTGAATTCATGCCTTGGCTTTCAACACATCACCCTCAAGACAGCTTGGAACAGTTAGTAAAGTGAAATGAAATACAAAGAACCAAAATCAGTATTAAACTCAGAAGGAGAAAAAACACAGTGATAGCAGACAAATGTACCAACAGATAAATGTACAGTAGGACCCCATATCCAATGGGGATTGGTTCCAAGCCCCCCTGTGGATACCGAAAATCGTGGATAATCACGCACTAGTTCTGGTAATGCATGTGAAAATATTTTTTTCTGAGTTTTTTCCTTTTACCAGGCTCTATATATATATATAGAGAGAGAGAGAGAGAGAGAGAGCATGATAAAAGGAAAAAACTCAGAAAAAAATATTTTCACATGCATTACCAGAACTGGCCACTAGAGGGAATCGGAAACGGCTATGTACCGTATTTTCTGTGTATAAGACGCCCCCCACTTTTCTAACCCAAAATTTCTTTCATTGCAAGAAAGTGGAGGTGGAAGGCAGATATCAAAGCGCTTTGATTCCTGCTTTTCCCCTCCACTTTCTTGCGAGGAAAGTGCTTTCCCCCTCCACTTTCGTTGCAAAAAGTGTAGGGAGGAAGCAGCTTTTTGCAAAGAAAGTGCAGGGGGAAAGCAGGAATCACTTTCCCCCTCCACTTTCTTTGCAAAACGTGGAGGGGGAAAGCCTCCCCCCCTCCTTACTTCCGTGTATAAAACAACCCTCAATTTTTCCTCTAATTATTTTAGGAAAAAGTGTTGTTTTATACATGGAAAAATATGGTATTATTCACTAACAAGTATACATAGCACAGTCTCTGGCTCTCTCTAGTGATTGGTTCTGGTAATACATGTGAAATAGTTTTTTCTGGGTTTCTTTTAATATTTTTAATATTTTCAGACTCTGGATAAGTGAATCAGTGGATAGTGATCCCGTGGATAAGGGGGTCCCACTGTATCATTAAAATAATATTTTTAAAATGCCACTAAAAACAAAAAAGACTCCACTCAGTTACTAAAACGTAACAGAGTTTGTCACCAAATGACTATGTCTTAGAATCCACAGTTTGGGTACTGCCATACTGAACGTACCCTGCCCAATAGTCTGAGATAGTGGGCTCTGTCCAACGGTGAGGAAAATGGAGATGTATCAAGAACTAGGATCTTGTTGATCAACAGATTTGTGTGGAAGAAGAGTCCCTTCAAGTCAGTGGGAGGCAGATTTTATCTTGTGGCCCCTACTGTTATTTTTACTAGAACCCCAAGGTGCATTGTACCAGTTGGGGTCTCATGCAGAAGAAATACATTTAGAATTATGAGTACAGTAGGACCCCTTAAAGGACAAAAACAACCCCTTGAACTGAGCACAAGGAACAAGAGGAATGCCAATTCAGATCTGTTGAATGGAATAATGTGCTTATGAATAATATGCTTATTGTTTGTTGTGGTAGGTGCATTCACATTGGTGGACTGTGTCTGTGTGGACTGACCTCTTTTGGAATTTTCTTTTGGAATCTTTGAGACTGAGAGCTGAAATCTCATTTGTTCAAGAAAGCTCTTGCTGCTGCAGCTTCAACAGCAACTGGCTACTCCTACCTCAGGGCCCACAGTGGTGTCAGTAGGCCTTTTTTGGGCACATTATTGGAGATGAAATCTGAGAAGAGGGACCATCAGCCTTACAGTCTCAGCCGTATGCTGCTAGAACATACTGATGTTTCAGCTCTGACCAATACTCACTTGGGGGGCGTGCCAGTATGGAGTCATCATTTTCCTGCTGATCTTTTGGAATGATCTTCTGTGCTCTCCTCTTTGGCACCTGTGTTTAAATGACAAGGTCTGTTGTGTTGTCTGAAATGTATAAAGAGAGGGAAGAAGTACTGAAACATGCACTACAGAAGAGGAGACAGGAGATGGAACCAGCAGTCAAAAGTTCTTCATCTCAAGGATTCCAGAAGGGGTAGCTCTGTGCAGGTGCAGCCCATCAGTATGAATGCACAGAACCACTCAAAGGACAAAAGTTACAAGAAGCAACCTCTTTTGATCAACAATCTGATCATGAGTATTTTGTGATAGCTGGTGAGCTACCCTAGGGATATGGTACTGTTGAAAAGCTCTGTGATTAATTAAATCAGTTAGGAAATATGTGGAGTGGTAATTAATGAATAGTCCTCCTTGAGCCAAACAAAATGACCTTCTATACTATTTTTTTTAAAAAGTAGGCTATGCTTCTCATACATCAGTTAAATCTTTCATGTAACACCTCTTTGTCTGTTGCAGCACATGCCCGTACAGCCGACCTCCATTTGGCTATGGAAACTTCCCCAGCTCCATGCCTGAATGCCTTGGCTTTTATGAAGACCAGTATCAAAAGCATGAGGCTATGTTTTCAGCTTTGAACAGAGACTATCCTTTTCGGGAGTATCCTGATGAGCACACGCATAGCGAAGATTCCCATAGCTGTGAGAGCTTGGAAGGGGCATCCTATTACAGCAGCCAGAGTCAGACTGAGGAGGAATACTTAAACCCAATGCCACAGCTGGACATTGGAGCCCTTGAGAATGTTTTTACCGCAACCCCAACCACCCCCTCTAGTGTACAGCAAGTCAATGTGACTGATAGTGATGATGATGAAGAAGGAAAGGTGTTGAGAGATTTGTGAATTTTAAAACCAAATGACAGTACCTAGCATATTTTAAAAACAAAATAAAACATGTTGGTCCTGTAACACCATGTTAGTGAGTGTGGTCAAAAACGTATTATAATTATAGGTTATTTTACATTTTTTTTCAATGTACAGGAAATTTTCCTGGATCATCACAGGAATTATACTTTATTAATATGTAATTGCTCTGGTCAAAACTGTGCAATTTGTTTGTTTGTTTGTTGTTTCTGCACTGCCTCTAAGCTGAATACTAGTGGGAAATACTTCATGAGCACCTTCATGCACCTTATTGATTCTACACTGATCCGGCATGGCTGACCATCCTGCACCAGCTAAAGGCATAATTTATTCAATTTTGCAGGGTTGTGCAAAAGAGGGATGACAATTCATAGAGTCAATGTACAGCCCAATATGTATTATGTCAGTGCTATACCAGAGCAATAGATATGTACAGAAATTGTACACCAGAATCTAAGCTTGTTCTACTCCTGTCCTAATTCTATTCATAAGTGGTACTAGGTTCCTATGAGAGGCCGACTTTGCTTTCCTAACTTCAGACTAGTATGTATTCCTGGGTAATATGATGGGGTTTCTTTCTGATCTACATATTTGTTGAAGAAAGAAATTATTCCATTTTTATATTTCTTTTTTGTGCACAGAAAACACACATTTTGTTCCTCTTCAGATAGGATAAAGTGTTCAGGATTTTAAAATTTCATTGTTGGTCAAAATAGTCAGTTTTTAAACAAAACAGTGTACAGTTTGTTTCAGAATCTAATCTATATTTATACTGAAAATTGTTATATAATGCTTTAAGTCTACAACCTTTTTATGGTATTTCTCAGCGAGAGGATGTCATATTTGAAATCCATATAAATGGGACTGTTCATGTTTTTTAGGATAAGTAATGGTGAATATAGCAGTATGTTCTATACAAGCGTGCTATGATTCTGTTTCAGACTATAATTAATTTCTCAGACATTTTAAATGGAGTATTTGGAAAAGAGTTGTAAATGTAGATGAATTACTAAACAATTTGTTCATGTTAACAAACATATCTTCCAATTTTTTCTTTAGATTTGTTTTTTTTTTTTAAGGATCACCTTTTTTAAGGTCATACATTTGTTTCATTTTTGTTATATTACAATAAAATCACACAAACCGTATGTGGTTAGCTCTGTATATTGTGAAAAATTATTAACTAACAAGTTAGCATCTTGCTTGTATCCCTGTATTTAAGTGAAAATGTGGTGCCCGATTTTAATTTTTCTCTGTTGATATTAACTACAAAGAAAGAAAATGTCTAGTACGTTTTCAGCCTTGCCATCCTGAACATATCTGTCTTGCATACATTTTTTGAAGCTGAACAACCTTGTATGGGAGGCTATCAAGTACTATATATCTCCAGAAAATGAGAGGATTCTGCCAGCCAGAGTTGACAATATTGAGCTAAATGGACCACTCATCATATGCTGTATAAGAGCTTCCTCTGTTCCCAAGATTTATATTTGAAAGCTTATGCAGATATTATACCAGTATATATATAGCTTAGTTTATAATGTTTAAAAATCCATTTTCAGTATTTTAGCAATAATCTACAATAATGTACAAGTCACTTTTAGAGCACAAGAAAAATCCAAAAAGCAGTAACAAGGAAATGCATATATTTTACTGGAAATTTTCATTAATGTTAAGTAACTGAATCTCAACATCAATACTGTAAGTGTCCTATCTGTCTCTTTTTATTTTATAGCAGACAACATATTAAAGACCAGGCATTTCACACACATTGTTTCAACTGCACAGCATAGTGAAGATAGTTAAAAGCCAGTGTTATGCCTTAGCTCCTAAATGGGATTCTGGCTGAACATTGTTCCTCAAGAATTCTTGTGGGCAAATGTGCTATTAGCTAAGTCTCTAAAGTATAATACACAGCTGTTCCTACAGTGTGGGTTTTTGCATTTGTCTTGCCTCACTTTGTAAAAACTGTAGCTTTGGTTAGCACAAAACAAATATATATTGGTTTATTGCAGATTCATTAAATCCATATGGTTCAAAGATAATGCTGAGCTATGCTTTAGTGGTGTTTGAATGAGCCTTCATGGACCCTTGGGCTCACATGGTTCCTCTCATTTCCTCTCACATGAAGCATTTATCTTCTTTCCTGGTCTGAGGCAAATTGTAGTTTACTATTTCAAGAAACCAACAAACGATAGTTTACATTGGCCGTGTAAAATGATATTGGTAAATATAACTTCTTCATGGTCTCCATGAATCACACATTTAGGTTTCTTTGTGCCTGTGTGGAGACCTTCAGAACATTCTAGAACATGAGTTCCCAACCTGGGAGTTGTGACCCCCCCCCCCCCAAAAGGTTGTGAAGTGTTTTCTGGGGGAGGTGTCACTGTGGTTATTTTTAGTTGCAATTATTTTTATATTTATTATCTTAAATATGGTACACACAATGCTGTTTTATTTTGATCCTCTTAGCCCACAAGTAGATAATTTTAATCTGAACTGGGATTGCAGAGAACATAGAGTTCTTAATTATTTATGCACCCCTTTGGGTAGATTTCCCTTTTATGCATGCGCATCACTCCTACCCCCTCTGAAAGAGCCGCTCTCACTCATTTCTCTCTGCCTCTCTGCTTCTACCTTTGGAGGACTGATGTCAGCCCTTTGGATCCAAGTGTCAATCCATCTCAAAGATGCCTAAATGAGGTGAGTGTGTGGTTCATGCTGGGCATGCTGATGCCCAAGATGGTGGCAAGACTGAAAAATTATCACCATGGCAACAGCATCTTTTGTTCTGCCTGAGTCTCCCGCTCTTCTGGGTGCAGCAATGGCAGCACAGTGAAGGGAGACGGGACCTGAGCAGGGAGATGCCTCTGGTGCTCACCTGCTCACCTGCGTCATGGAGTAGGAAGGCAAGAGAGGCAAAAGGTGAGAGAGGGAACCAAGGAGGGCCTGGGGCAACGTCCATGGGGGAGGTGTTTATTTGGGCTTGAGGGGGGGAGGATTTTCACTGAGGGGCTTTTTTTGGGGGCGGGGGAAGAGGAGACATGAAGGGACTGTTGTTTCCACATCCAAAAAGTAAACGTTTTAAATGTATTGACATTTTTTTCCTTCTCAAATGTTATCTAGTAGAGGCACATTTACAGCCCCCCCCCCAGATTTATGTATTATTACATTAATATTACTATATTACGTTAGAATTATATTCAGAAAAATCTATTTTTAATGTGTTTTCTTTACCCTATTAAAAGTGCCTTTTATGCAAATATAGTGGGCAGGGCCACAGATTACTCAGCTATTATAAAAGGGGGTCGCAACTTGAGAAATGTTGGGAAATATGGTTCTAGAGCCTAAGCGTTAGTTAGTCCTTACTCTTTGTGCTGTGCATGCTTCCCACCCTACAGCTAATCCTCCGTTCCCTTTTAGCGTAGTTTGTTTCTGACTCAGAGAATGATCTTTCCGATGGATCTTCCTCAATCCCCATTACTATACCTGAGTCAGATGTGGGAGGTGTGAATTCTCCTCCTGCTGAGGACTTCATATCCTGCTCAGACTTCATCATCAGATTGGCCAAATCTCTGCAACTGGAAGATCAACAATCACAACCACCCAAATCTGATCTGGTATACAATCAGATAAATAAGAATGTAGCTACCCTGTTCATATCTTTATGCTCCCATCACTCCTCCACCTAGTAAAGGAATCTAAAACCTATCCACATTACCACCTACTCCAAGATGAGCTGAGAATTTATATGAAATTCACTATAAGGAAGGCAGTGTTCTTGCTGAAACATCCTTAGCCCAACTGCATCATTGTTGAAACCTCCCAGACTAAGTCTATGGGATGCCACAATGCCACACCAAATAACAGGGACTGGCTTAAAATGGAAACAATAGGAAGGGGAATCTGTTACATCAGAGCTCTTGGAATTACAGTGGCCAACTATGAGGCTGCCATGAGTGTCTACCATAGATTCCTCTGGGATAAAATTCAGCCTCTTCTAAATAACCTAGCAGAGGATAAAAGAATGCAGGCTTTAACCTTCCAGCAAGAGGCCATATCCCTTGCCACCCAGGAAATGCATGCCACTATTTATTAATTTATTCAACTTGTATGCCGCCCACACCCTGCAAGGGTCTCTGGGCGGCTTCCAACATCAATTAAAACAGTTCAGTTGAAACACACTAAAAACCAATGCAACCCCATTCAGGGCAGGGAAATGGCCCTTTAACCTGTCCGATGAGCCATCCACTAAGAGCACTTCCGTCTTTTCTGGATTAAGCTACAATTTATTAACCCTCATCCAGTCCATTATCAGGTCCAGACACGAGTTCATTTTAGAGACTGCCTCACCTGGATTGGTGGAAAAAGAGAGGTAGAGCTGAGTGTCGTCAGCATATTGCTGACTCCACAACCCAAACCTCCCAGTGGTTCCATGTAGATGTTAAACAGCATGGGGGACAGTATTGAGCCCTGAGGAACCCCATGACATAACCGCCATGGGGCCAAGCCATTTTCCCCCAGCACCACCTTCTGGACACGGTCAGCCAGAAAGGAGCGGAACCACCGTAAGACGGTGCCCCCAACTCCCAACCCAGCTAATCTATCCAGAAGGACACCGTGACCGATGGTGTCGAAAGCCGCTGAGAGGTCCAGGAGTATCAACAGGGTCACACTCCCCCTGTCTCTCTCCCGGCAAAGGTCATCATACAGGGCGACCAAGGCTAGACATGCCATGGATTGTGCATCAAAGAATATAGCTATAGCCCTACAGTGATATGCGTGTTTACACTCTGCTGGAATTTCTGAGGACTATAGATCAAGAAGAAAGGACTTACTGTTTGATGGTGAGGGCCTCTTCAGTGACAAGACAGATTATACTACGGACAATCTATACAAGAAAAGAATCTCAGCAAAGAGAATGGGTTTTCAATTACACTCCATACCTAACTATTATCAGTGGAAATGCCCATATATCCCTCCCTCAAACAGATTCACCAGAGAGGGGCAAAACCTCCTCCTTCCACTTCTTTGCAGTAGTATAGACCACATTCACAAAAGTATAAACCAAATACCATCTCCAAAAGATGGGCAAAATGTCTAAGCAACATCTTTGACTTCCTCAAGACCAAGATCCACAAGCCTTTGTTTCTCATCTGCCACACACATCCTCACATCTAGTGCCCCATTTCAACACCTGGTGCATCCTCACCAAGAATGACTGGGTCCTATCCATAGTCCAGCAGGGGTATGCCATAGAGTTTTATGTCTCTCTCCAACTGGCATTTTCATGCTGACAACACCATTTCAAATTCCAAAAAGAGTGGTTCAATTCATTGGAGCGGTATTGAACCCCATGACTGCAAGAACATATCTACCTCCAAACGGAACAGACAAACTTCTGACCCAAATAAAGAAATTCTTGCCCAATTCATCCATGTAAAGGGCACATTGCTTGCCTATAACTGTAGTTCTTTGAGTGGACATCAATGAATTCACACAATCTGCCCATCCTCCACTCAGTCTGCCGTACAAGTGCACATTTCCAATCAGCATTGGACTGGGAGAACTGAGGATTAGCTCCAAGGTGAGGAGCATGGGCAGTATGGAAAGTGTGGAGTAACAAACTCTTTTAGGCTCTGGAATATTCTGAAGATCTCCATGCAGGTGCAGAGAAACTCAAATGTGTGAATTCACAGATGACCACTTGAAGAACTACAGTTACAGGTAAGCAACCTGACGTAAACCAGGTTTCCAATCTTGGTTTGCAAGGGCAAGTGGGAAACCACTGTGTGCCTCAGACCGGAATGGCAGAGGCAATCGCTATGCATGAAGGAAGGAGATATATGGAAGATAAGAAAGTACATGAGCTCAAGCTTTTGATAATAATGTCAGACCTATGATTTATTATTTAAATCTCTCCTTGTCTATTTTTCCAATTCCTAAACAGATCAATC
This sequence comes from Intellagama lesueurii, assembly GCA_037013535.1. Taxonomy (NCBI): domain Eukaryota; kingdom Metazoa; phylum Chordata; class Lepidosauria; order Squamata; family Agamidae; genus Intellagama; species Intellagama lesueurii. The sequence continues at coordinate 226,999,136 of JBAJHW010000002.1, read as the reverse complement.
TGTTTTCCGCAGGGGTAGGATTTACTGGAAGGATGATTTAGTGCACTGTCTCCTCCCCAACTCCTCATTGCCAACAAATTCTGACGATTCAAGTTTGAAGTCCATCCCAGTTGTCCTGTTAAACAAATGATTACTTTAACATCTTTTGTATGCGTATTTCAACCTGTCTTTACTGTGGCTAAAATTTTAGTTTTTCAGCACAACCATATCATACTGACTGCCACATCAGCAGGATATGGTTATGCTTAAGCCTCTTGTCAGCACACAATGCGGTTTGTTATGGTGTTGTGCTACCACAAGTAAACACTGGTCCATAAAATGACATAAGCATGATGCAGCTATGCCATCCTTATTGCACAGAACAGGGGAAAGAACAGATGAAAAAATAGGGATAGAGCACAGAAATAAAAGCATAATGGCAGAAAACAGATGGAACAATGTTACAACCACAGTGTCCAGCAGCCACACTATCGGTCAGGTCATGCTGGATCCATCGTATTTTACTTGATTGCATTGGATCAGCCACTGGTCAAAGCAGCAAATGTGAAAGTTGAGCACCCTTTCAGTAAGGGAGAGTCTGCCATCCCTTTTGAGAAACTGGTTCCATCGTCAATTTTCAACAAAAGTCAAAGTCTATTTTAATAACTATCACATGTTAGTCTACTCCAGCAAAACGAAGCATCTTGTGGCACCTTAAGAGCTAACTCATTTTATTTTACCATAAGTTTTTGTGGACTAACGTCCATTTCATCAGATTCATAAAGTGTGATCCTCACTTGTCAGGGATAATGTATACATCATCATAAAGAGTTAAGAATGTAAGGGTTGGAGAAAAGGCCAGTTCTTCTGATGCATCTTTATAATTCAACATTATAAGTCAAAGTTACCGCATTTTTGTAGTGCTGGCTTTCTTGCAAAATTTTAGACTCCCTACTTCTTTAAATGCTCTTTTAGATGGATCATTTGCTCACTTTGTTGCTTGGTGCCAAAAATTGTGCAGGGTTTACCATGATTTGCATCCACACTTCTCTTCAAAAACCCAGTTTTCTGGTCTCTGAGAAATTTCCTTTATGGATATACTTCTGAGTGCTAAATGAGTACTAATTGAAAGTTCTCACCGCAGCCATCAAGTGCAAATGAAAAATGTAAAAGTTCACAGTCACACCCAAAGCATTACTGAGGGAGGAGGGTTACAATGCTCTCCACTAGCATATAGGGACAAGGCACATCACATCATTATTTACAAATGGACAGGTTAAAGAAATGGGAAACAGACTAGTCTTAAAGCAACAAGTGCTACGTGGACTCTGCTCATACCAGAAGTTTATCAACAGCTTACAAACCATTACTTTTTTTTCTCTTCTAACTACAATCAAACTGCAAAAATGGCTTTCCACAGACATTTCCCATCCTTAACAACTTGAGTATTGTGCACATTCCAGTGGTTAGTAGCAGCTGTTGGTCACTAAGGACATAAAACTGGGACCACATTGTATACTGTATAGTTCCAACCTCTGAAAAAGCCCAGAGAAGGGTATCCCATTATTGCATAGAACAAGAAGTATGCAAACCACAGAACAGAGAGTCCTGATTCATTATGAGTCACAAGAAAATGCCTGAAGGTACAAAACCTAAATCATTAACCTCCAGATATTGTCAATTTAAACTCACAGTGGGCAAGAACAACATCCTTCACCAAATCAGCAAAGAGTCTGGAGGCACCTAAAGACATCTAATGGGGCAGGGGGAAGATAAGCTTTTATGGTCCAAGGATTATTCTGTCAAACGCTTGCAGGATTTAGAAAAGTTTTTTTTTCTGCATGTTTTTTCTCAAACTTGTCCTACACATATTAATAGGAACAAAATAGATGTAAGCATAGGGGCTAAACCGCCATGAAACAATGATATTCCTATGTAAAGCTTGAACATATAGAAGATAAACCCACAGATCATTCACAGCCACATTTGTGCCTCCTACACCACTACACTTTTCTGCGGGAAGGGCGGGGTGTCACTGAGAGAGTGAGTCAAGCTGCCAGCTTCATAGCCCTTAGGCTAGGACTGGGCAAAGTGCAGACCCTCAAGCTGTTGGACTGCAATTCCATGTGTCAAGGTTTGAAAATTTGCATGTACAGAGTACAAAAATAATTAAGAGTGTAAAAAAAAATGCAATCCTGAGAATGTACATTGTGCTTAAGAAAATGAGATTTGATTATTTCACAAGATCCAGCTCTGCAGTTCTAAGATTTTAAGGGCAATTTAAGGGTCTAAAACAGTAGCTCCCAGTCTTGAGTAACCAAGGTGTTCTTGGACTGCAACTTCCAGAAGCCTTCACCACTAGCTGTGCTGCTTGGGATGTCTTGGAGTTGCCGTCTAATAATACCTGCATAACCCAAGGTTGGGAACCACTGTACTAGAGGATCTCTTTCCTAGCAAGCTAACACTTGAGCCTGGGCATATAAACATTGATAAGAAGACAAAAGTCCTAGATCATTGGATTACTAAAGAACTGTGAAACAGTTATCGCGGATTGGTTTCTTCTGGATTCCTTCACAAACATTCTGCCTAAGTAACAGTTTAAAGATAGAGAAAAGTCATAAAGAGAGTACTATGGGTGCAGTCTGCTATACCAGCAGGTGTACATGGGAACAAGCCAAAACATAAATAATAAGTTGCTTCCTTAGGAATTTGTAGGGGAAGCAAAAGCAATCCAAATTAGAAAATATAAGTAAATGTTTTCCTACTGAAGGAAACTGCCCCAATACTGAATTGCTAACATATGGGAACTGTGCCAGTTAACAGTGGTAAGCAAAAGAGAGAAACAGAAATATAGGGAAGTGAGATACAGCAACACGGGCACCAGGCATCAAAGGACAGAAGGCCACAACACAGCAGCAGGCTTCATTACCAGAAGCCAGCAACACAAAAGAGATATGGAGATCATCCATAGATGCAGACTGGCAAATGGCAATGGCTTTCGTCCTTAGTGACCAATACCTTTTTGCTATTTTAAGCTAAAAAAATCATTTTGATAACTTTGTCCTTTTTACTTTTTGTAATATTTTATCTTTCGGCTCCTTTCCTTCCTTCCTTCCTTCCTTCCTATAAAATACATAAAATCCCATCCAGGTCTTGGTTGGATTTTGAGCACAGAGGAAATCCATGTACTATTTTCAGTGTCTTGCCACGCCAAACTACTGGGGATTGTGGCAATTCATTCGGATGGGAGTGCTGGCAACTTCTTCTTTTTTCTTTTTAGTAAACTTCCTGTAAAGCATTAAGCAAAGGAGCTGGACTGCTTGGGAGTGGAAAGGAGAAAGTGTTATTTGGTTGAGCTTGATGGGATCTTTCCCCTTGTAGCCTCTTGAGTTTCCCCATCTCAAGGCAACAAGGTGTAGGGAGGTAGAATTACCACCGGAGGAGCCAAACCAGGTAACTTTCATAGAGGGTAACTTCATAACTATTCCAGAACCCTCACTTTTCTATTGCTCAGGTTCCTATGTTGTTTGTAGCACTATGTTCACTGTTAATTGTCAAAGCCTGCAATCCTCAAAATACTTACACGGGATATAGGAATAAATGCCACTGAAGACAGTAAGATTAAGGTCTGAGTCAAGACAGATATGCCCACACTAACAGTTTTCCAGCAGCTATTTCACAACATGAGTAGTAGCCAGTAAAACAGAGATGGGAAAACTGTCCCACCAGATATTGTGGACATGAAATCCCAGAAGCCTTAGCCATAATGAACTTCTGCAGGGGCTCACACCTGTGCCTGAATCGGGAGTGGGTGGGAGACGGTACCACTTGCTCTAGGACCTGAAACAGCTAATTACAGCTGTGCAGGGCCCCCATCCGAAAGAATCCTGGAATGTGTAATTTGGCAGAGGGGCTCTGAATTTTCTGCTGGAGCTCTCTAATGCACTCCACTGAACATTTTAAGTCAATGAAACCACAAATCCCAGGATTCCTTAGGATGGAGCCATGACAATTAAAGGTGGCATCAAAGGCTCCTAACTGTTCAGTGTAGTCATATCCTGTGCCTCCCAGATGAAGTCATACACGAGGCTGTCTAAAGGGGGGGCCCTAAGACCAGCGAAGGGGACGTGGTGGCGCTGCGGGCTAAACCGCAGAAGTCTCTGTGCTGCAAGGTCAGAAGACCAGCAGTCGTAAGATCGAATCCAGGGGACAGAGGGAGCTCCCGTCGCTTGTCCCGGCTCCAAAGCATGTAAAAATGCAAGTAGATAAATAGGGACCACCTCGGTGGGAAGGTAACGGCGTTCCGTGTCTAGTCGCGCTGGCCACGTGACCACGGAAACTGTCTTTGGACAAACGCTGGCTCTATGGCTTGGAAACGGGGATGAGCACCGTGCCCTAGAGTCGGACACGACTGGACTAAATGTCAAGGGGAACCTTTACCTTTACCTTTTTAAGACCAGCGAAGCCTAAAGTCTGGTATCAGTGGCGTCTGGGGTGACGCAGAAGCATTTTATGGATGCTGACAGGAACAGGCAGAGCTCAGTCTTGCGGGACCTGCCTCGCCTTTTGTGACAAGCACGAGCTCTTAACAACTGGAGCCAGGCACAGAAGAAGAGAAACCGCTGGAATCAAAGAGGTCCGAGCCCGGGAGCGCGGTTAAGTCTAACTACTGCGGGTCTTTCCAAAAAAGCCCAGATCCACATACATGGGCCATCCACCCCCAGCTTTCGTCCCTTTTTTCAGTGGCAGGGGGAGGGGTCGTGGGTGTCGCTCCGTTCACTTGTTTGGGAGTCGGAAATGCTTTCCGATCGAGTCTAAGCCACCGGAGATCCACCGCCGGCGTCTCCTGCCAGGCTTCCTTAGGCGCTCCGGCAAATGAGAAAACGGAATCCGACGGAGCCGCTGGAGGCGCGCCGGCCGCGTTCGGGGCCGAGGAAAGCTGCAGACGGAGCGTAACCTCTTTCCCGCCGTTGTTTATGCAGTTAAGGGGCAGATCCCCTTCGTGTGTGTTTGCATCTTTCCAAACCAACCACCCAACCCATCGAAAGGTTAGGGGGGCGCACCCTCGGAGTTCAGGATCCGAAGGGGTCAGAGTCCGGAGAGGATGGAAATTATAGGACCTGTAGCGCGACCGGCACGACGATTTGTTTGGAGAATAAAAAAGGGACGGCAGGAGCTTTTCTACGGTTGAAGATGGGCTTGAATGGAGACCGGCGGCCGCGTTGCTCGGGATGCCCCGCTGTGTTTTCTTAAAGGGACCATGCCAGAGGATGGTCGGAGCGCTCCTGCTGCTACGTCACCAGTGCACATCTGTCTTGGAAGGATGACTTCCGTAATAGGCGGGCCTTGAAGGCTTGTCTAGGGAGACTCATGAATGAAAGTAGCTTTAAAAAAAGCCGCACACACACATCCTTGCAGAAGCCCAGGTTTTTTCTGCATCAGGCTAAATGCAGACGCTTCTGCAGCAGCAATCCTCTGGGTCATGAGAAAGGATGAAAGCTGCATCTCTCTGAAGCATCTCTTTCTCCAGCGGAATATGGGAGGCATCCTGCCCCGCGCTAGATGCTTCGCTCTTTCTGCATCCATCGTCTTGCTTTGGCTGAGGCAGGTTCCAGCTGAGGAGTCAGGATGGACAGGTAATCCTTGGCTTCTTAGGCAGAGCAGCAGTAAACAAGGGGCATACATTTTTCCCCCCATGAGGAAGCAATCCAAGTAGAAATAATGCATGAGACATCATCAAGGCTATAATGGACCTATAATATTGTGAGCATCTGAACAGAGTGTTTCTCTGTCATTAAAAGAGAGCTTGTATGAAATAAATGATTTAATTGGAAGCCTATGGTAAAAAAAATAGTTATAGGATCGCTTTTTGTTTTTGCATATACATCAGATTGTGCACAACAATGACAAGTGTGTAATGGGAGGAGTATGAAAGTTGCTTGCCTCTTTTCTTTATTGATGTTTATTCTGCTAGCCAAGAAGCTTTCATTGAGAACAACATAGTTGTTAATGAAAGGATGTTCAACAAGTAGTGGGGGGGGGGGTGTTACAAAGACAGAAATGGAGATTTTTTGCTCTCCTCTTAAAAACACACAGAATCCTGTGTCAGCAGAAGCAACAGGGATATTTGAGAGATCTGTAATTAGAGGTGAAGCTTCACAGTTGGGCTGAATGAAGAAGTCTGCCATTGCAGGCTAATCATAGGGCCCCAGCCTCTTATCTGTCATAGTGCTGTGTATGAGAGACAGAAAGGGGGGGGGGGAATCAGGAAGGTGGTAGAGATTAAAGTGTGGGGGACCGAGGTCAAATTCCCATTCACCTGTTACACTTGTTTGATCACCTTTGACCTCTTAGTCAGACCTACCTTACAAAGTTGTTGTGATAATATAATGAGGAGGAAGCATAACTGAATGCTGTCTTGGAGGAAGGGTGGAATGTTACTATAATAAATATCTAGTGAAAGAAAAAGGGATCCAACCCAGTCTCCCGTGTTCTTCAGCCAACCAACTCTTCATTTTCCTTCATTTTCTTTCCCATGAATTTTACATTGAAAGGGCAGCTGTAACAGTCTATACTTTTCGATTCTCATTATATACCGAAGTATTCCAGCTTTCTACACTTCACATGTTTTATCATGTCCTGGTCTTTCTTCATTCCTTTTTGTTCTTCTTCAAGTACCCACCCTCTCAATGCAAGAAACTCAATTCTGCAACAAATCTACATTTCAAATGCTGTTACCTTTGTTGTAGTTGCCTGTGTTGAAGCCCATGATTCAAATTCCTTGGCATACTGTAGAACTGAGAATATACAGTGCTGTACAATGTGCATTCTCAAAGCCAATATTAAAGGTTTCCCCCCCCTTTCCCCCCTTCTTTTTTCTTTTTTGGGAGAGTTTGTTGGTTGGTTTGGTTTTTTGGATATTACATTGTTCATCTTGAAGAACCTGCTCTCGGGCACTTCTGCTTTGACCTCTGTGACAATGATCCTGCAACACTTACCCTCTACTACAATCCTTAGTATATTATAGCTAGCACTAGGACTATATCTAGAAAAATTGTCATAGTGGGATGCAAAGATTTTGGTGAGGCAGGTTTTTCTGTACATGTATTGAAATGCATGCACTGCACATATAACATAGGGTGCACTTCCCTTATGTATGTGTGTGTATGCAGATGCATGTTTCATTGTTAAGATTTTATTTCATGACATTTAGAAGGCTGCACAGAGTTGGAGTAAATTCTCACCGCTGGGAATTTAACAGGTGTAATGCAAATCAACCACAACAATAACACACCATTACATTCTTCATGCTAGAGGCACCAATGAACTTTCACATGCCAGGTCAGGGTGTCAGACACCCGAACATCTTCTACAAAACTTTATAGACCTCTAGGGAAAAAAAGAAAGAAAGAAGGCTGACCGCCAAAGAATTGATGCTTTTGAATTGTGGTGCTGGAGGAGACTCTTGAGAGTCCCCTGGACTGCAAGGAGAACAAACCTATCCATTTTGAAGGAAATCAACCCTGAGTGTTCACTGGAAGGACAGATCCTGAAGCTGAGGCTCCAATACTTTGGCCATCTCATGAGAAGAGAAGACTCCCTGGAAAAGCCCCTGATGTTGGGAAAGTGTGAAGGCAAGAGGAGAAGGGGACGACAGAGGATGAGATGGTTGGACAGTGTCATCGAAGCAACCAACATGAATTTGACCCAACTTCGGGAGGCAGTGGAAGACAGGAGGGCCTGGCGTGCTCTGGTCCATGGGGTCACGAAGAGTCGGACACGACTAAACGACTAAACAACAACAGGGAAAAATCAGAAAAGTTGTGTTGCTGTCCTGTGTTGAATGTATATGTGTGTCCTGCCTCCCTATATTTATAATTATTTCAGTTGCTTATCTTTCCCTTCAAACAGTAAACAATCTCTTCTCTAGGACCTGTATGTTATAGGGGGTATGATGCACCAAAGAAAAAAAATTACTAGATTCTATTGTCCCTGCACTTTCCGTAATTCTAAGAATTTGTAACTCAAAATCTGGCAAGCTGCCATTCTGATGATAAACATTCTTATCTTGCAAAACCTGGAGGAATAAAGGCCTTATAACATAGAGCATCTGGAGCAGTAGAATACTAGAAAGCTAGAGTCCTGGAAAACCAGAGTATTGTAGCTATAGAAAGTGCAAGTCCTGCATCTTTTGATTATGCCTTGTTATCATTTATACAACTTGTTTAACTGTCTGGAATGTTACCTTGCTTAAATCAAGTGTTGGCTAATTGTTTTGCAATGATTTTAGTAAACTATTGTTCAAACTTTGAATTTAAAAGAACTTTCCTTTTCAGGGCTACTTTTTTCTACACTCCCCCTTAATTATTTCAACACCCTATACACACAAATTTTCAAATCTTGACATACAAATTGCTTCTGGATGGTGAGACAGAAATAAAACTTTGAACAAGGGAAACATACAAACAAACTAACAGCTGTCCCTATTAAGAATGCCACATTGGATTTTTGTGGGGCATTGCCACACTTACCATAAGATTGAACAATTTGCATGGCTTTGGGAAAGCAGTCCCCAAGTTCTAGAAGTATTCTTTCTATCTTCAAAATCCTGGTGAATACCCTGGTTAAGAATAGCAGCAGAGTCTGCAGGGAGCGGCCTTGGTGGTTTGTTTGTGGGAAGCAAGAGTTCCTGACTCAGGTTTCGGGTTTCTTTCAGAGGAATCTGGACTGTCATTATACCTTTCATGTTATCACACATTTTCACCAGCAAACATGACAGAACTCCTGGGTCACTTTTAATTTTGAATGGCACAGGTGTGTGCTTTTGGAATTATGCATTGGCAGAAATCCTGTTCAAGGTATTCCTGTGAAAGTGTTCCAGGTGTTACACCCAGGCAGCCTGCATTGTGCAAGTTGATTGCACGTTCAATCGCCAGCTCCTGTCAGGACTTCTGTGGAATGCCAGAGCTGCTCAGTCCCTGCCAACATGACCAGCGGTTGAGAACGCTGAGAATTTTAATGGAAAACATCTGAAAGACTGCCCATTTGGGGATGGCTGATGTGAAGGATGCTACTGATTGGCAATGAGACATCTCCAGGGCACTGAAAGACATGGATGACTTAAAAGGGTCAGAGGTTCTCTGATGACCTTTTCTGAGTTTGTATTGGGACTTTGAATAGTTTGCTTATGTTTTCCCAGGGATCAAGGAGGGAAGCTACTCCCAGATACACCATGAAATCATAATACCTCAATGGAAAGCAGATGGAAGTTCTGGCAATAATAAGGTAGGTGGCTTCACCTTAGTGATGGGAAAAGGTATATGCTTCCTGAAGGTGTCTATCTCTGGACTAGATCAGATGGAAACCTCTTTAATCTCTCTAGATTGAGAGCAAAGACTAAAGTCCAGCTGAAATGCATGTGGGACTTCCTCTTCGTCAAAGATGCAGCTGTTGTTGCCCATTCTGCTGAAGAGCTCCAACAACTTATGAACCGTTTTAGTAAGGCCTGCCAAGATTTTGGATTAACAATCAGCCTGAAGAAAACACAAGTCATGGGCCAGGGCGTGGACTCACCTCCCTCTATTACCATCTCTATACAAGAATTGGAGGTTGTTCATAATTTCGTGTACCTTGGGTCAATGATCTCTGACATTCTCTCTCTAGATGTTGAGCTGGATAAACGCATTGGCAAAGCAGCTACCATGTTCTCTAGACTCACAAAGAGAGTATGGTTTAATAAGAAGCTGACTGCATATACCAAGGTCCAGGTCTATAGAGCCTGTGTCCTGAGTACACTCCTATACTGCAGTGAGTCCTGGACCCTTTGTGCACAGCAGGAGAGGAAGCTGAACACGTTCCATATGCGTTGTCTCCGACGCATTTTTGGTATAGAGTAGTCCTAGAATGAGCTGGAATTTTTAGCATGTATACATTACTGAAACAGCGACGTCTACGTTGGATCGGGCATGTCGTGAGAATGGCTTATGGTCGGATTCCAAAATATCTCCTGTATGGAGAATTAGTGGAGGGAAAGCGCCCAGAGGGAGACCACAGCTGCGATACAAGGATATCTTCAAGCGGGATCTGAAGGCCTTAGGAATGGACCTCAACAGATGGGAAACGTTGACATCTGACCGCTCAGCCTGGAGGCAGGCGATGCATCATGGCCTCTCCCAATTTGAAGAGATACTTGTTCAGCAGGCCGAGGCAAAGAGGCAGTCCCGAAACCAGCAAAATCAGGGAGCTAGACAGGGGACAGATTGTATTTGTCTTCAGTGTGGAAGGGATTGTCACTCTCGAATTGGCCTTCTCAGCCACACTAGACGCTGTTCCAAGACCTCTATTCAGAGCACGTTACCATAGTCTCTTGAGACTGAAGGATGCCTACACAAAATGCCTTTGAGAGAACCGTTATTCTCTTGAGCTGATCATTGGCAGGAATAAATAGTTGCTGGTTTGCTGATGCAATCTGAATCAAAATAATGTGTGAAGATTTTCTGTGGCTCTTCAAAGTGGGTATCTTTCAGGAGATTTAAAGCCATTAAGAATTGTTTCTCATATTTGTTCGAATATCTCTCCTGCTACTTTGAGCAAATTGTCATATTTATGCTGTGACACAGGTGGGCCCAACCTTACATATTTATTTTGCATATGCAAAAGTACTTCTAAAAAAAAGAATTGTCTGCTATTTTGTATATTATACTGTAAGCATCCCTTATGTGACTTACTTTTTGGTACCTCTAAAATTTACCTGCAGTCTTCTGTGAAAACAATTAACACAATGATAACTCCCAGGTGTAATAAATAAATAAATAAATAAATAAACAAACAAACAAACAAACAAACAAACAAACAAATAAATAAATAAATACATACATACATACATACATACATACATACATACATACATACATACATACATACATAGTTGGGACCACTTTATATATATCTGGAGCCTGTGGAAAGTAAGTCAACCTAAAAAGAAAAAGAGCTTTATGGCCTTGTACAAGATCCAGAAACCTCTCTATTAGACCATCAAAAAATTTTAAATAGGTAGATTTCATGTTCAGCGTGACTCTTCTTCAGGCTGGCTATGGCAGAGTTTGAGAGGGGAGATATTATTTATGCTTGTTTTTGGAAAAGAAGTTAAAAAGGGAAAGAAATATAGAGCCTATGGGACTATGGGAAGGAGATGGTGGTATCCTTATACACTATTCATAATGCAATAGGGCTTCACTTAGCTGCTCTCATCTCTCATTTCTCATTAAATCTCAGTTTGAGCCTGCTTGATTTTCATCAAACCATCTAGTTTATCCCTGGCTGAAATAGGATTTAAATCATTGTGTAGGCAGAAGTAGGGTTTTTTTGATCTTGCAGATGTTTTGGACTTCGGCTCCCAGAAGCCCCTGCTACTGTGGTCAATGTTAAAGGACTGTGGGAGCTGCAATCTGAAATATCTGGAGTGCAAAAGATTCCCCACTTCTGAAGTAAGCCACTTAGCCAGAACTAGAAGCACTTCACACCATTTCCTCTACTTGAGGATCCACACCCTCTTCTTGGCCGTTTATCCATCAAGAAATGTTGCCATGAACTCAATTTTGAGGTTGCAACAGCTGGAATAACTGCAGCTGCACTTCCAGAAGTGTTTGCCAGCTGTCTCTGCATGAAACCCAGCTTTTACTAAGGCCTCCCCACCTGGTTGTGGTACAGTGGCTGTTTGTGTATTCACAGGAATCTGATTGTCTGACCTAGATGTTGGATGTAGGCAATAGCACTGTTAGCCTTCCATCTGCTACAGGCCTGAGGCCAATACAGAGAGTTTCTCAATCCCCTACACAGTTATTTCCTGCAGGAAAAGAAATGCCACAAGTGTTCAGCAGCATTGTCAAAGGAGGTAATTCAGTTGTTGTTAGTCTGTGTTTCTATGGCAGAAGCACCAGATGGGTGTGAAGCTTGGGTAGCTAAATGTCCTACTTTGCAGGTATCAGTTCTCTGCTGGTCTTCTCAATTAAAGGCGAGTCCAGCTCAACTCCAAGGGACAGGAGGAGCTTTAAAATTCCATGTTAATCATTACCACCTTGACAGGAGAGCAAGCAGGGAGGCACCCAGCTTACATGGTCATCTACTCACAGTCTTCCTTACTATGTTGTTGCTATTATAACTGTTGTAGTTGCAAAATTAAGGGTTAAAAAGCATGTGGTGGGATGTGATATAGTATAGACGATTTATATTATTTCACTTTTCCCTCCATTGGCCCAGGCTGATTAACTGAATTGTTCAGTAAAGAGTTTGCACAGGAACTATCAAGCTGCAAACTAAATCCATACGTATCTCCTAAATCTCAGACCAGTGGGTTAGCTATAAGCAAGGATTCCCCAGGCAGCTTACTGGGGCCCTGTTTTTGGTGTGGGAGTCAGGATTGTGCAGCAGCAGCTGTCCATCATCTTGGGAACATCCTACTGCTTCCCTAGAGGTGCTGTGGGCTCTGCAGGGAGGATGCTGGTTTATCTCCTAAACCAATAAGATCCAGGTGGGCTGGCGGGTGGGGATTCACTAGTCAACTGAAGTGCTGCAGTTATTGTTCTAGTTTGGCAGGGAAGTATATAAGACCTTTTTCTGGCACTTCTCCAGCCAGTGTGCTGCAAGACTTTGCCCGGCCACCTATCCCACTAATGATAATGGCTATATAGTTGGGGCCACTTTAAGTCACTTGGGGGAAGGGTCCTGTTCATACACTTACTGTCATTTCATCTCATTTCTCCTTTTTCGTCAAACTTTGCTGGGTTTATATCTGTATCTTTGAGACTCTGCATGTAGGCATTGATCCAAGGTGTGAGGGAGGGGGCAGATGGCCCCCTGTCCCAGGATGGAGGTTCCTTCTTGGCAGAATCACAACATGAAGAGCAGTGGTGGCATGCCCAGCTCAGGGAAGTCAGCCTCCCCACTTTGTAAAAGACTGCAGATGGTCCTTTTAGCTCTCTTGTTCCTGGGAAATATCCAACTTGGTTTGCAATCCTTGGCTTCCCAGCATTGGCTGTCAGGCAAGTCATCCAATGATTGGATACTATTTCCTTATTTATTTATTTATTTAACTTATATGCCGCCCACTCTACCCAAAGGTCTCTGGGCAGCTTACAACAATTAAAATACAATAAAAAAAGATAAAACAATTAAAATACAATTAAAATATATACTCTAAAAATTGCCATCAGGACCCACAGTTGATATTATTTCAATTAAAAGCCTTCTGGAACAGGAAGGTTTTGACCTGGCGCCGAAATGTCAACAGCGTCGGCGCCAGATGAATCTCCCTCGGGAGGGCGTTCCATAGTCTGGGGGCAGCTGCCGAAAAGGCCCTTTGTCTACAAGCCACCCCTCTCACGTCCTTGAGGGATGGCTCTTTCAAAAGGGCCCCCTGGCTAGATCTTAACTGCCGGGTAGGTTCATATGGAAAGAGGCAGTCCTTCAGGTATGCTGCTGTAACTGATAAAGTCGTGGCCCTTTTTCTATCCATCTCAATTGACATTCATGTGTGGTTTCCTTTATTGAGTGGGTGCTGCTCACCCAGACCTGCTGCCTGAGCTCACGATATCAGAACCTTCAGCCCAGGCCGCAATCTTATTGCTACAGGTGTGTGTGTTAATGAAGTTAAATTGTAGAACATGCACGAGGTTACATAGTCCTGTGATATTTTATGGAATCATGTGGAAGGGTTGCCTGAGCTTCTCTAGAACAAGCAGAATGCATGCATAAAACCACTTGTGATTTGAGAGTGACAGATTCAGGCTTTCTTGTATAAAAAAAGCTTTTTCAAGAACTGTCAGTTCCTGAATTCCTTGTTGCCTAGACAATGAGGAGAAACAGCTGATAGGAGAGGCGAAGCGCCATAATAATCAGGAACATTGATCTGCTGGACTGTGGAGCTTGAACGGCAGAGTTACAAGTCCAGAATATGTGTGTAAATGTTATACAGTACAAACAAAAATACTGTCCTGTCATGTCTGGCTATAAGTTCAAATCCAGCAGCCAGAAGGGTAAGAAGAATAAACAGAGAGAAGCAATAGCAGCTAAAGGAAACCAGTGAAACCTCAAGTATTTTGAAAACGACAAGGCCTTCGATATTTTTGGTTCAGGTAACACATGACAAACCAACCAAATGCTTTCTTTTTTCAGGCTGAATATTGATATTAAACAAAAATAGTCAAAAGGGGTGGGAGTTAGGGAAGAGCAGGAAAACCACAGAGTGGACCATGGTACAGTTTCAGAAATGAAGAAAATATAACCTCAGAATTCAAATAGAATTTTTCCTTCATGATTCATGGTATTTTATGTTTTGGCCATGATGGGTGGGTGAGTGAGGTGAGGGTTCATTTTTCAAGTCTGCACTGAAGGGAAAACTGCTTCTTTGGTGGTTGGGCTCCAATTGACTCAATCCTTGTCTTCTTGTGCACCCCCATTTCTCAGAAAAGTGATGAATGATCAAAACTGTGAGAGGAAGTCTCACTTAATATTACAGCAGGGAAGAAAAGAGGTGGTGTGGATCTGAGAATGGTATTCCACATATATATTACCACAGCCATCTAAAAGACAAGGACACCAACGAAGTAGTGTAGCCAGCCATTGGGAGATCCTCTAGAATAGTGGTCCTTGGGTATTCTTGGACTACAACTCCCAGAAATCCTGGCCGGCATAGCTAGTTGTGAAGGCTTCTGGGAATTTGTCCTAGAACATCTGGAGACCCACTGCTCTATAAGATGGGACATGTTTGTTCTCCACATTGAGGATGGGACCACATGTGTAATCTTGGTGCAATTTTTAGCTTCCTAGGAACTAAGATTTCACTATTTTTCCTTTAAAAAAAACATCAGCAGGAACTAAAATTAATCATTTTATTTTTTCATTAACAGTGAATTGTACATTTTTAATGTCTAATATATGTTTGCAACAATAAAGATATGCAAGGGAAGGAGAAGATGACTTGTTACTTGCACATATATGTTGACTTCCACTAAATGAGTCCATTAGCTAACTGTTGCCAGTAATAAGCTGATGACTAATTGGAGCACTATTAAAAAATTGATTTGCCAACTTCCCTTTCTGAGGCAATGTCCGTTGCTGTAGTGAGACAACTCTTATTCTTGTTCAGAACATGTTTTAGGTAACCACAATGTGTCCATATATTTGCATATTGTAAGACAAGTTATTGACCATATAAGTCATCCACATACAAAGTGTGGGATTCTAGTATCTCCCATGGCTTCTCAAAGGGGTATTATTTTGGATGTTTTATTCTGCTTTGTGTTTCCTATTGCTTCTTTCAGTTTATATTGAGGTCCTGTATATGGATCACTCCATAGTAGAAAGAAAAGCACAGTACTTCAAGGACAATGTTTAGGTGTTTACTGATATTCCGGGTATTATATTTATCATTTATGCTGTGTTTTAAGGATACAAACATTGTGGCAGTATACTTACAAGTAAAGATAAAGAAGTAAAAAAAAACCCCAACAACAACAACAACAATGATGATGATGATGATGATGTGCCACCAAGTCAAGTCTGACTTACAGTGAACCTTTTCAGAGTTCTCTAGGTAGAGAGCACTCAGAAGTAGTTTACTGTTCTGGGGGCATTCTGGTGCAGTGCAGCTTGCCCAAGGCCACACAAGCTGGATCTTCTGGGATGTCCAGTGGGGAATTGAACTCACAACCTCTAGCACTACAGCCAGAAACTTAACTCACTGAGCTATCCAGCCAGCTAATCATTCCATTAGTAGTTTTAAATTGTTAAGATGGCATGGCACAGCACACAGGCAGAAACACATGGAGACTGAGGAAGCATAAACTTGTAGTAACACTTATGTGTCTCATCTAGGTTACTTCTGGATCCCAGCAGTGATACATGCAATGCCATTTGAAAACCAGAGCTATACATTATCTGGAAGCATGCTGTGGACCAGTAAACCTGCAAAACAATGTATATTTATGCAAGAGGGAACTGAGTTATACTGGAGTAGTGTCTAAGTAAACATGTGTAGCATAGGGCAGAAGGTGCTGTGCAGACAAGAGATTACAAACCAGTGCAATCTACAAAATGCTATTTATGTTTATTGCCTTGTGCTGGTAAGACCACCACTTAGGAAACAAGTTTAGATGTTCATATATCTGTCTAAGCCTTGTTGGCATACTCACAACTACTTCCCTTTACCCTTTGTGGCAGGAACAAACAAACCAGGAAACGTGGCTGGTTTATTTGTTATGTTAGATGAGTTGAGGCAGCACCCCAGCCATCAGATTTTAGATGTCATTCCCGGGCAAGAAGTTGTTAGTTGGTCAATGTATTCTTGTATTTTTACAGCTAGAGGTGAGGAGAAGTGCTTGGGAGATTTTCTGTCTCTTGGACCAAAGTAATTTGAGGAGCTTTGGACAAAATTCATTCTTGACTTGGGTGGGTTGCCATTTGTTCTTCTTTCTGAGGCACCAAAATGCCATGGGGCTGGCCTTCCAAGGAAGTCATCTACTAACTATAGCTTCTTGCTTCATCTGAACTCAGAAACCATCATGAACAGGTTTGGAATGAGACAGAATATGAATCCATGGTTTGCAGTTGACTTATTTTGAACTTGATTCTTAACCAGTTTCTTGGTTAGTGGAAGCCTTTTGGTCTGTTCCCTGCTGCTGGAAAGGAACAGGGCGGATGAAAATCAATGATGGTTTAAAATCAGATTGATTTAAATCACAATTTAAATTTTAATAAATCATTTTTAATTTAAATAATTAAAAAAAACCAATTTTTCAAATTTAAATAGTGATTTAAATCCCATCTAAATCGTTATTTAAATCAAATCCACCCTGGAAAGGAATAAGTCAAAGTGAGGTGCCCATGCCAACAAGGCTCATTCATATTTCAGTTTATTAAAGTATGGCATGACCATCCAAGTGTGTCCAATGGTTGTGTGTGTAATTGGTAAATTTTATATTACATGCAGCATCCACCCAGAGCTGAAGTTGGTATATCAGCTGAAGGAAGAAACTTTATCTTGGATATTAAGAAAAATGAGTAAGTAATCCATTCTGAAATCTTGTATGATAAGAAAGGGTATACAGATATTTAAATACATAATTCTGTTAATCTGTTTGGCAAACAGTTATATTACAGTTTCTATCTATTGTTTGCATTGCAGACCACTGTAGTACATATCACAGATGGTTGCTCCAAATTCCTTCCATGATCATGGAGGAACGAATGTTCAGATGAATATGTATAAAGTATGTGATTAGAGAATCTCATTGAGCAACATGCAGTCCTCTGAATATTGATGAGCTGCCTTCAGCACTAGCTATCAAAGAATGGTGGGATCTGCAGGCTAACAATATCTTGAAGGCCACACATTGTCCACCTCTCGTATTACATATATGCATCTGCTTGTTGCTATGGAACAGACTCCAAACTGCTCTGTATATAACATTTGAGCCACCAGCAGCTTCTTTTCCTCCTAAAGCTTTTTTCTCATCTGTGCTTCTGTGCTTGCCAGCAGAGGTAAAAAGGAGCTGGAAGGAGGGGTTCAGGCAACATTGGAAGGGTTCCGCATTGCTTTTTCCTTTCTTTCAAAGTTCTTCCCCTTGTAGGTGAAAGTATAAGGTGCTATCCAGCTTTATTGCATCAAGCTATGGTGTGATGCATATCTTGCTTCCAAGAAGTTAAAGGAAAGACAGCAACCTTTTGAGTTGCATTCTGCTGTTCCTTGCAACAATGTCTCTCTGCTCTAATGAGCAAGATACTGAAATTCCCATTTACAGCATTATTGTAGAAGGCAAGGAGGACGGAGTACAAATGTTGTCCTGCTGGGTTACCCATGGCAAATGAGCTAATAAGTATGTTATGTACCATCAAGTTGCATCTGACGTCTAGTGACCCTAGTAGGGCTTTCATGGAAAATTAGATATTTGAGTGATTTTCCTAATGCCACCCCCTCCCATGACTTTCCATGGCCAAACAGGAAGTCAAATACAGGTCTCCTAAATCCTAGCCCATCACTCTATCCACTACACCATACTGGGTAACTATGAATTGGTTTAACAGAAACCATATCTTAAGGCTAATGCTATCATTTGCTCTGTACTTACGTAACTGTAAGAGAAACTCTTTTCCTATTTCTGTCAGTGCCTGGGAACATCTGGCTATAGAGCCAGGGACCAGAAGTTCAAATTGTGCCTACCAGGAGAGGGTCCAGCTGAGGTATTGATGGGTTACATGCCCTGTCACCTGTGTAGCCTTGGGCAATCTACATGGTCTCAGAGTTCCAGCAGAAGGAGGGATTGGTAAACCACTTCTGAGTATATACCTAGAATACCCTGGGAAGGTTTGCCATAACTAGAAATCAAATTGATGGTGCATAATTATATTTAATACATGGGTAAGAAACATGTGGCCTGTGGTCTCCATGTGGCCTACAACAGTTCACAGAATTCCCCAGCCAGCACGGCCCTGATCCTGCTGACCAGAGTATTTTGGGACCTGTCTTCCAAACAAGGAGTTTCTGATTAAGACATGCGCCACAAGCTTGTTTATTCTTTTGTAGCAGTAAAGATGATCTGTTTGTTTGGCTTGATTGAAAAGATGTCTGCATAGTTATCTGAGCACAGTAACACCTGAATCGATCTCCTGCAGAGCCTCTTAGGAAAGTAGGAAAACCTGTTAAATAATGCAAATGGTGCTTTCTACCAGGGTTTTTTTTTTAAATTGTGCAACATTCCAAGAAATATGGTAACATCTTTTGGGAGGCTGAAAGATATTTTGTGAAGACAGATGCAAAGTGAAAATTGACTATAGTTTTTGCATCTAAAACTAAACATAAGAGAAATACTGAGAGAGAGCTGAAGGGAATCCAACTTTCGTCCCTGCTTTAGTAAAAGACATTTATGCATCATCATATTTTGGAAGTGGTGGAATAATGTTAAATGCATTCAGAATAGCCCTGTTATAAAGTCAGGTCAGATGTCACTGATAAAACAGAGCCTTTACTCAGAAAAGTCTTAAATCTGCTCCCCAGTGTTATGTTGGTTCTGTATCCCACTGTAAACATGACCTCTGCCCATTTGCTCTTAAATTTCCAGCAGCATTTTTAATTGTTCAGAACTGCAGCGGAAGGTAAGCCTATTAATGGTGTTATCAATTGGCAGAAGCCAGATTCTTGGAGCAAAACATTAGCCCTAGATTAACTCTGAGCATGATGACATCACCTCCAGGTGCCTCCTGGGAACCGGGCTGTGCTATTTTCATCCGAGCCCTGCTCTGAACAAGCTAACAAAGCAAAACACGTATATTGTGTTGACTTCCTGAGAGAGGCCCTTATTCATCCAAGCCGGCTTTCACAGCCATTCTACTTTTCTATCAGAATGCAAGAGAAAATGAACAGGACTGGTAATTGTGTGAGATGCATAAGAAAGTTGCCTTCATCCTTGTACTTACTTTTGTTAAATTCACAGTTATTGTAGCAATCTACCTATGCCTCTCTAACAGTAGCTAGAGGGACACACATTTCCTAGGAGGAAGTACAGTATTGCACAGAAAGTTTCAGAGTTTGCTGGAACAAGCATAGGAAGTGCTTGATTTCAACATGTTTGTAAACAAAAGAAGAGAACCACAGAATCTGTTCTCGATCATCCCAGAGTGCAGGACACACAACAATGGGCTCAAGTTAAAGGAAGCCAGATTTCGGTTGAATATCAGGAAAAACTTCCTAACTGTTAGAACAGTACAATAGTGGAACCAGTTACCTCGGGAGTTGGTGAGTGCTCCAACACTGGAGGCATTCAAGAAAAATTTAGATAATCACCTGGGAGATATGTTTTGATTGTATTCCTGCATTGAGCAGGGGGTTGGACTTGATGGCCTTGTAGGCCCCTTCCAACTTCACTTTTCTATGATTCTATGATTCTAATTATGCCCTATAGGGTAAGGACACAAATTTCTATAGTTTTAGAGGCACCCCATTTAATCTAAAACAGTGGTTCCCAACCTTTTTTTGAGTTGTGACCCCATTTTATAATAGCCGAGTAACCTGTGACCCACCACAACCATATTTGCATAAAATGGCATTTTTAATGGGACAAAGTCATCAATTAGAAATTAGAGGCTTCTTTCTCCCCCGAAAGGCCTGTTTCTCATACATACACATTACCTTTAATATTCCACTCTAAAAGGTCAAGGAATAAATTATTTAACAAGGGCTATAACACATATAAGGCAACCCATGACTCCCCCACCCCCAGAAAACTGTGACCCCCCTTGGGGGTCACGGCCCCCAGGTTTGGAAACACTGATCTAAAAGAACATTGATTTGGGAGCTGGAAATGCATACCATCTGGATTTCTTCATAGTAGATTAGACTCCACAATGACGTTGGTGTCTGTTAGCAGAGAAAGACTGCCAGTTATATGAAAATGTGATTAATTCAAAGCATATTGTGATTTAAATTGCATCAATATCAGCAAAGGTCAGACGACAGGAGCACCTAAAGCTGGTTAAAACTCATGAGATAGCTTTGCCTACCACTGTCATAAACCTATCATTGGCAAAGCATTCCTTTGAATATATTAGCAACTTTGAGCAGTATCTTTAAGCTGTTAGAAGAGGTTCAGGTAATGGGGAAGCAATTAATTTGTTTGGATTAAAAAAATTCAAACATAAGTAGCTTTCATTTTCCAAACCAATAGTGGTCCAAAATGCAGTTATTCTTCAGAATTCACACATCTCCAAATGCTGTGATGCAGTTCCATCAAAAATGTGTTTAAAATGGAGGGGAAATGAGCACTCATATCCATGTATTTATAAAAATAATGTACAAAATGCATAGTATTGGAGAAACATGTTTGTTTAAAAAGTATTCCTAAAGGGAAGCTGTATATAAAAATAGATGAAATAGGTAAAAAGTGCATAACAATTTTGGTGGCCTTAATAAACTGATCTTAAAACACTAGAATGACTTTAGGGTTGGGGGGGAAGCAAAGTGTGCTGCTTATATACCGCCCATAGTGCTTAAAGCACTACCTGGGCAGTTTACAATTTAGTTATACAGGCTACAGATTGCCTCCCCCCAGTCAGCTGGGTACTCATTTTACTGACCTCCTAAAGATGGAAGGCTGAGTGAACCTTGAGCCAGCTGCTAGAATTCGCTGGGATCAAACACAAACTGTGAGCAGAGTTCTGACTACTGTATAATGCTGAAATAAACCAAAATCGACAGATCTGTACATTTTGGTTTCTTTCAGTTTAGCCTAGGCACAGTAAGTAATAGCCTAGACTTGCTTCAAAGTACAACTAGGACCAAACTTTAAATTAGAGCGCAAAAGCCCGTGCCTGATTGCACTGGAAAGGGTTGTTTTAACAGGAGCAATCTCCCTCAAAGTGACCCTTCCCTCTCCCAGGGAATCACTCCAGCCCAGACCCCAAAAGTAAAAGTCTTATTGCTGGACGAAATATGTCCACCTTGGGCATGAATCAAAGCCAGGCTAGAGTACATTTCAGTTTGCATCATGTGATTGCTCAACGAGAGGTCTAAATTGCAATCTATTTCCTCTCGTGAGCACACCCTGAGATTAGCTGAAAAGACATTTCTTGGTTTTCTGAGAACATTTTGATCTTTAAGGTTTAACTTTTCCTTGCATAAGTGATTATAAGATTATAGTCATATAATACAGTTCTACCCGTATCTCATTTGAAAGAAGCTCCATTGAGTTCACTGTTTGCATTTTGCCATAATTTCAAAATATACTTGAGTTACACAGGCCTAAGGATATGTTGAGCTTGTTAAAACTGACTCTCAATTATGTTTGGCTAGTAGTGGTTGCCAATATTGAAAAGGTGCAAGCAACATTCAGTTCCACAAAAGGTCGCTCAGTTAGATATAATCTCTCAATAGATTTGCAAACACCAGGTGTAGTTCCACTTATTTTTGTGAAATGAGTTGTTGAGATGCTGAAGCCTTGCAGCTGCAGAACAGAAAAGTTAAGGCAGATGGATCACAAAAGATAGGGACAGAGGCTCAAAGAATAGCCTTGGCCAGAGTGCAGGAATAGCCTGTGATGTCTAATAATCATCATCATGTGCCATCAAGTCAGTTCTGACTTATGGCAACCCTTTTCAGGGCTTTCCAGGTAGAGAACACTCAGCAGAATACTTTTTCCAACCTTCAGTTTGTTCTGGCCTTTAAAATATATATATATATATATATATCAGTTTACTTCTGGGGGCATCCTGGGATTTTGCAGCTTGCCCAAGGCCACACAGACTGTCTCCCCCCCCCCCCCTCTGAGAGGCACAGAGGGGAATTGAACTCCCAACCTCTGGCTTTGCAGCCAGATACCTAAACCACTGAACTAGGCATTTATTTATTTATTTATTTATTTATTTATTTATTTATTTATTTGAAAGAGTGTAAAACAGAAGTCACCTTTGATTGTAAATGGCAAGTTTTAAAAGCTGTGATTAAAGTGTAAACAAGGCTGTATTTAGCAAGTAGGTCTTTTGAGGGGGGAATACTGGATGTCTGCACAGAGGGGAAGGATATTCTGCTGCTCTGTCGTTTTGTAAAGGAGAGTTACTTTGGTAGTCTAAAAGCTGTCTAGTAACCTACCTTTTTCTTCCCCATCTCAAACATTTTTTAAGGACCTCCTTCACTTAATTTCAGATCCAAATAGTGGAGTGACCTTGCTGGTCATAAAGGAGAGGAAATGATCTGAGTCCTAACCCTACCCTCTCCATTAGGCCACAGTGTATTTTATTGTCAGGTGTATAATACATTGTACACAACTAACCCCCCCCCCCCCAATGGATTCAGTATGGGTCAAACTACATATAGAATGGCAGTCCATTATGGGATCACTGTACATTTTTGTTCAGCTCAACTGGCATCAGGATTGGACGCTAGCAATTGGAACAAAGGAGCATCAATGAAAGTTTACCAGCTTTTCCCTTTCCTGCGGCAAAAAGCCTCTTGCTGCTTTTAGTTTCAGTCAAGAAAGTTTGTGGCAGGGGTGTTCCATGGTTACCTATTCCTAATTCCAACAAACAAGCAAGCGAGCAAGCAGTCTGTCCCATCTGAGGAAATCCAGTCATATTTCTGCCATTTAACCAGTTGTTTGTCCTTAAATGTATATGCCAAACAGAGCATTTGAATTAACAGCATTACATCACATGGATGCAGTATCTCTCCACAATGTTGTCCAGAAAAAAAAGTGTTTATATTTCAGCCAGGGTGGAACTGGTTTGTGATGGCAGCTGAGACATGCAATGGTTAGTGAATTTGACCAGGTGACGCAGACAATATCCTGGCTCTCAGCCCAGTTCAAAGACCTAATTCTAGAACGACTGTATCTTGGAAGACACAACGGTGTTGCTGCCAAATGCACTGTACCGTTTCCTTGTGTCCCTCCTGCCCCAGAGTTCTGAGCAGTGAGATACTGGGTCACTTCCTGTTTCTCATTGGCTGCCTTATCTGGTTTCCTTTTCACTGCTTGTCTAATGCTCGGGAGGAAGAGAAGTGAGGGTCCATTTTAACTCTAGCTATGGAGGATAGCTAAGATTTTCCTCTCAGTGGGTGGTTCCTCTCTGGTTAACTGCCTGCACACAGAGGTGCTTAGCGGAGACAAATGACAGAAGAGGAGCCAACCTTTTCCTCTAGGTCACACAGACAATCAGAAAAAAACAGATTTGGTTCCTGGGAAATTTTAGCTCATCTTCCTTAATCGTGATTTCATTGTCAGAGGGCAAGACCAGGAAGCAAGTGATTCTCAGTTATCTCTTCCTTGGCTCTAAACATTGCACAATTTCCTAAGCAGAAAGGATGTTTCCTTCCAGCCTTTTCTTTATTTACCTTGCAGGAGGATATGCTGTTTTCTGGACTGTATTGCCTCACCACACAGTTCTAAGCAGTTGACAGGAAAACATTTTAAAGAGTGCCTTTTTTCTATAGATAGAAGGGTTGTGAGGTAAACAGTGTGCTGTCAAGTTAGTGTGATGGACTAGGACTCTGGAGAATAGGGTTCGAATCCCCACTTAGCCATGGAAACTCAGTGGAGGAAGGGAACTGGTACAACTACTCCTTAAATATCTCACTTACCTTGAAAGCTCTATTAGGATTGCTATATGTTGCTTCTGACGTGATGGCACAGAACACACACAAGTTAATTCTAGCTTTACAGTACCCCTTGCAAAGGCTTCCTAGATAGAAAGTACTCAGAAGGAGGTTTACCAGTCCTTTCTTCAGATCATGAAGAAGTTTCAGAAATGTGCAGCTTTTCCAGGGGCATATAGGTTGGCTGTTCTCCCAGGAAGATACAGCGGGGAATCAAACTCCCCACACTTGGCTCTGCAGCCAGGTACTCCAGCTCACTGAGCTATCCCAAGAGAACCAAAATGTCTGGAATCAGCAGGACTGAACAAGTGATAAAAGAAAATCTAAGATGAATGACCTAAGTTGGAGTTTTTCTCTTTAGTTTGAGGACTTGGGTGTGCAAATGGATGCTTCCAGTCATTGTAAGACACAGTACTTTCAGACACTGGGAGCTCATGGTCTAAGCAGGGGGGACCTATCTCACCTTCCAGATATGCTCCATTCACACTGTGGGGCACTGCTGCAGTTCAGATGTAACAAAATAAACTGCAAGTAGTACCTTTGAAGCAGCCCAGATTAAGTGAAAAGTGAGACGGTTTACAGGGAGATGTCTCTGCAGATACCACACTAAAACCATAATCCCAGCTCACAGATACATGTTTGTGGAGCTTAGTTACTACAAAGTGATTACTTAGCTGTATGTAAAAGATGCTGCACTTCATGGTCAGACTGGTCCTGAGAAAGTTCAGAAGTGCAGTGACTAAAGATGATGAAAATTGCTTGATATAAATTATATACATAAATCAAGAACTCTCGTTTGGCTGGTGTATCAAAGTCTGACTTAAAAGAGACTGTCTGTAACTCTGCTTGCATCCCATATGTGAAAAGAATTGGTTGTCTATTGTTATATTGTCCCCTCTTGATCACTTACGCCCTGCACACTTTAGGAGAGTACTTATGGCTCACCCTTTCTAAATGTGCTTTGTACTTCTGACAGCAGTACAGAACTTTCTTGAAACATTGCTGACTGGGGGGAAAAGACAATTGTTTGCAAATACGATTAAGCAGACAAAAAAATATTCCTATACGATTCATACAAGAACTACCAGCGAGCATCTTATTTCTGATTTCATGGGTAAACATACATCTATCTATCCTAAGGGAGATTATGGAGAAAGTGTGATGTACAGCCTCCAAGATTCATAGGCCAGCTAAACATTCCAAGCTTTAATTATTTTACAGGGGTGGAACATTTCCAGTCCCACATGGGTGGGACAGTTTTGTTTCTCTGTCATAACAAACGGGTAATGTCATGTTACTGGGGTGATTTGGTCAAGAAATTCAATTTATCCCTCGTTTGAAAGCATTTGCACAGTGCTCAGAAGAAATGGGAGTGGCAGAAGGAGAGGGATTTGAGTCCTTAACTGGTCATGCATCATAGGGAAATACATTCCTCCTCTCCTCCCAAGGTTTCTTGGCAAGCCCTTGGGATACATTGATGGTTTCAAATGAAGACTTTGCTGTTAGTGTGCAATTGACCTCCTTTTGACAAATCTCTACAAAGATCGGGTGTCTCTTATTTTTTAATGTTTCAAATTGAAAGCTGTCTGTTAAAGTAAACAGGTAATCCACTTCAGAGAGAGAGAGAAAAAATCCCCTTAAACAAAAGCTTGTGTTTGCCACTCAGCCACATAAAGAAACCTGCTTTTGGTGACACCATGTGGCATGGGGTGGAGATAGGTGACATCAGGAATTGGTGTCTGAGTGGTAAAAGGAGATGGGGAAGGCAGCTGCCATTTGATTTCTACCTTGGGGATCAAAAATATTTGAGTCTGGTATTGGGGAAACAGATAGCATCTGCTCCTCGGCCCCTATATCTCTCACACAGGTTTTTCACAGACCTTTAAATACAGTTCCCTAAGAGTAGGTTTTAATTAAGCAGGTTTGTGTCTCTGGATTTTCTGAGATCTTGTTGGCTTCATACCTCACTCCTTTCCCAGCCACTTAAATTTCCAGTCATTCTAATAACTGGACAATATACTGGGAACATATTTACGAGAGATGCTCCCTTGAGTGGTGAAACACAGATATTTTGCATAGCAAGTGATTTTCCTCACCTCAATATCTTACTTGCAGTGTGGTTTGTTTTGTCTCTGAGAAAAACCCATTGTTAGAAGAGAAATGGGTTAATTCAAGCAAATATGTACACTCTTCAATGCAAGGTTGAGCAAAGACCCTTGAAACAGTGGGCTCAAATTACAGGAAGCCGGATTTCAGTTGAATATCAGGAAAAACTTCCTAACTGTTAGAGCAGTACAGCAATGGAATCAATTACCTCGAGAGGTGGTGAGCACTCCAACACTGGAGGCATTCAAGAGAAATTTAGACAACCACCTGGCAGATAGCCTTTGATTTGTATTCCTACACTGAGCAGGGGGTTGGACTCAATAGCCTTATAGGCCCCTTCCAACTTCTATGATTCTATGAAAGTGTAGCTCCAGGGGCTATATGTGCTCTCTAATGCTGTTTCCCCTGCCAGTGATACCTTCAGGTTTCCCTGAACCTCCACCCAAAACAAAAACTGGTTTTCCTCAAGGAAAATGAAAGTGAATTGTCATTATGGAAGGATCTCAGGAATAATGGTAGAATAGTGATTTACATTGGCTGCAGTACCTCCGTCAATGTTTAACACACAAAAAAATAAAAAATTAAACTAATATAGCACCAACATTTTTTTTGAAACAGGTAACTACTTTGGTTTTTTTCTTCAGTTTTTTTCTACATGTGTTCATGTTCAGTACAGCTGCTGGAGGGTCACAGAGGAAGAAAACTGGTCCCAGACCCTGCCAAAGATGCATCTCTGTCCAAACATACTAGTTTGACTCCATGTAAGCCTAGCTTGCATGTGGTGAGTCCTGGTGGCTTCAGCCATTTCTTTGAAGCATGGGCTCACTGAGGAGATTGCAGTTGATCATTCTCCAGCCTCGGAGGCTCTGACAGGTCCTCTGGTGATACTTGTGTAATTGGGTGACAGTGCTGGAGGGAGGGAAGGTGGCTCAAGTGTAGGGAAGTTTGTATCAGCATGCCTAAAACCCAGTAGTAGCAGTCAGTTTCTTCAATCTGGTGCTGCCCAACTCTTTGTTCCCCTAATTATACTGCAATTATACTTGCATTATAGTTACAATTTTAAGGGATGGAATTAATGTGCCTTAGAATGGCAAAGTTCCCTAAAATAGATAAGACTGGTCATGTAGACATGGTATAAAACTTGAATATATTTTCCATTCTCATGGGGATTTCAGTGGTACAGGAACTGATGAAATCTCTAGAACAGCCACACAACAACAGAACTGTGGTGTATGTGTTTGTGTGCCTCTCTGTCTGGTCTCATGTTGCCATTTTATGGCACAATGGTGTTCTTTTTTTTTTAACTTAAGGTTTCTTCTGCCTCATTCATGAACTATTTGACACTCCCCGCTCTAAATGCAGCTTAACACCATGAAATAGAAGCCCCCTTCACTGCAAGCGCTTTCACTGATCCAGCCCCATGGTATTAAGATGGAGGCTTTGTCCGGAACAATGGTATCATTGAGAGTGTGGAGCAAGGCCAAGAGAGCTCTGGATGGAGCTGGAAGGAAAACACAGTCTTTAGGACATCTGTACATTATGGCTGTGAGCCAGGCCCTTGCTCACTTCTTGGAGCCAACACTGCTCCTGAGCTTAGCAGATGAATGAAGACTGCCAAAATCAGACTGCTTCCAGCCAGCAACTGTGCTTCAATGGAAGGACGCTCATTGTTGTTGGCAGCAGGCAAGTTGCATCTCCACATGTTATCCTTTCAAAGCAAAGGTTTGGTGTGGCCTTCCCCAACTGGGCACTTTCTGGAGGTGGTAGACCACAATTCCCAGCATCCACATCCAGAATAGTTTGATAGGAGGGATAGGGATGATAGGAGTTGATAGGATTAGTTGATGAATGTTTGTATGGAGTACAGAAAGATCAACATTCACTTGCCTCAGTCATGACTCACTGCTGGGCCAAGGGAATTTCCTTCTTCAAGGTTAACATCCTGCACATTTACCCAAGAATGAAGCTACATTGATCGTGATGAGATTTACTTCCTAGTAAATATGCACAAACTCAAGCTATGTGGTTCTTTGGAGGTAAATCTCACCAAACTAGTTTTTAAAAATATATGTATTTAAAAAAATGTTTTCCTCTAATCCTAAAAGCAAAAGCTGAAGCACTCAGAAAAAAAAGTGCGTGGACACAATCAGAGCATATGTTTGAGATACATCAGGTGCAATCCCAACAAGTAGCAGATTTACTTCAATCTGGTAGTGGTGTGCAGTATACATAGAATGTAATTTTCTGTTGAATAGGCTGCCAGATATTAGATATAGTGGGCACAGAAGCAAAAGCTATCTTCCACTAGACCTAATAAGACTAATGGTTCATTCCATACTTGCCTCTAACCTGGTATATGATAGGTATTAACTAGTATTGATTGATAATGGTCAGAATCCTGTTGGGCAGGGTCCGTCTGCACAATTATAACAACATCATTGACAGCAGCACATGTCTACTGATCAAAGGCATCTTTCTGTGATTTAGGGGTGCATGTGACTTAATTGCATTGTGTGAGAGCCATGTGCACACCCCAACATTCCAAAGAAGTGGCAGTCTGCCATCGACAATGATATCATTTCCATTGTGTAGGCAGAGCTATTCAGTAGGATTTCTGGCTGTAAACAAATTTTAAGGATTTTTTTTTTGCACTGGTTCAATAAGTATATTCAAAATTGGAGGTCATGAACTGCTGTCATAGTAAATAATGCAATTTAGCAGCATTTGGCAAATTGTATCTAATCATCATCTTAAGAAATAGGTTAATTGGTTTGCCTTGAGTCATCTGAAGTAATCGATTTTTCCCTATCTCTCCATTACCTTCCACAAAAATGTCTTCCCAGTTTTTAATTCTGAGTTGTGCCATAAGGTTAACTTAATATTAGAAAATGGATCAAATTGTAATTGTCATGATATTATGCAACAGAGATTTCTGACTGCAGAAGGAGTAAAACTAGCTTTGACACTGTCCGCTAATAAAGAGGTGACAAACTGTAAGATTCCAAAACAATATATCTAGCACAGTGCATTCAGCAACAAGACACCTCTTCAGTTAATGGATATCAACAAGAGAGCCTGGTGGCATAATCTAAGGTTAGGAAAGCCAGTCCTTTTTCGTTAAATGAAAGTTATCTCCTCTTCAAGGAAACATATGGTGATGATGAATCTCACATAAATTTGTGAATGTATTAATTGTTTTAAAATATTTGTATGGAATATAGAAAATAAGACCTCTAAGAACACACATTATCCAGAGTATAACATTCATTTTCAGTGTGTTACGTTTACTCCTCAGCATGAGGTTTAAATGGTCTCATCTCTGGAAATCCAGAGATTTGAGGGCAGTTCATTAAAGTTTAATGTTATCGTTTTTGAGAGATCCCTAGGAATTAATACTTTGAGATCTGTCTGGATGCCAGCAAAAATGCTAGTCCAGAAATACAGTTTTGACTGTGTTGTGGTTTTTCTATAAATCGGTGACCTAAGAATGTTTCAAAGACTTAAAGGAAATATTTATATTAAAAAATTATTCACAGCTACTGCACTTATTCTTCAAATCTCTCTTCCTTGTTTTTTAAGCAGTTCTGTGGAAGAAAATAATCTAAAATAATCTAATCCATATGTACTTGAAAATAAATTCCATTTAATCCATGTAGACTTTCCTGTGAGTAAACTTGCTGAGGCTCAAACTGTATGTGTTCCAAATTGTTTTTCCTATATATCTGTGCTTTGGAACTGGTTCTCATATATAGACAGAGCTTGTTTTCTTTCTCCGGTGTATACTTAGGTGCATGATCAGGTGGAAAAACTTTTAGGAGAACCAGCTAAAGGCAAATGGTTTTTGTGATCACAGCAGTTTGAAAAATGGCTTCGAATGTGTAGTTTGCCTTATCAACAGGAACAGTTTCCTTTCCAAAGCAGTGCAGATAAAACATTAGATTGGAAACAAAACATAAAAGCCAGCAAAATGCTCCAATCAGCACTTTAAATGGCTGTGGCTGCAGAAACAGACTTTTCAAAATTATTGGTTTAGCAGTGTTATATGACGGTACATTGAAACATCTTTGCATTTCAGCTGTTGTCAAACAGGCATAGAGACATTTTGATGTACTCAGACGAGAATAAGGTGTGCTTTATCAACATGGCTTTGATGCTAAATATTGTGATTTTTACTACTTTTTTTACTAATTCAACAGTCATGGTTTAATTTCATTCTTCTGTGGAATTAAATTATTTGTAATGTTAGAAAAAAAAATCTTCAAGGTAACAAGCAGGATCATTTACTAATTTTCTTGTCTTAATGAAGGGAAAGATAAAAAGACACCCCTGGGAGGGATTTGAAGGAGTTGCTCTTTATCACAGAGTTAATCTGGTTCATTGAAGAGAAATTCAGAGAAGTAGGGCTAGTGATGGGTTATACTACAAGTGCATAATCAAGAGCTGCAGGGTCCCAAATGTGCAGGTTTCCTTGCAATATCTGTTTGAATAATCTTCATGTGACATCATAAATACAGCAGTTTAGCTATCTGAAAACAAAAGAAATTGTTGTTTTATTTAACCTGTACGTTCTGGGGTAATAGAAAATCAACAAAGCGTACAAGCACATCTTTATAATGTGAGCATTTACAATCACTTGTGAACAGTATACAAACAATAACTGTGAACAACTTTGGCCCGAGGGGTGTGTGGGCTATTCCTGGCAAGACAGAGGTCTACTAAAGCCCCCAATAGTTCCTGCCTCCCATGTGTCACAATCACTTTATATGTCTCTTTCACTGTCAGTAACACATGTGGCTGACAAAGTAGCTTATCTTGGTATATTAGTGGCAACTTGTATACGGGTGGTGTCTCTTCCCATCGGCAGTGGATAAATCTGGCTGATAGCTAAATGTGGCCCTGGTCATTTCCTAGAGCCCACCCAGTCCCTGAGTGTCCACAAGAAGGCCCACAGCCAGTGACCATCTAGTCTCGTTATATAAACATCTCACTCCCTGCTGGCTCAGAATGTGGGATGTGAACCAGAACCAATGTGACCTGAGTTCTGTGGGTGGAAAACAGCAGTATGCACAGATGGCTTCAACTAACTCTATTTATCTAAACTTCCTGGAAGTTTTATCTGCCTGTTAGCACTGAGGTGTTCTGAGCAGTAAACAACACTGAAAAAAAAAGTGAGCTGTAACACTGGAGAGAAAACCTCCTTAACTTGTGAGCTCTGGGTGTGTATGAGAGAGAGAAGGACTAACTAGAAACTATCCAGATCTTTAAGACCCTAGTGAAACTGTAGCAGGTAGCTCCAGGTACAGTGATAAGGGTTCCTTCATTTGTAAAGGATTCCTTTAGCACTTGGAAAGTTGGTACCATACGGGTTCAAAAGGAGTGCTTTGGAGTTGATGTGATGTTTTCTCCCTGCAAGCCCTTTGCTATGCAGTCCTGCTGACCCTGAAACAAACAGACCAGTGTCACTTCAATGACTAACAAATTGATGATGACAGAAGTTTTCCTAAATTGCAGCCCATTCCATCAGATGCACACAGTCCTCTCCAAAATTTCAGGGATATACTCAGTGCACACAGTTTGGGGACAGGTGAGATTGTTTGCTGAAGTCAAAAAGAAATCAAATGCCAAAAAAACCCCCCAAAACCCCACAAAATTCCTAATGGTGATGATTCCATAATTAAAAACGGCTATTCATCAAGTGAATAGCCATTGTTAATTATGCTTATTAATTAGCTTCTCGAGTGCCAAACATCTTGGCACTCAAGAAGCTAATTAACACATCTAACATATTAGTTTAGTCCCGTTCTCTAGAGCAGCCATTCTCAACAGGAGCCATGTGGATCCCTGGGGGCCCTTGGCACATTTGAAGGGGGCCACAGACTGGAAAATGTTCATGTTGTATCCTCATTTGACAGGGGACACTGGAAGCTGAAAAGAGCTCCTAAAAGGGCTGTGGCCAGCAAAAGGGTAAGAATGGCTGCTCTAGAGATAGACGGGAACATAGCTAATGTATGACCTCTTATTTCCACCAAATGTCTCTTAGCTCTGTCTTTTCTGATAGCTTGGTGCCACTTAGCACTAGCTGCTCTGCCGTCTACCACTGTAGCCCCGTAGGGCAACAGCAGTCACTGTCCTGAGAAAAGAGGCTCTCCATATCCTTCTAATTTATCCAATTCAGATGTAGAGGAAAGGTAATGTTTTCTGTAATATAATAAAATACAATCTTATCTATCTTCCTGGTCACTGGAATTAAAATAAGAATCTTATATAAATTTTGCTTTGCTAATGACAACACACAAAATATTTGTCTACCTCAGCTGCTGATGGCATCAACATTGGTCAGTTTTTTTGGGAAAAACCCCACAGGCTTTCTTCTCTCAAATTTTAACAATTCGTATATATAAACAAATCTATTGCGCTCCCATTAGTCAGTTTCCACCAGAAATGTATTGGTAGTCATGTGGTTAGATTTCCATTTTATTAAATACTTCTAATTTGCATTATTTAAAATGTAGGTCTTCAACAAGGATTTCTTTAGTATTCTTTTTACTTTGTTTTTATTTTAGTGGTTTTGTAGTTATTAAGGTATTTTCTTTTTCTTCCTTGTTTTAATGCCATAGCCTTGGCAATAAATTTTGAACAAATTAGTCCTGGACTAGAGAGGGCTACTTAAAGCAAAGAAACAGACAGACAGACAAACAAACAAACAAACAGAGAAGACAACAAAAGGGATGGCCAAGTAATTTAAAAACAACAGTATTCCATGCAGTATGATAACTAAGGATCGGAGGAATATATGCAGCTTTTGGCTGTATCTTGAGACTTCCTGACACAATAACAGCCATCCTAGAGGCTAATACAGGCCTCTAGTCACAGCTGAAATTAGAACATATTCGGTTACCAGGGAAATACTACAATATGTGACTCACCCTGTCTCAGGTGGTTGTTTATCTGATCATACACATTGACTGCATCCATAATTAGTCAAGGCCATCATCACCTTGCCCATACTCATTAACCACATTCAGAAACATTTATTAATGGTAAATGTGGTGCCCTGACAATTAAGGGAATTTGTGGAATAGGGTAATTGGATTTTTTCTTTTATGTTCATACTTTTTTCTTGCTTTTGTAAATGACACATCACCTGATGGAGTGTATTGCAACTACATGTCTTATTTTGCTTTTGTAGTCTAGAAAGTTTGCTGTTGGTTTACAATCAGCTATTCTCAATGGAGGGGCATATGCCCTCCTGGGGGGCCCTGGCCTGTTTGAAAAGGGCGACAGACTGAAAACAATTTTTCACATACCACCTTATAAGGTTCGTTATGAGACTTATACGATCCTGATTCAGCCTATATTTATTTTATATTGTGTTTCTGGCCGAGCCCAAAAAATGGTTGAGAACAGAGATGGGCACAAACCTTGGTTCGTAGGGTCATGCTGGTTCGTACACACGGCACCATAGGTACTGTGGGTTCCCTTCCTCCACCTCCCTGGCCAATTACCCACTCACCAGCCAGCACACGCTCCTCTTCTCCTCCTCTTCAGCTGTTTGGCCAGTTCCTGGCAGGAGGATGGGTTTGCCTGTCTTCCTCCTTGTCTGAGTGGGCGAACAACCAAGGAAGCAGGGCAGTGGAGCCCATGCTCCTGCTGGAAACTGATCGAACAGCTGGAGAAGAGGAGCGCGTGCTGGCTTGTGAGTAGGGAATCTAGCCGGGGAGGCAGGGGAAGGGAACATGTGCCACATATGGTGCCATGTGTATGTATGAACCAGCATGAACATCTGAACCAAGATTCTTGCTCATCTCTAGTTGAGAATGGCTGATTTATAGTATGAAAGTGTGTACAATTCAGCCATAAGTGTAATGTTATTAATTGAATACAATGCACACATACAAGAAGGGTTAGACCTGTTGATATCTGTCTGTTGCACTCAGTTCAAGTGCCAGGATATTGCAGGCCCTGGAGAATGGTAAACTCAGTAGGTCAAGGCAAGGCATATAAACTGAGAATTCTTTCAAGATGCACTTGATGTCTTTGGATGCTCTGTACAAAGTAGAGATGATAGCATGGTGAGAGTGATATGCTTTCTTCTAGCTATTGGGACCAATCTTGTCATCCTCTGAAGCCAGTCTTGTCTATAATAAAAGACAACATGTGTCTGTGTTGCTGTATCTTCTGTAGCTCCAAATGGTAAAATTTAAACATGTGAATCTTGGTACAGAAACTAAACAGACTCTGGGATGTACACCATTTTGTGTTTAAAAGGTTTAATACTCGTTTATTAATTAGATGTGCTTGCAGCCTGCAACACTATGTTTAGTCACTAAGTGACAGATGCCCATAACCTTCCTTAGAAGCAAAGGGAGGCCTGGTATATGATTATCATTGGAGGGCCTCAATGTACCCCCATGTAATGCTTCCATTTGCAGCTCCCCAGTTCTTCAAACTGTGTAGCAAGGAGAGAGAACAACAGAGAGAAAATTCCTGCTTCTAGATAAAGGGGAGGTGGGGAGAGTAAGCAAACTGAAATGCTGAAAAAGCATTGAGAGGGACAGAGAAGACAGACCAGGAGGGACTTTTAAAAAAGGAGCAGAGACAAAGGGAGAGAAGAGTAGTGCAGAGAGACATAGAAAGAAAAAAGGTAAGGAAAAGGAAACTAATAGGTTTCTTCTAACCATTGCACAACTTGTTACTTCTTCTAGTTTACCATAGTACAGTATTACATTTGTGTTAATGGAGTAAAATGTTGATTGTAAAGTTTTGTTTGTTCACTGTAAATAATCCCATTACATCCTGCTTCTTTTGTAGTCTGAAGCATGATATTGTAGGCTGGGAAACAATACAGGGAAATGGAGGGAAAGATAACAATAAAGGGAATATATAAACAATATTTATTAAGCATATATTGCCCTCAGTGGCATTGCACATTTACTGAGGCACAAACTGTAACTCAGTGGCTACTCAGTCATTGAGGGATATCAAAGAATGGAGGAATATCAGAGAATGTTTGAGTAAAAATGAAGTTCAAGGGAGCTGATAGAAAACCTCAGTGTTACAGACAGAAAAACATGGGGAATTTGGATAAGGTAAGGGTGTGCAAAGATGGACATGATAAAGGACAAAAATGGCAGGGACCTCACAGAAGCAGAAGACATCAAGAAGAGGTGGCAAGAATACACAGAGGAACTATACCAGAAAGATCTGGATGTCCTGGACAACCCAGATACTGTGGTTGCTGACCTTGAGCCAGACATCCTGGAGAGTGAAGTCAAGTGGGCCTTAGAAAGCATGGCTAACAACAAGGCCAGTGGAGGTGATGGCATTCCAGTCGAACTATTTAAAATCTTAAAAGATGACGCTGTTAAGGTGCTACACTCAATATGCCAGCAAGTTTGGAAAACTCAGCAGTGGCCAGAGGATTGGAAAAGATCAGTCTACATCCCAATCCCAAAGAAGGGCAGTGCCAAAGAATGCTCCAGTTACCATACAATTGCACTCATTTCACACGCTAGCAAGGTTATGCTCAAAATCCTACAAGGTAGGCTTCAGCAGTATGTGGACTGAGAACTCCCAGAAGTACAAGCTGGATTTCGAAGGGGCAGAGGAACTAGAGACCAAATTGCTAACATGCGCTGGATTATGGAGAAAGCCAGAGAGTTCCAGAAAAACATCTACTTCTGCTTCATTGACTACGCAAAAGCCTTTGACTGTGTCGATCACAACAAACTATGTGAAGTTCTTAAAGAAATGGGAGTGCCTGACCACCTTATCTATCTCCTGAGAAATCTATATGTAGGACAGGAAGCAACAGTTAGAACTGGATATGGAACAACTGATTGGTTCAAAATTGGGAAAGGAGTACGACAAGGCTGTATATGGTCTCCCTGCTTATTTAACTTATATGCAGAATACATCATGCGAAAGGCAGGACTGGATGAATCCCAAACCGGAATTAAGATTGCCAGAAGAAATATCAACAACCTCAGATATGCAGATGATACCACTCTGATGGCAGAAAGTGAGGAGGAATTAAAGAACCTCTTAATGAGGGTGAAAGAGGAGAGTTCAAAAAATGGTCTGAAACTCAACATCAAAAAAACTAAGCTCTTGGCCACTGGTCCCATCACCTCCTGGCAAATAGAAGGGGAAGATATGGAGGTAGTGACAGATTTGACTTTCTTGGGCTCCATGATCACTGCAGATGGTGACAGCAGCCACAAAATTAAAAGACGGCTGCTTCTTGGGAGGAAAGCGATGACAAACCTAGACAGCATCTTAAAAAGCAGAGACATCACCTTGCCAACAAAGTTCCGCATAGTCAAAGCTATGGTTTTTCCAGTAGTGATGTATGGAAGTGAGAGCTGGACCATAAAGAAGGCTGACCGCCGAAGAATTGATGCTTTTGAATTGTGGTGCTGGAGGAGACTCTTGAGAGTCCCCTGGACTGCAAAGAGAACAAACCTATCAATTCTGAAGGAAATCAACCCTGAGTGCTCACTGGAAGGACAGATCCTGAAGCTGAGGCTCCAATACTTTGGCCATCTCATGAGAGGAGAAGACTCCCTGGAAAAGACCCTGATGTTGGGAAAGTGTGAAGGCAAGAGGAAAAGGGGATGACAGAGGACGAGATGGTTGGACAGTGTCACTGAAGCTACCAACATGAATTTGACCCAACTCCGGGAGGCAGTTTAAGACAGGAGGGCCTGGCGTGCTCTGGTCCATGGGGTCACGAAGAGTCGGACATGACTTAACGACTAAACAACAACAAGGGTGGTTTGGATGAGAGATGATCTATTATGTGGAGGAAGGATGGTTTCTTGGAATTAATCCCTATACGACATGGGAGAAAAATGATCTTATGGT
The DNA here is from genome assembly GCA_037013535.1 of Intellagama lesueurii. Classification (NCBI taxonomy): domain Eukaryota; kingdom Metazoa; phylum Chordata; class Lepidosauria; order Squamata; family Agamidae; genus Intellagama; species Intellagama lesueurii. Next base: position 226,962,049 of record JBAJHW010000002.1, on the reverse strand, counting down.
CAGCACTGGAATGACCCTGTTCTACTTCTCCCTTGACAAGTCCTTGTCTACGAAGGCCAAAGATTTCACATTATGCTCAAGCACTTATTTTATGTCAGCCAGTCTGGGTGTGTGGATTAGGACTTTTTTTTCCCCCTTTCATTTGGGATATATCTATATTACAAATATGTCCATGTAATACTAGTTTAAGCATTATAGGTTTCCCCAGAGAATCCTGGAGACTGTAGTTTACTAAAGATGCTGAACATTCCATTATGGAAACCTAACTCTCATTCCCATGGGTTCATTTCCCAGATTCTCTTGGCAAAGATAAAGATTATTCATTCTCTTACACTCTGTTCTACAGATACATGTCCTAAATATACTTCCGTTTTCTTCCTGTTAACCTGGGCTTAAGAACCAGACTTTAGTTCAGCTTTGTTTATAAATGTCCAAAAGTTGTAGAACTAAGAACAGCAGGGAAAGAGGAGTTAAAAGAGAATTCTCATTACAATAGAACTTGGGGTCACTTAATTTACAAACAAAGGTACTACTCAACTTGATAAATAATAACAACCATCTGTGCAACATTCGTATTGTGAATCAAATTTGCACTTGTGCAACTGGACATCCACACTGGAAGAGTTAATCTATTTCAATCATGGTGCTCCTCCAGATATTATATACTGGTTGTTGTTTGTTTGTTTGTATTTACGTTCACCTTAACACAGCCGATCACTTGCTCTGTGTCCATTGCTTGTGACCTTTCCCTGGAGGTTAACCAAAGTGAAAATGGAAGCAATTGCTGTTCAAGATTCATGCTGTCTAGACCATGACAGCACAGGAGATGAGACAGATATTTGTCTACCATTTCTTGTTGCTGTCATTTTTAGCCTACAGCTAAAGATATGATCTGTATCAGCAGTGGTGAACAAGGGAGAAGCCCAATTAGTTTTGCTAGGGTACAGAACAGTGAGGATAAAAGCTTTCATGAGGACAGAAGTTAACATTAACAATCTTTTCAACATATTTAATGTACCAAGCACATTTCCATTTTAATGCCAATAAGACTGCAGTCCTGTGGACCCTGAAAAAGTGTCCTAATGGTCATAGCATGTTTTGGATCTTACCTCTTGAGGATAGAGAGAAATGTGCTATGTTGATAGGGAGATATGAACTGGTCAACTGTCTCCTCTCTGTGGTGGAAACATCAACAGTATGTCTCTTCCCTCTCCCATGGCATTGATAAATAGAGGGTGTTTTGTCAGGGACAGATTGGGGAGAGTGTACGGTTGTCCTTCCATCGGCTTTACTCACCTCTGGGCATGGGGAAATTGCGGCATAACTTCCCTTTCCTTAAAACCGATGCTTGAAAAAAATAGTGTTTTGGATGACAACAGTATGACCATGTTGTCTCAGGGATTCTGGGCTTTGCAGTTAAAAAAAATTAACTTCTGCAAGCTCTGATTAAAACCAGTGAGAAGGAGATCACCAGTAATGGGGAAAATGAAAAGAGGAAAAGGGAGGAAAGTGTTTCTCCTCCTTCTCTTTTGGCTAGCAGGACCTTGAATAATTCAGTGCTTCTGCCTTTGGATTTTCCCCTGAATCTTAGTAGGACTCCTTTGCCTGTCAATGGAGTACTTGTGGCTGCAAGCAAGTGACTTACTTAAGGTGTCCCCGATACAAAGTATGAATGGAGTGAAGAGGGGGAGACATTGTTAGCCTTAGAATGTCTCCTGAGTCATATTGAGCCAAGGCTAGCATAAAGAGTGCCTTCCTTCATATTACCACACGGTCAACTTTGCAGCGCCATTGTGGGGCCTGCGGCAGATGTGATGTTCAGGGCCCTGCTGCTGCTTCCTGCAAGGACCCACATATGTATGTCCAATGCTGGCTTTTATGATTATATTAGATTCCAATTACCAGAATTTTCCAAGAATCCTCCAGACAGATTTCTGGGAGATCTAGTCCACAGACCTGCACCAACAGAAACCTATGGACACACCTACATTTCATTCACCAGGAGAAAGGCCTAGCTCAAAGGCTCCATGATCTAGCTCTGATCTAGCTTCTTATTCAATAAAAAAGTACTAACTGGGAGCCCTAGGGTTCTCTGGGAGGTATAGTTCTTTGAGAGATGACCTCTATAGAGCTTAATGGCAGGATTATACCTCCCTTCAGTAAAATCTTCTTCAAGCTGCTAAAAGGTATACTTTGGTGGGTACAGCCTTAGGTGGGCACAACCTATATTCTGCACAAATTAACTAGCTGTTTTCCTTCAAAAAAAATGTTATTTCAAAGGTATCAGGGCAAGTTGAGATATAATTGCCAGATGTTCTCATGCAAATAGTAATTTAGATATTAATTTTAGAAGAAAACGCTATGTTAGTCTGTGCTAGCATATCAGTCTGAGGAAGTGAACTTGTCCACGAAAACTCACATTAAAATATAGCAGTTCGTCTTTAAGTTGTCACAATGTTTTTGTTTTCTTTGATCTTTTTATTTTGCTTTTTGCCTGATATGTTAGAAAATGATGTTCAACATATAATCCTCTCTCTCTCTCTCTCTTTTTCTCTCATCCCGGTTTCCTCTTGCTGCTGGCAGGCACCTTTTTGCACCAAGCTACACCGAAACCCATTACAGCCAAAGTGGAACTCCCCAGACTTTCACTTTGAACAACACAGTAAGTACCACAGGGTTTCTCTTTTGTTCCCTGGAGACATAATCCTTCTGGTACCACATAGGATCCAGTATGAATGAATGTTTGAGGCCTTGGGATGACTGAAAAAAGTGAAAATCTAATATGAGGGTCAAAGGAAGCTAGCCAGGGACACTGGGGGATTCTGTGAGTTGTAGATGAGAAAGTAGCTTTTCCAAGCAGAATCCTCTTGGTTACTTATACCGGATACTTATACATAAGTGCAGTGGCATAAATCATTGCTATTAATTAACAAGGCACCACTTATAACCCTGCCATGCCCCAGTTACATGAGTTGGTGCCCAACAAGGGATAACAAAAGGCAACTCATTAACCAGTGGCAATTTACCTCTGCAGTTCACCCTACTGCATATACATGGGTATAAGTGACCACTCAGATTGTGGCCATTGTGACTGAAAGCTGTGGAGCAAGTAGGTACCAGAAAGTATTCTGGGGGGGGGGGGGGAGGGGCACCTATGACCCCATAGTGAGGCCGTTTCTAAGTGTATGACCTAGTGGGGGTCATGTAGAAGTGGCAGCTGCATGAACCAGCCTCTCCATGCAGGAAGTATGTGACTGATGCACTTTTCACAAAGGAAGCAGTCTTTCTTTCGACTGTTATAATAACACATGCGAATCACCTCTAAGTGGAAAAGGTACATCATATTATTCTTGCTGGACTGCAAGTCTGCATCCTTCCACAGTGCAGAACACTGATGGACAAGCACTTTGCCTGTGGTCACCATTATCTCTGTTTTGCATTTAGAGGCTGTGGTTAGAAGTCCCTCGTGTTGAAAAGTTTTGTGATATATTCAGTCTATAGAATACATCACAAATAGTGCCTGGCTATATTGACAATCGGCACCAAATAGCAGGGCCAGGAATGTTAGCCAGAATCCTGTTGGAGATTTATGTCGGTGTATGTAAGTGTAATTGCGCAAATCATAGTGGCAAACTGCAGCTAATTAGCAAATCATCACTTGCATTCCTAGTTGTAGGCCAAGTTGTTTGAGTTGCACAAGCCATGGCTCATTAATTAGCAGCTATTTGCTGCTGTGAGTTACACAATTACATGTACACTGGCACTAGGCTGTGATAGGAGTCTGGTGATTATGGTCTAGCAACATCAGGAGAGGCACTGGTTCATCCCTGCTTTAGATGACAATTTTTCTGAAATGCATTGATTGACAGGGTAAGTTAAGATAGTGACGTATCAGAAGGAATCTTCAGGGATATAGCCAGCCCTTGTTTTTCTTTTTCAATGTGTAATCAGACAGACAGACCTCCAAGTATATCTGTGTTTTCTTTAAATGAAACATTTTGGGAAGTGTCTTGCCTAGTGAGAAGATGAGTTTTTAAGACACAGTAAAGTATGATTTTGTCAGGGTATTTAATTGGCATCTGATGATAACAATGCAAAACCTCTCCAGCAGAACAGCTCGATTGTCAGCCATGAAATAAATTCCTTCACGAAGGCATATTATTGTACAGTGACTTTGCTTCCAGGCTCAGATGAGCTAGTTAATTGTTTTGCAATAACTTTAAGTAAACTGCTGTTCATACTTCATTTTGAAAATACAGTGTACATTTTCAGGGCTTTTTCTACACCCCGCTTAATTATTTTAACACTCTATGTACATAAAATTTCACATCTTGACTTTGGAAAGTAAAGGAATCCTGTAGCCCTTCAGATCTTAGTTGACTCTAACACCCATCAGACCACCAGCTTGCAGCCTCCAGATGTTGGCTGATTCTAATGACTCTGTTGACATTAGCTACATTTCCTTATCTCAAAAATCTAATATTTCTTTTTCTCTAAAATTTAATGTTGGCATAGGCTTTCAGACTTCATGAACTTGGATAAGTGCCATGACACTGAATTGGTTCTACCAGAAATTGCTTCTTAGGAACAAAATTTGACTTTTGTCTGAAAATTATTTTAGTTTCTCAATAAATGACAGAATATATAAAGTTAAATTCATTTCTTAACCTTTAAAGATATAAAGAGACACTCAGAAGTTCTCACCTAGCCAAATTGTACAGATGTTTTGTTTAACGTGATTGGACATTGTTTTTTCTATGTGTATAATAAGGAACTATGGCACATGTTCACTAATAATTTTGAAATCCACTGCAACCTTATGACTTATCACACCAATTGCTTTTGTTTTCCCACGACAAATCCCAGGCTCTAAAAGTATGTGTGAATGTGTGCACAAAATAGAATGGCTTTTGCTTCGCTATGGAAGGGCAGAGATCTACTGTGCAAATGCCTGATCATGTAAAATGGGATATCCTTGAATGGCCTGCTCCACTCTTGCCCTCTGCTAAGACAGATCTGAATGGTTGTTAAACTCTCAGTGGTTCACCAAGTTGGAGTGTGCCAGTTGGCTTGTGTCCAGCAGGATGTTCTTGATGAGCTAACTGACTGGAAATGCCTTGACTGGTTGGCACTTCACTGAAATGGCATAAAAATGCACATAGCTAGTTATATTGATTTTTGAAAATGAAAGATTGTGAAGGCTGAGATCATCTTTCTTCATGCTGCTTCTGCTTCTCCTCCTTTCAGCATAAGGCTTCTCTAGAAAGATGACTGCAGTACATTATTCATTCACTCATCTACTCATTCTGTCAAGTTGCATTGCATCTTTCTTTGACAGAGCTCAGGGGGGTCAATAACGTATATAATGACCTGTCTAAAAACACAGTTACAGTCACAGATTATTGATGTTTCCCTTATTACAGCCACTGTCTTGCTGTTTGTTTTGTCAAAGATGTGGAAGGCAGTTTTGCACTCAGAGCCATGTGGGCTCAACAGCAAGGTTTTTACTTACCTCATTGTGCAATGCATCTTGTCCTTGTGCTGCAATCTTTGAAGCAGTCATTTTCACTACTACTGTAAACTTGATAGTCTTGTCCCAGGAAATTTTGCTGCCAAGACTGGGCAGCAAATTTTGCTCCCCACCCATCCAGGTACTTAGTGCACAAATCTGAGGCAGAAAATCCAAGCAACACTTCTTCCCCATCCCTGGTTAGAAAACATATGGCTGAATGGGGGCTTCAATTAAGGTCTCCCAGGTCTTTCAAGAAAGCAGTTATATGTAACTATTTATTTCCAAACTCTGGTAATCTAAGATGAATGTAGGTTATTGAAAGAATTCCATATTCCTGAAGGCTTAGGAAGGCCACGATAGGATCAGTGACTTTGTTGGGTTGTTCTTGAATAGTATTGGATTTGATTCCAACATAATGGGAGAAAACAAAGGGGAAGAAGATTAATGAATTTGCGGAATATCTTCCCTTGATTATCTATGCTTTGTCGTCCTCAGGATCACTGCTTTTACCATGGTGTAGTAAGAGGGATGGAAGACTCAAGTGTGGCCCTCAGCACATGCAATGGTCTACGGTAAGGTTCAAACTCCTCCTTACATAATTTCAAACTTTTTTCCCCTCCTCTTGAGGAGGAAGGTGGGGTATATATATTTAAAATAAATCAATCTGAATTTCCATGAACATCCTTACGGCTTTGTTGTTCAATATTACTAGAAAGAATTATGGCTAGTAGTTTAATGATATCCTTCAGCAACTATGACAGGCAAGTTCTTATGTGCCATCTACTGGGGCATAGTGAGAGGCATCAGTAAGGAAACCTAGACTTTTACATCCCAAAGGAGTTAGTCTGTGTTGTGAATTTGTTTGTTTGTTTGGTCATTGCATTTTTGCGCTTCTTTTCCTTTTTCTTATTAATGTCTAATGTTATTTAGACAACCATCTGTCAGGTATACTTTGACTTGGATTCCAAGCACTGAACAGGATTTTGGACTCAATGGCCTTATAGGCCCCTTTCCAACCCCATGATTGTAGGATTCTATGTTCTTTGTTATCTAATTTCTTTATGTTGTTCCATACATAAATACAGCTCACTGGCAACAGACCTAGAAATCAGGAACATAGGAAGGAGCCTTTACTGAGTTAGAAGACTGGCCTATGTAGTTCAGTATTATTTACTAGGGAGGGATTCATTTGTCTAACTCAGTTCTGCTTTTGTCTCTTTGTTTTTCCAGTCTTCATTTTTTATTATCATATTTCCTTTTTTCTTTTTTTCTTTTCTTTTTTTTTTTTTTTGCTATTTCATGTTTTTTGCTATCCTGTTTCCACACTTATTTGTGATTTTTAAAAAATTGGTGTGAAAATGTATATGTATTTTGGGTATATTTTTCCTTGTATACACATTTTGGTATGCACATATATATTAATTTGATACAGTTTTCAGTTATGTGTATATGTATGAATGTGTTTAATAATGCTGCCTTTCTCCCAAAACTGGGACCCAAGACAGCTTACAAAATATTTAAAAGCAATGGAGAAATAAAATGCAATAAAATCACAAATATTCCATTCTATACTGCTCTTTTAAAAAATATATTATAACATATATATTTTCCCTCTAACAAAGACATTTTCCCGTATATTTTTCTTCACTGAACTGTATTACAAAATCTTGACCGGTGCAAATATGAAAGCTTGTTCCTGTTCAAATATTGATTGGTGGAGTGTAAAATTGGCAAATGCTACTCAAAATGCAAACCTAAGAAAAATCTACTCCTCCCCTATTGTCTACATGGACTGGCAGAGGTGTTCCGGGATTTCAGACGGCAGTCTTTCCCAGCGCTATTCTGCATGGAAAAAAAAAAAGTCATTCTGCATGGCTCTCTGTCACTGAAACCACTGAAATCTTCACTTGCTTCAGGATAATTAGTTTTAATTCATTCTTGCTTTTCTGCTTCCTAAGAACAGTTTCTGTATTTTCCTTCCATATCTTTGGTGCTAACACTTATACCTATTTTAACAAATTTTTCTTTTTTTTTTTCTTTTCTTTTCTTCTCTGTCAGCTATTTAGCCCCTGCAGTGATGGAAATTCTACAATATTCCTGGTTAGATACGAATCTGTTGTGTAGACGTGTACACATTTGCTTGCTATGAGGACAATATGACCTCCAAAACTAATAAATTTAAGACAGTGTTTTTATAAACAGGACGTTTTTTCCTTTTGGTCACCTTTATTCAAAGCCATTTGAAAGCTGGGCTTCTGTCCAGTCAGGAAACAGTTTTGCCAAACTTTTTTTCCTTAATCCTTCAATGAACTCCGGTTGCTTTAAAAAAACAAAACAGTGCAGTGATATAAACAAAGTAAAACCTGGCCATTTATGGCTGATGTAATATGTGTGGCCCAAACAAAATAGGAAGCATCACAGGTGCAACCTGACCTGCTTACAAGTCCCCTTTTTCCGGTTGTTTATCCTTAGATGCAAAGTTACCATCTCAAGCTCAATTTTCATTTATAGTAGAGTTATTCTCTGCTTTGGCCAATACCCCTGACATTGCTGTAATATCTGAGGTATTTTTGGATAACTGGAAATATTCAAACGCTAAACCCTTGCACATATTTCTACTTCCTGAGAGGAGGAGCAGGTGAAAAAGGGTCTACGCCTAGAGATCCCTCTTTGCTCTGTACCATGTGCTCATAACAAACACATCAGAGAAAATGTTCCCCAACTTTTTAAAAAAATGTAACTCAGTCAAACAATACTATATATACCAATTCACATATAACTATTCTATTCTCTGTGAGATATGAGCTTTTCCAAGAGTTCTGTGGTCTCACTTAGACTTGTGTTCCTTCACTTTCTACTGAAAATATGTCCCCTCTCTCTGTGCAAACGCTTTGATATGCACACTCCCTTTCTCAGTACTGAAAAAGTGACAGGAAGATATGATGCAAAAGCCAGATAAACTACAACCAGTTTCCCCTCTTGTGGTAAATTCAGCTATTATTAATTAATTGACAGCCACCATTGTCACTCACCCCAGTGTGAACTAGTAATCTTACAACCTAAACTGTCTGCAGTTTATATTTAAGCAAAGTCACAACCAGTAGAATTGAATTGTATCAGGCTCCAGATAAGAGCACACAGCCCCTGATTTCAGTTGAGATTATGTTGGTTTAGTAAGTAAATAGTCCTCAAACACTGAATATTATTTTTGAACACCTGTTAGGCAAGCTAATATGTGAGGCTCTGTTTATGTTTTGCATTTCCTGTGAATGCAGTAATAGCTGAAGACTTTATTCTAAGGAACATGTGGCATTCTCTTATAGCTGCAATCTTTGTTTCTTCATTTCCTGTAGCAGTGAGATACAAACTTGCTGTGCCTTGAACATTGTGCCATTTTAACAACCTTCTCATCTTACCCAATTCCTCCTTTGTTCTAACTTCAATATAACTGGCATTGCTTTCAAGACAAAACTCTGAAGGCCTTATGAGGTAGAGCAATGTGAATACTCTAGTGGTGTCAAAATTCAGAATGCCCAAATATGTCAAGTCCTTGGTTTTGAGGAAATCGTATTTTTAGTATCTATGTATTTCGTATCTGGTATCTATGGTGTATATATGTGTGTGTGTGTGTGTGTGTGCATGCGTGTGTGTGCACCCCACACATATATACACCATAGATACTAGATACGCACACACATGGAAACAATGTGGTGGGAATCTTACAAAGAGCTCTCTCATGTAACTGAAGACCCATAAGAATTGTTATTTATTACTGAAAATGCAGAGAAGTGCCTGACTGAAGAGGGGCAGCTGTCCAAACAAAAATGCACAGCTTCAGAACGGCTCTCAGTTGGCTTGAAGTTGTGTTACACTGGAAGCTTAGAAAGTCTTCCCCACCCCCCCCCCCCACTGCCGCCCAAAAAGACACTAAACTGAAATAGCACACTTATTTTCCATAGCAGATGGGTAGCTTGCCTGGCTTCTACCTTTGTAAAGCACTCCAAGGATCAGCATGATGTTCCGTCCATAGCTCATTCCTTTTCCTTTAGTTTCTATGCATAACATACTATACTTAAATTCAGTCCCCTAAGAACTGTTCTACAAAGCCAGATAGTCTTGCTGGCTAGCTACCAGGAGAATCAAAGCCAGATGTGTGTCACCAGTTGGCATCTCTTTCTCTTGACTGTTCCATTGCTTTTGTATTTTTACATATATATATAAGTTTTACAGCTGTAAGGCCCAAATGCATTATAGTCCATTTACTGCTCCCCATTTCCTGCTAACTGTACTCCTTCCCTAGAATCCAGACTTTAGCCCAGTGCGCTAAAATGTTCTGTTAAAAGGATTTGCTAAATTTTAAGCTGTCTCGTGGCACTATTTTTTATCACTGCAAGCAGAAAGCCTTGTGTGTAAGCCACACCAAAAGAAAGAGAGAGAGAAAAAAAGAAGAACAGAACAGAAAAGAGAAACTGAGTGTAATTATGGCTACGGTTTCCATAGCACCTGCAGGACAGAAATAACAAAAGCTTGTTCAGTGCCAGTAAGGGCAGAAGGGTAGCTTTTTTTAAAATGAGACAAAGGTATGACTATATAATAGACAAGGTCCAGAAATACATAGAGCTAAATCCATTGTTAATCTCAACTACAGGAAACCTTTTAAATGAATAAAATTTGTTAATACTTATATAGGTGTGATTGATTCAATAAATCTACTCTAGTGGGCGCAAACACTTCTCTATTTTATGTATTTATTGGTGGGTATTTGTTGCATTTATATGTGTTTTTAACATGTTGTGAACTGTCCAGAGAGTATCTGCACTATGGGGTAGTAAACAAACTGAAATAATAAACAAATAAACAAACATATAACAATTGGACTAAGCCCATAGCATTTTGGGCTTTGTTGTGCGTAACTGAGTGCACAGCTTTTGCTGGTCCATAGATTAATACAGCTGCCTTTCTACTTTCAGTGGAGAAAAACCCTGGGAAAATAATGTTTCCCTTTTCAAGGGCTTTCTGTGGTCTGGGGATTAAATCCTACAATGACAACAGGCAGAAGAATGAGGAGGTGCTATTTTAAATCTAGGGAGTTCTGACAGCTTTCCTTAACCTGGTACTCTTGGGGTGTGTTCCAAAACACCCACCATAATCCCCAACTAGCATACCAGCTACGGATGATAGGACTTGTAGTCTAAATACATCTGAGAGCATCAGGTGGCAATGGCTGGCTTAAGGGATAATTTAGATTCTGACTCAATGACCAGAGTCCTTTCTCTGAGTTATATTGGCGCACAGGAAATCTTGTTGGTCTTAGCAGCAAATTGCTACTATTAACAAAGTACTGGTTGTGTTCCTGGGCGTGAGACCAGTGGTGTAATTGGGTGCATGCCCAGGAATGCAACCAGTACCTTATTGCGTGTGTTTTGTGCCATCAAGTCGATTTATAGCAACCTTAATAGGGATTTCAAAGCAAGTGAGCTATTTAATGAGTGGTTTTACTGGTTCCAATCCCCCAGCTAGTTTCCATGGCTGAGCAGGGATTCGAACTCTGTTCAGCAGAGTTTTAGTCCTCCACTGTATCCACTACACCACACTGGGAATCCCAGTACCTTATTCATCAGCAGCAATTTGCCACCAGGACTTATGCAGTTTCCCTTACACAAATGTAAATTGTTAATAGGATTCTGGCCAATATTTCACAAGCATAGTCTGACTGACAAGAGAAAGACAATTCTTCTGTTGTTCTGCATTACACAACTTGGAAACTTTTTTTTAAAAGTACAATTCCCAGAAACTCCTAGCATGCCAGCTGGGGGGATTTTGGTAGCTGTAGAAAATAACCGCAATTACAATACAAATATAAATATAAAACATTCCAAACTCTGATCAACATGGAGTGAAATTGGAACCAAATCAGGATAACATGCAAACTGAATGCAAAGTGAAGTGTTTATTGATTAATAGGAAGATAACTAATTTTAACTTTGGAATAATCAAGAACAAATAGTTGCTTTCTACTACTTCTCTTTTACTGATATTGTTTTTCAGAGGTCTTATAATACTGAGCAAGAACCTCAGTTACATCTTGGAGCCACTTTCTCACAGGGAAGAACAGCACTTGATCTACAGGTCTGAACATTTCAAGCTTCCCTGGGGTAGCTGTGGAAATCAGCATTCAGGGTCAATGGCCATGAATTGGTTTACAGAGTTGACAGGGCAAGCTGAGTCAGGTTTTCACCGGGTAAGTACTTATGAGTGAGTTTTCAAGGTGACACAGAACCCTTTCTTACTTTACCATTATATCCTGGAAAAAAGTCTCTTCTGAGAGGCTTCCAAACAATAGAAGTTCACATTGGCCTTTTCATAAACATGCCATGTGCTCCACATATGTTATTCATACAATGGCTCTACAAAGGACACTGGTTTATTATGTTACGGATGGGCGACTGAGGTTGAGAAAGAGCAGGTTGCATAATGGTTTGGACTGTGGTTTTCTAGGTCTGCCACATTATCTCTTTTCTAGAGCATGTTTTCCTGTTACTCATTTCTGTAAGCAAAATTCTGGGTTAGTAAACATCTTTATTGGATCACTAAAAGTTTACAAATAAGGCAAGCTTTTGAGTTCCATGGAAATCTTCATCAGACAAAGTTATAAAATTTGGGTTCAAGCAGGAAGTCCAAACATTGGGCCAGATGTGAGGACCATTTGCTCTCACAGTCAGACTGACAGGAAGGTAAAATGGGGTTTTGAATTCTACACAAGGCAAGTGTTAGTCCCACCAAACTCAACACCTTTCAGTTGTGTTTGACTGCAGTTGCCATCATTCCCAGCCAGCACAGTCAAGCAGTGTTGACTCATGATGATGGAAGTTATAGTTTATTTAGTACATCCAGAAGGTGCCACAGTGAGCAAAGCTAGTCTGCTCTGGCTAATGTGTGGCCTTTGCTACACATTAGTCACCACCTTTCCTGGTCACCGGTTTTCTGACCCATCAAATGTATATGAGAAACCCACAGGCAGGACATTAGGGCAATATGACCCTCACTCTTGCGATCCCGAGCAATTGAACTACAGAGGCATACTGATGCTGAAGGTGATGTGTAGCCATCTTGACTATGGACCGAAATGCTGGATAACGCAGTGGTTTAGGCACCTGGGAGTTCCGTTCTCCATTGTGCCTCACTGACAGGGGCTGGACTTGATGATCCATAGGGTCACTTACAGGTCTGCAGTTCTAAGATTAAAGGATTATTTGTAGGCTAATGCTATGTGCAAACAGGAGCTCTTAAATGATCAAATAGGTATGCCAAATTCATGTCTAGTTCTTTCTTTTTGTTGTTATTTTGTGCCATCAAATGGTCCCTGATTTAGGGCAGCCCGCTTAATTAATGATCTCCAAAAGCTGCCATCCTTAATAGTCCTGCTCAGGTCTTGCAAACTGAAAGATTAATCAATGGGTCTCATAAGGTCTTTTTCCTACTGTTTTCCATATTTCCCAGTGAGTCTTGCCTTCCCATGAGAAGCATAACAGCCTCAGTGTAGTTGTCTTAGCTTTTAGTGAGAGTTCAGGCTTGATTTGGTTTAGCATCCACTTGTCTTTTGGTAACATTCATAATCAGTGATAAACACTGGAAACACACCCTGAAAATGGCTGTTTATACAATGCCTATTTGTATTTTACAAAGTGGGGTGGTTTTTTTGGAAGAAAATATATTTCGTCTTTTAAAAAGCTTTTTCAAACACTTGGGCACATACATGTCTGTGCTTCTACCACAGGTAAAGAGGGATGATCAGCAATCTACAAAATATGTGGAACTTCTATTAGTGGCTGATTATGCAGAGGTAAGAGAATCATGTCTTTAGACCAGGCCAGAGTCAAATGCAAGGTAGACACATAATTCAGAGCCAAGCTACAAATTACACAGGAGGTCAAAAACTGTACATCTCTTTGATTCGTTTTTACTTAAAGGTAGCATCGGTGGTGGTGTTTTTAATATATATTATCACCTGCTAGACCACTGGAGATAATATATAAAAAGGAAGGAATCCTGTACATGTATCTATCTGTAGTTTCTCCATGAGGACTAGTCAAGAGAATCAAGGTAAGAATGGATTTTTGATTAGTGTGGGGAGAAAGGATTAACATTTCTTGCACTCCAATTAAATTTGGAGTTGCCTGTGGCTGCATTTATCTAAAAATCAAACTCAAGGTGATCTGATCATGAATTTCTTGTGTAACATTTATTTATTTATTTATTTATTTATTTATTTATTTATTTATTTATTTATTTATTTATTTATTTATTTATTTATTTAACTTATATGCCACCCACACTACCCAAAGGTCTCTGGGCGGCTTACAACAATTAACATGTTGTTTAGGTGTAGTTTGTTGTGGAAAGTAGTAATACCGGATGTGCTTCTATGCATTTTCAACATTCATCATAGAAATGACTTTCAGCCTGGCTCTCCAAGTTGTCATGTTCAGTTTCAGCTCCTTTCGCTACAACCCCTTCTACTGAGACATTCAGTAAAAGATCAAACTGTGTCGAGACCATTTATTTATTTCACGTAGACCTTGTAAGCAACTAGCAAAGATGTCAAAACATCCTGTTGGAATATGCCTGGCATTTGGTTCTAATCACTGACCTGGAGCTAGTTGGACCCTTGTCTATTTAACAATTCCCAGGAGCATTAGATCATTCATCCATCTTTTATTTTAATGGCTTTTTTCCTCTGGCACACTCTTCTCCGAAGATGTATCTGCTGCTCATACAGTTTCTTTGTGGTAACTTGATCCTCTCTCTGAATCATTATGTGATTTGTTTTTCCACTTGTAAATTATCAGTTGATGTAAAGGGCATACTCCCATCACCATCAACACACACACACAAAATCTGTGTCTGAATTTTATGTGCATAAGATGTTTGGTGTTATCCCAACAATTTCTAATCCCTTTATTGCCAAGCAGTGAATTAGCTACTTAAGTGCCAGAGATATTTTACAGCCAAACTGTGCAATTCCTGCAAGTCCACTGGCTATATAATTTAGTCTAAGTTGGTGTCTGCTGCTCATTATGTGGTCCCTGAAACTGGCAGAACCCTCACCTGCTTTGCTCTGCAGCTCAGGTGATCAGCACTGCTTTTTGGCTTCTGAAATCATGGGGGGATGGGAGAGGTGAAGACATGTTCAAACATCCAGTATTTCAGCTTCAGAGATCACTGTTTTCCTACCACCGGTACCCTCTGTAGGCTTGCACATATCCATGTGGCTAAGCCAATGAAAAGATGCACATATGTGAGAAAAATGCATCTAATTTAATATATATATATATTTATTAGGATTTTGAGATTTTTTTCGTGCCTATTGTTTTATTGGATGAATTAAATATACAAACTCATTTAAGGATGTCAGTGAAAAGTGAATAGTGTCTACTAAAAAAAATCACACAAACCCATTAACAGAAAGGTATGGGACCATGGCCATCCTGGTGTTGGAGTATCCCAAATCCCATCAGCCTTAACCAGCATGGCCAGTGACATCCTCACCTGCATTAACACATGGGTGTCAGGAACAAGCAATGCGTGTTTAGTTAGGAAAGAGTATATTAACATGCAGTAGAAGATGTAATTAAAGGAGAATGCATGGACCCATATTTATTTGCAATGTTACCACTGCAGAGTCTGCAAAGCAGAAGTTATGTGTTGTTTGTTATAAATATAGTTTATGTCCCAAATAGCAAATTACAGAGGTTGCTGTGCAAACATCTGGACATGATGCATTGCCCCAGGGCGAGTGTGGGGTGATGCAACCAGCTGAGCATAAAAGAAAAGAATTGAAAACACTATTGTCTGTAACACATGCTGTGTGCACGGAGAGAATCCAAAAATATCTGCCAAGATCTTCCCATTCTATGTTGAGGATAATGTTAGAACCATTTTATGTTATGCAGAATGGAAGGATGGTACTCTTTAAAGAACCATGTATATGTTTGATTTCAGGGAATAATTCAGGGCAACAGATTCCTCAGCTCAACCTTCAAATGGAATCTAAGGGTAAAACTTAGACATTAAATGAGATTTCTTCAGAGACGTTTGCCTTAGCTATTAGGCCTGCAAATTAAACCTGTGTTTCTCTCCCATTGACCAGTCACAAAACAAAGCATGTTAAATGTAAGAGGAATGTCCAACTATGACAAACTTTTGCCTTTTGAAACTTGAGGGTGTATCTCTGCAAAACAAATGTAGTAACCTCTCACTGATGCAAAAATACAAGCCCAAAGATTGTGAGGAAACACAGGAAGCAAGAGGGATTTGAGGAAGTACCATTGGAACAAAATGGACCCACGAGTAGCAATAACATCATCTGATGGTTAAACAAAATATCAAAATTATCTGCGAGGGCTACTGACAAACAGCAGGAAAGATGGTTGTCTGGTCACGCTCTAAGTCACATACAACAGGGTTGTATGAAATGTTGTCCATGGCTAGCATGGAAACACAGGGGCTGAAATGCAGCCTCTGGGGCTACCTGGGACACCTCAGACCTCCCCCACCCCAATATTTGTGGTGTTGTTGTTGTTTGTTTGTTGTTTGTTTTAAAAAAAACCTTTTTAAAATCACTTAAAATGTCCCCTTGTGCCATCTATTTGGCATAAGGACAATTTTGTCCTGTTTTGGGACCTCAGCAACCCTTGCCCCTGCGTTAATTTTTTTTTTTTAATTCACCACTAGATGGTACAGGGTACCTTTTTCTTTTCTTTCTTTCTTTTTTTAAAAGATAGGTGTGAAGGAGCAAGTACAGCCCTGCAAGGCCTGAGGGAGATCATGTGCACTCCCTTAGCCTCTGAAAGTTGCCCACCCTGATTTAAACACTAGCCCAGACTTCTTACCTTTTAAGATACAGGGATCGTTAAATACTCAAATCAGTAGGTGAAGGAAAATGTGGCATATGATTATTCGGAACAATTTATTCTGCTTTATGGTCTGCCATCTGAATAATTCAGTGTTTCATTTAAGCATGATCAGGGAGAGTAGAAATTACAAGTAAACATTTGTTTGATATCATTATTAAACTAAACCCTTAACTAGTTAATGTTCAAGGGATAAATACACAGGCACATATTATGGTAGATGGCTAGCAAACAAGGGACAGTTCCCTCAGGCCAACATAGAAGGAAACTGGACCAGAAACCTGCAGGAATACATCTCAAAAATGTCAGGTATGATAATGATTTTGTGCAGAATGCTTCTGAATTGCTTCCCCCCCCCCCCCCGCTTTCAGTTTCAGAAGCATAATCATGATCTTCAAGCAACCAAGAATAAATTACTGGAGGCGGCTAATTATGTAGATAAGGTGAGTCCAGCTATGTAGGGGGACACGTGAAAGACTTAACTGTCAGTGTGTCTGTTAGGACATGCGATGGGTGCTTGGTACACACGTCTCCTCTTTTTTTTTTTTTTTACATAAGGGTAAGTTTCTGTGACTTGAAAGTTAAAGGTCCATAGGCTTCTTAAGGAAGATATTCAAGCACAACCCATTCTTTCTAGGTGGGTCACTCAGATTAGAGCTGCAGTCAGGTAGGGAAACAGAGACACCTGATTCACTCCCTCTCTCTCTCAATCTCCCCCCCCTCTCTCTTCAACCCCACAGTTTTACAAATCCCTGAACATACGGGTTGCTCTGGTTGGCCTTGAAGTCTGGAATGACTTCAATAAATGCGACATCTCTGAGAACCCCCATTCAACCCTGTGGTCATTTCTTTCTTGGAGGCGCAGAATCCTAATGCATAAAAAGCACGACAATGCCCAGCTGATCACGTAAGTCCCTGCAGTGAGAGCAACATGACTTCTTCAGGTTCTAGAGCTATGCTCTTAGCTAGTCTTGGGTATTGTTCAGTGCGACAGCAACTCGCTGGGCTTCAGAGGACTCAGCAGAGGAGGCTGCAGTAATAAATCAGAACCTATCAGCTTGTTTTTAAAGAAAATGAATATCGACATGAATCTGAATGTTACACTGCATTATTTAGTTTGAATGGGTTATATATTTATTTACCATGGTTCCGTTGAACATTTCTTTCACAGCCCATGAACAGAGTGGTGATGCATTCCATTTCATTTGCCAAGATATTTATATTTCCCAGAATCATCTGTACATATTTTCTGGAATGTCTAGTACTTAAAGGATTGGTCATCATGTACATCTCTTAATAATTTAACAGAGAGAAAGTCCAATGCAGGAAATGTCTGACAAGAAGCTGTTATTTTACCCTATTTATGTGAGTTTGTTATGGATTTAGGCAATCCATTAACGATTCAGATTCATTGCCATGAAACTGTCCCCCAGGAGCTTTCTTTTACTGAACAACATAATGTGTAAGAAAACTTTTTCTGCAGAAAAGGTTTTCAGTGCCTATTTTGACCCACATGGAAACAAGCATTTAAAAAAGTTCAGTTTCATAAAATTCATGACTAACAAGACAGATACAACATGTGACTATTACAATAAAATGTTCTTCAGAATTTCTTGCACAGTAGAACTGTAGTATCTGCAGGAGATCAATTCCAAGCCCCACCCCTCCCTGTGGATGCCAGAAAGCACGGATGTAGAAACTCAATATATAACATCGTTTCTGGTTCCCTCTAGTGACCATTCTGGTAATATACTTTGGAAATGGATATTTCTAGGTTTTTAAAAATTTAATATTTTGAGATAGTGGATATATGAAACCGCTACTGATCCCGTGGATATGATCCTGTCCTACTGTACTGTGATAAGTTTCCTTTGGCTACAGAAGAAGAATCCTTAAACAAAAATTAATGTGGCTCATACAATGAACCAGCCTCACCTCAGTTTTAGCTTGAGCAAAATAGTGCAAATGATTCTTTTGACAGTGAAACCCAATGACTTTAGTGAATGAGAGTTAAAAGCTGTGGGACCTAGACTTAGTCGGCAACCGTAGCCCTTTTCAGTGCCTTTCCCCCTAAAATTTAAACAATCGATTTTAGAGAAGAACATATAAAATGTCAAAGGACAAACATTCTAATTTTATTTTTTAAAAATCTACACAAAGCTTTTGATTTGCTTTTAAGTGTGCTTTAATTTTTTCTAATCAAGTATTGCAGCCCACATATTTATGGGCTGTTGAGACATTTTGTTTTAAAATATTTTGTTTAGTAAATATTAGGTCAAATAAACATGCTAATTCAGATCACACTATTTACGCCACTGGAAAAAATTTCCAGAATTTTTTTCTGGGAAAACCACACCATTCCTACAGGTACTTTTGTATAGGTGTCAAAGTAACTATTTTGAAGAACAGCACTCGAGGTGACGTTTCTCTGACACACGGGCCTTGTGGACCCACAATTTCTGTAACTTAAAATAAAGAGCAAGGTCTCTTGTATTGAAGGAGTTTTATCAGCTTTCCTGCCCTGCCATCTTCTTCTCATTGGAAGATGAAGCTTGGAAAAAACAGCCTTCTGAGATCTTATTTGTAGATTTGCTTTTCAAATGTTATTGTATCCATAGCTGGACACACAAGGTCTAGTCTGTGCTCATCTCTTAATGTTCAGCCCTATTTAATACAACTTGTACCCACAGTATAGTTATTTTTCCTCATATATTTCAGTGGAATGTCCTTCCATGGTACAACTATTGGTTTAGCCCCTTTGATGGCCATGTGTTCTATCTATCAGTCTGGAGGAGTGAACATGGTAAGATAATTCTTAATAAAATAATAAGAGTGCCTCACTCACCAGGACATTGCTGAGTCTGCAATATGTTTTCTGATTAAAGGACTCAGTGCCATCTGCTGGATTATGTTCTGTTTGTTTTTTCATGTTGCATTCAGAACCAGCCAAACTCTAGGTTGTCCAGTAACACTGATTGGCAGTAGATTTAGAACACTGCAAAGAAAGCACTACGTGTAACACAGAATTAATAAACAAAATTTAGGTGCTAGAAGAGATTATGACATTGTATGGCATTCAATAAAAGGTTTAAACCAAATGTAACAGAGAATGTTTTAATCTTGCCCCCTTCCATCCTTCCTCTCTGTGGAGAGCTGCAGTCTGAAGAGGACAGCATTTTATGAATGTACATCAATGCATGACTGGGAAGCCTGATTTTTCAGTTTCCAGTCATGTAGCAAGCCTAAATGCATAAAGAGAGGTCTCCTCTTATTGAATGCCTGAATGTTCTTTACTGAATGCCTGATTAGTTTTCATAAACATGGAATTATATGTCTTTTGTGATTTTTTCCCAATTGTATAATCCTAATGACACAATTTTGATGAGGGGGAAAAATGTTGTAGCAGCCATATTGACTATTCTCTGCCCTGACATTGGTTAATGTAGAATGGGCTTGACCTAAATAAATAAATACAAATGCAAATAGAGGTATAATATGCATACATTTAGCATTTCCATATGAAGGTGGAGGTAGTATTTCAAATTGTTTGTAAGCCTGCAACAACATTGCCAAGGATGGATCAGGTCCTGGATTCAACAAGTCTAGTTTCATATTACTTGGTTCAACCCGTGAGTGGATTCTTCAGGAGCCATCTGAATCAAAAGCTAAGGACTCAGGCAGCTGCCAAAGTACCATCGGAGTGAGGTTCCCATGGGGTGTGG
This sequence comes from Intellagama lesueurii, assembly GCA_037013535.1. Lineage (NCBI taxonomy): Eukaryota > Metazoa > Chordata > Lepidosauria > Squamata > Agamidae > Intellagama > Intellagama lesueurii. Next base: position 226,941,902 of record JBAJHW010000002.1, on the reverse strand, counting down.
CCATATCCTCTGATGTTGTCTGAATCATGAGAGGTGATGCAGAAGGGACCCAGTTTCCCACACCTGTGTTAGAAGCAAGGTCAGTGAACTGTGAGCTAATCAGCTAAGAAAGAATCAAAATGGGGGTTGCCAGGATTCAAGAGTAGAAATGAGCAAGAACCTCAGTTTGGAATTTTGTGCCAGTTCATATATACGACACCACAGGTGCTGCATGTTCCTTTCCTCTGCCTCCTCAGCTGAATCCACCACTCACCAGCCAGCGCATGCTTCTCTCCTCCTCCTCTTCAGCTGTTCAACCAGTCTCCGGCAGGAGCACGAGCTTCCGTGACCTGCCTCCTTGGCTGATTGCCCACTCGGACAAGGAGGCAGGACAGGCAAACCCATGTTCCTGCTGGGGACTGGTTGAGCAGCTGAAGAGGAGGAGAGGAGCGTGCTCTGACTGGTGAGGGGGTCATTGGCCAGGGAGGCAGGGGAGGGGAATGTGCGGCACCTGTAGTGCCCTGTGTACGAACCAGCACAAACCTCTGAACTGAGGTGCGTGCCCATTCAAGAGAGATGAGCCAGTGCTGTTGATAATATGAATTGTTATTAAGGAAAGCTAAGGCAAAACTATAGATGTTAGAGCATGTGGTAGCTCCCTTGGGGCTGAAATATTTTTGAAAGCACAATTCAGATGACATCTGACCAATTCCTATGATCACTCTGGGTTTCTAAGACTGATACACTAGAGCGGCAAACTTACATGTACTTGCTAGGGTGTAATCTCCTCTAAATGCAAGGAGTTTACTTCTGTAAGTAGGTATAGGACTGACTGTAAGCTTGGAACAGCGAGTGCTGTGAGCGGTGTCTCTGAATGAGTGGGAAAGAGAAGACGTCCATAGCAAGTACTGGTGTCTTCAGACTGCAAAGCACAAAATTCTTACAGGCATCTCAACCACACCTTCATGTCAGGCATCATCAAGTTGGCCACCCCTTCTGAGCTGAACAATATACATTTCGATTTGCAAGTTGCTCCACAAGATGCTGACTCTTACCTGTGGTTTTGTGCTGGCACAGGACCATTCGGAAAATGCCATTGGTGTTGCAGCCACGATGGCTCACGAGATGGGGCATAACTTCGGCATGAGCCACGATTCAGCCGGCTGCTGCACAGCCAGTGCAAGAGATGGAGGGTGCATCATGGCTGCTGCCACAGGGTGAGTTGGCTACCCACTTTGCTCACTAAGAGGTATTAAAAACTCAGCTGCACCGTTGTGCTTTCATTAATTTCAGAGTGACGAATTATAGCTTGCTCTAGGTCCTGTATATTTTCTATCTACCTGTTTTTGACTTCCTCACAGGTTAGGAGTGCTCACATAAGTAAAACTCCAAATAAAACAAAATTTAAATTTAAACTTTTTTTAAAAAAAATCAAGCAGAGCAAGGATACAGGATGGAATCTCACTTTAACAACAACAAAAATTTGCAGTGCTTTTGGCTCTTCTTTCAGCCTGGCATAGGAATAAAAGCTTAATAGGTGCCAGTCCACACACTTGTCCAGGACAAAATTTGGAAAAGAAACTTTTTGCAATGATTGCCCCTCGAACCCTGAAACAAGCAGAGCCACTGGCCATGCTGGCTTGAACATTCTGGGAACAGAATCCTAGAAAGTAACTCTCTTAATCTCTGGTCTGAAAGGTCTAGACTACATCAGTTTGCCATGAAAGTTGGACCAGACTGAGGGGAAGCTGAGGGCACCATCGGTCATTGTCAATTTGCCACTGGGCAATCTGTTCAAATAAAGTGGGCTTCTGCTTCTTTGCAGGGATCCATTTCCCCGGGTTTTTAACAGGTGCAATAAGAAGGAGCTGGACCGATACTTGCAGTCTGGTGGAGGGATGTGTCTGTATAATATGCCTGATACCAAGACCTTATATGGAGGACAGCGATGTGGAAATGGTTATCTGGAAGAAGGAGAAGAATGTGATTGTGGAGAAGTGGAGGTAATCCCTGGGGGGAGAGTATTATTTCATGGATTTCATGGCCAAAGAAGTTGCTAGTAGAGATGGGCACGACTCACTTCGGGCTGGGTCATCGCAAGTCATTGGCGTGGCACCTATGGTGCCGCACATTCCCTTCTCCCACTCCCACTCACCAGTCGGCAGCATGTGCTGCTCATCTCCTGCACTTTGTGCGACCGTCCAGTGGCAGCTGGAGCACATACTTCCCTTCTCCACCTCCTCCAGCAGCTGCCCACTCAGACAAGGAGGCAGGGCAGGGATTCCTTTCCAGACAAGGCTCTTATCATGCAATTGGTGGAATTTCGTGGAAAGTTTGGATATAATTTTTCTTGTAGTAGTAGCCTGCCTGTGTTTTCCTATATGGGGAAAATCTTAAGGAAGAACAGATGGAAATAGGTCCAAAATGCTTTTCCCCTCGGGCCCCATCTAGAAGCTTCCTAAAGTAGGCATGGGCCGTGTGCACCCCTCCAGCATCCTTTCTCTCACAGCATCCCACACACCCCAAAATTGTTTTTTTTTAAAGCACCCCCTGTGGCTTGAAATTTTTGAGAGTTGCTAAGCACCTCTGGGTCCACCCACCTCACCCCAGTTTAAAAAACACCACAACAATTGCCCACTAAAGGGTGCAGGGAGGATTTGTTGGTTTAATAACTCACACGTCTAAGTAAAATAAATGGGCACAGGGCCATGTGAGTATGTGCTGCCCTCTAAAGTCCAGGGATAGGCAAGTGTGGCTCCCAGACCACTAGAGGTTGCTGACTTTTTCAATATACTTGCCAGTAAAACTACCAAGTTTGCAGAATGGGATGTGATTTGTTCCAGTATCATCTGGAACTGAGTCAAGTATAATATATGTTATGAAAGAGCAAGACCTGGAACATAGAAAGCTGTATTCTACAATGTTGTGTGTGTTGTAACGACTCAGAGTAGTGCCTCTGCACTAATGGGAGCAGGATACAAATTAAATAAATAAATAAAATAAAATAAAATATGTCAGACAATATGTCTGTCTAGCCAGTATTGTCTAGTATTGTCTAGCCACCCACCCCACCTACATAGCTCAGCAATTTCCAGTTGTGTCAGATTTTAATGGCCAGCATCTGTAGTCAACATGGCCAAGCTGTTCAGTACATCTGTCAGGTGCTGGGGTAGGGATAGGGGTAGTGAGAGCTAGTCTTTTCTAACTGATGTGAGGTAGAGGACCTGCCCATCTGGTGCTGCAGTCCTTTCGTCTACCAGGGACTGCACCTGGAATCTTCTGTGCTCTGCTGTAGCCAAGGTACGGCACTTCTCCAGGGAAACTCCCAAAATGGATGAAAGTGCCAACATTATTTTATTTTTCTTCAGTGTAGCCTGAAGCGCCAATGTGGTTTTGAGTGAGAGGACTAAATCCAATCTCTAATCCCAGTAATGTGGGACCCACTGAATGAATGGCTCAACCTGGATATGAAGGAGATCCTTCTTCTGGGGAGCCTCCTGGAGAGATTAGAGGGTTGTCTCCCCAGACTGCATGGTGTAACCCTCCCTCTTCGGGATGGAGTGTGTATTCTGGGGGTATTCCTGGACCTGGACCATTCATGGGAATCCCATATTGTGGCAGTGACCAGGTCAGCCTTTAACCAGCTGAGGATGATTGTCCAGTTGCACCCTACCTGGATGGGGGGTGCTGAGGATGTTGGTGCATGTGCTGGTGATTTCAAGAGTCAACTACTACAACACTCTGTATGTGGGGCTTTTCCTTGAAACTGACCCAGAAATTTCGACGGGTGCCGAATGTAGCAGCCAGGCTGGTGTCAAATGTGAATAAGTTAGATCACATTTCCCTGGTCCTGGCCTGCCTGCACTGGCTGCCCTGTGTTGTACTAGGCCAGATTCAAGGTGAGGGTTCTTACCTATAAAGCCCTTCATGGTTTGGGACCTCACTACTTGTCGGAGCATCTTTCCCTACAAACATCTATCCACACCACCCGATCCTCTCAGGCCATGCTCCTTTGGGTTACCACTCTGAGGAAGGCCAGGAAGTCATCTGCTTGAAACAGGGCCTTGTCAGTCATGGCCTCATCCCTTTGGAATGGGTTCCCGGTGGAGCTGCAGCTGGCCCCCTCCCTTGCAGCCTTTGATGCTCAAAACCAAGGCTGTTTACCAAAGCCTTTGAAAGCATCCTCTCTTAACGTTCCATCGATTGTTCATCTTTATCCTTCCTGTTTACCATTGCTTGGGTTTTCTTTGATTTATTAGCCGATCATTGTTTACTTGTTTACATGTGGCACTTATTTCTTAGTATATTATTTGAGATTTATTTTATGTTCGTTTTACCTTGGGTGTCAACTGCCCAGAGTAGAGCCTAGCACTAACTGGATAGTATACAAGTTTAAACAAACAAACAAAGAAACAAACAAACAAACAGTCAATACTTGTGTAAGTTTCATTAATTAAATGAGTTTGCTGGATTTCACCCCAAACTTCCCTGACCTTCAATTTACTACTATCCAGTGTCTCAGATTCTTATAGAGCAGTGATAGCATTAGAGCGCTTCAGGCTCTCTGGTCTTCCTGAGACTTGCCTTCATCCTTTTCTTCACTTTTATGATTGCTTGTAGTCACAGGCTGTCGCAATCCAGACAGAACAAGAAATGAAGTGGCCAGAACTGATCCCGAGTGGTCATGTGGTTTGCAATTCTAACAGATAGTTCCAATGCCTCTGTACAAATTACTCTGTCCTTATTCTGAGTCAAATTAGTGGGAGAAAGGCTGCAGCTGGATAATTTGGCAGCACACAAACACACTGTTGCGGCTAGGATAAGATTCAAAAGTATGGTAAGATCTTACTCCAGATTTTTTGTTATACATGGGATGAAGATTGAGAGCATGTGCAGCTACAACAGCTTTCCAATCCACCCTGAAAAAAACACAGCCAAATGTCTTCAGCATTTTCAGGTGCAGAACATCTGCCATGTAAACACATTGCCTGTCTTGTTTCTCCCATCTCTCTCTCTCTCAGGAATGCAATAATCCCTGTTGTAATGCTGCTAATTGCTCTCTGAAGGCTGGTGCTGAGTGTGCGCATGGAACCTGCTGTCACCTGTGCAAGGTGAGCGCTTTGGGTAGCTCTGGGTCTGACACACGAAAAGAAAGGCTTGCTTGTCTGTATATTGTAGCTCAAAAACTGAAATTTAAAGAGGAAGGCAGGCGTATCATTTTCTTCCATCTGAAACCTGAATGCAAGACAGGTGCTGTGGACCACATTCACTCCTCACTTTAGAAACCCAGGAGTAAACAGGTGGTGATGCGGAAATGAAGAAAACAGATGCAGCACGGTTGGTTGCAAACAGAGTACGTCTGATTGTTACGTGTCTATCCTGGCCTTCCTCTGGCAAGCTGAAAGTGGTACACATGGCTCTTTTCTCTACCCTATTCTTACAACACCCCTAGGAGATAAGTCAAGCAGAGTAAGATTGACTGGTCTAAGCTCACTTGCTTTATGGTTCAGTGAGGTCTAGGACTGGGATTTCTAATATCACAAGGTCGCACTCTCCCCTCCATATCATGCTGGCTCACATTATTTAAAATATTTGAAATTCTGCATGCAGAATGTAGAAGCAACAATCAGAAAATGATTGCACGCCAATGACTTCTGTGTTTATTCTAAGGAGACCTGCCTGTTGAAACATCTATGCACCATTTGCAGTGAACAATTTCATATTTATATTTTGCCCTTATTTAGCCCGGTTTGAAAATCCTTCTGTTGCTGAAATGTTTTATGACAATCTGGGAAGTGAACTCTGCAAACATCTGTGTGGCAGAACAGCACCAGGAAAGAGCCACTAACCAGGGCCTGCTTGCAGTCCAGACAGTGGGGGAACTTCACCTCAGAATTTCAAGGGGGAACCTTCCTGCCCTGATCATGAGCCATCTATCCCCTTCTGTGACTTCAGGGAGCCACTCTCGCCTTCCCTGCCACCAGCTGTTTTGGTTTATACTGGGATTGTGGGACTTAACAACTGCAAGTGGAAAGCTCATCTTTCAAAGCAGGCAGCTGGCCTGGCTGGGACTGGAGCCACCCAGTGAGATTGTGTTGCCAGTCGATTGGTGTCTCTCATTTGTGTGCTGTGCCTCAGACATCAGAAAGACAAAACATGTGCTTGGGAACACAGGAAGAGTTCTTGTGGGAGGATTAAGCTGCCTTGCATTTGGGCTAACAGTTATCTATTCTGTTCTATATGGCACAGCTGAATTCTTTTAATGACCAGCAGGCTGATCAAGCTTCAGCTCTTGGGTAGAGTTGAGATATATATATATATCTGCTGGTCATATATATATATCTGTATACAGATGTCTGTGTCTCAGTTTACATCTCAGCTTTCCTAGGAAAATATAGTTAAAATTGTCTTGGTATGTCAACTTCTTTCATACCCCTCATTGAGGACTAGTTCCAGGTGTCTGGTGGTTGCTTAAAATGGCTGCTCTCAGTGACTCTGTGCTTGTGGCCAACTGGTTCAACTTTTTGCACACCCAACTTTTGAGTTGTTTGGGATGGCATGCAACTCTTACTCCTCTACATGGCAGGATCTGCATACAGTTAGCTGTGTACCAGCCTACATACACAGCATTGCCTGCAGTGTACCATATCACTAATGGAATAATGGCCGTTGAGGAATTATCTCCATTTGAATAATAGAGGGTTCCCTGTGATTTTTCTGAACCCAAATTATTTTCCTTCCTGTCACTCTGTGGCATTTTGGAAGGAAAATGGCTGTACTGTTCAGCATGTCGTTCACTTCAGTGGTTCCCAACCTTGGGCAACCCAGGTGTTCTTGTACTGCAATTTCCAGAAGCCTTCATCACCAGCTGTGCTGGCCAGGGTTTCTGTGAGTTGCAGTCCAAGAACACTTGTGTTGCCCAAGTTTGGGAACCACAGATCTACTTGATCAAATAGGTGTGGCCTGGCGCTAGACAGATTCTGATGCCCTGGACACAGAACTATGAGTGGAGACTTATATGTGCTTGTGGCCAATTGGTTCAACCTTTTGCCCACCCAGCTTTTAGGTTGTTTGGGATATATTCTGTGCAATGCACTATATTCCAGGCACTGCACAAAATATAGAAAGTAGCTCATGCTGCTGTATTTATTGAGCCCAGTGATGTCTACTCTGGACAAAACTCATCAGTGTATCAGGGGGAGGTTGTTAGCAGGGTCCAGCAAAAATGGGAACCTCAGAATAGGCCATTTAAAGTAAAATCTACCACCACAAAAAAGAAGTGTCTTTATTGCTGCAACATGTTTCAGACCTTTTTTAATAATAATGGTCCTTTTTCAGGGAAATTCCCAACAATGAAGGAGTAGTAGTTCCAAAACATTGGTGGGTCCATGGTTTCCCCACTCATAAGCTAAGGATTTTTCTGTAGTTTTTAGCCAGCAATTATAAAAGGTAAAGGTCAAACTTCTGGTCAGATGCGTATCTTTTGCCCACATGACTGCAGCAAAAGCTGAAACCTGACCCTGACCTGAGATATATAGGTACACTTAGTCTCACATTCTTTGGATTATGAGGGCAAAGCAGTATACAACTAACAAGGAAAGATTTAAGAAATGGAAATTGCTCTTTGTCTTGACTGAAAGTCTGTCTTTCAGAAGAAGCCTACAATGTTGAAACTGTTACATGATGGAATTAAATTGTTATAAATTCATAAGCAGGTGGAGTAACTATTAGTAGGCCCAAAGCTGGCCCCTTTCCCCTACGATACCTAACTTCTACCCTGAGATAATAGTTTGAATTCTTTCTTTAGCTGATTTCACCGGGAACTCTTTGCCGAGAGCAAGCTAGACCGTGCGACCTGCCGGAGTACTGTACAGGCAAATCCCCTTTCTGCCCTGCAAACTTCTACCAAATGGACGGCACTCCATGTGCAGATGGGAGAGCGTATTGCTACAGTGGAATGTGCCTCACTTATGAACAGCAGTGTCTCCAGCTCTGGGGATCTGGTAAGAAGGTTTGTTCTCAAAGGCTGTGCAATCAGTCTAGAAGAGCCTGGAAAAGTTCTGGAAGTTTTAATCTCCATTTTAAAAAACACACACATTTTGTGGGTCTCATATTCAGCTGGGCATGGGATAGGCCAGGAAATAGACCACAGTCTTCATGGATTGTGGCTGTTATGACCAAATACAATAGAGCAGTAGTTCCAAACCTTGGGTCGCCAGACATTCTTGGATTACAACTCGCAGAAATCCTGGCCAGCACAGCTAGAGTTTTAGTCCGAGAACATCTGGGAACCCAAGGTTGAGAACCACTGCAATAAAGGTCAGGGCTTTTGTACTTTTAATAGTTCAATAGAAGACAGAATTTTGGGAGGAGCACCTAAGAGACATAGCACAGAGGAATAAAGTGCATGTTGGAATTCCATGGGCACCAAGGCCTTTACAGCTACTCCCTACTCTTGCATATGACCACTCTAAACTGTAGCTCTTAATCCCATTTTGGTAAATTGTAAGCCAATAGAATTGAGTGGGAGATATCATTCTGCTCATTCAACCAGTCTGGTTCCCCTGTGAATTTCCATCCAGCCACCAATTATGGTATCTCAAAATTTCTAAACATCATAAAATTCTGTTTAAATTCCATACAGCTTTAGCAGATTGTGCACTCTGAGTTGTTTTCTTTCTTCTCTCTTAATCTTCCCTATGGTTTTGTGAAAGCTTTTGTGAACCATTTTTTTTACTACCGTGGCAACGGAAAGCCTTACAAAAATTACATGATTAAAAAAAAATTTCCTCACAAATTGCAGGTGTGTCATATATTACTCTGCTGTTCACACCATGTCATAGACAGCCAAGCTTGCCTCTGTTAGAGGAAGAGCTATGCTATCTCAGAGGGGCTAACCTTTCCCCCTCCTTGCTCTTTTCACCTACAAAAAGATAGCTGTGTGTTCGCATCAAGTGTAAAATTAAGTGGGGAAGTTTGGGGAAGTTGCCTTCTTCCAGGGAGACAAATTACACATCATTTCTTTCATACAGGAGCTAGGCCAGCCCCCGACCTCTGCTTTGAGAAGGTAAATGCTGCTGGAGATTCCTATGGGAACTGTGGGAAGGATACCAACGGCAGATACAAGACCTGCAGTGCCAGGTATAAAAGAACCAAGCTCTGGTCTGAATGATGGGATCCCTCTTGTGTCACCACAAACAAAAGGATGAAAAATTAGGCAACTTTGTCTTGTGACTGACTACAAATTAATGTGGGCTCTTTGTTGAACTCTTGTTTAAATAGAATTGGTAACTATGGTAATACATGCTTCATATTAAATCCTCCAGAACAGGCCTGGGGAGCCTGTGGCCATCCCACTGTTTGTTGCACTCCAGTTCCCCTCTAGGCCTAGCAGGCTTAGCCAACAGTGCTGCATGGTGGAAGCCATAACTGAACAACATCTGGATGGCCACCAGTTTCTCAGACCAGTTTTCAGATACATTTGCACTATAGGATTCCTGGTTAGGGCAAGGAAAATCAGCTACTTCTCCTGGTCTCTCCTCTCAGAATAATCCTTTGGATGTGTGGTTCACATCTGAGGAGAAAGGCAGAATTATTTGGGAGTCTGTACCCCATCTGCTCTGTGAAGTGGCAAGTGGAGATGCCTGTTCACAAGTATATCTGCAGCCTGGACCAGAACCTTCTCCCAGACAACAAGTCTGCTCACTGAGAAGGACACAAAGCAGGCTTCTGTGCTTACTAATGACAAACTTGCTTTTTTCTGCAATCATGTTTGAAAGCATAACATTAACTAGTGACTTTATCTAGAATAATCTCATGATGGCGTGGGAACAGGACACAAAGTTAATGGAAACCCATCATTAATATCACTTGAGGTCAAAATGTAGTCTTGTTCAGGTTGACTTTGATGCAGGCAGCAATCCTATGTTCACCTGGCAATTAATTTACAGTCTCTGAGATACTCAGGGGCCAAGGCTGGTAAGGGTTTGATGTGCTCCTGGCAGGTTTATCCATCTCAGGATGTGGATCACCACATTTTGCCACATCTGCATCTTCTATGAGGGCAGCCTCTCATAAACCCCATTGCAGTGATTTAGTCTTGGTTACAAATCTTCTAATTTCATAGCAGGTAAATGGCTGCTTTTTTGTCTGAGAAAAGCCAAACCTGTAGCCAGGATGCTCAGAGGAACATGCCTTCTTTTCTGTGTCCAGGGATGCTAAGTGTGGCAAGATCCAGTGCCAGAGTTCTGCTTCTAAGCCTTTGGAGTCCAACGCTGTTGCGATTGATACAACAATCACCTTAAACGGAAGGCAGATCCACTGTCGTGGAACTCACGTCTATCGTGACGAGGAAAACGAAGGGGATATGTTGGACCCAGGACTTGTGATGGCAGGGACAAAGTGTGGGGACAATCATGTAAGTGCAGGCCTTTTACTGCAAACATGCATCTTATGCCTACGGACATGATGAAGTTTTCAATGTGGTCACGTGTCACACCCCTTCAAGAGGCATGCAGACCCGATTATCTACTTAGGCCATTTTTGGTACCCCCAAGCACTCTTAACATTTCTTGTTTCTTCAGTCTTAATTCTGAACATACCATTCCTCCTACAGGTTTGCTTTGAGGGGCACTGTCGGAACACCTCTTTCTTTGATACTGGAGACTGTGGGAAGAAGTGCAATGACCATGGAGTAGGTATCTTTGTACACTACACAGTATAATATCCCTGTATCTCATGCCTCCATCCCATGAAATACTGAGATATGTACTTAAGAGTTCGTTGCTTGAGAGTAACACTCCACTGAACAATAATGGAAAAAAAAAAATCCAGGGCCTCTGCTGACAATGCATCCCTGAATCCTCTAGAACGGAGCCATGATGGTTAAAATGCTATTAAATTGCTAGCACTTGATATTTTTATATTTATTTAAATTTTTATATTTATTCCTTGACAGTTTGACAGCCTTCCTTCCTTCCTTCCTTGCCTGCCTGCCTTCCTTCCTGCCTTGTACTTATTAAACATGAATAAACTGCACCTGTAAAAGTTAATACTCAGAGAAAGACAATGTCTATTTAGAACAGGGCAGCGGGCAAAGTGCACCCTGGGGCTACATGTAACCCACCAAGTCTGTTTCTGCACCCTTAGCTCTCACCCAGAGGCCTCTTTTTCTGGAAAAAAAAGAGAGGTGAATTTCAGCTTCTTCCTCAGGAGTAGCTTTTTTGAATGGGTCGCAGGGTCCCCTGTACTGTTTTACACCCAGAGAGAGAGAGAGAGAGAGAGAGAGAGAGAGAGAGAGAGAGAGAGAGAGAGAGAGAGAGATTTGAAGCTCACAGTGGACATCTAGTCATTTCCCAATTCAGTTTTTGTGGCATTTGTGATGGTCTGTTGTGCCTTCCTAAGATACTGAGGGCAGAAAATTGCCCCTCGACCAACCAAAATGATCTTCTCCTGCAGCCTACAAATATCTTCTCAGCCTACAAATATCTTCCAGTCCGATTGCATCAAGTTAGTGAGAGTGTTTCACAAATAAGATTTACAAACCGTTTTTCTTAAATTGCTTTTAGGGTGAACGTAAAACCTACACATGAACTAGATTTTAAAAGCCCCCTTTATTATTTTTGATCCTGTATGAATGAGGTGCACACGTTTGCATGTAGTAAATGAAAGGTTCAGCCAGGCCTTCTTTTGTATCTCATATGGAATGTTCTTGATGTAAACCCAAAAATTGACCATGTCAGTATGTTGACATGTTGTATCTTTAATATTTAACGATGAGGTCTTAGCAGGTTAAAGGGAAAACAAAACATGAAGCATGATTAATTTGGGGTTTACTTTGCTATTCCTATGGGACTGTTTTTCATTTTAAAAATTTGGTCTTTCAGAATACATCTGTTAGACCTGTTCAGTTGCCAAGAGATCTTGTCACAACATGCAATACTGGAGTAGGTAGCTTTGGGGAAAGATTTAATTAAAGTTTACTATAACTCCCTATGTAGTCTGTGATTCAACTGAATTTTGAATTACAGCATTCACAGATGAATTAGTTATAGAAAAAGAGGGTTTTGTGATGTAGATGGCAAATGCCAAGTGTCAGATGCTCCGAGTTTTCTTAAGCTATGGTCCTGCTCTTGAAAAGATGCTATTCTCATCTGTCATGGCTAGACGACATTGCAGAGAGTATCGGCAGAGAGTTTAAAAATAGTGAGAATCCTCTCAGATCCACTTCAGGAATGTCCACACACCCCAGGAGACTTCTGAAGGGTGGAAATGTATCCTTTGGAACACGAATGGCAGAAATGAGAAGAATTTTGAAACACTGCACTGATTATCCATGGGGACATTCTACAAATAGATCTAGATTTTTACAAGTCTTGTGTCCCAACAGATGCTCATGGGTGCTGCTTGCTATTCTGGGTGTTTGTGTGTTTGGTGGGGTTTTTTTGGCACAGGGTGGGGGGTTGGAATGGTTATGGAGTTTGTACCAACTAGGAAAGACTGATGTTAAAGTCCTGAATTGTTCTCTTCATAGGTTTGCAACAACAACCAGAACTGCCATTGTTTCATTGGATGGGCACCTCCTTTTTGCAATAAACCTGGGAATGGAGGAAGCCTGGACAGTGGCCCCATGTCTTCAGAAAGTGGGTGTGACTCATGGTTCTTTGTGGAAATGAAAACTGAATGGAGGGAGGTAGCTGGGGCAGGGCATTAGAGTAGCCAGATGCAAGAAAGGGCCAGAACCTTTGTCCCAGTAGAGCTGACTGGAAGAGAGCGTTTGGCCGGTGAATTTTCCTCACCCCAGGTGACATGGCAAACGACTCTTACAGTCAAAAATCCAGAAATCCTGTTTTCTGGTTTCTTGCATCTGGTTACCCTGGATGAAAAAGAAAGATATTAAAGGAAGATGTGAGTTGTTGTTTTTTCTGTTCTTCTTGTCAGGTCCTGTTCCAATCATCATAGGAGTCCTGATTTCTATTTTGATATTGATCGTAATTGTAGTGGCTTTTTGCTGCTATAAATGGAGAGCCAAGCTTGTTCCATTAAAGCAGACCATAATTGCATCAAATAAAACCCAACCGTACAGGTGAATATTTATAATATAGTGGTAACTTATGTGTGATGTAGTGGATACAGTGATGGGCTAGGAGCTGGGTTTGAATCTCTGCTCAGCCATGGAAACTCACTGGGTGGTGGAAGTGCTAAAACCTTTCTTTAAATATCTGACATATCTTGAAAGTCCTATTAGGGTCACTGTAAGCTGGTTCTGATTTGAGGGCACATAACACTCACATACATTTTCATTTTCCGCAGCTAAACAGGCATGAGACTAGATGGGAGGTTGCCTGTGGCCACCCCTCCACACACTTGCATGCCACTCATATTTCTTACACAAAGGGCAGGATGGTACCGAAGCACTGATAATTCCTTTCTTGCATCCATAACTATGGACATTTACATATTGGGAGAAAAAAAGCGGGAAAGTATGACTAATCCCTTTATATTGTGCACAATTCCCAATCATGTCCTTTCTCATTCATTAGTGCTCGTCATACAGAAACTTCCTGCTCATAACTTTAGTCAGATTAGAGATGGGCACGAATTGAAAAATGAATTGCAAAATTAATCAAAAATCACTAATCTGTCGATTCATATTTGTATGAATCGGTGCCCCCAACAAATACGAATCAATGAATTTTAGCAATTTTTGATTTGTGGGAATATAAAATTCTCTCCCACCCACCAAGCACTTAGAGACACCAAAGTTGCAAAGCCATTTCCCCTGACTCTCCTCTACAAGCCCTCCAGGCTTGGTGAAGATTGGGTTTCAGAAGAGGGCTGTCATTTTGGTTTCTCTAGGTGCTTTGGGGGGCATTTTATAAGGTTTAAAGGAAAAAAAGAATTGATGAATCAATTCAACAGAAAAAAATCATAAATTTGTAATTTGTGATTTATCGACATTGATGAATCACAAATCAAAATGAATCACCAGTTTTCTGATTCATGCCCATCTCTAGTCTAGATGTATCTGGAGTAATCAATACCTATATGAGAGTCTGGATTATTGCAGCTCATGTAGCCACTGTGTTGATCTCTTGCATCCATCTTGCTCACCCATATGACATGTTCCTTTCTAGTTCATGTCTAGTTTAGACTCTTTAGGTTTGTTTGTATGGGGCCCCTTAAGTGTAATAGGAACTGTTAAATAGATATATGGATAAGCAATCACAGTCATAGAAATAGCTTGTGAAATAGAAATAGATTCTAGTTTTCTTTTCTTCCGAAACAGTGCTCCTCCTCCCATTCAGAATGGTGCAAATGGCCATGCCAACCCAGCCTTCAAACTGAAAACCCCTCAGGACCAGAGAAAGGTACATAGGACAGGTTGCAGTTGCAGTGCTATGGAATAATGCCTGATCTTTTCCTTATCTTTAACTCTAATCTGATGCTTATCCATACTGATCATCCCTTAGCATTATAGTATGTGGTCCACAGATAGAACATAGAGGTTTGTCCTGTCATGTTGTTAAAACACAGGACAAAAAAGATTGTTTGGAAGACATTTGGGGTTTTTTTTTGAAGGTCCTCTCTCTCACTGCAGTTGTTTGATAGGGGAAGGTATCTCCATGTTTCTCCAACCTCCCAGAATTCTCCAAAAATTCCCCAGGAAGAATTCTGGGAGTTTCAGCCCATAAACACAAATCTATAGAACCCTAGAATTTGCTCCTCCTCCCAGAGGGGGCCTTATCTCTGACACTGCATCAGATTCTCCAGCTTTTGCTTCGTGTTCTTAATTTTGTTTATAATAGAAAGCCAGTGCGGTGCTTTCTGAGTCATAGTTCTTCAGGAGGTGCCCTCTGTAAAACCTAAAGGGCAGCAAGACTGCAATTCCCTGCGTCCTCCATACTCAGAAGGGCCTGGCCTCCACTGGTCGGTCACAGGTTTGCTCTAGCTGGGACTTAAAATTGGATTTAGCCCTTTGGGTTGGATCTAGGATCTGATTTCTTTATTCAGTTCATAGATAGCATAGATATCTGATTGTGTGCCCCTCAAGGCTTCAGTACTGCATTGGCTACTCTGGGGAGGAGGGTATGGAAATATCTACAACTACGAGCCATTTGTTTACATTTAAAACCATATCCAACCCAGTGTCAGCCATTGTATTTGGTCCCCTAAAGTCTGTAAGAAAGAGCTCTCTAAACCGTAGAAACAGAGCAGCAGTCTGAGAAATAATCACCAGCAACCTTATGCTGTTTTCATCTCTGCTATTGACATTACCACAGATCCCTCCTGTTTCTGAAGTGCATTACTACGAGCCACCTCCGGAGATCAAACTCCATGTCCACCCACCCACCCTCCCAACTAACTATACAAGGAAACCACTTATCCTGCAGCATCAGAGCGAAGTAAAGGGCATCCCAAAGCGGACTCCACCAAACCGGCCAGCACCTCCAGCTCCCAAAGGCATTGTGCCACAGGTGAGAATGTGTACATCATCAGAAAACCATTGTCAGAGTTGCAATTGCTTTGGTCACTTGTAGAGAACTGAGTGATTGTGTGACTTCCAGGTGCCTCAAAGCTGGGCAACACTGCTAGTAAAATAGTCAGTGTGCACTGATGTAACTTCAGTATGGATATGCCTGTTTTAGCATTTAGCTATATCTATACCTGTTTTACCTGAATGCTGAAACTGGCATATAAAGAATACCTGTAGCACTGGTAATTCTTGTCCTCTGCAAGTCATGCATGTGAGTACTGAACTGTTCAGCTGACTGTGTTGGTATACTGCTCCCTCTGCTCTAGTGCAAGGACACTGTGTACAGACATTGTTTTCCCTGCAGGGGGAGGCCTTGTGTTAGTTTTCATAATTAAATATAGGTGGCTTCTGTCCTGTATAAAGAGCTTGTTGCAGTATACAGAGATGAATCCACACCGATCCTGATACAACAGTTGCAAAGACCACTCTCCTCTTCCCAGCCATCTTATTTCTGTGCCTCACACTAGCTCCTAGGCCCTACCAAACAGTCATTGAACAAAATCTCATGTTTAAAGTGCCATGTTTCACTGCATTCCCCTTTGAACCCTGACTTTACTCCAAGGTTCTGAACTAGAATATAACCCAGAATTATCATCTCCTTTGGTCCTCACACTCAGCATGTGAAGCAACTTAGTCTGCAGGGCCAGCCCTACTGTCAGGTGGAGTGAGGCGGCCACCTCAGGTGGCAGATTTAGGGTAACATGAAAGGAGAGCAAATTCATTGTTTAGCTTGTTGCTGCTGTATTTCTCCTGTTGCCCATGGAGAGAGTTGCCTGTGCAACTTTTTTTCCCCACAGGTGCTAAAATGCCTTGTTTACCTTTGGGCACAATGTACCTTGTTTTTGTGGTTGGGACAGGTTTCATTTGCTGCTCTTCCCCCCAAATACATAAACCTAGTAAATTAATATGAGACAGAAACTGGGGTAAGAGGAAAGAATTGTCTAAAGTGGTGGTTCCCAACCTTGGTAACTCAGGTATTCTTGGAGTGCAATTCCCAGAAACCCTGGCCAGCACAACTAGTGGGGTCGCCTAGAGTGGTCACAATTGACCAGATAGGCGGGGTATAAATGAAATAAATAAATAAAATAAAATAAATAAAAGGCTTCTGGGAATTGCAATCCAAGAATTATTGGGTTACCCAAAGTTGGGAACCACTGGCTTAAGGGATCACAGTGATTTATTTCCATTCTGGAATCTCCTGGTGTTCACTTCATAATGGCTGTGTGGCATTGCCTTTCTCTGCGACTGGATCACTGTCATGTTTACATACTTGGGGTAGGAACCTACGAAGAGCCCTGCTAATCTTACCCTAATCTTGCCCTAGGATTTCTCCAGGCCACGACCCCCTCAGAAAGCTCTTCCTGCTAATCCAATCCCTGCAAGCGCCAGGACTGCCTTGCCCAAGATAAACGATACAGCAGGAGTACCACCCCATGGTTCTGCAAGAAGTGTCAGAGGGCATCAGAGCTTGACTGAGGTGAGACATAGAAGATGTATAAGATGATATGTGGGTTAGAGAAGCATGAAGCAAAACATTATTTGTAGACAATGTGATGGGCATGTGCCCCCTCAAATAGTGCAAGGTAGCCTTTAACCAGCAGTGATTTGCCATGGCTGATAACATCATTTCTGTTGTGCATGCCGAGAGGCTCAACAGGAATTCAACCGTAAAGTTACAGTATAAAAACACTATTAAATTACTTATTGTATTGCATCAGCACAGAATTAATTATAAAATCCTTTTAAAAACACTGCCCAAAAAGTATGACCCATCATTAGGTTTTTCTTCATCAGTCAGTCAGTTGCCAAAAGCCTGTCTTTTACCCAAAAAAAAAAAGTTTTCCTGCAGGCACAAGGATGAGAAGAAGACCAGGTGAGCTCCTGTGGCAGGAAGTTCCACAGCTTGGGGAAGCACTGAGAATAAATAAATAAATTCAGCCATTGATTTGTGAGCATCCAATAATATAACTCTTTGGACAGCTCACAGAGATCTTGGAATAGCTCAGAGATAAATGGAATATTAAATATCATTTTACAATTGTAGTATAAGTCTGCTAGAAATTATTGTTTCCTGGTATTTTTAATATTACAGCCAAGAGATAGTATGTATACCTTGTTTTCATGAACTCTATAGTTGACTAAAGATGGCTTATGAGTTACCCAGAACCTTTCAAAAGAATAAAAAGTATGTTATACTGAGATCCTTGGCACTTCACTTTCGGGTCATGTTATAACTTACGTAACAATTATTACGTAAAGTGAAAATAGTTACAAGAGCCTGTGGTCAAAATCCTGCTAGTTAAGCCCATCAGCTCAAAGCAATTGGTCTAAGTCTCAACAGGGAATTGGTGCAGCTTGAAAAGTCAGTGTAGGCATTTCCCGAGTCTTGGCTTGAAAAGAAGATGTCTACATCGACATCTTAACTTGTGGCACTTTAACAATGGGATTTATGCCATTTGTGCTTTGCTGGTGTAAAAGGACAATAGGATCTTGGCTTATAAATGTGTCTGCTTTTAAAAGATATTATTCTGATCTATTGCCCCACCCAGGTTCAATACATCTTTTGCTTCTTTCTTATCTTTCTTATTCCAGAATGCAATCATCAAGAATGCTGGAGCAGTGAACACCCTGAAATTTAGAAGCTGAGCTTCATTTTACAATTTTTACATCCACACCAGTTTCCTTCTTGTTTGACTTGGGACTTCCCATGGGTTTTGTTTCCAGTAAGATGACATGTGGGCCACGTACAATTCTCAAATTACTGTATCCCATCTCATATAACTCACTGAGGCTGATATCAGGGCTGGTTTTAGCAACCGTATCTACCATTCGCGGCACAGGTAGCTGCAGTTTTGCTGGAAATCAGTACACATCAGAGTTAAAGTGACCTAGTTTGCCTTTTTCCCTTTTTAAAATGGCACTTACATATTATAGTGGAATATACAGTGTGCTGAAATGAGAGAGGGAGAGGTCTCAGTTCTCTCCCAGTATTATCTCAACAAACAACAAAACTGATTTTAACCAACATTTCATCGTGAGCCAGCACATTCTTCTCATTTCCCACAACACCTGTGTACCTTTACCAGAATCATAGAGTTGTAAGAAGATTGCTATTGCGATGCACCTGTTACCTCAGGGCTCATGGGATCTTCTCCACTTTGCGCTGTAAGAAAAGGTTTTTCAATCTTGCTGAATTTTGCCATGTGACTGGAAGAGAGGTTTCCCTCACCCTTTATTAAGGAATTATCCAGAGTTCAGTGCTTACAACTTGTCTTTGACCTCTTGTGAAACCTTTTGTTCTTCTACATGTCACATCTTCTTTCACCCAAAACGTTCCTGATGGTGGCTTTCTGGATTTGAAAGCATCAGTGATGTAAGAGCACTCTTCATTCATCTCCCATACTTCTATGACATCTACTCAGCTCTGCTAGCATTTGCTGTCTTAACAACAGGTTTTTGTCCAGCTGTACTGAAGGCTGGAGAGATTTTGTGTGGTGACATGCAATTTGCCTTAACAATCTCCATGGACCTGCCATTTCTTGAGCCCCCTGTGTCGGTGTCCAGCTGCCCCTTCCTCTGCCATTTCAGCCATTGCTGTTTGCTTCTATCTAGACTAGACTTCTGCCATGCCCTCTCTGGCAAATGATAAGTGAGGTCAGCAACAATGGAATGAAAGAGACCTCTCTGTCACAAATGTATATGATCAACATGTGTTCCTTATACACATGTTGACTTTTTTCTGCTCTGATATCCAAGTAGGTGAACATATGGGCCTCTAGATGTTTTGGACATCACGTCTCAGATGATCCAGCTAGAATGGACAGTGGTAAGGAATTATGAGTGTTTTCATCCAAAACATCTGGAGGACCAAATTTTCTCCACCCCAATGTAGGATGTAGTTCATAAACCACCATTACATTCAGTGTGAGCTGTGCCAGTTTAAATGATCTTTTTAAAAGGAGCTGCCAAACAAAACATACCAATCAGCCAAATATTAACAAGGCACTATGAAGGAGTCATAATTGATTGCATTTAACTGTAAGTTCTGCCACACATTATTTTGTTTATATAATTCAGACACTTAAGTTAGGTATTTTTGTATTTGTCTTTCATTTGGATTGGGCACAGTCATTCAGGAAGTTTACTCAATAATTTGTCTCAGAGTAAATGCACCTTTGCATCCTACTCTTCATTGTTGCAATTTTATACTTGGCAATGGTTGATAGCTGGTGTACCTTAGCCATAACCTAGAATTAATACCAACTGGTTAAGTTTCAGTGATCAGTATTGTGGCTAATATGGATGAATCTGGAGCTGCACTTGGTTAGACTTCTGCAGCATTGCACAGTTGCAGTTCTGCATGCATAAATATTCAACAGGATACTGGACAGCATAAAACCTCAGACAAGGCACTAGAAGCAAACACCATAATCCCAATATAAGGAGGAACACTATGTTGTTATCCTTTTACTAGTGTTCTTTTGCACATTGTCTCATCCAGCAGAAATTCATAGGGTTTGAGCTGACTTTCTAGAGTGCATGTTTTAATTCATCTACCTTATCGGGGGGAGACGAATTTCGGTCAGCTCAACAGAACGTTTGCCTTAATTCATGGTGCTTTAACCATGGGGCAGCTGAACGAATTCTAACTTTCTTGCAACTAAGCAGGTAAGCACCATCGCGCAGACTGTGTTTTGCACTTAAATCAGTCTGGTGTTCCCAGTATAGAGCTGTAATGTTGTCACTTTTGGCAGCCTGTTGTCTGAGCTGGTAAGGGGAGCATTTCACACCCACCCACCCTCATACACACTCAGACCACAGGATGCCCCTGGTTGTTACTGATTTGAGGCTTTACAAGTATTTTCTCAGGTTTAAAGTCACTTTGTAGTGATTTATTTGTCCTGTCAATCCCCCCTTCCATGATTGCTTTGCTAAAACAGGAACTATTTTGGTTCCCACCTTGAACAGACAGGAGACTTGAATCAAAAGCAAAAATACATCTAGGTGCTATTAATAGAAAGGCAGTGTGTTTGGCTGGAGGCAATATAGACTTTTTAAAAATTATCCCAGCTTTTATGTCAGCCTTGGTCATCTTCTTTCAAGAGGGGACCCAGCAGTAGTATAAAGAGACCAACTGGGAAACAAAGACCATGGTTTCAGAAATATGTTCCAACCTGTAGATCAGGAGCTCTTGGTTCAATAACTTTGCAATTGTGAAAGGGTGTCTTAACTTCGTACTTGTGTTACAGTATGATTCTTATGATTTCTTTTGAGCATCTATGACCAATTTTTTCCCCCTGATCCTGATTCTCAGGTTGTGCTCATTCCTTCCTTACCACGTTTCAGTGCTAGTTTTAAAACCAAGCCAAATAGTTGTTTGAGATACGATTAACAATCAAAGAGTTTTCTATCCTTTTTTAATTGAAAATATTCGAAGGGAAAGGTTGTGTGTGCACATGTTAGCTGCCACTTACTTTGAAACAGAAAATGTCTGAAACAAGAATACACAATAAGCTCTGAAGGTGATCTATGTCCTGAAGACTCAGGTGCTGTTAGGGTAATGGGATCAGTAATCCTTGACTCAGAACTGTGACAGGGGAAGATGCAACAGATTTTGTTTTACTCTTAATGTGTCACTGATGAGCCTTGCCTCCACCGGTTTCATGAAAACCCAGGTTTAGGCCATATCAGAATATACCAAAGAAGAATGGTGTACAGTCCCAAAGAGAATATTTAGAGCTGGATTACAGGGTTGCCAAGTCTCAAAAGGGACTTCCTTTAAAGTTCCACAATGAAAAAAATATAGTCTACTTCCCCCTCTGCCCTGCAGCAGAAATATGGCTGAATATTCTGTATCCCCATCTGGTATGATGTGGAACTAAAGGGACCTTGTGTGTGGCAAGAGATGAAAGAGAAGGATGGTTGTCCCAGCACTGCTGGACCTTGGAGGGAACTCAGACTGGTAGAATTTCCTCTTCATATGGATCTTCTGGGACAACTAAGAATTGACAACCTTAAATCAAGCTGGTAAATGCATAATTAAATGTGTTTATTCCTGTGTATGTAGAATGAATGAATTGGGAGAAAAACATTAAATTAGGCTGCAAATCTATGCACATTTACTTAGGAGTGAAATCCACTGAATAACTTGGGACTTCCCTTCAAAGGAAAAAAAAGCATAGGATTGCACTGACTGATTTTTATTATTTTGGGAGAGCCTATGCACTATGTGCTACCATTTTATGTCTCACAGGTTTACAATACAATCTCTGTGCATCTATGCAAATACTTGAATAATGCTGTTTCTTGTGCCTTTTGCCTAGTTACATTTAATAAAATTTGTGGTTATTATTGCTGTATTCACTTAACAAATCTTTGTTGGGAGTTGGTGTTCCTACTAATTGTAGGCTGAGCCATTTGTTAGGCAGGTAGTCCTCATGAGTGAAATACAAGGGATCATTGCAAATTTCTTCCCCCAAAATCTCTGAAGCAAACTAATCCCAATCATTTATTTCCCACTGCTAGCAGAGAGTACTGCTTTTTTGGGGGGGGAGGTTTGCAGGTGAGAGACTGATAGTATACGTTATGCACAGCAATCGAAAGAGGAACAGAGCAAATCACCACCTTTAAGAGTTTCTATACAAAGATCTGTATTCTCCTTCTCCAAGTATACACGAACAGTATCAAAATGCCAAATCAAACCAGAGCAACAAATTCCTGTCACTCCATCAAAATTGTTCACAAAGCTTCACTGTTCTTGTTTCATTGTGGGATACATTAATTAACAACAAGGATCCTAGGAGTTTTTAAAGCCTTTAAAAGGAGTTTTTAAAAACAGATAACAAGGAGGCACAGACATGTGCCACAGATGTGTAGTCACTGCTCTCTCAACTGAGCTTGGAAACATAACGTGCTTTGTAAGATCTATTTGGGCACATCTTAGATTCGTCTTCTCCCCTCTTAGCCAATGAAATAGTCTCCATGAGCTACAGAAGATAGCAGGCACATCAAAGCTATGTTTTCTAACTGCTACTGTCCAGTGACACCTCCTGGACCAGATGGGGAAGGCTCATCCTGAAATGAGTGCCCCCCATTGAGTCCACAAACCACCCATGCTACCACTTCCTTTCCAAGTCTAGTGAACTTGGCTACTTTACATCTCCCTAAGATCCCCTTGTCAACCTTCCCACCAATATTTTATCTCCATGCAAATAACATGCAGCAGAGCAAAGGATAAGTTTGTGATGCTAGGGTTGAAGTGCACTCACTGTCTGTTAAGGTCTGAACAGGGCCAGGCTGGTTCCATCTGACCCAATCACCACTCCAAGTTCCCCCTCTGCTTTATATTTAGCTGCACCAGTCTCTGTAGCTCCTTTGTGTCAAGGCAGATGCTGTGCATGGTCTTGACAGAAACGGCTCCTCAAGATGGCAGGCCGCTGTTGTACCTCAGTGTGGTTTGCCAGCAGAGAAGAAAAGCTTTTACTATTAGACCATTAGACTAAAATATCAAGTGCCAAATGCCATATTTATTCCGTAAGACTTTCAGTTTAGAAACACATCAATTTTTCATGCTATCGTAAAACACGTGCCACAATAACTCTGAAGCATGAATACCAGGAAACATCAGAGTTGTGACTTTTGTCCTGGAAATGAAGCAAAAAGAGTGAGTGCAGAGCAGAAGAATGCTAGCACAGAATTGCAATTACAGAAGAGGAAGTGGTTTATTGCAGTGACATGACATCAGACAAAGTAAACTTGAGGGTCACCTACATATTCAACATGGTATCCTAACAACATGGGCTTCTTTCTCTTGTTGTTTAAAACCTACAGCTTTAAACAACAAGAGAAACTCTCAGAAATGGACAACTCTTTGTATCACTTAGTGGCAAAAGTAAAAAGCTGATGGGAAGCCAGGAATAGAACTAAACTTGTTTTGCTTCCGTTAACTCTTCACATGCATGACTTCTTTGTGCCTGTTCCAGCTAACTGAAGGTTATCAGGGCCAGCCCCTGTCAAACTTCCTTTTAAAGACCCATGTGCAGCTACTATAGAATATGCATTGGGGTAACTCCTACAACAGCAAACAAATAGAATAAAAATAAATTTCCAATAACCTGCATGACTGCACCTGAAATCTATGTTCTGTTGGTGCAGAGTAGTAGAACGCAGGATCACAACGTGTAGTGGTTTTGTAAATTTTAAAGGGCAATGGGAGGTGGGGAGTGTGAATGTGAAAAATAGGCTTCTGAACGAGGAGGCACATATAAACAACACACAGAAATGAAACACCTCCTGCTTATTCCAACAGACTCTGTGTTTGGAAGGAGTCGGGATGATAAGCCTGGCTTGGTTTACCCTATCTGGATTCCCACAATCAATTTTATTACGTAAGATAATGGTACAGACATTTTATGATTTCTTGATCATGCAGGCTAAGAGAAAAGAATTTAGCTGACCAAGAAAGGGTGACAATCATTTGGGAATCTAGAGGTAATCCTGGGAGGCAAATCCTGATGCATTCAACTGTCATCACACCATAAATTCTAAAGATTTTGATACTCTTGGTCCCAGTTTACACTGCTGTGATCATAACCGGAATCCAATCTGTACAGAAAGGTATTCAACTTGACTATACATCTTGGTAGAATTAACAGGTCATAAACATCAGGAAACATTATTTCTCATCCTTGACTTACGGGAGGTGTATGCAAACACATATGGTCCCAACTTACATATCTTCTTAATAAGAAATAAAGTCTTATATTTTAGGTTTAACTACACCTTTAAAATGTGGCATAACATGGTCTCCAAAGAAACCATCATGGGATAGCATGGTTGTTCTGTTACTTAATGGACACAGTGATGGGGGGGGGGGTCACACTGGTGTTCAGAAAGCCTGGGATATTCCTCCAGTGCCATGGGAACCAAAAAACCCCCTCCACGTTGTGGGACACCTGCACTTTGGTGTCAGCTCCTGCTTCATAAGGGTTGGTGCAATCTTTCAGGGGAAGGAGCTGCATGGCGGCAACTTGTATGCAGTCCAAGGCTTCTCAGCAGGCAGCACTTATGCTTATAAACTAAGTATTCACCCCACGTACACAGGTTTATAATCTGCTGAAAAGCAGCTGGCACCAGCACCTACACATATACTGAAGGCAGAAGAAAGGTTAGCCATGTTAGTTTGTGCAAGAATTATAAGTAAAAACAAAATAAACTTATGTCTGATGAAGTGGACTTGCCCACAAAAGCTCACATTAAAACATACAAAAGTTAGTCTTTAAGGTGCCACTCCATTTTTGTCTTTTACTTTTATTTTGTTTTTACATATAATACTGAAGACAGTTCTATTATGCCCCATCTCTCAGGAATGTCAAGAATTGGGAACATGGCAAACTTCCTACAATGCTTGGAAAAGTTATCTTTCGAGACTACAGCTATTAGAATCTGCTAGCCAGCATAGCCAGGACTATCAGTAATGAATGGCTGTCTAATGCCTTGGGATTAGACTGCTAACCCTATAAAAGACCAACACAATCACAACTAGCCCTTTGTCTCATCAGAGATTTATGAATGGCCATGGAATGTCTTTCACCATTTTGTGACTATTCCATACGCATTTATTATGGAACAAGAAAATTGGATCACATCATCTCTTGATATTAACTGAAATGGAAATATGACTACTGCTATATCAGGGAAAGCAACATGTAGCATCATCAATAATGCTAGGGTAACTGTTTTACCTTATGGGAAGCTGCAAAAGACACAAAAGTTTGACCTATACATGCAGAATACACATGTGTCACAGCACTTTCTGGATCCTACCACTCAGGAATACACGTGTGTCAATCAAATGGCTGAATGCTCTACTGCCCACAGTCTTTAACTCTTATGCTATAAAAGCAGTATATTTTGTAGAAAAAACAATACCCTCAATGTAGTTAGTTCCTTAGAAAAAGAAATATTCTCCACAGCACTTTCATTAAAGGATTATGTACTCTGGGTTGGAAAAAATGGACATTGGCATTCTTTGAAGCTTCAGATTTCATGAACTTCACATGTTCATAATCTTCTTGGGCTAACAATACTCAGACATAGTCTTTCTTCATGCTGTTAGCAGAAGACCACCTTAAATTAAGATTTGGAAGCAACAGGAAAACCAACGAGTTGGAACCAAATTTCTTCAAATCATCAAGGTAGAGCTGTTTGAGACAGGCACACTCATGACAGCCATGGCAATTTAATATAGAGTGCAAAATGTGCTTTGTTGTTCCAAGGATGGAAAGAAGGAATCATTGTACAGAAATTGGAAGGAAGGTGGCTCATTGTGTTGAAGCTGGTTACCATTTTCTGAAGCACAAGGAAACATTTCATATCATGCATAGTCTTGCACACAGATATAGATCCCTTAATGTTTTAGTCCCAGTCCCTGTGGCTCCAGGGTTTATTTTAAGTTTTAACTGTAGATCATAAATACTTTTGGCTTGCTATCATCCTTGGCACCTGGACCATCCAGCTCTATTAGGATGTTCTTGTCATCCTTGACCACTGGAGACTCATTGCAGTTCTGAAGTGTTTGTGGCAGGTTCCTCAAACTGATGTCCATATCTTTGAAGGCATTGAGTAAAAACACTCCTAAAATAATGGTAAGGAATCCACATATTGTCCCAATAATGTCCACTACAGACATGGTGACCCACTCTTTAAAGAGGATGACAGATGTTGTGATGACAATGGTGGTGAACAGCACATAGTAGATGGGAAAAACCATGGAGGTACTGAAAATGTCCAGAGCCTTATTGAGGTAGTTGATCTGTGTAGTGATAGAGGCCACTAACGTGAGAACAAGGATCCAAGTCAGTGGGTCCTGCAGAACAGGCTGATGAGTGAAAAAGCCTTTGATGGCAATGCCCAGCCCTTTGACTGAAGACACGGAAAAAGCCCCAATCACAGAGCAGATGGTGAGGTAGACAAGGATATTAGTCTGGCCGTAACGTGGTGCTACAAAGAAGATCAGAACCAGGCAGACCACCAATAGAATGCTAGCATAAACAAGGAAACCTGGAAGATGCAAAACAAGAGGGGGGAGTTAGTTCACATTAGGGAGTAGACAACATGGCTCTGTGGCAAAGCATCTGTTCTGTAGGCTGCAAATGCCAGGTTCAATGCCTGGGATCTTCAGACAGGAAGGAATACTAGCTAAAACTCTGGGAAGGCACTGTTATTCAGTGCTGACAACACTTAATTGTGGGATTGACTAAGAGTCTGACTTAGTATAAGGCAGTTTTCCGTGTGGTGGCAGCTGTATGAAACACAGAACACACTTTTTATTGGCATGCTATTAGTAATGAATGAGTTGGTTAAGGCAATGCAGTAGTGCACTATTAAAAAAAATCTTTGGTGGTTTTAGATTGCCAAGAAGACTACGGCACACAACACAAAACAGGAACATACACGCAAAGGGCAAGAACAAAATATTTACAACAAAGGCACTACAAAAAGATTTCTATAAATGGAATAATATTTTCCCTTGACGTCTGTATATCAAGTGCAGCCTAGATCCCAAAAAGCTGATTTAAACTCTAGGTTTAGACAGGAACTTGGAGATGGGGCTTGATAGGGTTTCAGGGGAACACAGTCTCCCACAAAAGAGCAGCACGAGTGTACAGACCTTCCATCTAAGAGCACTGAAGCACGGGTACAAATACCACAACCGCCCCCATCTTGTGAAAGCCAATTCTGATAGCCATCAAAGGTGGTGCAAGATATTTTGCTGCCCGAAGCAGAGGAAACTGTGGTATCTCTTTTGTTCCAGATACAAAATCTGATCAAACTGGCAGTTGACTCTGTCCCCAGCGCCGGTGGCAGTGCCCTACACAGGAGTGGTTCTCAATTAGTGGGACAAATACCACTGGACAGACACAGAGGGCCCTCTCAGAAGGGCACAGGCCTTTTCCACAAATGCTAAAAATTCATTCTCCTTCAATTATCCCCTGCGAGCATGATATTTCATATTCCACTGATACTCCCTGCCATAGATTCTTCATCGGTGACCTTTGGCCAAACTAATGTTACACAGTTGTAAGAGGATGAAAATTTAAATGTCCTCTTTGAAAAAATCTGCTTTTTGTTTCTACTATGGTGCGATCCAAGTTCTTTGACACAGTGATTAGGGGGATGTGAGTTACAATGTTGGAAAACTGCTCTATAACAGCATAGCGTACATAGGACACAAATTAGGCTGCATGGCATACACTGCTCTGGCTGCTCCTCACCTCCCAGACTCACCTGTTGACTAAGGCAGTCAACCCCAGTTGGGTGAACAGAATGGCAAACCCTGAAAGCTACCTCACCATCACCATCACATTTGCAACTAAGTCCCAGACGCATTAAAGTTCCAGTGATGAAATGCTCATCTTTCCAATTATTATTATAACAATGATATTAGTAATATTGCCTATTATTTATTACCTAGAAAGCCCTATGCAGCTTGGGTTCAGGCTATTTGAAGGATCATATCATTCCATATGAGCCTTCCCAGCTTTAAAGAATTTCTGGGGAGGCTCTTCTCTCAGTTCCACCACATTCACAAGCTGGTTTGGTGGGGATGCGAGAGAGCCCCCCCCACCCCCCCCAATGGCTGCTCCCAGGCTTTGGAATGCACTCAGTGCCCTCTCTCCTGTCCTTCTGTCATCAGGCAAAGACCTTCCTTTTCAGGTAGACTTTTAAGCAAGAAGTGAGGGTTTCAGGAATGCTGTATTTATGAAAGAGATTTTAAAATGTTTTTTAAAAACTTGGTTTTAATACCATTTCCCCTAAAATAAGACCTAACCTGAAAATATGCCCTAGTATGATTTTTCAGGATGCTCGTAATATAAGCCCTACCCCAAAAATAAGCCTCAGTTAAGTGAAACCCCGCCCTCCACCATTGTGCAGCAACCAGAAGAAGATGACATGACTGTATTTGAATAAACGTAGATTGTTGTACATGAAAAAAATAAAACATCCCCTGAAAATAAGCCCTAATGCGTTTTTTGGAGCAAAAATTAATTTAAGACCCTGTCTTATTTTCGGGGAAACAGGGTATTGGCTAATGTTTCATTCTTTTTTCGACGTAGATTTTTAAATGGTAGTTTAAAACTGTGAGTGCTGTATTGTTTTGATGGTTGTGAGCTGCCTGGCTCCCCATGGAGAGAATGCAAACCAACCAACAAGCAAACAATCCTGTGCTGCCTCATGGTTACCTGGCTCTTTCAGTTTAGAAGCCATTTCATTCAGAGTGGTGACTTCCTCTTCCTCTGGAGCATGAATCACGAGGACAGTGCTACCCAGAATGCTTAGCATGCAACCCAGTTTGCCCAGGAGGTTCAGCCGCTCTCCAAGCAGATAGGACGACAAAATGGCACTATGTGTAGCAGAAAAATTATTACAAATTCAGAATAAAATAATCTCAAGAGAGAAGGGCAAAAGGGGTCTGATTAGAAACAGATTCATGGAATTTCAGAAACTTTATTTCAGAGAGACAGAGTTTCAAATACAAATAAAGCATTTGTTTTGTCAAAATAGGAAACCAGTCATTTAACTATTCCTGTGTCTTCTTGGGCGGGGAGAGGCTTATTTGGTCCAAATCAATGCCAATAATACAGTATGCCACATTTTATTAATGATGTAGTCTAGTGAAAAGAGTTTTATCAATATCTGGCAGTAAGAACGGAAGAAAAGAAAAAAGAACACAAAGGTGTGCCTTTAAATAAAGGGTGGGCATAACATTCTTGCCCTAATCCCCACCACAAGCCTGACTGGGCACAGAAATGGCTGTAAACAGCAATTAAACAACAAGGAAAAGGAACACATTTGGGCTTTTTTGCAGGGACCTGCTCAAGGCCCCTAAGCTGAAAACCACTACTCCTGAAGGCTTCCAGGAGTAGAAACAAACCTTTCTGGCCAACATCATTTGGGAAGGAGGTGCACAAGGGGGGGGGGGGGGTCTTGAGGCTGCAAAATCCTCTTGGGAGACCCTTTAACAGAACCCTGAACAGAAGTTGCTTCAGGTTCCAATTATGGCATTACAAGCTCTGCTTTTCTGAAAAACAACAAGGCTGAAGCAAATACTCGGCTATCAGTTTTCCAGGACAATGTTATCAAGCCGTGTTTCTGTTTGCATGGCAAGTCACATTCCTACTACATGGAGAGTTCCAGATCTAGAATAAATATGGGAGGACAGAGTAAAAACGAAGGATCACCTTATTAGCACACTCAGTGCTCCGAGCGGAGTAACGATTGTTGCAGGTGCAAAGGCATAGGCAGCAAAGTTGGCGACTTCTCCCCCACCCACTGCACAAACAGACAAAAGATAAACAACACACAAGCAAATTACTACATATTATTCTTGCTAGGAGATTTCTAGCCAGCCTTGTCTCCATTCAGTGCGGCAAAGCCCAGAGAAAGGAGGTGTTGTGTACTTGGTTCTTCTGACAAGCAAAAGCATCTTGGAGTGGGATGGGTATGTAAGACCCAATAAGGGCACACAGAAAAGTACCAAGGAGAATCAAATATCTTCTGAAGATAAAAATCCAAGCCCAAGATGGACAGATGTGTCGTCCAACTTCACAAAATGTACCAGAAAACATTGTGAGGAGTACCCCCCCTCACAAGTCAGACTGTAACAGCAAGATGCTGCCTTGAGTCAGCAGCTTCCAGAGCAGGAACATTTGTCTGCTGTAGCAAAACCCACAAAAAGTATTACAGCACATAAAAACAAATTCACTGTAGCATAAGCTTCTGTGGACCAGCAGTAGTTCTCAATTTGTGGTCTTCCAGATGATTTGGATTCTGACTCCCACAACTGCTGAGCACCGGCCCTGCTGCCTGGCTGGGTCTCCTGAGAGTTCAAGCCCCAAACATCCAAAGGGCTAAAGATGGAGAATCAAGGCAACTGGGCCCACTTGAAACTCCTTCTGAAGGAGGTCTTTGTCCATGAACATTATTCCATAATAAAAACGTGTTTTTAACAGTGGCGCAGCCTTTATTATTATTATTATTTTAGATTTTGGTGAACAAGTATGAGACTGATGGCTCCTCCACCTGAGGTTGGGGTGGCTGAGAGGGTCTCCTTGACCATAGGCTCCATGAACTCTAGGCTCTTGTTGCTGCTAGAACTGGTCTTTATTACAGTGTGTGTGTGTGTGTGTGTGTGTGTGGAAGGACTAGTGGGGCATTTGTCTCTTCCCATCCCTCCAGCCCCCTCCTCATTCTAAGTTCTCAGCGGGCCCACATTCCAGTCACAGGGCCTCCAGCATTTCCACTCTGGGACTGGAGTCTAGTTCACAATACTGATCCCAGACAGATAATGCTGCTTAGGGAGAGCTGGTAATGTTGGGCAGGTCCCCAAGGGCCAGTGGTTCATCTCACCCGCAGAGGATTTGCTGCAGGCGCTTGTAGTGGTGCTTCCTCTGCTAGCACTACTTCTAAGTTGGGGTGGGACCAGCGGACAGGCAACTGTGCCACTGTTATAGGGGCTTAAGGCTGCATGACCACTGGCACTTTTTCCACGAGTCCTTTACGCCCAGAGAAAGGGAACCATTCACCCACTCAGGGTCCTGCAGCAGCAGTGGCCGGTCCTTGCCAAGGTGAAGAAGATGGGAGGAGGCTCCTTGAAGGCTTCTGCCCATCTCCCCATCCAAATTAGTTGAGGGTGACAAGACCTTCCCCTCCTCCTCCTTTACGTCTGGGTCCTCCCAACCTGTTTTAGTCTCCACACCACCCTCCAGGTGCTGCCTATCTGCCTTCTCACTCTCACCTGAGGAACCACTACTCACCCTCTGCAACCTCCGGCTGCCCTGCCACTGGGGGCTCTGTGAAGTCTGTCAAGGAGCATGGGCCTGAGGTAGATGGCTTGCTGGGGACAGCCAGAGCATCCCCCTCACAAAGTACCATTACAAAGAGGTAAAATCATTTATACCAGTTTTCTACAAAACAGTGCTCTCTAGAAGGGCACTGGCCAACAGGACAAAGCAACCAGGACTGTGTCCAAGGATGCTGAAATTTAGAGGCGAGTGCAAAAACATGTTGCTGGAAGGGCGCAAACCCATGTACCTCCAGCCTGCATACTGTCTCTACCAGCTCCTTCTGAGGCAGAAGGAAAAAGAAAACAGGTGGGTGCAGCATGGAATTAATATGGCCATTGTGCACTCAAACCCAGGTCTGTTTCCCCCATTCTTCAGTCCTGTCATCAAAAACGCCAATCTCACATCACTCCAGCTGAACCAACAGAGCAGTGAAGCCCTTAGTCCCAAAATTGCTGGTTATGGTTTTGCTGGGCAGTCTGACTAGGAGGATACCAGTTTGGAAAATGATGATTAATACTGAAAGATATTTTCAAAGAATGATCCATACATTCTAGCTCTCATGGGGAAGCTTCAAAAACATGTGCTTGTTGCTCTACACGACAGCAATCATGTATGAAAGACAAGTTCCAAACACTTCAGCTTAAGTGTTAGGAAACTTCCAATGTAATCAGGGAAAAAGCCTTTCAGATATCACAGTCCATATCGTTTGCTGGCTGACACACAACAACAAATGGCACCCCTTATCTCCCCAAGATAAGGCCTTTACTATCTAAAGTGAAGCGAGTTAATCTGCCTCATGACACCCAAACTTCCCGTGTGAGGCAGCTGACTCACCTTGCCTAACAGTAGGGTTGGCCTACCCTACATGAAGGGCACAGCTATATGAAAATGACATTCCATTAGTAGTTGTAAGCATACGGAGCAACCCTCAGGGCATAGAGAAACAAATAAGGGTACACATTACTCATCAAGGTACAAAATCCAAACTAGTGTGAATGACCATACTTACTAGTGAGCAAACCGGCCCACCACAGCCAGTCTCTTAGGTAGCCATGACCTCCGTCCCCTGGAAATGCAAAAAGGAACACAGGCTTAACAACTAATTAAAAAACACATCTACATATTATCAGCTGCTATACATAAACATTCTGATTCCATTCCAGGGGTTTTAATGGAGCAGAGAAGAGAATTAAGATTAGCAATAAACAGTGGTGCAATATTAAATACTGCCTAACAACACATGCCCGACTCATCAGAATATAAGAGGGAGGCACCAAGATACAAGGACCACAAATGTGGGCTGAAGGCCTAGATGAAGAGATCAGATGGGCAGATCAACAGCAAACAAGCAGAACAGCCAACTCTGTAGCCCTGGAACAGCAACTACATCTGAGTCTGTTTTAATTTGGAGGGTTCTTTCATTTTAACCTGGACTACAAATATTTCTCTCTAAGACTGCCTACACCCACTTCATCTACAGCCAACAAACCCATTACCCATGCTGTCTAAGGATGTTGGGAGTTGTAGTCTAAAGCTGTTAAAAAGCACCCAGTTAGGAAATACATGGTTGAAGACTAAGTAGGCAGGGGCTAGTCAGCCTTTCCAGATCTGAAATCTACCTTTAGTCAAAACATGAATTTGGAGACCCAGCCCTGAAGGCTAAATTCAACATTAGTCTTGTTTAAGAGCAGGCCAACTGAAATGAATGACACTTGTTAATTACACCCTAACATACATACTTTAACTTTTACTCTAATGGGAGGACAATGCACTTGAGAGCAGTAAATTATTGTAGAAGATGCAGGAAAGGACATGGGTTACCCCCACTTCTGTTTTCTAATGGGGGAAAGCTCGGGAAGAACACCCAAAGGACAGGCTCCTCATCTCCACATTAGAGATTTCTTTCCCACTGCCTAATTCAGTATAACTTTTGGCATAGTATAACATTCAGCTCTTTCAGAAAGCATCTTCTAATCCCACCCCTCTAGGCAACAATAATCTCATACCTGCCCTGGTGCCTCCTTTCTCCACCAGCCGACGCAGTCCTTTCTTCTTGAGGATGACACTGCTGCCAATAAGGAAGCTGGACATGATGGCCAAGGCCAAGCCAATATAGAAGCCATATTTGTTTTCTATCTGCACTGTCCAGTTACTGTTTAAAGTGAAATTCTCATGAGGTGAGAGGGTTGAGCTAATGTTCTCCACAACCTGACAGACAGCCTGACGAGACAGGCAAGTTAGAGTGAACAATGAACCTGGAAGGAGAAAAAATTAAGGGAAGGGATGAGAACTGGAAATAAAGATTTAGTCAATAAGCACTGGCTTGCCTCTGTCCCACCAACCACCTTTTCAAATATTTAATTATTTTGTTCTAATTTTTTATCCCTTCATTTTTATTTCTACATCCTCTGAGAACATTCAATAAATTCTTCAGAGCCATGAGATTAAGAGACAGTATGTTTTAAATCCTGGCATGTTTAGGAATGTGAAAATGATGAAACACGAAATCATTCTAGCACTTGTCACTCTTGCCTTTTATTTCATAATGAATTAGTATCTGTAGATGACAGATCCTGAAGCTGAGACTCCAGTACTTTGGCCATCTCATGAGAAGAGAAGACTCCCTGGAAAAGACCCTGATGTTAGGAAAGTGCGAAGGCAAGAGGAGAAGGGGACGACAGAGGACGAGATGGTTGGACAGTGTCACTGAAGCTACCAACATGAATTTGACCCAACTCCGGGAGGCAGTGGAAGACAGGAGGGCCTGGTGTGCTCTGGTCCATGGGGTCACAAAGAGTCGGACACGACTTAACGACTAAACAACAAAAAGATTACATTGGTTGATTTTGCTCTAAGCAGGCCACACTTCAAGCAGCTTTAATTTTTAAGCACCCGAAACGACCAACCAGCTAAAGCTGACATCTTTTTGCAGAAATAATCCTGTGCCTTAAATTCAGTAGGATTCTTTTGTCTTTGCTGGGAAAAGCTTCACATGTTGAGGAGAGTTAATTGGCAAAGATTAGCCTACTGGGTTTGTCTCTCTCATGAAAATGTTAAAAGGCAGAGACTTATTAGAGAAGAACATGGCAAGCTCAAAAAGAGCCCATTAAGAGCCAATTACAAAAGTAGAAATTAAACACCATTTTAATTAAAATGAATGTTCCATTCTAACTAATATTCCAACTAGTCAGAATCTCACTATCATATTTTAACACATAACAATTTCAATTCTGTTCCTCATTCCAGATCTTCACTAAAACAAAGAGTCTCACGTGACTTTTAAACACTGAAAACAAGTTTTATCTGGGATACGCTTTCATGTACTTGAGCCCACCTTTTCCAAAGCATTATTACAGTACCACAGGAGTCTTTTTGGAATCCATAAAAATACAGGATGCGTCTTCAATTGCACTTGCCCTCTTAAAAATTTGAAATGTCTGGAATGTGTTTCATGCTATTGTCAACCAATATATAGGAGGCCTAACTAATTTTCTATTTATTTCCATTTCAATCCATGGTGTAATAGTAAAATTATTCACCAAATGTTTATTTAATCAAAGTGACAATTTCTTTAGTATGCCCCAGAACAAACTGTTGGAAGTTATTCACAGAGATTTAAGGGAATAAAAACATTCTGTTTAGAGATGGGGATGAACTGCCAAAATGGTGGTTTGTCCTGGTTCGTGATGAACCACGAATCTCCTCCCCATGAACCGACGAACTATGAATCGGTTCAGCAGCGTTTTTTTTAAAAAGCTGATCCCCCACCCCCACAGCCTGCCCTTTTCCCACTACCTGTTGCCTCCCTACCTTGGCTGCTGCAGTCCATGCCGCCGCCATCTGTGGGGGCCTGTGCCATGGCAGCCTTTGCAGCCACCATCCACCACCGCTTGCTGCAATGGCCTTTGTCGCTATGGCCTGCCTTAAGGGAATCCGGGCCGCCCTTTGCAAAGATGGCAGCTGCAGCTTCCCTGCCTAAGAAAAGCTGCAGCCACCATCTTTCCAAAGGGCAGCCCAGATTCCCTTAGGGCAGGCTAAGGGAATCCGGGCCGCCCTTTGCAAAGATGGCAGCCGCAGCTTCCCTGCCTAAGAAAAGCTGCAGCCACCATCTTTGCAAAGGGCAGCCAGTGTCCCTTACAGCAGACCATGGCTGCAGAGGCCATGGCAGTGGGCAGCGATGGATGGCGGCAGTGCTGGATGACGGCAGCAACTAAGGTAGGGAGGGGAAGGGGGTAGGGGAAAGGCTGTGGGGGTGACTGGCTGTGGGGGTGGCTGGCTGCCTATGGACCCTCATAGACAAAGTGAGAAAGCCAAAGGCAGAGAGGGAAGGCTAGCTCTTCCTATGGGGGACGAATAAAAATGGGGCAATATTCATCCCTTCATATTCGTTGGGGTCTCTGGAACTCACGAATACGAAGGGATGAATATTTAATGAATCAGAGGTTTTGAAGGAATATCGCGATTCGGTTTTTTTATTTGTCCCCATGTCTAATTTTGTTCCTGTGTTAATCCTGGAGAGGTATGTCTACAATAACAAGGTTATGGCTGAAATCCTGTTGCACAGTTAGGCAAATGGCATAACCTTTAAAGGCAAATTGCTGTAAATTAAGAAATCTCCATAGACATTATTTGTTGCACACCATGTTGTGCAACTCATATGTGACAGATAATGTGTACAGAGACTTCTTAACTTATGGCAATTTGCTTCCAAAATTTACGTTGCGAGAAAGGGGGCGAAAGGGGGCTACCCTCCGCCCAAGTGCCATCCTCTCTACCTTGGAAAGTGGAGGGAGACCAAGCCAGGAAAGAGGAGAAATGGGACAAGGAACAAAAGGCAAAGCCCCTGTTGGACATGAGGTGGGAGGGATGGAGAAAAAGGCGGGAGAATTAGAAGGAAGGAAGGGAAAAGGAAGGAGAGTATAAAAAAGAAGGACCAGGGGTAGAGAGAGGGAGACAGAAAGGTGGAGGCAGGTCTGGTAGAGGTGAAGAAAGAGAGTAAGGGATTGCCACATGGGTGGGAATGGTTCTGGATGGAGAACCCATGGACTTGTAAGTGGGAGAGGTTGATGATACCCAGATAAGAGGCAGAAAGGCAAAGGAATGGCCAATCACCCAGGAAACCTTCATACTGGGGCAAACGGGAGAGCAGAGAATGGAGCTGAAAGAGAAGAGCTAGCAAGAATAGCAAGAGCGAAAAGAGAAAATGTGGAATGGAAGAACCCTCACCCCTGCGGGATCCTTCATCCATGAGGTGGTGAGGAACTGCATCCCCTGAGAAGACTACTATAGAGGGGGAGAGTGGTGAGCTGATGAGACATTGCCCCTGTTGTCTTTGGCAGTATCAGGGGACATGGGACTGAGATAGCTCAAGAAATAGGGAAGGTGAACACTCCCACAAACCACTTAGTGAACTCCTCCCCCCCCCCCCCCCCGTAGAAGAAAGTAGGAACAGAACTGTTGTTACATTTTAACATTATCAGAAGAGTTTGGACTAAAGTTTGCATTACTGTGAAACAGGATTTAAGCCTTCATGTTATTATTATCAAGATTTAAGATTATTATAGCAAAAGAGTTCAAATGGCTAAAGAAATTCAGTGGAGCTTGACCATCTCATCCTATGGTTCACTGACAGAAGTGTAGTACACAGGATTATTGTGATATGCATCTACTAATGTGCATTTAGGACTTTTATTAAGATGAGAACAGATTATAATTTTAAATAGTAACATGTATACATTTAACAGCATTTTAGAATTGTCTCCTAGAAGGAGCAGAGTTTGGGAGTTTGGAAATGTTACTTTTTTGGACTACCACACCCAGAATCTCACAGCCAGCATGGCCACAGTATGTAATCATCATTATCATCTTAGAACTTCAAAGCTGGAATTTACTCTTTTTGTAGCAGAGTCAATAAATAGAGAAGACAATACTTTACTTCTTGATATGTCTTGTAAGTTTTCTTATATAAAAAGAGTAGTTTTCAAACCATCTCATTTGCATAGATAGAATTAGTAATATTTCTTCAGTAATAAGTCATTCAGTCAACCCACAAAAACTTTATCTCTGATCAGAGATTATGATACTAATTAAACCAACTTCCTTGTTTTCTGCAGCTGCAAACAGACCATGTTCCACAGACTGATATGGAATTATACATAACAAATTAACTTCCTCAAACCCCACAGACAATCCCAAAATCTGTTTGGTTTACCACTGAAAATGTAAAACTGCAATGAAAATCAAAAGCAGAGGGTTACTTAAGCTAAAGGCTACAGTTCACACTGAAGGAAAAGGATTATTTTAATGCAGGATAATAAAATTCAGACTAGTTAAGAAACTAGATAGATCACCAGGAAAAGACAACATCAAAGCAATTAAAAATTTTGAAATAACATTGAAGGATATGTTCATATACACTCACCTCTTACACAATGACTTATGCCATTTATTTTTAATGAGGAAAAAAAGATACAAATCAAACTAGATCATCAACACCCATTAAAAAGGCGTGTCAGCTAGTGTGGGTGGAGAAGTTGATGATTCTCCAGGGTTCTCACACTTTAGGCACAGAGAATACACTAGCCCAGTTACATCACATGAAAGATGGGGATTACTGAAGGCTCCTTAAGAAGCTCCTGACTCCCACAAATGCTTTCAGTCAGAAGTTCAATATCTGGTCTTTAATCCAAGAACAATCCAACATATGAGAAATGACAAAACCTATGTGAATAAGGCGGTGCCTTGATGAACATTTCTAAGAGTCAAAGCAGCCCACGTTCCTTATTTATTTATTTATTCGACTTGTATGCCGCCTGCACTCTGCAAGACCCTTCCATGTCTTGTCTTCCTACATAGTGCAAAGGTAGGTTACAGCCAGGATGTTTGCTGATACAGCAAAAAGGAGAAGTGGTGCTTTGATCTAGACTGCTGGTTGAACCGTGCAAAGTAAATGACACTGAACAGAAGAACCCTAAGAACTGAGCCATTTTGTGGAGGACTGGTGCTCAAATGATGAGAAACTGAGAGGCAAACTGTTTTATAGATTTGCTGGCTGATCAGGAAGAAAAAAGTGTGTGCCTTTAACACCGGCATGATTGCAGAAATGAACTGGCAATGCTTCCAATGGCTCTGAGATATACACTATGATTGAGGGCTTCCCCAACCCTCTGAAGTGCAGCAGGTGTCTGCAAGATTCATAATGACTGCACCCTCACTAGGAAATTAATGTGAAAAGTTCATTTGGTAGTTGCTTCTTTTTTTTTTTGAGTGGCTGTCATGGTGTAGATAGGAATTGTTTCTCTGGGTTTTTTCTGGCTTGTTCCTCCAACTACAATTCCATTTGACTCTCCCAGAAAGCAGAGGGGGCCTGCAAGCCACTCCTGGGAGTTGGCAGGCCCTCTGGAAATGCATTCAGTTACCCCACATAGTGATGCAGTGTGGTGGAGAAACTGGCAGAGGTCCACTGCATGGAAAGAAGTGAGTTTCAGCTTGTGCAAGAAAGCCCATGCCACAGATTCAAGCTTTCTATTTCAAAAAGCATTCAAAGTTGTGGTGTTTTTATTTATTTTTTAAAAAAAGTTAAGTTCCTTTGTCTTTCATTCTTTACTCTGCTTGTTCATTTCTTTTCTTTTCTTCTTTTTCTTAGTGATATTTTGTTTTAACTTCTGCCCAGGAAACAAATACTCCCTTTGTTTTGAGGCCACTTATAGATGTATAAAAATTTGCCATGTAGTCCCACTCTTATGTCTGAGGAAGTGGACTTGTCCACGAAAGCTCACATTGAAATACAGCAGTTAAGTGTTTTAGGTGCCACAACGTTTTTGTCTTCTCTCTCTCTCTCTTTCTTTCTTTGCCTGATATTTTATGGTGAATCACTCAAGAAGCTTTGCTTTGGAGCCGTGTAAACATTAACTAAACAAACACAAGAAAACAACCATTTAAAAGCCCCGGGAGGAAGAAACAAAATTTGGCCACACTGCACCTAAAGAAAATGGCACATACTCCATGAAATAGAGCAGTCTGAATGCAGAGTGAGAGGGACATACCAGATGTCCTAAGAAAACAAGAAGAACAAGTCCACCTATTGGGGGGGAAAAGGAGCAAAGACAGGAATGCAAATGTGTGGTGGTGCTGAGGCCCTGGCACTTTGCCTGATACAGGCTAGTCTTTGTCAGCCGGAAAACAAAAAGTGAATTCTTATCTCCATCATGGGCACAATGGCCCAATGTCAGGCAGAAGCTAGCCTTTTCCTTCCTGAATGGCTGACAGTCATACCAATATCCTTGAAAGCAAAGATCTCTTAACGAGGAAAGAGAAGAGTAAGGATGGAGGCCAGTCATGTCCAACCCATCAGCTCAGCTTCTGTGTGCAGAACACTCCAAATTCAAAGCCCCCTGAAGGGACAGGGGGCACAGGGCAGAGGCCTTTACAGCAGAAAAAGATGGGGAAGAGATACAGAAGAGTCCTGAAGCAACGGCATTGAACTATTTCTTGATAGCCCACCATGTAATCCCCCCCTCCCCAAATCCTCTGTAATTGGAGACCTAGGATACGTTTTTTTCTCCTCAGCATTTGCCTCTTTTTATTTACAAGAAGCTCAATGCACAGCAGATATCCTTTCCCTCTCTCCACTCAGAGTATGAAGTTGTACCACTTCACTACACCAGTCCACTATCACTTCAGTTCTATGTTCTACAATTCAGTTCTATGTTCAGTTCAGTTTCATGTTCTATGTTCTTCAGTTCTACTTTAAATATTGTCTTTTGTTGTTGTAAGCTGCCTTGGGTCATTTTCGAGGAGAAAGGCAGGGTAAAAATATTTTAAATAAAATAAATAATAAATAAATGTGTGGATCAGCCCTTAGAACTACCAAGTCAGTGTACATAAAAATTATTAAAGATAAAAGTGAACCATGTAAACATGGAATTCAGTTAGGAAGTATGGTTTACAACGTGAGAACCAGTATGGTGTAGTAGTGGATAGAGTGCCAGACTAGGCCTCGGGAATCTTGGTTTCAACCCCCCACCCATGGAAACTCACTGGGCATGTGTGTGGCAATGGTAAACCACTCCTTGAACATCTCACATACCTCAAAATCCCTATTAGGGTCACCATAAATCAACAGCAATTTGACAGCACATAACATGATTTACAGAACAGTCCAAGGCATGTTTACAGGTTAGCAAATCCTATTTTCAATCAGATATACTCCCTATAGGTTTGCAGTGGAGCTTGGAAAAAGTGGGGGGTTTTTTGACGATGTGTGTGGATTACAACTTCTTGAATTCCCCAACCAGCATGACCACAGACAGATTTGCAGTTCTATATCCACAGAGAGCTCTCCACAGAAAGCAACCATTGGCAAACGATCCCTAAACCCACTAACTTCTCAGGCTACAGGTAGCCACGGGTACAGGTCGGCCAAACTGCTCAATGACAATGCTGTCAGGGTGGTGGTCTCAATGAAACACGGCCCCCTTGCCTCTCCTCATCCCGGAAGCTAATCGGAATAGAGGCTCCAACTCTCCCACAGTCATTTCACCTGCTATGGTTTCTCCCACACAGATAACAGAAAGAAAACCCACTGCAACCTCCTTCCAGTCTTCCCTTCTCCATACACACGCTCCCTCTCCCTTTTCTATCTGCCCCAGTTAGTTTCTTGGAATTACCTTCCAAAGGGCTGGTGCATGTTGAAATCCACTTCAGGCAACCTGCTTTGAGTTTACACCTGAGGCTATCTTAAGGTCAGCTTAGAAAT
This sequence comes from Intellagama lesueurii, assembly GCA_037013535.1. Taxonomy (NCBI): domain Eukaryota; kingdom Metazoa; phylum Chordata; class Lepidosauria; order Squamata; family Agamidae; genus Intellagama; species Intellagama lesueurii. The sequence goes on along the minus strand of JBAJHW010000002.1, from coordinate 226,900,783 downwards.
TTTACTGGTTTCTCTGCTGTCACGTGGGATGGTAGTTGCCCCAGTCACAGACTCCTAGCCTTGGGCTTTAGAGGGATTCCAGGGAAAGGTCACTAGATTCATCTCCCACCTTCCATACTGTTCAAAATACATTTCTGTCACTTTTACCTGTAAGCTTGGTCACCTAGAGCAGAGGTCCCCAACCCCCAGTCTGCGACCTGGCAGCGGTCCGTGGCCTATCCAGGACTGGGCCGCAGACACAGATCTCCTACCTCCCCGCGAGCGCCGTCGTGCGCATGCACACTCCACCCCCTGCGCTTGTGCTGTGCGCATGGGCGTGCAGTTTCCCCTGTGAGAGCGCTTATGTTCATGTGCGGGGGCCCCCCGAGCACATGTGCATGCGTGCGCGAGAGCTCTGCCCCCCTGCAGGCGTGCCACACACCCCCAACCGGTCCGCGGTTGAGAAAAGGTTGGGGACCACTGACCTAGAGAACTTATTTCCTATCTACACATTTTTGATAAACCTCTCTATTTGAGGAACCCGCAGTATGGGAAAAGAAGCTGCACAGTCCTCTTTTTCTGAACAGTACACTTCCAGAACTGTAGTCATATCATACTTATCTGCAGACATGAAAATAACAAAAAGTCCGATTGCACCTTGAAGACTAACAAAATCATTTCACATCTATAGCTCATTTCCTAAAGCAGTCTACCTCAGCAAGCAGGTCCTGTCCTAAGCAAATACTGTTCATGATCCTACAAGAACAAGATTTAAGGAATTCAATGGCAAAAGGTTGAGCGGGAAATAAGCTGTGTCTCACATTAGCTGGTGAGAGGGTTCATCCCCTGTTATAACTCTAAAAGTGGACTGGGCCACCTTCACACTCTAAGCAGGAAAACCTCAACCTGTAAAACCCACCTGATTATCCTGTAATAATTTCTCCTCCTTCCTTTCAGAGTTCAACTGCCTCCTTATTCCCCTCCTAGAGGTCCCAACAGGGCTGCCTAAGATGTTTTGCTCCCTAAGGCACAGCAGCAAAAGCTCCCATCCAGATTCAGCCAGGGCAAAGCACACAGAAACCAAAGCCCGCCAAGCATGAGCTTGTGCCACTGCCTGCTTTCTCACCCACCACCTCTTTGTAGTGAGTGTAAAACACCACATTACAGAAGGAGCAGCCATCTTACCCTCATACTCCCTCAACTGATGAAAGGACCTCACCATTTAGTGAGAGTGGGCACAGAAGCAGGCAGAAATTATGGCTCCTCCTCCTTTAAGGAGCAGCTCCTTTTTGCTGGCTTAGTCTCACAGTCCCTGCTATTCTTCCATTCTGCTTTGCCCAAAGGTATAGGATATACAGGCAGGCAGAGGGCTGGCCAACAGTTGAAAACTCGACCCTTCCCTCTGAGGGAAGGAAAAGCTGAATAACTGCATGAACTGGGTTCCTACAAGAAGGAGATGCCAGTAGATTTCTCTGGCTCACAGAGCCTTCCCACTTGCAGGGCACATTTCAGGGCAGGCTGACAAGAAATATACAAGCAAGTGCTCTTCCCTCCAACCAGTCCCTTTCTGGGCACTATCAAGAGAGTGGACTGAGCGAGTGCCCCTGCCTAGATAAAGAAGTGGTGAAGGATTCAGGGCTGGTCATGGACGAAGCAGCTACCTTGCTCTCTCACTTGCACATTGGAATTTTCCCTCACAGCAGCACAAATGGATGGGTGCTGCTGTTTTTGGTCACTCACCTGCCTCTCCTCTGCAAAGTCCCCTTGTCTCCTCTCTCTCAGGGGAATGCCCCACTCCCCAACCTCTCTTTAGTGAAACAGATCAGAAGATGGCTTCAGGCAGTCTTCTTTCCCAGCCTTCCCTGGAGATGCCACAGATCAAACCTGGGGCTTTCTGCAGGCAGAGAAGGTGCTCAGTCACAGACTTACAAACTCTGCTCAGAAGACTTCACTCTCAGATGGTGTATTCAGAGTGGTATGATGATCTACCCTTTTCTTATGTGCTGTTTACTCTGTAATCATCTCTCTTCACACATGAGCTCTTTATTTTTCTTCACAAGAAAGAAACCACCAGCTGAGGATGCTTACAATTCTATCAAACCTAGCCAACATTGATGGGGTGGGTGGGTTATGGGTATGGTAGTCCATAAGCACTGGGGGTCCAGTTGCCCAACCTGGGTGGAGAGTCAGCACACTACCGTGTCTAGAGTGTTAAGACTAGAGCTCCATTCAGGTTTTACAGGATTCATGGTTTAAATATGCTCAGAGACGAGCAGCTAGCCACACTGCCTTCTACTGCTGTCTTCAACACGTGAGGAGAAGACCCTACTCATGTGTAGGCTCTCCATGCATGCAAGAATGCTGGAAAATCAGGTTCAGAGGAAAAATCCTTGGCTCACATGGAGAGTGTACCTGAAAAAGAGAACCTCTCCTTTTCAAGCCTTCTCATTGCCAGCATGTGGAAAGTCATGACAAAGGACAGTTTCCACCTATGAGTTTTCAGAAGACTGATTTCTGCAATACCTGACTAGGGCTTAGGATGAGAAGGCCTAGATTCAGATTCCCTTCTGTTTGTTGACTTTTGATAAAGGGGTTATAAGCTGTTCCTGACATGCTGTGTTCCTCAGTTCTCACACTACCCTCTTTGTTTATGTCATGCAGTGGCATCAACAGACCCCAGACCACATTCCTCCCACCTTCCTGCTTGTGTTGCTTGGATGTACTGGTTTGCCTGGGAAGAAAAACGGGGGGGGGGAGGGGGGAGGAGAAAGCTCACAAAGGGACACCAAAAAACCTCTTATTTCGCCAACTCTACCCTGCAGGCAGGAAGAAACCCTCCTTACACACCACAAAGAGGAGAGTTCCCAGACAGAGCTCTTCAAATGAGCAAGGGAAAGGCACTGTCGGGTTAACCCACCTTTTTCCTCCTTGAAGGGCTTTCTGCCACATAAACTCAGAAGATGGGCGGGGGGAGGAGGGAGGGGGACCCAAGCAAGAATTAGGAAGCGAGAACGACGACATTGCTGTCGGAAGGCCTGGGAAACTTCAGCCCGTCGAGGCGATGGCGGGATCAAGGCCTTGCTTCCCGGAGCCCAGAGATATTACTTTCTTTTAGGGCTTCCCAAATCCCCAGACAGCATGATCTGCGGATTCTGGGAGTGGGAATCCAAAACGAAAACACCCTGCCTGCTTCTTGGACACCCTAATCATCACCTTATCAGTTTAAGCCAAGCGGGCTCCACCCTGCCATCAAAACCGGCTCGTCATACAGTCGGGAGTTTTCTAGAGTCCCGTCAAGAGACAACCAAGCCCTCCTGCAAAATCTCGACCTTCCTCTCGCTTCTCTCTCTCTCTTCACGCTCGCTTCGCACAACTGTGCGTTGGGGAGAGAATGTGACGCCTTCCAGAAACCAGAAGAGGGGCCAGATTCCGATCTGCGCCCACATCTCAGCCGCCCTTCCTCAAAGCAGATGTATTGGATCTACATTATTATACAGGCCAAAGGGCGCAGGGAAGAGTGGCGAGACGCAGCAAGGGGCTTTGAGCGCAACTTTTCCTAAAGTACTCAGGGGGCTTGTTCCGTTCCAGGAGGTGTCGTTATAACTTCGTTCCGAGCCGAAGGCCTTCACTGCTCGTCGTTATTGATAACGCGCCTCTGTCACTGCTTGTGAAAGGAAGCCCCCACTTTTCCGATCGGTCCTCCGAAGTCACGCCCGCCTCCCTGTCAAAGCCTCTCAAAGCAAAAGGACGCGCGTGGCTTCCCTTCCTGGGGCCGCGCGCGATCTCCCGCACATGGACTCCACGAAATAAGAAATACTGAAGTTCAACCGTTGGACTTAGAGGTGCCGCCCCGCCTGTGCTTTAGTGAACAGGGGCCAAACCCGAGAAGGGCAGCTCGGAAAAGGAAAGTCTCTCCCCCCCCCCCCCGCCGCCGCCAGGACCCGGTCCCCTCCCTTCCTCTGCCTCTCCGGGCCGGGGCTCGGGGCGAAGCGAGCCGCGTGTCCACTCACCGTTGGCGCAGCTGCGGTTCACCCACAGCAGCTCGGGCTGCTCCATGTGCTCCTGCCTCCTGAGCCACCCGGGAGAGTCAGAGCATCGCCGAGGTCCCAAGGCGGCGGGAGGAGGCGGCCGTCGGGGCCGGGAGCAAGGGAGCCTGTGGCGCGCGGAGTACGGCGCCCGCCGCCGTGCAGCCTGGCTGTGGCACGGACGGCTCTCTTGCTTCCTCAGCCAAGCGGGAACGCCCGCCGCGCCTCGCCTCGCCCCAACCTGTAGTGCGCTGGCAAGGCCCCCCCCCCGGGCAAAACTGGGCTCGCACCTGCTCCAGCCGGATACGCCGCTCCTCCTCCTCCACGTCCTCGTTTTCTCCGTCTCCTGCCATACACCCCCCCCCCCCCACCAACAGAGCGGATTCGGCCTCTCACCTCTCTGGACCAAAGAGAGGAGCGAATCAACCCGTGCCAGGCACGTGCCCTTGGATGCGTACATGCACCGAGGCCTGTGCGCGTGGAAATTACTCCGGCTCTTTTTTGTGGAGCGCGCGCTGGGCTTCCCCGCCGCGAGTAGCTGCCCGTAGGTTTCCCTTAAGCCACTGAAGGGCAACATGTAGCTTGTGGGCCTTGTACAGTACCCCCCCCCCCGCGCGCGCACACAGATTTGGGGCTCCCGATATTCCCAGAAACCCAACCGTTTTATAACAAAAAGTTTTTCAAAAACCTTTTGGGGGGCGGGGGGGGGGGGTTCAGAAAGGCCCTTAACGCGCTTAATCGGTTGTGGGGGGCAATTTGCTATGCTTTGGGGAGCCACCAGCACCACTTGGACAGCACAAAGTGATGGTTCTATGTATAAAGCCCTAAACAGCCTGGGCCCAAGCCATCTCAAAGGCCGCATCTCCCTTTATGAGCGTGTTCAAGTATTAAGATCGTCAGGAAAGGCCTTCCTCTGGGTCCTGCCACCTTCGCAGTTGTGCTTGGTGGCGACACCGGAGTGAGTCTTCTCTGTTGCTGCTCCCAGACTCTGGAGCTCCCTCCCACAGGGCGCTAGACTGGCCCCATCTTTACTGTCCTTCTGCAAGAAGACAAAGATGCTTCTCTGCAGGCAAGCTTTCCCTGAGTGAATGGCTGCCCAGTGGAGTTTTGCAAATGGATTGTTGTACCTTTTTGCTTTGAATGTGCTTTGGTGTTGCTTGTTTTTTTGGTATTGTGTCCATTGATCCTTTTAGTATTGTATACTCATTGTTACTAATCTTAAATATTGTCTTTTTAATTGCTATAAGCCTCCTTGGGTTCTTTTGAAGGAGAGAAGCAGGTTAAAATATTTTAAATAAAATAAGTATTTTTAAAAAATATTTTGGCTACTATGTGACCAAAATACTGGAGTAAATAAGACTTTGGTTTGATCCAGCACAGCTCTTTTTATGTTTATCATTGCACACAAAATCCTCACAACTCAAAAGCTCCCCCCTCCCCTTCTCCAGTGGAGCTGCAAGGAGATGGAACAGTTGTTTCCATTTTCAGGAGGCTCTCCTTACTTGGCTTGTCCAAGCCTGGACAAACTTTGGTTAGTTTTAACTATTGTAGCTACCCTGTTTCCCTGAAAATAAGACCTACCCTGAAAATAGGCCCTAGTATGATTTTTCAGGATGCTCTTAATATAAGCCCTACCCCAAAAATAAGCCCCAGTTAAGTGAAACCCTGCCCTCCACTATTGTGCCACATTGTGCAGCAACCAGATGACATGACTGTAAAATAAAACATCCCCTGAAAATAAGCCCTAATGCGTTTTTTGGAGCAAAAATTAATATAAGACCCTGTCTTATTTTCGGGGAAACACGGTAATACAAAGGACACATTATGCTTCTGGTGAAATGAGTAGCTGCGGATACTGAGAAGTGGAAGTGGGAGGAGAGGGGAGGAAAATTACCTAGGATTGTTGCTGAGGCTGCTTGTGACAGAGAAAGGAACACCCCTTCTTGAGATCAGGGGATTCACACTATACTGTATGATGAAGTAGATGAAGTAGGGCTGAGTTGTACTGAAGATACCAATGGGATTTACAGACCAGTACTGAATATGTACCGTGCAACATGAAGTAGTATTAACAGAGTCTTAATAAATGCTTAGGTTTACTTGCAACACGAAACTCTGATGTACTTTTTTGAAGTGAATTCCAAGAAAAACATTGGAGCACAAATTCAGGTAAATAAATTAAGGATCAAGGCATACATCAGTTATAGTCCACATTATTTTAACTAGATTTTGGATTATCCTGGCCTAGGTTATCCTTACGTGTTGAGTGATATGTAAAGATATCATGGCCCTGGCAGTAATAAGGTCTGATATACCCAAATAATTTTTGGAAATGCTGGAGATGTAAAATTGCCCAATAAGCCAATGTTTTTAAAGCTAAGACCTGAAACTCAGTCACCAAACTATAATTCCTCCTATTCTAGTAAAGAAATATGTAGTGTTTATATGTCAAGAAAGAAAGATGCTCTTTCCTTTCCATACTTTCCAGGTTCTTTACCTGGGCCAACAACCACTATTAATTGTGTAGGCAATTTGTGACTTAAAGCAATTGAAACAAAATCATGATAAGGAATATCTTACTTACTCTGTCATAGTTTGAAAGGGCATTTGTATACAAAACACAGTTAAAGCCAGGTGAAACAGGACTGCTTGTCAAATGATTTATTTTCACCCACCCCTTGACTCCCCCCCACCCAACCTTGTTCTTCTCAGTGAAACAGAACACTGGTCTGTTAACAATGTGACCACACTTGAAATACTAGTTTGGAAACAGGATGTTGTGAGACTGGGGTAACTGCAAGAATCAGAAGTGTAGGGTCACACCAGTTTCAGTCTAAAGAATGCTTTTTGGCATGTTCTTGGGCTGTACAGAATACATAATGAAAGACCTCAGGGTGACAGTAATTCAGTATTAGCAGTAAAGGTGTAGTTTCCTTGTTTGAAACTTCAAAAATTACAGAATCACTGCTGAAATATCTGTCAGGTAGGTGGGCTCAAAAGTTATTGTCATTACATCATTACATTTGTTTCCTTATACATTTTATGACTTGGACTGACTTGAATAATTCAACAGTATAAAATAATGCTTAATTTTAAAAAATGACATTTTAGCAGACCAGCTAATTAATGCTTGGTAACAGGGCAGCACAGAATCAAGTTGGTTCTGTACCATTTTGTATTGTTACATCCAACTGTTTTTGTGAATCATCCCAAACCTAGAAACCAAGACAAGAGAAAGATAGCCACCATCGTATTTTATTTATTTATTTAAAATAACCCTTTTCTCCTCAAAAAGACCCAATATTACTGGAAGCAAGTGCTCTCTAACCCACACCTTCTGCCCATTTCCCCCCATTTTTTTAAAGGCATCCCATTGTAAGAGACACAAACCAATAAATAGCCACTAGGAGAGGGATTTGGAGCCAATACTCCTGACTTGTACTTGCACCCTGCATTGTGAAACTGACTTTTAAGAAAGAGGCCAGGCATAACCATCTACCATGATTTTTGGACCCTTCTGCATGCTTGATGAAGACATGTAAAAGTTGAAAGCTAGTGCTTGCTTGTGGTTTTTAGGGATCTAATAAAGGTGTTGCATTCCCAGTGTAGTCATGGACAGAGTGATGGACTGGGACTCAGGAGGCCTGGGTTTGAATCCCCACTGAGCCATGGAAACTCACTTGGGGTGTGTAACTGGTAAAGTAAAGGTAAAGGTTCCCCTTGGCAATTTGTCCAGTCGTGTTCGACTCTAGGGGGCGGTGCTCATCCCCGTTTCCAAGCCATAGAGCCAGCGTTTGTCCGAAGACAATCTTCCGTGATCACGTGGCCAGTGCGACTTAGACACGGAACGCTGTTACCTTCCCACCGAGGTGGTCCCTATTTATCTACTCGCATTTGCATGCTTTCGAACCGCTAGGTTGGTGGGAGCTGGGACAAGTGACGGGCGCTCACTCCGTCACGTGGATTCGATCTTACAGCTGCAGATCTATAGACCTTACAGCACAGAGGCTTCTGTGGTTTAACCCGCAGCGCCACCACGTCCCGTAACTGGTAAAGCCACTCCTTAAATATCTCACACACTTTGAAAGCCCCATTAGGGTTGCTGTGAGTTAATTGTGCCATAACAACGAAGACATCACCTACTCTTGCCTTCCCATCTTTATAGATTCTCTCTCTCTGTGAGAAAAGGAGAGGGTGGGTGGGAGGCTGAGGAGAATGGGAGGGGCATTTCATGGATTAACCAATGCATACAGTAACTAAGGAAACATGTAATTAGTTATTTTTAGCTTAGTCATTGTTCTTTTTTCTACTGCTTATTAGAAAATATTTTTCATGTTACTGACTCCAGTACACTTGCCACATCCAGGGTGTATTCTGATGAAATCTGTTAATAAAGTAAGTATATACAGATTACATGGGTGTGGTCATATTAGGTCACTTAATACTTTTAAAATGGATTGTTTTAAAACCACACTTTAAAGATATCCCGTGAAATTTACTTAGAAATTCTGCTACTCTCAATGTCTAAGGCACCTTAAGTGTCTGTGTAAAACATTGTAAAGAATGGTTGTGGATGCTGAACGAGACTGAAGGTAGCAACTGCAGACAGTATGGAGATATTTGTAAATTCGTGTGAGGATCAAGGATAGTCCATATGTTCCTAACAAGGTACGTACCTCTTCTAAGCAGGTTTTCTCTTGCCCTAGGACTTCCACTTCCAACTGTGCTTGTGAGAAGAGACCTCACAATAATATCAACTTGATAGTATGTAGGTGTGCTGCTGTCTGGAGAACACAGATGTAGCAACTATCACCTATGGTTTTGTAATTTCACAGGCATATTAATACAATGGTAAGTTTTGTTAGGGTGCTCTTGAACAGTTTAGGAGCTGTGGATGGAGCACAAAGACAGCGTGTCAGGTCCTAACAGATATGAAGTAGAAACAGCACATTTACCAGTCATGTTCCTAAACCCATTTTAGTGTTTGGTATTTTTGTATGTAAACCCTTCTATGAGTTAGGACCAGTATATGTTAAAGAGTTCCTTCTTACGAATCTCTCTGTATCTTGCTGTGGTCAAGAAGCAAGATTTCATCTGGCTGGGGATGTGAAAGCAAAGAAAGGTACTTTGTGTTACATATCCCCAACAACGGATCCCCACAACTGCAGGCCTCCCCACCCCTCAATAGTAACTCTGACTTTAGGAAAATACATTCTTGATCCAGTGGGTCTTTTGATGATTCGACTCTATTGTCTTGCCCATATTTCCACTTGTACCTTTTGTTGGTACAGCTATTACAGTGCAACTTGTTTTTATATAACATTTTATGGATTTAATTAATTATAAACAGAATTCAGACATTTTTATATTGATTATACCTATATTACGTTGGGCTTCAAGACTATTTGTGTAATGCGTTGTAAGGTATGCACTCCAAATTTTAAAAAACTTTGTGACTGTCAGAAACTGAAGCATATTGGAGCAGCTTTTTTCCAAGTAAATCTTGACAATCAGCAGTACAAGGAGAACAGTATCTGCTAATGAATGTAAATTTCCTGTCTCTGGCATTCAGAGCTACGTACAGTCCTGGAAGTAGTAAAAAAAACCTGTGTAACATATATGCAATAGGATCACAATTACTGGGCTACTATCACTGACTCACAAACACATCCCTTTTGTAGGAGGAATAAAAATTGCTTTTTAAAAACACCAGTTATAGTGAATTGGTCATAAATATGGTGCTCTTTTCAAACTACTAGTGATGCTTCAAACTTTGTTAGATAAACATTTCTGAAAAGGTAACAAATGCATGTCTAGTCTGAACCCGGAGGCATATTTATACTCGTATTTCCAGGTTTGGATCTCTGGGCATTAGAAAGTTGGGGAGGCGTGAGGGCCTTCTCTATCTGCTGCTTATTACTGTCACGGAAGTTGGGAGGTATGCTGTGCTGCTGTAACTGTGTTCTTGCCCCACTTAGGATTCAACATCCCATATTTTCTGAATTATATGTAGTGACAAGAACATGGCACTGGGGCAACTGGAAAGGAAAAGACACAGCAACCTGGAAGACTGGAACACCCCAATGTAACTGCAGCTCCACTGAGACCTGAATGGTCTCAAGTCATGGGCGGATTAAGCTCTTACCCCAAGCCACATACAAGACCCACCTGTTGTATCCACTGCTTCACCATTTTGTTCACACCATTTAATTTTTATTTTTCCCGTGTTAACAGGATTCATCCCAACTTTGCTGCACACATGTTGCAATACAGGTCATCATGTCACTGTACACAAGGTGTCATATCATTACAGAAGCATTTTGAATGGAAATGGAAAATTTCTGTAGACCATTGATGAAATAACAAAACATACAAAACATACCATTTTCTGCTGCATGGCAAATATGATTCAGGAATTCAAACACCATAGTTACACTATTTATGGTGTAAATAGACTGCACCATAAATAAATGTAAATTCATTGTACAAAAAAGCCCTGGACAATTTCTTCATACAAATATGTTACATTTAGAAGAATTCTGCAAAATGTTTCATCAAAGTTTTCCATTAAAAAAAAACAAAAAACACTTTGTTCATCTTCTCAGATGAACAAATATTAGTTAAAACCAGAAGAATATAGAGGAGAGAGAGGGTTAATATGACCACTGATGCTTTTGACAGCTGATTTTGCTAAAGGGAACATGGCTGAAATGCACAGAGTTTGTTCACTCTCTATGTCAAGTCAATACCGAGCTGACAGTGGGTTGTAGATAAGCCAGAAGGGGGCCAGAGTTCTTCACTATCTTTGTGGAGAAATCTGAAATCGTTCTCTCAGACCTAGTTTATCCTTAACCCAATGACTCCACTGAAAAGTGTCACAAGGCTCTTCTGGTGGGAATACTGAAGCCCCAACTACATGTGTTTCTCTGTCCCTGCCCCGCCATGTCTATTTCAGTCTCCTTTCTACCAAAGAGCAGCCTTGAAGGCTGGAGGTAAACATACAAAAGCAGCAGGAGGGAGAAGATGATTATTCCCTTCTTTTTGTTTGCCTTTTCAGATTCGTATTGTCCTTTCCTAAAAAGTTTTCCTATTTCCAGGGGGAAAATATACACCTCCGATACGTGTATTCAGATCAAACCCGATAGGAACACGGAGTTTCTGAATTATCATGGGAGGAGTACTTCTTACATACACTCCCCCTCCCCACAGATGCTTTTAGAGCATGCAAGAGCCAGAACTATCAATCTTTCCTGGAGTTCAGGCCCATGTCTCTATATGAGTCACTGTTCTGAGCATTCTGTGAGGGAGGGCAGTTGTACTATATCTCTACCCAGAGACTGATACAATGACTCAAGCACATGCAATGCAGAAACAAGATAAGGGTTTTTGGCTTGTAAAGAATACCAGCGGAAGAGTAAGCTTGAACTATCCAGAGATATGTTCTCAAAGGCTTTCACGGCCGGGATCCTATGGTTGTTGTGGGTTTTTCGGGCCGTTTGGCCGTATTCTGGAGGTTTTTCTTCCTAATATTTTGCCAGTCTCTGTGGCCTGCATCTTAGAATTCTATAAGCATATAGGACTTCTGAAGATGCCGGCCACAGAGACTGGCAAAACGTTAGGAAGAAAAACCTCCAGAATACGACCAAACGGCCCGAAAAACCCACAACTATCCACAGATATATCAGCAGCCTCCTCTATGGGCAGTGCACTGGGAGTTGCAGGCATATTTAAATTGTTTGATTTACTTCTGCTCCATGAGCAGTGGTCTCACCAGACTCATTTGGGAATGACTGTTTTAGATTTTACATTTTTTTGGCATGGAGAAAATCCTGGCCCTATATGCTTATAAATTAACCATGCAGTTCACAGCAGAAGGTTGCCAGAAAACTATCCCATAATGGGCATTCTATGGAGAACATGGCAAGACAAGGAAGCCAGAGGACAGAAACCTCAGAGCCTATGTTTCTTGGTAGAGAAACTGAAGTTCGATAGATACTGTTCACAACTCCAGGAAATACATTAAACTTACCCTGAGTGCCCCCCCCCCCCCCCGATAAGAATTGTTCTGTGGAGGTCACCTCCATACAGATAACATTTAAGATTTCCTACAAATACTGGCCGCACCAGTTCATATCTGAAAACCCGTGTGTGTCATGGTGTGATGTATAAGCATACCTCAATAAATTAATTTCATAGAACCAAAGTAGGAATGCCAGTCATTGATCTGATTTTTCTTTTGAAGAAAGACTATAAAATTGAACACAGTAAGCCGATAGCACATTCCCCAGAACGGCATTCATATTTTTCCCAACTGAGCTCAGAATGTACAGCTGTAGTATCTTATACTGGTAATTAATGGCCAGCAGTGTTAAAAAATATAGGCTCTGTTTCATACACTGTAAAAATAAAAGCAAGAAATGTAGAGCAAAGGATTTCATTTCATTTCATTAGATCAGTGGTTCTCAACATTGGGTTCCCAGATGTTCTTGAACTAAAACTCCCAGAAATCCTGGCCAGCACACTAGTGATGAAGGTTCTGGGAGTTTTAGTCCAAGAGCACCTTGGGACCCAACGTTGTGAATCATTGCATTAGATGAATTCAGAAGTTTAGGGTGCAATCGGGAGCATGTAGTTCACTTTTTGGATCACTTCTGGATCTGTCTGTTTTCCACTAACCACACAAGTTACAGGCAACAGTGATCCATCTGAACCCTTTTGAACACTGTTCAGCTCCTTTATGGAGCAGTGCCAGGGCTGCTGTTATTTTGGAGAACTGGGAGATCTCTGGTTTATTCCGTCTGTAAGTCTATGTAGTTGCCTATTTTGTGCCCAAATAGTACTATAGCTGGTGTTTCCCCAACGTGACAAGCTTGTGACATATGTGGCAGGGCGTGGCAGTAAAAAGTACAGCACAGAAACCCTATCCTCTATTGGCATTTTCTCACTATAGCTAAATTGATCTACTGATGTAGTGCTATGTCACAAACAAAACAAAAGAAAAAGCCACCCATGGGGAGAATGTTTTCCTGAATATTCTGTGCACTATATGCAGGCATAAGGGCTTGAAAAAGCAACTATTTCTTAAAAAGAGAAGTCATCATTCCTGCAAGTGAAGCAACTTCATAACCCTGCAGATTGACAGATGCAAGAAATAAGGGAAGGATGGGGAAATCAGAAAGGAGGTAGGGCAAACACTTGTCTTGGGAGCAACTGGAATGATCCAAGATGCTGTGTGGACCCTTCTCCCGGGAAAAGAAGTATCTCCTGTCTGAATGGAAGGATCACTCTAGGGTGGGACACAAAAGATTGTGCAAAGATATAGTCCTTTTGAACACAACATGGACCACCCCCACCACTCAGTCTGGTTGCACCCTTAGTCTGGAATACTTGTGTTTAGTTTCATTTAGCAAGTCTGAGCTGGTGGTCAATAGTTAAAGAACACTTGTTCCCCACAAAAGCCCCAAGCCCTTGAACTGTTCCCATACAAATTTAGAATGAAAACATGACAAGAGGCAGTTCTTTTCTGTTTATGCTCTGAAGCCCCTTGCTCACTGTCTCTGACTTGAGTTACAGCTTTGAGACTATTTATTTGCTATTCATGCCTCATTCCCATATTACAGTGTACATGTGTCTTGTAGTTTAAACAGCTTTGTCAGCAAATACACTCACTGGAGGACATTTTCATCAGTCACTGTAGAAAAAGACGTTAAGTCTTGAAAGGAATCAAATTGTTTGTCAAAAGGAAATATAGTTCATGCTCATAGTTTAACACAGCCCCTGTTCCTTGAGACAGAGTGTTCTTCCTGGAACAGGATCCGACCATTAAGATGTTTCTGATTCATGTACTCTCTCAAGTGTGAAAAAAAAGAGAGGCCGTAATCCCTGAATTTATAATACTATTGTATGATGAGGGATCTGACATGAACTATTAAGTGTTTGCATTTATGCTGAGATAAAAGAGGAAAGGCCCATATTAATACACCTCAGATCTAAAGTGGAGAGAAACTATCTTAGCCAAGGGAAGGCTAAGAAATGGCAAGTCTAAAATGCATTGGAATTGGAAGAGAACAGACTTTCATTTTTAACAAGTAAAAATTAGGGTAATATTCCCCCACAGAACTCAAACACAAATTACTTTTACGCAGTATTGGGCATGGTTTTTTACCAGGATGTTCTTCTGACAAAGCTTTATGAAATGAACAGGGTTCTGCTTTGGTAGTGTTCCCATTCATTTTATTATGGATTTATGCCTTGTGCCCTTTGACTTTAATATTTAACAAGGAAAACTAGTTGAGATTTCAGTAGTTCCTTAATGCTAGTTTTGGAACATTGTAGAGCAAATCAGGATAATAAAATGGTCACTGCCTGGTAAAAGATTTTTTCCTGGAAAGGCATGGAGATCACTTGCTTGATTAATTTTATTCAGAAACCTCACTTTATAGAGACTCAGAGATAAATTATTTACTTAAAGTCATTCAATTTCCTTTTATACAGGATTACACTTGGGTAACTGGGCTGGATAAACCTGTGCTAAACCCCACATTTATTTATCTAATTTATTCCCACATTTATTGCCAGAAAGTGTCTCACCAGACTTTGGAATAACTAGTTTATTAGCTCCATGTCTCTGTACCCTTGCTGCCTGGATCCTATGCTGGAAATACATTGTCTTGCTTCTCCAAGCTTTCCTCTTATTCTACATGCATCTGATGTGGGCTTATCTTACCTGTTTCTGCCTCCCATGAGTAGCACATTCTTGTGTAAATTATATGGGGCTAATCTTTGGGGTGCCTTAGTGGTTCTGGTAGCAGATCTAATGTGATGTAAAGTATTCCAGAAGCAGGAATTTTGAGTCCCATTTGGACTCATGATTCTGTGATCTTATGTTTACCTTTTTTTTAACTTCTGGAACCATACATACTCAGAGAACATCACCTGCTACCTGCTATAGAACAAGGACCAAATGTCACATTGAGTGCATTTTTAATATAGTTTCATTTGGTTTTCAAAGTTTTGTTATGTAGTCCTGAACTAATTACCAAAAACCATACATTTTCCCAGACTATAAAAATGTGCTGTTTGGTCTGCTTAGTCTACTGAATGATTTCTAAAGAAGAAAAAGGAAGCTGAGCTAAACACAATATTGTTTATATTTATAAAATAATTTATTGTGTTTAGACTATATAGCTTCATCAAGAATCAGGACCATGACAATCTCTGCCTCTTTCTCAAGACACCTGATACATTAACTCCTGAGTAAAACTCCTTAGCTCATGTTCAGGTGAAATTATATTGAAGAAAAACTGGTCCAAGTAAAGGTATTGTCATATGTGTGATTTTGGGGGGCCACAACAGTAATGACAGTTGATGCAAAACTTGAGAAGACTCAGATTTGCCAAAATCTCACTGCTTAACAAACCTCCTAGTCATCAAGAGTTTGATCTGGCAAGATTAAATAATTCTAGAATGTTAGAAAGGGAAATGGCAATGGTAAGAATCTGCTAACCCTAGATGGACAATTATATTCTATTTAGATGCTAAAGGAATATGCTTTTCTATGTTTGAGTCAATCAGTCAGGTCCCTTGTGCCCATAATAGGAAAAACATATTTTAAGTGCTCAGACACTCATATCATGAAATCCACATTTTATATCAAGCAGGACTGTTGTTCTATCTCATCATGCATTAAATGGAAGACTAACATCACTTTGAACACAGGCAGCTTGTGGTCCACACAGGGAGCTTCTCTCCCCATCATTTCTGGGTGAGGTACCCCCTTCTGCTTGGACCACAGGCCACCCTGACTTTGAAATCCTTCCTGCTTTAACTAGAACGCTCCAAACAATGATGATTTTAAAGATCATATAGTTTTGTATGTAATTGATTGGGTGGTTCTGGGCCATCATGAAAGTGGAAGAAACCAAAGGAGAAAAACCACATTCTGTTCCTTTTCACCTCGTTTTCAAAGACATGGGTAAAACCAACCAGAAAGATAAAGAAGGACATGCATTCAAACTGGGCCTTCAAGGAAAATGCATGTTTATCTACTGGGTCCATTGAAGTCTGCATTGTCAGATCTGCATTCTCAGGTTTTCCCTTCCAGATCTTTGCTGGAGTCCAGTCTCCTCTTCTTCATTAGTTTCAGATGGAGAAACTCAAGTACTCACATTGCATTTCCATCACTGACCACTTAACAGGTGGTGGCCAAGGACTGGTGGATGGGGGGCTGGAAGCAACGCACATGCTCCACTGTAGAGCTGTCTGTTTCCACTGACTTCATATATTTGTTCAGGATGGCAAAAATCTCATTGTTCAGAATCTGGTACTTCCTTATCCTGTCAGCCATTTTCTTAAGTGGCTGAAAATGAAAAGATAAGCAAAGGAAGATGAAGTGAGTGACCTCCGTTTCTACAGCTAGCTTGCTACTCTCAAATCCCACAAAGACAGCTGAAGAAATTCAAAGGTTGACTACATGGGTAAGCTTGTTTATTCCTAAAGATGGTGATCAGATGATGTCCTTTGCTGGAGTGTACCAGCACTGCCCCAGAGCAGTCCTACTTGTACCTTTCTGTCCCATGGCAGGGGCTTCTACTTTTTTGGTGCAGGTAGAATTTCTCCAGTTTTGTTCATTTTGAGAGTGTGTGATCACTGGAAATGAACCAAAATTGAGCCTTCTGGCTTACCAGGGCTTCTTCCAGTGTGAATTTATGATATATTGAAGTAGCTTAATAAGAAAGCCACTTCAGGATATTAGCAAATTAAACATTTCCTCTGCTCCTCCATGGAGGGGCAGAAGAAATTAAAAAAGATTTTAGACTCTATTAGAGCAGTGAAAACAAGCTGCATCATTTATTTAAATTTCTTCTTCTTCTTTCCATTGTCTTAGAAGCGCAGTTGAGAAACTACCCACAGCCAAATCCACCAAAGTTGATTTGGCTGTGGGTCGTTTCTTGACAAGCCCCTTAAAAGGAGGCAAAGAAAATATTTTTATTTTACTTTAAAAAAATTGATTCAGTGCATTTATATGCCCTAACAGAGTCCTTTCTTCTTCTTCTTGTCCTCTGCTGAGGAGCAAAGGAAGTGTTTAACAATATCCTGAACTGTCTCTCTTATTAAGCCACTTCATGATATAGGAAATTTCCACTGGAAGGAGACAGACCAAATAGGGCCACTTGAGCTCCAATATGTCATTTGGATGCGACGATTGCTCCAAATGGGATATTGGATATCGTACCTCTTCCCAACTGCAAGCAATCCTATTTAGCTCACACAAGCCCACTTCAAAAAAACCCATGTAGACAAGCCTTAATATCTGCTACATTTCCTTCCTAGCTTCACACAGTGAGAAATGCTTTTGTTACCCTCTCATTACCTGACCTATTTCTTACAATGTAAATGCTAAGAATAATCTAGTTAATGTAGACTACGGGTGGGAATTATGTGACACATAGATTGTCTTCACAGAGCCTCAGCCCTTGCTGACACCCATTTTTGTTTTTTAATTTTTAAAAAAATTCACAGCAAAAAATGAGAATCACTGAAAGCCCCCACATGCAGTGATTCAGCTATAGATCAAAGTTTACCTACCACTATCCTAGTAGAAAATTCAGGTGCACGAAGGGGCAGCATAAAAATCTATTGAATGAATGATACAGAAAAATGCTCCATAGACCCAAAGAACTTGCTCACCTTGGCACAGATGTACTGAGCTAGAAAAATACTGACTTGATGCAATGTCCTGTTTCATTTCAGTTATTTGGTGATGTAAATGTAAAAGCTCATGGCCCAAGTGCAGAGAAAGCTAGTGTCAGTTAAAGTTGACAACACTAGGCTAAGACGGCTGGACAGGTCACTCTCAGACTTACCACATTCTTTATGATTTCATCCTTCCCATCTTGCCTTTGCACCTTCAGCAAGTGGTAACAGAAGTCAAAGAGATCAAAGCGACGCTGCTGCCCCAGGAGAACTATGACTGAGCAGCCAGCCCAGTTCAAACCATCTCCAAAGCATTGCCTAAGTGAAAAAAATTAACATGGCAGAAATTATTTGAAGAGTGGTTAACCAACATTATACTAATGGATTAGCTTGTTTCCTGGTTCCTTAATTCCATGAGCAAATTTGAGTGTATTAGTATATGAACTGTGAAACAAACATTTTCAAAATCCAGTGCCTACTTGCAGTCAGGACTAAATAGGCGAGAGTTGTTCAGAGGATATAGCTAGGGAATCCTAGACTACTTTTCCAATCCAACAGTTAGATCCAAGACTGGCCTTTAGAGACACAGGGTCCAGCTGCTCATAAAGAACTGTATCTTGAGTAACGAAGTACTTTTAGCTCTGCAGCAGTTTTAATGGCTGTGGTTAAAAAAAAACATTACTATATGCTAAAGAGATACTCAGTATAATACAGTGGAGGCCTACTCACTCAGCAGTAAATTCGTTTGTTCCCACAGGGATGCAATAGACAAACTGCATGGCGCTCCAGAGTCGGTGGAACTCAACGCATTCATCAACGTGCATGACACCATTGGTTGGGGGAGGCCCACGCCAGATGGGGTCCTGGAGGTAGCTTCGAATGCGAGTCAGAATAACTTCAAACATGGACAAGCCACAGCACAACCTCTCCTTGGTCAGTAAGTCTCCTTCACGGGCAATAGCTATTTGCTGAAGAGGGAAGAGAAGCCAAATAATAAAAGAAGATGTAGGATACCACTTCCTTCTGGAATTTCCATGCTGATCTTTGCATCCTAAACTAGTGTTTTGTAAGGAGTTACCTTGCCCCTGATGAAAAAAAAAAGAAAAAAAGAAATCCAAGTTGGTACCTGAGAACACAAAAAGGCTGTGTTACTTATATTAAGGAAGTGGTTGACAAATGCATCATTATTTATCCAAGTGTCCACTACTTGAACAATATCTATGGAATGCAACAATATGTTGAAAGGGGGAAGCTAAATCTGCTTCTCTATCAAGATTTTAAAAGAAAAAACCTTCCAAGATTTCCTGCACACTGTATTATTCTGTATACCTCATTGCCGCCTGTGGAGTACAACTCTGCAGCAGTGCTTTGTTACTGCAGCTTTTGTAGCAACAGATGAACTGACACACAGTTTAGTTTACATATGGCAATGTCTCTCACATGCCTGATTGTTAGGAGGTTATCTGGTTATTGTGAATTGTCCATCCAAATCTGCCCATCCATGTTAGTTTTATTTAGTATCTGCTCTTTAGGTCAATCTAATACGGGGGTGAGGAGCATGTAGTCCTCAGGATGTGTGGCGCTACAGCAACAAGGTGGAAATGTCCCATCAGCTCTAACAAACATAGCCAAAAGTAAAGGATTCTGGCAATTGCATACCAACATCTGAAGGGCCATACTTTCACAAATAATAGTTAAAGGTGAAAGCTTATCTTTGTTAATTGGGAATACAAAATTCTTAAAGTCACACAGTTTTAAAAAGGTACATGAAGAAGTTCCATGTATGCTTCCTATTCTGCTGATTAGAAAGATTTGGATTTTTTTCTAGGACTGAATGTTGCAAAACTGGGTAGATGGAATAATTGCCTAGAAATGTCAAGAGTTTTTCTCCAGTTGTTGAGTTATAGTCTGAAAAGCTGGACTCTGAGAAGGGGAAATGTCTGAAAAGGTTTGGTTCTTCCATCTACCCAGTTTTGCAACATTCAATGCTAGAAAACTCCACATCTATCAATATGGGGCAGAAAGGACATGTTTCTTTTTGCACGAAATGAATGGTGATTACCAGGGACTACTGCCAGGAGAACTATACTCATACATTGTAAACTTTCATCTGATGTAAAACACAAGGTGATGATAATACAAATACTCAGCACAGATATGGAAGGCAGGATGGCAGAATGAGATAGGGCAGCATGGGGAAGAAGTGAAGGCATTTCAGCCAACGCACAGCTAAGCCTTTCATGCCTAAATTTTGATACCATTGTTACAACCCAACAAAAAAGGAGCAGGTTGGATCTGACTCACTTATTTTGCAAAAGATGCTGCAAAACCCAAATCAGTGGAAGCCACTCCAGCTGAATATTTTATTGCTTTATAGTCGATCAGGCTATATGCAAGAGCATAGGTTAAACCAGTCTTAAAAAATATAATTATACTTCCAATATCTTTACAATCATAAAGCCACTGCAGAGTCGTCTGTTATTCCATAGTGGTGAACTAAAGCTGAAAGTCCAGTGCAGAAAGTTGTATGGTTTCACTTCTAGTTTCTTGGCATGGAAAAGAATAAAGGCTTTGATCCTTTTTTATATGCTTCACAGGACAAAACTGGAAGATTCTATAGACATGGGAGAACCTCTTCCCTGAACTAACACAAGTATAGGTGGACAAGTTACACAATGCAAATCATTTACGGACCTGAAAACAGCATTACTGCTATCCATCTCCTGCGTCTCCCTTTATCAAGGATACATGTTTCTTGTGTACCAAAGACTTGTGGGCTGAAATCCTTTATACACTGATTTGAGGGTAAATTCCACTGAACACAGTGTAAGTTAATTTTTGATTACACATATAATTTGATGGCAGATGTCTACAACACTGGTAGTCAAATGTGAAATGGACACCGCAGTCACAGACTCCTTGTTGAGATCAATATACTTAACAGACTTGCATAGTCTGAAGAATCATACCAAAACAGATTTTAGCAAAAGGCCATTTTTATATGTGAGTTTTCCAGTGTTTATGTAGGCTACTAATCCTTAAACTGAAATCAAAATATTAGCATCTGTCCTGCCTGGCAACATCTTTGAAAACTATATAAAAAAACAACAACAACACAACACTGTATTAACATACTACTATTCCCAAATATCAATTCAGAAAGAAGGGAAAAATCCCTCTGGCATCTCCTAGGATATTCTAACGCAACTCTTATTGCCCAATGAAAAGCCTGTCAAGGCACCTCTTCAGGAAGTCAAAGGCTTAAATGGGAGTGGAAGTCTGTCACAGTGAACTTGCTCACTCCTTTTATTGTCTGTGGAACTTTGCTTCTTCCCTGTATTTTACCACTCATTCCCTCAGGTGACGGCACTCCTGTAGCAGCTTACAATGGATGAAGATATAATTTCCTTGGAGAACAGGGTAAATAAAGTGTCCCTTACGTTCCCTCAGCCAGATCCAAGAGAGACAACTCTCCCCATCCCCCAACTGGCCTCCTCTAGTGTCCAAATACATTGCAGTGCTTTGGGCCAATTGTGTCAGTTTATATGACTTCACTGCAACAAAAGAAGGCTTCCACTTGCTTCAGGGCTTTCCCATTCGCTAGAGATGGCTCTTGGTTTGACTGAGGGAAAACTCCTCCCCAAGAGAGAGAGAGAGAGAGAGAGAGAGTGCGCGCGCGCCTCTTTTCTCTGCTTGGTTTATGGACCACCTATACCATTCACTGCTAGAGACAGCTTTCTGAATGTGCAGTGGGAAAGTGTGCACAAAACTGTTCACAATACTACAGTGAGCAGGGAGCCCTCAGCTTGCAGAAGAATCCCATTTGAGTAACAAAGCCTCTGATCATCATGTGTCCTTCTTCACCTCATGGCCTTCCCTCCTGGGGAAAATAGGAAATTAAATGAGTAGGCAAATGCTGTTTTAGGTTCATGTGCATAAACAGATCTCACACAATTCACTTTTGTTTGCCATGACATCCCTAGAAAGCTGACATTTACTAATTTTAGCTTATTCTTGTTTGTCACAACCCTCCTCCTGCAATTTAAAAGCAGGCTCCACCACTGTGTAATATCAGCAGTTTCCCAAAGTTTCCAGATATTTTCAAAGACTTGAGCTTATCTTAGCATGCAGCTTCATCAGAACAAAAACCTATTTCAGTCAGCAAGTATTGATACAAGAAGTACTGCTGTTATCTAAGATATTCAGTTAGAAGGACATTTTCATGGATAAGAAAGGAATTAATATTCAACTAAGAGCAAATGATTTCTATGATTTCTATGAAATGCAAAAGGGATTCGGATTTCCTAGGTTCGGGAAATCTCTTATATTTTTTTTCCTAAAATATACAACAGAATTAGCGCAGTTTCACACACTGACCCTTTTTTCCTAGAAGCTAACCTTAGCGATGCCCTCTCAGGTGGACACCTTAACAGGACAAGGGGGTTTCATTATGTCTCAGAAGCTGAGAGCAAAAGCATCAAGAAGCTAGACTTTGATATGGGTCTATAGGTTCCCAAAGTGGTCTATATGGACCCCCAGGGGTCGTTTCGACTTGCAGGGGGTCCACATCAGAGAGAGAAAAAATTGGGGGTGCAAGTTTAGACTTGTATCAAAGCTTTGCAGGGGGCAGGGGGTCTACGGAAAACAAATAAGTCGGCAAGTGGTCTACAGGGCAAAAAAGTTATTATCTTAAAAAAAGATTATCATGGAATCATAGAGTTGGAAGGGGCCTGTAAGGCCATCAAGTCCAGCCCCCTGCTCAATGCAGGAATCTCAAAGACTAAGAGGGATTCATCCTCTTCAAGAATTAACAGTCACATCAGCAGAAGAAAACTGATATTTCCAATAGAAACGGGGGTGGAGAAAGGCAGGAAACGCAATGGCACCAAAGCTAACCCTTGTTAGTAATGCACAGATGGCAGCAAGAGGAAAACACTTCTGAATATTTTGTACCTTGAAAACTCTATGATGAGACAATCTGAAATTAAATAAGAGATAGTTCTGGAAGATGAGACTTCCAGGTCAGAAGTCATTCAATTAGCTACTGGGAAAGAGCAAAGACAAAGTAGAAATAGTGCTATTGCTAATGAGGAAAACTGGATTAAAGACAAGAAATATGTTTATTTGCTGATTTGCACAGAGGCAAAAAGAAAATCTGATGTTGTATTACACATTCATGTGTGATTCATGTGCATAGAATGGAACAGGACATATTCAGTCAAACCATAACAAAATGTTTTACTCTGGAATAGCAAATTCAGAAGAAACAGTCTCATGGGATGACAGGATGAGGCGCAAACAACATAATGTATTGTAATGTAATGTCTAACCAAAGAAGATTAATCAGATTTCATGGAAAACTTATCAACATAATCATTCATTCAGGTCTATGCTCTAGCTACAGATGCTAAAGAAGAAGAAATCAAAAGCTCCCATGCACGTGTTCAAGAGAAAACGTAGCACACACTTAAACAAATAGATGTATGTATACATGGGACATCAGAGGTCAAATCAATATAACTGGAAGCAGAAAATCGGGAAGTTCTATTCTGTCTGCAGAAGCACGTCTAGGAACAGACTGTGATATCAACCACAAACTGTTATCAAAAGTTAGAACAAAGTTGAAAAAAAACCCCACTAGAACAATCATACACTATGTAATTTAAATAACATTCCTGAAAAATTTATATATAAAGAATAGATTTCCCTTACTGAACTCACATGACTGCACACTAGAAGAACTGTGGTTTAAAATCAAAGATATCATCCAGGAAAATTACTCCTGTATTCAAAGGAAATGAAAAGCCTCAATGGCTGACCGAAGAAACTCTTAAAATTGTTAGTGACAGCAGAGAAGTTTTTAGTTTTTAATTAGAAATGTAAACAATCTTGCCAAGGGTACTGCTACTTAAACTGCTAAAGTGAAATAGAAAATCCATCAAAGAAAACTGAAGTAGGTAGGAGGCATTCAGAATGTTTGGAATCCAACTCACAGCATTTTCAAATAATTCCCCTGGCAGAATGCTTTGAGTTCCAATTCATAGACCCACATTTTCAGCTACTTATATTTTCCTCACCCAGGGCAATGCCTACCTCAGAGGCTGCATTCCAGGCCTCATTTCCTGCCACAATGCTTCCTGGAAGGATGTTACTTCAGTGCTTCCTAAGTTCTGCAGTTTCACTGCTCTTTAGACTCTAGTACAGAGGGTCACTCCTGTCCTGAATAACTAAGATGCCCAGGAAGCATTGCTACAAAGCCGCTATTAGCTCTGTTGGATAAAATGCAAAGATAGCTGCACATTATGGAGGGTGAGGAGACAACATATTGCTGCTTGATTTACACATAAGGATTTGCAAATAAGGATCATCTTTAGATGCCTATAGTAGCTTCCAAAACCAAGTTCTTCAGAGTCCATCAAAACGCTAAAGCATATTAGTTAGAAAACATCTTACAGTGGCTTGAATAACCTAGAAGTGCCTAGTGCTCCACTATATTTCAAGTGGGCAAACTCCTAGATGGAAGACCCCTAAGCTGCCATGTTAATTTCAAAAGCACTTCTCACACTCTCTCACTCTCTTACACAAATAGTGTAGAAGTTCAATAAATTAATACTGATAGGGATGGAATGAGGCACCTCCCTAAAATACACAATGATGAGAAGAGGTTGTGATCAGGAGCTCTTGCATGATGCTACTGCTAACTTATCAGCAGCTCCCAGCACCTGTTTTGAAGATGATGAACATGGCCAAAACTGTATGTGTTAAGCTTTCCTATCCCAAAGCTGGTATTAGCTCTGCTGGATAAAGCATAAAGATAGCCGCATATTACGGAAGGCATGAAGTAGTTTCACAGGGATCTAGACAATGTAACTACAAATTGTTTAAACTTTCCTCCATTAGGTGCCAGTTCCCCTGTGTACTATGCAGATATATGGAATAACTGATTATTTAAAACATAAAACATGAGATTTCTCATTACCGATGTCTGACATTACACTGACCCCAAGTTAAACTTTTGCCAGCCATTGGCATGTCTTACTGAAACCAGAATGGCAGAAATCCTCAGATTTGCCCAGGTTGTGCTATGCTGTCTAATCTCTGTTATGAATGCAACTCATTACAGCATAACAAGAAGGCCAAACAAACTTAAGAATACGGATCACAGACAGGTGGCATGTATAAAAATGCATACAAGCACACAGATGAATATGCCAAATAATTTCTTTGACGTTTGAAGAGAGAAACGCTTTAAAATAATCATAGAGCAACCTTAGCTTGCACTATCTCATCTTCAACAAAATAAAATTCAAGATGAGCTGCTGCTGTGGTAGGAATTTGGTAGGAATTCAGATCTATTTGACCTGGAGCGAAGTCCCTTCTGTCCCAAGATATGATGAACAGTTCAACCCAGTTCACACCTATTAGTCTTAAACTCATCTCTAAAATATTGTGTGTGTATTTTGTGTGTGACACAGGGAGACAGAAAGAAGAGAAATGAAAGCAAGGATCGAAACATGTATTGCAGAGGAAACCTGAATAAAACCAGCATTGGTTGCAGATCCTTATCAGAGTGTACACTAGCTAGCAATACAGTGGTACCTCGGTTTACGAATTTAATGCGTTCCCCGGGACGTTTCATATTGCGAAAAATTCGCAAACCGAAACGCGGTTTCCCATAGGAACGCATGCACGGGGGCGGCGCTAGAAATCTCCCAGGCGCAATGCATCCTGGGGAAACTTGCTTCGTATTGCGAAAAAAATTACGTAAGCCGAGGCATTATTTTCAATGGATTTTCTTTCGTAAACCGAAAATTACGTTAACCAAGGCATTTGTAAACCGAGGTACCACTGTACAGCTATACAATTGGGAAGAAGAATCAGCCAGGATTCCTTTTTTCATAATTTCTGACTTGTCATTATGTCTTAAAACAACTCCACTCAAAGAGACCAACTGCAAATCCTAGATTACTTAGCTCTTCTTCTATAATTAGCTGCAGCTCTATTCAGGCAATCTAAACAGCTTTAAGTAAATGTGTGAGGAGGGGGGATTATTGTAGCTAGAGAAGCATCCTTTGGAATTCCATGGAGAGTGCCCATGTGTGCAGGAAGCTCTTCATTGGGGATTGTTGTTCTCTACATGTTGTTGTTGGGTAGGATACAGCACTCCCTGAATAACACTCAGAGCTTTTCTTAAATCATAGTTCCTGGTTCCTATATAACAACTAACCTGGAATCACAGGACTGTAATCCTAGTTTATTCTCCCTCCAAGCTTTACAAGAGAAGAGAGAAGGGAGAAGACAGCTTAAACTCTCAAAAATCCAATGTGTAACAGAAAGGAGTGCACATTCTGAACTATACCAGGCCTGCGCTATATAACGAAGGCAGAGAAAAGCTCAGCTTGTTTACCAACATTCCTGCAGTAAATGCAAATATATGTTACCGTTGGGGGCCATCAGTGAGAGGTGGAAAACATGCCACAGAGTACGATACCAGATGGCATGTGTGAGTTACTGAAATGACTTAAATAAGGAGAATTTTAATCATGATTGTCCTATTTGTGTTTATGTGGCAGCACGGAAAGAGGAGCACCTGCTCACCTCTTAGCTCAACTTCTTCCAATGTAAAAAATATATCTTAGAAAAAGTATCAAATACTCCAATGACAGGATCGGGACAGTAATAAACACAATGATTCCTTTGATATTTGCCTTAAGTAACCAGTAAGCGATACAGAGGACACTGTTGCAAACATACCACACATAGCCTCACTTAATATACTTGATAATTTGAGGAATATGAAAAATGACAGCATGTAGAACTGAAATTTGGGGAAATCTTTTTGTGTGCATAAACTTTCATGTGTGTCTTGTGGTGAAAATTTGGATCACCCAAACAAAGTGGGATTCAATAGCATCCTTACCTGAGGTGTTCCCAGCCTCTCTATTAAGGGAACCAGGTGAAGTGGGGCATATTTGGCTTCGAGACGCTTCATGCGCACCTCCAAGCGTTCTCCTTCTGTTAAGCGAGCAGCAAACAGTGAAATGAGAAAGCAAAAATAAAAAAAATCCAGCATTTCAGAGTCACCTCCCAACAATTATCCAACTCTGGGACTTGTGTGACAGAACAGAAGCAAAGTAATGCATTGTGAAGAAGGGACTATGGTTACAGCTATGACACCTGCAGACTGGATAAACAACCTTGTTTTAAGATTAACCATCTTTCTTTTGCTGACAGCACTGTGAGAAATCATCTTTCATGTAGTTTGCTCCACAGGATCACTAGGAAACTAAATCCAATGAACAGCAGACTAATCCTAAGAACCTCTAAAACCTATTGGTCACAGGTATCTCTACAACACATCCCTAGGAGTAATGACTGACATCTATCCATCTATTCACACCTTACCTTTGATGTAGACCCTGGGCAAAATATTTTGGAAGGGAGCAGCATGCAGCAAATCGCACACTTCTTCCTGGGACTGAAGCAGGAGGAAGAAAGATAAAAGGTGTTAAAAAAAACCCTAAGGGACTCATCGTTCCACTGCTGTTGTCTTGGGATGGGCCTATTGTTCCATTTGTTTCAAGAAGGATATGCAAACATAACCTAATGTTTGAGAGAATCTGACATTTTGCAGCCATTCTTCATCCCATTTATTTACAGAATCTAAGACTGTCTGATTGGCCCTGGTGCTGAATGGTGTGGCACTCTGCCATGATCCGAAACTAAAGCTCTCATTACTATTACAACAAACACTTTCTACTTTGTATGACACAGATATGCAAAGAATTATGGGAGCATTTGCATTAAGTTTATCTTGGGTGATTACAACTACATTTACACAAGTTTTCCACTTAGGAACTTATATGGTGAACATAAAAGCCCAACATAATAACTTGGCTCCAAGATCCATCCATTCATTTCTGCCTAGCTAGGTCCTTCTGCACAAGAAGACTCATACCCATTAATCCACCACATCTGGATCTAGCACAGCATTTCCAATGGCTTCTTTGAAAATATGGAAAGCTTACCAAATTGCTCATCTCAGAGAAGCAGCTCAGAAAATAAACTGGGCTACCTAAAACCTGAACACTCACTTTTCTCCTTTTGATGGCTCTGAGTCCTTAGTGAAGAACACAGGGGGACAATCTAGGCAGCATTAAAATTACATTACATTATACGTCTCAAATCCCTTTAAATTCTTTGAAGCTCAGGTTGAACAAGGGGCTTCCCTCAGTCATCAGGCCTTTCTGATAGACATCTGTGCTATGACACAGGAGAATTTACACCTGCCTTCCACTGTAACTCTCAGTGGGAACTATCCCAGTTCCTGCACAACCTGATGCCCAAACTGGCATTGAGTTAGAAATCCTGTATACAGGTCTCCCTTTAAAAAAAGAAAAGGAAAGGAAAAAGGAAAAAAGCAGAAAGGAGAGGTGCAGGGAGAGATGATGATGACTTGCACTGGGTCTGCAGCTGCGGCAGAAGGAGGTTGATCCTTTCTCTACATCAGTGGTTCACAACCTTGGGTCTCCAGATGTTCTTGGGCTAAACTCTCAGAAATCCTGCCCAGCATAACTAGTGATGAAGGCTTCTGGGAGTTTTAGTTCAAGAACATCTGGGGACCCAAGGTTGGAAATCACTGCCACCCTGATTTAAATTTCTTTCCATGCATGTGTGTTTTGTAATGAAAAATAGAGGGACCAGTTTAGCCCCTCCTACAGGAAAGGTCATATTCAATTGACAAACATCTATTATGGGTGCTTTTAATTAAACAAGCAAACAAACAGACACATCAAGAGAGGTCTAATTGGCCCAGAGACTTGCCCTGCTTTTGCTACTTGGGGCTCATATTCCTGACATGATATCCAGAAATGACTTCACTAAGTGAGACCAGCAGAAGTTTGCAAGACTGTGGCATGGTTGGAGCAAGACACCCAGCTAGCCTAGTGGCTGGCTAGGCATCATAAACTGGCTTGGCAGAAGAAGGCATGTTGACTGTAATAACTTTATAAGCATTGGCCTTATGCTAAACAAAGGGTGGGCAATGTCCAGAGGTCCAGGGGCTGTACATGCCCATCCCTGGACCCTGTGGGAATGCACCCATTCCCATGATCCCAGCATCCCATTCCACCCCCCCTTCAAATGCTCTGTGTGGTGGAAAACCCACTTGCTTCTTCTAGTAGCCAACCTGAGCTGGGGAAATCTCAAATACAGCAGAAAATGCACTATACCTCAGAGGGCACATGGGGACTTTTATGAACCCCCTTTCTCCCCCCTAAAAAGTTTTTGATTTTTTAATTATGTGTGTGGTGGGGAGGATCTAGAAGACCCCCAAGGGTGCCGGGGAGCATTTGTTGTCTGCTATTGTGCTATACAGCCATCAACTGTAGGTACTCCCTTCATCACTTTTCATTTCATTTCATTTTTACCTTATCTTTTGCTGAGCCTATTTGTTGGTGCACATTTACACCTGTCATGGGAGTGTGAAAGTACAGGAGATTTTCTTCCTGCCGTGTCTACTCGAACAGATTTGTTACAAGCAAACACACCACATTGAAATTATAGGCTTACATGCAGGCAATGTCCTCCTTGTAGTTATAACATTACAAAGAATGTTATCAAGTTCTAACTTTCGCAGTTCAAAGTCCAGAAGAAGAATCCTAATTAGGGACACTACCTGTCCTAAAAAGTAGAAGAGCTGTTTCTTTGACATATTCTGTGGGCTTTCTTGGGGAAAAAAACACTACTATAGACCTTCCTAGTGCCTTGCCACCGGATGTAGGTAAAATGTGCAGGCACAGTTACTACTGATACTTAAAGAAGCCTTGGAGAACATCCTCTAAAATCATAGAATCACAGAATAATGGAGTTGGAAGGGGGCCATAAGGCCACAGAGTCCACCCTCCTGCTCAATGCACGAATCCAAATCAAAACATAACTGACAGATGGATGCCCAATTTTCCCTTGAATGCCTCCAGCATTGGAATGCTCACCCCCTTTCTAAGGTAACTGGTTCCATACTGCTCTAACAGTTAGGAGGTTTTTCTTGATATTCGATCAAAATCTGGCTTCCTATAACTTGAAGTCATTATTACATGTCATGTAATCTGGGATGATTGAGAACAGATCCTGCCCCTCCTCTGTATGGCAATCTTTCAAGTATTTGAATAATGCTGTCATATCACCCCTCAGTCTTCTTTTTTCAAGGCTAAACATGCCCAGTTCTTTCAGTCTTTCCTTACTGGGTTTGGTTTCCAGTCCCCTGATCATCCTTGTTGCCCTCCTCTGAACTTGTTCCAATTTGTCAGCATCCTTCTTGAAGTGTGGTGTCCCAAACTGGACATAGTACTCTATATGAGGCCTAAACAGAGCCAAACAGAACTAATATTTCACAGGATTTGGAGAGAATACTTCTGTTAATGTAGCCTAAAATAGCATTCTCCTTTTTTTGCAGCCACATTGCACGGTTGGCTCTTATTCAGTTTGTAGTCTACAATAATTCCAAGATCCTGCTCACATTACTGAGTCAAGTATCCCCCATTTTGTAACTGTGCATTTGATTTTGATTTTCCAGGGGTAGAACTTTGCACTTATCCCTGTTAAATTTCATTCTGTTGTTTTCAGCCCAGTGCTTGAGCTTATCAAGATCTTTTTGAATGTTGTTTCCGTTTGCCAAGATATTAGCTATTCCACCTAATTTTGTGTCATCTGCAAAATTCTCTGCACAGTCTCATCCAAGTCATTAATAAAAATGTTGAAGAGGACTGGGCCCAGGACTGAGTCTTGTAGTACCCCATTTGTTACCTCCTCCCAGTTTGAGAAGGAGCCATTTACAAGCACACTCTAAGTATGATTGTGTTCTATCCAGATAGTTGTTCTATCCAGTCCACACCTAGTTAGCTTGCTAATCAGAATATTATGGGGTACTTTGTCAAAGGTTTTGCTGAAGTCAAGATATACTATGTCTACAGCATTCCCACCATCTACCACGGAGGTTACCTGATCAAAAAATGAGATATTAGTCTGGCAGGATTTGTGCTAGAGAAATCAGTGTTGGCCTCTGGTTATTACTCTACTGTTTTCAAGGTGCCTGCAGAGTGACCACTTTATAATCTGCTCCAGAATTTCCCCCGGGATTGATGTCAGGTGAACTGGTCTGTAGATCCCAAGTTCCTCCTTTTTGCCCTTTTTGA
The DNA here is from genome assembly GCA_037013535.1 of Intellagama lesueurii. Lineage (NCBI taxonomy): Eukaryota > Metazoa > Chordata > Lepidosauria > Squamata > Agamidae > Intellagama > Intellagama lesueurii. Next base: position 226,869,891 of record JBAJHW010000002.1, on the reverse strand, counting down.
ATGTTAGCCTTCCTCCAAACATCTGGCACCTTACCCATTCTCCATGATTTCCAGAAAATAGGCAGTGGTTTTGAGAGTTTTACATCCAGTTCCTTCAATACTCTTGGATGCAGTTCATTAGGCCCTGGAGATCTGAACTTATTCAAGCTAATAAGGTTTTCCTTGACTATTTGTTTATCAATCTCAAGCTGCAATCCTGTCCCATCTACTTGTACCTCACATTTGGCTGGAAGGTCATAGACTATCCTTTTGGAAAAAACTGAGCTAAGGGAAGAATTGACAACTTTTCTTTGTTGTCTGTTATTATTTTTCCATTTCCACCAAGTAGCTGAGCTAATATTTCTTTTCTCTGTCTTTTGCTATGCATGTACCTGAAGAATGCTTTTTTGTTGCTTTTAGCATCTCTTGCCAACCTTAGCTCATTCTCAGTTTTTGTCTTCATGACACCATCCTTTCAATTGTTTGCTACTTGTTTGTACTCCTCCTTTGTGGCCTTGCCTGTCTTTCACTTCCTATATCCTTTTTTGTTTTTAGGTCCTCTCTGAGTTTTTTTTGAAGCCACATTGATGTTTTTTGCTATCTTCCACCTTTCTTCTTCTTCTTGGACTTTTTTGTAATTTTGCCTTTAGAATTTCTTTTTAAATAAAACTTCAACCATCTTAGACTCTTGTTAGGATCTCCAGCCATGGAGTCTTACTTATCATTGTTCTGAGTTTATTCAAGTTGGCTTTCTAAAGTCCAGTGTACACATGCGGCTACATTCCACTTTGGCTTCCTTTGAAATCAAGAACTCCAGTATAACATGGTCACTTTCCCTCAGAGTTCCCCTTATTGCCACTTCATTCACCAAATGATCTCTATTGCTTAGAATCAAGTCCAGGACAGCTAATCTTCTCATTTCTTCCTCCACATTTTGTAGGAGAAATTAGACACACAAGCCAGGAATTTCTTGGAAGGGCCATATTTGGCACATATCAGGACAACTGAAATCTTCCATTACTACCACATCATGTCTGTCTGGAATCCTTGCAATTTGTTTTTTAAAGGTTTCAACCTCATCTTCTTCTTGATTGGGCAGTCCATAGACTCCAACTAACATGTTCCTTTTGTTTTTCACCCCAGTTATATTAATTCAGATACTCTTAATGGGACAACCAAGCTCATCTTCTTGTATTTCTGTGCAGGAATGTGTATTTTTGACATATACTATGACTCCACTATATTTTCTATTCTTTCTGTTATTTTAGAACAATTCATATCCTTCAATTGCTGTTATCCATTCATGAGAGTCATACCATCAAGTTTCAGTTATCTCTATCAAGTTGTATTTACCCTCCTGAACTAAGATTTCCAGTTCTTCTTGTTTGTTTCCCATACTCCTATATAGACATCAGAGATTGTGTGATCTGTGGCCTGCTTTCTTCTAAACATTTTATGAAGACTATTATTGGGCCCCATTAGAACTGTTTCCTCTGTTCCTCTTGTTGTGCATAACCCTGTGTCTTCCTCCTTTTTGTAAAAAATACAACAAAGACTGTTAAGTGTATTCAGGTGGCTTGTGACTCACATCACACAAATATGGACAGCAAAGACCACTGCTCCCAATCTGGATCAGGGCCACATGTGCTTCCTTGAAGATAAAAAAGAAAAAAGAAAGGAATCTAAAGCAACAGCCTGCATACTTCACCTAGCCGGAGGGTTATTTTTTACCTAGATTTTAGGTTCTAGGAGGAAACAAGTCTTCTAAATGGAAACTGCACCCCAACAATTTCATGGCAACTATATCTACATTTATACAGAGTCTCTGTGGGGAACTCTATAGTATATGAAACTATAAGATAAATCTGTAGGAACAAATAAACATTGCATTATTGTGTTTGTTTAACTCTGTGTCACTTTTTGTAAGGCATTCATTCTTGATGGAAAAAGTGCAGACCTTCAAACGCTAGTGAGGAGAGATGAATAAGCAGTATTCAGTCATTTTCAATCATTAGCATACTTTTTCTGAGAGTAACATCCCATTCAGCTCAACAAGGACTTTCTTCCAAATAACCACACTTAGGACTGAGTTAGAAGAGGCCAAGAGAAGAACCACAGAATGAGAAGCAACTTGAAAACACATACAAATATCTGGAGTTAACTCAAACTGCAGACACACAAAGAGGCAAGACCTGAGAAGCAATCATGCTGAAGGAGACTTGAGTAATGATTGGCGGCCAATTCTGCGTGAATCTACAGGGCGGTAGAGCAACAAAGTAAACCATGATGGGCACAGGCTGCATGCAAGGAGGCAAGATGCTGCAGGAGGAGCAGGTGTCAATATATATCTGTGCACAGACTCATCTGGAATGCTGTAAGCAATTCTCTCATCTCCAGTTGTACGTTCGACAGTTAAAAGTATGTACAGCATCCCTCATCCAGGCCTCAGTTGTTCACAAAAAACAGTACTTTTATGAACATCTGAGAAGGTTCCTCACTTCTACCTCCACAGAAATATTTTCCAAACAATGAATTGTATAATGAAACTGGGATATTTATTCAAGCACATCTTCCCCTTAAAATGTAGATGAGAAGATGTTCCACGGATACCTTAGGTTCCTTCTCCTTCCACAGAGGCAATGAGGCCTTTCTTGTACATATATACCTGATTTATCATCTGATAATTGTGGGTTAAATTTCATTGGCTGGTCAACTCTGCATCTACAAGTTCCCTTAATTGGTAAAAGACAGTTGTCTCAGCACAAGTTTTTCTCACCTCCACATTTTGCAAATTAGCTTCCTTTGTTAGGGACAAGTCACAGGAAAGTAAACATGGACTTCATTTACAAGTCTAATGGCTTAGGCATTTGGCCCTAAGAAATCTCTGGGGGGGATAAATCATGCTATCAAATTCTTATCTTGATTAACCCTTAGAGGAGAATGGTCTGTGGCCTTTTACATGCCCTAAAAGTAACTGATTATGTTAAAAGATCAGTAAATTAATGAATTACTTTGTCCCTGGGAAAGGAAGTCTTTTAAAAGATCTTGCTAGAAATAGATTTACATTATTATGTTCAGGAAATCATGAATACAGAAGGTCTCATGTCATTCTACCAGAAGGGTAAAAGAATCAGTGCTCTGAAGTTTCGATACAGCACGCTATTTGCTGTTCTGGACCATTGTAATTAAATTCAAAAAGGAAAAAAAAGCTTAAATCAAAATATTCTCCTTTGAGGCACAAGCAGGAAATAAAAATAATCTCAAAGAGGAAAAATTAATAAACCCTAATGCAATCCTAACTTGGTAACCAAAAGCATATCCCACTGATTTGCACATATCTTTACAGCTGCCAGAAAATTCAAAGGAGTTTGTTATTTTACATATGCAAAGAAAACATTCACTGAAAAGCTTAAAACAGAGAGAAAGAAAGGTGAGATAATCCTTGATGCAAACACAATAAATATTGTTTTCATTTATCATCCTTTCCAGAATAGTTTTCTCCTGGTGCAAATTCCCTGTGCTTACTGCATTCTACTCCTGTGGAAAGATAAGACTGCCCCCCTAATATATTAATAGTTTGCCACTTACTCTGAGAAGGAATTAAATGGTGTTGTGTCCAGTAAGACGGAAGAGAGTCTTATGCACATTCAAGCACATGTTTTGTTATTATGCTGATCAGAAGGACCAACATAACCACAGTGGGAAAAGGCATTATGCAAGAGAACTACGATGCCGTCAACTATTCTAGATAGAAATATCCTTCACCTTTAATGGAATGTGGGAAACACTAGAAGGGTTAAATGAGACTGCCAATATGCAGATAGCATTGTCTTGTGCTCTCACTTTAGTGCTCAGTGCTAAACCAGATATACAGGAAGCAACAGTGAGAAGGTAGCCTGAGAAATCAGGTACCATTTTTTGCAGATTGTAACGTAACTGTCATGCAACATGCACAATCTGCACTGCTAAAATTATTGCTATGACATCCAAAGTGGGGTACATAGGAACAGGTAGTGGCGAACAACAGAATGAAACCACAGGTCTAGATGGACTATCGGGATGGGCTCTACAGATCTTTGTGTCATATTTTAAAAATGCCATGCCAGTGAGATCCACGTCTCCTGTACCACTGCGGCTCTACAAAGTACCTCTGAAACTGTACATTAACCTAATGAAACCTCATGGTGACTTTTCAATATCTCTTCAAGCTTAGATTCAAAACACTTTGGATTTGGAACCATCCCATAATCCATATCATGTTCACAGGAATATGATTCTATTCTCATTTACGCAGCCTTACAATTTGTGCTGAATCCCTCTTCAGCAGATGGAATTAAATGATGCCATCCTAATTAAATTGCCACCGCATTACCCATATTATTAAAATGGTATATCTGAGTTGTTTGCTTGTTTATTTACTTTATTTTTTAAATGAGCCTGCCAGTTTTCAAAAGAATCCACTGTGACTCACCAGGGCCTGCTCTATGAGAAGGCAGAAAAGAATGGCATTACCCACTTCCCTCAAGCTCTGGAATACATCCGTCTTTAGTTCTGCATACTCAATTATATCCTTTAGTTGGTGATGAAAGAACTCCAGGATCCCTTGGGGGAAAAATGTGAAAGGGGAGAAAGACAACAAGAAAGTAATCAAGGATGGCTGTGCAAGAGAAGGCAGACATCATGAAGTGCACTCTAGCACTGGTTCTTGCTTTTGGGAATAGCTACAGTCTTGACTACAGCCTCATGATCTCTCTCTTCCTCGAAATATACTGTATAGTCATGTTCTTACTGTTAGGGATCTCAAGGACCAAGAAGAGGGCACTTCAACTCCCATTTAAAAGGAAATGCCTCCCAACTCCAGCCATGAGCCATCTATGACTTCAGCAGCAACCAAGATCCCTCTTCTAAAGAGAAATGATGCCTTCTGCAGCTCCCTAGACAATCGTACAACTCCAAATCTAACCAGCTGATCATTCTCCTGAGTTCTTTTTCATTATCTTCTCTGATACCAAAATGGGCCTGCATGAAGCAGCTCATGAAATAATAAAACATAACTTAATGTTTTTTTAAAAAATCATTTATGCAGTCTTCTCTGCCCTGATTACTGTTCCTCCTCATAGGTGACCAAGAATAGGTGTATGCACTGAAAGAATGGCTCTCTCCTGTTGTTATTCAGTTTATCTAATCTCCTCCTGCTGCAATGGTGCCCTGATCTAGAACCAGCCTACACTTGTTTTCCATAGAATAACCAGACTATTTCCATAGCTCCTTATGTGATACCAGGCTCATCTCCTTAGGAGACTTTTCCACACATCTGTGTCAATGCAAATGCACCAAACTGAGATAATAAATTATCACACAGATGTACCAAATTCTAAGTTCTCACATAGTTAATGACAAACTGAAAATAGGTGGGGAGGGAAAGACATATACTTTAATGAATCCCCTGGAAGAAGTAGTAAGTTGAAACTGAGTAAATAACAACAACGGGTGAGCAGATCTGTGCTCTTTGATATTATCTATTAGAACTGCCTTGCAGCATGGCTGCTTAAATCTGCCCACTTCCATTGTGATGTGTCATCAAGTTGATTCCAGCTTATGGCAACTCCAGTAGGAGTGCAAGATATGTGGGATACTTAAGGAGTGGTTTTCCCATACCAAATCCACAGAGTTGTCATGGCCAAGCAGGGATTTGAATCCATGTATCCAGAGTCCTAGTGTGATACTGTATCCACTACACAACAGTTACTTTTACTCCTCTTCTTATGATGGTCATCACAGTAAAAATAATGTCACTATGGTGCAGTGCACAGAACCATGGAACAGAAATGTCATCAAGATGTAGCGCTCATGATGAAGAGTGAATATTTACAGATGCCTCACAATGCACCATATGTACCAACCTGGAGATCCGTATTCATGCCTGGGCAGGCGGCAGATCTTTGGCATCACTTCTATCAAAGTTTTCACATACTGCAGGATGGTTCCTTGCAACTATTGGAAGAAGCAGAAGATTTTAGAAAGCGGACAAGTGTCCACTAATTTTTACTGGCTACGGCAATCAGCTAAATCATGGGGTAGTCACCAGTCTTAATCCTCAGCAAAGAAGAGAACTTACAATGTTTCTCTGAAGTCTTGCTGAACTGTAAAGGTAGGTATATATCCATATATTGGTTGCCCTGGGAAATAACTCTGAAATGGAGGCAAGAGTAAAATAATATAAAATATATACCTCAAGCCCAGTTAAAAGGTTTAAGGCATGTCCAACTGGATTTTTGAAAATTTGGTTTTTGAGAAGAAGAACCCCAGGGCAAGCCAGTAACATTTACAAAGTCTTAAAAAACAAACAAGCAAACAAACAAAAACAGTTATCTTCCTGGCACTGGGAGAAAGGGGAGGTTCTGTTTAGCAAAGACTCCAAGTGTTTAGAAAAGAGTTTGGAACACACACCAACCCTGTTAAAGGTTTCACAAGGACTACATATTTCAGTAAGAGAAGATCTTTGCCTTTCCACTCCTTTCCCAATCAATTCACGAATAGATCCTACCAGTGCGTGGAAAAGTTAATACTTTGGACTTCAATTTACCAGAGTAGCAATCCAGTCAAACATTTGGGTTTAAATGTTGGGGTACTGTGGAAGCTAGGAACCTCAAACAAATTTCCTGGCTTCCAGCCCAAATGGTAGTTTCCCATATCTTTTGAGGAAAGCCGTGTCAGTTGTATTGGCATAAAACTGATGGAAACGTATATTGCCTAGGAAACTGTACTATTTTCAGATTCTGGCTGCTTAATTTTGCTCTCAAATGTAGGAGCAAGGCAATGCGATGAGTCTAAAATACAGTATTTGCAACATATAGAATATGTCAACAAAGACATCTTACTAAACAAAAATACCCATCTAAACATCACAATCATATTCTAAATGCATGCTATTCTAAATGTTCTTGAAATCATATTTTCAACCAGAGTGGACAATACTAATGAACCTCACTCATTAAAGCTGGCAGGGGGATTCTAGCAATTATATTCTAATTAGTAACTTTCCCAAATTCTGTGCCAGGGTTGCTTGACTTTATAGCCTGATCCCTAGTTTCAAAATTCACTATTACCAGACTCTTGACTATCTTCAGTAGTTCCTCCATAACCACCGCAATTCCTTGATAACCAAGCAGCCGACATATAGTCTTGAAATGAGGCGGTCCGACAAAGTTCCGGTACGAACTGTAGATGTGGCTATAGGCAATGTTGAGAGGCTGGGAAAAATAGGAGCAGAACTGTCACTGGAAGCAAGAATAATAGCCAAGGAATCATCACAGAGCTTCTGAGAATAGAGGGCAGGCAAACCACTGAGCCATGTGGCCTTGAACTGAGCTTCCCATGACCATGTGGCTTAGGTAATAGCTGACTTCATGGTTCCTTAGCTTTCCTAATCAGAAAAGACAAGGTGAGAGGAGTAAGCAAAGCACTGGGAATCCCTGGTGTTCTCTCTGATCACTGATTAGTGACAACAGCTGTAATTGACAGGTGCCTGGGCCTAATGGGGTAGATTTGTCCTGTGAGCCAGAGTCCTCCACCCCATTTTAACACTTTAAAAGTATAGTATCTGATACAAAGTTTACAGAATTAATGGAGACAGAACATCTACAACTTCCACAAAATTAAAGGATTTTAAAGCAGGCATCTTCAGTTTTGCTGCAGAGTATAACATTATATAACACAACAGTAAATGGTCAAAATAAACAGATTTTTTTTTAAAAGTGGAAACACTGAATGCTATAGAAAAGCAAGTTGAGAAATAAAGGCTTTTAAAATCAACTTTAAATAAGAGTGGTGGTTCTTATGGTTAATTTGGCTACAGCCTCTTTTAAAAAGTGTCCTCGTATTTGCCCTTCTTATGACTGAAGCTCAGCATCTGATGAGGAGAATTTAGCATTCTAAACCAATACAAGCAGCAGGAAGAGAGAAAACACATTCAGATAAAGATAAGAAAATAATTAAATGTGAGCTCCAGCTAGTAGAGGACTACAGAAGCTTTTGAACCAGACAACATTCTACAGTGTACAGAATGAGACAACAGATTATTTGCTATGGCCCCCAAGTGGTGGCAGATGCACATTTCATTCACATCCATTCTACATCTTGTGGGGAAAATCTCTGCCAATGGTGGAACAGCCAGAAAACCACTGATGGAGCACTGAGAGGCAGGAAGATGCCCACCTCCTTGAGACACAGAGGAACAGTGTGGTAAATGTTGCTACTTGTTAGACTTCATGCTGATGAAGAATGTTGTCTTGAAAGCTTGCACAGTTTTTGACGCTTTTGAACATTTTTTGTGCCCTTTTTTTTTGGTTCGCCAGATAAATCACCCTGGTAATTATCTAATTTGGAATTGCTTTGTGCCAACACAGCCATTCCTGCTTTTACAAACTTGACATATTTCATCTAGTTTCAGCTGGTCTGTAACTGGACCAACAGATGGACCAGATCTAATCCTCAGAAAGCCTTCCCTGCCAATGTAGCCTTTTACTGCAAATAGATTGTGGAATAACAGATGTTTAAAAAACTGCTTATTGAAGAACACTGATGAAACAAATATGTTAATTCATGAGCTCTGTTTATGAAGACCTCTGCCTAAAAACATGGTTGCAATCCGAAGTCATGACGTAAGCACACCAGAGTGAAGAACCTGAAGGGCAGGCCTCACAGTCACAATTTTGTTATTAATGCTACAGCAAGTTTCCTTGGCAATGAGATCAGCATTTTTCACTTTGTAGGCTGTCTCCTCTGTGAGAACTGCTGTGGCAAGAGGAACGCCAGAACTTCTGCTGCACGCATGTTTTTCCTTCCATGGGCATATGTATTTAGTCAATTGTCATTACTTTCAATTCTTTATCTTACTTCAAAGCAACACATAAGCTCTGATGAACAAAAAGAGCTTCTGATGAACAAAAAGCTTCTTCATTCATTATACTGATAAATGATAGCTCTCGATGTTTAATGAGATTCACGTCAATATCTATATTTGTTATCAATAAGTAATGTGGGTGTGAGATTTTGATTTGTTCTCATTGTTTATTGTTTTCTGTTTGTTAACCACTTAGAGTAGTGCCCAGCACTAAGTCAGCAGTATAGAAATTTATGAAAATAAAATGAAATAAATATTCCAGGAAACATATTTAAAGAGAAATGCTATGTGTGCTACATCTGGGGACTATGAAGAATTCAAATTCTTTCACTCTGAAACCATCATTATCATCATCTTAGAACTGCAGAACTGGAAGAGACCCTATGGATCATGATCAGACAAGATAGCAAAACACAGCTAGAACTGTGAAATGGGGTTACCAATGACCCCACCTCGTATCTCCTCAGTATGTTCAGGGCTACTCTAAGCACAGGAATCAGACTGCATTCAGTATGATGTGAATGATACCTTAAAACACACAGAGAGAGCTGTTGTTTGGTTAGTCAAATGTCAAGCTGTGTTCTTCTCTGGCACAGGCCAGGTTAGTCAAGTTGGAAAAGAGATTCATGGTCAAGATGGCATTTCAAACCACAACCAAGTGTCATACTAGGAATATGCAGCTGGTGCGTCAGACTTCAGCCTTGTGCACTTAATGACCATTTCAAATTCAGCAGGACACTTCCAAAGTTAATTTCATTCGTGGTCTCTAAAGGTTCTTTGTGATCAGGAGTTCTGGTAGCTAAAAAAGCTTGGAAAAGTCCAGCTTGTTTGAGGCCTTCAGTCATATGTACAGTAGTACCTCGGTTTACGAAATTAATGCGTTCTCCGGAACGTTACGTAATGCCGAAAATTTGTAAACCAAAACGCGGATTGCCATAGGAACGGGGGTGGTGCTACAAACCTCCAGGCACAATGCATCTTGGGAAAACTTTCTTCGCAAACCGAAAAAAAACCGGGGGGAAAAACGTAAACCGAGGCATTATTTTCAATGGATTTCTGTTCGTAAACTGAAAATTACGTAAACTGAGGCATTCGTAAACCGAGGTACTACTGTATAGAAACTGAGGTTCACCAAGAAGTATTACCATACTCTCTTCTTTGAATCAAGGACTCTTTTACTCTGAATGAGTAAACATGTATAGAACTGGATTGTCAGGTTCCCCATCGCGTGTGTGTGTGTGCTAATTCAGCTGTTTCCTAGTATCGTTCATTGTGCAAACCCCCCTCTCCTCACTATACACTACTTTTTAAAATTATGACATTTCTTTTTAGGACATATTGCTTGTGATGTGCAGTCTCACAAACTCCTTCCAAATTGGACTGAAAATGGCAAATGTGTTTGTTGACTCACCTTAGATCCATAAAGATAATATGGCTGGACATTGGCTGGTTTATCTCTCTGGGGTTCTTGAGTGAATGGAATTGCAGTCCGTACAAATCTGGTGTTTATGAAAATAAGAGGAAAATATAGTTATAGTAAATGTAGCTTTACCATGTGTTCTAAAACCACAACTTACTGCTTCATGCTGAGAACTGTGAAATCTTTTCTTCTAAAATCATGACTATTCAACTAATCTTTGCAGCCAGAAATATCTCCCCTGCTTTCAACTTCATCTACCAAGTATGGGGAATGATGAAATATTTTATTTTATCTGCCAAAATTAGCATATCTAACCAGTGTTCAAACTGTTACATTTTTCAGAGCTTCTCCCCATAAAATGGCATTTAAAACTATGTTTATTTTCTCATAATTAGATGTTAAGAAAAATTATCTTATAGATCTATTTTCTCATAACTGGATGTTTTAAAAAATCATATTGTGATAGAATATCATGGAACTTTTTTGCTTATTATAAAGTCTATTACATTTGCCTTCTAAAGTTCCTTCATAAGCCAACTTAGTGTGCTTCCTTTCCTCTCTCACCCCACCATACCCCTGGCAGCTGTATTTGACAGGACATAATTTTCTCAGCCAAAATTTACTAAATCTAATTCAAGAAATATGCCTAAATGTGTTGCAATTATAATATTCTGTTGAGTGAAATCAACTATCTAACCCATCTTGCTGAGTGTGAGTTTGGTTTGAGTTTGGAGGAATTAAGTACAAAAGGGATGTGGCCTCCATAACTCAGATCTGGCTTTCAGGCAGGCCTCCGAAGCACTCCACTTTGACACTGTCATCTTACCTGTTAGTAGATCCATTGTAGCAGTAATTAGGTAGGAAATCAAAGTTAAGCTCCCAGAAAACATGCAAGGTGATCCGCCCATAAGGAGCTGAGACATTGTGATTGGCCTCTCGAAACATGGCATCAAAACTATCCAAGGTCATGTGCTTGCACAACAGTCTATGTGTCAGGCGGTTTATTTCCAAAAGCCACTCAAGCTCCTGCATACAATACAAAGCAGCAGTAAAAATCATTTCGTTCTCAAGCTCCCACAGGAAATATTTCATCCACAGTAAGGCAGGCCTGGAATGCTTATCCTTTCACTGTAAAGGAAAGTTGGGTAGCATATATATTTGTGGAAGGAGGTCTACTCTAACCTTTGTATGCTTGAAGTGGGTGAAACCAACACGTTCATTTCAAAGCATGATCTTTTGGGGAACAGTGCTAGAAGGTGTTGACTGAGAACACCAAACACAGCAGCTTTAATCAATGTCTGACCTGAGCAGTTATAAGAGAGAGAATTATAAAGTTGACATACTGTCCTTTACATTGTTTATAATCCTGTGTGTGTGTTTGGAGCCATGTCTGGAGGATGGGGCTGGAGCCGGGAGGGGATGCCAGGAATCAGGTTTAAACGGGGAGGAAAGAGGAGGACTCAGAATCAGAGGACTGGACTGAGACCTCCAAGGAACCCCCTCCCATCTTTTGCACCCTCAGCTGCCGCTTCAGGACCCAAGGACCCAGGTAAAGGATGCAGGGAAGAAGCACAAGTTGTTGCATCTACTGTGCCCCCCACAATGACACTACAGGGGCCTGGCCAAGCCACCACTCAGAAGCAGCACTGACAGAAGAAGCAGCACAATCAGCAACTGTGGCAGATCTTCCAGGACCAGTACTGTCCTTCCTGATCAAACTGACTTTTGATTTGTGAATGGCTTGCAGGATTAGGATTTTTTTTTAGTGGGGAATACAGCATATTGTCTCCTTATTGTGTGTTTTAAATTTCTTGGAATATATTCCAGTCTTTCAGAAAGACTGAATAAACTGGGCATATTTAGCCTTGAGAAAAGAAGACTGAGGGGAGATAAGATAGCACCTTTCAAATATTGAAAGGTAGGCCTACAGAGGAGGGGCAGGATCTGTTCTTGATCATCCCATAGTGCAGGAGACGTACTAATGAGCTCAATTGATAGGAATCCAGATGCAGGCTGAATATCAGGAAAAACGTCTTAACTGTTAAAGCAGTATGACAAGGGAAGCAATGACCTTGAGAGGTAGTGAGTATTCCAATGCTGGAAGCATTCAAGAGAAAACCATCTGTCAGATCTGCTTTGATCTGGATTCCTGTATTGAACAGGGGGTTGGACTCAATGGCCTTATAGGCCCCTTCTAACTCCATGATTCTATTTTAAACTAGTGAAGTTTTTTTAAAACTAGTGACCAGGACAAACTGCTGGGGCTTGAGGACCTTCGTCAGTCCAGCATTACTGGCTCTCCTCTAAAGGGCTGGAGCCAGTGTTGCAAATTTGACCGCAGCCCCAGACTGGAGGCACTTGTAGCCCAGGGAGCAGAACTGGAGCCTCTGTGAGGACAAAGAGCAACGGGGGTGGGGGGTGGCTAAAGAAGGTGAATATTGTACCCTAATAAAGACAAATTCCAGCAACAACGAGATTCTGGAGTTCATGAAGCCTATGATTGAGGAGACCAAACTGGCCACCTCCACCCTAGTCCAAGGTGGTAGTGGCCACAATGGCACATTCCAGGGTACATTTTCACAGCATTCTCTTATTAATTATCAGGCTACATTAGTCAGTGTGTAGCTACAGCAGTCTAGTGACAGAACTATCTGGTATTGGTTGTAGTACAGATGTTTATGCCTCTGCTAGCAAATGAGACCAGGAAATTTAAATATAGTATCACAAAACATTCCATGTATTAGAAACTATCAAAAAGAGAAGGCAGAAAATCCTTCTGTTAAAGTTAACACTCTCCTAAGGGTTATTTTCAGAGGTAGCTACAACCATCTGCCTACCTACTTACCTAATTAAATAAACAGGATTATTGTAAACAGATAGCTGGTTTTTTTTTACTCCCTTATGATTTTTTACTGTATTATATACACAAACAGAATGAAATCTACCCTTTAAAAAGTGCATGTACTTTTCCAAGGGGTGAACACAATGTCTATTTCAGCAAAACCAACAAAGAATCTTGTGGCATCTGAAAGACTAAGAGGTTTTGTTTGGCATAAGCTTTTGTGGACTATAGCCCACATCTTCAGAGACAACCTCCAGTAGTAACTCAGTTGAATAGTCTGGCAGGAAAAGACAGACTTAAAGCTCTGTACAGAAATTACTTATCTCGTTCTTGGCAACATACACCGAGCCCAGCAATGTGTCAGAAGAGAAGACGAGTCCCGCTCACATGTAAGCTCTACACATGAGCAAGAACCTTGGACAATCAGGGTTTTTGTTTTCAAGGAGACCTTGCATACAAGGAAGAACGTCTCCCCTTCAAGCATGTCATTCTCCAGGTGAAGAAAGTGATGATGGGGTAATAGGGCTACCTACTTCCTTCTCCTATGCACACTCTTCCAAGAAGTGGGTAAGTAAAGGCTGACACAGGTTTAAAGCAAAGTAGAGCTATAGGTTAGATATGTCTCCAAGCATGTAATATGCATGCAATAGGAAGGAATTCAGTTTTCACTTTTTAAGGCACTACTTACCACGATGGATGTCAGATCCTCACTCTCGAAGCGGCTAATGGCCTGATCCAACGACTTGTACATTGCAGCCGAGATACGCTGTGTGATAAGCCTGTTTAGGTCAATTGACCTGCCTAGCAGCTGTGGAAGATAAGAAGCAAATGATAGCAAATGAAGAAGAAGATTAAAGACAGGGCAAACATGTAGGGAAGTAACTAAACTGGATCCTAAAGTCATTAGCCTTTACTGAGAAGAAGATGAGGATTTCAGTGGAAAGAACCAATCAACCTTTGCAGATTAACATGGAAAGGGGATCGCTTTGCTTCCTCCTTGTAGGTCACAGAGCAGTTTTCTGAATGCAGTGGAGATCCAGGCCCTATTCTTGTGTCCAGACCAGGAAAAGGTTAATCTAAATGCATGTAGAGGTGGAAAGGGCTAGCTCTTCTCTCCTCTGTTGTTGTTTCCTGTGTGTGGAGAGTGACAGTCTGAACAGGAGATAGTCTGCTAAATGTAAATGTTCTCCCAAGAGATCACTCTCTGCAATGGCAATTCTATGTAAATAGAAAATGGCAACAGGGAGGGGGTCTAGATAAACCTCTCCCTGAAAAGGACTCCAATGGGTGTCAGGAACAGCTAACTGGGGCACGTGAGCGTTAAAACGTAAGAATGCTAGAAGGGATGAAGAGAGGAAAAAAAACTCATATATGACAGGGGGCTATAAGCAGAACTGCAGAGAACATGAATGTGAGAAAAGTCGATGAGAAATGCCAGGTAGGTCCACTCCTTCTGCAAATGCCCGGGATAAGGGCCATATGATCTCCACCACATACTACAGCACAAATGAATTCACCACAGGCATATCTTTCACTCGCCTGGTTGATTGAGACCCTCACCCTATAGATCCACAGACTTTGGCATATGAAAGAAATGCGTAGATCTACCCTACCTGGCTGCCTCATATAAAACTCTGGGAATCATGTTAAAGTGATTAAGTTGTACCTGGACATGCCTCTGTTTGAGTAATGTTTCATAGCGATTCGATGGCGGATAAGGGATAATCACTCCATAATTTTTACATTCAGCTCGGAATCGTTTATCCAATAAGACACTGCAAGTAGAAAACATTTGCCATTGCTTTCTCTTGATTGACTTCTTAGTGATTCAATTCTTTATTTCAACTTTTACTTAAAAAGAAATATATATAACAGGCTAACCCCACCCCGCCCCCATCTCCTGGATCCTTCCAGATGTTCCCTGACTGCAACTCCTGACATTCTTGACTACTGGTCAAGCTAGATGGGGCTGGTAAGATTTGCAGTCCAAAATATCTGGAGGGAACCAGGTTGGGGAAGGTTGTAATAGGAGACCATGGCTGCTGGCAAATAGATCTTTTCTCCTTTTCTTTCTTTCCCCCACCTTTTTTGGAGCTTTGTATCCTAACCTCACCCATCAACAATACAGCATTCCCTCTTCTCTCTCGAGCCAATGTGTGGTGAATTACGAAATTCATATTAGTTTCAATCCCACAGTGATCATCCTAGCCCCACATTTAAAAACAGGATTGTAATAGGTCAGGAAATGCAAGCATGTTAACATGTGCAACCCTGACCCTACCCATATAACTCCAAGATAGCCCGATCAAACTTCTGCAGGCGCTGCACAGTGACCTATGAGCTACCAGTGGCCCTGAACCACCAGCAATTTTTGTGCCAAGTTGAAGAGATAAAGGAAACAGAGCCAAAAACGGAGAGGAAATAGGCCAAGAGCTTACTGGATTTTGTTACCAAAGCAATTCTTGCTTCCAGTCCTTAAGACTTATGAGTAGTTTCCACAGAACAGCTTCCTCCGTGCTTGCCCCCTACAATACTAAAAGAGGCAGCCTAGAGTGTGGTATTTCATAGTATAGTATTCTATTAAAAGCAGAATAGTTTGAGGCCTTGAATCCCTGTCTACATGACAGTAGAGGAAAATGTGCAGATACACAGACATGATTTGTTCAGACTAAAAGATACCTTGAAAAAAGTTATCTATTGCTTCAGGGAAAATCAAAAGGGGCCATACAAAGTCATCAGAGGTATGTGAACTGACATTTTAATTATGTGGAACTAGTGTATGAAAGCTGTGCTATCCCAAAAGTGGAATGTAAGTTTTGCTTGGCGCAAAGTAAGTTTTAAAAAAATTGTTTTGGCAAAACCATTCGGCCAAGAGTTTATCTTCACTGGTTAGAAAAGGGAGCTGGACTACCCAACAGTATGCTTCATTACCCACTTCATGTTCAACTATGTTTAAAGTTTTAAAACACATCTTGAAATCCTCTTTAAAAATATTAACTAATATCTCTTCCTAGTCTTCTAAGCATATATTTTCCATTCTTCTCTTCAATCTCTATGCAAAACTGTCACTCCAGGCCATGTTCTTAAAAATTGTTGCAGATCACTGCAGACCTATACAATGAATGGTAACAATATCTTCCCATTTATTAGCACTGGCCATAAGATCTTCCAGTCAGAAATTAGTCCATCCTTATAAAGCTACACAGCAGCTGATATAACACATCTGCTTGAAGAGACACATTTTGAGAACAGCATCAATATCCAACAGATGACTCATACCTGCCAGCCATTGCTTTATAGTAAGCAAAGATTTGGTCTGCCAGTTTGTATACAAACTGATCAAAACACAAGTTCACCTGGTAGAAGAAGGATAAAAGAAATGTGCTTTAGAACAAAAATGCATAAAAGTAAATAACAGGGTTTATAAAACTTCTGGATCAAATTACTAACAAAGGAAACAGAAAGGAACTCACTTCTGCCTCGATTTCATCATAGAGAAATTGCTTCTTAAATTTGGTCAAAGCATAATATGCACTGTCATTGTAGAGATCCAACGGATAAAGCACATACCTGGCAAAGAATGAGACAGGTTCAGTACTCTGCAAACACTAGTCACCTCTCTATCATTTTAGAACAACTGTTCTGTTTATTTGGCTTAACCATTTCTAAACTAGACCTTCAACCACAAGAGGAATTCCAGGGGGCTATACTTACATTTGTATTATCAATACAATATTAAAACAACCATGAAATTAAAGATT